>CM072902.1:9072246-11472246 GCA_037013685.1 Acridotheres tristis
CTTCTATGAACTCTTATAAATTATAGGGAGATGAGAATATTTTAATATCAACCAGAGTATTTCAAGTACAAAGAGCTGTTCTGAAAATGTATTGAATATTTTTCCACTGATGTTTAGTGTCTGTAAGATTCCTCGGGGAGTTTACAACAAGTGGAATACTTAAGGATATAGTGCCATAGGTTCTTTCAGTATTTTCTTTTCAAGGAAAGTAACCTCTGAATTATCTAGGAAGTACATGAACAACATGAAAGGAAGATTATGCACAGAAAGAAAAAAATATGCAGAGAATTCAATTATGCAAAAAAAGTGATGTGCTTTGCTTAATTCCCCAAACACATCCCACGCAGTAGTCACGGCAGCAGCCTCGGTGCATGCAGACGAGGTTTCCAGGTCACCCTCCCTGGCTCTTTCTGATCATTCCTTGTTCCCACTGCTCTTTATTGCAAGGCTGACAGGATCAGTGTTCATTTCTGTCCTTCTCCTGTGCTGTGCTGGGGCCGGGAACCCAGCAGCACCCAGTTCTGGAGAGACTCCGGGTGGAAAATCCCCCTATTTCTGGAGCTCTGGCTCTGGGGAGCCAGGGCAGATGGGTCACAAGCCCATGGACGCGAGGAGAGGTGCTGAGGGTTCTCTGTCTGGCTGCCCATCCTTATTTCCAGCACTGAGGCCCTTCCCAAACCTGCCATGGTCAATTTGGAAGGTTTATTTTCCAGCACAGTGCTGCCTCCCAGCCTCCAGCATATTCCTGTGTGGTGCAGCTGAGGAGCTGCTCTGGCTTTTGGGGACCCTGGTACCCCTGACTGCCCTCCCTGCTCTGGGCACAGCACCACACTGAGCACCCCTGGCATTACTCTGTGAGGGTGTGACGCCCTGGCACAGGGTGCCCAGAGAAGCTGTGGCTGCCCCTGGAACCCTGAAGTGTCCAAGGCCAGGTTGGACAAGGCTTGGAGCAACCTGGGATAGTGGAAAGTGTCCCTGCCCTTGGCAGGGGGTGGAATGGGATGAGCCTTAAGCTCCCTTCCAACCAAATCCAGCCTCTGATTCCATGATTCCACGAACTTTTGCCAATGGAGGGACCCTGTGGGTCCCCCCCCTTCCCAGGCAGGCTGAGCCCAGGGACTTCTGCTGCCCCTCTGGCAATCCCCACTGGCAGCCAGCATCGAGTAATTCCCACTTGGCACTGCTGGGGCTGCTTTGCTCTGGGTTCATTACTCTGCAGACACTGCCACTCGCAGCCCTGCGGTGGCACAGCTGCTCCTCCAGCGGGGTGACCCCGCGGTGTCACACTCTGGGGACCGGGGATTGTCCCTGCCCCGGGGCTGGGCTGCATCCTCTCACAGCTGCTCAGAGCTAGGGCACGAAATTCTGGGTGCATCCCCAAAAAGATGAGCAGGTGGTGGGTGCAGGCTTAGCCCTGGAAAATGAGGGAATCAACCCCTCTGCTGCAATTCCCAGCCAGCGCTGCCAGGGCCGGGCTGAGCTGGCGCAGGGATGTGTTTGTTTGTTTGTTTGTTTGTGGGCCCATTTGTTGATAAAATTGCATCGAGTCTTGGAAAAAAAAATAAAGTATCTTCTCCAAATTGAATGACATGAATTATTCCAGCCGAACTCACTAATTAAGACCTCATTAGCAGCCCAAATTTGTGATAGATCAGCAGTGGACTTGGCGCAGTGGTTTAATTTAATGATTTCTTGCATTACTTTGTTAATCATCTTTAGTCTGATTTAATTTATGCCAATGTGACTATCCTAATTTCTAATTAAAACATTGATGGCAGGGACACCACCACCACCCTCCACAACAATTCCAATCATGGATAGTGCAGAAGCAATCCAGGTTCTTATTATCCTGGGGGGGTTGGGGGCTCCTCATTCCCAGCCTGGCCCACAGCCCCACATTGGACACTCTGTTCCAGCGGGGATTTTTCCCAGTGTTCCCACGGCTGAGCTGATCTGGAGTCCCACAAAGCTCAGGATCCTGCTGGAAGGTGCCACTACTCTGGGATTGCTGTTCCATCAGGAAGCACCAGCACAGGCTCGGCCACAGCAAATCCGAGAGTTTGCAGGGGAGAACATCTGCTAATGCAAAACATTTATGCCAGTCGATATAAATTTATTTAGTGCAGTAAATGACATAATTGAATTTTTATCTCCTTAATATATTTCCCTAAAATAACGAAGATTTGGAGTGTCCCTGGCCCACAGATGTCTTTCATGGGGACGTATTTCCTGTACCATTACACTTGTATAAATCTGACATTTAAACAGTTTAATAAATGAGCAGTTGTTTGACTTGTTTCACTTTCAATACATTCTGGTGGATTAATAAAATGTATTTCAAAAGGAAGCTCGATAGAACACGCTATAAAAATTCGTGATTTATTAGCGATACATTTGCTATTAGTTGGGACAGATACTCAAAATGTCATTAAGGTTAAAATAATAATCAATCAAACTAATTAGACCCTATTTTTCATATGCAAATATAATTAAGCATCCATTTCTCAATAACTTTAAAGAGAATTATTGAAGCTGCAAAGTGTGCTGAGTCCTTACTTGAGCTAATGAAATGGCAGCGCCCTCCGTGCATATGCAAACAAAATTGATTAACTGCTCTGAGCTTGGCTTAATAACCCAGGAGGGGCTGGGGGAGCAGGGCCGAGGCCTGGGGGTGTCACTGCCATGCCCACCCCCCAAATTCCTGCTTTTTCAGGAGCTGGGCTCAGCTGGGATGCGGGATCATGGCACGGATCCCACAGGTATCACCATCTGCAGCCCTGCCTCACTCGTGTTTGCTGATGTTTTTTCACTCTGTTTTTTTTTTCCAGGGAAAAAAACACCACTTTGTTATGAGAAGGGTTAATAAGAGATGTTTATTTATGAACTCGGCATATTACTGTTGCATAATTTGAATACAGTGCTATGAGCTTTTTTTATTGCCTGCTATAATTTCATTTTTAAAGCTTCCCCTATGCCATACTTTACAAATGATATCGCAAACAAGAAATAAATTCTGTTTTGCAGCTGTGCTAACTATATTTACCCATGGGATACACTATTTTGTCCTTGACATAAATCCCCCGGGATTTCACTCGGAATTACTTTGGCACGCCACATTCCCTGCATCAGGGTATTGTGCACCGAGTCTATCACCGGGCTCTGGCGGAGCCGCCGGATCGCTGCGAAGAGAAAGAGGCACTTGTTTAGCATATTACCATGAAAATCAGTCAATTCGCACATTAACGATTGTCAGGGAACCCGGCAGAGGGAAATAAGGGAAATAACTGCGGATTAAACCAGCAAGGATCCCCCAAGCAGCAGCAGAGGAGGGCGGGGGGTGATGCCCTCCAGCCCAGCACACCCTGAGCATCACCTGCTGCTGTTCCCCCCTCGTCCATCCCCTGGCTCTTGTGCCCAAATATCCCATCCTCTGCAGGGCAGGGGGTCCTGTAGCTCAGCGTGAACCGTCTTTTAGGGTTTTCTCCGGAATTTGCAGCCCCTCGAGATTTTCCCTGCCCCTACCCTGCTACAGACAGGCAGGTCCTGCACAGCCTCAAGGTGCTCAAACCACCTCTGCATGCGGGTCCTGCTGCTAATTGGGGCCTCATTTTCTGCAGGTGTCAGGCTCCAGGACATCAGGATTGATGGAATTCAGCTCCCCTGCTCCACGGCAGAGGCACAGAGCTGCCAGGGAAGGGGGTCTGTGCCTGGCACGGGGCGGGAGCGTGGTGGAGCTGACAGTGTCAGCAGCTCTCCGGGGACTGGCGTGTTTTTGTCGATCATGTAGCATCAGGTTCTTGTGTCACCGCGTTCCGGAGCTTGATGGCACTTAATACACCATGACAAGGTGTAACATCAGAAATGGAACACAAAATGAGATCAAACGGCATCCTGGTCCCCAGAGGGCCCGATCAAATCCGAGGGATGGAGATTTGAAGGGGGAAAAATAATGCAAACTCTCCCCTCCATAGAAAACCTTAGAATCCCATTAGCCTGGGTGGCCACAGCTGGGTTGGGCTCCCATGGGGAGGAGGATGTGGGACCTGTGGGGTGAAGGTCTGACCCCATCCCTGCAAGCCACAGGGCCTGAAAACCTCCCAAGCTCTGGCCTTGCAGTGGGGAACAGCTCCAGGCTCCTGCTGGAGTGGAGACACCCTCAGCTCCTGGGGTTGGGAGTCTAATCACAATTTTGTCCCTTTTCACAGGGACAAGGAGGGGGATCCCAAGGAGGAGGAACAAAGTCCTGCCCCACTTTTCTGGGTGTCTGCAGGCAGAGGCTGATCCAATGGGCCCTGTCCAGGGAAGGTGTTTCTTGGGAGGGACCCTAATGGCAGGTTCTGACCCTACAGAAAAGTTCCTTCAGGAAAGCAGGTTAAGGACAGAACGCCTCAGGGAAGCTATAAAAAGGACAATTTTTCACATATCTCAGCAATTTTGAGAAGAGGAAAGAAGCCATTTTTTTTTCAGCAAAGAAGAACTCTTTTCGTTTGGAAAATGTTAACCAGATGTTCCCAAAAACGTACGTCATGGAAAGAGTGACTGAGGTGCCTGGTTGGGACTAACCCCAGCCCCAGGGAGCTGTGGGGTTGAGCTGTGGGGCTGCTCCGGCTGCAAACAAAGGCAGATGAGCTTGGGAAGGCCCCAATTCCCAGTGCCCCTGGCCTGGGATGGAGGGTGGTGTTGCAAACACCTGAGATTCAGGGCAGGGCACGATTTTTTTTCCTACAAATGGACTTTGTTATCACATCAGCACACACCTGCAGAGGAGTGTGTGTGTCCCTCCATTCCTGAGCCACGTTCCAACAGAGCCCGTGGTGCTTTGGGAGTGGGGCAGCAGTGCCAGAACCCCTTAGTGCAAATTAGGAGCAAACCCAGAGCATCTGTGCTCCAGCACTCCGTCCCTTGGATTTTTTCCTAGTGGCAAAACCTAAATCCAATCAGGACAAAAGGCCGAGGCAGCATGTAAACGAGAGGCTCATCACTGCACAGGGCTGTGGAGAGGGGAAATGAGGAGTTTTCAGCCTCTGGCTGCACCTAGGGCCATGAGAATCAGCAAATCTTTAATAGGCCTGAACCCCCCCGAGCAGCCCAAGGGAGAAACCTGCCAGAGGAGTCTCCTGTGCTGAGCCTGGCCTCTGCCATGTCCCTGCTGGTCCCCTGACCCCTGCCCACCCCAAGGGACAGCAGCACCGGCCAGGAGGGGATGTTGGGGATGAGCTGAGACACAAACAGGGCAGAGGGGCTGCCAGGTTAATACTGCAATTAACAGATTTGTCTGTTTAGAGTGAATAATCATCAGAGTTGTTTGTAATGATCAGAGCGCCTCAGTCTGTCCATCCCCCCACCCATCCACATTTGCACCATCTCACTTCTTGTCCTCAGTGTCTGGCACAGGGTGCCCAGAGAAGCTGTGGCTGCCCCATCCCTGGAAGTGTCCAAGGCCATGTTGGACAGGTTCTGCTGCTGCTGGGCAAGGTCTGCTCCCAACAGCTCCCACCTCACACCCCAGGACCCTCCCAGAGGCATTTCTGGGAGCTTTAGGAGCAGCACAAGCTTTAGGAGCAGCAACACCCACCCCGCTCCAGGGCAGGGGAGGGCAGTGGGGTGACCCAAGGGCTCACTGGATCCCTCAGCAGATGGTGTGACAGAGCTCCAACTCCTCTGGGAGAGGGTCTGGGAGATGCCTGGGAGATGGATGCCTGCTGGGGCGGGCTCCCACAGTCATGTGTCTCCATTTCATCACTAATATACACAATTAATAAACTTAATTACACGTAAAATTGCGGCAGCTGAAAAATGAGTGCAATTCCTTCTCCTCCAGCTTCACACCAAGCCTTCAGCGAGGACAAGGGGTGCAAAGGTGTCCCTGCAGCCCCTTTGTCTTCAGCAAACCTCTCCCACGGGCCTGTCTGGGTCTCCAGCACCAGCAGAGCTGCCTGGGAAGGGACATTTCTTTGTGTCTGGGATGTGCTGCTCCTGCACGAAGTGATCAATTCCTGTGTGCTGGAGGATTAAATGAGTCCATGAAGCAGAACATTGTCCTGTGCAGGCAGTGCGAATCCCTGACACCCTGAACTCATCCCTGACACCTCACATGGATCCCTGACACCCTGAACTGATCCCTGCCACCCTGCACTGATCCCTGACACCCTGAACTCATCCCTGACATCCTGAACTGATTTCTGACACCCTGCGTGGATCCCTGACACCCTGAATTGATCCCTGCACCCTGAACTGATTCCTGACACCCTGAACGGACCCCTGCCACCCTGCACTGATCCCTGACACCCGGAGCTGACCCCTGCACCCTGTGCTGATCCCTGACACCCTGCAGTGATCCCAGGCCTCGGTGCCTTGATATCTGCCCTGGAGAGGGATGGATGCACGCAGGAACATCGGGGCTCTGCAGGGCTCTCCCTCCAGGTGGGACTGTGGTAGGAAGGCAAGAGAGACACCCGGCTGTGTCACTGTCACCTCGCACAGGGGCGAGTAGCCGGCACAGGGATGCCGGGAGGGTCCAGAGCTCTTCATGGATCAGCGTCTCCAGTCACCTCGTGCAGAGGAGAAAGGGTTAATGGCTCCCCTCAGTGCCGCAGCGCTGAAGTTCATTACTTTTGCTAATTGCTTTGGAGTCGGTGGTTCAGCAGCTCGTGGAAAATGCGTCTCCGTGTAATGGATTCATCAGCCGCTGTGACTGCGGTGCCGGAGAAGGGGCTCGGACACCAGCACCTGCCACCAAACGGTGACAAACAACAGGTGCCACCAAACGGGTGTCCCGTACCTGGCCGGGGCCGCACGGGGCTGGTCCCAACCCCCGAGGCTGCAGAGCCCTGCTGTGAGTCTGGAGCTGCCGTGTGACCACAGCCCGGGGTACCACAGGGGTAAAGTGGCTCAGGAGGCAGAGACACGGCACGTAGGGCACAGGCGAAGGTTTCCACTCCTCTTGTTCGTGACAAGCTCCTCTGATCTCCAGAGCACGAACATGGGTGCTGTAGGATAAAGTAAACACACCCTGTTGGTGCCGGTGCCACCGGAGAAGCTTCACTTTCCCAGGTAACGGATATGGCCATAAGTACTTTACAACCATACGGTGATTTTGTTTAATAAAGGACATTTTCTGTAATTAAAGAGTTTTATTAAGGCATTATTAGCCCTTTAAGTTGAAAAATAGCTGAACAGAGGTATAATAGAGGTGCTAGCATCTGTATTGGGTGAGCAGATGGAGGGGAAGCTCCACCCTTGTGGCTGAGAACCTGGGGCTTGGCTGGCAGTGGTGGCATGTGGCACCTCGTGTGTGTCACTGCCGGGCAGCAGGGCTCAGGACAGTGCCATGCTGATCCCCCCTGGTGTGTGAGGGGACAGTGTCTGGCACTCTGCTGGCACCCACAGCTCCCAGAGTGCAGCCGGGACACTGCCACGCCACGCGGCAGCTCCCGCTTCCCTTCCCGTGCGCATCTGAATAATTCAGCGTGGCCTCTTCTCGGGCACTGCTGTCTCCAGAGCAGGCACATCAGCCTGGGCAGCCTGTTAGGAGGGCCCTGGGCTGTGAATCTGCCTGTAAATCAGGATTAATGAGACGGCGGAGGGAGCTCCGAGCCCAGCACAGCTCAGCTGGCAGCTCATGCCAGGCTGGAAGCTCCATGTCCCCAGCAGTGGCAGTGCCAGCACCGTGCCAGCACCCTGCCCTCACCCTGCACGGCTGTGGGCCCTCTGATGGGGTGTCAGGGCTGTCCCACAGCAAATCCTGGCAGTGCCACATGGCTGGAGGTGCCTGGCACACACCATGGCAGGGGAATGGCTGTCCCAAGGGTGGGATCCTGCATCAGCCAGAGGGCCAGCTTGGAGCATCCTCTTTGGAAAACGGCATCGGCTTTGGCAAGTACCACGGCATGTCTGGCAGCAAAGCTCTCCCTCCAGCTGCCCCCTGTCTCTGGCACTCATCATCCTCTCAGCCTCAGCCTGCCCTGGGAATAGGCTGAGGTGGGGACGGAGCCCTGGGGAGAGCTGCCCCTGCTCTCTCTCCACAGGAGGGGTGGGTGAGTGAGGCTGGAGGGATCCTGCAGCGCCAGCATCACACCTGGTGCAGCTCTGCAGCCGTGAGGAGGTGCAGAGTTTGTGTCAGAACCCCCAGCTCTGCAAAAAAGGAGCTGTGGGCACTGCCAGGGGCTCGTGCCAGCGCTGACCAGAGGGGAGGGAGCCGTGACATTGCCGGGAACGGCTTTTTCTCCATCTGAATTTGTGCGGCCTGTCCTCTAATCATTTGTACGTTATCCATCATCCCCTGCCTCCCGTCCCTGCTGTCGCACAGCTCCAGGCAATCCATCTTACAGTTAAAAAATTGTCTCTCTTACACAGGGGCTTTCAAACAAGACAAATAGAAAGAATAAGATCTGGTATTGAGATGCTGTGTACAGGGTGAGATACATAAAGCGGTGGGTAAAAGATCCCATCTGATTGTCACCAGCAGATCTACGGCACTGTCAGCGTGGCATGGTCCTTCCACGGGGGACAGGCAGGATCCAGACTCGTCTCTGGCACAGTCTGGGGATCCAAGGAGGGTTTGGACCCAGCTGAATGGCACCATCTCCTCTCTGGCACAGTCTGGGGATCCAAGGAGGGTTTGGACCCAGCTGAATGGCACCATCTCCTCTCTGGCACAGTCTGGGGATCCAAGCAGGGTTTGGACCCAGCTGAATGGCACCATCTCCTCTCTGGCACAGTCTGGGGATCCAAGCAGGATCCATTCAGCCATCCTCAGGGGTTTCCCAGTATCTGAGGGCTAAGTCTGGCAGCGTGGCACTGAGCCTGGCACAGAGCCTGGCTCTGAGTCCTCCTGTCTGACCTCCCAGTCCTCTGGGACTGAGCCCATTGCTGCTGCTGTTGTTACTGCTGTGCCTGTGACACCCCTCAGGGATGTGGAGCTAAGTTATGGTTGGTCCAGGTTGTGTTGGGCAGGAGGAGCAGGAGGGCAGAGCTGTGCCAGAGCCAGGTGGGAATTGGGGTCCAGGGAACAGCACTGACCTGGCTGCTGGGGTAGAACCAACCTGTTCCTGGTAGCTGTAGAGGTGGCCCTGCCCTGTGCTAAACTGCTCCTGAAGAGGCTGAGTGCTGCCTTCACAAAGTCCCTGTGATTCCCAAGCTCTCCCTCTTCCCTGGGCAGAGCCCTCCTGGCTGGCCAATGCCATGGGCAGTGGTGCCCTCGGTGCAGTGGCTGTGCCACGCTGTGTGTGCCAGGCTGATGGGGATCTGTGCCACAGCCTGCTTGTGACTCCATCCATTATTAAAATGCTGATGAGCCCATGATCACCCCAGGGAAGAAAAAAGGGGTGAGAGGGCTCCTGTCAAGCAGCCCCAAGATCCAAGGTTTTGTGCTCAAACACTCCTGCTTTAGGCAGGGTGGATAAATCCCTGCTCAGAGCCTCTCAGTGCCTGTGCACGCTCAGGATGCTGAAGAATCAGGATGAAACACCCAACCTTCCCCTCCCAGGCTGGTTCCTGGGGGTGTGGGTGCCCAGGGAGCCGCGGTGGGAGCCGTGCTGGTCCTGGGCTGCACCAGTGCCAGGGGAGCCGTGATGCTGCAGCTCCGTGGTGATGAAGAACTCGCTTCTTCCTTGCTCCCTAATGAGACAAAATAAATTTACGTGGTGCTGTATCCCCCCCTCCCTCCCCTCGCTGAGGCAAAGGCATCTGACGGTGGTTTAGACAACCCCAGCTCTCGCCTGAGCCGCCACGCTCCGAGCTGCCTGCATTTTTATGAGCTGACTTGTTATATGGGGTGGAAGTATGCAAAATATGTCAAGCCCAAGCAGAGATTTGAATCAAAATGACTCTAATTACTTGTAATAACTTTTTGTATTCCAACATAAAACAATGTTAAAAAAAAAATCCATTACAATAGTTAAAAGACAAATCATTTAGTGAGTCCCTCACTTTATCGCTTTATTAGACAATTTCCTTTGCCACATTTGGAACATGTGGCTGGGTGATTGCCCAGGGCTATTCCAGTGCAGGCAGCACCGACAGAGAGTTCATCCTGTCATTAGTCAAACACCATCACTGCAGGACCAACGGCCTTGTCAAATTAGACACCATCTCCAGGCGTCAGTGTGGCACCAAATTGGGAGGAAAATTGGGTTCTCTCCCTTCTCTCCTTCCTTTCTTCATCTCTAAAATAAGCCAGTTTGATTCTTCCTTTGGGTGAGCCCCAGCGTGGGACGTGTGAGCAGGGATGGACCCAATTTACTGTCACTGGTGTGATCCCTGGGGATTCTGTGCAGCTGGGAGCTGACGTGGGCGAGAGGAAGAAATTCTCCACTAAGAGGTAGAAATTCTCCACCTTGCACTAGATCAATTTACTCCAAGCCCTACCAAGCCTGGCCTTAAGCTCTTCCAGGGATGGGGCAGCCACAGCTTCTCTGGGCACCCTGTGCCAGGCCCTGACTGCCCTCTGAACACCTTCCCAACATCAAATCTAAATCCTTCCTCTTTTAGTTTAAAACCATTCCCTCTTCTCCTATCGCTGCCCGCCCACACCACCCTCCATCTCTTCTATAAGCTCCTTTAAGCACTGGAATGCCTGGAAAACCACAGGGGCTGTCTGTCAGAGCCGGGGCAGGAGCCAACCTGCCCATGCCCACCGCAGCAGCCCCTTGCTGGGGTTTGTCACCCGCCCTGGCCCCGATGTGGCGCTGCTCGGGGGATGTCACCCCGATGTGGCGCTGCTCGGGGGATGTCACCCCGATGTGGCGCTGGAGGGTGCCGGGCTGGCCATGGGGACAGGGCTGTCCCGCGGTCACCGTGTCAGCGCTGCCACCCCGGCCGCGGCTTTGGGCAGACGGAGCAAAGTTGCTCATTGCCTGTGACATAATTTAGATGAATGGGGTGGGTAATCCATCAGGCAGAGCCCCGCGCAGCCGGGGGGGATCCCATTACCTTACACGTGTTAACAGCCCAACTCCTTTGTACAAACAACAAAGTGGCGCTCCTGAAAAGCCCGATTTTCGCTCATTGTCTGCGGGAGGAGCGGCGGTGATGGATGGCGGCGCTGGCGGGGCCGTGCCGCGGGGGAAGAGGGACACCGTGTGGGGACACGTCGCGACACCTGGGCAAGGCAGAGCAGCGGGGACTGTGTTGATGTGATGTCTGCAGCCCCGAGAGCCGGATGGCAGCCAAGGATTGCTGGGAATAGCACGCCGGGAGAAAGAACAGGATGTGGCTGGAGAAAGAGCACTTTTCCGGGACAAACATCCTTGTTCTGGCTCCTGGAGATAAGCACAGGAGAAGGAATTGGGTCGAGAAGCAGCATGGATGTAGGGGGGGAGACCTTTTTGCTCTCTGCAACTCCCTGGAAGGGAGTTGGAGCCATGTAGGGGTCAGGCTCTTCTCCCAAGCAACAAATGACAGGAGGAGAAGAGGAAACAGCCTCAGGAAGAATTTATTCATGGAAAAGGTGGTCAGGCATTGGAAGGGGGTGGTGGAGGTGTCCCCATCCCTGAAGGTATTCAGAAAATGTGTCGGATGTGGCCCTTGGGGACACAGGTTAGTGGTGTGCAGGGTGATGGGCCTGGGCTGATGGTTGGATTTGATGGATTTGATGATCTTGATGACCTTTTCCAGGCACCCCAGCTCACAGGAACCCCCAGAATGGCACCTCTGGGCACCCCTGCTCATGGAAACACCCCCAGACATCCCAGCTGGAACCATCTCCAGAAGCTGAAGCTTCTCTGGGATCTTGGGGCAATGTGATTCCTGTGCCAACAAGGATGCTTCCTCCGTGCCAAGCCTTCATCCTGTGAAAGGTCATCTCCATCAGGAGAGCCCTTAAAACCAGCCTAAAAAGCCATTTCTTGCTCCTCAACTCCCCACCAGGAGCATTATCCCTTAATTGCTGCATTTATCCAGACTTATTCTGTATATCTCCCAATAATGAGTATTTTAGAGATGTAATTATTGCTGTCATAAACGTAATAATGACAAAACAAGAATTGAAATAGTGGCAATGAGAATAATTCACCATTGCAATTAATACTGCCCCGCTTAGTTAATATGTCACTGCTTTCCAATAAATGCTGTCATTATCCCATTACTAATTCCATGGTATAATAATTATTGAGGTCATAATTAAGTGTCTGTAGTCATCGTGGGGTTAGGATGGGTGCAAGGATGCACGGAATTCACAGGATCTTCACTTTCCCAGGATGCCCAGGGGGCAGCTGGGCATTCCAGGAAAACATGAACCATGGGATAGGATGGCAAGAGATTGGGAATTGCTGGATTAATTCTCAGCTTGACTGGTTGCTCCCAATGAATCTTTAAAGCACCTGGTGCTGTCAACATCATCAATTCTTCCTTTTTTTTACTTTTCTTGATATGAAAACATTGATATGATCCTTGTTGCTGCCCCACCCTTTTTCCCACCCTTTCCTTTCACCCCTCAGCCAAGTGCATTTCCTACCCAACGCAGGTACTTCACGTTAACTCAACTTTTACTGGAGCTCAACTCAATTTTCCTCAGATTAAATAAAATTTCCAAGTGTCACTCAGCAGCAAACGATCAGTGGGAAGGGGGTGGATTTTTCTAACCCTATCTCTGGTCCAATTACAATTTTTAATCTATATGTAGATAATGGTGAAGAAAACCCCTGTAGAAATGTCAGGAGTGAGGAGGTTATTAGCTGAGTTTTAATTACTGTCTATCATTCGGAGAAAACCATGGTGCCCTGAGAAATTGGGTGACAGCTCTGGCTGTAGGAATTTAGGTGGGTTTCAAAGGCAGGTGGGTTTCAGCAGAGGTTTTTGGGGGGGAGTTTGTCCTTCCAGGTGGGCAGCACCAATGCTAGAAGATTTTTTTTAGGTCTCCTGTCACCTCCCCACCCTTGGAGGGTGCACTGGTCCCACACACAGCCCTGATGGCTGGGAAATCCTGGAATGGCCTGGGCTGGAAAGGGCCTTAAACTCATCCAGTTCCAGCCCCTGCCATGGGCAGGGATACGTTCCGCTACTCCAGGTTGCTCCAAGCCCCATCCAACCTGGCCTTGAACACTTCCAGGTATCCAGGGGCAGCCACAGCTTCTCTGGGCACCCTGTGCCAGGGCCTCCCCACCCTCACAGGGAAGGATTTTTTCCTAATGCCTGGAGTTGGAAGGGACCCACAAGGATCATCAATCCACCTGCTCAGGACACTCTCAAGAATTCCCTCAGCAGCACATGGAGAGCAGAACCAACACAGAGCCTGCAGTCAGAACACGACACCAGAGGGGAAAACCCCACTGGACCTCAAATATCTTCCAGGTTTTATTCATCAAATTAAAGGTTAAATCCAGCTCTGTGGGTGCAAAGACCTGGCTGGGGCAGGACCCCATTGCCAGGAGCACACAGGAGCTGTGCCCAGAGCTGGCACAGTGACTCCCCACTCCCTGTCCCCATTCCTGGGTGTCCCCTCGGAGCACAGGGTGAGTGTGGCCATGCCTGCAGCTCCAGACCCCGCTCCTCCACCTCCCAGGAGCTCTGGTGTAAATAACCAAGAGTTACAGGCTATGATCTGCCACCAGCTCTGCTCATGTGCCTCCTGCTGGGAATGATGTCTGTGTTAGAGCCGGCCCCAATGCCAGCAGAGATAATTCCACCCTGCAATGAGCTGCGATGGATACAGCCCTGTCGGGAGGGGTGATCCCCACAGCCCTGCCACCCCTGCCTGGGGACAGGAGCGTGGGGGTGCTGGCTGGGGCTGGAGCATCCCCTGATATCCCACAGCAGCACTGGCAGCCTGGCCCCAGGCAAGGAGTGGAATGAGACGGGGCTTCAAGATCCCTTCCAACCCTACCCAGTCTGGAATTCCATAGTTCTGTGATTTATGAAAATCCCAGTGGCCAAGCACCCCCTGGCACCTCATGCAGCCAGCACGGGTGGCTCAGCTGGTGCTCAGGAAGTCAAGAGCCCTCCAGGAATCCCCCAGCCGCAGCCTTCATGGCACTAAATCCCATTTTTCTCTAAATCCAACACAAATGACCACGTGCACGCTGCCCTGCAGCTCCCTCTGAGCCCCATGGGACAGCAAGTGCCCAGAGGGGTCAGGAACCTGCTGCCACACGGCCACCTGCCATTGTCATGGAAATCCTGACGCCCTTCTGCGCTTCCTGAAATTAAAATGTGCCTCTGCTATAAGTTGTTATCAAAAATAGAAGCATTTTATCTATCTTTAGTGCAGAACACAGATTGCATGGAGACATTCAATTTGGAGTCAATTTAAATTTCAATTGTCTGTGAAATCTAAATCAATAGGCTATAGTTCAATGGTGCTTTAATAAAACAGGACATAACGGAGGAATCATTAGGGATTACATATGATAAGAGATGGAAAACTGTGTAATGGTGGAGGAGCCATTAGAGAATTACCTCAAGCATTTGCAAGTAAACCAACAGCCTCCTTCTCCTCCTGAGACTAACGAGAAGACTTAATTGTGCTGCAGCAGCTAAAAATACATCTCTGTCAGCCCTGGGATTGGTGGGTGGGTTACAGAGAAGCACAAGCACCAGGATGTTCCTTGGTGTGGGTAGGATGCCTCCAGCCCCTTCCTTCCTGTCCCCTTGTCCCCCTGCCCACCTTGCTGTGCTGTTCCCAGGCTGTGTCAGAGCTGTGATTCCCCCCTCACATTCCCCACAGTGTCATCACTGTCCCCGTTAGCAGGGAGGTAATGGGGGTCTGGGTAGCTCTGGACACCTGAGCAGGAGTTCCAGTGATGTATTTCCCCTGACTGATGTAGATGGTCAATCACAGAGCAGCTCCCAAACAGCTTTGTTTGACTTTTATTTGCATTTAATAATAATGCTTAGCTAATTGTGAATTATCCCGATCAGACTGAAGAGGAGACTGGACTTCGTCAGCCTCAGCTTCCTGGATGAGGGAATCACCTGCACAGAAATGACATTCAGGGGTGTGCAAGGACTGAACCATCACACAATATCCATCCCTGCAATCTTTCATCCCTGCAATCCTCAACCCTCAATCCCCATCCCTCAATCCCCATCCCTCAATCTTCATCCTTGCAATCCTCATCCCTGCAATTTCCATTCCTGCAATTCCCATCCCTCAATCCCCACCCCTCAATCTCCATCCCTGGAATCTCCATCCCCCCCAGTCAATGTGGGGCAGCTCCATGGCCTTGGGAAGACTCCAAGCTCCAGAGGCAGAGTGCTCTACAGGGCAGGGAAGGGCCAGATTTCCCTGTTTTACCCCAATCTCATAAGGAAAACCCCCCAATCCAAGATGAATAATTTCAATAACAAGTTAAGGGTGTTAGAAAAGTGTTTTTACAACCTTTGGTTAACCTGCAGTAACAGCTGGTGGAGTGCAGATAAATAAAACTATTCTGTGGAGGAGACAGGAAAAATTGGTTTGATTTTAAAGGACACTGCCTGGCTCCTGCAGTGCTGTGGCATCCCAGGAAATATTGCGTGGTGGCGGCTGCACGTCGTGTTTAATACTCAGGGATGCAGCCATGAGAGCAATACATCTGCTGGCTCCTGACAGCTGCAAAGCTGGGCTGGGTTTGAACAGCAGCTTTTCTCTTGGAAGGAAAATTCTGGGAGGGATGTGGATGGGAAAAAAACAAACAAACAAACAAACCTTTGGAATAGCCAGGATGTGGGCAGCCAGGCAGGGATGAAGGGGTTTGGGTTCTTAGGGGCACAGAGAGGGTTTGGGAGGGCTGCCACATTCTGTCCTTCCAGCCATCCCATCCTTCCCCCACCCTCTGGCACTGCCACCTACAACTACCACTGGAAATGCATCCCTTGGAAAAAAAAAACGCTGTAAAATGCAAATAATCCCCATCACCCCTTTTGTAAGAAAAACTCCTGGTCCCGGTTTGGAGCCAAAGAAATTCTTTTCTCCCCCTGAAAATCCAAGTGTCTGACTGCTCAGCACTTCCAGCTTGCTGGGGAGGACCCGGGAGCCCACTAAAGAGGAGGCTTTCAGCCTCGCCATTAAGAATTCCAAGAGATCCGCTGGGCAGCATGGAAATGCAAGAAATACTACAATGCCAGTGCTAAAACCTAATGAGAAATGGAACAAGCTGAGACAGAAGCTTAACAAGAAATACTGGACAAGTCCCCTAAGAAAAACTACAGGCAGCAGCAGCAAGGAGCTGCCAGTCGGCTCTGCAGCTGTATTGATCCAGGCCAGAGAAATAGGGGGAGGCCTTTGGAAAGTAGATAAACAGGGAGATATACAGCAGGAGAGGGCCAGAACTGATGAAAACAGGAGAAAATGCAGCTTAAATCAAAGGGCAAATACACGGAAAGAGAAAAGGCAATAGGATTTGTGTTCATGGCTAAAGAGGAGAGTTGTGGGGCGGTGATCTGCCCTGGGTAATTGAAAAGAAATGGAAAATGGAGCTCAGGATAAATATTTTCTTCAGAGAAAGTGGGCTGAAAGCTTGAAATAAGCCATTATTAATATCAGTCTGAATCTGGGAAGAATATGCAGGGAGGAGGGGGTTGTGGGTGAGGGATGCAAAATGAAGGTGAGGGATCAGGGTGCAGAATGGCTTCTACCTTCCCAAGGTGCCCCCGCTCTGAGCTGGGCTGGGGCCAGGTGGGAAGTTCTCCTCTGGCTGGGCACAAGGCTGAGTATCTCCTTCCTCATCTGCTCAAGAGCCGTGGCCTCGTGCCCCTGCCCCAGCTTGTGTGCACAGCTCCTTGCCTGCCCTGCAGCTCAGGGCATCCTCCACAGCAGCTCCTGGGGCTGGGATGGTGTGGGAAGGGATGATGTAGGGCTGGGATGGTGTAGGGATAGGATGGTGTGGGAAGAGATGGAGCAGGGAAGGGATGATGAAGGACAAGGACAGTGCGGAATAGGGATGGTGTAGGACAGGGATGATGTGGGACCAGGATGGTGCAGGGCTGGGATGGTGTAGGGATGGGGTGGGAAGAGATGGAGCAGGGCAGGGATGATGTAGGACAAGGATGGTGCAGGACAAGGACGGTGAAGGACAGGGATGATGCAGGACCAGAATGATACAGGTCTGGGATGGTGTAGGGCAGGGATGATGTAGGGATGGGATGGTAAAGGGCAGGGATGGTGTAGGGTAGGGATGGCAAGGTGCAGGGCTGGGATCTTGTGCAGCAGGCCCATAGGATCCTCTGCCCACCCTGGGGCAGGAGATGGGCACACAGCCTGGTCTCTGACCCCTCTAACCATGCAGGGGAACACTGCTGGCTCTGGACACTGAACCAGACCCCAAGGTTGGGTTCCAGGGCTCAGGACCGAGTGGAGGATCCCTGTCCCTCATTCAGGGACACACAGGGCCAGGGGACACAGCGCCAGCAGCTGCGTCCTCCAGCTCCCAGCCCCTGGTGGCACCAAGCAGGGAGCCTGTACACAAATTCTCCACCTCCTGTCTACTAAATCTCCCCTGTCTGTGCCTGCTGCAAGACACTCTCTCCAGCAGGCAGGAAATACGGGCTGGATGCTGGAATTTGCAGCCACCCAGCTCTGATCAGCACCAGGCAGGGCAGGGGGCTCAGTGCAGGGGTGAGGGGGCATGGCACAGGGGCTGGGCACTCAGCCTGGCACCTTGCACACCTTTCCCAGGAGAAGGGGACGCAGCCAGCCCTGCCTGCTGTCCCAAGGATGGAGCTCCCATCCCACCTGGCTGTATCCAGATGATTCTGAGCCCCAGCTGGACTGGGTCTGGCTGATGGAGGCTCTTGACATCCCAGAGGGTGCAGCCCATCCATCCCTATCCCAGAAGGGGTTTTGGGGGTGTCTGAGCAGCCACCCCCGCCGGGGGTCTGTGAACCAGGAGGGATGCATCCCTTAGGCCCCTCAGCTCTCCATCCCTGTGCACGGTTGCCATGGCAATGAGGGATGAAGGCTCCCTCGCTCCCTGGCGTTCCTCCGCATGGCCACGGCCGCTGCTGAAACACTCGTCAGAGTTAATTGCCACGGAGCCACCCCGGTGCTCTGTGCCAAGTGTCGTTCCCAGCCCGTGGCTTGTCCTCCGTGGCACTGCACTGTCCCCAGCACTGTGGGGTGTCCCCAAACCTGGCCCAGACCAGAGCCAGCATCATCAGGCTGGTCCCATCACCCCTAAACATCACCAGACCTCCACGCACTCGCTTCCAGAGAGCCGAGGCATTTCCCACATCTAAAAAAAAAAAAAAGTAATTAAATGGAAAGGTCGTTCTTATTTATTCTTTTGTTACACAACCCCCGAGCTACCAAATAGCGAAATTAAGTCTTGGAGTGTTTAATGAAGGATCAGGGAAAACAGCTCATCAGTTCAAACAGCCGTCCCCGGTTCAAAAGCACAACACGGAGCGGGGCTGCTCCGCTGGGCACTGCGGGGACACCCGGGAATCTGCCCCGGGCACCGGGCAGGGTTGGGCACCGGCAGCGCCGCGGCCGCAGCCCGGTGCGTTCCCTGTTACACTCACAGGGGAAGGATTTTTTTTAATAGGGCCCCATGGAGACATCAGAGCAATTTTCAAGGAGGTTTGAAGCCACCGGGAAGCTTATTAGATCCGTTCTGCAGAGTTAATTTGATGTTGGTAATCAGCGAGCAAGTTAAGCAGTTAAGGAGATGGAGGCTGCTGAAGGGTTGGGCTGTTTAGCCGCCTTGTAAGCAGTGGTTACTAATGAGAGGCTCATGAATAGGGATGAGGGATGATTACAGCGTGGAAAGGGCAGTCGGCAAACCATAAACCTAATTTTAATCTTTTTATTATCAAAGTCACGTTATTAATAATAGACTTTACCTTGAGACCGAGCTGCGTCAGGCAATTCCTGTGCCCAGCACCAGGATCCAGGAGGGGACAAGGATGGGAACCACCGTGATGTGATGAACCCCCGTGATTTGGGACCTCTTCCATCAGCACAGGATGGACCACCAGGGACCCTCACCCACCCTCCTTCCCGGGCTGGTGCTTGGACAGGGGCACAAGGAGCCAAACACTGAGAGCCTCCCTGTCCCTGTCCTTGCCCCAAGCACAGCAGCCCTGTCCCACCAGCCACAAGTCACTGCCACCATGGCAGTGGCACATCACAGCTGGGCACTGTCCCTCAGTCCTGGAGAAGGACAGTCCTAATTGTCTCCATGTCTAATTAATTGTAATTATTTTCTTATGGCACCACTGATACGGGCGCTAGTGTAACGAGGCAGCAGCTCCTGTGTGAAATGCTGAAGCAAGGGATGTAGAACATGTTAAAAGATATTAATCTACAAATGAAAATGATTTTAATTGGATTCTGCTTTTGGGGTCGGGTCACTGCTCCATTTTCAATCAGAGTTGTCCAGTCAGCAAAGCAGCAGCACAGCCCTTTCATAGGGAAACAGCGAGTGGCTCGCAGAGGTTAATAGGAATGTTGGAAAATAAATAGGTTATTGATTGATAATAACAATAAGCTGACTCCAGTCCTACCTTGGTGACCTTCCCTCACCCAACTTAGAGAAAACTCAGTTAGCATCTAATTATGGATCGCCTCACAATCCCACATATTAATGAGAGTGTGGCAGCACGGGCCTGGAGCTGCTCCCGGTGGAGAGAAGGGCCCAAACATGGCTGATCCTAGAGAAATCAGGATCTGTAACCCCTTGGCATTCCATGGAATCCCAGAATGGTTTGGGTCGGAAAGGACCTTAAAGCCCATTCATTGCTATCCCTGCCATGGGCAGGGACACCTTCCACTGTCCCAGGTCATTCCAAGCCTCATCCAACCTGGCCTTGGACACTTCCAGGGATGCGACAGACACAGCCAGGGCTTCACCACCCTCACAGGGAAGAATTTTTCCCTGATACTCAATCTAAACCTGCTCTGTGTCAGCTGAAAGCTTTATACTGGTGCCCAACCAAGCCCCAGCCCCTGCCTTGTTCTGCAGGGTGGAAGAGGGAAGGAGGAGCTCTGTAACTGATACTTTAATTGCTTCAAGACGTGCCAGGATGTCCTGCCTTCAGCTCCAGCTTCGCTCAGTGTTCCACATGTGACTCTTGGCTCTGCTTGCTGCAAGATATGTGATACACAGAGCTAGCTGGGAGAAAAGAGAGTTGCAGACGATGGGCACGGATGGAGTTAAGGAGGCTTTTCCTTGCCCAAGGTGACGCTGCCTGCCCAGGGTACCTGTTCACCAGCCCCACAGGGAGATGCTGGCAGGGTGTGATAAAGGTGATGCCCACAGTTAGCGAGTTTTCCCACTTAAGGTGGACCAGCTGTGTCCCTGTGACGTGCTGGGGACAGCAAACACATGATGCTTCCCGGGATAAAGCTCCAGGATCTGAGAAAAACCTGGATAAGGTGACTGTGGTGAGCACAGCTGCATTTGCCTCCTGGCTGAAAGGGAGGGAGGGGGGAATGGAGGATCTGTGGGGGTTTTAATGTCCTATTTGTAGAAGTGGGAACGGAGACGCTGAAGCTCACCGTGCAGTGCGGGCAGAGCTGTGGACACGGACCTGCCCCTGGGCTGGCTCCCTGCCCGCTTCCCTGGCTCCCTCGGCAGCTCCATGGCCAGCACTGGGGCATTTGGGAAAGGTACTCGGGACATTCACAATCCCTCTGGCAAAGCCCTTCCCGCGGGGCCCCTCTGTGGCAGAGCCCCGGCCCCGCAAAACGCCCCGGATCCATTTCACAGAACCGCGGCGCAATTTGATATAAAAGAGCATCATTTCACCTGCTCCTACACATTTTCTGTCAACAAGGGCTGGGGGCACTGTCTGTGACACAAAATGCTGGGAAAATAAACAGGGTAGTCTGGCTGCTGTCCTCCCGCTCCGCCGGGACCAGTCGGGAGGAGAGGGAGCCGGGACCCCTCCCCACAGCCGGGGATATTCAGCCTCCCCCGCCGGAGAAAGGCAGGCAGGAGCCGTGTCCTGCTCACCGTGACCATCGTGTCCAGGCTGGAATCGCAGAACCGTGAAATGGTTTGTGGCGGAAGGTGCTTAAAGCTCATTCACTCCATTTCCCGGCCATGAGCAGGAGGGACACCTTCCACTATTCCAGATTCCTACAAGCCCGTCTAGCCTGGCTTTGGACACTTCCAGGGACACCGCCGGGCCACGGTTTTCCTGGAACACGAGCTCCACCTGCCGCCGCCCTCCGAGCCCGGCCCGGTACCGGCGAGTGCCCCGAGCCCCCCGAGCCCCCGCAGCCCCGCTCCCCGCGGCTCCCCCCTCCGACCCCTGGGACTGCGGGCTCGGTTCCGGCTGAGACGCAGCCTGGGCTCCGTGTCCTCCCTGCGATGGCACCGAGCCCCCAGAGCCACCAGCCGGGTGTGCCCGGGGGTGCCCGGGGGTGCCCGCCCTCCTGCGCCCCGCGGGACCCTGCCCGGCACGCAGCCCCTTCTCCCCACCGCCCACCCAGGGCCCCTCCGGTCCTGCCACACCCCCGGTGTGAGCCCAGTCCCTTAGCAGGATGACAAAGTGTCCCCAGTGAGAATGCCCCCCACACACCCCCATGGCAGCTGGGGCACCCCCAGCCCAGCCTCACACAGCCCCCCACACTGCACAAAGACAGAAGACAGCGAGGTGGTTGCACACTTGCCATGTTCACAGTAGACATTACAGGCAGTGGGGACATCCTCGGGGCTGTGGGGACATCCTCGGGGCTCTGGTGACTTACGGGACTCCTGGTCAGTGCCCAGCCCCACCGTGGCTGTGCCCGCAGAGCAGGGGCAGCCCTGACCAGCTTGGGCTGGAGCATCCTGGGCAGGGCAGTGTACCCAGGGACCTCTGCCCGTGTCACTGCGGGGGTGCCCTGGCCCCACGTCCACCACCACAGGTGAAGGGGGGTCTGCACATTTTGCCCCTCTCCAGACAGCTCTGAGGACACCAGCAAAGAGGGATGGACAGAAAGAGAGATCGACTCCTGCCAGCCACGGGAACTGGGGAGCAGGGGCAGGGACCCCTGAGGTGCAGGAGCAGGACAAAGGAGCAACCAAGTTGTTTGGTGGAGCCTCTCTGCCCTCCTGCCCTGCTCTGAGGAAGGAGCAGCCACCCACGGGCACTGGTGGCCTGTCCCCACCGAGGGACCTGTGCAGGGTGACACTTGCCAAGTGAATCCTTTGGGCCATGGAAGTGACTTCGTGGTCCCACAGCTCCCCCGGGTGACCAGCCTGGGGAGGTCCCCCTGTGCACAGCAGGGCTGCTCTGGAGCAGAAAGGGGGGTCTGTGGGGCATGGAGGACAGTTCCTCACAGTGACAGGCTCTGACAACTCCAGCCTAGGGCTTGTGATGCTCCTGTCCTGGGCAGGAGCCCTGAACCGACCCACCCCTGGCCTGGCTTGTTCTCCTGTCCCATTCTTGTCCCTGTGCTCCCCACTCTCCCCTGTGTCCCCCTTCCATCAAACAGAGGAGCTCCAGCCCAAAAACCCATCCTGGTGCCAGCCGTGAGGAGGAAGGGCAGTTGGGGATTAGTGGGATAAGGTGGAGGTTGGACAGAAACAGAGCGAAGTGGGGAGGGGACCCCCATCAGCCTGAGAGAGACCCTCCAGCTAAAGGAGCAGGCTGGGGTTAGTGCAGAGCAGGGATGCCCAGGGGAGGTGGCAGTGCCATGGGGCCACCCAGGAGACTCCATCCAGCTCTGCCTTCCAGTGCAGAGCTGCTGTGGGGGGACAGTGACATCTGCCAGTGACAGCAGCTGGTCGGGAAGCCCTCGACATGGGAGCAGTGAGCACAAGGCAAAGCCAAGAGAGAGCAGCCAGAGCTGGGCCCTGCCTGGATCTCCTCCCCAGACAGAGCTGACTCCAGGTTGAGGGGTGCCATGTCCCAACAGCTACAGTCTGGGATGTTCTCATGAGCCAGCCTGTCCCTGCTAGCAGCACAGGGCCACCATCCTCTGCTGGCACACAGAGCTTGGCTCTGTCCCACTGGTCATGGCAGCCCTGAACGCTGTCAGTGCCTTGCCATGTGCCAAACACACACCAGCGGGCCAGAGCCTGGATCCTTCACCCTGCCAGGATCCCTGCAGAGGCCAGGGACATTCATCTGGCTGAAAGACAGACAGACAGAAAGCTAAGCTGTGCTGTGCCCCCATCACCTGATGGCAGAGCCTGCTGTGACACCCACTGCCCACCCTTGCCTTGGTTGGGGACCCTGCAGGTACCAACCCATGGTGATGCAGAGCTGAGTTAGTCAGGGCCACGCTGCCAGCAGAGGCTTCCACATGCACCAGGCACAAGATAAACTGTGGAGAGACAAAGGGGGTGAAGAGAGGAGCCCAGGAGCACCAATGCTGGGAGCAGCACAAGAATATTCCCCATGACAGGTGACCCAGGGCCTCAGGAGAGCCCCAAGCTCAGGCTCATGGCAAAAGCTTCACTCTGTGGCTAAATCTCTTTGCAAACTGGGTTTGCTGGGCCTCTACAGCCATTACTGGTCATTATTAATGGGTTTGTACTGTCCTATTGCCACTCAGCCTATTTTCCTCATTGTGCCACGTGAAATTTGTTGGAAAAAGGGCCAAGAAGGGAATATTCAAAGTGCCCCAGCCTGAGCATCTTCTTTCCCATGGTACCAAATGGGAGCCAGGGATGCTCAGCAGCACGGAAAATCGGGTGCTGCAGGTGAGTAAGTCCAGGAGGAGCCACCGTCACTTGTCATGGCAAACAGCACCCGGGAGGCAAAGTGCAAAGAGAATTGTTAGTAGCAAGAGAGAAACAGTCAGGGAGGATTAGTACAGTGGGAACAGAAGTACAGGTTAGTAACAGAAGCAGGGCACTGGTCTGCCTTAGAGGACACACACACTGGAAGAGAAATGAAGAGAAAAGCAGCAATGGTTAGTTTGTTTAATTCAGTTCAGGAATGTGTTAGTAACAGAGATCTACTGGCTTAAAAAGGAACTGAAAAGCTTCTGCTGATAAAACCGTTTTAGGCTCCTAGTCAGCAACAGGCTCCACAGGCAGAGCTGGGCAGGGCGTGTGGGGAGAAACCCTCTCCTCGTGGTGCCGAGGGCTGCCCAGGATTGGGGATGCTGGTCCCCTCTGCTGCCCAGGATCGGGGATGCTGGTCCCCTCTCCTGCCGGGGACTGGGGATGCTGGTCCCCTCTGCTGCCCAGGATCGGGGATGCTGGTCCCCTCTCCTGCCCGGGACTGGTGCAGCCTGCACGGGCAGGAGCTGCCCAACATCACTCCTGCCCAGGACTTGGGCAGCCAAATTATCTCTCCTGCCCGCAGCCAGGGCTGTCCCTGTCTGTCCCTGCCTGTGCAGCCTGGCACTGACACCTGGCATTTCCAACCCCCTTTTCCAGCTTTTCTGTTCCCCTTTAAAGGCAGCGCTGCTGCCGTGGTTAGTGGGTGCGAGGCAGGGCTGCTGTGGGTTAGTAGGGCATGCTCTGGACTGGTTAGTGGGTTAGTCCATGTGCCAGGGGCCGTGCCAGCCCCAGGGAGGGCACAGGGGTCCCAGCAGGTTAGTAGGTTAATATTGGCAGCATGCAGAGCCAGGCCTGTCAGCAGCAGAGCTCTGGCTCACAAGAGCAGGAGGCGTTTTTGGGCTTTGACACTTGGGAAGGTGTTAGTGGAGGGTTTAGCTGGTGAAACAGGACCTGTCTCTGAATGAAATGCTCAGCAGGTATCTGCCCCTCTGATCCCTGACAGGGAGGTACCAAAGGCCCCAGCAGTGAGTGTCCCATCACAACATGTACTTCCCATCCCCGGGAAAGGTGAGAGACAGGATGCATGGAGGACACAGTCCCTGCACTGCCTAAAGGACTCTAAAGGAGCTGGAAGAAGCAGAGAAGGAGGGGGTGAAAGAATCCCTGGCAGTGTCTGGGGTAAGGCTCCAGCAGGGACCACGACAGCTGCTCCAGGTCTGCACCAAGCTCCCACTGCACGTGCAGGAAGAAGGAGGTCCAGCAGGGAAAACCACCATGGTGCAGAGGAAATGGGGCCCACAGCTCACATACCTCCCCACTGGAAGCTGCCTCTCCATGGGGCTGAGCAGTGCTCCAAGGGCTGCAGGGACACTGTGCCCCAAAATACAGGGCTGGGATGGGGCACCCAGAAAAGTCTCTGCTCCGTGTCCTTTGGGTCACTGCCTCCCACAGCATGAGCTCCTCTAGTTTGGACTTCAAGGCTGTGACACCTGCCATGAGCTGTGTCTGCCCTCAGCCCCCAGCCCACTGCACCCCCTGCCCTTCTGCCTGTGTGGGGCCATGGGCCTGAGTGGCTGCTTGGTGAGGACATGGGGACAGCTCATGGGGCCACTGCAGAGGCCACAGGAGGAGGATTCACTGCCCATGTTCGTCTCCAGGACGCTCCACAAACCGAGTGTTTCTCCAAGGGGAGCAGAGGCAGGGTCTAGCCAAGATATGGCACCTCCAGAGCAGAAAGCCCCAGGACTCCACCAAGAGAGGGAAGGGCAGGATGGGTGGGGACAGAGTCCCTTTGGGCTCTGGCCATGGTGTCACCATGAGGAGCTGGCACAGCTCTGCCTCCACTCCCTTTTCCTTCTCCCTCCTCCTACACTGTGCTCAGGGAAGGGGACAGGCCTGAGGGGGAGCAGCGGGAGGCAAGGACACCCCAGCACCTTGCAGGGAAACTGTGTGCCCCGTGTCCTCAGGTGTCACCACTGCAGTCTCCTGGGCTGTGTCCCCCGCAGTGGCCGGGCTCGTGGCTCCACGCCATGGCAGTGGGTACCAGGGTGCTCTGCTGGGGCCAGCGTGGCTCTGGCATCATGTGATGGTCCTGATGATAACTCCTGAGCCCGGCTCCCTCCTGGATATGGTCAGTCTGGCCAGGCAGGAGCTGGGGCCGTGCCCCTGGGGTGGTGGCACTGAGGAGCAGAGATGCTGTGAGACCCTGGGCTGTGGCAGCCACCCCCTCCCCACTGCTGGGCACACGTGGGTGACACGTCCTCTCATGCAGGTGGCCCTGGGGATGGTGTGAACCCCTGCACCCCACAGGGGCCTGGGGAGAACCCTCCAGGACATGGGGCCCTGAAGAGGAAGGCTGATCCCGACTGCCCAGCACCCTCCCTGCTCACGAGGGGTGGAAGAGCATGGGACTGGTATTAGCTGTGTCCCCTCCCCAGAGTCCTACCTGTGGTCACCAGCTACAGGAGTGCTGTGCAATGTCCCCTGTTCCTCGTGGCTCTGTGCTGTGGAGGCAGCGAGGGGACTGTGTGAACAGACCTCAGGTCAGTCATTAGCAGCTGCAAAAGAAACAACCAACGCAGCAAGGGAGAGAAACAGAGCACCGTCCTCAGGCACAGCCCAGCCGAGCTGGCAGGAGACTGGCACAGGAGGGTTGGGCACGGACCTTCCTGTCCCTGTCCCCTTGCAGGATGGAGGAGCTGAGCCAGGCACGGGGGGGCATCAAAACCACCACACCAGAAATGGTGGCAATGCCCCAAACTGTCCCTACCTGTCCTCACACTGGAGACAGGACTGATTGCCGCTGTCACTGCCATTTCTGCTGTCACCCCTTACCCCGCCCCTTCCCCTTCCCCTTCCCCTGCCCCTGCCCCTGCCCCTGCCCCTGCCCCTGCCCCTGCCCCTGCCCCTGCCCCTGCCCCTGCTGTGTGGTAAAGCTGAGTCACTGGGACCCCGCAGTTCCACAGGCACTGGTTAAACTGGGGCTACTGGACTGGCGATCACAGCCACGCTGCAGTGCAGCTCCATCTCCTCGGGGATTTGGGGACACGTGGCCGATGCCAGCATCCAGCCCGGCCTGTGGCCTGCCCTGCTCCTGCCCTGCCCTGCTCTGCCTTGCCCTGCTCCCCTGGGCAAACCAGGGCGGCATCGGGTCCCGGGGCAGCGGGGCCGTGATGACTCTGCGGTTCAGCTGCGGAGCCGCTCCTGCTTCCCACGGCTCATTGTCACCGCACTGACGGCAGGACAGTCCCTCCCCTGGGACAGCACGTCCAGGCGGCATTTGCAACCCAGCTGCGGTGGGGCCGAGCAGCGGGAATGAGCATCTGGCAAATGGATCCCCTGCCTGGAGCCGAGCGGGAGGTGCCTGTGGTGGGGCAGGAGGGACGTGATGGCAGCAGGATGGCCTCTCTGGCCTGGGAATGAAGCACATCCCAGGGGACAGGGAGGGAAAAGCAATTTTGTGCAGACAGGACTCACCCAAACACTCTTCTTGGGCGTGAGCTTGAGCTGCCTCTGCCACACGCGTGGGTGGCACATACAGTGGCCCTGGGGGGCTGGAATCACGAATTAAATGGACACTAAACCCCTTCCTCGAGTGAGGAGGGAGGGAGAGGAGCACAAGCTCCGCTGCAGGCAGGAAGATGAGGGCACAGCAGGCACAGCACTGGAGAGATCTGGAGAGGTGCCAGAGAGATGATCTCTGGGATGTGGCACCCGGGCACCCTGACCACATCCCAGCGGGGTGGGTAGACACCCCAGCCCTGTGCCCTGGCAGCGCTGCCCGACCCTCGCTGCCATGTAGCAGAGCCCAGGCTGTGGCACAGCCCAGGCTCGGTGCTGCTGCAGTGGTGCCAGCGCTGCTGCCTTTGTGTGCAGCTCTGGGGCTGGGCAGCCCGGCAGAAAGGGGGTGTGAGGCTGTGAAACGCTCCTTACAAACCCACAACGCCTGAAAATCTGATTATTTCTGGGCTCCCCCTGGCTCGCCAGGCAGGACCTACCCGCACACACAAAAGACTGCGAGACAATGAGGGAGAGAAAATGGCTCCTCAAGAAGAGCATCTGCCAGGTTAACTCTGAGGGGAAGGAAGGGCTGTGCTGTGCCCTGGGGCTGCTGGCCCCAGCCTCGCCTCTAACCCCTGCCTAGGATCGTCAGCTTTAGGAGAAAATGGGGGCTTCGAGACAATGCAATAAAACATGATTTTTGAAAATCAGGCAAGAATCCATTTACCTGACAGAAGCCCTATTCTTGATGAGGATTCTGGAAAAAAAAGAAAATACAAACAAGCGGTGCAGCAGTTAGTTCTGGTTTGGGCCGGGGGCTGCAAGCGGTGTCGGGGGGGGGTGTGGGCAGGATGTCCAGTGCTGCCTCCAGACCGGGATCACCGGGATCGCCCTCCGGGCCGGGATATGGCCGGGATGCGCGGCTGCTCCTGCCCTAACAAAGGGAGGGGGCCCGGGCAGCCCCGGCCTGGCACTCCCAGGGAAGGAGGGGGGTCTCGTGCCGAAGGCGGGGGTCTCTCGTGGGATTATTTATAACCAGGGAATAATATATCGAGAAGCGGGGTAATTTTTGGGCAAGGAGAAGAGGCAGCAGCCGCGTCCCCCGGCTCCGCACCTCCCGGAGCGATGCCCGCAGCACCCCCGAGTTCCGGGGTGACATCGCCCCCCGCTCTCGCCCGGAGGTGGGGGCGGCCCCCGGGCTCCCCAGACCCCACCGGCGTCCCATCCCCGTCCGCAGCGAGCGGAGCCATGCCCGCGGTGCTTTACCTGCTCCCGGGGGGCCGGGCTGGGGCTGGAGGGGCGCCGGTTCCGATCGCTCCTGCCCGCCGCGCCGCTCCTTTGTGCTGGAGCTTTCCGAGAGCATCCCTGAGGAAGAGGCGGCCAAGCAAACTCCTCCTCCAGCAGCCCCCGGCCCCCCCGGCCCTACCTTCGGCGCAGGAGGATGCTGCAACTCGCATTAAATTTTAATGCTGGAAATGCGGCCGAGTCACCTTTTCCTCGCACCGCTCCCGCATCATTCCCAGCACCGCTCCCGCATCGCTCCCGCATCGCTCTCACTCTGCTCCCTCATCGCTCCCCGCATCGCTCCCGCTTTGCCACGGCAGCCGCTGTCACTCCCTGCCAGGACATCGTCACAAGCACCCCACAGCCATGGGTGTGACCCAGGGGACACGGGACAAGGGGTGCTGGGCAGGGGCTGTCGAGCACACCCCTGAGGACACGGCGGGCAGGATGCGGCCTGGCTCGGTGGGGAACGATGGCAGACAAACCAGCCCGGCCTGGGGACACAGCCCAGTCCGGGGACAGCCCTCCATGACGGGAACAGCTCCCCTCCCGTCCGGGGCTTGTGACAGCCCCTCCGCAGCGCTGAGCAGCTGCTGGGCTCCCGCATTGTTCTCTCCAAGTCCCCGCCGGGTCCCCGGGGGCTCTTGGTCTCGCCGCCAGCTGCCCACCGTGCCTGGCCATGTGCTGGCCCCGCTCCCGGACCCCGCGTCCCCCCAGGGCTGTGGAGCTGCGCAGGGACAGGGGGATACCCAGGATGGGGGTCTAGCCCAGCTGTGGCTGTGGAGGTGACGGGAAGCTCTGCTCCTCGGATCTCTCTGGGCCCGGTCGGGTTTGCCCTGGGGCGCAGGAGGGTTTCACTCAGCCCATCCCAAAACACTTTGTTTCTTCTTCTATTTCGCCTTTTTAATTGTGATTTCCTGCGGAGAGAATCCCTTGCTGGGCAGCATTTCCTCCACTGGTGGCCTTGTTGCTGCAAATGTCATGGATGGGACATTTTCAACACATCAAAACTTTTCTCCAGAGCTCTTCTGAAATGAGGAATTTTTCCAGACCAGCCTTTCCCTGCTGCATTTCCAGCTTTGGCTGCACGAGTGTGTGCGGGAGTGAGGAATGGGTGCCGGGATAGGCGAAGGGGTGTGTACAGGTGTGTGAGAGTGCTGGGATGGGTATAGGGTGTGCACGGATGCAGGGAGAGGTGGGCACTTGCTTGATCTTGCAGCTCCTTTCAGCCCCTGGCAGGTACTGTGGGGTACTGGGGATATGGGGGTCCTGCAGAGCCCCTGCAACTGCATCCAGGCAGAAAAATTCCCCTCCACCTCATCCCTACCCCTGCAGAGCCTCGCTCTGCCCCCCGAGAGTGGCATCATTCCCGGCCACGCATCCCCATGTCCCTCATCCCCAACTGCCAGCGCCGCCTTGGACAATTGAGCCTTTATTGAGCTTTGTCCCCGCCGCCCCGCGGGACAGACGGACGGTGCTGCGGCACCGCGGTCACTGCTGAACCCTGCGGATGGACTGGACCTGGCCCGTCTGCGCGTGGGACCCCCACTCCCGCACGTGCTTGTACTCGCCCGCGGGGCTGTCGCTCTCCAGGAGGTACTGGAAGCCCCGGTACCCCGGGTACTGCGAGCAGACCCACCTGCGACAGAGCAGAGAGCGGCGGTGGCTCGGGGCTGGCGGCACCGCGGAGCCCCGGGCAGCGGGAGGGTCCCGGCAGCTGCCAGAGCATCCTCGGCTCTGCTGCGTGCCCCGGTGGTCCCGGCAGGCTGCAAGCCCCGGGTACTCACGCTCCGGAGCGGACAAGGAAGGAGCCCACGGTGCTGCTGCCCCAGCCCAGGGCGGGCAGCGAGGGGCAATCGTCGTTCATCTCTGCCCGCTTGCCCTGGAAGTTCTCCTGCTCAAAGAGCATCAACCTGCTCCGTCCGTGGTCCTGCGGCCGAGACGGGCACGGCTTTGGCGCTGCCACCCTGTCCGTGGCCAGCGGTGGGCTCCGCGGGGCGAGCCGGGGCGGGGGCACTCACGGCGCAGGCGATGGGGCGGAAGGAGCACATCCTCTCCACGTGGTAGGCATTGCTGCCGCTCCACGCCTCCCAGCACGGGTACTCGCCACGCTCCAGCACGAACTGCTGCCCCTGGAAGCCGCAGTGCTCGAAGCCTGCCCACCTGCCGGGGCGGGAGGGGTGAGATCCCCGGCGTGCCCACCGTCCCACTCAGCTCACAGCCGGGCAGTGCTCGCTGCACCCAGCGGTGCCCAGAGGAGGCAGCTCGGCTAGCAAAAGGCACTGGAGGCCTTCATCCTCCAACCCCCCTGCTATCCGTGGGGTCCCGCAGCACCGTGGGGTGGCAGTGCCCCGGGACCCCCACTCACGCCCCGCTCTCGATCTTGCAGGAACGGACGGTGCTGAAGCCGTGCTCCAGGGTGCTGTAGCAGTCAGTGGTGAACTCGTGCTTCTTGCCCTGGAAGAAAGGCTCATCCCACACCACGATCTTGCGGGGGGAATAGAGGGAGTCAGAGGGCTCTGGGGGTGTCGAGGCCCCGAGCAGATATTGCAGCCCCATTCCTGGGTGTTCACAGGGCATGGTGCTGCTCCTGCCCATGCTCCCCTACCTTCCAGAGACCAGAGGATTTCTTGCAGCGGTGGGTCATGGTGGCCCTGTCAGAGCACAGGGGAAGGGGAGAGTTAATGCTGCCTCTCTGCCCGGACGAAAATGACCTCAGGAGCCCACGCACATCCCTTCAGCAGCAGTGTGGGGGACAACAAGGGGGTTGCTCCATGCTGGAGCAGATGAAGAGCTCTATGGCTCTCCCTGCCTGGCTGGAGCTGCCATCAGGGCCATGTGGAGCAGCGGGCACCTGGCCCAGTGGGCACCTGGCCCTGGCAAACATCCCTGCCCGTGCCCAGGGAAACTCCTCCTCTCACTGGCAGCTCCCTGAGCCAAAGCCCCGGTGCTGGCAGCCGGTGCAGGCGGGGCAGTGCTGAGCCGGGAGCCCTGCGGAGGCGGCTGCGTGCCCACACTGAGCATCAAACACCCTGACACTGCCACAGGCAGGGACAGCCCCCGATCCCCCGATCCCAAACCCCCACCACAGCTCCCGGTGCAGAGGAGAGCTCTGGCCCTGGATCTTGGATGCTCCTCCACCTGTTCCCACAGCTGCTCTCTCTCAGGCCCCAGCCATGGGCATGGGGCAGCTGCCCCAGGCTCCAGCTCTTACCTGGGGTGAGGCCCTGGTGCCCAGGGAGGTGACATGTCCTGCAGCCTCCCACTGGGTTTTTATAGCCTCCAGATAGAGACAGAACCCAGGGGAGCATTACTGAAACCCCTAACTCAGCACATGGCGGGGAGGAGGGACCGCGCAGAACAAAGGCGCCGTGTCAGAGACGCTGATGAGCCGGGACGTCGAGCTGGCCCACCGGGCACAGGCTCTGACCCCCACCCTACAGCTCCAGAGCCGGGGCATCACCCCCAGGCTCTGCCAACACTCCTGCCATGTGCCCTCCCTGGCGTGGGGCTGGGCTGGGGCCGTGTCCCAGCTCTGGCAGCACTGCCTGCACTGGGGGCGCGGGGAGGTTTCTTCATCAGTTTCTGGGAAGTGGGAGGAAGGACACGTCCCCACTTGCTCTCCCTGCAAGAGCAGAGCAGCTCTCCCCGAAATCTGGGGCAGCTCGTTGCAGGTTACACAACAGCCAGGGTACACAACAGCCAGGGGCACCATAAGAAGTGGGGACCAGGGACATGGAAAGTGGTGGTAGAGGTTTGCAAAGGCATGGGAGGAACTGGACACGCAGGTCATGACTTGGGTAGAACTCCTGTCCCTGTGGGCTGGAAAGACTCTGCTGTCACCACATTTGGGAGACTTAAACACCTTCCAGCTTTGCTCACAGTGACCCACGCACACCACAGATCATCCCAGGGTGGTACCAGGGCTCCAAAGGCCGGGCAGAGGCACCCACCCGGCCAGCAGGCAATGAAGGCTCTTGAGCCCAATGGGAAAACCCTGTTCCCAGGGAATGCTGTGTTTAGGGACAGAATTCGCCAGAAAACTGCCAGGAGGCTGAGCCAGAGTTCCCCTCATGCAGCTGCAGCAGCTCTGTGAGCCCCGGGCACCCTGGGGGAGGCAGAGCAGGACAGCTGGGGAGGCTCAGCATAACCGGCTGCCCCAGGGCACAGCAGGGCTGCACGGGCTGTCTCTGCCACCTGCAACCCCAGCAAAAGCCCTCTTGGCACGGGCACAATTTGTTCCTGGCCTCTCACTGTGGCCTGAGCTCAACTCGGCTCGCGCTGGCCACCAGCACAGTGACCACCACCCGCTTGCTGTCTGCTCTGTGTCCTGGCGGTGGCACATGGCCATTGGAGCCTGAGCTGTGCCCCCACGGTGCCACTCAGTGCCAGGCAGGGATGCCTCAGCAGGAGATCTGTGGGCAGCAGGACTCACCAGGGCAGAGCAAACCCTCGTGCCCGTGCCCTCTGAGGCCACGCTGTGCCAGCTCTATCTGCTGCTGGGGCAGCTCTTTCCTGTGCTGGAACTGTGCATCCCACAGGCTTCACCCATGCTGGGGAGGGATGGTGCGGTGAGGGGCTTTACAGGACACAGGGTCCACGGCAGGGCAGAGATTTCGTGTCCGGGGAGCTCAGGAATGGCCAAGGATTCATCCCTGCTGCCAGCCCTGCCACAGTACTGGCTCAGGGAAGCTCACGGGGATGAGGAGTGCTCAGTAATGAGCAAAGCAGCCATCAGGAGCAAAGCTCAGCCCCTCCCAGCTGTTTTTCCAATGCCCAGGTTCAAAGGTGCTGAGGGTTGGGAGGGGAAGCAGAGTCAGGAGCAGAGGGTGGGTGAGACCTGCTGATTAATGCCCAGGAGGCACAGGGGAGGCAGCACAGGGAGAACACCCACGCTGGCTCTGGGAGGAAGAGAGGGCAGGTTAAATTAGAAATCTGGATAAAAACCATGGAAACCAGGGCAAATTGAAATCGTGAATCATAAAACAGTGCCCAGCATCAAGGCGAGAACCAGACTGGGCCAGTGCCCAGGGTAACGGGGCAGCAGACCCCGCACCCAGCCATGTCACAGCACACCTCCTGAAAAACCTCGGGAAAAGAAGGCACCAATACATTCTTTTTGTTCGGGATTTTGCGCAATAGCCCAGAGGGTGCAGCTGGATCCCACCGCTGCTGGGTGACACATGAGAGGAACAAAGGAGGGCAGCACATGGGGCTCTGAGCCCTCTGCCCGCACACCCTCGGGTGAGGCACCGCTGGTGCTGGATGCTACGGGAAGCTGGGGGTGTTGGACAGGGATGTGGAGGTGTAGAAGAGCTGATCAGAGGCTCAGAGGGACTCAGGGGAAAATGTCCCCGCGGTGCCATGGGGTGCGGGGGATGTGACACCAGAGGCTGAGCTGCTGCAGGGACTGGTGACAGTGCATCCCCAAACAGCCACCCCATGACCCTCCTGCGCCAGTCACAGAGCTAATGATTCAAAACCATGAGTGTGGTGGTGGAAGAACCAGGGTGACTGCAGCACGGGGAAAATGGGCTAAAAAGCAAAGAAGAGCCCTGCCAGTGAGCAGGGATGTTCCCAAGGGAGAACAAACTATTTTCAGGCACTCGGGTGGTTGAGAAAGTGTCAGCTCGATTACACATCGTTCTGGAAAAACCTAACTCCTGAAGCATTTCAGAACACTCATGTCTCGCTTTCTGGCATCTCCAGGGCAGGGCTGCTGGCGCTTGCGGGCACGGAGTGATGCTCAAAGCGAGAGGTTCAGTGTTTGGAGGGGACAAACGGGCCCGGCGCGGCTGCAGACCGGGCACGGCGGGGCTGCCGTGGTGGCAGCGGCACGGGAGCAGGGTGTCACCGTGGGCCCGGGGCCGGGACTCTGGGCAGGGGAGGTGTTCCTGTGCCGATGCCGGCGCCGGCCGGGCCGTGCCAGGGCTATATATGCCCTGCCGGGGCGGCCGCACGAGGGGCAGCGGGTGCCGAGCGCGCTGCAAAGTGGCACGGTCAGGTCTTCTGTTGTGCCGGGGGCACAAAGGAAAGTGCTGGGTTCAGCGGCTGGGCACGGGGCCGGGGAGAGGCTTCCAGCTCGCCCAGCGCTTTGCAGGATGTGATGACTGGGCGGCCGCGCAGACACTGATGAGCTGGCAGTTCCTTTGTGCGCCCGCCCGGGGGTCTGCCCTTGCCAGGCTATAAAGTGGGGGCCTCGCGGCGCCCCGAAACACAAGCCCGCTCACTCCAACAAGAAGCAGCAGCTGCCCAGGTAAGAGGACAAAGTCCCCGGGCACCGGGCTGCAGCCGGACCCGAGGTGGGGAGAGGGAAACTCAGGGTCTAAGCCGTGGCCACCGCTGTGCTGGTCACGTCTGGGAGCACCTCTGTGCTCAGCATCCCACCACCCTCCACTCCCCGGGGAGCTGCTGGTGACACTCACCTGCGGGGCCACAGCAGGGTGCCAGCTGCAGGGCCTCAGCAGACCAGGGCTGTCCCCTTCCCACCCCCCACACGCTGGCCCGGTGCCCCCCGGGCTCCCAGGTGCACCCCTGGCACAGCATCAGGCCCTATCCCTGGGCACCTCTACAGTGCTGGGACCGTGCTCAAGGCTCTCCTGACCCACAGAAGGAGAGTGTGGACTCCAGGACCTCCTGTGATCCCCCTGTGATCCTGCCTTCGCAGGACTCTTGCCTGTGCCTGCTGGAGAACCTTCCAGCAGCTCCTCTCCTGACCCTGCCCACCCACCCCATTGAGAGTCCCCATACAGATGTCACCATTCCTGGGGTGGGTTGTGGGTGCCCACATCCATGCCTCGCTCTAACCTGCTGCTGGTGCCCTGTCACAGACTTGAGCCCAACACCGCGATGTCTGAGACCACAAAACCCGCTGCTCCCAGCCAGGCTGCGGATGAGAAGGAGAAGGCGGCTCCTGCGCCAACTCCATCCCTCGACCCTGCTCCTGTCGCAAACAGCAAGGGCGAGGAGCCCTCCCCAGAAGCCTTCAGGGTAAGCCCTGTGCTCCCCACGCGCAGGGACACGCTCTGGGCTGAGGGACAAGGGCAGCATCTCTGGGGCAGGAGATTGTTCCAGGGGGAAGGAGAGTGGAAGTGTGGGTGATGCCATCCCTGCTCTGTCCCTCTGACAGCAGGAACAGGACTAGGGCAGCTGCTGCAGGAGGAACAGCTGAAGGTCTCTTGGCCAGGACAGCTTGTTGGGGATCACAGGCTTTGGAAGTGCACTCCCCTGGGTTGTGGTGTCAGGGCTGGCTGCTGTCACCTGCTCCCCCTGGTCACCCCCTGCATGCAGGGGTCCTGTGGGGAGGTGGAGGGGACACTAGAGGCAACAGAGCCAGCACTGAATTGCCACAGTGATGCCAGGTCAATGTGCCACCGAGGCACTGCAGGAGGGCTGGCACGGGGGGCGAGTGATGTGGGGGCTCTGGTGACACCAAGCCAGGTTGAGAACGCCAGAGTGCAGACAGAGCACCTGGAGAAGCCGTTCCTTCCCACCAGCGTGGCCACTGGAAGCAGCAAAACCAGGGGCAGGACGAGGCCATTTTGGAGCGGGAACAGCTGTTGGGGAGAACCTTCCTGTGCTCAGGATGCCCATGCACAGAGCCCAGCTCAGCATGGGCGGGCACCAGAGCCAAGAAGCTGCAGGAAGGCTTGGAGGGCCGAGGGGGACATGTGGAGCAGTGGGGTCACACAGCAGCAGCCTGCTCTCCCTGAGCATGCCTGTCCTCATCCAATCCTTTCCTTGCACCCCTAGATCGTTGTCTTCGACCAGGAGAACTTCCAGGGCAGGCAGATGGAGTTCACTGCCGAGTGCCTGAACCTGGCTGACCGTGGCTTCGACCGGGTGCGCAGTGTCATTGTCACCTCTGGACCGTAAGTGACCCCAGCCACGGAGGGGACCGTGTCCCTGGGGATGTTCCTGGTGGGTGGGGACACGGCCCTGGGGGCACCCTGGGCACAATGTGACGTGCAGGAGCATTTCCGTGTTGCCTGGGCAGAGCGCAGCAGGGCCAGCACAGGAGCAGAGTGGACATCCTGGATCTCCTTGGAGGAGGACAGGAGGGCCAGGATGGGTGGGAAGGATGCCAGGGATCCACGAGCAAAGCAAAGGGCACCAGAGGCAAAGGCAAGGGCTGAGGAAACATGTCCATCATTTCAGCCACCTGGAGCTGTCCATGGAATACAAGGGACCCGCAGATTTTAGAGAAGTCAAGGTGAAATGAGGTGGGATCCTTGGACCAGGCTGGAGCAGGCAGGGACAGGCAGGGACAAGCACATGCCTGCACCTAGGCAGCTGAGCAGCAACAAGGGGGCTGGGCAGGTCTCAAAGCCGTGGGAACAGTTGACACAGGCAGGGACAAAAATGATCCCCAAAGCAGATAACTGAGCAGGCGGATGATCTCCATGTTGAAAGAGCATCCCACCACGCTGCGCCCGGCTGGAAACAGCGTGCCTAGGAATGAGGGGGGCTGGTAGCGCTGTGGGGAGGATGCACAGGACATGGATGGTCCTGACAGCATCCTCAAGGGACCGGGAAGGTGACCTGGAATGACACCATGCAGCACTGATGACTTTTTTATTAGGAACTCAGAATATCCAGCTCTTCTTGAAACAGATGGGGGATGAAGCAGCCTAGAAGGAGCTCAGATATGATACCTGGGAAGCTGCACTAGGCACAGAGAGGGTGAAATTGGGAGAACAGAGAACTTGGGTGTCATTGGGGTCCTTAGAAGCTTCTTGAGAGTTACCGATGGGACTGTGCACCCAAAAATGTGCTTAGGGAAAGACGAAAGCAAAACAACCAAGCTGAGCTTTAGCAGTCAGCTTGAGGCTGTGCAGCCTGGGGTACCTGAACACATCTGCCAGCAGGAAAACCCCTGCTGGCTTATGCAGGAAGATCTGTTTTGCAGGGAAAGGGGAAGCAGCAAATGCAGGACTGTTGTGGTGCTGGGGGTTTCTGAGGCCCTGCACCCATGACATTCCCAGCACTGCAGCAACTCATGGCTCTGCTAAAGAGGTGACATTGCAGCTGAGTGAGCCCCACGCTCGGCAGTGGGACGAGTGCCAGTGCTGGCTGGCGCTGGAGCAGTGAGGCGTGCCAGGATTACACAGCTCAGGCAGGAGGGACAACAGAGTCCTGAGCTGACTCTGTGAGGTCACCAGCTGTGCAGCGGTCCTGCTGCTCCCCAGCTGAGGAAGAGGAGCTCTGTGAGTGCTGGTGCCTGCTGTAGGTTTGGACACTCACACACCAGCGAGCTTCCAGCCCAGAGCCCATGGATCAGCGCTGGCTCTGCACAGGCCACAGAGCTGGGCTAGGAGAAAGGTGGAAGCAGAGTGGTGGGGCCACAGCCTTTTTGGAGACCCCTTCACTGTCCTGCAAGCTGGCTGAGCAGGAGGGGAACTGCTGGGTGGCACCTGACCCACTCTCTGCCCACTCTCTCCCCAGCTGGGTGGCCTATGAGCAGGCCAACATGCGTGGGGAGATGTTCATCCTGGAGAAGGGCGAGTACCCTCGCTGGGACACCTGGTCCAGCAGCTACCGGAGCGACTGCTTCATGTCCATGCGTCCCATCAAAATGGTGAGTGCTGGGGAGCAGAGAACCCCGGTGGGGTCTGCCCAGGGCTGGGCTGTGCTGCTCGATGGCTCACTGCAGCAAAGCTCCAGGGCTTCAGCCACACTGCCCAGCGCCCTCCCTCTGTCTTCCCCAGGAGGCTGAAGACCACAAAATCTCCCTCTACGAGTCTGCTGACTTCAAGGGCAACAAGATGGAAATCCAGGAGGACGACGTGCCCAGCCTCTGGGCTTATGGCTTCTGCGACCGCGTGGGCAGCGTGCAGGTGCCCAGTGGAACGTAAGCTGGGCTGCAGTGGCGACTGTCTTGGGCTCTCAGGCAGCCAGAAAGCGCTGCATGGCTGTTTTGGGTAGTGTGGTTGTTTTGGGTGGTGTGGCTGTTTTGGGTGGTGTGACTGTTTTGGATGGCATGGCTATTTTGGGTGATGTGGCCCATCCCCCCGAGGCTGATGCCCAGCTCAGGGAGGCCCTGCCAGCCCCCCGAGCTCACGATGGCCATGTGGCTGCTGCCTGGAGTGGCCGACCGCACTCAGGTGCCCTGCGTTTGCTTTTCCCGCAGTTGGGTCGGGTACCAGTACCCTGGCTACAGAGGCTACCAGTACCTCTTTGAGACCGGAGACTTCCGACACTGGAATGAGTGGTCTGCCTTCCAGCCCCAGATCCAGTCCATCCGCCGCATCCGGGACATGCAGTGGGACCAGAAGGGCACCTTTGTCACCCCCGACGCGCCCTCCGACTGAGCGTGCCGCCTGCTAGCAGCTACGAGTCCCGGGCCCCGTGGGGCACCCCCGCCTCCCCTCGCGCTCGCCTGCCCAGCACTTTCCTTGTACATTGCACATTCCCTGGATGTACTCTACCTTGTGAGGCAAATTAAAAAAAAACCAGAAGATTAGAACTGCTCGGGGGTCGGTGGTGCATGAACGCGGCTCTGCTCGGCCGGGATGTGCCAGCCTTGCGCTGGAGCAGGGTGGGACACGGTGGAGGCGGGTTTTCCCAGGGAATTGGTCTCATGCAGGAGGATCTCCGTGCTGGGGCTGGGACACAGGGTGGGAGAAGGGGGTGGCAAAGGCCCTGCAGCCCCCGTGGGGACCCTCTCAGTTGTGGGGCTCAGGGTGCCCCGGTAGCCACGGAACGAGGGCGGGCTCCACGCCTGCGGGATCGGGGGGCTGCGAGGGGTCCCTGCCGGTGGGATCCACCGGGACACTCATTAACAGCCGAAATTGCAGTCAATCAAAGACCAATTCACTTTCAAGGAGTTTTTTTTTCCCCTCGCATGTTGTCCCTCCCCACCGGACACTTCTTTGCGTCCTCATCCCCCTTTCCCATCCCGTTGCCTCCCGGTAGGGCACCTCGGCTGGCATTACCCTGCGCTCCCACGCCGCTAATTAGAGACGGCGGTGATTAATTACAGCGATAGCAGTGACGGCAGCGCTGCCGGGCGCTGCACACTGGCAGCACCGGGGACCGGGGATAACGATGAGGCCGCGGGCAGCGCGGTGCGGAGCGCTCCCGGTAACTCACGGGGAGGGCTGGTACCGGCACGGGCAACAGAACCGGCAGGGCTCGGGCAGGGACACGGACACGGACACGGACACGGACACGGACACGGACACGGACACGGACACGGGATGGGGGACGGGCTCGGGTTCGGTCTCCCGGTGCCGCCCGGTGCCCGGCGCGCGCGGCGCACGCGCGGAGCGGCGGGCGGGGATCCCGGCCCCGCGTGCGCGTGACGTCGCCGCGTCTCGCGCCGCTCCGGGCCGGCGGCGGCCCCGGTGAGTGCGGGGGGCACCGGGGGGAGCGGGGGAAGCGCCCCGGCCCGGCCCGGCCCGGCCCGGCCCGGCCCCGGTACCGCGTGTGTCCCTGCCGTTTGTCCCCCCCGCAGCCGCGCCGGCTGGCAGGTGACAGCGGGCGGGCTGCGCGGCGGGCGGTGCCTGGTACCGGCGGGCGCTGCCTGGTACCGGCTCCGGGCTCGGTGGGTGGCGCGGGCGAAGCGAACGGGGCGCGGAGCGGCGGGGGATGCTCGGTGCGCAGTGCGGGGGCTGCGCGGTGTTAGGGACACCGGGCAGTGATGCGTGATCGGAGCGGCGCAGGGTGTGCGGTACCGGGGACACACAGCGGTGCTGGGTGTTCGGTACCGGGGACACAGAGCGGTTCTCGGTGCCGGGTGTTGGGTGCAGAGTGCTCAGAGTAGTGCTGGGTGCCCAGTACAGGAAGCTCTATGCTGGGTTCAGAGAGTGGTACTCAGTGCTGGGTTCTCCACTGGTGCTGGGTGCGGGATGCTCAGTGCAGTGCAGGGTGTGCTGAGGTGGCCACAGTGTGCTCAATGCACAGAACACAGTGCAGGATGCACGGCAGGTGGGAAAAGGTGCTCAGCACAGGGCCCTCCTTGTACCTTTGTCCTCTCGTCCTGCTTTTTGGCACATGGTCCCCTCTTCCCCCTCCCATGGCACCCCTCTAGCAGCCCAGCACCAAGCTATGCCGCCATAACCTGAGCACTGCCATATACAGAGACACCCATGGGCTGGGACTGTCCATCTGTCCAGGTGTCCAGAAGCTCAGCCAGGGTTGGGACTGCCCTCCTATACCAGGGTGAACATGGTGGCCTGGACAGGTGGGTGCCCAGTGAGAGGCTGTGCCTGCAGGTCTCGGGCAGCATCAGCCTCTGCTGAGGCTCAAGGGGTGTTGGCAGCACTGAGGTCGGGGTGGCTGTGGGATGTAGTCCCTTGGCAGGAGGTGCAGACAGGCTCTTGAGCAGCTGCATTGGCACTTTTCAGCCCACCCAAAGCACTGGCACTCTCCTGGCAGTGCCCGTCTGTTACTCAGCTGTGCCCTGCATGGCAAGGATGTGACATTCACGCTTTGTCCAGCTCAGGTTTCTTGGGACTCGTGGCTGGAGTTGCTGGCACTGGGACCAGCAGCATGAGCTGGGCTGCCCTCCTGCAGGCAGGGGATGGCTTGCATCACAGAGGCCTTTGCTCTGTCCCTCGCTGTGTTTGTTTGCACGCTCGGGCTCTGTCCAAAAATCATCTCACAGCTTGAAACCTCTTCAAATGCCTCCCTCTGCCAGGCCCTGCCAGCTGCTTGGACCCGGTTTGGGGAGGCGAGTCCCCCCCTCAGCACAGCCGTGCTGCTCCCTCCTGCTCGGGCACTGAGCAGTGGTGAGTGGGGAGATCCGAGTGGTTGGTGCTAACAGGTTTCCAGATTTGCCGTGTGTTTTGTGGGAATGCTGCGGGGTGCTCGTGGGGAGCTGTCAAGTGCCAAGGCGGGCGCCTGCGAGCTGTGAGCGGGGTTTGCCATCCGTGCCCCGAGGCTGCTGCATGTGGCAGCACAGGAGCAGCTGTGCTGCAGAGCCCAAGGGAGCCCAAGGTCTGTGTGGAGTCAGCCCAGAATTTAGGGGAACTGGGCACTGTGCGGGTCCTCCCCAGCATCACCCACAGCAGCTGGAATTGGGGGGGCTTCACTGTGGGGGGATGTGGCAGGCTGGGGCCTGGGATCTCTGCAGGACACTGGTGGGCACACCAGCATGGGCAGGCTCGTGCCACCGCCATCCTCTGCCTGTAGGTTTTACAAACTGTATTAATAATTTCTGTTGCTAATTTAAGGAGATTTTTCCAAAGGCAGTTTGCATTACGAGTACGCTGAGCCTTCGGGGATGTGTGGGATGGCAGGAGCGCTGTTGAAACGCGGGGACTGTCAAGAAGATTTTTGGAGAGAGAAAACAAACCCCCAGCAGGTGGTTTTATTTGGCACCGTGCAGATGCGCCTTGTGATGAATTTGTGATGCCTTGAGGAACCTCAGCCTCATGCCTCAGCCGTTTCCCTCCAGATTCCACAGGCAGTGGGCACACAGAACCTGGGAGAAGCTTGCCCTGGTGTCGGCTGCCTGCTTTGGTTCACTCTGTTTTCCAATCCTTTAGTGCCCTGTCTGCCTCCAGAATTCCTGCAGGATTTTTTTCACAGATTTCAAGGTGGAAGATGCTTTTTTTGTCCTTTTCATCCCCAGTCCGTGCTGCCTCACGGTGTGGGTGCAGGCAGGAGGGTGGCCAGGGCTGGCCCTGCTGCAAGAGCCCCTTGTCCCCTCCCAGGACAGCAAACAAGAGCAGCAGCGGGGGTTGCTCAACACGCAGCACTCGGAAGTGAAGCAAGCGGCTGCTTCTCACTGTGCATTCCCAGGCAGTGACCCCAGACTGAGAGATCTGAAGGGGCTGAAGCACCCAGGTGGAATGGCCACGGGTGTGTTGGCTCCGGAGCTGCTGTGCTAGGGAAGCTTTTCCAGCACTCCTGTTGCTGCTCAGTGCTGGGAGGGATCCTGTGGTGTGAGGGCGGAAAGCAGCCATCCCCCTCCCCGAGCAGCTGTGCTCACAGCTGGCTGCGGGCCAGCGTGGCCGGGTGGCACTCAGGGCACAGGCCTTGGTGGCCCAGATGCAAGTGGCAGCAGAGGAGGAGCAGGGCTCCCCGCTGGGCTGGGCAGACAGGAAGGCGCTCGGATGTGCCGCGCAGGGTGGTTTGGCTGACAAGGCAGCAGTGGCGCAGGCTCGGAAGGACCCGGTTCCGTTTCTTCCTTCGGTGGTTTCACAAGGGCTTCTCCCGTGCCAGGGCTTGGGGGAGGTCACTGCCTGTCCTCTCTGGGGCTGGGAGTGGGAGGCCACAAACTCACACATTGCTGAAGTGGGTGCTGGTGTTTCCCGAAGTTTCTGGCTTTGTGGAGATGCCAAATGTTTGCCTTTATGGCGTCTGTTGTGCTGAGCGTGGCTGGGCACTGCTGGAGATCCTGGGGCTGGTCCATGCTCAGGACTGCAGGAAAAAAGACAAAAAGGAGCGGAGGAGCTGAGGAAGATGGGGAGGTACAGCAGGGTCCCCTCTCCCCTCCTTGCCTGCAGGGTGAGCAGTGGCAGCTCTATCCTTGCTGCCCTGCCCTTAGCCAGTGCCTCCAGGGCTGCTGCTGCATAGGGAAATAAAACACTTTGATTTTGTTTCTTAAGCAAATTTGAGGTTTTGGGGTTTGTCTTGCAGAAACAGTTTTTTATTTGCAGATCCTGATCTTTGTGCGTGCAAGAATGGAGTTTGTTGAGACTTAGGGTTTGGCGTGTGGATTGGGAAAATATTTTTTGAAGATACTTAGTGTTTTTTCTAGCAGTTCGTCTGACTTCTCTTCCTCCCTGTTGTATGGCAGGCTTTGACCACCCACATTTCTGCAAGGGAATATTTGTGGAATTTTGTGAGGGAAGAGCTGTGTTTGCATCACAGGGGGTCTGCAACCCCCAGCTCCCCTTGCCCTGTGCCCCTCTCCTGTGAGGATCCCCAGGACATACCCTGAACGAGGGATGAGAGTTGGAGGGACTTGATGAGAGGCATGGAGAGGAATCACAGAATCATCACAGAATCGTGGAATGGTTTGAGTTGGAAGAGATATTAAAGATCTTCTAGTTGCACTCTCCTTCCATGGGCAGGGACACCTTCCACTAGACTGAGTTGCTCAGAGCTCCATCCAGCCTGGCCTTGGACACTTCCAGGGATGGGGCAGCTTCCCCGGGCAAGAGGAGCTGGGGAAGAGCTCAGTGCTTTCCCAGAGCACCATTCTCCAGCAGGACAGTGGAGTCACTGGTCGGGCACAAGGGGAGAGGACGTGGGAGTGTCACCAGCAGTGGCCCCCGTGCTGGCTTTGCCTTTGTTCCCTTGAGGCAGCAACTGCAGAGTAATTAAGGAAGGGTGAAGCTCTGTGGGTTAATTAAAAGACAGGGCCTCCCTGTGAAGTGCAGAGCTCGTGTCCCATTTCAGCACAAGCACGTCCGACGTGCCGGAGCCTTGCTGTGGTGCAGGGACACAGTGCCAGGTGCTGGGGAGTGGGTAGGTGCCTCCACCCCTGTGTCCTGCCAGCAGCTTCCCCCTTGGGCATTCCATAATCAATCTGCCACTCTGAGCTGAAGGCCGTGTCCCTGCGAGGTTTTCAGGGTGAATGCTGAGGTTTCCATCTCTGGACAACAAAATGCTGTTACCGTGCTTGGAACGAGGGATGGGCGGAGGGGACTTACTGTAAATCGGTGGGATTCTTATTGTTTGAGGAACACTGTACCATTGAGCAGGATAATAAAATGCTTTGCTAATCGTAACAGCCTTGAGGTGATAAACCAACAGTCTGTTTGTGCTGTGAAATGTCTGTGGATTCTCTGCTGATAGTTGGAGCTGGCTGGCACACAGTCCCCGTATCCCTGGCTCTCTGGGATGCAGGGCTGGAATGGGTGGTGTGGCTCAGGGCTATCACCTTGCAGGCTTTTCTGAGCCAGAAATGATTGAAGCTGGCACACACTGCCTTAATCCTCGGGGCAGCAGGTTCTGCTGGTTTATTTTTCTGGGTCCTCAGCAGTGAGAATGAATTCCCCTTTGCCCTCTGAGCCTGTTGGTTGCTAAGATGCAGCTGGAGCAGCCTCTGTGTGGTTTGGGTGCCAAGGTGGTTGCTTGAACACTCATCCCTGAACTCTTTTGACTGTTAGTTTTTCCCTGAGATGATGGCGGCAGTGCAAGTGTGAACCACGGGGCTATCCCTGCTGTTTGGCGATTTTCCAAGGGACACAGAACTCCAAAGTGTTCCAGACCCCAGGTGTTTTTGCTGGTATTGGTTGCGTTTTCACTGAAATTGGCCTCTATTCCGGTGGATGCCTTGGGTTCATGACCTGCAGTGCAGCTTCAGTTTTAGTCACCAGACCCGTCCTGCTCTCAGCGGTGCCGCTCTCACCTCGTGGTGGATGACAGCAGCTTCTTTTTTGTTCTGGGTTTTTTTGGTTTTTTTTTTTTGAGTGCTGCAGCTTCATTTTCATATCTTCCCTCCGAGGCTCAGGGCCCTGGCTCACCTGCAGCAGAGGTATGTGCTGAGCCCCTGTCCCACCGCTGGGGTGGGTGGGCTGGACCCTGTTCCCACTGTGCTGTGGGATCGATCCCGGTCTGGGCAGTGCTGGGGTGGAGGAGCACGAGCTGGGGGTTGTGCAACGGGGCTGACACTGCACTCGGTGACCACAGCCACCCCTGGGGCGCCTCTGTGGGCTCCTGGTGGAGATTGGGGCTGGTCCCATGCTCCGTGCCCCATTCCCCATGCTCCATGCTCAATGTCCCATGGTCACTGCACTCCAGTCCTGCTAAGAGAGATACTTGGGAAATGTTTGGAAATGTGCCGTACAAGTTGCCAGCAGGAGCATCCAGGAGGAGCAGAGCTGCCATCAGCAGTGCCAGCGTTGGACTGAGCTCAGGTTGGGATGAAGCAGCGGCCCTCAGGCAAGCTGTGTTTATTTTTATAAATGAACTGGAGACTATCAATTCAGTAATTAAATATTGCTGATTTGTAAAGATGTGAGTTGGATATGTTGGGACATTTCTTGCTGACCACAGTTTCTGCTGCTGTTCCGCCACAAGGGCGCCTGCAGATCCTCATCCTTTTATTAAGCACCAACAAATTGAGATCAAATTTTCCAGGCCACACCTACGTCTTTTGGGGAGGCTGCACTTAATGACAATCATATCTGGAAATGGTTTAAAGAAAAATGCACCTTTGATCATATGGGGCTTCTCATAGAAGCTGTTTTCGTGGCTGTTTGTAACACTTTAACAAATGGTGTTTCCTCACTGCTGAGCATGCTGGGCAGGCACAGGGGCTGTTCCGAGGGTGGTTTTTACCCGTTCCCAGTGCAGGTGCCAAGGTCAGGGGTTTCACTCCGGGGTTGTGGTCGGGGTTTCGGTCAGAGCTGTTGTTGGAGCCCAGCTGGTGGTGACGCCCTGCACAGCATCAGGAAGGAAGTCACAAACAAGTGTGTGTCCCTGTGTCTGTCTGTGTGTCTGTGCACAGGCAGGATCTGGAGCCATTTCTGGAGCAGGGTGAGTCGGGTGGGCTCTTAAACCACCTCTGTCCCTGCACCTCAGCACTTGTGGCACTGCAGAAGCACTTCCAGGGATGCAGTGGAGCTGCAGCATGGTCTGGAGCTGCAATCCTGCAGTCCATGGAAGCTCTCAGAGCCAGGCTGAGCAGGAAGCCTCTCAGAGAAGCCCTTGGGAGATCATGCTGGGTGGAGTTTCCCTCTGGTTTCTCCTTAGTCCTGAGGTGGAGGGGCCGGTGACACTCGATGGCAGGAGAGGAGGCTCGGGTGGCTGGAATAGCCATTAGTGTCACTACTGGAAATGTTCTCAGGAACACCCTGCGAGGCCAGGACCTGCTGTGCAGCCAGGGGGGAGCTGACTGGCAATGTCCCAGCAGCAGTGACCCCATGATGGTCCCATGTTCATGCTGTGACCCTGGGAGCAGAGTGACATCCAGTGATCCTGGCCCCTTGGGGTGCTCTGCTTTAGCTCCGTGTCCCAGACTGTCCCCAGGATGCTCTCTGCTTGTAGGATGGCTTCAGCCAAGGCTGCAGGGCTCCCTGGCATGGAGCAGTCCTTGTGGGTGCAGGTGCTGTGTCCTTGTGGGAAACCTGGTGTCCAGGGGTTTGGTTCCAAACCTGGAGGGATTTCCATGCTGTGAGGAGCTGGTGATGCTGCCTTGGCAGGTGGTGAGGCTGGAGAGAGCTTTATTCCTTGGGCTGGAGCTGGGAGGTCCTGCCAGGCCTGCAGGTCCTCTGGGCTCTGTCTCCTTTCACTGTCACTAATTTGGGGGCACTGCTCATAATCTGATTTATGCCTGATTTCAGCATTTGCAGCAGGCGAGTCTGGAGCTGCTTCCTCTGGTCAAGGCTGTTGTGCTGGTGGATGTGTGCTGGAATTGTGCCCAGTTGGATTGTCATCCCCTGGGCCTTAAACATCCCCTCCAGGCTGCTTGAGTCCCCCTGAGGCCTCTCCCTTCCAGGAGGCTGCATTTCCTAAAAGAGCTGCTTCCCTTTGTGTGTCCTGGCTTGGCTGTGCTCTGTGAGCAGTGCTGGTGTCTCAGGGCAGGTGTGCCAAGGCCGGCTGCCAGCACTGACCATGAGCTGGAACCACCAGCTCCAGCATGAACACCTTTCCCTGGGGCTCAGAGGAGGCTGTGGGCAGGAGGGGAAGGTGCTGAGGAGGAGAGCAGATGTGTGTGCTAAATAAACAAATCAACACTGTGGCTTCTCTTCCCCATCAGGTGTTTTGGTGGCCACGGATGCAGCATGAAGTTCAAGTAACAGCACAATGACCTTACAGGGGAAAGGTAAGAGCAAGCAGATGGATGTGTGGTTCCCCTAGCATGCTGAGTGACTGCTGCACATCTGTCTGATGATTTTGCACATCTGTCCATGCCACCACTCGTGCCCCGTTGGTCCTTGTTGCTTTCACAAGCTGGCAGGACACAGTGTCAACCTCGTTCATGCTCATGTCCCGTCAGCATGGGAATTGAGAAGACTTGCTGCCTGTAGGACCTCTTGTCACTCTGCTGTCACTTCCCCACTGGTTCCCATCCTCCCCCACGCTTTGGGTGCCAGTCTTGCCCTGATGCTATCCAGGGACAGAGCCCTGGCCCTGGGTCAAATCTTTGTTCTGTCAAGACCAAGCTGCACTCAGAGGTTTCAGCTACGGGTTGCTGCTGGCACTTTGATTTCTGCTCCCATGTCACCATTCCCTGCCACCATATGCCAGAGTAGCCTCTGAGAGCTCCCTAATTCCTGCTGGAATGGGAAGCTCTCAGAGCCAGTTTGGAATTCTGAAGGGGTGTTGTCTCTGGAAAGGCTGTCTCTGCTCCGACAGCCCTGCACCTAATTACACCATGATTCCAGCACAGTGTCTGCTGGGGAGGAAATGACCCATCCGCCTTCCCTCATAGACTAATGAGACCCATAAATTTTAGGAAATTCTCAGTGGAGAATTGCACAAAAGAGCTGAGAACCAGCTGGGCTGTTTGTGGTTTCCTCCAGCCCGTGGCCAGACACTCTCTGGATGTTGTTCAGCCCTCCCAGCACATTGGGGTGATCCCAGGGTGATCCCAATGGAGAGGTTTGTCCCATTCCAGCCCTCCCAGGGGCTGCTGTGCAGGGGCAGAGCCAGAGTGCAGAGCCCAGCAGTGGGGAGAAGCCATGCTCCTGTGGGCACCTGCCTTTCCCACTCCCCACATGGAGTGGGAGCTTCCCCACGCTGGTGGCATTGGGTTGGGACCAATGGGGGCTGTGTCCCTGCCTGCTGGACAGGCGGGGTGGTCCCCAGGGACTCACAGAATCCCAAGATCACGCAGGCTGGAAAAGCCCTTCCGGACCATCCAATCTGTGCTTAGTCCCCATCTTGTCACCAGCACAGAGCACTGAGTGCCACGTCCAGGCATTCCATGGACATCTCCAGGGATGGGGACTCCAGACCTCCTTGGGCAGCCCCTTCCAAGGCCTGACCACTCTTTCCATGAGGAAATTCCTCCTGATGTGTGACCTGAACCTCCCCTGGCACAGCTGGCAGCCTCAGCCACCCTCCCATCACACACAATATGAGAGTCCCTTTGTTCCCTCCGCAGCTCTGCCGGAGCTGCTGGAGCATCTCGGTGGGAGCTGCTCCCTGTCAGCTGGTTCTCCTGGAGAACAGAGCACTTCTGTGCTCCAGCCTCCTTTCACGATGCAGCCTTTGCTGCTAATTAGCCTGTCTTGGTCTGCATCGCCCTAATTATTCCAGTTGGCCCTAAATCCTGCCTGCTCCTCTGCCATCCATTGAAATGGGTCTTGTGGCATTTGCAATTATTTTAGGGTGAACATTTGAATATATTTACATGACTGAAACAGATGAGGAGAGCAGGAAGGAGCAGCACTTGTCTTGTTAATGGCTCTGACTCTGCTTGGTGCTGCAAAAATGCCAGAGCTGTTGGGTGTCCCTCTGATCTACATCCCAACAAATCCACCCACTTTATCTTATACCTAGGGATGCAGTTGAGGCTGTTTAGCTTTGGTATGTTACCAAGCAGCTGGTCAGGGTGGACCAGGGAGTAAAGAGCCACAAAATTACTTTTGGTGGTGAAGTTGTTGTGCTGTTGAGTTGGAGAAGGGCATCTCTGGGCTGGCAGAGAGGCACTGCCTGGGCAGGAGTGGATAAAAGCCAGTGGGTGGATGGAAGCAGTCTGGGATGGTGGAGTGGGATGTCAAGGACTGGAATTAGGGAGCAGAGCTAGTCTCTGAGTGCCTGGCAGGAGGGGCAGGAGCAGGGAAGCTGCCCAGCTCCAGGCTGCCTCCTGCCTGCTCCCTGCTCCACATGGACTGCTGCACAATGTGTTTCTTCGTGGAGGGGAGAAAACGCTTTTCTGGAGCAGCTCTTTGGCCTGTCAGCAAAACAGAATCCATGGACAGCCCGTTCCTTCCACTCCATTCAGCTCCTACCCCAGCCACATAAACACAAAGAACTGGAAATCCCGGGGTGAGCCCAGGGGAGGATTGCAAAACCTGCACTCGCAACTGGGGCGGACGGGGGGGAGGGGGTGGGAAGCGGTGCCAGCATTCCCGGGAGTCCCTCCGGGCACGCAGCTGAGCTGGGCACTTCCAGAGGCTGCAGCCTTCCTGCTGGATGTCCTGCCGAGCCGTGGAAAACCCCAGAAAGTCTCGGTGCCAGATGAAGTTTCACGGATTTCTCTGTCAGGTCAGTCTCCGAGGCAGGGCAGGGTGGTGAACGCTGCGTGTGGCTGTTCACTCTCAGCTGGTTGAATTTCTCAGTGTTTCATTCTAACGGTTTCTCCTGACCCAAATCCTTAAAGCTGGCATGAGAGGCTTTTGTTTTTCTCTTATTTCAGCTTTCCTCTCCCCTGTGACCGCAGGGTTAAACTAAACAAAACGTAGGGAGGATGCAGGTGGCTGAGAGGTGAGCAGTGCTGGAGTGCTGACTTGGGTTTGGGAGGAATAACTTCACCGAGGGTCTGAGCTTCATCTGGGATGGAGCAGGCTCTCTGTAAAGATTTTGTTTGAAGGATTCCCTAAGTATACAGGGCCCCTCCTCTCCAAAACGTTCCTGGAGCTTTGCTCCAGCTGTAAACCTGTGTTTCTGGGAGCACAAACAGGGCAGAAATTCTCTCTTTGGGTGTGCACTGATGCAGACTTTAATTACCTGCTGGGTGTAAGGCACCAAGCCTGGGAGGTGCTGATAAGCGAAGGAGGTGATGAAATCCTGTGATGGTGTCAGCATCCCATGGGAGCAGGGCTGGCCCCGCTGCTCTGACAGTGCTGTTCTCTTGCAGATGCCCGTGAGGTTGGCCACTCACTAGCAGAGAGCTGAAGCCCCCAGCCTGTGCCCGGCAGAGCAGGATGCGGGTCACCACGCGCAGGGTGCTGCTGCTGGTGGGCTCGGTGGCGGCCCTGATGGTGACCCTGCACCTCGGGCAGCAGGTCCTGGAGTGCCAGCAGGTGCTGAGCGAGAGGAGGCACAGGCTGATGAGGCCCGAGAACGAGGAGCTGGTGATGGTGGACGCCAACCACGTGGAGTACCGGTACAGCAAGGACATGCCGCTGATCTTCATCGGCGGCGTCCCCCGCAGCGGCACCACGCTGATGAGGGCCATGCTGGACGCGCACCCCGAGGTGCGCTGCGGGGAGGAGACCCGCATCATCCCCCGCGTGCTGGCCATGCGCCAAGCCTGGTCCAAGTCCGGCCGCGAGAAGATGCGCCTGGACGAGGCGGGGGTGACGGACCAGGTGCTGGACGCGGCCATGCAGGCTTTCATCCTGGAGGTGATCGCCAAGCACGGCGAGCCCGCCAGGTACCTGTGCAACAAGGACCCCTTCACGCTGAAATCCTCCGTGTACCTGTCCCGGCTGTTCCCCAACTCCAAGTTCCTGCTGATGGTGCGGGACGGGCGCGCCTCGGTGCACTCCATGATCACGCGCAAGGTGACGATCGCCGGCTTCGACCTGAGCAGCTACCGGGACTGCCTGACCAAGTGGAACAAGGCCATCGAGGTGATGTATTCCCAGTGCCTGGAGATCGGCCGCGCCCGCTGCCTGCCCGTCTACTACGAGCAGCTGGTGCTGCACCCCGAGCAGTCCATGCACAACATCATGAGGTTCCTGGACATCTCCTGGAGCGACACGGTGCTGCACCACGAGGAGCTCATCGGGAAGCCCGGCGGGGTGTCCCTTTCCAAGTGAGTCTCGGCTCCTGCCTCAGCTTTTCGAGTATTTTCGTTACACAAAGCAGGCTGAAACACCAGCACTGCGTTGCTGGTGTTTGTGTGTGATTTTAAGGGAGGAGGGACAGCACATTGTACTGCAGTGGGGTTTGTGTGCCTGAATAAGAAATGGCTTTAATGCTCCCAATCTGTTGTACTCCACAGAACAGCTTGTCAAGCAAGGATTTCAGGAGCAGGTGACTGTTTAATCTCTCTTAACACTGCAGAAATTATTTCAGTCTCTAATTTGCAAAGAGCTGCTTGCTCTGAAACGTGAGCTCTTTAATGCCTCTTTCTCCACCCATCCTCAGGTGCCTGCCTCCTTGGTGTGATTAGTTGTGCTGCTAAAGATGATGACCTGCAGTTCTTGCCAGGTCTGGGGCTGGTATTGCAGAATAAAAGCAATACCTGCTCAGTGGAGGCACACCCAGCACTCTCTCCTGGCATCTCCATGTTCGGGGGGTGTTTACCTTCTCCCACTTTCTTTTCCTCTTTTAATGCTGTTTCTTTTCTAAATGGAGGCTTAAGTCAGGCTTAGCAAAATTTAATCAGCCGTGTAAGGGAATTATCCAAGTCTCCATATCAGTTGCTGGTGCCCCAGTGGTGAGGGCACAGGAGCCACACAGGAGGGGGATGTGCAGCTGCTCCGGTTTTCCAGGATGCCCTGGGAATGCAGCTGGCTCTGCTTCCCTGTTTGCTCAGGGTAAATTGGTCCAGGTTGCTTAAATCAGGTTTTGAATATTCATAGAGGTCACCAGGTGTGTATCTGTGCTACAGCCCACACATCTTACATTGTTTTCCTCTGATAAGCAGAGGTGTCCTGGTGAAACCCCCTGTCCCAGTGCAGGATGGATCTCTCCTGTAGGAAAAGAGGAAGCAGCCTCAAGTTTTGCCAAAGGAGTTTTATGTTGGATAAAAAGGAAAATTCCTTCCCTGAAAGGGTAGTTAAGCACTGGAACAGAGCAGTGGTAGAGTCACCATCCCTGAAGGAATTTAAAAGCTATGTGGATGTGGCAGCTGGGGACATGGATCTGTGGTGGCCTTAGCCACTTAGTGCTGTGGGAATAATTGGACTCACTGATCTTAGAGGGCTTTTCTAACCTTAGTGATTCCATGATTCTAAACAGGAGGACCCAGCCTCTGGGGCTGTAGAACCCCCTGCCAGGGTTTGCTTCCCCAGAGCAGGGCTGTGAGGGACAGAAGCTGTGGCTACCCCATCCGAGAAAGTGCCCAAGGCCAGGTGGGACAGGACTTGGAGCAGCCTGGGATGGTGGAAGGTGTCCCTGCCCATGGCAGGGAATGGGACAGGATGGAATTTAAGGTCCTGTCCTGTGGTTCTCTGTAGAAGTGGCAGCGAGTTTTGTGTGAGCCCAGCACATGTGTGAAATCCAACCATTGTGTCTTTTGTTTTTTTTTTTTTCCTTTATTTTCCCCAGGATAGAGAGGTCAACAGACCAGGTGATCAAGCCGGTGAACATGGAGGCGTTATCCAAATGGATCGGGCACATCCCGGGGGATGTGCTGCAGGACATGGCCCACATCGCCCCCATGCTCGCCAGGCTCGGCTACGACCCCTATGCCAACCCCCCCAACTACGGCCACCCCGACCCCCTGGTTGTCAACAACACGCACAGAGTGAGTGGCGCTGCCATGGGGGGACGGGAGAGGGGTCACAGAGCCCTCCGGAGCAAGGGGAGCTCCTCAGCCAGATCAGGAAGGAGCAGGGGGGCAACAGACACACGGGGAAAACAGAATCGCAGAATTCTGGGATCACTCAGATTGGAAAAGGCTTCCCGGAGCCATGGAGTCCAACCTGTGCCCGATCCCCACCTTGTCACCCAGCCCAGAGCACTGAGTGCCACATCAAACACATTCCTTGAACACCTCCAGGGATGGGGTCTCCAAACCTCCCTGGGCAGTTCCAAGCCCTGACCACCCTTTCCATGAGGAAATTCCTCCTGGTGTCCAACCTGAGCCTCTCCTGGCACAGTTTGATGCAGTTTCCTCTCCTCCTGTCCCTGTTCCCTGGGAGCAGAGCCTGTCCCCTCCTGTCAGGGAGTTGTGCAGAGCCACAAGGTCCCCCTGAACCTCCTTTCCTCCAGGCTGAGCCCCTTTCCCAGCTCCCATCAGCTGCTCCTGGGGCTCCAGCCCCTTTCCCCACTCTATTCCTTTCCCTGAACATGCTCCAGCCCGTCCATGTCTGTCCTGGAGAGAGGGGCCCAGAGCAGGACAAAGCACTCAAGGTGAAGCTGTTTCCCTGGTAAGGTTGGGAATGGCTGACAGCAGTGACCCAGAGATGATTCCACTGCCCCAGGGGGTCACTCCAGGTTCTCTTTCCCACAGGTTTTAAAGGGGGATTATAAAACTCCAGCCAATCTCAAAGGTCACCTGCAGGTAAGAGCTGGATGTAAGCTGAGAGGTTTGGGGGTTTTGGACACACCAGGGTGCCTGGTCCTGCTCCCATCCCTGTGAAATGCTGGCTCAGAGCTGACCCTTCTCTTTTGGGGCTTTTCCAGGTGACTCAGAACACGTCATCTTCTCACTAAGAAAATTAATGATTTCCAGGTAAGACTTTGTTTACTTAATTTTGGGATTTGGGCAAATCTGCCTGCGTTTCTGCAGGACCAGCACTTGGTTTGTGTGATTTCTGTGGATCAGTTGGAGTTCCAGGCACACTCCTATTGCCAGGGATCCTTCACAGTCGCCTCAGATCTTCCCACACAATGCTGCTGTGTGGGACCATTTGTAAGGAATTCTTTTCCTGAGCTCTGGGAACAGGATTAAAGCTGCAAAATGAAACTCAGCCGCTTGGGAGGGTTATTGCAGCCTGTCCCTGCGGGCAGCAGGGACACATGGAATGTGTGGATGAGCTGAGCTGCTCCCCAGCTGCCTCCGAGGACGTGCCATGGACCTGAGGAAGGGGATAGAAAACAAAGGAAAACATGATGGAAAACAAAGCTGCTGCCTTGGGCTTCTACTGCAGAGACAACTGTTGATGTGTTGGATGTTCTTCCTCCATGCTAAAGCATAAAATATCATTCTTGGTACTAAAACCCATCCTTTAAGAGCAAATTTCTGTGTACAAGCAGATGGTTGGGCTAGAAAAAGATCAGAAGCACTGAGGGAAGATCAGGAATTGTGTGTCCCCTGTCCTGGGCTGAGAATTGGTTCCTTTCTGGCCATTTTTTTGTGTCGCAGGGGCTTTAAACCCTCAGTTAAGCATTGCAGTGCTAGTCTGAGAGGATTCTGCTCCAAGGGGATCCTGTTCCCAAGGGGATCCTGTCTCTGAGGGGTAAGGGATCCTGCTGAGGGAATGCTGCTCCTTAAAGGATCCTGTTCTGAGGGGATCCTGTTCCTTAGGGAATCCTGTTCCTAAGGGATCCTGCTCCTGAGGGGATCCTGTTCCTTAGGGAATTGTGTCTCTGAGGGGATCCTGTTCCCAAAGGGATCCTGCCCCTGAGGTTCTGTGTTTTGTCTCTTCCAGAACGCTGCCAATGGCCTGTTGTTGCCTGAGAAGGAAGAGTGTGCAGTGGGCCCGTGGAAATCGGTTCTCCAAGCATATTGCTTGCTCCTACTGTTGCCAAATGACTGCGCTCCAGGAATGTATTTGCATTTATTTGCAAAGGCCAAACGTGCTCCACGGCGGGAACATCCCCGGCCTCTCCCAGCGCTCCGTGGGGAATGCAGCTGTGGAAATCCGGGCGGGGGACGGGAGGAGATTCGCTGTGCCGAGGCTGGAGGACTCCGTACATCGCGTTTGTGTCTCGTGATCTGCCCCCCGTTCCCGGTGTGGGGAACAGCCCTCCCCTCCCTGCTGTTCCGTATTCCTGGGATCGGGAAGAGCCGCCCTGGTCCTGCTGTTCCCAATTCCCAGGGTCAGGAACAGCCCCCTGGCCCTGCACAGCCTTTGTGGTGTGTGTGCCCTCCTCCCCACTCCCCCTCCCCGACCCTGCAGAGGCTATTGCAGAGTTAATATATGACCCCCCCTCCCCACCCCCAGCCCCGGTGTCGGACACCATTAAAGTGTTGATTTGATATTTAATATTTTAATTATTAATCGCGCGGGCTGCGCCCCCTTTACTCCGCCGGGCCACGGGGCGGCGCTGCCGGCGCGGCCGCTCCGCTCCTCGCGACTCTATGGTTTGGGGGCGGGGCTTGCGCTACAGGAGCGGGCCGGAAGTGAATGGTGCACATCCGGTTTGGCGGCGCGGCCGGCGCCGGTTCTGGGGTTCCGTGAGCGGGCCGGGGCTCTTGGGTCAGGAGTTCCTGAGCAGCCCGGGGGTCCCTGAGCGGCCCGGGGCATTCCGCGGTGCCGCGATGTCGATGTCGCACTTGTACGGCACGGACGGAGACGATGGCGTGGAGATGGAGAGCTTCGAGGTGTCGGACTGGGACCTGCAGAACGAATTCAACCCGCACCGGCAGCGGCACCGCCAGACCAAGGAGGAGGCGACCTACGGCGTGTGGGCCGAGCGCGACTCGGACGAGGAGCGGCCCAGCTTCGGCGGGAAGCGGTACGGCCGGACTGGAACCCCCGGCCCGCTCAGGGACCCCAGGACCGGCCCTGGCCGCAGAGCTCCCCTGTTCCCTGCAGCTCCCCTGTTCCCTGCAGCTCCCCCCCGTTCTGTGGGCTTTTTCCCACCCGAGCAGCTCATCCCGGGCCCCCTCAGCTGTAGAGATTTTCGCTGTGCTCACTCCCTGGAACACGGCAGGGAGGATGGGGATTGCCTGGCAAAAGCAGAGTTAAACACCTCGATAGCCTTTAATATCCCATTTTTGGGGGGTGTAAGGCACAGCAGCCTCCAGGCTCCTGGAGGAATGTGCCCTGGAGCAGAATTCCCTCCTTTTGCAGCTCCAGGGATTACTCAGCCCCCGTGAGCTTTGTCAGTGCTGGGCTGAGGAAGGGGGCGGCCGAGGAGCTCTCGGATGAGGACTCGGATGACGATGAGAAGCCCGTGAAGCAGGAGGAGATTCCCAAGGAGTTTGTGCCCAAGAAGTTAAAAACAGTGAGTTCTCCAGGAAATTTACTTTTATATTTATGAAACTCAGGCTGTAGTTGAGAGTAGTGAAACTGTAATAGAGCATTAAAAAAGGGGGAAATAATTAAATCAGAGGCTCTAAATCATTGGTACAACTGTACGTTGATATAATGATTGGATGTCCTTGTGAGTCAGTCCTTCCATTATTCTCAATATTCCCTTTGGTCAATAGAAGTTTAAAGAAGAGAATTCCTGTGGTTTCCTGCCTTTCAGAGACTTTATTTTTCTACTTTCACAGAATGGACAAATCCAGGCATGTTTCAGATTAAGACTCAAAGCCTTATTTTCAGATGAAACCAGAAAGAATCAGGAATCAGCTTCAGCTAAATCTGGTGGTGGAACCTGAGAGCTGTCAGGTTGTCAGCCAGAGCTTTTCAGGATTTCCTTTTCTCTTTGAGGAATTCCAGGAGTCTCCATAAGTGCTTCATGGATGCCCAGTCAAGATTCCAGTGAGCTGGGCAGTGTGGGGACAGCAGAATTGCTTCTGGAAAGAACTTTCTGAGGGGAGTTGTGCACACTTTGGTTATTTGAGCCTCAGGGCTGCAAGTTTTTGTATGCTTGTTTTTAACAGGGTGGAAATTTCAAGCCCAGCCAGAAGGGCTTCGCAGGGGGCTCCAAGTCCTTCGTGGATTTTGGCAGCTGGGAGAGACACACTAAAGGAATTGGGCAGAAGCTTCTCCAGAAGATGGGATATGTCCCTGGAAGGGGTCTGGGGAAGAATGCTCAAGGTACTGTCAGTGTGTTTGGTGGTTTATTATTAACTGGGGGTTTGGAGGAGCGGTTGGATCCCTTGAAGAACTGCCAGCCCCAGATGGTTTAAACTTCCTTTCCTGCCAGTGATCCAGGCCCTGTGGTGGGAGTCAGGGGTGTTCAAACTGACCTGTGGCCATTTCCTCCTCTGGGTATTTTGCAAGAGAAAAAGAGCAGGAAAAAAGGCAGTAAATTCCAAAGGTGATCATCCCACAGAAAAGGAGATGCTGTTTTATGTGGCAGGATAAAAAGGCAGTGAAATGTGGTTGGGAGCAAGGTTGTGCTTTGGCAGTTTGGTGTGTGCTGAGATGAAGTGATTTTACAGGGAACTGGTGATTTTGGAAGTACTGCAGTGCTGGAGGCACTGGCAGGGAAGGTGTTGGTGCTGATCTGGTAACTTATAGGGAAAGCCTGGCTGTTCTGCTCTCTCCCAGCACACAAACTGCTCCTCCTGACCCCATTCCCATCCTGCCAGGAATCATCAATCCCATCGAGGCCAAGCAGAGGAAAGGCAAAGGTGCTGTGGGCGCTTATGGCTCCGAGAGGACCCCGCAGTCCTTGCAGGATTTCCCTGTGGTGGACTCAGAAGAGGAAGCTGAGGAGGTATTTCTGGGGTTCCTGTTGTTTGTTTGCTGTGCTGTGTGTACAAAATTCAGTTTTTTTAATTTCTGTGGCAGAGAAAACTGTTTGGGTTAATTTTAGATAAAAAGCCAAACACAGAACATGTTGATTTCGTTTAGACAGATCTTTCTTACCACTGTAATGTTCTTTGTTGTTCCTGGCTCACTCTATTTCAGTCGCTTTGCTAGAATCCCTCCTTTGAAGAGTCCCCCATGTAAATAGTCTTTGTCTTCTGTTTAAATAAAAAAAAAGACCAGGAACATCATGTTCATTTAATCCATGGGGTGGGTGACTGGCTCACAGCATCCAGGCTGGTTTGGCACGAGCTTTTCTACTTCTCAGTTATTTCCTGTACAAATTCCTCATTGGTCTGATGGTTATTTTCCTGTAAAAAGGGGCAGATTTGGGGTGTGACAAAGAGCAGTCACCACAACTCTGCTGTTTTTGTCCAGGAATTTCAGAAGGAGCTCAGCCAGTGGCGGAAGGACCCGAATGGAGGCAAGAAAAAGCCCAAGTACAGCTACAAGACAGTGGAAGAGCTGAAAGCCAAGGGCAGGATCAGCAAGCAGCTTGCAGCCCCTCAGAAGGAGCTGTCCCAGGTCAAGGTGAGGTTGATAAGCTAAGAAATGACCCCTGAGGAACAGTTTGGACCCTTTGGTATTGTCAGGACATTTTAGGCACTGGTAACCTCAGGACAGCCAGTCCTAAGAACTACCTGTGCTGCCTTGTGAAACTCATCCCTAAGCCATTTATTAGCTCTAGGTCACCTGGACATGGTGACAAATTAGATTAAATGTGAGCATGTGTGGGGGATTAATTGCAATTTAAGTTTAATTGTTTCATGTTTGTCATAATCAACACTCACCCACTTCTAAAAGCACGGTTGTCCTTTTTGGGGTTGTTTGAACCATCTTCTACCTCAAAGGGACAGTAAGGGATTTGGTATGTACTCAATAAAATTATGAATCCGAAATTAAAGTGTCTTTATAAAATTATAAAAGTTCTAAGTGAAATAACTAATAGTGTAATGGCAAGATTCACTAGAATCATTCAGTGAAAGTGGGATGAGATGAGGAGATTCTTGTGCCTCTGATTCCAGATTGTCTCTTATTCATTCTAACTCCTTCTGTCTGGAGAAGGCCATTGTGGAGGCAATCCCCTCGTTCAAATACAGTGTGTGTTAGCAGCCTCCTGAAGTAATTAAGATCCTTGGAAATCTCCGGAATTCAATCTGGAGTCAGGGATTTTCTCCTTTTTGGAAGATGAGAGAGAGTTTTTTGTAAGAGAGTTCATCGTTGTGTGCTGGCAGGTGATCGACATGACGGGCCGGGAGCAGAAGGTTTATTACAGCTACAGCCAGATCAGCCACAAGCACAACATCCCAGATGACAGCCCCCAGCAGCCCCTGGGCAAGGACTCCAAGCCCCAGGGCTTTGCCCTGCCCGAGCTGGAGCACAACCTGCAGCTGCTCATCGACATCACGGAGCAGGAGATCATCCAGAGCGACCGGCAGCTGCAGTACGAGAGGGACATGGTGGTCAACCTGAGCCACGAGATCCAGAAGATGGCTGAGGTGCTGTCCCACGAGGAGAAGGCCATCAGCAACCTCAGCAAGGTGCTGGACATGGTGGAGGAGTGTGAGAGGCGGATGCAGCCGGGCTGTGAGAACCCTCTGACCCTGGATGAGTGTGCAAAGATCTTTGAGACCCTGCAGGACAAGTACTACGAGGAGTACAGGATGTCGGACAGGGTGGACCTGGCAGTGGCCATAGTTTATCCTCTCATGAAGGAATACTTTAAGAACTGGGATCCCCTCAAGGTGTGTGTTTGAGTTATCTGCAATTCTCACTTGATGGCTTCAGTAATCTTTGTTACCTTGTCTCAAGTATCCTGGCCTAGTGGGAGGTGTCCCTGCCCCTGGCAAGGCGTGGTATGAGATGAGCTTTAAGCTCCCTTCAAATCCATACCAGTCTGGGATTCTAAATTCCTGACTGGTCTGGAGAAAAAGAAAAGAGACAAAATGAAACCCTGTACTGTCCCCACTCTCAGATATTTGCTGTGTAAAAATTTAGGAGTTTTTAAGGTTAAAACCAGACCCTTTTATGAGTGTTGAGATGAAGAATTTGGTGAAAAACAAATCTCTAGCTGTTGTTTTTTAGCAAAAGCAGGAGAGGTTTGTCTGTCAGGTATCTGAGATGAACAGACTGTTCTCAGTGCCATTTAGGCTGGGGTAGAGTCTGGATCTCTCTGTACACCTGGGAAAGTTCAGAATGTCCTCTCCATGGAGGTGTACTAATACTGTAAGGTGGGATTTTTCTCTGGCAGGACTTTGCTAAAAGTCATTTAAGAAATGACGGAGGTGGCACTCAGTGCTCTGGGCTGTTGACAAGGTGGGGAGAGGTCACAGGTTGGGCTTAATGGTCTAGGAGCTCTTTTCCAACTTCAATGATTGTGGGATTCTGGAATTAAGACTGCAAGCTCCTGGCTTGCCCTGATAGGAGGTGAGAAGGCTGGCTGTGCTCAGCACGCCATCAGTCTACTCTGTGCAGATCCCAGCTGGAATTAATGGAAAAGGATAAAGGACCATTTGTACCTTGTCTTTCCCAGGACTGTACATATGGCACAGAGATCATAGCCAAGTGGAAAAGCCTTCTGGAAAACGATCAGCTGTTATCCCACAGTGGGCAGGATCTGTCAACAGATGCTTTTCACAGGTAAAGAACAAATGATTTGTACTTTGTGCAGCATCTTCCTGTGCTGCTTCCTCGGGGAGGGAAAAGAGCAGATACAAGGGAACTTTTCCCAAGGATTCCCTTGCTGGACCTCCTTAAAATCCATTTTGCAGCTACAGAAAAGACACAGCTTTAACTAACAGCTCCCATTTGGTTTATTTAGGCCCAGACTGTAGCTTTGAGCTTCACTTTGATTTATTTGGTGTTTCTTCCCAGACTGATGTGGGAGATCTGGATGCCATATGTCAGAAACATCGTGGCGCGGTGGCAGCCAAGGAACTGCGGATCCATGGTGGATTTCTTGGATAGCTGGGTGAACGTTGTTCCTGTGTGGATACTGGATAACATTCTGGATCAGCTCATCTTCCCCAAGCTGCAGAAGGAGGTGAGAGGACTGGGTAGAGCAAAGCCATTCTCTGAACTGGTGTTTGGATTCCAGCTGGAACTCCCAAACACTGGGGTGCAAACATGCAAACTCTGTCAATGGAGTGAGGAGTCGGGGGTCACATCAGAGTTCTTTGTGCTTCTGCACAAAACTTGCTGCTGGTGGCTGGACTCAGTTAATCTTTCCTGTTGTGCCCAAGGTGGAGAGCTGGAATCCCCTGACAGACACAGTGCCCATCCACTCGTGGATCCACCCCTGGCTGCCGCTGATGCAGGCGCGGCTGGAGCCGCTGTACTCGCCCATCCGCAACAAGCTGGCCAACGCTCTGCAGAAATGGCACCCCAGCGACTCCTCTGCCAAGCTCATCCTTCAGCCCTGGAAGGATGTGTTCACTCCTGGCTCTTGGGAGGCTTTCATGGTCAAGAACATCGTGCCTAAACTCGGTGAGACAATAGACAGTGCTGGATTTCGGGAATGCTGGTGGCATCTTCCCCCTGACCCCAAGGAAAGATCCTTGCTAATGTAGGTGCCAGTGTTACATCAGAGATTGCTGTTAGTGAGGTTACACCAAGCTTGCTTCTGATTTTGTGCTACCAGTCCTGTGCAGGGGCAGAAATATTATTCTGGTTATTCTCTAGGTTTTTTGGTCTTATTTTTTATAAATCATCCATCTCCAGCTAGTAGGAATATCTGAGAGCTGTCAGGTAAGACCAGGCTGTAAGATGTCTCTGTTACTCCTGAATTCCTTGGTCTGTTCTTATGTTTCACCATGAGTTTTGTAATGCAGACTGGCTCAAAGGTTAAAAAATAGTTAAGTTTTTTTAGTTTCTCAGTTCTGGCAGCAAATTGTAATCATTGGAAGTGGAAGTGCACCATTTTGTGGCAGGATTTCCAAAGATTCCCACTGTCCCTTAGGATAACAAAAAGGTGCTGCTCAAGTTCTGTGTATTGGTAGTGAAAGAGGTCAGGGCACTGATAAAACTGAGTGAGGCTCTTTTTTAACTATCCTTTCCTTTCCCAGGAATGTGTCTGAATGAGCTCATCATTAACCCTCACCAGCAGCACATGGATGCCTTTTACTGGGTCATTGACTGGGAGGGGATGATTTCTGTCTCCAGCTTGGTTGGGCTGCTGGAGAAACACTTCTTCCCAAAGTGGTTGCAGGTGAGACACTGAGGGCTGAGGAAAGAGATTTGGTTTTGTGGGGAGTGTTTTAGTGATTCCTATCCAGAAATTGCTGAACTGGGCTGGTTCCCACTCACAGCTCAGCAGTCATTGGAACAGTTCCTCCTGTTACTGACACTCAGTAATAAACCAAGTGGTAAATAATGCCAGGGGAGATTCAGGTCAGACATTAGGAGAAATTTCCTCATGGAAAGGGTGGTCAGGCACTGGAAGGGGCTGCCCAGGGAGGTTTGCAGTCCCCATCCCTGGAGGTGTCCAAGGAATGCCTGGATGTGCTCTGGGCTGGTTAATAAGGGGGTGACTGGTCATGCTTGGACTTTATAATCTTGGGAGTCTTTTCCATGTTAAGTGACCCTGGGATTCTGTGGCAGAGAGGACTCTCCTGCACAAATGTCCCTGTGCTGCCTTTGACCTGTGCCTTGCTCTGCAGGTGCTCTGCTCTTGGCTCAGTAACAGCCCCAACTACGAAGAGATCACCAAGTGGTACCTGGGCTGGAAGTCCATGTTCTCAGACCAGGTGCTGGCACATCCCTCCATCAAAGACAAGTTCAATGAAGCCCTTGACATCATGAACCGGGCCGTGTCCTCCAGCGTAGGTAAGTGGCTTGTGGGAGTGGCTCTGCTGCTCTGAGCTGGCAGCACAGTCACATGTTGTGGAGGAACAAATAGCCTTTGGGAAACCTCGTGTTCTCACACAGCTTTCCCACGGACTACTTGTGCCTCCACAACGTGTGGCTCCTGGGAGGCTGACTGGGGCATGGCCTTGCTGGCAGCATTTCCCATGAGCAGTGAGTGCCTTGCTCTGTCCTTAAAGAACACCTCTGAGGTGCTGCTCAATAGTTCTGGACTACACTGAAGCAGAAACGGATTTTTCATGGCTTCCTGGGCCATTGAACAACTGATCCTCTATCAGTCAGACATCATCCTTTAGGGCTTGACTTCTAAAGCTGTCATTACTGGGTATTTTTTTCCTTGTGGTGAGATACTGGTTCTTTTCCTTGTCTTTACAGCAGTTCCCTTCCCTTTCACATGACTCTCCCTACCACCTCAAAGTGATTGTTGGGAATTCACTGTGTAAAAGAGAAGGGCGTGCCTGAGGGAGCAGCACGTGAAATTTGCCCTCTTTCCAAAACTGAGAACTCACTTTCAAAGCCCAAACTTAAACACCACACTCCAAATACGACTGACCTTTTATCCTGGATGGAGCTGCTTCCCTCTGGGAACAGCTCAGCACCGTGTTCTCCCCGTTCTCTCCCCCAGGCGGGTACATGCAGCCGGGCGCCCGGGAGAACATCGCGTACCTGACGCACACGGAGCGGCGCAAGGACTTCCAGTACGAGGCCATGCAGGAGCGGCGCGAGGCCGAGAACATGGCCCAGCGCGGCATCGGCGCCGCCGCCGGCTCCGTGCCCATGAACTTCAAGGACCTCATCCAGACCAAGGCCGAGGAGCACAACATCGTCTTCATGCCCGTCATCGGCAAGCGGCACGAGGGCAAGCAGCTCTACACCTTCGGCAGGATCGTCATCTACATCGACAGGGGCGTGGTGTTTGTGCAAGGGGAGAAGACCTGGGTGCCCACCTCGCTGCAGAGCCTCATTGACATGGCCAAGTGAGGCACCCGGGTGCCCACCTCGCTGCAGAGCCTCACAGACATGGCCAAGTGAGGCACCCGGGTGCCCACCTCGCTGCAGAGCCTCATTGACATGGCCAAGTGAGGCACCCGGGTGCCCACCTCGCTGCAGAGCCTCACAGACATGGCCAAGTGAGGCACCTGGGGGCCCACCTTGCTGCAGAGCCTCACAGACATGGCCAAGTGAGGCACCCGGGTGCCCACCTCACTGCAGAGCCTCACAGACATGGCCAAGTGAGGCTCCACTGGGAGTCACCCCCCGGGAACAGCCTCTGGGTAACCCTCAGAATAAACAAGTTCCAGGTTTGTAAATAGTGACATTGGAGCTGGATGCCAAGATGGTTTTATTGGAAGAGCTGTTCTGGCAGTGGCAAGAGGATGGAGGGCCAGAGTTCCCCACCTGGGAATCCAGGCTAAGAGAGATCAAGCAGTGCTGACACTGGTAATTGCCACCTGGGACACAGGTTTACCAGCAGGTTAGGAGGGATCACATTACTGCTCCAGCAGCTGATTGAGGGCTGGCCTAGCTGAGTGCCCTGAGTCTCTAGTGGCAGATGTCACAGCTTGTGCTGGCAGTGAGTTACTGTCCCCATAACATCCTTCACGCTGTGGGACTGCAGTGGTTAAGAGCACAGAGGTGAGGGAAGAAATCCTTTTTTTCCTGGAGGGAGCTGACCTGGTTGTTCTCAGGACTGATCAAGAGCTGATCTCAGCAGCAAGGAGAGCTGGGAGCTTTTTCCAAGTATGCACTGGAAACCAGACCTCAACAACTCCCACTACAAACCCCTCAGCTAATTTCCCTTTCCTGATGCTTTGAAATGTGTGTAGGACATGCAAAGGCTGTTATGGAAGGAGAGGGAATCAAAGAGCAGTCACTGCAGTGCAGATGGTTCCCAAGCCAGGTTTTGGTGCAATTAATTTGCTGTATTCAGTGAGTGTTAAGTCAAAGCTCAGCTTTACTTTTTTATTAAATAAGATATAAAAATGTCCTATCACCTCAGCATTCAGGTGCTGTCACTTTTGACAGAGCCTGATGCTACCTGAGCTCCATCTCAGCTGCACAGAAGCTTCCATGGGAAGAGATGTGGATCCCAGCCCAGCCACCACAGGGATGGTCAGGACTTGGCAGCAGGTCCCTCCCCCTTCCTGATGATCTCCAGGTCCTCACAGTCCTGGTACATTGGCTCCTCCACGAAGTCCCAGACCTCAGGGGAAAGCTCCTGCAGTTTATCCAAGGGAAACCAGTGCACTGAGGTGTCATTGAAGGTGTCCAGGTACCGAGGGTGACTGGGGAGTGCCACTTCCTCTACTCCTTTCAAGACCTAAAGAGCATTTTGGGGAAAAAGTTTCAGACAATGCAGAAGCCCCTTCCTGCAAAGCTGAGCCAGTGAGGATGAGAATGGTGTTACATTACCCTCAGCCCCTGTGGCCAGGATGTTCTGCAAATGTTCAACAATCCTAAAGTGATTAGTTTTTATATTATAGTGTATAGGAAAAAGGTTTTAAAAATAACTCCCCTCTTCTTTTCAATGGCAATTCATTTCCTTTCTCATTAAAAGGTGTGTTGTCAACATGAAACAATAATGTTGCCTCATACCTTTGCTATGTAAGAATAATCTCTCTCCAAGATTCTGGACAGCAATCTGCAATAACAGAAGAGGTCCACATTAGACAAGACGTTCCTGTGGATTTAGACAGGTTTCTGCATGGGACAGAGAAGGGGGGAAAGGGCTCATGACTGAAAACTTTATGACAACGAAAACGCACAGAACAGGGAAAGCTGTCGGAAGCAATAAAGTAGTGGGACAGAGAAGAGGAAAGCAGGGTGGGAGGCACCAGAGCTTGACCAGGGTGAGTCCAGACCTCTCCTCGATTCCTCGGAAGCTGTTCCCGATGATGACCAGCTTGGAGAGCGCCGCTGGGCTCCAGTTGCTCCACAGCAGGTTGTTGTACAGAGCCTTCCCGCAGTGCACCATGTAGAACAGCGTGGCCGAGCCCTCCACGCCGTGCTTCCCCTCCTGCCCGTGAACGGCCGAGCCCGTCACGGCCGAGCCGTGTCCGCGGTGCCCCGCGGATCCCGGGCAGTCTGACCCGGGGGTGTCCTCACCTCATTCTCCGCGAGCAGGCACAGCCCCAGCGCTCGCAGCGCCGCCGCCTCCCGCTCCGAGAAGGCCGGGTCGAACAGCGCGCAGCGGGCGGGCGGCACCTACGGGACAGGGCGGCTTGAGCGGGGAGGACCGGCCCGGTTCTGACCCCGCTGCTCCCCCCTTCCCCGGTCCCGGTGCTCACCCGCAGCTCGTCCAGCAGCAGCAGCAGGAAGGCGAGCTGGTACCGTGCGGCGGGGCAGCGCCCGAACCGGCCCAGCCCGTAGCACACGCAGCGGGCGGGCGGCTCGGCGGGACCGCTCAGCGGGGCTCGCACGGCTCCTGCGGGCGGCGGGGTCAGCGCGGCGGCACCGGGGATCGCTGTCCCCGCACCCCCCGGGGCTCCCTAGCCCCGCTGTCCCCGCACCCCCCGCTCCCCGCACTCACCGGCGCTCGCCGCCCAGAAGCCGGAGCTCAGCAGATCGTCCCTGCGGGGAGAGCGCGGCGTTCAGCGGAGCCCGGCAGAGCCCAGCGGGGAGCGGGCACACGGATCAGGGCCGGGCACTCACCGCGCCTCTCGCAGCCGCCGCAGCACGGCTTCGGTCGCGGGGCCGCCTTCCTCATCCTCACCCTCCTCCTCCTGCTCGCCCCGGCCCCGCCGCCGCCGCCGCGCACGCCCCGCTCGCCACCCCCCCGCGGCCGCCGCCATGCGCGCGGTCACGTGCGCGGTCACGGGACCGGGGGCGCGCCCGGAACCGGCGGCGGGAGCGAGCGGCGGGATCGCGGAGCATCCCGGAACTGGCCGCAGCATCCCGGAACCGGCCGCAGCATCCCGCAGCCATGGCCCGCCCCGCCGCGCCCGGCCCCGCGCCATGGTGAGCCCGACCCCAGACCCGCTCCCCGCTGCCCGCCTCCCACCCACGCGTGCCGCTGTCCCGGGAAGCACCTTCGGCCCTTTGCTGATCGCTGTCCCCGGTCGTGCGTGAGGTCTGGCAGCCCCCAGGGCTCAGCAGGTCGGATTCTGTCCGCGGGTCACGGGTCCAGCCTCCCGCTCCCATCCCGGCGGGTTCCTCGGTGCCACCTTTGAGCCAGCCTTGGCTCCAGACCTGGGCTGTTCCTACGGGAAAAGTCCCGCATTAAGCTCGTTCCGACCTTGTGACCGGGTGCTGGCTCGCAGGACAGGATAAAAAGTGTTACTGAATACGCGCATTCAAGAAATTATAAGCAGAATGACAACATCTTCAGAGAGACCCCGCTGGCTCCTGCTCCTCCTGCTGCAGGCAGCACCCAGGAACTCTTTGGGATGGATATGGATAATAATTATCTATAATTATAGTAATTATTGTACCCCCATCACACGAGATTATTATAATTATCATCAGGGTTCCAACAGGTACAGTATCTCACAAATCCACTTCTTACACATGTCTAAGAGGTGGAGTTATAGAACCTATTTTAAACTCACAAGGCTGGTCAAATTTAGTCACGAGAGACCCTTTTGGTGCTGCTTCTGGGTGTAAACTCGGTGTGATTGTGCAGAGAATCATATCTCTCCATTTGCAATAAACTTTTGTTGCTCTTCCAGAGAAATAGAAAGGAGAGGGAGAAGGATAACAGTTTTCAAATGCACTATCATTTCTGCCAATGTTTTTAGGTGGAATTACTTTTTCCTTTATGATGGCTCAAAAGTGAAGGAGGAAGGGGATCCTACGAGTGCCGGGATCTGTTATTTTTACCCTTCCCAGGTAATGTCTGCTTTATTTCAGTACCTGTAAAGTGCTGATAGTTTTGGATTGGGAGGAGTTGGGCTTCCAGGTGATTAGATTAATCCTTACTTAGTAGTCACAGAAGTTCTAAGAATTTTTTTTAAGAAATCCCAATTATCAGTTAGCTCCAGGTGGAGCAGGGCTGGGCTCCACCAGGCTCGGGGCACAGCAATGGGGTTCCACTCTGCACAGCCCAGGTCCGTCCTGGTGATGTAAATACAAACACACAAGGGATGAAAGTGCCTCTCCATAAGCCCCAGGCCCTTGTGCTGCTTGGAAAAAGCAATCCATTTTTTTTTCTCCCAGAATTTTGCCTGTTCTACTGTGTTTGATTTATAGAATCCCAGAGTTGTTAAGGTTAGAATAGACCTTTGAAATCAAGTCCAGCCATGAGCCCAGCACCCTCTTCACCACTAAACCATGTCCCCAAATGCCACACCCACACATTTTCTGAACACTTCCAAGGATGGTACCTCCACCACTGCCCTGTGCCAATGCCTGACAATCCTTTCTGTAAACTGAATTGAAGTGATAGTTACTTTTTATTTATACCTGAAAACAGCAGTGATTTCTTTTTTTTTTTGAGTTCTTTTAATGGGAAGTTAAAGCCTTTGCTCCCTGGCAGACCATCCCAGAGCAGCAGGAGCTGCTGTGTGGGCAGATGGCCGGAGTTGTTCGCTGCCTCACCGAGATTTCTGGAGCCCCTCCCTGCCTTATCCGCCTGAGGAAGCTCAAGTTTGCTGTGGTGGTGGATGGAGACTTTCTGTGGGTGAGTTCAGACAAAGAGGGTTTATTTTTCCTTTGGGTGTGGGCACAGAAATGAGGTACTTGCAATTTTTCTGCAGGAAGCTGAAGCGACTGCTGGGCCACAAAAAACAGAATTTAAGTTACCTTGCAATGAAACTTGTGAACTGCAAGGACCCTCCCCAGCTCTTCCTGAGTGCAGCCCACACCCAGAGGGATTTCTTAAGATGTTCTTGGCTGGAAAAAGAATCCCAAAATCCCAGACTGGTTTGGTTTGGAAGGGTCCTTAAAGGTCATTCAGTTCCACCCCCTGTCAAGGGCAGGGACACCTTCCACTATCCCAGGCTGCTCCAAGCCCAGTCCAACCTGGCCTTGGGCACTTCCAGGGATAGGCCATAACAGGATTCCATGTGCTGCAGTTTGTAAGGACACAGTCACTGTTTGATAATCTGATTGTTCTTTCCTTCTAGCCCTCAGCATCCCCAGAGCTTTGTCAGTGTCCACAGACATTTAGTATATAAAGAGCAGCGTGTGGCAGTTGTGACAAAAGTGCTCCAAACCATCCCCCGAGAACTGGGCTGAGGCCAGTCAGTTCCATTTAATTGGCACTGCTGCTTCTGTTTCAGCAACTCAAAAACTAAATTGAGCATCATCATAATATAAATAATGAGTTAATTTGAATATTTTGAAGTACTTAGTTTCAGGAAAATATTCTTAGTAATTAAAGCACCAAGTTAGGTCATCTAACGTGGGAAGGGAGCGTGTCTGAAGTGCTGCATTTCTGATATTTATTTATCCTGTCTGTGCCAGGACTTTTGTGTGGGTATGTTTGTATTTCCTTTTGCTGTGACTGCGATTCCAAGGGGTGTTTGCCTGCACAGAGTTGCCTGTCCTTGTGTGACAGCGATGAGAGTTGTTCTCACTTGTCGTGCCCGAGTTCTGTCAGACAACATTCTCCATCCTTTGCTGTGCCTGCTGCAGGTTCTGGGCTGTGCTGTGGAGCTGCCTGACGTGAGCTGCCGGCGGCTCCTGGAGCAGCTCATCAGCCTCTTCACCTTCTACCAGGGCCCTGTGCGTGGGGCATACATGGTAATGAGGGACTGGGGACAGGGTAACAAGAGACTGGGACACAGTAACGAGGGACTGGGGACATGGGGACACAGTAACAAGAGACTGGGACATGGTAATGAAGAGCTGGGGACATGGGGACAGGGTAACAAGAGACTGGGACATGGTAACGAGGGACTGGGACATGGTAATGAAGGACTGAGGACATGGGGACAGGGTAACAAGAGACTGGGACATGGTAACTAGGGACTGAGGGCATGGGGACACAGTATTAAGAGACCTGGTGATGAGGAACTGGGGACACAGTGACTTTTGGGGAGATTGAAACACTTCCCATGGTGTCTCAGCTCTGCAGTGTTCCCTTGTGTTGCCTTGCTCCTGCCAAGGGTCACACGTCCAGGAAGTGGGACTTGGAAAAGTGAGCAGATCATCCCCACCATTGCTCCGAGCTCCTGTGGGGCTCTGCTGAACCTTTCCCAGATGTTCACCCTAAACAGTTTCTCCTCAGTATTGTCTCCCTCCTTTTCCTGACCTTACCCCACATGGATTGCATCTCTCATCCTGAGTGTAGGGACACTTTGCAGTGACAGTGTGGGGGTTTCTGTCACCCACAGGCATTTTCCCAGGAAGAACTGAGCAGGGAGTGGGACAGGTACATTGAACACATCCAAAAAAACACCAGTGATCTCCACAGGATTTTCAATTCTCTCTGGCATCTGGATAAAACCAAGGTAGGAGCCTGTCCTCTGCAGTGCCTGGCTCTAGAGCTGCCCCAGTGCCACTGTGTTTGCTTATTTGCTGTTTCAAGGTTTTCCAGGATTCTGTGGCCTCACTGCCCTGGTTCTCCCTGTCCAGGTGGATCCCCTGCTTTTGCTGAAGGCAGCTCTCATCCTGCAGACGTGCCAGCGCTCTCCCCATGTCCTGGCAGGCTGCATCCTCTACAAAGGCTTGTAAGTAACCAGATATTCCCTGGAGGGTTAAATCCACCCCTTTCCAGGGCTTGGATCCTGGAGTGCATCCAGGGAGCAGAGTGAGGGCTCAAGGGTTGCTCTTGGTTATTGGCAGGAACATCGAGCTTCAGGCCAGGCAGTCCCTGTCTGTCTGTGTGTCACTAGGACTGAGTGGTTTGTGGAATCATGGGATCATGGAATGGCTTAGATTGGAAGGGATCTTAAATCCCATCCTGTTCCACCTCCTGCCATGGGCAGGGACACCTTCCTCTATCCCAGCTTGCTCCAAACCTCATCCAACCTGGCCTTGGACACTTCCAGAGATCCAGGGGCAGCCACAGCTTCTCTGAGCAGCCTGTGCCCAGGGCCTAACTACCCTCACAGGGAAGAATTCCTTCCTAGTATGTCATCTAACCCTGCCCTCTGACAGTTTGAATCCACTGCCCCCCTGTCCTGTCACTCCAGGCCCTTGTGAACAGTCTCTCCAAGGTTATCAATGCTCATCACCATGAAGGAGTTCAAGACTTGGGTTTTAGTAGAAATCTGCTGGTTTTGATACTCAGCAGGATGTGAGGACTGAATTTCTGAGGCTTTTTAGGGGGAAAGCACCAAGGAAAAGGGAGATGAGTGGATGTTGTGCTTTCCCAGCATTGTTGCCTCTGCAGGTGTGCATTCAGTGCAGGTGTGTCCCTGGGTCTGTCTGACCTGCTGGCCAGGACCACTGTCAGTACTGACTGAAAGTGCACAGGGGGATGAGCCAGGATTCCTCGTGATAAATTCCAGCTTCTTTCAATCAAAGATGACTGAATGACTTCAAGGAAAGCCTCCAAGGTGGCCTTGAAAGACAGGAGGTGGGGAATTCCGAGAATTCCTTGGCAGCAGCACTCAAGTGCCATTTTTCTTTGGCATGAACTGTTCCAGTGACACCTTTTACGATCACTGGAAAAGTGCCACAGGGAGAGCATCTGCCAGGGAGTGACCTCATAGCTGCAGGCAGGACACTGGAGTGAGTCACTGCAGCACCTGAGAGTGCAGAGACCTGGACATTTGACTTGAGGAGGGACTTGGGAGCCTTGTCCTGCACTAGGGTGTGTCACCTTGTGTCTCTGGTCTGTCTGGTAGAGATATTTTGTCACCAAATGTCATATCAGAGTTCTCTGAACTGGTGGTCTCTGAGTTCCCTCTCAAGCCAAACCGTTCTTTGCTTCTCTGACTTTGCTTTGTCCTTTCAGGATTGTGAGCACCCAGCTTCCACCTCCACTCACTGCCAAAGTCCTCCTGCAGGGCAGCGAGTCCCAAGGCCAGGTATGGTACTGAACACATTCCCTGCAAGCAGATTCCTGTAAAGGATGTGGTGTGGGAGCTCTTGTCACACAGATTTGGCATGTGTCACCATGGGGAAAGACAAATATTGGTGCTGATGCTTAAAGCTTTTATTAATTATGATTGAAAAGGATTCCAAGACTTCTGTGCTAGGAATTAGCTTTTTTTTTTCAGTCTTTAGCTTACTGAATTCATGAGTTCTCATTTATGTGATGTTTTGACTGGCTTTTTACACAAGTTTTGGTATTTACTGGGAAATCCACCAGATGAGTGTCTGAAAGGAATGAACAGCATTTTCATTTGCTTTAAAACTTGTCAAATGTTATTATTTATGTGATCAAGATCTTTATAAAAAAGCCATCAGTATGCAGATATGAAGGCAGCCTTTGCTGTTCTTCTGCTTGAATGGAGTTTCTGTTCCCTGAGCAGATGGTGATGATACATCTGGGCTCTGTCCTGACTTTTAGTTGTATTTTGGTTCTTGGGAAGATCCCCTTGGCTTTGAGAATTCCTTAATGACCAAAACCCTTCCCAGCACCAAACAGTCCCAGCATTTGCTGGGAGTTGGCGTGAGGTCTGCTGCAGCCTTGGGGGACTGGGAGGGTGACAGAGGTGTCCTGGTGTCCCTGATCCATCCCCAGAGCTGATTCTTGGCTTTTGTTGCAGAGCGAGCCCAGAGCTGAGGAGCAGCAGGAACCTGGTGAGCATCCAGCTGCATCCTATGGGCTGCCTTCCCTGCATGGGAGCACGAGCTGGTTCTCTGGGATTCACATCCAAGCTGTGCTGGGTGCTGGAGTATCTCCAGAATATCCCAGAGTGTTACTGCCACCAGCCAGCCTGTGCTGTGTGATCAGTACTAGCTCCTTCTGCTGGGTTTGCTCTTTTGGGTTTTATTCCAGTTCTGCAGATTCCCAACCATGCCTGCCTTAATTCCAGTTCTCCATGTGGCCACTTGGCCACTGCCAGGCCCTCAAAACAGATGGCTGGTGCTTGCAGTCCAAACCTTCAACCATTCCCTCTTAGCATCAGTGTGGGGATGATCTGGCAGGGCGGAAACACTGAGGGGAAATTTCACTGTGTCAGGCGTGAAGGGTATGAGCAGGATGGGAAAATGCTGGGAGGGTGGGAAAACGCTGCCCAGCTCAGTTGGGATGCAGGATTATGGCAGGCCTGCAGCTTCTTTGGGCTGATGAGGTTTGGTTTCTGTTTTTAAGCTGGGACATGTTTGTTGAATCCTCACCCCTCCCCTGCTCTTGCAGGGTCTCTGCTGCCGCCGGGTGTCCGAATCATCCCGGTGTTCCTCACAGGGGAGGAAATCTCCGTGCTCCGGGACTTCCCAGTGGAGTGGATGGCCAGGTAGGAACCAGCCTGAGCCAGGGGCAGGAGCTCACACGAGGCACTGTGTCCCTGTTGCCATTGTCACTGTTTTCCCTGGAACTAGCTCAGGCTCTGGCACTGCCTTTGGAGTTGCCTGAGGCCCTTCAGGCTGGGCAGAATTCCCCTGTCCATATCCCTGCTGTGAGCAGCCTGGAGCAGAGCTGCTTCCTCAGACCAGCTGTGATCTGCTGTCCCTCAGCTCACAGCACTGCTCTGTGCACAAGGGAGGGGCATTCCCAGAAGCCTGCAGTGTAAGATTCACAGGTTTTGCACCTGTATTAGACTTTGGCCCACCCTTTTCCCAGGTCTCTTTGTAGCAGGGGATGGATGAGCCATTGATCCATCCAGGGGCCAGTGGGGTCATCACTATGGGATAACTCCACACAGGTCCTGCTCAGTGTTTAATCCTCTTATCATCTCCCACTAGGTCACCCATGGCTCCAGCAGGCCCCAGAGGAGAGGAGAGTGCTCTCTGCTCCCAGGCAGCTCCAGAATCAACAGGAGCTCATGAAAACCAAGCCCTGGATGGAATTTCTGTGCAGGAGTCCCATGAGGATGTTTCAGACACACCTGCCCCGGGAGATGCTGTGCAGTTGGGCAGCCCTGCGAGCCCTCTGATGGACTTCACTGGAATGGAAGCCAGCACAAGGAATTCTTCAGCTGCAAAACTGAGTGGAGCAGGCAGTGAAAGCTCAGAGCTCAGCAGGAAAACATCCTTCGCCTCAGAGAGTGACACAGAGCAGCTCCCAAGCCCTTCCTCACTCCAGACTGAATGTGCTTGGACTACAGGTCCATACCTGGAAGGCTTTTCCTTTCCCAACCCTTACTCCTGGGAGCAGGAGAGCAAAGACAAGAGGAAATCCCCTGCAGACTCTGATGTTGGTCACTGTGCTTCCCAAAATTCCCTTTCAGTCAGCCACAGTCCAGCTGTTCCCTCTCCTGCCCAGGAGCTGAGCAGAAGAAAATCCAGTGAGCAGGACAAGCCCTGGACTGTGAGCCAGCAGCGTGTGTCTGGAGGAAGTGGTAGCACAGCTGGTGACCACGTGTGGGGCTTGGATTGTCCCGGCTCTGCTGGACACACACAGCTCCGGAGCAGGAGGCAGCTGCTGCTCCCAGGGCTTCAGGAGGCTCTGCCCAGTGACCCCACAGGGGACAGGCCATGTCCCAGCAGCAAGGAGGACAAGCTGGGTGGCAGAGGCAGCGAGCCAGCCCAGCTGAGCCTCTATGTTCACTGCATCCAGGGGCTGGTTCTGTCACTGCTGGCTGAGGAGCGACTGCGCCGGGACCAGCGCGCCGTGGAGGATGTGGTGAGTGGGAGAGCTCTGCCCCACTGCAGCTGCACTGGTGGGGGACACGGGGGTCACAGCTGAGGAGGGAGTGTTGAATGGTGCTCCCCATCCCTCCATCACCTGCTCTGAGCTGTGCCAGGCTCCAGGCTCCGGGCTCGGCTGCGTGGGAGCTGTCGGAGCGAGCGGAGCGGGGACAGCCGCGTCTCACAGGCAGCTCCCGGTGCTGCTGTTGTCTGGCAGTGCCGGCACCGGAGCAGAGCGTGTGGGTGTGACAGACACCCGCGGGCTGCCAGGGGCTGTGCTGGAGCTGGGATTCGCTGGGGATCCCCGTCAGCTCGGTGCTTTTTGGGAAGAGAGGATGGTTCTGTTAAACCCCCACCCTGCACGTCACCTCCTCTCCCTCGGGGAGCACCGCAGACACACCCGGAGAGGTTTCCTTGGCTGTGGGAGCCTCCAGGCTGCTCCTTGGGGATGGGAACAGGGATGCCATGTGGCCACTGCACCTGGGTTACACCAGAGCAATCCCAAATTTCCCTGTGGTGGGGTTTGGGTGCCCAGGCTCCCCTGTGAGCAGAGCTGACGGGGCTGCAGGGGCAGGATGTGCCAGCTCCCCATCTTTCCTGAGAAGCATCAGCTGCAGACCTGCTGCCTGGCCTCTGCCTCCCTACCAGGAGCTGAGTCAAAGCTGCAGAGCCCTGTTTGATATGCCAGTTGCCATAGGAACAACCTAATTTCCTTACCCAGCTAGACTGGAAGGTGGAGGGAAGCTCAGACTAATGCAGAGCCTCAAGGTTGCTCCTTCCCCTCGGAGCTGTGGGACACCTGGGGCCCCAGGAGCTGGGGAATGTCTGCTCTGCACAGCAGAGCTGATGTGCCTGGGTTGGGATTACTGCCAAATCAGCTGAGCCCAGAGATGCAGCTGGAGCCCTTTGCACCAGACACGGCACTTTGTCCCCTTTCTGCTCGTCTGGAACAGCAGGGGGGACACAGGCAGGTGGGAATTGTCACGCTGGAGAGCGGAGTCTGTATTGCACAGGGATTGCACAGCTCATTTTCCTTGATGTCTTTCCCTGGGGCTGACGAGCTCTCCTTCCATTCAGGTTCCTCTTTTCCCAAACATCCTGCTTCCATGTCACGTACCCTTGTTTTGGATCTCACCAAAACTGCACAGTCACACAGCTTGGATTTCAGCAGTGACTGGGCTCTTCTGCTGCACCCTCCCATGGGTGCAGGTGTGTTATCCCTTAGGAGAGGTGCCCTGCATGTCCCGTTGTCCCAGGAGGAAGAGCAGTGCCCAAGGAGGTGCAGCTGGGCTCTGCTGCTGGTGGATTTGAGGCACAACCTCAGCTCGTCTGTCTCTCTGTTTATCTATAGGTTAAAAATGACCCTCAGCTCTTAGGGATGTCAAAGCTTAGTTATAATTAATGGTTTTTTGAATGCTTTGAGGCCCCCAAATGACACCAAAGAAGGGTAAAATATGCTACTTGTGCAACTGTGAACCTCTGGGAGGGCGGGTTCCATCCCAGACTTTCCCTGTGGAGTGGGAGGCTCTTGGCCTCGCCTCCTGCTGCTCTTTAGGTCTTATCCCTCCAGTTCACTGCACAGAAAGGAAAATCTGTGCTGTGACAGGGGTCAAGGGTAGGCCAGGCACTGCCATCCTGCTGAACAAAGGCTTGATCCTCTCTCCAGTAGGGCAAAGCACATTGGCAGGATGAGGATTATGGAGTTAATCTTCCCAGGAGTGGTGGAGGACCCCTGCCTGTGCCCTGCCTGTGCCCAGGGAGCCTCAGCATGATCAGGGCTTCTGGGCTACTGAAAATCCATCCAGAACAGCAGCTTGGCATTCATTCAGTGCTTTGTTGTGTGTGTTTGTACTGCCCAGTGTAAGCAAAAGAATGTCCCTTGCTGGGGCTGTAAATCATGTGAAATGAGCCCAGGAGAGTAATGGTTGATGGTAAATTAATGAGGCCTTGCATTTTCCTGTAATTAGTAGCATCAGGTGGCTTAATGGCTGATTTTCAGGTTGGAGGGCCCTGTTCTGAGTTGTAGAATCCCGGACTGGTTTGGGTTGGGATTAAAGCCCATCCTGTTTCAGCCCCTGCCATGGGCAGGGACAGCTCCCACTGGACGAGGTTGCTCAGAGCCCCATCTCTGCCTTGGGAGCTCTGTGACTTGTCTGCTTCCCTCTGTGTCAAAGTTCCCCAGCTATTCTAGGTGGGAGCCTGGACAGCAGAGTGAGGAAGGTCCTGTCCTTCTGTCACCTGAACTCCCTTGAAGCCCAGGTGAGGCACAGGTGAAGCTCTGAGCTTGCTTTGTCTCTCTGCCTGCAGTACCACAGCAGCCTGGCCTCCCTAAATGGCCTCGAGGTTCACCTGAGGGAGACTCTGCCCAAGGACTCCTCGGCCTCAGCCAGGACAAACTACAGCTTCACACACTATGACTGTGTCCAGAACGTCCTCACGGGTAAGCCTTCGTCTTCTGGGTCTGCAGGAGGGAACAGTGAGGAGAAGGGGGTTTATGGGAACCTTTTCTCAGGCCTCAGACACCTTTTCAGGAGCATTTCTCAGCAGAGTTCCCACTACAGAGCCCAGATCAAAGGCACTGTTAGAGCAGCTTTGGGGGATTGAGGGAGTCCCCAGCCTGGTCTGCAGCTGTCCAGGGTCAGAGTGAGCTCCAGAGCCTTTTCCTGCTCAGTTTTGACACACTGCAGAGTGGGTTTTTAACACCCCTTTTCTCCTGTTGTGCAGCCAACTTGCCCCACACCCCCGGGCCCCTGGACCGGCACTTCCTGAGAGCAGCCACACTCATCCACTCCGACTTCAGCCAGCTCCCCACGGCCTCAGAAATGATCATCAGGTAAGGGGAGCTCACAACCCTCCTGTCCCGGGCACAGGGGTGGTCACAGAAGGGCAGAACCCCTTTCCAAGCCTGCCTGGGTTTTGACACAGGTTGTGATCGCACCCAAGGACCAAGGATGTGGCTTTATTCCCTAAGTTTGCTTTGATTTGTGGGTTCCTTCCCGCTCTGCTTGGATGTTGAGAGGCTGCAGTGGCACCAGAAGGGTGGACAGAGGGCACAGCTGAGTGGTGCCATGGCTTGGATTAAGATGCAACACTCACACAATTGGCAGTTCCTGGCACCATAAGGTTCTAAGACACAGTTTTAAATTTAGCTGTTCCTAATAAATTTGTGTCTCGGCAGGGAGCCAAAGGCGCCCAGAATTGGCAACCTAGATATTGTTTTCTTGTACGGCTTGTTGGGTTGGAAACACACTGTGCATGGCAAACTCAATTGTGATGCGCCAGGCAGGATGGTCTTATCACAGCCAGAGCCTTCCCAAAATCCAGAGCTTTTCCTGCCACCCATGGTCGTGGCTGAAGTGGACACCCCTTTCCTCAGCTGAGCTGGGAGTGCACAGATTCCACCTGCCTGGTCCCGCTTGTTTGTCCAAACTATGATGAAATAAAGACGCTCCTGGGAATTATACAGTCTCACTGCTCTGGCACCGCTTTCCAAGGAAATGTGAATCACACACTTCAGTGCTGGAGAACTCCTTGTTTAGCATGAGCTTTGCTGCCTCCTTAAATCCAATCCTAAACTGACTGGCTAAGCTGGCGTGTTCTCTGTTACCCCGAAAAAAGCAACTCCATGTGTGAATCAGCCTGAGTAACAAGATGACTAAAACTGCTTTCTTTTATGGAGAGTTGTCACAGGAGGGTGTCAGCAAACATTGCAGTTTCTGCTTTCCTCCTTCAAGGAGGAATCCAGGGTCCTTGGCTTTGCTCCCTGCCAGCCCTCCTGCAGGGAATACTCTGGGAGGGGGGATTCTTAGTCTTAATTAATGTTTTTAATCACGGCTTTGGTGGTGACTGAATCTGATTCTTGTCTGAGCTTCATCACAGCTGTTACTGAACACGTGGTTCCTGCTGCAAGGTGCTTGCTGGGATTTGGTTGTGGTCAGCAGCAGTGGGAGAGGAGGAATGCTGGGCATGAGGAGTGTTCCAGGTTCACAGTATCCTAGGCTGGGCTGGCAGCAAGGGGAATCTTTGGAGTGTGGCCACACAGGGAATCCTAGAATCATTACGTTTGGAAAAGCCCTCCCAGACCATTATCTCTAACCTGTGACCAATCCCCACCTTGTCACCCAGTCCAGAGCAGTGAGTTGGACTCAGTCACAGGTTGGACTCGATGGTCTTGACGGTCTTTCCCCAACTAAATGATGTTGTGATATCCCACTTTGCCTTTTAAGGATGCCAGGACTCTTTAGAAGGAAGGTTGGTTCCCTGTTGCTTCTGGGGTTTGGTGCCTGTTCAGCTCCATGTTCCTATTCTGAGACACCTGAAAGTCCCTCTCAAAACTTAGGAGCCCAGTGCCCAGCTGTAAATTTTGCCCAAAGCTGTCAATCTGACTCCTGCCTTTCCCTGCCCCTCCAGGAATGCCTCCACAGCCGTGTATGCCTGCAGGAATCCAGTCCAGGAGACCTACTTCCAGCAGCTGGGAGCTCCACTCCGCAACTCAGGCGTCCCCAACCCTCATGACAGCGCCTTCAGCCTGCCCAGCAAGGCCAAGCAGAAGCTGCTGAAGCATGGGGTGAACCTGCTGTGAGCTGCTGTGCTCAGACAATGGCTCAGCCCTGTGGAATATTCATCTCCAGTAAGGAAAATCTCAGCTGTTTATACTAGCAGAGGCAGGAGACCCTACCCTGCCTCTGATGGGTCTCCAGTCTGCCTGGCCCTGAGGAAGGGACAGTCCTTGCCCTGTCCTGCAGCACATTTTGGGCCAGTGCAGGAGTCATTGACAGCACTTACCAAAGACTGAGGACAGAATGCAGTGTCTTGGGGCACTTGGTTTACATGGACTTTGCAGGAACTCTCTTGGTGCTCTGCAGACTCCCCATGTACCTTGATCTGAGGTAAAGCCTCACCTTGCTGTGAGTTACACAGCCCCCAGGCAGTGCTGGCTTTCAGACGTGTCAGTCAGCCACTGTCTGTGCCTGCACTTGCCCTGGTCAGACTTTGGCTTTATTTATATCCCTTAATCCATGGGAATGATCCTGCCATGACCTAGTGCCTTACCTCGGTTAGCAGTGCCTGCCTGTTCTCACACAGGCGCAGGACAAGAGCTGCAGAGCTCACAGTCCCCCTTTGGGTGCTCCCAGGAGGTTTTTACCCCATAGGTGACTCTGGAGGGATGTCCCTGTCCCTCCACACTTCCCTGGTCAGTGGTGGTCCAGGCCAGTCCTGCCTTCCTTGTGCCCACCTGGGTGTGCAGCCTCACAGGGGCTGGTGATGGTGGTGTGAGTGTCCCTCAGCCCTGTGCTTTGTCCCTCCTGCTGCAGCACCTCACTTCACTGCTCTTACTGCTGTTTGCCCACACTCTGCAGACCCCAAAGTTGCCTCTAAGCTGATGGGACCAAAGAAGTTTTGTATCCCCTCAGCAGCTATTCCCTTTCTGCTCTGACAGTGTCCCCAGTCAGTGGTGGCCAGGGCACCCGTGGTGGTGGCTGCTTAGACTGAGGGATGGCTACCTGTGTTTGGCTGGGCTTGGAACCTGCTGCTGGTGCAGACACACCCCTCAGTGTGACTGTGGAAATAAAGGAGTCTCAAGCCTCATCCCAGCACTGTGTGTCAGCAGCCAGAGTCACGTTGTTGTCACATTTGTGGTTCCTGGTGTGATGAGCTGGGTTGTGGGAGCTGTTCCTTGTTGAGCTCCATGCCAAGGGTGGTTCCTGCAGTGCTGGGGTTGAACAGGCAGAGCCTGTTGGTTCAATCATTCCTGCAGAGCAGCTGCTTGGAAGCTTCCTGATGGATTAATGTGTGACTGATGTCACCAAGAGATGGTGAGCTGAGACATGACCATGGTCAGGTGCTGAGCAGGCTCATGCCAGTGTCAGAGCTGGGCATGGGAAGGTCACCACTGCCACAGCTTCTGGTCCTACTCCAGCACAGAGAGCTCCCAAGGTCATTCTTGCCATGCCAGGGCTGCTCTACTGATATTGCTGGGAATTTCAGAGGACTCCAGCTGCTTGCTCAGGGGTGGCTGGGCACAGGCCTGGCAGCTGAGGAGGTGTTTCAGAAGGAGGAGAGTTGTGTGGCACTGCTCCCATCCTGGGCATGGAAGGACTGTCAGGAGCCTGTTGGCAGGGTAGGTGTGAAAACTCCGTGGGAAACCTGAGCTGGAGCCACCCTGGTGACCTCCTGCTTCAGTGACATCCATGTGGAAGATGGCACATGGTAAAATGCTGCTTCCCTGGTGACTTCCCTTCACACTTCCACTGGGTGATGGACAAACTGCTCTGGTTCTGGAGGGAGCACAGGGAGCAGCGTGAGGAAGAACATCAGAAAGACTTCGTGGGGTGGGAGGAGGCGGGAGGGATGAGGGCTGTGTGCTCTGGGATCCCTTCTCAGCTGAGCCAAGTGCTCCCTCTGGGAGACGCTGCTCTGCCTGTCCCTTCTGTGCCCTTAGCAGATCTGGGTTCCCTCTGTAACTCCCAGGAGAAGAAGCCTTGGAGCACCAGGAACAGCTCCAGCCTGCTCTGCTCCCCAGGGAAATCCGCCTGGATCCTGCCTGGGCGCTTGGGAAGTGGTTGTGTGTTCTAGCAAGAAACAGAGAAGTGGAAGGAAAAGCCTTAGAGGGACAGGAGGGAGATTTGGCACAGCAGCAAAGCACAAGCTGGATGGATGCTCCTGCCTGCTGCCGTCAGGGAGCTTCTGCTGCAATCTGCTGAGCCGTCTGCCGGCCAGGAACAGCTGGGCTGGCTCTGCTCCTTCAGCTGCTCGGGCTGCATCTGCCGACCCAGCCCATGCCTGGCCACCCAGCCCATGCATGCCCTTTGCTGGTCAGGAGGGAACAGCACACAGAGAGCTCCCAGCCCACGGAGTGATGGCTGTGCTGCAGAGGATGCTTAAAAATGGGGCATTTTGAGCATCAGGGAATGAGGAGTAGCTGGGCCTGTCTGAGCGCTGCCAGGGGGGCTCTGGGGAGCAATTCCTGCCCTGCCAAGCTGGCTTTGTGCTTAAGGGGGTGAGGCATTGGTTTTCAGGCAGTTGGGTGGGATTTGAGCAGCACCCTCTGCCATGCGGCTGCTTCTGGGAAGTTGCTGCCTTTGATGCATCAGTGCAGGCAGCTGGAAGCAATTCCTGAAATGGTTTGTGGATGCTCTAGCAAGGCTGCTGGCTTCTGTGGGGCTTGGGGAGCTTTGGGCCTGCTGCTGCTCCTGGGGATGGCTGGGGACAGTCTCTGCTGCCCTGGGCCAGGCGGCAGGGCTGGAACCCACAGCTGTGCCCACACCAATGGGCCGTGGGAGATCCCAGTGCTCCTTGGCAGCCTGGGCTCCACTGACATCACAGAATCCCAGAATGGTTTGGGTTAGAAAGGACCTCAAATATCCATTTGCAAGTCTCTGCCATGGGCAAGGATCAGGTTGGCTTCATCCAACCTGGCCAAGTCCAGGTCTGGGAGGCTGTAACTGGTCAGGACAGAGTTTCCAAGGGTTGGGTATTTTAGAGCACTAGCCTCACTCACTGTAACATTGACAAACAGGCCCATACCCCCTCCAACCCTGCAGCTCCTGCTCTTTCCAGGCCATTTCTCCCCACCAGCAGCCAGACAAGCAGAACCCAACCCCTCAGTGTTTGCTTGACCCTGGACTCGTCAGAGCAGCAGGCAAAGCCCATTCTGTTTTCAGCACAACTGTTTATTGATAATCTTTGCTTATCCACTGTATGAATGTTACCAACCTTTGGACAGAGCCAGCCTGCTTCCCCAGGGCCTGTGTCCAGGTAGCCAATGCGTGTAGAAATCATGCACTTCAGGTAGTCTGTAACAAGACGGGTGTAAAAAATATCTCAGATGTATTTGAAATCTCTGCCTTATCTTGCAATCGAATCACTGAAAAGTCTGTAAAGAAGTTGTTGGGGGACAGGGCTGGTCCCTCCCTGGCAGGACAGGGAGACAAAGGATCCCCAGCCAGAGCTGTGAGCATCCACCACACACTGTGCTTTGAGGGAGTGTTATAAACCAGCCCCCAGACCCCAAACAGATCCTGGTGCTGGGGGACTTCAGGAAAAGCGTGGTGGTCCCTGGGTGGGCAGGACCCCAGGGTGGGGGCTCATTGCTCAGGCTGCAGAATTAACTCCCCTTGGGAGCCTCTCCTGTGGTGGTGTCAGGTCCATGGGAGTTGCTGCTGTGTGTGCTTGCCCTGGCTTGAGGAAAGGAGAAGATGGAGCAGCAGAAGGAATGGTGACCTCCTTTCTTCCTACAGACAGACAAAACCCCCTTTCTCTGTTCCCAAACAGCATCCCTGCCCCTGCGGGCTTCCCTGCTGGGGCTGGGAAAACTGAGGGCTGCAAATAGAGCAAGGAGGGGATTTGGGCAATTGCTAACACCCTTGGTCAGACTGTGTGTGCTGTTCCCTCAGCAGGGTGGAGGTCAGGGCTCCTGCCTTGCTGGGCTGGCAATGGACTCTGCTCCCTGCCTGGGTGACAAAAGGGGTTTCTGAGGCAGGAGGGCTGGGGAGCCCCAGCTGGCACATGGAGGAGGAAGCAGATGCCCCAGGAGGGCTCTTTGTGGGCAGAGCTGTGCCCTGCCCACCCCATCAGACCCAGCCTGGGGGGAGCACAGTGCCCATGGCGGCCCTCAGTGTCCATCTGTCCGTCCATCCCAGACCGCAGCCGGGCAGGGCAGGCTGGTTGGCTGTTATGGTGTGTGTGTTTTGTTCCTTTGATGACCACGAGAAAAATTTTACATTACATTCAAACGAGCACCCTTGGGTTTGTTACTCTACTTCTGAACACCGCAAAACACAGTAGCAACAGAACACGAAGGAGCAGGGGGGCAGCGAGCCCCGGCGGGGCCGAGGCGCCGGCGCTTGGAAAAGAATCCCTGAAGCCAACGATGGAGGAAGGAGATGGATACACGTCACAGTTTCCATTTACAAGACCCCCGGGAGGGAGCACCGAGGCCGTGTGGGCCGGGAGAGGCCCCGGCCGAGCTGCCCTGAACCCACCAGGCCGGGCAGCGCCGTCATCGTCCCGGCGCAAAGATGAAGTCGAGGGCTTGGCGCTCAGCCGCGGCCACGTTGGGGTGCCACAGGTCCACCATGAACACCACGCGGGGACCTTCCTCCGGGGCACCTGGCGGGATGGAAGTGCAGGGTGAGGGCGTGGAGGCAGTGCAACCCCAGTAAACAACTGGGAGCTCAGGGATACAGGGCAGGCTCCTCCCTGCCAGGGCTGCTCTGGAGGATTCCTGAGGCAGGGCCTCCTTGCAGCTGCGTCCTGGATCTGTGCAAGGAATGGCTGCTGCGCCACTCCAGCCTTCCCGGCCCTGCACGGAGCTGTGCTTCCCGATCCCACAGCAGGTCTGATGTGGAAGCAACAGCTTTTGTTCTCCCACTCTCTCCACACGCTCCCCTGTGTAGAACAGCTCTGCCTGATGCTTTTATGCCACTGGCGACTAATGCTGGCTAATCCGGGAGAGCTGGAGCGGAACAGCCTCCGTCAGCGGTGGAGGGAGGGACAATCCAGCGGGTGTGAGGCTGTTCCCCGGTGTGGGAGACAAAGGAGCCGCTGGCACGTCAGCACTGAGCCGAGCAGGGCCGGAGGAGGCCGAGGCCGTGGTTTCACAGCCCCGCAGAGCTCAGCCGTGAAGGAAGCTGAGCTGCTATGGCAGGAGCAGGCCCTGTGCTGTGACAGCGCCATGAACAAAGTCAGGATGGGAGCAAGCCATGGGTTGGCTGAGAGGGCTCCAGGAAAAGGGTGCCAGGATGCCCCAGCACCCTGAGGCAGAGGGAGCATGGCCATGGCAGGGACAGGGCTGCTCCCACCTGGGGCAGGCCAGGGCAGCAGGGCCTGAGCCCCACAGGACACAGGGACTCCAGCCCTGCTGGGGCAGGAGAAGACACTGGGGGTGCCCCCCCAACTCATCCCCTGTCCCCAACACCGGAGGGGACACCGCGAGGCCCCACACACTGAACTCACCTTCGTGGAACGCTGTGTGCAGGAAGGAGTCGTCGAAAAGCAGGCACCGGCCCTCAGCCCAGCACTGGGGCTCGCCCCCCACCACCAGTTCGCAGTTGCTGGGAGTCTTCAGACCTTCAGGCACAAAGAGAGAGGACAGGGAGAGTCAGGCCATGCTGAGTTCCCTGTGGTGAGGCAGCAAGGAGCAAACAGTGAGCCCCATACTGCTGCTGAGGGGCTGCTCCCCTGCAGGGAGTGACCTGAACCCCAAACCTGGAGCAGCCCCTGCCCACTCTCTGTCTGCTCCCTCCTGCCCTTTCACTGTCCCCAGCAAGCTCAGCACCGCAGGCAACTACTTTCATATCTGGAGCAGCTTCCCAGTCTCCAGAGCCCACGGCCCTGAGGTGTGCACAAAGGAACCAAGGCTCCTGGGATATTTTCCAGCTTCAAGACCAAAGGCAGATCCTGCCTGCTCCTTCCTCCAGCCCTCCAGCGATGACCCTGCCACAGGCAAGGCTGGGGGAGCAGGAATTGTGCTGGGGCTGGAAAATGGGCTCAACTGTGGCTCTGCCACAAGCTCCCCATGGACCTGGGGCTGCAAGGACAGAAATCCAGGGGGCTCCAAAACGCTCATAGGGAAGGAAGCAGCTCTGTGAGGGCCACATGAAGGACAATCCTAGAAATAAAATGGGTCTTTTCTTAAAATACCAGCACAAACCAAGGCAGTTTGACAGGGGTTGATCCCATCACCTCTTGCACCAGGACTGTCACCCCCCGCAGTGCTGGGGACACTGGAGCTTCTGCAGAGCCATCCTGCCCCAAAGATGCGGCCGTGGCAGAGAAAGGGGTCAGGGCTCACGTGGCTCCTGAACGGTAACGATGCAGCAAACGAGCAGGACGGATCCAAGAGCGATGCCAAACCCAGCCAGCGCAGCAGGGACTCCCAGCTGCCCGGCAAAGCTGGGACTACAGAGCTGCTGTTTCAAAGGCTGCAAAACCCAAAGCCATTTCCCTGCACAACAGCCTCAGCTGGAGATGCTGGAACAGGGAAGCTGAGCTTCTGGGGGATGCAGGGAGGGAGCAGCCTGCAGCCCTTCCAACCCACCCACACCCTCGGGATGCTGCCCTGGCCCAGGGATGCTGCCTGTGCCTGGAGTAAATCCTGGGGAGTGACTCGCCCCACTGATGGCTGTGCTGGCTTTGCAGATCCAGCTGCCTGAAAGGCCAGGTTGTGTCTTAAACACATCCATGCCCTGGGCACAGCAAGAGCTGCATTCCCAGCACCAAGGTGGGGGTGCCAGTGCCCCCAGCCCAGTGCAGAGTCCCAGAGGAGGGACAAGCGAATGACCCGTGTCCTTCTTCTACCCAGGGTGTGTGTGATGCAGGTGTGCTCACCTGGGTCCACTGGGACATCACTGGTTCCTCCCCTTCAGCCCCTCACGAGGGGAGCACATTCCCAAGTGCCCCAGAGAAAGGGGTCAGTGACAGGCTTCCTCCTGGCACCAGCAAGGGCAGGTCCCAGCTGCCCAGCAGCTCCTGGGCTCAGCTCTGAAATCAACTGCCATTCCAAACAAATGGCCAGCACTGCCTGGGTGTGTTTACCCGAGCTGTTGGCTGAACAGGCGCGGTTGGTGTTTGCCAGCCGGGCCCGTGCGGTGCCTCCCCCGGCACGGTCGGTGCTGTGCCAGCCCGGCCATCTGTGCCGTGTGGGCTCTCCCCGTCCCTGCCTGCCGAGCAGGGAGCACTGTGCCACCAACCCAGTGCCTGACCCACCGCAGGGGACACCCCAGGACCCGCCCTGCCCTGACCTGCAGCTTTGCAAACCCCTAAGCAGCATCTCTACTCTCATTCACCCATGCACAGCACCCGAGATTCCAGGAGAGGGGAGCTGCCAGTGGCACAACACAGTCCTGGAGCAGCGCCCCAGGCTGCCCTACATCCCAGGATGGGAGAGGGACCTACCTGCAGAGAGGGGGATGTTCAGAGACCCCTATGTAAAATCAGCCCTGTATCGCACACCAGCAAGCCTCTACGGCTCTGGGTCAACAGGAGGAGGATGTGAAACCCTTCTGCTGCTGATCTGGAGATCTTGGAGATGTCAGAAACCCAGGGACTGAGTATCGACCTCTCCTCAGGAGGCTGTCACCCCCAAAACCTCCCTCAGGCCAAAGCAGAGCAGGTCTGAGCCCCAAGAGCATGGGGTGCCAGAGGCTTTTTCAGGGCTCCTGCACCCAGGCACGGCCGCAGCCCCTGTGTACCCTCCCAACACGTGAACCATGGCACCGGACACTCACCGAGGTGGCAGCGGATGCGGATGTTGGTGGGCCCGTAGTGCTCGGCGATGACGGTGCCTGGGCTCAGCACAGAGATGCAGGCGTTCCCAAAGACATTGTTGCCAATGCAGGTACGGAGGCTCCCGAGCAAGCGGTACGTCCGTGGGCATCTCCGGCAGTTCCTGGGCACGCACATGCCCTGGTTCACCAGGTAGAAGGTGAACCACTCCCCGCTGGGCGTGCTGTTCATTTTCCATCCTTGTGGGAGGCTGCAGTTTGAGAACGCCTTGTACAGGGTCTCAAACTCACACAGGATGGTCTGGAAGTTGCGCTCCAGCAACTCCACATCGTGCTTTTGAGCGTCCCGGGAGAAGTAGGGCATGGTGGGCAAGTCGGGCAGGAAGAAGACTTCTGGCTTCTGGATGGAGGGCCGGCTGTTAAGGTAGCGGCCCTGCTCACGGATGCCCTTGTGGATCCTGCCCATGCCGGACCAGGAGTAGCGCTTGGCGTACTCCTGCAGGTTGTGGTAGAGTTTCTGGTTGAGGCCGTCGTGGTGCGAGCAGCGCACACACTCGGGCGACTGGCAGTACACGAAGCCGTTCTGCACGCCGTTGGCCTCGGCGCTCTGCATCAGCGCGTTCACCGTGGTGTAGGCGCGGGGCTGCTCCCGCCCCACGTGGTAGCAGTACCACACAAAGAGGACCAGCAGGCAGGCGACGGCCACCAGGGCCGTGGCGTCGCAGTCGCGGAAAGACTGGATGCCGGTGGCGATAAAATCCCGGAGGCCGTCCAGGGACCAGCTCCAGTCCATCAGCCACTCCAAAGACATGGTGGTGGTGCTGGGAGCGCGCAGCGGGGCCCGGCGGTCACTGCTCGTGGGGCTCAGGGGCACCCACACCATGCAGCTGGGCCGGGGCGTGGCGGGAAGGGGCTGCCATGGGCAAGCGGCTGTGCCCCGTGCTCCCGGGAGCTCTGCATTGGCAGCGGTGCCCAGCAGCACCCCTGGGTCAGCAGCAACGTGGCTGGAGGGTCCCCACTGGTGTTCCTGGGTGCATCATCCTGAAAGGCTGTGCTGGAGGGTGGTTCTGGAGAGAGAAACCCAGAGGTGTTTAGGGAGAAGGCTGCCCCCTGGGGTCCCTGCTGGGGTCAGTGCACAGGATACAGCCAGAGTTGTGTGGGACACTGGCTCCTCAGCGAGGGGATGGTGGAGAAGGAACCCAACATCAGCCCCTGGTGAGTAAATCCCTCAGTGCTCTCTACAGCATCTTCCACAAATACCCAAATAAAAGGCAGCGGGGAGACCCAGACCCCATCTCCCACCACCCCAGTGACCATCTCCCCTCCTGCACGTCCTCCAGTTTCTCTTCTAAGTTGCTGCCTTATCATGTCTGAAATCTGGCTGCTAAGTGAATATACACTGAGAGTAGACACTTCACTGCCCTATCTGGCAGCACATCAGCTTATCCCCTCCATCTGATGGCTCTGAAGTGACGGTCCCTCCAGAGACTGAGCTGTGGGAGAGCCCAGAGCTCAGCCAGCACATGGCCACAGGGCCAGCACATGGCCACAGGAGCAGGTCAGGGTGGTTTGTTTGATTTCACCAGCTCATCGGTAAGAGCACTGTCTCTAAGTAGCAAGATGGGTTTATGAGCCAGGGAAGTCATCCAAACGTTCCCCAGCCCTTCCTGCCAAGGTCCTGCAGCCTCTCAATGTGCATTCCCTTATCAGTGGTGATGGAGATGGGCTGCAGATGGGATCTGACCCTACAGCAGGGACGTGCTGCAGGGCTGGAGACCTGGGATTCAGGCAGTGTTACACCCCAGGGAGGAACATCCACACACCCAACCTCCCTCCACCCTACTTCCTTGTAGCACACTGCCTGCATGCCCCATTCCGGGATCTGCAGTCCACGTGGTATGTCAGAGCCTCCCGGGAATCTCAAGATAACTTTCCTCCATCTCCACGGCTGGCATTCCTCCAGACACTCCCGCTTCTCCCGCCCAGGCCTCCTCTCCCGGGGTGCAACCACAGAGTCAGTCCGAGGGGTGATCCCTGAGGCTGGCACAACCCCCGTGCTACCTGCAGGCCTGGGGCATGTTAGGGAAGGAGCAGAGCCCTGGGTGATGTGTATTCAGGGTGGTTTCTGCCCTACAAGAGGGAACTGCTCAGGCACAGTAGCCATGCTCAGTCAGAGCCGATGGCAACATAAAGGCACAGGGGGAATAGAACTAGGGGGTTCTGACAGCCTCGGGGTCCCCAGGTGAGAGTCACATCCTGTAAGGGTGGCACAGCACAAACACGGCCCCACTGCTGCCCCAGGGATGCTGGAAACTCTTCAGATCAGGGGGAAACCATCCGAGCAGCAAGAAATCCAAGCCCCCGTGCCCACATGCTGCCTGCCTGACCCCAGAGAGCTCAGGAGCCTCGGGCTGCAGAGCCCTGGGTCCTCTGGGCACAATCTCCATGGGACCAGCCCAGGAGCTGCCTCCTGTACCAGCACGGACACCCCACTGCAAATCTGACCAAACTCACCTCCAGAGGGGCTGTGCCAGCACTGGGGCAGGGCCCCAAACATCAGCACTGCTCCCAACACACATGGCTGGGGCTGCGTGGGGCACCCAGTGGGTGCTGTCACCTCCCTGCCACAGCCCTGCACCGAGACGGGTCACACCCAGCAACCCTGGCCTGAGATCCCAGAAAAAGGCTCCTCAGCTAATGATAATGGCAGAGCCATTCCAGGGAGCACAGATCAATTCCACGTTGCACCGAAGTTGTGCAGGACGTGGAGGCGAGCACCGTGCCAGCAGCAGCCGTGTTACATAAGGAAGGCAGAGGCTTCGATGCAGCACAAAGTTGCATCTCGGTGGCTCCGTGGTGGCCCCGGCATCTCCTGGAGGCAGCGGGTTCCGCTCAGCCCGGCCAGGGTCCCCGGGCCGTGGGCCGGCAGTGACGGGGACGCGTGGCGGGGATGTCCTCGGCTCGGCACGGCTGGTGTCGCCTTTGGGAGCAGCACGAGGAGCAGGAGCCTTGGGGCGAGGCGGGATGCCCGCTGCCACTCCGGAACCGGAGCAGTGGGTGCTCCCTTCACCCTCTCCTGAGCATGCCACCCCGCCGGTGCCACCAGAGTAAGTGTCACCCGCGCGCTGCTCTCACCCAGTGTGACGGTGTCACCCAGCGTGGCGGCGTCAGCGGGTGTCACCGGTGTGGCCGCATCACCCGGCGTGGCAATGGCACGGCCGTGCCGGTGTCCCATCGCCCGGCGCTCCGGTGGCACCTGCCGCCGCGCTGTCACCGTGCCGCCCGCCCCACGCCGAGCCCCTGCCCCGGCCCGGGGGGGAGAAATTCGGGCTGCGCCCCCGCCTCGGGCCCCGCTGCCGCCCCGCACCCCCACAGCCCCCCCGCGATGCGCTGCGGAGCGCTGCGGTACCGACCTGCCGCCCGCGCCGGGCCGTGCGGGGCCGTGCGGGGCCGCGCTCCCTCCGCGCCGCTCCGCCGCCGCCGCGGACCACAACTCCCAGCAGCCCGGGCAGGAGGGGCCGCGCCGCCCCCGCCGGGACCGCGCCGGGCGGCAGCTGCGGCCCCGGCCCCGCACAGCCCGCCCGCCCCCGCGCCCGCCCCGCGCCGCGCCCGCCCCCGCCCCGCGCTCCCGCCCCGCGCTGCCGGGAGGGGCCCGGAGGGGCGGGGGAGCCGCGGGGTTGCGCCACGTCGGGAGGGGTCCCGGGGATGGAGCGGCGGGAGGAGGCGGCGATGGTCCCCGAGAGAGCGCCCATCCCGGCCGCGGGCACCCAGGGATGCGGGGACGCGGCCCCCGGGGATGCGGAGGCTGGGTGGCAGAGGAGCCAGAGGTGCGGGGGCACCGAGGGTGCAGTAGGACGTGCGGGGACAGTGGCTTCAAGGATTCAGGCACTGGGGGCTGCAGCAGTCTGGGTATGCTGGTCCCAGGGGTGGAAGCACGCAGGGATGCAACCACCAAGGGAACGGGGACTGGCTCCAGGGACACAGGCTATTAGGAATGCAGCAGTTGGGATGTGCAGGATTCTGGCTCCAGGTATGCAGGAACACAGGGATTCAGGGAATACTGGCTCCGAGGTTCCGGCCCATTGTGCTGCAGCCCTCGGGCTGCAGGAGTTGCTTGTCTCCAAGAATAAATGCATCTGGCATGCAGAGGACAGGAGCTCCCAGCGAGGCAATGCCCAAGATTCAGCAGCCTGGGAGTGCCTCAGTGAGGATGTGAGGGTGTGCTGCGGCACCAGGGATGGGGAGAGATTGTTCCCAGATGGGAGCGTCCCTTTACAACTCTTAAGTGCTAGTGGAGAAACTGTTGTGAGTCTTCCTTCTTGCCTTTTTCCTCCATAACCCATTTCCTGTTCCCCTAAGCCAATGCTGTCAGTTCCAGGCGCCCCAGGGGATCCAGTGCCTCCCTCCTCCCTTGCCCAGGTCCCGGGTGAGCGGCTGAGCTGAGCTGAGCTGCCTGCAGGCAGATCCCGGGTCTAGGCAGATCCTGGGTCCAGGTAGAGCCCTGGTAGTGCTGCCCTGCCCTGCCCTGTGGCAGTGCCACGTGGAGCCGTGTGGGACACGTGTCACTGCTCCTGGCACAAGGAAAGCCCTGCTTTGTTTTGCAGATTTTGCTATCCGGTGCCCACGCATCCTCCCCTGGCACTGCTCAGGCTGGGCTCTGGAAGTGGAAGCAGAGCTGTCCTGCACAGCCCCTCAGGTGTGTTTGTACTTCCTCTGAGTAGTTTCATCCCTGGCAGTCCTAAAATGCACCTTGTTTTCCATCCTGGCATATTTTTTGCCTCCTGCCTGCTCCTGCCTCTTCCCCAGCACATTCCCCAGCCCGATGTGCTGCTGCAGGGGCCTGTTGTGTGTTGCAGGGTGAAAGGAACGGGAGTTTTTTCCACTCTGCTCCTTCCCAGACCCCCCAGCCTCAGGCACAGCTCCTGCTCCTGGCAGACAGCACATCCTTCTGTCGGCACTCGCAGGCTCCGCGGTTCTGGGCTCTCCTCTCCTTTCTCCTCTGCCTTCTGAGCTCTCTGCTGCCTCTGGACCAGCCCCTGGTCCCCAGCGCTACCACTCATTTCTTCCCTGCAGATCAGCCTGGCTTTCCTGCAGGGCTCCAAGAGAGCTGGAGAGGGACTTTGGATGAGGGTGCAGAGTGACAGGACAAGGAGGACTGTTTTGAAACTGAGATTAGGTTTAGATGGCATATTGAAAAGAAATTCTTCCCTGGGAGAGTGGTGAGGCCCTGGCACAGGCTGATCCGAGATCTGTGGCTTCTCCATCCCTGGAAGTGTCCAAGGCCAGGTTGGATGGGGCTTGGAGCAACCTGGGATAGTGGAAGTGTTCCTGCCTAGGGCAAGGGCTTGGGACAAGATGCACTTTAAAGGTCCTTTCCAACACAAACCAATGATTCCATGATTCTGTGATTCCTCAGCACAGGGAGGGCCCCTCCAGGAGCACTGTCCCAGCTCCAGCCTAAACATTCCAGGAAATCCCAGCCCTGGCAGAACACAAACACAGTTTTGGCAGCAGCTGAGGGGAGGACACTGGCAGTGTCTGCCCCAGGAGGACATCTCAGGAAAAGGGAGAAGGAACCACTGGAGCCAGGAGGCTGCCCACAGACTGGGCTCCTGCCAGGGTGTCGCTGGCAGAGCTGTGCCAAGTGCATCCCAGGGCTTTTCCCAGCCTTCTGAGCTGGGCAGGGATGCTGTGCCTGACCTGGGCTAGGCAGGGATGCTGTGCCTGACATGGACTGGACAGGGATGCTGTGCCTGACATGGACTGGACAGGGATGCTGTGCCTGACCTGGGCTGGGCAGGGATGCTGTTGCCTCACCAGTCTCCAATGCAGCTTGCAAGGAATCAAGGTGTCCCTGCTGCTCCATCCCTGACCTCAGGGGTCCCTCAGCCGTGTGACTGCCGTGGCACAGCCTTGCTGTGCCCCCCGCCCGGCCCCAGGCAGGAGGAGGCCGTTGTGTCCGAGGCTGCTGGGCCCAGACAAAGCTCCATCCGCAGCACAACGCCTGAGGCCAGAGATTGGCTCTGGCTTTACGTCACCGAGGAGGAACGGCAGCATCAAGGGCTTCTTTTTTTTTTTTCCCCTTCATTTTAATTCTCTTGCAATCTCTGTCCAAAAATAACCCAATCTCCCTCCCCCAGGAATGCTGTGCATCAGAGCTTTGGCTCCCTCGCCCCCTGTGCATTAGGCTGGCAGCTGCTGAGCAAAGCCATTATCGATGTCACAGAGTAACCTTGGTTAAAAGCACGTTTGGGGAGGGCAGCGCTGTTGCATTATTTTGGGTGCGGAGGGGCAGGGACAGATGGGAAGCCCCAGGTTTCCTCTGCCGGGCATTTCCCCGGGTGTGGGGTGGACTGAGCATCCCCTCCCTCCCCTCTGCCAGGGACACTTGGGACTGCTGGCATCAGGGAACGCTGTTCCAGCTGGGGTGTCCCGGTGGCGCTGCTCCTTGGCGAGGTGACAATCACCATGCTGCCACCAGGATCTCAGGCGGGGCCGTGCTCAGGGTGTCCCGAAGGCACCCAGGGTCCCCCCGCAGCACCTTGCCCTGCCCACACCTTATGCTGGAGGAAAACCTTGTGGGGGCTCGTTTCTGCCCCCACCGGAGCAGCTCAGCCCAGAGAAGCTCCCAGGGAGCTGGGGGGGACTTTTATATTATATTATTATATATTTATATTATGAGTACATTTAAATTGGCAAATCAAAACTATAACACCCACCCAGCCCCGGGACCCCCCCAAGTTGTGCCTGCCTGCTCCTTGTGGGACACAGGCAGCGTGGAGCCACACCAGGGACAGGTGAGGCAGTCCCCTCCTGTCCCCTCAGTGGTCTCCCTGTAGTTTTGGGGAGCTGCCCTGCCCCAGCTCCCATAGGAGCTTCCAGGTGACAGCCACAGGTTGTTGGGTGAACAGGGCGGGTCCCCACAGACCCCCTGCCCAATGGGGTTGGGCTACCAGGGCTTCCCAAAACTTTCTGCGTGTCCTCCGTGACAGGGTCAAGAGTCTCCAGTGGGATTCCAGTGCCTCGGGGGCAGCACCCAGACCCCCACCCACTCTGTGAGACATCACTGGGCTGGGCTGGCACGGGAAGGGGCAATGCCAGGTTCAGAGGGTGCAGGGGCAACAAGCAGTGGCTCCTGTGGGGCAACCCACAGAGGGGAGATGTCCCTGGGGCTGTGCCAGGTCACCTCATGTCCCAGCAGGGCTCAGAGGGGGCACTGGGCAGGACCTGGCACTCAGAGCCAGAACAGTGGCATTGGGCCACCATCCCACAGCAGGTCATGCAGTGTGCCCGGCCCTCACCCTGCCCTGCATGGCTGCAGCCTGTGGCCAGAGTCTCTGCAAACTGATTTCAGACATTTAAAAAGACAGAACAATTGTTATCAAGGTTATACTGGACGCTAGAGCTTCCCACGGAACTACTTTATCATGTTAAAAAATATTTAATCCCAGCAATTTTCACATTGTTCTTATAAAAACAGACATGTATGAAGGGAAATGAAATGCTTCGTACATTTTTTGGCACTTTTTTTTTCTCTTTTTTTTCTTTTTTTTTTTTTTAACCGTTACAAATTACAAACACACATTCGTTGTTTTGAAAGGAAAACCCCTAAATCCCAGCTGTACACCACAGAGCTGCACCAACCACCCCGAGCTCACCCAGCCTCCCGCGCTTTCGATGGTTCTACAAGGACAAAAGAAGGACACCAGCAGCCAAGGACGTGGTGGTGGCTTCGCTGCCCTCCCCAGGGGCTGGTTTGGAGACAACAGGGACAGGGTGGCCCTTTGGGGGTCCATATCCCCCTAGCAGGGGTGATGCAGTGAAGAAGTGCAGGTGATGGCAAGGGTGGGACTGAGGGGCTGATTTCTGCCTGTTCTGCTCCCCACAGAGCTCCTGTGCTGAAGCCTCCACACATCTCACCTGGCTCTTCTTCCCAACACCTCCGCCTTCATCCCCTGCCCAGGTGTGGATCCTGGGAAGTGCAGGGTGGGCAGCACAGCACAACCCACCCTGAGCCCCTCCTGCAGCAGGAGCCAGGGAGCCCAGCCCATCCTGCTTACCCTGAGATGCTGCCGGGGGACAAAGAGCGACCTCTGGCCATGCCGGGTCGGGGTGTTCCTGGCAGGGTCATGGGAAGTGCTGCTGGAGAGGAACAACGGGCAGAGAGCAGAGAGGCACCGGCTGGGAGCTCTGCTCGGTCCAGGATGGCTTCCAGGATGGCTTCCAGGGCTCCCAGCTGTGTTGGGCCTGCAGCTGGGTGGTCCTGGTTGATGCTTCTCCACAGAGCATCACCCCAGAGTCCGGGCTCACTGCCTTTCCACGTCCAAAGCGAAGTGGGGAAAGAAAGAAGCACATACCTCGTGTGTGCCAGGCTGTCCCTGCTCTCCTGAGCCCTGCAGCAAGCACAGATCCTGTGCCAGTGCCCCCCGAGCCCCCCGGAGGAGGGTCCCACTTTGGGAGCCGGGAGCTGCGGGATGGGACCCTGCGGGGGACCCTGAGCTACCTCAGCTCCCAGCAATCAACCGCAGGCTCTTGCAATGGAGACATCTTTAATTTTTAACAACATCAGAACCGCAAAAATCCCCCTGCGTCTGTGTGGGCAGTGCCGAGGGACGCTCCGCCATGGAGGGGGACATTCTGCCATGGAGGGGGACACAGCAGTGCCCCCGTGCCCCCCTGGCCTCACCAGGACCCAGCTCTGCCCCGGCTCCCGCTGCTGCCTGTGCCCAGGGCTGGGCAGCACACCTATCGCAGTTTAAATAGAATAAATACAGTGAAGAAAACAGTAAAATCTTCAATAGAGAGGCAAAAGGAAAGACAACAGCAGGTCCGGGGGTCCAACCAAACTCCACGTGGTCTCTGGATTAGTTACTGAGGAAGTTCTATGAGAGCACATTAAGTTCGCTGCTGGAGACTCTCTTACCGCTGTCCTTATATCGAAACCTCGTATTCTCGTGTTTCCTGCAAGCAAAGAAAAGCCAGTTGAGGGCAGCAGCTGCATTTCAGGACCATCTCCCCATTCCCAGGCAGCCAGAGAGATCCTGGGTGTTGTTTTGTTCCCAGGGGAGTGATGCACTCGCAGCCAGGACCCCTCAGCCCCCTGTGCCTCCCAACCCACACAGATGGACTCGTGCCCCATTGCTCAGCGCTCCCACAGAGCTTGGCTGGACTCATCCCACGGCTGCCCAACCAGCCAAACCCCTCAGGAGTGTCCCTAGAAAGGACAGGCACAGCAGGACTCACCCCTGTCTCATAAATCGGGTTGTCAAACTCCGTTTCTACCGTGATCTGGCTGTAGGGGTGGGAGTACATGAGGGGCAGGCGGAGGCTGGAGTAGTACCGACACCTGCAGGGAGAGGCCGTCACTGGGCTGCATGGGCTGATTCCAGAACCACATCCCCCCATCCCAGCTCCTCCCAGCACCCAGGAGCACTCCCAGCACCATGGCCAGGGTGTGTGACTGGCGAGGGCGATGCTGAGCCAGCCCCACCTGGTGAGATAGATGTACGCTCCTCCCAGCAGCAGGGAGATGATCAGCACCGGGATGAAGATGGCCAAGGCCATATTTCCCCCCTCGAGCGACGTCTCTGCAGCAGCTTCTGCTACTGAAAGGACAAGATCTATTATGTTGGCATTTGCAGGCACCGTGTGATCTCCTCTCTGCCTCTCCCCCTCCTCCCAGGCTCCACCAGGATCCTGCACACCCAGGAAACTCACGTCACTCACCTTCAAGAGCGTGTTCAAAGCTGTCTTGGTTCACTGGAAGAGAGATGGAGAGTTAATGCTCTGTAGCTGGGTTTGACTGGGTGCTGGCAGCTGTTGCCCACTGCGAAACCCCAACCTGGGATCTCCTGCCCCATTTAAATAAGCTTTTGGTGTCTGTAAGCACGTGGCCGGGACTGAGCAGGCTGGGCTGAGCAGAGCCCACATCCAGAGAAGCTCCAGGTCTCAGCTGAGTTCAGCTCCCAGCTGGGGCTGCAGCCAGACCAAGGTCCCCAGGCTGTCCCAGGCTGGGGACAGAGGTGTTGGCTGTCCCATTAACCCCCATCCCCTTCCCTGTTACCTTTGCAGATGGGCAGGGGGCCACTCCAGTGGGATGGCTGGCCCAGGATGCATTTGATGGTCACCTCCCCCATGAGTTCAAAACCTTCATAGCACATGAAGGTCAGGGACTCTCCTGGCAGGTAGAGGCGCTTATAAAGAATTTGGTACCCGTTTTCTGGCAGTCCTGGGTTATCACAGGCCAGCGACTCCTCAGCTGAAAGGGAATGAAACACATCCAGGATGAGCCCAGGACTTGGGCCGCTGAGGGAAAGAAGGAGCCTGGGGGCAGTGAGGAAACACCCAAGCTCTCACCCCACTCTGCTTCCAGGTACCTCAAGGATGTGCACCACCCCCCACAGCTGTACAGGGTCCTGGCTGCAGGAAAGTGCTACCCAGGACCCCCAGCGAGGATCTGGACTGCAGGGGAGCAGGAGAGACCCCCAGACTTACAGACGCAGTGTGGGAGCCGCGAGGTCCAGATGGGGGTCCCGGTCTCACGGCTGTAGCAGGTGAGCAGGGAGCTGCCCTCCAGCACAAAGCCGGGGTTGCAGGTGTACTGGATGGTGGTGCCCACCAGCAGCACTGGGTCTGAGATGAGGCGGGTGGAGTGCTCCACCTCTCCCGGGTCCGTGCAGTACATAACTGGGGAGAGAGGATGGCTCGGAGCAGGAGCCCCTCGGAGCTGGGAGCCCCTCAGAGCAGGACCAGTGCTGTTACAGGGTGTGGGACAGTGACAACAGCACCTTCCTGTGGGGCACTTACTCTTTTCACAGAAGGGGGGGTCGCTGCTCCAGCTGAGGTCCCACTGGCAGGTGAGGGTGTCGCTGCCCACGATGTCATAGCCCGGGTCACACTGGTAGGTGATCTTGGCCCCTCTCACCAGCTCTGTGTGTGACGTGGTCTTCCAGCCGTTCTGGATCTCGGGCAGGTCAGAGCAGGAGTCGTTGCGGGACACCTCTACAGCCAAGAGGGATTCTGGCTGTCACCCACCGAGCAGGACCCACGGCACAGCCCTCCCCAGAGCTGGACACACGGCTCTTCCCAATGGCCTGTCCTTCCCCACAGCTCTCCAGCCCCATGCTCCACAAATGGCACAGCTACTCTGTGGGCAGCCTCCCCTGGACACAGGGGCTCTTTGAAGCCTCCCCAACCCTGACCCTACAGGCAAGCAGAGGGCTGGGCTGGTGAAAATGGGGCAGTGTTTGTGCTGGAGTCAGGATAACAGCAGGCTCAGCTCCAGCACCACGGTCACAGCACAGCCGGTTTGCTCACAGCAGGATTTGTTCCCTGCCTCCCCCAGGCTGGTTTGCTCAGGTGAGGGGCTGTGCCCTGCTGTCCCCAGCCCCATGTGCTGCAGGAGGAGCCCTGCAGCCTCGCAGGTGCTCTGCATTGCAGCCCGCTGTTTGTCGTAGCCAGGGCTGTCAGCAGTGCAAGGAAAACGCCTCGAAGGAGTCTGGCACGGGAAGCAGGGTAGGGGAGAGGCAGCCAGAGACCACAGGCAGCCGTGGGGATGGAATACCCCTCCCAGTCCTTTTCCCTGTCGTGGGCACCCACAGCCCTGGCAGGCACAGCTGCCCCCAAGGATAATGGAACAGGTATCTCCAGGTGCAGTCTGATCCACTCTGGAGCAAAGAGGTGGGAACATCCATCTCAGGAGCCCACCCAGAGATTGGCTTCAGTGACCACCTCTGCCATCAGCTCACGCCTGACAGGGTGTGTGCGAGGATCCTGCATCCCTGTTTCCAGCAATTTCTTTCCTTTGGGCTAGACCAGGGCTAACAGGGACCAAATACACCTTGTTGCCAGCCTGAAGGAGGGGAGACATACAGGGACACCCCAGAAGTGACTGACCCAGAGACCTGCGGCTGGGCTGGGGTTCTGCAGGAGGTTCAGAGTGGAACGTAGAGGGGGTGCTGGTGCCACAGTGACTCTCCCTGCTTGCACACCCTGCACCTGGACAGCGTGGGCTGGCTGTGTCACATCCTCACACCAGCACCCTGCTCCCCGTACCTATGTAGTTCATGATGAATCCTTGCCCCTTCCCAAAGATGAGCCCAGCAGGGTCCGAGTGGAACTGGATGGTGAGGTCGGGACTGGAGGAGTAGAGCTTCTGGGGGCCACTGCTGCCGACGTACTGCCCCAGGATGCGGGCAGAGAGCTCGTCCCCGTCGTAGATGGTGAGGATGTCGCTGTTGGTGATGTTCAGGCTGAGAGGAGAGTTTGGTTAGAGAGCAGCGTGTGCCCGGGCAGGACACAGCAGTGCCGGGCTCAAGGGGCAGCCAGATGACCTTCCCCCGGGTCACCTCCCTCCGGGTCATTCCGTCCGGGTCATCCTCTCCGGGGGGGTTCGAGGCCGGGCGGTGCCGGCGGCTCCGGGCATCCCGCTCTTGGAAGTGCCGGTCCCTTCGGAGCCACGCTTGTCCCCGCGGCCACCAGAGCGCAGTGGAGGCCCGCGGATGGCAGGGACAGCCAGGGACACCGAGCAGGGATGGCTGCAGCCTCCGTGCACCCCGGGAATGCGGCTGCTCTGGAGCCGAAGGGGATGGGGAGCCTCGCTGCTCTCCCCCCGCTCCAAGGCTAAAGGCAGGGGATGGATGCACACGGCAGGGGACACAGCTCCGTTGTCGGGAGGGTTCTCTGGCGGCCCAGGGCTGGCAGCGTGGGTGAACCATCACATGGACCCCAAAGGTGGGCAGTGATACCCCTTCCCCACTCGCTGTCCTGCCGTGTCCACACCCCAGCAAGGCTCCCCAAGGCTGGGAGCACAGCAGGCACCAGTGCCCTGCCGCCGGTGGCACAGGAGGGACTGGAGCAGGGACAGCTCTCCTCCCCTTCCCTGGAAGAGGAGAGCACCAGAATGCTCCCAGCCACACAGGAGATGCCTGAGCTGATCCCCAAATGTTTTATTAGGAATGTTCTTGGAGGGAGCCCAGCTAATCCCCATGGCAAGCTGACATTTGTAGTAAATCTCTGCTTTCTGTCAAACACGATTTTCTCAGTGACATTTATGCCTGATGACTTTAAATCATTTGGCCTCCAGTTCTGCTCAGTCCAAGCACCCACAGAGCTGGGAGAGGTGTGCTGGGAGCTCCGACTTGGGATTTTATGGGGAGCTTTAAAATCTTTATGACTCTAAGCCTCTACTTGAAACACGTCCTCCTCTTGAAAACCCAAAATAGCATCAAAGGAGGCTCCTGCTGCAGCAGCAGCATTACCATGCCAAGAGCTCTCAGCCTGGCATTGGATCCCATTCCCCTCTGACCCCAGCATGTTCAGCCTGGGCTTGCTGGGTGGCTCCACTCTCTTAGTGCCTGTATTTCACATTCAGCCCAAAGATTGAGCTGTTTCCATCTCATAGATGGCTCCAGGCTCTCCTGACCCCGCCTGACCCAGCTCCTGACGTGCAGGGTGTCACCCCAGTAGCACATGGCCTGTGCTGCTGTAGCATCAGTCCCTGTGGAGAATTCCAAAACCATTGGAGCAGCAATTAACTGCTGCTATGGATTGTGTAATGGTGCTTTGAACTCAGTGAGCATCACTCAGTCCTGCCCAGGGTGCCAAGTGCATCAAAGGGGATTATGGAAGCTCTGAGGGGGAGAACAGGACATGGCAAGACTCTTCCCTATGAGGGTGCTGAGGCCCTAGCACAGGTTGCCCAGCTAAGCCATGGCTGCCCCATCATGGGAAGTGTCCAAGGCCAGGTTGGAAGGAACCTGGGATAGTAGAAGGCTTCCCTGCCCATGGGAGATCAGCTTTACACACAAACTGTTCTGGAATTCTGTGATTCCATGGTGGAGGCGAGGGGAGCAGGATACTGCAGCAAAATGAGCAGAGACAGACACTGAGCTCCTGGGCTACTCACAGCTGGATGTCCAGGAAGAGCCGCTTCTCCTCGCCCACGTGGATCCTCCAGATGCAATCCTCCCCCTCCGTGTAGGGCTCCGGCCAGTTGGGGGACAGGATCACCCCGGCCACAGCAGTCAGCTCCCCTCCACACGTGGCTGTGGGGGCAAGGGGTAGGCAGGGCTCAGGGGCTCCAGGGCTGCTCACCCCACAGGCAGCACTGCCCAGGGGCAGGACTGACCTCGGCACAGCGGCTCCGTGTCGTTCCAGTAGGGATCCCTCATGTTGATGCACTCGATGACAGCGGGGCCCTGCTCCAGGGAGTGCCCGGGGTCACAGGTGAACTCCACCGTGGTGCCCAGGTTGTAGGTGGGGTCAGAGGTGGTGAAGTTCCCGTTCTGGATGTAGGGCTCGTAGCAATGGCCTCGCTCAAAGGCTGGAAGAGATCCCTGTTAGCTGTAGCTTCTCACTGAGCTTCCCTGGGTGACCCCTAAGCCTTGCTGCTGTCCCCATGAGAACCTGACCCCTGCATCCCCACCTGCATGGGTGGCCTCTTCCACGTAGTGTTTTACAGATAATTAGGATTAACAAGAATTTATCTGTTCTGAGCCATGCAGGCCTAACCAAACCCCACTCCCATGGTGGATCAGCACTAGAAATGTGCTCAGGGCACTGCTGGGCACTGTGTTTCCCAAGCTGGGGATGCCAAGCTGGGATTGCTGCGTGTGACTGAGCCTGCTCATGGCCACAGGGAACGACCCTGCCGTGGGATCCACTTAAATGACAACGGGAGCTACAGAGGGGCACTGGTGCTGGGGACAGCCATGTGTCCATAGCTGGGTGTCCTGGCTGAACTGGGCACTGCCCTCAGGTCCCAGCACGGGGACACAGCACCTTCGAAGCGGATGTTGAAGGCCGTGGTGGCCACGGGCTCCTGGGCGAGGAAGTCGATCCTGATGGAGGAGCCGTCGCTGATGACGCCCTCGAAGGGGACGCTGTCAGCACGCAGGGAGTCATAGAGCACGGCCGAGCGGTTGGTGTCCCCGCTGTACACCACCATCCTGTGGGACAACAGGGAATGTCACTCGGGACAGTGTCCCTGAGTCCCGCCTGGACACCAGGGTGGTGAGGTGGAGCAGCTGGGATAAGCTGTGAGCTGCCAGATTTTGGGATATTCCAGGCCCTTCTCTCCAAGACAGACATGGGGGGGATGGAGCGTGTCCAGAGCTGGGGAAGGGGCTGGAACACCAGAGTGGCTGAGGGAGCTGGGAAAGGGGCTCAGCGTGGAGAAAAGGAGGCGCAGGGGGGACCTTCTGCCTCTGCACAACTCCCTGGCAGGAGGGGACAGCCAGGGGATCAGACTCTCCTCCCAGAGAGCAAGGAACGGGACTAGAGGGAAAGGCTTGTGTCAAGGAAGGTTTAAACTGGATATCAGGGAAAACTTCTTTCCCAAAAGGGCTGACAAGCATTGAAACAGGGTGCTGGGGGCAGTGGTGGAGTTCCCATCCCTGAAGGGGTTTAACAGTCATGTAGATGTGGAGACGTGGTTTAGTGGTGGCCTTAGCAGTGCTGGGGGACACTTGAGCTCAATAATCTCAGAGAGCTTTCCCAACCCAAATAATTCCACTTTTTTATCTTTAGTGCCCAGCAAAAGGCCCTGCTTCTCACTCCATGCAGAAGAAGTCCCCTGGAAGCTCTGCAGTCCCAGGGCTGTGGGGAAACAGCTCCTGGAGCCTCACCTGTCCTTCTCGGTGAGCAGGAGCTTCTCAAAGTGCAGGTGCAGCTTCTGGCCCGGGGGGGCCCCGATGGCCCACACGCAGTACATGCTGCCAGACTGGTTCCCGCTGTAGCTGGGGGACAGCACACGCCCGATGGTGGCATTGTGGATTGTCCCTCCACAGGGAGCTGCAACACAGAGCAGAGCCCCGCTGGGATGGGCACAGGGACAGTGGCATTTGTGCCCTCCCAGTCCAGGGGTGAAAACCTCTGAAACCTCTTGCCTGGCTCTGCTTTGCTCTGTCTGTACATATTTATACTCACACACACATAAAATCTTCATTTCCTTTCCCTTTGCTGCCTAATGAAGGGACAGATTCTGCTGTCACTACCTGACCACCTGTGGCACCATGCTCTGTGTGGGGCTGGGCATTGCTCTCACCCCCTCTCAGGACCACATTCATCTCACGGGGCAAAGACAGAGACTCATGTTTTTCCATCCCTGGGGCTGGGATGTGCAGGTACCTGAGCAGATGGGCTCGGGGCTGCTCCAGTGTGGCCGGGATGCGTTGATGCAGGTCAGCGTGCGGGGGCCCTGCAGCTCGTAGCCCAGGTGACAGTGGAAGTGAGCAATGCCACCCGAGTGCAGATCCATCACCGTCACCTCTCCAAAGTCAGGTCTCCGTGGGAAGTTGCAGCTCAGCATAAACACTGGAACAGGCACATATTTGGAGCTCAGGGCTCAGCTGCTCCCAGCCACGCCGTGGGGACATGCTGGATGTGCCCACGTGTCACACAGACCAGCAGCAGAGCACCACCAACCCCCCATTGCCGCTGCTTCCCCACCTGTTACTGCTCTTGCCCAGACCCAGTTTCTATTTTAAAAATAATTTGCTGGAACTCATTTATTTTTTAAAGCTCTTCGAGGTAAAAAATAGTCTGGCAGTGTGAGCGTGTGCAGGAGGAGCTGCTGCACAGGGACAGAAACGGGGCAAGGTGGGTGTGAGAGGCACAGCCAGCACCGGGGCCGGGGACATCAGGACACACTGAACCCTCTACCCTGGGCACAACAGTTCGACCTGGCCCAGCCGATTCCAGGAAGGATTCCAGGAAAGATTCCAGGAAGGATTCCGGGAAGGATTCCAGGAAGGAAGGAAACAGGAATCAGGAGCATGGCTAGTCTGTGGGGGCACAGCCCTTTGTGCCCAAACTGACCCCAAACCCCCCTGCCATTGTCAGGACACACCCACCCTGGTAGTGGAGCTGGAATGTCCCTACGACGTCATCCTGGAAGGTGCGGAAGTAGACGGAGATGGTGTTGGTGGGGCTGCGGATCACCTGCCCTTCCACCAGGAGGGTCTGGTTGGCCAAAACCACCAGGGCATCGCCGTCCACGCCACGGATGGACAGCACCTCCCCGTCCGACAGGTTCACGCTCTTCACCTGCGGGGAGCAGAGACCTGTGAGCTCTGGGGGCACAGTGGGGTCACATCCCAGCCCTGTCACACAGACCAGCACAGTGCTGCAACAAAACCAGAGCACTCCTCAGGGTTTGGTGCTCACCACCCACCCCGTGCACCAGGAAACCTCCCCAGGATCCCTCACCCCACCGGGGAGCGCTTGGGGAGCCACACAGCAAGTGCATCTAATGAGTAGTTCTAAAAGGCTTTAATTATTATTTGGAAATAGCTGAGCAGTAACCTCACATTTACATTTCACGTCCATTTAGCTTAATAAATGGGCTCGTATTTCAGCAGAAAGATGCTCATCAGACCGTTTGTTTCCCTGAGTGTGTGAGGCCCAGGGCTCTATATTTAGCACCAGCCCAGCCGTGATTGGGAGCACTCCCGACGATGTTGTGACTGCAGGATTTGTGGCTGTTGTCACCGCTGTGCCCACCTCTCCTGGCACACACAGGGCTGGGATGTGCCCTGCTCCAAGGGCACTGCATGGAGCCACCCTCAGCCCTCAGCAACCTGAGCCTGCTCCTGAAGGAAAATCCCTGGAAAAACCTGTTCCTTGCTGCAACTCTGGATTAACATCCCCAGGCTGGTTCAGAGTATGCCTGGGTTCACCCCAGCCCATGTTTCAGTCCAAGAGGAGCTGATTTTGCTTTGTTTTTCCAGCTGGGTCCTGGCAGGGAAAAGCATTGTCTGGAGCGTGGGTCACGTGCAACTCTGACCCCCAGCCTTTCTTCTTTTTTTGTCCCAAAATACGCCTCCCCAGTATGGCCAGCACACACTGTGGCTGGCGGGATGGCTCAGATCTGATTATCAATAAATTGGATTAATTAAGTGCTATTTGGGGGAATTATTTGCAGTCCAGGGATCCATATTGGGTCTCCATACGACACTAACAATTTCCCCCAGCTCCCACCGGAACAGAGCTTTGCTTCCCCAGCTGAGTCTGGATCCCTGCAAAGATTTTTCCAAGGTGTTTCTAACAGATTTTGTTCTGCACTTTCTTGAAGCTAAACCTGTTCCCCAGCTGGCTCCCTCCGGTGCTGGTGGCACCACGCACATGACACAGAGCCAAACCACTCCAGGAAGTTTGGGAAGAGGATTCAGGGGAGCAGCTGGAGCAGGCAGAGCTCTGCAGAAGGGAGGAAGCTGGCGATCGGTGCTGGGTGTCACAGGACACACACTCAGTTTCACCATCAGCATCCCCTTGGTAAAGCCAGGGGAGCAGGGTGTCACTGCAATGCCATTCCCTGTGCCAGCACCAGGCTGGCATTCCCAGAGGAGCCTGGAGTAACCAGCGAGCACAGACGCTGCCGTGGCCCCGTGCCAGGGACCGTCAGCCCTGCGAGAGGGACCATATGTGTGAGCTCCTGCCAGGGGCTGGGAGCACGGGCTCTGACTTCAATCACAGCCTGCACCGACAGCAGCTCCTCCAGAGCCTTGGGAGGGAAGGCAGGAGGGATCCTCGAGTCAAGCTGCCAGCCTCGCTCACCCACTGGAAAACCTCTTTAGGGAAATTCTATTTCGTGCCAAGAAGATTCAAGAATTTTAAAAATAAATATAATTTCACGAAGCACTCGGAGAGCTGGCTGCTCCCAGCTGCCAGGGCTGCCGTGGCACAGGCAGGGACACAGCTCTCCCTGGAATGCTGTCAGGGGTGCAGGAGGGGGCAGTGAGTTGAGCAGGGACCCCAAGCTCTCAGGCAGCCCAGGGCAGCTCCCAGCCTTTCCCAGGACCATGCCTGATATCCAGGCTTTGTGTCCACTCCTCCACAAAGGCAGATTTGCCTGCAGTGAGTGAAGGTCTGGCTCCAAAGGATGTGGAGCTCCCTGTGTTCTCCTGCATGGCTCCCAGTGCTTGAAGGAGCACTTTTGGGCAGGGCTGGAATGCCACAGGTATTCCTGCCACCAGCAGGCTGTCCCTGCAGGGAGAGGTGACTGCCCACGCAGGGGTCCTGTCCCAGGGGCTTCTCTTTGCTCCTGCTGATGCCTTTAATGAGATTCCCAGGGTAAGAGGCAGCACCTCCCCACTGCAGGAGCTGGGAATCAAATCCAAACCCCTCCAGTGGTAACCCCACACCCCGGGTTATCCAGCCCCTTCCTTTTGGAATTCACCTCCGAGCCCATGGTGCTGCAGCACAGGGCACTGCAGGCTGCAGATGAGGCCATGCTCCATCAGCACCGACCTGCTGTTGTGATTTAATTTGTCTGAAACGCTCCGAAGCATCAGCAAAGCAAAATGCAAAGCTTGGGGGGGGTGGAGAGGCCAATTTTATGCTCCATTAAAACCTCAGCTCACAACGGAGTGAGGTCAGGAGTGGTGTCACCTGATGGATTATGGACAGAGGCGAATTTACAGCAGAGCAGCCTGTCTTTAGCACCCTGTGGATCTGAGGAGACAGTTGCTGTGTCCAGTTACTTTTCCACTGCCATGGAAAAGTGGCTGAGCTGCTCAGACTCTCCAGTGCTCAGCCTGCACCACTGCTGCTCCCAGGGCAACCTCCCCACCAGGACTGGTAGCCACAGTGGCCTTGTGCCCTGGGGGCCAGGCTCTGCTCCTTCTAATGCACACTTTTAATTGCACAAATTCAAAGTGAAAGGATTTTAATTGGATGCAAATGGTGACATGGAGAAAACACAAGAAGAAAGGATTGAAGGGAGCATGGAGACCCTGGGCTGGTTTGACCTGGAGAGTGTTTGGAACGTGCAGAGGACCCTGCCCTGCTTGCAGCCTCACCACGCTGAGGGATGCTTATTTTGGGGGGAGGTGATGGTGCAGTGGTACACATCAGCTTGGGTGAGACCCCCTGCTCAGATGGGTGGGCATTTTCTGGGCACCTGCACCAGCCAGAGAAGGAATCTGGGCTGCCCTCCTGGGCTTCCTGCACCCTCAGAGCCACCAAAACCCCTCCCAGAAAATGGGGGATGCAGAAGGCAGGGGGCTGGTGGCCCCTTCCCATCAAGTGCCTTTTTAACAACCTGCTGCCAGCGCCTCTTGCTTAAATTAATTGCGTGACATTTAAAGAGTTTGATCATCGCTGACATTCAGGATGTTCCGGCTCCCTCATAGAGTTCATTTATTACAAAACCTCAAAAAAAAAAAAAAATCTATTTTTTTTCCCTGGAAAGGGGTATTTTATCAAGTGAAGGCACCCAGGGCAGAGGTGGCATCATTTGCTGCAGTGACCAGGGGGTGTGGCTGTGGGGATCCGCCCAGGCACGGCTCACCTGGAGCTCGACGCCGTAGCCGGTGTAGACGGTGATGTTGTAGGTGCACTGCAGGTACCCGTGCAGGGGCAGAGGGGGATAATCCGTGGAGTCGATGTAGCCCTCGGGGTCGTGGAAGCTCATGCTGCAGAGCACTGAGGGGACACACAGCAGGGTCACACCGAGGGCGCTTCCCTCCCACACCCCAAAACCCAGCACCCCAGTCCCTGCCCCATCAGTGATCCCATGGAGTTACAGAATTCCAGAGTGGTTTGGACTGGAAGGGACATTAAAGTCCAACCCCTGCCATGGCAGGGACATCTTCCACAGGTTGTTCCAAACCCTATCCAGCCTGTCCTTGGACACTTCCAGGGATCCAGGGGTATCCACAGCTTCTCTGGGCAACCTCACCACCCTTACAGGGAAGAATTTCTTCCCAATATCCCATCTAACCCTGCCCTCTGGCAGTGGGAAGCCATTCTCCCTTCTCCTGACACTCCAACCCTTGTCTAAATTCCCTCTCCAGCTCTCTTGAAGCCCCTTTAGGCACTGGAAGACACTCTAAACTCTTCCTGGAGCCTTCTCCCAGCTCTCCATGCCTTTCCTCATTGGACAAGTTTCACCCCTCCAATCATAAAGTGCCTGAAGAAAAGATTTTAGGCAGTCCCCAAACCCGGGTGGTGCCCTGATTTTGGGGGAGGGCTGCCTAAACACAGGCATGCTCCCCACCAGTGCTTTAGCCCCGTGCTCAGCTCAGCTCACCTGGGCTGGGCTCTGTGGTTGTGACAGTGGTGGTGATGATGGTGGACGTGGTGGTTTCCTGGCTCTCCTCTGACACGGAGCCGTGCACGTTCCTCTCCGTGCTCTTTGTTGGGATAACGGCAGCGCCAGCGGGAGCCGCGGTCGGAGCCTCTCCAGCATCCCCCGTGCTGCCAGGGAAGGGCTGGGACAGGGCTGGGGGCAGCGTGGAAGGGGAGATCTGCAGCGTGGGGCGGCTGGTGGTGGCCTGGTCCCCCCAGGGCAGCTCGGGGGGGCTCCTCTCCGTGTCCTCTGCTGGCACCCGCAGCCCTGGGGCGGCCGTGGGGAGCCTGGAGCTCCGTGGGCTGGCTGGGGAGGCAGTCCCAGGGGGCCCTGCCAGGGTGGGCTTCAGCCTTGGGTGCTTCCTTCCCGTGTTTACTTGCTTTAGAGTCGGTGGCTTTTTCTTAACGGGGGAGGTTTGTTTGGCATCAGGTCTGGGGGCAGCAGTGGCCGCAGGCAGGAGCGGTGTGGTCACCTCTGCTGGCGTGGCACCGTCCTCCGGGGCCGGCAGGAGGTTGAGGGCAGTGCCCTGCCTGAGCTCCCCAGCTCCAGGGTCTGAACCCAGGGCATGCCCAAAACGCTCGGCTCCAGCAGTCAAACCCAAACCCTGAGGTTTGGGCCGTGTGCCGTGCCCCAGCTCCGCAGCTCCACCGCCCGTCTTCTCATGCGCAGCCGGAGGGTCCGGGCTGGCCGGCACCAGCACTGCCCCCGATCCACTGTCTGAAAAAAATGGAAAAGTGCGATTTGGCAAAGCTGGGCACGAAATTAGAGCTGCGCTGCTGGTGTGAAATCAGCCCCCTGGGAAGCTGTGGCTGCAGGAACACCCACCACTTCCCAAAGAAGGAACAACCGGCCCCCACAGCACAGCACACCCGCCTTGGCAGAGCCCCCTCAGTCAGGCACCATCAAACCCAACCCAACATTTGTTGGGAACAGGGATGGGCAGGGAAAAACGAGTGACCAAAGCCACCCAGCACCACTCTGCTGGGGTAATTACAGAAATACAGATTTATCCACCGCTGTGGGGTGACTGGGCTGTGATCCATGGGTTGGAATTTGCCGTGAGCTCTGAGATGTAGCAGAGAGAGCCCGAGAGTCAATGCTTTCCATGGAAACAGCAGTTGCCAGGGAAAGCACTTAATGCACGGTACTTAAAGACGGTAATTCAAGCCCCCTCATGTCCCCTGGGAGGGTTTGGAGCCCCTGGAACGCAGGGTCCCAGTCCCTCTGTGGGCACAGGGGATCTGCAATCCCCCAGCCCCGAAGCTGTCCTGGGGCTGCTCAGGCTCCTGCTCACCTTTGTGGCTGCCCACGAAGGCACCCACTGATCCCTAAAGCAGCTCAAGCTGCTGGGACGTGCCCGTGGTGGCAGCCAGGATGTGTGGCCACACAGCACCAGCTCTCCATGGGATGGGGTTGGAGCAGCAGCCAGGGTTTCCTTCCCAAGCAATAAACCTTGGCTCAGCTCGGTAGTACAGGTGCTTCAAACAAAAGCACAGCTCTTGGGGCTACGTTTAACTTGATGTTTTCTGTTTCAATTTCTTCTAATTAAGATAAGACTGGAGTGAAAAGGGGGGGGCGGGAACTGAGCTTTTTTATGTGAATCCTGAAACACATGGACAGTGCTGGGTGGCACTGCCCAGGGGGCCCGAGGGGAGGCACAAGCAGCCTGTGCAGAGGGGCTGAGCAGCGCTGAAAACTGACTTTGCTCCATCGTCTGGAAAACAGAAGCAGTTTCTGACAAGAACCAAAGATAAGGAACGCAACAGGGAAAGGCAAAAGCTGGTGAATTAGCCTGAAGGATGGAGCTGCCAAAACTCTGACAGTCCCTACATTGCTCCTCGGTTCTGGAGAGTCCTGGGACACTCTGCTGGTGCCTGGGCTGGTCCTTTGTCCCTGAGATAAATGGGGACAGAGCTGTGCCTGCCCCAAGCCACCTCACCCTGCTGCCACCACCCTGCTGCAGCCACCAGCAAACCTGTCCCGGCCCCCGAAGGCTTCCTGGCCCCTTCTGCTGTTTGCCACAAGTTAAAACATTTATTCCTTAATTAGGAAGTGGGTCAGCAAATCCATCACAATGATTCCCCGAGCGCATTAGGAGACATTTCACACACATCATCTGCAGCCCATCAGCTTGTGTCAGCTCTGAATAATCTCCCTCCAGGAAGGTAGGGTACCTCAGTATCCCCACACTTCTAGAAAGGGCAGACCAGGAGCTTCCACACCCTCTGCTTCTTTCTTCATGTCTCTGCGTCTCCCTCCATCCCTAGGAGGAGAGGGGGCTACCTACTGGCCAGCAGGACATGGTAGGGCATGGTGGGACACGCTGGGACATGGTAGGGCATGGTTGGACACCAGCTCACAGAAGAACAGTCAAGGATCCTGATTCCTTAAAGCTGACCCATTCCCAAAAACACCAACCCAGGATCCCTGGGTTATTTGTCACATGAACCCTAATATTTAATGGATTGTGCCTTTAAACCATGTTTTATGCTTTTGGAAAGCTGACTAATTCCTTATTAGATCCTTTGCCAGGATGCATTTACTAGATTCTGTCCTTAACAAAGCATGAAATAAAACACTCTGTAAAGCGAGTCCTTAATGAGACACTAAACATGCTGCAGTTTGTAAAGGGCAAATGCACATTCCAGGGAAGTGGAGAGGGCAGAACTCAGCCAGGCTGGAGCAGGGGAGGGGGAGGCACAGGGCCCTGGCATCCGGGATCAATAAGGGCTTATTCTGCATTATCAGAAAGACAATTGATTATCGATGTCAGCACCTGATTGATCACCACCCCAAACCCAAGCTGTGCTGCAGCACTTCCCTGGGCTGCCAGACCCTGATACTTCCCTATGGATCTCAGTGCTGCCCCACAGCCCCCACAGCCCCACTCATTCCTGGAGCCCATTTGGGAAGCAGAACTGAGTATACCCGTCCTTAAGGAATTATTGCAGTGGGTTTCCATATTTGCAGGGCCAAGGTGGGCTTTGGTAAGATCCTTTCCACACTAATCTAAATTCCAACAGCTGTTCTGCCACCTCAAGGCCCACGAGGTGATCATGGGTAGGATGGTATGACAGGATAGTGATCATATCCATATCCATATCCATATCCATATCCATATCCATATCCATATCCATATCCATATCCATCCTATGGTATGGATGGATTGTGATGATGGATAGGAGAGTGATCACACAGGACCCTCCCCAGCTGCTGAAACCCCTCCTGCTCTGCACAGGTGATCAATCCAGAGCTGCTGGAAGAGAAATGGTCACATTTAACCCTGATCTAATCTGCTGTAGCAGCTCTGGAGGAAATAAACTGAGATGGACAAGGGATTTATCTCATATCTCCATCAGGAGCTCTCCACGAGTGGTTTGGCACTGGAAAACCCTCTCCAAATCCGTGGAAACCTCCGTGGTGGCCCTGCAGCACTCGCTACTCCCGAGGGTGGCACCAGGCACTCTGTGCTCTGCAGGGCAGCGTGGGCACAGCAGCTGCTCCTGCAGGGTGGGCCAGGCAGGGCCGGGACAGTTTGGAGCACAAAGTGACCTTAACACAGAAGGACAACTCGTCTCCAGGTCTATTCTGGGCTGTGCCTGGATACCGGGTGTGTGCAAACACCGTGCAGGGAGCTGGGCTCCAGGGAAGATGGCTCCAACCAGCCTCAGCCCCCACAGTTTATACTTAGCCAAGGAGGAAGTGCTGGTGCCGAGCCTGGGCTGTGTGTGGGAGCTGCCAGCAGGCACAGCCTCGCCCCAGGGCTGGGGTGGAGGCACCAGGCTCTGGAGAAGCAGCAGGACAGGAGGGGAGGCAGGGCAGGGGCTCCCAGAGCATCTCCTCTCACCCAGACACAGCACCGGGTGTTTGCAGGGCACCAAGCACCCGCCCACCTGAGCAACAGCAGCACAGAGGCACCAAAATCATCACCCCCAGCCCCAAAGCTTCATCCCCATGTGAGAGGGTCCCCAGGACCCCCAGTCAGGCCTGGGTTTTGTGGGCAGCCGTGGTCAACACACTGCTCCAGAGGTGCCGTGGCACCAGGAGAACCTGATTGCCAAGATACCTCAGCCAGAAGGGATTAGAGGAATTAGAGAGCTGCAAATGCCTGATAAAAGGGTGCTGGAATAATCACAAAGGCCTCGTTTTGCTGCTGTGCTCCCGAAAGAGCCAAGGCAGGAGTAGCTGTATCACAGCTCCCATTACTAATGCCGATGGTATCACTGGCTCCAGGGAGGGCAGCTGGATTGCTCCAGCTCAGGAATCACTGTCCGGAAGGGTTTAGGATCTGATTGTAGCAGAAATGAATAAAGCTGATCCAGGCACTATTAATGGTGGTGTTCAGCTCTGCCTGTGTGATGGGCTCAGGCACATTCATGGTGCTGGGCTGGGCTAATCCTGCCCAGAGCTGCTGCTGGCATCATATCCAAAGCCTTGTGGAGAGCTGGGATTTATCCTGCACTGCCCAGCACCCTCTGCATGCAGGCTGAGCCCCTGGAGTTCCACATTCTCAATGGCTGGAGGGTTGGCAGGAGCTGCCGTGCACCTCTGTGGAGGAACAGGAACATTCCTGCCGGGGATGAGTTCATCCAGGGCTGATCCAGGGATGCTGAGGCCAGGTCCTGGTGCAGTTCTGCATCACCAAGGGGCTGGGGGATGGGAAGGGGCACCCTGGGCACCTCCTGCTCTCCCACCTCTTCCCACCTCCAGCGCACGCAACACACATTTCATCCTCAGGAAGGAAAACAGAGGGTTTGGGTGGGAAGAGGCGTCTGAGAAAAAGCAGGCTGTGTCCATCAAAACACTGGGCTGTGATCGGTCTGGTTTGAGATTTTAAAAGCTTTTGGCCTTGAATCTTGAAGAGCAGAAAAACCTTAATTGAAACAGTCTTTCATTTCCCGAATGTCCCCGCAGGCGGATGCAGCCTTGAAGGCCGCCTGCCTCCAAGCAGGAGATGCGAGTACCAGGTTTTCCTGCAGTTACACTTCCAGCAGATTAAGTTTTTCCGACAGGAAAGGGGAAAAAAAAAGTTTTCCTCAAGAGCATCCTGTCAGCTCCCCTCTCTAGGCAAATAAAAGCGTAGCAATCCGATCTGGGTGAGTCATCCCCGTGGGAGCTCCGGGGAGCGCAGCCCGAGCAGGGGCTGCCCGCGGCACCGGGAGTTTCGGAGCTTTCCTGGCAAAGGTGAGACGGGGACGGGAGGGCTGGGGATGGATTTCAGCCGAACAATCCCATTGCTGCTGAAGAAAACAGAAAGCTGTTCTCCTCTGTGACACAAGGATGAAGGAGCGGTGCTGTCCCCAGGTCCTGCCCAACGCAGTGACAGTCTGGAAATGCTGGGAGCCTCCAAACTTGGGCTGTTCCATGGAGCAATTAATGGGAGATGATCCAGAAGAACAAAGATGCCCAGCTTTTGCTCAGGAAGACAGTGCAACAGAGGCCAAGAAAGTTTGGAGCTGTTTTCCTCCCATTCCAGGGGACACCTGGCTGTCCCTCCTGGGTTGTCCTTTTGTGCCACATCCTCTGCAGGGCAGATGTGACCAACACATTGTTGGTTTGATGCTGCTCTGGACTCAGGCTGGGATGCAGCTGGGTGCTGGGATTCCTGGGGCAGAAAGGGGTCAGGATGCTTTTCTTTCCATTCACATGAATTTCCCACTGCCACAGAGACTCCGCTGACCCTGGGGAGTTTCGGATCCGCTTTAAAATGCTGTTAAATTGCCCATGTGCAGGGGTTTATTTATGCTCATAGGACTGTGGTCTGAATATTTCATTTTAAAATTTACATCTGTGTCACTCGAGATGCTCAAATAAGGTTGCCATGGAAACCCCTCATTACTGGGTGAGGATGCTGGCAGTGGTGCCCAGCCCGAGGAGCCGTGGCCGGGAAGGACCAGGCTCTGCTCCCTCCCAGCTCCTGCACCCAGCTGCAAACCCATCTCTGCTGGGAAGGGCAGAGGGGTGGCAATCATGGAATCACCAAATCCTGGAATGGTTTGAGCTGGAAGGCACCTTAAACATCACCTCATCCACTGCCTGTGCCATCGGCAGGGACGCCTTCCACTAAACTGAGTCGCTCCAAGCCCCATCCAGCCTGGCCTTGGGCACTTCCAGGGATGGAAGGGAGGCGTTTCACTGGCTCCAGCTGTGACTTGCTGTGCTGGCAGGGGACACAGGGCTGGGACCTGGTCCAGCGGACACCCACACCCACATCTGGTTCCTGCCCTGGGATGAGACAGGGGGAAATCTCCCTGAACTGGCCATGGGCAAAGGGGTTCCTGGTCCAGGTAGGAGCAGGGGGGTTTGGGCTCCATATGGGGACTGCTGCAAGTGGAGGCAATATTCCAACAACAAAACACTCCTGGAAACCTGCTTTAGTGGCAAATCAATCCTGTTTGTGCTTGACTGGAGAATCCACACTGCCTGTGCCTGGCTCGCTGGGCTCAGGATCAAGGACACCACAAGGAATACTGGAATTAAACTCACAAACCTCTCCCCCCTCTCCTGGTGCTCGGGAGGAGCTGTAGCTGTTCTAACGATCCACGCAGCCCTGACAGATGCTGGGAAATTACACACTTCTCCGAGCTAGGAGGAAAATGGATTTTCCTCCCCACTGCTGCTTCATGGAGCTGGAATCAATGAGACTTTGACTCCCAGGCGTCCGTTCTGGCCATGCCAGCTCCACACGGGCACCTGTGGCTTTGGGGGACCTGCCCATGGTGCCCTGACTCCAAAATCTGTGTGTCCCCAGCCCTGGCACTCTTCACTGCAGCATCACCCCCAGCACAGCCCAAATCCCCAGGGATGAGCCCAGCTCAGGCTGGGAATTGCCCAGCTCCTTCCCGAAGGAATGTGGGAGGAGCAGCATCAGCAGCAGCTGAGGAGGAAGAGGCATTTAAGAAGCTCATCCAGTTATGGAGGAATCAGGAGATTTGCAGCATGGAAGTGATACAACCTGTCCCATGCTGGCTGGATCCCACTGCATCCCCAGCTCATGGGGGCAGGAATTTTCCTGATATTCCCTGATAGGGACCAGTGAGCAGGGGAGCAAAACCATTAAAGAGAGATGAACTTTGATGCAGGTGATAATTTGAGTTTATCACATGTTTCATGATACTAAGTGTAAGAAAGGCACATTTATGCCTTGTCCCAGTCAGACAGACCTGGCTGAAAGGAATTAACAGGCTGGGTTCAAGGGGAAGTTCATTTTTTTGGAAGTTCATTAGGAAAGAACTTTAAAGATAATCCAGTCCCACTCTGTTCCACGGGCAGGGACACCTTCCACCATCCCAGGTTGCTCCAAGCCCCGTTCAACCTGGCCTTGGACACTTCCAGGGATGGGGCAGCCAGAGGGATGAAGGAATAGAAGAAGATCCCTCCTGTGCCTCTCCTGGGCTCCCCAGCTGGAATGTTCTCAGGGCCCACCTGGGGAGAGTAAATCGAGTGTTTTGGCAGCTTTTCAGGCTAAAAATTGAAGAGGGAAGAGAAGCTCCTTCTTTCTTCGCCAATCATCCAGCCCAGCCGTCTACATCAGGGCATAAAATTAAATGGGTTCCTAAAGAGAGAGTATATTTAGCTACAAAACCCCGTTCTAGTCATCTCTCTGCAGCTAAAATAATTAATCTCCCATCACTGTTAAGACGCAGCGGAGCAGATCTGGGGAAGCGAGTGCTGGGATTAACTCTTTGGGAGCAGGTCAGCCCTGGGAGAGCAGCTCCTGCTCTGCTCCTGCTGCGATGCCAAGGGAGATCCTGGGAGCTCCTGGGGACTCCTGGGGGTCCTGCCTGGCTGGCTCCGTGTCCCCTGCCATGCCACTCTCGGTGCCAGCGCTGCATGAGCCAAGGGCTTGGCAGGGGTGCTGTGCCCTGGCACTGCCTGTCGGGTGATGGAGGGGACCCAGGAGGGATGCAGGAGTGGGTTCAGCCAAACTCGCTGCTCCTGGGGACACTGGGGAGCACTTAGTGGATGCACAGCCCTGAAACACCTGGAGAGACAAAGTTTAGTCTGATTACAATCACTGACTGTTCCTGACTGTAAATCATTGATGGGCTCACTCCCAGGCTGTCACTTCCATGGAATATGTAAATATTCCCATCATCCTCTGTTGTCCCACCAGCAGTTTGATTTGATTTCCACACCAGCACTGGAAATACGAGGTGACAATGTGACATTCGAGGTGCAGGTGAGCAGAGCAGCATCACAGCCCAGCTGTCCCTGGCTGGGGCAGCCACAGGATTCAGTTCCTGCCTGAGCTCCCAGCACAGCCCCTGCAGCAACTGGGGGAGAGCTGAGCTGCCTCTGCTAAATCTGTTTGGCAGCTCTTTATATTTCTTTCACAGGATGTAACAGGAATCACAGCGTGGCTCCAGTCCAGACTGCTGAGAGAGGAGCAGGGGCTGGCAGCACCTCGGGGGTGTCACTTGTCCCCCCTGGCACCAGGGCAGGACGTGGCTTCAGCACTGCTGCCCATGGCTGCTCTCCTCTATAGCTTTGTCCAGGGATAACCCAAAATACTTTTTCTTTTTTTTTTTTTGAGTGCCCCAAAAGATTCCCTGGGGCATCTCAAGGCAGCATTTGAAGCTCATCGGGTCCTGGCCACCTTGCCAAGGTGGGGAGGTGCCTCAGAGCAATGAGGGTGGCACAGGTGACATCTGGCACAGGGCACACATGGAGTTTTCTGCTCTCCCCACGAACTCCTCGGGGCTGCTCCCACCACGGGATGCAGCCACCAGGATCACACAGGGCAGAGGCAGCAGAGCTGGAGCTGCTCAGGATGAGGGAATGGAACAATCTGGGAATTGCCATGCCCCAGGCTGTGCCTCAGTCCCCTGCATCTCCCAGCCCATGTTCAAGGCCCATTTCTCCCTCCTGGGTTCCAGGTGGGGTCTCAACCCTTCCTGTTCAGTCAATGTGTCAGGACAGGCATCGGGATCAATGTGTCCCAGTTTTGCAGGGGGAATCCTTTTTCCAGGCAATGATTTTCTTTGCATTTTCTCCCATCACTGGGGCCACGTGCAGGAACCTGGGCTGCCTGGTGCTGCCTGGTGCTGCCTGGTGCCCTTGAAAAGACCCTGCTGCCTGCTCTGAAACGATGGAGCTCTGGTGCCTAATGACTCCTGACAGCTCGGGAAGGGCCCTGCTGCTGGCAATTGGGAAGGCAGGGACAGGGAGGGTTACTGATGGCTGTGGTTATTGCAGTTATTGGGCTCCATCGATCACGGGCACGGGCTGTGCAGCGAGGCTGGCAGGAACTGGGGCACAGCCCAGAGCTCTCTTTTCCCCTTCCCATTCCAGGCTGCCAACCTGGCACAGCTTGGAACTGCCCCCCAGGCTGAGAGATGGGGCACACTGGGCTCCCAAATGCTCTTCCACAGGCTGGAGTGGTGCCAGATGTGATCAGAGAACCACAGAATTCAGAATGGTTTGGGTTGGATGGACCTTAAACCCATCCAGTTCCTCCCTGTGCCATGGGCATGGACATTTTGCACAGACCATGTTGCTCCAAGCCCCGTCCCCTGGCCTTGGTGCAGGTTGTCACCCCGTCCATTCCTTGGTTTTTCCTTCTAAAATAAGCAATATCCTGCATTTCATTGCTGGATCCTGTTTATGTCAGGCCAGTTTGGGGGTGGCAGCTGAGCAGCTCCACAAGCACATCCTGCCAGCAACTCCATATGGGAACAGCAAACCTCAGCACATCCCTGTGTCCAGCTCTGCACTGGCTCACTCCTTCAGAAACAAACCCCTTTTCAGACAAGATATGGCTGGAATTCAATTTTTAACTTTTAAATTTTTTCTTACTAGAACCAGAGTCATTCTGGGGGGCAGAGCAGCAGTTTGGGGCTGGCACAGGCTTCACCCCCCTCTCTGTGTCCCAGACCCTGAGACCACCCAGCCCACCCTGGGCCCATCCCTGGGCTGCTGCTGGTGCTGCTCAGCCCTCACCTCATTCCCAGCGATGCTGGTTTTTATATAATTAATTGTCAGCTGTATCAGCCATCGGTGATTTGTGTTTTAAAGATGGCCTGGCAGAACTAATTCCATCGCTGCACAATGCTGTGCTGGATGATGATAACCCATGTACAGCTTCTCCCACGGAGCCTCATGATGAGCTGCTGCACTTTGTTTTAATTAATACAGATAGCAAATATATTTTCATTAGCCATCAGAATGTCAGGAGAGAAGCAGGGTCCTCCTCCATAGTGAGCAGCAGCTTCACCCCTGGGGCTGGGTGCAGTGCCCAGCCCTGCTGGGTCTCCTGCTCCAGCCACCTCCACATCCCCTGCATCCCTCCTCATCCTCCTGCATCCCTCCTCATCCCCCTGCATCCCTCCTCATCCCCCTGCATCCCTCTTCATCATCCTGCATCCCTCCTCATCCTCCTGCATCCCTCCTCATCCCCCTGCATCCCTCCTCATCCTCCTGCATCCCTCCTCATCCCCCTGCATCCCTCTTCATCATCCTGCATCCCTCCACATCTTCCTGCATCCCTCCACATCCCCCTGCATCCCTCCACATCATCCTGCATCCCTCCACATCCCCTGCATCCTTCCATATCCATGTGCTCCCACACAACACCAGCTGGGCAGGCACAGAACAGTTTCCTCCCAGTCCAGTATGAGTGGCACCATTAACCCCTGAAAACCAGGTTTTTTGGGGGGATTAAAAGCTGATTTAGCCCCGCTGCTCCATGCATGATGGGAGCTCCCATCCAAAGCTCTCCTCCCTCTCCAGCGCAGGAGGACACACAATTATCAGACACGTTCATAATTCCTCAGATTTAGAACAATTAAACTGGCTCCCTGGTACTTGTGACGAAAGCAGCCCCTTGTTCCCCAGGGAAGGAACAGCCTTCCTTGACCTCTGCTCTATTATTCTGTTTGATTGATCTGAATTCTATCAGAAAGGATAATGACAGGCTTTGGTGGGGGGGTGCAAGAACACTGGGAACAGAGAGGACAAGGCTTTGCTGAGGGCTGCTGTGCCCAGCTAATGATTCTGACAGGCTGGGGGACACCCAGACCCCTCTCTGTGCCCAGTGCAGCACCCACAAAATCCCTGGATTCCCCAAAACTGAGGAATAGAAGGCTAAAAGGATATCATAAACAAGCAAAGAGGACTTGGTGGCCAGCAGCAGGGACCTGCTCTGTGGGCAATGTCCCACCTGTGTCACCTGCCCTGGTGGGGGATGTGTCACCTTCTCCTGTGCCCATGGGGCATTGCGTCCACTGTCTTCACCTTGGGAGCAGCTCCAAGGATGCTGATGGAAAGGCACCTCCCTTGTAAGGCACAAGGCAATGTCACCTTCCTCTACCCCCAAAAATTCCCAAACATCAAAATCAGAAAGTCAAAATCAGAAACCCACACATGGAAGGGATGGGCTGGCTGTTCCTGAATCACAGCTGGGTTGAGTTAAGAGAAAGCCCTTAAATCTCACCCCTGGGGGGTGTTTGTACCCCCAGCTCTGCCTTTGGGTGGGTGTTTTGGGGAGGAGCTGGACCTGCTGCAGTGCATTGCACTTTCTCTGGGGCAGCTCTTGGGTCTCCTGTCGCTGCTGGCTGGGTAAATTTCCTCCTGGTGTTGTTTTTGACCCACCCTGGAGATGGGAAAATATGGTGAGGAAGGACCTGGCTCTTCTCCCCAGCAGGTAATGAATGGGCCAATTATACAAACCCGTGTGTCACCCGCCTGGGATGAGGGTTTGTCACTGCTGCCATTGTTTATGTTCCTAGAGGGTAATCATAATTTTTAATGTCCTTTTGATAGCAGTGTAGTATGATTAAAACAGGCACATCTGAGACATAAATCTGGGTTTAAGCACTGCCTTTTTGACACACGATATTGAGTGCTCAGGGACGGGGCTGAAGGGTTCCTGGGCTGTGCCATCACCACCTGCCTCTGGCAAACCACCCCATGGATCAACACCACCCTGGACATTGCCCTGAAGGGACCCCGAGGGGCAGCAGAGCCTGGGATTTCCAGAGCAGCTGATTTCCTGGGAGCAGGAGGAGCAGCACGAGGCCAACATAAACACAGATTTTCCTCGAGAGAAAGATCTGGGCTGTAGCTGGGGATGGTGTTGGGGCGACTGAGGAAGGAATTTTCAGAGCTGACCCCCTGTTTGAGGTGAATCTGACTCTGGGCAGGCTCCTGCTCCTGCTGCTCACTCGGGCTTCTTGTTTGGATCAGAGATGTAACACTGCATAATTTAAGAGAGACTTTGCTCCTGAGGCCAGTTCAGTGCATGTGGAGTGGAAATGTGGAAAAATCCAGCCCTCCCCCATGGAAGCTTGAGTGGATACCTGAGCTACTGAAGGAGATGATGTTTGTGTGACTCAATTCAGTTTGTGCCCTTGGGTGACAATGTGCCCATGAGGACAATGAGTCACGATGGCTCTGTGGTGCATCCCCACAGTGGGTGCTGGGCTGGAGCCCCTCTGCCATGGAGCCAGGCTGGGAGAGCTGGGGGTGCTCACCTGGAGAAGGAAAGGCTCCAGGGAGAGCCCAGAGTCCCTCCCAGTGCCTAAAGGGGCTCCAGGAGAGCTCGAAAGGGGCTTGGGACAAGGGATGGAGTAACAGGACACAGGGAATGGGTTCCCACTGCCAGAGGGCAGGGATGGATGGGATATTGGGAAGGAATTCTTCCCTGTGAGGGTGATGAGGCTGTGGCACAGAGTGCCCAGAGAAGCTGTGGTTGCTTCTGGATCTCTGGAAGTGTCCAAGTCCAAGCTGGATGGGGCTTGGAGCAACCTGGGATAGTGGAAGGGGCTCTGAGCTCTCCCTGGAGCATTTTCTTCTCCAGCTGAGCCCCCCCAGCTCTCCCAGCCTGGCTCCATGGCTGGGAGTGGAAAAAAATGGGCTTTAAAGTCCCTTCCAAATCGTTCACGGCTCCGTGCTGAGCTCTAGCAGAGCTGTTCAGGATACCTGAGATGGGTCCTGCTGGGACCAGAGCCCGGTGATGCTGGGGAACAACTGCGGGGCGGGCACCTTCCCCTTCCCGGCTGGCTGCAGATGAACCCCCCTGGAGGAATGGAAGCACTTTCCAATTTAGACGTTGTAAAAGATGTTTTGCAGTGGAAAAACTGAAAAGCTCTTCCCCTGGGGAGCGGGCTGCAGCGCAAGGACTCTTGTTCCGCTGCACCCTTCCCTCCCTACCTTTCCTAATGAATTCCAAGAAAGCCTCAATGCATTCCTAAATGGGAACACAGCCTGTGTCCTTCACAGTCATCTCCACAACAAAGCCAGCCATCTCGCCGCTGGCAGCCACGGGCTCCTCTGTGAGCTGGAAACAAAAGCTGAAAAGGAGCCTTTCTAGTTGTGATTAGAAAGCTTGAGAAGTTTGGCTTTTGCCGGTTATTGCCTCACTGATTTCATCTCCGTGGCAGCTCTGAACCCCTCGGGGGACAGCAGAGTCCCTCAGTCCCTCGCCAGGCGGCCGCACCGATCCCGCTGTGGGAGCCGAGAGCCCAGGAGAAGCAGGAATTGGGAATCTCGGTGCTTTTAGGACGCTGCGCTGGGTTTGGACTCGGGTTTGTGTTCGGTCCGTAAGGAAGGAGCAGAGCCATGGCCCAGCAGGTGCCAGACAGCTCGGCACCAGCAGCATCCCTCTACCTAAGGACATCCCTGATCCCTGCATCCATCAGCTCCAAAATATCCCCAACGCGGCCAGTTATTGTCCCAAATCTGTCCCCAGCCCGGGGAGACCCGGGCGCTCATTCCCCCAGGACACGCAGCCTGCCGGGGCTTCTCTAAGCAGCGAGGGGTGCGAAGGAACGGAATTAAATTATTCTTTTTATTATTATTATTTTTTCTAAATAGACATAGATGGGGAAGAGCGATTATCGGGGAGATTTTCTTCGGGGGAAATTCTGGCACAAAGACAAACTGCAATATCTCAGCGCAGGCTGGGTGCTGAGTCTTGGATAAAAATAAAGCAGGAGGCGGCAGCACCTTCCCGATGACATTAACTCCATTCATCTCCCGCAGCCGCCGCCGCCAGCGTGCTCAGGCATTAGGAGTTACGTTTTCCTCCACTATTTCTCAAATATATTTATGCTGGGAGATGTTTGTGGAGGTACATCCTGTGCCTGGGGCAGAGGATTAATTCCAAACTGTCACCTCGCTTTTTTGATGGGTTTGTAAATTCTGTTCCGTTGATTTGCACTCGCAGTAAATTGATAAAATCCTCTTTCCAAAAAACCTAATTCACCATTTAGGGCTCACCAGGGTTTTAGACCTCATTGGCTCACATATTTATGTAAATATAGTGTCCAGCAGCAATTTAAAAACTGCTGCGTGGATAATGTGAATGGATAAGGAGTGAAGGGAGACACATTGTCTGGTGGGGGCTGTGTGCTCTGGAAAGGAGCCTTTCCTTGCCCTGGGGCCCCGGATTTTGGGGTGGTTTTGCTGTGGGTGGCTGCTCTGTTTTGCAGGATCTGACCCCTGCACCAGGACTGATTAACCCCAACAGTGCTGGGAATAACCTGAGCTCTCCAAGGATGGGATTGGATGTGTCCAAGAGGACTTTGCCAGGAACTCCTGCAGTGGGCAGGGATGTGCTGGTGTACTGGGAGCACTGGGAGCTCTTAGGGCTCATGCCAGAGTGATCTGTCAATTTAGGGACTTTGTATCTTTGCAAATGGAAGTTCGGGACTGTCAGGAAAACCCTGGGTTTTTTACTGAAATTGCATTTAAATCAGCATCAGGAGACTCAAGCCCTGTTCCTGTGCAGCCCCATCATCATGGAAGAGATGCAGGGTGGCAGAGGGGACATCAGCAGTGATGTCCTCAGCATTGTCCCCCAGTCACCACTCTACCCAAGATGAAGCATCTCATCCACAAAATGTTGCCATGCTCCATTAATCCACCCGAAAACGTCAGATGGAGATTCTCTCTTGAATTTTAAATATTTCCAGCCGTTCTGACTAGCTCTGAAACTGCCCCGAAATGACCGCATTCCAGAACATTCCCTCACTCCCCCATGCTGCTCCCGAGCATTCTCACTCCTGCCTGCTGTGCCCCAGCCCCACATGGCAGTGCCAGGTCCTGCAGTGCTGCCCTTGCCCTTGGGCTGGGGCACATCACCGAGTGTCCCATGGAGGCCCTGGGGACCACATTTGTTGTCCCCTCCCGGGGGTCCCCCTGCAGAGCCACATTCCCTGGGGTGCTCCTGGCCCCTCAGCTCCTGACTTTGGCACATCCCACCCTGGTGTGCAAGACAGAGAGACGGGCCGAGACGTGAGAATCCTCCTTGCCGAGCAGATGACGCCGCTCTGGGATCCATCCCACAGTTATCCCTTCTGTCGTGCTCGAGTTTTTGGATGCCTTTGCATTTGGCACCAAATTTCCTTCCTAGACTAAAGCTTTGCACTTGGAATGATGCCTTTGGAGCTGGGCTGAGTGGCCAGGCTGCTCATCCGATCCCTCTGCACTGCCAGCAGCTCGGATTGCGCTTCCATGAAGTCTCCTTGCACCTTCCTGCTGCAGCCATCTGTCCTGGGGTACCAATGCCTTGTCCTCATCCCCATGGAGCAGGCACAGAGCCAGGACCCTGCCCAGCCTCCTGGGCTCTCTGGGGGCTGAGTATCTACTGCAGTCCGTGGGCTCCTGGGGCCAGGAAAAGGGAGAAAGGTCGGGACAAAGCCAGGCTTGCCCCTGCTCAAGACAGGCCTGGGAATCCAGGCAGAGCCTCCTCGCTCTGCACCAGCAAAGCTCCAGGCTCAGGGGCTGGTCAGCTGCTGCTCTGGCCTCTTCCCAGAGAAAGGAAAAGGAGGAAAAAGGAATAAAGGGAGAGATGTCTGAGTCGAGGCTGTGCCCTGGGAGCAAGCCAGCCACAGCTGCACCACTGCTGGGAGCTCCAGCAAGCAAAAAGATGGAACAGAGGGGAAATCAGCTCCTCAGCAGCCCGGGAACACCATCCCCCCCGTCCCTTGTGGGGACAGCCCTGAGCCACCATGGGACAGAGCAATGCAGCAAAGGGTCCCCATCCCAGGGGGGCTGGATCCAGGTGCCCCTGCTCGCTCCCTAGGAGCGGGACCCTGAGCTGGATCCCTGGTTTAGAGCTCAGGGTGGCTCCCAGAGCTGTAACAGTGTGACACTCACTCCCAGCAGCACGCTTCAAAGGGCTCGTTATCTCAAATCCCTGACATCCAACAAAGACACCCGGGCAGGAATGGTGTCTTCTCGACAGTGCCAGACACAGCCTCCACTTGTACAGCTCCTGGCAGATCCTCCCTGAGGATCTTGGGGATTTTGAGGAGTCCTGGGGCTGTCCCAGGTGACATGCACTGATCCTGGCTGCTCAAGAATCGCTCAGCTTCAGGGACCACGGATGCAGATCCCAGTCGGAGATCTTGCAGTCGGTTCTGAGCCAATGCCACAGGCTCTGCTGGAAACCCACAGCACGTCCCCCTCTGGCGTGGCAGATGAGCCTCCCCTGCTCCCAGCTTTGTCCCTTCAGTCCCCTTGGCTCCTCCTGCCACCCAGCTCCATGATTTCGGAAATCCTTACAGATGAAATCCGAGACATAACAGAGCTGAGCAGCAAAGGTTCATTTGTTTTCCATCTTCCAGCAGCGCAGCTGACCCTGTGGATGTGCTGGGTTGACATGGGATGGATGCTGGGTGTCCACCAAAGCTGCTCCATCACTCCCACGGGAGACATTCCTCCATGAACTTCCCACCCTGAGTCCTTCCCACAGGCTGCATTCCTCCATGGACTTCACTTCCACAGGGTCAGTCCTTCAGCAGCAGGATGCTCCAGCCTGGATCCCTTCCACGGGGTCATGAGTCCTGCCAGCAAACCTGCTCCAGTGTGGGCTCCTCTCTGCATGGATACACAAATCCTACCAGGATCCTGCTCCAGCAGGGCTCCTCCATGGACTGCAGGTGCATCTCTGTGTCCCTCTGGATCCCCATGGGCTGCAGGGGTACAGCTGCCTCACCCCGGGCTGCACCACGGGCACCTGCAGCGCCTCCTCCTCCTTCACTGACCTTGGTGTCTGCAGGGCTGCTCTTCTCACAGATTCTCACTCCTCTCTCTGGCTGCCGTTTCCATTGTGCAGGTATTTTTATCCGTGGATAGAGCGGGATGTGGATAGAGCAGGATGCGGATAGAACGGGACCGGCCCCATGGGACAGAGCAAGAACATCCTTAACAACTTGTCGGTTAACAAGCTGTGAAAGGAGACAGACAGCCAGGAGCTGGCAGCCTGTCCCCTGGAATGAAGGACACCTTCCCTCCCTAGCACCTCGGCAGGAAGGGCTCCTGCTGCAGAGCGCTTCTCCTTCCCTTCCTCCTGGTTTCTGCAGGCTGAGCTCCCTGCCACTGCGTCGGGGCTGCAGGGAGAGCAGCTGAGGCACCTGCACCAGGCGGAACTGCTCCCTGCATCCCATCAATCCAGCACCACTCACTCGTGCAGCAGCAGGAAAAGCGATCTGGTGAAGCAGATCCTTTTGGGAAGGGCTCTGGAAAGCCGTGGAGCACAGCTACGAGCAGCAGCTGAAGGGCAGCAGCCTGAGCCAGAGCGATCCCAAACCTTCTCTCACCCCTACGAGCCTTCCAGCTCTGCCCTTTGCCCCCTGGTTTGGGGTGCACCAGGTCCCCTTCCCCACTGCCAGGGGCTGGCGCCAGCTGCACCCCGAGGTTTCTGCTCACAGAGCCTTGGATTTGGCCCCACATTCTGTCCTGCCAGAAGGGACCTGTCCAGGTGCTGCCGTGCTCCCCAGGCTCCAGTGTGGCTCACCAGGTGCTCGTCCTGCTGGAGCCCACAAGGGCAGAGAGCTGGGTGCTGTTGGGGTGCCGGTGTCCCCCCGTCCCTCCTGTGACTGGGACCAGAGCAGGGACAGGCACGTCCCCACCTTGCAGCACCCTGTGCCTGGCAAGTCAAGCGCTGAAAGACACACAACTCTCGCCACCACATCCAGCAATTTCATACCCCTGACAAGAGTGTAAATCCATCTTGATGGACTGGAAAATTGGAAAGCCAGTGCTCATGCCGTGTTTCCTACAGACATCTCCAAGCTCCTGAAAGATGCACTCGGTGGCAGCCCCGGTTCCAGCCGTGTCGCTCACGTCATGCTAATTAAAATAGAGCCTGTGTTTTGTAACAGGATTTCCTTGGAGCCTATTTTACTGCTCAGTAACCACTTTCAAATATTTGAAAAATAAAATCGCATCAAGTAAATAACTTTCAGATTGCTCACAGAAGGTTACTCTGGTTTCGTTTTTTTTGTTCCCAAAGCCCACTGGAAGCAGCTGTGCTCATCGCAGTGACAGAGGATGAAAAATACACAGATTTCTGAGGTTGCTTGTAGTCTACATCAAAAACTGTGTGTTATTTAATCAGACAAAGCCCATTTCATTATAAAAACAACTGTCTGTACAAAATGGGATAACAAAGCATCCCAGCGCTCGGCACTGACCTGGAATACCCAGGGAACATCGCTGCCCGCTGGCAGGATGGGCCATGCTCACACCAGCCCGTTTTGATGCCCACATTATCTGTCCAGCAATGCCCTGGCACTCCTCTGCCTCATCCATCACTCATTATCCATCCATTAACTCCTAAACCCAGCACCACCTGACTTCCCAGGGATGGATCACACACTTCCCTCCTTACATGGTTTGCTATTCCAAGATCTCTGCTGCCGTTCTGGATGCCAAGGGAGCACATTCAGCTGACTCGGTGCAGCCTGGCTCCTCAGCCCTAAATCCTGCTACCAGATTCCTCAGTGAAGGAGAAGTTAAAAATGTACAGAAGGAAATGTCTGTGACACTGTGACATCCACAAAACTGCGCTTGAAATGGCATCTTTGTATATTCATAATGGCAAAAAAATACCGGAGGAGCAGAGGGCTGAGAGACACTAATTTCATTTACTCCTGATCCAGGCTTTCCTCATCCTTTCTGCCGAGGAGGAGAGAAAGAAGAGGAGCCATTTGCCATGGCCTTTGATAGCTCTCCATCAGACAAGCCCCATTCCTGTTATCTGTGCTGGCAGCCTGGCTCCGTGCTGTTATCTCGTTGCTCGGGGTGCTGCCGCGAGAGCTCACCACGCACTTGTTGCAGCCCTCGCCGAGTTCACGCTCGGTTTTCCTTCCTGCCGGACACACCTGATCCTCTGGAAACAGCCTCCCGCGCTGCTGTGCTCACTACAGAGCCAAGGGCATCTCTGTCCTTGCTATTGGGCTGTGACAGCCACCCCAGGAGAGCCCCAATGCCTCGAAGAAGAGAAGAGACGGTGCAGATTTTGGGGGTGAAGAGGAGCCCCAAGTTCAGCACTCTCAGCTGCATTTCTGCACCCAGCACCACAGCCTCGGGCAGGGTTTGCTGGTCTCATCACAGCTTATATTGGACACGCTAAATATATTTAGAAACCTTGGATCTCCCAGGGGTTCAGCTGTGCCCCTGCCATTCCAAGCGCCAGGGGCTGAATGCTGCCCTCTCTGCACTCAGCTGCCCACACCCCGCCGTGTTTGCCCACAGCATCATCCCAGGGTACAAATCAATGCCCCTGTTGGTGCCCACGTTCCTGGGATGCTGCTGCTCCGGCACAGGCTGCCCGGAGCCTCCTGGCACAAGTCCCTGTGCAGGGACGTGCCTCTGCTGCCTGCTCTGCTCTGCTCTGCGCCGGTGGGTGGGTGCGAGCGGATGCTGAGAGCAGAGGAGAGGCTTTCACACCTCCTCTCTGGTGATCTAAATGGCTTCACCAGTGCAGAGCACCCAAAGGCACCAGCCAAGCACCCGATGGGTGCAAGTCATGTGAAAATGGTTTTTTCTTGGACGCATGAACAGAAAGAGCAGCAGATGGAGCAGAGCAATCTGTCTCTGCAGGGTCTGATCCTGCTCACCCCCCCAGCTGGAGAACAGCAGGATTCACTGCTCTGGGCCCCTGGCTGTGTCTCCCTGCACACAGATGGACAAGACTCCCCCCAGGCACGGGCAGAGTTGCCACGTCGCCACGGGCTCCAGGCTGCGTAGGCAGGAGTTGGGATTTCACTGCAATAATTCACCAAACCTTGTAAAGGGTCAACAATTTATCAGCTCCCTCTCTCTGCCAAGGAAAGAGGAGTTCAGCACGCTGTGTTCTTCCACCATGAGATTTATGGCAGATTGTGCCAATTCCTGTTCCCGGGAGCTGGACTGCCTGCTGATGCTCCCAGTGGGACTGGGGCAGCCCTCCTGCCTCAGCACACGAGGCAGTGAGGGAGCCGAGAGCTCTCGCTGGGCCTGTGCTTGCTGGCTTTGATTCCCAGCTCCCGCAGGCCCCCCGGGAGCCCGGGATCATCGCTGCTCTCACACAGAGCACCGGCAGCCCGGCCCAGAGCGTTTGTGTAACACACCAGAGGAACGTGCCTCTCTGTGTGTCCCTGCTGGAACAGGATGCCAGAACTGGCAGGGACTTTGCATCCGATTCCTCCACACATACACAGAACACAAACCCATGCAGGTGAGGGAGAAATGCCACCCTCTACAGCCACTGCTGTTATGCTGCCCGGAAAGGATGGATTCTGTAATACAATCCTTGTCTGGAGAGCCGGGTTTCAGACCGAAAAGTCAAAGTCATTTAACGCAATCTGACCATGAAAGCAGGGACTGGAGTGGGCAGACAGCACCGCACAGCACTCCTGACACCAGGAGCTGGTTGTGTTTGCTATAAACACCCTGCCAGCCCCGGAGGGCAGCCTCAGGCCCCGAGCACACTGCAGCGCCAGCACACACCGGCCTCTCCCGTTCTCCCACCGAACAACCCACACTGGGAACCCCACCCAGACGCACATCGGGGCCCGGCTGCCTCGTCCTGGCATCCCAGCAATGCCGAGGGACCGGGGACAGGCACCGCTTCAGTCGTCTCCAAGCCCCAAGCGAGTTTGCGGTGACTTTGCCAAGTCACCCGCGAGTGCATCCCGGAGCCTATTCTTAGGTCTGGCACCGCGGCAGTGGGAGAGGGAGTGGGGGAACGGAGGACACGTGGAACAAACAGGCAGCCCCTGGGTAAACACTCACCCCTCACGGACAACCCCTGACCGAGACGGGGTCGGGAACGCCAGCGGCGACATGGAAGTGGAGGCTGGAGGGATATCGGGGGCTGGGGACACACGGAGGGCTGGGGACACACGCAGGTCTAGGGACACATGGGGCTGCTGTCCCTGCGGGAGGCAGACGGAGGGTCCGGCACGGCTCCCGGGAGGCCGCGGCCCCGCTGGCGCTCGGTTGGCGGTGAGGACGCGGCTCCCGGAGCGTTCCCGGGCGGCGGGAGCTGTCCGCCCCGCGGTGCTGAGCCCCGCCGCCGCTCCCGCTGCCGCTGCGCTTCCCCGCAATGCCAGAAGTTTCATCCCGGCCAGGGGAGCAGCAGAAGCGGGGGGTCCCCGATCGGGGGTGGCACGGCCGGTTCCAGCATCCCTTCCCGCTCCCACCGCCCCCTTCTCCGCTCCCGGCTGCATCCCCCCGCGCCGGGCGGTGCCCCCTCCCCGGAGCCCCGGAGAGCCCCGCAGCCCCGGCCCGCTCCGCCCCTCTCCTCCCCGCTTACCTGGGCGCGGGGCCGCGGGGGTGCCCAGCAGCAGCAGGGCGAGCAGGCACAGCCCGCGGGGCCCCGGCATCCTGCGGCGGGCGCGGCGGAGCCTCCGCGCCGGGGCGAGCTGGGCGAGCTGAGCCGAGCGGAGCCGAGCCGATGCGATCCGAGCGGCTCCGCGCCGAGCGGGTCCGGGCCGGGCGGGGGCGGGCGCTGCCGGCGGAGCGGAGCGGAGCGGCGCGGGGGCGCGGCGGAGGGCGGACCGGAGCGGAGCGGAGCGGAGAGCGCGGGGAGCTCGGAGCGGCGCGGAGCGAGCGGCGGGGGAGGGCGCCGGCGGCCGCCCCGGCCCCCGCGCAGCGCCGAGAGCTCCGGCCCCGCCCGCAGCTCCCCCCGCCCCGTTAGCCCCGGCCCCACCAAGCAGCCCCCGGTACGGCCCCCGCAGAAGCCCCGGGCACACGGTTGCCCGTGGTTTCCTCTATTCTCCTCGGCTTCTACCCGCTTCGGGAGTCCCGGTGCCTCCCCAGCCTGGGCAGTGCTCGCAATGCAGGGCCCCCATCAGCCTGTGCCCAAGGTCTTGTCCCATCTCACTGGCCCTTGTCCCCAAGCTCCCTATAGCATCCAAAGCCCCTCTCATCATCCCAACTCTGCTCAGCACCCCACTCCCTAGACCCAAAGTCTCCCTCTGCACTTCAGGCCCTTCTCACTCCCTCCTCAAGCCCAGATGTACCCTCTCTCCCCTTCCTCTGCCCCCCCGCCCCCCACCAAAGCAGGTTGTGAATTGGGCAGAGATGCTCTGGGGAGGCTGACACAGGTCCCATGGCTCCCTTGGGATCAGAGATGCTCCAGGGCTTCTGACCCTGCTGCTGGCTTGGAAGGAGCTGTAGCTGTGACCTCTCAACCTCAGTGGGGTGGGGACACTGAGAATACAAAGCTCACAGTTTGTGGGTGCTGCTTAGGGTCCTCCATAATGTTGGGCTGGCACCGTGGCCATGGGTGAGCCTGGGGTTCCATCAGTCCTGTGGCTAAAGAAGCGGGACACAGGTGATCCCTGCTCAGGACCTGGCCCCAGAGCTCCTCAGCTTCCTCGCCTGCACAGGAACCCTGGTCTGGATGGCTCCCAGGAGCCCCCTGCCTGTCCCCCTGCCAAGGCCACCAGCAGCAGCAGTGAGCCCAGGGCTCCCAGCAGGCCCCTCCTGAGCCCATAGAGCACACGGTGCAATTATACTGACTTTGAGAAGAACAGAAACAGAGGCTGCGTTCTCTTGAAACACCAGATCCTGCTCTGAAATGTTTACTGTGAATCACCTCCCGGTGAGAGCGCCTGGTCCTCCCGGCCTCTCTGCCTGTCAAGTCCAATAGCAGGAGCAATGTCACCAATGCACAACACCAGTGTCAAACAGCACGAGACGCAGCCCAGCCTCTTGCCTAAAGAGCCAGTTTGTTGATGCTGCCATCTGAGAAGTCCCCGCTACCTTTGCGGGAGCAATCACACTGATCCCGTTACCTCAGCAACAACCATCGCGCTCTGGTGTCACTACCAGTGCCACCACGCAGAACGCCCCGAGTCAAGGCACTGTCCAAACACGGGCACTGATCCTGCTGCCGCTTTCCCTGCCGGGCTCTGCTGAGCTCCCTCCTGCCCCGGCGCCGCTGGAAGCGGAGGCAGCAGCCCGGGGATGCTGGGGAGAGGGTGGCAGGTCATTTGCATTCCCGGTGTCACTCCGAGCCGCTGCCAGCTGGGAGCAGTTGGGCAGCAGGCTGAAGGAGAACAAAATAAGAAAGCGAGAGAAAGCAGCGAGAGGTGCAGCGTGTTATTTAACACTGTCACTCTCGTACCCAATTGGGACTCGCCTGCTCGGAGGTTTAATTTGGTCGAACAAAGCTTCCTGAGCACAGCGAGCGCAGCCTGCACCGCTCCCCCTCGGCTCCAGCCCCGCTTCCCTCCCGACCTGCCGGTACTAAAGATAAGAGTTGTCTCTCATTTAGCAGTTCTCCTTGAGTGATTTTTATTGCGCTCATCTGCATTGTAGTAAACTCTTAAGATAGCCAGATAATAACAGCAGTGCCATGGAAACAGGCAGGAAAAAAGACCAAACACTGTATTTGTGATGCAGAAATGCCCACGAAGTAGCAAAAGTTGTTAGTGATGGAGAGGGAATGGTGAAGCTCAACCCTCAGCTGCTCAGCCAGGTTTAGGGGGTGCAGGTGGGCCCAGCTCCCAGGACACTGCACCCCGTGGCTCCAGGGTATCACAGCTGGGAAAGGGACCTGCTGCTGGGAACTGTGCTGCCTGGGGGTCTCACAGCAATGCTGGGGTCCTGCTGTCCCTCCAACAACTCTGGGGACTCAGATGAGCTGGGAGACAGGAGTGTGTGTAGGGAGATGGGCTGGGATGAACCGAAGGATGCACGGTGGGATGCACTCCCCAGAGCTGCTGTGATTGGAATCATTTCCCTCCCGCAGTCGGTGCTGAGGCCTAATGGGCTGTGAAATCTCACCCGGAGAAACAGCGGGATGTGTGAGGAGGGAGAGCAGCAGCCTCGGTGCTCCCGGGATCTCCGTGCTCCCACTGCTCCCCAGAACACCAGAGCCCGTCTGCCTTCAGCTGGGACCTGCCACCCTGAAACCCCTGCGGCTGGACCAGCTCCTGCAGCCCTGGCACGGCTGGGCACGGCTGGGCACGGCTGGGCACGGCTGGGCACGGCTGGACACTGCTGTATGCACAGCCCAGCTCCAAACCAGGAGCAGCACGGACAGGAGAGGGCAAAACGTGGCTTCTTGAGCTCCTCCAGCAGCACTCAGGGCCAGAGACGTTTGCATGGTCAGAAAGCTGAGGTATTCTGAGAAATAAGACAAACATCTCCCGAGGCCACTTTATGGGCATTGCTCTAATTAGCACCGTGTTCATCGGCCGTTACCTCAGACCTTTGATTAACAGTGGAGAAAATCAATAACTGCTCTAAAAACTCAGATAAGTTTCACAGCTAATTTTAATTTCACATTTTAATCTTGTATTAATGTCAATCTTAATTACCATAATTAAGTCAGATGTGACTTAGCAAGAGCAGCTTGGAGATAAGATGTTAAAGGCAGACGGTGCCTTTCTGGTGCTGCTCAGTGCCGTTTGGGAAGGGGCTGATGATATGGAGCAGGGAGTCCCAGAGGGAGCACAGGACACTTCTCTGTCCTTCCCAATGTCCCCATCCTTGCCAGCTCCCTGCCTGGGGTCTGTCCTCTGCACTGCAGTGAGGCCCTGGAGCCTCTCAGAGTTTTAGCAAAGAGTTGTTTTTATTTTGGGTGCCTGAGCCCTCAACCCTTCACGGCTGTTCCTCAGCACCGGGGAGTGCAGGGAGGTGACAGCCCCATGGCTCCAGCCATGCCTGTGCTCCCCTTGTCACAGCAGCTGAGATCCATGAGATCCGAACTGCCCGGAAAATCAATCTCTCATTTATTTTCACGCTGGTGCTGCAGCCGCGTTTGCTCTGCAGTTGTGCCTATTGATCGCCGCCCACTCTCAGCTCCCTGTGCCCCACGGGGCAGGGGCAGCGCTGCCAGGGGCTCCAGCCAGCCTGGGCATTGCCCGTGGAACCCTGGCACACGCTCATCCACCTGCTGGGATCCTGCAGCATCTGCCCTGCAGCGGGGTGGGACAGAGCCTGGAGCCCCCCAGCACCTCGCAGGCAGCTCCTGTCCCCCCTCACTGCCGCAGCCCCAGTGGGAAATGGGGACAGAGGTGCTGGGGGGACAGATCCCAGCAGGGCAGACCCCACCACCCCTGACTCCTGACTCTACAGATCCGTGTGAGCCATCCCAAAACACGCTGGGGATCCTGTTGGGATGCTCCATGGGGGCACACACGGGGTGCCAGGCTGCTGCCCCTCCTGCCCTCTGCTCACACAGGGGACCAGCCTCCTCCCTGCAGCTTCTTTGGGGAGCTTTCACCCCTCCTCCACAGTGCCGGGGGGGGCTTCAAGGGCAGAAGGAAGCGGAAAAATAACCTCAGCTTTAGACTTGGAAGCAGAGGTGCCCCGTAGTGCAGCTGAAAGGCGTCTCTGAGGAGCTCCGCTGGCTGGGGGCACTGCTGGTGAGTGGCAATATTGTCCCAGGGCAGAAAAGGCCTTTGTGCCTCCGAGATGGCAGAGCCACTCCAGCCTTTGGCTTTGGGAACGGGGCTGATTCCCTGCTTTGCCTTCCAAACACGGGGCTGAATGGGGGGTTTGAGCTGGAGGCCAGGCTGGGATCCAGCCCCTTTGAGCCAGTGCCAGCGGGCACAGCTGGGGGCCCTCTCAGGAGGGAAGTCCTTGTTCCTTGTCAACAGAAGAAGACTTTGCACAGCTCCAAAATAGGCTCCCTGTTGCCCACTGGGGTTTGGAGGGGGCTGAGGGAAACAAATCCACTAAGGAGAAGGCAGGCAGCAGCATCCCTGTGGGACTGGAGGGAAAGGGACACCCTGCCCGGGGTGCTGTGTACCCAGCATCACTTTTGCACCCCTCAGTGTCCCTGTGTGGGCCCCAGCACAGCCCCACAGTCCCTGTATCACATCCCAGTGAGCCATCCCCCCATGGAGCAAAAGCTCTGCTTGTGCACCAGGATTGAAGCCTGGCAGAACCTACCTGAGCCCATGGCTCCTCAATTCCCCAGCCAGAAATCAGGACATTGTTTTATGCTCTATGCATAATTCATAATTCAGTGCTTAATTAACTAAAGCTCCTCGTGGCAATGCCTGGAGAGGCTCCCACCAGCTCCAGGCACTTCCAGACACTCCAGTCCATGGCTGCCAGGCTCCTTCCCAAGGCAATGGTGTTGCTCTGGTTGCTGTATCCACGTCTCACTGCTGCGCTGTGATGTCTCAAAAGTTTTCAAGACTTTTCTGTTGTGATTTTCAACTCTTTGCTCCAGTAGGATTTGCATCAGTTAAGGAGCAGCCAGTGGCTCCATCCTGATCATCCCCACAAATCCTGGAGAAACCTGCCTTCTACAAATCTGCCTTTCAGCTGGAAAACACCTGCTCTGGGGAGGCTTTCCTACCTTGTCCTCCATTCTCTGCATCCATTCCAGAGTAAATATTCCTGCCAGTGTTTACTCGTTGCATCCCATATAAATTGCAAGAGAGATTACACTGATACATAAAACAGTATTTGTAAATCCAGGAGTGCACAGAACTGTTGTCCTCTCTTGCAATTCCTCCTTGAGGAATAACAAGAAGTTTTTATGAAGTGAGGCAGAGTGCAGCATGATTTTATTGCTATCCCACTGCCTCTGGAGAGAGGGATTTCTTTGCCTCTGCATTACTCTACACTCGCTGAAATCCATTAATTGTCTTCAGGAAAAAGTGCTCTGGCTTTCTCCCAGTGTCTCCCTGTGTATTTCAGAGTTCCCTGATCCAGGCAGGAGGGCTCAGCACCCTGAGCCAGGCAGGAATGCCCAGAAAGGCTGGAGGTGTCTGCAGGACAGGATGAGCTGCATGCAGACCTTGGCCCTCAGCACCAACCACAGGTAAATATTTTTCATTTGTCTGGCTCAAAAAAATATTCCCCATGGGAATCATAAAAGCACGCTGTGAGGAACTGATGCAATCAGCATTGCTCAGTGGTGCTGATTGGGAATAATCCCTGACTTGTTGGAGACACTGGAGAGAGGGGGTGAGCACCAATGGGTGGGAAGGGAAAGGAACAGGAAATAAAGGAAAAGAAGGAAATCACAGATTACAATCGGCACCAGTAACCATGGCACTGTGAAAGCCAGGCTTTGTCCAACAGCTGATTGTGATCTTTGAGGGGATGATGCGTTTGAGGGAGGGAGGGAGGGAGATATCCGATGGCTGCCGTGGGTTGTTGTGATGGATTGGATGTGGCACCAGGCACATTCTGCTGGAATCAGTGTGATGCAGTATCAGCACAGCGCATCCTGAGCGGGAATGAACTGGCTCACTGACAGATCCCCAGAACAGACAGATGAGGAGAATCATCCTCACAAGGAGGAATTAGTAATGAGTCCGCTCAGACCTGGCTCTGTTTGCTCTGTCACTGCTCCGAGTTCCCCACGGCCTGCAGGCAAACACCAAATCCCTGGAGATGCTGCACAAGCCGGGATCGATGACTGGCTATGGGGAGCAGGGACGTGCAGCCACCCAGCACAGCACAGAGTCAATTATTCAGCCAAAAGCACTCCAGCCACTCCCATCAACTCATTTCTGTGCCATGGAACAGGGGGCTTGGAGGGTCCCAGGGGCTGGAAGGTCCCTCTGCAGTGGCTCAGCTCCCACAAACGCCCTGCAGCTGGAGCAGGGAGTGGTGTTTTGTTCCCCCACAGCTCTGCAGAGGCAGTGGCAGCCCCACACAGCCCATTCCTGACGGTGTCTGTGGCTTGACCAGCAAAGCCTTGGGCCAGCAGGGCCACACCTGCACCTCCCCTGCTTTGGGCACCACCCAGGGCCCCCAGAATCCATGAACTGGGAGGCACAAGGAGCAGGACAATGGCATTAACTGTGGCTGTGCCTCACAGGGGAGGTGACAGCCCCGTCCCAGCCCACCCCTGTGTCCTCCCTGGTGCCCCAGGCTTCGCTTTCTCTGCAGAAGCTGCTTGCTCTCTTTGTGGGGGGAAAAAGGGATTTGTACTAAAGCTCTTTGCATGAAAAAATAAAATCCATACTGTGCTGCTTTGCTCTGCCCCGGCTCCCAAGCTGTGATGTTTCATTGATTAGCTTGTAAGAGCTTGGAGCAGAGCCCGTGCTTTGCTGGGAGCATTTCCGCAGCTCCTGCAGGTGGAAAGCCATTAACCGCCTCCAGCCTTGTCCCTCCGCCTCCTGGGAGACTTGGGGTGGAGGCTTTGGGGTTGTTTTAAGAGGAAAATCCCTAAAACACAATCCCCACACTGTGGCTGGGGTCCTCACACTCTGCTGGGGTCCCCACACACAGTGTCCCCCCTCCCCGGGGCAGAACCACTGCCCATCCTTGCAGCTCTGAGAGCTGACGTGGATCCAGGGATAATAATTCCCAGGGATCCTACAGAAATAACAACATTTCACTTGTGCAGAGCTATAATGGAGCTCGCTGGAACTTCCTGCTGCTGCGTGTGTCAGCGTGATGAGAGGCCAGCAATAAACCTGCGGCACTCCCTAAGTGCTGCTGGATAAACTCCTCTCCTGGAATAACAGTGCCTTGGCTCCCAGCACCTGCTCAGCGTCCTGTGAGCAGGGATTTGTGGGGATGGAAGGTCTAACGTAGCTCCTGATGCTCCACACAGCCTGGCATGGGATCCAGCAGTGCTTGTTTCTGGATGCCAGCCCTGGGGTTCTGAGCTCCAGGCAGGATCTGGACATGGCTCTACCCAGGGGGATGCTCTGAGAATTTTGGAAGGGTGGGCAGAGATCCTGGCACGGTGCCACAGCAGCCAGCGGCCCCAAGGGATCCGCAGGGATCTGGGCAGGACTTGAAGCAGCAGGAGCGAGGCTGAGGAGGAGGAGGAGGAAGAGGAGGAGGAGCAGCAGCAAGCAACACGTGTGGGGCGCTGGCAGAGCTCCAGCGTGGCAGCGTGTGCGTTCGCACGGTGGGAGATGTGGCACAAGCTGCCATGAGATTTAGGGGATGAGCCGCAAACACGAGCCAGGGGAGCAATCCCAGGGAACACCGAGCTGGCTGCCCAGGGCTGTGGGTGCTGCTGCCCGTCCCCTTCAGGCTTTGGTGAGTGTGCAGGGGTTGTCCTTTGGTTTCCTGCAGCTGCAGCACGCTGGGAGCAGTGCCTGTGCCTGTCAGGAAGGTCCTGCCTCTCCATGGCACAGGATATAGAGCCACCAGGTACCAGCCACCAGGTACTACCAGGTGCCACCAGGTACTACCCCAGGCTGGCTCTGACCACGGTTCCCATCCCTGTGGGACACATTTCCAGTTGCAGATAAGGAAACACTGAGTTACTCTGTGTGTGTCAGCTGAGTGACACGAGCGTGTTCCATGGCAGCTCAGCCCTCTGTGACCCCCAGGGAAGTGCCCCTGTCCTCGTCCTGTCACCCAGAGCTGCTCAGGCTGTGGCTCAGGCAAAGCTGGGAGAGTGGGAAGGAGGCTTGGCTGCAGGTTAGAGGAGGTCACTTTATTGCAGTCAGCACTGCTGAGATCCCTGAACAGCCACGGGGTTAATGGAATAAACCAGGGAAATTTGTAAATCTCTCCCCAGCGCCCAGGAGATCAGCTTTTGTTTTGTGTTTGGCAGTGGAAGCAAATCCTTCTCCATTCTCCCTGACCTGGCCTTTAGGATGACACAGTGAGGATTGGTTTTGATTGCCAGGAGGGTTTTATGCACCTGGGAAAAGCTTCTTGAGAAAGGTGCCTCACCAGCCCCAAGCCCCCAAAATCTTGGTGGCCCTGAGCCCAGCACGTTCCAGGACGCTCAGCCCAGCTGAGTGCAGGGAGGACACAACATCCTGGGGGATTGAATGGGGAAGAAGCCTCCTGGCAGCCCACATGTAGGTCTAATAATTTACTATAACTGCTTTTATGGCAGACCGTAAAAATCTAAAATAAGGCTGGGAATTGTCAGAGAATTCCACACGGAGCTGCATTTTTGTGTAATCAGAAATTCTGGAGCCGTGGTTTTTAGGCTCCAGTGCCTTCCTCTGGAAACCCTGAGGTGCTCACTGGGCTCCCACAGTCCTGGTGATGGGTGATCTCCAGTGGTCCTGTCCAACCTCAGTGATTTGGGGAGCCAGGGATCCCTTCTCTGCACCCTCCTGCCCACCCTCCCGCTGTCCCCAGCCTCTCCACAGGGACCAGCATCCCAGGAAATGCACAGAGGGGTTTTGTTTCCCCAGCACAAACTCTCCAGTCCCCTGCACGTGGCACAGGGAGGACAGGTCTGTCCCTGGAGGGTGACATTAAGCACCGAGGTAATTCTGCCTCCGAGTGCTAACCCTGAGCCGTTATCACAATTACTCCCAGGGCCGCTGGATGATACTTGGTAATTACGTGGCTCTTTCATCTGGGATCTCAGAGCACTTACTGATCAATTAATTACACTTTCAGCAGGCTTTGGCCCCGGTGCCAGATGCAGATCAATAATCCCTCTCCTGAGACCAGGCTGGCTCTGAATGACACAGCTCTGCTAGCACAGGGCTCACCCAGCAGGGTGGTGTCCAGGCTCTGGGGTGCCCAGGCTGCCCAGGGAAGGTGGAGAGTGAGGGCATGGAAAGATTATGGGTGAAAATCATAGAATTTTGGTTGGACAAAATCTTTGAAAAACCTTAACCAAGCTTGGGAGGGTCCTGAGCACTGCCAGCTCTTCCCCACCCTCCAAAGGCTTCGTTCCCCTGCTGTTGGAGACAGATGGGAGAAGGGAAGTGCCAACCAGCTCCTCCTGATCCTCACAGCCCCAGGACAAGCTGTTGACTTGGAGCTTTGGACACAACACCATTGGGAGGAGTCCTGGCAGGAGCCGGGCCATGAGCTCGTAAATCTCCTCCCAGAGGGGAGCCTGGCTACACCCAAGTCTGGATTTATACAAATAAATAAGATGGAAAGCAGGAATTCCCCTCAGGGCATGCAAGGGTGGAAAATACACGCTCTCCTGCCGAAAACTCTTCAGGTTTTTCATTGGTTACTGCAGGAGGAGAAAACTCACGGGGCTGGGGAGGGAAGGATCTGCAGGAGGCTTTGGTGGGAGACTGGGAGGGCAGAAAGTTGCCAAAAGCTGCGGGTCCGTGGCAGCCCCATCCATCCTGGAGGCAGAGGAAGGATGGGGTCAGGTGAGGAAGGATGGGGTCAGGTGAGGAAGGATGGGGTCAGGTGAGGACGGTGGCAGGGTCGAAGACAAAGGCCAGATGGATTTGGGCGTTTCTGGGGTGTCAGGAGCCAGCCAAGGGCCAGCCATGCTGACAGCCCAAGGAGCTTCTCACCTCTCATTACAACAACATTTTCCTCACAGACTTGTCCTGTGTTGATCTAAATGGCACGACTGGGGAGAGTTATTGCTCTTATAAAAGATTTTTCCATTGTATTTCCCCACTATCGACTCTCTAGAGATGCAGGAGTGGAAATCAAGGCTGTGGGGGCTGTCCCCGGGCAGGGTGTCAGAGCCACCTCACAGCTTGGAGCAGAACTGCAGCGTTTGCAGCCAGTCCCTGCCAGAGCGCCGCAGGCTGCACCTCCCCTGTCCCAGCTCATTGCTGAAAATCTCCAGTCACAGGAGGAAAAATTCTTTCCCCCCTCCCTCGGAGCCCCAGGGCTCAGCCGAGCTGCTCTCACTCCTCTCCTGCTCGGCCAAAGAGCTGCAGCCTGACATCCTCTCCCTCCTTTCCTGGTTGCCCTCCCTGTGTCCCCCAGCTGGCAGAACCGGGGGTCCCAGAGCTCTTCCCGATGCTGGTGGGGATGGTGGCACAGGGGAAAGGGGGCTGGGCTGGAAGCAAGACAGGTTTTGTCACCCTGGGACAGTGGTCTGCACTCTTGGCTGTCCTTCCTTCCTTCCAGGCAACCTTTCAGCCCAGATGGAGAGCGCCATACGGAGTTTTGTTTCCTTCCCAAAACACTCAACACATTCCCTGCCTGTCTAACAAGGCGTCTGTGTGACACGGGGAGAGAGGCACAACAAGGGATCATCCACATCCCTGAGTCCCTGAGCAGGGAGTGAGGGGGACACAGGGGAGCTCTGTCCCCCCACACCCCACATCCACCACTGGGCCACCCATTCCTTGTCACAGGGCAGCACTGAGGAGGTTTAGGAGCTGAGGGCAGACGTGGGACACAGCCAGGATGGAGATTCTTGCTTCCACCTGGGGCTTGTTACTGAGAGCTGCTAAAAAAGCAGGGCTGCCCCTTCCAGGAGGATGAGGATGGAGAGGGCTTTTACAAGGTGTGCAGTGCCAGGGTAAGTGGGGATGGCTTTAAGCTAAAGAAGAGCATGTTTAAATTAAATATTAGGAATAAATTATTTTCTGTGACTGCTCTGACAGCTGTGGGTGAGGGGGTGGCTGTGGGGATGTCCGGGCATTGGGAGGAAGCAGAGCCAGCAGAGGGATGGAGGGATGAGCCATCAGCTGGGATTTTTCCAGCTCTTAAAAGCCTCCTTCACATTCTGTGCCATGAAACACAGCCGTGATTTTTGCTTTACAAGTGTGATTGCTTATAACAGTATGAAATTACAGCCAGAGCTGGTCAGCCTGGCAGCAGATAAGCAGAGCTGGGAGTGTGGCACTGTGTGGGTACCTGGGGAGCCCCTGATGAGCCCCATCTCTGGGCTATCCTGGTGGGAACACATTGGGAACCCAGAGGAGAGGGATGCTGCAGGGTTAGATCTGGTGGTGGTGGAGGTGAGTGGGCAGAAAGGATGAGTCAAGGGGCTCAAATTGGGAATAAACACGTGGCTGCCCTGTCCAGGGCATCCTCAGCCTCTCATCTGGGCACTCCAGTTCTGAGCACCCTGGGTGCCACTTCAACACTGCTCTGCCTCTCTGCTCACAGCCCTAAATCCCTGTAATTCCTGGTGTTTTCCTCACTTTCATAAGCTTTTTTACCGTTCTGAGGAGAAAGGTCTCCATTACTCATCACTGCTCTAATTCCATTTGCGAGCTGTGGGTGTCAACCAGAGGTGGGCCAGCGAGACCCGGGAAGGATTCCTGGCAGAACGAGCCTGTGTGTGCTGGCTGGGATTGATTTCACGGTGCAGAAACCAGCCCCTGCCTGTCCTCTCTCCATGCACAGCACTGTGGAAAATGCACTTATTCGCGTATTAGACCGATTCTCTGAAGTTCAAGCCTTCCAGGTATTTCTGGTCCCTCCCAGTCTTGCCATCTGCTTTCATCCCCTTTCATCCCACTGCCCCTGCACCTCCCTGGTTCTGCTCTGCTTCCTGTGTTTGTCAGAGGGCAAACAAAGCAGCTGAGAGATGGCCCAGGGCTGCCAGTGCTGGGGGCTGGGAGTGTTTTGCTGGCGACTGCGCTCTGCCAGCCTGACCTTTCCAGGGAGCAGCCCAGGACTGCAGCACGAGGCTTTCCCTGTGCCACAGCAGCAGCACAGCCGGGAAAGGGACCCATCCCAGTGTCTGCACCGGTGCTCTGTGCCCAGAAAACCTCGAGCATCATGGCATGGCAGAAGAGGGAACGTGGGGTTGGCAGCGCTGGTGGTGGGACAGGGCTCAGAGGGTCAGGGCAGTGCTCTGGGAAGCCGTCGATGCCTCTGCCTATTCCTCAGACCCTGATGGATCCCTGTGACTGATGGCTGAGTCTTTCACCCTGAACCAAGCTGACAGCTTCCAAAAATCCTGTTGATGGATGATCTCATTAACCAGGGGTGCACTGCGAGGGAGGGAGGGGAGCAAATGACTTATTGCCTTCACTGGGAGCTTTGCTGGCAGAGTGAGGATGGTTCATTCCCTCTTCCCCAGTGCCAGGGAAGCAGCAGGTGTGCTCATCACTGCAACATGGCCCGGGAGGTCCCTGAGGCACCGGCAGCAGATGTCAGACCGAGATTGGGGTGCTCCTTGCTGGTCCCTATCCTGCTGCAGTCCAGAGCAATGATCCATTTCCAGCTCTCATGCCCAGAAGGATCCAGTGAGATGACCCAAAGCAGCCAAGGAAGTCACAGGGCTGGAAATGTGCCTGCAGCCAGGGAAGACCCCTCAGTGTGCTGGAGAGCCATTTCCATGCTCACCACTCATGGCTGGTTCATCCCCATGTGCTGGCAGCGTGGATATCCAACAGGGTGATGATCCAATGCAGGAGTGGGAGGGATTTTGATTTTTTCTTTTGGGGATCATGTTTATTTTCTTGACATACCTCAAGAAGTTCTGTGCAGTAGCGTAGAGCATGAACAGGCTCTCCCCAGGGGTGCCTGGGTGCAGTTTTGGCAGGGGTCAGGGATACAGGGACTGAGTGGAGAGGGACTCTGCCCTTCAGCACTGCTGAAGATGCAGGCATGCTCTGGGGCTCATGGCCCAGGGGGACACAATTTGCTTTACCCAAGTTTGTCTGCTCTTGAAGTGAACAGTTAAAGGGAGAGTGAGTTTGAGCAGGAGAAGGTTCCTGGCTGTATTAGAGGGAAGATTTGCAGTGCTGGCTGTGGGATCAAGGACTGCATTAGTATTGACCTCAGGTGTGGTGAGATTTCCTAACTCAGCACAAGGCTGTGCTCGACTCTAAACCCCACAGAGCACTGGGCAGCGATAGCCCCTGCCTTGCAGGAGTGTTTGGGGTCTTGATTCACCAGTGTCTCCTCCACACCCCCATTCCTAGAGGGGAAGGATTCTCTGGCAGTACAACCCACAGGCCTGGCTGTGCATCAGGTACCAAGGTGGCATCTGAAACCAAAAGCTGTGCTAAGCAGGATCCCAGCTCCTGTCTCAGGGACGGAGGGAGATGATTGAGGAAGGCTGGGGGAATAAAGCTCCCCTATCCCCTCATTCTTCTGCTGCAGCTCTGCCCTGCACAGTGGAAAGGCTTCATGCTGGGCGTCAGGCAGAGAAAGTGATGGTTCTAAAGTCTCATATTGCTTGCAGGAATGAGTTATCCCAGGAAAAAATGCAGGTTCTCTCCCCCTGTGGGCTCCTGAAGCTTTGACATGCTCCTTCTGCAAGTGTGAGAGCCAACACAGAATCAGCACCATCTTCTCCCTGGAGTTCCTCTTCAGGCTTCACTTGGTGTCATAATGATCCAATCAATCCCAGGAGGCTCCAAATAATTATTAATTAAGGCAATGATTGGGTGATTTGGCCGTCATTGCAGCTGTCTTTCACAGAGAGAGAGAAAAGCCTGTTCCTTTCTTATTTTTCCCTAAAGCCTGACTCTGATGGCACGCGGCTGCTCTGCAGAACACAATGTAATAGCAGGGTGAGTCACAGCCAAGGATTTGTATTCAATATCGGTTCGGATTACATTAGCTTTGCCTAATGCCTGAGCAATAAAGTGCCTCTTCATTGTATAGTTGCAATTTATTTCAGCTCCTGGGTTGGTACAGAGCAAACATCCATCATGCAGCAACACGTGTGCCCTGCAATGGGAGCAGCCTGGGGGATGCCGGCTCTGCCTCTCCTCCTGCTCCCTCCAGGAGCTCCTTTTGTTCATGGAATCCTGGAATGGTTTGGGTTGGAAGGGACTTTAAGGCCCATTTGTCCCACCCCCTGCCCTGGACAGGGTCACTTTCCACTAGAGCACGTTGCTCCAAGGCCTGTCCAACCTGGCCTTGGACATTTCCAGAGATGGGGAATCATCCATTTGTTCAGCTCAGGTTTTCAGCCATAAAACCTGCACTCCAGGAGCAGATCCCTGAATCCCCTGTACCAATCCACAGGGCCTGGAGCAGCACTGCAGCCTCCTGCCATGCTCCCTGCAGTGTGCAGGCTGCAGCTGCTGCCCCTCAGCGCCGAGCAAGGGCTCTGGTTGGGATTTGGAGCCTCTGGGTGTCCCTGGCAGGTCTCCAAGCTGGTGTTCTGGTCACATCCCTGCCACACGCGCAGCTCTCCCCCCTCTGCGAGCCTCTCCGCGCTGCCTTTCCCACTCGTGCCTCTCCCCTGCGTGTTAATGCTTTGGCAGAGGAACAGAGATGCAGAAAAGCAGCGAAGGCTGCGAGAGCACAGCCCGGGCTCTGTTCTGCAGCTGCTTGGCAAAGGCTCCCCGTGCTGGGCTCTGGCAGCTCAGCTCCGCCGGCACAGCCCAGAGCAAGGGCGAGGGGACAGCCAGGATTGCTTTTTTTAGTTTGCAGAGGTCTGGGAAAACGGAGCATTTTCCTTGGCTGCCCTAACGGGACCCAGCGATGAATTCACGTGGGCAGCGGTGAGTTAAGAGTCTTATCTTTATTTACTCGATGGTTTCGTGCCGGAGCTGTGGAAGACCTCGGAGGAGGAGGGGCAGGTCCACAAGGAGCCTCCGTGAGCATTTCCAGCCTGGCGCTGGTGAGAGGAGGGCTGAGCAAGTCACTGCTGATTTATGAACTCTCCCGTGCAGGGCAGAGGTCCCTGTTTGCCTTGCACGGAGGCGCGGGGCTTGTGGAAGGAGCCAACCAGCCCCAGCCTCGCTCAGAGAAGCTGCCAGAGATTTCCTTATTGCCGGGGAAACGCCCGCGCATCTCCTCCTCCCGGGTGGCCGTGGGTGTCGCGTGGTCCCTTCCTGTTTGTCACCCGGCCAGCAAAAAGGAGGAATCCATGAGTATTCCCAGGGAGCTCTCTGCGGTGTCCCCAGGGGGGACGGACAGACCAAAAAGCCACCACCAAACAGGGACCCGGCGCGGCGCCGCTCACCAGGCGGGGACACGAAGCCCCACGCAATGTGGGGATGAAGGAAGCGGCTCCAGGGCTGTGCTGGGAGGGAGGAATACCCCTGGGATGGGGTCCTTAGGGCTGAGTGATGCCATCACCGTGAATTATCCCGGGCTGCGGGGCTGGCGGTGTCCCCTGGGCGCGGACACTGCCGGTGTCACCGCTCCGGGAGCGGAGCTGTCCTGTTCCCGTGCAGACATCGTTAGAGGTGACATCTGATTGCTGAGGACACCTCCGTGACTGCCAGCAGGGCTGGGCCAGTGCCAGGGCTGGGCCAGTGCCAGCTCTGGGCTCCGCAGCCGCCGTGGGCGCATGCCCGGCCCGGGATGGAGCTGCTCCGGTACCCGGGATGGAGCATCCACCTGCAGGGCACCACCAGCACCCTCTGCTTTCCCACCGCATTTCCTAGGAACCAACAGCTCTCCCGTGGCCTCTTTGCTGCTGGATAACCCAGGAGCAGCACCGTGTGCTGCAGCATCACCTCTCTTGTGGTCTGGTGGCCAAGCCAGAGCCCTGCAGGGTGCATTGTCACCCTCTTCTTTCCTCAGAGGGTGGCTTGGCCACCTGTCACCTGTCAGGATGTGCCGGTGGCATGGCTATGGCAGCAGCTGTGAGAGAGCCACCAGGACCGAGCAGGGAATTCCCTCAGTGCTTCCCAGGCTGCTGGGATGGGAACGAGGATCCCTGAGCCCTGATCTTCCCACAAACCCAGCACTGCTCCCACTAAGCAGCTTAACCCGTGGGGCTGATGCTAAACCTGTTAGTGCTGGCTCCATGCTGAGGGTGGTTCTATGGAATTAAGAAACAGTTCCCATCCCACAAAGTTTGGGTAAAAAGCCCTGTTTTCTGGGACTGCTGGCGAGACAGTGTCCTGTGGGAGCAGAGGAATCTGGATTCCTTGGTAAATCTACTGCCACCCAAGAAAAAACACATTTTAATCAAATCCAAGGCAATGCTGCATTCTAGACACAGGAAATATAGGCCATGCTCACAAACTGGGAGGCTGAGTCCCAGAAAACATCAAATGTGAAAATAATTTAGAGGCTGGAGGAGCAAAAGCAGCTCCACAGGCATTCTTAGGGCTCCGACACCCTCCAAGGCTGGAGCCAGTGGCCCCAGCACAGCCCTGGTGGGGTTTAGGGGGTTACCATGGTCCTGGCACTGTCCTGATGCACCTGTGGGACCAAGGGGAATATTCCATGCAGGGCTGGGAAACGTGGCTCATTAAAGTGGGGTTTGGCAAACAGGAGAGGTTGAATAAAAGAGGGAGGAAAATTCTTTGAGGATTGAAAAAACACCATTGAAAGGCGAGGAGGGAGTGAGGTCCCTGGGGTTTTGCCAAAGGAGGATCCAGAGGTGCCTTGAATCCGCTCTGCAAAAATGTTCCTGGGATACAGCAAGCTCTGAAAGGGCCTTTTAATCCAGCAGGGAAAGCACAAGAGAGCCAACAACTGGAAGCCGGAGCCAGACACATTTAAATTAGAACAAAAGACACATTTCTAATAGTGAGGTAATTAACCACTGGAACGAATTATCAAGGGGAAGTGGTGCTTTCTCAGTCTCTTGAAGTTTTCAAATTAAGTCGGGATGTTTTTTCCAAGGAAAAGCTTCACTTGAGCAAAAAACAACTGGAGGTATTTACTGCCTGTGCTCAAACGTCAGCCCAGACCCTGCTGAACACTCTGGCCTCAAAATCAGCTTTTTGGTAAAACTGATGGAATTTTTAAGGCAAACCCAGGTTGAAGTAATTGCCCTGGAATGGGGAGAAGAGACATTTCCCAGCATATTCCTATTCCCAGTGAAGCCAGGACTGCTGGTCCTGCCACAAGCCATGCTCTTACACTTGTCACCCTTGGGGCAACTCCTTTACCCTTTGGTAAATGGTGTCTGTACAAAGTTTGGAGTTTGGAGAATGGTCTGGATGCATCCCCAGAGACCTGCTCTGGGTCATGGAGCTGCAGCTTCTTGGTGCAAAACCACCCTGGAAGCAGAGCCCCATCTGATCTGGGGCTCTCCTTGCAGGACACTATAAATATTGCCTATATAAATAAATATTATATATTTATATATATGCCTACATATAAATATTTGTCTATTTACATTTCTATGGCACATTGACAGGCTTCCAGCAGCACCACCATTGCAGTGGCCATGCCTGAGGTGAGGGGTGAGGTTGTCCCTGTGTTTTTGGTGTCAGACAGTTTGGCTTTTCCTGTGAGCTGGGGCTGAGCTGGCAAGTCAATCACAGCTGCTGCATAGAGCTCTGGTCCTGTAATTACTCCGTGATTAAATAAAAACGTAATTCCTTCAACACCTCCGCACTCCTGCTTTATTGCAGGAGAGCCCACACAAGGAATTAATGTTTAAATAATGGCTTTTGTCCCCAGGAGCAGGCTCTGAGATAGGCAGGAATATATTAATGTTCTGTCCCATGGATGGAAGGAGCAGCACCTTGCTGAGGGCCACAGAGGCCACAGTGCAGCATCCACTGAGATTTTCCCAGTGATTTCTGCCTCCTGGGCACAGCCCAGGGGTCCCTTGGGCAGAGCCTGTGGATGCAGCCCCCCAAATCCCCACCCCAGCTGGCACAAGGAGCCTTCCTTGGCACGATGCTGGGCCTGGAAACTGCCTGGTAATTCCTGCAATTGGGATGGAAGTTTGGTGCCTGGAGGAGTGCAGAGAATTCCAGCTGCGGGCTGTGCTGATTTCTGAGCTGTCCATCTTTTCCTATCGGCAGATGCCAGCTGGGACGTCAGTGCCTGGTGAAGAATTGTCTCTCCCTGCAAAGGGCGACGCGGTTTCAACCTCTTTATTAAACCAAGCACAATCCTGTGCGCCAGCAGAGATGAAGAAAAGCTCCTGATAAGTGGGACTGGCCATTCCCTGAGTTTCCAGTCTCCTTGGTTACAGTACGCCACACAAATGCTGTTCTCGGAGAGCAGGCTGTGAGCAGGGAGTTTGAATCTCGGATTGGAGGGGTTCCCCATCTCCCTGCCTCATTCCTGGTGCTGCTGAGAGGATGAGAGCAGGGGAGGGGGTGGGGAAGGGGCTCCTGCTGGTTTTGCAGAGGTGTCTGATCCAATGGGCTCTGTGCAATCCCAAATGCCAAAGCCCAGACAAGATGCTCCCAGCTATTAACAAGACTAAATGGAGGATGTGCTGCCTGGTGTGAGGATATGGGGACTATTATGGGGCTCAGAAAGCCTCAGCCTTCTCCCAGCACCTCCAAGGAAGCTCAGAAGGGTGCTGGTCCCATATCCAATGCACAGGAAGGTGCTGGTCCCATATCCAAGGCACAGGAAGGTGCTGGTCCCATATCCAAGGCACAGGAGGGTGCTGGTCCCATATCCAAGGCACAGGAAGGTGCTGGTCCCATATCCAGTGACAGCAGAGTGCTGGGCTCATATTAAATGCACAGGAAGGTGCTGGTCCCATATCCAGTGGCAGCAGGGTGCTGGCCCCAGCTCTGGGGCATAGGGAGGAGTGGCTTCAACACAAGTTAGCCACACTGACCCCACACCCGTGCTGTGCCCATGGTGCCACGTGCTGCAGTGCCACCTCGGTGGTGTCACCCAGGGCAGGGCAGTCCCAAGGGATTGCTGTCACCACAGCCAACCTGTGACAGCCATTAGTAACGTGATCCCCTGGCTGGTCAGAGCCTCCTGTAGCTATGGTAATGGACTACCATAATTCACAATTATAATGTCAGATTTAAACCCAGGGCTTGTGCAAAAGGATAAAAATATCTCTTTGCTCGTGGGATCTCAGTATTATTTGCTTTGCTATATTGGAAGCTAAATGCTCTCACGAACATCAAGTGATTGCGCCGAGATTAAACACTTTTCTTCTGTTTATGCACATTTCACCCTTTTATAGTTTTATTAAAACGCTGGCTGCACTCTCAATTAAGCAAAATCCTTCTGCAGTTGTAAGCACATTTCATAGGAATAAATAATTTAATATGAAGGATGTTTTGGGCTCAAAACCACAATGCTAAGATATTGGGGGGTGTAGAGCTGGGGCAGGGGAGCAGGCACTGCCATCTCACTGTGCTCCAGCAGGGATCAGGGACCTGGGCACGGAGCCCTCCAGGTGTGCCCCCTTCACACACCTGGTTTGCACCTCCAGCCCATCCCAAAACCCACAGGGGTAAACAGGGCTTGTGGCAGCTCCCCTTTCTGCACCCCATCACTCCTGCATTGCCCTCAGCCACCCATCACAACAATGCCACTGACACCTTTCATCTGAGGAGCCCAAAGCCCCCTGCAAACATTAATGAATTAATCACTCAAACTGCACAGCTTGGGCTCCGCCAAACTCGCAGCCGTCGTTTCTCCGAATTTCGCATGGAAAAATCTGTCTGTTTTCTGCCATTTCTTAACCTCCAAATGTTGCTTTCTTGGCACTTTCCAGAAAGCACATGTTCAGGTTTCCAGCACAGAGTCCTGTTTCCCTGGATCCCTGCCCACGCTCCCCGTGCTCAGCTGAGCTTCCACGTCCCTGTGCTGGTCCTGGTGCCTGCCCAGGGCACCCCAGCACCAAACCCTGCTCGCCCTCCCTGGCACCTCTCCTGGCTGTGTTTGTACAGCACCAGGCAGAACAAACCCCTGTGAAATCCCACCCACCACTGCTGGGAAACTCTGGCAAAGCAGGATGGCTTTATCCTTCAGGATGGCAGCTGACAAAGGCTGTGCTGTTGGAGAGTAATTAAAATGGACAGGTACCAAACCTTTGTCTTGAAACCCCCGAGACCTTGAGCTATTTCTGACACATCAGCAGAAAGTGGCAGCAGCGTGACAAGCTCAGGGTCACGACTGGCTCTGAAGGGCCCTTCTCCCAAGGCACAGCCATGGTGCCCTGGCCGCTCCAGCCAGCAGATAAGAACATGAATATTCCTTAGGAAAAGCATTTTCGGCAGCACCAGTTTGCCCCAGTTTTGGATTTTTGCTGTAGGTGATGCCTGGGTGGGTTGGAGTCAGTGCCAGCCCAGAGCTCTGCAATGGGAATGCAAATGAGCCTCAGATCCGGGGTTTGCTTCTGCTGGGTGGGTTTTATTCCCTTTAAAGCCCTCCCTCTGCTCCAGGTACCCCAGTGGCAGCAGGAGGCTCTGGGAGGGTTCCTGCTGCAGGAACTCTCTCCCCAGCTGGTTTGCCATGTGCCACACGAGCACAAAGACCTTGCACTGTAATTAAGCTCTCGCTGTTCTTTCAGGACTTCAATTCAGAGAAATTCATCACTCAGAAAGAGCAGCTTGGCTGAGAGTTGAGGGAAAAAAACAACACTTTTCCCCCCAAAGCCATGGCCAATATGTGGAGGTTTGTGCCCAGCAGTGATGCTGCTCCCTCTTCATCACCCGGGTGAGCAAATGAGGACCCATCTCCTGCCCTCAGTCCTCTTATAAATTATTTAGCACAATCCAAATTACTGGGAATGTTTGCTGGCTGTCCAGCTAAATCTAATTTGTATTAAGTTCATTTGGCAGCAATTTTCCTTAATGGCCAGGGTGGGTGTGTGGTAAAAGTGATCTCTCGGATATAGGTGGGAAAGGCCTCTGTGGGCCTGCACTTCAAAATAACAACCAAAAATTAATTATAGCCATTATAACAGCCCAAAAGTACATTTAGTGAAAGTGGAAAATAGAATGAGGATAATTATAGTGGTTTTTCCCTGCTCTATCAGTCATTTGATGACATAGCAAGCTCCTCTATAAATATAGAATACATCAATAAAATACATCATACAGAACACAGAATATATAATGTATTATATAATATACAATGTAATTATAAGATGTATCAGTGTATAATGTGTATCTACCATGTATTTATATCTAATAATTTCTTTATAATACATATGTAGAATATATAATATTAGATATATATGATTTATTTAGAGCATGGAGCTTTTGAATTGAGAGAGAGCAGGAGCCACCCAGGGACAGCTGGGGGTCCAGATCAGGGCCAGCCCTGCTGGGGCGTCACTGAACAGCCTCACCACATTCCCCTTTGCCATCTGGATCTCGGCTTTTCCCGGAGCAACAGGATCAGTGTCAGCCTAAACCAAGCCCAGCAGAGCCTCAGCCCAGAGACCCCAGCTCCTCCTTCTGACTCCTAGTCCTGACTTCAAGGATTTTTTCCCCCTCGGAGAGCAGGAGGCGCTGGCATGTGTAGGGTGTTTGATATTCCCCAGGTGATCCAGGATGCCCCGGGCTGTGCCGGGATCGCTGGAGCCTCGCTGGAGCACAGCCCGTGCTTGTCACCAGCACGGCAGGAGGGTGTGGGATGGCTGGCACTGAGGCAGGGATCCCAGCGGGACTTCTCTAAGGATAAAGCTCAGCCTGATAGAAACGAGCCCCAGCCTGACAGATGGCCCTGAGCGAGGGGGAAAGGCAGGAGTTGGGCAGGGAGCACATCCTGCCTTCCTCCTGACTGGCCCCACGCTGGGATGGGCGGTGAGGAGACACCCTGGGCAGGGGGAAGATCCTGATTTTGATGGGGACAGGGGACTTAGGGTCACCCTCAGTGGTTCTGGACAGCCAGGGACACGATTCCTGCTCTCCATCCTCACAGGATGAAGAAAATGGCCAAGGTGACGCTGCTTTGGCAAATCCAGTCTGTTTGCATTTTCCATCCATCCCTGCAGTGCCATGCCAAAGACTTGGCTCATCTCTTCACAGACCCATTTCCCCATTCCAAACCCATTTGGAAGTCACCGTGCTGGGGGTGGGCTTGGCCACTGCCAGAGCACAAGCCCAGCCACAACAGCAAACAGTGAGCAAGGCAGGGGGAGGCCCCAAGGAAGAATCATTCACTTCTATCCGCCCCAAGGAAGAATAATTTCGCTTCTATCTCCCTTTTGGAAGGGACACATTTAATGGCAGAGAGGCTCCATGCATGGCAGCAATCAGGAATTAACTCACTGCGTCCAAGTGCCGTGAAATTGAATCCTGTCAGAGCAGGCAGGAGCTGAACACGGTGCAGGAGAGGTGGGGGTCCCACATCTCCATCCTTCTGCCAGAGCCACCAAGCCATCAGGACAACCCTGGCTGCTCTACCAGGTGCAGCTCTGGGCTCTTCCACCCCCCTGAGCAGAGTTAGGAGTCAAAGCCAAGCGTTCAGGGATACAGGTGCTGGGAGAAACAGCTTATTTGTTGGAAGAGGCTCACAGATCTGGCTGAATCATTTGGGAGTGCAGTAAATGGAGTTCCCTGATTGCTCTGAGAGCGTTGGAGGAGGCCAGAGCACCTCAGGAGCGTGGTGGGATTCTCGGGGTGGTCTGGTACAGGATCAGCAGCTGGATCGATGACCCCTGTGGGTCTCTTTTCCAACCCAGGAATTCTATGATCTCCTTGATGCTCAGCTCCTGCAAAGGTGCCGTGGTTCAGGGGGGTGATGGGGAGACCAGGGAGGTCTCCAGCCCTGGTACCCACCTCAGCAGGGACTGGGAATTGCACCTGAGCCTGCTCAACTCACCCACACTGCTGCTGGATTCTCCATGAGACATGGATGTGATGAGCCAAAGGAAGCTCTGCCAGCAGGAAGCAGCTGGTCCCAGCTCCAGGAGTGCTGCAGGATGGCTCTGGACACTCAATCCTGAGTGATGGGCATCATGCAAAGAATGAGCTCTTACAGAGATCACTCCTCTGAGGAAGGCTTTCCACAGGCACAGCCAGTGGAAGAAAAGAACAAAAAGAACACGCTTTAATTATGCTAATTAGAGACTTGGCAGTCTCGTTGCTTGATGCTTTTGCATTTGATGTGGAGACATTTCCCTTTGCTAGGATCTGCCCTTCCTGGAGAGGGAGGGATGTGGGCACAGGGGTGCTGGACTCCAGGGGTGTTACCCTCACCTTCCTGATGATCCCAGCTCCGAGGTGCTCTCAGGTGAAGGATCCTACCTGACTGGCAGCACTCTCCCTTCTCCAGGGCTGACATGGAGCCTCCACACTTCCCTCCCCACAGGCTCCATCCCTGCCAGCAGCACAGGGCAAAGCTCTTGTGCTGAAAGCAGGTGAATGTGCTAAAACACAGGGGCAAGGGGAATAACTCCTGTCCTCCCACTCCAGGCTATAAATGGCCGTGGTCCTGCTCCTGGCTGGCTCAGCCATCAGTTTTGTGCCTCCTGAGCATCCCAGGGGGAGCAGAGAACCAGAGCTTTCGCTCCTGTGCTGTGCACACGCCGTATTTTCTGCTGGCCAGCACTGATGGATGGCTCGGTCTCACCATCCATGAGCTTTGCTCTCTGGCTGCTCCAAGGGCAAACAATTCTCTGGACTCAGCCTGAAACGCTCCAGGCCAAGCATCGTTTTGTCCTGGTTTGTCATTAAAGGATGTGCACAGCCATTCCAAGTGACAGAGCAATTTCCTTTGTGTCCTGCAAAGCAAAAGGAAAAGAAAGAAGTCAGCGTATTACACACAAATCTGCTTTTCTCCTGCAAGTTGAAATAGGAACAGCTTAATTTCCAGCAAACCCAACCCTGTAGTAATTCCAAATCAAAGGCTTTGTGTCAAAAGAATCATTTTGCTACAGCCACAAATAATGAACAATTTATGTTACGTTTGGAGATTAGATTAAAAATGAGCAGCAAAGCAACACCTCGGCCAGCAGTGGTTGCAGATCAGACTTGAGAGGCTGAAGGTGGGGCAGCACTGGATTCCTGGCCCTGGGTGTCCCTCCTCCAGGTGCCACTGGTGTCCCTGCCCTCAGGTGCCACCAGTCAGCTTGGGGCAGATCAGAGTCCCGAGGGCTGGAGCCCCTCTGCCAAGGAGCCAGGATGGGGGAGCTGGGAGTGCTCCCCTGGAAAAGAGAAGTCTCCAGAGATAGCTCAGAGCCCCTTGCAGTGCCTAAAGAGGCTCCAGGAGAGCTCAAAAGGGACTTGGGACAAGGGCTTGGAGTGACAGGACAAGGGGAATGGCTTCAAACTGCCAGAGGGCAGGGTTGGATGGAATATTGAGAGGAAATCCTTCCCTGTGAGGGTGGGGAGACGCTGGCACAGGCTGCCCAGAGAAGCTGTGGCTGCCCCTGGATCCCTGGAAGTGTCCAAGGCCAGGTTGGATGGGGCTTGGAGCAACCTGGGATAGTGGAAGGTGCCCCTGCCCATGGCAGGGGTGGAATGGGATGATTTTTAATGTCCCTTCCCACCCAAACACTTCTGTGATTCCCTGGCTCTATGAAATCCCTCTGGGGAGCAATACTCGCTGTGAAGAGAAAAGCACTTGCTTTTTTTTTTCCTCCCAGAAATAGCAGAATCATTTTTAAAAAGACCGATTTAAAACTAATTAGAGGCAATTTCTTCATCTGCTGCCTTCTTGCATGAGGCACACGTCGTGAGAGGGACACGTGGGAGCACAGGGAATGTCACCCTGAGCAGAGCTGCCTCCTGCCAGGCTGCTGGCCCTGCGGAGCTGCCGGGACCCAGGAATGGTTGGGAATTGCTGACAGGCGGCCGAGCAAAGTGCTGATGTGAGCCCTCATCCCCAGGCTCCCCATCCATCGCTGACAAGGAAAATGCTGCTTGCTGCAAGGCTTTGCTTTAAATTAGAAGTGAAGGTGAAGAATCTAACAGGCAAAACAAAATGCTGAACAGTGCCCGATTGGCCTTTCAAGCTGCCATTGCCCTGTGGCTGTCCCGGGGGGTCCTGGGAGGTTGTGCAAATCAGTGCAGATTTCCCAGCCAAGCAAATGACTTGGAAATCTCTTATGGAGAGGACAGATCTGTGCATGGACCTATATCCTTTTGCCCCAAACTTCTGATCAAGGAATAAGTTTGGGTCTCTTCTAGGAAAGAAGGGTGAGGCTGAGAAAAGAGTTTTGTGTGGAAGGACGTGCTCAACTCTGCACTGTTTCCAGGGACCTGGGGAAAGGAATAACAAAAAGGGACCTGTGTGTCAAAGAAGCAAATATTTTATTGTGTAAAAACCAAGCAGACGTTAAATAGAGCTCCCCATTTCCCCCACACCATGTGCTTCACGTGCCACTGGGATGTGCCCAGATGTCCCCCACAGGCTGGAGCCATGGAAGCACAGACGGATCCATCTTCAAATACCTGTGGAATTATGAAAGCTTCAGAGCTCTGCTGTTGCTGGGTGTCACGCTGAGACCCAAGAGCATCCTCAAAGATCAGCTGATTTTTGAGCAGTGCAACGTGTGGTGAGACACCTGGGCTGGAGCTCTGGGTTACAAAGGAGGGGTTTGGTTCCCTCCAGCTCCTCTTTCCCAGACCATGGCACGTCCTCAGCATCTGTGGCAGCCGCTGGGTTTTAATTAAAGCACCAACTCCCAAGTCAAACAACTGCAGGAGAACAGGAAAGTCCTTGTCCCCGCGGCTGGCCCTGAGCAAAGCTGCTGTGCTGGGAAACAGGGCAGGAGAGGAAACCATGATATGTCCAAGACCAAAAAAAGTTTGTAGAACCATCCCGTGACTTCTGTGGAGCCATTTGAGGTCTCTGCTCACGTGAGGTGGCTCTGCCAGGAGCAGGGAAGCTGTGTGCCCAACGTGCTCCTCGTCACTGCGGGTCGGGGCCAGCTGCTGCGCTTGATCGAAACGAATCCTGCAGAAAGTGGGACGTTGCATTATGCAAATTTGCTTCCTGGAAAGAAATGTTTTATTAACACACGCTCCCTTCGTGTGTTGGCTTAGTCAATTTGGTCACAGCTTGACATCCAATAAGTTACTCTAAAGGCAATGGTTTTACAAAATGTTTTTCTAATCTGTTTTAAACACTTAATTACAGTTGTGGCGCATTCATTAGGGACTCTGCTTTCAAACCTGGATTGCAGCAATAAATCCTAATTCTCCAAGTGTCAGTTGCAATCTAGACATGGCATCCAAGTGGGTGTCAGAGGCTGTTGATGACTGGGGGAAGGATGTCTGGGCCAGGTGGGAGCCCCATCCTCCAGAGAAGGAACCCCCAGCATCCAGCCTGAGCTGATTTCCAATCACCAAAAGAATTGGTGGCCCTCCTTGGGGCCCTGAGGAGGAAGCACTCGAGGGCTTTGAGGGAATGAGTCTGCCAGGTGCTGGTGTGGGAGCTGAGGGATGCTGGTTTTGGGAAACCCCAGTGCATTCTGAGCTAGTGCTATGGACGTCTCTGGGGCTGTCCCTGGCACCAGCAGTGTCCCCATTGCAGCTCTGAAGGTGCAAAGGCAAGGGGGGACCAGTCCCAATGCCACACATCCCGAGGGACACCCTGGCAGCCCCGGGATGCTCTGACATGCCAGGAGGAGCATGGGGACTCCTGCTGTCCCCCCTGTCCCCACACACACCCTGACACCAGCACAAACACGGAGGAGAGGCAGCGGCTCAGGGCCAGCCAAACGTGCTCTGAGCCCGTGCCGTGGGTGGCTCAGCATTACCTTAATCTTTGCCCAGGTATTTCTTCATGATGCTGCTGACATCGTCCTCCTTGCCTTCGGCCTCGGCTCGGCGGCTCACCCCGCTGCCCTGGCTGCCGGCTCTGCCGCTGGAGCCTTCCCCGTCCCCTCTCGGCGGCTGCGGCCGGCGCTTGACGCTGTCGGCGCTGCGGGAGGACAGGTGGGAGCCCGAGGATGAGGAGGAGTCAGAGAGGTCTCCGGGCTCTTCCCGGGAGGCTGGGCTGCTCTTGGCCGTGCCCTTGGTCTCCGAAGACTCCGGAGTGCCCGCGATGGCCTCATCCTCGAAGCGCACGGTGAGGGGCCGGTGTCCGTCCCTCCTGTCCCTGCGGGCTCTGGCCAGGCTGCTGGCGGAGCGGGACTTGCGGATGGCCGGCACGAAATCATCGAAATCAACCTTGGTTCTCCTCTCGTAGTTGAGGGTGGGTATTCGCCAGCTGAAGGGGTCGCTCCCCTTGCCCTCACCCAGCCCATCGCTGGACAGGGAGCTCAGAAATCCCTCCGGCTCCTTCCCCAGCTCCACATCCTCCAGCGACGGCTCCAGGCAGCTCCTCCAGGAGCTCAGCCGCGGCACCTCCATCCCGGCAGCCGGGGAGCTCGGCCGGCGGCCGGAGCCGTCGAGGGCCGGCAGGAGCGAGTCGTAGGAGCCGAATTTCGACGCCTTTTTCAGCGCTGGGGATCGCGGGGGCTCGGCCGGCTCCGAGGCCATGCTCCGCAGGCTGGAAGAGCGTGTGAGGCCGGCACCTGCTCCCTCCCCTTCCCCTGCCTGATCCCCCTCCAGCCTCCCCGGGGGCTCCTCGGCCGCAGGGACAGCCCTGGAGCGCCGCAGGGCAGCGGCTCCGGTGGTGCGGTAAATGGGGAGCGGAGAGGTGTCCCCAAGAGCCGGCAGCCCCGGCTCCCGCTCCGCTCCCCGCTGCCGCCGCAGCTCCTCCACGTACTCGGACAGGGCGGCAGAGCTGGACACCGGCCCCGAGGCCACCGAGACCGGCCCCGAGGCCCCCGAGAGCCTCCTCCTGCTGGGCACCGGTGGGGACACCGCGCTGGGGAATCTCCTGTCCGGAGCCGGGGAGCCACCCCGCCGCAGCGCTGATGGAGATGTCTCTCCTATCCTATCCACCGGCTTCTTTGGGCTCTCCATCTCCTCTTCTTCCGCCAGAGGTTTTCCATATTCCCGTCTTCTGGGACTCGCTGTCCTCCCCTGATCGGCGCTCCGGGAGGACAGTGGCCGGCTCGGAGCGGGGTCCTTGGTGTCTCTGCTCACCCTGAACAACAGAAATTGGTGTTAGTTTAGGCTGTGGGATTCCCAGGGACCGGGATGTCATTCAGCAAGGACAAGGCTGAGCAGTGAGAAGCTGACATTGCCATGGGAGTCTCGGATAAACCCACTGCTCTATCCAGCAGTTGGGCAATGCCCAAGGATTTCATCTTAAACAAACCCAGGTCAGCCAGCCCACATAATTCCTGGTGTAGAGCGTGTGGTGTGACCAGCTTCAGCTCTGCCAAGCCAGCACTTACCTCCAAATATCCTTTCTCTTGACAGATTACAGCAATATGTAGGATTTATTTTATTTCTGTCAAAGCCAAAGATTATTCACTAAAATTTTATGAAGCCAGCTCACAGCACACCCCCGACACGTCTCAATGTTACAGCTGGGCATGTTTCACCCAGGCTGCTGCACAAACAGTTCTGACCTGCAGATCAGAACACCTGGGCCTGCACAGCGAGGGGAAGGGTGGCCAGACAGATCCACATCCCAGAGAAGGGCTGGTGCAGAATCCACATGGGATCCAGCTCTGCTCAGCCCCGAGGAGCCACAGCAGTAGCCCCAGCCAGGCTGATGCACAGGGATGGGGGGACTGCAGTCACCAATGGGGTCACTGGTGTCACCAAGCCCCTGATGGGACACTTTATGACCCCCTCCGAGCACCTACATTTGCTTGCTGGCAGTGTCCCCACTGCCAGGTACCCCATCACTGCTCAGCCCAGGGAACCCAGGGCTGGCCTGACCGGGAATGCTGCTGGGACGTGAATTTGGGAAAGAAAGGAGGAGGGGGAAAGAGGGAACAGGGCAAAGCAGAGCAGCAGTACCCAAGCAACAAACCCATCTCTGGGAAGGAGCAGAGCTCAAGTTGTTCGTGGCCATAATGAAGCTTCCTGCCCTGGGAATGCCGCTGTTGCCATGGGAATGGGATGGGAGCGGATAATCCTCGCACTGCACGGGATGCTCGGACCAGGCTCTGCTGACCCGTGAAATAATTTACATGCCGAGATGGGCTGAAGACAAACTCCAGAGCTGGGAAATGCGTGAGTTCAGAAGGGAAGGGGCAGTGGAGCAGCTCCATCTTCCCGGCACCCGGTGGCACAGCCCGGGGCACAGAGCTGCCCCCCTGTCCTGGTACCACGGCATTTCCCTGCTCATTAAAGCAGCCTAAACCATTTGATTATTCAACACAAAAGGAATTAACCAGAGATTTCCTCTCCCTGAATCACTGCACCCTTCAGGGCCATCCCGTGCTGGCGCTGCTGAAGCTCTGCAGCTGATTAATAGTTTGAGACATTGCAATAATGCTGGGTTTTAGGACCCTAAAGTGCATTTTACTTAAATGGCTGGTGTAATCCTTCGGTGAGGTTTTGTACAGAAATTGCTCCATTCATTCTGTACATTTCCAAATAATGTTGTAACCCGTGCGCTGCATGAATGGCTTTCATAAATTAGACATCGGCATCAGGGTTTTTATTTGGGTTTTAAGGCTGAGATAAAAGTGAGTGGAGAGGTGAGAACCACTAATGGGCTGTGAACAAGGAGTGAACATGCTGTATTTATTGTCCTGTTCAGCATGACGGACAGGTACTGCTTTTATGAAAATCTTTGGAGTCTGAAATGGAGTGAAAGCTGCAAAGGTGGGATTGTTCCAACTTCCCTGGCTGGCAAGGGCCACACAGCCCCGGAGCCCAAACAGGGACCTCACACTCTCCATGCCCTGGTTTCCAGACAAAGGCCAAGACTCCCGATCCATCCTTGTCTCTCCCAACAGTTCCCATTTTCTGCACCCATTAAACTATCAGAGGCAGGGTTGGATGGGATATTGGGAAGGAATTCTTTCCCTAGGAGGATGGGGAGCCCCTGGCACGGGCTGCCCAGAGAAGCTGTGGTTGCCCTTGGATCCCTAGAAATGTCCAAGGCCAGGCTGGATGGGGCTTGGAGCATCCTGGGACAGTGGAAGGTGTCCCTGCCCATGGCAGGGGGTGGGACAGGATGATTTTTAACGTCCCTTCCCACCCTAGCCATTCCAGGATTTGTTTCTTTAACTGTTCCCTTATACCTACCAAAATCCCCTCCAAAATCATGGCTAGTCTTCCTCATCCTCATCACAAGGCAGGACACGAGTCACGCCCCATCCTGTGGCATCCTCTGCTCACCCAGAAATCCCTGGCAACGGGCTGATGTGCCAGCACGAATTCCCAGGGCTTGGAATGACCCCAGGGAGTCACAGGCGGCCCCAAGGGAAGGTGATGCCACAGGAGGAAGGACCAGGAGCCCCTCCAGCCCTGAGCAGAGCCCTGCTCCTCCATCATCCTCAGGGAAGATGATTTTCCCAGCAAAAGGCAAAAGATGCCGAGCCTGGGAGGCGCCTGGGAGGCACCTGGAAGCCAAGGGAGCTCTGCAATCTGCCATTCACACCAAACCAAATGACATACAACAATAATTAGTGCAGATTACATAGCAATTAGCATGATTACAATTATACCAGTTGAAATCATTTATACAATAAAATCCACACATGCTCTGCAACACATGACCAGGGCTGAAAGTGTGGCTGGGATGCTTTTCCTGGGAGCTCATAAATAAAGCCAAGACAGTTCCATTTCAGGGAGGGAAGAGACATTGGCCTCATTTCTGTCAGAAGAGGATTTTCTTGTCACATCATCATCTACACAAGAGCTCCCAGTTTCCCACGTAATGATTTGCTTTTGACACAATCGTGGTTAAAAATAAATGTGTTGGATCCCCAGCAGCCTTGGGACCAGGGCTCTTGGGTCCCAAGACAAGGTTTTGTGAAAACCAAGGTGGGAGGGGAATTGCTGTCAGGGTGATCCTGGGGTGATGCCAGGGTTCTGGATGCCACAATCCTGCGGGATGCAGGGTGGAGAGGCAGATCCTGGGCTGTGGATCTGCTCCCTGACTGCACCCGTGGAAAACTCCCCATCACAGCACAACCCTGACCTGCCTGGAAAGGGGCAGAATAAATACATGAACTTTTAAATTGGCTTCTTAATAAAAAAAAAAACATATTTATTCCAACCTTTCACTATGCCATATTTATGGAGGCTTAGCTCTGCTGGCCAGCATTTTGTACAGGCATTTAAATAGCAGAGAATTAAAGGAAACGTTAATCAAAGCACTCCCTCCTGTAAGCACACGGGTGATAAGAGCTCCTCGCTCTCCTCTGGCTCTTGGCAGCTGTTTGTTCAGCAAACACCCCAGATGTGGTGCTGAGCAGCCAACACGAGCAAGACTCGTTTTTCATTACTAGGAGCTTGTGTAAGACAAAGGAATCTTAATAAGGAAGAGCTCGTTTCCCTGATCTCATTTTTATTACCTCCAGTCTCGTCTCCTGTTTGTTTGCATTTCATCCCCTCCTCCCTTGATTTCCATCTTAGTTGAGCTGCAGCCAAACCCAGCTCCCACAGCAGCATTTGCAATTTGCCCCTTCACAGGTCCCAGGACCTGATGGTCACACTGTGGCCAGGGCTCAGGACAATTTGCTTTTCACAAGGGCCCCAGGCAGCCCAGCAAACCCCACAATCGCTGAGGCTGGAAAGGAATCGAGCCCAACCTGTGACCAACTTTGTCACCCACCCAGAGCACTTCCTTGGACACCTCCAGGGATGGGCACTCCAAATCTCTCTGGGCAGACCCTGCCAAGACCTGACCACCCCTTCCATGAGGAAATTCCTCCCAAAGTCAAACCTGAAAGCCTGCATGTCTTTTACTATGAATCCAAGGTGTTTCAGCTCAGAAATAAGGTATTAGCCACAATGCCTGTTTTTCTGTCATTCAATAATTGGGTCATTTGCACCAAAACCTCCTCAGCAGCACTTAGGAAGGATCTTACGTATTGTGCAGGGTCCCAGTGAGCTCAGCCAACTGCTCTCAGGGCTCCAACTCATCACTGGTGTATGGAAGGAGTTGGAATGAGATGATCTTTAAGGTCCCTTCCAACTCCAATCATTCCAGGATTCTGTGATCTTCCCACAGGTCTCTGCCCTGCCTGACTGCTCTTAAACTCTGCTTTGTACCTCCCCACACTGATCCAGCTCACCCAGGTTGTTTCCTGCCAGGGAACTGCTCCTCAGAACATCAGTTCTGACAACAGCGATTCTCCTGTACAAGGCAGGTGGGGGCCGTGGGGACAGAGCTCGCCAGAATCGGAGCAGGGAGATTAATACTAATGTCTGCAGTGAAACTGTGCTCCACAATCCTGGCAAATCTACCTACACACTTGCAGGGAGCAGGTGGGAGCTGCAGTGAGCTGTGCCCAGCCTCAGCCTGGCACCTGCCCTGGTTATGGGGAGAAAAACTGGGAAAATAGTGATGCATGTCCTGAGACGCCATCCCTGGGAAAGCAGCAGGATGGGGAAGGTCCCAAATCGCAGAGGCTGCAGCAGGGGTATTGCCAGCCCTGCCCACCCTCAGTTTGGATGGTTGGCACCTTCTCCACCTTCCCTACAGGGGGATGATGCTCTCTGGAGCTCACTCTGCTCCCTGCCCCAGGACTCCATCCCTGCTCCAGCTCTGCCCACACAAACCTCCACGGGGATCTGACACCCTCCTCCATCCTCACCACCTCCCTCCACAATGCAGCCCCAGACCTGATTTACAGAGCTTTTCCAAACTCAACCCATGTGATTGTTTCACACATGAAGCACAAAGAACCAGTTTCTCTGTGACCCAGAAATGGGGTTTTTGTCTGGGCTGGGTGGTCCCTCTGATAGGCACCAATTCAGGATGGGCACCTGGGTACCCACAGAGCGAAGAAGGGACATTTGAGCTGTGCAGGTGATTGGGCCCCACTCCAGCTCTGTCCCAGCCCATCAGCATCACCATCAAAAATTAACATATTTGATATTAGAGCGGTAGAAATGCATCCCTCCCCCTCAGCAGCGAGCATATGGCATACAAATCCTCAAATAGGCTGCATTGCCTCTTTAAATTATCTCCAGAGAATACATCAAGGGATATTTTTCTGCTTGAAGCATGTTTTTGATGTAGTGACTTTCATCTGGTGTTTCACTGATCCTGGCGTGGCAGTGACTGCCTTCCTTGATTTGATGTTTTGACCTTAAACACCACAGGTCCCGCTGAGCCCAGGGGAAGCCCCCACATGTCAGCACCCCCCAACACACCCAGGATGGGCTGGGGGTCCCTTACCTGAGGCTCTGGGTGCTGCGGCTGCCGATGGACAGTGCTGAAATGCTCCCGGCCACGCTGGCACTGCCCAGGGATGTCCAGCCTGTGGAGGAACTCGCCCAGGACTTGACACTCTCTGCAGGCTCCAGGCTGAGCACGGAGCCAACGCTGGAGCAGGCATCCCTGAGGGGACAGGAGAGAGCTGTCAGCTCTGCAGTTGCAGGCAGGAGGGGTTGTGGGTCACTCTGATGGTGGCACAGGGCACAGAGCTGTGTCACCGCACCTCCAGTGTCCTCACACCTCCACCACAGCAGCTCCAGCTGGTGGGCTCTGCTCGGGCCGGTTTGTGGCACCAGCACAGAGAAAATAAACCTTTCCAGGCAGCCTTGTCCTTGTACCATCGTTGCTGCCATTCATTATTTCATCAAGCTTTTGCAAGTGCCCTGCAGACCTTGGGCAGGAGAGCCCCGCACTCTCTGCTGTGCCTGCGGCTGGAGCTGCAGTGACAGAGCCAGTGTCACCCCATAGAGCCCTACACACCCCAGGACCTCCCCAGGGCTGGAACTGCAGTGACAGAGCTCCTGTGACCCTGGGTACCCCACTGTGCACCCCTGGGCTCCCCCAGAGCCAGAGCTACCCCAGCCCACCCACCAGGAGCCCCCAGAGCAGGAGCAGTGGATGAAATCCTTTAGGATCTCAGTTGTCCTTCAAAGCCACAGATCATCCTCATCTCTCAAAGCTCAGCCCAGAGGAGGGGAAGCATCCCTGGGGATAGGAGCTCCCAGGGAACAGGAGTGGGTCAATGTGGGGCACACAACACCAGCACATCTGGATGCCACTGCGAGCCCTGCCCGCGCAGCTGCAGCAGACACTGGTTCAGAACCCCTGAGAGCAGCAGCTGGTGGTCCAGGAGCAGTGGCAGAAGCAGGCACAGGCTCTGTCCTTTGGCAGCACCATCTCCTGGGGTCACTCACGTGTCTCTCCTGGAGCACAGCGACTCCTTCGCCGTCCGCACGCTGCAAGGACAACAGCAGAGGGTCAGCGACGGCTCCTGGGGACCCCAAACCCACCACGAGGTGCAAAACTTCCCAGACCGACTGCAGCAGAGCAGGGGTCGGGCTGAGCCGGGGAACGCTCCCAAAACAACCACAGGGAGTAGGGCTGGAGACCCCTCCCTGCTCCTGGCTGGAAATAGGACCCCAGGGCAAAAGGAGGGAGCAGAACTGGGAGCGATGCTCGGGGCTGCTCTCGCCAGCAGCAGCTGCTCTTCTTACCGGGAATCACTTCTCACCTCCAGTGATGCATCAGCTACATTGGAAATCACTCTTCTTTTGGGAAGCAGTGTCTAAGCTCACGGTTTCTATCTCACCCGTCCCTGGTTTAATCACCACACAGAGCAAGAGCAAGTGGTGATAAGCACACCTCAGCTTTTTTTTGCTTTTTTATTTTCCCTTTTAAACTCATTTATCTGTTTTGTCTCCATTTGTCATGATGCCCCTTTAGCTGGGTGGCAGAGGGGAAAATTGAAAGGCTTTAGAAATAACACCTGAAAAATGCACTGGGATTCTTTCCTCATTTTTTTCCTAGTAAAACCCTCTACCCAATCACCCAGATTCACTGGCTCCTCTGGCTCCTGGGGACAATCAAAGCACGATTTTCACTCAATGAACCCAGAGCTGGTGAACCAACAAACTGCTGCCAGGGACCTGCTGTACAAATGGGGCTATTCCCACCCTTTTTCTCACTTTAAGCAGGGCCACACGGGATGATTTTACAGGTGACACTTTCCACGAAACCTTCCATTAACACCAAATTTTTTGCTGTTACATTCAGCGCAAACACGTGAGGATGAGGACACGAAACTACCCCGGGTTTGTCTAGCGCTGCCTTTTCTTCACAGAGCAGCTGAGCCCTCCCCCAGCTCCCCCAGCCCTCGTTTTGCTCCTCACCTGTCAGCATCGCTGTCGTCGCTGTCACGCAGCCCCTCCAGGGCCACCTGCAGGTCGGCGATGCGGCGGATGGAGGTGCCCAGGTCAGCCTGCAGCACCTGCCTCACCTCTGCCAGCTCTGCCAGCTGCTGCTCCTGCACAGGGGACACCAGGTGAGGGCCAGCACCTGAGCTGGCACCTGAGCTGCGAGTGGGGTGGCTGTGACACCATCCCACCCACAGCCCAGTGCTCCCAGTGCCTGGCAGGGCTGGTTACCTGCACTGTGCCCTGTGGTACTGTGAACATAAACTGCATCTTCCAGTGCTTAAAGGGGCTCTAAGACAGCTGGAGAGGAATTTTGGATAAGGGCATGGAGTGACAGGGCACAGGGAATGACCGCCCACTGCCAGAGGACAGGGATAGATGGGATATTGGGATGAAATCCTTCCCTGTGAGGGTGGTGAGGTCCTGGTACAGAGAAGCTGTGGATCCCTGGAAGTGTCCAAAGCCAGGCTGAACAGGTCTTGGAGCAACCTGGGATAGTGAAAGGTGTCCTGCCTATGGCAGGGAGTGGGACAGGATGAGCTTTGAGGTCCCTGCAACCCAAACCATTCCAGGATTTACAATCTGACACAACCCACACAGCTCCATGGACCCAGCAACACCCGCCTTGCACACCAAGCACACCAGCTTGGCCCTGCACCCATGTTTCCTCACATCCCAAGCCCTTCCTGCTGCTCCTAAGCCATCACAGGGCAGAGAGGAGGGAGCAGCAGACCCGCAGAGATTGAAGCTGCCAGCTGTGAAATCGCCGTGGCGGCGGTGACAAGGTGAGGGATGATTTGAGACAGGCCACGGCACAGGAGCTGGCACACTGTCACAGGAAATAATGGAAGGCCTGGAATCACTGGGCACACGGGCCCCAGGGGAAGAGCATCTCAGTTCATCAAAAGATGGAAAGAAACAGCCCCGTTTGGGTCGCACGGTGTCACCGCGGCTCCTGGGAACTCGCTGATGTTGCTGAAAACCTCAAGAAGTTTTCCAAAACTTGGTGTTTCCAAACCTTCCACTTCCCTCCTGGCTCAGGCAAAGGTGGGAAGGAGCTGTTTCATCAAGGGAAGTGTTTAATCAAGGAGCTCAGGGGCTCGGAACAGGGCACATGGTGAAACACAAACCCCTGAGAGGAGAAAAGAGCCCCGAGCTCTGGGTGCCTAAATCCCTGTGTTCAGCAATTTGGGACTGCATGAGCAGGGAGTGAAACCACTGCCTGATAAAGAGCTGAGCCCTTCCACAGGCTGATAAGAGCCTCTATTGACCCAGCTCCTCATCTGCAGGCTATGGCACAAATTAAATATAGTTCAGTGGCTGCATTTAATTCTACTGCTCTGTTCTGCTGTTGTTAACAGGGATGGGCAGGAACATCCCCCTACCAGCACCCCAAACCTGCTTCCTCTGTCCACAGACAGACACAGAAATCCCCTGGGATGGCTGTGGGAGCAGCAAACAGAATGTCCTGGGGGCTGGAGGGGTCCCCCTGACTGGAGGGGTCCCCCCTGACCTCACCAAGAGGAAAGGGAACATCCCAGGGGATGCTCCACCTGCCACCCCCAGCACATCCCTGGGCACCCACACTTTGTGGCACCCACACGGGTGGCCCCGGGAATGGGACCTGCAGGGCACTGGGGTGACACTGGGGATGTGGGTGACCCTGGGGTCCTCTGCCCACAGACCACCCGAGGGGTAATTGGAATGTGAGCCAGAAAATAGAGCTGACACTGCTCAACCTCACATCCCAGCTGTCCCAAATCTCATCCACAGATACACTTCGTGTTTTTCTCCATACCCTACAATTGTCTCAAGGAAAGGAATAATTTTGCCAATATGATTCAATTCCAGATGGGAAAATACTGTCTGCATAACACAAACTGACAAGGCCCATCCCAGCACCAGGCTCCTGGCACCCAGGGAGCTGTTGGACACCTTTGACACACGTTGTTTCTATCTAAATGTAAATCCAAGAAGCTTTTCTCTTTTCACACAGTCCCTGGGCTGAGAACTGACACCCTGACACTGGGCAGAGCTGGCTTTTCGTTTCCTCTGAGCAGAAAAAGGGGAGAAATAAAGGGGGAAATCTATCAGTTAAGAAAACTCATATTATTGGGCAAACTGCACCACGGGCTGAGGGGCTGAAAGGAGCATCCTCTGCTGTTAAACCCCTCTTGGCAGCAGCATCTCTGGCTGCTTCCATCAAGCCAGTCAGACATGCACAGCAGGACCAGCCTGACCAGCTCAGAACCCCTGGCTGATGCATATTTTATCATCAATAAATAAAATATATGTTCTGCCTGGTTCTGAATACATTTCCAAACCAGATTCTCCTATTCACACTGGAACAGAGACTGCCCCAGAGCAAAGGACTGGCTCTGCAGGTGGGCCAGAAACCATGATTTTAGAAGGCTGAGGTTGATTCCTGCTGACAGGGAGCCTGGATTAAAGGTTTCCCCAAGACCAGGGGACAGGAGCTCACTCAGGGATGGCTGGAACCCAGCAAACCCACAGGGAGCTGCTCTCAGCTGGGCTCCTGCCCTTGCCCAGGGGCTCCCAGGGAAGAGATTCTGCACATCCCTCATGGAAGGGAATTTCTAAACCTGCTTTTTCTTACGAGGCTTTTTCCCCTCCGAACTAATTTAGTCTGGAATTATTTGAAGAGAAGTTAAACGGAGATAAACAAAACCAGCAGTGAAATGATCCCTGGGACTCCAAAGGATTCCCAGGCCAGCACCATGTCCTTGTCACCTCCGTGTATTTTTGTTTGTGGTTGTGCTGTGACACCCTCTTTGCTCGCTCCCATCCACCTCAAGTGAAGTGTAATCTAATTAGTCCCATTTGGATCACTTTTCTTCACGCGCACCTGCGGAATTCACCCATCATTATTATTTTTAATTAAGCCGTTAACTCGCGGGGTTCTCGCAAAGTTTGAAGTGACAAAATTTGCGCAGTTGAAGGCTTGAGTGAGATGGGGCGAGCACCGTGTAATTGGTGAGCGAGCGGCGGCCGCCGCTGATGGATTCCTGAGGAATTTACTCTTTTAATGGCAAAGCAGAATCACAACAGCCCTAATTAGCGCATACACAGCTCCTGGCTCCTGCATCACCCACCGTCACCTCTAAGGACCGGCTGCCTTTGATGATAATTGTCATTACACTTCCTCAAAGACATTCGCTCTTGAAGGGAAGAGCAGCGGGAAAAAGCCAGGAGCAGGCGGGGATGGGGACAGGAGCTGCGGAGACATCAGAGGGTTTGCTGGGACCCTGCTGGGAGCGTGGCATTCCCGGCTGGAGGCACAAACAGCTCCCACTTCGCTTCTTAAGTTCACTGGAAGCGCCAAAAAAAAAAAACAAACCACAAACAAAAAACCCAAAAAAACTAACAAACGAAAAAAAAAAAAGGGGGGGAAACACACAAAAAAACCCAAAGAAACCCACAAAAAAAAAAAAAGAAAAATAAACACACCCCCCTAAAAAACAAAAACAAAAAACCAAAAACAAAACAAACAAAAAAAAACCCACAAAAAACCCCAAAAACCCCCCACCCACCTTTAAAGCTTGCAAATGAGCAAAAACCCCTAATCCTGGAGTTTGGGCTGTGTTGTGTTACACAACGTGGCCATAGCGGGGCCGGGGAAGGGGCACTAAGATCTGCCATCAAAAGAACCAGAAAAAAAAAAAAAAAAAAAAAAAAAAAGAAAGCTTATTTACATTGAGGCTCTCACAAAAAAAAAAAAAAAAAAAAAAAAGAACAAACTAAAAAACCCACCGAACTTGTGAAGAGTATCTTCACACCTGTACTTGAGTTTTCTGTAAAATTAGTTAATTGTTGTGCTGATGAATTTCACAGCTTCATTAAAGAAAGCTGATTTTTGGACAGCACCCGCCGGCCCCCGTGCTGTGCTGGAGGAGGGGGGGCAGTGGAGCTGTGCTGGGTACAGAGGGGCAGGAGGGGACCCGGCAAGTCCTGGATTGTGCCTTGGCCACCCAGGGCTTCATCCAGCTGGATCAGCCTCTGTTTGTCCCTCGGAATTCCATGCAGAAGGCTCCTGGCTCTCCAGGAGAAGAGGCCTGAGGGGTTCCTGCCCATGGCTGGACCCCATTCCAGAGCTTTCATCCCAGAGCTTCAGATTTCACCCAGATGTTTGAATTCTCCCATGAAATCCGAGCTGTGCACGCAGCTCAGCCAGCACCATCCTTCCCTAAGAGCAGCCTCAGGAGGGAAATCCCAAATCCCTGCTCCATGCCTGCTCCCAGCCCTTCTCCATCCTTCCCTAAGAGCAGCCTCAGGAGGGAAATCCCGGACAGTGCCTTGTCCCTGACACCCATTGTCCCAAATCCCTGCTCCATGCCTGCTCCCAGCCCTTCTCCATCCTTCCCAGACTCTGTTCCTCCTTCCCAGACTCTGTTCCCTCCTTTCCAGCCCCTGTTCCCTCCTTCCCTGCACTGCAGCCTCACCAGGGGACACATGTAGGGGACAAGCATGAGTGTTAATGCACACACGATGAAAACAGAGAGCAGGGCTTGGGTTTAAGATCCCCAGGATTAACTCCAAGCTGGAAATCCATCCCTCCCTCCTCACCAGGACTCGGTGTCTGCGTGGTCTGAGGACACCAGGGGGCTGGGGCTGGCCTGGCAAGCTCTGGGTGTCAGCACAGCAGCTGAGAAATGAGGAGCTGCTGCAGGCTGGGATCCAGATTTTATTGGAAGAGGAGCTCCAGCTCCAGGGAGGAAACCCAGGATGTGCAGCCAGAGCAAAGAGAGTCCAGCAGGGCCAAGTTCTACCCCCATCATTACCAAACATGCTTGGAAAGTGTTCAAAACCCATCCTTCTTACAAAATTCATGAGGCAGAGCCATCTGCCTGGCAGCCAGCTCTCATCCCTGCTCCTCACTGGATATTCCCTGCTGAATGGCACAAGGCTGCCCTAAACTGGGTGGGAAGAGAAGGAGGGATGGAATAGATGCCCTAAGCCTGGCTGGGGATGGTGATGTGAGATTTTCCAGTGCATCCACTACTGATAAATATGAGACGTGAGAACAAGATACCTTCTATTTTGTACATTGTATATATATGCAATATATATATATACACATATACAGGCAGCAGCTCTGAAACAAGACAGGATTTCTAACTCAGCCCCTGCCAGGAATTCGTCCCTTCAACACCCCCCCTTTAAACCTCGACAGAGTGTGGTAAATCCACAACCTCATCACCATGTATTTAAATAATTTTTTTAAAAAAATGGTTAGGAGCAGAGCACGACTTTAGTAATGTCAAGTGAATAATTCACGCTGGATTTATAATTGATGGGGGATTTAGCAGGAGCAGAGCCATAAGTGGGTTTCTATTAACTATTGATGCTCCCCACCAGGCTCCCGACAAGCTGGGCCAGGCTCCTCGATCACAGCTCTGCCCCATGTTTTATTGAAGTGCTCTTAAGAGGACACACAGCCCGGGGGATGCCTCTGCTCCCAGGAATGTCACAGCAGCCCCTGGCTGTGCACATGGAGCCAGTTCCCATGGAGCAGTGGAAAAGCTGGGATGGGGAGGTGAGTCTGGGGGCGTCCATCCTTTCTCCTGCAGATGCCAGATAACCCCAAATATCTGAGTGTCTGGATAAACCCAGACCCCTCAGTTGTGCCTTACAAGTTCAGCTGTTTATGGGGGCTTGTGTCTTATTTGAGGGAGCTGCCTCTAAAATCCCTTCCCGACCTCTTAGCACACTTTATTTAGGAGAGCACAAGAGTGCCAAGAAGTTCCTGTACCTTCCTTCACCCGTCACTCACGTCTCCATATGAAATATTCAAAAAGCTTCTAAAAATATAGGCACAACTCCAAAAATACAGCGGAAAGAACCCACTCCTATCCCGACAGCCACAGCATCCACGTTCCAAACACTGCCCTTCCAGCAGAGCTGCAACAAGCACCCAAAATCACAGCAACAAACACCCAAAACCAAAGCAACAAACACCCAAAACCACAGCAACAAACACCCAAAACCAAAGCAACCACAGCTCCCCCAAGCCCACAGGGAAAGCAGCAGGATCAGGGAGCCCAGGATGCCCATGGCACCTCAGCAGAGCCTCTCACTTCACCATCTCATGGCTCTGCAGAGCCTCAGAGGCTGAGAGATCCGACCTCATTCCATGCCCAGGGGAGGCTGCTCTGGCAGCCAGAGCACACGGGGCTCAGCCTGACTGGGCAAGGACAAAGCCTGACCCTGGTGCAGGCAGAGGATTGGGAATCATTCACACCGTTCCCCTCGGGAATGCTAGCAGCCTCGGGGCAGAATGAATCCTGAAATCTCCTTGATTGCTAACTAAAAGATTATTGATAAAATAACTGCTCCTAATTCGGCCCTGCTGCCAGCAGAACTGCAATATCTTTCAATTACTGCTCGGGAGCAAGGCTTTCCCTTGGATTACTGGAAGAAACAACATGAAAAGAGACCCTGGGAAAGGGCTGGAAAGTGAAGGTGAATCTATTTTTGCTGCTCTCCAAACCCAGCTGGGGCTCTGCTCGCTCAGAGCAGGTTTAGCTGCTGGTTGGAACTGTCTGAGCTGCAGCCACGGGGGTGCTTTGGCAAAGCCAGGAGCTCCAGGAGGACCTGGTGTTTGAGCTGAGCCTGGCACACCCAGCCCTGGCACACCCAGCCCTGCGACCAGCACTCAGCACTCAGGGGCTGCTGCAGGGCCACGGCATTTCCCACCCACTGTGGTTCTGCCTGACAGTGAGGAGAACCAGCACGAGGAGCTGCAGGAATCACCTGAGCAACTTGGAATCGTAGATTCATCTAGGATGGAAATACCTCCAAGACCATCCAGCCCAGCTGTTAGCCCAGCACTGCCAAGTCAGCACTAAACCATGTCCCCAAGTGCCACATCCACACGTGAACTGCATTTCTGTGAGCAGGGAAGGCAAAGCCACCTCCTTCCCACAAAAACAAAAAAACAACATGGAGCAGAGTGACTATCCAGTCTCCCAGACCAGCCATGGACAAAGGGAACATGAGGGTCCTCAAGGACAGCTCTGGTTCAATGGTTTGGGGCTGCAGAGAGATGAAAAGCAATTCCCTGCCCCTCCCAAGGACACCCAGGGACTCCCTGCACAGGGAACAGCTCCATCCCCACACCCAGAGCACACAAAGAAAATTACTTTTCTGGGGCCCTCAGGGGTTATGAGGGGTCAGCTCCAGCTGCAGCAAACCCCCCGATGGCCATGGGACCACCTAAACCCCGTGAGGAGCATCCCCTCACCAGCTCCATGCGCCGGCGGCTGGACTCCAGCTCCCTCTGCACCAGCTCGTCCATGTCAGCCTTCATCTCCTCCATCCTCCTCTGGTAGTACCTGGTGTTCTCCCTCTCCCGTGCCTCTGACTCGGCTGCCTTCTCCAGCTCCTCTCCCATCTGGATGATGCTGTCTCGCAGGCGCAGCACCAGCACCTGGTGAAGTTGGGAAGGTGCTGGAATTCTCTGTGTGAGCACCCAGCCTGGCAGAAACCCCCACACAGAGATTACAGCAGCGCCACGAACCATCTGTGCTGCCCTCCCAGCCCTTCCCAGGTGCTGCTTTCCCCACAGGTGAGGTGCTGGCACGAGCACAGGTGAGGAGGGGGTACCTCGAAGCGTTTCATCTGCACAGCCTGGAAGTCCAGCTGGCTCTCCAGGTCCCGGATCCGCGCTTCCTGCCGGCTGACGATGGAGCGCTCGGCCGGGCACTGCTCCAGCTGTGCTGCCCTGGCCTGAGCTGCCTGCAGCTGGGAGAGCAGGGGCTGTGTCAGCATCCCCCAGCCCCTCTGCTGAACCCCTCTGCTGAACCCCTCTGCTGGACCCCTCCCCAGTCCCTTACGTGCACTGGGAGTCTCTCCTAGCCCCCAAGGCATTGCCCTCACTTCCCAAAGAATTCCCTGCTCTCAAAGCCACACAGCACAGGCCTGACACCAATGTGTGGCTCTGAATGGAGAGCCTGCTGGCCAGGGACACGTGTCTGGGGCTCCTTTGCTTTTCACTTCTCACAGATTCTTTGAGGACAGCAGGTGTAAAAATTCAGAGTCTTTGTGGAAAGCTGCCTGGACCAAGCTGTTTCCGGAGCTCTTACACCAAGACCTCCAAAGGAAACTGCCCTTTTAGTGATCCTGGTACAGCTCAGGTTCAGATTTTGAATTTGACCTAGAACTACGGGAATTTGTCTCCTTTTATCCAGCCTATCTCCAAAGCACCACCCGCTCCGCCTCGGAGGGAGCGAGTCCCGCTTCTGATTCCTGGGCAGCTTAGCCACGCTCCAATAAAGCACTTAACTTGATGGGATTACTCATGTGCTTAAAATTAAATCCATCACTCCAGGAGGGTTGGCACAGCCACAGAGGCAAGGGGGTGCAGCCCCTGCTGGTGCCCACCCCAGGGTAGCCCCGGGGTCAGCCCATCCTAGCCACGGCAGTTCAGCAGGGGAGGAGGGAGAAGCCAGGCTGTGAATCCCAAGAGCTCTGCCAGGAAAAGATTTCTCCTGCCTAAAGAGGTCTCACTCCTCAGCAGGGTGCCACAGGCTGGGCAGGAATTACATTCTCCTGCAGGAATTACCTTCTCCTGCAGGCTCTGCTTTTCTTTCTTCACATCCTCCACCTGTGTCTGCAGCTCCCGGATCTGAGCGATGTCTGTGGCCGACTGCAGAAACAGAAAATTTGGAGTGGGAGCAGCAGGATCAGAACCAAGGGATTGGAGCAGAGGGCTGGCTCCTGCCTGCATCTCCTGCCACTGGGACAGTGAGCTGCTCCTGGACTGCTCTGATGGAGCTTAATTCTCCAAATTCCCTAATTTTTGAAACAAGTATTTGTGCATCAGGACAGAAACTAGGTTGTCACCTCTGCCCTCAGGACCCTTCCAGACCCAGGCTCCTGGATCTCTATCACCTCTGCAAGGGGCATCAGACTGTAAATTGTCAGCCTGGCCAGCCTGCTCCTCTCCCATGGGAGCTTTGGGGTCCCTCAGCTCCCAGAACAATCCTTTGGGAGACCTTGACGTAGCTTGGATATGGCACTGAAAGCCCCAGGGCTGTCTGGCAACAATTTTTAACCTCTGCATAAGAAAATGGTGAAAGGAAGAATAGAAATGACCCAGAGGGGCAGCTGTACGATTCCCCAAGTGTTGGAACAAAGAGCAAAATATCTCCTGAAAGAAGAGTCAAAACTGCAGGTGAGAGGAGCTGGTGCCTTGAGCCTTCCCTTCCTCATCACAGCATCCCCACCCTCCTGTGCATTACCTGCCACCACCTGCTCTGTGCCAGCCTGCAGGCCTTGCTGAGAGCCCTCCCAGGGTTGGAGATGCTGCCCCAGCTCCTACCTGGGCAATCAGAGCCTTGTGCTTTTCCATGAGCTCGTTCAGGTCTTCCTGGTCCTCATCGACGCGTTTCAGCAGGTCATCTCTCTCATGCTGCAGCTGGAACAGCTGCTCATCCACCTGCAGGAGGATCACTGGTTGATGGATCCCACAGGGAACCCCCAAATCCCCTCTGGGATGTGCTGCCAACAGCCTCCAACCCACCAGAGAGGCAGAGCAGGACCATGGGATGCTGCTCCCTGGCAGGAATTTTGTTCACCCATTAAACCACCCCGGGGGCTGTCGTTTCCAAGCAGTCCAGGTGATTTAGTGAATATCCTTGGAGACTTAGTAAATATGCTGGGACATTTTGTAAATATCCTCTGTGGTGTAATTAACACTGAGGTGATTAATTAAACACTCTGGTAGTGGCTGATTTAGCAAAGCAGCTGCTGATTGCTGCCAAACCCCTCGAGGTGGGACTGTGCCCTCCCACCTGCCCTGGCCACTTCTCCAGGAACCCACCAGGGTTTTGCTTCTGCTGAGGCTCTCCAGCTCTGTGTGCAGGTTCTCCAGCTCCAGGGCTGCTGTCTGCTGGGATCGCTGGGCCTCTGCACACTTTGCTTCACTCTCTTCCAGCTGGGAAAATTTGCAGGGAAAAATCGTCATTAAAGAAGCAGAAACCACAAGCTGATGGTGCTGTCCCCGTGCCACACAGCCACGTTTATTTCCACTTCTACAGAGTGTGTTTCCCTGCTGAAGAACACAGAATCTCCACCTTTTAAACCCGTGCTGCTCCCCAGCTTGTCTGCTCCTGGTTTACAGGGCAAGCAAATCTTCCTTGGCACCTCCCAGCACAGATCCCAACACCACTGACTGTCCTGGTGAGTCCAGCACCCAGTGCCTCCATGGTACATCTTCCCTCTTCCTCGGTGAGGTAGAGCTGGGATCATTAATTTGCAAAATTATGTGAATTCCATGTAGTTCCTGATTAGAGCAATTCATGATTCGGGGTTTGCAAATGGGCTTTTCACGTGGCGTAAATTGCATTTGCAAATCCACGTGGAAGATCCCGTTTATAAACGCTAATTCGCTCTCGGGTTTTACAGCTCAGCCATTAAGATCACAAGGATCTTCAATGGGCTGCAAACATCTGGAAGCTGCAGCGTCATCCCCAAAACTCCCCCTTGCCTGGGAGGAGGAGTTGTTGTAGGCTGTACCTGAACATCCAGTTCCTTCCCCTGCTCCTTGGGGTTTCTTTCTTTTCTCTACCAAAAAGAAAACCAAACCCTTCCACTCACTGCTCATTTCCTGTGCCTGGTTTCCCTGTGGAGTTCCTGGGAGCAGCAGGAAAAGCTGCACACCATGGCGAGAGTTTGAGAATTTTAGGCTCTTTTGTCAGGGTTTACTTTCTTTTTTATCTCTCTCCCTCAACAGAAAAAAAAAAAAAAATTAAAAAAAGGTGGGGGGAATCATGGAATACCAGAAATGGAGCTATCCTTGTCTTGCTTCCCTCCATTGCTTGAGACTGAGATTGAGACCTTCCACTAGAAAAGGAATAACTTTCCTCCATCAGCTGAAAAAAAATCTCTGAGCTTTGCTGGGATGAGTTGAAGATGCCACTCAGATCAACTCCTGGTTTTATGGCCAAGGACTTTCCCACCTGTCCAGCTGCTCCAGAAACAGCTGCATCCACAGTCAGCCCTTGGACTGGCCTCTTCCCTGCCACAATTCCCACCAAACTCCTGATAGTTCACTCAGACAAAAAAGCATCTCCAGGACCCTTCATTAAACATCAGTTTCCAATTCACTTTGTGTAATGGAATTTTCCCACTTGGGAAGAATAAATTGAAATTCCCCCCAAAAATGCATAATGTATGAACTGTGGAAGAACATTAGTTTGCTGTGAGCACCATCTGTTAAATACCTGCATAAAATGGATGCCTCAGCCTTATTAAGAAACAATGCTGCACTTCCAGCCATATGGATTTTGATTAACGGAAATGTAGCATTTTAGCAAGGTTTTCTTCTCGTGCAGGTCCGTGGGCTGGCTGTAGGATGCATTGGCTTTTGAGAAAATCGTCATGAATGCCATTAGAAATTGTTTCAGCTTAAAGGACAGAATAATCATGTGGCATTTTAAACACATGCAGAGTCTCAGTGTTGGTGGCTCAGCAAAAACTCCACATTCCCCAAATCCAGGCTGTTTGCTCGTCTCCAAACACCAGGGAGCCAAGGACAGGCCGTGGAGTGAGGGAGCCAGAGATGGACTGAATGGAATCACAGGGAAAGAGAGACCTCCTGCCTTGCTGTGGGGACTGGGGTGTGCAGGGAGCAAGAATCCCAGAATCCCAAAGTCATAAAGGCTGGGAAAGGCTTCCAAGGTAATCAAATTCAACCAGTGCCCCATCCCCACCTTGTCACCAGCCCAGAGCACTGAGTGCCATGTCCAGTCCTTCCTTGGACACCTCCAGGGATGGGGACTCCAAACCTCCCTGGGCTGCCCCTTCCAGTCCCTGACCAAACTTTCCATGAGGAAATTCCTCCTGGTGTCCAACCTGACCCTCTCCTGGCACAGTTTGATGCAGTTTCCTCTCCTCCTGTCCCTGTTCCCTGGGAGCAGAGCCTGTCCCCCTGGCTGTCCCCTCCTGTCAGGGAGTTGTGCAGAGCCACAAGGTCTCTCCTTTTCTCCAGGCTGAGCCCCCTTAGATCTCTTAGCTGCTCTCCCTGTGACTTTACTCTCTAGAGTAAAGATTTACTTCCCCAGCTCTGTTCCCCAAGTGAGGTGGGCATTATTCCCAGAGAGATGGGGCTGGACACTATGAGAGGGGCAGAGGAAGCACCTCAGCATTCATGTAGGTCCCTCAGATCAGCACATGGAAGGGACCTGGGGACAGGGCCCTGCCACATTTCCCTCCCACCAGAGACTGGGAAAAAAAAACAGGGGCAGTGCCACCTCTTCAGCCCCAAAGCAGGATTTGGGAAACGCTGAGGGATAAATGAAGTGCAGCAGTGGGTCAATAACATTTAACAACACATGAGTGCAAAATATGGCCATTCCCATGTCCCCTGCCCTGGACATCCAGGTAATGGACACAGACAAGGGCACGGACATGGGAACGGGCACAGGACACTCCACCAGACCCAGCTCACCTTCCCCTTCTCCCTCAGCACAGGTGGGAACAGCTGCAGCTCACAGCTGTTATTTATGCACAACGAACCTCCCAATTACATTTGGATGTTGCTGGAATTGCTCGTGCCTCCAGATTCGTTTGTTTCCAGGGGAAATGTGCAGAACAGATTAATTCCTGAGTGGTTTCAGAGGGCCAGCATCTTCAGCTGAGCCCCTGCTCGGCACTTTGCAATACACAGCCCACAAGGGGATGGGCAGCCCCGTGGTGCCTCTGTCCCGTGGCAGGGCATCCCACAGGACTAAGAACTCACCCTGGGCTTGTCCCCAGTGTGGTGGCACAAGCTGGCACAGAGCTGGAGCCTCTGCCCAAGTCACCCAACCCCGCTGAGCCCGGGGCTGTGTGCGCTCCAACCACCGCCAATCCCACCCGATCCCTCTGCCTCTTCCAGCATCCCTATGGCAACGCCGCCCCAGCCCGGCCGTAGGGGACACACAGAAACGCACCAAACAGAAGGTAATTAACAAGGAAATAAAAAGGAAAAAACCACTTCACCAGCATTGGCTTAATTACAGGGAAGTGCCCCTTACGAGGAGACTCTGCCCGGCAGTCAGCGCGGGGCAGCCGGGGATGTTCCTGCATCCCCCGCACATCCCTCCCTACCTGTTTGCGCAGCTGCTCCAGCTCCTGGGCGCTGCCCCCGGGCTCTGCTGGGGCCGCCAGCAGCAGCTGAACGTCGGCCAGGAGGGCGCGGGTCCTGCGCAGGTCCCGCCGCAGCCGCTTCTCCACGTCGAAGTCTCGGTGGCCGATCTGAGCAGGGGACAGGCGGTGTCTGAGCCCTGCTGCCCCCTAAAAACTCCATCAGGCCCTTCCACCCCACCCCAAGGTGTTCCCCACACCATTTAGGGATATTTTTTTAGGGATATTTTAACCACACCAGAGCACCGAGTGCCACAGCCGGTTATTCCTCGAGCACCTCCAGGGTATTCCATACTTTTTCCCCACCAAAGAGCTCTGAAAATATTTGCCCACCTCTGATCTCCATCAGTCACATCCTCCCCAGTGACCACCCCTGTGGCCAGAGGGACACACAGATGTGAGAAGCACCTTAAAAACCCACCCTCTGTGTTCCCCATCCAGAGAGAGGGAGAGAGCAACCATGGTTACAGGGATAAAGGAATTAGAAAACCACCAAATAAACAGGGACATGGTTTCAGTGCTTGATTTCAGCACAACTGAAGAACATTTTCCATTTGGGGTGCTTTCCACAGCTCTGTTTTCCCCTCCTTCTCCTATTTTCTGTTCACTGGCTAAAATCAACTGTGTGGATCTGACCTTGTAGCCTGGTTTGGAGCTGGCTGGAATTTGCTGGAACTAGAAATCATTGGCATCTCCATTTCCTTAATTAGTTTTCTGAGTTGGCTATTTTCTTCCCATTTTTTAATGAACTGTCCTCTGCAAACCAGAGGGTGTTGCAGCACCACCACTGCTGTTCTCCTGCCATCCCTCCAGCTGCATCCTGGGCACTGCTCACATCATTTTCCTGTCTCTCAGGGTCTATCCACAACCACAGGGGATACATTTGGTGCCATGGTGGAACCAGCTGCCCCTTCCCACCACTGCAGCCCCGGATTTTTAAGTGACAAAGCCAGGATTTGATTTAATAGCTGCTGCCAAACTGTGGTTGTGTCTCACAGCAATCACAGCTGCATGGCCCCATCTCTTTCTCTTACACCAGGACTGCCCTTGGGGGGCTGGGGGCTGCCAGGGCAACACCTGGGGACTGTCCTGGAGACAGAAGGGGCCTTTCCCAGATCCTGCTGCCTCCTCATCCATCTCAGCTCCCCTCCACCAAACCAGCAGGACGTGTTGGACTTTTGTAATAATCCCCTGCTTTCATACAGCACAATTTATTGTGACAACTCCCAAAATATTTTCTAAGCCAGGAGCAGGAGGAATGTGTTGGATAAGCTTCATGAGACCATTTTGTGTCTACTTGAAATATGCCCCCCACTCTGGTGCGGCAAAGATCCCAGATTCATCCCATTTAATGAACACACAGGACTGCCAGGGCTGGTGAAATGGTGAAATCCAGCTTGTGCCAATAGCCAGAGGACACAGGGCTGCTTTTCTGTGCCAGGGTGAGTGGCACTGGGACAAGGAATAAGGACAGATCCCCTGGGCTGAGCTCTGGGGAGTCCTGGGGTGCAGCACCACCACAGTGACACTGAGCTGGTGCCATCCTCAGCCCTGGACAAAGTCACCAGAGCTCTGGGATGGCCTCTGGGTGATGCCAAGGGATGCCCAAGCTGATAAATGCTGCCCAAGGAGGCTGAGTCCAGCCCCTCACCTGCTGACTGAATAGGAGCAGAAGTGGGTGTGCTTTTGTTCAGTTGCAGCCACAGACTCATCAGAGAGGGAAAGAGGATTTGTTCACCAAATGTGCTTGGGATATAATTCCTCTGCAATGAGCAGAATTGGATAAACTGCTTTTCTAGGCAGTTGGATGCACTCCAGTGCTAGACCTGGCTAGTTCGACTCTCCTGAAACACCAGCAAAAAGCAGATGCCTCCCCCTGCTTGGATAATTCTCCTGTACAAAAGAGAACAGTTCCCCTCTGCGGGTCCTTAGTGGGACCATGTGTGATCCCTGCAGTCCCAACCCCTCCAGATCCCAGTGCCTGCTGTGGCTGGGTGATATCTGGGAGAGATGAGGGACAGAACACCACGAGCAGCTGCACCAACACCAGGCTGCTGCTCTGGCTGCACTTGTTTATGCCCACTCCTGTTTTTAGGGCAGGGCATGGCCCACGAAGCAGCCCCTGGGAGGGCACTGTCCCCTTACCTGCTCACACAAGGTGCCAATGAGCCCTTCCAGGTCCTGCTTCTCGTGCAGCACCATCTGCTTCTGCTCGTGCTCCTGCTCCAGCTGCATCTCCAGCTGCCGGAGCTGTGTGGGAGGAACCCAGCCACGCTCAGTGCCACAGTGAAACCCTGGGGATTTGGAATTCCCCAGGAGAGGGAGTGCACCAAGCTCTTTGGGGACCAGGAATGGGCCATGTCCCCTGGAGCACCTCCTATCCCTGGCAGTGCCAGTGCAGAAGAAAGGAAGCACTCCAGGGAGCTGCAGGACACTGGGGACAGGATGGGCTGTTTGAGGCACACCCAGACATGCCCAAAGGGTGCCCCTGCAGCTCTGGAATTCGTGTTTGCACCCACCAACTTCATGGCTCTGAAGAAAGGGTATTTCTTGCAAATCATCCCCAAACACAAAGCCCTGGAGTTGGTGCCCTTGGTGTGACTCTGGTGCTACTGGGAGCAGCAGGTCCATGTGCTGCACCAGGTGTGGCTCTCACACACTGTCCCCAACAGCCTCTCCAGCGTGACAGGGGCTCAGCCCTGTCCCAAAGCCTGATCTGCACCCCCGGGCTGTGACCGAGGCTCACCCTGGGGCACTTCCCTGGGAACATGGACCCCTGGAAGGGCTCCTGGGGAGCTTTGGGGAGCACCCAGCATCAAACCCACCCAGCAAGGACCTACCCTCTTCTGGCAGGACTTCTGCATGTCCTCCAGCTCCTCGTCCTTGTCCTCCAGCTCCTTCTGATGGATCTGCTTCATCCTCTCGATCTCCAGCTCCAGCCTCTCGTGGACCTGAAACACCCAGGGATGATGCACAGCCCCAGGGGGATGAGGATGGTGTTGGCCTGGGCTCCATGTGCCCGGTGGGGACAGGTGCCCTCGGTCCCCCAGCCCCCCAGTACCTGCTCCAGGTGATCAACAGCAGCAGTTTGTCGCTCCAGCTCCTTCTTCTGCTCAGCAGCGCTGCCCTCCAGGTCCCAGAGCTTCTTCTTGAGCACAGGCACCGTGTCCGTGGCCCCGGGAGTGCTGAGCTCCTGCACTCGGCCGGCCAGCACGGCCACCTGCTGCTCCAGCCTGGCCACCTCGGCCTCCTTGTGCTGGGCAGAGCGGGGGTCAGAGCCTGGACACTCCCACCCCACTGTCAGAACCCACAGCATTTCCAAAGGCATCATCCCAATCCCCTGGAGCAGGAGCAGGGGTTGGGCAGCCCCTGCCCCACACTGACAGCCCCATCCCCACCTTTCCCTCTTGATCCTGACCTCACCTTCCCATTCCCTTGGGGTGTCCCCCATGAGTTTCCTGCAGCCCCAGCTGCCTGGGGGTGCTGGCAGCAGCCCTGGGGGTTCACCCCAGCCCCTGCCACCATGGTGGCATTTGGTGCAGCACCATCCCATGGGGCACAGACCAGCACTTTGGCCAAGGTGGGATTGGGGGTAGGAATGTGAGGAAGAGCACAAGTGACTCCAGTTAAAATGGGGGTGGCCCTGATTAACTGAATCATGGGACAGGGATCACTTATACATAGCAACAACCCTTCTGGAAGGGGAAAGTTATTTAAACACACCAAACTGTGCTAAGAGAAATTAGAATCAAGTTTCCTGATTGCCTCTGCTCTAATTGCAAAGGCAATGGCTTTGCTGCCAGAGCTGCTCCCAAAACTGGGGACAACACAGCAAAGTGGGGTCTCCCCTCACCTCCAGGCTCTGCTGGAGTTTGCCCATCTCCCAGCGGATGCTCGTGTTCTCCTGGGATAGCTTTTCACGGAGGCTCTTCTCGAAGGCAGATTGCCCCAGGGCCTGGGCTAACTGCAGGTCAAACCTGGAGGGGAGCACAGCAGGGTCAGGCTGGACGGGGCTTGGAGCAGCATGGGGTGGTGGAAGGAGGAGATTCCTCCTCCATTGGCAAGGGATGGAACTGGATGAGTTTTAAGGTCCCTTCCAACCCAAACCAGTCTGGGATCAGACCACGTGTCAGTCACACAGAATGGGATGGGAAAACAACTCCCAGCAGCCAAAAGAGATGAAAACAGCTCCACCCTCACAGCAGCTCCTCACCCACCCCAATCCTCCCCATTCCCTGGCTCCTGCTCCAGCACTCCCAGCCCTCCCTATGCCCGCCCCCCAAGCCTTCCTTACTTCTTCTGCCTCTTCTCCAGCTCGTGGCTGCGGCTCTGCTGGTTCTCAGCCAGCACCCGGGCATCCTCCAGCTCACAGGCCAGGCGCTGGCACCGCCGCCGCAGCCGCTGCGCCCCGTCCCGCCCCGCCTGGCACGCAGCCTGAGCCTCAGCCAGCTGTGGGAGGGGACACGGGGACTGTGGGACAGGGACCCCGGGCAGGGACACGTGGATGGACCCCAGGGACCCCGCAGAGGATGGACACGTGCACCCCATGGACTCGGCAGTACATGTGTGCCATGGAGAAGGGATCCTATAGACCCCACAGACACCATAGCACAGGCATCTCACAAATGAGGATCCATGGATCCATGGACCCCACAGAGGAGGGACACATGGAACCCACACATTCCACAAAGGCGGGACACATGGACCCACGGACCCCACAGAGGAGGGACCCCATGGACCCCATAGACCCCACAGACACCATAGCACAGGCATCCCACAAATGAGGGGCACATGGATCCATGGACCCCACAGGGAAGGGACCCCATAGACTCAATGGCACACTCAATTCACAGAGGAGGGACCCCACAGCACACACACCCCACAAAGGAAGGGCACATGGACCCCACACACCCCACAGAGGAGGGATCCCACTGACCCCACAGCACACATCCCCTGGATAAAATCCCCACCAGAACTCAGCCTCACTTTATTCCCCTCGGCTGGTTCACCCAGAAGATTTTTCACTAAACCAGGACAACCCGAGGTGCTGTGACCCCTCCAGTGCCTGCAGCATCCCAGCCCCTCCTGCTGAGTCAGCAGAGCTGCCCCGGGGCCATGCCTGATCCCACTTCTCTGCTAAAAGCAGTGTCTGGACTGGAATTCCCAAGGATTCACGTTGTGTTTGGGACAGACACGCAGAGCTCTCCCACGCCAGGGAATGGAGTCGTTAAGGAATGACTTTAAATAAGCAAAATCCTGCATTAATGAAGCCTGTAATTCCGAACTAACTGAGAGCAAATGGGCTGCTTCGCTTTACTCAAGCTCCTAATACTCGGCTTCTTTCTTATTACTATTTAATGTACCATGAGAAATCGTTATTTCTTTGTTTTATCCTTATGGGAACTGACCTGGCTCCCAGGCACTGCTCCGGGGAGCACGCTGGCTTTTTCCCTCCTCAGGGCAAAGCTTTCCACCAGCAGCTCTTTGTGTGACAGATGGGGAGAGCACAGCCCTGCACAACTCCGAAAGCCAGAGCAGCAGCAAGACCCACCAGTGCTCACAGCTCCTCACCCTCTGCCCACGCTCACACTTGAGCAAGGTGGAATTTTGCTACACAAAAGTGATTTTTGAAGCTCAAACGCTTTTCCCTGGTCAGTGGGAGCAGCAACAAGAAGCAGATGCAATGCTGAGCCTCAGCCCTGCAAAGCTGCTGGGAGCAGGGAGAGGAATAACCCCGGAATAGCACTGCTCCCTTGGGTGTCCCTGTCCCCTCCTGGGCTGGCAGCACTTGCCTTTTGTTCGAGCCCTGTCCTGGTGCCCAGCTCTGCCTCCAGCCGCTCCTCCAGCTGTGCCAGGCGCTTCCGCAGGAAAACAATCTCGGTCTGGGCACAGTCAAACCTCACCTGCCACTCGTCCTCTGCCAACGAGAGACACCCAGGGCTGCAGGGTGGGTGCTGCAGCCCCGTGGCCCTGCTGGGGATGCACAAAGCACCCACACCAGCACGGAATTTATGGGGCAGGGCACTGCTTTGTGTGCCCAGGGCTGCCTCACTCTCATAAACACATACCCAGGTTCAGGCACAGCATCTGTGCCTATCCCATCCCATCCCATCCCATCCCATCCCATCCCATCCCATCCCATCCCATCCCATCCCATCCGTGCCTCAGCAGCCTGCTCTTCACTCCACGTGCTTCAGGCACACCCTGAGGTGCCAGAGCTGCCAGGCAGTGCCAGCATCACCCTGGGGCACAGCACCACCAGCCCCATGCTGGAGCCAGAGCTGTGTGACCGAGCTGTCACTGCCAGCTCCCACTGCATGAGCAATATGGGGTGACAGAACACTCCAGAGTGGCCAGGGGCTGGAGAGTGGCACTGACCTGGAGGGAACAAACCTCTGCCCTCTTCTCTGTGGCCCCACAGGTCAGGCTGGATGCCCAGAGCATGCACTGCCTCCGGAGGGACATCCCTACCTCCTCCAGAGCCGCTGATCTTCATCTCACGCAGCTGCACCAGCTGCTGCGCCTCCTCCAGCTGCTTCTCCACCGACTCCAGTTTCTTCTGCACTTGGTCGTGTTTGCTCTGGGGGAGGGAGGGAGGAAGGGAGCAGCTCTACCCGGCTCTGGGGCACTCAGGAGGGCTGTGTCAGGGGGATGGCACTGCCACTGTCACGGCACAGGGGCTCTGGTACCTGCAGGTCCTGCAGCTCGCGGGTGCCCCGCAGCCGCTCCGCCCGCTCCCCATCCAGGGCCTGGCAGGTGACATCGCCCTTGTACCTCTCGTCCGACAGCTCAGTGGTCAGGTCGATGATCTGGGGGAGCAGGGAGTCAGTCTGGGCATGGCTGGGAGGGGTTCTGCCATCCCACATCCATCCGGAGTCCTGAGAGCTCTGCCTGGTCTAGGAGTGCCCAGCAGCACTGAGCAGTGTCACCGGTGTCACCAGGCTCCTGCCTGTGCCATGCTGCCCGCACTGTACTGCAGGCAGGGCTCATCACAGCTCTCCATTGTCCTACTTGATTACATTAAATCTCCTTTGAAACCAGGAGCAGAAGGGGAGAACTATTAATCCAGAAAATCGATTCCATTTTCCGCAGAGCAGACGGGCCCGTGGTCCTTCCTGCTCAGCCAGTCCAGCAAGGGGCTGCAGAGGAGGCCACAGGAAAACACAGCATTCCAATGCTCCTTTCCTGTGTCTGACAGCATTTTAAGGCACCTCACATTGTGCAGGCACCAGTTCCCTAGGGAGTCCCACAAGTTTAACCCAGCGAGCAAATCTCAGAGGATTTCTCTCCCTGGAGAGAAATGGTGTTTACCTAGGTCTGCCCTGAGGCAGTTGCCCTGCTCAGCATTCCCAAAGAGCTTAAATAAATAATTTTCTCCTCTTCTCAGTGATGAGGAGGGTCCTGGCTTGGGGGCTGTTGGCTCCATTAGGCAGAGCTGCAGCCTAGACCCAGCTCAGCCCTGCTGCAGCCAAGGGAGCTGGGAAAACCCAGGGTATTATTTATAGAAACCTTGGGAGCTCCTTCTCCTCGTGATGCTTGGCAAAATCCCAGGCATAATCACAAGGAACTGCACATCTGAGAGCAGAACCCACAGAGGACCAGCAGCCAGCTGGGAACATGGAATCCCAGAATGGTTTGGGTTAGAAAGGACCTTAAAGCTCACCCAGTTCCACCCCCTGCCATGGGCAGGGACACCTTCCATTAGCCCAGGTTTCTCTGAGCCCCATCCAACCTGGCCTTGGATACTTTCAGGGATCCAGGGGCAGCCACACCTTCTCTGGGCAGCCTGGAGTGATGCCAGCCTGGAATTCTGCAGCTGGACACTGCAGCCTGTCCAGAGTCCTGTCCAAAGAACCATCCTTGGCAGCTGCCCCTGCCCATGGCTCCTCCTGCTCCTGTTCATCCCCATCTGCTCCTTTCCCAACCTGGCCAAACAAGGCTTTGGCAGAGGTTTTGGGGTCTGTATCAGATGTTTTGGGGTATGTACCAGAGGTTCTGGGGCCGTACCTTGCTCTCCAGACTCTCTGTATTCTGTCTGAGCTCACTGCACGCCTGCTCGGATTTTTCCAGCTTCCTTCTCAGCGCCGCCAGCTCCTCCTAGGGAAGATTGGAAAAAAACACACAGAGAGTTCCAGCATCCTCGGTTTATTTATGAAAACCTTGTTTTCTGTTCAAAATAAGTGGAAGAGACATAGCTGCCTTATTAATAAAATTTACCAGGCAACTTTGAAGGCTGCTCACTGCAAATTGCCGGGACTACAGCTCCTGACATGAATTCCATCGGAGGGAATGTCAGCTTTGGTGTGTGGAGAGCATGTTTTATGAGAGAGCAGCAAACCTCAAAAGCCTGGGATGAACAGCCAGGGCCCTGGATCATGCCCAGGGAGTGTCCCAGGGCCCTGGCAGGTATCAGAGCACGGTGCAAAGGCACAGTGTTGGCTGTGATTCCTCCCCAGGCAGCAGGAGCTGCTCCACGCAGCCTTGTCCCGCTTTGATGTCCAACACTGAGCAGGAGCAGAACGTGCAGAGCCGTGATAAAAACAGAGGTTAACAGATGATGGGGCCTGATGGATCCCAGGTGGGTTTGGAGACAAAAACAGAGGCTTGGGCAGCTTTTATTTCATCTGAGCGAGCCTGAAAACATCTTGTTAAAACCTCAATAAGGCAAGAGAAGGAGCGGGACTCCAGGGAAGATAGACTAGGAATTTAGCCCATATCTCAGAGCGTGCAGAGGGGTGAAAGGAGCCTTTCCTGGGACAAAAAAAAAATGTCCACTAGCATCTCCCATCAGCCGGGGCAACACAGGTGGATGGCAGCACAGCACTGGGGACAGTACAGGATATTGTCCCCTGTGTCACAGGTGTCTTTGAATGCTCACCTTCCAGCACCCCACAGGCTGAGCCCATCCTCAGGGGTTTGGCTCAGGGGACACAGCCCCTGGAGCTTGCAGAGGAATAAGAAGGGCAGTGGGGGAACCCTGGGATGGGGTTTGATTGGGGACATGGTGTGTTTGCCACTGTCCCTCTAAGCAAGAAATCACTTCTCCCTCCACAGCTCTGCAGAACGTGTGACACTGGGCTAAGAACAGATGGCAACTCCTGGATGGTAGGAAAAACATCTTTGCTTGGGCAGAAATGACTTCCAGCTTGACCAATCCACCAGGCAGAGCCCCTAAAGCACCCTGTGCTGTGCTGTGCTGTCCCACCCACCCCACCCCAGCCCCTGGCACTCACTTCCTTGGCACGGAGCTGCTCCTCGGCGAGGTTAACGCTGAGCAGGGGCCGCACGTGGCTCAGCAGCTGCCACCAGGGCCAGTGCCTGACTGCCTGGAACACCAGCAGGTTCTTCTGGATGCAGCGGATGGCAAGGCGCTGGATCTGTGGGGACACAGCAGCCGTGACCCTCACCAGCCACGGCCAGGCGGGGACAGGGGGCTGGAGAGGGAAGGGTGGCAGAGGAGCTCAGGGATGGCAGCACAGCATCTCAAGGCTGCAGGGAAAAGCTGGTACCCTCCAAAGGAGCTCAGAAGAGCTGTTATTTGGGTGCTGTGGGCCATATCCCAGCAGCACTGAGCTGGCTGGGCTCAGGTATCCCCAGCCCACAGGATAGGTACCTTCAGTCTCTTGAATTTTTGGCGGCTGAGGAAGCCCTTACAGGTAGCCTGGAGCAGAGTCATCTTCTGGGCTATTAGCTTGTCCCGCTGCTTCTCCAGCCTGGAGATGACTCCTGGCTTCAGGAACACCTGGCAGCAAGGAACAGGTCACACACCTCTGAAACCTCTCCCTCCTCCTGCTCGACAGAGGCATCGACCATCACAAGGTGCAATTCCTCAAATTTTTTTCCCGTGGGATGCTGCCCGTTGCCCCCACTATGGAGAGGGATGGATGGATGGATGGATGGATGGATGGATGGATGGATGGATGGATGGATGGATGGATGGATTCTGACAGATGCACAGAGGTAACAGCAATGATGTGGTACAATAGAAAAACCAAAATAAACCAGATTTTTTCTTTCTGTGAACTGCTCAGAAATGCCTCAGAAATGACAAAGGCTTGCTGATGCCATCAAACCCAGGCCAGTATCGATCTCTGAGTGTCTGAAGTGTCTCTGGGTCACTGCTGGGAGAAGCTCTTGGAATCCAGGATCAGGAGCTCCCAACCATTTGCATGGCCCAGCTTTAACAACCCCTGAGTGACACGGGCGAGGTCGGGGCCGTGCTGACAGAGCTGCATTTTAACCACGCCAAATTGAATCAAAGCACAATCCCAAGGAAAGTGGCTCTGCCGAGCTGATGCCATGATTGCTCCACCACCCATTCGATTGCCTCATTAATGTCTGAATTAACTCCCCAGCCCGGCAAGTTTCGCAGCTGCTACAAAATCAATGCTCAAAGCGACGGCAGAGCGAACTCGTCCCTAACGAAATGTGACCGGGGCTGCCACCACGCTATTGATTAAGAACGAGGCTTCCAGAGAGGAGATAATTACAAACTGCACAGTGCAGGATAAAAGAAAGTCATTTTGCTCCACAGAACCGTTCCATGGATTCTTTCTTTACAAACTCCAGAGCTGAAGGCAAGCACGCACGTGAAATTAATTTTTCTTTGAGAGCATCACCACTGAAGTTCAAGTGTTGTTGCTGAAACAGTTCCTGCTCTGCAGCAAACCCACGAACTGCCCAAGCCCCTTTAACTCCCAGAAGACATCAGTGGTAATTAGGAACTTAAATACCAGCAGGAACTGGCTGGATTTTGGTAATTAGGTACAGGATTTACCCTGGGCACTGCTTTCAGATGAGAATTAGGATTCTTTTGCTCTGATATTTAGCGAGTTTTTTTCCCAGCCCACCTGGTGCCACATGCAGCAGTGGAGGGGAGCTTTTGTCCTCAATTTGGGGAATTTTGGGCTGCTGGGGAGTCTGGAATGGGGCTGTGCCCCCACACACCAGAGCAACGGGGAAGCAGGGCACAGTGATCGTACCTGGGTGCGCCCTATGGCAACGCTCTTCTTCTCCAGGTCCAGCGCCTGCAACAGCTCCTCGATAGCCTAGGGAGAAGGGACACATCATGGCACTGCTCAGGAAACACCCACAGCCTGCTATGAGCTGCTGAAATGGGGTGCAGGCACCCCCTTATCTCCAGGAAGGGTTCATCCAGCTCTGCCCTCCTCTCCTCCTCCCCTTGCCAAAGCCCATCTGCCCAGTCCCAAGTCCCACTGCGAGGACTTTCCTCCCCCAAGGCTTTCAGCAGGATGGGGAGTCGAGATCTGCAGCTGCAGGCAAGATTTTCCCCATTTTTCTGCCATCCCTGGTCTGGCAGAGCCTTGGTGCGTGGGCAGGAGGTGACACAGGGGACAGTGCCTGTCCCAGCACCATCCAAATGCACTCGGTGCTCCCCTCCTGCCCACCTCAGAAACAGCTCATCCTATGGAGCCAAAAACAGGAGGAAGGGCTGAGCTCTCCCCTGAGCCCACCAGCACAGCACAGAACTCCTGGAGGATTTGAGCAGATTATCCCAAGGAGAAGCCTGAACTCAATTACTCCAAGCTTTGGACCAGATCATGAACATAACAGCCAGCAACACCAGCCATTGCCCCGGGGCAGCCACGCTGGCTGGATGGAGGGACGGTTTGAAAGCCCCAGGGCTACAGAAATTGTAACAAAAATCCTCTGCTAATACCTCACTCCACACAACATCATCTGGCAGCCTCACCCAGCTCCTCCCCAAAGGACAAACCCACAGAAGGAATATTCCACCACGGACTCAGGAGCAGCACACTGGCCTCACCAGTAGCCGTGCAAGGAGGGGATGGAGCACACCAGGGAATGAGGATATGGATCACAGAGCCTCAAACACTGTGCCAGGGTGAGGAAGCACCAGTGCTGTGGCTGTGCCTGTTCTGGTGGCACTGCTGGGACCAGGATTGGTGTAGGGCTGTGTGGGACAGTCCCAAACACAAGCACAGGACCAGCTCTGCTCTGTCCCCTCGCAGCTGACGAGCCTCTCTCCTGCTCCAGCAGCCAGGTTAATACCGTGTCCTGGGAAGCATTTCCCAGCTGACAAACCCTCGTGGCAGCAAGCTCCAAGGAGGATGGGATTTTCCAAATCTCCTGCTTACACGCTGCTGACAAGGCACCCTCTGCCTCCGACAGCATTTCATAGCAATATTGACCTTTCCCGATTGTCAGACTTGTCTTATTAAATCCCGAGGTCTTAACTGCCTTTGCACATGCTGGCTGCAGTTTGCACAACACAGCACGTGCCCAGCTTTAATTCAGCTCCTCTCAGCTCTTCCTGGCTCATCCATAGCCTTATTCCAGGCACGGCTTTGTGCTGGTTTTGCTACAAATTTACTAGGAAACAAATAAAACTGGCACATGTCCAGATTCCTTCCTGAGCTCTTTTGGCTTTCAGCATCATGGGGTGAGATGAGGTGAGGTGAGGAGTCACCCCGGCCTGCAGGTGATGCCCAGAAATTCTACAGTCCTTGCTCTCTTGGGTCCCTGGGAATGTTGCCTGGCTTGTCCTCAGTCCCGGATTTTGGGGGAGCCAGGGAGAGGGACTGTTCTGCTGGGCCACAGCAATGCCCACATCCTGCCCTCTCCTATCCCTGTCCTGCTGGGATAGCTCTGGCATCACCACAGCCCCACTGGGGGTCTCAGCCCGTGCCCCCCAGCCCAGCACACACCTTGCTCTCCTCTGGCACCTCGTGGGCAGAGCTGTGCTTCTTCAGCACCTCTGGAGCCAGCACCTGGAAGCGCCTGCAGAACTGGGTGAGGAGCAGCCGATCCGAATACCCTGCGGGCACACAGGGCTGTTGGGAGCTGCACCAGCCCCAGGGCACTGGCACGATGGGGAGGGACCTGCTGGGACATCCAGCAAAGGGCACCGGGGGTGGAGGGGACATGGGGAGCTGCCATGGGAGAGAAACCCTTGCGGTGAGGGCAGGGAGAGGGCACAGAGATGAGCTGGATGTGACCAGATGCCACCCCAGCACCTCGTGTCACACAGGACATGCTCCTGGACCTCCTGCACAGCTCCCTCTCCCCATGGCATGGGCTGTGGTTGTGGCCAGTGCAGGTCCAGCCTGATGCATGGGTGCTCCAAGAGGAGCTGCATTGGAGCTGCAGCCACAGAGCTCAGGCATGAGAGGGGCTCAGAACCCCTGCAAAAAGCAGGAATAAAAATTGAGGAGGATTTCTGAATGGGGAATTTCTCAAAGAGGGGATTCCTTGCCTGCTGGTGAGAAGCAGGTGATGAGCAAAGGGTGGAAGGGCTGAGCCAGGGGCAGGGAGCAGCAGGTGGGATGGGCAGGGGCCAGAGCAGGGTCTGGACTTACCGACACGGTGCAGGCGCAGGGCATCCAGGAGCTGGGTGCCCTCCAGCTGTGTCCTCAGGGCCACTACATCCAGCTGTGGGGCTGCATCTGGCGGCGCTGGGGGCCGAGGGACCGGTCCTTCCCCGCCCATCCCTGGGAGCAGGCAGTGGACAAAGTACAGCTGGGACCGTCGGAGAAGGTTGGTGAGGGCATCCTGGAGGGCAGCAGAGGTCAGTGGGGATGGAAGGGACAAAGGGTCAGCACGTGCTGGCAGTGGGAAATGCTCCCTGTGCACCTGCAGGGTGTCTGGGCAGGTGGAGGAGTCAGCTCCGAGCTGGGAACAGCGTCAGTCAGAGGGGTGAACACAGGTGGAGAGCAGGACTGAGCAGGACCCTTCCTCCTCACGTCCCATGTGCTCAGGTGGCCAGAAAATTTACCAGGCTTGGTAGAATCATGGAACGCTTCGGATTGGAAGGGTTAAAGATCATAGTGGTTGAGGCATGCTGGGGACAGGCAAGACCCCAAAACTGGCTGGTCAGGGAATCAGCAGAGCCTGAGCCTCAGCTCCTCAAGAGAGTTTGGACACTTAATTAAATGTGAGAGCAGCAGGAGCCTGGCATGTGCCCAGCGCCAAGGGCTGGTTACTGTCTGAGCACTTAAGAGGATTAAAGCAGCGGCGCTTCTGTAATCTGTGTGATCAGTGTGTGATCAGTGTGTGATCTGGGTGTGATCTGGGTGATCTGTGTGTGATCAGTGTGTGATTTGTGTGATCAATGTGTGATCAGTGTGTGATCAGTATGTGATCACTGTATGATCAGTGTATGATCTGTGTGTGATCACTCTATGATCAATGTGTGATCAATGTATGATCCGTGTGTGATCAATGTATGATTTGTGTGATCAGTGTGTAATCTGTGAGCGATCTCTTTGCCTGGGGGGCTCTCTCTGTGTGATAGCAGCGCTGGACTGGCCAGCACAGCACTCCCAGTGGCCACAGCCACAACGGGGACGGACAGGTCACTGCTGGGGGTGTGGGCTCCCCGGTAAGGGAGCAAGGCAAGCGTGTGGCCACCACGCTGTGTGCCACAACCCCCCGAGCCGCAGCCACAGGGTCCCGGTGCCGGCACTCACCGCCTGCAGCTTGATCTGGGCACACACCGACCTCTTCCTGACGGCGGCGAAGCTGCTGGCGAAGGTTTTCCTCAGGCAGGCGTTGCGGTGCAGGGCAGCCTGGGAGCGCCCGTCCAGCCCGGCCAGGGCTCGGCAGCACAGCGGAGCGCTCGCCCGCGGCTGCACCAGCTCCCGAACCGCGGCTCTGCCGGGACACACACGGCCGGATCGGTTTCCCAGCTTCTTCAACAGGGATGCAACACCCAAGGCCCCAAATTCCAAATTGGTGCTGCTCTGCACGGTGGACCAGGATGCTGGCACACCCCAACCCGCTTCATCCTCTCTGCTCCGAGCATGGAGCTGTTCACTGCTGTTAAAGCTTCCCTGGGTTGAAGCCCAAACCAAATGAGGCAGGAGTACACAAGCAGAGGGTTAAAATCCCCCTGTGTGCACAGACACCTGCAGCACTTCAGTTCCCTTTCAATTCCAATTTATTTTACAAGGTTGCTCAAAGCACTTGGGAAAACCTGGGCAGCTGCTGGTGAAGCCTCACGGCTCTGACTTGTGCTGGATCGCCCACAGGCAGGGACATCTTCCACTAGCCCGGGTTGCTCCAAACCCTGTCCAACCTGGCCTTGGACACTTCCAGGGATGGAACAGCCACAGCTGCTCTGTGCCAGGGCCTCACCACCCTCACAGCCAGGGAATTCTCCCCAATATCCCACCTAACGCTGCCCTCTGGCAGTGGGAAACCATTCCCCCTTGATGCCCCACACCACCCTCTGTCTCTGGAGCAGGTTTGCAGCTCAGGGCAGGGACATCCCCCATCCTCCTCCCACGGGCACAGGGTTCCCCCCCGGCGCTGTGGCACTTCCTGGCACTTACACCGTGGAATTCTGCAGCACCTGGATGGCATTCTGGGTTGAGAGGTTGAACTTGGCTTTGCTGACCCAGCCCGTGAGGTCGTAGCGCACGGGGGCCGTGCCCAGCTGGTGGCAGATCTCGAAGTGCAGGGTCTGCTCACACCTGCGCAGGTGCCCGTCACCTGTGACAGCGGCAGCACCCCAGGTCCGGCCAGAGAAAAGCCCAGTGAGGGGTTAAATCCTCCACATCTCCCAAACTCCCAAAGTAAATTGTGATGGCAGAGGCTGGGCAGCCAAGCCGAGCCCAACTCACCCTCCTGGTCGGGTCCCTTGGTGGCGAAGTAGGAGCAGAGGCGCTCGAAGGCAGTGCCATCCCCGGAGCCTGGGATCAGCACCTCCTCATCCAGGATCCACAGCAGCCCCCGGCGAGCGGCCCCGGGGCTGCCTGGGAGCACCTGAGGCTGCCGAGGAACACGAGGGCTCTGTGCTCTAGCCACAGCCACGCCAGCCTGCTCTGCCCCCTCCATCCTGCTCTGCTCCCTCCATCCTGCTCTGCTCCCTCCATCCTGCTTTGCTCCATCCTGCCTGCTCTGCTCCCTCCATCCTGCTTTGCTCCATCCTGCTCTGCTCTGCTCCCTCCTGCCTGCTCTGCTCCCTCCATCCTGCTTTGCTCCCTCCTGCTCTGCTCCCTCCATCCTGCTCTGCTCCCTCCATCCTGCTTTGCTCCATCCTGCTCTGCTCTGCTCCCTCCATCCTGCTCTGCTCCCTCCATCCTGCTCTGCTCCCTCCATCCTGCTTTGCTCCATCCTGCTCTGCTCTGCTCCATCCTGCCTGCTCTGTTCCATCCTGCTCTGTTCCCTCCATCCTGCTCCCACTGCCCAGCTGTGACCCCCATCCCAGAGCAGACCCACCCTGATGTCCAGACATCACCCTCAGCAGTGACAGTGTCCCAGAGGAGCCCATCAGCCCAGGCTGGAAAGGGTGATGGATTGGTCAAGGAGGGCCCTTATATTTTAAAAAGCCAAAAAGGTCCTGGTGGATGCTGTGCCCCTCCCTCCCTGCAACACCTCAGGTTGCTCTGGGATGCTCCACAGGGTCCCACTCTGCCTCTGGAGCCCTCACTGCTTGGAGCAGCAGGATGCAGAGGGGACAGGGTACCTGGGAGCAGCTCAGGTCGATGATGGACAGCGTGGCCAGTGGAGAGCACTCTGGAAGATCAAAAGACACCTCAACATTTTCCTGGAAAACATCATTTAAAAGCTTGTTTCAGTCGTGGGATGGCATCTGGAAGTCTACATTACTAGGGAAGGGCACATCTCTCCTTACTCAATGATGTGTGTGTTAAACCATAGGAATTCAGTTATTTTCCCAGGGCTAGAGGCATTATGGTAACTCCTTCAAGCCTATAATAAGTTCATCTCTGCCTGTAGGTTTCTCAGCAGCTTATTTCTGCAATAATTTATCATTTTCCTTTCTATTCTCTATTATTCATCACCTGAGGAAAAAGTCATCTGTGACAACAGAAGGGAACAGTCTCCTGAGCTGGAGCAAGTGTATAATAGAATTCCAGAGTGCTTTGGGTTGGCAGGGACCTTAAAATCATCTCATTCCAACCCCCCTGCCACAAAGCTTCCACAAAGATGCCAAGAGAGCATCTCTGGCACATCAGAAATAGCCAAGAGGATTCAGAACTGAGGCAGGGGGTGGAGAGGGAGGCTTTGCTCCACGCAGAACCCCCCCAGTTCTGCTGCAGTGAAGCTCCTGAGTTACTCACTCACCCCACAGCGGGACACAGAGACCCCTGGGGACAAAGGCAGCCCCACTCCCCAGGTGCTGGGAGCAGCTCCCAGCCCCTGCTCCTCACCTCTTTGTACCTCTCCATCTCCCCCAGGAAGGTTTTCTCGTAGAAGAGCCCCTGCAGCCTCTCCTGGACGTAGTTGTGGCACAGCTCCTCGAAGGTGGCCGGCCGCTCGCTCCGCTGCTGCCGCGGGCTCTGGAAGCCAGGGGTGTCCACCACGGCAATGGAGGCCATGGAGAGGTGCTGGGAGGAGAAGGACCTGGGAAAAGGCACACACAACACCAGGATTTACCCACAGGTAGGAGCAGAGTGGTGCCAGCCAGGCCCTCGTGGTGCCACAGGAGCATGGGACATGGGTGTCCCAAGTGCCAGCGCAGCTCCCATATTAAGATTTTTCACACAACTGCCTGTTTTTTCCAGCAGGAATCCAGCAAGAATCCAGCAGGAATCAGGCACCTGCTCCATGCCCCTAGAGAAGGCACTGCCACCCCCAGCCCCAGCGCCCAGCAGATCTTTGGTACCTGTTAATGAGCGAGACCACGGCAGCAAAGAGCTCCTCGTAGAGCCCCGAGGCCATTCCCTGCACACACTCCACTCCTGACAGCTTTGGCCCTGGAACAGTGAAGGGAAGAGCAGGAACAGCCAAGTTCATTTCCAGCCAAGTTCATCCTGCACGGAGCTGAGGTGGCACCCAGGATTCCCCGGATTGTGGTGCAGGAGAACCCACACCACTCCACAGATCACCCCTGCACATCCCCTCGCCTGCCTTCAGCTCCTCTCCTGCCTCACGTGGATTTAAGGAATACAATTATTGCCATGCCACTTCCTCAAGTCCTTGTTTTTATCGGGATAGTTTGCAAGGCCCAGCTGGAATTCTGCTGCTGAGCATCATGGAATCATCAAGGTTGGAAAAGACCTCTAAGATCATCAAGTCTAACTTTTAAGGAATGTGGGAAGGCTGACCTGAAATCCAGGCAATATCTCACCCTCCCACCTTGCACGAGCTGGATCTGCCTCCATGAATTAGATCCATGCAATAATTTAAGGTTTATGGTGGCTCAGCAGCACAATCCCTGATCCAGATCCTGAGCACAACACCAGCCCAGCTCCATTTGTGCAGTTTGGGGACTTCCACTGTTTTTCTAGGCAGAGCTCTCACAGCATTTCAGCCACATCACTTATCTGAATTCACCTGATTTCATGTGTCCCTAAGGGGGGTCAGGCAGGGCCAGCTGGAGAGCTGAGGGCAGCGACGTGACCCAGCACAGTTAATGATTTTATGAATATCAAGAGACCTCACTGGGCATCACAGCCTAAGGAGAACAGGACAATTTGCCTCACCATCCCCTCTCCTGCAGAAATAAAGGGAAAAAGGATGGGACATCCCAGTACCTGGTGTGCTGTCCTCTGCTTGGGGCTGGCCCCGTGCTGTCACCTGTGCCAGGATGTGCCTCAGGTGGTGTTTGAAGACAGCAGTGCCCAGCTCCTCCACGTCACAGCCCAGCACCTCGGCAGCACGGCTGGCACTCTCAAACCTCAGGAACTGCTTCCTGCCAACTGCAGAGGGGCACAGGGGGCTCAGCCAGGGCCAGCTCTGCCCCAGCATCACCAAAACACTCCCATGCCCTTCCTCATGCACCCCCAAAATCAAAATGGTCCAAAGCAAGTCGGGAAACACAGGACAACAGTGTCCGAAAAGTTTGAGCAGATCAAAGCAGCAGATGTGCTGGTGGGAGCTGATGGGATTACCAACCAATCCCTCGAAATCCGGGATCACCTTTCAGGGTCCCAGCAGTGTTTGCTGTCCCCACAGCCAGGAGCAGACATCACTCACATCCGGTGATAATGATTCCAGCTTAATGATTAAAATCAATAGGGAAGTAATCTGCAGGATTAATCCCTTTACAAATCCAGGGCAGAAAGGTGCCGTGGAGGCAGCCAGGCAGCACAGCCCAGGCATGGGGGATGAGCCAAAGTCACCCAGAGACCTCAGGGTGGCACTTTTGGGTGGTGGGTGAGGAGCTCAGGGGGCTCGCAGCTAAAATTAAAACACAGCTGATGGCTGGTGGCAGGGAAGAGGGTGTGGGATGGAGAGAGAGAAGTGGCCACATCCTGGGGAGATCCATGGAGGACTCACTCCTGGCCGAGGGGATGCACAAAGCAGGGCTCGAGGGCCCTCACACCCATGAGAGCCCCCTTCTCCCTTCCCCTTTGATCCTTTCCCAGTATTTTCTATGCTGACTGAAGGATTCCAACATCAAGGGCTGTGCTGGAGCAGGCAGGGGAATTGCCTCAGCACTCCAGGCTTTGATTTATTCTGTTTTCGCTTGTTCTTGTCTGAGCTGGCTGGACAGACGCTGATTCCTGTCAGACACAAAAGCTCTGCCTGCCAGGGAGTTGGAGGGGCTGGGGGCCAGGGCTGCACAGAGCTGGCTGGAATCCCACACTGCCTATTCCAATACCCCTCTGTGCTCCAGCATCCCACACACTGCCCACTCCAGCACCCCACACTGCCCATTCCAGCATCCCTGGGATAAACAAGAAGGTCCACTCAGCCCTGGCTTCACCAGGCACCATTTTACCCTCCATAAACTATAACCAGCAGCAGCTCCACATGGCTCTCCTGAGAGTGATGTGACCATGGAAAATTCGCTGACTTTAACACCTGAAGGGAATTATTTCAGCTCGGGTAATATTTAAGGGAAGCAGAAGTAAAACACAGGGTCAGCACTCACAGGGACAGCTCAGCCTCTCTTTCCCATTTCTCAGCCCATTTCCAAGCTGCTCAGTGCCCGATTTCCTGGATTCCCAGGACGTGATGCCACAGGGGTGGGTCTGTGCAGACCCCCCTGGGCCACAGCAGCAGCTCAAACACTCACCCTGGGCTATTGCTGGTGGTCTCACTGACCCCAAAACTCCCCCCTGGCTGTCTGGGTGCTCCTGTCCCTCCCTTCTGCTGTCCTGGTGCCCTTGACACCTCTGCAGGGTTTGGGGCAGCTCAGCGTCCTCCACCTGAGCAGCAGGTCCCAGCCCTCCTACCCGGTGGTTCTCCTCCATTCAAAGGCGTTCAGGATGCTGGATTTGGAGCAGCCTCGCTGTGCCAGGGGGTTTGGAGTGACTCCTGACACACCTGTGGCAGCACCAGGGGGGTGGAATGGCAGCCACCTCCACTACAGGTGCGTGGTGGGAAGCCCACAGGGAGCTGGGAGCTTTATTCTGATATCAGCCAGCAAAAGGACAGCGTGAGAGAGAGCTGAACTCCCCCCCGCTGCACCCCAAACCTCCCTTCCGCTTACAGGGGCAGCAAATAAATTAAAACAGGGGATTTTCTGCAGCCCACAAAGGGACTGGAGCACTCAGGTGAATGGTGCCCGGGGTGCCCTGCTGGCCTCCAGCTGCCAGGCTGCTTTCCGAATAAAAGAGCTGCTCGAATACATTTCAAAGGCAGCAGGAAGGGCTGACGCCAGGATAGAGCAGAACGAGCTTTTGAAATTCAACCTTTTCTTCTCAGCGTTTTTGTAGCTGCAAATGCATTTTCCACCCCCAGCCAGGGAGAGGTGGTGCTGTTCCCTCCTGGTTTATTCCTGCACAAACTGAACGGGTGAGGAGAGAAGGGAAAAAGGTGCCTTTAGCCCACACTGGGGCCCGTTTAACACGGGGCTGTGGATGGGGATGGAGGAGGAGCGGGGCTGAGCTCCTGAATGCTCTGGAAAAGCAGTGCCAAGGCTCCCTTTGGTGAGATTTCAAGGAGAGGATTTGGAATACACAGCATCAAAGGGCATGAAAGGGGAAGGGAAGAGATGGCTATCGGGAGACAGGTTTAACCACATTAAAAGAGTCGTCGCCCCCACTGAGACTTTTGCTCCACCCAGCTTTGATCCATTTTTTATCCATATTTCCTTTCATTTCTCCCCTTTTGTTGACACACGGTGAGGGAATCAATACCAGAGTGAGCGACACTGAGACATGCTCTGCGTGTTAATCCCACACCAGAGTGCGCCTGGAGCTGCCTGGAGCTGCTACTCCCATTCCTGCTCCTGCTCAAAGAATGGAGCAGCATTTGTTGGATGCAGCGTTCAATTCCCTCCCAGACTGATTTACAGAGGGCTGAATGTGCAGGAAGTCTGAGCAAAGCAAAACTCCCTGTGACATCCCTCCAGCTGCCCTTGAGCTGGGCACTCCCAAAATAAGACACTTCTCCAAAATCTGCTCTCCTGAAAACTCACAGGGCAGAAGGACTTTCAAATTTTTTTGGCCAAGAGTCTTCTGATATTCATCCGCCTAAGAGCATAGGGTCATCTATAAAAGCTGGAAGGGCATTAAGGTAGATGGAAATGAGGAAAGAGAACACCAAAAAGGAGAAAAGAGAACTCACTGTAAGTCATGACAGCATCTATCCTTTTAAAATAATTAATAAATGATTAATGGCATAAATTACCATAAGATGTGTTATGACATGTTGCAGAGACATTTATAAATGTCTGTGGCTTAGTTTATGGCAGCCTTTATGCAGCCCTCATAAATTGAAGTGTGTAAATCAATGTGGCTGCCTCTAAAATGGGTTAGAGCAGGTCCTAAAATAATTTGTAAGGGATAAGGCAATTTCTGCTCGCCCGTATTAACAAAGTCTCTATAAATACAATCTTCATCCAGACTCAGCCTATTATAATTCAGTTACTGTGGTAGACACTCAAGAGATGATGAAATTAGTGCTGACCTGAGGCTGTCCCTTCGTGGTGTCACTGGGGACAATGTGCCAACCAAGGTGTCACCCATCCCAGTCCTTCCTAAGGAGCTGGCATGAGGTGACACCCAGCAGCCTGTCCCCATGTGTCCAGAAGCCCCCACGAGGCAGGACACCAGCATCCCACACCCCACCACGGAGGAAGAGCAAGGAACGACTTGGAGCCACCACGAACGGAGCAGCCTTGGGATGAGCATCATCCCTGCACAGCCCCAAACACTGATCCCTGCCAGGACACGCTCCCTCCCTGCTCCAAGCACAGACACAAGTGCAGAGGGGCCTGGCAGCTGGCCTGTGAGCCAAACCGAGTTAGTAAAAGAAACAGCAATTGATGAATTCTGAGTGTAACCGTAGCAAAGAAGAAGACAAAGCCATTAGCACGAAAATTCATTTTAAAAGACACAATTTTTTTTTGTACTAAGCTACATGCATAAGCAAACGTGTATACAAGCCTTACTAACTTTTTGCAAAACTTTTGCCAAATATATTGAGGCTAATTGCTTTGCACCAATTACTATAATAAGTTATTGCGATGTAGTCAATGCCTTGAGATCACGCTTTGTTAAGAATATATAAACTCTATACTCTATATAAACTATATTTATATATATAGAAATATAGAAATATATATAGAATATATATATTTCTATATCTATTTCTATATAAATTTCTCTATCTATTTCTAAATCTATTTCTATATAAATATAGAAAACACACTAAATAAAGAAGGACGCCGTTGTTATTCTGTTCTTGTGTGTGTGTGTGTGTGTGTGTGTCACGTCTGACCTGCTGGTGACAGACAAGGTGTGAGGGAAGCAGAGACAGGATTCCCCTCACCTCTGCAGGCTCCAGCAGCTCCCAGGTGGTAGATCCCAGCCAGGATTCGCCACACGGCCGCCTGCTCCTCTGTGCTGATGCCCAGCGTGCCCATGGCAGCCCGGAGCTGGGAGAAGGCCACCGAGGCTCTCTGCTTGTCCTCAGGCTGCAGGGGGACAGAGCCAGGGGATGTCACTGCCTCTGCTGGGCACTGTGCCCCACAGAAGGGAGAGTGAAACCATCAGGACAGCAAGGAAACACAGCAAGGGACCCTCAGAAAATTTGGACCAAGTGGGGAAGCCACTGGCAGGTTCCTGGGGTGCCTGGTGTTGGGAACAAGCAGGATGCATCACCTTGTCATACAAGGATTTGTATGTAATAATTCCCACTTCATGGGAGCCTACAGAGCAGCAGCTGGAGGTGGATATTTTATACCATCCATCATTTATTTCATTTATATCATGGTTTGGGTTGGAAGGGATCTTAAAGCTCATCTCCTTCCAAGCCCCTGCCATGGCAGGGACACCTTCCACAGCCCAGGTTGCCCATGGAGCCCTGTCCCCTCACTCTTCACCAAACACACCTGCCCAGAGCTGAGCAGCAGGACCTCACCTGCCACCTCCCACCAGTGGCACCCTGTCCTGCAGCTCAGGGACTGCTCTGTGGGGCCAGGAGCCACCAGCTCCAGCGGGCAGCATCCCACCTTGGCAGGGACCAGGGGAAACTCCCCATGCTGGGACGGCAAATCCCCAAAAATCAGAGCTGTGGAAGGAGGGTAAAACCCCATCTCTGAACCCAAACCTGCTGCATCAGCAGGGTGAGGACCTTGCTGTGCCCTCCCTAGAGCTGCTGCTCCAGCAGCAGATTCTTTTGGCTGCCAAAGTGGAGCAGGAGCTCCCTAATGAAGATGGAATATTGGATTCATCAGTAGATGATGTAACTGCAAATTGCTGCAATTCATCCCAGCACTTTGGCTCGTGGACAATCTGCTGGGGCTCTGCAGACAGCTCAGACTAATGAGGGGCTGGAGGTGGGAATCAGCTGTGGAGCTTTAACCCCTAATAATTCACATTCTAGGCTGCCCAAAGGATGCTCTTGCCCCTGGGAGTTGCTGCTGCAGGGGAACATCCGGGATAGGTGACCTTGGAGCAGCAGGATCTGGTGCCAAGGTGGCTGTGGCTGTGGAAAACCCAAGCAGACATCCCAGGAAGGGCAGCCCCCGTCCCAGCAGCTCCCCTGTGGTGTCAGAGGGGTGCTGGGGGGGCTGTTTGGGCAGAGCCTCCCTCACATCCCAACATTCCCTCCCTCCCCTCCAGGCTCCCTGTACAGTGGCATCATCACTGGAGTCACCCAGGGACAAGTCATTCTCTAACTGGTGGTGACAAACGGGGTGCCCTGCAGCATCCCACTTCAGACTCCAGCATTTCCCTCTCCCTACCTTTGTGAACGGTTTGATCCCAAAGGAATTGCTCTCAGCCACCTGGTGCAGGTGCAGCATCGTCCTGGGAGTAGTCACAAAAAAAATAAGAGAGTCAAGCTCCCTCCTTGCCTGCCCGGAGCACCCCCAGCCACCTTTACAACACCATCAGAGAATCCTGGATGGGACAGGCCACCACAGCACTGCCCCACGCAGGGACATGAGCTGGTGCACCAGGAGCCTCCTCCTGGGGATATAGCCTGAGGGGAAGTGAGAGGGAAAGGGAGCTCTGTCTCATTTCTCACCCCAATTTCAGCTTTAGTGGAGGGGCAAAAAAGCACCAGGAAATGCCCTCATTCCACAGAAAAATCCCTGCAGCCCCATTAACACGTTAATTGATCTCACAATCTCTTATCAGGTCTCAAAACCCCATTGATGGAGGGAATTTGGGTATAAAGGATGGGGAATCCCTGGGAGCCCGGGGCTGTTGGAGCCTCACACCCACCTCTCTGTCACATCCAGCCCCGCCAGCAGCAGTGGGAAGATGTTGAAGCTGCTCTCTCCTTCGGGCTGCTGGGCAACGCGGGCACTCTCCAGCAGCAAGGTCTGGGGAGGGAAAAGGGGACAGGGACATGGGGAGATGCTCTGGGATCTGCCAAGGAGGGAAGGATTTCTCCTTGCAGGGACTCAGCTGGGTTTGGGGGCTGCTCCTCCCACCCAGGGCTGTATCATGATCCAGGCAACACTTCAGTGCATGAAAGCAACACCCGCGGTCCCTCTGAGCTTCCAGGGGTCTGGGCAGTGCCATGGCCCCAGCAAAGATGCTGCAGGACTGGGATAAGTCATTGCCTGGGCTCGAGACAAGCCCAGCTCAGCTCCAGCCTTGCCTAAGGTGTTCAGTGCCAGCACTGGAGCCAGCAGTGAGTTTGCAGAGCTGGGGGTCCCCATCCCACTGTCCCACGGACGTGCCTGGATGGTTCTGGTGGCACAATGGGGACATTCCCACTCCTGCACAGGGACAGCTCCAACGGGCCACCAGCTCCCCGTGGGTGCCCAGGGCAGAGCAGGAGCAGCAGTGGGAAACCCTGGTGCTCCCCAGGAGCAGACAAAGCTCCAGCCCTCCCCCAGACAAGGCCCAGGGGCATGGGGAGCTCTGATTAAAGAGCTCTGATAAGAGCCCTGACGGTGATAAAAGCCCTCTGAGGCTCAGCTCCAGGCGGCTTTGAGGTGCTGCTAATGAAATGCTGAATTATACATTTCCTCATCAACATTTCATCCCAGCACTGCTCCCAGCTCCCTGCCAGGGACGGGGACAGGCTGGAGGACCCTGCCACACTGCTGACAGAGCTTCTGCTCAGGGGCTATGTGGGCACCTCTGGTTTAGGAAGAGCAGGGAGCAGAGCAGGGAGCAGAGCATCGCTCCTCATGCCCAGCCTGGCTGGGAAGTGCAGCACGGGGGAGGCTCATCCCCACCCCAAGGACCCCCATTTTCAGCCACAGCCCTCCCATCTCACCAGGTGCCAGGTACCTGGAGGTGAGCAGCAGTGACCTGGCCAGTGGCACTGAAATCCAGCGACAGGACCATGGAGAAGCGTGTGGAGCTGCTGCTGTGGCTGGTGGTCACCGAGCCAAAGGCTCCCAGCACTGTGAACATCGCCTGGATCTTCTCCACTGCAACACAAACCCCATCAGAGCCCCTCTGAGCCCCTGCAGCTCTGGAGGAGGTGTCTCCTCCTGCCTCACCTCTACCTGCTCCTCCTGGGGTCTGTCCCAGCCCTGGGGAACGGGCCAGGCATGGGGTCAGCACCCCATAGAGGGTGTACACTGATGGGAACGGGATGTGCCAGCTTGCCCAGCCTGTTCCAGGCCGTCCCTCAGTGCTGTGCAAGAGCACGATGTACCCAGGAGAGCTCCAGAATCCAATCCTGCCCTCTGAAGCCGCTCTGGAGCAGCGCTTCCTCCCGCGTCACCAGTAACCCGAGCAGGTGGGAAAGCGCTGCCCCAGGCACCGGGGTCATTCGAGTAATTCCCTCCCGCTGCTCACGCCGGTGTTTATCAAAGCAGCAAATCTGTTGAGGCTGGGACGGGGACAGTGGCACTCGCGGCCACACCGGCTGCTTAGGAGCCACCCCAGTGGGCACAGATCAGGCCAGGATTTTGTGTGTCTGTGTGCCCCCAGCCTGCACAGGCTCTGTGTGCTGCCCTTGCTCAGCACCGGGCATGCAGAGCCATCCCTGCCCGCACCAGAGACCCTGCCCGTGCCTGTGACCCTGCTCACACCTGTGACCCTGCTCACACCTGAGATCCTGCTCATATCTGAACCCTGCCCACACCTGAGACCCTGCCCGTACCTGTGACCCTGCCCGTGCCTGAGACCCTGCTCACACCTGAGATCCTGCTCATATCTGAACCCTGCCCGTACCTGTGACCCTGCTCACACCTGTGACCCTGCTCACACCTGAGATCCTGCTCATATCTGAACCCTGCCCGTACCTGTGACCCTGCCCAGACCCTGCCCGTACCTGTGACCCTGCCGTCCAGGCTGCCCGCCGTGCCCACCAGATACTCCAGAGCGCTCTGGCAGCACCGGGTCCTGCCGGCCCCGCTGTGCCCCAGGGGGACGATGGCCTGGTCCTGCCGCTGCATCAGCAGGTTCCTGTAGGCTCTGTGTGCCAGCGAGCAGATGTGCGGGGGAAGGTTGTCCCGCTTCCCCCTGGGAACCTGCGGGCAGGGAGAGAGTGACAGAGCACGTCCCGAACAGGCTTCTCATGGAGAAAATCCTCAAGATATTCACACTCAGGATGATGATTGCTCCATAGGATGCAGAACCTCCAGAGACTGAGTCCTCAGAGCACCCCCAGCCCCAAGACCAAGCACCTCCAGAGCATTCCTGGCCATCAGTATCTTCAGAGCAGCCCCCTCCCAAATCATCCCCGGTCCCGAGTGTCGCCAGAGCATTCCAAGTCCCCAAACGTCTCCAGAGTATTCCCAGTCCCAAATGTCCCCTGAGCATCCTCGATCCCAAATGTCCCCAGAGCATCCCCAGTCCGAAATGTCTCCTGAGCATCCCCGATCCCAATTGTCCCCTGAGCATCCGGAATGTCCCCGCACTGTGACGATCCCACGGTGCCACCTGCCGGCCCCGCCGTGCCCGGCGCCCTCCGCCACTGTCCCCAGGAGGGTTGGTGGCCGCTTCCCACGGGAGGTGCCGCTGCCCCAGGTCCCTTCTCTCACCTTCCCGGCTCCGGTGGGCGCGGGGCCGGTGCCGATGGCCACCAGGCTGGGCCCCGCGTAGGTGCAGGGCAGGCGGGCACGGAAGCGCTGCCGCAGCGTGTTCAGGACACTGCACTCGTTGAGGCTGATGAGCATGGCCAGATCCTCGGCCTGGTCCAGGCTGGGGGGGTTGGTCTGTGGGAACAGAGACCCCTCAAGCTCTGCTGGCATGGCAGGGCTGTGCCACACCCGCTGGCACCCCAACACCTTGGGCACAGCCAGCCTGGAGAAGCATCACTGTGCCCAGGCACTGCCCTGCAGCAGGGCTCCCATCCCTGCGCCAGCCCAGGGCTCACCTGTGGGAAATATAAAAGGTATAAAACTCTCAGAAAGCTGAGAAATCCTAGCCGGGGGTAGGAGGGATGACTGCGTTAGATCTTGCAGACATTGTGGTGCCAATTATGAAACGACAGCACATATAATCGGGAATTGTCCAATCACTCAAGATGCCAGGATTAAGAGGCACAATTCCATCTGTGAAACCCTTAGTGGTAAAGGTAAAAGGGAGGACTGGACTGTGTGAAAGCAAATCTCAAGATGGAGAATGCAAGAATGCTTAAGATGCGAGGACAAGAAACAGCAGGGCTATGAGCTGTGTAAAGATTTTCCACCAGGAAAACATGTTAAGCAAAATCGTAGAAATATGTAAGCTTAATAATGAAGCTTTATCCATTGTTTTAAGCTGTTACAAGCAAGTATTGTTCAAAGCAAGATGTACGTGCAGCTTTATTAATTGGCCTGAGCAAACGCTTGTCAGCTTTTAATATTATGCTATTGGCTAGAAAGTCGTTAAAAGACTTTGTAACAAAAAAAACTTCTAGTGGCTGAAGCTGTGTCCATCTCCTGCGCTTAGCTCTGTAAAATGAGGCTGATTATTGTGATGGAATAAAGGCATCAAGACAGCTGCTCCAGCAGTCTCATCCTGTTGTTTGTGCACATATATATGTAAATATAAGGAAAAAAAGTATCCCAAGAACCAAGACTCACCCTCTGCACGCAGTCCTCGTCCACCTCAGTGACGGTGCCATCCTCGTCCCGCCGCACCCTCACCCTCCCTGCTGGCAGCTCCGGTGTCCCCACGTCTGGCTTGAGCTCTGTGGCTGAAGGAAAGGCTGGTGAGTGTCCCCAAGAGTGGAACAGCCCAGGGCACAGCCAGCTGTGGGCTGGGGAGATGCCAAAGGGACAAACCCAACCCCGACCCCAGCAGGGCACAGCACCCGGAGCCTGCTCTGCTCCCGACACGTCTCATCCAGAGCAGAGGAGGGAGAGTTACCCAGCGTGAACCCGTCCTGCTGCACCAGCCAGACCTTCTCTGCCTCGTACCAAACATCCCTCGGGGCCTGCGGGGAGGAGAGAGGGGGATTGGGCAGGAGCAGGAGGAAAGCTGAGCTGCACAAACTGCCTTTGCCGCAGGGACAGCGACATTTCCACACTCCTGCCCCTCTGCTCCCTGCCCATCCATGCCCGGGGTCACCCTCCTGCCAGCCCCAGCCCACGGGAACGGGAGGAGCTGCATGAAACCAGAAAACTGCACCAGTGCCTCAAAACACAGATAACACCTGACACATTACCTGGTCCTTGTCCGTGGTCTCGCCCGATGCCTCTTTATCCTGGTCCTTTTCCATGCTCTTGCTCATCTCTTTGCTCCTTCCCGATGTTTCTTTAGCCTGGTCCTTGTCCGTGCTCTTGCCAGTCCCTTTGCTCTCTTTCAGCATCTCTTTACTCTTTCCCAGCTCTTCCTTCATCTTCCCCACCTCTTTTCCCACATCTGTGGACTTCTCTTGGATTCCTCCTGGCTCCCGCTTGAGATCCTCTGACTTGTTTGTGGCTTTTTCAGGCTTTTTGATCTCCCTTGGCTCCTTCTTGCCACCTCCAACATCTTTCTTCATCTTCTCTGGTTCTTTCCTGGCTGACAACAGCTCCCTCTGGGTTTTCACCTTGGCTGGGGGCTCCTCGAGTCTCAGGGGTGTCCCCTTCTCCTTCTTGGTGTTCTCAGGGACTGTCCCCTTCTCCTTCTTGGTGTTCTCAGGGACTGTCCCCTTCTCCTTCTTGGTGTTCTCAGGGAATGTCCCCTTCTCCTTCTTGGTGTTCTCAGGGACTGTCCCCTTTTCCTTCTCGGTGGTCTCAGGGACTGCCCCCTTCTCCTTCTTGGTGTTTTCAAGGACTGTCCCCTTCTCCTTCTTGGTGTTCTCAGGGACTGTCCCCTTCTCCTTCTTGGTGTTCTCAGGGACTGTCCCCTTCTCCTTGGTGCTCTCAGGGATTGTTCCCTTGGGCACTTCCTTCACTGGGATTTTGCTGCCACTCTGGGAGCCCTGGCTGGGTGCAGGGGCAGGAGCTGGGGGGCTGCCCCCTAGAAACGAGTCCTTGGAGCTCTTCCCCAGCCACAATGGCTTTACCACCTTGGGACCCCCTGGGCGAGGGGTGTCTGCTGGTTTGGGGGTGGTCTCTGACGGTTTGGAAGAAGCCTCTGCTGTTTTGGGGGATGTTTCGGCTGTTTTTGAGGATGTCTCCGTTGGTTTGCAGGGCGTCTCTGTTCTTTTTGGGGGTGTCTCCGCCGGTTTGGGGGCAGGTGCTGCTGTTTTGGGGGATGTTTCTGCTTTTTTGGGGGGTGTCTCGGCTGGATGGGGGGCAGGTGCTGCTGGGCCAGGTACAGAGGTTTTGCTGGGGACAGTCCCCACCACAGCCTTGGCCCCCTGCCCCTCTGCCTTCAGCCCGTTCCTCAGTGGCCCCTCGCTGGTCCCCCCTCCTCGGGCCTCGCCGTCCTTCCCCACGGGCTGCCAAGCAAAGGAGAGGAGCCTGGTGTGACACCTGGGGACACCTGGGGACATCCAGCTCCCTGGTGGGTGCTGTGGGAGGTCCCTCAGTGCTCACCTCCTCCTTGGTGCCCACCCTGCTCTCCTTCCTCTGCCGTGCTGCCTTGGCTTCCTGCTCGGTCTCCCGGACCAGCTGCTTGATGAACCCCCCCGGGATGACCGACAGGAGCAGGGGGGGTGCAGATGGGGGTGGCCCTCGGTCCTCGTCACGAATCTGGGTTTGGGAGCAGAGGTGGGTCACAGGGCAGGCACAGGGACAGCAGCCAGCACAGCCTGGTAGTGGCAGCAGGGCTGAGCATTGCCCTGGCCCCTGGTGAGACCACAGGGCACTCATGGGCACCAGGCTGGGTCAGGGATGCTGAGGGAGGAGAAAATCCCAGAGAGAAGCGCCCAGGTTGGTGCAGCTGCCGGGGCTGGCACAGCAGGAGCCCATGAGCACTGCCAGCTCTGCCCTGTGCCAGCAGCCCTGGCCTGGCCACAGGAGGAACCGTCCTGGCTGCAGCCAGGCAAGAAGCAGCTCCAGCATCACCACAGCCACATGCAGCCCCGCAGGTCACTCCGTGCCAGGCCCAGGGCAAAAGCAGCCCCACTTCCCACAGCTTTTCCAGCAGCAGCACCAGCATCAAACAAACCCTGCAGCCTCCTGCCAGGCTCACCCAGGCAGGCAAGTATCATTCAAACCACAACACTCAGGCTGTGAAGGAGCCCAGAGCCAGGGGGCTGGACACAGCACAAAGAAGTGCCCAGGGAGCTGTGGGGATGCGACCCCGGGGGCCGCTGCAGTGACACCCCCCCCAGCACTGAGCACCCAGCCCCAAAACAGCACCAGTGCCAGCCTGGACCGAGACTTTCCTTCTGCTCCCAGAGCGCCAGGCGCGAGGAGATGGCCATGGTGGCGGCGAGGCAGGACAGTGCTGTGTGGAGACACGCGGGGACACACCGGGCAGAGAGAGAGGAGAGAGTTAGCCAGGGGCTACTGCTGGCCCCAGAGCTGTGCCGGGCCGGCAGCACCGTGACCTTGCCGGGCATTGCCCACCTGAGCTCAGGGCACCAACTGGAGCGCGGCGGGGTGGCAATGCTGGGGAGGGCGAGGCCACCAGCAGCGACCAGGGTAGCTTGGGGAGAGGGTGGCACAGAGGGTTGGTGGCACGGGGGTGATGGTGGGACCCCACGGCTCCAGGCTGGGTGGCCGCAGGAGCCCGTCCGTGCCCCACTTGGGGCTGACCCCGGCTTCACCTGTCGGGATCATTCATGCACCGAGCGCGTCGGGGCTCGCCCGGCCCTGCCGTGCCTCTCCTTGTACAGTAAAGGGCAGGAGCGGCCAGGAGCGGGCTGGGAATGTCACTTGCCTTCCCGGGAGGCTGCTCCGAGCGCCACGTGTCCTCAGGGACCGGCGCTGCCCCCGCGCTGTCCCCCCAGCCGGGCTCTGCGGTCCCGGCAGAACTGGCCCCGATGGCACCGCAGAGCCCGGAGGGGGCGAGCGACAGAGCATTGTCACCCCCCGGCCGGAGAGGGACCCTCGTCCTGCCCCGCACACGGGGAAACACGGAGGGGACGTGCCTTGGCCAAGCACCCGGAGCGGCACCAGCGGGGCCCGGGACCACCGTGACCAGCACGGCGCTCCCTCCGCTCAGGATGCAGCCCCAGCCGGGCCGTGGAGTTTGGGTCTGGTCCTTACTGGACCCGCTCCTGCTGCCACCCAGGACCCGCTGCTACCCTGGTGCGTGCCACGAGCCGAGGCCATCGAGGGGTCCCCAGCCAGCGTCCCTCTCCCCGTCCCCGCTCCCATCGCTGCCCTGCCGCGCTCCTCTCCGCAGCACAGCCCCGCGCCTGGAAGCCGCCCCCGGAGCCGGGGCTGCCGCTATCGCCATCCATTCCCAACTAAAAATAGCCCTCCCGGCCGAGGGGCGCACCCACAGAGCCCGACCCCCACCCCGGGACCCCCCAAACTCCTGTACCTGGTGGGTGCTGGGTGCTGATGTCCCACAGCAGCACCGGGCTCCGCGGGACCCCGGCGAGCCGAGAGCGGCGGCGGCAGCACGGGGAGAGCCCCGAGGGTCAGCGGCCGCCTCCCCCCGCCCCCGCCGCGGTGGCAGCTGAGGTGACACATGTCACTGCTAAAAATACCCGCGGCGGTGGCACCGGGGCCTCGCCTGGGGAGAGGCGGTGGCACCGCGGGGCCCTCCTGTTTCTTGGCCTCTGCACCGGCTGGCACACGTGTGTGACCCGTGCCCTCCTTGGTGCACACCTCTGCACCCCGAAGAAATGGGGGAATCGCTGTGGTTGGGTGTGAGCCTACCTAGACCAGGCTGGTGCTGCCCGAGGGGACAACCTGGGCTGGGAGCCCAGCACGGGGCTCCCCAGAGCACCCCAGGTCCCCCCGCCAGCCCCAGCCCTGAGATGGGGCCGAGCTGGAGGAGGACCTGGGAGCAGAGCTCAAAATAGCCCCTGGCACCAACACCAGCCTGGTCAGCACCCGGCCAGGGCAGGTGGGAGGGGAGCAGCAGAGCGGACACGTGGTGGCCACATGGGGAAAAGGGTGACCCCCAGGGCTAGCAGGACCTGTGTCCCACATGCCCCGGCACCCAACAGCCAGGCAGAGAGCAGTGCACCAGCTCAGGCAAAGTCCAGCTGCAGAGGGGCAATGTCCCCACTTTGGCCACGCCACTCCAAAAGTTCCATGGACACACCCAGGGCATCGGCACCTACAGCAAGAATGGTTCTGGTAGTAAGAAAGGAAACAGGATTGTCAGTCTGGAGTCCCCTGGCAGGAGAGACCTGAGCATCTCTGCAACCCCAATCCCACCTGGGAACAGCAGGAGGACACGTCGTTTCCATGATCCTTCCCAGGCAGCCACATTTGGTGGAAAGCCACCCTTGGTCACTTGTCACACACCTCCCAGTCCCTCCTGGCACAGCCAGCACCGTCTCACCTGCAGGACACAGCCAGTGTGTCCCTTGGAAAAAACTAGAACAAACACCAAGCACAGGGCTGGGGGAGACAGAAGGGACTTACCTGTGCATGGAGCAGCGGGGCGTGGGGTCCATCCAGCTGTGCCCTGCAGGCAGCTCCTCATCCCAGTACATCCCAGTACATCCCAGTGCAGCCTCGGGAAGGAACAGGTGACACGGAAAGAACGAGACACCAGCACACACGCAAAGGACGGTTTTTATTGGGGTCTGGTCGTAGGAGAGAGCAGTTGTACTGACCAACACACAGAAGCAGCTTAGCTGTGCCAAAATAATCCGTTAAAAAAATACTGGCGGCAAGAACCGAGTGTGGCACACCCGCCACGACGGGGCTGTAAACTCCGGGACAGTCCGTGAGGAGCGAGGCCACAGCTCACAGGCACCGGGACCCTCCTCCCCACAATAAATATGGAAAGAGCCAAGTACATAAAACAAGGAATGATCTCATCGATACAATATCTAAAGTTATTTACAGATCCTGGCTTTGCTTACCATTAATTACACATTTTTGGACAGGTTCTCTTTCGATCATTTCCTTCATCGCGAGTTCGTGTGAATCTGCTCCTTTTTGTTTTAAAGGATCTAGTGAGGCACTGCTCACAAATCCCCTCTCTCAGGATGCTCCTGCTTTATTCTGTTTTTCATACACATTTTTTGTGCCATCTCACCCGCTGTCTGCTTTCTCCCTTTCCCTGAGAAGATGCCTGCTACCAACAGGAAAGCCTCTTCCCAGCCCATCTCCTTTTCCAGCCTGGAAACACAGCGTGTCACACAAACCCAGACCAACCTGGGCCTGGACAAAGCCACCTTCCTGCAGCTGTCCCCAGGTTCTCTGCCAAATCCCTGCCTGGACTCACCTCAGGCCAGCAGCACCAATCTCAGCACTGTCCCCACCACGGCACCTTTGCAGGGGTGACACTAAGGAGCCACAATGCCACCACCACCAGCTGCCCCCTCCCTCCAGGAACAGCTCGGGCTACAGCTCACCCCAAAATCCAATGGTTTCAGAGAGGGATATGGCAAAGAAGGCAGAGACTGCTCTGGGGAGCACAACAGGGACCCCTCCCTGCCCCAGGCAGCCCCTCAGCAAGGAGAGAACTTCAGCAGCAGGAAAATGCCCCATTTTACCCTGGAAATGCCACGGGGATCAGCCCTGACCAGCACAGACCTCCAGCCCCACCGCTGTGGAAATGAGAGCACACAATGTTACACCTCGGGTATTCCTCACACTGCACAGGCCCTGCTCACAACTGGAATTATTTTTAGGAACTGACCGACCTGATAAATTAAGGGCTATTTCTGTACCTCACTGGGGATGGAGGTGCTGGGGTTGGCTCTGCAGATGTGCCCAGATGTGCCCAGCAGAGGCAGCTCCTGGAGTGATGGTACAGGGGGTCCTGCCTGGGGGTCACCCACCCTCCCCACACCCCCGAGGGACAGTCCCTGCAGGTCCTGGGGTGACCACTCCCCTACTGGGACGTGACACCAAGCAGGGTCCTGCCCTGGCTCTAGGACAGGCACTGCTGCTGCCTCAGGATCCCGTTTTTAAGGATCAAATGATCTCCCCTCAAACACCAAACCCATCTCCAGGTAAGCACATTTTGGGTCCTGCAGGTCACTCACTCCTTCCCCTCGGAATAACAGAGCTCTGCAATTCCCTGATGGCTGAGCTGGATCAAACTCCACGCTGACTCCTTGCCCCAGACTGGGTCATTAATTCTCTTTAATTCAGACTCCTGTGAATAAACACTTGCTCTGAGAATGCTGAGGGATAAAGGAAAATTTGGGAAATATCCCATCCAGGGGTGGATTTTCAGCTTTCCAGGTGTTTCTTCATTCAGGAGCCACGTGAGATGGTCCTGACAGAGCCTGGAGTCCCTGTGCTGGGAGAGAAGAGCTGCACAGCCTCAGGGAATCTATCCCTATTTTGTCATGAAAAACAGAATAAAGCTGGCTGATCCTGCCTGAAAGGAGCTGCCACTTCCATACATATACGGAGCAGAAATTCTGTGGAATGTCAGAAGTTGGAGAAACATGTATTTAATAAATAATATAAAATGCTTTTTCTGTTAAAATAGAATTCTCGGGTTTATACCTACAGAGCATAGCAACCTTTACATAAACAAAATAAAGCTGAGTCTGTGATGATTAGTTTAACACAAAATAAAAATACAATTTAACAATAGTATTAAAACAGCCAATGTTCCATCCACACAATATGTACACCATGGAATAGAAACCAACAGGAAACAAAAGTAGTTTATCTTGAAACTCCTCAGACATTTGGATATACATATTTTCTCTGTATATTTTAGATACTTTCCTTTTTTTTTTTACAATATTAAAATTAATACTATGCTTTGTCAAAATACACTTTTCAGATTTTTTTTCTTTAATTTGCAGAACTGACTCATTCCTTATATTAATCAACACAACTAGAATTATTTATTGTCTACTGTACACTTCAAAACAGTCCTTCCTCTGGGGATATTTCGGGTGCAAACACCTCAGAGGCAGAGGAGCCGTGTCACTGCCACGTGCTGGGAGGTGACACCGCCGTGCCAACGGCTGCAGGACATGGATATGGACATGGAATCAAGGAACCTGGTCCTAAAAGCTGAGCAGCTGCCAGGGAAAGAGCAGCTCAGAGCTGCAGGGATTTCACTCCTCATGAGCTGATTCACTGTAAATGGAGGAATGATGATGGAGTCACTCCAGCACCAGGGCTGCTCCTGCTCAGGGAACATCAACCCCAGAGCTCCTCTGGGCACCAGCAGTGGCCACCATGGCCAGGATCACAATCAAAACGAGCCTTTTTTAGCACAAACCAGCGTTTCCACACTGGGCTGCAAACACCTGATTTATCTCCAAGCCAAACCCAACCTCACAATTTAATTTCTGGGGTTTCCCCCCTTGATAAAAGTGGGAGAGGAAAATCTTCCACTGGGTTTTTAAAGAGGAGGTACTGAATCACAGAATCATGGAATATCCTGAGCTGGAAGGGACCCACAAGGATCATCAGAGTCCAATTCCTGGCCCTGCTCAGGGCAGCCCCAAAAATTAAGAAATTAAGGAAAACTCAAACGTGACTAAGCCAAGGTCTATCCCTGAAACTGCTCCCTCCCTCCCTACCTGCCAGGCTTCCCTTCCCAGACACACTTCCAGCTATTATTAGCCGGCTCCAAGATTTTTTGAAGCCTGCTGGGGGGTGGGGGAACATACCAGGAATGTCAATCCCAGCTGGATCCACTCCAGCACTACTCCAGCTTCTCTCACAGCAGCACTTTGGGAAGAACCCGTGAGCCCGGAGCCGAGGCTCTGCTGGACCAGGGACAAGAACACAAAAAGCTCAAACACAGCTAAGAGGAAGAAGATTTACACTTGGAGTAGTGGATGGCCAACACTCGGATGAAGGATTGGAAAACAAAAACAAAAAAAACACAAAAAACACCCCACAGTGAATGCTCCTTTAACAGTTTCATGAATTTGCAAAATAATTAGCAAATAAACACACAGCCAATGACTCTCCTGCGAATTAACACCACCAGGAATCTTTGTCCAAAACAAAAACATCAGAGACTCTGGTTCCTACACCAGGAAGGAGCAGTCTGGGGCAGTATCCAGGATTTTTTGGTTTGGAGGGTGCAATTCCAGCTCTCCCTCCACACCAGCACACCCAGTCACTTCCACACAGAGCCCCATTTCTTACTGGGATCCCACCTTCATTCAGGAGTTTGTCACTGGTGATAACCTCTCCTCACCTAGCTGCACAGTTACAAAAATAAAGTTATTTTCAATTGTCAATAAATCAGCTGGCTAAAGAAATCCAAATCTTTTCCTGCCCCTCCCACTGGAGGTTGGATGAGGCAGCAAGGACCATGATAATGAGGATATTCTAGGACCATCCCAACTCCATCACATTCCAAAATAGATTTATTTCCCTAAGTCAATACACAGCCTTCATTTCATATAAAATCTCTGGGTTTGAGGCACAATTTCCCAGCTGATGACCTGCTCCTCCCTCACTGACACCGGAATCTGCTGACAGGGAGTGAGAGTGAAATCCAGCCATGGAAAATAACTGAAGGAGAAGAAGAATGGAACTGAGCAGGGACTAAAGAAAGTAAAAACAAGTTACACAAGAACTGTGAGAAGGTTTTAACACCATCTGAGGGCTTTTTTCTAAATCAAGGAGAAAAATACGAGCATTGCATGGTATTGTAGGGAAAGCTGAACCACAGCCAGCGGGATGAGACATTTTCTATCCCAAACACTTCTTAAATACCACACAAAGAATCGTGGAATCATTTTAGGTTGGAAAAGACCTCCAAGATCATCAAGTCCAACATTTGACCAATCACCTCTGACACTGCTCCTTGCAGAGGAGCTGAGATGCTCAACGGGAATGACAGAGAGACTGGTACTGTTTACATTTGGAAAATAAATGAGGGGGGTGAAAAATCATTGAAAGGAACCACTGACTCACAGGGGGTTATTTTCCAAAACACATTTTCCCTTTGGTGCAGCCCCAGGTGGTCAGCCAGGGTTTGCACAAGCTCTGCAGCAAACCCTGCCCCCATGCAGAAGCAAACAGAGCCACTTTTACTACTTTTCTCCAAGGAACTCTGTGGTGATCTGACAGCCACACACACTCGACAAACCACGCACAAATTCTGCTCCCACTTACACAGGCACAACTCCACTGTCTTCAGGGACTGTGAGAGTTGTACCTCTGCAGCTGGGAAGAAAAATCTTCTCTAAGCTGTTCACTGAATTGGAAAAAAAGCTTAAGTTCAGCCCTGACCCCTCTCTTACAAACCAGCACAGCACCCAGGGTAAGGCGCAGCTTGAAGCTGTGGGACAGCTCAGGATCAGATCTTTCCTTCAGCAAGACTTTGCACACAGCACATCTGATGCCTCAGGTAGAATTAACACAAATCTGGCGTTTTATCAGCTCGTTCTCTCAGTTCCACACTCAGTTTTCTCACGCTACTTTCACTGTGGGCAGTTTGAACTCTTCAGGACAGAAAATGAGAGATCCTTTCCCAAGCCGAGCTGTGATATGTGCACGAACCTCCTGGGCCGGGCTCCAGGGGGAACTGGGCATTTCTGGGGATTTCTGGGGATTTCTATGCTATGGGAACACACCTGTGTACAGCAGAGGAGGATCCCGAGTCCCAGGACTGAGGAGTGATCCGGGATACGTACCGAGGTACCCACACACACCAGAACCCAGCACATGCTCTAGAATGCACCGGGTTTGAATAATTTTCTTTTTAATTTTTTAAAAAGTGCAGTTGACCTGAAATGGAAAAGAACTGTCTTTTATGTTCACTGTAAACTTGTCAAAAGGAATCTGCTCTTTAAAAACTGTGCTAAAATAGTCAATTTATACAACAGAGCACTAGATGAAGCTACCATAAATTCCTCTTCACCAATTATTACTCTATTGTGTCAGTTATAGTACTGCATATACGTAGAAGAAGCAAAACGGTGGTAGCTACTATTAGTGAGTACAACAAACCCAGGGAATAATTCGAGTTCAACGCTCCCATGAAGTAGCAATAACATTTAAACCACAGGACAGTTAGAATTCAGTACTTTGAAGTGCATCAGAGTCACACTGTTGATCATCAGCAGTATGGAGCAAAGGTTATCAGAGAGTTCAGCAGTAATGGTCGGGAAGGACACGGCAACACGACAGAGTGAGGGGCACCCACCACGGCCAGGTGGCAGCTCCAGCTCCGTCCGTGTCACCACGGGAGTGTCACCCAGCCAGCAGCACCCGTGCCACCCCCAGCACACCGAGAGAGGGCACGGCAGGGAAAAAAAAAAAAAAACAAAAACAAAAACAAAAACAAACCAAAAAAAAAAAAAAACCTCTTCCTTCCATCAGTAGTTCCAGAGGGACGGAGCTCAGCCGGGCCCCGCCGGGGGTGGGGAGCAAGGAGCAGCCTCTGTGCTTGGTGACTTCCAGCGCTGCCACAGGGGCAGGGTGTCCCCACCCCTGCCACCCCTCCGCAGACAAGAGTCCTGACGTGATCCCACGCTGTAAACATGGAATGAACTCCTCCTCTCCCGGGCACATCCCGCGGCCAGGACTGCACAAAGTTCGTTCACAAGGATTCTGGGACGCTCTGCAGGGTCACCAAGCAGCTCTCCCGGTGGGATCGTGGTCGGTGTCTCCTACAGCCCGTTGCTGTTCCTGTGGCTGAGCGGGGGCTTCGAGAGCTCTACGACCGTGGAGCGCGATTTATTGAGGAATTTTGGAGCCCGGCGCAGCAACCTCTGGGCCTCGGTGAAAGCTTCTGTCAGCTCTTTTTTCCACTGAACAAACTCGGGGTCGCTCTGCAAGAGACACAGAAGCAGTTTGGCACTTCATCCTACACGGCCAACAGCGTCTTCTCTCTCAGACTGCACTTTAGGGGAGTTATTTTAATTTTCTGAACGTTGGTTATTGCCCATGTGCAGCCCTTAGCTTCTCCATCACCCCAGTGAAGGCTGGTACAATGTTTTGAGGACTTGAGCACTTTCCCCTTCCACACATGAGCTCCAGCAGCTCTCCACAGTGAGACATGAGCCAACGAGGCCCTTGGAGCACACAGAGCTCGAGAAGTTTGGGAGTTTTTAGCTATTTAATAACCTGAGCTCATTTTGTCCCAAACACCACTGAAATCCATGGCAGGAACTGGCACAGCTGCAGGTTTCCTGCCTTCAAAACTCGAGTGTGATAAACAGCTCTGCTTCACCAAGTGCCTTAATTAACATGCAACAGCACGACCTGAAAAACTTGTCAATTGTTTATCATACACAAAACAATCTGATCAGGTTATCAAAAATCAAGTCTTACCTCACACTGTAGGACAAACTGTTTTCCTCCTTTAATTCTCAGTAAGATGCATTTCTTATCTTTAATTTGTGTTTCTTCAACAGATACTATTTGTTCCATTGTCAGCAGGTTTTGCTGCAGCATTTGCAAAAGAGGAGAGAATTAATTGAAAAAAAATGCTGTTGCCCATCAAATAAAGCCACTATCTCATTTTCCTGGACTATCCACATGAATTAAATGATGAACATTAAGAGTCATTACACAAACATTTATTTCTGAAGGCTGGGTCATGAACTAAAGATAGATAGAGTAAGGTAAGAGAGAGATTTACAAGGGGCTTGGTTGTTTCAATAGCGACAATGAAATATCAGCTCTAAAAGCCAGTAATGACAGCACGAAATAAAAATCTACAAATAGGTGTGTCTGCAAACAGAATAGCAACTATTTTCCCTCAAGAGCTGCATATAATTTGATACATTTTTCAAGCATTACTGTTATTACCAAAAAAAAAAAGCCAATTTCACTATTTCAAAGAGCTGAAAGGGAATATTTCAGCACTGAATACTTACAAAGTGAACATACACAGCAGTGTGCAGGAAAACTCTCCCTATGGACTGCAGAGGACACAATGTCTTAAATTCCAAACACTTTCTTAACTTAAATATCCAAATTATCTGCCCTGCACGTGAGCACAGCTGGGCTACACTACAGCCACTATAGCATTTTCTTGGAAATAAAATGCTATAGCATTTGTCACCTTACCAGTTTGTGTTTTTTTGTATAAATAGTCCAGAGGTCCTAAATGAAAAACAACACCATCAACTACCAAAATCCTTTAAAAACACGACAAAACAGAGCAAACAGCTTTCTCAAGTCAAATTTATGTCTCCTCTGTGCAGTGTAAGCTACCCATTAAGTACAGTGAGACTTGAGAGAAGTGACTCAAATCCACTGGGCTTTTACTCAGAGAGAACTCCTTCCCAAGAGAACTCCAGGTGTGTCCCAGCTCCACCTGCCTCCCAGCAGAGCTCCCCAAGCCCCTCACTCACCCGGGACTCTCCTTCTCCTCGCCACTCCAGCCGGTTGGGGAAGAGGTAAAAGTAACGCCGCTGCCACTGAGTCAGGAAGGGGTTCCCCAGCTTGAGCATGTAGCCATGCATGATACAGTCCTTCCCCAGGGCATAATCTAAACCAAGAGGAGATGTTAGCAAAGTGACAGGAGGTGCAGCCAAAAGCATTCAGAGCGAGCTCTGTGCCCGGGGGACGGAGCCCTGGAGCCGCCGTGCCCTCGGCAGGTGCAGATCACACACACAGCCCCACTTCTGCCCTAACTACACAGCTGCTGTGGCTGCAGAGTGCAGAACAAGGACAGGACTCGGCTTTTAAAGAAGTTTCTCACTGGAGGAGGTTGTTGAAAGCACTGGATGTTGCTCTCCAAAGTTTGGGGGTTTGATGTAACACCCCTGTGCAAGCTGCAAGTTTGCTGTGCAAAACCTCCTGGGGTTCTTCCCATCTCCTGGGCAGGAAATCAAACCCCAGAGTGGGAAGGTGGGGAGACCCTGGCACAGGGTGCCCAGAGAAGCTGTGGCTGTCCCTGGATCCCTGGAAGTGTCCAAGGCCAGGCTGGACAGGGCTTGGAGCAACCTGGGATTAGTGGAAAGTGTCCCTGCCCATGGCAGTGGGGTGGAACTGGATGGACTTTAAGGTCCTTTCCAACCCCAACTATTCCAGGACTCTATGATTCCATGAATCTCTTTCCAAAACTTGATGTCATCACTCAGCATTTCAAAACATTAAGAAACATCTTAAGCAACATGACAGCGATTAAACGAATCCTAACGATTCCCGGGAATGACGGCAGTGGGAGTCTGTGGAACTCCAAACCCAGGAATTACTACCTAGCAGCAAAAGATGAGAGAAGTGTAAGGACAGATTACCTTCCTCGTGGCCAAGCTGCTTATTTTTAGCCCTTTTTCTGGCCTCAATTTTATCTGTGTCTGCATTTACTGCATCATAAACAGTTTCTGCTACTTCTTGCTGCCAACGCTCCGATATTACCAGAGGGAAGTTCTTATATAACTCCTGGTCACTATCAAGCAACTTGCAAGAGAAAAACAACAAAAAACCCAACATTTTAATAACTTTCACTATTCTTATCCCCCAGTTAATAGTTACCCATGCAATAGTATTATTTTACAAGATGGATTGAACTCAAACTTTCACAGAACAAACAGACGCAAGCAAGAGAAGCACAGACACTCATTTAAGCAAAGATATTAATTTATGTGCAGAGAACAGGCCACCTGCTCAAGACTTGTTTGGTTTGATAGCTCCAAAATCCTCACTCAACACTGCCCCATAATGCTCTCTAGACACTGAAATAATTACTCCAATGTAAGCAGCAGCATTCTTAACTTTGCTGCACAAAAACTTCCTCAGCACAAAAACTCCACGAATAAGTGAAAAGGTACCTCTTCCACAGCAATGCCTTCCATGCTTCCACAGCTTGGCTTTATATTCTTATTAACCCTCAGAATTTATCAGCAGCTAAATGTGCTGCAGATCTCAATTTTACTGGTATAAGGATTCTTTTCTCCACTAATCCTTTCACTAAAACTGAATGGCACTGAAGAAAATTAGGAACAAATTCCTTCACCAAAAGCGTCTGTCCAGCACTGAGCAGGGCAGTGGTGGAGTGCCCATCCCTGGAGGGGTTTAAAGCTGTGTGGAGCTGCAGGAGCAGCTTCATTCTCCTACTGCAGTCAGGCCAGACACTCCTGGAATAGACATTCTCCTCCTTTTTAGAGATCCATGCCATATTCCAGCAGGAAAAACACAAACCCAGAAGATCTCTCTGGATTCCCTGCGAGGAAAGGGGAACAGCCACAGGCATCCCCTGCTGGCTCCTCCCTTGTAACCCCAAACATGCTCTTCCTGGGGCCACTCTGCAGGATAATCACAATCCCAGGGGCCAGGCAGGAGAGCAAAGGGTTCACACTGTGCTGCCCAGGGCAGAGAGGGCTCCTGGCACCTCGCTGGCAGCTGACTCAGGCAGGAACCCTCCTGTCCCCTCTGGATGCCTGTGACACCCAGCAGGGCTGTGCTACCCCTCCCTGACTCACCCCCGAGGGTAAATTTATCCCATGGGCAGCCTGAGCTATGAGATTCTGAGATCAAACTGGAGATGACACAGCACTGACCTGCTGGTGAGTCACACTCCATGACAGGATTTCTCACTAAATCATGTTATTGACAATATCTGATCCCCTCAAGAAATAAAAAGATCGCCTGGTTGCTCCTTGCAAAATGTTCCTCTGAATTCTGGCATTGCAGAATTACAGCAGACTGGAATCCTGCCAGGCTAACATCGATGCTGAAGATGTGGAATTTTCTGGGATAAAGAACATCCTGGGCTCTCTGCACTTTTCTGTGCCAACTTCTGTCACCACAGCAGGTGACACTGACAGACGAGCTCCCTTTTAAGCTCACTGAGTACTTAATGGGGCTTTTTGCTTATAAAGTTTAGAATAATTAGTCTCCCTCCTGACTCACTTCTCTAAGAACAAGAACGAGGCCTGTTCTACTGCAGAAATGGGTGATGAAAACAATGAAGGGCTGCTGTCCCAAAGTCCCAGGGAAACTTCAGAGAGTGAAGGAATTCACAGGGGGGTCACCCCCTTCACCTGAGTCCCAAAGGGGCCAGCAGCTCTAACTTCTCTCTTTTTTTATATAATTTATATTATTTTCATTACATTTTGGATAATATCAGAACCTGCAATTTTTAACCACTTTTCCAGCTTACGATTGCTACTATCAACACAGTTTGTAATTTTTAAGAGCTTTCCCCAGCACTCTCTCTGACCACTCAACTATTAAAATAAGCTTTAGCTCCATTTCTCCAGAAATAAATCTCAACTAAATCCCAAAAAGCTACCAGAAATAAATCCCAACTTTTAAACACTCAAACCATAAGGTATCCTTGAAAATCTGAGGCTTTCCCAATTGTTTCCTGATCATTTGAAACATTTCCTTTATCACATAAAACTTTTGGTAAGAAAGTAGATTTCAGCTAAACTAAAAACACGAGGACTTGGCAAGCAACAACAAACAGGGAACCAGCCCAAGGTACCAGCATGGACTGATTCTCCCAGCCTGAAGGAATTCCTTGCACATCCAGAGCCCTGAAGCAAAGGAATGCCAGACACACATGGAAAGCCAAGCACAGCAGTCCCAGTGCCACCCTCCACCACTGAGAGCTGGGTACCTTAATGCCTTTGGTGTCCTCTTCATCAAAGGAGCCAATATCAAAAGCATCTGCTGCATTGACTTCTCCCCGGGGAGGAATCAAGGGGGGAGGGTACTAGAAATTAAAATCAGCATCATTAAAGACAAATTAATGGGCATTATTTAACTCCATTCATACAACCTATGTATTTTTTTGCACAGATTACACCTGACTGTGCCAGAGCATCGCCCTTGGAATTAAACTTCAGTGCAAAATTGTTGGCACTTATTTTAATTAGAGCTCTTTCAAAAATCTGGGGATAAAACTCCCCAGTTTAGAGACAGCAAAGGAAAGGAAACCATGCAGTCATTTGAGCCTGGAAATGTAATAACTCACTCCTAACAATCAGGAAGATCTGTAGTAATGAATATTCATTAACAACCCTCCCTGTATTTGTGTGATTGAACACTTGTGCTGGGCACTGTGACCCTCAAGTTTTCTGTTCAGTACCTGTTTGGGTTTATTTTCTTTTTACTGCTTTACCAAGTCAGCTAAAATTACTGTCTTCATCCTTTACCTTCTGTAAATAGACTTGCTGCCAATCAATGCCTTTGAAGAAAGGATGTTCCTTTACTTCTTGTGCGCTGCAAAACAGAAGTGACTGAAATCAACAAATGAAGGGGCTTTTCAAGTGTATTCAAGGAATACAAAGCCTTCAAAGGTCACATTTCTATCACTTGAGAACATTGGGGAAACGTTCTTTTTTTGCAATAAAAAACGTAAGAATTCCTCAGTAAACAACAGGAGAGAAGATTTTCTTGTGGAAACATTTGGAACAGTGCTCTAGGGCTGGCAGGCAAGAACTCCTGATGGCACTCCATCATTTCCAACAGCAAAAAATGTTCCTCTGTTGTCACGATCCCAACACCGATCTGGGTCAGATCCCAAACACCAATCCTTTGGCAGATTCACCAATCACTGCTTGTAAATAACCAGATTACTCCACACCACTTCAAATTATACAAATTTTATGGGAAAATAATCAATTGCTCTTGTTATGCCCCAAGGAAAAGCAATCTCAGGTCATTATCAAAGAGGGCTCCGGGACAAAAACTTGGAGATTCCTCTGAATCTCCCTCTGGAACTGGAGCCAGCCCCAGGCTCAGGTGTGACCATCAGCTACCTGTTATCACACATCCCAATGGTTTCTCAACAGTTGTTTACTCCTCTCCTTTTCACTCTCAGTCTCACACAGGCTTTTTAAGCAGGAGACAACAATTTCACAAACAGCTACAAGCAAGGTGAGCTTGGCAGAAGCAAGGAGTGTTCTGTAGTCAAGAAACGAAACAAAAGCTCTTTTCCTTAGGATAATCAAGTGACAAGGGGAGCACCAGCAATACTCACAGCTTTTTGCTTGGTGGTTTTAGGATTGGGAGGTTTTTTGTTTGTAATATGCTCCTATCATTACAGATAAAATATAAGCAATTAATTTTCCCTATCAGTACGTCTGAGTCAAGTCATATGATTTCATGCCAAAACAGATCAGGCAAAACCAGAAAAACAACCAAGGGATGAGAAGCAGGAACACCACCCAATGCAAGCATGACTGCAGGGAACTCAGGGAAAGGCTTTAAGGACAGAAACTGTCCAAAAAAACATGTCCAAACTGATGGAAGCTGAAATGTAATTCCGTGCAGCAGCACTTTTTAATGTTCTCTTTCCAAAATTAAAATCCTCACAACAGGAAGCAGATTTTTACTTCAAATGAATTCACTCATTGACAGAGAAGTGGAAATTTTTCAAGGCAGAGGTCCAAGGAGAAGACAACACCTACCTTCTTCCTTGGCACCCAAGCCTCTTGCTCACATCCCGCTGCAGGAGCCCTTCCAGAAGGGACTTGAGCTCGGGAGAAAAGGAATCCGGGAGCTCCACGTTCTGCGGAGAAAGGAAACACAAAAGAGATATTCCACCACGGAAGTGCTGTGTTCTGCTCTCTTGTCTCTGCTGGCGTTTGGGAGCAGCTCTCTGGGAGAGCAGGGGGTGCAGCTGCAGTTTTAGGGGACATGGGAGCTCAGGGAGCACGGGGATGTCACTGGGGCCAGGTCTTACCACGGTGAGCGTCATCCGGTCGATCTCGTGCTTATCTTTGGTTTTGTGCTGCCTGAAAGGGCTGTGCCTGTGCAGAGAAGAAAAAAAAGAATGTTAATAAATGTAAAGGCACAGCGTATCAGGGTATTTCAGCTGTGGCAATGCCAGGAAAGAGTGGAGCATCCTGTTAGTCCCATCCTTTGCCCTCATCAATCCTGTCCTGCAGAACAATCTGATCCACAGCAAGGTGAGCAGAAAGTTGGGTAATTCTTAAACAGTGATCTGGCCTTAAAAGATGTGCTTCAAATGCCTCAACAATTACATATATCTCCCAAAAACCTGAACAGTTTTCAGCTATCAAGGAAACCCTAAGCAGCCTTCATCCACAGGGATTTAAATCCAAGGATTTCTATAGGGAAGGTGAGCATGACCCACTGAACTCACCACTTCCCATCATGGACAGTAAGGAGATACGAGATCACAGATCCCACAGCATCAGCCACTGGGAAGATATCTGATGATATCTTGTAAATTATCAGCTTCATCCCTTTCCTGCTTTATAATTCTGGTTTGAATTTGAATTTTCCTCTAAGCTACGGAAGATTGTGGCACATTAAGAGATTTATCACACAGTCCTTCATGAGAGAAAGAAGCAGCATTGTAGTAAGAGATATTTTGATTACATTTAGGATACATTCCCTGCTTCTTTTCTTTAAAACCTTGAGCGGATGATGTTTTTCACAACCAAAATGTGATTCACTTATCAATTCCATTAATTAGCTACTCTAAAGCATTCCGGCTTACCACATGGCAGAGTGTACCAGCATGCTTCAACTGGAGACCTGCTACTCCCAAGTTATTTTCCATTTATTCTCAAAAATGTTCTGATTGATGGATGCAATGGACGGACCAGGACTTCATTTTTTCTCTTTTTAGCATGACAGGTAAATGGTTCCCACACAGCCTCATGTACTCTGACAAGGAGGCTCTGAGTAGATCAGGGAAGAAAATGATTCACTGGCGACTTATGGGCAGATTCTGTGCCAGACTAAATTTACCAAATACCAAGAAATGGCACCATGTGCCCAGCCCTTGTTTTGGGATGTGTTTAATTGGCTTCAGAACAGATGAGGAACGAGAGTTCACCGTGAATAATGCTCTGATTTCTGGCTGAGCACTGATACCACCCTGAACTTCTCTGCCAGGGAGAATCACAGCCCAAAGACTGGCAATTTAAACATCATTCCTTTCTTTATTTGCACCCTTACATAGTCTGCTTTGTGCACAATTAATGCTAAATTGATACAGCTCTAGAGTTCAATTCACAAGTCACACACTGACCTTCCTTTGTACAGTGTCTGGATGAAGATAAAAGCTCATAATTAATTATGTGTGAGGACACAGGATGACCTAATGATCAATCTTTACAGAGAAGCACTGTGAAAAGCCTCAGATTTCTTCTGCTTTGCCATTAACAGCGAGGATGCCATTTTCAACAAGGACTTGCCCATCAGTGCTTGTTGACTGCTCAGATAAATCCCATGGCATTAATCAATTCTAGACACGGAAGTTTAATGAGCAGGTAATTGCTGACAGAGCTGTAATTACAGTGTACCTTTGGACACTGATTAGGTAACAGGCCAGATTCAGCAAATGGAAGGATCCACACTTGGTACCTGGCCCAAACCCTGCAGGAATGAAGGCTGAGTACACAAAAAGGGACCAGTGCAGCCAAGAGCTTCTCCACACCACCAGGTCTCAGCCTAACACGAAGCCCACGATTTAACAAGGCTGCTTAAAGCACTCCAAGGAGTATTTAAAACACTACCAGCTGCCAAGAGAGGAGCAAACTGCTGTGAGCAGCAGTTCAAAGAGCACAGAGAGGACCTGCCTTCCTCATGTCCCACACCTGCAGCTACTACAGCACACAGGGCTTGGCTTTGGTTTGGTTTGGAAGAAAAAGCCTGGGTTAGTCTCGCTTGGGGACACGGGTCAGCACTGAGGGATCACTTCAATCTGTGGCACACAACGTCCTGCTATTCCAAGGGACACCCACAGAGGCCCCCAGGCTCCCAAAGGCAAGGCAGGAGCCCCACTCACCCCCTCAGCAGCTTGAAGAGCATGCAGCCCAGGGAGAACCAGTCAGCACTGCTGTCGTAGGCTGTGCCCTTCTGCAGCACCTCGGGGGCCATGTACCCGTGGGTTCCTCTGCAGAGCACAACAGCACAAAACATTCATTACATCCAACATCATCACTGGGAAAAAACATCATTAAAAATCAATATTCCCTCGGTAAGACAGCCCAGTTTGGAAAGACTTAATTTTAACTATTTTATTTTGCCTCCAATGGATTTCATGTGTTACCTGGGTGAGCACAGGACACTCCTGATCTCACCCCTGGGCACCACTAGAAGCAGCCATCAGGTATTGCTTTTACCTTTGACATACTCAAAACATATGGACTTTTTTCAAGAAGCTACTGAATTGCAAATATCTTAAGGTGTGACAGGCTGGAGTTTCCCTTTTTTGCATAAATTCCAAGACTAAATCAGGGCAATTGAGGACCTAAGAATAAAACGTGCCAGGTAAGATGGGAATCCACACACAATTCCTGGAATTCAGATCCTAGTTAAATCCTAATGGCAAGAGGCAGAAAGAAGATAATTTGCCTCCAGTTCCATGAAGATCCAGAAAGAGAAAGACACAATAAATCCAGGATTTTAGTCAGTTTGGGAATATTTAATTACCAGGTTGGGACAATTAAAGCAATCTGGTACTTTAACTCAGTCAGGTTCTTCTCTGAGAAGTGAATCATCCTGAAATAATGTGTCATCTCCCAGCCATGCCTACACATCAGCTGCTACAACTGAGCAGGAAAACAGGGAGAGGAGCCCAAAGACCTCATTAGAGCCTCCAGCTCAGCAAGCCTGGGCCACACAAGTGTCATTCCTCCCCTTCAGGCAAAGTTAAGTTCTAAAGACAAACTCGGGATGTATTTAGCACTACCTGTATGTGCAGCAAAGCTCCCAGACATAATACTTACACACTGGCATGTGGCTTCTTTTTGGAAAAGTCACAAGCCAGCCCAAGGTCTGATATCCTCACATGCCCATGTTCATCCAGCAGGATATTCGCAGGCTGGAAACCAACACAGGGAGGTGAGTTCTTGGTATTCCCCAGCTCACTTCTGCAAACTCTCACAGCACAGTAACTCGAACATCAATACTGCCTGGTAATTGGTAATTGCCTTCTTTTATTTAACATCAATATACCAGGCACTTTCCAGATAAAAATCTACGCTCTCAGAGAGCACTACCATCAACTCCACAGGTTATGAAATGCTGAATAACAGACAGGCAAGGCAAGGTTTGAAACACAAAGCAGGTAATAAATGAATAATCCATTCTGGCCTCAAGCTGCTTTTGGTTTCTTCACAGCAGGGTCTGAGTGTGGCTCTTACACCTTTTATTCTCAGTCTCTGGGCAGACTTTCATCCCCTTGTGCTGTCACTTGGTCCAGGGACTCTTCTCTGGGAGCTGTCCTTGATTTCCCAACTGTAAGTGAAACCCCTCAGCATTTCTTGTGCTGTTGTTCCCCATCACACACAGAGGCCTCTTCCAGGGCTCCCAGAAATACAGAATATCTTCTAAATTACTCCCAGCAGGGAGATAAGCAACACTTCAGAGGATTTACTGTGACCCCCAGGAAGCCTCTCCCAGGCTGGCTAAACTGGATAATGGCACAGATTAGAACGACTTTGAAAACTCAGTACAAAAATCAGGCAGATAAAGAAATAATCCTGCCAAGGAAAGGTTTCAGGAAAGGAAATCCATGGAAGTTATCTGAGGGTCTGTGTGGATGCAGGCACCCACCAACCATTACCTTCAGGTCTCTGTACACCACGAAGCGATTGTGCATGTGCTCTAACCCCAGGATGATTTCAGTAGCATAAAATCTCATTTCTTTTTCAGAAAATACTCCGTGCTGGGAGAGGTGGTAGTGCAAATCTCCTCCTGAAACGAGAATTGAGATGCAATTAAGCAAAATCTTACCCTGCAGGCAGACAGGGTAACACTGTGGGGGAAGAGCAGAGCTTTTGTAGGTTCTTATCACCTGTGGAGCACACAGCCTCAGCCTCTGCAAGTCAGCGTGGTGACAAAATAGCTGAGAAAGTCCATACAGAGATTTGATCAGTCTGAAACTCCATTTTAAAATGCATTTATTTCATAAACATTTGCATTCAGTGACTAATCCAGCAGAGGATTTCCACACAAGCAAAGGCTGAACCACACATTGGCTTGTGGAGAGAGCTGAATAAATCAGCTCATGGAGCAGCCCAGGCTTGAGGGACCAACCATCTCAGCAACCCTCCTGCCAAAATTCCTGTAACATCACCATCATCTGAACAAGTCTTGCTTACCATTCATGAGGTCCAGAATGAAGCAGAGCTTGTCAGGGGTGTGGAAGGCATAGGTCATACAGACTATAAAAGGACAGTCCTGCAAGGGAAGAGCAGAGGTTCACCTTGGGCAAAAAGCAAAGCGTGACTTAGGAAAGCTAAAAATATCTGATCTGGTATTTTTCCTGTGCTATTTGCCAGTATTCCCAAGTTCTCACTCCTGAAATGCAGCTACACTGGTAACCACTGTCCCCCCCTGTAAGGGCCCTGCCCAGGTGACAGTGAGGGGGTTTGGCCCCCCCAGCAGCATTTCCAACGGAGGATTGAAGGAATGTGAACACACCAGGCAGGAGCTGGGATTCTGGATGTTCAGGAAGCAGCTACAGCAATGTCAGGATCATGTGGGAGGTTTAGGAGGTCAGAGCAGAGCAGCCAAGGCAGTGATGGGTTACACCTCATCTCCTGATGCACCTGAACCTCAATTCACCCCATGTTTAGGACAAGCAGCCATAAAAAATCCCACTGGAAAAACACATCTTTGTTCCCAAGGTCTGCTCATGACACACACTCAAAAGCCCATGGCAGCAGCTGGCAGACCTTCCTCTGCACTGGGCCTGTGCTGGATGCAGCATAAAATTCATAATTATGGAATTGCTGAGGTTGGAGAAGCCCTTTGAGATTGCTGAGGCCACCACTAACCCAAGTCCCCAAGTGCCACATCCACACATATGTTAAATCCTTCCTGGGATGTGACTCCACCACTGCCCTGGGCAGCTGGGCCAGGCCTGGAGAATCCCTTCCATGAAGAATGGACCTGCTTTGGTCCTGCTGGCCACACTCGTGCTCATACAAGCCAGGAGGCTCTTGGGGGGTGGCTGTGTCACCTCATCACTTCTTCTCCAAAGCTGTATGGGGATGGAATCATGGAATGCTTTGGGTTGGGAGGGACCTTAAAGGCAGGGACACCTTGATGGGAGGCTGTGGTACAAAAGCTGAGCTGTTTGCTGAGTGTGCAGGGATCCCTTTGGGAACGGCTGGGCTGCCCCATCCCACACCTGATCCCAGGGGGACGATCCCAGAGGAGCCCAGGACACCCTGCAGGAAGCAGAGAGGGGCCACACGTGACTCCAACGACGTGCCTGGCTCTGCAGGATGGACAGGGGAAAGCTCTGGGAATCTCTGACAGGAACTTGCTCCCGTCCCAAATTAGAAACAGCAAAACACGGTGGCCTTGGGCAGCGGGGGAGAGAGGAAAGGGAGGGACAGGGACACTTCAGAGCCCCTCCATCCTTCCATGAGGGTGAAACAGAAAAATGTTTCTAGAGCTGCCTGCAACCCCAGGGATCCCCACAGTGCCTGGGGACACCCTGCTCCGACCCAACTGCACTTTTCTGTTTAGCTCACCCCAAATGCTCCCTGCAGAGGGGAGGGATGGGTGTGAAACATCTGAACAGCACCCAGGAAAAAAACCCTCAAATTCCTAAATAGCCCTAAAAATAAGGAGCCTGATGTGGTGTCTAACACAAGATACCACCTCTGGTTATGAACTCTGTGTTGGGGACTATTGTAGCTGCCACTTAACTTCACAACAGAAGCTTTAGCAGAATTATTAACTTAATTTCCTGCATCGACTGGGTAATTCAGAAGTGTCCCCAAGCAGGGCTCCTAAAATTTCAGAGCAATCTAATTACCCAGAAGGATTTAGTGGTAGAATTTAAACACCACACATAGACAAATAAAAAGGTTTCTCTACACCAGAACATAGCTTGCTTATATTTTTATGGATTTTAAAAATAAAAGTTATCTGGAAGTGTTAATGTGATGCATAACTCATTTTTGTGCAAGCATTCCTAATTTCATCACTACTCCCTCCCTGCTTAACAGAGAGAAAAACTGTACTGCAGTATTTTCCTGACACAAAAAAAACCACGGCAAAAGAGTATTCTACAGCATAAAAAATAAAAATAAAAAACACCCTATGGTTATTTTTTAAAGGACACATAAAGTAATAAAACCAATTTCCCAGGAGAGCAATTCTTCATTGCAGTCAAGTTTCTGCTCTGATGAAAATAAGCAACATTATGACATTAATGTGTGAATTAAGACCAGTTTGGAAGGAGTTCCTTACATCCAAACAATCCTGGATTGAGTCCAGAGAACTGCTGAAATTAAAGTTGTGGCAATAAATCATGTGGAAGGAAAAAAAATATTAGAGCAACCATTAAGAAAAAAAAGTAGAAATGTGATATTTTAAAGACATTGGTACATGAAAAAGTGCTCTGTGAGGAAATCTTTGCTTCTGAGTCTTCACTGAAAGCCAAGCACTCAGCTTTGGGGCACAAAGTGACAGCAAACAGGGGACAAAGGTGTTCAGAGCACAGAGCAGCTGTGTCCCATTTCAACTGGAGGGCAGCTCTGTCCTGATATGTCACTCAAAGATGTGTCAGTCACTGATTGAAACACGGGAAAACCAACCAAGTACCTGCTCTGCTCCAAAAAACCAGATTATTGATCTCCTTATGGTGGGTGGGACTCCTGGGGTGTCCTGAGCAGGGCCCTCCAACTGGGGATATTCTGGGATTATATTTATCATCCCTTGGAGGAAATCTTGAACCCAGCCATCAGTAAAATTATCTCAAGAAGAGCTGGGTAAGGCAGGTGAACTGCTGAGGTCTTTTTTTACAAAGAAAAAACTGGGAGCCACAAGAGAGAGGAGGCACAGCCCTGCAACAGAGAGATGGAATGATCCCCTCCTACCCTCAGGAAAAGATTCATGGAATAACCACTTCCTTCCACAAGCACCTTGGGACTGGCTGCTTTCACAGGGTCCATCAGTGCCTTGGTGATTTCCATGTTCCAGTTTATGAACAGAAATCAGGCAAATACTGGCTTACTACAGAAATGACATATATTTTTTTCTTTTCACAGAAAGTAAAATATTTTCCCTACTCTGTGACCTTCCAAGGATTTCACAATGCCTTTCCAGCCTGAAGGTCTCTGTGGGAGGGGAAGATGGGGCCGGTGTCTTGCAGAAGAGGAAACCCAAAGCTCCGTGACAGTTTGTCCCCGTTACACCACAGTGACACAGCAAAGACACCAACGGAGGCCGAGCCCTGCAGAGCCCACTCTGGTGCCACCAGGCCCATCCAAGAGGCTCCAGATGCTCTGCACAGGTGCCTGCTGTACTCCTGAACCCACTGAAAATGTGGAAAGCTGCTCCCACCACGCAGCCAGCACCGACTCCAGCATGGGAGCTGCCTGCTCCAGGAGTGCTGGGGAATGCCAGAGCTCGAGGTGGATGAACAGAACTGATTACACAACCAGCTGTGTCATCTGCACAGCTGTTATTATGCATTTTGCAGAGACATCTGGATTCCCAATTAAATGACTAATTGCACTGTGATGGACTTCCCAGTTCCATTTTGCTCTGGGCAGCACAGAGCTGTCCCTGGGCACAGCATGTGCCACTGCAGCCTCCCAGCTTCTATTCAGGGATGGAAGGAATTCTCTTATTCCACCACTTTCAAACCTTTCTCAATTCTGCATATTCCAAGTGCTCCAGCCTCTCCTGCCCAGGTGTACCTGACCTGAATGAGCAGCACTTTGTACAAAACCTCTCTTCAAAGTTCTTCAGATTTCTGAGAATCTGAAAGAAATGTCACTCTAATGAGCTGATAACCCTTAACAAAAGAAACAAATGGTTCCTCCTGCTGCTCCCCCTGCTCAAAGCCTCACTGTGTGCTGGCCTGTGAGAATACTGCCTCCACCAGCAGCTCCTGAACTATTTTCTCTTTGAATCTCTAGACATGCAAATCCACATTCAGTGCTGGAGCCACAGAATCACAAATTAAAGTTAATGGGAAAATTATTACTCATTTCCCTCGATTTCTTGTCTATTCCCTACTACAAACCTACTCCCCACTGGTTTTCAGGAATCCTGACACACATGGACAAAACACAACTTCTTTCTGGTGAAAACAGGCAACTTGATTAAAAAGTCTGAAGGGATAAATCAGAGATCCCAGAATGGTTTGTCTTGGAAGGGATCTTCAAGCTCATCCAGTTCCATCCCTTGCCACAGGCAGAGACACCTCCCATTGTCCCAGATTGTTCCAAGCCCTGTCCAGCCTGGCCTTGGACACTTCCAGAGATGGGGCAGCCCTGTGCCAGGGTCCCCCCATCTTCACAAGGAAGAATTCCTTCCTAATATCCCATCTAACCTTGCCCTCTGGCACTGGGAATCCAATCCCCCTTGTCCCAAATCCCTCTCCAGCTCTCCTGGAGCCCCTTTAGGCACTGCAAGGGGCTCTAAGCTCTCCCTGGAGCCTTGGCTTAGTGCTGGGATAATGCCTGGACCCGAGGATCTTCAAGGTCTGTCCCACAGAAAAGATCCTCTGATCTCTGGGGACACAGCTCTGGTGTCTCAGGACAAAGCTCACTGTTTGCTCTGTGTCACTGCAGGCAATCCTGCTCTTTGCACAGCCTGGAACAAAACCACACACGATCCCTGCTCATCCCTCCCGTGCCTGCTGGGAACGGGGGCTGTGCTCCTGTGCTCCCACACCCAGGGTTTAATTCATGCACCACAAGGTGAGGGAAGTGAACCTTCCTGCCAGCATCACCCGTAGCCATGGCAACCACGGTGTCACTGCAAGGAGGGCACAGCCACCTCCAATCCTGCCTGGAATTTCTCTGAGCCCAACACGCCTCAGCCAGCACTCAGTGGCCCCAGAGCTGGGGAGCCAACACCAGGCAGGGGCTGGCTTTTTGTACACCCCAGTGATGGTTTCAGCTTTACATTTTGATTAATCTAATTTTAGTCCAATTTATAAATAGAATAGATGGGCAGACTGGCTTGGTACACCTTGACTCAGCTGAAGTACATCAAGAACAAAAAAGGGAAAATTTGGATGTCAGAGTAACAGGAAAGGGAAGATGAACTGGAGTCTTGTCTGCAGGAGCACTTTAGATTCCACAAAAGTACTACCTAACCACAGCAAAAAAAGGAATCTTTTTTACAAGACAGAATCGTCTTTTGGAAAAGTTTCAAGCAAAATACTTTTAAAAGGATATTTAAAAAGTCAGGAGGGTGGGAGGATGAATTACCTCAGAAATGGGCACCCCCACAAGCCTCTGCAGTAAAGATGCTCATTCTGTAGGACCCAAACTGATCAAGCAAGTTTGGTTTTCCCTTCTCATTTCAGACACATTGCAAGAATCAGGGGGAGGAGGCTCCAGTGGGGGTTAATTTTTGCATATCACACAAGGGAATTGATGGAATATGCATTACATGTAACAGCTTTTACATTATATGGAAGAAAGAAAGAATCACATAGTGATACTTACTCCTGTACTGACAAGAGACAGCATAATTCTTTCATTTAAGGCTAATGTTTCTCCTTGCTTCATCTTGATTCTCTTCTTATCTAAACATTTCATTGCATACCTGAAAAAAAAACCAAAACAACCATTCAGAAAAAGCCCCAAAAATCTCCTCTGTGAAGACTAGTCACTGGCAGTCAGGCCATGCACATTTACAGGATGCTGTAAGCAAGCTCTTGAAAGACTTAAACCCAGGACTAAAAACATCATTTCAGCCTAAACATAGAACCTCCAAAATCTCCCAGAATTAACACATTTCCAGCAGAAGCCTCCTGACAGAGAAATGTGCTTTAACAAATAATTCCATGTCCAAACCATCACACTGAAATAGGAATTACACAACATATATTCATTTTCTCATACCTACAAGCAAGGATCTGTCACAGGAATTAAATAACAAATTCTGCCATGGTTCCATTTAATTCCAACAGTTTCAGCTCTACCAGGAAAAGTAATATCTTGAACACACACTGAGTTTTACGTGTATTTTTTTTTCCTTAATTTTCTTTCTACTCAAAAAAAAAGTCAGATACACACAAGAAAGCTTTTTTAGTCTTCTACCATCTGTGCTACACAAATTAATAAAATTTTTCTCACAAAGGATGTTACCCTAACAACCATCAACCACAGGAGGATATGATACAGGCTGGGTATTTTTCCAAGATGTTGGGTGAGTTCATTAATAGACATCAGTGAGAAGGACACGTGTGTTCCTCCACAGAACACTCCTAGACATGGGCACCCATGGATTTTTAGGAAATCACCACATTACAGCAGTGCTTCAATGCCCATCCCCATCCAGCCCTGGGGCCTCACCTTGGCTCCAGCTCCCAAAAACAGCCACGTCATTCCTGACATCAATGTGCTGGGAGCGGGGGAGTGAGGGTGAATTTTAACTTTCCAGACTGGGAATAAATTCATGTGCTCCTGCTGAGGAGTCTGAGAAGGGTGAGTAAAAATAACCCCTGACCTGCCCTGACTGAAGAGTGGCACTGGGGATGTTCAAGGCTGATGGAAATCACAAAAAGAATGGTTTGGGTGGGAAGGGACCTTAAATTCAGGGACACCATCCACTATCCCAGGTTGCTCCAAGCCCCATCCAACCTGGCCTTGGACACTTCCAGGGATCCAGGGGCAGCCACAGCTTCTCTGGGAACCTGTCCCCAATCAAGTCTGTCACTGTCCTGCTGTCCCTCTCTCTCTCCCTGGAATGCTGCACCCAGTTTCTGGCCCCTCTCTCGAGCTGCTTGCAGGGGGGGCTGAAGAAGCCCCAGGTGTGTGAGTGCTCAGTGAACACTGCTGGTGTTACCTGGGAGGGAGGGGAGGCTTCCCACGCTCCTGGCAGGCTCTAAGTGCAGCAGAGGCAGCCATCTGGAGGGGATGGGATCTGGGTTAGGGATGGGCACACAGGTTTGGATCAAGAAAGAACTGAACCAAACCTCTACCCAGAAGCTGAGCCTCCTCTGAAGTTTTGGTTCAAATTTGAAAAAGAAGGTTGGTTTTCCCACATTCTGCTTCCCTTTGCTCTATTTGTGTCTGATAAAACCTGTCCTTTGCTTCACTTTTCCCTGTCCTTCTCACTACCCAAGGGTTTATCCACCTCCTGCCAGAGCTCTACTCAGACATGGGAGGTGGCTGGGACTCTGAGAACTGCCTGCTGAGCGTGCCTCAAGCTAAATAAAATGTTTATTTTTGTACATGGACAAATGAATGAATTGTACATGGACAAAAAGTACCAAAGCTAGAATAAAGCCAGTGTTGTTAGTAAGAGCATTAATATAAATACTTGAAGTCACTGCAGAAATACTGAATATAATAATAGCATCATTAAGATGACTTCCACTTGTTAAGAGTCAGAAGTTTATTATTATCAAGGATGTCAGGCACACACAAGTGCCAGAGGAGCCAGCAGGAGCCAGACAGAGGGCACCTCTCACATGCCCTGCTCACTTGGGAGGGAAATGTTTAAGGATGGGCTGTGGAGTAAAATTGTTAGGAGAAAAGCAAGATGAAAGGGTGGGGTGTAAATAAAGAAATGGATTGATATTGAGAACAACAGGTTAAATCCATGCCCAGGTGTTCAGATCAGAGCACAATGGGACAATGATGCCTAGAAATGGAGATCTGATGATCAGGGGAAGTGTGTGAATGCAAAGATCACAAAAAGAATAAAAAAACCACCCAGGGCTGACTCTGGAGCTCCCACAGAGAAGCACAAGTGGGATGTCCCCTTCCAAATGGCAGCAGGGATCACTGCTGTCACCACACATGGAGCAGGCACTGATGCAGCTCCCCAGATTGGGAACAGCACGCTGGGAATGAGCTCTGGCACAGCCCTGACTGCCCAGCACTGGGACAGGCTCCTGCAGCACCTCCAGCTCCACCTGGAGCAGGTGACACCTGAGCAGCCACCATGGGTTCCTCAGGGACATCCCTCTGCCCTGGCAGCCTCTGATCCTGGGAATTTTGGAGCACACACCTGATTTTAACACATGTGCATTTTCCACTGGTTTTGACAGGACATTTCCATGTGCCCAGGAGCTTTGTGAGCCCCTGCATGGCATGAACAGGATCCAGGAGCAAACTGAGCCTGCAGTGAGCCAGGAGTCAGAACCTCTGGGGATAAATCTGCATTACAAAGAACTTCACAGCAACACGATGCTGCTTTCCACTGATTTCCTAAGAAATGATTGGAAGGATTTCCTCACTAGTGCAGAGTTTACAATCACCTCTGCCATAGAGTGTGTGATACTCACATTTTTCCAGTGTCTGCTTTTCTGCAGCCATACACTTCACCAAATCCCCCTCTTCCTATTATTCTATGTACACTAAAATCATTCATGGTCAGCTGCAAATGGAAACAGAAACAACAGAACAAAACCTTCATTTTTCCAGCATTAAAAAAACTTACTGTGAAAACATCTAAATGATCCATGAATGTGGTGAGATCCTCAACTGTAACTCAACAGCATTTATTGTGTTGGAAAAGGAGCCCCTTATTGCTGATATTTCCATGTACTTGGAAGCACTACAGTGAGAAGTAGCAACAAGGGGAATGAGGCTGTTGCTCCCAAAAACTGCCAGTCTCATTCAGGGCTATTTTTACAGCCCAAGCTGTCACAGAGAAGTGCAGAGGGACAAAAGCAGAGGCCAAGGGAAGGGGCTCAGAGGGTGCTGGGATCACAGCAGGACTGGAATGGGAAAGGGAGATGGACAAGGATTGGGGCTGATAAACAGCTCAGCTCTTCAGCCATTAAAAAAAATCAAAATTCTATTAACTGAGGAAGGCAGAGGGGACGTCCAGACAGGAATCATCAGGGCTGTGCCTAAGAATAGCAGAGCAATGACATCCACCACCCTCCTTAATGAGGCCTTTGCAGAGCAGCATTCAAAACTGAACATTCTCTTTCCTGTATCAGCCTCTGACAAGATAAATATACTTGTAAGTACTTACATGAATATTTAGCTCTACATTTTTCCATTGACAAAATCTAGTAAACTTGTCACTGCAAAAGAAAAAAAAAAAAAAAAAAGTTTAAAAGTTGTCTGAGACTATTGTGTAGAGTATTACAGGAAATGTCAAGACTCTGATATTTAAAATCTAGTCTGAGCTAGGGCGTGGGGTGGTATTTAATAAATGACAGCCTTCCTTTCACCAACTGTAATCTTACCCCCACCAAGAAAAACAATTCCCAGGCAGAGCACACTCCACGTTCTACATCCTTGGGAGAGAAAGAGAGCAGATAACCTTATCCCTGGAAGTGCTCAGTGTGTCCCCACATCTCTCCTGCACGGTTTTCAACCATTCAAATCTGGTTTTCAATTTTTAAACAACCACGTTTGGAACTAACAAACATTTAAATTACATCAAGAGAAAGATAATTATAAGAAAACACAGGCAGCATGATCTATGTTAATGAACCTCCATATACTCCAAGGAACATTTTAAACTCATTTTATCTTAAAATAGGGAAGACATCAGCAATACCACAGGCTTTGGGAAAAAATAATAAAATAGTTGCTTATTCCTACATGAATAATTAAGTATTTATTTTCAAAGTAAGAAATAATAGCTTTATGGAGGCATTTTTATAATTACCACAGAATGGCACCAAACCAGTTTAGAAAATGGGTTTGGGTGCTCCTGGGTGAGCCTTCCAGAGCCAGACACAGGAGCAGGAAAGGGCTGCTTTGCTGAGCCAGACTTGTGCCTTCAATTCTTTATTACACCTTCATTTTGAGGGGCCCAGCCCCAAACCACCAGGACTGGGTCTCCCAGTCCCACACCAGAGATGGGCACCCACAGAACATCCCCAAAACCCCACTTGTGCCTTTTCACAGCCCAAACTCCAACCTCTCCCTGCTGGGACTGAGAAATCCCTCAGCTTTCCAGCTGCTCTACTCACACATCCTGACACTGAGCAGGGTATCCCACACAGCTGGGTATTTACAAAGCTTCCTGATAAATTCCATTTGATTAACTGAGCATTAATACACATCTTTAGCCTTATTTACAGCACTACTGAAAGGACTTGGCTTCCCACTTCATTAGGAAGGTAATTCAGGTAATATTCCATGTTCATACCTTTCCATAAATTTTTGAAATATTTTTCCTCGGAGACTATCACAAATTTCTTCTATATATGGCTAAAAAGGGTGAGGAAACACAATTAATATTTAAGCAGACAATAACTGGCTTTTTTTCAATCCCATCCATTACACAGAACTCTCACTGGCCCCACACAGCTCCTGGGTTGTCCTTAAGAAGCCTCAATGAAGCATTTTAGCTTTATTTGGCTTTTGGAATCTAAGCAGGTGCCCTGAATTCAAACACAAAATATTTTCATGAGCTCGAAAAACCTTAAGGGGTGTGGGGGCAAAAAGGCTCTTCCTTCAAATGTATTTAAACAATAAATTGTCACCCTTGTGGAATCCAAACTTCCCAGAGCTGCTCCCTCATCTTTGTGGTGCTTCTCTCCTCTCTGTCCTTACTGAGAGATCAGCACCTTGAAATCACAGGTGACTTTTTCCAGGAAATCCCTCCCCTGGGTGTGTGATGGCCCAACCTCCCCCCAGTTAGTGCTGAGACATCACCCAGCACTGCAATCACCACTTTCCAGCTCATGGCAACAGCCAGAGCAGCTCAGGAGCACAAGAGACACCAGGCAAGGGCAACCTCCACGTTTTTTCAGCATATAAAAATACATCAGATTTAGATAAAAGACACTTAAGCTTACAAACACCCCCACGATGGATAAGACAATTTCTCCACTGTTGCAGCTCAGTTTACCCTGACAGGATGAGCATCTTCCTGATGGAAAGTGATTTACTCTAAATCATTTAATGGCTTAAAATTACACAACTATAAAAATTCTTCTGTTCACACACCAAGGTATAGTTTGCTTTTCTAAATGTGCTTGAAAATATTATAGATAAGAAGAGTAAATTGTAATTTTGACTTGAAAAAGCATTTCAATCCCACTTACAGCACAGAATATGCACCAGTCCCATTTATTCTGTCTCTTTAAACAGTATCTAAAAAGTCACTTTCTGTCACAGGAGCTGAATGTTCAGACTGTGAAAGCTCACCTGGAAAAGGCTGGCTGGCACTTGTTTCTTGGCTAAATGTGTTTGTACATGATCTACAGCTTGTTTTGAGAAAGGCTTTTGGAAAAGAAAAAGGAAGATTTTAAACAGTTGAAACTGTCAGGAGTTTCATTTCAGGTCACAGCACTGTTGTTCTTTCCCCCACATGGAAACACCAACCCCAAGGGGAATCAATAGGGCCTCCCACAGGTATATGAGAGTGAGCATTGTGTGAAACGTGCAGAATGATCCAGTAACAGGATTATTCCAAAGCAGAAAGGCAGGAGAGAGAAGTTGAGGAGGAGGAAGGTAAAAATCAAAGGGGGTGATGATCCTTCTTTAACAAATCCATGAAAAATCCCATTTACAGGGCACAGCTCCAGAGCCAGAAACAGACATGGACTTTCTACTAATAAAATACTGCATTTTGGGGGGGAAAAGAAAAAAATAAAAGCTTAAACCCTCCAGCCAGGGTACAACACCCTGCAAATCCCTCTTTCAAATGAGAGCACATGAAACTCTTAACTGATCAACGGGCCCAAACTTCAGCTGGAGGAAATTTTCAGTGACTTTAGCCACATCTCTATGCACACACATTTATTTCATCCTTTTAAAAACAGACATTTAGTCTAAAGAAACACAGACCAGATAAACCTCCTGATACTTCCTTTGAGTGCCGCTACGTTTAATAAAAATTGTAGCACGGCACCGACGTTTACACCTCAAAAAAAAAAAAAAAAGAAAAAAAAAAAATCCTAGATTTCAAAAGGGAAATGCAGAGCAGGTGTTCCTGCTGCCAGGCAGGGGGAAAAGGGCAGGATACCCACGTGGGAACAGGAGAGCAGCTCCTTCATGATGTAGGTGTCGTAGATCTGGCGGCTCCGCGACAGCCGCTCCTCCTCCGAGTCCAGCTTCTCGTACTCCTTGATCTGCAGCACAAGCACCACACATTTCCTTGTGATTTCTCACTCCTTGGGTCAAAACAGGACTTTGGCTGAAGTTTTATTTTATTGTTTTCTTTACTGATGAAAAATCACCTGCACTGGCACGGTTACAGCTGGGATTTCCCTTTAATATTGGAATTTTTCAGCCCTGCCACAGCTGCCCGGGGCACTGGTGGAATCCCCATCCCTGCAGGGGTTTAACAGGTTGTGGCACTTGGGGACATGCTCAGTGGTGGCCTTGGCAATGCTGAGTGAACACTGGGACTCAATGGGCTGAGAGGGCTCTTCCAACCCAAAAATTCCCTGATTCCTGGACCACAGCACATCAGGTACAGATGTCCAAGAAAGAATATAAAGCACATTTTAAAATGCTCACACAGTTCAACTACGCCATGGATTTGAACCCTAAAGGTTGAAAGACAGCCCTAAACGGCTGAAAGACAGTTTTACAAAATTCATCAAGTTTCCTCAGGTGTGCTGTAAGAGATCAGCATATTCCAGGTGAAACCACAGCAACCCTAGATGGTTCATTTACAGAACAAAACCTGATAACCAGAACAAAAGTTCACCGAGTCTAAGGGTCCTCTGGAGCATATTTAGGGAAAGAGTTCTTCCAGGAGTGACAAACTGTAAAAAAATATACAAGATCTTTAGGGAAAAGACTCAGCTCTGAGTTCCTGGACCTTCCCAGCATCAGCCTGTGAATTGCTGGGATCCAGACACCTGGCAGTGAGCAGATCTGCTCTGTGCCACAGAATCCCAGGATTGCTTAGGGTGGGAAAAATCCTCCAAGATCACTGAGTTCAATTATCAAGAGACAAACTGGGACCAACCTACCTCTGGAGGTGGAACATTAATTAAACTCAGTATCTTTCTAGCTGTACTCCTCTTGTTTGCTGACATGATAAAGGCACCAGTCCCACCCCAATTTGCCATCTGTGCTGCTTCCCCCTTGATACCAATTTATAATTAAAATGACTCAAAACGTCTTTGCCCAAGAAACACTTTTAATTAATGCAATGACACAAAATAATTAGCAGTACAGGAGGAAGCCTGATGGATATCTGATTGTTTTATCTGAGCACAACCTCCTATCCCTCAGTGTTTGCTTGTTAAAGGACCCAACTCCCCAGCCAGTGCTGAGGGGTCTCAACAGAGCTCCCCAGAGATCAAAAGGATCTCCTCAAAAATTAGGATCAGAATGCATTTGTTTTCAAGTATTTCAAGTATTCTTTTTTTCCTTTCCCCCCCCCCCACTTTTTCATTAAATTTCTTTTCTTTTCCTTCTGAAACCGATCGGGATGAATCACTCATCCTGTTAAATGCCTGATCGTGACTCCAGCTGCAGTGATATGAAATCCCTGGAGTACAGAGCTCTTCTACATCAAGCAATTTTTAATGTAGCAATGTACTCAGATTATTCTATGTGTAATAAATGCAGCAAGTAAATCAAATATATAAAAAAAGGGAAAAGCTCCTGGATCCGGTATGTCACAGAGGAAAACACAATGAACCTCTCTTTAAATATCTTTAATGGGATTTTTCCAGAAGTACATGACAAAGCACTGAAATTCTTTTGAGGCAACACTTTGCTAATAACCTAAAAATACAACTTTGAATTGTTTCAGAGATAAAGAGGCAGCCAAAAATATCTTGCTAAATAATCTGGTACAACAGGCCTTTTCGGATTACTTATGACAGTGATATCTTCAGTGTATAAAGAGATGGAAATGATAGAAAAAGATTCTTTATTGACAGCAGCTATCTGATCTGAGGGGGGGAATGGAGTCTTGCTGAGGACTGATCTCCAAACTGATACCAGTTGCTTGTGCTGATAGCAAGAAAAAACTTAAATTCTCAGCTCAAGAGTGAGGCAGGCAAGGTTATCCCAGCTCTAATGAACCCTGAGCATCAGGCATGGGCATTTCTGCCCTGAAATCAGCTCCTGGGAGAGGATTCACTGGGGGTTTGGTTTTATTCAGTGTCACAAATGTAACAGGGAAAAATGAATGGAGCCATGGAGCTCAGACAGTGCAGCAGCAGAAGATGGGGAGGGTCAGGGCATCCCTTGGAATTATTGATGCTTTGGGACGTGCCCTGCTCAGTGCCTGTCAGCTCCTTCACAGAGTATCTCCTGACAAGGGACACAACTCATCCATCCAAAGCCACCTCTCGTGTCCCCTCTGCAGCCCTGTCACAGCAGCTCCTGAAATATGTGAGCAGCTCCCACCCCACATCCCTCCACAATCCCCTCCAGCTGTACCCTGCTGCCTCTCCTACAGGTGAAAAAGGCTGCTGGGAAAGATCTGAAGGGTTTCAGTGTCACCCCAACCCCAGGAACCTCATCCCAGATCCTTTTCTACCAGTCCACACTGCTTCACATCATGGATCCTGTCCTTTCCTCTCAGCATTCCCTGATGGAGCAGGAGAGCCTCCCTCAGCCTCACCACCTGCACAGCCCCAAACCTCCATCACCAGCACTTACCTCTTCATAGAACTTCAGCTGAGGGACAGCTTCATCGATCTCATTCATGCAATAGTCTTTAAAGAGCAAAAATCCTGGAAGGAAAAACAGAAAATCAGAAAAACTTGTCTCATTACACTGGTGACTTGTAAAAAGGCTCATGAAACCACCTGAGTTCCACCACAGGCTGTGTAAATCTGTGTGAGCATCCCCAGTTGCCAAGGTTTAGGATTCTGATTCCCATTTCCAGCACAAAAGGATCCCAAGCCTGCCTCCCCTCCCACAGGTGTATTAAGCCCATTACTTCTTCCACCTGCTGAGGATTTTATGAGGCATTTCCATAATGCATCAAAATATCCTGTTCCTCTTCACACCACATTTTCTTCCTGTTTTTCCCCCCTGGAAAAACGAGACACTATTCACGTTTTGGGGTTATTTTTTGTAAGAGATTTACCTACATTTCACTGATGAAACACAACCTCTCCTGCACTCTCATTTCAGAATTACCGGTTCATGTTACCTCTAATGGGTTTTATTGCTCAATAAATTACATCAGGGTCTTTACAGTTCCTTTGCAAGTAATTTAGAGCATGACCCTGGCAGGCTGCAGATGAGAATCTCCCATTAGGAGAATTTTAATGCACTGTTCACAAGCCTCATCCCATGGAAGCACTGTCTTTCCCTGCCTCTGAGCTGGCACCTGCTACCCTGGAATTCCACACAGGAATCTGTGTCACAAATGTCCCCATCACTGCCAAATGCACCCAAAGTCCCCAGTCTCCTCAGCCAGACCGTGCACCTCCACCTCTCCTTGCCAGCCTGGCTTTTTGAGGACAAAAAGTGAAATTTTGGGAGCTGACTCAAATTCCTTATTTCCCACATGAGGGAACCAGCAGCAGCACGGAGCAGAATCCTGCTGAATGGACTGAACTTTTCTAGGACAATGAACCAAAGACTGGGTAATTAAGAGACTAAAGAGTGGCACAAACAGCACTGAATGCAGTGAAAGAAAAATCCCTGGCTTGGTCCCAGCTCCTGGCTGGAACCCAAAAAAACCCACAAACAACAAAAAAACACAACAATAAACCACAAAGACAACTGTGGGAGGAGTGTGAAAATATACCAACACACATTTCCAGCAAGGCCACGCCAAACATTCCAGCCCTGCTTAGTATTTTCCAAACTTTTTAAATTTAATTATGGCAGAGAAAGAAGAGGTTCCCAGGCCTATGGCACAGGGAACAATCAGAGGCTTATGCAGCCACAGGACACGGGCTGCTCCTCCCCGAGGCTCCTTGGCACTGCACTGCAAAAACCCAGATATACCCAAAATATACAAAATATATCCAGATATACCCAAAATACACAGACTGAGAGCTGGGGCTGTTCAGCCTGGGGAAGAAAAAGTTGTGTGGAGTCCTCACAGCACGTTCCAGGACCTGAAGGGGCTACAAGGAATCTGGAGAGGGATTTTGTATCAGGAACTCGAGTGGCAGGACAAGGGGGAATGACTTCAGACTGAAAGGGAAATTCAGGTGACATCTATGGAAGAAATCATTCCCTGTGAGGGTGCTGAGGCCCTGCACAGGTTGCCAAGAGAAACTGGAGCTGTTCCCACCCCTGCAAGTGTCCAAGGCCAGGTTGGACAGGGCTTGGAGCAGCCTGGGATAATAGAAGCTGTTCCTACCCATGGCACTGGATGATCTTTAAGGTCCTCTCCAACCCAAACCATTCAGTGATTCTATGATTCAGACAAATCCAATTAGAGCCTAATGTTCCCCAGACTGGAATTGTTTCTGTTTCGACCTCCCATTCTATCAGCAGACCCTGCACTTCCCCTGCAGCACAAAGGAAATCTCCTCCTTTATTGCTGCTCTTGGATTGAGTGAAAAATGATCAGCCAGAAACTGCAGCTCTCACATAATGGCACAACGAAGTGACAGATGCAGCACTCAGTAAGTGACAGGAGTTTTAAGAAGTTCAGGGAGAGCTGACGAGGAGCACAATAAGCACAGTTAACAGCACACAGAAAAATAAGCCCAGGAACAGAAAGCAGGAATTAATAAAATGATAGCGTTAAGTAACAGCTAAAAAGAACCAGCAATTATTTATGAAATAAAGATGCTGACAGCTTTGGCTTTAAAGATTCCTTCTGCTATAACTATATAATTTCTGCAACAACCAGATCACTGGTTGTTAAGGGAAAGGAAAAATATTTTTTAAGAGCTTCTTCTGGTAACACCGAAGTGATGGATGATATCAATAATACACACACAGAGTGCAAGGCAGTACCCAGCTCCTCTGGGCTCCCACCTTCCTCCTTCCCAGTCTCTGGACAATCATTTCCCCCTTTATCTTTGTATGGACAATCCTAAGACAAATTCACCATTAATTGCACTGACTCTAATCACCAAGGCAAAATGTATTTCAAGGAGGGGTGAAGGCCACCTTTGAGGTTTGCAGTGTTCACCAGAGGCTCCCAAGCAGGGATGGGGTGGTGGGGAGAGCAGATTCAGGTCAGGCAGCTCACCCAAAATCCCAAGTATTCCCAGAGCTCATCCCCAGCTGGACAATGTCCCTGTCACAAGCTTGGAGAGCACAAGGAGGGGAACTAAGTCAACCCATGTCTTTGAAACAGAACACGAATGTTTGCTTCAGTATTTATTTCAGATAATTATGTTTTTCTAGCATGACCACAGCGATTTTGCATGAAATCCTGACTCTAATCAATGCTATCCCTCCACCCCTGTTTTTTGCCTCCAGAATTCAGCCCTTCCCACAATCAAAGAACACAAATGCTGCTGGTGACCAGCCACACACCCCAGACCCCTCATCACGTTTGTGGGCTCCACTGGACCCTCTCCAGGAGCTCCTTGTCTTTCTTCAACAGCAGAGACCAGAATTGAACACCACAGCCCAGATGTGGCCTCACTAGGGTTACTCATCAGAATTAAAGCCACCTTCTCATTTTCCATTTCCGTGGCATTTTCCTGCCCTGCTCCCAGGCTGTGGCTCTGCCAACATCCCCCCAGGACAGCAGCCACAGCCACAGGGGCCAGCACTGGCCTCTGCCTCCTCCAGCATTCTAAAGGTCACCTGCAGCCACAACACCACCTCTTCATCCCTGTCAATTAGCTGAGAGCACAGAATAATAAATAAAATAAAATAAAATAGAACAACAACGAGGAAGTCCATCATAAAACACTTGGAGGAAACTGCTTATCTAATTCTAACTGGAATTTTATGAGCATCTGATTCAAGTAACCTTTTAACAGGAGTAAATAAAAATCTTATTAAAGCAAACAGGAGTGACTAGGTGAGAGAGCAGAGCTAAAAATAGCCATGTTTAGCCCCAATACAAGCGTTCACAATGTCACTGATTGAAAGGAAGCTGCATCTATTTACAGCAGGCCTGAACATGGTCCAAAACGCTGATGTAGCCGCTTTCTAGTAGGCAAAATAGCAAATTAGAGAACAAAAATATCAAGCTGTTTCCAAATCCTCCCGAAACGTGCTGTGTATAAATACAGAATCCTGACAAACAAAGCAGCAGTGACATCTGCACCAGACACAGGCTCCTTTCCTGGGCAGGAAAAGCTTTGGGAATGTGGGATGGTGCTCTGCAAAGTCTGCAACACAGGGTCTGCCCCTGCTTAGGGCACTTGAAGGTCTCCAATCTCAGCCACTCCAATATGTCTCTCCTGATCGTTCTTGCTTTGGTGAATTTGGACAAGAGCAAGAAGCCATGGCCAGAGGGACACTCACGTCCTGCTCCCTGCCAGGACACTGGAGTCAGGCTCTGCTGCCAGGGAACAGGGACAGGACGAGAGGAAACAGCCCCAAGATGTGCCAGGGGAGGGTCAGGCTGGATATCAGGAGCAATTTCTTCCCAGAAAGGGTGGTCAGGCTTTGGAAAGGGCTGCCTGGGGAAGGTTTGGATTCCCCATCCCTGGAGGGTATCCAAGGAATTCCTGGATGTGGCACTCAGTGCTCTGGACTCGATGGTCTTGGAGGGATTTCCTGACCCAAGTGATTTTGGGATTCTGGGGCATCTCCTCCCCGGAAATGTCTCTTATGTAGCAGTGCCACAGGCCAGCAGAGCTCAGCCACCACACCACGGTGACATTACAGCACAGCTGGGCTTTAAATCCAGCTGTGGGTGTGTTCAACCTCCTGAAATAGCCCCAGTGACCTTCAGACCCACCAGTACCAAGAACAGATCTGGGTCATAGACACAAACACTGGGACAAAGTCTACTATGAAACCAAAACCACATAAAAACTGTGATTCCTACCAGCCTGCAATTGTCACAGAACACCAGGCCAGGCTCAGACTCCTCATCTGTGCAGTGCCCACACAGAGCTGCTACAGCACAGAGAAATTCAGGCCACCTAAGACCTCCAGAACCGAGAGAACCACCAATTTCCCTCTCCAGGAACAAAGATTACCAGGAAAAACTGTAGGAATTGTGCTCTGGCAAGTTCCAAAGCCACAAAAATCTTCCCAGCCCAGAAAGCACCACACATTCCACTACTTTTCTTTCCCTAATGTGTTCTTTCCTAATTAAACCTAATGTTCGTTCACTTTGCATTAAAAATGATACATTATAACAGACTGAAACAGAAAGCAGGGGAAAAGAACAAACTGTATTTCATGAGGACATGCAACCAATGGTGAGAAGCACAGAACAATTTCCCCAGAACAGAACCAAACTGAGCTCAAAATGGGGCTGCAAGTTGCCAGGTAGCTCGGTTAATGACGTCTAGAAATCATTCTATGAAAATAAGCTTTGGCTAAAAGGTTTTAAGTGTCGTCAAAATAAAAACTTCTTATTTCCAGGCGTATTTTCCAATAGGTTTTCACCCAGGGAAATCATTGTTCAAGCTTGGTCAGCCCTCTTTCTAAACACCCGACTCGTGCATGCCTGGAATTCCTGCAGGGAGAGCAGCAGGAGAGCTGAGCTGCTCCTCCAGCACTGGGGACACAATGGAGGGGAATTCACAAATTCTGTGTCAAACCTCAAAAGCTTGAGCCTGACACAGGTAGAGCATCTCAAGCAGTGAATATACAGAATTACTGAAAGCACTCAATTATCCTTATTTAGGTTTCCCAGAGAAGCTGTGGCTGCCCCATCCCTGGAAATGTCCCAGGACTTGCAGCAATCTGGGATAGTGGAAGGTGGAACTGGATGAGCTTTAAGGTCCCTTCCAACCCAAAGCACTCAGGGATTCTCTGAATAACCTCATGAAATCATAGCTCTGAATACTGAACATGTGATAAATCATTTTTTAAAGCCATGGAGAGAAAATAAAAGAGAAAACTTATCTCTGAACCATATTTACCAAGTATCTTTCATATTCTGGTCTCCCTTAACATGCAAATTCCAGCTAACTGAAGTCAAGCATCAAAAGCATTCAACATATCAAAGGTGAAAGAAAAAAGAGGGTTTTACACAAGAAAAATCTCCTCTAAAAGATGGAGGAGTAAAAACACTAAACAGAAATACACAAAAAGATTCTAATTTTTAAAAGGACCACTGAACACAGAACCATTTCATTTCAATCAGTTTTTACAAAGAATGTGATTAAATTCCTTCACTAAATCTCATCAAAGAATACACAGCACTTGAGGTTTTCATTTTTCTTCACTTGTAAATAGAAGAAACTCCCACCCCTTTGGAACTGGTAATAGAATGTACCAGCAAGCCAAGAGCAAGCCAACAACCAGGAGCAGCTTAAAAACCTCATGGTGCTAGACTGGGTTTTATTGTCTCTGTTCTTTCCCCACATCACAATTCAGATCCTACCAAGGACATGAAAATCGTTATTTTCCTGACCAGTATTTTTCCATTATAAAATTTTAAAAATAATTACATAATACAAGCCAATATCCCTTTATTACTGAGAAACACACTTTTCCTTCTGCCCTGCTCCAAGCTACGAATTTCACTGTTACCAATTACTGAACACACAAATTCCACTGGGAGCTGCCAGCTCTGCTCCTCAGGAAGGGCAAAGATCCAGGTGTGGTTTTTAGTGGGAGCAAGGTGACAGGATCATTTGATGAAAACATGGAGTAATTCCACAACAGAAGGCTGTTCTCAAACCCCTGGTGCCAGTATTTGCCTCAGCAAGCTCTGCTCAGTATCTGAACCACTGTGAGCAGCCAAATTGTTCAGCCAGAGCATCGAGGAACTGTTGTGCTGTGGTCAAAATCAAAACACAAAGCCAGCAGCACTCAGTCAGTAAATAGACACAGCACTTAGGTAAAGAGCAGCAAAACCACTAAAACAACAGTGACAGAGCCCAGCTGATTCTCCTACAGGAATTTCTGAGTCTTCCTCTGGTTCATTGTGAGAAAGCTGCTGTGAGCTGGAGGCTCAGAAACAGATGGTTCTGCTGCTCTTCCTCTTTTAATCACAGAAATCATGGGTAGAAGTATCTAGAAACATTAAGAAACTGCTTTGCATGTTTCTGACCCCACCTACCCAACCTCCACGGACACAGGTGACAGCAGGATGTCACACAGGACACTGTCAGGGAAGAGGGTTTGCCAGGTGTATTGCCCACATTCTTTTATAGGACAGATGTTGGTATGGGCCAATAAATGCATCTGGAAATGGGGTAATTAACAGCTAGAGCTCTCCAGCTCCTCTGCTCTGCAATTCTGACCACTCTATCCCTTAAATGTACTGCTCAAAGTGAGAACACTTAATAGCTCCAGCAATTTAGATTCTGCTGACTGGTGCTGGTTCTGAGTGCTTTCCTGTTACTTCTGAGTGATCCCACTGATGGGAATTAGCAGCACTGGCAGGCCCAGAGAATCTGCTTTATTAGTAATACACAGCCATGCAGGTAAAACTCATTAAAGCTGTTACTCTGCCACCTTACAGACATGGCAAACCAACATTTCCCTATTTCACAGTAGTGTTCAGAGGCTTAATTAACTGTGAACTGTTTCAAGACACATTGATAAAAACTCCATGGGAGTGCAACTGTTTTGGATTGACTGAGGAATTGCTGGGTGGGAAGAAGTGGAAATTAGGATCTCTTGTGGTGGTGCACAAGGACAAGGTTCCACCAGGAACAGGCAAAGAAAGCCCAGGTGAGGACAAGCAGAGAGGAAACACCACCTTTGGGATGGAAGCCACTTTGCTCAGTATTAATCACAGAATATCCAGAGCTGGCAGGGACCCAGAGAATCATCATCCAACTCCTGGCCCTGCAGGACACCCCAACAATCCTACCCTGGGCATCCCTGGGAGCGTTGTCCAGATGCTCCTGGAGCTCTGGCAGCCTTTGGGGAAGAACTTTTTCCTGATATCCAACCTAAACCTCCCTCAAATACGTTTAAGCCACGGCAAAGAGTCAGGAAGAAGCTGGAGAGAGCAGAACCAACAACCCAGGGCCCCTCAGATCCAAAAGGAATGAATTTTCCTACAGGCTTCCAGGGGAAAACCAAACACACCCTTGGCAGGTGCACAGCAGGGCAGGTGCTTGTGTTTGTGTGTGTTCTCTGGAAGCTTCTTCCCTGGAAACATCCAAGGCAAATGTCATGCAAATAATCTCTCATTTGCTCTCTCTATTACACAGTGATCTTCCTTAACACTCTCTTCTTCTCTCCTATGATACTACTTCAGTTCAAAATTGCCAGTTTGCCTGGAATTCTTGATAATTGAACCCCAAAACCATATAATTGCACGGCTTTGCTGAGATAAAGACTTTCTCCCCATGCCTTGTATCTTCCAGGAACTGCACTGCATATAAATGCTAATCTACCAGGATGTGTACATTATCCATCATGGGGTGCTCCAGATGATAGGGTATATATTTTTCCTATTTTAAAGCTCAGATATAATCTGCAGCTCCCCTGGGAAATCACACAAGTCAGCATCCTCAACCCCCCCACAAAGGCAGGCAGGGGGATCAGGCTGCAGCCCAACAAAGAAATGCTCAATTATTTATCATCAAAAGAAAATCCAAAATGAATACATGCATTTTGATAGTGCCTTTGGATACTCTTCATCCCTGACACCAAGACAGACAACTCCAATGCACATAAAATCTACAGCAGGAGCTTCAGCAACACCCCTCGACACAATCTTCAATGTAATTCATGCCAAGTATCATTTTATTTTACCACAAAACAAGAGGGTGTTGAAAGAAATGCAGCTTCCAGTAACACTGAAATTATGACATAATAAAGAGATCTTAAATCTAACACTCATTTGGTGAAAAACACTGCAAACAAAAAAACAGCCCAACTTTTAGAAGGCTCAGAGCACGGATTTTCTCTTTCACTGTCCCCCCCACCCCCGGTTTGGTACAAGCAGAGAATCGTGTGAGGAGCAGATCCCCTGTGAAATCTCTCACATTAACGGTTTCTGTTTCAGTTTACAGCCACACAGTTTCTGATGTCTCCTTGTGGTTTGGGTTCTGGGCTGTTTTTAACTGATCACAAAAGAGTGCAAGGACAGAAGGGCTTCCACAGCCCCTGAGAACCTCCTGCAGCCTGTCCACAACCCACGTCCCAGGCTGCTCTTGTGCTGAAAACTAGAAATACCACGAGAAAGAAGAAGATCACTCCTCAAACAGCATTTGAAATGTCTTTTTTTTTTTTTTTTTTTTTTTTTTTGTTCGGAAGGCGACTTCCTAATTTTGGTGGTGACTACTTCTGTGTGGTGGCTGCCAGGTCAGAACCAGAACCTCAGAAAAAAAAAAAAAAAAAACACTTTGAAGAAATAACCTGTGCCCTGCTTTTACAAAAAAAAATCTACCCAGTAATGATGTCCCTGCTACTTGGCTGCACATTATTTAACATCAAGGTACCAGAATAGAGCAAAATTACCACAGTGCTCATGATACAGCTCAGAAAAGTCATCCCTGCTCACTTCAAAGCCAAAAACTCAGGTGCTTTTCTTTACTCCCAACCAAGTTTTATAGCCTTCATTGTTATTTCCTCAGAGGACTATTTAATTAGTCCAGAATGCCAACAGCACATAGATCTTCTGCTTAAATTAAACAATAGCTTAAATAATGCTCTAGGGAGTCACTTTTCCCAGCCTGTTATTTTTAGGAGCTCAGGGAGTGCGGTGCCAGCAGAAAGAGGAAGAGCAAGAATGTTTTTCTCAACAGATTTTAACTCCTATCTAATGATTAGCACCAAAGCTCTGAAATAATGAAATATGAGTCCATAACTAGAGAAAGAACCAACAGAAAGCACAATTCTGTTGCTGGCATCAAAATGCCCCCTCCAAAAAAAAAACCAAAAAACAACCTGCTGCAGCTGTTCTCATCCTAGTTTTGGTTGGGGTTTTTTTTAACAGAATGTTGTCCCTGACCAAGCAGGAGGAAACAGCAGCCAGCAGGGTCAGTTTGAGAACATTTCCCTCAGACTGAGGAGGGCAGGCACAAAAATCCCTGTGCAGAAGGAGCTAAAAAAGAGACCAAATGCTCTGGAAGCTCAGCTGAGGAGCTACAGAAGGAAAATGATCCACGCTGAGCTGGATCAGGAAAAGGGGAGCAAGGAAGGGGCTGAGAGCCCCCACAAGCCCCCGTGGGTTGGAACCAGCCCCGATGCAGATGGCAAAATGCTTCCCCCCCACTGGGAAAACCTCCAGCTTGGAGCTGGTTGAGGAGGATATGGAAGACAGTGGAATGAATCACCCCAGAAAGATCAGCCCTCACTCTGCGAAAGTGCACGGTAAATAAGGAAAAAAAGAAGGTTTGTAACTTCTTACGTCAACTGCAAGTTGTTTTAATTAGTTCTATTTCATGAAAATAAAACTGAGCCACCTTCAGGGGGGAAAAAAAATTCAAGTTACTTCCTAGGCAAGGTGAAAAACCTACACTGCAGCAAGAGCAGCTGCTGAAACAGCTAAAGTATGTCCTGTTCTCATCCTTCCCCCAGAGCCAGACCCAACGGCTCTGCAAGAGATGAGAAAGTGAGATGGGTGTGAAGGAACTGCCACGTCCCACCAGCTCCAGGAGATGAGAACAGCCTGTGTGCCTTCACAAGGGTCTCCAGCAGTCGAACCAAGGCTGAACCTAAGCCAGGTATGGAGCTGTAGGATGCTTTAACATCCCATCCCAGGATTTCTAACCCAGCTTCATTCCCTGCCTTGCAGTTTGTCTGAAAGCCCAGGGTCACACATGAGAATCACTGAACCATAACTGGCAGCAAGTTTGCTCCAAAGTATTTAATAACCAGGATAATCCTGTTCTAAAGCAATATTATGATCTCATAGATTCCCTTGGAAGCCTTGGCTGCAGCAGACTCTGATTTTCTCATTTCCCACATGCCCAAAGACATTTGGGGTCTCTCCAAGCGTCACCACCAAACAGGGCAAGGGAACACAGTGAAGACTCCACGTGCAATTTCAGCACAGTTGTGAAGCAGAGTGGACTCCACGTGAAAATTATGAATATTGGGATATCAGAGTTATAGAATGGTTTTGTTTGAAGGGACCTTATAGCCCATCTCATTTCATCCCCTGCCACAGGCAGGGACACCTTCCACCAGCCCAAGCTGCTCCTAGCCCTGCCCAACCCGGATTTGAACACTTCTAAAACCTCTCAAAACCTCTCTTTTTTTTTTTCTAAAGAAAACTCATAATCTGGTGTTGTAGCAAACAGGATGTGGTAGAAGAAAACCAGCTAAGGTGGTTACGCACTCGGCTTTGAGACAGGCTGTACTTCCCCAAGAGGCTTCTGCTGTGGAGGAAGCAGCTCATGAAGGAACAGCCGGCTGGGCTGGGCTGCCAGAGCGCTCTTCTGGGTGCTTCTGTCAGCTCCATGTCCTCTGACTCACCAGGACATTCTTAGAGAGCTGGAGATGGTTCTGGAGCATCACTCAGGGGGCAAACAGCAGTGCCAGCACCAAGGCATGAGTGCAGCTTGTTTGCCTTGCTGAGGGAAGAGATGCAAAGAGGGGACAGGCTTGTTTATGCAAATCTGGTGGAGCCTCCGGGCCATTTTCATCCCTGATGAGCTTCCTGCTCTTATCCTGATCATAAAGGTTTTGGTTTCCAAGCCAGAGCTGTCCCTGTGACTCCCTGCAGTTGCACACCTGGCAGGAAAGGAATTTGGGCCAACCTTTGGCAGTGGGACCAGGAAAGCACTGACCCTAAAATGACTTTTAGGGCTCACTAAGAATAAACACTTGCAGATGATGAGACCAGCACCATAATTAGACACATTCATAGGGCAACATCCACAGGAACGACTCCACACTGACATCAGAGCCCTTATATCAGACAGCTGATCAAAGCCTGGGTTTACATTTAAAAGAATACTGAAAAACAGACAAAAACCAACAAAAACAGTGACCTGGAGCTGTGAGGAATAAATTAGGTCTGGAGGAAAAAAAAAAAAAATAGTTCTCATCTAGAGCAGTTACCAAGGAAAAACTCGGTGCTGTTTTATAGTCGGTGTGTAAGGATAGAGCAGGGAGGGCTGGATGGCTCCTCAGCTGAGGGAAAAACAGGGATGATCCAGCAGAATTTCTGGAGATCCAGGCTCAGGAGACTCCTGGGAGCAGGAGGAGCCTCCCCTGGGTCCCCCCACCCAGGACCTGCCCCACCTGTGGTCTCACCACATCCCCCCAAGACAAAGAGATAACCAGGAGAACAAAAAGGTGATTAGAGTTTTAATTACCTCCCCATACTTCTTCTCACAGCCTTTTGCATAACGCTTGCCTAAACTGCAGGTACTTTACCACAAGCAATTATGCTAATGTCTGGAAACAGAGCTAATTGAGTGGCAAAGAACAGGCTAGAAAAAGCAATCAAATTTAAATGAACAACCACAGTAAGGAAATACCGTATTTTCCAGCGTGCTGCAAAGTCTGCTGTTAAAAACAGTCGTGTTTAGCTTTAATTTTTTTTTTTTTAAATTCCATTCTAAATCCTATTTCAGCTTCAGAATTAACTGAAACTCCTGCACAGCAGTCACAGAACTGCTCCTCATTTCTAGGTAATCCAGGGGCAAGTCCTGCTCTGACTGTACCCGGGGAGAGGAGGAGGAAACCTCTCCTCTGTGCATAGAAACTAAAATGTTAATGAAACTGGCTCTAAAATTCCAGGTTTAATGGCTACTACCAACATGGGGAAAAAAAGAGAAAGATCTAATCCTTCCAAGGTTCCAGTTACCTAAGTGTAATTGCTGTAACTTATCAAAATAACTGCAGCAGTCCTCGCTGTAACAGGTAATGAAAAGTATTCAATTACATAAATAGAAATATCCATTACATAGAGGATGGTCTGTTTGACTTCTCTTTTTATAGAGAGAAAAAAAAAAAAAAAAAAAGGACTTCTTCATTTCACTGCCCCCAAAGAGACTCAGTTGAAGTCAGGCTGTGTTTGGTTGCTTAAAATTCCGCTTATTTTGCAACTGCCAGGCTACAGCAAAATATTAATGATTCAGCACAGGCATTGGAGCTGAAGCACACACTGAGGTGTCAGTACAAGTAAACAAGGTATCTGTGCATTTACATGGCAGAAGTTTTGGCCACAATAAAAAGACAATAGTTTTAGGCACAAGTACAGACCATACTCCAATTGTTGAAACACTGAAAAGCTCCCCAAGACTTCCAATGGCTCTGAGACCCATTAATGACACTCTGAGACACAGGGACCCTGATTATTTTAATCTGGCAATACCTAAAACTCGCACTCCAGTGAGCTGCACACTGCCAGGCACACAGGAAGGTTTTGGGGTATTTCTGCTCCAGCCAGAAGGGAGGCCAGTGAAAACTCAACCAGCCCAAAGATGCCTCCACTGCATCACTTTTCCTGGGAAACCAGGCACTTTGTTCACTACAAAGTCTCATTTCAGACGGGAATAAAACCACTGACCTCCTCAAGATTTCCCAGCCAATTGCCCATTTTCCCAGACAGGAGCAGCTGTGCTATCCCAGCCAACTCACTCCTCAAATCGGCTGGACAAGGATCCCGAAAACCTCTCAAGAAATCCACTCCCTGCTTTATTACCACTATTATTACTACCACTAAAATTTTAAATTTTATTCATATCCAGATTTTTTTTTTTTCATTGACACACTAAAATTCTGGAAAATGGACTAAACTCATCATTTCTGCAACAGCCTTTCTGGTTTTGAATCATGTTCAACCTCACTTCTCCCTTCCACTGCCCACATCACACCCTATTTCAATACTTCCCTGTAGGTCAGATTTAACAGACTGCTCAGCAAGGTCTGTGCTCATTCCCACTGCTCTTTCCTGGACTCTTCCCAGCAGGTCCATGTATATTTTTTTAATCCACTGCCAGGATGGACACAACATTCTGCCAGAAGAGGATTATTTCACATGCCTCACTGGCTACAACACTGATTTTATATTTAGTCGTGTGATCCAGCTGAGCCAAGGCAGCCCAGGGCTGGCTGTCACAGCCAAGTCCCTGCTCCAGGGTCCCCAGGCTGTGGCTGTGTGATTGCTCTGGCACAGGTGGAGAGGCAGGACACTGCTGGATTTCCCTTGGAGCACTGCATTTCCCCCTCTCCTGCTTTATGGGGTTTTTGTCCTTGTCCTCGGTGTGTCACAGCAGAGCACAGAGGCTCTTCTCTGCAGCATTCAATTAACTGAACACTGATCTCTGATGTTCCCACTTCCTGGATCCACCTTTCCGTGGAATACTGATTAACTGCTCCACAATTCCATTTTCCCAGCAGTTTCACCGCCTGCAAACAGCAGATTCACCCTGTGTTTGTTATGAGCAAAACCAGCACATCACAGGGTCAAGACAACACATCTGGGATCTTTTCTCTGCTCCCTTATCAACAGGCTCATTACCTCTGCAAAGAAAAAAAAAGTTTAACTGATGTGACACATTACATTGTTGACAAGCCCATACCAAGTAATATCATTTTCTCCTCGATGTTTCCAAATAATTTAATTATTTTCCCTGTAGTTTTCCAGAACCTGAAGTTGACAGATTGCCTTGCTTGGTCTTCTTCCCTTTCACAACATTTCATCTTCTTGAAGACCTTTGTTTCACTAAGTCCTGTCCACCCTCCAGTGTCCTTCAGAAAATCTACAGCACTGACTTCTCAGCAGGCACCACAGAAAAATATAAAAACCAAACAGATCTTGAAAACATCTACACAAGTAGCATTTTATTGAGACATGACTTACCAATTTTCTGATGAAAGATCTTGTCGAAGGTTAATTCACCCCTTTCCTCGAGGTATTTCTGCATAACACTGCGGATACTGGAAGAAAAAAAAAAGGGAAAAAAAAAAGAAAAAGCAGGGTTACTTGAAATTGCCACTTCCCAGGGGACAGCCTGGTCACCACTTTATTCCTGTCTCAGCTTTAGCCTGCACAGTAAAATAACTGCACAAGTCACCCCGAGCTGGGATCAGCCACACAAGGAGCCAACAGCAGCTCCATTAGGCCCTGCTTGGCTGCAGTGCACTTAACATCTACTTTGCCTAATTTATAATGTCACAATCACTCACTTAAACCACATTAACAAAGATTTCCTTTATTTGTCAAGTAACCTCAATATTCATTGTAATATAATGCCCATAAAAATTTCATATGGGCAACAATACAAGAATATAAATCTTAAAATCAATGAAGGCCAGCACTGCTGGGCCTTGGTAAAGCAGCTCTATTGTCACAGTATGGAGTCAAAATTCCACCAGACTTTCTCTGTTTCCAATTTTAAAATCGATCATTTCCATACATGCTATTTATCACTGTAATTATACTACTTATTATTATAATTATACTATTTATTATTATAAAAATAACCTTGAACAAAGTACTCATGCTCTAAACAAGGCCATTAAATATCACTCATATTTCTGCAGCAGCAAGACTGAGCAGCTAAGCCTTGCTGACCTCAGGGATGTCCCCTCTGGTGTACTCACAAGGACCTCATCATTAAAATTCTGAGAAGCCTCTCAAATACTGACAAACATCTCCATGAAGGGAGGAAAGTATCCACACTCCTCCTCAGAGGAGGACCTGAGGCACGAAGTCTGAATGACTTGACCAGAAAAAATATAATAAATTACATTTTATTTATATAATATATATATATATAAAGCCAAGGACTTTGCTGGAAGGCCCTAAACTCCCATGTAGGAAAATATCCTATAAATACTTTTCTGTGTATCTCCAAGTCCCATATGGAACACGGATCTCTGAACAGTGTGAGAGCTCTGGAGGCCAACCACAACATCAAGTCAGACAAGAACTGGGAGGGCTGAACACTGTTAATCAGGTTTGAGATTATAAATTATTCAGTGACGAACTTGCTGTTTATTTGTTCATTAAGAACTGGGTCTGCCCTCTGTGTATTTTAACAATCTAAACAAAATACTGATTTTAAATGAAGAGGGAGCAGTAAATAAGAGACTGTAGAATCACAGAATGGTTTGAATTGGAAGGGATCTTAAAGAATACCTTGTTCCACTCCCTGCCATGGGCTGGGACACCTTCCACTAACCCAGGCTGCTCCAAGCATCATCCAGCCTGGTCTTGGACAATTCCAGGGATGGGACAGCCACAGCTTCTCTGTGCCAGGGACTCACCACCCTCACAGGGAACAATTTCTCCCTAAAATCCAACCCAAGTATTTTGCCAACCAGACCTTCCCCTCTTCCCTCTGTGCTTACAGAGGACCCAGAGGAGATGAACAAGCCTGGCACAAGTTCCCAGAGCCCACAGCTCCCCCTCCACCATCCCATTCCCACTGACCACCAGACCAGCAGTAACAGAATAAGCCTTTTTCATAATAATAATAATAATAATGACATCAAGAAAGCTTTCCTCTGCTCCAACGAGTGCACTGCAAGAAATTACATCAACACATCTTCAGTCTAGACAATGGGAGAAGATAATGAAAATTGAACGTGTGACTGAAGTGCCCAGGAAAACAGGGATTGTGTAAGGAGCAAACCTCTCCAGCGCCTCCTCCTCTGCTGACATCCCGTACTTCTGGTCTGATGGATAACGTCAAAGGAACAAAATGTCTTTTGCAGCCACAGAAACTGAACAAATCTGTAAAATGATCACAGGCTACGGGAGCCTGCGCTCCATTCCAGCTCCTCAACACTTACACTCCTCTAAAATCACTGCTACTTATCCATACGAATAAATAGGAATAAATTCCATGGAGTGGATTATGACTATCTAGAATAATCACCTCCTAATTCTCACATGGAAGTTACAGGTAGAAATCCTCTGGAGTTCAAAGAATTGAAGCAGAGTCCACGTATCCTTCAGAAGGATGGAAAAATTTTAAATGGAGCTTAGCACATTCTACAAACAGGAAGAAAGGTTCCCTCTCTGCTTTAGTCTATTGACTCATTAGTTGCCCTCCACGTAAACAATCTGGGATTAAAAGCTGCATTTCACAGAAATGCAGCCATTTCTGAAAAGCTTTCCCTGGCCAGAGATGCCATCAGCACAAACCACGCACTAATGCAAGAAGTGGCCGTTTCTGCACGGGTTCATCTCAGTTCACAGCATGATCCACCTTAATAGCAGCACTCACAAGGAGCAGAAACAAAAGTTGGCTAAAAACAAAATCCAGGGAGACCTTCAGAAACAAAAGCACATCCAACTGGACTGCAACAAAACCTTTTGTTCATGTATTTTTTCACTTCAAAGAGGAAGAAAGCAGCAAACGACAAAAAATTCAGAAACACTCCATTTACTATCCACATACCACAAGTCAACTGAAGTATGCTTAGGGGAAGTCAAAGTCAGGCCTAAAATTTGGTGAGAAATGCAGCTTGGACCCTGGGTACCTCTTTCTGGGCATTTTTATCTTCACTGAAAGGGTTGGAAGGGGCTGCCCAGGGAGGTGGTGGAGTCTGCACCTCTGGAGGCGTCCAAGGAACATCTGGATGTGGCACCCAGTGCTCTGGGCTGGGTGACAAGGTGGGGATCAGGCACAGGTTGGACTCAGTGGTCCTGAAGGGCTTTTCCAACCTCAGTGATTTGGGATTCTGGACTTGCTGGTTTAACTGGGAGCACAGGGAAGCCCTTTGCCACCAGCCCCAAGAGCCTGGGCATGGGTACCTGGGTGCTCTTGCACTTGTGAGAGCCCCTGGGTGAAGCTGCCCTCAAAGAAGGAGCTGAACAAACACCCCAGGCCTGCAGGGCAGGGGGGAGCACACTGCCTGCCTCAAGCAGGCAGAAGACGATTTATCTGCATCATCATCAAAACATAAATTCTGCAAGCAGCACAGGTCACTCCAACCTGGTCAGCTCCTCCATCTGCCCAGAAAAGGGATTTATTTCAAGCATGAGCTGAACAGTCTGTTGAAAAGAGCTTCAAGCTGCATCTTGGAGCTCTACTTACTCCAGCTTTGATCAAAGAAACCTGCTGAAAAGCAGCCTTCAAGGTTAAACTCCATGCTGGAATTAAACAGCTCTCACTGCCTATGAGCAGCCTGGCAGGGCACAGCAGCAAGTGCCAACAGTGCCAAGACTGGCACAGGTGGAAAATGCCTACTTGAAAACATGCCTGAAAAGCTAAGAAGAAAACACATTATGTCCTTTCTAAGATAGAAAAGGCCACGTAAGGCAAGAGCATCCACGATCCTCCCTCTCAGACGAGTTCCAGCAGGAGCAGCAAACCAGAAGGAGCCTTGGAAAGGAGCTCAGCCAAAGCCAGGACTTGTCCTTGGCTGCAGCACTGGACAACAGCAGCCACTCCTGCTGTTCCCCCGGAACAGAGCAGGGACAGCCTGCAACTCCAAGGAGAAGCATGCCAAGCAGGAGAAATGAAACTTCTGCTGGGTGTCCGAGTGTGTGTGCCCAAGGATGGCCACTGGAACTGAGGAACTGTCCATAGGGCAACCCCAATGGAGGTGGGAATATGCCCAAACCAGGATTTAAAGGAGAGGAAAACACACAGCACTCGTTGTGATACTTCCAAGAAAGATGGAGAGGGACTTTTTCCAAGAGCATGTAGCAACAGGAGGAGGGGGAATGATTTCAAACCGGCCAAGAGGAGGTTTAAATTAGATATTAGGAAATATTTCTTCTCAGTGAGAGTGCTGAGGCCCTGGCACAGGTTGTCCAGTGAGGCTGTGGCTGCCCCTGGATCCCTGGAAGTGTCCAAGGCCAGGCTGGACAGGACTTTGGAGTAATCTGGGATAGTGGAAGCTGTCCTTGCCCATGGCAAGGGGTGGCACTGGATGGACTTTAAGGTCCTTTCTACCCAAACTATTCCATGATTCTATAAAAGTTCTGCTATTCATTTCACACAGATTTTGTCCCTGAAGTTCTTCTGAAAGCAGTTCACACCTCAGAAAAGGAAAGGGCACAGAACGAGGCAATGGGGTGTATCCTTACACACAATACTCCTACTATTGGAACTAGGTCAAGAAGCTCCTTACTACTGGCCTCCCTACTACTGGATCTTAAAAGGAGCTTTGAATTATTTATCATCAGAGCAGAAGATTTTTTTCTTGTAAATCAGTAAGAGTTCAGATTTGTGGGATGTTATCTGGTGTACAGGTACACACATGCACACCACAGCTTGGAAGAACAATGGCCAGCATTAAAGAACCACACCTGCATTAAAAATGAGCAGTTCCAGTCACTAATATATTCTCCAATAGGCAGAAACAGAAACAGGAGAACAGAAAAACAAAATAAGAATGAAACAGCAGCTTCACAGAGACTGAGAAGAGCTTAGTTCAGGATTTAACTCTACCAACATTTCCTGTGTTGTCAAGAGCAGGTCATAAACTTTTATCTGCTCAGATCTCTGTAAAATAAAGCTGGATTTATTTTTACCTTCTCTTTGTCATTAGAGCAGGTACCATCCCTCTGCCATATGTGACTCCTATATCCAACAGCACACTAAGTTCTTGATGGCTCCTGGCACATCCAAGTTAATAATTATTTCAAGAAAATGCCAGATATTTATCAGCTCCATGGCCAGTGCTTTGACTGCCGAGGTTTAGCAGTGCCTGTCCCCTCCCTGCACTCCCAAAATCCCATCTCCACATCACAGCCACCTTCATTTATTCCTGTGTTAGGGGGAATAAACACTGAACACTCACAAACCACCAAACCATTTCATTGTGCTTCCTCCCCGATTGCACTCAGCTCAAAGTTCAGCAGAAGTCAACACTTCTCCAAATGACTCTGCTCTCAATGCTGTAAAAGCTGCTTCACACGTGGCCACTGTGGTCCAGCAGTTCGTGGGGCAAATTCCCAGCACAGAGAGACAGAAAAGATCACTACATCATCTAAACTGATATATTTATCTATTACTTGCCAACTCACAGAATCACACACGCTCTTTAAGGTCTTTCTCAATGCAAAATCCTTCTGTGAGTCAGTTATTAATTAGTGCACATGCTCATCAGCGGACAAAGTGACCCCAAATTCTGATTTCTCTTCATAAACACATCACACCACAACCACACCTCACCTCCACGGGACTCTGCCACTTTCCGGCCCAATTTCACCCGTTTCTGGTCCATTTTGCACCTTCACACCCCCTGAAGTTCACACCGAGCCATTTCACTGAACTAATGCTCTTAGAACTGTCGTGAGTGATTAGCAACGTATTTCACCCCAGAGCCCTGTGGGACGGAAAGGATTTTAGAGCTCAGCAACACCTGCCCACACCCCCCTCCTGTCCCTGCATCAGCAGCTTCACTTATGCAAATTCTTTTAATGGAGAAAGTTTACAAGGAGGCAGCCAGAAGCAGGAGTTCTGCAGCTCCAACTCCACAAAAAAACCAGCCCCAAGATCCTTGAGGCATTATCAGCACTGAAATCTGAAACTAATATAAAAGCCTCTAAGCACATGAATTTTTCAGGAATAATTACACCAAATTGCAGTGTCAAGGACTTGCCCTTCCACCAGATTGCTGCTGCTGAGAAATTACAAGAAAGGGAAATCAGAGCAAAATCACATCTCCTCGCTCTGACTGCAATTAAGGCATTCGCCAATCATAAATTACATTTTTTTTAAACAAACACAAAATTACTGAAGACGTGCCAATTTTTTCTAATCTTTCTCAATCTCAAATGTTTAGAACTTTCTTTGCAAGTAGCAAGTATAAACCTTGACTGAGAGACCAAGAACTACAGCCAACACTGACGAACGCCTCTGATTTATTTATTCATTTATAGGCTCAGGATGCAATTTTACAGAGATTTTAAATGTTTATTTCCACTATCCAAATCCATCATAAAGTTGCTAAAATTGGACCAAAGATCCTGCCCCAAAGGCCTCTGAACTGAAAGCATGACAGGGTCAACAAGTATAATTCAGAGCACTGGCAGAATGGCCCAGAGCCACCACAGCTGAAAGTGGGTTGTTTTTTTCTCTTTGCACAAGTGCATTTAAAAGGTTTAGCAAGGCAAGATTGATCAAAAGTGAAAACTGGGATTAAATATTTGGCCTAAGAATCAGATCTTTCAAAGCTCTTTTAAACAAGTTAAAACTAACGGAATGTTCCTGATTTTTTTAACAATTAGGAAAATCTCAGGTAAAAAAAACCCAAAACATCAAAACCCTAAATAAAAAAAAACAAAAAAAAAAATCAGAGGACTGATGAACAACACAGAATTGCTTCAAACATGAAAATTAACAGAAGAGGATAGAAAGAAATGAAGGAGCCAGACTGGAGACTGTAAAACAACAGTAAATGATGAGAAGGCTCAAAAAGGAATTCTCAAAGCTGGGTCCACTCCCATGGCTGTTCCAGCCATCCCTACTTGAGATCATCAAAAGTAAATCATCCACACATGATTTATCTTCCTTTAATTGAGTTATGGGATTGTTTAGGTTGGAAAAGCCCTCAGAGACCAAGACCAACTGGTCCCACAGCAATGCCAAGGCCACCACTGACCCCTGTCCCCAAGTGCCACATCCCCATGGCTTTTAAATCCCTGCAGGGATGGACACTCCACCACTGCCCTGGGCAGAGCTGGACAGTCTCTTCCATGAAGGAATTTTCCTAAATATCCACCTAAACCTCCCCTGGTGCAACTTGAGGCCATTTCCTCTGGGTGTCAAACTGCATCTAACCCCATTCACCACCATCCTCTGGACCCACCCCATTCCCTGCACCCACCACCCCTCTTCTCCACCTAAAGTTCAGTCTCACAGAGCTCATTTTCCCTGCTGAAATTGAGGCAGAAACACAACAAACAACAGCAGCCAAGCCCCAAATCTGTCACGCAGAGGCTCATTCTGCACTCCCCTCGGGACAGGGGTGTCTTTCTTCAAGGCCTGAAGCACTGAATGTTTCACTGGGTTCCCTGGAGCTTTTTAATTTCCCGGGAGGATGGAGAAGCTGCCGGGAGCTCCTTCCTCATGTGCACCTTGAGCAGAGGTAGAACTCCCCCAGAGCACCCAGCAATTCCCAGCTCCCATGCCGAGATCCCAGGGAGGCTGCAGGAGCTGGGAGTGCAGCTGGTGCCTGTCTGCTCTCACACATCCCAGACTCGACCCCTAATGATGGCTTCGATCTGCACAGCTCCACCACATCCCGAGAAATCCGCCCTTTCCCCGGCTCCCTCCTCAATAGGGCATGGCACAAACTGACAGGATGAATTCCTGGCACGCTGGAAGGGGCTCTATGATCCCTCAAACGCTTTCAAAAACTGTTATTTATTTCTGCAAGGCATATTTATATAGGTGTTTAGTCAGTATTGGAAAGATTTTTTTGGGTAAGTATGGGGTGAAGCTCCTGTGGAAAACAGCTGTATTTTCTAAGCTACAAACTGCTGCTTTTGCACCAATTTAGTTCAATTAAATTCTGTTACTTGGTTTATGCACCTGGACCTGACGGCTCCTGATAGGCTTTTTACTAATTTTATTAATTACCAACAAAATAAAGCTATTATTGATAAGAAGATTAAACCAGGCCATTCCACATGATTTCACCAGAACAGAAACCAAGGGCTGCACACGCTCGTGTCCTGATGTTATAGCTCCAGTGTTGGCTGAAACCATTTTACACAGAAAGGTCTGGGCACTGAAAACCATCAGCTATAAAAGGAGGAAGAGCTATAAAGTTCATTAATTTTACTGAAAAACATCTGGCAGGTCCCACAGCACCTGCAGCCCACCTGCACCAGGCACCGGATCAAACGAGTGCTTCACATCTGTAACACAACATCACATTTCAGAAGCTTTCCCCAAAAACACACCTAGAATCATCCCCTCTGCTTTTAGCCCAGGAACAGAAGGCTGCACACTGATCTCCCCCCAGACCACTGTGATTTACCTTTTTTCTTATTTAAGGTAATGACACCCGAGGGAAGGTCTATGCTGCAAAACATACGCTGCAATCCTACAGCATCCCCAGGGAGAAGTAATTGGAGCATCTCTCTGAAGGCCAGATCTCGCCTTCCTGTGTGCACAGAGATGCTCCCAGCACCAGATGCTCAAGAGCTGAGACACTCGAGGGCCTCCACTGAGGCTCAGAAAATTCAGCTTCAACTCCTGCACCTGCCCAAGGTGCTACATGTGAACAAAGGTACATCAGGTATTTCTACCTGGCTCCTGGTCTGTACAATACAGGTAAGAACAAGCTGTCCTTCATCCAGACTCTCATTCCTTGTCTCTTAAGGCTCTGCAAAGGACTTTCCTCCTCCTGTGCTCTCCTGCAGACGCCTGTGTGTTATCAGGGTATGGGGCATTGCAGGTGGAGTAAAAACTGAATTCCCGAGAGAGAGACAGAGAGCACCCAAACAGAGACAAGAGCAGCACCCACAGCGAGCAGGAGCCCTCCTACACTGACAGGCCAGAATCCATCCCCAGGCACGCATTCTTCCCAAGAAAGTGCTGTAGTACAAAGCTGACTTGAGATAAAAAGCAAGTACACGTTGTCAGCAGCCCCAGAGTTCTGTATGCACACCCAATTATTTTGAGAGAGCCAGTTCTCACTGCCTTCACAACCACACACTTCTGCTGATGGCAAAGCAGGGAGGCTGAATTTCCAATCAAAATTTCACTACTCTCTCTCACCCTGAGACACCAAAAAACCACAAAACACCAAAAAACACAAGTGTTCAGCCTTTCTTGTACTGTTAGCTCAGAAAAAAACAAGTTTTTCCCCTTCCTCAAGCAGTTTCTAAGGAACCTCACATGTGCCTTTTCACACTGGCACTGCTACACAGCAAGATAAGTTTCAGTTTATTCATTTAAGCTTCAGATTTTGGACATCAGGAAGAATTTCTTCATGGAAAGGGTTGTTAGGCATTGATTGGAAGGGGCAAAACTGAACAGTTTTCTTGCAGCAACAAAGAAGCACCTAAAGAGACACAGGGGCGGAATAGCAACAAAAATGAAAATTACACAAGCAATTGTCAGGAAAATTTTCCCAGAGACAGCACGGTAAATGAATAAACACAGCACGGAGGCGTTAAACAATGCCAGAGAAAACACCACCAAAATCACCCAGACTGACAGCAGAGACAGGGGAATGTGAGCCTGCAACCTGGAGATTTACAGAAGTTTCACAAGGTGCAAGAAATCCCTGAAGGCAACCTCAAAGCAAGAGCTGAAATCCACAGAAAGAGCAAAGTAAGGCCAAGAGCAAAGAATTACAAAATCAGAAGCAAGAGAGAACAGAGCAATGATGCTTAACCCTGAGTAGGAGATGTTGCTTGGATTTCAACAATATTCAGCACCAACAGAGGAGGAAAAGAAATCACAAACAGAAATCACATAGAACTGGGAAGGCGAATTAACCTCTGTGTTTTCGACATCCCTCAATCAGAGTTTTAACAATCCAGTTTGAATACTGAGTAAGAAAGCAAAGGGCACATCAACCACCCTGCAAGAAGCAGCTGGGTACCAGGGGCCAGAATTCACCCCCAGAAGTGAAGATGGGATGATAACTGAGGAAAAATGTCATGTTAAAAGTATGATTTTTAAGAAAAAAGTGACTGCAACATGCTCCTTTTTCCCCCAGCAGAACAAGATTCAGGGGAACACAGGACACCAAAGAAAAAGACTGGGAGAAAAATCAGAATTAACTTGAAACAGAGGTAATTAGTGAAAGCAGGTTAAAAAAGGAGAGATGAGAAATATCTAGAGGCTCAGGGAGAGAAGCCTGGACAGATGGATGCTGTGTTTTGTTACCATGCCCGTGGTATTTGTATACCAAAAGCACCCAAAGCTTACGTGATGTTTATAGTAAGGAAGGTTTAATGTCAATTTTCCAGTGGCGCACACAAGAGGCTTCTGCAAGCCCTGAACCCTCTCCCATTTGTTACCTGATTTCTTGGACCATTTTTCTCAGCTTCACATTACGCAAATCCTTTACTCAAACTAGAACAAGCTGCTGGCAAATAAAAACAGCTGTTCTTTAGTGCTCTTCCACTCCCTTTGACCAAAATAAGGGAAATGTAAAATTTACATGGAAAAGTAAAAAAAAACCTCAGCAGCCTGCTGAAGAGCCAAAAAAATTCAGAGTGCAGTTAATTTATTCCTTTCCCACCAAAACTTAAGATATTTGAGAACAATGCTGCAGAATAAGATTTAGGTTTCATATTTGCTCATATTTCCACAGGGCTGACTTCCTTCCCATTCCAGGCCTGATTTCAGCAGGATATTCTGCCTCTGACAGCCTTTCTGCCCACCCATGCGAATCTCCCTGAAAAACAGGCTTTTAGGAAACAATGTACAACAGAAAGATACCACAGCTCTCACAGCTCTTGGCAAGGCTCTTAGGAACGAAAGGAGGAAATGCAGAAGGGAAGGAAAAGCAGATGACAGAGGATGGAAGAAGGGTTGTTTTGTTTTGGTGCTTAAAAAAACCAAAAACACACTAATCCCTCTTCCTTAGGCACTCCCGGCTCATTAGTGTTTTTCTGTCCTTCCTCCCCAAACTGTGATACTTAATTTCAGGACAAAACCAGTCTGAGGATAATTCACAAAAACTCAGCAATAATCAGCCCTACGGCCAATAAACTCTTCACCCTCATAGTTTATTTGCTGCTAAGCCTTGGCCTGCAGCCTTGGAATTCATTCTGCCGGCACTACAGCTATTTCCTTGTAAACAGGAAGCCCCCTCAAATTTGCATTACAGTAAACTCATTTGCTTCATTTAGCCTCAGCCTTATCTGGGAAAGATAAAAGGGTGCCGACAGGTGTACTGGGCTCCAGCAAGGAGACAAGGGGTAAAACCTTTGTAATATTTCAAGAGGAGATTCCAGCGTGCAGGACCCCGTGCCTGGGCTGTGGTTGCCCACCAGAGACAAACCAACACATTCCTGTGAGCAGAGTGCTGCAATAATGCAGGGACATTTATTCTCAAGCATGGATGTGATATTCCAGTGACTTTCCTGCTCTCTGTGCCAGTGACAGCCAGGACTGACGGCGGGGATGGCTGCACACCTAACATTACAGAGCCGAGCTCCTGCTCCTCCAAGGAGCTGCTCACACACACAGAAATAATGAGTATCTGGAAAAATTGTTTGATTTCAAACAAGAGAGGACTCTGTGTGTTGTATTTTTTTACTGTTACTATATCAACCTGCCTTTAACCAGCAGATCCATGTCATTTTAAATGAATCACTTTGCCAGCGATACAGAATATTTCAGTATACCCAGCACACCATGTCTGCCCTAATGAGAGGGATCAAAAAAACCAGCACAAAGATATCTGACACCAGAATAACGGTCACAGTTTCCTAGTGTATGAGGAAATCCCTGGTTTCAGTTAGAAGCTCAGAGGTTCAGTCATTTCGGGTACCCTAGAGCCGTTTGTGGTCCCGGGCTGAGGTAAGTCCCTGTTCTCGGTTATGTCCGTGCTTCCTTCCTCTGCTGTGCCGAGGGCTGGCACGTCCCTGTCCCACAATACCAACCTTATCCTCGCTTAAGGCTTCTCACCTTCTGCAGAGCACCACAGGGCGGGTGGCAAGCCATGCTCTTGCTTTAATATCTCATGCCAACAGGTTCTCCCACTTAGAGCAAGGCACTTTGGCCACCGATCCTTTCACTTTCCCTCCTACTCTGCAGAACTTCCTCTGGCACCTGTCTGCCTCTCCCACCTCGTGGAGCAGGTGAACCATCTCTCCCAGCTCCGGGAAACCACCCAAACACTGGCACGACGTAAATCCTGCAGCAGGGGAGCAAAGCACAGCAAGTTCCTCAGGCCTCGTGCTGTGCTTGCTACGAGGTTTGGGCACCAGGGATGTTGGCGCAGGCAGCAGCTCTGCACCTCTCCACAGGCACCAACCGTGCTGATATTTCTCATGGTGTTGGGAGGACTCTTCCTGCCCTGCGAGCCTCCACGTCCCACCTTTCACCTGCCCACAGGGGTCACGTCCCTGCTGGGCACACCGAGGACAGCACTGACATCACCAGAGCACTGAGACACATGGAGCCACCAGCACCCCAGCAAAGCTGCACTTCGGGCTAGCAGGGCAGGAGGAATTTCATGGATACCGTGCTGTTCTTGGAGTGTAAACATATACCAAGAAAAAAGCAGGCACCTCTGTCTGCCCAGTAACACCATCCTCAACCGGATTTTAAACACAACAGCCAAACTTCATCACCTGATGTCTCAATGCCCCAGCAAGGGGGATAAACATGGGCTGGGCACCCTTCACCTCTCCCTGCTCTGCAGCCTCCCAGCATTCCAGCAGAAAGGCAGGAAAACGAGGGAAGTGGGAAGAGAGCTCTAGCGATCCCCGGCTCACAGCAGACAGCTAGGCTAGGCCACCAGCAGGCTTCCAAACTGCCTACACATTCTGCAGTAAAATTTGGTTTAGATTTTTCCTGTTGCAGTATTTTGTTTGCTGGCTGAATCTACATTATATACATATATGTATACACACAGACACACAGAGCCACGAAAAAAAGGAAAAGCTTGGTTTTAATTTCGGCAACAAATAAGCGATGCTCAGGTGATTTTATAACAAACACATAACCACAGGAAAAAGCTGTTTTTGCAGAAGAAAAGCTGCTTTTAGCACCAAGCCCCAAGCAAACAACCTGGGCTGTGCCAGGGCACCCTTCTGCTCCCGCGGTGGGACCGGGAAAGGTCGGGGCGAGTGAGCCCAGACCTGCACCAGCACCTCTGCTCCGTGAGCTGCCTGCTAAGGGCGAGCTCCGGCCCCGTCCTCCTCCCGCATCCCCTGTCAAACCCCATGAAGCATCACCAAAAAACCGCTCTGCAGAGCAGCACGGCCAGAGCGGCTCGGTTCGCTGCTACCGACTGCTTTGGAAAGGGAATTCCTCACCCGGCGGACGGAGCACCGGGCTGGGGATCCATAAATCCCCACCCGAGCTGCGGGGGACCGGCGTCCCCTCTTCACCCGCCGAGGCACCCCGCACAAGTTGCGCCGAATAAACACACGCAAATCCAACACACCCAGCACATCCAGCACACCCAGCCGGCCCCGCGCTCGCCAAGGCCGGACCCGGTGCCGGCGGAGGCCGCGGCACGGCCGGACCGTTATGTCCGGCCCGGGGAGGGCGCCGGGGGCCGGGCCGGAGCCGCGGCGGGGCGGGCGGTACCTGGGCTCGGGCAGGGTGATCTTCTTGCTGGCCCTGGCCGCCGGGGTGCTCTTGCTCTTCTCCATCGCCATCAGGTAGCTGACATCGGCCAGCACCGCCTCCAGGTCCGCCATGTTCCCGCTCCGCCGCCGGGCTGCAGATGGAGGCTCCGCCGGGGCAGCCGCCCCCGGGGCGGGGGTTGGCGGCGGGCGGCGGCGGCGGCTCCGCCGGTGCGGCCGAGCGGCTCCCGGTGCGCGTGTGCGGAGCGCGGGGGGCCGCTCCCGCCTCCCGCCCTGCGCCCCGGGGCGGGCGGCAGGAGGGACGGACGGACGGGCGGACGGACAGACGGCTGGACGGACAGACGGCGGAGAAGAGGGAGGGAAGGAAGGAGGGAGCCCCCGCCGCGCCCCCTCAACGCCCGCCCGCCCCCGCCGGGCCCATGGCGGCGGCCGGTCCGCCCCCGCCGCTCGCAGCCTGCGCGGCCCCCGCGGCCCCGGGCCCGCAGCTCGCGGCGCGCGCGGCGGCCATGGGCGGGCGGACCGGGCTGCCCCGCGGCGCCGCCGAAAATCCGGACATGGATCGGCGGCGGCCGGAGCGGGGACGGCACCCGCGGGGTGCGCAGCGCTGAGGGGAGGGGGGGCCCGTTCTGACGTGAGGGACGGAGCGCCCCGAAAAGCTGCCCCTGGATCCCTGGAAGTGCCCAAGGCCAGGTTTGTGGGATAGTGGAAGGTGTCCCTGCCCGTGGCAAGGGGTGGGATGGGGGAATTTAAGGTTTTTTTTCAACCCAAACTACTGTGGGGATTCCACGGTTCCACATAGGGGAACACCAGAGCCAACTCCAGCCGCGGAGCGCTGAGCTGCCTGCAAGCTTCAGCACCCAGTTGGGCGCATAAACTCGGAATTAATTTCCTCATCATTTATTAAAGCGCGTGCATAACGAAAACAGGATACAAATAAATGCATCTGTGTCACAGCCTCGCTGAGCCGCTTGCTGGCAAATAATGATGCAAAACAAGGCACCCAGGTGTCCTCGGGCTGCGAACAGAGCTCCCTGCTCGTGTTCCTCCTTCAAGTAGTAGTAGCTCCACTGCAGCCAAGCAGATATGCAGATTTCAAGTGCTTTCTTTTCTGAATTTCGTCAAATATGTCATAAATAATTGGCTCAATGAAAGGCTAAGTCAATGACAAGTCTGAAGTTTGAAACTCAGCGTGTTTTGAGCTCTTTTCAAGTGCCGCCACTCCTCCTGCCTACATCTTTATGAAAGTTAATGATCTGATTAAAGCGAGGTAGAGTATACAGCTGGGAGGATTTCACCATGTGCCTCATTATGAACCGTCTGAGAACCTGCTTTTTGTTGAAAATGTTAATTTAAGCCAACACTTTCCACTGGAACAGATCCACTGGGGAATGTTTCTCCTCCACCAGTGGCCCCAGAGCCAAGCTGAGGCTCAGGGTGTCCCAGCAAGTGTGGAAGGGAGCAGAGGAAGATGTAGGGCACATCCCTTCTGGAAGTTCAGGGTAAAATATCCCACCAGCCCTGCTTACAGGTTTTGCTGATCCAAGCTACAACATGGAAAGGGTCATTTTTATCTCCTGAAATCCTCTGGGCTGGTTCCTGTTGCTGCTGGGGCTCCCACTGCAAAGCTTCTTTCAGAGCCTTTTCCAGGGCTCTCCATTTGCAGGGGTGTGATGGCAGAGAAATTCCTCTCACCACATCCTCAGTCTGGTGATGTGACTGGACACGTGCCTTGTGCTGGCTCTTCCCAGGGGACTCCCCAGTTTTGGTTTCTGCAGCCCCTCTGCCCAAGTCTCGCCGTATTTCCACAGAAAAAGACAAGTTTCGTTTTCTGAAGTGTGGCTGTGCAGAAGCAGCAGCACACGGGGAGGATTTGACCTGAGGGTGTTGCTGAACACCCCAAGCAAACAGAAACCATCACCCCAGCAAGGAGAGCCCTGTGTTTGTTCAGATATTCAAATGGCTTTGCAGTGGTGGTGACAGCAAAAGCGGCCACCAAGATGCCCCTTAGGATTCCTAATGCTCCCCTATTTATTCCTGTGCCACCATTATTAGCTGGATATTACTGTTGTGTGGCCATCAAAGACAGTTTCTAGGAAGTGAGGTCTGGTGAGGGCCAAGTTAAGGAACTTGTTCTCTTCTTTCTGCTTTTGGTGCTGGTGTGGCAGCAGCAGCAGCAGCCACCAGGGTGGTGGTGGGTGATATGCAAAGGTGTTTTCTGCACCGCTGATTTCCCAAATGTCACTGCAGTGTGGTCAGAGGTGGTGGCACATCCCCACAGCCACCCGGGCCCTGGCTGGGGAGGCAGCCCATGTCAGGCTGTTCATGCTCACTTCTAGCAGCGTGTAAAACACGTGCATTTTTCAGTGTTATGTTCAGATATTTTAAAGGTCATTGGGACGGGTATTTTTTAATAACAGAAGGAATCAAACCTGATTTTTTTTCCCGAAGCGAGCAGAGCAGGCAGTGCCAGCCTCCTCCTTTTCAGGGAAGTTGAATCCCTCCAAGTGCAAGCCTGCAGCTTTCCTTAGCCTGTGTTGTATCCCAGGCCGAGTGTTTGCATTGTTCTTGTGTTGTTTTGTGCCTCCTGGCTTGGTGTTTGTGAATGTTTATAAACAGTGCTCTGGGGATTTCCCCAGGTAAAGGAAACCCAGAGATAATCGATGCCAGGGCTAGCAGAGGTCAGAACACGATACACTCTGAATGCATTTAAGTATCTCCTGACATTTCTGTGGATGCTGGTGGATACTGCTCAATCAATTTAAGCGTGTCTCGAGGCCTGGCTGGGCTGCAGGCTCTGCATCCACTGCGGAGCCAGGAAACCAACCTCCCCTCTGCCTCTCCTTCCTTCCGAGGAGCGCGTTCCTCCTACCATCTGTGTGAGATTTAAATGTTTAATTTTGCCCTGCTCTGCTTCACAGCGTGACAGATGATATTACAGAGAGCTACGAGGCTGTTGTAGATTTATTAGTGCGTCCCACACTGACACCATCCCATCAAGATAATGCTGCAACACATTACCCAGGACGGAACCACATCCGTCCTGTTGCCCTCCAACAAGCCGTGCCAAATCCCATATCAAATAAGATCTCTGCTCTGTGCCGATGCCAGCAGCATCTCTCGAGGGGAATGTTCACATAAAAGATCATTAAATATTATTTTTAATACGATTTTTACTAATATTTCTGATACACTGCCAGAAATGCACATAGGTGGAGATTAAGAGCATTAAGGAGCATTTAGCTCAGTTCCCTCCATGAGCTGCTGCTCTCTAGGGAGAGGGCAAATTATTTGCACCTTCTTGGCAGCACTGGTGGAGAATAATCTATTGGTGATGGATCCTTATGGGAATCTGACTCTCTGTGGCTTGTTTATAGCGAGGTTATGCTTTGCTGCAGTTCTGGCTGTACTTTTGGGGTGTCTGACTGAAGGGGAGAGGGCAGAACCCCTTTCCCCACACTCACCTCAATGTTCCCAAGTAGCTCCCGAGCACAGAGTTACCTGGAGGGGAAGCAGCTCCTGCTTAATGAGATTGTGTGAGGATTCATCAGGCAGCAACGCTGCAGTGCCTGGAGGCCAGTGGGACAGGAAGAAATACAAACTATTCCTGGGAAAAGCAGGACAATGCCAGCGCTCCCCATCCCACAGCTCCAGCATCTCAAAGGAACAGCCTCACTCCATCCTCTCTGCCTGCCAGATTCTGCACTGTGCCATGCCCTGGGGTGGCTTTGGCCCCTCTCCCCTCCAGTGGCCCATCCCTGCCAACCCCACGGGCATTCATTCCTGTGCAGCATCCGCACCCAGGCTGGGGTTGCCTCCCATCTCCTTAGTGCTGCACTAATAAACGGTGAGAGGCAATGTGGGAAACAAATAGAGTGAATAATGGCCACGGCTGCTGCTGCTTTTATTCACCGTCTGTGCCAGAAGGAGCAGTTTTACAGAAGGCAGCCTGTGCCCTCGCAGTGCCCTTGTGTTTGGCACCCCAAGCCCCAAGGTGGTGGGAGCTCCACAGCTCTGCCCTCCTGGAGAAGCAGGGAGGCTCCTCTGCATCTCTCTGGATTCCTCCAGCTTGCTTCTGAATACTCTTAACAAAGGCACTTCAGCCACCTCAAACAGGTAAAGCCTCAGTGTAGCTTATCGTCATCATGTTCCCTTTTGCAAATAGCTGACATGGTGAGGAGGTTGGGTTTTAATTAGGAAACAAGTGGCAATTCAGTTCTCAAAAATATTATTCACCATCAAACATTTGTACTGGCATAGTCAGACTAGCAATAATTATATCCTCTGGGGGCAGAGATAAGAGCAGAGTTGAAAGTCATGCAACATCTATGAAGTCTTGCATGAGAAAACACAGGCACGAGAAGACCGGGGCCTCCCATTTGCAATTGCATCACACCATCCCTCTCACCATGTAATAAAAATACCCTACTGACATTTTCCCCTGCACATTTTCTTCCCCTGACATGGCACACAGCAATGTCCTGGTGCTGCCTCCCACCCCAGGCTGTGCCTTGCCAGCTGCAGCCCGGAGCCCTCGCTGTGACCCCTTGGCAGCACACACGGGGACATCGCTGATGTCACAGCTTCCCTCCCTCCATGCACACAGATAAATAAAGAAGCATCACCCCCTCACCTGGGCAGGGCAAGCTTCAGGACAAAGCTGGGTCACAGAGCCAGCATTGCCACACCAAAACCATCCCGGGTGACACTGGAGACATGAAACACTTACTGTAGAAGAGAGAGCCAGGGACCTGCATTAGCACCCAGCCCTGGTTCTGCTCCTTAAGCAGCATCACCTGGTACATCCCCAGTGCACCCACCTGGGCTCCTCTGCAGGAGGGGCAGGGAAGTTTGAGCCATTTTCACATGTAAATCTCCACCTGTGGTTGTTCTTACAGCTCAGTCACGACATGGACATAGCATCTCACTTAGTCCTTGCTAGAGGGGCTCATTCCAGCCCTGCTGTTGTGGGTTAGAGGGGCCTGAAAACCAGGGGCAGTGGGGCAGTGACCTTTACAAACCCCCTCCTCCTGGGTCACAGGGCACCTTCCCCTGTCCCCCAGCCTGTGACATCCCATGCCCAGCTCAGAATTGACCCACGTTCCCTGATTTTTTTAAACAACAGTAGAGTGTGTTGTTACAAGCTAAAGCAAATAAACCCAATGAGAACTGGAACAGCAAATGTCTAAAAAGCCCCACAAAGAGTCAAAGTGTCCCTGTTCAGCTCTGTGGTGGAATCAGACACTGCAGGACCATTTTCCCTGCACAGATTGATCAGACAAACAGATGTCAAGAGGGACTCATTGAGCATTTGCTGTTCCATAGGCTGGCTTGAATGTAACTTGATAAAAGGGGGGAAAAATCAATAATTGCCTAATTTAGCTATAAATTCTGAGGGACAGAAGGAGAAAAACCAACAACTGTGCAGATACTGAAATGGCAGGAGGTAATTCAGGTTCTGTCACTTATGCAAGGTAAATTGTGCAGTGCTGGAAACTAGAGCCTTCCTCTCCTGGGAGGTTCTGCTGCCCATCACAGGGGTGGATCAGGACAGGGTCAGTGCTGGGAGGGCTCAGAGCTCACTCCTGCCACAGCAAAGCCAGACCAGGTACAGTGGGAGGGCGTCAGTGGCAGGAGGGTACGGGGCTGAAATTCCCCCAGAGCACCGGAGAGGCTGTCTCTGCTCCTTGGAAACAAGTCTGGTTGTGTGAGAAATGCTTTCTAGTTATTTCTCTTCTTTGGCGCTTTGTGCTCCGAGTGTGTTTACACACAAATTGGCATTTGCTGCCCTGGCTGATCATTCACCCGGATCCCATCTCACCCGTCTGGTCTCAGCACTGGCCCTGGGCGCCTGATGTCACCGCAGACAGGGGCAGTGACAGCTGAAAGGGGCACCACAAGCTGCTCCTCCAGCTTGGCTGCCTGGCCCTGGAGCACCCGGTCCAGCCCTCATACAGGCAAACCCAGCAGAAAACATGGGAGTGCACTGCCTGCTTGGGAGCTAAATGGCACGGGGTTTATTTGTACTTCTGTCACATCAAAGGGGCCCTTGTTTGAATTCTTCTGCCTTTAGCCTGGAGAAGAAGAAGGGGAAAGATTGGGTCCTATTAATAGCCTTGCATCCCACAAGATCCGAGCCTCACAAGAAGCCATGAAAGACTGCGGCATCTGATTCCCTGAATAAATGAGGTAATTTAGGAAGAAGTGCGTGCTCAGCAGCCTTCATTACTGCCTTCTGCAGCTCAGTGGGAGATAACAGTGACAACTCACTTTGGTATCAGTAGCACCCAGGTCCCAGAGGAGCTGTGCTGTGCCCAAAAGCATGGGCAAGGGTGCTGGGTGCTGCCTCTTCCACAAAATTCCTGATACTTCAGCAAAAATCTCCGTGACTGGCACAGAACGAGTGGAAGGGGCACCCCAGCAAGCTGAAGGGCCAGCAGAGGGGGGGAACAGCTTCCTGAGTGGATGCCAAGAGACTGGTGCTGATGACTGGCACAGGAGATGTTTGGGAATTCACTGCACTGGGAAGGAGCCGGGGGAGTAGGATTGTGTGGTGGGGCTCCAGTCCTGCATCCCCAAGGAGTGAGGAGGCAAAGCCACTGGGGACAGCCCTGCTGTGGGGAAGGGCTGGGAGCTGTAGATGGGCTGGCATGGCAGGGACATGTGCTGCGGGCCCCTGGCATCATCCCACACCAGGATTTTTCATCCGTGGGCTCTGGGGTGTGTGGAACACCCCTGTGGGTAACACCCGCTGGATCAGCCAGAGTGCAGGGAGAGATCTGACCCTGCTCCACAGCTCACGTCCTGGCAGCACTGAGGTTTGTGTCAGCTTTCCCTTAAGCGGATTTTCGGGCTCTAAGTGTCAAGTTTAATCCCTACACCAAAGGTCTGTGTCGCAGACCGGTGCCTCCAGCTGCGTCAGAGCCCCACAAGAGGTGCTGGGGACTGAGCTGCCCTTTGCATGTCGGGCCTGAGGTCACCAGAGCCACCAGCTGTGCTGTCCCCAGGCTGCTGGATCTGCCCTTTACCAGCACCCTAATCCGTGGCTACCTGGTCCGGAGTGAGGCTGGGGAAAGGAGCCTACGATCCCAGCAGTGCCTTGCAAACAGCAAAACAGAAGGATTTGCAGGATCATAACCCATCCTATCTGCAGCCCCATATGCCAAACAATTAATCTTCCCTCTCGGTGCCCTTGTAAAGCAGACCAGTAAATTGCCTTCATTTCACAGCTGAGGGAATGTGGTTCCAGTGAGGCCACTGCCCAGGGGAGTGGCTGCAGGGGCTCTCCGGAGTGGGTCAGTGGACACATCCACACGGGTGGCTGCAGCCCCCCCAGAACAGCCTTCCCCGGGGGAACGGGGACTATTCTCAGAGAGATTTACACGTCAGAGAGCACAGTGAATAAACCCTCAGTGACCTCAAAAGCATCTTTCTGTTAAAATGCATCCCCACGGTCTCAGCATCTGCATCTCAGTTTGACCCTGTGGCTGGGAAGAGGCGGCTCCAACGGGAGCGTGTAGCAAGTCTCCTACAGGCAACAGCCAGTGCCATGCGTTCCATAAGGGAATTAGGGCAAATTCAGGCACCAAAATCCCATTACTGTGGGAAGGGACGTGCGGCGGTCCTGATGCTGCCATCCCTACATGTCCCCAGGGGAGCAGAGTCCTTCCGAGAGCCGGCGTGTCCAGAGGGATGAGGGTTAAAGCGCCCCACTTCCCGTTCCACACGGCCTCTGCCTTTGGAGCTCATCTGGGCAGATAATGGACTTTGCCTTCTGACTTAATCTGCTGTAAATCTCCCTTGTAATTGCTCATCATCCGGAAACCTGGAGAGAGCCGGGACAGACATTCCCGCCGTGTGAGACAGCCATCCTCTCCCTCATCCCTCTCCCTCCCTGCTGCCAGGCTGTGCCCAGAGCCCCCAGCAAACCCAGGGCCCCCAGTATGCCCATTACAACCAGCACATCAGGGCACCCGCACGTCCAGCCAGGGGGAAGCTCCCTATGGAGGAAATGAGACGGCAGCTCCCCCTTCCACCCAAAAACCTAAAAAGGGTTCTGCCCCCCCTGCCTCAGCTTCTTCCACCCCTAAAAGAGGCTGCGAGGGGCAGCACCCAAACCCTGCGCAGCACAGGGGCACAAGCCCAGCTCCGGAGCTGGGTGTTGGTGGGGGCTGCTCGCAGTCCAAAGCGCCTCTCCCGGCAGCTGCGAGCAGCGTTTCTTGTTCTGCGGCTGCCGAAGGAGCAATCCCGTCCTGCAGAGGAGCACCAGACGTCACACGCGGCAAGGTTGCTAAGTGAGCTGGTCCCTCCTCATGATGCACGACTTCATTACGCGGCTCCCTAAATGGATGTTACACACACAAATGACATTTGCCTTGGAGCATATGAGCTCCCAAAATAGCGGGCGGCTCTCCGCGTTGTTGCTTTGGTTTGCCGAAAAATGTCCCCATTGTCTGCGGGGCTGCTGTGCCCATGCCTGGCACGGCTCTCCGGGCTTGAGGCGTTGGGTTCAAAGGGATGGGGACCCCCCAAACCAGCCCAGCTGTGCCCGGGGTGGCAGCGATGGGAGAGCCCGGGGTGGCCCCGTGGCGAGTGGGCCAAACCTTTCTAACGGGGGCCATGGGGAACAATGAATGCAGGCCCCTCTCTTGCTCCGATCGTCTTTCTCTCCCTGCCTCAAACTTCTTTCCTGATGCTTCGCTCAGGGTTTTTCTGCAGGCTGGGTGTTTCCCCGAAGGGGAAGAGCTCCAGGGATGCTCCAGACACAGCCTCGCTCCTGCATGACCCTCCCACCACCCAATTCTCTGCCAAAGAGACCAAATCCAGCTCATGACACACCTTCCAACACCCACTGAGGTGACAGAAGGGACAGGGCACAGTGTCATACCCCAGGCACCCAGCTAAGGCCACTTCTCCTGCACCAGGGACTGGTTGCTCACATGGCCATTTCATCTAAAATTGCCTAAACACAGCCCCGGTTTCCTTTGAGATGAACTGAACCGTGCAGAGAGAAGGTCTGGCTCCATCTCTGCGCCGTGCAAAGGTACAAAGAAACATAAAGGTTATGCTGAAGAGAGAAATTTGCTTTTTCTTTTTTTTCCCCCCTTATTTCTACCATCCACGGCAGCTGATCTGTGCAGCGCTGCCGTAAGCCGGTGATGTATTTTAATCCCATTACGTTGCCATGCGCTCGCTCGCAGCCCGCCCGGGCTGGGAGGAACAGATGTTTCCTAATTGGCACTTGTGCTGCCCAGGGGTTTCCAGCTCGGACAGCGTTCCTTTGCCTCCGCTGGCACTCGCAGGAGGAGTCCCTGCTGCTGGAATTGCGGCCTCAAAGGATGTAACAGCGCTGGCTGCTCCTGTGCCAATGCCCCGCCTGGAGCTGCTGTTCTCTAGCCCGTGGTGGCCCCGGGGAGAGGTCACAGTGCCACTGCTGGCCGTCCCCGCGGGTGAACCAGCGACGATCGGGGCTGCCCTGGCCGCTGGCCCGGAGGGAAATGCAATATTTGCTTTATTCCATTTGTTTGGGAAAGGCGTCGGATGTGGGGGGAGCCCCATCGCACCGCACCCGGGGGCTGCCACTGCCCAGCTCCTCACTCCCAGCACATCCCCTTGGCTCTCCGTGCTAGTGAAGAGTTTGGGTTTGGTCCTGAGTGTTTCACCATCGAGGCAGGAGCGTGGGGCCGCAGCGTCGCTGTCCTGGCCGCCTGCAATCCCCTGATACCCGGTAATCCCATTATGTCTCCACGAGGCTGCTTCCAATTCTGGCCTCTGAAGAAGTGATGTTTCTTAATTAGCTTTTCAACCGGACAGGGGTTTTACTGGTTGGAAGGAGCTGTAGAGGTTTCATTGTTTCCTTTCTCTGCCTCACCACACTGATGTCAGGAGCAAAATCAAGGAGCAGAAAGCAAATGGGAGCCTGGCATTGAGGACAAGAACGCCCATTCTCGGGGCCAGCCAGAGCCCGGCGTCCCCCACCTAAGCTCCTCTCTCTCTCCGGGATATTTCACTCCTGCCTCAGCCCTCGCATTAATCAGAGCACAGATTACTTTTCCACATGCCAAAGCTGAACATTGATAAATCACAAATCTGCCCTGAAAACCACAAAGCTTTAATAATACATGCTGGGTTCCTGCTTGGTTTTCCTTCCTTCCTTAAACCTTCGAGTGTTTGTGGCTGCGTGGAGATTATAATATAAGGCTGGAGGCTCAATTTAATGCAAAGAAAAAGAAAAAATTGAAGCTAGGAATCTCATGTAATCACGTGGCTCCTGAAGCCGGAGAATTAAACATAACAATAATTTTCAGAGAATAAAAATCCGAGAAATCCACAGTAAAGCCCTCACAGCTGGCAAGGCGCATTAAGCGCCTAAAGCACCCAGGCTGCAGGTGCGACTGAGCTCAGCCCACTGTAGTTTTGAATAAACAACTCCTGTTTTTCAAGACTATTGTTTTTTAGCCCATGATTCTCCAGCCTGGAGTGTCCCGAGGGGGGATTCACCCGGCTGCCGCTGGCAAAGGCAAAGCAAAGCCAGTGGGAGCCGACGGGCACATCTTCATCTCTTCGCCGCTTTTGCCTCCTCCTCCTCCTCACCAGCCCATCCTGCATCACCCCCGGTCCTCACGGAGGCACCTCCCAAGGACAGACAGCGCCTGCTGCTCCAGTTGGAAAACAGGAAGGAAAAGACATCTCAGTGTCGGATGTGATTTAGCCAGGGTTTGCATTATTTCTACTCTGTCATTAATTATTCCATGGCAAATAGCTGCTGTTGCCCTGCAGACAGCCCTTCTCCTGTGGGGTTCACCTGCCGAGGGTCGCGGGGATCCCCCCGCCCACCCCAGCACGTTCCAGCTGCTGTGGGGCACCGCAGGAACCGCGGGGCTGGAACCAGCACTGCCGGCGGCCGTGGGGTCCTATCCCCCCCATCCTTCCTGCTGGGTGAAAAAAAAATCCCTTCCCCAGCCTGGAGAACAGCTTTAGCTCTGCCGGCTGTTGGCACGACTGCAAAACCACCCACCCAGCCAGCGCTGTGGGACCGCTGACATCTCCCCAGCACCGGCGCCGGCAGCGGGGGACGGTGGCCAGCTGGAGGGAGGGGACAGGGACACGGCTGGGGTGGCCGGGGGCTCCGGGCTGCTGAGGTGACGAGCGTGGTACCAGCGAGCCAGATGGCAGCTCCGCAGCGAGCGTGGGACGGAGGCGATCTTCTGCTTTTGAACAAAATTTTGAAAAAAACAAATTATTCTCTCTGCACATTTCCCCAGAGCCAGAGAGGGGAAAAACCCTCCTCGGCAGAGCTGAAGCTGCTTCCAGGTGACCCGAGGGCGCCCACCTGGGTGCACCCAGCCACCAGATGAGGAATTTCCCCCAACGGGTCCCACAGGAGCTACTCTGGGCTTGTTCACATTTTCCACTTCTGCTTTCGGTGCTTTTTCCCCAGAACCCTTCCAGCCCGCCCAGAGCTGGCCTCTGGTGTCCCCGCGGGAGCTGCCCTGGCCCCCCACTGTCGGGTTGAACTTGGGGCAACCTGGGCTAGTGGAAGGTGGCCCTGCCCATGGCACGAGATGAGCTTTAAAGTCCCTTCCCATCCAAACCATTCCAGGGTTCCATGGCTGGGAATCTCTGATTCTGTGATCTGGGGTCTCTGCTCCTCACTCCGCTGCTGCTTTCAGCAGTTTGCCCCCCAGAAGGCGCCTTTTCCCGGTGACTCTCCCGGCACGCAAAGAGCACCGCGGGCACTGCCGCTTCTACCGCTAAAATCCCATTTTTCACCAAAACATTCAGGTCTGGGATGAGACTGAATCCTCCCTGGGGAAGGAAAGGTGCAGTTTTCCGCAGGGAAGCAGCGCGGTGGTTGCCAAAGCACGCCTCGCCGAGGAGCTGGCATTTCACAGCAGCGTGTGGCGAGTGATGAATCGGGCTGGTTGCCCGTGGGCTGGGCTGCGCTTCCCTCAGGGCTCCGCTGGGCTCGCTCCTCCGGAGCACAAGGAAAAACCTCTGGCACACGGAGAATTCGGGGACAAACCCCACTCCGCCGTGGCGAGGCGCGGGAGCTGACGAGGAGGATGCTGAGCATCCCCGACTCCCTGAGATTCCCGGGTTTGCCGGATTCACACTAAAACCAGCCAGGCAGGTCCCTGCACGGGAGAGGAGAGCGGCAGGAGCCACGGGGTGCCCGGAGTGCCCCGACAGGTGCCCCTCACCTGTGCCCATCACCGGCTCATCCTGCCCACACAGCCGCAGTGACACAGAGCGGCTGCCACGGCCACATCCTGCTGCCGGAGGGGACCCAGCCCAGCCACCCCCGCCACCACCTCCGTCACTGCCACCGCCTCTGCCACCACACGGAGCCCCCGGCCAAGCAGGTGCGGCTGCGTTCCTCCACTTCCTTTTCCCGATTGATCATAAAAGCAAACTCTAGCACCGTGACTGCTAAATTAAAGCATTATTACTAATTAAAGTTTTCAGAGCCTAATAACTGATGCCATTATTCGGCTTGGAGGTGCCCCGACAGAGAGGGCAATCCCCTCGCCCCCCACCCTCCCCAGCATCTGCCCGGTGCTCAGGGGACACCTTTGTCCCCGCAGCAGGATGTGACCCACGGCCCTGGCCGTGTACCCCAGGACAGGGCTGAGCCCCGGAGCGCTGGGGCCGGACAGGACGAGCAGCCCCCGATCTTCCCGCCGAGCCCCAGGTCACCTCCCTCACCCCGGACACTTCGGTGTCCTGCCAGTACCGATGGCACCGGCGATGGATGGCACTGAGAGCATCGGGGGCGCGGCGATGAGCTCCCTCCCCACCCGGGAGCACGGAGGGCAGGGCGGGCATCCCGACCGCGGACTCTCAAGGAAAGGGCAGAGCTGGGACTTTGAAACTCCAAGCTTTATTGAGTTGCTTCGACAGCGCGGGCATCACACGGGGGGAGGCGGGAGGCGAGGCCGCGGGGGCACAGCGGCGGCCGGGGGAACGCTTGCTCCGCTCCCCGCGCCCCGGCACGGGCCGGGGGCTTTAGTTGGTGGGGTGGTAGGCACCGCGCTGGTGCCACTGCATGTCCCGGATGCGCCTGACCGACTGGATCTGGGGGTGCTGAGCGCCGAAGTCTGAGCTGTCCTTGTAGTCCCCCTTTTCAAACAGGTACTGGTAGCCCCGGTAGCCAGGGTACTGGTATCCCACCCACCTGCCAAGGCAAGCGGCGGGGTCACACAACACACACAGAGCCCGACCATCACCCAGCCCCGCGGGGATGCTCCGGCACCGCCCGGGACCCTCCCCGCCGCCCCCGGGACTCACGTGCCGCTCTGCACCCGCACGGATGAGACCTTCTCCTGGTAGCCGTGTGCGTGGAAGCTGGGCACATCGTCGTCTATGATTTCGATCTTCTTGCCGGTGAAGCTGGGGTTTTCGTACAGCACGATCTTGTGCTCCTGGCTGTCCTGCAGCCGGGAGAGCAGAGACGGGGCTCAGCGGCTGCCGGCCCCGCGGGGCTGGGCAGGGGGGGCAGAGCCCAGGGCTATGGGGAAACCGAGGCCAGGGCCGGCACCGTGTGCCGCCGCTCCCACCGATGCCGGGGCTGCTCCGCATCCCTCCATCCAGCTCAGAGAGCCGCTGCCTGCGCGGGCACTGCCAGACTTACCAGCAGACGTCCTCCGCTCTGGGGTCACCTGCCACTGCCCCCGTCCCCGCGCCCCCTCCGACCCCCCCACGGCTCCCCGGGCCCCGAGGGCTGGGGCGAGGGTGCGCAGGAGGGGGTGCCCCTCGGCCCGCGGGGCTGGGGAGGGCGGGGGAAGGCTGGGGAAGACTTCTGGCTGCAGACCTTGGTCTGGCGGGTGGGTAGTGGCTGTCTGGGTGCTCTCACCACTTTGATGGGTCTCAGGGAAGTGATGCTGTCGCTTCTCCGGCTGTTGGTCCAGGAGTCCCAGCGGGGGTACTCCCCCTTCTCAAACACAAACTGCTCCCCTTTGCAGCTTGCCTGCTCGTAGCCCACCCAGCTGGAAGAGAGCAGGGGACGCGCTTCAGAGGGGGCAGCGGCGCGGGGATCGGCCCCTGGCACCGCCCCCGGCGAGCGCCCGGGCTGAGCCCCAGCCGTGTCCCCTGCTCCCTGCGGGAAGGGAGAGGTGCCAGGGGGTGCCGGTGGGGAGCAGGCTGGGCTGCGGTGCCTCTGGCCAGCAGTGGCACCGCAAGGCTTCCCACTAGGGACGCTCCAACATGGTGGCTACCAATCCTTCGTCCCTGGGGACTCACAGGATCGCTCAAATCTCCCACTGGGGTTGTGCTCCCACCAGGGCGCTCTGCAGCTGCCCCGCTGTTCTGGGAGCAGCACTGCCGGGTGCACTCTGGGAACCCTCCAGGGGCTTTTCAGGGGCTCTCCCTTTCCCGGAGCTTGTGTGGCTTAGAGAGCACACACAGGGCCAGCAGGTGCGGAGACGGCACCAAGGGGGTCCCAGTCTCGCCTGTGCCTGCACCCAAAGGGAAGGAAACCAAACTGGGGGTAACGCTGTGATCTGTGCCCATGGCCACACCCCTCCGCTCTCCCTGCCTCTGAGCGGAGTTATCAACCTGTCCAGGTGACGATGTCCCCCCCGTTCACCCACTGTGTCCCCCTGCTCACCTTCTGGCAACCCCTGGCACCGGGCACTCAGTGGGGTGAGGTGGGCGAGCAGCTCAGCAGTGTTGGCCACACGAAATCCGGGGTGCGATGCGGGTGTGGCAGCGGGGAGACCCCTCCTCCCCAGCCCCCTCCCTCCCAGCCCCGCCTGACCCCCAGCTCCCCTCACGTACGGTCCGGAGTGCACCAGGATGGAGCCCACTTTGTCCACGCCGGCTTCCTTCAGGTTGGGGCAGGCCCCGCTGAGCTCATGGCAGCGGCCCTGGAAGTTCTCCTGCTCGAAGATGGCAATCTGGAACGGAGAGCAGGACCTCAGCGTAGCTGTCACCCCGGCCCTGTCGCCACTACGGGGGCACACGCTGTCCCCGGCCACCGGGACAGCACATCTGCAGCAGTCCAGACCTCTCACTCTCCCAAAACTGCGCTCCAGAGGCTTTTAAGGAAGCCTGCAAGTGCAAGGCACCGCTGCCACCCCTCTAAGGATGCAGGTCTCACGAGTGCCCACGAAGCCCTGTCCCAGTGCCCCGGTGCTCCTGGCACAGGGATGCCCACGCTCACAGCAAGTTTTGAACAGCTGAGGGGCTCGGGGTGTGGCTGGAGCATCGAAGCCACCAGAGGGACACGGCGACCCAGACACCCTGCGACAACCCGGGGACAGCCCTGGGGCCACCAGCTCAGCACAGGTCTCCGGGGTCAGCGGGCGGTGGGGACAGATCTGCTGTGTCTGCAGCGGTGGTGGGAGATCAGCCTTTGATCTGTTCCCAACCGCTCCGCCTGCACCGAGGCTGCGAGGTGCAAAAAAAAAACCCCGTTCCCCATCCCCTCGTCCTGCTGCAAACAGCTCGGCAGCGCAGCCGGCCGTGCTTGGCACCAGCCGGGAGTGCTGGCGGTGCTGACAAGGGGAGCTCAGCTGCTGCCAGCAGTCTCCGGGTATGATTTGGGCATCCAGAGAGGCTGAGGGTGCCCTGGCCCCGCTGCAGGGCTGGGCAGTCTCCTACTGACCTTGGAGCTGGCTTGCTGCTGCTTGGAGGCTGGCATTTGGTGCTCGGAAGCCATCATCAGCTGGGTCGTCTGCTGCCTTGGGAGGGAAACTCAGCACGTTAAAATCTGCCACACGCTGGGGACCATGCTCCGAGCCCCGTGCCCTGTGTCCATGCCCCCATCCGTACCCTGCAGTTTGCCCAGGGAACAGCGTGTTGGGAGCAGGGCTTGCAGCAGGATGGGCTCAGGCTGGGCAAACTCTGCTGAGAGCTGCCCGGCACCCCAAAACCTCCCCAGGCTCAGAGCACAGGCAATGGTCCTTGAGACCTGCCCGGGGTCTCCAGCACAGGGATCTGTGAGCCCAAGGAATTCCTAAATCATTCCCAGTGGAGCCCAGGCCCTATGGTCGAGGATTTCCTGCTGTCCTTGCCTAGCAAGTAACAGCTGAGCGTCCCGGTCCCACGCGGGTGCTCGAAGGGGAGATGGGGAGAAGCCCTGGGGCTCCCCCCGTCAGCCCCAGCCCGCAGGAGCCTGTGCCGAGCCCTCCCGGCTCAGCCTGGCACTGCCACTCCTTGCAAGGAGCCCCATCCTCAAGCCCAGAGGGACCCTCAGTATCTGAGCAGCTCCAAAACAGGTGAAAACTCGTTCCTGACAAAAAGAAGCGGAGCCATGGCCCGGTGGTGATGTCCTGCTTTGGGCTGCGGGGACAGGACTGTCCCCGGCTCAGCCGCTGCGTGCCCACACCCCGCTGGCACTGGGAAGGGACCCCGGCCCCGGGGATCGGGAGGAGGCTACGGCAAAAGAGAGGACAATAAATAGCAAAGTCTTACCAGTTATACCAGTACCCGCTTGAGCCAGTGACGGGCTGGGGCCGGGAGGTGGAATTTATACCGAGCTGCAGCAGAGAGGTGCCAAAACTATTTACAAAATAGTTAAAGCCTGATTCAAAGCGAGAATGCTGGATTAAACCCCAATGAAAACCAGGGTCAGCTGATCCGCCGCAGCCTTTGTCTGCCCGAGCACCAAGCCCGAGTTATTTCATTACCTGTCACATTCGAGTCACCCGCTTTGTCGGGTTGGTGGCGAGGAGATTTGGAGTTTGCAAGCATCAGCCGAACGCGTGCCAAGAGCCGGGGCTGCCCTGGCCAACAAAGCCCCGCCAGCCCCGCTTCAGGCGTTTCGGGGCCAGAGACTTGATCCCCCCGACAGCCCGGCAGCCGCCGCCGGACCTGCTGAGCTCGGCTCTTTCCAAGCGCGATAAAACGCCCCAAAGCGCTGGTGAACGTCTGGCTTTGCCCGTCTGCAGCCCGGGGAGGGAGCGCCAGCGCCGGGGGCACCGCGGGAGCCCCCGACCGAGCCGGGGCTTCGGGGGTGGGCAGGGGCTGGGGCAGCACCCTGGGTCTGAGCGTGGGGCGCTCCAGTGTTGGGTGTGGGCTCCTCCCGCGTTACCCCCTTCCTTTTGGGATCCCTGAGATGTACCCCAGCCCCACGGGGCAGTGGGAGCAGCAGCACAGCTCTGTGACACCAGGACAAAGCTGAGGTGACGAGGGGCTCAGCCCCATGGCTGGGATGTGCTGGATGGGCGCCGAGGGCAGCAGCAGAGTCCCTTTGCTGGCATTGTCCCACCAGCGGAGCCAGGAGGCTGCACAGGGCTGGGGGCTGCAGCAAAGGAGGATTCACACAGGGGGGGACACTGTCAGAGTCCCTGTGCAGCACCCACAGCCCCCTTCACCCCACAGAGGAGCTGGATCCCCCTGCCACCCCAGAAAGTGTCACCCAGCATGAACAGACCCCAGACCTGCTCCTTCCTTCTTGCAGCCCCTCCAGAGGGTCCCACAGCAGGTGACGGGCCACAGCCCCCCAGGGCCACCTCTGCCCCATCCCCTACCCCAGGATGGCTGCACACAGGGTCACCCACAGGCTGTTGTCACCAGAGCCTACCCTGGCAGTGACATGCGGGAGGGTCAGTCCCTGGGGTCTGCAGCAGCCCAAGCTCCAGGTGATGGGGGTTTCCAGGGCCAGAGGGGCCAAGGTGACCGTGCAGCTCTGCAAGGAACCCATCAGCCCATGGACAGGCCAGGGTGTGATCAGGAGTTTCCAGCATTCCCAGGAATTCCCAGGAGTCCTTCTTGCCTGTGTCTCCTGCTGCAGCCCCACAGATGGACCCAGTATTGCCCCCCCATCTCCTGGATTAATCCATGTGGGAGCCCTGGACCCTCATGGACCTGTGCCAGGTCCCAGTGCAGGGCACTGCAGCCTTGCAGCCACATCCCCTCCCCTCATCACCCCAGCAAGGGGCTCCCACGGTGCTCAGCATGGCTCCTGTGATTCCCTCCTGGATTTAGCTCGTCCCAGCCCCGGGCAGTGGTGGTGCTGCAGCCCTTGGCCATGGCAGCCCCATGGAATGTTCTGGAAGCAGCTTTTGCCACTCAGGGCCAGGCACTCGCCTTTCACAGCTGCCAACCCCCCTCCCAAAGGGAAAAGCTCTGCAGGGGCTGCTCAGGGAGCTGCACAAAGCCCTCAGGTGGACTCAAGACCATCTCCCACCTCTGTCCCAGCCCTGTCCGTCCCCAAGCGTGGCCCGAGTGCCCCTGGGGAAGGGCAGTGCCAGGGCAGCTCAGTGCTCAGTGTCCCACCAGCACCCTGTGGCACCCCTAAACCCCCAGAACACCCCCCCCATGTTAGAGCTCATCCCCCAGCACCACCCCAGGACTGTGGGAACCTTCCTTGGGGACAGGCTGGAGACCCTGCAGGACGCTGAGGTTGGACACAGGCATCCCACCACAGGATGAGCCCCCCTTGGAGCACGCAGAACCTGGCACAACCCAGGGCTGGCCACTCCACACATTCCCCCCGGCCCCCTCCCTGCCCGGGGACTGGCCACCAGCCCTGGGAGCGGGCAGGAGATGCTGTGCAAACGGACAGAGGCACTGGAAAAACCCTGACGCGGCATCACCGGGGGTTATTTTTGGGAAGCTGCAGCCTTTATGTAACACTGCAAACACTGGCACGTCCCTCTCTGCCCCGTGCGGGGTTTGCTGGGCACGGCCATTGCCCCATCCCCATCCCCATCCCCTCCCCTCCTCCTGCCCCCCTCCCCGACCTCCCCCAGCCCAGGACCAGGCGGGCCCCGGCAGCCTCCAGCTCAGAGCTTTATTGAGGTTTTTGCACAAAAAACACCACGGTCACGGCCTGGGCCGGGGGACCCCGCGAGCGGCCCCGGCGGGGGCTGGGGGTCCCTCAGCTGTTCTCGAAGCAGCCCCGCTGGTGCCACTGCTGGTCCCGCACACGGCGCACGGACTGGATCAGGGGCTGGTTGGCATCCCACTCGTTCCAGTGCCGGTACTCGCCCTTCTCAAAGACGTGCTGGCGGCCCCGGTACCCGGGGTACTCGTAGCCCACCCACCTGTGGGGAGCGAGGCAGTGCTCAGCAGTGCCCACCCCACACCCCCATAGCACCTGGAGCAGGGGCAGTGTCCCCATCCCCATCCCCATCCCCATCCCCATCCCCGTGTCTCTGCCTGCCATAGCCAGGGCCACTCCTGTGTCACCAAGTGCCACTGCACAGGCTGCAGCCACAGTGCCCAGGTGGGAAATGCTGTGTGTCAGGAGAGGATGGAGAGTCCACGGAAAAGCAGCTCCACTGCTCGGGTGGTGGGTTAGGGCAAGGAGCCATCATCCAGCCCCAGGGACACTGCCACGGTCCCTGTTACTCCCTGTGGGCCAGGGAAAAGGTGGCAGCAGGGAGGGAACAAGGGACTCAAGGGCATGAGCAGCACCGTGGGAGCAGCTGCAGTGGCTGTGCCAGGTGCCCCTGCCACCAACCACCCTGGGGGGACCAACCACAGTGCCATGGACAGGAACCTGGCGGGGTGTCCCCTGTGTCCCCATCCTTACGTTCCATTCAGGGCCTTGACACTGGCCACACGGTCCTGGAAGCCATGGGCCCAGAGGCTGGGGACGTCGTCATCCACGATCTCCATCTTCCTCCCGGTGTACCCCACGTTCTCAAACAGGTGGATCTTGTGGTCAGCGCTGTCCTGGGGGAAAGGGTGGGTCAGGGGCTGCCCCCAGCCCCTCCCCAGCGCTGTGGCCACCCCAGCACAGCTCTACTCACAATCTGGAGGGGCCGGAGGGACATCAGGCTGTCGCTGCTGTGGCTGTTGGACCAGGAGTCCCAGCGGGGGTAGTCTCCCTTCTCCAGCACGAACTGCTCCCCAGCGTAGGCCTGGCGCTCGAAGCCCAGCCACCTGCAGGACCCCAGGGTCAGGGGATGCTCTCCCCGCCACCCCTGGGGCTGCTCCATCTTCCCCACCCCAGACTTACGGGCCAGACTCCACCTGGATGGAGCCCACCTTCTCCATCTCCTTCTCGGTGATGTTGGGGAGCTCCTCTGTCAGCTCACACCTTTTCCCCTGGAAATTCTCCAGCTCGTAGATCGTGATCTAAGGTGGGGAGAGATGCTGTCAGCCACCCCAGCAGGGGAACACCCCAGGAAATGGGGGCAGCAGTGGATCAAAGGGCTCTGGCCGTGTCCCTCCATCCGATGTCACTCCTTGCCTGGCAGAGCCGGGTCCTGCCAGTGCCTCTGCCCTGACACAGCTCTGGGCAGAGCTCTGGCCAAGGGTGTTTGTTTGGTAAAGCACGAGCCGGAATTTTGTCCATGATAGGCTTAAAACCAGCTCAAATATAGCACTGGAAACACGGAAGGTTTGGGCTGAGAGAATTCCTGAACCATGGGCTGCCTCTCCTACCCCCAGCTTCGTCATTGCCCATCACTGCTCCCTCCAGATCCAACCATCCCCTTGGCCTGGCACAAGCTCTTTATTCAGTGTTTCTTTCTAAGCCCTGCCAGGTGCAGAGACCCCAGTGCCTCCCCAGGCTGCCCTGCTCTCAGCAGAGCCCAGAGGCTGAGCTGCAGGATGGGCTGGAGTGAATCCCAGCGGCCAGAGCGTGGCACAGAGCTGGCCCAGGGTGACCAGCACCATTCAGGGACCAGGAGGGTCAGTGGGGTGACCAGGCACCCCCTGGCACTGTCCCAAAGGGATCCCAGCTGCAACACCTGAGCCTGGGAGAAGGGCAGAGCATCCTACACACACCACATAATGGGGGGCTCAAGGGACAGAGGTGACACCCGGGTTCCTCTGTGCATCCCAAAGCAATAAACAGCCCCAGCTCCTGCACCCCCTTCTCCCACTGGCAGGATCTGCTTCCACCTCCAGCCTTCCCTGTCCAGGAACAGCTTTGTGGGAAGCTCTGCACCCACTACATCCTCTCCAGCTGATTTACCTTCAACCAACCCACGAGCTGAATCCAAACCTGCAAACACACCTGGGGAGTTTCAGTGCCTGGGCCCACGGTCGATCCCGCTGTGCCAGGAAGCTTCATCTCCTGGATTAAATCCCTGGGCAGCTGCACACCAGCCTGGCCAGCCAATGTCCTTGGCAGGGAGCAGTGTCCCTCCTGCCAGGCAGCAGCAGCAGAGCCCCAGCCCCGGCTGCTTCCCAACCTGCAGCCCCCCGGGTTTAACACCAGAGTGGGGCCACCATCCACTGCTGCTGTGGGACAGCTGGAGGCCACTCCTGTCCCCAGCACTGGTTCCAGCCTGGTGCGTGCACACCGCATCCCACAGCTCCACCCAGCATCCATCCGTGCCCAGCTATCCCCAGTACACGCCAGTATATCCCAGTATACCTTGTAGTTGCCACCTCGCTCGCCAGCACCCTCCCCAGTGGCCATCTGCTCGGGGGGACTTTGCTGCTCGGTCATTGTGCCTGGAAAACCCAAATTGCAGGAGGTTAAGGCGGGAGGCACCAGGATCTACAGCTGGTGATGAAACACAAAGGATGAGGCTGGCACGGGGACAGGCAGCATGGGACAGCAGAGACTCTGATACAGCAGCTCTAAGTCCAGGCTCTGTTGTCCATCCTCCTCTCCCTCCTGCACACCGGCCCCAAATCCTCACCCAGGCACCCTCAGGACTGAACCGAGCCATGTCCCAAGTGACACGGAGCCCCCCTGCCCAGCTGCCACTAAACTCCCATCTCACAGCCCGGCCTTTGTTACCAGCAGGAATTTCTCAGCTTCCAGCTGCTGACATCTTTCCCCATAACATAAACCTGACACCTCTCCTTTGCTCCAGCATCCCAGGGGACACCAAACCCGGCAGCTGGAGCTGCTGCCACCGCCTTGGCCGGGGGGGATGGTGGCGAGAGCCCCCTCCTCACTCTCCAGGAACATCCACAAAACTCTGCTCAAACATTGGAACACGCCTTCCCTGGCCACGCCACGCTTAAGGGGCTTAAGAGACGAATAAAGGACTTTGATCAACATCCTGAATCAACCCTTGCAGCTTCACTTCTCGCCACGCACGAGCCAAAAGCTCGACTCAGACGCACAAATTCCCAGTGGAAGCCCCTCCAGTCCCGCTACCTCTCCGTGTGGTTCCGCTGTGCCGGGCGGCGCGGGCGGCCCCGCTATTTATGGGTTGCTTCTGAACAGAACAGCAGAATTCCCCGAGCGCTGATACAGCAGCTGCGTCCACGGAATTCCATCCATGAGATTTCATCTCAATAGCGCGGGCGCGCAGCGAGCTATGGAAACGTCATTCAGATTTCTCCCGGCTGTCCCTCGGACACGGGCCACTCGATTTACAGAAGATTAACGTCCAAATTCACATCAGCACGTTCACGCTGCTTCTTGCCAGGTTCTCTGGAAAACTCTGCCATCAGCAGTTCACGGGAGGGTTTAGCCTGGAAACTGAGCGCAGCACGAAGCAAAAATCGGGCGAAATATCCCCAGTTGTGTGAGTTCCAGCTCAAGGTGTGATGCAGGGCTGGGGTCAGCTCTGGGAGCTGGAGCAGCTCAGGATTTCCAGATTGGTGCTCTTGTTTTAATTTTGGCCCCAAGCAGGTTCTCTCTGTTGAATCCCTTTTCTTTCTCTGGTTCCCTCCCCAGCATTTCCCAGGAACAGGCTGGGAACGCATCCTGGGGTGTGTGATGAGGGATTTCTGCAGCCTGGCACAAGGGTTTGTCCACCTTCACAGGCACAGGATGATGGAAGGGAGGAGCAAACTGGGAGCATTTCACTCTGCTGGTAGCAGGCCTGACTCCCTCTTCACCTTTGAGAGTCCCTTCAGATCCAAACCATCCTGATTCCTGAACATTTTATTCACCTGCACAAATCCCCATTTGCTATGGCCCTTGCAGGTTTTTTTGAGTGTGGCTCACCTTGAAACCAAGAACTACCCATGAAACCTTTACTGAAATTGCCAGAAAAGTGAATCCTCTGGACCAGGCTAGTCAAACTGAACGGGAGAGGGATGGAAACCTCTCCTGTTATACATACATATATATACATACATATATATATATATATGTGTGTATGAGGCCCTTCAGCCCCATGCCAGCCCTGGCCGTGCTGGGTGATGCTCCAGGCCTGGTGTGACAGGGATGACCCAGGAGGTGTCTCCAGCTGACTCTTCCTCACTCTGCCCATCCTGTGGTTCCTCATGAAGATTTGCTGTCCCCATCAGAGCTGTCCCACAGGTGCCACAGCTCCAACAGGCACAGACTGAGGAGGAATGGATTAATTTTTGTCTCACCAAACACAACATCACCTGTGCTCAACAAATTAGAAGCACATAATTCCTCGTGCCAGTCCCTTCCTTTCCAGCATCCTCATTCACCTGGATCTGCCCCTCCCAGGTCTCCATAGTGACAAGGCAATTCCAAAAACATGACAGAAGGGACACTGGATCTCTTTGATGCCTCTCCTAAACAAACCTCAATTTCCTCATGGTCAGCCTGTTAAATCCCTTTGAAAAATGACTGTTATAAAATAGGTATTTTTTTGTTAATACCTGGCAAAGCTAAACTGCAACTGTAATGGTACAGAACAAAACAGAGCAGCCAGAATATCTTTATTCCCTAGGAAACTGCAAAATATAGGATTTCTATCACACAATGTATTTATTGATTTATTGTGACCCAGACTGACACACTCTATAAGGCTATGTGGATCAAGAGCTCCTTCAAAATCAGATTTGATACCATTTTGTTCAACATGGAATGAGAAGAACCCATAAACCACCAGACCTTGGCTCTCCTCCTCTGCCAATCCCACCAGAAGAACCAGAAGTTATTTCAGATTCTATTTTTGCAATACATTTGTACTTGAGCCAACAGGACAGCCAAGGAACAGAGCTCAGCACCAGCTCAGGAAGGATTCACCTCCTCCATCCTCTCCACTCCCAGGGTGAGCAGAACTAAACCTGGACTCTGCAGCCCCTGCCAGAACACCCCCAAATCCATTAAAGCTCCACGGAGGTGATTTCATAGAATCACAGGATGGTTTGGGTTGGAAGGGACATTAAATCTCATCTCCCCCAACCTTCCACTAGACCAGGTTGCTCCTGTTCAACCTGGTCCCAAAAGCCTCCACTTCCAAAAAATCCATCTTAAAAAGGAATTAAAGCAAATACCTTTTTTTTTTTTTTTTCTTCTTCTCGGCACTGGGCTAAAGGGATGGATCCAACACATCTCTCACTTGGCTGCAGCTGCTCTTGCACCAGTGTCCTTCAGGGAGGTGCAGACAGTGAGGGAGCACAGTTATGGTGACAGCTCTGTATTTCCCTGGAACAGTTTGTTTCACCCCAAGAGCTGCCTTGGGGACAGCAGTGACAGCCCTGGGCACTCACCCCACAAGTTCTGTACCTGGATACAGCTCGTGGGGCAGAGCCACCCCAGCACTGCCCCTCTCCCCCTGAAACACACTATCCCTGCAGAAATCAGGGATCTGCTGCTCCAAACCTTTCACAGGTCACACTTTGTACTCCCAAATCTATTCCAGTGCATTTCAGTTTGCAAATAATTTGTCTGCAATCAAGGAACAAGGTGAAACAAACTCTGGTGGCAGTGAAAAGGGGATAGTGTGTGGGGGTAAGTCCTACGGAAATCTTGGAATGTCAAAGGTTGGAGAACCAAACATTGCTTCTTCCTCTGCAAGAAGTGAAAGGTTCTGGTGCATGAGGACCAAATTGAAGATTCACAGATGTTAAAAAGGTGAATTTGCAAACAGAAAAAATAAAAAGGAAGAAATCCACAATTGGGAATTCCAGTAAAAAGCAATGGAGCAGCCATGCAAGTCCCTGACACACCACCCACAGCAGGGATCACTGGGGATCATGAGAGGAGGGCAGTCAGAAAGTGTTCCTGGATTACACAAAACACATCATCCCACCTTTAAAACCCAAGAGTGATGGGGCTTTTTGAGCAAGGAGAAACAGCTGAGGAGCTCTGAGGGGAGAGACAAAGGAACTGCCAGGGCCTCCATCACCTTCAGCATCACTTTCTGGACAAGAGCTGAACCTGCTCCAGGGATCCAGGAGTGAAGGAATCAGCACATCTGAAGGAACCTTAGAGCTCACTTCCATCTCCAATAAACAGCAGGAAAAAGCAGATGGCAACAAAAGTGAAAGCATAAAAAATTCCAAGAAGCATTATTTGGAATTAAAATAGAATTATATAAAGTGTATTACAGTCTGTTCTATCAATTAAGAAGTAATAACATATTTATATATCTTTTATTACAGAGTGATAACCCGAAGGAAGTTGATATTTAATCCATGTACAATATAAAGAAATAACAGAGCAGAAAAAACACTTTCCCATTCAACAACATTCTAATGATGCTCTTTAATTAGACATTTAAGCATTAAACATTTCTCAGTAGTAGGTTAAACTACTCAATACAGTAATTTCAGTGCATTGTCCAAGCAGACGTGGAAATGCAAACACATTCAAGGGCTTGTGGAAACCTCGTGTCAATCCCCTCAGTTTCCTCAACACAGTTACAGAATTTCTGGCCTAGACCAAGAGCCAGTAAATCCTCCAACTGTTGGGAATGCAACACTGTCACCTGTGGGAGTGGAAAACCCAGCCTGTGTGAATGGTCCTGCGAGCAGGGACTTGCCTGATTTCTGGACATGCCACCATCATCCTCCTCACCTGCACGTGCTGCTCAGGCTGGCCCAGGTGAGTGTCACACGTGGGACACACCCACGGAACCCTGGGGTGCTGCCACAGGAATATACAACCAAAAACCACACCAGGAGTCACCTTTTCCACCATCATCTAAAGGAAAGGGAAGGAAATCTGTGCAAGGTTTTAACAGGAGCTGGTGAATGGTGGTGGCTGCACTGACAGGGCCCATCCCCAAATTCCATCAGAATCCTGGGGATCGCTGCTCTGTGGGGAGCAGAGGGGCTGCCAAACTAACAGTGGCAACAGAACCCATGAGAAACAGGGCAAAGCAACAGGGAAAAGACTTTTACATCAGACAGATTTCTCCATCTCATCTCCAGGGAGCACAGGGAGCTGCCAGCGGAATCAGATCCGGGAGCGAGAGATGTGCAGATGGGATTTGTCTCCTGCCATCCTGCTGCTATTTCCTGCAGCCTGGGACTGCAAAATCCCCCTCCTGTGACTCCTCCATGAGGTGAATTGGCACATGGTTTTGGCAGCTCCAAGCCTGACAGAGAGCAGCCAGGGCAGGCCCCGTGGGAGCTGCGCTCCCAAAACGCTGATTGGGAACAAAAGACAAAAGGAAAAGGAGCTGAAGTGCTGGTGCTTTGTGGTGTGTGTGCAGAAGAGCCCTCAGCAGCACGTGGAAAGCAGCCCAAGGAGCTCTGCCAGGTGAGGAGAGCTCTCCACTCTCCTTTTCCCTCTTCCACGTTTTCCCGGTTGAGCCTGAGGAACACTGGAATCACCTCCCTCCCCTGGGCGATGCTTTTGAAGGTCACTGAAAGAGCACTTATCTGGGGCAAGAACCGAGTGTGGCTCCCATGGCCATGGTGGGTCAGAATGAGTGTCCAGAGACAGGGAATATCTGAGAATTAGGGATACCCAAACACCCGTGCAGTCCAGGAGATCTCTACTCCTCTATCAGCACATCTCGCCAAAGGAAAGACAGGAAATCATCTGAGAAACTGAAGATCACATTTAGGTTATCCCACAAAATCAGCATAAAAATAAAAACTTAAACCTGGTATTTACAGATTAACAAATAAAAATATGAAGTGGGACTATCTGAACTGCTATTAAAGTGACATTCAACAATTAACTGGAACCCTGATATGAGTGTAACATCCTCCCTCTTCCCTTCCTTTTTTGTTATAAAAACAGTATTTACATATTTTTACCTTTTTTTTTTTTTTTTTAAAGAGAACTGGTTGACATTATTGCTTGATCCTTTTTAGGAAAAGACATTCCAATAAAGCAATTATTCCACATGCTGACAAAACACAGAATATACCACTTCAAGAGTGACAAAAGTTAACATTTTGTTCATCTAAAAATTATCTCCATCTGCCAGGTCAGCAGATCACATGTAAATACAAGCCAATCAAAAATACATTTTACAAAAAATAATCAAGTTTCCTTTTTCAATATGGCAGTAAACATGATTTGTTCTTCCACTCTCACCTTCCACAAATTTCATTCTAAATAGGAGCTTACTATTTGTTCACAAAAAAAAAAAAACCAAAGAAAAAAAAGATAAATTTGATTAAAATTATTATTTTCATAAACAAACACAAAGCCCAGCCAGACACATCTCCCAGAGGTGAACACACAGAGTCTGTTCCACAGCGAGAGGAGTTCCCTGGATCACAGCACTCCCAAATATTTCTGTTTTCCAAGACTTTCTGAAGTGCTAACTGTGACCCAGGGGGGTTCTCCTGGCAGGCAGGTCTGAAGTGCCACTGTCCCCCTGCCCTGACAGACACAGCTTTGTATTTGACTATGAATTGAAGCAGCTTTTCTCCACAAAACAGGAAGGCACCATGCACAGAGCAGTTGAGGCAGGAAGCAAACAGCAGCAACATGACATGGGGGTTTAGGTTCAGATGAGTTAAGGCTTCTGTTAAACTTCTTTATCTTCTCCTAGTTAGAATCACTGTCTGCAAAGGAAAACAGAAGGAAGGGTGTGATATGATCAGGCAGCTGCAACAGGAACTCCTTGAAATGTGTTTTCCACCTTGGTCGTGTCTATTTAATGCATTAAATGCTTAAGAGCCACCCAGAATTGTGCTGAAACCACACAAAGTTTGCAAATTTTGGGAAATCCCAGCCCCAATAGAGTGAAGGTTATGAAAATCAAATTGTGTGCAGAGAATTAGTGGAACTGGGACTGGCAGTGGAGGGGCACTGCCCTGCTTGGCACCAGTCCCTGGCAGCCCTGGTGCAAAGGACAGGGTAAGGGCCGGGTTGGTGACACATCAAAGGAAATGTGAGTTTGTCACTGCACATCTGCACTCAGCAAAGCCCCCCTTCCTACCCAAGTACCTTTTCAAACCTGATTCTCATAATGGCTCTGTCTCTTCTTTGATTTCAGCTCCTTCAGCCACTGAGGAGACTTTTCTTCTGACCTAAGATATTAAAAAAAAAAATACTCTTTATTCCTTCATTATGAAAACTCCTGACAGAAACAACAAGAAAAAGAATGTACAGCTTATTGCATTATTTTTTCCTTGTACCAAGAAGAGCATTAGCCTTTTCCTGGCGCTGGGATTCTCTCACCTGTCCTCCTTTTCCACACTGGAGGGCAGCACTCTGCTGCCGGGAGTGCCGAGCTGTGCTTTGGGGGATTTGAAGAGCTGAGCAGAGCCCACGTCACCAGCGCTCTCAGACTCCTGTCTTTTCCGCAGTTCGGCCTGAATATCAAAATAAAGATAGGGATCTTTTAAGCCAGCATCCAGGCTTTTATTTTTGGAATGCAGAACGGATCACTCCAGGTTTATAAAAACAAAAAAAATTCCCTGAAATGAATGAGGGAATTTCTTATAAAGCATCTGCAGCTACTGAACTGGTTTATCTCCCACCTGCTGGGCTCTGCCTGAGCTCACCTTGAGGACAGAGTGATCCATCCCTGGGAACACAGGCAGTCTCTGGGCTTGCACAGAAGATGACCTCGGAGTGTGCTGGATCTTGTCTTCCTCCTCAGAATCTTCCTGTTGCATAGTTTTCTTCTCTTCTAATTAATTGTTTAAAAAAAAAAAAAAAAGCAGAGGGGGAAAGCATGAGCCAGCTTTTCATCTCAGCCTTGCTCAAGATCTCTTCCTGCACTCCAGCAGGAATGAAGGGCAGTATTTAACAAACGCCCTTCACAAACTCCCGCCCTTGCACCCAGGCCGATCACAACCAATTATTCCAGGTAGCTGAGGGGGTTACCTGTGGAATCCTTGAACATCCAGCCATTATCTGTCTCTTCTGTCAAGGAAAACCTGTTCTCCAGGTCCAGCCCTCTGCTCCTGCGCAGCGAGTGCGAGGCGGGCGCTCGGCACCGGCGCTTCTTGCTCAGCTGCACCCGAGTTTTCAGAGCACTGGAGTCCAGGACAGCTGTGTGCTGCAGGAACACACACCTGGGAATGAGCCCCACCTCCTCCACAGTGAAACCCCAACCCACCTGATTGCATTCATCTAATTAAAGTATATCTATTTGCCTGATTATTGTTATTGTAGTCAGTTAAAGTCATACCAAAGAGAGTTTATGATGAGGTCTTTGTGGCTAACGGGGTGTAATGCTTTGGTCTCTCTAGGCTGTGGATACTTGAGTGGCATGAATAATTTGCACTAAATTAATATTAAAAATAACTGCAATAATCAGGAGTTTGGTTCCTAGAGTGTTTTATGAATACAGGCCTTGCTAGCTGGTAGCAGCTGAAGGCAAATCCTGAGATTGGGATCTAAAAAGAGCAACTACACAAAATTCCCTTGGAGTGTAGAGCTGCAGCTTCCCTGCCAGCCACAAACACTCGAGGCCACTCACCAGCAACAAGGACACTCCAAGTTTAGTGTCACAGCATTCAGAAAACTTCTGTGATCAGTCATTCCCAACACATCCAATAAGCAGTAACATTTACAGAGCAAACAAGGTGATGTAATTTATTCACTTGCTTAAAGCAATTTGCTGTTACAGATTTGCCTGTAACCACCAAATATCCCTGAGAAGATGTGGGTTTGCTCCCTTATTCAAAAGATTTCAGGTCAGGAATAAACTACTCATCACACAGCAATTGCCAGCTGCACTTGGAGCTAATAATGTTTTACAGAGACATCTTTAGTGGCCCAGGAACACCACAGAACCTTCTGGAAGTGTTCAAACACCGTGTGGACGTGGAACTTGGGGACATGTCAGTGGTGGCCTTGGCAGTGCTGGGGGAACAGTTGGACTTGATTATCTTAGAGGGCTTTTCCAAACTAAACAAAGTTCTTGCAGCACTAGACCTCATTAAATGTGTATGGCCAGAAATTCCTGGTCTTACACCAACTGCAAGATTCTTCACTATAAAAAAATCCTCTAAAATGCAACTGTGAGCTACAGTTACAAACCAATTGTAAACAGGAAAAATATGCATGGATGTGTTTATGGTCTTAAATCTGTGTAGCTGACAGCACAGCAGTCACTGGCTGTTTGTGTTATTAAATTATGCTTCCAATATTCATCCCTGGAAGTGTCCAAGGCCAGGTTGGACTGGGCTTGGAGAAACCTGGTCAAGTGGAAAATGCCCCTGCACATGGCAAGGGGTGGAACTGGATGAGCTTTAAGATCCCTTCTGACCCAAACCAGTCTGGGATTCCATGATTGATTATCCAAGGCCAGCAGCTTTATGGAATCTCTCAGAACCTAAACACCACGGAGACTTAGAAGAACTCTGTAGTTTTGATCCTAAACTTTTCAGGCAGGAAAGCAGCTGGCAAAGTTCAGTGTGGGAAAAGCAGGGCAAAACTGTTTGCAAAGCTTCCAGAAGGATGAACTGAGGGAACACACGACAGCAACTCACATCAATGAAGGAGAAATAACTGCTCTTGTCCTCAGGGAGCGTGTCCCCTGCAGGAGGCAAATCAGTGCCATCAGTGGAGTCCAGGTCTGTGCTGGAACGGTCCAGGCTGGTGCTCCTTTGGTCTTTGGAGAGGTCATGGTGCTCAGGCAGGGAGGGTGGCTCTGTCTGTGAGGACAGGGAGGATGGGTGGCTGCCCGGGGGCTGCTTCCGCCCTGACACCACCTCGGTGTCCAGGCAAGGAGATTCTCCCACAAAGCTGCAATTGGAACAAAAGGAATCCGTGAGATTTGGGGGAAAACAGAGACCTGCAAGGCTGTTAGAATCCTAGAAACTGAGAATTTTAGACTTTGCTGACAGGCACTGACCCCCAGGGAAACACTGCTTTTGAGGCCGTGGAGAAGGCTTCCAAAATTGAGTGATAGAACTGGGATCATGGGTGTGCAGTTTGAATAGAAGTGTGTAATAGCACAGGGTAAAAAATTTAGAATTTAAGGTCTTAGAATACAGTAATATATACAAAGCAAGATGGAGGTTTTAGGGTGGAGGTTTCATCCTTCTTCTTCATGGGTTTGGGTGATTTTGTTTACTTGGATAGAAAAATTGTGGGTAATGGGTGACCGGTTATTGGGTTAAAAGTAAAAATAATTTAGGTGTCCTTTCTTAATTGGACCGTTTGGCCTTAAAATGCCTTGTAGAGAGAGAGATACGTGTCCATTTTTGCCTTGTTAGCTAGAAGTGCTGTAGAACTCACTGTAATATAGATAAGAATTAATGAACATCTGAGCCTGAACAAGAAATTACATCTCTCGTGCATTTAACCCCGTGCAAAAAGAAGATAAAAGTGATACAAGGCCAGGCTGCATCACACAGGTCAGCAGGAGTTAAAGAGAAGTGGAACAGAAAGTTTGAGTACCAGCAGCAGAGTGTGGATCCCTTCCACTGGCACAGCCCCCACCCTTTGGATTCACGGTGTGTTGAGGATTGGGGTGTGTTCCAGCCAGCCAGAGGATTTTTTTCCTGCAGAAATGCTGGAGCTGAGGAGAGCTGGGCACCAGGTGGCAGCCTAAGGCAAGGCTCCATGGGCTCAGAGCTCCGTGAGCCTCGGGAAGGAGGGCAGCAGCACCTGCTCCCTGGGGCTGGGATGCTCCCAGTGTATTCCTACAATTCCTCCCATGGCCCAGACTGACAGGAATGAGCTGCAGGGTCAGGACTGAAATTTGGACACTGCTTTATCTGCCTTTGTCACAAAGGCTGGAAATAGTCCTTGAAGTGGGAAGACTCTACTTCCAGTAAAAATTGGGCTGTCCTGCTTCTAATTCCCAGTTTGAAAAAAACAAAACTTAAAGGATTTAGCTCTGATTTGTTTTCTCCTCTTGACAGAAGCCTTTAGTCACTAAGAACCATTTCTTGGGCACATTATCTAGGAAAACTGTTCTAAACCTAAAAAAACCCACGTATATATCAATATATGCACATTTTTTTAAGCAATAAAGCTTAGTATTTGGTACAGCAATCCCAGGAGAAAAACACTCAGGAGTTTACTGCTGGATAACAGCATTCCATCAGCACCAGCACATGGCAGAGTGTCCAGTCTGGCAGAGCAGACACTGCCCACAGGGAATGCTGCTTCCCTCCTCCACCAGAGGGCCCCAGGATAATTAAGAATGGCACTAATGAGCTCTGGGGGAAAGTTTTTGTCTAGGATTTTTGCTTCAAATGACATTTTGTCTATCTGCAGCATTAGGCTTTAGAGCCACTGCAATGTTGAAGAAGGGACAATCTGCAGGACCTTTCATGGAAATTTAACTGTGTGTTGAAAGGATCTTGCTGGATTTGCACATCTCCAAAAAGTCCCTTCCCTGCTACATCCCAGGGCTGCAGCTGATACAATTCACTGAGGTTTTTAAAACTGAAATATTTGAGAGCAAGATGTGACAGAAATCCAGTTGAACTGGTTGGTGGTTCCTCATTCCCGAACCTTCCCAATGGATTTTCCTTTGGAGTTCCTGCACAATTACAGCCCCATACACCGACCCCTGTGGCACAGCTCATTCCCAAACGTGGGAAGGATGCCTGGAGTCCAAGCCCTGTTATGTGCAGAGGATTCTTTCCAGTGAACAGCAAATTAGGGGGGAAATTCCCTTTAGAGAAATGAAATTGAAAACATATTTTCAGTTCTCATTACTGAGATATATCATGCACCTCCTTCTATTACTTCATTAAGATTTCAGGGTTTGTGAGCACATCCACGAGCTGCCCCCAATGTTCCACAGGTGCATTTATAGACACTTCTCTGAGAAATTATCCCTCACATGGAGCACACAAACCCAGCAGGATGGTTATCACAATGGGCAATAAACTGACAGCAATCCTCACTTTCAACTGCAATTAAATTTAATTAGTTTTAGCAAGACAGTGTATGGAGGCCATAAAGAAGGTGTTGCTTCAACCTGTGAAATGAGGAATCAGAGCTGTATGGATCCACCACTTAAAACCAATTCCTTTCCCGTTAAAAACAATAATTTTCCTTATGAAGACTGTTTTAACCTAGAGTTTTCTAGAGTGTCAACTTGGAAAAGCTTATTAAAGTACTTGAGAAAAAATTAAAATAAAATCTTATAGATGAACTAAGAAAAACCCAATTAACGCCTCCAAATTGGAAGAGATGGTTTCATCTCTGTCCATCCCAAGGAGTTACTGGCCAAAGCCCACTGGAACCAGCCCAGAGGAGCTCCTTACACTAATTCCAGCAGTCACTCAATTCTAGAGGAAAATACTCCTTCCTCCACATTCCAAAAGCTCATGTAGGAAAAGAACTGTGTTCACCCTGTTGCCATGAAGTTCTGGCTTTTGATTTCAAAACTCCTCTCCCAGAGAAGTGTTGGAGTCACCATCCCTGGAAGGGTTCAAAACCCAAGCAGAGGTGGCACTGCTTGGTTTAAGGATTCAGGTGAAGGTTGGACTCAGTGATCCTGGAGGGCTTTTCCGACCTTAAGGACTCTGTGATTCCACGAAGATGAGGTCATTCACAGGAGCACTAATGGAACGCTCCTAAAATAATCCCTCCACGGCTCCAATACTGGGAAATGCCCCAGCCTGGAGGTTCCCCCAGCACAGCAGGAGGCTGTGACACCGTTTGGTCCCCACAGGATGTGACATCCTGGGGCTGGCAGCAGGGGAAATGCTCCGAGGGAAGTGAGCCAGGCCAAACAGGAAAACTGAGCCATCAACATCTCCTGGGAGTTCCTGCCTCCAGCTGGGGGGAGCAGGAGGCACCAAAGGCAGAGCCCTGCTCAGAGCACCCACAGCAACATCAGGAGAACTGCTCCTGGCAGGGACTTCATCCAAAATCAACTGCACACAAAACGAATGTTCAATACATTCCAGGAAGACATCCATTATTTAAAAGTACATTAATCTCATTTCTCTTCAAGTGCCTGAATTAATACAGCAGCAATTCCCCTGCAATGAGCTGTAAGTCAAAATAAAGCAGAGCAATGAGGTGGCAAAATGCTTTAGAGTCTCTACACTGTCACCATTATACCATAAAAAAGGCAAAAACCAAACATTTCTTGCAGTGCAAACAAAATTCCAGCACATGGGATTGAGTTCAATCCTCCAGTGAAGAGGAATGTTTAGGTGGAGCTGTTCTAATCAGGATGGATGGATTGAAATAACTCTCCAGTGCTGTCTGCTCTGAAGCTGAGACACGCACCTTTGTTAAGAAACTGATCTCAGAAATGTCTGTACCACCCTGGAATCCAAGTTAATTTTACAGCAGCCTGGCTGTCACTGTTGGCACTCACTTGTGACTGCTGAACCTCGAGCAGGTCCTTACCCTGATTTCATAAGCAATAAAATATTTATAACACACAGTTCTCGAGTGCAGAACAAACCAAACGTAACTGACATTAATGTCTGCTGTAAGATCCCAACAAATATAGCATTAAAAAACAGCTAAAACGCTATTTTCATACCACACTGAGCAGACAGGACACGAGTTCAGGGTAGATCAAGCTGTAATTTACACAACAGGTGTGAACTATAAAAAAACCTCACACTTTGCTGCTCTAGGTTTATTTCACTAAATCATTCTAAGAACAGAAAAGCATCAGCAATACTCAGTATCAGTCTCACTCAACTGATACTCCATTTCATCCTCCACTTCACCACCAATATAACACTTAAGAGTTGGAGATGTGGGCAAAGAGATGCACTCTGTGTCACCCCACCTGAGGCCCAGAGTCCCTGTTCCAGAGGGATTTTGCCATTCAGTTCCCTCTGATGGTATTGTTAAAGCAATGGCAAATGTTGCAGTGTGAAAACAGGCTTTTCTGAGTCTCTCAGAGAGAGAACAGAATGTAAGAATTGAATGAAAAATCTTTAAAGAAATTAAAATATATTAAGTCAGACATGAAATAGAGGTGCAAACTTTAGTTTTAAGTGAGTAGAAATATTATTAAGTTGCACAGATATCAAGGAGAAATATGAATGTTAGTTTTAAGTAACTAAAAATACGTTTTAAGCGCCTTAAAAAGCAAAAGCTTTAGAATCTAGTGTAAAAACTAAATTTTAAAAACAAGTTTTATAAACCCATAACAATCCCAAAAGGCAATGACAGAAAATCAGATTTAAAAACAAAGAAAACAAATAGAAGTGTCCAAGAACAAGGCTTGGAGCTCTAGCAGAAGATGTTCCATGGCCGAGGGTTGGAATGAGAAGATCTTTAAGGCCTTTACAGCATGGATTATTCTGGCATTATGGAATTGTGCTGAATCCCAGAGACCTGAGGTTTTTGAGTTTTCCTGTTCTTTCTGGCACTGACCCCCTGGAGAACACTGCTTTTGAACTGAGACCTTGGAGGAGGCTTCTAAATTTGAGTGATGAAGTTAAAAATCACGAGAGTGATTTATAGTTAAATAGAAGTGTATGGTTTCACATGGTGATGGGTTTTAAAACTGAGGTTTTTATAATATAAATAGTAATAACAGTATATAGTAATAATAGTATATAGTAATAATAGTATATAATATATAAATAGCATATAAATAGTAATAGGTATGGGACAAGATGGAGGATTTTGGGTGGTGTCTCTTTCACAGTGTTCATCTTCCTTCTTCTTCATGATTTCTGGTTGGTCAGTGTCATACTGAGGGTTATGGGAATGTGGTTATTGGGTTAAAAGGATAAATAATATAGGTGTTCATTCTCTACTGGACTGTTTAGCTTTAGGGGACCTTGTAGCAGCTGGATCTCCCTCCATTTTACTTGTTTCTAGCAGGTGGCCAGAAGTGCAGCTGGACACTCTGTACTTTTTGATAAGATTTAATAAACAACCGAGCCCCAACACCAAAAAATCCATTTCCTTCGTGTGCTTTTCAATCCTGGCTCTGAGTGAAGGCAGAAGAGACTGAGACAAGGCACTAATTAAGAGGCCCCAGGATTGCAGCATCCCCTCTCGTCCCCCGAGCCGAGCAAAGCCCTCACCTGTCCCCGCTGTGCCGCTGCTCGCTCCAGGTGCCGTACTGGCTGTCGGGCTCCTGCACCAGCGTGTCCGTGTCCTTGGCCCCCGGGGGCTGCCTGGAGAAGCATTGCCTCAGCTGGTCCTGCAAAGAAACATGCAGTCAGTGCTCCAGCCCCTGCAGGAGGGGTGAACAGGTTTGGTTGGCAAGAATGGGTTGGAATCTGACAATTAAGCTTGGCCGAATGGGAATGAATTTAAACGCGATGAACTCGGAGAGACGATTCTCTCTACAGGAATTCTCTGTACAATAATTACAAGAATTGTTTCCCTGGGCAAAGAATGGATTCCAGAGGTTGGAGCCGAGTCCCTGACTTCAAGAACTCCGTGCTGCTTTAATATTGCTTTTATCTCAGGTTGCACAGAACTTCTCAAAGCACCTATGCAAGCACAAGGAATTCTGCTGGGAATGACATTTCACCTCCTCAAGCACAGCAGGCAAACATCAACTCCACTGCTCTTTTGCTGAGTTTAATAAAATGATCCTTTTCTTCTTTTCAAGCCTTCCTTGGAAGACATTCAAAATAAATAAGTAAATAAACACCAGGCCAGACACAAAAAAGCCTTCTACAAACTGATGTAACATCCAAACCCAGTGCAGGACAGAGCACGGTGGGTTTGCTTTGTTTTACTCTGACCTCTCCTTTTTTTATTGTTTTTATCCCATTTATCCCTTTCCTAAGAAGGAATGAGTGGATCCCAGGCCCTCATCTTTCCAGGCAGAGAAGTGGGTCAGTGCTGACACCCCAGATTTGCAGCACACCAATGTCAACCCAGCCCTGCAGTTGTGCTGAGTTATTCAGGGAGCTTCAAGAATTCCTGAAATCCTACACTGGGAGCAGATAATTAACTGTTGGTCCCTTTCACCTTCATTACCCTGAACAAATACAAACGTGGCTTTCAGCTCCAGATCAGTTTTGCTTATCAAGATTTTATCTGACAGCAAATTACATGGTTTTCCACCTGCCCTTGGAAAAATCCAAAGATTTTTCTCTCTTTGCAAGTACTCCCTGAGCAGAACACATTGCTGGGACTAGAACACATTTCTTTTTCTTTAGGCAGCACACACAAAGTAACAATAATTTTAAAAATCCCGTATTTATTATGTAAAATTCCTTATATTATTGGGAGAGGAAAAGAGAGATTGCATGTTTACTTGTTTCCTTAATTTTGTATACATAAAAAATGCTGTCTTAAGACTATAAAACCATTAAGGATAATTCAGCACTGCTGACACCTGGCTACTGAACAAGTCCCACAACACTTCCAGCTCTCATAACCAGTTATTTCCCAGTGGCCACGGCCACTCTCCAGCCCTGTCGTGCTCTTTGCTGCTGACAAAGTGTGTTTTAATGCAAAAAAAATACAAAAGGCTCCACCATTTACTCCAACCATCACCATGCAACTCAAAGATCAAATTAAATTCTCTTTGCAATACTCAAGTAAAACTGGCTTGGTTTGTGAGTTCCATGGAACAGACATTTCCTGCTTTTCATACTCCAGATGCTCCTCCAGCCCCAGAATTCACTGGTTCTTACACTTTCTACAATCATAGCATCTTTAAGGTTGGAAAAAAAACTTCAGAAAGATGGGAGTCCAACCTATCCTACATAGGTGTCTAAATAGAGATATGTACATGAATGCCTGGGGGCGAGTTCAGCTCTTACATTTCCCAGCCCTTGCCAGGTACAAGATTCCAAATGCAAGCCAGGCACAGGCTGCTTCCAGCACAGGAGACAGGCTGGTATTTCCTAGAAACCACAGGGCATTTCCTCCTGCTTGGCTTGGCTGTCATGTTTTGCCTTCCACAAATTCCCTCTGCAGCTTCCCAATGCCATGATTTGCTCCAGGGACTCCTGGGCTCAGTGGCTGCCCTTCTAGGAAAGGCACTAACAAATACTGTCCCTCCTCTTTTGCCTCTCTCTGTGGCAAGTGGCTCTTTTCACTTCCCTCCCAACTGCCTATGCTCCTTCAGAGTTTGGTTTTTTTCACTTTGATGATTATTATGAATTTTTTTAATGCCAATCCCACATCATGAGTTACCCCACTCATAATCAATTTGTACAGTATTTTCCACTGGTTATGACTAAAACCCATTACCTCTACACACAGCACCACTTTATTTCCAATCACTCCCATTGTTTCTAGCAGAAATCAGACTAAAAAGCTTAGAAACAGGAACAGGAGCAGCAGAGGAGCAGCTTTTGTGGTGCTGCAGTGGGGAGCCCGTGTTTACACAGCACTGAGTTATCAGGGCCACGGGGGCTGTACAGAAGGGGTGTGGACAGCACAGATAACAACAGCTCAGCAGCCACAGGGGTCAAGTTTAGGTGCAAAGACACCACTCCTGTGTAGGCTCAGTAATACCTAACAACATTTATACACTGCTGGCCAGAATGACAACTTTAGCAGAGTTATTTGCGTGCTAAACCCAAAACAAAAAAAAAAAAAATAGAAAAATTCATTTATTGAAAAAGAAATAAAATTACTGCTTCTGAAGACATTGTAAAGTTCAATACAACAAACAAAAGTCTTAATGTCAGGAATAAAACACTCCAGACTCTAGGAAATCTAGAGTTCTCTACATTCTAAAGACTTTGTTATATTCAGAACCATAATTTCGTTGTGCTTCTGGAGGAAGCTGCTTATTTCAAAATGATTGTGTCCTTCCCTGACAGGCCCTTTCAACATGTACTTTTTAAGGTGCCAAATGATTAATTGGAAAAAAAAAAAAAATAAACGTTCTCTAGGTACCAAGCACAAAAATAAGGAGTGGGAAGAGGAGCTGATCCTCTCCTTGGCTGTTGGAGGAGGTGTTGGCTGGGGGCACTGAGGGTGGTGCAGAAAAGGAATTTATAGCCTGTACAGCAGCTCAGAGGAAAGGGAGTGACAACAAACCAGGAAGATTTTCCTTGCCAGAAGGTAATTATTAACAAGAATTAAGAATTTTAGGGGTTTTTTTGAAGATCCGTTTTCTGTCATTATCAACCACACTCCTGAAAGACTCAAGGCAGTCAACACAAGAAGCCAGGCAAGGGACAGACATTTCCTCCATAAAGAGAATATTCAGGAAACTGGAAAACGAATCATTCCAAAGGAAAACGTAGTAAAGAGGGGTCTGGTGTCTTTTCAGCACACAAGATAAATTAGAAAAGTTCTAATTTGGGTTTATGATGACAGAAAAATCTCCCAAATCAAATAAAACCCACACCTGATCCAGGTTGCAAATGCTGCAATTCTCCGAGCTTTGATCTTTAACTTCCCAATTCTTACACCAGGAGCCGAGAAAAAAAATTCTACTTAATTTTTTTTTATCAAATAAAGCAGCTGAGCTGTGTCCTGCTTTGCCTCTGGTTCTTCTAAAATGAGCCATTATGATTATGCCTCTTTCAGTCCACCCTTGGAATTAAGCTGGGCTTGGCTACAGTCCAGGGCTGATTACTCCTGCAATTTCCCCTTCCTGAAAACGATGCACACACAACATTGGTCCCACCAGCCCCAAAATTACCCCTAACTCTGGGTCAGTGCAGACATTTATGTGCAAAACCCTCCTGCACTGATGGGAAATGAAGAGCTGGCACAGGAGGAACACCAGCTCTGAGAGATCTCCTGAGTCAGAAGCTGCACAGACAGTTTCAAAAATATCTTTGTTTGCCAAGGAGCCCGAGACATCAGCCAGCCAAAGTGACAGCCCACAGCTTGAGTGTGAATGTTCAGAGCTAAATTCCACTGGCATGGATTGGTATGAAGAGGAACTGCACAATGGAAGGAAGTTTTGACCATCTGCCTTGCTAATACACAACTCAGAGAAAAAATGGTGCTGATTTCTTGAAAAGGACTGCCTTTTCATTTTTTTTCTTTTTTCATTTTCCCTCTCCTTACTTTAATTAAAGAAGCAGAAATGTGGTCAAATTACCCCTTAAGTGTGACACTGCATTTTAGAAGAGTTCACAAGTCCTTATAAATCCCAAGAAAGTATTCCAGCTGCTCCCCTGCAGCATGCCAGGAAGACAGCCATAGACCTCCACCTATTCATATTTTATATTATTTTGCAGTTGACTCTGCTTTGAATGGGATGCTGGGCTTGATGAGCTCCAGAGGTCCTTTATAACCTAAATTATTCTACAATAATTCTAAGGACTCAGAGATGAACTATATATTTTGGAGCACTAAAATAGAATTACCAGAACATAACACCAGATTGAAACCAGCCAACACTGAAAACCCCACCACAATGAGAGAGTCTATGGGTCACAGCCCACGGATTTTAATTTGGAAATACCCAAATGCCAAGACAGCAAGTGGGAAGAGGATTCCAGGATTTCCATCTGTACTTACTATCCATCCAATGAATGCTGCCCATAAGGAATAAGTCATGGCTCCAGCTCCTCTTATTTCCCAGCAATCAGGTGGGATTCAGACTGGTGAGATCAGCCAACTCAATGCTTTCATTAATTGCTGTATGGACTCAGAGCCTTGGGGAACGTTCCAGGCTGTGGCAGCACCTTCTGCCCCCACCCTCCCTGCTGCAGCCCCAGATAAAGAGTTCCAGGAACTGCCCAGCTGAGCTCAGGGATGAGTTACAGACTTCCAGCATGAGGGAAGGCTCCCAGGCAGCACAACAGCCACAACAGACAGGACAGCACTGCCCCATCCCTGGAGACCAGCCCCAAGAGCAGGGACAGAATTAATGGAATTAACCCATCTGAGAACCTCCAGGGCTTTACACCCCAACACAGGGACCTCCAGGAGGGGCAGCAGGCAGGGAGATGGCAGACAGAGGCTGTGGTGCCTGCTCAAGTGGAGCATCCCTCTGTGGGGTCTCAGCACAGGGAGGACATGGAGATGCTGCAGTGAGTCCAGAGGAGGCTGTGAGGGTGATGTGAGGGATGGAGCAGCTCTCCCACAGCAAAGGCTGACACGTGGGGCTGTTCAGCCTGGAGAAGAGGCTCCAGGGAGACTTTACTATGGCCTTTCAGTACCTAAAGGGGCTCCAAGAGAGCTGGGGAGGGACTATGGACAAGGGGGAATGGCTTCCCACTGACAGAGAGCAGGTTCAGATGATGTCAGGAAGAAATGTCTCCCTGTGAGGGTGGGGAGGCCCTGGCAGAGGGTGCCCAGAGAAGCTGTGGCTGCTCCATCTCTGGATGTCCCAGGCCAGGCTGGACAGAGCTTGGAGCAACATGGGCTAAGTGGACCCATGGCAGGGGCTGGAATGGGATGAGCTTTAAGGTCCATCCCAACCCAGACCATTCCATGATCCTGCTGGCCCTGGCACATCCTGAGCTGGGCAGGACAAGCTGGTTTGATGTGAAAAACTGGAGCTGCTGCTGCTGCTGCTGAATGCACAAGCAATGCCTGGAGAAACACACGTGTGCCCCATGTGACTGTGAGCACTCACACACCACATTTAGCTCTCTTAGATCCTAAGGAGCTCCACTGCTCTGCTCAAAAATCCTTTAAATAATGGATGTTTCCCTCTCCCAGGGGCAGTGGAGTACGTTCCAGTCCCACAGTACCAAGTATCTCATACATACCATCAGCCCTGACAGCCTCCCTGTTGCTATGCAACCCTGGGCTGCCTCTCCATATGAGTTTTCCCTGCCTCTTCCACAGGGATACATATCCAACTACCAATTACATCCCTGATGCTAAAGCCTGACAGCATTTCCCTTATGAAACAGGAGTTGTTTTTAGAGGGTGACTGGTCTAATTCTTCACCTTTGCATTGCTTCCCCATTGATGCACAGGGCTCAATTCCAACCCTTTCTCCCTGAAAAGACACAGCAAAAATTGCAGCAAATGTACTAAAGGAGCTCCAAGAGAGCTGGGGAGGGACTTTGGACAAGGACGTGGAGAGAAATGGTTTTAAACTGGCAAAGGACAGGTTTAGATCAGATATTAGGAATAAATTCTTGCCTGTGAGGGTGCTGAAGCCCTGGCACAGGCTGCAGCACCAAAGAGAGACCCAAAGTTTACCCTGCATCGATTCTGGCTACAACAGAGAATGTGGTCAAATGAATGCAGATGAAGTTGGTTTTGCCAGGGATCTGGTTACAATCATACAGTGACATCAGCTCCCTGTCCCTGCAGTGACTCCTGGTGCCCTTATCCTCCTCATTCCACAGAGGATTTCTAAGACATCTGAGAGTTTGTCATTTTTTCTGCCCTGCAAATCGAGCTGCTCTTCCCTGCTGTGGACACTCACCACACAAGCCAGGCTGTTCAGGGCAAGGCTGAAGATGGAGCAGAGGTTGACTCGATGTGCAAAAAGCAGAGGAGAATCTAATTCTAAATATAAGCCCTGCTAGGGCTAAGTGAGCCACAAGAGCACTTTCTCTGAGAGGTGGGAACATACAACACCACAGCACAGCAGAGGAGCTAGCTGGGAACATTTTTAAAACCTCTCCTATATCATCAGATTAAATTTCATTTTCAGCCTCGGGCAGCGAAGCTGATAAGGAACGAACCCCTAAGAAAGGCAAGGCAGCAGGAAGGAGCCAGAGGCTCCATCAGGAAGATCCTGAGCAGTGAGAGGGAATCCAGGCTCTCCCCAGGACACGTGTAGCTCCCATCAGTGTTCATAAAACCTGGCACCAAGCGTGGAACAGGATCCCTCGACTTCAACACTGCAGGAGGCACAAGCCAGAACAAGGCAATTTCATACTGGGATGCCAGGGAGGGAAGAGATTTGGGTTTTTTTGAAAAGCTGCATAGTTGAAATCAACACTTCCTACTCGAAATGCTGCATTTCACAGCTCTTCTGCACAGCTAACGTCTCTCCACATGAGACACAAGTTAAATTTCAAACAAACATTCCTGGGATAAAAAAGTGCTCCTTAGCTTAAAGCCTGGAATGAAAGATGTACAGAAAGTGACAGGATTTCCTGACAACAAGTGAATAACAAACACGCTCCTTTCAACACACAGCTCCGGAGATGTTTTAGGAGCCAGCAGTCAAAACACACACACAGCCACCCCCCAGTGAACGCCAGCAGCGCTTCCCAAAATTTTCACAATATTACCAAGTTCAATAAAAATGGATTGTCGGGATAAGGAGGCTGTGAGACCCTGGCACAGGGTGCCCAGAGAAGCTCTGGCTGCTCCATCCCTGGGAGTGTCCAAGGCCAGGCAGGAGCAACCTGGGATAGTGCAAGGTGTCCCAGCCCATGGCAGGGGTAGGATTGTATAATTTTAAGCCCCCTTTCAACCCGAATTCTTCTGGGATTCTATGGCTTGTATTCAGAGAAGTTTTTGTATAATACAATTTATTTCCCCTGAAAGCTATCACTGACAGCTTTAAAAAAAAAAAAGGCAGCAAGGTAGAAGAGCACAAAATATCAGCTCTAAATTTATTTAGGCTTTTTTTTTTTTTTTTTTGTTTAAGAGCACGGTAAAAATCAACTCTTTGCAGGCAGTCTAAGTGAAACCACAGAGTAAAGTAGTTTAAATAATTATTCCTGTCAAAATAACGAGAGAACAACAAAGGCAGCTACCAAATGCCCATCACTATGGGTTTCTGGCCCAGATTTATATGCCAGCTACGTTCATGGCCTGTTAAACCAAAGAGAAGTTATTAAGAATGAAAAAGCAGGAACTGTTTCAGCACTGGCCCTTGTATCTTCATTAATTAAACTGAACAGCTTCACTCCTCCCCCCAGCCCCAAACAAGACAAACAACTCATTTTTAAAGCCTGCTTGCTGCAAACTTGCTTCCCCCTACCCTAACAGCTCCCTGGGAATTTAAAGATAAAATTTAAAGATTAAAATTCCATTTACTGATAGTACCAAAATATTCTTTTTGAGAACAACTCATTGTGTTCTCGGTGAACATTAGGGCAGAACAATTCAGCAGCTATTTCACTGTAGGGCCTGTACCTATTCCAAGTTCAGAATCAAAGTTCCAGCTTGTAGTAATTTCTCTTTACAAATCGTTTGTTGAAGGATTTTCACCACAAAGGACAAACTTTTTGCAGATAGACTTGGGTACAACATAACAGGCACTGCAGATCAAAGCTTTTCTGTAAGCAGAGACACAGTCCCAGGTGAATGCAGGTGTGGAACTCAAACCAGGACCCTCACCTGCCCCAGAAAGGGATCCTGTTCAAGGGGAAAAGGCAGAGTCCACCAGCCTTCCCCAGCAACAAGCTGTACAAGCTTAGAATGAAACATCTGGGAAGATTCATAAAAACTAGGATGGGAATTTCAGCCTCTAGCAGGGCAAGGGCTGAAGGATGCAACAAAAACCTTCAGAAGGACTAAATGCCCTCCTAGCACATCTGGGACACGTGCTTCAAACAAATCACTCCACTTCCATCTTTAATTTGGAATTAAAAACTGAATCCAAACTAAGTAACAGTGATGCTGCTAGATGAATTCTGAATTAAAACAACCTTTTCTTTGACTGCCTGATACACCAAAAGCAAACCACTTCTGAATGCACTTTGGTGTTATTTTTAGCATCAGAGCAATTTAGGTAAAACACATCGACCACACTCAGCCCCAGAATTCATCTTTCCTGTTCTGTGTGAAACACCTCTGAGGTTTTCCATGGCTTTTTTTAGCAGTGTAAGTGGAGCCAAGGGAATCAAACAGCTTGCCCTGGTTTTATTGTATGGCAACAAACCTCGAGACCTAGAACAGTGCTGGCTGTGAAACCAGATCTCACACCTATAATAGAACCACGACCCATAGACCCTGATTAAATCACAGGCCATGTTTAATGCATGTCTCTCTGCTCCTCTTACAAAGACACCAAGTTGATGACATGAGATGAAAATGGACAATTAACTCCATCAAAATACCTGAAAGAAAAATCAGCTTCTATTTAAAAGGTCTCACTGCAAAGTAAAAACTTCTGCAAGCTCAGCTACGGATTTGCAGATGTGAGAGTGAAGAAGTTTACTCACACTGACTTAAATTTAGTCGCTTAAATTAAGTCATTGACTTAAATGCTGCCTGAGTTGAATTTGGACAACTTTCTGTGCTTTGAGTGATGCCAAGTTCTCCACCAGTAGCCACCAGTGGCAGCAGGGACGGGAGCTGGAAGCTGGAAGCCCCTGGCTGTGTTCATGAGCACAGCTGCTCCTTGTTTAAAAACTCCATCAGCCCCAAGTAACTGCTCTACACTACAGCTCTAAAGCAGCACAGAAGTCAATTGACACTTTTTCCTCATTCCATAGTGTTTTGTAGCACAATGTCAGCAGTTCCAAGGACTAAGACAGGACCCTGTTGCAAGGAGGTAAAAAAGTACCAGCTCCAGGTCTGTACTCACCAGTCATTTGCCACAGATACAATGGCAGCAACCACAAACTTCTGGGAGTGCTCAAACCTTAAGTTAGAGCCCAAGTGAAACCAAATTCACACATAAAGCCAAGCACAAGTGAAACTCCTGCTGAAACAGAGGAACAGCAGCTCCAGCACTGTCACCAGTGACTTAAGTGAAAAGGTCACCCTGTGTCTCCTGATTTCTGCTCTGTAAGCAGTGCTGTGTAGGACAGCAGAACACTTGTCCTCTGCAGGTTTCACATTCCCATTTTTCAGCCTTCTTTTACACGAGGTGCTCATTCAGATGACTCCAATAAATCTAAAACACCAGCTTCAAAAAGAAGCCAAGAAAACTTCACCATGCTAACACTGTAACAGTGGTTACCAAATATTTTCTTCTTCATTCTTTTGTGCTTACTTGACACTATTTTCTTTCCCAGTCTGTCCAAACAGGACATGGATAGCAAGCTGGGACAGAAATGCTCTACCCAGTGCTGATAGAGAGCACTGGAAGGAGCTGAATTCAAACACCACACCTGCCCAAGGAATGCGGCGTCACCTGCGCTCATTCCCTGAGCAAACCCCGCCAGGCCACAGCAGAGCTGCCTGTGTTTACACTTCACAATGAGTAAGTGTTTTGTTTAATAATAAAAAAAAGAAACTAAAACATTTTAGCCACTTCAGAGAGTTTGGATTTACCCACATGCTGGCACCGAGGCTTGGGGCCCCTTTCCACACAACTCAACCACAGTCACTGGTCAAACATTGAGCTTAAATCACCAGTTTCAGGTACAACTCAAACTACTGCTTTCAGCTCCTCTCCATGAAATAAAACAGAATAAACTAGATTTTCTTCCCTTTCACTCCCTATCATCCCTATCACAAAGGTTTGGGCCTTTGCTGCTTTGCAGGATGTGCCAGAACTAAATTGGGGATGTCAATAATGGCCAGGAGGATCATGGCAGCTGCAGCCCTCAGGAAACCAGCCTCTCCTCCACCTCTTTGCCATGCCATGTCCTTCCTGAAAACAACCTGGAGACTAATGGAAAAGGGAGGGGAAAGGGCTCTGTCTGGCACAGAGCTGTGGAGAACCAAGAGCTCTTCACCTGGAGTTGCAGCCTGTCTCTGCCACACCACAGCCTTCACAAGGCACATTGACCCCATTGCTTCTATGGCATGACAAAGCAGGAAGCATTCTGAGAAAAAAACCACTTATTTGTCAGTAAAAGAAGGAAATAATGATCATTTACACTGCCTGCACAGTGACAGCACTTCACTCTTCTTCTTACAAATTTAGCTTCAGGCGTTTTTTTACTGGAAAATCACAAATACTGAAGCACACCCAAAGCTGTGCTGGGGAACCGACCAACACCAGCCCAGTTTCAGTTTAACTTTCTAATTTCACATCAATACATGTCCTACCTCACTTGTCTAGCTTCAAAATCAACTACATTTTTCCCATTCCCCAAACCCTGATTTTCCCTGGCAAATGAAAACATCCACCTGCGCTGCAGGAAGAAAGCAGCTGGGAGCAGACAGACAGACAGACAGCACTATCTGGAGGTGTTTTTGGGGGCTGTTTTTAGATGGAAAAGCAGACAGGAGGGAGGTTTTGTGACAGGAGGGAGGTTTTGATAGATGCTGCAACAAACCCGAGGGTTTGCACTGTGGATTGTCTCCCTTGAGGGTCTCAAAAAGGTGCATCGCTTACAAGCTCGGGTGGCTCTGAGCTGGGCTGCCTCTTCCTCAAAGAGGAAAATCTCTGCTGACTCCGCACTGAAAACCTTCGGAAGGACTCTCTGCTCCGGGATGCAAAGTGCCTGAAGGAAGAGGTTCTCTTGAAGGGAGTCCTGGTGCCACCTTCCCCTCCACTCCGCTCATGAGCCACCGCAGTAGTGACTAAATTTAGTGCTTCCTGCAAGGATCTCCGCACTGTGCCCATCCACTGGGTCATGTGAGTTTGTGCCACTGTCAGTTTGTCTCCAAGGTAATCCATTTTTTAAATTTTTTTTTTTTCCAGCAGAGATGAAATATCAATATCCAGGAGCAATTAAAATATATTCTCCTTAACAGCCCTGATTTGTTTTGCGAAAAGTGGTTCCGTGTATAAAATATTTCCGGCTAAGGTAAACAGCATTGCATTATCACCCTCAGCATATTCCTAAAATTAAATAACCAAAGATGGGAGGTGGGAGATTGGTTTTTGTCAAGTAGGAAAAAATAAAAGACTTTTCCTACTTACAATCGGCTTTGCAGAGTTCCATCAAAATATGTTTAATTCAGCCATGTTAAAGAGATAAATCAGTGTTTAAATCCTGACACAGTCACTTGAAACGAGTCCATTTGCAAGCAGAGAATTAGGCTCTTATTCTCTCATTCCAGAGCAGGAAAAGCAACTCCCTTTTTAAGCCAACTTTTTGTTTTGCTGTAAATATCAGAAGGATAAAACAACTCTTATTCTCCTGGCTCGGCCACTCGGCAGGTGAGAGTACATTGACCAAAGTTCTGGTGCTCCTGTACAATCCATTTAGCAGCAAATCGATTCGATCTTCTGAACAATAAATCCAGATTCTTCTCAAAACGCTCTGCGGAAAGGTGTCAGCGGCAGAACCCCCTCCTCACCAGCCTTGCTGCCATCCTGGAGCTCTCCCCTGGCACAAGTGCGGAGCGAAGCCGGGGAGAGGCTGCAGGGGAAGCGTGTCCAGCCTTCCCCACGGGACTCAGAGCCTGCCAAAAAAGCTGCTGGATGACATCAGCTCCTGTGCTCGCAGGGGGGCTCTGAGCCCAAGGACTGTCCCCACGCCTGCTCTCCTCACTCAGCCCAGCCCCGCAGCACCTCTGGATGGGCACAGCTGCTTGGAGGCTCCCAGGCAGGATCCACCACGCTCCCGGCTAAGGCACACGAGGTTCTGACAAACGGGAGAACGCTGCTGCCTCTGGAATGCCGATCCCTCCTCTCCCTTTGCCTACCTCGCCTGTGCTCCGGGGAGGAAACAATGAGGAGGTGACCAGAGCTGCAGAGGTCTGCCCAAGGAAGGATCTGGGCTGGGCTTTATTATAGTACAGGCAGGGTTCCCATGGCAACGCAGGGAACAGCATCTGCTGGCTCGGGAGCAAGGCAGGAGTTGCACAGATCTATTGGAATGATTCATAGTTTGCGTACGTCACGTGGACTCCGTGATTTTAACCCTTCCCGGGGAACACAGCTCTGCCAGGGAATGGCTCCCACCCACAGCAGGATTCCCACCAGGATGGGGTCACACCTCCACCCTCCTCCTGCTGCTCAGCGGGCACCTGGGCAGTGCCAGCGCCTGTACCTGCTTCACGGTGCCACTCACGGCCTCGAAGAGGGCACGTCCCAGTCAGTGACTGTGCTATCAGCACAGGATAATGATTAAGCCAGAGGCTCAAACCAAAGCTGAACAGGTCTGACCATGGGAAGCTGGTTTTTTTCCACTTTTCAACACCATTCCCGGTTGTGAGGAAAGGCTCCATGTCCTTCCCCAGCTCTGCTCCCTCCCCAGCTGCTGGGACACCACGGGGTTGGTCCCACAAACCCAAAATGATTGAGGGTAACAGAGGACCCCAGGTGTCACCAGCCATGGAATTCCTGGGAATAGCCCACTTGGGAGGACAGCAGGAATAAAAGCCATGAGTTTAAATCAATAAATCTAAGTTCATGACGTAAGTCTGGACTTAAAAGTCCAAAGTCAAGCCGTGACTAGCTCAGGACCAAGGGGAAAGAGGCAAGACAGGCATGTTGGAAGCTGCTCGCTCTCTTGTTTGTTCAAGGGGGTTTGTGGCTGTTGCTTAATTTACCATACAAAGTACCATGAACTTGCATCACCCTCTGCTCCTCTGAACTATCCAGGAAGAGATTCAATGGAACAAAGAATTTCTAGATAACATTTGATGCAATGGCTCTTGCGTAAGGTTTGTTGTATCAGAAGTGTGCCTTGCAGGCACGCATGAACACAAGATGCCCTGAGGAAATGGGGTGCCTTCCCTTTTAATCCCTGTTTTTAGGAGCTCAGCTCCACCAACCTGTAACTTATCTCCAGGAAAAACGTCAACTATGTAGCGTTCCCTAACTTATTCTCATTTCTGAATGCATTTGTTTTGAATATTTGCAAATTAGCAGCCTTATAAAACCCCACAGTAATCAAAGAAAATCCAGCCAACAGAGAAAATCCTTTCCCAGTCCCCCAGCTCTTCTCTTAAAGAGCTGCAGGGTTATTTTTGTATGGAAATGGAAAGAGATAGTTTTGACCAGATTCCCCAAGAGCAGGGTGTTCCTTAGATTTGTACAGAAATAGGAAAAAAATTAATTTATCTACCAGGGTTATGGATAACGCTTCACAAATGACAGAGATCCTGCATCCAAGGCTGGAATCGAAGACTCACTGCACATTTTTATGCTGTTAAATTTAAGTGTGATATTTCAAACATCTGTGCCTTTGCAAGTGCAGCTCAGTGCCTGCTGCAGTGCAGGGATTCTGCACGGGGCACTCTGCCATCCCAGAGGGTTTCAGGCTCCATCTGATGCTGGAGCCCCTGAAATAGCAGCCTGAGAGCTCTGCCTGGAGCTGCCATGTGAGTTAGTCAGCAGTTCCTTCACCTCACCCAGGACAGGCAGAGCAGAACCCTTCTGGAATATCACCTGGAGCAAACAGGGGGAGAGGCACAGCCAGATTTCACCCAGGATGCACAGAGGAAGGTGTTCCTACAGCTCACTGCAAGGACTCCTCTCCCATGACCATGGAACTTGAAGGATCTGAAAATGCTCTACAGAATGTATTCCCTTTTTTATTATACCTCCCCTGAAAAAAAAAAAAGTTATACCAAATATACCATTTTTGTCCTCAGAAGACTGGAAAACTGCTGATTTGAGTCTTTCTTCAATACTAAATTTAGGATCTTCTGGCACCACGTGAACACACTGCTGGGTACTGAAGCATCCAAATTAGTGCTTAGATTTACACCTCAATTAACATCAGGGCAAAAAGCTTTAGTGAACAATCCAGATGCACCTTCACCATCAAATTCAAATAGCTGGAGATTTTTCCAGCACTTCAGCTGAACTTGGAGGGGAGTGGAACTAGATGAGCTTTGAAGAGGCCATGGGCACCTTTCACTAGCCCAGCTCCAAACCTCATCCAACCTGGCCTTGGGCACTTCCAGGGATCCGGGGGCACCCTGTGCCAGGGCCTCACCACCCTTCCAGGGAAGAATTCTCAAACTGGCCCCCAGCCCAGCAGTCCTGGCTGAGCGAGGCTTTGTTCCTGAACAAGAACAGCACAAGATGATCTTCTGCCCTTGACAAATCCGAGTGATTATCTCACCCTGGGTCTGTCAGGGATCTGCAGCTCCAGAAAACAGAGCACACACACACAGCTACCCAAACTGCATGACTAATTACCTCAGTATAAATGGGACCTCGTTATTCAAACATTGCTGGATACTTCCATTATTAACATTTATTCCACCTACAGCTCAAAAACACAACCCTGCACAAAGACCTAACAACCTTTGTTTCTCCCCTCATTCAGCAGAAAACAAAATTCCATGGTTACATTATATTTTCCAAAAGCCTCTTACAGCTCATTTGGAGCTTCACCTGCTCTCAAATACATGTAATTATGTTAATGACTCTGTGGGATTGCAGGGTCAATTTAAAGAAGGCCTGCAAGCAGCAAGGCACAGAACACACAGCACAGGAGGGGCAGGTGGGACTTGCTGCTTCTCTATGAGTGTGAGTCCTTCCAGCCCATGGGATTCCAGCACCATGGAACTGGGAAGGAAATCCAGTTGAAGACCCCACAAAACACCTGGGATTAGTTTTCATCTCAACTGGGCCCCCTGAAGGATCCTTTGACAGCAAAGCAGACAAGACAGAAGGATGGACAACCTTAGTCTGGACTGTGACAACAGTTTCTGCTCTTCCCTTGCGGGAACCTGAGTCAGGAATTCACTCTCTGATGGGTTCCCCCCATCACTCCACTCCAATTAGCAATTAGCATTAATTCAGGCATTTCCAAAGGGTTTTCTGTGAGGCATCATCCTACCTCCAAAGAGCAGGACCACAGGCAGCTCCAGTTCCCCCCTGTGACACCCCCAGGAGCAGAGCCTGCCCTTGTAAGGCTGTCCCAGCCCTGCATTCCACACCAACTCTCCTCCTGCTTCATTAGTAAGAGAACTTAAATTAACCTCTTGTGTTTGGCATGATGGACTATTTAAAGATGCAGAGCTGGGCTGGGCTGCACGGCTCCAGACTCAATTACTCTTGGGCTCCTCAGACACGACAAACAATTCAGGGTTTTATAGGCTCCTTATTTTGGCCTCTGTATTCTGGATTTTGCCAAAGGAATTGTCACATTCCAACAAGGAGCAGCGAGCATTCCTAACTACAGCCTGAATTTCTCGCATGCAAAACCCCACCATGAAGATTTTACCATGTCACCTTCAAATTCTCATTTAAAGTAAAAAAAAAAGTGCTTGGCTGCACCTCTGGCAGAGAGAGCCCAAAGCCCAACAGCTGGAGCAGAGGATCTGCTCCATGGCAGATACACAGTACAATTCCAATCCAGGAATTCCCATGACATTTAACACAGCCAAAGGCCTTAGTGGTTTTATCTGTTCTGTTTTGTGGGGTTTTTTTAAATTTTCAGGGTGATACAATAATGCAATTCACTACAGGCCTCACCTGTAGACAGGCACTCCACAGTCAAAAGAAAAAGGGGAAAAATCCAAGAGAGAGGAAAAAGAGTGGAATGGATGGAGTTTAGTAACACAAGGACTTTGGACAGTGTCCATACACAGAAATCTCTTTTGTAACCTGAAACCCCAGGTATCTCAATATTTACACCAAATATTTGGTTTTGATTCCTACTTTCATTTTCTACTGAAACTAAGCAAGTTACACTCACGGCCACAGCTCTAATTCATGGTTCTTCACAGTCTTGGACAACTTGTAGAGAGATCTTGGTATTAAAGGTGTTCTTCCCCTTGTACACACCAACTAGAAGAGGCTGAAATTCCATTTCCATACTTTTTCCTTCTCTTAGGTAGTTTTAAATGCCCCCAGAGGCCTCACAAACCAGTGAATAAGGAAAGGCTGTGAATGCAACAGGCTCTGCATCAATACTGGTAAAGTTCACACAAGCAAACACTGATATGAGAGGCCTTTAAAGAAAGGTCTTTAAAATGCAAAAGCATTTCATAAAAGATCCCATCAATGGCTACTTTTAAAATCTTCTTTTTAAACAGAGGTGAAAAGTCGTAAAAAAATTTAAAATCTGCATTCCTTGTTTTCCTTACAGAAGTACCCTTGATAAAGAAAACACATTAATAGTTTTCATGACTGAATGAATGCTCCACATACTTGTTTATACCTGCCAGAGTTAATTTTTCCTTTTTTACTGCCATGGTGATCCTTGATGGGATCAGTCAAAAAGTGTGCTTTCCCATTTTATTTGTAATTAAAAAGTCAACCATCCTTTCTCTGCACAGGATTCTGGGCACTTTTGCAGTAGTATGTAATTAAAGCAAGATTAATAAAAATCGGTAAATAAAGGTAACCGTGAAATACAATTTTTACTCTAAGTTTTTAAACAATTTAAATGCAATTACCAGTAATAATTGCAACAACTAAAGCACAACAGTATTTCAGAAAATGCCAATTCTTTTGTTCCCCTCATTATGTTTCTCCTGAACCTAAGCAAGGCCCAGTTAAACATCCTGAACATACACAGCTTTTGTGCCTTGAATTGTTTCAGTGTAAAACAAAGCTATCAATGTTAAAGCTGAGGAAACCAGCTAAAAATATACAAGGTTGTTTGCAAACCCATATCCATAATCCTGCAGCACTTCCCTTCCAGCTCAATGGAGGAGGAAAAACTGAAAAAACAGAAACAGGAAATTCCTACAGCACAAATAGACTGGAAAGGACTAAAACAATTTTCTTTACATTTGTTTATGTCCAAGAGATCAAGCCAAGCAAAAGATGGATGGTTACAGATTGTTTTTCATTTGTACAAACAAAAATCCAGGATGAAAATGTCTGCAAAGGATCTCCCTGTACCAGGGAGAGAAAATAAAAGTAATGCCATAGCCAGGACTCTCCTGGGAAGTCCAACATGGAACAGTTGCTGCTCCATCACTTGACCCAATGGACATGTTTAGCACAGATAATCACAAAACATGTACAAAAGAGACTTCTCGAGCACAGAACATGGCCTGACATACCTGCACCTGCTGAACATTTCTCCCAGGGCACACGGGGTGAGTGGAGTGCAGGAGAACACGCTGCTCCTGCTCCACACCACCTGCCTGAGGACGTGTCACAGCATTTGTTCTCCTCACTGAGGGTGCTCAGGAAATCTCCAGCTACTGAGGGCTCAGATCTGACTCACAAAATTCAGAGAACACTCTGAAGGAAGAGCTTTTTTATATGTAAGGGATTTCCTTCTTCAGAGATCAGTAACAAGGAATGCTGAACCCATTCCAGCTGTTGCTGTGTGATCACACACTGCCCAAGCCCTGCCTGAACACTGCTCTTCCATCTTCTCCCTACAAAACACCTCTCCATGGGTCTTCCACTCACATCAGGCACTGCTTGATGACATTAAATTGACCAAACACCAGCTGTAAGTTAATACAATAATTCCTTCACCCTTTTTAACCCATTTGATGATGAGAGCAGAGGATTTATTTGCAATGGCTGTGTAACCCTGAGTGCACACACCTTTTTTTTACTTCCAGGTCTCTCTGCTCTTACTGCCTCCTCTTCCTCCTCCCAGACACAACTGCCCCAGGACATGGACAGCACACAACCCATCCTGCCTCCCCTTAGGTGCCAGGGATTTATTAATCTCCACCACAAATCACTAAACCAAACACTACATTTTTCCATGTTTCATTCAGGCTCCAGATTCACCTGAAGTTACATTTTTAAGAGCACCTGTGCCCTGCAGTACAAGTGCTGTGGTATCCTGAGGAAAGCCCTTTACAAAGAGCTACTTTCCCTGTGCTCAAGTAGCTTCCCCCAAAATTCTGTTTCCTTTCAGCACAGTAAACACACGCTGGCTGCATGAGCAGCTCACCACTGCTGAAAGGACAGGAACAATAGTGGGAACTTGGCTGTCTCCCAGCATCAGCAACACTGACAACAGCTTGGGAAAGCAGGAACTGAGTCAAAACAACTTTAGATCAAAATATTAGGAGGAAGGCAGTGAAGTTACCTTTGCTTTGTATGTATAAATGAGGTTTAACAATCCTCTTTAGCTTCGTGTCACAGAACGGTTTGGGTCGGAAGGGACCTTAAAAAAAATCTTTCAGTTCCAACCTTTCACTATTCCCAGGGTGCTCCAAGCTCTGTTCAACCTGGCCTTGGGCACTTCCAGGGATCCAGGGGCATCCACAGCTTCTCTGGGCACCCTGGGCCAGGGCCACCCCACCCTCACTGGGAAGAACTTTTTCAGAAGCATATTCACAATTCCAGGCTTAAAATAAGGGAAGAGAGGGCAGGCACAGTCAGCCCCACTTGCAGCTGCTCTGAGCCTGGAACAACACAGTCACTACCAAAAAATTACCAGATCTATAAATGATTACATCTTACTCAATGAAACCCTTCCTGCGACAAGTTAACCTAGAATGTGCTATTCCATGTGAGCATTTTATGGTAAATTAAACTTAATACCACACCTCATTAGAACAAACTGCCTTGCACTGAGCACGTGTCCTTGGGCTGGGAGCAGGGATGTGGCTGTGGGCCAGCAGCACTGTGTGGTGGAACAGCACTCCCTCGTGTTCCCGCTGGGAATGGGGCTCCTTGGCCAGGCTGACCTGTCTGCCTGCTCTCAGCAATGCCACAGACACCATTCCTGTCCTCCAGCAGCAGTCAGGAATTGGGAAATGCCTTTTCCACAATTCCTCTCCTCCAGCAGCAGTCAGGAATTGGGAAATGCGTTTCCAGATTTTCCTGAGCAAAGGTGTAATTTACTCAGGTTATCCAAGAGATAACCCAGGTTATCTGCTCCTGCTGATACCAGGACAGCAGACACCTGGATGGGAGAGGTTTTTAAACTCTTTGGAAGAAACACCCCCATCACCAAAAGCAAATCCCAGGAGGGAAGAGCAGCACAGTCCACAGGAACTTTCCAGAAGTACAGAGGGAAGGCACAGCACACCTGCACAGAGCCCCTTCCCTGCCTCAGAGCAGGGATAACTCCCTTCAGAGCAGGATGAGCCCCCCTCAGAGCAGGATGACCATCACCCGTGGCTCCAGACCAATGATTTCAGTTTCCTTCCATCACCAACCCACCTCCTCTCACAGTGACACGTCAGGACAGTGGTTATTGAACAGCTGCCACTTCCTTCAGAGTCATCAGATAAAACTTATCAAAGTTACTCTTTAAAGGTAGCAACCCAAATCTTATCAGAACAAACTTTAAAGCTTACTTCTTCCTTAAATACCCCTATTTTCTTTTGATTTTGCAATTGTTCAGTCATGACTATCAATAAAGAATGAGGTGTTTTTAAACCACAGTACTGCAGAGGAATGTTACATTTAAAACAAGCCATTTGCTTTGAGTGCTTTCAGGATGTAACATTTCTTTGCTGCTTGAAAAATGACAAGTGCCAGACTAGGAATAAACAACTCATCAGGACTGGTACCAGCATGGGCAGCACCACCACATCCACTCCAGAAAGCCAAAACTGAGCAGTGAACCAGAGCAAGAATTGCTGATAACTGAGAAGACCAAGGGCAGGAACAGAACCACCAGAGCAGTCTAGTAGAGACGGTGTCCACCAGGAAGCAAAAAAAAAAAAAAAAAATTAAAAAATAAACCTGGTTCTTGGACAAAGGGCATTGGAACAGGAAAGCCCAGTGCTGTGGCTGCACACCTGGCATTACCAGTCTGACCCTGTGACTGATGCAAGACACCTCCAGGACTTCCTGTGCAAGCCAGACCTAGAGATGTCTTGTACCAACTGCAGCAACTCCTCACCGGCTGGAAGAGGGGTGATGGATACCCCATGCACACTGGAAAATACTCAAATATATACAGGCTGTGGAAAAAAAAAAAGTTTCACTGGACACAAAGACACTTGTCAGAAGCCCAGAGCTGTCAGCCACCCACAGGATGCAGATGTGTGGTGGTCACACCATTGCACACGGACTGGGGCAGACCACAGACCCTGCTGTGCTCAGAAAATGCTGTTTGTCACAGACACATCCTGCCCAAAGATCAGCACAGCAATCAGCAAGGAATGATCAAAGAAATGGCACTGAGTGAGTTCAGTGATGTCCCACAACTCCACCACTGTAGGAGGAAAGTAAATACACAGCAAAGGAGATGCAACCCAACAGTGACTCCATAGAGTGGCTTTAAAAGCAGATTTTTGTTATAATATTTTTTAATTAAGAGTTGTAGCTTCTTCAGGTATGTCTGCCTAATGAATAAAGCATCTTAGCTCTCCAAGAGAGATTAAATAACACTTGACAACCAACCCCAACGTCTCTGGTTACTCCTGACTGTAAGTAGAGAGAAAAGATAAGTATCTCCTCAGTAGTCTCCAGCTGCAACAGCAGCACAGAAAGTGACAGAAGGCACAGTTGTGTATGTCCCTTAAATTTCTTTTTTTAACATCATGAATATCAGAACTGTCATTCTAATATTGTCTTGCAGTAAATCAGGAAGTCTGCATGAATGAAAGTGCATAAGGAATGCTCCAGGGCCTCTAAAAGAGAATGTACACCCAGAAAATACATAATTCTGTTCTGTTTCAGCCCAGAACTGCACAATACTGGAGCCCACCACCCCAGGCATCTTCTGGACTGATCCAAAATTTGGGTTGGTTTGGGATTTTTCCCCTGAACTTATGGAAAATCCCATGTCAAAGCAATAGCAGGGAGAGAGCTCTTTCACACTTCTCACACTGACAAACCACCCCCTTGTCACACTAATGACTAATTTTTTAGTTTGCAATTTAAAGGAAGCTTGTATCTTAAAAATACAGCTGGTCAAATAAAAAACTTAATTCATGTTCAAGCACTCCCATGTTTTACACTACTACAGTCTCCAGCAGGAAAAGGTTTTTAATAAAATCTCTAGTTCTTCAAGCACAATTTTCTCTCCCAGCAGCAAGAAATTCGCAGTGGGCAATCTCACCTCACAACTGAGCAAAAGACATACAGGCAAGGATTGCAAAATTAAACTCAAAATGAGGGAAGGAAACTCTTTGCTACAGTTTTAAAACATGGTAGCGAAGAGCTAACATGAAAAGGTTTGGTGTCAGTGCTGATTACACACAGAACTGACAGCTGAAAAAATGAAGATCAATGCAAACTACAACAAGCAAATGAAAACTCATCTCGGATGAGTACAGGAGAAATTAAACCATTAAGTAATTAGCTCAAAGCAATACAGCACTTATTCACAAAGGCTTTTCAGCTCAAATGCATGTTTTATAAATGTGAAAGTTTCAGACACACAGCAGCCCCTGTGCAAAGCAGGGCAGCACAGTCAGAGCCTGCTAAAAAGAGCTTTTCATGACAGCCAGCCCCGAGCAGTGTTGGAAGAGGAAGTGCTCACCAAGACATCGAAACCCACGAAGAGTCTAATTAAAAACAAGTAAGGAACTGAAAAATGACACATTCCTAAAGCCATGATTATGGCTGCTTTCCTGGAATAGCAGTGGCTGTAGCAGCAGCAGGGGCAGGAGGGTTCTGGGGCAGCAGCTCCAGAGCCAGGGAGAGCTTTCACACAAAGAGGGGAGAATATTCCTAACACACACTAAACTAAACCACAACTCCCATGGTTCTATGTAAACAAGGAAGAAATGTTGATTCCTTAGAGTGTTTTCCAAGGCACATTCGGGTAGCCTACAGTTTGAAATATTAGAGATAAAACAGCCTTTCTTACCCAAAATAAATCCTGAATTTCACGTTACTACTCAAAAAAGGAGCTGCTGAGGAAAGCCTTCAGCACATACGAACACTCCCAGGATTTCTGAGAAGCGTGGAAAAGCAGGCAGCTCTGGGAGCACACTTACCCACAGATACTGCAGGAACTTCAGCAGACGTGGACAGTAATAATACTCCATTTTCCACAGCTCCGAGTTAACGCCAACCCATCCCTGCTCCAGGCAGCTCCTGGGCTCTCCCCGCCTCCAGCACCAGTTAAAAGCAGAGTGAAGCAATTAAAAACACCATGAATAATGTACTGAGTGTGGCTGGCCCCACGTCACCGAGCTGGGGCTCCTCAGGAGCGGTGGCTGAGCTACCAGCACGTGATTTAACCACTTGTTATTGAGCAGCCCATTGCTCCCAACTCCCTAATCTGGCGTGGCTCAGGCTGGAATTAGTGACACGACTTTGGGTTTTGCAGTAAAGACCCTCCAGAAGGAAAGGGAAGCTCTAAATCCCCTCGGTTATGAAACGCTCTGAACACCGGCGGGGCTCGCTGACCTTGTTTTGGGTGATGCACAGGAAAGACAAAAACCCACACATGGGACAAGAGCAGCTGCTGGTTTTTATGTTCTTTGAATATAAAAATGTCTTTTGTGAACGAGAAGAAATAGACTCAACCAAATGGCTTTTTATACACCCCTGGAATGTTCCCAGGGAATGAAAACTGCCAAAAAAGGAAGAAAGCCCAGGCAGAGCTTTACCCACCCCCGGGTCGTCCTCCTAGGGCTGGGTCTAAAATAGAGAGTGGTGGAGTTGTTGGACATCAGCAGTGGGTGGTTTGTGAAGAGCAAAAATGGGAATTGTAACACTGATTTTTTTTTTTCTTACATCCTTTTTTTGATAGGAAAAGGAAAGATGAGGAGCAGGAGCAGCCTGTCCTCTCCCAGCCCTGCCCCAGCTCTCACTCCTCCCAAGGAGGGACAAGGTTGAGGTGACACAAAACAGCTTCCAGGATGCTGCAGCCTCCTCTCCTTGAAATTTTGGTACTTCAGGGAAACTATCTCTCACTTTTCTAATCATCACCTATGAATTCTTGTATAGTAGACAAAGTATTTTGATCTTTTTCCAGGTTGAGTCAGTTTTTGGGGTAACAGAACAACTCAAGATGGGTTTCAGAAGGAACAAAGCTCCAGTATTCGGGACTTCACACAATCCAGAAAAAGAGAAGGTGTGGTTTTCAGTGGGCAGGAGACAGACCTGTCATGGGCAGAACTGAAAACAACTGGCTGAACTGTGACAAGCCAAACCATAAATTCATCTGCACATGTTTATAAAATATTTATCTTCTCTCCCTTGCACTTCATTTCCAAGATATTTTAGGAGTCAGCTCATGATTTTCTTCAACAAACCCTTCTCCACCCACACATCACAGTCTCATATAAATGCATCTTTCTGTGGAGACCATTAGAGAGATTTCCCTCCCTAAACGACAAAAAAACCCCCAGAGTTGAACATAAAATAAATAAATAATATCTTGAGAGACTTCAAAAATAATTCCAGCCTACACCAGTTCTAGTAGCAGTGCTCTGTTCTAACTCCCCAAAGCTGCAGCTTGGGTTGTAACCCAGAGATGCAGTAAAGCTGCTCCATTTCCAGCTGAAGGTGCAATTCCTCCAGCCCCATGGCACAACTGCAGTTCCTTTATTTGGGGGATGAGTCCCAGCACACATTCCTCAGGCTTTAATTCCCAGCACTCTTATCAGTCTGGATGATTCAATCAGGAATCCAGGCTTGTGACCCCACGTCAGCTCTGATGGCATCACACAATTTATGGAAACACCTCCTGAGCTCCGTGCTTGTCCCTGGATGTGCTGGTGTGGCACTGAGTGGGAACAGCCCCACATCCAGCCACAGGGAACAGCCAGAGTGGGATTGATTGCTCAGAGCTCACACTTGTCCCCTCACCTGCATTCCAGGTCTAAAGGAAAAGATCCCTACAAGAGCCCGAGCCTGCTCCAGGCTCTGAGATTTGCAGCTGAGTCAGTGAGAGAAACCCCTCAAAACTTCATTTTTATACCCACTTTGTGCTGCAGCAGGACTAAAAGAGAGGGAAGTACCAGCCATAGTAAAATCACAGATGATGACAGTCCAGCAGTGATGCTGGAACCTTTATAAAAGCCTTACTCTGTTTTTTAATCAATACAAACTCAAAATAGCTGAACAATGTGATCTAGATGAGTATTAAATCTCCAAAGTATCATCCTTTGCCATTTCAAACCCCAATCCCATACTGCCACTTGAATTTTGCAATGGTTGATTTTCAAAGTCATCCTGTGTAAAATTCTAAAAGCCTAATTATAAGCAGATTCTCTGGAATATAATCACAAAGAAATTACTTCTCCACTGCAGCTTGCTCCTATCTGGAATTGTGCTTATCCATAAGAACCTAGCTCATCAGCTGTCCTGGAAAATGCCATTCAAACTGTTGTTTACTATCACAGACAGACGTGGAATAATGCAACAAATGGATATTCTTGTAAACTCTTTTGGCAAATATAAAAGGTTATCAATATCAATTCTTCACTGCTTTAGTGGTGAATGTGAATCAAAAAGAATTGTTTATTCTATAACAAGACTTATCACTTTGAGCACTCACTAGAACAATACCAACACCCTCACTGACCAGCAATATGGACTGGAGAATATATTTTGCCATTAAGCCACAAGGAAAAATAAGTAACTTCCCAACTACACGGACCAGAAACAGCCCAAAGGAAACGGCAGCACGATGTTACATTTCCATCGAACCCCTCTTTACAGCTGCACCAAGGGGAATACAGACTGAGTTCAGACTCCAGGGAAAGAGGGGATTTAACTGTGACTGCCGTGGCTCTTTCCTGACCCCTCGTGTCTGTCTGTCCACCTCACACAGCTCGGCTGTATCTCCAGCAGAGGGGAGTGTTGGGACGTGCTGATGGAACTGCAACTCCACACCCAAAATCTCTTCTCTCCAAAGAAAACAAAGGCATAATCTTGGTGCAGAAGAAATGGTTTGGCTTTACATAATCTCCTGCAGTACCTCTGTGGGGCTCTGGAAAACAGTGTGGTGATTCTTCCACCTCCCAAATGCAAATCAAAGCCCTTTTCGTGCACTCACTCACTTGACACCCAGGACCAGGCACTGCACAACAAACACACCCCGAGGAGCCTTTCCAAAGCACCACCAAGGAGCAAAGCACTCGGATCCTACTGAATTCCACACAGGTGAGTTGTCTCTTTTCATGGAGCTGAGTGGCCTTTTCTCACCTTCCCTTCCTGTCTCAGGCTACACTTGGTGAAGCTGAAGGATTATTCTGAGTAACCTCCCAATCAACAACAAAGTTGGAGAACAATAGCTGTATTTATCTGAGCACAGCACCTGAACAGTTCAGTTATCCCAGCGCTACTTCCAATAGTCCTCCTGTCCCACATTTCCTACCTGGCCAACACCACCTTTATATATTTGCACTATAAGCTGATGGCACATAACTTTCAGGGGTTAAATACCCATTCTGTCAATAACTCAAATTCCCTAAGATGAACCATGAATGAGAAAGAAGAAAGGACATTAGTCCTTGGATATCTTCCATGAAGCTTAAAGACTAGAACTGGAGAACAATCTGAGCCCATTTCCAAAACTCCAATTAGGAAACTTGTTTATAAAATCCTTGTAGGTTTAGGTGTTCTCTTTTTCTTTGCTAGAAGGAAAGAAACCACTAAGTTTCTTTTCTTTTTCTTATTTTTGTGTGTTCTCTGATGAAGAGCTGCCAACAGCAGAGTGAGCCATAACAGTACAGGGCAGTGCAGCACCTCACTGCAGAGTGTGCTAGCACAGACAGGACAGGGGACACTTTGGGACAGTGCATGGGACAATATCCCTCAGTCTCCACTTTCCAAATCCTTTCCCTTCTTCTCTCAGAAAATGTTGATATTTCATTTACTGTACAATCCAATTTGTTTCGTGTTTCAGAACAGCTGGATGCAGGATGCTATTTCACAACATAACATTTCTCTGAGGGCTAAAGTCAGGACATCCCTCTGAAACTGAGGAGAACAGCACCCAACAACTTCAAGCAGCAATTCACCCCAACAGTTTGTGTGTTAGACACAAATCAAACCACCCAAAATACCAGCTGTGATCCTTCACAGAAACACTCCTCTGTGTGTCATGGACAGAAAGAAAATTAAACCCATCGTTTCTCAGGCTGGGACACAGTTCTATTTGTCTGCACAAGCTGAGAAAACAACAAATTCCATAATGCTCTAGAGCCACCTTGAGTTCAGGATGAAAATTCTTCACTCAGAAAGCAAAGTGAACAAGCTGCAAGGCTGAGGCTTCGTGCTGGAAGCTTTGGCAGGGAGCAGTGGGGTGGGATCCCAGGGAGGGGCAGCCTCACCAGGTCAATCCCCCAGCAAATGCTTCTCTGCTTGGCAGACACATCCTCGAACCACAGCCCTTTGCAAAAAGGAAAACAGAGCTGCAGCTCCCTGATCCCAACCCCAAACCCCTCCTCCAGGGTCACATACCATCCCAAAATCTGCTCTTCTCTCCTTGTAGAAACTGTGGTGGCTCCTCTGTGTAGACACTGAGGAAAAGTCTGTTCCCTCTGTTTTGTCTGAGCTCTGCTTGCTCCACTCTTTCCTGGGAGCCTGTAAAATACAGTTATGAATGCAATTAAATATACATGCATATGCACATACATATATACACATTTTATATATGTATATAAAATGCCTATTGGAAAAAAAAATAAAGAGGAAACTCAAAGCTAAAAACACAAAATGGAAAAACATGATAGCCATGAGCATCCTACACTTTAATCACAAAATTATAGGACCATTAAGGTCTTTTCCAACCAAATGAAACCTCTGGATTTCATTCACATCTCCCTATGTGAAAGGAATCTCTTGCCTCTCACCAAAGTCAGGAAAGCAGTGGAGTTTCACAGACAAATGAAGGCCATTCACCCAGTAAAAATGAAAATAAATTTTGTTTCTCTCAGATAAAGACAAAAAACAGAGAGAGGTCCAAAAAGATCACTGCTGACAACTTGTAAAATAAACCTAAATTACTTCTTTTCAAGTAAATATAAAAATGCAGAGTTAACAAATTAATCTCCCAGGTTCACAGCATTACAAAAATAATAAGCACACTTTTTAAAGCTTTATCAAGCTCTCCACAGAAACATCAATAAATATTTCTAGACTTGAAGCAAAAACGAGGTCATCTAGTGCAAGAGCCATTGCTCAAGAGAACCTGAAAAGAAATGAACTCCAGTGAAAAGTATGGATCTGCTGCCTTGCTGCAGAATGTGCTGAAAAGTGCTACAAGGACACAAGAAAATCCTCAATAAACAAAAGTTCAGTTACAGTTAGATGAAACACTTGGCTACCATTTGAAAATACCTTTTTATCCTCATGGAAGAATGGCTCTGACTGAGCTGACACCTTGTGTTTCCACGAGTTCTCCACACTTTCCAAAGGGAAGCTTGGTCTGGATCGATGCAGGTCCTTCCTTGCCCTCATCTCCTGCACGATGGGCAGGCTGTCCCTCCCTTGGCGGCATTTTTCTGAGTAGGATCGTCTGAGATCTGCAGGGACAGTCCCAAACCCAGACATGCAGCTCCTCCAATCAGTCTTATTTTTAAAAGTCTCACCCTCACACATTTTATTTGTGCTGTCTTTGCTTCTCAGTGTAGAGCTCCTCACTATGTTTTTGCTCCAGTCACCCTCTGGAGACACCTCTTTTGTCACCAACTTCTTCTGCAAGAACCCATCATCAGCCTTTAGGGACAGCTTGGAGGCCAGATTGACTTCCAGCCTCTGCTCTGTGCTCACTGCATTTATGGGCTGTACCTTTTCAATTACAAATTTTGCACCCTGATTTCTGGACGTCAAGTTCACTTCCTCACTCTCATCAACAATGAAAGTTTTCTTCCTAGCAAATTCCACGGGTGAATTTACAAACTTCTCTGGAAAAATGCTGCTGGGGTTTCCCCAGTAAGGAGGGCTGACCTTTCTGTCTTTGGACTTCTGCTTATCGAAATCAGGGCTCCGTAATTCCAGTTTCTCTTTGCTCTTTTCATTTAGGATCAGTTTCTCTGGCCTGTGCTGCTCTTCTGCACGTTCACCTGGTTTGTTATTAACTGAATAATGGTCTGACCCACTCTTCCACTCGTTCCAGCTGTAGGTAAGAGTCATTCTATCCGACACATTTCTTTTGTTCTTTGATTTCTCCCTACTCAGTGAGCCAAGCTCTTCAGAGAGCTTCTCCTGAACTTTACTGGCCTTTGCTGATTCTTCTTTATATTCTGCCATAAGTGCATCAATATCAAGAATTTGAGATCTGTACCCATCCTCAGCCTTCCTTGCAGGCAAATCAGAATTACTGTCACTCTTTTTCAGGGAGCCCTGGTCACTGTCCCTGCGCACCTGCGTGGAACGCGGCGGGGACCGGGGCTCATGGTAAGAGATTCTCCTCCTGCCACTCTTGAGATCAGCTTGAGCTGTATTTGCCACATCATGTTTTAACAGGAAAGCATCAACATCTATAATTTTCTCTTTAGAATGATCCAGGCCTTTTTCGTGATGCTGTTGGTTATCTTTCCTATACACATGAATATTACCAAGAGCAACATTTTTGGAGAAAACAGCATCTTTTTCATCTTCTTTGACCCAATCCTTGTTATGCACTTCCCATGAGTCTTCTCTACAAGCTGAACTTGACACATTTTTATTTGGTTGCTGCAATAAAGGTTTGGACCTTCCAGGAAAAACAGGGTCCAGATTAATTGCTGCTCCCTCACTTGAAGCAGGAACAGTATTAATTTCACTTGCACTGGGAGCACCAACAAAGCTTTTCTCTTTTTTGATACCAGGAACCTGATAAGTCACTGCAAAATAAGTTGCCTTTGGCTCAAAGACAGAACTCTGATGTTTCATGTAATCATCAGGACTGCCAAGAACAGCTTGGTTTGCCTCACTCCCTTCCACCCCATCTTTAATTTTTTTGCTTCTCTTTTTAAGTGAACTTTCATTCAATTGCAATGAATCTGTCCGGCTCAGCTTCTTGATATTTTCAGGAGTGAGCCACACAACTTCTTCCACCTTGAGTGACTCCTGAGGCAAGGTCCTCCTCCTCCACCTTTCAGAAATCTTCAAGTCAGAAACGCTACTTCTGCTTCTCCTGACTTTCTCTTCTGGATCTGCTCCTCGGAGTTTCTCACTGTTTTCAGGAGTCATACAAGTCAAGCTCAAATCTTGCTCTTTGCAATTTAAGTCCAGACTTTTCCTCAACCCAAAGGCCCCAGATTGCTCTTCAGTAACATTCAGTCCTTTTGTATCAGGGGTGTGGCTACTGGAAGATTTAAAATATTGCCCACTTGCAAGCACCGAAGCCTGAGCCCCGTGTTTATTGACGCTCGTGGAAATCACTTCACGATCCAAGTTGGTTCGGAATTCATGAATGTCTGTCCCACCTGCCCTGAAACTCCTTTTCTCAGAAGAGCATTTCACAACATTAATCCTCTCTGATTTCTCTACAGAAGAGACTTCGCTCTTATCACCTTTAATTTGAGCATGAAACTTGCTGACTTTTTCACTCATTCCCAAACCTTTACTTTTGCTCGTGGAATAAGGTATTTTCTCAGATATGAACAGTGGCTCAGACTCCGTTTTATCAGAGTCTCTTTTCTGTTCAGTTAAAGTGCATTCACTGGAGAGAAAACCAGCAGGTTCTCTCAACACAGCCCTGCTTGTGAGAACTTTTGCCTCTCTGGCTTCTGAAGTAACATTATCTTCTTTCAAGTAAAGAGTGTGACTACTTGCCTTAACCGACTGCCCTGTGGGTACAACATCCTCATCAGTTTTATTCTCTTTCACAGATGATTTTCTAGCTCTGAGTGTCATGGCCTTTTTCTCAGGAGCCATTGTGATGGCTTCACTAAGAGCCCTTTCACCACAAGTCTGAAAGATTTCATATCTGGGCTCTATTCTTTGGTAAATCTGAGAATCTTCTGCATTTTTGGGAGCGGCTTTTTCACTTTTCTCAACCGAAGATTTTTCCAAGATAATTCCCGGACTCATTTTCTTGTCTTCACTTGAACAAGCTGGTTTTGGACTTTTCTCTACATGTGCTGGATGTTTTGATGGATCAGGCTGCTTGTGATGCTCCTTTGGAGGAGTGGTTTCCTCCCCTTCTCCCATCCAGGAGCGTCTGCTGTGCCCTGAAACCAGCAGGTCCTGCTTTGCCTCAGGTTCCTGGTTCCTTTTTGGTGCAGGATCAGCCCCAGAATGCTCAGAAACAACGTTGTGCTTCTGGACATTGTGCTCAAACAGGGTGGCCCGGACAGTTTTAATGAAGGGTTTTTCCAGTAGTGCTGGGTTTAATTTCTTTTCAAAGTTGCTTGTAAAAGAGACAGAAGAAGTCTCACTCTGCTGTGAGAAATGCTGACCATCTCCCAGGAAGCTTCCTTTCCTCTCCAGCTGATCAGGTTTATTGGTTATCTTTAAAACCTGCCGGGATTTCCAAGACTTCCCAGGAGAAAATGCCTCGGGGAAATCTGTGCCATGGGTGAGCTTCAGCTCCTTGCTCTGGAACAACAAAATCCAACAGTTACCTGAGTTTTATTTTGAAATGTATAATAAAGTGTATTTTAAAACTTACTTGCACCTACTTTGTGCAACAGAGCCTGTACAAGTCAAACACATCCACATTCCCTGAACACAAACTCCACTGAGACCAAGGTAACCTAAGGGGATTTGTAGCTCCAGCTCTTTAATCTTGATTTTAACAGAATTATCTCACCAACAACCAGTGATATGGTCAAACTGCAAGGAACATGAAGAGCTGAGTAAATATCACAGCTGGAGCTGCTCAGCTATGAGAAATGTTAAGCTGAGCCAAAGTAAAAAAGGAAAGATGGAAATTAATATTTATTACCAATGCTGCACTATTATCTACTCACAGGAAATACAAGCAGCATCCTAAAAGATTTTTTTTTAATAGCACTTGCTGAAAAAGCACAACACACAAATAATAAAGGGAATCAAAGAATACTACAAGTCTTACAGGAATTCAGTCTTTTATTCAAGTTTAAAATTTTAAACTCAGAGTTGACTTAAGAATGTCCTTAAAAAAAGGCAAAGAACATCAGAAAATTAACACTAAATGTATTTATAAATAGAGGTTTTTAAGTCTGAGCTATATTCTTCAAGAAATTTCTTTAATCCTACTTTACAGTCAAATTCTGAAAACAGCACTTCCATTAATGAAAGATTTCCTTTTTTTAAACAAATTGCTCTCCTTGAAAATAACACTGAACAACAGAAACCTTGCACCTGTAACTTTTCCTTAACACATATTCCTATCTTGGACAGGAAAAAAGCCATGAGAGCTCACTACAAACATCCTTAAACTACATTAAATCTTCTCTACTAAGAGCTGTCACCAGAGAAGTTCTGTTTTGCAACATTGAAATGTTGCTTAGAAACAGAGAGAGCCTAAAGCTTCCACAGCAAATCCCCATTTTCCCTGGAACACTTTGTTGTCTGAACTGCTCAGGTAAATGTTGAGGAGACTGACAAAGGTCCAGGCTGGGATTTATCAGGAGCTGGGACATGGATGTAGGAAAGCACAATCCTAATGCTCTGCTTGGAGAAGATAAAAAATAATCACTGCATAAACCCACCACAGCCACAGGCAATCCACTGGGGTTTCATGCATCAGAAATCCTTCAAAAAAAGTACACAAAATATTCTTCCCTCACTACCACTCCTACTCTGAACAGTGTGCACATCAAGCTTGACAAACCCTGAACTTTTCTCTGCACATCCTAAAGACAAAACTCACACCAGCAAATCCACTGGGATTGTGTCAGCCCTAATGCTCTCCATGCCCATTTAAAAGTCGCTGTTCCTTACTTTTGGATTTTCCTGCAGGTCGTGGACTGAGTCAGCTCCAGCCTCCCCAGGTTTCTCAGGTTTTGCTTCACCCCCTGAAGTTGGAGTTGAAAACCTAAAACAAAAGGACTGGTGTTACTTCTTTAGTCCAACTGGTCAGTGAGCAAGGTCGCTTCCTACCAAAGCAGGCTCGTAGAAATGATCCATCAAATTACATTTCCTAAAGGAGAAACGTCACTATTTCATAATAAATGACTGCATTTGGTGGTTCAATTGCATATAGACCAAAGAAATTTTCAAAATATTGTTCATTATGCATCTTACTTGATAATAGAGGATTTTGAGATTCATAACAAGCTACAATGCAAAGGTAAAAATATTGACAGCTTTTTTTCAGCTGTTGACAGAATATATTTAATTTTCTCTTTTTTGGATTTAAAAAAGGCAGGAAAGGAGCTTAAGAATAATAGTTAAAAAAAAAAAATCACATTAAGTAGAAGCAAAATGATCAAGCTTTTTTTTTTTACTCGAGAGAGCAAGTTTTACTGAACAACATGAAGCCAAGAGGATTAAAACAGAATTCCTCTGTAACCTACATCTTGGTTAAGTCTGCAGAGAGTGGCCGTGACTGCAGTGACCGACGCAGATTTCCTCCCTTAACATCAGGATTTTCTGTTGTCAGCTCCTTGATCCTCTGCTGGATGGTCACACACCTGCTCTCCTTCTCTGGGAGAAGCTCTGTATCCACTGTGGCACTGGGATTTTCCAAAGTAAACAAACTAATATGTTTTTTAACACTACCTCTTAAGATATTATTCTGTTTTTCTGAGGAAGCTGCAGGACTCTCAGAGCCCAGCAGTGTGTACTGTTCCTTCTGATCTGGTCTTTTCCCTCCCTTATTAGTTCTGCTTTCACTGGTTGTTTCAGGGCTTCTTTCAGGACCATGCAAGTTAATTATTATTTCTGGTTTTGTCTCTATTTGTTCACTTTTAGATTTAAGTTTTGCTTCCCACGTGTATTTCCCATTATTTAGGATGCCAATGTCCTGACTACTGCATTTCAGATTTGTTTTAGCAGAATTGCTTTTATTAAAGTCAGTTTCTTCGTGTTTTGGCCCCGTTTCAGACTGTTCTTGACTACCCACATCAGTAAAAGCAGTTATGGATACATTCTCCTTGCTTTCGTGGGATGAACCAGCCTTCTTGCAAGAAGAAAGATCTTTATGTTCAAACTTAGCTGTCAAGTCCATGGACAGAGGCCTTGGTTTTCTAACCCCAGATTTCTCTGCAGGAGACTTTTCCTCAGAAGCTTCCACAGTGTGGTGCTTTTGATCTCGTAATGATTCCAGAAAAATAGCAGACACTGGTCTAGGTTTTGCCCTTTGCTGGACATCAACAGAGAAATCGACTTTATTGTTGAAATTATTTGCATCATCATTGTTTTTCTCCCCTGGATGAACTTCACGGGCATCTTTCTTTTCACCGGTTTTCAGCAAGTTTGGTCTGAGACTGGAGGAAAACGACATCTGCCTATGGAGAGACCCATCAGTATTCCTGGGTGTCTCTCCTGGTCTCACAGAGCCCTGCAGGTCCTTGCTTTGCAGAGCAGTAAATCCCCTTTTCTCCTGGGCCAGGTTGACCTTGGACTGCTCGGGGACTGCTGGCTCGAACAGAATGACCGTGTTGGCACTGGGCCCTGTGTAAAAAGTCACATTTGTCACCATGTCACTGTCAGCCTGACTGCCAGTGTCAATGGCTTTCTGATCCACCAAGGGAGGGACATTCCCACTCAACATCTTCACAGAGGATGTTTCCTCAGTGCTCTTTCTCACCATGCTGCTGGATCTGAACGCTGGGACGGGAGGTTTGACGTTTGCAAAAGTATCCGAGGATTTCTCTTTACAGAAAGGCTTTGGGAAAAGTCTCGGCCTTGATCCCAGCGAGGGCATCGTTGCAGATCTCAAGGAATTCCCAAATTTCTTGTTCTCTTCCAGAGTCAGTGATGCAGAGGCCTCCTTTGCCTTGTTGCTGGCATCTGAAAGCACGCTGACATACACACGCTGTGCCTTGTCCTCAGCCCTGAGCTCAGCCAGGTCAGGGACTGCCGTCAAAGACGCCAAAGTAGAATTTATTTCTACTCTTGTTGCCATAGTTGGAATTACACATTCAACAGAACTGAAACGCTCCAGCAAGGAAAAAGAATCTGCAAAAAAAAAAAAAAAAAAGGAGAAAAATACAAGTGTTGATGTAGAGTCAGCATGAACATCAAATAACATCATTCTCACATAATTTCACAAGGAAGCAAACTCAGATTAAGGTGCCTTTCAGACATGCTGATCTCGGAGTTTATCTCACTGAAAGACATAGTGTTCCATTCTTAAAGAACAACAAGAAACACCACTGACTTGGCCCAGCAACCAGATACAATGGAAATAAACATATCCTACAAATTTCCATGCTCCCACTTACCCTAATTTGCTGCAACCAATCCATAGGGCCTGAATCCTTTCTCATAGCGACAAGAGCTTGGTCACCAAGGGCACATTAAGGACAGGGAATGTGATCACTACAGAGACACTGCCCAGACCTCACCTGCAAATAAACAAAATATTCCAACTCAGGTGTGGCACATACCCAGACCTACACAGGCAATGCCATGTGAGACAAAAATCCAGAGCATTCTAAGGAGAACAAGCTGCTTCCCAAGCAAAAGTGACCTCATGTAACTGTAAAAAGCAGAAGAATGTTTATTTTTCAAACAGCCATTAAAAAATCAACAAGAAATTACTACTTAAAGATGTAATTGAAAGGTGAAGGGGGACTAACTCAGACTGCACAACAGACACATCAAATCTGAACAGTTAAAACCACATTTAGGTAAGACTGTTTGCATATTCAAGTGCTGTCAATCACTGGCTAAACACAGAGCTCCGCATTACTGTAATCTCAATTACTGTAATTTACTTTCTATTGTAAAGCTCTTTTCTGGGGCAGCAGTCTGTGAAGTGCTACCTGAGCAGCTGACCTGCAAACTGCTGATTTTCCAGCAAAATGGGACTTTTACCATGACAAAGCAGTTTTGTATCTCCCTAGCAAAGGCAGGGGAAGAGCTTTGGCTTTAATTATATTCTTACTGCAGAGAAGTGGGAAAGCCAGCAGTAATTAGAATTTCAGCTCCAAGAAGTAACCTGAATTTTTTCCTAACAGAAGTATATTTTAACTCATAGCAGATGCAAGCAGCTATGTAAGGTTAGATTATTTTTTCCTTCAAAAGCTGTCATACTTTTCATTTTTAGAAAACTCACACTGTACTTCATAACCAGGGGCCCAAATTTGTGTTGCCACCCTCTTATCTCTTTTGGGCAGTCTTTGAAGGAGAGGTTTTGGACTCCTCTTACTGGAACCTATATTGGTGTGAATCTACCACACAAATAAACTTACTTGTAGATTCTGTGGAATATGGAGCTTCCTACTTGTGATTATTAAAAAAACCCAATTAGGATCTTGCCTTCCTGATTCTGCAGTCTGAAGAAGTGGTTATTTCACCTTCAGCTTCCCTTGACCAGACTTAGCCCACACTGGCACCGAAATTGCAGGGATTTATTTTTGTCCCTGCTTGTGCTCCCTCTCTCAGGGAGAAGAATGAGCTCCACTCACCTTGTCTGTTCCCTTTCATCTTCCAATCCACTTGGAGTTCTGTCTCAACCACTTATCCCTGATGCCATTCCCCCCCTCCCAAGTCCATGACCTCGTCTTTCTGAAATAGCCACTAACCCAATCAGCTTATCCACATCAATCTGCCCCTTCCACCATCTCACAGATCTCCATGAAATCTTCCTCCCTCTCCCACTCCTTGTTCTAAGAAACGCCATCAAAATCCGATTAAAATTCTCACATTCCAAGGATGCAAAGGTTTGGGAGGTGCTCTAAAAGGAAACTTGCTGGAATGAGGCTGATGCTCACAGGCAACATTGCAAAGGGAAAAATTCAGCTATGAAAACAGCATTGGTCTTGCAGTAGCTGAGAATAAATTCTCTCCTGTCATTCCACAGTCCCTGTTCCTCTGGAAAAGAAGAGGGTGCACAGAGCTTCTCAAATGGACTAAAACTTGATCCTCAATGGAACGCAGGGCAGTGAATTTACAAAGTGGGACCTAATCCCTGGTAACAGAGTACAACTCGCTTCTCCAGCCAACATTCCAAACACAAAATTTACCCCTTCCTTGGTTTATTACACTCCAGCTTTACAGGACCCCATTTTCCCCCTATATAATCTACCCAAGTCAGTTTTCATGTTTCAAATTCAGATATTCTACAATAGATACGTGGCCCCAGACAAGTGTTTGAAAAAGAACAACAATTTTGCTGAAAAAACGATCACCCAGCTTTGAAAATGATAAAGCTCCTTGATACAAGCATATTTGATAAAGAGGAATCATGCTATCAATGCCAAGTGTAACATACACTAGACACTGTGTCTCAGTTTTGAAACACGTATCAGTTCAGATAAACCTGTTTCTTAATAAAATATCTCTGGTCCAGTCGGCAACGTACAAAATTTGGGGCAATTTATAAAGATCAACTGTAAATTAAACTGCAGGAGGATTTCAGATGCTATTAATATTTAGTAATACTACTGTACTAATCGTACTACTACAGTTGTAAATCCCTCACCATCAGCTGCATCATGCTATTCCCTCCCTGGTCACCTCTGCCCTGGGACAGTCAGCTCAGCTGCCCCCCTGCACATCCCCATCCCGTGTGGCAGAGCCTCCAAACCATCCTGTCCCCATTTCTGGGCACCTTGTCCCCATTTCTGGGCACCTTGTCCCCATTTCTGGGCACTGTTTCTCTCTGTGCCCCCCAAGCAGTGCCCACGCTCCCTTCAGCTGTGGCAGGCACATTCTGCACACCAATGAAATTATAAATGGCACTCAAGTGGCTCTTGAAATCCCTCCTGCTTTTATCACAAAGGCTGGCACATAAAGGCCTGGCTCTTCCCTGCTGCTCCCTTTCCTCAGCTTCCAAGCACCTGTGACTGGGATTTTTTTTTTCCTTTTTTTTTTTTTCTGGCCAAGATGAGCCACCACAGGGTGTCACAGAGATGCACACTAAACACTGCTCCAGGCCCCTTCAAACCTTAATTCCCTCAGGTCGTGCCTGCATTTTTAATTAAAGATCTATCATTACAAAGATTGTCAACATTGCTGGTAAGAAATCAAAACGGATTATTCACTTCACAGGGTTATTTTTGCAGAAGATCATTTGGGAAGGGCTTCACCCCAAACACGCCCTCACTTTGGCACTTGCTCACCCACCACACACACAATTATTATTTACATCACTGCTAATTCCTTTAAGCCTATTAAGGCAACAGCCTGCAGATAATTTTTCCACCATGAATCACGTGACTGTTGCCAACTTCCTTGCTCAGAAACAAGAATTTTGCTTTGTGCCATTTAAAACACCATCTATAATCTGGCCCTGAACCTTGCAGCAGATAAACAAGTCCATCTGTCTTCTCTAAGGGTGGAAAGCATAAAAATTCCACGAAGAAAAGCTCTCTGCTATTAAAAAACCCAAACAAATTAAAAAAAAAAAAAAATATCTTTATGACATGGAGATCAAGCAGAAAGCCTGGCTCCAGCACTGAATACCCAATAAAATATTCCATAGAAAATCACTTAATAAACACGAAGTTTTTCTTCTTTATATACAACATTCTCAGCAAATCTGCTTCCAGTATAAAAAAATGACTCCCTTATTATGTAGATACAGGAAGAATTTTGTAAAGCAACATATATTAGCAGCTCCTGAAAACACGGTTGTGCCATTGACTGTGGTTGGGAGGTTGGGACTGGATGATGTCTAAGGACTCTTCTAACACAAACCAGTTTGGGATTCCATGATCCTGTACATTCCCCTGGCCTGCAGCTTTTCCCTGGCCCAACAAGCCACAGGAGCTACTGGGAGCACATGACTATAAACCAAGATTTATTTCATCCCTCCTACAAAACGCTGCCCCACTATCTAAAATGATTCCGTTTTCATAAACATTTCTTTTCTCTCCTTTCTCTTTCCTGTCCTCACTGACTGAACACTGGGGTCAGTCTGCAGCAATCCCTGTCCCTTGTCCCCAGAAATCCTCCTCCTGCTGCTTCCTGCACTGGCAGAGGTGCTGATTGGATTAAATAAGAATTAACAGAGCAGATCCTATCACTTACAGTGCACGTACGAGTGTGAGTGCTGACAAGAACCAGACTTACTACAGCACAACAAAAATAACACAAAGAAGGAAAAAAAAACTATTCTGAAACTTTCATAACCAAGTAGATCATGAAACTAATTCAGTAAAAAGCAAGCTTTTTCTATTTTTGGGTTTAAGCCTGATTCATGTTATTATTCACTGCAGTGAGATCCATTAGTTGTATTTAAGAGGACATTTAGGGTCTCTTAAAGGGAAAGAGTATCAAAAATACTTTCATAATGGCTCTAATTTTTAATTTGCCAGGACAAGTTTATTCACAAAGTAAAAACAGCTGATAAAATGCATTTAAATTACATTTTTCCAGATACAGTGAAAAACTCAGTTCTGCTTCTCAACAATGAAAACTAGAAGGCTGAGAATTAAAAGTACGTATTCCAAATCTCACAAGCCATATAGATCTGCAAAGCCCCACAGATCATTAATATCAAAATTCCAAAGTACTGCAAAATTCAAAATATCCTTCCTCCATTTCCCATGTCCAAGTTTCTTGGAAACCTCTAGTTCTTTTATTTTACAAAAAGAACTAAGTGCTGTTCTTTTGGACATTACAGTCCAGTCCCAACCCAAGGATGAAAGACTCCACTCTGACATTTCCTCCCACTGCAGAAAAGATTACCATTTTGTTAAATAAAGTGTCCATCCTATAAATAGCAGCATTTACAAGCACTTGTAAATCTCTAATTGCTCCTGCCAGTACAATTGCATAACGATCATCACCTGCCAGAGCTTCACTGCCATGCAGCTGCACTGAACAACTGCAATATTTTCAACCACTCTTTCCATTAAGTGCTGCCATCTCAGTACCACGGTGAGAACTGTACACCTTGTATTTTATCTCCATGCTGCAAAGATTGGGCAGCATTAAAATGCTAACAAGATAGAGAGAAGCAGTTTCACTAATTCAAGCTGGCTGCACAGAGGACATAACGTTTATTTATTAAAGCAAAAAATTGATGTTAAATATGATGATGTCAGCATGAATTTAAGATCACATTCCTGATGTAGCAGAACAAGGGATATAGGAAAATACCTTGAGGGTGTGAGGTCCTGGCACAGATTGTCCAGAGAAGCTGTGGCTGCCCCATTCCTGGAAGTGTCCAAGGATTATATAAAAATAATAACCCAACAGGATTAATGTATAAAAGGGGCAGATTGCTCCAGTTATTCCAGAATATCACCCTTTAGAAAGGTACAATTTGCAACCATAGATTTAGTATCATATACCCATCTTTTGGGTATTCAGCTCCAAAAACTCCTGCACTGGGTTTTGGGGGCAATGATCACTGTTCTACAAACAATTCAGGCCAACTCCTTCTCTGTCAAGATCAGCTTTGTCCAAGCCAGGTCTTGGTTGGAGATTTTCCTCTTTGTACATCAAGTTCTACTCAAGAGATCCCTCAAGAGCACAGGGACTGACAGAGCACGCTCAGCATTTCCTCTGACCTGCACAACTGCCTCATTACACCCCAACCTTCCACAATTTCCTTCTCCCCAACCCTCTCATTTACAGTTTCATTTCAGAGGAAACTTCTTTTCCCTTCCCAGTTTCACAGAAGGCCAGATTTGTTTTGGAAGTCTCTTGAGTCTCAGGTAGAAAAAAAATACCCAGCCACAGGAAAATTACATTAAATGTTGGTGAATCACTATTTTTTGGTACCAGCAGCTGCATATCCTCACCCTCCTGTGTGAATCATCTTTTACTTCCAGCATTCCACATGAGGGATTCCACCCAGCTCATTAGTGCGTGGGTATTTTCAGAAAGTCCAATTCTTTTGGCAGTTGAAATAGGGAATAAAAGCAAAATCCTGATTTCTGCCAGCTGAGGATGACATTCTGCAGAACAATATGAATTATGGGATGAGGCTGAAGTGAGGCTAAAAGTGTGTTTGTGCAGAAGGTGGGTATTCCCAGCAGGCCTCAGAGTGCTGTTCTGTTTGCTTCTCTCATCAAACCTTTGCTTTTGTGGTCAGCTTCAGCTCCTGCTAATGTTCTTTTAGGTTTCATCCCTGCAAATGCTTTTAAACCACAAAACAAGACCTGCAAATAACCTCCCCATGCAGTCTAGTAGGAAAAAAAGGACATTCCAGAAACAACTGCATTGCGTGCCAGATGAAATATTAATAATCAGGTTTGGCTACAAGGAACAAAAACTGATTGTGGAACTGAAAAAAAGAAAAAAGTCAAATTAAGGGTCTTCCAGGAAGATGCTTGGTTGTTTCAGGGAGAACTTGATTCTACCTGCAGCTCCCAAAGGTCAACAGGGTCACGTTCCAGACACAGAAGAGGGTGGGTACTTGAATTTGCAACTTAGCAAATTTCTCCTCAAACCTCTTCAGAATCATCATGAAACTTCCTGCTGGTTAATTGTACCATGGTCTTCTTGTTGAAGGAAGCTTAACTTCACTTTTAACTGTATTTAAAATAAATTTTGGCTAGAGTTAAGTTTTTCTGCAGGAATTCTGAAGGAATGGGTTAAATCCCTGCCTCTCTTTTTCATATCTTATGCTACACTCCTGAATATGATGGAATTAATCAAAAACTAATTTCTTTATGTGTCCTTTGAGTGTATGATCTCCATGACCTTGCTTTAAAATGGTGAAATTTGGCTCATTACAGTTTCAGAAATACATCAAACAGCTCCTGATCCCTCTGACCTCGAGCAGGCAGCGCTTTCCAAAGCCCCCAGAACCGAGGCAGGGCTGTGCTTGTCCAGAGGCTCCAGCTTTGGGTGGGAATGCTCTCATTTGGCAGGCACACCATGGACACAGCTGAAGGAGTGTAAGGAGATGGATGAGCCAGCTGCAGCACAGACAGAAATATGGGATTGAAAAACAACTTTGGCATTCTTCCATTTGATACTCCCCTACACAACACCACGCTCGGTACCACGTTTCAGCAGTAAAAGGAGCTTAGAGACCACCCACACCTGGAAATATTTCCTGTAACTGGGCATATTTCTCACCCTCTTGGCAATAAGGGAAGATGAAGGACAACTGATCTCAGAGCTGACAGGACATGGATATCACCACTGGATCCTGTTTTATTTGCTGCCTTCAGAGCAGCCAGCTGCTGCAAATGCTTTAAAAGCAGCAATAATAGAATTGGGACAGTTTCCTCCCAAAACAGTGGTGGGAGCTACTTGGACACTGACATTGGAAGTCCTTGATGAGCAAAGGTGCAGTTAAAATGGAACTGCAGCACACCTTGCTAAGCCAGTGTGGGGACACCAAAGCTCATGTGAAGCACAGGAGGTGCAGAATTCCCGTGGGAGATGAGGCTTGGCTGACCTGCTGAGGAATTCAAGTCAAAGGATCGAGTGAAGCAGATCCGTGGGCTTTGGTTTATTGAAAAAATCCACCTACTTGTTACAAAAATAGCCAAGTGCCTCCACAGCACTTTGAAGTCTTCAGAAATAAAGTTGACCCGTGGCCCTGTGCCCCCAGGCAGGAATCAGGGGATGGATCTTTTCATACAAACCCAGCCTCAGAAGGTCACTGTAACACTGAAATAGCAAGAGGTGAGAAGACGTTTCCTGCTTGCCTTCTTGCACAGCAGGTGCTTTTGTGTCAGAAGGACAAAGCCCCTAATCCTCTGATCTGCCTCCTCAAATTCTATCAGGATTTCCAGTGCTGGAAAAGGCATTTGTGGCCTGGCACAGTAAACCACCTTTAGAAAGTACAACCAGCTCGAGCTGTCCTGTGATTGACGTGGGGTCACCAGGACGAATTTATAAATACTAAGCCTTTATACATTCATCTGAGTGCTGAAAAATTAATTAAGGTACTGCCATATAGAAAGAAAAAAAAAAGTGTTTTCATCCAGAGTTTTGGAAAACTTGAGGCTACTGGTGTTGGAGCATGACCTTGAACACATTGAGAGATCACTTCAACAGTTTAACCATCTGGAGAAAACCTGAACCCATGAAACTGGAGGACAAAGGAAACAGAGTGATGAGACAGAAGACCAAAATAATGACATTAAAAATTATATATGTGTAAACATAGCTGTGGTGACTAACGTGTATCCGAGGGCTAGGAATTAAAATTCCTTTGCTTCTGCAAAAACAAGAAAGCAGGTTTACAGTGCATTATTTTTATACCTGCACTTTTCCTGATGGACACATTCAGAAGCTGTTGCCAGCAAAGACTCATTCAGAAAGAGCACGTGGCAGCTACTGATAAAACACTCAGAGCAGAGATGCTGCAATAGATTACACTGCTCCTAAGCTTTCAGCTGGACAAAAAGAAATCACAGGATCACAGACTGGCTCAGGCTGAAGGGAGGACAGAGGGTCATCTGGTCCCATCTTCCTGCTCAAGCTGGGTCATCCCAGAGCACACAGCACAGTTCTAGAACGACTGCACTGAGAGAGACTCCAAAACTTCTCTGGGCGATCTGGGGAAAACTCAGTGCACATTTTTGATACAAATATTTATGTGCTGCTTCAGCTCTCACAGCTCTGCTCCGATGGCTGGTTTGCCACTTGTGATCTTAAAAAAAATCATATGCAAAAAGCTCTGTGTTCAACACTTTTGATTTGGCTGCTAATGACACATTTTCTGTCAAAACAGAGAGCCAACACTGTGTCACAGCAATTTCTCCATTCAGTTCATCATCCCACCTTTCAGATATTTGATTAGTCAGAGCATAAGCACGTAGTCAAGTTCAGTCAACAAGCAAATACACTCGAGCCCAAAATACTCGTACCAGGCACTGCTCTGGAAATGAATGCAGCTTCATGGGAGAAAGACACTGATAAACAGGAGGCTGGACCAGGTGGTTCCCAGGAACAGATGATTCTGTTCTGAGAACAAATGAACAATTTCAAAGCCTGCTCCTCTGAGTCGAAGCAACCTCTGCCCTGAGATGAAGAGCACAGTGGTCCTGAGCTGGAGATAAGGAGATTGCTCTGGTACTGCTGCAAGAGACAGGCACTGTGACAAAAGACTGGCAGAGCTGGCATTAATAAACAACACAACTCCATCTCCCTGGCAGCACCTCCATCCCCAGCTCTACAGCAGCAATTCAAGCACTTCACAGGAAAGATGACCCAACTTCGAACAAGAAATTATTAACAGTATTAAGCTGGATTAATTTTACTCCAGTTATGCCTTTCAGGATACTGATGGAGCCATTAAAACCCATTTAGATCAAATGGACATGACCCTCAGATTTACCATTTCCACTCCTGTCTCACAGACAGTGAAAGAAGTATAGGACTAAGGAGAAATGGGTAAATCTATTCTAAGTTAAATAAAAGATTGTTATGAAAGCCAAATACTTGGTGGCATTTATCATTCCCTGGGCCAAAATCCCTAAAGTCACCCTCTGCTGACATACTGAGACATGAACCTCTTTGCCTCTCAGGCTGTTCCCAGTGTTCCAAGAGCTCTTTGATCTCTTCCTTGTGTACTGAACCTGGCACTAAGTCAGGTAGGATATGGTGCTGCCTCCTGCCAGCCATCAATAAACTGCCCTGAGCTGCACACCCAGAACAAACTCTGCTCTGTCAACAATGTCTGACGTTGTGCCAGAGGAGCTACTGCTGCTGCCTGGATGATAAGGATCCTCTTTTTCCTTCGGTGGGCACACCTGGATTTTTACATATGCAGGAAATAGGTTTTTTCCCCCCCACATTAATGCAAATGCCCACCTCAGAATCACTGGCTGAGTATTGCCAGCTTGTTCTTTTGGTTGCCTGTGAGCAGGGCATTGTTACCAGTAATGTACAAAGGAGCTTCCTCTTTCTTCCCCCAAAGCCCCACAAACGGAACAGAGCACAGAGGGTCCTGTGTGCCTGTGAGGAGCCAGGGCAGTGATGCTGCATTTCTCCCCATTTCTGAACAAAAGGATGTTTAAGCCAAGAACTCTGACAGCAACAAGCCTGCACATGCATTGTACACTACCTTGTTCTTCAGAAACACAACATTATTCAGCAAAATCAAGGCTTGTAATGAATTCCTAATAACGTGTACACTACAGAAGCTTTCTATACTAACAATCCCCTCCACCTCCCTACATGCTTGAGAAAGCACAGAAAGGGAAAAAAAATGCCTATTAATGGAAAGACAACAGTTCAGGCACTAAAAACATTAATGTATTTATTGAGGGGAGTGAAAGAAAAAGAAATAGCTGAAGTGGGAAAAACCAGCTCTGAAATCCAAACAGCGGCCCTGGGAACCTGGGAGTGCCTGGATGTGCACAGGCACTGGTGTGGAACATCCCCACATCCAGCACAGGGACAGGGAACCTCAGGGGCTGCTCAAACCACACTCACAGCTTTGGCACAGAAGGGTATTTTTAACCACAAGTGAACCCTGGGGGCTTTTTAACCTTCTGGGAAGTTTTAAGCACAGAGAACAGCGAGGCACTTTAATATATCAAAATGAAGATAGAAGAGTAACATGAAAGCACTTGAAACTCACGGTCCAACGCAGAGATCACCTACATTTTAAGGCAGGGTAATAATGAATAGCTGACACAGGGCATATTTTGCAGCTCACAGAAATTAGGAGGAGTGAAAGATCACAGGTTTGTCCTCACCAGTTCATCCAGACCTGAGCAGCTCAGCACGAGCACTCACTTGCCCATGAGCAGCCAGACCATGAATCTTCCCTCAAATCACCCCCACCCAGCCACACTCACACCACAATTACAGCAGCCCTGGCACCTGACCCCAGTTTCTCAGGGCATATCCAATGAAGGGATTTAGTAACCTGAGAATGATCTTACAGTGAATTTAGAAACACCTTTCCAAAGTTACTACAAAGAAGGATCCTTGCACTGAAATCTGACTCAAAAGGAAACCAGGATACACCGAGTTCTGTTCTCCCAGCTCATCACTTCTGTTGATGCCTGTCCCCACGCAGCCCCACAGTGAAGCATGACCCACTGATCCCACTGTGATCACTGGATGTCTCTGGAAGGCACAAGACACTCAGCAGCCCCAAGAGGCACAGCAAGTCCTGCAGCTGCTGAGAAACCTGCTGAGCCAACTCCCTCGCTGGCCTTTTTGGTACAGATCTGAGAGTTCAAAGGGTGGCATAAAGTTGTCATAAAAACACATAACTGCCACTACATCCAGAATTTCTGCAGGAGGAATCCCTGAGCCAAATCAGTTACAGGACAGGAGCCACGCCAATCCAAGGAACCGAATGTGAAGTGGCAGAGTTGGAAAGGAAATTAAAGATCCACACGTCCCAAAATCTTGCAGCATGCTTCAGAAGTGACTTAGGCACAAAATCTAATTTCTTTTCATTTTCTAGTAATCTGCAGCTTTGAGCCTTGACAAGCCAACAGGAGACACCTGCTCAGTGAAGAAGATTGGGCAATTTTTTCATTTTGTTTCACCACCTATGAATCAAGCAGCAAACCACAGACAAAAGGTCTGTGTGAACTACCGGACACAAACTCTGCCCAGGAACTGCCCTGGTCAGCCCGATGAGTTCTCCTCCCTAAAATCATCAGGTTCAAGAGCCAAAGTGTGCAAAAATCAGGATTAACAAAAAGCAGACAGACAGGATGGAAGAGCTGTGCCTGACCAAACCTGCCCAGTGCTCAGGCAGCGTGTGGCTGAGCTCTTTCAGCAAAGTGATAAACGCCACAGATTCTGCAGTCTAATAAAAGCCAGTCCAACCTACTACAAACACTGTCTTGCACATTGGTTTAGAGCCAATATTGGTTAAACAGTTATAAACAACCTTCTGTTAATTATATATTTTAAAATATACACTCATGCCTTAACAAGTTTTTCACTCCAGCCTTCAGTCTAGATGTGAGCAGGAGCAGAACCATTAGACCTGACAAGCTGTGGTGCTGACTCTCTGTGAGCAGCTCCAAACCTGGGCTCTGGGAGCTCAGCTCAAGTCCAGCTTTCCAGGGTTATTAGACAGAACATGACAGAGAAGAGAGCACCACTTCTACAGTCAAGGTGAACAAAGACCGAAAAAGCTTTAACCTTAAAGTAACCATTTTCAGCACTTTTGAAGTGTGCAAATCTGGCATAAAACCTGTTAAATTAAAAAGAAAATTAACTCAATGGAAACTGAAACAAGAATTTTGGAGACAATCTGAAAAACATGAACCTGCTCCCTACAGAGCCAAGCTTTTGAAAACACTATCTCAGCCAGCCATAAATCTAAATAAACCTGTACTCCAGATTAATTGCTTTCTACGCTGTGTGCAACAGTCCAATATCAACAATGCTCTGTGTGATCATTTCTTTACACATGTATAACACACACACAGCATAAATAATCTCTGAAGAGTCTACATGGGCTGGTGTAGAAGCAATACTAAAACACATTCCAGTGTTTAAGAACAAATAAGAGAGCAAGGTTTGTCAGAGGTGTCAGTATTGGGGCCCGAGTTACACAGGTGCTTCAGTAAAGTGCCTTTGAGAGAGGAAAATATGTATTTCATCTTAGGGCTTCAACCTCTCCATCATCTCCTTCCATTTCCTCCTCATGCATGAGCACCAACATGACAGTGACACTACTCAAGCAAATATTTCACATGAAGAACAGATTCATACTGAGACCTACAGACATTTCCTGTGTGTGACTACAGCACAGGCGACAAGAAAGCCTCTCCCTGCCCAAAATTAACCCTCTGTGCTCCGAGCACAGGGGAAAGGCTCCCATGGAATCTGCAAGCACTGCAGAAGCAAAAGGAAGCATCATTCCAATATGTTTAACGACTGAATTAGCATAATGCTCACGAGGCAGAAAGCGTCCCTGACCTTCTTGAAATGCTGACCTGTAACTATTGATGAGCATTTCCGATGGGCTGTGATTCACCCAGTTGAGGAAGGAGGCAAGGAAACATCACTGCCCTGTCAAGTGAGAGCAGGTCAGGCACGTGGAGTCCTCTCCAGCAGCCTTGCATATCTACACAAAAATAGTGATTAAAACTACTTAGGAAAGTAACAAAGAGCTGAAGTTGTACTGGAAACTCTGCTGTAATCAGAGTGATTCATTTAATCTCTCCTTTGCAGACAGCAGTTATTTAATTACTTTTTAAAATATTCATTTCGTGAAGAACATTAACTGAACATTATGATGACTTGTAAGAATTATGATATATAAATCCATATGTTTTAGAACTACTTATTACTACTTGGATAAATGAATATATCTATTATAGAAGCACAGAAATGTTAGAAGGGACCTTAAAGCTTATCTCATTCCACCCTCTGCCATGGGCAGGAACACCTTCCATTATCCCAGGTTGTTCTAAGCCCAGTCCAACCTGGCCTTGAACACTTCCAAGGATGGACAGCCACAGCTTCTCTTGGACATGCAAAAAGCCCACACTGCATCATGTTTACAGCAGGAACAGGATGGTATTTAGAGAACTCTGCAGCCATCACGCTGCTGAAAACATTCTAACGACAGATTACACCAATATTTGACATTCAATAGTGCCAATACAGTAAGAGACTGTTTGACAACAATAACAACAGTGACATTTCTGTAAGGTCCTTCAGTTAGGGAGCGAGCCAGCAGTGCTGCTCAGCTTCAGCAGAAAGGCCTGTTGTGCTCGTTTGGGTCAATGAAGAATTCCCAGTGTTCTCGTGAAATATCAAACAGTTACAGTGGCCAAAAATTCCAACTCTGTTTAAAACACATCCTGCCTTTGCTGGGCTCGTTATGGATGAGGCAGCTTTGTCCCTGGAAAGCCTTGTATGGTTGAATATAGTCCCAGCAGATAAACATCCCTCCTAAATGCTGGCACAACTCCTTCCCTGCAAAGAGCCACTGGTGCTATGGCAGCACTGACACAGCCAAGCCTAGCATGGGCTGAAGGCTGAGCTCATTAAACGAGCAAAATAAAGACAAACTTAAAATTCTGCTCCTGTTCGTGCCTTTCAAAGTCTCACCAACATTGTAAAATAATGATGGTCCTCATTTTACAGCAGCAGGAATAACCCGTTTCAGAAGTTGACGTTTATTAACATCACTTATTGAAAGGCACTGAAAGCACATATTTAACCAATACTGTGATTACAAAAACAGTCACTATGAAAATATAAACAGAAGAGGCTGCTGTGTATGGCAGCACTAAAAGCACATGTAAATCCTCCTTTTTTCATGCATTTCACTAAAACACTGGCAGCTTCCTATCCCTGGAAAATACAAAGGGTAAAATGCAACTACCAGAATCAAAGAAAAAACAAAAAGTACAGGCTGAGCACCTTCACTTCTTCACCTCCTCCCCAACAAAATTTGGTTGAGATTCAAACAACAGCATGCAGCAAACTTCTTTTTCTTCTATCTTTCTTTTTCTTCTTTGCCATCCATCTCCTCGTTTGGAGCACGGGCGCTTCCCGGAGCTCTGTGCAGGAACTGGGTCAAGCCGGGAGCTGGAGCTAACAGCCCACTCGGCTCCTGGCAATTCCCAGCCCCCAACCAAATGAAAGGGGTGTTTTGACCTGGAAACAAGGCTCAGATCTCCTCCCTCCCCACATGAAAGCTCATCTAAGTGTGTACAGTAAGACAAGTTACTCAAAGCTGCCCGTGCTGCGGCATCGCTCTTTTGGAGGAGCTGCTGGAACGCACACGCTCCTTCCCTCCAAGTGAAAACCGGGGAGATACCAAACCTCCAGCAAATGAATTATCATCTTTTCCTCCTCGTTACACCAGCCTAATGACCATCCTGACTCGTAATTACTACAATAGTAAGAAGCTTTCAGTTCTCACACTGCTGCAAGACCAACACTATCTCCTTTCAGGCAAGCAGAGGCTTTACTTTAGCCCAAAACTGGAAGTTTTGGAACTTAATTCCTATAAGAAATTTTAATGAACAGCTCTGGAAGTGGCTTTAGAGGAGCCCAGATCCCCCACTCCCAGTGTTTAAGCGTGTGCTCATTGGACATGACTCAACCACAAACAAGCAGTGTTTTGGATAATAACCCTCTGTGCCCTGGACTGCTCAAGCTGCATCACCACAATCACACAACCCTCAGAAAACATTCATTTCTTCTCCTCAAGCGTGTTTTGTAGAGATGAAGAGCATAGAGAGAAAACTCAACTCCCATTGTCTCAATGCAAGTGTAAGGCATTCAGAAACTGCAAAAATACGTATTAATGATCTCCTATTTATACAGATGCACTGAAAAATATCCCCAAGCTGTTTGAAAGTGTCTGTTTGCAGAAGTTACAGCATTATATATTCCCAGAACAAACCAAAGACAGTGGGAACCTAAAAAACAAACCTCTTGGATTTGAGAAAAGAATCTAAAGATAAAGTATGCTCCCATAAACAGCTTAATTTTAACAGTCTGAATTCTTAAGCCTAGGCTGAGGAAAATCATCACCCAGTAGACTTAAATATCCTTTTGTGCTCAGACGTTCAAGCCACACCAAACATGAGAATAAAAGGGAAACATTAGAGGGTTTTTTTAAGCAATAGCTGCAAATAGAGAAAACAGCCACCACACTAAATTTAGTGTGTTTTGGCAACACTCAATATCCAGGGTCTCATTTTCCTGCCTGTTAACAGAACCCAACACATGGAAATTCCTCTTCACCTCTAGAAGCAAGGCAAAAAGAAATTGACTTTCTCTGGCTTGTTACTTGTCAATTCTGTAATTACTCCTGGAACATAGCTTGAAAAGAATGATCTGAGAGTTCAGAAGTTCATGTATGTCCTTTAATCTTACTGAAAGTCAATGAAAGACAAGAGAGAACCAACTTCACTTCTTCTAGCCCAGCAAGGAGAGCATCTCCTTGGAATGAGCAGTCACATCCCACTAGAAGCACAAATCCAGGCAACTCAGCCAATTAATTCCTGGACATTTTTAGGAAAAGTCTGCACCTTCAGCTGCCTAGGGCAGGTGCATCTCCAGTTTGTCAGGCATGAAGTCTTCCAGTTAAGCTGTTAAACCTACCAGGCTGTGGTCATTCCGAGGGCTGTGATTAGGATTCAAGACTGGTTGCTGTGGAGAGAATTCCACAGCTCTCCCAGTGCTATTATTCCAGTCTCTTTGGCTGTGAGCTCAAGACAACCACGCAGTGGTTTACACACTGCAAATCCTGCTACCACAACCAGGGATTCTTCATTTAATGAGATTTCTGAAGCAAAAGCAAAAAATCTGTGGCTTTTGCCCTATGTCGTCTTTGGGAGATTCCCACACGCAAAACTAAAAACACACCTAAAAACATTGCAACATTGCCAGGTTCCAGTCACCCCTGAGCACCAAACACAAACCAGTGATACAGACTGGGCTCACAGCATCACCACAAGCCTCATGCCTGGGCTTGCAGGATTGAGCATTTATTTCAGTCTCGCTTTTCCAAGCGGCCCACAGCACACAGCAGGATCTCCTGCTCCATAAAGGATTTACTGGAATTGTCCTCTCCTTCCCAATGGTCCCTTTCCTTCCCAAATGCTGCCTGCTACTTAAGAATTGAATAAGCTGCACCTGCCCTAAGAAATAAGTTTATAAAATCAATGAGTAGAAAGGCTGCAGCACTGCACAGTGCTCCCTATGATCAACAGCATCATGGACATTGACCCAGCTGGAAGTGAAAGACTTCAAACTTCATGCAAGAAAACATCCCATTAAAAGAAACAGCTTGAAAATAAGGAAAGAACAGTGACATTACACATGAATGGATGCAGAACACTCCAATCTGCATTTAGACATAGCCTTTTACTAGTCAAATTTTTCACTAACTACCCAGCACACAAGTCAGCATGGCTAACACAGTGCCAAAGGACACTTCCCCTGGAGAGGGAACAGTGCCAAGTTATCAATTTCTGTGGAGTAATTTGAGAAAACACACCATGCCTAAGTGAAATACCTTGATCTCTGAAACTCCTTGATAAGAAACCAGCACAATTTTTAAACAGACGAGCAGTCAGCAGAGAAAGTCACAACTGTAAGGTGTCCCTAAGTGACACACTCAGGGAAATCCTCTCTGCCGTGATCCTGAGTCCTGTCCCTGATCTGCACAGCACTCCCCACAAGCAACACTACACTGGAATTTTCAAGACTATGGGAAGTTGTCTTATCTCTGTTTACAAACTCAAGGGCAAATAATATCAATTTGATTCTCATGTTACTTTGAAAACCTGCCAGAAGGGAGGAAGCTCCATGAGCAACAATCAAACACAGAGTAACTCCAGGGCAAGGACCAGGGAGTGAAGAGCAACACATTCCTCTCCACAGAGACTGAGCTCCTTTTTCACTCTGCAGTAACCAAACACGTGCAAAAGAGAGGGCAGGTGACAGGACTGGTTTCAAAATTATCTAATAGCCAGAGAAAGACGAGTGCTGAATGGAGCAGAGTCCAGGACAACACCCAAGCGAAATCACAGAGCTGTGCAAAGAATCCCAGGAGCAGGAATAGCTGAGCTCTCCATCCTGGATCTGGGACCTGCTGGTCAGGACTTGCTTCTTTCACATGTGGTCTGAATGTCACCTTGAGCACATGGGGCAGGAAGGGCTGGTAACTTATGAAAGAAAGTCTGAAATTCCTGCTTTCAGCAAAGCCTATATTCAAGGTTTTGGGTTTTTTTCCCTTTGGTAGAAATCAGGGAATTTGGGAAGCCTATTGCACCTGCCAGAGGAGTCTGCATGCACAAGGGGCTCAATTAACACCCAAGGTGATGATGCTGCACATGGCTGAAAACAAAACTTAAAAAAAAAATTAAAAAATCAACAACAACAACAAAAAATCCTGCAGCTACACAAAGCCTCAGTATGGCAGAGGGAAAAACTGCTTCATCATCAGCCCTGGAAATATTCTGAATCCCTGGTTATCTCATCAGGCCAGGGCCGTGTGAGGAGGAGCACAGATGGGTACTGTGCCCTTTCTCCTGCCATAAGAGCAGCAGCTCCAGAACTGCAGCGTGAGCACAACCCTGGGGCTGGGGCTGTGCACGTCCTTTACTGCCACATATAAAGTGAGACAGCAAAAAAATGACAAATCAAAGTATTCAAGTTGGAAACAGCCCTAGACTTTGCCTCCTTTTAGAGACTTTCCATCCCGTGGCACTCCAGAGTGACTTGGTTCTCTGTCTCTTCTATACATTGGGAAGGAAACATTTAGCTCAGGGCATTGTCTGAAACAGAGGAAAAGTTTACACACCCATTTTCAATAAACTTTTCACAAATCAAAAGGGAATTACACACTACAACGTCTATTTAAATAGGATTCCAACCTCCTTAACTACTCTGAAGCACAAAGGCTTTATAGCTTTACTTACTAATAAATATCCTTGATAAGGAAAAGCCAGAGCACACTGAGAAGAAAATCCTAACCAAAAAAAAAAAAAAAAAAAAACCAACCAAAGAGGGGGAAAAAGTTTATAAATTCTTGAAAGATTTTTTTTTTTGAGAAAGTCTTTACCTGGATTAAGCTGCCAGGCAACTTTATTAGCATTTCTGCCACACAACTGTCTGCTTCCCTACACACCCTAAAAACGTCACAGGAAAACAAAGAAAACTCCCATTTTCATGTGGTCGTAACAAAGATGCAAATCCTTCTAGTTTGTGGAGGAGAGACAAGGAAAAGAAAATGCCAAAAACCTTCAGCTCTGGCAAAAAAAGTACCTTAGAAGCAGCTGAACAACTTCCCAGTTACCCTGGAAACAGAGTTTACCCCTCAGCAGACAGGGAAAATTGCCTGCAATTACCACCCTGGAGTAAAGCACCAGTTTGGACAAAACATCTATTTCAGTTTGCTGCAGTTCCTTTAATGTGATCCCAGTAATTTATCATGAGCAATGTTTGATCTGGAATGGAATTCTCTTACCAAACCCCACAGAGCCTGAGCTCTAGTCTCAGACCTGCAGGTAAAATCAAAGGTTACAATATCTCCTAATGGCACAGAAGAGCTTCACCATCTGCCAAGTGTGATTTCCCCTAATCCCATTCCCCATAAACAAATCAGAATCACCCGGATTACACCACAGAAATAGAAGTCAAGTCAATACCTGAATCCACGGGATTAATCTCCCACCTCCAGACGGGAGAAAGGCAAGAACAGCAACAATGCTGCAGGCAGGCTCAGGAAGGCAAAGCTTTCCACCCAGCTCCAGGCAGCAGCACACAGGAAATTCTGGGATTTTACTGATTAGCTTCACCCGTTCAGAATCCCAGTGCTGCTCCCTCCCAAATCCCAGCACAGAACTCCGTGTAAATTCAGGGAACTGACCTCCACGTGATCTTTTGGACCAGTTATTTCCACCCAGGAGCAGCACTTCTCATCTCTCCGTGCATATATAAACCCCTTGGATTTAGAGTTAGGAGGAAAAATTAACAAATGAGCTGCATATCACCAGAACAAGGCTGATTTGTCCACCCCAGCGCTTCCAAAATAAAAATATATTATGCCCCTAGCAGGCGGGTTGGAATGAGATGAGCTTTAAGATCCTTTCTAACCCAAGGGATTCTACATACACACGATGCCAACAAACAAAGCTATGTGCATCTTCAATTAAAAAGAAGTGGTATGATGACTTTAAACTGGCACTCCAAAGTAATTGTAACGAGCAAATAATGTATTTCCTGAAATCCAAGGCATTAAGGAGTCACATACCACTCTCGACAATGCCTGAATCCCTCCGGCTCTGCCCAAGGAGCCGTCGCCCGGCTGTAAACCAGGGGGGAGAAAGGGGGGAGCATCTTTATTTGTCCATTTAAGACCTCCAAGCACATTATCACCCTTAATCCAGCGAGGAACGGATAATTGCAGCCCTCGTGGATTACAAAATTACGCTCTAATCCTCAGAACCACGAGCAACACCACCATCCACCAAAAACCACCAAAAACCACTTACAACCCCTCCCCACCTCCAGCCGCCGAATTAGAACCACGGAACGGGTTGGTTTTTGGGTTTTTTTTTTGGAAGGGGGGCTTTTCCCTTTTTTTTCCAATACACGAGGACAAGAGCCCTTGGCTCTGACGCAGCGAGAAAGAAGCAGCGAGGACAGGGGCAGCAGCAGGGCGAGGGGACATGCGGGAGCGGCGAGCGCATTCCAGGGCACGGCACTCCCGTCCCCGTTCGCCCCGGAGCCGGCGAGGAGGGCGAAGCAGCCCCGGGGAAGCGGGGAAGCGATTCCCGGGGAAGCGATTCCCGTGCCGGCCCTAAGGCTGAGCGAGCACTCACTCTGTCCCACCGCCCCCTCGCCAGCAGCACTCACCCAGCCAAACCCACCGGCTGCTCCCCTCCGCAAAACCGAGCGCCGGCTCCGCCGCACCGGGGAAGTTGTTGGAAGTGAAGTTGGGCGCGCAGCGGCCTTTCCCCCCGCGGCGGCGGCGGCGGGCGGCGGCGAGCGGCGGCCGGGCACGGCCGGGGGCGGGGCGGGCAGGGGGCCGTCCCTGGGCGCTTCCCCGGAGCGAGGGGCTGCGGAGAGGCGGCGGGAGGGTGGCGGGAGGAGGGAATGTCCCGCCCCGGTGCCGGTCCGGCCCCTTCGCCCCGGCGGCCGCGGGGCCCCGCGGGAAGCGCCGTTGTTGCCATGGTGACCGCGCGGTGCGGGCTGTGGGCGGGGCTCTCCCCGCGCGGCGCGGCCGCCATTGGCTCCGCCCCGCTCCACCTGCTCCGTGTGGGGCCGCGGGTTCGAGTCCCGGCCCTGCCGTCCTGAGAGGCGGGGGCTGGGTAATGTTGGAAAATGTGTCAGATTTATCTTATTGTGTCCGGTCCTGGACAAGGACAAATCAAAAAGGGAGCTGCTGGAGAAGGTCCAGCAGAGGCCACAAGGATAATGGAGCGTCTTTGTGATGAGGAGAGACTGCGGGAGCTGGGCCTGGTCATTCTGGAGGGAATCTCATCAATCCAGACAAACATCTCAAATCGTGTGCCAAGAGGATGGTGCCAAGCTCTGTTCAGTGGTGCCTGGTCACAAGGAGCAGTAAACACAACAAGTTCCACCTCAATATGAGGAAGAAGCTCTTTCCAAGGAGGGTGGCCGAGCACTGGGACAGCTGCCCAGGGAGGGTTTGAGTCTCCTTTTCTGGACACATCCCAAACCCAGCTGGAGGCAATCCTGTGTCACCTGCTCCAGGTGACTCTGCCTTGGCAGAGGGGTTGGACTGGATGATCTCCAGAGGGCCCTTCCCACCCACAACTGCTCTGGGATTCTGTGATTCCAACCAGAGGAACAGGCGGCAGCTGCATCCCTTAGTCAGGGACACCCTGAAACTAACAAGCTTTGAGGACCTGAATTAAGATGTTGATGTATGTTTATGTAACCATTGGTAGCTTTCAAAGCTATTACATTCTATACCTGAACTGTGTTTGTTAAAATAATAAAAATCATACCTACAGGTTAGAAATCCTTCCCCTGGGCACACGGAGAAGCAACATGTATGGAAATTACTGACAAATCCTAAGAAAGAATTCTGCTTAGAAAGTTACTAATTCTTTCTGTGTATAAATAATAGCAGAAAAGTCTAGTGGGATGTGCTGGGTTTGTGGAATACACCAAGCACCCAGGCTGAACAGCACTGAAATAAATAATCCATGTTTTTCTCAAGTGTGTCATTATTGTCTTGTTGTACACCAGGTACAAAATGCAATTCTGTGGCCACCAGTGGCAGCTCCTTGGCCACCACTGTCCTTCTGTCACCCTCAGGGCAGCACAGCTCTGGAGCCCAGTCCAGGGAACATTGCTTAAGAGCAAGGAGAATCAGAAAGGGAAGATTTCTCCTCAGATCTGGGAATGTTCCCCTCAGTCCCCTCCTCAGGAATGGCACTGGAGTCATGGGATCTTGCCCCTGGCAGCCTCTCCATGCCACAGCTGTCACGGCTCAGAAGCTCCAAATGCTGGTTTTTGTCATTACCAAAGGTGTGGTTCCCTGCAGAGAAGTCCAAAGTCGGCTCCAGGCGAGGCCATGACTCACGGCAGGAGGAAGGAGACTGTGGATGATGGGCTGGCCACGAGCCAGGGTGATGCCATGGCACAAGGAAAATGCATCTCCATGTCCTCATCTCAGCTCTTGGCAGGACAGGGAAAGACCAGGCAGCAGGTCCTGTATCCCTACCCTCCATGGAGAACTCATCTGCCTTTAACCAGCCCAAATCTTCTGTTGCAGGCACAGGGTTCCTGAGTCAGTGGAGCCACTGGATCTCTCCGTGATCCATTCCAAGGGAGCCATAGAGTCACTGTAGCTGCCCCTTAGCAGGTGCACGGATGGGAGCCAGAGGAAAACTTTCAGCAGCAAAAACATCCAGCCCTGTAACAGCAGCAGGAATATGGAGCTTGCCTCGCCTCCTTGTTCCCACCCACATCCCATTTAAATTAAGATCCCTTTCCCACAGCTTCCCCCCTTGCTCCCAAATCAGGATAACACAGGTGTTTTCCCCACTTTAGCAACCCTTTTATCCCCACCACACAAAGGGATCCCAGATCCATGACTCATTTGCCTTTTTGCTTTTCCAGAAGCCAAGCCATAACCCATCCCCAGCACACCCTCCCTGCAGCCCTGGCGCAGATGAGGCCGATCCATGGCTTGGATCAGCGCCTCTGCAAGGAGGGTGTTCCTGCCTCTTACACCTCTTTGAAGCGGTTCTTGTTCCACCCATGGCTGGGAACCCCTGCTCCAGCACACGGGGCTCATAGGGAACGAGGAAAATGCCTGATCAGTTATTCAGGAGCCGCTTAATGGCAGCTCCCTGCACAAAAACACCTACACAGCGACAGAGCCGGAGAACTGGGCACGCCAGGCTCCGGAGGCTCCATAGCCCTGGGAGCTGCATTCAAATGGACACTTCAAGAGAGCAGCAGGGTTCCCAAGGTGCTGCTGTCTTGTTTCCCACTGAGTGAGGAGGAGCCTCAGTGGGTGCCCGAGGAGATGAGACCTGGGAGCTTCAAAGTGGCCACAGAAACTTGGGCTGGTTCAAGGTGCGGCAGGAGCTGCTCCGGCGGGATGTGCCGGGCATGGAGCAGGCCTGGGGGGCTGCAAGGGCCAGATTCTCACCCTCAGCCAGCCCTTCTTGCCCTAGAGACACTCCAGACCTGTGGGAAAAGAAATGGCTGTAGTGCAGGGCCAGCACAGTGTGGGGAACTGTGCTGCACTGGGGAGACGGGAACCCCCCAGCCATCACAGCCAGCCCTGGCACCAGGCAGGAGAATTTCCACCCCGCTGCCACTGCTCCCTTAGAATCATAGAATTATTTGGGTTGGAAAAGCCCTCTAAAACCATCAAGTCCAACCCCAGCACTGCCCAGGCCACACATGTCCCCAAGCTCCACGTTGACACATCTGTTAATTCAGGGACTGAACTCCACCACCTCCCTGGGCAGTCTGTTCCAATGCCTGACAATCCTTTCTATGAAGAAATTTCTACAATATCCAAGCTAAACCTTCCCTAGAACAGCCTGAAGCCATTTTCTCTGGTTTTGTCCCTTGCTCCCTGGTTGTCCCCTCCTGTCAGGGAGCTGTGCAGAACCACAAGTCCCCCCTGAGCCTCCTTTTCTCCAGGCTGAGCCCCTTTCCCAGCTCTGTTCCCTTCCCTGGAATGCTCCAACATCCCAGTGTGTATCCTACAGTGATCAGAGGGCAAGGACAGGACCTGGCATGTGGCAGGCTCCTGCAAAGGTTCTTCCCCTGTGTTCTGTCCCCACCTGAGACCCTGAGTGAATCTTTCTCCCACTGCGTTTATCATCGCTTAGCAGAGCAGAGGCGACCCCAATAGGGGCAGAGTTAAATGCAGAGCCCTGGCCTCTCACCCCATGTATATGAATTAGGGCTGTAATTCCACCCTGTGGTGAGGGTGGCAATAGTGAACAGACACTGCCCGACCCGTCTTGCAGACATCTGAGCTTTGACCCTCTGTTTTATGACTTCACTGGAGCCGTCAGAGGGATGACAAGCAGCAATATACAGTGAAGGAGTGCCTGCACTCAGAAAAGAATGACAGGTTCTTTATCTATGAAGTTTCCATTCTTCAGATACAGTTTTCAAACAAAAGGTTCAACTCCTCAGATGAGTAATGCCACTGTTTCTCCTCTCCACCATACAATTAACTTCCAGGCTGGGATCTCTTCAGAACTGAGCTAAGAATGGCATAAATCAGGGAATATCTGAATGTTTTGTGCACCACTGGGGCTGCTCCGGTGATTTAGCTCCTCTCACACAGTCTGTCAGTGCCCTGCAGTGGAGAAATGGGTTAATTGCAAATAGCACAGACACTGCCCATGACACATCTGCACACCTGAGGGCAGGGATAAACACCAGGGATCCAGGCAGACCCTCCAGCCCCTGCTCTGTCTCACTCCTGTCTCACCCTTGCCCGACTTCGGCGGGTACGACAAAATCCCCTCCTTTGTTCCAGCCAGGAACTGTCTCCGTCTCTTCCTGCTGAGCCAGTTGCTCCTGTTATGTGAAAAGGTGGAGGTGTATGCAAAAACAACCTGTCTGGGTCAGGGGAACACTGATCTTCCAGTATTCCCCTGCTACCCTTCCCAGGCCCATGGCATTGAAAATGCTCTGGCCCTCAGCAGGGAAGCATTCAGTGTCCTGCTTTGTGTCCTCCCCCAGGTAACTGCTCCCACAAAAGCCAGAACTATTGGTGACAGCTCAGGATGAGCCCCAGGAGGGAACAGGCAGGAGCTCCCCACACACCTCAAGCACTGAGCACTGCAGGAAGGTGCTCCACTGCCCACTACATATAATCTGCATAAAGGAAAACAGGAAATCCTCCCACTCTCCATCACCACCACAGCAGCTGTCCTTAAAAGCTCCTTTCCCACTCTTCTTGCTCATCCACCATGGAAATCAGTGCAGAGCTACACAGAGGGCAAGTGCCTGGCTCAGAGCACAGGGAGGGCACAGCCCTGGCACTGCCTTCCCAATGAAACCCCACTGGCCATGGGGCCCCTCTGCCTCTCCCATCCTTAAGTTTGACTTGGGAACAGGGCTGGGAAAAGGAAGGCGGGGAGAAAGTCCTGTTTTAAAGGGAATAATCTGTTAAACACACAGTCCATTGTCCTTGTGAAGGCTGAGCTCTGCCAGGCCCTGGAAAGGGGGCATGGAGCCGTGGGATTACACCATAGTGTCCACACAATATTTCTTCCTCCAGAAAGGAGAAGTTTGGGAAGGCAGAGACTGTCAAACCTCAGCTGCTGAAAGCAGCCATAGCCAAGAAATCCTTGACTAAAATACAAGGACAATTGAGTGTCAGATTTGTATGTATAATGCTCTCCAGCAGGAAGGAGTTGTTAGATTGCACCGTCACAGAGGTTTCAGTGCAACAGAGGGAAGAACCAGTGGGTGTGGGATTGTTGCCAGTTATATAATCCCTGGTGGCTTTGTCTGCACTGGTTTGGGCGAGGACATGGCCCCATCCTTATCCCTGTGCTATCAGCCAGCAGCACATGGCCGGACTTGGGGGGCTGTGGGGAGAACAAAGGGATGCAGATTTCCTGGGAGTCCGCTTTTGTTTTCCCAAGCAGAAGAGTGACTCAGATTTCAGCGCACTCCTGTAACTCAGCCAACAACAACACGTCCTTAGTCACGGCGATAAAGCCGAGGATCTGTGTTCCATTTGCTGATCTAAAAAAAGCTCAAACTCATCCACCCAAGGGCCAGGTCAGTCACTAAACCAGAGACTGAACCCCGAGCTGTGCGCGCTGACGGCAGCATCTTCCTCCCCAACAACCTCCCTGAACTCCTGGAAAATACTCAGAAAATCCACTGAACCAGCACAGATAAGCGAGGTGCTGCACTATCACAGAGCTCTCTGATAACTCCTAAGCACTCACATGTCATTCCAACACGGCTGCCAAAGCCTTGCAGAAATGCTTTCACTTCCTGAGAAATGCTCCAGGAAAAAGCACCACATTTCCTGGTGCTTAAGGACTGGCTTAACACATCCCTGTGCTGTTGTCTCCAGGATCTGAGCTCGTTTTTCATGGCTGTGAGGTACATCCACAGCTCATTGGAAATGCTAGAGCAGGGATTGCTCCACCTCAGTCATTGCACTCAAAATGGAAAACTTAAACTGACAAGGAGAGGTTTAGATTGAAGTTTAGGAAGAAATCCTTCCCTGTGAGGGTGCTGAGGCCCTGGCTGCCCAGAGAAGCTGTGGCTGCCCCATCCTTGGAAGTCTCCAAGGCCAGGTTAGATAGGGCTTGGAGCAATCTGGGATAGTGGAAGGTGTCTCTGTGAATGAGATGGATTTTAAGGTCCCTTCCATCCCAAACCACTCTGTGTTGCCCTGAGATTCCCAACCCCAGGCTAGCAAAAGCCCTGTTGTACAGTCCTGCAGCCCCCAATGCTGCTGGGCTGGGTAGGGACCCAAGACTGTCACAGCCCCCTACCCTGCTTCAGTCAGGTGGTGGTGCCTGTACAAACTGAGCTTCTCTGCAGGATCTGACCAGGGATTGCTGCAGCTGTGGATCAGCCTTTGAATTTTCAGCTTCATTTTCCTTTGGAAATAGGTGCTGGAGCACCTTAAGGCAGCAGAGGCAGCGCAGGGTGTTGCCAGGACAGCACCCACCTGGGCAGATGTTTGTGCCAGGACTCAACACGTCCATTCATGCATGTTAACACGGGCTATAAATACTCCAGGTCCTTCCCAGCTCCAGTGCCACGTGCCTGAGCCTGGCAGGAGGGTGTGTGAGGACGAGCACTCACAGCTGGGATCACCAGCACAGCCCCCAGGTCATCTGTCACGGCCACCTGGGAGCCACAGGATTGGGCTTGTGGGGCAGAGGATCAAAACAGAGCATTGAAAATCCTGGGTGGCCACCACCCCAGCTGGTGGTCAGCATCTCCTTGTTGGCAAGGGGTTGGAATGGTTTCTCTTCCTGCATAGGACAGAGCTGCCCCACCAGCTGCTGTCTCCTGCACTGCATGGAGGTGGCAACTGATGGAAATTTCCATGCACTTCAAAGCACAACCTCAGGATAGCTGCTTTTGTGAGAAACTATCCCAAGTTAAAAATTAATGAAATTCACTTTTAGGATCACTTACTTTCCTCCATCCGAATGGCAAGATTTTTGCCAGCCTCTCCTGGCTGAACACAGAGCATTCCTGCTTTGGCACCTTGGGGATGTGGCCTCTGGTGGTTAGGTTGCCAATTAATATCAGGTAATTAACACATTTGCAAGGGCTGGTTGAATCCCATCCTGACATTTTGCAAACTCTGCGTGTTTGGGGAGTGTCTTCATCAGCTTTTGAAGTTCTGAGCTGTGAGCTCCCTGCAAACCTCAGCCTGCACTGGAAACTGGGGCTGGGCCATTAGAGCAAACATGCCTCAAGATGCAAACATATTAGGGATTAATTAAATACCAGGATTTATTTAATTAAGCCTCTTCTCATAAGTAGGTAGAGGCAGGAATCTGGAGCGAGCATCCAGCCTTCCTTGCATTCCCATTTTTAGAAATGCAGTTAAATTCTGAGCTGCTAAAAACACAACATTGGGGTGATGTGGACCCCTCCTGCCTCCAACAGGAACTGACACCACAGAAAGGAGGCTGGGGACACTTCTTCCCTATTCCCACACATGCCATCCCCCATGGAACAGCTGGAAGACCCACGAGCACCCCAGGATCTTGTGGAGCCCAAAGGGGTGACAAGTGCCAGCCCTGAGCAGGGGCAAGGGACAACAGGCAGCTTGTCCTCCTCACATTTTGGACTAAAAACTTGTCCCTCTTGTTCCCTGCAAGGAAGGCACCACAGCCCATCCTATCACTGCTAAAATTCTGGAGACTGATCCAGGAAATAGCGAGGCAGGTAAACGGGATCAAGGCCAAGGTGAGAGCTGCAGAATGCACTCCCTCCCCTCCTGCACAGCTCACCTGGCAGCACAGGATCACACACAGGTATATGAAGCATCACCACCGTGTCCCAGCTCTGGGCTGCCACCATGCCAGGACCCTCTGTCACCTGCCCCTCTGCTCTCCCTGGGACAGGTCACTCCACACAGCACCAAGGACCTGGCTCAGCCCATCCCCAGGGCTCTTCCTCCTCTTCAATCACGCCATTTCACCATCAGTTTGAATTCTGCACTTTAGAGGGTGATACAACACGAGAAAGGACAGAGGTGACAGTGCCAGCAGAGCCACGGAGGTGTCACTGCCACACATCTGCCCAGAGGGACAGGGTCAGCAAAGCTGGCCAGGGGATGGGGATGAGCAAGGACCATGAGGGCAAGGGGGTGCAAAATGAGCCCAGGTGACAGCAGGGCCCCAGCACAGGGGACAATAAGCAATAAGGGACTCTGGAATCTGGGAGCAGTGTGGAAATACAGAGCATTTTGGGCACTCCCTGCTCAGAGTATCCCCATCCCTCCCCACGGACCACACAGACAGAAAGAACCACCAGGATCTGATTGATTTGAAAATACATTAACCATAGAGAATAGAGCTTTAATTTTTCTTTCTCAACAACAATAAGGAACAGTTTACATTTAAAAAAAAACCAAAAACCAAAAGCATGAATAAAATAATATAAAACAGATATTGTACCACAGTGTGGAATTCAGATAATCTAAGAACATTAGCAGCACTTTGACAAATAGATTAAAAGCTGTAAGTGCTCGTTAAGTTCAGATCGAGCAACTCCCAGAGACCAAAATGGCATCCAACAGAGAAAAGCAGCAATTCTGAGTAGGGCAACAGAAAAGTCTAATGCCAGGACACCAGATACATTCAAATCCCTGTGCTGAGGGGTAATTCCATGTCCCACAGACCCCCACGATGGCTGTCACACCCTGTCACCCTGCCCAGCTCTCCAGAACACTCCTTGAACAAGGGAAGTGACAATCGTGGGTCTGAGGTTACATCCACGTTGCATTTTCAAAGCTTTTCATTAATTCTATTTGGGAAAACAACTTCTTCCCTGGCTTCTGGGAATTACTGTCCAGAGAGAATGAATTTCTGAGAATTTAAGTCAATCTTACATAGTCACAACAATGACATTTTTAGTCTCTCGGTATCCAGGATCAGGATTTTCAGTTCTTTATCATCCTTAGCAGCAAAGCCATACTCATTCCTAAAACTTCCACATATTTAAGATCTTGTGCATAGTTTAATCTTTACCATTAATTTGTTAAACAAAACAAACAAACAAAAAAGTAGTATTTTAAAAAGGGTAAATGGTGTTTTTTTCCCCTCAAAGTGCCCTTGCTCCTGGTCATGTCCCACTGCCAATGGCTCAGGAGCCACCGTGGAGAAGGGACCATCCCCTGCAGCCCCATCCAGGGGCTCTGCTCAGCCTCCATGTGCAAAATCCATCTATAAAAGGAAGCTGTTAAACCACTGAACAGGAATTTAAGGTGGAAGATGCTTATCACCAATCTAAAATTAAATTAGGAATTAGATCAGGTTAGACACATTAAAAGACTCTCACAGCTATTCCAGCCACGTACATTCTCCAGGAAGTTCAGGATTTGGGCAAAGTTGGGAAGGAATTTGCACACTGAGCTGTGTGAATGTGTGGCTACAGCACCAAATGGCCTCAGCCATGGCCCACGTGGCCACCAGAGGACAGAAATGTGGTTTCACTGAGCACCACAATTGTCTAGATGCCTTAATCAATGAAATATTGCTTATTCTGACCTTGAGTGGAAAAGCAGGAACAATCAGTGGCATTTGATCTACTTCAGGGTGCCTGAAAAAGTTTTATAGGAATTTCTGACACAGGTTCTGGTGAGTTCCAACTCTTCCATAGTGCTAGGAAGGGCTGGAACTCCATCTCTACATTGTGCTCTATCAATTTGTGCTCACACTATGGTAAAATGCTGAAGACAAGCCCAGAACTGCTCTGTACTCAGGGAAATTCCCAAACGGAATGAGAAATGAGACAGAGGTTTTGATGACATGACCATCATTTTGGTCCTACTGATCAAAGGCTCAGAGGCTCCCACTGTGCCTCTAGAGAAAAGTGACTTAGATATTGTAAGATATTTCTAAAGCAAACTTAGGGGATGAGAATCTCAAAATTGGTCCCATCTCTGCTCAGAGGCCCATTGGCTACAGTGGCTCCCAGTGCATGGGAACAACCTCAGGATAACCTGGGAAAGAGAGGGGAAATAGGCAAAGTAATAAATAAATAAATAAAGAACAAAGAATTAGAAGAACTTCATCCCATAAACTGCTCTTGTGGAGACACAAGGCTTGTGTCTCCAGGGACTTTGGGACCCCAACCTCTTCAATAGTTCCATCTCTCAGCCTTTTTTTTTCACCTGTCAGTGACAAGGGTTGACACCTGCAGTTCCACTGCTGGCTCACCTTGCACCACCAGGTGCATTTGGGTGAGTTAAGGGATGTTCCCCATGCCAGGGGCCGGATGAGAGCAGGACAGGGACACAGCAGGAAGTTCCCACATAAAAAAAACCCTCTCAGTCTTCACAAAAAAACCTTCACAGCAGAGCCATTCAGGGACTCAACACAGCAAGAGAAAAACTCCGAGGAAAATCACACATTTAGGAACAAACACAACCTCTAAAGGGTCTGCACAGGTGACACCAAAAGACACCAGGAGCTCGTTGGGAGGTTGCATGAGCAGAAAGCTCAAATGCAGGAACAGAATCCATTTGTCACTCCCTCAGGGGACCACAGGGCCAGGACACAAACAGTCACACCGAGATTATCTGAGCTCAGCAGCTCAAATAGGAGACAAACCCCAAACCCCACAGCAATGTGGGTGCTCAGGGAGGTGTGATGAGAGCTGAACTCAGCCCAGGGAGCCCATCCTTCCTTAGGCTCAGCTTTGGAGGGACTGGGCAGAGAACACCTGGCAGCTCATGCAAACCTTGCTGCACCCAGGGGAGAATGCAGCAGTCTCCTCAAAAAGTGGAGTCATGGAATGGTTAGGGTTGGAAGGGAATATAGAGATCACCCAGTTCCACTCCATTCCCAGGTTGCTCCAAGCCCCATCCAACCTGGCCTTGGACACTTCCAGAGATCCAGGGGCAGCCACAGCTTCTCTGGGCACCCTGTGCCAGTGCCTTATTGTGAAGAATTTCTTCCTAAAATCCAATCTAACCCTGCCCTCTGTCAGTTTAAGGCACAGAGCTCCAGTCCCTGTTCCCACAGAGCCAACAACAGGTTAAAATAGCCCTGGGCTGGCAGTGCCATTGTGGGGAGGATTTCAGCTGCACAGAGCTGCTGGGATGAGACATTCCTCTTCCCCAAGGGGCCAGACAAGATTACTGTATATGGCCAAGCCTGGTGACAGGGCTCTGCTGCGTGGCAAACAGGCCATCCTTGGCTGCACAGCTGGGAGAGATCCCAAGGGCCACAACTGCCCCTGTCAGAATTCCAGAACAAGGCTTTATCTCGTGGGGATCCAGCAGGGGGGCACAGCCAGGCAGGACAGGCTGGGGCCAGAGAAGACCCACAAACAGCTGCACAGCAAAACCTTTGCTTTTCAGCTTCTTAGCAGCTTTTAACCATCAAAGAGAGCCCCAGGCTCCTGGTGGGGTCTCACTGTGGTCCCCACAAGAACAAGAATTTGCCCAGCAACACTGCTGAAACAAAGCTTTTTAATATTACTTTTCCCTCCTTTTTCCCCCCTCTTATCCAGTCTTAAAGTCAGAACCAAGATGAAGCCAAACTGAGGTTGTGATGGTGGCTCTGCTCTGAGATTCCTGTTGCCCCACCAGAACAACTCTCCCAGCACAGGGACAGTGACAAATTGGCACATCATGGAATAGGTGCTATAGAAACCACACAGTTCTTAGAAGCAAAAGATTTCTCACCCTCCCTCTTCAAAAAATAACCCACTTAGTTCACATACTTTCTCTCTATACTGTATATATATTATATATAGACACAATTCTCTGGTAAACATTTACAAGATATCGTAAATAACATTGAAAATTTCTATCTCCATTTGCACAACAGCGCGCACTCACACGCCAGCACACAAGGACACACAGTCAGGTACAATCCATAAATAAATACTCTTTTTCCCCCCCCCCCAAAAAAAATTATTCAAAAAACACTGCTATTGAGCGGCCCAAAGACACTCTCAGTTAATACAGACAGCAAATATTGTGCAGAATTTCTTGGCTGTTTTTGTTTAAAAACCATGGAAAGAAGCTTGAAAGGTTTAGTGTCAGCGACGTCGCTTGGTCAGGTGGTGTTTCAGGTGAGCTGTGGGTCCCTGTCCCTCAGGAAAGGGAGAACAGAGCACTTTCCTTTCCCTCTAGGACAGGTGACAGATCTGTCCTAGAACCCTGAGGGAACAGGAGCAGCCCGGGAAGGAGGGAGGACACACGAGCTTTTCACTCTGCTTGGTGGAAAGGTGAAAGATTCTCACAGGAACTGGCAGATCTCAAGCTCTTTGTTTCCTGTGCTACTGCAGCCCAGCACCCTTTGGGCTTCAGGAAATTTCCCAGGCTGTTGTACACGTCTGTTGGGATTATGAGGATTGAAGGGTTGCCATTGCTCTCCCCCTGCCCCAGCCCCTTCCCCAAAGGGTTCAGGATGTGCCACTACCTTTTCCAGCTGTGACCTCCATGTCCCAGAATACAGAAATTGCTGATTTGCTCAGAAACAGCAAACCACTCCACTGTGCTGCTCAGACCTTCCCTGAAGCAGCAGTTTTCTCTGCTGCAGACTGACAACCACCTTTTTTCTGCCAGCAACATCTGACACGAGCCACGAGCCAACACAAACCAGCACAGACAGATGTTCCCTGGGAGGAGGAAAAGCTCCTTTCCCTCCCATGGGAGCACTCCAACAGCAAGGCAGGAGCAGGGCCAGAGGAGAGCACACACACAGCACACATTGCACCGGGGGGGAACACAAATGTTTGCAGCAAAACTTGAGAGAAAGAACCCTCAGAGAGAGCTCCAGCCCAGCACTGCCCTCCCCGGCTGGGCTGGACCACCCACCCCCCCCTCTCCTTTTCTTGTATTGTTTTTACCTGAGTTGAAAAATGACTCTGAAGCCTCTGCAGGGCAGCCTGTGTGGGACACAGCAGCTGGAGAGGCACTTCATGCAGTGGGCTCCAGGCTGTGCAGGAAAAGTGGCCACACAAATGCATCTTCCCAAAGCAAAGACCACTCAGGGACCTTGGGCTATTTTCCTCTCACAGGCCTGTGGGAGAAGCCCACCAAGACCTAACTGGAGATGCTCAGTGGGTTTAGGGGACTCAACAGCCAGCCCTAGAGCTGTCAGAGGGAAAGTCAGGATAATCAGGAGCTCTGACTTGCCTTCTGAGGAGCCCTTCCCTCACAAGAGCTCAGAGGAACAACAAGGAGACCAGACTCCTACACAAGCAGCTAAAGTAAGGCAGGTAAGAAAATCTCCAGCCTGGAGTTCCCAGAGGAGGTCAGGACCAGATTTCCCAGCGTTCAGAGAACATTAGAGAGGCTGGATTTGGAAAAATAACCTCAATGCTGATTTTGGAGCTGTTCTGAAAATCCATCCAGACACGAAGCTCTTGTGTGCTCAGATATTGTAGGAACAATGTAAAATCCCAGGGAGAAAACAGAGCCCTAAGAAAAGAAAACCCTGAAGGGGAAGCAACGCATTGAGGGACAAGATCAAAAGAGGAATTTCTGTGATCAAAGTCCCCCCCATTACTGGCAGAACCTTGTGGTGTTGCTGAGAAGCTGAGAACTGGCAGCATCCCTGTGCTGCCCAGGCTGGCAGGGCTGGCTGCCTTCCCACACCACAGGGAAGGGCTGCCCAAGGAAGCAGCTTTCCAAGGAAGCAGCTTTCCCTCTGTGCCACCAAACTCTGCTGCCCCAGCCTCTGAGCTCCACCCTGGGATGTGGCAATGCCTGGGCAGTTTTGGTGGCCAGGAAGCCACTGCCTGGTCCTGCTCGTGGCACAGGAACACACCTGGAGGGATCTTTGGTCGAGTCACTGCAGAAGGTCTGTGCTGAGCCCAGGGGACTCCGAGCTCACACAGCAGCACGTGTCCCCCCACCTGAGTCCCACAGGTGTGGCACTTGGAGAAACAGGAGAAGGGAGGAAGCATCAGAGGGGAGTCCTGGCTCTTTGGGTGCCTCATCTGCCCTGGGCCCTTCATTTGTTCTCGATCAGAGTCTGCACTTTATAGACCAGGTCCCGAGCCAGCTTCAGGATCTGTTTGGTGTTGTGGCGCTCGGCCATTTCTGCAACACAGACAGAGGGACCAGGTGAGACCTGAGCAGCTGCACCCCACAGCTCTGCTGCCCACATTCCCAACCTCCCCTCACAGGGACACCTGGCTCTGGAGAGCCATCCTTAACCAGCCCCTGGGGATGGGGAAAGCCGCAGGAAGCACAGCCCAAACCTCAGCTCCCTCCAACACATCCAGGTTGGATTCCAGCCCCACCAAATCCCTCAAAGCTCTGGGTGTTAAACATCTCCAGCCTTGCCCAGATGTGACTGTCCACAGCCTGAGCAGCTGCCCCCAACTCAGCCCAACAGAGCACGGGCTGTACCATTGAAAAACTTGATGATGTCTGTAAAATCCATGTTGTTCTCCAGGATGATGTCCCGGTACATCTCCACCAGGGCCAGGGCTATGAAGAGCACGTAGTGAGCAGAGGAGACGTGAGCAGCAGCCCAGATGGTTTCCCAGACAGCAAAGACATCATCATACACCAGCTCTGTGAGCAGAGAACCACAGTTACCACTCCACTCACCCCACCCTGACCCACAGAGCTCACAGCAGTGCTGGGGAGACACACTGGGTGCTTCCTTCCTGCAGGAACCTGCTCCAGCTGGAAGCATCAGCCATCTGTAGGGAGAAATATTCTGCCTGGCAGCAGGTGACACAGGCCCCAGGACACACTCATGGAGAGGCTCAGCAGCAGCTCTGGAACAACAGGTTCTGTATCTAGACAGAACAATCAGCCAGGGAAAAGTGAAAAGGAATTAAAATTAAGTTTAAACCTGCTGAGAAGCCTGGAAGCAGGCCCTGCCCCACCCTTGGGTGGTCTCAGCACACACCTCTCTTGAAGTCCAGGAGAAACCATCGGTAGCAGAAGTAGAAATGAGTGTAATCTCCATTCTGGTGCATTAGCTCAAAGAGCTCAGAGTCCAGAATCTGTCAAGAAAAGCAAAAGGAAACTCAGGAATGCACACACATGGCACCAACAATCCCTCTGTCTACTTCTCTCCATCCCACTGCTCTCCTGCTGCAGCAGCTCCTCCCTCTCTTTCTTGGCACACACTGCTCCAGGCTGTCCTTAGAGCCCCTGCTGTCCCTCCTGCTCCCCAGCACTGAACCCTCAGCCCCTCCAGGACCTGGAGCGTGAGGAGCTGCCATCCCTGTGCCAGGAATTCTGACCTGGATCAGCGACCTCATGTTGGCAAAGTGGGTGTCCATGGCTCCTCCGTGGGGGAAGTTCTGGTTCATCCTCTTCATCAGCTCAGTGAAGCAGCTGAAAGCCAGAGCCTCTGTGCAGGGACGAGAGACATCACTGCTGCTGCAGGGGCACTGCTGCTCCTGCAGCAGCAATGTCCCTCCAAAAAGTTCACCCTAGCCCCAGGGTGGGCTCCTAGGAGCCAGGCAGCATCACAGACAAACAGGATCCTGCTCCACACCTCCAGGCACTCCACTGCAAAGGGCCACCACCCACCTGGCACATCCCCCCAAAGATCCCCACACAGGGACAGGGGAAGCAGAGCAGAGCCACCCACTCACCATCATCCAGGATGACCAGGAGAGGGGCCAGCAGGTCACACATCCCCTGCACGTAGCCAATCTCAATGTGCTGCCAGATGTAGCTGTGTGAGAGAGCAGAAGAGGTGACCTGGGACCTGAGTGCCACCACCTGCCACCTCATTGCCCACCCCCTGTCTCCCTCCCTAGGAAAATCACAGCTGTTCATTCTGTTATCCCTGTGCTGCAAGTGATTAAATTCTTGTGATGCCTCCCAGGTAAGGCACGCATGGCACAATCCTGGATCAACACCCTGCCATGGCCACATCCAGGGTCAATCCGGGGCTGTGCCATGGCAATTGAAAAATTGAAAAATCAGAGCAGGGAAAAGCAAAATGGGAAAGCACAACACAGTGGAGTCATTGGTTAAAGGGCAGACACTGACAGAATTTGTTCATCTCTCATTCTCACCCTTCTCCCCCCATTCATCCCCTTGGTTCTCTCTGCAGACACTGCCTGCCTCGCCTTCCCATTCCCAGTGTCCCAGGAAGCACCCAGCCCTGCAGGGATATCTTCCCTTATTTGGTAGCAAGGCAAAATGTGTTCAGAGAGGACTCAAATCTGCTGCTGGCACAGGGGAAGGATCTTTTCCATCCTGCCCACTGGTTTTCCAAAATGTGCTGTGCTGAAGGTCTAATCTCAGCAGAGATCTCCAGCTCTGGCTGTCGGCTGAAGTGACAGCACTGATGGAACTGCAGCTTCTCCTCATGTTTGCAAGATGAGTAATAATATTTTATCCTTCACTGCCTGTGAAGCAGCAGCTGAGCTGGAGCTGGTCTGAGTCTGTGAGTGTCACTAGGCAAGCTCCGAGTCATAAGGACTCAGAAATGTACCCAGGTCTGGCTCTCTCCTGGGATTTTGGGCAGGCACAAACCATTCTGGTGCTTCAGGCACTTTCTCATTAGCACTACAGCTCAGTGGGCTGATCCTCATTAAAACACTTTCCAGGCATGCCCCAGGAAGCAGGTGGGCTGCACTGGGAGCCTCTGCCTTGGCCAAAACCCCAGGACACAGCAGGGATGGGGAAGGACACCTCGGTCTGGGAACCGCCGCATCCTTGGAGCTGGGACGATGAGGGGAGGACAACGAGGAGCAAAACTCCATAACCACAGCACAGTTTGAGGCTCCAGCCTGCAGGTGAATCCCAGGAAGCCCCTCGCAGCCCCCACCTGCACATGACGTTGCGGAGCTTCTCCAGGTTGGCAGGAGTGAAGTACCAGTAGTTGCGGTCACAGCGCTGCACGTCCTTCTCAATGCGGTGCAGGTTCACCGTGTACATGTCCAGCAGCTCTGGCTGCCCAAAACAAGAGCACAGTTTATTTGTTTCCCAGTAAAAAGCAGGGAGGGAGTGATAAGGGCAGTGGAGCAATGGGGCAGAGTTTGGGTGGAAGGTGGGAGCCCCTCTATGCCCAACTACAGCCCCTCCACTCAGCCCCAGGGAGGCACATCTGGAGTGTTGCACTCAGTTCTGGGCTCCACAGCTCAAGAAAGACAAGGAGCTGCCAGAGAGGGTCCAGCAGAGGCCAGAGAGATTATTTGGAGTCTGAAGTATCTCTGTGATGAGGAGAGACTGTGGGAGCTGGGCCTGGTCAGTCTGGAGAAGACTGAGAGGAAATCTCCTCAATCCATACAAAACATCTCATATTGTGTGCCAAGAGGAGAGTGCCAGAGTCTTTCCACTGGTGCTGAGTGACAGGACAAGGAGCAGTGGCCATAAACTGAAACACAACTTCCACCTCAACACGAGGAAAAACTTCCCATGCAGGGTTGGCAGAGCCCTGGAACAGCTGCCCAGGGAAGAGAATGGAATCTCCCTCTCTGGACACATCCCAAACCCACCTGGACACGTTCCTGTGTCACCTACTCCAGCTGACCCTCCCTGGGCAAGGGGGTTGGACTGGATGATGTCCAGAGAGCCCTTCCCACCCCAGCTGTTCTGGGGTTCTGTGAGGGAGCCAGGAAGGAACCCCCGTGGCCAGGTCTGTACTTACAGAGTAGGTGACACCCGTGGAGGAGAGAGCAGCTGGTTCAGTGCTGGTCAGATCAGTGACAGTCAGAGAGTCCAGCTGTGGGTACAGACTCTCCATCTCTGGCTCCTCAGAGAGGTTGTCCTCGCTCTCCACCAGGCTCTGCTTCTCAGCCTGGCTGTCTGCCCAGCTCTCCACCACAGTCAGGGCCACGGTGTCATTGTCACGCAGCAGCCCCGCCGAGCCCTCACCCATGGGGACAAAGTCCACGCTTCCACCAGGGGGAAATTCACCTTCCAGGCTGTCTTGGCCTTGCAGCTTCTCCTGCTGGACACCATCTGTGTCTGGTGGGGCAGGCACATCAGACCCTGCAGCCTTTCCCTGGGAGCTGGAGGAGGATTTGGTGGTTTCCAGGGCACTGTCCTCGTTGCTGAAGCTGCGCTCTGAGAAGCCCGATGTGATGGAGAAGTTTTGGGAAGAGGGGTGCCCAGAATCAGGGGAACACGTGCCATTGGGGACTGTCCCATTGGGGATCTTGCTTTGTTTGCCATCTTCCAGCTGAGAATCTACTTCAGTCTGTTCCACCTCATCCACAGATTCAAACACCTGCAAAGTGGGAAGATATCCCAGTTAGGAACATGGGTACTACATCCCTAGGAGCTGTGCACTCATAGTGCCCACGTTCCCAGCAGTGGAGAGGGAGGAAAATCCCCCTTTGGTTCCTTCTCCCTGGATCTGAGTCAGTGCTTGGTCATTTGCACATTTGCACTCCAAGCCCACAAATCCCTGCTCTGAGGGACTATGCTTTGCTTGGCATTATATACCAGGCAGAAATTTCAACAGGTGTTAAACACCTGGGCATGAACAGAGGGAGCAGCCAGGAGCCTTCAGGTGTGAGGCCACGGGGCAGAGCTGGCAGGTGAACATTGAACACCACAAGCACAGCACAGTTCTGACATTAGCAGCTCCAAAGCAGGTTGGGAACTCATTTACCTCTTCCAACACTGGTTCTGTTTGCCAGAAATCATTGTGGATGTGGAGAAGGGTCAGCCCAAGCGCAGGCAGAGCCGTGGGGACAAGGAATGGAGGGACAAGGTGCTCACCTGGGTGCTGGAGCTGGAGTCACTCTGCAGCCGGGCGTGGTTCTGCCGGCCGGAGCTGCAGCTCTGCGAGGACTGGAGGGGAGAGCAAAAAGGGCAGTGAGAAAGAAAAGAAAAAGGGTCAGGGCGAGGGAACTCAAGCAGAGGTGGCACTTCTGCAGGTGAAGAACAAGCAGAAAATGGATCCATTAGGTGTCTGACCCATGGAGGACATTCCTGTCACATCAATGCTGCTGTGTCACCCAGCGCTGTGCCCTGCCTCAGCCCCTGACACTGCTGGGAAGGTGACAAAGACAAAGCCCCAGGTCAGTGCACTTGTTCAAGTGCTGTGTGCTGGGTCTGCAGGAGCTGCTTTCCTCTGCACAGAGGTCACGCTGCCTCCTTGGACTGCAAATTTCTACAAATCTCTGTCCTAATTTGGCAGCAATGCAGCTCAGCCCAGCTCAGTTTACATAAACGATGAAGTCAGGCTATAAAAAAGTCCCTCCAAGCATATTCATGCTTTTTTTCCTTTTCTTCAAGGACAAATATTGATGTTTTAAGCCAGACTCGGTGGAAGCAGCTCCTCTCAAAGTCACGAGCACCCTGTTCTGGCTTTCAGCTGAAGCACAGAGGGAAGGGCTGGGCTTTGCAGGCACCAGCTCCAGGTTCAGCTCCATGGGGTCCCTCTGAGCAACCAGCCCTCAATGTGAGCAACTCCTCCCCACCTGAGCAGAGGTGCAGAGCATGGCCATAATGCCACACACAAACCATAGGATTTTAAGAAAATACAGCACATTCAGAACAGCAGTTGTCCCCACCCTTGTACTGTGGGTGTTTGCTGGGCAGGGCTCTGGTGGGGAGAGGAAGGGTGACAGTTTTCCTCCATTACCATGGGAGCACTTAAAACAGGAAATTTCAGGTTGAGAATGGGAAAAGGGGGGAACTTTGAATGCGTTCACTCTGCCAGCTCCCTTCCCAGTGCCTGTTCCCAGAAGAGGCACACGTGGGTACAAAGGAAGAGCCACGGTGGAGATGCTGAGGGGATGGGAATGATTCCCAGGGCTTCAGCCAACAGAGCAGCGCCTCTGCTCACCCTGAGAGCTGCATCATCCAGTTCCACCCTGCCCTGGCTCAGACCTGCCTTCCTTGCTTCTCTCCCTCTCTGGGCACACATGTAGCCTGCAGGACTGGGGCTGAGCTCATCTCTTTCCCAAAGCACCCACACAAAGTTCCCAGAGGGAAGCAGATCAAGTCTCCAGCACTCCCCTCACCTCTGGGCCAGCAGCCTGAGGTCAGGGAATGCTCTGCCATGCTGGGCTCTTCTCTTCCAAGGACAAAACCCTCATGGAAACACTCCCTGGACTCTGTTCCCAGGACTGCCTTTCCTTTCACAGGCTTTTCCCTCCACACCCTTTGGTTTGGGCTGTGGATCTCATTCCTCACTGCATTGCCAGTCCCAAGGTTCCGGGTATCTCCATGGATGACACAGTGTACCGAGGATGTGCTGAGGCTTCTTCCATGCTGCAAAATGCAGGAAACCCTGCTTCACAGCCCCTTAGTGCCAGCAACTGCTCTTCCTCCTCACCCCTACTTCAAACCATCTTCCATGGAGCTAATCCTGACGTGCCCCAGGCACATCAGACAACGAACACCTCACTTCCACAGAGCACAGTGAGAAACAAAGACACACAGGTGGGCACAGACCAGGGGAGGAGGGTGGGCAGGACCCGTGCCTCCACCCCACACTGCCCAATCTCCCCATGCCCTCACCTCGTTGCTGATGGTGGAGTCCCTGTGCATCATCCTCTGGATGTGGGAGTCCAGGCTGGCCCCCGAGGAGCACTTGGCCAGGGCTGCAGCGTGGGACTCCTTCTCGCGCTGCCGGACGATGGCCTCGCAGCCCAGCCACTCTGCCATCGTGTGCTCGTAGCACGCCCGGGTCTGCTCGTCAGCCTGGGACATGGAGGGGACACACAGGGGCTGGGAATGGCTGTCCCTGCACAGCCCCGAGCCTCTTCACATGTGTGTGAACTGTGGCACCCGTACAAAACGTGGCCAAAATTTGGATGGAAAAACGCCCGTCCATCTCGTCCCTGCCCTCCCAAGGTGCACAAGGCACTGAGCATGAGGAGCTGCACAAGCTTGGTGCTATCAGTTCCTGCTGAACCCACTCCTACAGCCCAGTCCTGAATGGACATGAGGGCTCACAGGGTGGGCTCGGCTAACAGACCCTTCCCCTGGGCAGCACCAGCACACACAGCAGGATGCTGAGCTGGCAGCACACCCTCACCAACCTCCTTCCTCTCTGCCTCCGTCATCCCAAACTGGTAATGGCCCAGCAGGAAGGGCCACACAGCCTTCCTGATCTCGTGCTGGATGCCACCGTAGTAGATCAGCCTCAGCAGCTCCTGGTCCTCGTAACTCTGTGGGAAGAGCCTGGGTCAGGGCACAGACACAGCTGCCACACTGGATGTATGGGTGTCCCCAGCCTGGCTGTGCCACCCTTCAGCACCCAGAGCACTCCCAGACCCCAACCAAGCCCAGCCCTGCTGCCCATCTGCTGCAGATCATCCCTCAGAACCCTGCCTGGGCTTAAGTAGAGCCAGAGGCTGCTGTGGGTGAACATTTTGGCTCTCCACACCAAAGAGTGGCCCACTAAAGTCACTGAGGGCCACTGCTGTGCCTCTGACGTGGCAGCACATCAGGACAGCAGTAGCTGGGTGACAGACACTGCTGCAGGCAGGCTCTGAGCAGAAGCTCTTTAACAAGAGCAGTGTTCACTCCTCAGCTCTCACGTGCCAAGGATTAGGAGCCTCGGGCTCTGTGCAGCCTGGCTGACTTTGCTGCTTGAGGAACTTCTTGGCGTGTTCCACCACCTGCCCATGCTACACCCACTTCAGTGACACTGCTCTGGGCTCCCTGATCCCTGCAGTGTCCCCAGGGCATGGCCCTACCGAGCTGTCCTGCAGGTATCTGTGCCAGATGTCCACGGTGAGCCCCGCGCTGGCGCTGCAGGGCACGTCGGGGGACACGATGTTGTGGTTCACCAGCGCTGACAGGTGAGTTCTCACCGTGGACAGGTGTCTGCAATAGGCCAGCCCTGCAGCAGGAACAGCACACCCTCAGCTGTGCAGCTCCAGGGAACACGAGGGTGAAGAGCAGGAGGAAGCTCTGGTGAGGCTGGGTCCTAAGGGAGAGCCTCTGCAGCCACTCCCGGCCCTCGGAGCAGGGAATCCACAGGGACAGGTCCCTGGTCTTGTAGCCCCAGTGCTGCTGCTCATGGGGCTCAAGGCTGAGAGCAGGATCCAGCTGTTTGCTCCCCACCCTGAGCATGTGCAGCAGGCTGGTCCCAGCTCCCCTGGCCACTGCCAGGTGCCCCAGCATCACTCCCAGCCCAGGACCTCATCCCTTATCCCATCACACATCCCAAAGCAGCAGCAGGGTGACAAGTACTCACATCCATAGAAAGCCCGGGACAGGATCTGGTACTTCATGTTGTCACACAGCAGCTTCAGTGGAGCTCTGCCAACAAAAACACCGAGGATGTTTATAACACTCAGGCTGTGCACCACTTCTAAGAGTGTGCACAGCAACCTAGGTTCAAGTAAACTAATACAATTCTGAATGGAAGTGAAAAAACCCTGACCAAATTATCCATAAACTTCAGAATAAAGAAACATCATCAGAGGGTCAAAAAGGTACTAAAACCTAAATGGAATTTCTAGTTAGCCTCACAGGATGTGAGGGGAGAAAATGCTCCTGTGCATCCCCTCAAAGCCTGGCTTTGATCCCAGGGATCCAGCTTTGCCTGCACAGATTCACCAGGGATGCTCTCCAGGTTCAGAGCAGCAATTCCAGCTGCCAGGCCATGGAGATGCAGGGACACGCCTCACCTCAGCGACATCCCCTGACCCTGCCATGGCTCCTGGGCACTGAGCCCTGGCTCTGCTGTGCCCCTGTGCCCTCGTACCTCTCGTGGCTGCAGCCATTGGCCGGGCCCCCGTCGGAGGAGCCGCTCTGGGAGCAGGAGGAGCAGGAGGATTTGCGGGTGCTGGGCTGCCACATGGGGGGCAGGACAGCCCCTGGAGGGTCCATCAGGTCCTGGGGCACTGCAGGAGGGCAGAGAGGAGCATCAGCTACAGCCTGGCACTGGCCTGGAGTCAGGGAGCTACAGGAGCCCAGCAGAGACAGAGCTTTCATTGGCAAATGCAGCATCCCACTCCTCCCAAGGAGACTCCAGCAACCAAGCAGGACCCACCACAGGGAATCACTGGTGAGCTCAGGAGAAAGGAAAGGGAACCAAGAGCACTGATGAGAGAGAACCATCACTAATTAACCAGCTAATGCAGAGAGCTGATCTTAAACTGCTTCGTGTTGACCAAGGCAGAAACCCAGCACCCAACACAGAGGCTGCAGAGAGAAAACAGGATTGAAATCAGCTGCTGCCCCAGGAAGAGTGGATTACTGGAAGGGAAAAGGTCCATCCCTCAAAGGATCCCATCCAAAGTTCAGGGAAAGAAGGGAGCATCCAAATCACAAGAAGAGAGCATCCAAATCACAAGACAGGAGATGAAGACTTGGATTAAGAGGAACAGCAGGAGCTCTGCATGTTGTCACTTGTTAATCCCTGCTTAAACTCAAAGTGCTACTGCAAAGGCCTCAGGTAGCACCCACACACAGCCCAGGCCACGAGGAATAATCCTTTTTGCTCCTCATTGGAAATTAAATTGTGGTAGAAATTTCATCTTCTGGCTGGGCAAAGGTGTCCTCGCTCTCTCTTGGTCTCACTGGCTCTCCCTGCTTGTGATAAGGAATAAATGATAGGAAAAATATTGAATTATTCCTGCAGAAGTCCCTTCCCTGATGGTCAGTGACAGTCAGTGGTGACAGGGACAGCTCTGCAGGACCTCTCAAGTGACAACACAGGTGAGCTGAGCACCAGACCCAACCAACAGCTCATTACTCTGATGCCAAGAGGTGGCCAGAGCAGCACGGAGAGCTCGGGATGTGCCAGGGAGACTCAGACACCACTTAGGGATCACCACCATCCTGCTTCCAGCTGGAATCTTCAGGATCTTCCCTCTCCCAGCAGTCACAGGTGCAATGAATGGGTGAAAAGCACCATTAATGGCAACTAGAGACACAGAGAGAGGAAAAAGGCACCAATGAAAGGGAGGAAAAGAAGAATCTGTGGAGAAGAGAGAATGATGCAGTTCCACCCCTGGCTGGGGAGGTGCACAGGAACAGCACAGGCTGTGATGATGCCAGCTGAGGAGATGGCAGCAATTCATTTCCCAGAAAATGTGGCCCCCAGCATGGAATTTTAAGGGGTAGATCAAAAGGCAGAAAGGCACATCTCTTGTCTGCTGCTTTAGCTTCAATCAGGTTTTTATCTGACTCACTGAGTTGTGTTAGTCAGCTGAAGGCAGGGAGAACCAAGTATAATCTCAAGTGACGTTATGGAGGAGTCACAGCGGATGCAATTTCTCCCTCATAGCCTCCAAAATGTAGGAAAAAGGTTTCCATTAGATTTCAGAGCTTTTTTTAAAAAACTCTACACAAGTCTTCTACCTAAAACTCAAACTTCTACCTAAAACTGATGCTTTCCTCCTTATAAAGTCACCTACGATGTCCCCAGAGGTCAGAAAACAGTTCTTGGCGTCTCACAGAAGAGTGAGGACAAATATACAAACATTTCAGCCAGGTTCAGATCATTCACCACCAGACATTAAGAGGCATTTCTGGTTTGGAGAATCCAGCAGCATCCCCTCCCTCGAGTCAAGGACTGAAGACAGGTGGGTGCAGCCTGGCAGCACCCAGAGATGGGTGCTGTGACCTCCCCTTTGTGCTGAAGGAACATCACTGGATTTAGTGCAGCCTGGGGGCAGCAAGAGAAGAGTCAGCCCTGGGGGCTTGTGATGGTAGAAGGTGGCCCCCAAGTGACCAAAGTCAATTTCTTGGACTGAAATTAAGAGGGTTTTTCCTGACCATTAATGCTGTTGTGCAGCTGCAGAAACAAAGGACTCGGTAGCAACTGGAAGTTAAAACAAACAAAAAAAAAACCAACCCCACCAACATAGAATCATGGAATGATTTGGGTTGGAAGGGAATTTAGAGATTATTCCATTCCACACCCTGCCGCAGGCAGGGACACCTTCCATGACCCCAGGCTGCTCCAAGCCCCATCCAACCTGGCCTTGGACCCTCCCAGGGATGGGGCAGCCACAGCTGCTCTGTGCCAGGTTCTCCCACCCTCCCAGGGAGGAATGGTGACATTTAAGATCAGGCAGCACTGGCACAACCAGAGCCCCTCCCCTGGAACCATCTCCTGGTCTGCCCCATGGCCATCAGTGCCATGTCCCAGCCCCTGCAACCCCCCCAAAGCCTTCCCTGCACCCACCAAACTCTGCCTGTGTCCCGGGGTAGATGATCCTGAAGACATAATCCGTGGCTTCGTCATCTTCCTTGTCGGATGCAGACTCGGAGGAGCCCTGGGGGCTTCGCTTCCTCAGTTTGGGAAACACCTTTCCCTGGAGGAGCAGAACGTGCCCTTCACCAGCCACCCAGCCTGACCAATCCCCTCCCCAGCTCCTGCCCCCCATGCTTTGCCACGTCTGCACATCCTGAACAAGTTTCCAGTGGCAGGTGAATCCATAACCCCGCTGGGCACAGGGTAAATACAGCCCAAAAAACCCAACCCTCATGGGCAGCCCTCCCACACCACCCCCCCAGCTGTCCAGAAGGGTCTGTTGAGCTGGGCAAGGCCATGAGCTAGACCCAAACACATGAATTTTGCTGTTTTAAACACGGCAGCCACTAATGCCAGGCAGAGTGGGCACATGGGAACCCCAGCAGGAACAGGCACCCACCTTTCCCCGCTGTGACCAGAGGGGTGGATCCAGCTGCCCGTGGGGCAGGAGGCCATTCTCCAGGCAGGACAGGAACTGCAGCAAGTGTCCTCCACGGGGGAAGCGCAGAGGTGGCCTCTGGATGCCATCCTGGCTCACCAGGACAACCGTGCCACCACTGTCTACTGTTGGCAACAGTGAGAGCAGGCACAGCCATCAGGGAGGGAAACAGCACAGGCAGAGGGCAGGAAAAGCTCAGGGAATGGAAAATAAGGACTTTCTTCCTTGTGTGGATTCTCCTCTAAGTCCATGATAAGCCAGGCCCTGGAAAAGGCTTGCTGGGATCACTCCCTTGGAAATCAGAGCCCTGCTCTGCAGGGAGCACTCCCAGCCAAGCACCACAGCCAGGAGATGGGGAAAGACTTTCCTGGAAGCACTTAAATCATGGTGACCACCCAGAGCTCTGGGCATCTGCCCTGGAGCCAAAGCAGAACCATGGCAGGGGTAAGGGATGAAGTGGCAGGGTGTGACAGCCCCCAGCAGCCCCAGCTCTGGCCTTACCTTGCTGGTGACAGTGCAGGTACACGATCTCCTCCAGGCGAATGGTCATGGCATAGTCCCAGTACACGCTGGAACAGAGGCACAGGGAAGCTGTGAGCCTCGAGGGTGTGAGAGGCTCTGCTGCTGCTCACTGCAGCTCCAAATCCTGCTCCAGATCCCCTGGCACCAGGCAAAGCCACAGAAAGGATGAGATCCCGGAGCAGTGATGCCAGCCTGATGAGTGACAACATCCCTCCAGAACCAGGAACTGTCCCTGTCACCTGAGCCAGCCCTGTCCTGCCTGTCCTGGGTGGCTTCTCTGCCCTCACACTGTTCCCAGACACAAGAAATGTGTCCATGGATCATGGCAACTGCAGGGAGGGACTGGAGCCCTGCAGAGCTGAGCACACTCCTCTGAGCACCCCAAGAATCCCTCAGGAGCCCCAAGGAAATGTGCAGTGAGGTCCAAGCTTGGGCTGCTGCTCTGCCCTGGAGATGGGAAATAAACCCTCACAGTTTGTGGGGTTTTTTCAGAACTCACAACAGTTTTGGTCTCAGCTGCTTCTGTTCAAGAACTGTCTCAGCACAGGCACCTCGAGGTGTCTGAGCAAGTTTAGAGCATGCTGGAGAGCTGGTGGCCACCAGACAGAGCAGAGAGGCAGGGTCCACCCCTGTGGAGAGCCCAGCACTGCTGTCCAAGGGTGTCAGCACTCAATCACATCCCACTTCTTCGCAACAAAGCAAATTTCCAGATTTTGAGCAGCAGCATCATCTGCCACTTCATAAAAATAGTGCTTAAATAACATTAAAAACAGCTCGTGAAGGACAGGAAGGTGTGCAAGAGTCACTCCTTGTACAGTCATACTCACTGTGCCATCTGCCTCCTCTCTTCCTTGGTCACGTCTTGACACTGGGAATTTTTAGAGTTTAGGCTGATGCCCAAGGCAAGACTCAGAAAAGGAGTGTAGAGATGAAAACAGATTTTAGGGGAGGGCACCAAGCACAACTGAACGGCCCAGGGGCCAAGAAGAAAGGGGAGATGAAAAAAAGCACAGGTAAACAAAACCCAAAAAGCTACAACTGGCAATGAACAAAAGTGAGACCAAGTTTTGCTGAAGAAGTTCCCTGCTCTAGGTCGATGCATCAGTGTCCTAAACGCTCCCACTTCCCTGGAGCCAGGAAAAACCCGGGAACACAGTGTGCTAGGAGGGAGGGCAGGGAAAATCCCTCAGAAAATCCCCCAGGGCAACAAATGAAACCACTTTGTGTGTTTTGGAGCAAGTCCCACTCCTTCCCAGCAGAGACACATCTCACACCACCTCCTGTCACCCTCCCACTACAGGCTCAAGGATGATGCTTTAGCTCTGGGAAAACAGTCATGGCTTTGCATCCCAGATCCAAACCATGACCCAGGGGAACATTTCCCCCCCTGGCCTGGCATACTCAGAGCCAGTCACCTCTTCTCGTAGTCCAGGTCCCCCACAGAGCCATTCATCAGCTGGTTGGGGGTCCACTTGAGTGCCATGATGTCAGCAGTCTGGTGAAGGGACAGATATCCCGGGATTGCTTCCATGTCATCTCTCTTGGGAACAGAAACACAGCAACACCGTGAGCTGGAAGGTGCCAGAAGCAAAACTGCAGCCCCGTCATGGCCCCTGACACAGCCCTGCTCAGCACCTGAGCCCACCCAGTCACACCAGGGAGAAACCCACTGGAAAACCTCCTAGCAGAGACTCCAGGACACCTCAAAGCCTTGGAAAAAGGCTGACAGCAACTGCCCAGCATGGAAAACGTAATAGCTCCACCTAAAAGCAGTTTGCACTTCATTTATTTGACTACAAGAAGCAGGAAGGGACAGCAGGAGGAGTTTTGTGGTAAAGAATGGGCAGGGAGAGGAGCCTGTGTTTCTACCAGACTGGAGCAGAGCTCTTCCATCCCACTGGGAGGATCTGTATCACCAAGGCCTCCACAAACACAGTCCACCGACTGTCTTCCCAGGTTAAAAACATACTTTTCTCCACCCAAGAGCAATTTGGGCTAGAACAAGGAGGAGCAGAGCAGTGTTCCCCAGGCCAGGTTTCCCAGCAGGAGCTCACCGGCTGCACCAGGACGTTGTTCTTGCCGTACAGGAGCGTGGCTCGGGAATTCTGGTGCAGGGACTCCACGTAGTCCCTGGCAGACAGGGATGGCCTGTCATCCATGCTGCCACTGGAATGTCTTTTCTGAATCTGCAAGACACACGCCCACAAATGTGAGGTGAGCACAGAAATCCTCTGGCTTCCCAAAAGCTTCTCTTGGACCTCATTCCCTCCTCACTTACACACTTATGACAGTCACTACTAGAAATCTTTCCCTCAGGGTCCTCTAAGGGGATTCCTGACTCTGTCCAAGCTCAGAGAAGCCCCAGGAGTGAGCTTTGTTTGCAGCACACAGAGCAAATTCAGCTTTCTGGTCGTACACGATGGTCCCAGGGCACACAGACCCTGGGATGCAGCGCCAGGAGGGGCTGGCACACACCAGTGCTCTCATGGGCCACATTCCCAGCCCCTCTGCCTCAAAGACTTCCCTCATCAGAGGGCTCCACAAGCAAAGGGAGCCCAGATCCTGGGTCTGGGAGGAGCAGAGGGAGGTTTATCCCCACTCACACAGAGTGCTGGGCGCTTGGTGGGTGAGTCCTGGCGGCAGTGGGAGCTGTGGATCCGGTGCCTCTGCACCAGCTCATCTGCAGAGGGGTCTGTCCAGAAGTGGTCAGCAGTCTTCATCTTCGTGTATTCCAGTGCACAGGGCCCCACTGTGGAGAGGAACACCCCAAACATAAAGGAGTCATCCTTGATCCCACAGCCGTGGTCACCTCCCGGCTCTGGAGATCACAGATTTGGGAGCGTGGGTTTGGAAAGCAAGGAGGGAAAGCAAGTAGAGAAAGTGTTACCCAATAAAGATGCAAGAATTGGCCCATCCACAGGATCCATCAGGAGAGCTTCCTTCTCATAGTACTTACTAGGAGAAATAAAGGACAGCAGAATGCTGGAGCACTGCAAAGTTACAGACAGTGGTTTAAATCCCTGTCATGCCCTTCTCTTTCTGTAGCTCTCCTTGATGGGGAGAGGGCAAGAAGTCCTAATTTCTCAGGCCAGCTGAGAAATTCCTGGGGAACAGCAACCCCCCTGCAGCACATTTCAAGCATCACCATCTCCTAACTAACCTGTCCCAGGACAGGACACCTGAGCATGCAGATCCCAGAAGACAAGGACAATGCAGCCATCACCAGGGCCAGTGTGGACTGTCTGTACTTCAGGGAGTGCACAGTGGTCACCAGCACCAGGACATCCCTCAGAGTCCCCACGATGGGCACTGAGTGACACACCTGGCCTGTGCCATCCAGGGACCTCCCTGGCCCTCGTGGATACTGATGTTGCTCATTCCCAGTGCCATGGAGAGGGACATGAGTGTCCCTGTGCTCACCTGCTGTTCTCCACCAGGTAGTGCACGATTTTATCCAGCACCTTTTCGAAGAGGGCTGTGCGGATCCAGAGGTGTTTGATGGCCTGAGGAGACAGGTTGGGCATCTTGGGCACCTTGCGCACGTTCTCCGGGACCCCCTGGGCTTGGTTTCGCCTTTAGAGGTACAAGACAAGAGACAACAACACCACAGGCTCACCCCTGAACTCTGAGGGAGCCCAGGACACTCCCGCCACCAGGGGTTTGGGACCAGGAATTTCCTGGGACAGAGCTCTGGACGTGCTTCCTGTCCCATCCCTGCTCCAGAGGAGCCACAGCTGCATTTGAAACCAGAGGCCACTAAATCAGTTCCCCACTGTAAAATCCCCCCTCTCCCTCAGCAGAGTCCTCCAGCCCACACATCTTTCCAAGGCTGAGCTCACTGGCAGAGCAGCTCATCTTAGCACAGCTTAAAATTCCTGCCCGCAGGTAGCTGCTCCATCCATCTCCCCGTTAATTGTCCAAGGATGAGTAATCCTCTCCCAAACAGCAGCTGAATTACTGCAGGTTCAAGCCCTGCACACTGAGACAGGCCAAACGTGGTTCCAGCTGGCTTGGTGAACTGCTCCATAAACTGTGACAGCTCAGGAGCAGCGTGCTCAGCTGTCCCTGAAGCACCAGAGCAGGGCCAGAGTCAGAACTTGTCCACCTTTGCTTAAACCACAACCACACCTCAGAACAGCAACCAGTTTGGTCAAGATACAAAACACCCAGCAGAAGACTGAAGGAGGCTCAAATCGGACCCAAAGCACACCTCCCACCCCGAAACCCGAGTGAGCAGGGAGGACTGGCAGCCACGCTGGTGCCTTACGCGTTCTCAATGAGCTGCTCCAGGTCCTGCACCTTCCTGCAGAGCTCCTCTGCCAGGGGGAAGCTCTTGCCCACCTTCATGAAGAGCGCTGCGATCTTGTTGCTGCGCAGGAAGCCGGCCGCCCTCCGCTTCAGCCCGAACAGCACACAGCATTCCACAGCAGCTGCAGAGAGAACAGGCCCCAGGAGCAGGGTATTCCCAGCTGGAAGGACCCCCAGGGATCATGGAGCCCAGCTCTTTGAGTGATTGGCCCATCAGTGGACACAGGGTTATTAGCACAATGTGATCTTGGCTTTATTAGCACCGTGCTCTACCCAACTGGGCCAAGCTCAGGAGCACCTTCCCCACAGAGCCAGGCTGAGAGAGTTGGGGCTGGTCAGACTAGGGAAGAGAAGGTTGTGTGGAGACCTCACAGCACCTCCCAGGATCTGAGGGGACCACAAGAAATCTGCTCATCAGGAGCCCTCCTTCTAAACCAGGTTGCTCTAAGCCCCATCCAACCTATCCTTGAACATGGATGGAAGCTCCTAAAACTCCTCAGACAGTAAATCTGAAGGCAGAGACATCCCCACCTTGACTTCAGGAAATTGTAATCCCATCCCACATAGGAATTAACAACAAGCAGCACAGCTTCTCCAGACAGGGCAAGTGCTGTGCTGTGCTGGGCAAACAGGCTGGCACTCTCCTTGTGGATTTCTTGTGGATTGTGGAGAAACCAGCATCTCCCTGAGGTTTTCCCTTTGGCTCAGTCTGAAGGATGGACCAGGATGGGAAAGCTCAGGAGCAAGGACAGGCACATTGAGGGTTTCTAAAGCAGCACAGGAGATGGGGCAATTTTCCCCAAAAAAAATCTCAGTGTTCATACAAACATTTTTCTGAAAAGCTGAAAGGAACAAAGAACCTGGGGATAAACCACAGGCCATGCCAGCAGCTCAGTCTGGCTTTGGGTACTCTGTTGGCACTCGGGGACACAGGAATTCATCAAGCCCCTGTGGAAGGCTCCATGTCCTGGACTCTGCCCAGAGGCACTCACCAAACCCCAGTGAGTGTCCAGACAGCCCCAGACACCTTCCCTGTCCTGCCATGGTGAGCAGGGATCCCTGGAATCAGCGATGACTCCACAGAAACACAAACACATGCACAGATAGCTCATTCCCAAAGTCCCCTGGGAGGGCTCAGGATGGATGTCTAGTGCCAAACACAGACTGATTAAACGGGCTGATCAAAGCACTGGAAAATCACACAGACCCACAGTCCTCAGCCCCTTGATCCAGGTTCTGCTCCCTCCTCCCTGGGAAGCCAGAACTGCTGAGCCGAGCCCATCAGATGCTGCTTCACCTCCTGCCTGGAAAGGAACACTTCCCTACAGCTGAACAACTCCATGGAGACACAGGAAAAGGCATTCCATGCATCTCCATCACAGCAGCTGGGAGAAGCTCATTATCCTGCCCTGCTCCTGAGCACAGCTCCATGCCGAGCAGCAGCATCCGAGGGGTGGTGAGACACAGCCTGTGCTGGCAGAACAGCACCAGATTTGGGCCAGCCCAGCCCTGCTGGCCCCCAGCAGCCAGGCAGAGCCACTGCAGGGACATCTGGCTTTGAAACCAGGCCCTGCACCGGCCCTCCCAAAGCCCAGAGGGCTCCACCTGCCCAAGGATTATGTGCGGCCACAAATAAAATAAAACCCAAACTGCTCCACGGCTTTGCCAGAAAAGCCAACATCTCCCTCATTTGTCCCATACTCCATGGATGACATGCAGGTGACAAACGGCCCCACCTGCCTGAGACTGCACCCAGGGGTGCTCATTTGGAGTGCCCAGCTCAGGCTGGTGCTGAAAGCTCAGGGACCCACAGAGGGGTGAGCAGCCAGGGCTGCTCCTGCCCAGCTGCACTCCCAAGAGAGTGAGCTCCCAGTGCCACCAAATTCCATATATCCATTCCAAATGCCCAGCAGACAAATGGGAGCACTGGTGCTCTCAGCTCACGGGCAGCACATCCCAGCTCCAGCCAGGCAGGGAGAAATCTCAGCTCCTGAAAGGCCTCTGGCACAGAGCACCAAGACAGAGCTGTCAGCAGCATCTGTTCCCAGTGCCAGATCTGAACTTATGCAAAACACCACTCCTGCTGGCAAAAACACAGGGAAACGTGCAGCTTCCATAGGAAAAACTTTCCCCTCGCTCTACTAAATCCGGGGGTAATGGTAGGATTTTAAAATCAGAGTTCTGGAGCTCAGTTGTGTCAGGATATACAGGATACAATCTACAGCAGACACACATGGTGCAGGAGCCCTGCTCAGCTCCTCCCAGGTAAGGGGGCAGCTCTGACTCCTGGCAAAAGACCGAAGATATTCCTGAGCTGCCCAGAGCTCTGACACATCCAAACCCCTCGGGCTGAGCAGCCTTGGCTGACGTGGGCACCAAACCCTGGCTCCCCATCAGCCTCGCAGGGCAGCCTGGATGTGACAGATGCCAGCTCATGTTTGTCTGCTCCAAACTCCCCCTAACAGCCCCCAGAGGGGCCTGGGAGCTGCTGCCCTTCCCTGCCAGACCACTGGCTCCATCCAGAGGGGTTTGTGCTATGCTGGCTGTGCACAGGGCTCCGTCAGGAGGGCTCTGCTGGGAAGGCAGCTCTTCTCTCTCCAGAGAAAAGGGCAGCTCTGGCAGCCAGAGCCAGGCTTGCAGCACGCTCTGCTTGGCAGGGAAAGAGGTTATTTATAAGCTCACCCAGCTCCTGGAGAGCCACAACACCAGGGAAGCTGCAGCAACCATTCCAGTGAGAGGAACAGAGCAGGAAGGGGACACCGGGAACCAGGGAAAGGGCAGCAGCACCTTAAGAGGCCAGAAGGAACCAAGGAGCCCTTCGTGCCTGGGTGCCTCAGCTCCCTGTTGCAGGAGCCTATAAATAATCCCAGGCTGAGGAGCCTCGTGCTGCACAGAAAAGCAGGGAATGAGTCACACCTGGAAGTCTGCTCTGCTTTTTCGATGCCACACAGGAGCCATGGGCTGGGAACAGGCTCCTGTGTCTCTGATGTGAGGGCAGGAAAGGAGAAAGCCCAGCCTCCTTTCCCTAAACTCTATTCTGTAACAGCAAAGTAAAGATCTGGACTTGACAGAACTTTCAGTTGAATCAATTCTCAAGGGAATTTAAAAATAAAATATTATTTCTAGCCCTTCCTCAACGGCTGCACACACTGCCAGCATCCCTCCTTCTTTTGACACATATTTTAAGCACAAAGACCTCAGGGATTCCATCCTCTGGCACTTCCCCAGCCCAGGGTGCTGGAGTGTGTTCCCAGGAATGGCACCTGGAGGGCACAGCACCTAAACCCCAGTGCAGGCCAGCACGGGAGACTCACCACAGAAGGAGATGATGTGGCTGCTGTCCTCATGCACAAACTTCCTCGTCACAGCCTCCTCCATGATCTGCTTCACCTGCAGGACAGGTTGGGGAAAACATGGAATTTCAGCCATGGACCAGAGCAAGGAGCCCTGCAGTGGGGTGGGTGCACAGGAACCTTTTCTGCTCCCAGGTTTTCCCAATAGCACAGGAGATCTCACAAAGGATTGATGCAGGTCTGGCTGCTGAGCAGCACCAGCTATTTCAAAAAGTCAGATATAAAAAAAAGGGTTGTTTCATTTTTGAGAAACTTCACAGTAGGAAAACGATGAGCTGAGAACTAACTGAGGGGACTGAGCATCACTTAGATAAAAGTCATCTAAGAAAGGTACCCAAATCTCATATTTAAGGTTTTTACAGCATTGTTCTGTTCTCTCATTTTGTTTGACAAATTTCCTGTGACACAGATGTCCCAAATGACTGCAAGTATCCATCAGTGCCTAATTCAGTGATCACCTGGCACCAGCTGTGCCCAGGAATTCCATTTGCACAGCAGTGCCAGCAGCTCTGCCCTCTCTGACTCACCACTGGCACTCAGCTGATCTAGAGGAAGCTGTCACTTAGTGCTCATCAGAGGCACGATTAGGGGGCAAAAACAAATAGGACCCCACACAAATTAGGAGGGTATTTTTTGCAGGGAGCAGACAGGAGGTCAGACCTGCCAGGTCGGGTCTGGCAGCAGAGTGGTGACTTCCATCCCCAGCTGTCACTCTCCCTAATCCTGCTGCAACCAGCCAAAGCCCAGCTGAATCTTTGCTCCTTCAGCATTCAGCTCCCAACCCCTTCTCCTTTCAAACACAGCTGCCAGCATGCCTGGATCTCATCTTCCAGTGCCTCTGTAACATCTTGGTTTTGGAAAACACAGGGAAAATGTTTCCAGCACAGAGCTGAGGGTGTGAAGGAAGCTCTGCTTAGCAAAGTGTTCTCCCTGAGGGCACAGGGAGGAGGGAAATACAGCAGGTCAAGACTTGGCCAAGCAAACCTTGCATGAATGAGAGATCTTTAATGGCATCATTTGGGGAATTAAACGCCTTTGCAAGGTATAATCAAAGTCAGTTATGCACAGCTGACAGCTCCATAAAGGAAATCCTGAGTGTGGATTAAGAGCAGAGTCTGTGAGCCAAGAGCTGCTCTGTGTCAGAGCCACCAGGTGAGATCCCAGCACTGCTCCCTGCTCCATGAGCAGCAGAGCCCTGAGACTTCCCTGGGTGCCAGCAGCTCGGAGGAGCTGGTACTGACTCAGGAAATCACAGCAAGGGATGTCACTGAGATGTGGAACTCGGGACTGGAGTGCTGGGAATTCCTCTTGGCACAGCATGGTCCAGCTCCTGCATCTCCCACATCCCAGCCCTGAGCTCAGAGCAGTGACTCCACCTGCAGGAACACCCCAAGGACCAGGATAAAGCTCCACCTTCCACCTTTGTGTCCTAAAACTGCAGCTGTCCCTGCTCTGGGCACCGCCTGGTGCTCCTTCATTCCTTGTCTCCCACCTACAGTTTTCCCCTTTCCCATGCTGAGCACCAGGGAAGGGGCAGCTGCAACCCTCACTGAGGGCTCCTTGCTCCAGCACCATTTTATTTTACATTTCACCAACAAAAACAGGGACAGAACAAGTCCCAGCAAGAGGAGAGGAGCCTCAGTCTCCCACACATCCCTCAGCCTTGGCTGCAGGAGTGGATCAGGGATGGGAAGCAGCACACACCTCGTGTCCACCAGCACCCAGGTGCTCCCCAGAGCTTCCCCTTTTTCCTCCTCCTGGAATTCCAGGTGTCCACCAAAGCCTGCCCAGCCCAGGAGCCATCCCTGGGAGCAGCCCTGGTAGGGAAGTTCACATCTTGGGGCCCTTAGGGATTCCCTGAAATGTTGGCTCTCCCAGCTGGCTGAGCCACCCTTGTCCAGATGGCTCCTGACCCTCACCCAGGCAGGCTGAGCTTCCTCTGTCAGCAGGGCACATCCAACTGACCTCCCAGCAAATGATGGCACACAGATATTAAATGTACACTCATGGCTGCACCCCTCAAAATACACCTGAAAAATCAATGTACAGAGTTATGTCTTTACCAGCTTCTGATTCAACCAGGAAATATTCCAATATAAGCATATTCAAATATAAGTATATTCCAATATAAATATTTATTTAGAAATACCCCAATATAAATATATTCAAATATTTCTTTGAAATTTCAACCTATTGGCACAATGCCTGCAGTGCCTTCCCCAGGGCAGTGACCATCTGCCTGTCCTGGGGACCATCCAGGACAGCAGGACCCGGCTCTGACTGGGCATTTCAGTGCCAACACTGCACAAACCACCTGCACACTCGAGGCACAAACAAAACACCTTCCAAGAGACGCAGTTTAGTGGAAAATTACTCATTACAAGTTTGTTTTTTTTTTAAAAATTGCACCGCGTTGGCTGAGGTTGTAACGCTAAAAATAATAAAGGACTGGAAGTGTGTGACAAACACAAACAGCAGCCCCAGCAGGTAGAGGCCAGAGAGACAGACAAAATAAGGGATATCTTGGAATCCTGGAATGGTTTGGGTAGAAAGGACCTTAAAGCTCATTTTATCCCATGGGCAGGGACACCTCCCACTAGCCCAGGTTGCTCCAAACCCCATCCAACCCGGCCTTGGACACTTCCAGGGAACAGAGCCGAGAGATCCCAACCTTCTCTATGTACCAAGAAAGTTTTCCAACAAAACCACTTTACATCTGCCCAAACAGACACTGTTGGCATCTGTAGGACAGCTCAGAGCCAGAGACCCCCAAAACTCCTGGCAGATCCCAAAGGACTCTCCCATTGGGAGCAGCCCTCCACAGCCAGCTGGGATCTGCCAGGAGTTTGTGACACCCCGGGGACATCCATCAGCTCAGCCACACTTGGCTCCCTCCACAGAGAGGACTTGAACAGCCTCTGAATGTGCTGCATTCCAGCATTTTAATGCTAATTCTCAGATTGAAGCCAGAACAATCCCAACAGATGAAGCTGCCCACTCTGGATCTCATGCCAGCCTAGAGAAATGAGATGTTTGCTCTTCTTTTATTAGAAAGGAAATTAAAACAGAAACTAATAATTTAGCTGTAGGTAAACTCGAGAGGAATATCATCAAGTGTTCCACAACAGCACAAACAACCCCCTGGCTCCAGCTGTGAGCACAGGACAAGTCCCCTGGAAAGTGAAATCAAACCCTCACTTGTCCCAGGCCTCAGGGAGGGATGAAGGCTACAGAATTCCCAGGGATATGCATCATCCAAAGTCCAGCTTTGCTGTCATTCACACTGCTGGAATATTGTCCCAGCCACAGCCACCACTGAGGTGCAGGGACCAGGAGCAAACCAAGAACTCCAGGTTTAATCAGTCCAAGGCAATATTCACTCACAACTGTTTGACCTGGTCACATTTTTCCCTATAGAACCTGTACTCTGGATCATTCAGGGATGTTTGCAGACTATTTTCCTGCCTCTTGCAAAGCCTCTCACTGGTTATTAAGGCATTTCTGTGGAAGCACAGCACCTCCTGTCTATTTGGCCACGCTCATAACTCTGTGAAATTGTTTACAGCAGCCAGATGCAAACAGAGTCCCCAGGGAGTTCCTTTTCCCAGTCCTGTTCCAGGATCAAGCTCACTCACGTTGCCACAGGCTGAGGGCAGCTGTGGGGATGCTCCTGGTCACCAGATCCAGGAATGGGCCTGCTTGCCAGATCCAGCACCAAAAAACACCTGGATGAGCAAAAAATGTGGAGCCAAAGCAGTGGGAGAGCATCCCACCCCAAACCCAAAGGATTTACAGCAAAAACAGAGATGGAGAAGATGGAGAACTGCAGCCATGCTCTGCCACTTCTCCAAGAGTTCACTGGCTGACCACGATAAAAAAATCCCAGTTAATTGTGCTTGCACCAGTTAGAACACCCCCAGCTGCAGGGCACAGGCACCACTTACACCCAGACACATTTTGGTGGCCCCTGGCACGAGGGGACAGCACAGGGACAGCTCTGATGGCAGCAGGCACTTGCCTTGAAAGCCATTTGGCAGCTCCCTACCCTTGCTGCCTCCAAAACATCGATCACCCTCCAGCCCACTGAGACCTCTGGCTTTTCTAAAAGTCTTATTTCATTATTTATGACCACTTGCTGAATAAAACATGGCAGCTCCTGCAGCTGAGGGATCCTCCACGTGACACACAGCAGGGAATTCCAGGCCAGCCCTTCCCCAGGAACCACATGTGCTCACAGCTGGGGACTGGGATGAGGCTCCTTAGGGGATGAGGCACCAGAAGAACTCGGAATATTCGTGCAGTTTGCTGGGGAAATGAATTTAAAATATATTAATGGAAGGATCTATAATGCAACATTGCACCCTGGGGTACACAGGGGTGATCCCAGCCACGTGTACTTGCTGATGGTGTTTTGCACCAGACTTTCTCCACAGTGAATCAACTTTTGGCCAAAAATCCGTGCTTACAACACTAATTTAAGCTGCCTAAGATCACGTTGTAGCCGGTTCTATTCCCGTTGTGCACATTTCCATGCCATCTGTGGGCACTGCTCGCTGTAAATGCTCAATACAGACATTTAAGGAAACATTTAAGGCAAACTTTAGTCATTTCTGTGTTTCCAGCACATCCAACCTCGAAGCCAGGCTCTGCTCTCACCACATCCCAAAGCTCCTGCTTTTCCCAGGCAGTGGTGTCACCCTGGTGAGTGTTTTGGATTCACTGAAATGTGGCAAAGGATGATGCTGAAACCCAGGGCAACTTCCAGCTCCAAACTGCCCTCAAGTCCTGGATCTGTGCAAAGCCAGGTGTTCCCATGGCAACAGCCAGGATGCTGGGAGGGAGGAGGGCAGGAGATTTTGGCAGCAGAGGACAGAGCATCCCCTGGCCCAGGGAAGGTGTGAGGAAGGGGGAAAAGCAGCACAAAAACTGCTCTGGGGATGAAAGCTCAAGCCAGGGGTTTCTGGAGCACGAGAGCTCTTGTGCAAAGCCCTGCTTTTATCTTGAAAAGGAGAGGAAATGGTCCCCAGTGATCAGTGCTGCTCTTCAGAGCAGATCGATGCAGGCAATCGAGAAATGCTGCATTAAGGGCCCTCTGTTCTCTCCTGGTACAGAAATATTTGAAAAAGGCTGCCCTGGGTGCTTGAAAGACATCACAGGGTCCCTCTGCCAACAGCAGCTTTCATTATCAATCTGCAACTCATCATCCTCATCCTTATCTTGCCTGAACACTTTTGACAGCTACACAAAGGCCTTTTCCCTTTTATTTATTTTTTTTTAATAAACTGGCCTCGAGAACACTTAAAGCTCTCAACATTAATTTTTCAAATCCTAGTAACATTAAATTAATTTACAATTTTCTACCCATCCAGAATGAAATAGCTGGCACTGACACCTGCAATCTAATATTTTGGAATGGCAGGCACACAGAAAAACAAACCCAAGCTGCAAAAACATTGCTCTTACCAGTCATTTGTGTTATTTAGCCACAAACCAGGCAACATGGCTGCAAAGCAGGGGCTTCTCTGAAAGGGTGGGAGGAAGAGACTGACTGTTGTTCCCATGACACATGATGAAGGAATTAGTCAACAGCTACACAGTGACAACCATTCCAGCTACTGAAAAATAAACTGTATATCTGGCAGAAGACAAGCAGGCTGTGGTGAACCCCAATTTTTGAAAGAATTCTAAGAACAGGCAGCAAAATGTTCAATCCAGGTTTAACAGCTACTGATGAGTAAAGACTCAGAGGTGCTTCCTGAGTGGCAAGTTAAACATAAACTAAGTTTTTTCAGACCAAGATGACTGTTTGCTTTCATACAGCACCCAGCTTTTCACTCAGCTCACATTCCAGGGACACGTGTGCAGGTGGATTGCACAGGTAACACCTGCTTCCCCTCCCCTGTGCCTGGAGGGAATTCAAAACACACCTCAGGACTCTCCTCTGCTCACAACAAAACTTGTAAAACAACGGGAGGGACACAGGATGCAAGGGGAATACTTCTAGTTAAATACTTCTAGTTAAAAACCCCTCCAAACCTGGGTATTTCAGGCTCTGGGTTTGTAAAAAAGCCTCATTCCATCTGATAAAAGCTCTAAAAAAAATCAGAGAATGTTGGTCCTGCTGCTTATCCTGCAGAACAGGACACAGAATGCCTCACAAAGTCAGACTTCACTCCTTCCCTTGCAGCCTGCTGACAATCAGTCAATTCTGCAGCTTCCAGGGTTGGTTTGATTTATTGTGACCATATGGGGTGGAGGAAGAAGATGGTGACAGATAACACAGCTCATCTCAACCTGCACATCCACTGCAGCACAGGACTTCTCCAGAATCCAGTGCCTTAACCATGGCAACAGCCAAATACTGAGGGCTGTTCAGTGCCCTGGGTAATTCCAGTTTATTGTTTCTGTCCCTGCTCGGATCAGACCTCCTTCCCAGTGTTTGCCTCACTCAGTTATGGCCCTAGGGTGACAGACGTGGCACAGCTCCCCAGGGACAGCCCTGCCTGTCCCTGTTCTCAGCTGGGCTCACCTGAGGGCCCTGGCAGCTCACACAGAGCCCTGGATGGAGCAAAACCAGGCGTGGCCTCGTGAAATGAGAATAATACAGGTTTGAGAAAGGTTAAAAAATCTGGGAGTGCGGAAAAAATAATCTCCAAATTTCTGCAACTGGCCCTTTCTACTGCTCCTTGGAGGCTGCACAAGCTCCTGACTTAATCTGAGGTCAGCCTAGAAGAGGAAGAAAAAAAAGCAAAAGAAAAACCAAAAGCATGATCAGGGAGCAACAGGCAGAAGAATGCCCCACCTGCTCCTGGTTTCAGGGATGGTGCTAAATAATTAACTCCATAACCTACAGGACCATGTTTCCCCAAGTTTTTAATTCCTGCCAGAGCAAAGGAGGGCACAGGTCCTCCATGGAATTCTCCCATCTGTGTGCTCCCATTGCTGCACCCAGCCCCTGTCCAAGCTCAGCACTTCCAGCAGCAGTGGAAGGCAAATCCCAATGGAATGGCAACCACTGGTACCTGCACAGGCAGGGAACCCACATCGACATCCTGAACGATGGGATCACCAGGAAAAATCCTCTGCTCTGTGTCAGCACCAAGGAGCTGCTAGAGAGAGCTGGAACGTGTCAAGCACCCAGGTCACAGCCCCATGGTGGCACCTGACAGGGCAGGAGGGCTCTCCCCACGCACCCCTTCCCTCCCTCACATTCACCAAACCCACGTTACCTTCCCAAAATCCAGCAGAAGGGCACGGGCCAGCCCCAGCCCTGCTCCCCGAGGCACCAGCTCCACTTTCCCCCAGGACACAGGGAGGGAGCAGAGCCGGGCACTGAAGGCCAGCACAGGAGCAGCCCTGGCTCCCACCCTGCAGCAGCTGCCACAGACAGCAATAATGAGATGGCAGCTCTATCCACAACGCCAAATAAATGTCATACCCTTTTCCTGGTTTAATAGCTGTTGCTGAGGCAACCAGGAGTATTCCTTAGCACCACACCCGGCACAGGATTAAAGTGGGAAGTGGTCTGGATGGGCAGCGCTGTGACCCTTCCCGAACCCACCACCCACGGCTCTGCTTATCCCGACTCCAAGCAGCGTCTTCCACTCCCCAGGAGCCTGTAAACCGGATAGCGAGATGCTCGTAACACCAGAAACAAAACACCACACACGCAGCCCCCCCTCCGGCATCCCGGGAGGTGACCTGCAGGCACAGAGCGTGGGCAGGACACGACAGCAGCTCCCGGTGACCCAGCGCTTCGGCACCGGGCAGGACCGGGCTCCGTGACTCGACGGACCAGGTGTAACACACGGGATAAACACGGATAAAACAACGCACAAACTAACAGAGTTAAAGATGCCTGAGAAGAGGGAGCACAGCGAGATGCGGAACGCCATCACCCTGCACTGGGCACACATATTTGGGCCCCCCCCCCTTTTCCTGCCCGGGCTCCCCAGCACCCGCTGCCCCCCGCCCTGCGGGAGAGTTCGTCCCATCCCCGCTCCCAAGGGAAGGATGCAGCACCGGGAGTCGCCCCTTTTTCCCTGCGGAAAATCCCAAGTTGTGGCGTGCTCTGCCCCCAGCCAGAGGCGATTTTCCAAGGATGCGGAGCGCTGGGATACCGGGCACTTGGCGCCGCAGGGATGCTCCTCCACCCCCCGGGACCCGCAACCGCGCCCGGGTGGGCTCGGGGCTAGTTTTTGGGGGGCTCCTAAACCCGCGGCAGCAGCAACCAGAGCCAGGGGATGCCGCGGGCGGGCGGGCCCGGGGCTGTCCCCGGACAGGATCCGCCGCTCCCCGCGGGCACCGGGCCGGGGATGCTCCGGGGGTCCCGCACCCACCTCCTTCTTGACGGTGCGCAGCAGCCGCTGCCGGGTCTCCGCCTCTGCGGGGAAAAATGAGGAGAAGAAACCCATTAGCGCGGCCCTGCCCCGCCACCCCCGGTCCCGGTTCCCGATCCCGGTGCCGTTCCCCCGGTGGCGGTCCCCGCCCGCCGTACCCGCCGGGGCCGCCGCCATGGCCGCGCTCGCTCCGCAGCGCCCGCAGACTGCCGGGCACCGGGCCGGGCCCGCGGGGCCGCACCGGCCCCCGCCCCGCCGGGGAGGGGCTCCCGCCGCCGCCAATCCGCGACCGGCACCGGCACTGGCATCCCGGTACTGCCGGCACCGGTACCCCCAGCACCGGGATCCACGATACTGCGGGCACCGGTACCCCCGGCACCGGCATCCACGGTACTGCCTGCACCGGCATCCCCGGCACCGGCATCCCGGTACTGCCGGCACCCTCAGCACCGTCACCCTCAGCATCCGCACCCCCAGCATCCGCAGCCCCGGCACCGACGCTCCCAGCACCGAGACCCCCGGCACCCCCGGCAGCGGCGGCCCAAGCGGCGACCGGGTCCGGTCCGGTGCTCCCGCGGGTGTCTCAACCGGGACCGGTCCCATGGTGTGAGCACAGCCGTCCCCCAGCTCCCGGGGTCGCCACCAGCCCCCTCAGCTGATCCCCGTTACCCCAGCCAGGTCCGCGCACCCCCGACCCAGCCCCGAGGTGCCAGGGGACAGCGGGGCTGGGTGACACGGGACGGGGAGAGCCCTGGGGGTGTCCCCGCATGTGAGGAGCGCTGGGGCAGTGTCCGGCCTCGCACAGAGGTTCAGGGCTCTGCGGGTCCCTGGCAGGGATGAAACAACCACGTCCTTTCAGGCGTGAGCCATCCGGTGAGCTCCAGCACAACGGGAAGGTGACAATGACCAGACATCCCCAATGCCTTCTCTCAAAATCACACCATCGCAGCCTCTCGGAGAGTGCCCTGCCTGCAGCTCCATTAACATCTCTTCTCTTTTCCTCTTCCCTCGTTTACTGTTCCAGGACATTTCCATAGAAACAGCATCCTGGCTCCTCTGCAGTCCAGTTTCCAATAACTACAAACCGCGTTAGTGCGAGGGCAGCGGCGCCCGGCCCTGCTGCGCTGCACGGCGGCCACCGGCACGGCCCCGCTGCCACCGGGACTCAGCCCCGGCACGGATGGCAGGGACACGGTCACACCCCCGCCACCCCCCAGAGTGACCCTAGAGCTGGGCTGCATCCTCTGCCCCGGAGCTTTTCCTCTCCGGTGGCCCTAAACCATAATCCCAATGGTTCCCTCCACTGCCCAGGCTGGCAGGAGAACAGGAGGGAGCTCTGGCCTTGGGATTTATCCGAATTCAGTCCCTTCTGTCCCTTCTTCCTGGGCCATATCCGTATTTCCGTGTGCTCTGTTTGCTTTTCGCTGTTTATTTACTTGTTAAATACCCGTTAGCAGACGTGGTGGCAGCACAAATGAAACCAGCTTAGGGGAATGTGATTGCTGGACCAGATGGGTCTCAGAATCTTTGGGAGAAAATCGTCTGAAAGAAGCACAGGGACAAGCTCCCCCCAAGCCTTGCTGGTTCCTTTTCCTTGGAAAATTCTGCTTCTCCCCGGATTAAAGACAGGTGGGAGACGATTGGCCCCTGTTTTCTGGAGCTTGGAGAGCTTAAATGAAAGCACGTCGATCTATACTTAATGTGATTAAGTTACATCTCTGAGTATCATGCTAATTAAATTAAACTTCCCACTGCTGCCTCTGCGGCTTAAACAGGATAGTTGTTTTAAGACCACAATTCACTCCCCTGCATTTCCCTGCACGGATGAGCAGGTGGGATAAAAGCATTCTGCTCATCAAGTCATAGTGGTGTTTAGAAACAACTTCTAAAGCAATGGATGTTCAAATTTCAATCTGATTTGAGTTGGATTTAAACTCTGCATTTTCAATCTGAAGTGATTTGTGCTTTGAATAAGGAAAATAACTGGGAAAAAGCAGAAGAGGATGAGGCAATGCACAGACTGTCTGACCACGATGTCTCAAGTGTAGAAACGGGATATTGGGAAGGAATTATTCCTTGTGAGTGGTGAGGCTCTGGCACAGGGTATCCAGACAAGCTGTGGCTGACCCTGGATCCCTGGAAGTGTCCGAGGCCAGGCTGGATGGAGCTTGGAGCAACCTGGGATGGTGGAAGGTGTCCCTGTCCATGGCAGGGGTGGGACTGGGTGATTTTTAAGGTCCCTTCCAACACAACCCGTTCCGTGATCTCCCCAATGACCTCTCCCCCTGCCCTCCTCCCACCTCCAGCAGCTCTTTCCACCTTGCAGCTCCTGAAAACTCACGGAGATTTCAAAGCTCTCCCATCATCGATTTGACAGCGCGGCCCTGACCCGCAGCCGGAGGAGCGCAGGGGCAGCGGCACGGGAGCACCGCGAGCATTCACGGCTCATTCCCCGAGCCCGGGGGGATCTCTCAGGGATGGAGGCACTGAACCGACGGCTCGGCTCAGCCCTGGGCTGGAGCGGGGCATCCGCCGTGCCTGGGAAGCGGAGCGGGGTCGGTGCCTGAGCACAGCACAGACAGCGATGTGCGCATCCCTGCGCTGCGAACCCCGCACGGCACCGGCTCTGGGAATAGCTCAGGGACTGCGGGAATAGCTCCTGGACGGTCCTGCAGGCCCAGCTCTGCCCTCCCCGGGTGGGATTTAATAGCCCGGTGTGAGGGGAACAAGAGGCTGTTCAGGAGAGAAAGGAGCTTGGTTTTAAACAGGCGCCAGAGTTTGAACAGCCGCCGCTTCACACTGGGGAAGGGGTTTCTCCCCGGTGCTCGAGGGATGCTGGGGGTTGTCCCGGCTTCCCACAGACCCCACAGACCCCCGGCAGTCCCTGAGCCCATCTGCTGAGCCCTCCTGAGCAGGGGCAGGACGTGGGCACAGGGGGGTTTCCCAGTGCTCACACCGAGCCATTCCACATAAACCACCTGGAGAAAAGAAGGGGCAGCAGCAGAGGAAGGGCAATTATCCATTATCCATTATTTTTCACAGTTTCTACGGCACCATCTGCCTCAGTTCTGTTATTTATGCCTCGAGATGGTGTTTGGTCAGGGGGTTAAATCCCGCTCCCCCAGTACCCTCCACAGGCAGCCGGGGTTTCTCCCCTTCATCCCAAACCCCCTGGCAGCCCCCACAGGCTCGGCTTTCATCTCCACTGCAGGATTGGGATGCACGGCTCTGGGAAGTCCCAGGAGGGACACAAATCCCTTATGAACCACAGCAGATTATCTGTCCCTCACCTGTGTGCTCAGGCTGGGCTCGGGGGAGCCACCCCGGGGCTGTGCCGGGACCCCCCAATCTCTGCTCGCTCCCCCCCAGCCCAGGGACCACCCTGAGCCCCCCCACCCAACCCCTTCACTCGGGGAAAATCCTCATCGCTCCACGTAAACCCACCAGCGGAAAACTGCTCTATTTCACAGGAGAGGTGTCCAAAGAACAATTATTTCATCTTAAAGCAACAATAACTTCAGGTTCCACAGCAGAGAGGGAGAAGCCTGTGGAGAGCAGCCCACCCTGTGGAGGGAATGACAGGACTGGACCCACTTTTAGGCTTTTCCAACCGAAACAATTCCATAATTCCATGATTCTGTGATTCCATTCTGTGACAGCGCAAGCAGCTGGGCCAGACACACACACACACACACACACACACACACACACACACAAAAAAAAAAAAAAAAAGTGCTTTTAGCTGGCGGTTTCTATCGGGTCTCCGTGTGTGTGCCTGAGGGATTAACAGTGTCCAGAGGCTTCCCGTGCCGGGCAGCTGCGTCACGTCGTCACAGCAACCCGCTCACCATGGCCCTGGAGCCCCGGCTCCATCTCTCCTGTAGTTTCTTTTAATTACAGACGGGAAAGGCTGTGAGAGCCCAGGCTGGAGGCCCCCAGAGCCCCGGGAGAATCTGGTGACCCTGGGTCTGTGCAAGCCCTGCACAGACACGCTTCAGTGCAATGAATTTTGCTGTGAAACTGTCACAGGGCAGAGCGGTGGCTTTGGGGATGCTGCCATCCCCTCCCGGTCACAGTTATTTCACTTTCGTGCGGCTTTTTCCCAGCAACTCACAGCCCAGAGAGACCTGTCGAGCACAGATGGATGAGGTGACCTTTAAAGGTTCCTTCCAACCCAAACCACTCCATGATTCCCGAATTTCCCCTGCAAGCATCAGTGTCACTTCCTTGGCAAAACACACCAGAGGGAGAAAAATAGGGATTTTTCAGGAGGGAGGAGGAAACACGGTCCCATTTTACCACCTCAGCCCCAAAACTGAGCTGGAATCCCCTCCCCTGGGTGGGACCCACGGGGTGATGTTTATTCACACAAGGTGAGTCTGGTCCCCATGAGGTGATGCTGGTCCCTGCAGGGTCAGGCTGGTCCCTGTAGGATGATGCTGGTCCCAGCGGGATGATGCCGGTCCCTGCAGGGTCAGGCTGGTCCCAGTGGGATGATGCCGGTCCCTGCAGGGTCAGGCTGGTCCCTGTAGGATGATGCTGGTCCCTGCAGGGTCAGGCTGGTCCCTGTAGGATGATGCTGGTCCCAGTGGGATGATGCTGGTCCCTGCAGGGTCAGGCTGGTCCCAGTGGGATGATGCTGGTCCCTGCAGGGTCAGGCTGGTTCCAGTGGGATGATGCCGGTCCCTGTGGGATGATGCTGGTCCCTGCAGGGTCAGGCTGGTCCCCACGCTCGGGGGCTGCTCTCCCCTGCTGCCTTTGATCAGAGCACGGCTCTGGTTTCCCTGCCGGCTGCTCTCCGTGGGTTTCCAGCGGGAGGTGGGGAAGCGCAGTCAGCCTGACCCTCCCCTCCTCGGATCTGTCATCAGCAGCACAGAAATCCTTCCCGGCCCCAAGTTACTGAGCCTGAATCCTGCAGGATTTGCCGGGGTGGCAGCATGGCAGAGCAGCCCTGCCTGGGTGCCCCCGCCAGCCCTGCACCTCCAAACCCCCGCACCCACCCCAGGGACAAGTGGAGTAAAAAGATGGATTTCCTCCTCTCCGTCATCGGATTCGCCGTCGACCTGGGCAATGTCTGGCGGTTCCCTTACATCTGCTACCAGAACGGAGGGGGTAAGGACACCACTGGGCTTATTTAGCTCATCTTTTGGAGAAAAGATTCCTTTTTCCTCATTTTCCATCTTTCCCACCCTGAAAAATTCGCTCTTTCTTTTCCTTCTTTGTTTCCAGCTGCTCCACTTCAGACAGGGCGGTTTAGAGACCGACCCAACTTCTCCCGACATCTGTCTCTTTTCTGTTTGCGTCTCTCTTCATTCAAAATCCTCCTCCACTCCCTCCATCCTCCTTGCCTGGGGTCCTTTCCTCCTTTCCCGGTCTTTCCCTCCTTTCCCAGTGGGGTTAGAGGTGCTTTAGCAGCCCTAGGATCACAAAGGGAGAATTAGCATGGTCCGAACCGCAAAAAAGGATTAAGATCCGTAAATTTGGGCTGCGAGGTTCACACACTTCACGATCTTGGGACTCTGGGAAGCTGCCCTTTGGGGTGGCTCCTGGGTTAAAATCATCCTCATGAGCATCCCACCCTCCTGCTGTGGATCCTGGCTGGCAGGGCTGGACCTCACGAGCAGCCCTGGCTTTGAGGGATCAATGGAAAGCAAAGACACGGAAACACCACGAAGGGAAAAACCATCAGCAAATGACAACGAAATAAGTTGCTTGGAATGGAGCAGGATAGAAACCCCCCTCACATGGAAATGAAAAAGGAGGGATGAGAATTTTGTGCTGTTTGGGAAAGCACAGTGGATTTAATTGCCAAAGTCGGCTTTCGGGGAGCATCCTCTACTGCTTGGGAAAATTAGAAAGAGATAATTAGTTCCATACTCAAGGCAAAACTGTGGATCCCAGGTGCCCACGTTGAAACACAGTTATTTGTGAGTTGCTCCTGTGGGATTGGGAGCAGAGCTGAGCCCCTCTGCGTGCCTGTGGCTCAGGTGGGAAGTTTCCACCTGCCCCACGCACACGGGAGGGTGAGGAGCTCAGGGAGCAGCTCTGGGGGAGCACAGCCCCATGGAGGGATGGACCAGCACAACCCAGGCTCTACCTGGAAGGAAAACACTGAAAATACTTGGTCCTGTTGGGGCAGTCCTGCCAGGCAGAGAGGGGGGCTGCAGGAGGGTGCTGGGGATATTTGGGATACTGGACAGGGATATTGGGGATTTTGGGATTGTTAGGGATGCTAGAGATGCTGGAGGTGCTGGGGATTTGGGGCATACTGGGGATGCTGGGAATGTTGGGGTGCTGGGGAGGCTGCACCATGCACACATCTGTCAGAGAGAGGAGCCGTGGGGGTTAAATTAACTAATCCCAGCAGAACTCCGAGAGCAGTTCCACTTCCAAAAGCTCCATGGGGTACAAGTGTAGCCCCAGTAAAAAGAGGATGTTATAAATAATGCAGATTACAGCGTTAATTATGTGTCTTGGGGTGGCTGTGCATATTCAGTCAGATTTTCCTCCAAAACTCTTCCAGACCTGAGGGGTGCTGGGTGTCCCCTCCCCTGCACCCCGATGGTTTGTGTGGTTCTTTGTTCCATCCTGGCCAAATGGGAGGGCTGGGACTCCATCAGGGCCGTCCTGGGAGCCCAGGAAGCTGGAACACCGAGCAGGGTCTCACATCTCTGAGCTCCTCTGACCAGATCATTTCCAAAGCTTCTCACAAACGCATCCAAACCTGCTGGGGCAGTGCCAGGAGGGAGGGAGGTGACAATGCCGTGGTCCCCCAGCAGCCTGGTGGTCACCCTGCTGTGCTCCCCACCCTGCAGGAGCCTTCCTCATCCCCTACACGCTGATGGCTGTTTTCGGGGGGGTGCCCCTCTTCTACATGGAGCTGGCCCTGGGGCAGTTCCACAGGACAGGTGCCATCCCCATCTGGAAACGCATCTGCCCCATCTTTAAAGGTGAGACACCCCCAGCCCAGGGGACACCGTGACCCCCAAAGCCGGGCCCCAGGGCTGAGCCCCAATCCTGCTTTTCCCAGGCATCGGCTTTGCCATCTGCATCATCGGCCTCTACGTCTCCTTCTACTACAACACCATCATTGCCTGGGCTCTCTACTACTTCTACTCCTCCTTCTCGGGCACCCTGCCCTGGGCGAGCTGTGACAACACCTGGAACACCCCTGACTGCACCAACTACTTTGGGAAGAGCAACGTGACCTGGACCAACTTCTCCAGGTCCCCTGCCGAGGAGTTTTACACGTAAGTGCACAGATGGGGATGGTGTGAGCTGGGCATGTCCCTGAGGGGGCTCTGGAGCAGGCTCTGGGGTGGGAATGCTCCTGAGGAGCTCAGGGGATGCCTGCCTGGGGCTGAGCCTGCTCCCAGCCGTGGGGATCCCTGCCTGCAGGAGGAAAGTCCTGGAGATACAGAAATCTGGAGGTCTGCATGACATCGGGGGGATCCGCTGGCAGCTGCTCCTCTGCCTCTTCCTCATCTTCGCCATTGTCTACTTCAGCTTGTGGAAAGGGGTGAAAACCTCTGGGAAGGTGAGGAGGGCTCCAGCACTGCCCTGGTAGGATCACCTGGTAGGATCTTGCCACCCAGCAGGCTGTGAAAGGGGGAATGTCCCCTCCTCCTCAGCCCTTGCCCCTGAGACCACCCCAAGGGAGCCCAACACAGGGGTTTGGGTGCTCAGTGGTGCCATGGGGTGACAGCTGCCTCCCCCCAGGTGGTGTGGGTGACAGCCACGCTGCCCTACGTTGTCCTGCTCATCCTGCTCATCCGAGGGGCCACCCTGCCTGGAGCCTGGAGAGGAGTCGTCTTCTACCTGCGCCCAGACTGGGGCAAGCTCCTGAGCACTGCTGTGAGTGCACGGTGGGACCCCCTGTCCGGGGCATGGCAGCACCCAGAGCCCTCCAGGGGACACCCACCCACCCACCTGGGCATGGCAGCACCCAGAACCGCTCCCCAGGGCACCCACCCAACCCTGCCCATGGGTCTGGCCCCACCACAGGGCAGTGGGGCCCTTGTTCCCACAGAAACAGAGGCGCCCTGGACAGGCTCTTGGAAATGTAAATCCGTAATTGAATCACCCATCTCATTCTGGCCAGTTTTGTTTGTGCTGCGCTCCCCCCTGGGCTGACAATGGGTTTCCTGTGGGTAATTACCAGACAGCACTTGAGAATTCTCATTAAAGGTAATGAGGGCTGTGCTGAATGTGCTGGGCAGGCTCGGGGCTCCCCTCCACCCATCCCTGCTCTGAGCGTGGGCGAGCACGGGTGACACTGCTGAGTTCTGCTGCTGCAGCACCCCAGGGTGGAAATGAGCTCGCTCCATGCCACAGCAGCTCCTTGGCTCCCAGGACATCTCCTGGGGACACAGGGCAGGCAGGAGAGGGGATCTGGACACGTGTGCCAGCACAGCCCCACCCCTGTGCCATGGGGTGTCCATGCCATTGGTACCGTGGGGCATCTCCCAGCCCCATCCCACCACCAAGGACCCCCTGCCCTGCCCATCCTCCTGTTGCTTCTCCCTCCAGGTTTGGGTGGATGCTGCTGCACAGATTTTCTTCTCCTTGGGCCCTGGATTTGGAGTCCTCCTTGCTCTGGCCAGTTACAACCATTTCCACAACAACTGCTACCGGTGAGGGGCCATCCCAGTGGCCACAGCTGCAAGTGAAGGCACATTCTGGCAGCTCCTGGTCCCCATGGCCACATCCCAACAGCTCCTGGTCCCCACTGCCACATCCCAACAGCTCCTGGTCCCAGTGGCTGCAGGCTGGGCACCTTTCCCCATTTCCCTGCTGGTTTTGGTGTGACAGGCCAGGAGAGGGAAGTGGAGATGGGGAAGGCCAGGGCAGCTGGAGAGGGGTGAGGATTGACCTGGAGTGGAGTCTGTCCCTCTTTTCTGCCTTCCAGGGATGCACTTGTCACCAGTGCTGTGAACTGCCTCACCAGCTTCCTCTCAGGCTTTGTCATCTTCACCGTGCTGGGCTACATGGCTGAGATGAGGGACGTGGAGGTGGAGGATGTTGCCAGAGATAAAGGTTCTCCTCTTCCCCAAGCGAATTCCCACCTCCAGGGCTGTGCCAGGGAACAACCAACCAAGCCAGTGTCCCCTCCCAGGGCCCAGCCTCCTCTTCATCACCTACCCTGAAGCAATCGCCAACATGATGGGATCCACCTTCTTTGCCATCATTTTCTTCCTGATGATGATCACCCTGGGGCTGGACAGCACGGTAGGAGCTGTGTCCCCAGCAGGGACTGGAGGTGGTCATGTCCCATGGCTGATTGTGGGGTGAAAAGGGAAGTTATGGCCTTGGGAAGGGATGGGATGGGATGGGATGGGATGGGATGGGATGGGATGGGATGGGATGGGATGGGGTGGGATGGGATGGGATGGGATGGGATGGGATGGGACATCCCTGCTCTGCCATGCAGATTTTCTTGGAGAGCAGGACTGTCCCCATATCCCATTCCCCCTGCCATGCCAGCATTTCCTTTGCAGTTTGGAGGCTTGGAGGCCGTGATCACAGCTGTGATGGACGAGTACCCCCAGGTCCTGGCAGGGCGACGGGAGCTCTTTGTCCTTGGCCTCATCACAGTCTGTTTCCTGGGCTCCCTCAGCACCCTCACCTACGTGAGTTCCCCCGGCCCCACCCTGCCCTGGCCCCCCACACCCACCCCCTTCACCCCTGTGGGGTCTGCAGCCTCCCCCTCCCCGTGCTGCTCCAGGGGGGAGCCTACGTGGTGAAGCTGCTGGAGGAGTTTGGTGCCGGCTGCTCCATCCTGGCCGTGGTGCTCCTGGAAACCATTGCTGTCTCCTGGTTTTATGGTAAGAAACTGCTTCTGCAATGGAAAACACTCCATGGGCACCTCCACGGGTGTGGGACCCTGCACAGGTGAGTAAATCCCAGGCACTGGGTCCCGTGTGTGGCTCCTGGCCAGGCTGGGATGGGAACAGACGGTGCTGTGTCTGCGTGGATATCCCTGACCCCATGTCCCCCATGGGACCCTGGGGCTGTGAGTGGTCTCTCCTCTGGCAGGGATCCAGAGGTTCTCCCACGATGTCAAAGCCATGCTGGGCTTCACCCCAGGGCTCTTCTGGAAGCTGTGCTGGGTCGCCATCAGCCCAGCCTTGCTGGCAGTGAGTATCCACGGCCAAATTACAGACAAGGTCATTGCTGTCCTTCTGGACATCCTGCAGGACAGCCACTCCTCTGTGCTGCCCAGCTCCCTGTGCCATGGATAACTCCCCTCTCACTCACACGAGGTGACCAAGCTGCCCAGAGAGTGGACAGGGCTGTGGGATCTCATGCCAGCCCTCCCTGTGTCACTGCTCCAGCCACAGTGCCCACAGCCCCAGGACGTCACTGAGAAAGGGAGCTGGAAGTTCATTTTCCAGCCTTTTCCATGCTCACACGGTTGCAAGCTCAGCTTTGTCTCATCCCCCCAGCACACAGCATCCCTGGCAGGGCTGGCCACGGGTCCATCTCCCGTGTGCTGGGTTGGATCCATCCCTTTGAAATGCCAGCTCCCACGGCACTTCAAAGGCTGCCGTCGGCAGAGGGGTCTAATCTCAACGGATCTGCAGGAGAAGAGGCCTTGGGAGGATTAATTATGGCTCTAAGCGCTTTGCCCTGGTTATTAAGAGAGGAGTATTATCATCAAAGCACACAGCAAATGGTTTTGTTTCAGCACGGGGCTGAGCAGCCCTCGCTGGCTCACAGGGCTTGTTAGACAGAGGTCCCCAGCCCTCACCTAGCCAGGGGTGGCAGCCTGGGAGATGTCCCTGTGATGGTCATGCTGGCATGGGATTTGGGGGAGCAGCAGGACCTGGATGGTGTTCATAGAATCATGGAATCACACAATGGTTTGGGTTGGAAGGGACCTTAAAGACCATCTTGTTCCATCCCTGCACCCTGATAGCCTATGGGGTGAGCTGCCATCAGTGCTGGAGCTGGGGAGATCAGATAATAATTTAGGTTGGAAAAGCCCTCCAAGATCAAAGAGTCCAAGCATTACCCAGCACTGCCAAGGCCAGCCCTAACCCGTGTCCCCAAAGCCCACATCTACACATCTGTTAAGTCCCTCCAGGGATGGGGACTCCACCACTGCCCTGGGCAGCTGTGCCAGGGCTCGACACCCCTTTTGGTGACGAAATTTTCCCTGATGTCCAGTATAACCTGGCACAACTTGAGGCCATTTCCTCTGATTCTGTCCCTTCCAACCCTCTGGCTGCACCTTCCTGTCAGGGAGTTGTGGGGAGATAGAAGATCCTCCCTGAGCAGGCTTTTCTCCAGGTTGAGTCCCTTTCCCAGCTCCCTCAGCTGCTCCTGGTGCTCCAAATCCTTCCCCATCTCTGTTCCATTCCCTGGACACCACTCCAGCCCCTCTATGTCTGTCTTGGTGTGAGGGTCCCAAACTGCTCACAGGACTCGAGGCCCCTGTGGCTCTGCTCGTTGCAGTTCATTGTCATCAGCTCCCTCCTGGACCAGCCGCCCCTGACCCTGTTCGACTACCAGTACCCCGAGTGGAGCATCTCTGTGGGATTCCTCATTGGAGCATCCTCCTTCATCTGCATCCCCCTCTACACGGTGTACAAGCTCGTCTGGACACCAGGGTCCATCAAGCAGGTCAGGAGCAGGATGGACAATCCCACGGCTCCTGGGTGGGCTGGGATGGGCAGGGACCCCACTGGAGTCAGCCGGGGGCAAGTGGCTGATGCATCCTCAGCATCTTTGTTGTTGTGGCATTTAAATCCCACCGGGAGAGCTGCGGGGGAAGGGCTCTGGGGAGCGTGGCTCCAGGGCAAGGAAGGAGACGCCTTTTTTGTGTGTTTTGTGTCTCACTCAGCGCCTCGCCGTCTGCATTCGGCCCGAGAAAACCACGCGAGCCCCCCAGGCAGAGGGGGTGGGCATGGCCCCCGTCCTGTAGCACGGCCGGGGGACACGGACACTGCTCGGGCTTGCTGCTTGGCACAGCCATGGGGCAGCTGGCATCGCCCTCCTCACCACGGACCGCACCCGGCACCTCCACGAAAATCCCGGTGGAAGCGGCGCGTCCCGTTCTCGCTGCCGGCAGGAAAACCTGAGATCCAAAGCAGGGAGAACGGGAGCACCGCTGGGAGCCAAGGGGGTGGAGGAGAACCCAAACTCTCGGAGCAGACGGAGGAATTGCCTCGCTCGGAGGTGCCTCCGTGCATGTCTGTAGCTGTGCTGAGAGTATTTGGAAAATAAAGGTGATGCCGATGCTCGGAGCTGAGGGGAGGGAGAGGAGCCGGAGCTCGCCGTGCTGTGTTCGTGGATTGCTCAGAGCTCGGGCTGGGCTGCAGGACACGGGGGCTGTCGCTGTCCGGACACGCCTTGTCCTGCTACAAACACCCAAAATCCGGCGGGGGAATCGCCCGAGCCCGGGGGTGGCTCCCAGGTGCTGCTGATGCCGGGCAGGTCGGTGCCTCCTGCCGCCCCATCCCGGGGGATCCAGGGAACAGGCATTTGAAGAGGAAAAGAACCTAATATATCTCATGTTAAAATCAAATCCTAAGTCGGGGTGAGGCATCCCTGAGCCGGTGTCAATCAACCCGCCGTGGCTTCCCAGCGCAGCATCACCGTTCCTCGGTGTTTGGGGTTCATAAAACACCTGAAAGAACCCACGTTCAGGGCAGCGGGGGTTTGGGGGAACACGCAGGGCTTGGGGGGGGGAGGAGATGCGCACGGGGGTGAAGGGAACACGAGGGGTGGACACGCGGGTCTCCCACGGCAGGGCACTCCCGGTGCCGCTCCCGGTGCCGCTCCCGGTGCTTTTCCCGGTGCCTTTCCCTCGCCCCGCTCCCCCGGAAGGCCGGTCCCGGGGCGGGGCGGGCGGCAGGAAGGGGCAGGGCCGGGCCCGGTGCACAAAGCCCGGCGGGGTCCGTGCTGTGTCGGGCGCGATGGGGCTGGCGGCGGCGCGGGGCTGGGCGCTGTCCCCGGGCCCTGCGGAGCGCAGCCGGCCCTACGCTGTGCTGCAGCACCAGAACCTGGGTGAGGGGCGGGGAACACCGGGTACAGCCCGGCCACGACCCGGCCGAGGGCTCGGGAGTTGGACAGGGAGTGTTTAATTGATGTTCTTTCTCTTCTCACCGCAGTGCTGCTGGGCAGCATCCTCAGCGCTCTCCTGCTCACCATCATCCTCATGGCCATCTGTGTCTACCGGCCCGTGCGGCGGCGGTAGCGGAGCGGGACCCGCCGGGGCATCGAGAGAATGCTGCATCCCATCTGGTTCTGCCACCTGGTACCCACCATCCCCGCACCGCTTCAGTCCTGCCGGTTCTCCCGTCTGGTACCCATCATTCTGGCACTGCTCCGGTTCTCCCATCTGGTACCCACCATCCCGGCACTGCTCCGGTCCTGCAGGTTCTCCCATCTGGTATCCACCATCCCGGCACTGCTCCGGTCCCGCCCGGTTGTCCCCTCCGGTCTTCACGTTCCTTTAGCCGCTCCCGTCAGCTGCTGGGGATGCCCTGAGGATGTGAGTGTGGCTTTTCCCCCGTCTCTGCCCGTGCTGTATCACATGGCTCCATCGTGATGTGGCTTCCAGCAGTGGTCATGCCGGGTGCTGGAAATCACTCCCTCCCTCAGCAAACAGACTTCTGGAGCTCCTGGAGGCGTGTCCGCAGCAAACCCGTCTGGCTCGGAGCAGGGGCTGGAGCAACGCGCCTGCCTCCCAAATCCCGGCGTTTTGGCGAGGCTGATCCGACACCGTGTGCCCGAGAGCATCCTCGGGGCGTGCAGGCACCCGAGGCCTGGGTTGTCACAAGAGCAGGGCGAGATTTGGGGACATTGTCCGAGGAGCGGCTCCACGTGCTCAGTCACACCGCCACTACTTCTTGCTTTCTGATTAATCCAGGTCCTTGTTTGAACGCTGAGTCCTGGGGCTTGGAGGAACTTGGAATAGTGGGAGGTGCTCCTGGCAGGGCAGGGGGTAGTACGGGATGAGCTTTAAGGTCCCATTCAAAAATATTCCAAAGGTAAAAGCCCAGTGACCCAGCCAGCCGTGGATGGGGGGGTCTGATCCATTCCTGCCTCTGAGCAGGAACACTGATGCATGACCCAATCCTGGTGTAGTTTTCCCGGGCCAGGCTTCTCCTTCCCAACGTTATTTGCTTTAACTCCTGGCTAAAAAGCCTCAAATAGTCTCCCATCAAACCAGCCCTGCTGAACCTGTTGGGAACTGGGGTGCAGGTGAGGGATTCCAGCATGTGCTGGTCACTGTCCTCCTGGAAACAGGAGCCTCCAAAGGTCTGCAGGCCAGGCAGATGCTCTGGAAGTGTTTGAGCTCCAGCCAGACCCATTTTATGCAGTTTCAGTAACAAGTGTTTACACTGAATCCCATTTCCATACGAATGCTGCTATTTTGTTTTGCACTGCTACAAGTAGTAACTGGATATTACTAATTATTACTTTGATATTTAACATAGGGGTGTTTTGCTTAGTAATTTATTTAGAGTTTTAAAATGTTAACTTCCAGAATAATTTTTGTTTACCTGTTCTCAAGCCCTTGTGCTGCATCTGAGGTGTTTTCCATTCTGTTTGAAGGACACCGAGTGCTGGCATTGAAGGGGGATTTTCTTTCTGTTTTGTGAAATGACAGAGTGAGCCTGCCCTTGAACAGATGGAGTTGTTAATCCAAGAGTGAGGCAGCACTGTTCTATTGCTTTCTGCTCCTCCTTTTGCTGATTCCTGTGTTGCTGATTTTTCTTGGTCCTTCATCTCTTGTGAAGCCTGGCCTGCAGCCTGTGCTGCTCGTGGGGGTGGATGGTGAAGCTCCCAGCCCCAGCTCTGCATTCCCAGGAGCAGAATTCCTGTTTGCTCTCATTCCTCACTCCCTGCTATGCCTCTTTGTACAAATAAAACGCTCAGTAAACAATCCAGGCTCTTATTTATTCATGGCTGTGCTGTTTGTTATTAACTGGGCTGGAGCTCCACAAAGGGGTAAGGCTGTTCTGATTGCCACCTCCTGTCCCCTCTCATGGCTCTTACCTTGTTTTTAGTAGTGCTGGGGGAAGCCAGGGAACAGAATGGCAGAGCTGGGGGAACGTTTCCATGGATGTTTGTCAGCAAGGAGCCGTTTAAAAGCACAATGGAAGCACATCCTACAGCAGTTGTGCAGTTTCCAGCAGCTCAGCTACGAAACAAAACTCAGCCAAAGCAGTGGAAGAAGACTTTCCAAATAAAGAAAATCATGAATTGCTGCTGTAAAAAGCCTTGAAAGGGGGTCAAAAGCACAAACACATAATCTGGCACAGCATCAATTTAAAGAACTTTTAAAGCTGGTTATAGTTTTAGAAGCTACAGGTGTTTGTAACTCAGCTTCTACATCAACCTCAACTTGTCTCAGAGAGGTTGGACTCTGTTGTTACACAACAGTCTTGGCCTTAATGCTAAACATACTCAACCCTCTGCTCCTCTTACAAGAAGGTGCAGAGAGAAATTCATAGGGTTTCCTGCCTTTCACTGCCTTAACATCTATTTTGTACTGATTCCCCCTTTTCAAGACAGAGAGTCAAAACTTGGCTGAAAATGTCCAAAAAGTGTTTTTGGGAAACAGAATGTGTCTGATTCACACTAAGCCGGACATACTTTGGAGAATTTCATAGGTGATAATGTCACTTTAATGTAAAAAAAGACAGATAATTAGTAAAAAAAAGACCCCAAATACAGTGTTAGAAAGAATACCTGTGTGGTGTAATGTGCAGTACCTTTGGTTTTTCTTCCAGCACACAGAGCATGTCCATTTTACAGTGAAAGGGTTAAGTCAGGCTTTAAGAGAAGAAGCACCTGGCTGAAGGAAGCAGGGCCTTCTAGTTTTAGCAAAAATACAAATGTCAAAAAAAGAAAAAAAAAAAAAAACAAAAGCAAATCCAATTTATTTTACGGTCCCAGACTAAGAAGCAGGAGCGTAACAAAACGTCAACTGAAAGTGCTCAATGTTCTTTAGTTTAAATATAAAACCAGAACAAGTCAGCTTGAAAAATGCTATTTTTACCCCTCTTGTAACCTTTGAAATGCTTAGCAGAAGACAGGCAATGCCAGGCAGACGGGTTTGTAAAGGCAACAGCACTCTTTATTCCCACTGGAGGAATGCCCACGCCTCCATCTCCTACCTCCCACCCTATCAGGAGCTCAGCACGAGGCCTATTCCCTTTTCCCCACTGTGACAGTCACAGGAATCCCCTCTGCAAAGAAAGAAATTCCATCCCAGCCCACTGCCCCTGTGCAGGACAGTCCCCATTCCTGCAGCACCCAGGAAGTTGTTTTTAGGGATGCAAGTTGTCCCAGGGAACAAAACCAATGTGGAGAGACCAGTCCTAGTGTATTCCTGAAGGGATTGTGATCATTTCCTATGTAAAACAATGGATTATTTGTTTAAAATAGGGTTCCAAGTCACCAACTGCTCCACTGGTTATGATCAAGTCCATTTTATAGTGATTTTACATTGGTTAATTAATAGTTGGTCACCCAGAACCGCCTGAGGAACAGGAGCAGTGTTAGAGCAAGCTCAGAGCAGCTGTACCAAAGGTTCCTCCAGCCCTGCCAGCCAGAGCAGAGGGATATTGCTCACATTTATCAGCTGTAAGGCTTTCCTGTGGCTGTTCTTCGTGTACCTGTGGAGTGCACCTGAGAGTCACAGTGTGAGTACTGTAAACACCGAGAGAAGAGCAGATAAAAGAGCTACAAAGATCCTGTATGGCCAAAAACCTGAGGAAAGCTGGTTAAAACAGACCTAGGAATCGTTACAAGACCAGTTTGATGAGTGTAGGCCTAGTGGCTTGGTTTAAAATCAATAAAAATATTCAGGTAAAAAAATAGATGTATTCACATGGAGGACGAGCGCTGGGGTTTTAAAAAGCAACACACGTTTCCCTTGCAGAATTAAAACTTCTCTTCCAATAAAGACACATGAAAATCTCACCTGAATTCTTTTCCTGGCTGCATTTAGCACCCACACTCAGCCATGCACACCAAGAGATCCCAAAGAAGGACCTTGATCTATCCCTTAATTTCTTGCTGCACTCTGAGCAGGGGAACGAGCTGGTTTGGAATCACTGCAGAAACTGCTGCTGTACTGGACTGATGGTCCCATTTCAGCATCTAAAATTTTACTGGCTACTTGTTTTGTCCTTTTTCAGAAAGCACTAGTTTAATCTGGAGCTTGGATGAGCTGTTCAAGTATAAAATTATCCCTCTTAAGCCAAAAATCTCAGTAACTAGAGGAGAGATAACCACATCTAAACAAAACTAACTGAAATTATCTGTCAGAATGAAGAACTACCGTGTGTGTATAGGCAGGGAGGTGCTCTCCCATGAAACTGGAAAAAAGCTGGAAAAAAACAGGCTATGGCTTTGAATTATTGAGAAATAATGAAGCAGATGAGTATTTCTTTGGTAAGTAATGAAGTTTCCCTCCTGAACTCCCCATAAATCAGGCTTTCAAGCTTTACTGCAATCCTACATCCTGATGCAAAGCAAAATTTCCATCTGCTCTTCAATAAATAAGTTTAGATAAAAACATTTCCTTCAAAGCTAAGACTGCATGGTTGGGGAGCCAAATGTGGAGTCCTACGATCTAGTAACTCCCCCAAACAAAAATAAATCAGGTTTTTGCAGCTGATGCCAACTTAGAAGGCAAGTGAAATGTTTCCTTAAGCAATCCAGGAGTGGTATTCAGACTGACAGCTCTGAAAACCTCCAGTTTTACACAGATTTGGTCATCCTTGCTTCAGGAGGTCACTTAGGAGTTATTTTTCCACAAGGGAGAGTTGTAAAACTTGCTGAAGCTCTGCATCTTCCTTTTCCCGACGCTGCTTCTCCTGCTCCTCCTGCTCCCGCACGGACAATTCCATGGCAAGCTGCAAGTCTTTCTCAAAGCTGGAAGTTTCACTGGAGCTGCTGCTGTGGGAGTTCCCTGATCTGATCCCTGTCAGAAAGCTCTCCTGCAGTGCCCTGATGGAAAAGAACAACTTTGAGAAGTAAAAGAGACACAGCCTGTCTCATATTCATTGCAATGATCCTTCCTGGCAACTGTTGTAGACTCACAAACCTGAAAATCTCTCCCCGAGGGGAGAAAACAGTTTGAGGATATGAGAGCAGCTGTTCCAATGCAAATGTAAAATTCCCAATGTGAAACCTGGATTCCTTTGAATCTTTCACAGATACCAACAGTTATATTTTCAATGGGCCTCTAAAAGCATCTTCTGGTTTAAAGGATTTTCAGGAGAACCCAGAAGATTCAGTTCTTGGTTTCTTTGCACTTAACTGGAGAAAGACTCCACAGTCACCAGAGCCAATTTTTAAGTGACCATTCAATCTATGTTTTTAAGGATTACATAAGGATTTTGAAAAGAAAGAAGAGCTGCCTTAAAGTATGTAACCTTTAACAACCAAACATTCAACACAGAGGACCAAATTCAGAGTTTTAAGAGCAGAAGACAAGGACTGGGTTTGTATAAAACCAGTCTTATTCTTATTTCATATATTCAACTTATTCTATTAGGTAAAGAATCTGTTGTGTGCACAAGTCAGCCCCACAGCTGGAAAGAACTACACAAAATAAACCAGGGAGGCCCAGTTTGGAGTTCTTGTTTCTTGGAAAGGCTGAAAGAAGTACAAGAAGAAACCTCGAGTTTTCTGCTATTGCTACTCATACACACCCAAAAAAAAATGCCAAATTGCTTCATGCTACTGCTGGGGGTATTTTTGCTCTGTCACTGCATGGCTTGATGTGAAAAAAGATACTTACTTCTGATACTGCACGTTGAAGTCTGAGGAATATGGAACTGCTCCATTGGAAAGCACCCCCAATTCCTAGAGATGGGGAAAGAGACAATTCCACAGCAGTTATCAGATCTGATTTATTTCTTTACCTTTATTTCTTCTTTGAAATACATTATTTTTATCTTCTAAGGTGTTAGAAAATTTATCCTACACTGGTTTCCTTCAGCTCTTACTGCACGGTTCTTGCTCAAGCTGCCACTGCACAGACCCCAGCACTTACTTTATTTGGAGCAGACTCCAACAAGCTCTGCTGGATGGCAAACTGCATGATCTCATTATCCTCATCCTGCACATGGATGTTCCTGCCATCATCCTGGACGTGGTAGGATTTGGGGATCTCAAACACCGACTGGTCAACCTCGAAATTAGCACCTACAGAAGCCAAACAAAGTTAAAAATAAAAATACACCGTGCCCTGTTTGTAACAAGTTGTAACTGAAAAGGTTGTGAAGAATGTTTTTGCAGTAACACATTGCAGCTCCCCCTGTTCCATTCCCTGCAGTTCAGCTTCTCTCTGCTCTGTGCATTCCAGGGACAGGGATGTAAAAAGGTGGGATCTCTACACCTTCCCACCCCTCACCTGCATCACTCTGTGCACCTCCAGATGTTCTCTCAGCTGTCCTGCAGCTGTTGACATTTTCAAAAGTAATTCGGGCATTCAGCACGTGAAACAGGGGAATTTCTGTAAGAGAACAAGATTTCTGTCAAAATGAGAACTCCTACTCCACTTCCACACCCACATCAAACCCTCACATGTTTATGGAATATATTGCACAACAGCTTCCTATAATGACAAAGCACAAGGGAACTCACTTCACCAAGCTGGCTTTAGTTTTTCCTCAATCCCTCTCTAAATCTCTTGTTTTAAAATAAGATTTGTGAAATTTAAGGCACTGAAGCTAAGAGGAAAGGGCCTGACAACAGATCATTCTCACAGAAATGACATTGTCTTTAAAATGATATTTCTGAATTGACTCCAGATGTACAAAACAATGTTTTAGGTAGCAGTGAGATGAGTAAAAGGCCAGAGTGATTTTTTTTTAATAATAAATTGCAAAACCAAAGGAAAAAGACGGACAAGATGTTACAATAAAACTGCTAAATATTACCAATTTTGACAGGAAATCCTGGTGGAAACTCCAGAGTGATGAAATCCTTAAGTCTGGCAAAATGAGCACTGGTTCTGGCCATCAGGTCAATGATTGGAGTGACTTGTTCCATAAGAGACAAGGGGAACTCTTCACTCATCCACAAGGTTGCTTTAAATCTTAAAGACAAAGTAGGATAAAAACATTCTAAATTCACAGTTTAGGAACAGATGCAAAGCAAAACAGGCAGCTGGGCAGTGACAGGAGGTTACTAACAAGTAACCAAATGTTTGCTTTGACTCAGTGGAATTAAAAATAGATTATAGCTGAATACTTCAAGATCTCTCTTCTGATTAATCGTGAAAACTGGGGAAAGAAAACACACTAGATATTTGTAAAAATGGTTTCCAGGGATTAGATAACTGGGAAGAGATTAACTAGAAATAGTTAAAATGGTATTTCTCACTTCTGTGTTCTAACTGTGACTTCCTTTGGTCTTCCTATGTCTCTGCCTTTCAAATCAAATTCTGGGTCGAAGTATTCCTCCAGAGAAATAGCAGTGGGATTGTTGGTTGCAGCATACTCTGTTGTTCTGGATGTACTCTAGAAAGAAAGAGAGGGAAAAAACAACTCAAAAAGTACTGAACAGACAGTGGCTACTACAAAAAGCTTTTAATTTACCCTTTGTGAAGTAACTCCTTCTCTATTTCAGACACAGTGACACACGGCCATGAACACCAGCTGTTATTAGACTGGTTTTACTGAGGTTAGAAGTCTCCAAGCTTTTTGGAGACAGGGAAAAAAAATCTACTTAGATACTTTAAAGCTGGAAACCAACCAGAAATACACACATAGCATTTCTAGGCTCCAAATCCTTTAGTAAAGTCAAAACTTGGATGGAGAATTTGAACCCAAAATCTCTAAATCCCTGTAACTGTGCAATGCCATTCTGAGAGAGAGCCAGCAAATCCATTATCCACTGTTATTTTGCAGTTTAGAAGCAAGGGAGTTTCTAAAGTCATGTGGAACTATGGAATGGTTTGGGTTGGAAGGGATCTTAAAGTTCACCTATTTCCAACCAAAAAAAAAAAAAAACATCCTCAGGGGAAATGAAAACCTCATAATCAAAACAGCTGCCAAACTAAGGAAAATACCTCAGGAGTTCCTACTGGCACAGTGACCTGTGCTGACATCAGACACTCACCTGAGCACCACATTCATGCTCCACTGTTCCCAGGAATGATTCCAGAGGGTTCCTATCAGCTTCGGGTAACAGGAAGGAAAACAAAAACAGCCATTAGTATTAATTAGCAGTAAAACTGGCACTCAGGCCAGGCTTCCCAACCAAAGGGAAGTTGTTCAGATCTCCTGTGAGCTTTACCAGACAAGCCCAGGACCCACAGCTGATGGTATAAAACAGGTAAAACACACAAAATAGAGCAAAGATTTTCAGTGGTTTCTATGATTAGCAGACACCTTTATGAGTGCCTCAGCGGCCCCAGGGTAGGGGAATTTCCATATAAAGTTACTGGCTGGTCAACCTTTACTCTAATTCAAGTAGCAGAAGAAATCAGTAGACTAAAACAAAAATTCCAAGCAAACAAAGCCTCTGTGAATCTTGTATTCATGGCCAAAGTGAAGTAAGGGCAGGAATACAGTCCAGAGTAGAAAAGTGCACTCTCTTAAAACTGTCAGTAAACTTTCAATAGGTTTGAAGGGTTTCTCCTTCCTCTAAATACATTATCCTGGGATAACCTACAAATGAACCTGGTTTTAAGAGTGACATAATGAGCTGCCTCAGACACAGAAAACATCAAAGAAAAGCAGGGCAAAGTCAGCAAGAAGAGAATTTCCTTGTTTTTCTGACACAGAGGAGGTGTCAGAAAGCCAAAAGGTTCTATTTATTGCTAATTTTCCTATGAGGAAGATACCTTTATATCTCCTCTTCTCCTCTTCTGTTAAATGTTCTGTTCTGATGCGTGTGATCACGTTCACGTTGTTTGCCATGTAGACCTTGAAAAAAATACAGGGACAAAAAACAAGCAGCATCACAGGTTAAAGAAAGAGCTCCTCAGTAAAACATCAAGTACACAAAACCAGCTGAACCAACCTCAACACCAGACAGGCATTTCCAAGAGATTTTAAGATGGAATGGAAAAGGAAACTCAGGGAACACTATTTCTAATCAGAAATTAGTTATAAGACCTCAGAAATTATATTTAGTGACAGTTTAGTCCTGCAGGAACACTAATGAACCCCCTGCCCAGCTGAACAGCCCTGCAGTCTTACCAGGAAAAACCTATTCAGTGCTTACTCTTCTGGTGAATGAAATTACAAAATGTAATTTATTGCACCAATTCCCAAACCTGGAGTAAACACAAGCAGGGAAACTGTGATTCTGAACCTAAATTCCTACCACAGTAAGGCTGTAAAACCACCTTGAAAAATATTTCACTGAGGCGAAATGGAGGTCAAAACCAGTGTCAGGTGGAACCATTCTAAGAAGTTGTGACTCAGGTGCAGGGCAGAGTCCAGTTCATGAATTCATGATGCCACTCATGGCTGCAATGTTCAAGTGTGAGTTAAGTGCCAGCCTTTGGAAGGGAAGGACTGTGGGCAGCTCTGCTGAACCTCCTGTCCCTCTCCTCCCCTCTGTCCCCTGGTGACATTCCTGCACGTGAGCTCCATCCCTCCCACAGCCTGGAAGTTTCTTACTCCAGCCCAATTCTGCTGGCAACACAATGAATGTCCCAATAGGAATTTTAAGACCTGAAATAGTCAGGAAATACAGGAAAAGCACAGACAGACTTCAATTTGCTGCAAGATCTGTCAGAAGAACAGAACAGGTTTTACCTTGGCTTCATAACCATTGACACCTTCTGATTTTTCTGTCCTCCATACCCAGAATCCAGATGTGGTTCTGACAAAAAAGGAACACCACAAGTGTCTACACAGCTGCACTTCTACACAACCCCCAGCTAGTTCTACTAAATATGATTTTAAACATTTGACAGATTAATTCCAGATACCTGGCTACCTGGTGTAGTCATGAAGAAAGACAAATATGTGCCTGTTAAAAGACACAGTGTGCACATTTACTTAAAACATTCATGTGAGAGTTCACTTATTTGTTACCAAATCCAAGTTCCTGTCCATCAGTTCCAGCAGGTGGATTTAGGTGAAACAAACTTGCAGTGAGCAATTGACTCAATCTTGGAGGCCTTTTCCAACCTTAATGATTCTATCCCACTAATAGGATAAACTGGAAGTTTTCTGCCAATGATTTCTTTCAACTGGGAACATTCTACCAAGCAATAGTGGCAATTTGACCAACCCAAATTTCTTTATCTAGCGATTTATGAAGTTTCAAGTAATTTCAACTTTGATTATTTTTAATTTTCAAAGCTTTTGCGAGCTTGTCATTAAAGCTATTTTCAACCATAACACCAAAATGTTTATTTGCTAAGAGAAGCTCTCTGTCTTACCTCTCAAAAGCAATGTTTTTGGTGTCAAGGCACGTGCTGATGATTGGAGTTGTAAGGCGCCTCTCCACATCTTTCCTCTTGGGCGTCATTGATCCCAATGTCAAACGTTTCATGTGCTGGGAGATCTCAAACCTTTCTGTCGTGACAAACTTGTCATCGTGGTTGATCTCGATGAGCTCTGCCCAGCCACCAGTGTCTGGTGGAAAAAGGCACATTTCAAGTTAAAAAATTCAGCAAGTGTTCCAGGGTGAAAAGCTGGGGGTATATCGTGTATCAAACCTGAGTGTTTGTGCACTCGGCTGGGATCAAACTTGGAGATGGAGCTAAAATTGTTTTTTATATGTAGGGCAGCAGAAAAGAAGAAGGGAAACAGTAAAATACTGACATTTTAGCCCTATTACCAAATTTTTGCCTCAGATTTACTCGAAGCTAAGAAATTAAACCATCATAAAACAGCATCTCTGTGAGACACGAACACAAGCATAAAACATTCATACAACACTAGAGGCGTTTTCCGTGTAAAATCAGGATTTCCCACTGTGCTCACCCAGTATTTGGGGATCAGTGGTGCAGCAGGTGAGCTCTTTACCTTCTCCCTTGAAGATGACAGTCCTCCTGCCCCTCTCCCAGCTCATGTTCTCAAAGCCCAGCAAGGTGATGTCGACGCGCAGCTTGGCCCGGCTCTTCCAGATGCGGCACACGTCGCTCGGGCACACCCTGGAGACCAGGGGCACTGGCAGAAAAGGGAGAAATGGAAAGGGAAAATGTGCAAGAGGGGCAGCACAGAGGAAATGAATTCAAGCACGGGGATTGCTCACTCCTGGGAATGTCACTCCAGAGGAGGTGAGATGCTGATCGTCTTTAGCTTTAAGAACAACCAGCTTGGGGTAAAACTGGCCTAATTTAAAGATGAATATGAAAAGGAAGATGATATTGTTCAGACTGAAAGGTGTGAAATGGCATAAACCCCATACCTGGTAGTCCAACACTGATATTTGAAATATTTAGCCATCTCTGTGGCCTAGTGTTCATTCCTTTCAGGGAAAAGCAGGGGCTTCCCAAACAGCTACATGTGACACACAGTCACTTCAGCCATGGATGGCCAGGGACAGGTAAAAAACCCTCAAAAAAAGTCTTCAGCAATTGCAACAGCTGAATTCTCCACTACCAAAAACCAACCAACTAAATAAACAGGAAACAAAGAATAATTGTGCAACAAAAGCACAAGAGGTCATTTTGAGATAGAGGAGAGAAGGACTCCGGGGAGAGAATATTTCCCTGCCTGTGCTGTGGGACATTTGTAACTCATTTTTATAGCTTGGAATTGGTAACAAGGAGTAGGATTCTTACCCCAGCTAGTGAACTCCCATTTCATTTCCACATAAAAGTCAGGAGTCTGCAGAAGGAAAACACCTGATGAATACCTCATGAAATAGTGACATACAATGCAGCATTTCATGTGAACATTTTAGATAAAGGAATAAAAAAAGGACAGCAGAACTGGCAAAATGATAAGTGAATGCTAGAACTGAAATTGAAAGCAGCAAACACAACAGGCACTGCCCTGCCCCTGCTGATTTCTGGAGAGCTGTTCTTCCTTGTTTTACTGGAGGGGCAGTAATGTCTTCCAGATTCAGCCTCCAAAATACTGACAAAGCATTTAAATAAAGTCAGGGAAAAGCCTCCATGTCCCTCAGCACTATGGAATATGCAGGTTGGAACAAAACACAATTGCCCAGTTGATTGCAATAGTTCACTTAACTGAACTACTTGAATGAGAATTCAAGCAGTGATTTCAGTCTGGAGTGAGAGCTTACCCTTCAATAAATCATTACCTCATTAATTTTCTGCAGTAGCTCAGGAACTCCTCCGAGGGTCATGGAGGTCTGCTGGTAATCCCGATGCTGCAGGATCAGCTGGACCATCTCTGGATCCCCTGTGCTGACAGCCTCATGCAAAACTGTAAAAAAAAAACCAAAAACCCAGCCACAGCTTCGTGTGACTCTGCTTGCTGACCAAAATTCCCCATAAAAACAAAGAACATCTGCTACTGAAAGAATCCCACCCCAGGCTGTCCTTACCCGTCCATCCCTGCGCGTTCTCCTTGGTCACATCAGCCTTGTGCTGCAGCAGGACCTTGGCAGATTCTATGTAACCCAAGGAAACAGCCAAGTGCAGCAAGGTCCGGCCCCGCGGATCCCGCTGGTCAACATCCTGTCAGTGCCCGAGACAGAAACAGGGCAGCTCATCAGAGCTTGCACAAACACAGGGCTAATCCAGGAGTCAATATTCCCTGCCATTCCCACGGATCTGCTCCCAAAATCTACTGCACCGCCCTTCTGTGGAGCTGTCTCGCTTCCCCGGGTGAATAAAAGGAGAAGCAGAAGGGGGCCTATGAAATGACAAAAAAATTGTAGGACAGGAGTTCTGGTTGGCGCCTCTCATTTCTTTTTCTGGCATTATTTCCCCCTCTGTCTCCCCCCAGAATGCTCAGGAGGAGGTGGGAGGTCTTGTCCCTGTGCATCACCGAGAGGCTGAGACCCCACCAAGGCTTAAACTGTACAACAAAATGGGGGGGAAAAGGAGAAAAAAAGACAACAGGGCATACAACACAGCTTTTGGACAGCACTTTTGGAAAGGACAGAAGCAGATGGTGTTTCACAAAGCACACACAGCACAATGAGGAGTGAGGGCATTCTCTACAAGTCACTAAAATAAAAAATAAACTACACAGGCACAAATATCCAAAACATGCAAGCACAACATACTCATACCTTACACATTTTTCACTATTAGCTTAGAGATTTGAAACAGAAGAGCATCTATAACTAAAGGAAAAGGGGAAAGTCAATAGCAGAATGAGAAAGGAAGGTTATTATGCACGTTAACAGCGTTATCTGGCAGCTTCAAGTCAGAATATCTCACACAGAGTGGGAAAGCTTCGCTTTAAAGCATCTTCACTTCTAGGGTGGAACATGAATTAATTTGCTTCCCCACCTCCTACAGCTCCAACACTGCAGCACCAAAGGGCTCCAAGGGTCCCTCCCCACTGGTTTTTTTTTGCTGTTCCCTGGTCCCCACATGCCCGACCCCATTTGCCACTCCAGCTGCAGCTGGGAAGTGACTTCGATCCCTTCACACATCCCTCTGGCAGCAGGAAGCTCATCCCAAAGAAGCAGAGGGAAATGTATCTTTGGAATACTTTAAAAAAAAAAAAAAAAAGGAAGTATTTAAAAGCCGGTAAAGGAAGTAAGAGCCGCAGTCCATCTTCACAGGCTGCTGGGAATGGAAGGAGGAAGCAGCATTCCACAGGTGGGAGCTGCTGAGTGATCCCTATTTAACCACAGACTCTCACAGGTGTCAGAAATAAACACACAGGAGCAACGTGCCAGTGAGGTTAAAGTTTTGTTAATGCATAAGGTGACACAAATTAGATAAAAAGTGACTGCATTCCAAAGATTCTCCCAAACCAGGGCAGGAACATGCTCTAGGCAGGAATTAGTAAGTCAGGTGCACCGTTAGAGCTGCAGGTGACAGTCAGGAAGGAGGTGGCACAGCTGGTCTTGGGCTCACGTACTTGTGGTGTCAGGTATAATTAATTAATCAGCTCTGCTCATTAACTGTGCCTCACTCTAGCCCTTGTCAGAGCTTTTCCACAGCAGCTCAGCCAGAAGGATTTTTGCTGCTCAAGCTCTGCTGCAGCTTTCAGGCCATTTCCTTACGTCATCGTGTCCCAGAGAGGGGACAGCTTTGTGTTTTCTACTCTGCAGCATGGAACAATGATCCATTTTTTTTTTTTTTTTTTTTTACCAGAGATGCTGAAAACATTCCAACCAATATAAAAACTCTGCCCCCGGTCTTGGGCAGCAACAAATCTATGAGAATTGATGGTGCTCAGCAAGATGGGGGCTGGTTTCATGTCCAGCAGCAGCAGCCACCTTTGCTGCACGTTGACTTCCCATTGAGATAAACACTATTTATTGCTTTAATAAATTAATTAGTGTCCATTACAGCTGCTCTCCTTGAGAGACTTCTAACTCCTCCAAAGAGCTACTCTGCAGCTGCACTAGAGTGCTCAGAGCAAAGCTTTACAGATGGGAAGCCAACGTTTAGCACCTGACATGAAGGTATGTTCCTACACCTCCGTACATCACTCCCACACCACAAATAAACAGGTAACGAAGCGCAGGGATCCCTCAAGCCCAGCGAACGCTCCTGGCAGCACCACCAGGCTGCTTCTCCCTGGTACAGCAGCGAGGGAGGGCCACCAAGCCCCGCAGTGTGGCACAAGCTCTTTTAGAGCCACCAGCCCCTCCCCAGCAGCCCCCGCAGGGCCCGGGCCCCCCGTTACCTGGTCCTGCAGCTGCTCGTCCAGCCGCCTGTAGTCGTTATTCCACACCAGGACATGGAGGGGAAAGGCGCTGCTGGCCCCGCCAGGAGAGCTCATCCCGGCACACACCTGCGGAGGGGCAGCCAGGGCCCCTCACTCTGCCCTCTCTGGATGCCGGAGATCGCCAAGTTACTCAAGCCTTGACCCCTTCAGCTTCTCGTCTCTGCTGGCACCCACCTGGCCCAGGTGTGTGTGTGTGTGCGAGCCTGGGCCACAACCCCCTATGAACTCTTCACCCTTCTCCAAAGGGAGCCCCATACAAAACCCCACCGCGGGGGTCTCCCCTGCTCCTGGTGCCCCTCGCAGCCTCCCGTTCCCGAGGGTCTCCTCCCGGAGGCCCCTCAGCCCCGCTCCTGGGGGGTCTCCCCGCTCTCGCCCCCTCAGCCGTCCCCGTCCCTCTTCCCTGTCCCTCCAGGGACGGCTGGGACGAACCACAGCGCAGTGGGAGCAGGGGGACTCCTCGCAGTCCCCCGCACTCCACTGCCACCAACAACCGCACAGAAAGCGGAAGCTACTCCCCCTCCCCCTCTGCGGGCGAACAGATGGAACGTCCCGCCCGCAGCTGTCCCATTGCCTTCCGCGCGGGGGGAGCGCTCAGCGCTGGCTGCTCTCACCCCGCCTTCGCCTGGCCGTGGTTTCGTTCGCCTGCCCGCCATGGCGGGTGAGGGCAGGGCTTGCTGCACAGCGGCCGCTTCCACCAGCCTTCCGAAGCGTTGTGTCTCCCGTCACTCCGCCGAGAGAGCGCAGCGGGCGGGCGGGCGCAGCCCCGAGCGGGAGCGCTCGGTCTTGCGCCGTTGAACTAAGGCTTAGTTGAAGGCAGGCCCCGTGCCAGGAATAAAGATGGCGGCACGGGCGACATGTGGAGCGGCACAGGGTGGCTCGGCGCGCATGCTCGGGGCCGGCCCGGGGCTGGCGGGGCCCGTTACCGGCCCCGCTGCCGCCGGTCCCGCGATGGCGAAGCGCCTGAGGAGCAGCGAGGTCTGCGCCGACTGCAGCGCTCAGGGTAGGCTCGGCACCGCCACCGGCACCGCGCGGGCTCGTCCCGCAAACCCCTCTCGGGCCGGGGGCCGCGGGGGCGCCGCTGGCCCGGGGGTGTCACCGCCCCGGAGCGGCCGCCGCTACACCTGTGATGGGCCGGGATGGTTTGGGTGGGAAGGGACCTTAAAGCTTCTCCCGTCCACCCCCTGCCACGGGCAGGACACCTTCCAGGAGCCCAGGTTGCTCCAAACTCCTGGGACACAACTCGGTGTCCGAGTGTCCGGGTCCCGCTGGCACCGCCGCCCCTCCCGAGCCCGGCGCGGGCAGAGCTCCGGGAACATCCTGTAGGTCTCCAACAGCATGAAAGGAAGTGTGGAGCTCCCCGGGTTAGGAAGGAGGAAAGCTGACAGAAATCCACCTTCGGTCACGGGGCTGAAAGGTGGGAGGAGGGCGTAGGTGGGAATGTGTCACTGGAGGGGACCGGGGCAGTTTTGGGGGAGTTGGGAAGGCGAGAGCGGGGCTGGGTTGGGAGCTCCCGTATTCCCAGCGTCGGGGGGAGTTAAACTGGAAGTTGTCCTACGGCTGGGTTTGGTGTAGATGTCCCAAACTTCCAAGGAAAGTTGCGCTGAGGTGTCTGGAGACGCGGACACGTTCAGGGAGCAGCGTCTGCTCGGGGCTGACACGTATCCACTGCAGGTCAGTTCGGGAGCTTATGGAAACTGATCTTTAGAGAGGCTGTTGCATCTCCCGACCATCTGTAGTTCTGCTGTTCTTGTGTCTAAAACTGTCTTGCTTTATTTCATCAGCTCCGTGTGTTTGTTCTGTCTGTATCTTTTCTGTCTCTCTAGTTTTTGCTGTTTGTGTTCTGGGCAGGTTCTTCCAATATAATTAATTAATTATGCATGTACTGAAATGAATTAAAACGCTGTAATGTAGATAACACTTGAATTGGCTGAAGATAGGATGTGAGAGAGGGGAGAACAACTTCCATTAAATCTAAGTTATGTTATAATAAAAATTCCAAACTAACGTCCAGAAAGTACCTTTATTCTTTTTACAGAAGGAATTCTTCCCTGTGAGGATAGTGAGGCCCTGGCACGGGTTGCCCCATCCCTGGAAGTGCCCAAGACCAGGTTGGACAGGACTTGGAGCAACCTGGGATAATGGATGCTGTCCCTGCCCATGGTAGGGATTGGAACTGGGTGAACTTTAAGTTCCCTTCAACCCAAAGCAGTCTGGGATTCTGGGATTGTACTGGTATCCCTGTAGAAATTTAGTTTTGCAATAAATGGAGCTGGTATCTCTCAGGCAGGCAATTGTCCCTATCACACACAGGAGCCTATCTATGCTCCCACACATCAGGGGTGTTGTGCTCGGAGATAAAGCTGTGTGAATTGTGTTCCTTAAGCTCCTCGGGGTATCAGAATCACTGTCCGGGTAATCCTGTAGCCCGGCTTTTTATCGTGACATTAGAGCACTGCCAGGTCTTTACTTATTTACTAGAAATCCTCTGGCTTATCCACGTGTATAAAGAAACCTTAATTTAATCTTTCTGTAAATGAAAGGGATCAACCCCTTCCTTTAGCTAAAGCAGAGGGTTTGTAGAGGTGTAGGGGGGTCTGTGCCAGGAGACCTGGGGGCTGCAGCCTTTGCATCACAGCGGGTGTGCCCGGCACCTGCATTAATTAGTGCTTCCCCTGGAACCTCATCAATGCCCCCTTTGTCCGTGCGGCAGAGCGTGGAGGCTTTTCTGTGACACGGGGTGATCTTACAGGAGCTGTTGTGCTGTACTTCCTATCCCGAGGCAGGAGCTCAGTTCTCAAACCCACAGCCGGGCTTGTCTTCATCTCACGCTTCCTGTTTTGAACCACCCTGCAGGTTCCTGAAAGCGCCAGCCCGGCCTTGCAGCTTCTCCCCAATCGTCTTTTGTACCAAAAACCAGCGTGGGCAGCAGGGCCAGGCTGTGGCCACCCCTGTGCTGGACACTGAGGCCACTGAGTTGCTTTGTCCTACTTTGGGCCTCTCTCTCCAGGACAGACATGGAGGGGCTGGAGCATGTTCAGGGAAGGGAATAGAGCAGGGAAAGGGGCTGGAGCACCAGGAGCAGTGAGGGATCTGGGAAAGGGGCTCAGCCTGGAGAAAAAGAGGCTCAGGGGGGACCTTGTAGCTCTGCACAACTCCCTGACAGGAGGGGACAGCCAGGGGGGACAGGCTCTGCTCCCAGGGAACAGGGACAGGAGGAGAGGAAACTGCATCAAACTGTGCCAGGAGAGGCTCAGGTTGGACACCAGGAGGAATTTTCTCATGGAAAAGGTGGTCAGGGCTTGGAACTGCCAAGGGAGGTTTGGAGACTCCATCCCTGAAGGTGTCCAGGGAATTCCTGGATGTGGCACTCAGTGCTCTGGGCTGGTGACAAGGGGATGATCAGTCACAGGTTGGCCTCGATGGTCTCGGAGTGATTCTGGGATTCTGTGTATTTTGGTACTGGCTTAAACATATTCTGATCAAGTCCATAATCAGGTCTCTCTTAAAAATTACTCAGATTCCAGGACAGACACTTCATTGCATTAAATTTAAACTTGAAATATCCAGGAGCATTGGGTGTTGAGGTGGATGTAAAGCAAACCCCCAGTACTGACTGTTGATAAAGAAGAGCAATGCTCACAAACAGCCTGGAAATGGGCAAGGGAAAGGATCCCTGAGGATCCCATCTGTGTGTGATGAGGTTGTCTCTAATAAGAAGGGACCAGGTTCATTAATCTGGAAGGCTGCTTCATTTTGGGTCATTAGGTTGCCATGAATGCATCTCATTCCATTATTATTCCTCTTCTTCTTGGAAGTCAGTGTTGTTAAATAATGGAATGATTTGACACCTTGTTCTATGTGCTTGTTGTAATTTGTATTTTAACAACTGGATTATTTTTTTTTGTCTCACCTGCTTTAATTTGGCTCTGGGCTGTGCTGGTTCTGGTGGGTTAAGAGATGCTCCGTGGTTCAGACAGGTTTGCCTGCATTGCCTGCAGCACACCCAGATCATCAGCTCTGCTCAGAAACCACAGCTGGGATCACATCTCATCTGCAGGGATTCAGTCCATTTGTTGTGTGGGTCAGAGGAGACTTTTCCATGTGATGCACCAGTGCTCAGATGTGTTCTGACAGGACTCAGAAGTTCTCTCATCAGATATCAGGCTTGCCTTGTACTCGCTTATTTAGCCTCAGACTCATCTCTGCATTTGAAATTAAGATTTTTCCAGAATAAAAGAGATCTTGATTTCCTTTTTTGTTCTCCTGGGATGTGCTAGGTCTGAAGGTCTGTCTGGCAGCTCAGTTGCCTGTTCCTGCTGGGTTCTGGCATGCTGAGTTTCACGTGTCACTGACAGAAATTGGAATTTCTTCTGGAGACTGAGCTCTGAGCAGCCGAGGGACCTGTTTGGTGTCCTGTGGGCATTTATTGTTTCAACTTAATGTACCATTCCTACTTGATTTTATGCCTTTTGATGTTTGAATAGCTCATATATATTATTTACTACTTCACTTCCCATCAGTTTTCTGCTTTAAGATGGTTCAATTTGGGTCTGGTGAGAGATGAAGTTATTTTGCTTGAGAATTTTGGATTTTATTGAGCCTTTGGCTTGGCACATATGTATCCGTCTTTATTATGACACTCTTGTGTGTTTTTATTATTTGAAGTGAACATTTAAAAGATGTTGTTATAATATAGAACTGAAAACTGAGTAGTAGGGGGAAAAGCCTGAGTGCTGTGGCAACTTTGGTCTTTTTTACAAAAGATTTGTTGACAAACTTTAAAAAAAAAAAAAAACAAGAGTTTTGTCAAAGAGTAGGTAGGCACTGTTGTCAGGAATACTTTTGTGGGAGTCCACAAAACAAGTAAAGCCCTTCAAGGTGGTGATAAATTCAATGTCCTGTTATGTTTAGAAAGGAGAGTATTTTCACAAGAAGAACTGAAAACTTTTTCCCAAATTTCCACTGCACATCTCCTCGCTGTCCTTGGAATCCCACATCCCCCAAGAGTGCCAGGACTGGTGTTTCCCATTTTCCCAGCATCCAGAGCCCCAGCAAGGCTGTGACATTCACAGGCTCACACCCTGGCTAAGCAGGGAAGGTTAAAAGGCAGAGCTGCTCATTTTAGACTCTGCTTTTGTAGTCCAGGGTCACGTTGCTTCCTGTGTTATAATGGATGGCTTCTTTTGCAGATCCTTGCTGGGCATCCATAAACAGAGGGATCCTGATCTGTGATGAGTGCTGCAGTGTGCACAGGAGCCTGGGCCGTCACATCTCCCAAGTGAGGCATCTCAAACACACCCCGTGGCCTCCAACACTGCTGCAGGTACAGAGGAAAACCGTTTTCCTCCATTAAAATATGGTGATTTTTAAATTCAATTTAAATCACTAAACTTTCTTTTGAGAGGGCTGGTCCTTTTAAGCTTTGTTTTTCTAAGTTATTCTCATTTTGTTTCTCTTGTGATGGACCACTAAAGTCAGAATTATCTTTGCCTTTTGAATTTGATGCCTTTGCTTTGGAAGGTCACTTCAAAATTTCTTTCACAGCTCTGAAGTACATCTGCTTCAACCTGAATTTTTTTCACTGGAGGTGCTTTTGGGAAGAGCAGAGAATTTGAAGGGGGTTCTCACTTCATTCCACATCACAACATCCTAAGCCCAGTTATGATATCCCAGCAGGTTACAGCTGCTGGCACACAGACTGGGAATCTGTTGCCTTGATACCTGCTTGAAAAGAATTACAGCTAGTTGATTAATGCAGCCAGCAGCAAAATGTCTGTGTGTTTCTGGCTTTCAGATGGTGGAAACTCTGTACAACAATGGTGCTAATTCCATCTGGGAGCACTCCCTGCTGGACCCTGCCTCTGTGATGAGCGGGCGGCGCAAGGCCAGCCCGCAGGATAAAGTGCAGTAAGTGGGAAATGCACAATTGTCACCTTAGAGAAGTGGGATTATTTTGTTCAGCAGTGACAGAGCAACAGGGGATCCATAGGAGCCTGTGTGTGTTTGGTAGTTATTTTAAAATTTTATTTCCAAGCATTATTTTTTTTTTAAATTTGTTGCAGAAATAGGAATACAGTGCTTGAATTCTCTGAGTTATTGTTTCCTGTTGAATAGTGAGGACCTTTGCTTGCACTTTAGTCAAAGGACTTTTCTTTGTCATATGCTTCAGTTAACTGAATGCTGCCAACAAAATGGAGTTTGGTTGAGGAATTAAATAAAACTCCAGATATTTTTGTCCCTGACTATGGTGCTTCATTTTAAAATGTAAATAACTGTGTAGAGTAAGTTTAGATCTTAAGCTGGCATGATTTTAAGGTCTGTATTTCTTTTAAGAAACAGACACCACATGCTACAGTCTGCAGATACTTGATGGTTGTAACAGACGTTTTCTCTGTATGGTCAGGCAATCTGCACTGGGTTGTTTTTTAATGAAAATATTTTTCCATGCCTAACTTTGCCCCCAGCAACACACGAAGCTCTGATTCAGTCTTCACTTGTGAAATTTTTCTGTTTCTGGAGCATCTGTATTACTTATGAAGGCACTGATATTTCTTTCCTTTCCCTTCTTGTTGCCTGGATTTTTCTTTGCAGTCCCAACAAAGCAGAGTTCATCAGAGCTAAATATCAAATGTTAGCATTTGTGCATCGCCTGCCATGCAGGGAGGATGACAGTGTCACTGCCAAGGATCTCAGCAAGGTCAGTAGCTCCTGGGACAACACAGGCAAATCTCACTGACTTCCCTTCATTGCTTTTGGTTAACTGTTTCTGCTTTTCTGCACTATTACATAAATAAATAAAGCTTGACTTCAGCTTGAAGCCCTTTATTTGTGGTTATCACTGGAGGTGATGATTAAGAGGCGTTAGTTGAGGGGACTTGGAGGAAACCCTTTACACAAAAGAGCTCTAATGAGAACTCTGCATACTCCTGTTTCTCAAAGCATGGCTGAAAAACAACTGCTGAATCACAGTTGTTGCTGCTGTGTTAAATATAATTCTGCTTCTTTTTCAGCAACTCCATTCCAGTGTGAGGACAGGGAATCTGGAGACCTGTTTGCGACTGCTCTCCTTAGGAGCTCAAGCCAACTTCTTTCATCCTGTAGGAACACTTTTTTCATTATTTTGATACACAATCAATTCCAGTTCATATTATTTATACTTATTTCATGTTATATTACAATCTTCTACTCAGACCTGTTGGTTAAGTAGATATTTTTCCTTAATCTCTTGCAGGAGAAAGGAAACACCCCACTGCACGTTGCTGCTAAGGCAGGACAGACTTTGCAAGCAGAACTCTTGGCAGTTTATGGTGCTGATCCTGGCACACAAGATTCAAATGGGAAAACTCCAGTTGATTATGCAAGGTAGGAGTCTCTGATGTCCATAAATCACACTAAGATACGTTTCTGTCCTGAAATAATTTTTCTGTTAAATGCTAATAATACTTTTTCGAGAAAGAGTGAATGAATAAAAATGAGGAATAAATATTTTCATCAGATCACAGCCTGTGTTCTGGGTGCCTGAGACATCAGCTATGATGCCAAATGAACAGGCTGTGCCAATCTAGCAGTTCACAGGGAGTTAATTGGAGAAGAGTTTCTGCAAGTTCAGGCTCTAGGAGTGAGGGTAGCTCAGGAATCGCTGCAGGATTGTCCCAGATGGGTTGGGGCACATGGGGTGGAACCAGGCTGTGATTTGTGATGGGTGCAGTGTTGGCTTGTACTAAACGTGTTTCTCTGACCATTTGTGTGTGTCACTGACTGTCCCCTGTCCCTGTGTGTGAGCAGGCAAGGGGGGCACCACGAGCTGGCAGAGAGGCTGGTGGAGATCCAGTACGAGCTCACAGACAGGTTGGCTTTCTACCTCTGTGGCAGGAAACCAGGTGAGCACAACACCTGCACCCTCAGACCTGTCACTGTCAGGTACAGCACATTCACACTGTGCTGTGACATATCTGTGCACTGCACTTTCCAAATATTCCAATGTTATATAAATTACACAGAACCAAAGAAAGTATAAGATGCAAGATTAGAATTTATGCATTTAAAATTGGGATAAAACTGCAGGGTTTTAAATAGATATAAATGGAAAGCAAAATTCCTTCCTGATGTTCCACAAATACATGTTCTTTATATACTGTAGAAACTGTTTCAAGTAGTTTCTTCTAATTGAAATGCAGCAGCAGGGGAGTGTTCTGTTAAGTGGGTGCCTTTTGAACACAAGTACACTTACAGATTTTTAACCATAAAGGTACCTGTGTTAGAATTTAATTTTCTTTTTTAATGGAATTTCTATACAACTAATAAGCCTTATTTGGAATCTTTGCTAACACCTGGAAATCATGGCATGAGCCTTCTTTTATAACTTGCCTAGTTGCCTGTTGGAAATTGAGTAATTACATGCAAGATAAACTATTCAGTGTTGCCTGATGCTTATTATTGAAAACTGTAGGCCAGTACCAACCTAATAAAGTGCAATTTGTTTTCAACTCTAGAGCACAAAAATGGGCAGCACTTTGTTATACCTCAGATGGCAGACAGGTAAGTTGCTGATTCCATCACATGCCTGAAAACATCAGAGTAAAAAACTAATAATTCATTTTCTTTCCTTTCTGAAACACCTTTTAAGCTTGTTGCCATTCATACTTTTTTATGTGTGCCTTTATTAGTCTTGAAAGCTTTTTTTCGTAGAAAGAGTATTGAGATATCAACAAAATCAGGAAATTATAGAAGCTGATTATATTTCTTAAAATGCACAGAGAAGGTGAGACATTTCTGTGAAGGGAACACACATGGGGAATTCTTAGGAAACAGATTGTGGAAATAATTTAAGGACCAATTGAGTATTTTCCTGATTTTTGTAATGCTTTTAACTTTTGGTTGTGATCAATGAAATCATATTTGTATAAAAAATATCAAATACTAATTTTAAGTTCCTGTTCCTCTTTTATTGCTGTGCAATTGGAAATAGACGGCTGTAAGTAAACCACTGTCCAACCTCCTGCTTGCAAAATTTCTGTGAAAAACTTTAATGACTTTAAAATTGTGTGAGTATTTATATTCTGAAGAACTTTTGGTATGACTTCATTTTAAATGTAAAAACTGTTGTGAAAGAAAGTTTAATAATATGCTAATTGTGATATTATAATAGCAATATTAATATTATCAATGTGTTAAAAGCAATGCTAAAAATACTGAAATATTCGAGGGTTTAAGGTAAAAGTGACTTTCTAATCACTGAGTTACCAAAATGTAGAATTTTGATATGTAGAAGCCATGAAATGCTGTAGATGTAATGATTACTTCTTGTTTTCTTAGCAGTCTGGATGTATCAGAACTGGCAAAAGCAGCCAAGAAGAAGCTTCAGTCTGTAAGTTAAATTCCTTTTCTAGATGTGGCAAACTCTGCACTTCATCCCTCAAGCTCCCTAGCACAAGTATCTCTTGACCCATTTGCTGTAGGAGCAAACACACAAATATTCTGGGGCTTGAAGCACACAAATATTTTGGGAGCCTTCACTGTTCATTGAAGTCTGTATCTCCAATGGCATTTGGTACCTCATTCCCACAGTTCCTCTGCCTCACCCCAAACACAAAAAGTCTTTCTGTGGTCAGATGGGAGAGAAAAAAAAAAAAAATCCATGGACCAGGAAAGGAGGAGTGTAAAACAGGATGGTTGTCTGTACCTAGAAATGGGATGGTCATACATGTCTGCTGCCTGTGCAGGCAGAGAAAGGAGCATTTCTGTGGATTACAGAGGCTGGAGTAAAGAGCAGAGTTGTGCTCTTGCATTGTCTCTGTTATTTTCTGTTATCAGAGATCTTACTGCATTTAATTTCTTTACAAACTGTAATTGTTCTACTCTACCCTTAGCTAAGCAACCACTTATTTGAAGAACTTGCCATGGATGTGTATGATGAAGTTGACAGAAGGGAAACAGATGCAGGTGAGTGAGACTTTGTGGAATGAAATAAAGCAAGCCTGGATTGTCACTTTACATACGAGATGCCAATCCAAGCACATGTTCTGTTCAAGTGCTTCTGTATTCAGCAATTACTGCTGAGGGGAGTTTCTTTGTCTTGCATTGCCTGAAGGGGATGTTAATTGAAAAAATCCTGTGTTTTTCACAAAGTAGAGAACCCTCTGGGGACAAGCTTTCCTTTGAATTGATTGTGTTTGTGTTTGAAATTGCAGTCTTTTATTTGACAAAGAAATACTGTCAAGCAGTACAGGAAGGTTATTCCCTTTTTTGGTTTTTTTCTTTTTTCCTCTGGAGCAGTTTGGCTTGCTACTCAGAACCACAGCACACTCGTGACAGAGACCACCGTGGTCCCTTTTCTTCCTGTAAATCCTGAATATTCCTCAACCAGGAATCAGGTATGAAATCTTAATACTGTAAAAATAATTTAAAAGCCCAGGTAATTAAGTAGACCTAAGTAATATTGCTTTACTGCTTTTCATTATTGTAGAAGAGCTGCACATACTTAGAAAGAGGTTAAAATAAATTCACATTTCCTCTTTAAATCACACTTTTTGCAATAAATGTAGTTGAACTACAAGTCAACTCCAAGTGGGTAGTCTTATTTTTTTCCTGGGAACTCTGCTGTTCTTCTGATCCAGGATATACTTTTCTTTCCTCTGCATTATTCTGTATTTAGGGAAGGCAGAAACTGGCTCGATTTAATGCCCACGAGTTTGCTACGCTGGTTATAGACATTTTAAGTGATGCCAAACGAAGACAACAGGGGAATTCTCTCACTGGTTCCAAAGGTGAGTGAGCTTTTCTTGTCAGTCCCTCAGCAGTGCTGAATTAAGACAGTAATCTATTGTTTTCATCTTTTTTTTCCTCTCTGGAGAAAAAATACCAAAAAAATCTTTTCTAACTGTTAATATTTCCCTATACTTTTCATTTGCATGCTAACATCCATTTGTCCAATGTAGTCTGAGTTTTTTTTAATTTGTATGAATGTAATTAAGCTGCTAAACAATTCTCACCACTTACTTTAACTTGCCTAAACACTTAGAAAAAATAAAAACACAAAACCATAAAACTTTGAAGTTTGGGACTGTAATCATTTATTCCTCCTAGGTGGATCTAAATTAATTTTTTTTCAAAGTATGAACTTCCATTTCTTCTCCAGACTTACTAGCATATGTTTCATGTGTTGATCTGCAGAAAATGTGGAGCTGATTCTCAAATCAATCAGCAATCAGCACAGCAGTGAAAGTCAGGACAATGACCAGCCTGATTATGACAGTGTTGCTTCAGATGAAGATACAGATCTGGAAACAAATGCAGCTAAATCAAACAGGCAGAAGGTAAGATTGAAATAATGATACACCCCTAAGTGTTATTCATAAAGGTAATTTGCATAAATTATCCGAAAAATAATATTTTAATTAATTAATTTTGTAATCATGCCTCAGTCTATGAACTTTCTAAGACGAAGTGTTGTTGTTTAAGAAATTTTTGTTGTAAAAATAAAGCCTGTCTAGAAAAGTAATGTGTATGGCTGAAGATAAGATATAGATGATATAATTGGATCTGCCAAAAAGCTCTGAATCAGTGATTCCATGGTATTTCACAAATATTTACTGCCTCCTACCGAAGAAATACAGCAGACCAAGTGTCCAAGTCAGTTAAGCCATTGCTGGAGTAATGCAGGATGGCATCACAGGGCAGTAAAACCTGGTGGTTCTATTTTAATCCTCCCTGGGAGACATGCACACTGGATATTTAGCAGTCTGTCTTTTATAATTTTTCAGTTCTTTATTACATGGTTTTTTTTAAATCCTCATAAAACTGTGTTTTATCACTGAAATGCTGATGCAAATGTTTTTAGAGGAGCTAAGAGCTGATTGACATCAGATTGCTTTTCTAGAGGATTTAAAATTATTCTGGTTAATGGACCGTACTAATTTAAACTTCATTTGAACTCTGATGCCTTTGAAGTAAGTACATGAAAAGCTGTTGAAATCTCATGATCTTGTTTTCTTCTTTTTAATGGTGTAAGTATTTTTCTCTTCCTTTTCCTAGAGCCTGGATTCAGACTTGTCAGATGTATCAGTGACAGCCCGGGAATATCTGCAGGTTAAACATGCCTTGGTGGCTTCTGAGGTGAAGATTCAGCAGTTAATGAAAGTGAACATCAACCTGAGTGATGAGCTGAGGATTATGCAGAAAAAGGTAACAGAGGACCCCCCCCTTCCAGCTCTTGGGGTATCTGAAGTTGTGAGATTAAAACTGTTGGAACTGAGGATGAAATAATCAAGTATTAGGATAGTGAGAAAACTCATTTTAAAGTGGAGCTTCTTTGGGATCAGACATGAAACTGCAAATATTTATATGCAACACATGCTTTAAATGTTTTTTCGTGGTGCTGGTGGTGACCCAGCCCTGCAAATCATGAGGATGATTTGACTTATGTCAAAACTTTGACATCAGTTTTCCAAGTGACAGGACAATTGTTGCAAATCCTGGGTGTTTTTGCTGTCTTGATTCAATATAAGCAGCTTTAAATAATGAAGAATCAAATGTCAGCACATTTTATGTGTGTGCACTTATCTATATTTTTGTGGGGGTAAAGGACAATTTAGATCTGAGTTCACTATCCTGTCTAGCTGGCTAGAAAGGGCTAGCTGCTTATCCTCAGATTAATCCCTTTAATTAGCATTTAAAATCCTGTTTTCTAAATAATTCCAATCCTGCAAGAGTCACATGTAGAAAAAGTTGTTCAGGCTGTAGGGTGGAGCTGCTGTTCTGGGGCAGAGCAGGATTTTTGGAGAGTGGTGAGACTGTTTGCACCTGAGGCTGAGCTCATTCAGCAGATTGGAATATCCTTGTCTGTTAAGTGCCAGTTCTGTTCTGTTGGAATGGTGAACACTGGGAGATCTCAGGGTGTTTCTTTGGTCTTTCAACAGCTTGTACTGGTTTCAGCATTTCTCTTGCATCAATTGAATTAACTTTTCACTTACATTGAGTTTCTTTGAACAAATACAGTCTAGGGTAAAAAAAAAAAACATTGGGGCCTATGGATTAATGAAACTTTAGGATATTTACATGTGTAGCAGAAAGGAGATCCTTGCTGTCCTGCAGTTTTTCTTCACTGCAACTTTTCTTTCTGATGTGTTAATATAGCAAACTTACTCCAAGTCCACAAAATCATCAGAATTGGTGCATTTTTACTCTCAAATAAATACATAATAATAAAAAACTTTAAAATGCTTTCTTGGCTTCTTAGATAGCAGCAGCTGATGCCTAATTTTCATAAGCTAAACTCTTTCCTTGCTTTGCAGAGCAAGCTCAAGTTCCTTTGTGCTGCCTCTGGTGTCTATGCTGCAGTTCTGGCATTGTCAGATTTCACTGGCCTTATATTAAAGTCTTCGAAGTCCTTGTATTGGCTGCTGCAATGGATCCCTTTGCTTGGAAAACTGTTGTGTTGGCAGTCCTTCCCCCACAGCCTCATTCTGTCCCAGGATTCCTGTGCCAGTAGAGCAGGCTGCAGGGAACGCGTTGTGTGTTTTGAACTACAACAGCCAATTTTAACATCTTACTTAGTTTTTACATCCCAGCAGCTGCTGGAAATCAGCACCTAAATATTTCCAGATCTGGAACAAAGGTGCTTCTATGCTTATACCAAGCAAGTCAAGTAGATTTTGAAAAGGAAATGAACCCCCAGCCAGCAGTACCTGGATTTTCTAGCACGGCTGACGAGCGAGTGTCGCGTGGTCACTTTGCTTTTGGCACTTGCTCTTTAGGAAACCAAATCCCACTGCTAAACATTTCTTTCAGCTCCAAACGCTACAGAGTGAAAATACCAACCTCAGAAGACAGGCCACAACCAATATCTATCAGGTGCAAAGTGGTTCTGAGTACCCAGACCCCAGCAGCAATTCCTCCCTAAAGCGGCGCCCGTCGGCCCGGGGCAGCAGGCCCATGTCCATGTACGAGACTGGCTCGGGGCAGAAACCCTACCTGCCCATGGGGGAGGTCACCTACCCAGAAGAAAACATCACCAGGCTGCAGCCTTTCCCTCCACACGTGAGTAAAACTGCTGCTGCTTCTGCATTGCCTCTCACGTTCAGCTTTTCCTGTCTCTTTCAGCTCCGCTCCGTTCACTCAGCTTCTGCCTCAGAGGGAAAAAAAAAATATAAGAAGTGTGAGAATTGTTCATGTTTGCTGTATTAACATGTCTGCAGGAGCCTGATGGTTTGAAAAGCAGAAGCTGTAGCAGTTCTGGAATATCTAAAGTGGAGCTTTTGGCTTCTGCTTAGCTGGTTTTTTTTATATATATATAAAATATCAATATGTAATTGTCTGAAAACCAGGAAGGGAGGGGAAATAGTATTCCAAGAAGGTAGGTAAAGTTCATGTATTTCTGGAGATAAACATGCAGGTGCCAGTTAGTGGAGCTTCATAACCACCTTGCAAAAATAAAATAAAATTGAAAAATTTTCCCCAGACCACTTTCTTATTCAGAGTGTGGAACTGGAAGCTGGAGGTGGTTTAGATCTGCCAGTCAAGCAGATTCTTCTGGTTTAGTATTTTCCTGTGTGATGTGGAGAGGGAATTCTCTGTTGGCCAGAGGGATTTTACACTGAGGTGTTCACACTTTACAGAAGTGACCCAACACACACTACTGCATTTAATTAACAAGTGCATTTAATTAATTAGCACAGTTAATTTTTTGTTTCACCTTCTCAGATTGCCCTGTGGGCTGAAATACAGGACAGTATCTTTTAGACACATTTAAAATGTGTGGATTTTTGACAATATCCTTCCCTCTTGGTACAATGTCTTGTATTTCCTTCCAGGCAAATCATTAAGATCTTTAAAATGTATTTTCAAGTTACCTTTGGCATAAAGGAGGGCAAATATTCCATGCACAGTCCACAGAATACAGTTGACTGCACCAAGGGAATCAGTCCCCACCTTCAATTAAATCAATTTAAGCTATGAAATCTGAATAATTTTAAATGATATTGTCATGTTGATATGATGGCAGTTCTGGCAGCAAGAAATGACAGAATTCATTTGTGTGTGACAGTGTTTGCAAAAAGTGACAGTGCTTTGTATAGATCCTTTGGTCATTTGGGTGGAAATTTGGATAGCAGTAGCAGTTCTGAAGCATTGATTTGTTTTGTGGAGTTAGTTAATTTGGCATGTGGTGAATTTTTTTTATTCTCCATGGAACTTGGCACCTCTGGAATCTCAGTATTAGAATGAGCTTGAATTCAATTGTATTTTGAAAGAATTAAGTCCCCTCAGCCTAAGCCGGATTCTCAACATCATTCTTGCTTTATGTCATCTCCATGGTTTTAAGAATGTTCCTTTCATTTCAGTTAAGAGTTTGTTTGTGTTTTGGTTTTGGTTTTTCTCTTTCCCATTTTTAGATCGGGAGGAGTGCGTTTGTGACCTCCTCTTCATCTCTACCTTCCTTCCCCTCCACGCTCTCCTGGTCGAGGGATGAGAGCACACGAAGGGTTAAGTACCTTCCCGATCCATCTTTTCCCTGGAGGAGGTGCCAATCTCCCCAGACCCACATCCTCTCTCTTCCCCTTTTAATGCCTGACCTTCCAGCCTGCATGGAGCAGAACTTCCTCCCTTCCATTCCTGCTGCCACGAGCTCTGGGCTCTTGCCTCTCTCTAACTTCACATCTTCAACCTTTAACACCGTGCACAGTTCTCCAGGTCACTTGTTCAGCTGCACAACAGCCCCAAAACAGGCTGGCTGCTGTTTGGACAGTGATTTTTCCAGGCTCTCACTGATATTTCTAAGCCAATGTACAACTCTCCTGCTGACTAAAAGCACTGCATGAGGCCCAGCTTCAAAGCTGCTTTCCTTGGGTGGCTTGCACCAATCCAGGTGGTCCTGATTGATTGTTTGCCTTAAAGATAACAAATTTGGGGATTTAAATGTTTACTCTGGTCTCTCCCTGCCAGGACACAGAACCTGCTTTTTAATTCCTTCTGTCCCCATTTTATTTTGACTGTACAGTGTTTAGATATATTAGTCCAGAAAATATTAGATTTGCAAGTAGGAATAGAAGAAAAAACTTTCAAGGTAATAGCCTGCTTGGCCAAATGGAAATCTGGGTTTATCTGCAGTGCTGTCTGGTACTGGAAACTTGCAGAGGGTTTGGTTGATTGATTTTATTCTACACTGATTCTATATTAGTGATCCTCTTCTTGTAATTCATCACTGTTGCTTGTATTTCTGACCAGATGGTAGAGCTTTGCTACTATTAGGATTGTTATCTCTGTACACCTGGCACAGGAGGAAGGTCAGACTCTATATAAAATAGTTTCTTATCTTCAAAATACATGTCACTTTTACAACTGATCTTTACCAGCTGTCCTGAGAGAGGAGTGTTCAAAAATTGCTGATTTTTCCTTCTGTGCAGAGTAACTTTAAAATTGAAAAGGGTTCCTAACACCAGGTGCTTCACTTAAGAATTGATGGTTTTAACATCAGATGAGTGCTTAACAAATGTACTGAATCTCAGCCAGTGAAAACCAGTTCCTGGTCACATTTTTGGTCTGTCCTCGAGGCAGAAATATTATTTGGCAAGCAGATTCCTAAGTCAGGCATGCAGGTTGGAGACTCACTCATGGTGACTTGAGGGTTTCTGTAAGATCCCCAGGGCTGGCTGTTGGGGCTCTGATGGACCCTGAGCTGCTGCTCTGTGATCAGAGTGACACCAGTGTGGTGTGTTTGACACCAGACATGCTCTGCAGGGCACCTGGGTGAAGCTTTGCAGTTTTTAGAAGACTTGAGGAAGCAGATGTGTAGCGATCCTGGGGCCTGGCTGAGGATTTGGCCACCTAGCTCATTTTGCTGTTCCTTTCTTCATTCAGCCTTTGCTCTGGGATCAGCCTCTGGGGTCTACAGAGCTCAATCCAGCCTCTGCTTCCCTGCATTCCTCCTGCTCTCATTTCAGCTTCCACTTTGGAATTGGCCCCTGTCCTCCTTTTGACCCCATTCTTCAGTGGCCCTCTGCTCTGATGGTTGGGCCTGTACTCTGGGGCACAACTCTCACTTCTTTGATCTTCCAACTCTGGACCAGTATTAAGCATTCAATGGGCCTCAGTTCCTCACACTTTGGCCTCCTTCCCTGTTTTGGGCTTCACTTTGCAATGGGCTTTAACCCTTTTCATGTTGGCCCCCAAATTGTAATGAGCTCCAGGTCTCATCAGTTCCACTCGTGCCCTCAATCTTCCACCTGCAGTTTGGGCTCCCCCGTCTCTGTTTCCTGTCTTTATTTTGGTTCTCCCATTGCCACAGTCTTCAGCCCTTGTTTTGGGCTCCCATTTTGCAGTGGCCTTCCCAGGGCCAACCTCACACCAGTTGCTTTCCATTCTGCGTTCCCCACCGTGGTCTCTGGCCTCTGCTCTGCTCTCTTGGTCTGGCCTCTTTTTCTCTGGGATTCTCTCCCTCTCCAGTGGTTCTTATTCACTCTTCAGGCTCCTGTTTCATGGTGCTGCTTCTCCACTGGCCTCTGCTCCTGGTGGCCTCTCAGAGTGTGCCCCTGGGGCAGTTTCAGTGGCAGGGAAGGGTGCTGTTCTCTGTCTGTCTGTCTGTGTCTGTCCTGCCATGCTGGGTGTTGAGGGGCTGGTGGGGCTGTGCTGTGCTGGCACTGCCCAGGTACAAGCTGAGCAGCTGCCTGGCATGGGGAGAGGGACACAGCAGCTCCAGGCTAGCAGGAGCTGTTGTGCACAGAGCAAATCCACATGCACACACAGCCCCAGGGCTGCTTTTCCCTGCACAGGCTGAAATAAATCTGTTCCTCGCAGGCCTCGAAGCTGGAGAAGCAGAGCAGCGTGTCTGAGAGTGACTATGACAACCCCACCACCCCCGTGGAGCTGGAGGAGCCGGGGTAGGTGCTGTGACACAGCTTGGGGCTGACAGGAGGCTGCTCTGTGCCCGGGCCAAGCCCTGCTTTGCTCCCCTGCAGGTCGGGCAGGAAGGGCCGGCAGCGCAGCGTCATTTGGCAGGGGGAGGGCTCCATCCCCGAGGACACAGACCCAGCCCCCAGCTCCAGTTTGCCCAGTACAGAAGATGTGATTCGGAAAACTGAGCAGATCACCAAGAACATCCAGGAGCTGCTGCGAGCGGCGCAGGAGAACAAACATGACAGGTAAGGAAAAGCTCTGGAGCTGGTGAGGAAACAAAGGAAATTCTTCAAGTGTTTTCACCTGTTGCACAGGTGAAAGTGCAATACAGCCCTGCTATTTCACACCTGTAAAATGTGTAGGTCTGTTGTGTTCTCTGGTGTCCTTAGTGCCACGGGGCAAGTTGGGGGTGACCAGCCCCTTGCAAGTGCCCTGCCCTTAACTTGTGAGTCCTGCTGCAAAACGAGTGTTGTATTATCTACAGCACAAATCAAATGTGTTGTAGAAAACTCACTGCAAGTTTTTCTTGGGTCTTCACCCCCTCTATGTCCATAGGTAATTACACCCTGCAGAATGTGATAGTAACACCAAGCTTTGCCTCAAGAGCAAATTGTGAAAGAGGGAGAATTTGGCTTTCCTGCTGAAGTATTAGCACAAATTATGTACCAGCAAAAGTATTTTGAACTATTGGTTTTAGATACAGACCCAGCTGAGTAAGCAGAACACTGAGCACATCAGGCTGCAGCAGCTTCAGCTCCCTCAGGGAAATTCTGGCCTACCTGAACAATTTCCAGAATAGCTGTGGGTGACTAAAAGTGATACTGCCCTTGCTGATCATCAGGTGTTGCTCCCCACACAGCTCTTTTAGAAGGCTGTAAAAAAAGTTACATCTGTTGCCAGATGTGAGCACATTTTGGGGCTGGAACTCTCTGGCCCTGCAGGCTGGCAGGTCTGGCATTGCTGTGGCCCCAGCTCGGTGCCCTCTGTGCCTGGGAGAAGCAGCAGCAGGAGTTTGTGTTGAGCCCTCACTTCCTGCCTCGCTCAGAGAAGTGCACAACAATGGGGCCACTTTTGTTCTGTGTTTTTTCCTTCTTGTACTTTGCTATTTTTAGCAGGGCCGGCGTGGCCTCTCCTTCTCAGCGAGTGACGACTTCTGCCGTGTTTGTGCTGAGCTCATTGCCCTTGGTGTAACCTTTTCTAGTGCAACCTCTTGTTGCTTGTTTCGCACAGAGAAGCTTTAAATGAGTGTCGTTTTTATGTGTATCACACCATACAGTATGTGAATTTTTTCTAAGTCATTGAAGGAAACAATGCAGCATGCCTGGCTTTCATTGAATTGATCAGGTTTTTAAAAAACCTGCTATGCTGCATTTTTGTTTTCTGGATCACACGTGGAGTGAGGTGTTTGCCTGTGTTTAGATGAGTGTTATCTTGCAAAATACTGAACTAGGAAGCTGCTGTTCTTTGTTTTCCTTAACACAGGGGAATGCTTCCTTACCAAAATGAGACACTTGAGGATGTAATACCACATCCTCCAAGCTTGTGCTGGCAACGTTGTCGAGAAAAACCACGTGCTGCATAGATAACCGGAGAGTAAAATCCATGATGCAAGAGTATCATCTATTAATGAAACCCCTTCTTCCTTTTGTTTCTCACTCTCTCCCATCCCCTTTCCCTGTGCTCCACGGGCTGAGCAGGCCCTTGGAGCGTGGGGGCACATCCCAGCTCAGACACAGCCTCGGCACGAGGGTCCCCGGGGCTGAGCGAGCGCCCCTGCAGCCTCTGACCAGCCAGCAGCCCGGCCCTGCCTCCTGGTACTCTGGCCTCTGTCCCTGCCTCCCAGGCACAGTGTCCTTTCTCCTTCTCTCTGCTGCCTCTTTCCCTCCCACTCCGGCCACACGGGGGTCATGGAAAGGCGATGCATGAAATGCTGCAGGGGATGAGGGAGCTGCAGGCAGCCCCTCCAGGGCAGGGGTGTGGCTCAGCTCTTCCAGCTCCCAGTAGTTACACTGGGGAACTGAACCACAGCCTGGAGCTGGCTCTGGTGTATTCTCCTGACTCTATTTCGTTTCTTATTGTCTGTCAAGAGAAATTAAATTACAACTTGGTTGGCTCATGGAATCACAGAATAGCTGGGGTTAGAAAGGACCTTAGAGCCCACCTTGTTCCACCTCCTCCATGGGCAGGGGCACCTTCCCCTAGGCCACGTTGCTCCAAGCCTCATCCAGCTCTTCCAGAGATCCAGGGGCAGCCACAGCTTCTCTGGGCACCCTGTGCCACGGCCTCAGCACCCTGACAGGGAAGAATTTCTTCCTTTAGGAAGGAATCTTTGAGGTTTGAAGGTCCATCCTAACTCAAACCATTCTGTGATTTTTATGAACAAAACACGTGGTTGCTGCTTCTTAGCACTATTGCAAAAGTAGCATGGGCTTCACATTCCCAAGGTGGAACATTCATACCTGACAGCTGAGGCCCCTCCAGTGTTTATACAGCTGGGGGTCAAATGAGATCATTTGTATCCCAAATCCATGAAAAAAGATCTGTGTTTATATAGTACCTTCCAACCTGACCAAAATATTATTTGTTAATGCCTAAAATAAAAGTGACATTTGCGTGAGAGGCTCTTTAAAACAAAACTGCCCAGGTTCAAACCCCGGCCAGCAAATGTCAGGATTGGAGGAAGAGATTAACACAATTTACTGCTAATGAGGGATTCCTTTTCCAAGCTGTCACTACTTGAATATCTTCCTTGATGTCTCACTGGAATGTGTGTAAACCCAACACAGTGTCAGAGCATCTCACAAGCTCACAGTGAGTGTTTAGACATCAAACTAAAGCCATTCGACTGCAAACTTTGCAGCTGACCTAGAGAACATACAGTGAAACCCATGTTCACCTGAGTGTCTCATTCAGGTGATTCTCAGGGCTTTCTTTGGTGAAGGGTTTAATCAGTAAATTGACTTTTTAATGAGGTAGGATGCTGGTCACTGTGGCTGCAGGGAGCAGATTAATCATTAACTCTATAGCAAAAGGGGAATTGTGGTGAACTTGGAAGACCTCTCTCCACTTTTAGTTTACTTATTTGGAAGAACTCATGTGACTTGACACACATGGAAATACTCCTTTTAAAGCAATTTTCCTGCATTGCCAAAATGACCCCAGTGTGTTGCTTCACTCTCAGTGCATTTGCAAGTGACTGATTTTTTTTGCACCTTTGGTATTGCAAGAAGATCAAATAATGATTGGAGGGGTGGGTTTGGGGACTCTTTTTGCTTGAAAGGGCACTGACCTGCTATAACCCACACATGCTGAATAGTTTTCTTGAATGCTTTGTGTTTTTTGAGATTCTCTTAAGATTGGATCATGTGAACTAACTTAGGCCAAAATTGAATCTTTGAAGCATAAAAGTGAATCTTTTGAAATAAGACTTGTGAGAGAGAGCACACTAACACTTCACTATTCACAGCAGTTTATGGTAAATAGTTCTATTTTGAACAGACCAGTTTTCATTTGGTACATAAATCAGGAGTGAAATCTATGAGGATTCATGGAATCTGCCTTTGTTTTATTAACTAACTCGTCAGAATTGGTGAATATTTAGCCCAGAACTCACAGACTGTGAATGTAGTTGGTAATTTGGGGATGCATGTGTGTGAGAACTCTGCCTTGTCTGTTTACTGGGTATTAATTAATCCAAGAAGACATCTTGGTATTCTGAATTTGCACAGAAATGGAAACTTTCCTGACAATGTTTTATATAAAAAGTACAGTCACTCCTTCAGACCAACTCTGAAGAACTATGAAAAATCTAAGAAATAACTTTGCACTGTTAAGTTCTTGCTTTTTCTGAAGTCACATGGTTGTTTTTAGAATAACAATCACTGAGCAGTGCAGTGGAAGAGGGAAGGGAGTCTCTACACAAAAAATAACCCAGGGCATCTTTCTGCAGCTATATACCGTGCTCCGAGAGAATACATGTGGCAGTGACAGAAATGGCAGCCTTGTTCCCAAAAGTAAGTACCTGCCACCATCAGAATGGTTTTGGTCTCACTCCTTATGTAGAATTCCCCTTCAGAATGAAAATCGAAAATTATTTCACCTTCAGAATGAAAATGGTAGGGAGAAATGATTGGGGTTATGATGCACCTTTGGATTTATTAGCATGGCAACTGGTAAGGGCCAAAGTGTGAGTCCAGGCCTTTAATTGTACTCTTGAACTTAAAACTTGTAAAAATTGCACAAAACTGGAGGTATTTGGATCTGGCATGAAGAATTGTGTTGTTATATGGGAATTTCACCAGACTCATCATCCCTTTTTCCATCTGAGTGCCATCTCCTAGATTTCTTTCCTGCAGCCACGTTTAGATCTGTTATCCATCCATCAGAGTGACCTGTTTGCTCACAGCAAATTTAGGGAGTGAAATCCCCATGACTGAGTTCTTTTAAAGCCTCACCCACCTCTCCAAAACTGCAAGGAAAGAGCCAAGGCTGCTGTCCCACTCTGCACTGATTGTCCCGGACATGCTGTCCCCTCCTGGCAGCCAGGGCGTGGGCTGGGACAGTAAACAGGCACCAGAAATGTGCATGAGTAACTTCCTAAGGGAGGGCACACAGCAATATTCCCTGCCTGCTGCCTGGAACCTCCCCGGGAGGAGAAATTCCCTCTGCTGCCACGAGGGGAAGGCAAGGCTTGGCCACAGCATCAAAGAATCCTTTATAATTTATAATTATTTATAATTTAACTTTATAATACTTATATCCCTAAATCGTCTGTTCTGTTAATATTAGATATTCTACAACTTTAAAAGTAATTCCAAAAATAAAAAAAAACAAACAAAATTTATTATCAAAAACTACCTAGGCTTATTCCCCTACATCTTTCACACAAACTATATTATCTACAATAAAAAACAAAAATTCTCCTTTACTTTTACTTAGAAAGATTAACTAAAACAAAGAAACTCCCTAAAGTATATTTTTCCTTTTTCTTAAAATTATTCAAACCTAAACTAAAAACTAAAAAAAACCCAAAAACTCATGCCTGTAACCCACTAAACCTAATCTAAATCGCATTTCCCAACACCAAAAAAACTAAAAACAAACTAAATAAACCAAACTACAAGCCACAAAAAAAACTCTTCTAAATCTATCATATCTTCAAAACAACAAAAAATTTTACGGTTTAATATTATTCATTTTTATACTAAACAAATACTTTACCTGTTAAATAAATTATTTTTTTCACTTCTCTCCAAAAAAATAACCAAACCAATTATAAAACTACTTAAATCTATTTCCTAGAAAAAACCCATTGAAAAATTTCCTCCCAAATTTTCCCTAAACCAAAACATGTCGTTGTAAGGTGAGGGAGCAGTGAAAAAATACAGTAGCACAGAAAGCAGGAGAAGTGATTTATTGTAGGAATAGGCACATTTTTATAAACTGGTTCGCTAAACCAAGGATCGAATTAGTTTTTTGGTTTAAGGAAGGCAACACTTCTTGTAAACATGTTTTTACTAAAAGATCACGTTCCTCATGCACTCTCTGTCTACAACACCAGGTGCTAAACTTTGTTATTGATTCTCTCCTTTCTGTTTTCCTTTGAGTAGCTTGGGAAAACTTAAAACTCAAACTGCTGTGTTCCCTGGCTCTCACCAGCATCTTTGGAATTGCCCACAAGAGAGTTTTGTGTGAACACGGAGCTTTCCCAGGCGCTGGCCTGAGAGCAGAGGTTTTCCCAGGAACAAACCAAGGCACCTGCTACTGTTTACAGAGTGTGTATTTTGAGAACTCTGTTGTTTATAATAAAAACATCCGTGCAAGAAGTGCTGCTTGCTGTGACCAGTGCTCTGTATTCTGTCCCTCGTGTATATTTAAGGAGTGTGTGTTACAATAAACTTCATCTCTTTCCTATCTTGAGGGATGACCATGTTGCTGTGTGCTTTATTACCACCCTTCCAAAGGTTAATCCCCCTAACTAACAGCAACAAGCATCCACAAAAAGAAACGTTTATTGGCGCCCAACGTGGGTTTTGTTTTTTTTTTTCCCCTTCCCAGAAGCCCAAGTCGGAGCTGGTGAGGGCTTCCCTGCGCCTGCTGACATCCAGTGCCTACAGGCTGCAGTCGGAGTGCAGGAAAGCGCTGCCCGCCGAGCCCAGCCCCGCGCCCGACATCCAGCTGGTGACACAGCAGGTCATCCAGTGCGCCTACGACATCGCCAAGGCCGCCAAGCAGCTTGTCACCATCACAACCAAAGAGAACAACAACTGAGGCACTCGGGGTTTTTTTGGTTTTTTTTTTTTTTTTACTCTGGGGGTTTTTGGGTTTCTTTTTAAAGGTTGGATTTCAGCGTAGAGGTGTGGAACTATGCGCGTTTTTACGAGGAAAAAAAAACTTCAAGGGGCAAGAAACTTTTTTTTTTTTAACTCAGTATTATTTTTGCATGTTTTCTAACAATTTTATGATTAATTTAACCCACTGCCTTATTTTGTTGCCAGTGTAGTTATGGATAATAGCATGTTGCAAGTAGCTGTCGAGCCACTCTCATGTCCCTGCGCTGTACCGAGCTCTCGTAGATGTTTCCTTGGGGCCACGTTCTGCTTTCAGGTCCTGCTGGTGGAACTGCTCTGACACCACTGCACGGATGGGAGGGCAGCATCTCCATCCCTCCATCCCTCCCCTGCTGGGATCCTGCTGACTGAGGCTCCCCAGGCTCCAGGACTGCTCCCAGCAGGAAGAAGGTTTGTCCTGGTAACGGGGTACAAGCCCAACGTTCTCTGTTCCCATATCAACTGTTGTGCAATATGTTTTTTAGTCTGCTAAAACCAGTAGTAGTTGTGGGCATCCAAGCTTGTTATGTGTAACTCTACAAGGTCTTTGTCACTTTATCTGTTTTGGAAGGAATTTGAAACTTAATAGTTATTTCTTTTAGTTGTCACTATGCCATTAATATATATGTTTGATGTTACTTTAGGGCATTAGTGGTTAAAATATTATCCTTTGTTTCTGAGTTAGTAATTCATTGTTAAGTTTCCTGCAGAATTTGCCTGTCATCTTTGAGGCACCGTCTTGTTTGCAGCAGCATTTCTCAGTAACTCCAGATGCAATTTCTCTGAAGATTTCTGTGCTCATTAACAGAAAAAGGAAGTTAAAGAGTGCCAGTGCAAAAGCAGCTGTGTCTGCCACAGCACATAACCTCTGTACCTCAACATATCCAAATGTGAAAACGTTTCTCGTATCTCCTAAGTTTTTATGCAAATCTTTCAAAATTTGACAACTTGCTGAGTAACCCCTGCCAGGCTGCCTGGCCCCAGTGGCCATGTGTGCTCCAGATTTCTTCATAACAGTTCACAAAAGTGTGTCAGTCCATAGTTTCAAAAATTATGAGTATTTTTTGGAGTCTGAATTTCAGTGGTGCAGGAAATCACTGATTTTTGCCTCTGCCTGTGTCCCATTTGGAAGTGCATTGTCACTGCCCAGGAGCCAGCCATGGTGTGTTTGTGTGGATATATCTAAGCACAAGTGCCACAGCACTGCTGGATTCCTGGTGCTGTATGGCTCCCAGAGTCTGAGAGAGGGAAGGAATGGAGAGAGGAGATGACAGCCCAGTGAATTAATGTTCTTCACTGTGGGCTTTTATTTCCTTTCTGCCCTTCTGAACCGCAGAAGCAGCTCTAGCCTGACAATGCAGGCAGGCTGGCATTAAAACTGCAAATGACCTTTGTGAAACCTACTTCAAAATCATGCAATTAATTAAATACATTGATAATCTTCTAGGAACTTTTCCTTAAATTGGCATGGCTGAAAAGCAGCAGATGGCATTTTTCAGTCTCTCAGGACACTTGTGTGTGCTGTTCTTTAACATATCTTACCTGCTTTCCAAAGCAGGGTGACACTGAGCTATGGTGTAATTTATCACTTATTTAAACCTGCCTTTGATCCAAAACCAAGGGACACTTTAGTAACTGCCAGCCCCTGCTCCAGCTATGCTGAAATCAGAGTGGTTCACACCCCACAGGAACCTCCAGCAGCAAGTTCATGAACTCTCCACTCACAGCACTGCAATCACAGAGTTTGTAGCACCTCAAGTAACAAAGGTGTGTTTTTCTTTTAGGACTAGATCTCCTCTTGTTCCCCTGTAAACAAACTTGCTCTTCTTTTACAAAATGCTGCAGAGGAAAGGAAAAGCTTTTTTTTGCCTTTTTCCAAACCTTGTATTTATCAGTGTCATTCTGTCTGTACAATATTTTGACTTTTAATCTTTTGTTTACAGTATTACTATAAAATGCTAAAACCCTTTCAAGTGTGTGAAATAATGTAGGCTTATTTGACTGCTGGCTCTCTAAAGATCTTTGGAAAGGTTTCTACTCTTGAGTAAAGTGCCACTCTTTGTCACAGCCCTGTAACAGCTCCTTGTGCACTGTGCCAGGACTGATGTGGATGGTAACAGCAGGGAAGGAACTGCAATAATCAACTCAATCTTCTCTCCTGTTGCTGCAGTAGTTACCTCATGTAAAAAAAACCCAAAAATCCATTATTTATGAAACAAGTGAAAAACAGCATTTAATGAAGTCTCCAGCACCTGCTCGAGAGAAACTGGACAAGCACTGCTGCCACAGCACACATGAGTGATTTGCAATGTGCATTATGAATTAACTCCTCAGAGTCCAGTGGGAACACAGGCACAGCCTAATTCTCCAAGGTGGGAGTCTGACACAGCCCATGGTGTTTCACAGGTCCTGTTCCTGGAGAGACACAGATTCTTTTGTGGCTCAGGTCCACAGGGCCCTTTTATTTGCTGGGTTGCTTCAGCCTCTCATGTACTGAAATACATGAGCACAATTCCAGAATGCAAAGTGAAGCAGTTCACTTCTCTGAAGGTGCTCACACATCCACATTCCTGAAGACAGTAAAACTTTTCTACCCTTCAGCTTGGCCACAACTAAATGTTGTCAGAAATCTACTGAGTCAAGTCTTGATCTCACTGTATGCTATTCCAGAGGCACCATTATTTCAGGAGTTCCTTGAGTCCTCAGAGTTTTCTTTCTGTAGTCTGGAGCTGCATCTCGTGTTCATTCCTCAGATCCAAGCTGTTCTTGGGTAACTGTAGAACTAATGGGGTCAAAACAAAGACCAGCACTAGTTTATGGGCTCTGGAATTAATCCACACACATTGTTCAGCATGCACAGGAGCTGATGGGCTGGGCAGGGGCTTTAGGTAGGGTTACTCAAATTTGATTTCAGAGCCAGGCAAAGCAGGACAGTCAACAAAGACACTGAGCAGGGGAGTTGCACTGTACCAACTGCAGTGATACAGCCAATAAACCCCTTACAGCATTGAGCAATATTTGAGGCATTAGCAATACATCTGCCTCAAAAATTATTTAAAAGTTAGGGCTTAACATAAAAGAAAAGAAAAAAAGAAAAGAAACCTGTAGAGCTCTGTGAGGGGAAGGAACAGCTCAGTGTTGTAGCCCTGTGATGACTAAAGTGCAGATCAGAGACAATGATGCTGTCCCCCTCCATGCTGAGCTGGTGTGTTGGCGTGACCCAGGTGTGACCTTACCCTGCTGTCCTAGCCCTGCTCACCCTCCTGCAGCTCCAGCTCCTCGAGGTGCTGCTGGGCCCACCCTTCCTGTTCCTCCTCCTCTCTCCAGCTGTGCTCTGTTCCCTGTTCAGTGGAAATCAGGTGAGATGGGGCAGCCTCAGCAGCCAGGTGTGTACTGGGGAACTCAGCCTACCTGTGCCTGCAGCTCCCTCCTGTGGGCTCTCTGCTGTTCCTCCTCCTGCTCCTTCTCCAAACGAGTCCTTTCCTTTGCCTTCTCGAGTTCTCTGATGAGCTGCTCTCGATACTTAATGGACTCTTCTTGGGCCCGTCTGTTTAACTCCATCTTCTCTTGGATCTGGCGCTGTTTGCCTGCAAGGACCTGTGCAAAGGGAGGGGACGGAGGGACAAGATGGTTAAACAGTTCCCAGGAAACACACCAGACAAAAGCAAAAAAATTCCACCCTGGAATGGAAGGCTCTAACTCTCCAGAGGATGGTGGGTTACAGGTGCAGTGATGGTTTCATTGAGCCAAGGGAGACACATCATCAATACAGACATCACCTCACTCATCAGGCGATCTCTGGCCACCTTCTCTCTTTCCCATTCTTCTTCCCTCTTCTCCCATATTTTTTTTGCTTCTTCCCTAAAGAAGAGAGGAAGAATTATCTCTGAGGTTAACCCCCCTGTATACTCCACAGGCACAGACAAGCTATCCTGTGCTTTAGAGCAGCACTTGGGTTTCTCTTCGGGTTTGTTCTCTGCCAGTTGGTGTCACCATCCCACCTGTGCCTCTCAGTGACCCCCGACCCGGAACGTTTGGCACACATGGACTCTTCGGGTGAGGTTCAGAGGTGGGCAGACTCACCTGAAGATAGTCTCGAGCTCTGCTTCCCTCTCCTTTTCCAGCTGGAGCTGTTCCTCGATGACCCTCTTCATCCAGGCCACGTCTGCCACCGCCCGTTCCCGCCGCGCGATCTGCCCGCGCTGATCCTCATCTTCTTTCTCCAGGAGGGCTGATAAGATTTGCCTGTCTGCCTCCTGGAGAAAAACCACGAGATTAACAACTATCCAAGAGCTTTCCAGCCTGTGTGCAGGGCTCCTCTAGGCATTACTGCTGACAGTGTCAAGGGTGTGCTCAGCAAGATGTTCCAGTGCTGCTTCCCCATGAGCTTTGTGCTCCAGCCCTGTGCACAAGCTGAAGGGGGCTCCTGATCTGTAGGAATCAGAGGCAGATACAAACCACACACAAGTTTTTTCATCACACAGCATCTATAAAGTTTAAATTAATCTCTTACCAGCTCCTCCTGTATCTGCTGTGCTCGTCTCCTTAACTGGACGTCACATTGATGCTTCAAAAAGCGACTGAAGGAAGAAAAAAGCAGAACTTAAAAAAGAAAACAGTACCACGCTGACTGTAAAGCACCATGCCACTGTACAGCAGCATTCAAGGAGATACATCTGTGATAATGAGGAACTTGCTACCAGGAACAAAAAGCAGTAACAGCACCAGAGGCTTTGCTCTTTGGCTACTGTGGGCAAGTCCACCAAAACCCAGATATTTACGTCCTACCACTGCTACCTGGAATATCTCCTTGTGCCCCTAGTACTGCTGTGGGCATAGGAACAGATTCTATCCAAAACAAGCTCCACTTGGTGTCCTACCCAAGCTCTTTCTTCCTCCATTGCTCTTCCATTTGTTTCCTTTCTTCTTCCAAATTCTCCAGCTCCCGCTGCTGCTTTAATAAATTCTCTTGTTCCTTTTTCAGCTTTGTTGCCTAAAAAGGAAAACACAAGCACCAACAGACAGCACATCAGAGAGCCACAAAATCCCAGAGAGCATGCTTGACCAGAGTTTGTACCCTGTTCTGCTCCTCTGCAGGCAGGGAAAACCCTCCCTGCAGTGCAAACATGGAGAGAAGAGGTCAGGTCAGCCTTGCTGTATTTCCAAGTGAAGCAACAAATTCCCTTCTCAAATGAGGAGAAAGTCAAGATTACCTTTGTCTCCTGCAATTTCAGTTCTTCTATCTGCTGAAGCAATGTCTCTGCTTGCTGTTTCTCCAGCTGACCCTTCTCTTCCTCTTGTCTCGTTCTTTCCAGCGCTTCCCCTCGTGCCGTTTCGTGACTCTTCTCTTCGAGTTTGGTCACCTCTTCCTGTCCCAAAGAAAAGAAAACAGCATTTCAGGTTAGCCTGACACAAAGAAACAACTTCTGGCTCAGAAAATCCACAGAGCAGATTTGTGCAAGCTGGATGGCTTTGTTAACAGTGCCCTTCCTGGCAGCAGCTCCCGTGGCACAAGTGTCACCCCTCCACCTGCACAGGCATTTCAGAGTCCTCCCAGTGACCAGAACACCAGAGTTACCCCATACCTTGTTTCGTTGTGTTAGCTGATCACCCCAGGCCTCTCTCACGTGCTTCCTGTGCAGCTCTGACTCTGCCTGGAGACACAACAGATACAGCAGGGATATCAGGGCCAGGGGTTCCGTCCCCCCAGGATCTTCCAGGCTCACCTGGCCCTGAAATCCCAGTAGGATCTGCCTCTGCTCAGGTGGGCTCATCTGAGTGTCCGAGGTGCCCACCAGGTCCTGAGCTGAGGGTCATTGTCACATGAGAAACACCACGGTGACAGAGATACAGGACAGCGATGTTGGAGCAGCATGTGGGTGGAATAAAGAATGAGGAAGCACCACAGCACAGCAGGTACAGCTGAGATATTAAGATTTTTATCTTTTATATTGATATTTTTTGCATCTGAGATATTTACATTGTGAGCTCAGAAAATCTGCTCAGAGTCTGAACAGATTTCTGACTTTTAAAAATACAGCTTTGAGACAGCTTCTTAAAACTACTTAAACATTTCTTTGCCTTTTGTTTATGAGAACTTGGGGCAGTTGCTGTGATGCGAGATGAGTGACAACAGTAGAGGTATGACGACTTTCAAGTTAAAAACTGGTTTAATAAATACAAGGCAGCAAGGACTCAAGAGAAAGCAACATCACCTCTCGGATGGCGTTGTTTTTGTTCCAGCGCTCGTGCAGCAGCGGCTCAGCAAACTGAGAACACAGAGCTGGGTCAGGTCAGGATCCTGGAGTGCTCAGCATCCCAAACCCCGCCGAGGCTGACAGGGATTCAGGGCACCAAGCGGCGGCATCTCCAGCAAGTCCCGCTGGTACAGCCGAAGCACGGGACGAGCCGCGGGATGCGGGACGAGCACGGCCGGGCCGCTCCCTCACCTTCCTCCCGCACTCTCCGGGGCCGTCCCGCAGCTCCTGGCTCCGCATCCCGCCCCGCCGCAGCTCCCGCAGCTCCGCCGCCAGCGCCGCCTCCTCCTCTCCCAGCAGCCGCTCCAGCCGCTCCCGCCGCCGCTGCAGCCGCGCCGCCGCCTCCTCCGCGTCCCGCCGCGCCGCCGCCGCGCTGCCGCAAACACCGGCAATCAGCGGGACCCCGGCACCGCCCCGGGACCCGCCGGACCGCGGCCGTACCTGGGCGGAGGAACGCGGGGCTCGCTCCACCGCGCCTGCAGCGAGCAGCAGGCGGCGGCGCGGGCGAAGGCGCGGCTGGTGTTCTCCCACTGCTGCCGGCTGCGCGCCTCCAGCTCCCGCCGCTCGGCCGCCCTGCGCTCCGCGCCGCGGCCCCACCGCGGCCACAGCGACATGGCAACGGCCCGCAGCGACGGGTCCCGCCGAGGGACACGGCGAGACGGGCTCCGCGAGCACGGAGGAAGGCGGGGACCGGCGGAGGGAGGCGGGGAGAGAGGAGGGCGAGCAGGGAGGGAGATGGAGCGATGGATGGGGGTCGGTTCGGTTCGGTCCGACCCGCCCCGGCGGTACCGCCGTGACTCGAGCGCTCGCAGGATGTGCGGGTGTACAGCCCGAGCCGGGCGCGGTGCTGCTGTGGCGGCTCGGAGCGCGCAGCAGCGCGGGGTTTGTGGCGCTGTAAATATTTCAGGGGTTAAAGGTTTCTGTTTCTGCCCGCCTTGGCAAGGCACCAGCGCGGCGCCGCCCGCCGCGAACCCAATCGGACCGGCCGCGGCGTGACCCGGGACAGGCCGGGTACCGCCGGAGGGGATCAGAGCATCCCGAGAAAGGCTCAGGACATCCCGGAACAGGCTGGGTACCACTGTAGAGACTCCGGGCATGCCGGAACGGGCTCTGGGCATCCCGAGAGAGCCTCGGGGCATCCCGAGAAGGGCTCAGGGCATTCCGGAACGGGCTGGGCACCACGGGAGAGACTCCGGACACGCTGGAACGGGCTCTGGGCATCCCCAAAGTGAGCTCTGGACATCCTAGGATGGGCTCTGAGCACCCAGGGGTGTGCTCAAGGCACCGCAGACACCACAGAGCAGGCTCCTGGCACCCCGGGAGGGGCTCCGGGCACCACGGGAGGGGGTCCGAGCATCTCTCAGGACGGGCTCCGGGCACCACGGGAGTGTGGCAGCGGGGAGGGAGCTGGCACTAGCCGGCCTCCCCCGCCGGTGACCGGCAGCTCCCCGCACCCGCCTTGTATCCGTATCCGCCCTGTCAGCCACCGATCGCTATCGCCCCACAACTTGTTTTTCCAGAATAACCGGTAAAAACACCGTATTTGGGGCCCTGTCACCGGCAAGTCCGCTCCCCACGCAGCGCACGGGCTGAGCCTCCCTCCGCTCCCACTCCTTCTTCACCTCTCCGTGTCCCCGCCCGGTGTCATTTTCCCACCCAACCCCTCACTGAGGTGTTTCATCACTCCCGCGCGTTGAGGTTTGTTTTCCATCTGTTCCCTATAAAATATTTATGTCCCGTGAATAATTAACGCCGGCCCGCCTGACGCTCGGAACGCGGCCGGGGCAGCGCGGGGTCCTGGGCACGGCCAGGCCCCGAGTCTGAGGGGGCGATGGGGGCGTGGCCTCCCCTTGGGCTGCAAGCCCCGCCCCCCGCCCCTCCGACCAATGGCTGCGTATCGGCCGTACGGAAGATGCGCATCCATTGGTCGAGGAGGCGGGGGCGGAGCGTGGCGTGGGCGTGCTGCCGGGTCGGCCCTCGCTGCTCTCAGAGCCCCCTCAGCCGGGGAGCGGTGAGGGGGAAAGCGGGGACGGGCTGTTGGTCATGGCGCTGTTGCTGGAACACGAGTTCAAGCCGCTGCCGGCTGATAAACAGATCGAGACTTTGCCCTTCCTGGAGGCCGTGGCGCACCTGCCTCCGTTCTTCGGTGAGACGGGGGTGGCTGGGGCTGGGAGATGCGGGCTGGGACCAGGCCTGCTGCGGGCTCAGCTGCTCCGGGGTGCCCCCTCCCCAGTTCTGGATGTGATCCCCCTACCTGGTCCAGGGCTCCCGCCGGGCTTGGCTGCTCTGTCAGAGCCGGGGTTGCATCACGATCCTGTCAAACCTGCCGAGCAGTCCCGTTGGGAAGCGTCCTGTGGTCCCCTGGAGCGCCCCATCCAGAGGCATCACCCGGAGCAGGAGCTGCCATCCCACCCGTGGATCCCACATGGGTGTCGGGACATGGGTGGGTGTCGGCGTGGCCGCCCCCGTGGCACAGTGTGCCCGCTGCCCTCCACAATGTCAGCTATTGTGTGGCGGCTCGGTGGCAGCTCCGGAAGGGCAGGACATGGGGCTGCCTGCCTGCGGACGAGCAGTGTCCGGTGCCGGTCGGGCTGTTCCAGGACGTTCTGCCAGGGCTGTGTCCCGGAGCCAGGGGGATTGGAGGTCACTGGTGGGGCCGCAGTAGGTGGCAGGGTTGTCCCAAGGGCCAACAGCCACGTACGAGATCCTTTTCTAGTTTCGCTGGTGTGTCTCAGTGCCCAGGCTGTGCTTAAAGTGAAACCTGTTGGTTATGGGAAGTCTGTGGTGTCCCCTCTGTTATAAATGAGAGACAGAAGTCTCGATATTTAGCAAAATTTAGATTACTTTATTTGATATAGAAAGAGCAAGCAGCGCGCTGGGGAACGTGAGGGGTCACAGCCCACTCCACGCTCCACCAAACCTCGGTTTGCAGCCTCTTCTTATACTGTGAGTTCTCGTTGTACACAAATTCACGAAGCCTTTGGGTGATAATCAGTCACAGATGGAGGTCTGGTCTTTGTAGATAACCACCAGGGAAGTTCTGGAGGTCTGGTCTTTGTAGATAACCACCAGAGAAGTTCTGGGAGTCTGTTTTTTGGGTTAGGCAGTATTGATTAGACAAAGGCAGGAAGGGCTTTTTGGGAAGTCCAATTTTGCAAGCTGGTAGCCGATACAACTTATTTGAAAAACATAACATAACATATATTATGTTGTATTATGTTACATTATAATAACATAACAAGGTGATTTTAAACAGAATTATTTAATCATATAATTTCCTTTATCTAGTGTCCATGCTTCACTTCAGAGCTTAGTATTCTGGTTTATACAAACCCCAATGCTTTTGTGATTAACACGAATCTTTTATCAATTATCACACCTGTGTCACCAGTGTCTAACTGTCCTCCCTTCCTGTCTCCACAGATTGCCTGGGGACTCCCATTGTCTACTCGCCTGTCAAAGCAGACCTGGCTGGAAATATCAAGGTAGGAAGGGATTCAGGAGGATTTAGAGAGGAGAATCCCTGGGGAGAGATGCTGTGGGAGTGGCAGTGTTTCAAAAGGCTTTTCTTCCCACGGGGACTTTGGGCTTAGCTGTGGCTCCTCCAGTCACAAGTTTATTCCCAGGGCTCCTGCCCAAAGTCCTTGCTCCTGGAAGCCAACCCCCTTTTCTGCCCTCAGAAAATCCGGGCTGTTTATGACTCTGACCCTGCCAAGTTCAAAACGCTGCAGAACATCCTGGAGGTGGAGAAGGAGCTGCATGGCTCGGCCTGGCCCAAGACGGGCGCGACGCTGGCACTGATGTGGTTGAAAAGGTGACTCATGGCGTCGGGAGCTGCTCCGGCTGTGTCCCAGCATGTGGGGAGCTGGAGAATGCCAAATGGAGCCTGTGTGTGCTGGGCTGGTCCCTGTGGGCTGGGGCTGGGCAGTGTGGGGAGCACAGCTTTTGGGAACCCCCTCCTCAACCCCTGGGAATGCACAGGGAAATTCAACCTCAGAGCATGAGCCCACAAATTGGACAGGTCAGGAAGATCCATGGGGCTGCACCTGACCCTGCCCAGCTCAGCCCTCGGCTTCACCTGGGGGTTCCATCCTGCCCTGGTCCCCATGTCCTGCCCTGGGTGGACACACAGGGACAGGCACCAGCTCTGTGAGAGGGATGCACTGCTGGGACTCTGGGTTCTTGGGATGCTTGGAAACGCCAGGCTGAAAGTTGGGAAGCAGCACCAGCTTCCCTGAGTCCAACACCTCTGCTCTTCTCCCAGGGGTCTGAAATTCATTCTGGTGTTGCTGCAGAGCATCTCTGATGGCGAGAGGGATGAGGAGCATCCCAACCTCATCCGAGTAAATGCCTTGAAGGCTTACGAGATTGCACTGAAGAAATACCATGGCTGGATGCTGCAGAAGCTCTTCACGGTGAGCATTCCCTCCCTCTCCAAGCATCCAACCATCATCCCTAGGGCTGTTCCCATTCCCTGACAAGTGTTCAGAGACCCTACGGTGTTGGCACATGGGAACAGCCCAACCCATGATCTCTGTTGGGTTTGTGGGAGTGAAACAACCTCTCCCTGTTTTATAGGGCTCAGTCTACGCTCTTCCCTACAAATCTGATTTGCTGAAGGCCTTGGAGAAGGGTAAAGAAGTCAAGGAAGAGGAAAGCATAGAAAAAATCCACCAGTTTCTCGCGAGGGTCACTCCAATCCTGGATGCAATTTATGAGATGTACACGAAGATGAACGCTGAGCTGAGCTACAAAGTCTGAAGCTGGCACAGGATTGGCACAGATTAAATAACGTGTGATGGGTGTTTCCTATGTCTTCACCACTGAGGCAGCTGGGGCGGCTCCCAGCTCTCCGGTGACTTCGATTCCTGTCTGGATTTGCAGTGGATAACGTCTTTTCTAACCAAAAAAAGTAACAGTAATTAACTTTCTATTAAGAATACGGCAATAAAACAATTGTGGGTGTCACCCTCGGATTTCCCAAGAGGAAGAACAAGTGTTTCTAATCCCCAGCTCTCGGATTCCTGCCTTCAGTGGGGCAGGGAATGAAGTGTCCTGCTGATGGATGAAGTGTCACTTGGACTGTGCCTGGAACCCACCGATGGGCACCTCGTGTTGATTGGCACTGGATTGTCCAGAATGATGCCCGTGGTGGAGGAGCTGATGACTTTCCCGGGCGACCCCAACTCCTCCAGTGCTGGTGTAGGATCGAGCCCCTCCTCCAGGATTCGGAAACCAGGGAGTGTCCCCGTGGTGTTTGCGGTGCCTTATGAGCCCCCCTCGCTTCCTGAGCCCCGGCGGGAGCAGCAATTAATAAAAACTGACAGTACCCGTGGCCTGGGAGCCTCATTTGGGGCTGCTCATGGGGGCTGTGTCAGGAAGGGCGTTTTAGGGAAGGTGTTTTGGGTTTTTTTCCTAGGAGAGCTGGTTTCAGGAGGGTTTTGAGGAGGGTGTTTTGAAGCTGTATCCTAGGGAAGTTGTTTTTGGGAGAGCTTTTGGAGCTCTTCTTTGGGATGGCTGTGTCAGAGACGTTTTTCCCGGGGCCTTATTTTTTGAAGGGTATTTTAGGGCTGTTTCTTGTGGGCTGTTTTGTGGCCGGTATTCCCGGGGGACTGCCCGGGAACGGCCCGGGGGCGGGAGCCGATCCCGAGGGCGGGTCCCGGTGCCGCCTCCGCCGCTGGAGGAGCCGGGGCCGGGGCGGGGAGGGGCCGCTCTGGGGACCGGCCCCGAGCGACTCGGCGGCGCCGGAGCCTGCGGGACTTTCCACGGGACCTTTGGCGGTACGGAGCCGGGGAAGCGGGCAATGGGGTGGGCATGACCGGGAGTGAGACCGGCCGGGACACTGGGACCGGGGCTGGATGGAGTCTCCGGTACGGGGACATGGAAACTGGGGCAGGATGGAGCTCTCCGGGCAGTACACGGGGACCGGGGCAGGATGGAGACCCCAGGTGAGGCCAGGGTCGAGGGCTGAGCTGGGCAGGGCCAGGTGGACCCTTATGGATGCCCCAGCACTGTCCGGGCAGCCTCAATTTGAGATTGAGGTGCCGGGTGGGTTCCCTTTGAGGAGGGGGCTCCCACCGGCTCTGTACCCCCGATACACCCCGAGGGGAGCACGGGCCCAGCAGTGAGGTGAATGTGGGAAGCAGCTGCATCACTCCGGATGAGGATTTCCGACAAGAACGCGCTGTGGTTTCAGTGATTCACTGCCACCGGATCACCCTTTCATGTCATGGGACACCCTCCCTGCCGCCCACCCAGGGATGTCCCCGCACATCCCCTTGTTGGTGACAGCGTCCGTGCTCCCGTGGTGGGCTGGAGTGGGCACTGACTGGGGACACTGGTCCAACTGGGAGGTTCCTCGGTGGGAAGCTGGGAAGAGGTGGGAGCACAGGTGGGGTTTGTGTTGGATGTGAAGAGCTGTGCCTTGACTCAGTTATTCCATGAGGTGAGGAAGTCTGAAAAATCCAAACCCAAATAACTTAAGGGGCCAAATCAAACTCCTGTGACAGCACCTTTCCTGGCAGTGCCCGGGCTGACGGCACCAGCCCCGAGTCCCTCATTTCCCACAAAAGCGTCAGTCCTGGCTGGTGACAGCAGGTGTGTGACAGCCTGTGCCGTGTCCAGCTTTTCCCTAAAGCTCCACTTTTCCAGATCCCAGCACGGTTTGGACAGATCAGGTGCTCAATCCCCATTCCCAGCCCGCAGGATCCATGGCTTGGCCATTCCCTCTTCTACATTGTCCGAGGTCAAACCGGCCATGCGAGGGCCCCTGTTTCCATGGGGTCGGGATGTGGGACCTGCGGACTTTGGCAGGTGCTTGTGGAATTTCTTAAAGAGACGGGAATGGCAGGAAAGTCAGCAAAGAGGAGAAACTGTCAGCTTTGTGTCCCCTAGGGCTTCACTGTCCTTTCTGGGTGTCCCCCAGGGCTGTGCCATCCCTGCTGTGTGTCCCCCAGGGTTGCACTGTCCCCACTGAGTGTACCCCACGGCTGCACTGGTCCTTCTGGTTGTCCCCCGAGGCTTCACCAGCCCCAATGGCCGTCCCCCAGGCTGGCAGGGAGAAGGGGACCCTGCCTGGACCTTCTCCCTGTCACTGCAGGATTTGGGGCCACCCTCATCCCCCGTGCCCACGGGAGCCCCGCGTGGCTGCCAGGACCTGCTGCCTCATTCAAGCTCTTTCCCCCGCTGGGCTGCCCTCCCGACAGGGCGCAGCCTGCCACTGTGGCTTGTCGCACAGAGCTGCAGCCCAGCGCAAAATGACACGTTTCCCGCTGCTTTTTCTGTCCCGGCAGGGCTGAGGTGCCCGCAGGCGGGAGCTGTGCTGAGCTCTGACGCTGCTGAGTTTCGCCGGAGGGTTTTTGTTGAAAGCGGAGCTGGGGAAGTGCCTGAGGACGGTCACCTGTCCGTGTCCTGGACGTGGCGGGCAGCACACGGTGACACGGTACAGCGCTCGGCTGGCCGCGCTCATAGCACGTCTCTCTTTCATCTCCACGTCCCTCTGGGCAACCTAAACCCGTAATTTCTTGTCCCAGCCGCTCCTCCTGCTCTCCCGCGGGCTGCAGCTTCCCCCGTGCCGCGCCCGTCCCCTCCCGGTGCCCAGATCTGCGTCCCACCGAGCCCCCCTGGGTTGCGGAGCATCAGGAGCAGCCCTGGCTCCGCTCCCAGCCCTGCTGTGGTGGCAGCTTCTGCTGCTTCTGGGCGCTTCCTTGGACGCTTCCTTGGATGTGGGGAGTATCCCAAGGAATGTTTTCTTTCCTTGGGCGGCAGATCGCAGCGCACAGGGTCTGCTCTGTGCCCTGTCCTGGGCTGCACCCCGGCTGACCGCAGCGGGGCCGGGCTCGTCCTCGCCCAACACGGCAGCGCCGCAGCCAGAGAGGCCCCCGCAGACCTGAGGGGTCCCCGCAGCGGGTAGGTGGGTGCCGAGGAGAGCCCGGACAAGGCAGGACAATCCGGGAGACTCTGAGCTAACGGGGGTCCCGCCGGCCCCAACCTCTGCCAGGGTGGGTGCGGGACCTGTCCCGCCGCGGGGCTTGGTGCCCCGGGGAGATGATGGGGAGGGTCTTTTGGAGGTGACACGGAGTTTTCCTCTGCCAGGTCTCCTGCTCTCGTGGAAGAGGTCACAGCCAGCCAGGCAGGTCAGTCGTGCCCGTCCCTCCGGGCAGGGACCATGGCAGACACCGAGGATGCTCCGCGCGATGCCGGGGAGGGCGCGGGGGAGGATGGCTCCCTCCCGAATGAATCCTTCCCGCTCTCCTCTCTGGCCAACCTGTTCGAGAGCGAGGACACCCCGAGTCCCGCCGAGGCAGCCCGGGGTCCCGCGGGCGCCGGGGATGGAAAGCAAAACCTCCGCATGAAATTCCACGGGGCCTTTCGGAAAGGCGCCCCGAAGCCCATGGAGCTGCTGGAAGCCACCATCTACGAGTCCCCCGTGGTCCCCGCGCCCAAGAAAGCCCCCATGGATTCCCTCTTCGACTACGGCACCTACCGCCACCACCCCAGCGAGAACAAGCGCTGGCGCCGGAGGATCGCGGAGTGAGTACGGGACCCCCGCGCCCCACGGTGCGGCGGAGGGTGCTGGGCTGGGGGCACCCCGGTGGGGATGTTTAGTAGCTGGGGACGTGGGCTGACCTTTGGGGTGCTTTGGGCAGAGGTGCCGCTCGCAGGGAGCAGCTCCATGGCTGTGCCATGCCGTGGTGGGGGTCCGCAGCCCCCCGGTACCGCGGGGCCGGGATCGCGCTCCCCTTCCCCCTTTACGGGCTCCATGAAAGAGGCTCTGTGCGCCCGGCCTCTCCCCTGGCCGGTGCGGCTGTCTGGCTGCGGCATGAAAGGGCTTTTCAGGAGGGCCTCCGCCCTGCCCGCGCCAGGAAACCGGAGCCGGGGGGGCAGCCCGCGGCCGGACGCACAATGCCCCTCTGTGCCGGGCACCTGGGACGGCCCGCCAGTGTCTCCACCCAGGGGTGCAGCCGGCTTAGGAGAGCGGGATGTTCCCCCGTGGACGTGGGTGGAGGGGGCCAGGATGCCCCATGCGCCCTCAGCTGGGGCATCCGCCGTCCATCCTGCCCCCATTCCCGGTGCCCCCATTCCCGGTGCCCGGAGCTGTCCCTGGTCCATCCCCCACTGCTGCAGACTGCTCCGACCGGTCTGGCTTCACCCGTGGTGCCGGAGCGTGACCGAGCCCGCGGCCCGTCCCTCCCGGGGGGCACAGCTGGGGGCCCCAAGCGCTGCAGCTCCCGGCTGGGACACTGGGAGCACTGGGATGCTGTGGGTGGGGAGGCTGCCCTGGCCTCTTGGGTGACCTCAGCCGGGAGGTGTCACCAGTGTCTGAGCACCCTCAAGCTCGTTGGGGGAAGCCAAGGCAGCGGCTCCTGTTCCCAGCGCTGGCGTTTTCCCGCAGGAAGCAGCCGCCGGCCGCAAAGGGGCCGGCTCCCGACCCGCCCCCCGTCCTCAAGGTCTTCAACAGACCCATCCTCTTCGACATCGTCTCCCGGGGGTCCCCGGCCGGCCTGGATGGCCTCCTCTCCTTCCTGCTCACACACAAGAAGCGCCTCACAGACGAGGAGTTCCGAGGTGAGGAGCTGGTGCCAGGGCTGTGCCGTGACCACTGGCGATCCCTGGGGGATGCACAGCTCTGGCATGGGGAGCCAGGGGCCTGAGGGGTCTGCCCTGGCCCCCCCTCAGCACCCTCCACTCGCAGAGCCCTCCACGGGAAAGACCTGCCTGCCCAAAGCCCTGCTCAACCTGAGCGGGGGCAAGAACGACACCATTCCCGTCCTGCTGGACATCGCCGAGAAGACGGGAAACATGCGGGAATTCATCAACTCACCCTTCAGGGACGTCTACTACCGAGGTGGGGGGCGTGGGGCCACTGCTGACCCCGCCTGGGCATGGGGGACACTGTGGGGGGTTCAGGGACCAGAAAAGGGACCTGGGGAGGTCCCGGGGCGAGGCGGTGGCTGACGGGCAGTGGTGTCACAGGTCAGACAGCCCTGCACATCGCCATCGAGCGCCGCTGCAAGCACTACGTGGAGCTGCTGGTGGAGAAGGGAGCAGACGTCCATGCCCAGGCCCGCGGCCGCTTCTTCCAGCCCAAGGGCGAGGGAGGCTACTTCTACTTCGGTGAGCAGCGGGGGTTGCACCCCAAGGTGTCCCCGCAGCGGGGAAGGGGTGACAGGAGCCCCGGTGTTGTCCCCGCAGGTGAGCTGCCCCTGTCGCTGGCTGCCTGCACCAACCAGCCGCACATCGTGCACTACCTGACGGAGAACGGGCACAAGCAGGCGGACCTGCGGCGCCAGGACTCCCGCGGCAACACCGTGCTGCACGCCCTGGTGGCCATCGCCGACAACACCCGCGAGAACACCAAGTTTGTCACCAAGATGTACGACCTGCTCCTCGTCAAGTGCGCCAAGCTCTTCCCCGACACCAACCTGGAGACGCTGCTCAACAACGACGGCCTCTCCCCGCTCATGATGGCAGCCAAGACCGGCAAGATCGGGGTGCGGTGTCCCCCCGTGTTGGGGGACGTCTCTCTGCCATCCCTGCTGCGCCCTGTCACACTCAGTGCGTGCACGGCTTCTCTCTGCAGATGCTGGTGGAAACCTGGATGTGCAGCCTATTAACCTGGCTAATTAACACCCCTTTGCATTCTGGCCCTTTCCTAATTAACTCCAGACCCTCACACAGCCCATCTTCTCCCCTGGCCTGCCCTTGGCTTCTGGTGGGGCAGGCAGGGGAGTCATCAAAAATACAAAAGCTGCAGCATCCTGGAGGGCTGCGACAGTGTCTTTGCATCAGCCTAGGAGCACCTGGGAGCATCCTGAGCGCGCTGGGGTGGAGTGGGTTGGGGGATGCCCCCAGGATGGGATGGGAGGAGAGCAGGATGCCCCAAGCAGGTGTGGCCAGGTCTGTGGGTAGCAGTCCTCCCTCCCTGCCTCCCTCCGGCAGATCTTCCAGCACATCATCCGGCGGGAGATCACGGACGAGGACGCCCGGCACCTCTCCCGAAAGTTCAAGGACTGGGCGTACGGCCCCGTCTACTCCTCCCTCTACGACCTCTCCTCGCTGGACACCTGCGGGGAGGAGGTGTCTGTGCTGGAGATCCTCGTCTACAACAGCAAAATCGAGGTGTGCAGGGGCTGGGGGGGACGGGGAGGGGTCTGGAGGGGACCGGGTGGCCCTGTCCCCTCTGTCAGCGCCCGTGTGCCACCAGAACCGCCACGAGATGCTGGCCGTGGAACCCATCAATGAGCTGCTGAGGGACAAGTGGCGCAAGTTTGGGGCTGTCTCCTTCTACATCAGCGTGGTCTCCTATCTCAGTGCCATGATCATCTTCACCCTCGTCGCCTATTACCGCCCCATGGAAGGCCCCGTGAGTCCCCACGCTGGCACAGCCCCAGCTCTGCCTCGCAGGGGGCTCTGCTGGGTCTCTGTCCCAGGGGATGGGGGAGCAGCTCAGCTCTGTCCTCTCCCCACAGCCGCCCTACCCCTACACCAGCACTGCAGACTACCTGCGCCTGGCCGGGGAGATCATCACCCTCCTCACTGGAATCCTCTTCTTCTGCACAAACGTCAGTGTGGCAAGGCAGGGGGTCCTCCCGTGGGACCACTGAACTCTTGGGGTCTTCAGGGGTGACAGCCCCGACCTCTGAAGCACCCACTGCTGCCACAGACATGGGGACCCTGCCACTCGAGACCCACCAACCTCTGCCTTTCTCCCACAGATCAAAGACCTGTTCATGAAGAAGTGCCCAGGTGTGAACTCCTTCTTCATAGATGGCTCCTTCCAGCTGCTCTAGTATGTGGGCAACCCCCAGGGCCACCCCGAGCCACCACACCCCCCAGGCTTGTGGCTGCAGGGTCTGACCCCAACTCTCCTCCAGCTTCATCTACTCGGTGCTGGTGATTGTCACGGCGGGGCTGTACCTGGGTGGCATCGAGGCCTACCTGGCTGTCATGGTCTTTGCGCTGGTCCTGGGCTGGATGAATGCTCTGTACTTCACCCGTGGGCTCAAACTGACGGGGACCTACAGCATCATGATCCAGAAGGTCTGGTGGGGTCGTGGGTCTTTCCTTTTCCAGGGGTGATGTTCCTGTGGAAGTGCAGCCTTCAGGCTTTGTGGAGGGTTCCTGCGGCAGATGATGATGATGATGCTGTGGACCAGCACACCTCACCCTGCTCTCCATCACTTTCAGATCCTCTTCAAAGACTTGTTCCGCTTCCTCCTGGTCTACCTGCTCTTCATGATTGGCTACGCGTCAGGTAAGCAGCCAGGTCCCCTGGCTGGGGGAGGGACAAGCCCTGTGGCTCAGTGTGGCTGGGCAGGGGGCTGCAGACCCCTGGCTCCATCCCACCTGCCCACAGGCTCAGCCTTTCCCTCCTCCCGTGGTGGAGAAGGTCTCAGCCTTCAGCATGGAGCCACACTGGGGCCCATTGTGGATCCTGTCCTTGCCATTGCCCCTGCGGACTCGCTGTCCCTGTCCCTTCTCCCCCAGCGCTGGTGTCCCTCCTCAACCCGTGTCCCAGCAGTGAGTCCTGCAGCGAGAAGTCCAACTGCACAGTGCCCACCTACCCATCGTGCCGGGACAGCCAGACCTTCAGCACCTTCCTGCTCGACCTCTTCAAGCTCACCATCGGCATGGGCGACCTAGAGATGCTCGAGAGTGCCAAGTACCCCGGCGTCTTCATCATCCTCCTTGTCACCTACATCATCCTCACCTTTGTGCTCCTCCTCAACATGCTCATCGCCCTCATGGGCGAGACCGTGGGCCAAGTCTCCAAGGAGAGCAAGCACATCTGGAAGCTGCAGGTATCACCCTGGGGGTGGTGGGACAGGGGCTCCATCCAGGGGCTGCCTGTGCCTGGGGGGCTCCATGGACACCTCCATGCTCAGCAGTCCCTGGTGTGTCTGGCAGTGGGCCACCACCATCCTGGACATCGAGCGCTCCTTCCCGGTGTTCCTGAGGAAAGCCTTCCGCTCGGGGGAGATGGTCACTGTGGGCAAGGGCACGGACGGGACCCCTGATCGCCGCTGGTGCTTCAGGTAAAGGTGGGAGCCCTCGCTGGGGAGCAGCTGAGCCTCTCCCAGCAGAGCCAGCAGCAGTTTGGGGGGCTGCCAGCATGCACTCGTTTGCTTTGCACTGGTCTGGAGGCAGCTGGCATTGCTGGTGGGTGCTGGAGCTCCCGCCCCTCCTCCCGGGCGCTCCGTGCAGCCCCTGCGGGTCTGACCTTCCCCACAGGGTGGACGAGGTGAACTGGTCCCACTGGAACCAGAATCTGGGCATCATCAGTGAGGACCCGGGCAAGAGCGACACATACCAGTACTACGGCTTCTCCCACACCGTGGGCCGGCTGCGGAGAGGTGAGCGCCGTGCTGGGGGCTGGGAGCATCCCTAGGGATGCTGCTTGCAGACTCTGATGAGCCCCAGGAGCAGATCTGGGGGCCCGGGGAGCAGCTACAAGCTCCCAGCTCTGCGCTTCTCTCAGCAGATCGGTGGTCGACGGTGGTGCCACGCGTGGTGGAGCTGAACAAGAGCTGCCCGCCGGAGGAGGTGGTGGTGCCCCTGGGGACCATGGGCACAGCGGAGCCGCGGGAGAGGCGGCACGGCCATGCCCCGAGCTCCCCGCTCTAGCACGGCAGCACCGGCTGCTCACGGACTCTGCCCGGGCTCTGGAATCGCGACTGAGCTGGATGGTGCTTGTCTGCTCCTCAGGGATTCGCGCAGCCTCTGCCCCTCCGGCAGCCGTTGTCCCCGCGGGTGTCCAGCCCGGATCGGGGTCCTGGCCCTGTCCCCGCGGGTGTCCAGCCCGGATCAGGGTTCTGGCCCTGCCCCGGCGGTCCCGGCTCTCACCGGCGAGCTCCGGTGCCACCGCTTCACTTCGCTGTGCCGGGGCCGTGGCTGTGCCGTGCCGGGAGCCCTGGCCCGGGCCGGGGGTGGGGAGCACGGCCCCCACCGCCCGACAAGGCCGACGGTTTTGCCACAGAGATTTGCACAAGATTTATACGATTATTTATTTAGTAATAAAGACTGACCCGCCACCGCCGCCTCCTCCCGGCACTGAGTGATCCTGGATGGAGGAGCTCCCTGGCCGTGCCACGACATGCCAAGCCAAGCCAAGCCAAACCATGCCAAGTTCTGCGGTGCCTTTGGGCATGGTCACCCATCATGCTGAGCTCAGGTGTGGTACAGGGATGTGAGATGTACAGGTGTGGTACAGGGATGTGTACAGGTATGATACAGGGATGTGATGTACAGATGTGATACAGGGATGTGAGATGTACAGGTGTGGTACAGGGATGTGTACAGGTATGATACAGGGATGTGATGTACAGATGTGATACAGGGATGTGAGATGTACAGGTGTGGTACAGGGATGTGTACAGGTATGATACAGGGATGTGATGTACAGATGTGATACAGGGATGTGATGTACAGGTGTGGTACAGGGATGTGTACAGGTATGATACAGGGATGTGATGTACAGGTGCGATGCACAGGTGCGGTGCATGGATTTGATGCACAGGTGCGGTGCACAGTCACGATACGCAGGTACGGTGCAGGGATGCGGTGTACAGGGATGCGGCGCACATGTGCGGTGCAGGGATTTGATACGCAGGTACGGTGCAGGAATGCGGTGCACAGGTGCGATGCACAGGTGCGGTGCATGGATTTGGTGCACAGTCACGATACGCAGGTACGGTGCAGGGATGCGTTGCACAGGTGCGATGCACAGGTGCGGTGCAGGGCTGCAATGCACGCTGGCTCCACTGGAGGGCAGCACACACCGCGCGATGCGGGACCGGGCGCGGGGAGCCCGGGCCGGACCCGACCCCGCACCCCGAGCGCAGAGATGGGGCCGCTACCGGGCCGGGGGCAAACCCATCCTTCACATCCCATCCCCATATCCCCATCGCATGCCTACCCCATCCCCTCCCGTCCCTAGCCCATCCCATTCCCATCCCATCCATCACCCCTCTGTAACTCTTTTCCCCCTCTTCCTCCCAGCCACCCGCAGTGGTGAGCGTTCCTTTAACATCTGGACGTTGTGCAGGTGTGAAGGAGCGCTTTGGGTGGGCACCAGGGGCATGGTGGCACGGTGACACTGACAGAGACCCTGGCCAGGGCCCTGGGAACAGCCCAGCTCTCTCAGCAAACGCTTAAGCAGCAGAGGGGACACTTCATCTTCCAACTTGATGAGTCGCCGTCAGCGTTAACGGCACCGTCTCCGTTTAAATGTGATTTACATACATCTCTCATATTGTGGTTTAAGTATTTCCCCAGGGTGAGGGATGAATATGTTTCATTATCGCTCCCTGGGAGAGGCGGAGGTGGCAGCTCCTGCTTCATAATCGAATGAGCTGCGCTGCTCTGCTTCTGGGCTGGTTCTTAGGTGAAAACAATAAACTTGGCTTTCACCCGACTGGGTGGCCACAGGTCCGCAGTGGCCAGTCCTGGCTGGGCCATGTGTAGTGGCTGGGGGGCCCTGGAACAGGACTCAGCTATCCCAGGTGCCAGAGATGAGCTCAGCGCCGTGGCTGCCCCTGGCTGCAGCACCAGAGATGAGATTTTCCAGTAAAATGAGATATAAACCAATTTTCTCCCCTCCCCTGCAGATTTCGATTCCCCAAAGCCAAGAGGCCACATGTTATTGGGCTTTAAAAGGATTTGGAGTGTGGGAAGGGCAGCTATCACCAAGCCCCTGCATCATCACTCTGCACCCTGCGGTGGCTCTGTGAGGACGGGGCCACCACAGCCACCATGGTGACATCCCGGCACAGGAGGTTTCTGCCACCTTCAGGGATTAACTCTGGCCTTTTGAGCCCCTGCCCCACCAAGCCTTGAGCTGTTTCACCCTCAGCTGTGGAGATGGGGGCACCCCAGGGGCCGGCGAACAGGGGGTGCTCAGCCCCGGCCCCCTCCTGCCCCTCCCCACGCCGCCCTGCCAGCGATGACAAACCCAACAAAGGGAAGAGAAAAGCACTTGTCATCCAGAATGCGGAGCGTGGAAGCAAATTTATTTTTAGATAAATCTAAAGCTTAATTTGTGAAGCTAATATCAATCAAAATGAGAGATGGGTTTTTTTAAGTCCTTTTGCAGCCGTGCAATTTATACTGCCTGTCTCTCCTCCTCACTCCCAAACAGCAAAGGCGGCCGCTAAGTTTAATATCAGCTTCATGCACACCTGCCTTAGAAATTGGTATTATTATCGGTATTATTATTGCTATTATTTGAATAGGAAGATATCTGTAGGCCAGAAGCAGCATAGTTCCCTTCAGTGTGTTCCTCGTGGGTGCTGTGCCCCATGGAATGGAAGGCAATGGGTTGTGGTGTCTCCATTCTCGGTGCTGGGATGTACCTCAGGTGTCCCTGCCCCATCTCCCACTGGTGTCTGTGCACATTTTGGGTTCCCCACGTGCTCACCTGCACCTGCCAGAGCTGGCACTGTGGAGGCAGGTGCCTGCCAAGGAGGGACACATTTATTTTGTATTCCACGTTGAAACCTCCCTGTGCCCAGCGAAATCCTCCTCCCAAGTAGCGATCCGAGGGGAGAATTAACCTGCTAAATAATAAAAAACCCCACACACCTCCTAATGAAATGTAATGACTTGGAGACCTGCAAGATGGATCGCGCCGTCGCTCCCAGCCACTCGCCCTGATTTATGGCGAGCTGGGAAATGTGATGGAGGCAGCACTAATGAATCCTCCTCCCACGGGCACCACTGACGGAGCAAAGTTTCTCCTGGAGCCCCCAGCACGGCTCCCTGCACCCCAGCCTTTGTAGAGTCCCCCCTTTGGTGCGGGGATGTCCCCAGGGAGGGGCTGCCCTGCACAGAGGGACCCGCCAGGAGCCCTGCCGAGCTCCACATTCCTTTGATGTGGCATCTTTTTAATAACAAAGATCTGAGCAAAGATCTTCCTCCAGACGGACTAATTTTAACAAGCAGGCAGGCAGTGGCACCCCCTCCCCGTCAGAAACCTTAATTTCTGTGAAAATTTCCTTTTGTCCCAATTTCTCTTTGTTCCCTGGATCGGCTGTCACGCTGGTGACAGAGCGGTCCCCTCCTGGCGTGCCAGAAATACGGCAGAGCCACGCGTGCTGTTATGGGAGTGAGCAAAGGAGACAAATGGAGCTGCCAGTCCTGGCCAGGGCCACGGAGCAGCTCCAGGCATGTGGCTGTGTCCTCATCATTGTACCTGTCCTTGTCCCCATCCCATCCTATCCCATCCCATCTCCATCCTGTTCTCGTCCCTGTCCCCATTCTCATCTCCTTTTCCATTCCATCCCATCCTATCCATATGCCTGTCTCCATCCCATTCCCATTTTCATTCCTGTCCTGCCGTCATCCCTATCCCATCTCATCCCATCTCCACCCTTATCCCATCTTCATTCCCATCCTACGCCATTCTCATCCTGTCCCCATTGGTTCCCGTCCCCATCCCATCCCATCCCATCCCATCCCATCCCATCCCATCCCAGGAGCTATTTGGGATTCAGGTCCATTATCCCAGTGTGGCTGACTCACTGCTGCTGCCAGACAGAGCAGTGGGGTCAGATTTAGGAGTGCCAGAGAGCCCCCATCCCACCTGGGCACCAGGAATGGCCCTGCCACGGGGAAACCCAGTGGGAAACTGGCTGTGGGTGACAGGTGGCAGTGGAGGTGCCACCCCCTGTGCTGGTGACAGGATGGGGACGCTGTGCCTGACCCCAGCACCCATCACCCCACAAGGGATGGGCATCCCACGGGTGCACGTGAGGCCACAGCCCTAATCCCAGGGATTTTGTGCCATGTGCAGCCCTTTGGGTGTGAGGCAGAGACTGGTGCAGGGATTAATGGCTCAGCATCGTTAACAGGTTATTTATAGGTGCTCCTCCGTGCCCTAAAAATCTCCTGGAGCAGGGGGGGTGTCCCGGCTCTAGGGGAGGCCACAGCAAAGCAAAGAGACTCCAGAGCACACATCCAGCAAGATCCTGGTTTTACTTTGGGAAAAACAACATCCGGACACACGGCTTGCGGGTTTTGTGTTGGTTTTTTTTTTTTTTCTTTTTTTTTTTTTTTTCATTTTGTTTTCTCATTTTTAAAACAATATAGTGCAGCCAGCACTTCTCACAGTAGAATATAATGGTCAATTTTAGTATAAAAAAAAAACATTCTCAGAGATTTGTAAATGCACTTAGTGCTTGAACAGGCTTTCAGGGATACAGTACCTCTTTTCCGAGCACAATCACCTTGGGTTTCATCGGGATATTATTCTTCTTTTACCTTTAAACATCAAAACACTTTGTATTTCATGGTGAGGAGCCTTTTGCAAATGAACAAATCTATTAAACACAGAATTACACAGAGTGAAAGAGTGAATAACGGACCATAATTTTGGAATTGTTTGGGTTTAAAAAAAAAAAAAAAAAAAGAGAAAAAAAGGAGGTATGTGAGCACCCCGGTACCGCGACCCAGAACCAAGGTAGAACTGACAGTAAGGAGGGGAAATAAAACAGCCTGGAAGTGTGAGAGCTGGGGGGGTCCCAGGAGAGAGGGGCTGAGGGGGTCCCAAAACTCCTGGTTGAGTGGGAATAGGAGCTGGTGGCCACTGTGGGGCCGAGCGAGAGGAGGAGGATGAGGAGGAAGAGGGGTGGGAGGAGACTCTGTAGCAGCCAACACGTAGATGTACAGTCTAGTCAACTAAAAAAAAAAAAAAAATTATAAAAACCAAAAAAATCTGTTCAAGTTTTCAAGTGTTTTTTCTTAAATAGCCTCCAGACTGTCCCCAGTTATTAGCTTTAATCAAAGCAGTGCAAGTTACGGACTTCAGCTACAGGTCAGGCGCCAGCTCCCTGCGGCCACGCTGGGCTGGGACCGGCCACCACTGGGCTGGCACTGGCCACCACGGAGCCTCCTGGCCACTGCTGTGCCAGGACCGGCCACTGTGGAACCTCCCGGACAGCTGCCAGGTCAGGGAGCCTCCCGGCCACACACTGGGCTGGGACCCACCCTGGAGCCTCCCGGCCGGCCACGACACCGGGCTCTGCCAGCGCAGCAGAGCCTCCCCTCCCTGGATAGCAGCAACTCGTAGCAATTCCCTGTTCACATTCGTGGAGATAAAATGATTTCTGAGCTATATAGACAAGCGGTCCTTCGGCCTCGGCTTCCAGCGGGTCGCGGGTGTGTCCAGTCTGGGGACCCCGGTGCAGTGCCAGTGTCCCGGGAGCCCTTTCAGCAGCCGACCCCACGTCCCCCTCCCCGTCCCCCTGCCCTCGCTGCCGCGGTCCGGTACCCGCAGCTCGCGCCAAAGTCCTCGCCCTGGGTTTGGGAAGAGCAGCATCGCTCCCTTATCTGTAGACGGGCAGGCGGATGTGGGCGTGCTGGTGGTCCAAGAGCCTTGGCACAGACACGGTCTCGTAGCCCTTGCCCAGCATCTGCTCCTTGATGCAGGGCGGGTGGATGTCGTTGATGAGATACTCCAGGGACTGGAGGCTGCTGCTGAGGATGGAGGTATTGCAGAGGGTCTTGCTGGGCAGCCCCTCGGCCGGGGGCACCCCCAGCTCGCGGGGCCCGGCCCCCAGCTCCGGTGGGTTGTAACAGTCGCTGTTGGGGGTCACCAGGATGCTGTTCCAGGGCGGAGCGAAGTACTGCCCCACCGCGAAGTTGCCGTGCATGCAGTTCAAGGGGGACGAGCTCACCTTGTCGGCGGCGCCGCTCAGGCCGTAGGGCCGCGAGGCGCCCGCGCACGTCTCGGGGGATTTGCTGAGGGCTCCGCCGCTGCCCCCGCTGTACATTCGCAGGTGCTGCTGCTGCTGCTTCTGCTGCCACACCAGGTAGTCCATGCCCTCGGGGTAAACGCCCGCCTTGGGTCCCAGGGTGGCGGCGGCGGCCGGGTTGGAGCCCAGCGCCAGCTCGGCGCCCTTGCGGCACTCGGGCAGGACGGTGCCACCGTAGCCGGGGCCGAAGGCGCCGTGCTTGGCCGGGCTGGGGTGAGCGGCCACCACGGCCGGGCAGCCGGGCTGGGCACCCTGCGCCTGGCACTGCTGATTGATCTGGTAGATGATGCTCTGGATGGAGGGCAGGTTGGAGGGCGGCAGGGCCAGGCTCCTGCCCGCCAGCGGCAGCACCGAGGCCGCCACCGTCACGTTGGGGGGCACGGGACCCTCCAGCTGCTTCTGGCCGCCGTGGTAGCTCAGCTGCCCGGCGCAGGAGGGACCTTGAGCTAAAGTGCTTGAGGCGGGGTAGGGAGCGACGCCCACCTGGGCAGGTGAGAGCTTAGTCCGCTTCCCCTCCGAGTTCTTCACCACGCTTTTGCCGGAGGCTTTGACGATGGCCAGCAGCCCCTGGTAGCCGCCGGCGTGCAGGGGGTAGGGGCTGTACCTCTGCCCCGTGGTGTCGTAGCCGTTCACCGTCCGGTTAAGGTGCTTGTGCTGGGGGACCCTGATGTTGGTGGGGAAGATCTTGATGGTCAGCGGGCTGTTGGCCACCTTCTGTGCGTAGGCGTCCAGCTCGGCGGGGCTGGGGTAGCGCGGGGAATGCATGGGGGCCGTCTCACCTGCGTGAGCAAAATCTGGGGTGAATCCAGTGCCACCAGCATGAGGAGACCCAGCACCATCCTCCCCTGGCTGGATCCCACCCGCTCCCGGCAGAAACCAGGTCACGGCACCGAGCTGTCCCCTCCCGCTGACAGGAGTCACTTGTAAGTGGCCTAAAATAAACTCGGTGTGGAGAATGGAAATGTCACTTTACCCAACGGGGGAATCTTTCTCTGAGATTGGATTTAAACTACATTATACAAGCAATTTCATGGGTGCTTTGCGCTGCTACAAGAACCTCACCAAAAATGGAAAAGCATTGCATTTACCAGCCATAAATCAGCAGTTCCTATAATGAGCACAAAAATGTCACTTTTATGCAATTTTACAGATGAACAAAACTGGTGAAATTAACTGTGGTAACCTACTGGAGTCAGCAAAAGCCACTGCAGAAAAAAAAATTATATATATATATAGTTTTGTTCCTTTCAAACTCTTTCCTGAGCAAGTTTCTGCCATTCTGGTGTGAAAACTCATTTGTCGTTCCCATTATACTTTCATTTGGAGTTTATCTTGAGTATCCAATGAGCCACCAACTGTGAAAATGATTAAATCTACAAAATCTATCTAATAGATAGAATAAATTAGGTGTTTAAAATCTCCACACACACTCACACACACACACACTCAGGCACATGCACGTACACGTCAGCACATGGGAACGGTGGTTGGCTCCCAGCTGGCTCCCAAAATTCCCAGCCCTGCCAAGAGATATCTATGGCACACTGGGAATGCCAGAGCTGGTGCCTGCCCAGAGGAAGGTTTTGCAAGGCAGAGATGGTAAAACTGGGAGGGTGTGGGGAGGCTCAGCCTTCCCAGGCAGTGCAGCTCCCCAGTACCAGAAGCACTCTGCTCTTGATGCCACCACGTCCTGGGTGGCAAATCACCATGGAAGAGATGCACCTCTGGGAACATTCCACATTCCCTATGAAGGGATTGCCTGTCCCAGTCCCACTCTGAGTGACATTTCCACGGCTGTGATGTGCCCAGATTAACCAGGCATTGGTTAAAACCAGGATTCAGTAGGATGGATGCACTGGAATCTGTGACTTTCCACATCACACCCCCTCCCAGAAGCAGAAGAGGGACACAGCAGCGAGGCTGTGGCTGCTCTCCATGCTCTCCATGCTCTCTAATCCATGGCCACTCTCTGTGCTCTCTGTGCTCTCTGTGCTCTCCATCAGTGCAGTAATTGCCCAGGCAGGACGCAGTGCCTGCACCAGCCATTGCTCCCATTAAGCTGATGTTATGGGCTTTTTACAGGTGTCTTAAATAGACATTGTTATTAACGAGTGCATTAAGCCAATTAAAACCAGTGCCTTTGAGGAGGATTTAATGGAGCTGGCGGAACACAGGAGGAACAGCACCAGCAGCTCCTTCTGGCAGGACACATGAGGACGTGTGGCACCAGGACATCCCATCCCTCTGGGAAGCTCCTGCAGAGCCAGCAGGGCAGTCAGGACACACTAAGGGGGCATGGTGGGCTCTGCTGGGCAGGTCAGAGGGTACAGGGGGCTGAGAATGGGCCAGAGGCATGGCATGGGATGGCATGGCACGGCCCAGCACATCTGCATTCCCCTTCATGCCAGCACCACTGTCCTTGGAGGTGGCAGCATCGTGAATACTCAATTAACGTGACACTAATTAGCTGGTGACACTTGCAGAATCCCTAATGAACCCATTCCGTGGAAATGCTCCTTTCTGAGGAAAAACACTAAAAACGCCAAGGGGCTGTTGCAGGAGGGAGGGAAGGAGGTGGTGTCACCTGCGGGTTCCCTGATTGACCAAAACCCTGTCCCCAAGCGCTGGCACTACAGGGGACACTTTTAGGGCTGGTTGGGGGCATCCCACTCGCCATCCCCGGAGCAGCCTTTGTCACCTCCTTGCTCCAGCTGGGTTGGATGTGACAAGCCACCAGTTGGGTGTGTTGTCACATCTCAGGGTGACGCACCGCACCCCCGCCGGGAAAATTACAGAGCGGCCGCTCTGCCGGCGCTGCTGCTCTCTGCAGTAATTACTGCTTTTCCAGAGGGCTCTAATTGCTGCAAGATGCAAACTCGCCCGAGCCACTGGCGGGCCTGACACGGCCACTCGCTGTTTGTCCTGTGTCCATTTCCTCCTGAACTTGGAGCATCAGAGCAGGGAATACACAGTGGATCCCCCCAGCACAGTCATCACCACAGTGCCTCTTGCCGTTCCTGAACAATGCCACTGCCAGCAGCCACCACCAGCCCCTTCTCCCAGATGTTTCCCTGCCTCCCACCTCCCTCTCCCTCACCGACATTCCCATGGGATGCGTCCGGCACCCCAAGCTCCCCCTCCCTCCCTGACCTGCTCTATTTTTCCAGCCTGCACTCAATAACAGCTAAATAATTGAATCTGCTCAGCAGCCAAAGATTTGGTTTGAATTTTATTGGAATTTTAAATTGTTTTGTTTCTTCAGTGTTTTATTACTGTAAATGGAAAATGCATCGCCCGCAGTAATAATCCGATGGCTTTTTATATTACTGTGAGCTTCTGCTTGGAGCATTATTGGAAAGCCAGGCAGAGAGGAGACCCTGGCTAATGGCAGCACGGGCTTATGAGATTATGCTTCCAGCTAAACAACTTTTTACTTTAGCAAATTGGCCACCAAACCCAGTCCCAGACACAGATGTAAATCCCAGACTCCGCTGGGGCCACGGTCCGGAATAAATCTCGGTTTATGGAGCAGGGAGCTCTGGCCCTGCTGTGCCTGGAGCAGCAGGATGAGGCAAAATGTCTGACAGGGACAAGGGATGGCTGCAGGAGAGGTGGGAGAGATGGGAGAAACCCCTCCCAAAAGCCTCCTCAGACATGCCCACCTGCTGCCAGCATCACTCACATCCCCCACATCCCTGGCATCCCACACATCCAGCATTCCCTGCATCTCCCAAATCCCCCACATCCACAGTATTCCCTGCATCCCTTCGATCCCTGGTGTTCCCAGGGACCCCCGTACCATGCCCAGCTGCAGCCACAGCCCACAAGGTCTAGGAAAAAAAAAAGAGGAAGATGGGAAGAAAGGAGGGAAGGGAAGCTAACCAGGGTCTGCTTGGTTAAAGCAGTTGTGGGATCAAAATGGCACCAGGAAGGATGGCCAGGACCAGGAAGGATGCTCAGTACTGGGAAGGATGCTCAGTACTGGGAAGGACAGGATGGACACTCAGCACACAGAAGGAATCTCCACTCTGCTCCCACAGCCCAGGGGTCTGTGTGTCCCCCAGGCTGGTGCTGGAACAACATTCCTGGCTGGGCTCCCTCTTCCCTGGAGGAGGATGAGCACGGACAGCAGCAATTTGTGACTTTAATTTCCAGTCCATGAGACTGCACTGCCTGGCTCTGGAAGGGGATGGGGAGCAGGATGTTTGGGTGCACAGAAGGAACAATTTGGGGATCAGTCCTGAGCGAGGACTCCTCAGAGAGAAGCCAAATGGGAATGTGGCAGGACACGGCACCTCAGTGGTTAACAGCAGCACCAGGGACACGTGCTGCTCCCTCCCTCCCCCCCATTCCTTCCGAGATAAGATGGGACAATCCTTATTTTTACACATCGAAGGCGCTACAATGTTTTGCAATAAATGAAAGAAGTAATCTCGGCAGGGAATCTTTATAAAGCTGCCGAAGGCGACGTGTGGCTGGAAGCTTCCCAGCGCTGGGGATGGGCCTTGCCTTCCCTTGGTCCCAAAGGAAAATGCTTTTCACCCCTTTTTCAGATGGGAAAAAAGCTTCAGTGGAGGGCTCAGCCCCAAAAAAGCAGCTCAAGGAAAGTGTCTGCCCCAGCTCTGTCTTCATGTGGTCACATTGCCACATTCACCCTGGGAAGGGGAATTTTCCTGGAGCCCTGAGCATCCTACCCAACCTCACCCTCCCTGCTCATCCTCACCTTCCATCCCTGTCCTGCCCTGCCCCTCTTCCAGAATAGCACTGGCATTTCCACCCCTGATCTCCTGCCTTGTTCCTGCCCGGCCTCTCTGAGCCAGCAGGGCAGAAGGGCAGCAATTAGGCAGGATTTTTAATTGGCACAGGGGCAGGAGGGGTGGGAAGGGGAGCGATGCTGGGTGGAGGCAGGAGCACACTGGGGACCTGAGCAGCAGTGCCAATGGCTCTCGTTAAAAAATAATAGTGCTGCAGCCTCCAAATGAATTAAATTCTGCGAGAGCAGAGAGCTTGTCCCCAGCTTTGGGACCAGGATCCCTGTTCTCCTTGCAGCAAAGCAATCCCAGTGCCTTCAAAGCTTCAAAAAGCATCAAAAATCCCCTTTTTCTCTGCCTGCCACACTGGGAACAGATTTTGTAAGAGCTAAACCCTAAATATTTGCAAAACACTTGGAAGAAACCTCAATATTTGGAAAACACTTGGAAGAAAACAAACAAAAGCTGCTACATTTAACGAAACAAGACAGTCCTTCAAGTTTTGGGTCTGTGCCCCAAGTAGCAAAGCTGCCTGGCAGGATCTGGCTGCCCTGGAGAGCAGAGCCTGGCACAGCTGGCACACACAGCCGGTGACTCAAGGGCAGGGCAGATTCCAGGGGGTCCCAGATGGGAGCTGGGGGGTGACTGGGGGATGCTGCCTCACCCAGACCGTGGGTGGGTGTGGGGGGTGTGTGGGGAGAGCAGCCACGAGTCACCTGTGGTTTCTGGGTGCTGTCAGGCAGGGTGTCATGGGCACTGTGTCCCCTTTCCAGGTGGGTTGGGTGGCTGCCACATCCCCCAGCCCTCCCACCCTGCGCCAGCAGCTGTTTCTATGGTGACAGTGTCCCCAGGATGGGTGGCACAGAGGCCACCACGCTGCTGTGGATACCGTGGGGGTCCCTGTCCCCTCTTTCCCCACTGAAGGGACAGCACCACCCCAGACCAGCACCCTGTGCTGTCCCAAAATCGCCGCATCCCCACGGCACAGCCCCCGCTGTGGGACCCCTCCCGGCTCCACAACGTGGAGCATCCCCAGTGCCAGGAGCCGACACAAACACGCCCCAGCTCTGGGGGCTTAAATTAAACCAACGGCAGCAATAATAGCGGGAGAAATCCATCTGAATAACCGTAGGTGGCAAACCCCGCGCGGCAGCGCCGGAATCTGCAAAGACAACAAAATTCATGACAAAGCACAAAGGGAAGCGCCGGGCTCGCCGTCCCCAGATATTCATCCGTTAACACGTTCCCTTTTTTAGGCTGACATGTCATTTCAGACGGGCCTTTCTTCCTCCCCTTTCTTCTCCCCCTCGTCGCGCACGGCTCTGCCGAGGCGGCTGCTGAATTGGATCACCTCGGGGCGAGCACTTTATTATCTGCAGTCAAAGCGTCACCACAAATACCCGTCTACACACACACGTGTCACTTCCCATTTGTCTCCTCCACGAGGTATTAGCGCGGCACCGGCGCCGTGCTCTGTGCCACGCTGGCCACTGTGCCACCACAGCCACCGTGCCAACGTGGCCACCGTGTGAGGATGCCCTGGTGACACCCCAAAGCCATGCTGGTACTGTCCCTGTGCCACCCCAAAGCCATCTTAATACTGTCCCAGTGTCAGCCCAGTGCCACCCCAAATCCATCTGGATACTGCTCCAGTGCCACCCCAGTGTCACCCCAAAGCCATCCTGACACTGCCTCAGTGTCACCCCAAAGCCATCCTGACACTGTCCCAGTGTCACCCCAAAGCCATCCTGATGCTGTCCCAGTGTCACCCCAAAGCCATCCTGACGCTGTCCCAGTGTCAGCCCAGTGCCATCCTGATGCTACCCCAGTGCCACCCTCACGATACTCAAGTGCCACCCCAGCACCACCGTGATGCTGCCACAATGCTGATGCTGTCACCCAACGCTGCCCAAGCACAGCCCTGAGGCCACCCCAACACAATCGCCATAGCAATGCCACCCATCTGAAGCCAATGGAGCCCAAAAGCCACCCCAAAGGCACCCTGAGGCCACCCCAACATAACTGCCACCCCAGTGCCATCCCAGTGCCACCTTTCAGAAGCCCTGATGCCATTTCACCGAGCCTCTGGGGGACCCTGGGAACAGGAGGGGACCCCACCACCTCTGTTGGCACTGCAGCTCATCCCTGGCCTCTCTGCTCACTCATCCACAGCCAATTAATATTTGAATTAATTTAAGACACAGGTTCTGTACCTGCCGAGGGGAGCAGTGTGGGCACCCCCAAAGCAGGGTGCCCCACCCTGAGGTCTGCCAGTGCCCAGGAAACTGCTCTGTGGTCAATGGACCATCACAATTCTGGGAAGTTTGGACACAAACCAAACCTTCTCATGTGCTGCACCGTTACCAGCCAATCCCACCCTAAATCCAGGGCTCTGACCTGGTGGGATATGGGCACTGAGCAGCCCCACCTCACCCTCCATCCTCACATGTGACCGATGGAAAAGTGTTTTTGCAGCAATTCCTGGCAGGGAAAGTGCAAGTCAACAGCACATTTTGGGCCCAGCAGTTAATTGAACTCCTTTTTATGGCACGTATATAAATACACAGAACCATCATTAACCGATCCCTTCCAGAAACTGAAAATGAAAGAATTAATCTTACTTCACTCATGTGTAACCCCCCATGAAATTAAAATGATATTTTATGGGTGTGTACAAAAGCAAAGCCTCACTACAGCCACTCTAATGAAAATGCCCTTGGAACAAGCAGAATTGGGTAACGAGAAGCCATTAAATGGGGCCTCATCCTGTGTGCAATTAACGGGTTTATCACTGATGAAAGTCCCCACAGGTGCAGGGAGAGCTGTGGGTGACCCTGGAGCTGAGTCCCTGGCACGGAGCCCTGCCCATCACCTCTCATTAGAGCCATCCCCTCGTTAATGTTTTAACACCCAGATGGGCCCCGGGAGGGTTTGTGCCACCCTCCAAGAGCCATTTATCACACTGGCCCAGTGGGGCTGAGGTGACAGCTCCCATGGGACCCCCCAGCATGGAGGATGTGAATGGTGAAAGAATCCTCAGGATGGTTTGGGTTGCAGGGACCTTAAAGCTCAGCCATCCCACCCCTGCCATGGACAGGGACACCTTCCACCACCCCAGGGTGTTCCAAGCCCTGTCCAACCTGACCCTGGGCATTTCCAGGGATGGGGCAGCCACAGCTTCTCTGTACCAGGGCCTCACCTCCTTCACAGGGAAGAATTTTTTCCCAAAATCCCACCTATCCCTGCCCTCTGGCAGCATGAAGCCATGCCCACTCATCCTGCCATTCCACAGTCTTGTAAATAATCCCTGTCCATCCTTCTTGTAGGCCATGGAGGATGCTCATGATGTTCAGCTCTGTGAACTCCCCAAGGCTGCCAACTCCTTTAGAGGGACACACATCCTGCTGCCTGCCACACTCCCAGCCCCAGGCTGGCTGGAGGAGGGCACATGGAAAGTAACAGTTCATTAAATATCATCCACTGCTCTGTAGAAAGCATCCACTCTCTGCTGAGAGTGGGAACAGCACAGAGTTTGGCCAAGCTGAGACGGGCATTATTTGATTTATAATTTAAATAAAGCTCAGGATTCCTGTAATGTGCCCAGGATAAAATCAAAAGGGACCAGGCTGCTGGAGTTAATTGGATGTGATATTTTCCTGAGGATGCTGCTTCTCCACAGGCTCCTGCTCCTCTGCTGGAGGCAGGAGGCACAGGCAGGGCTGGAAGGGCTCTGGCACCTTCCTGCATCCTCCTCAAGGCATGCCAGGCTGGTTCCTATGAACAGCCTTAGGAATACTGCTAGTAACAGCAGCAAAGTCACCTCCAGCTTTATCGGGATGGATTTTGTGGGATGCTCCAGGCCTGCTGGGATGCAGCCACACTGATGTGGGGGGCACAGAGGTGGGGGACAACAACCAGCAGGAAAGGCCAGGGGTAGAACCGGGGGGTGAAGGCACCAGCAGCTCCCTGCACAGGCAGGAAAATGAGTCAGCTCACCTTTTACGTGAAATTAATACCAAAATTAATCAGCGGCGCGGGCAGGATAATAGGATTTCACAGTGGTGCCGGGCCAGACGGCCAATGTGCCGAGAGCCAGACTCATTTAATATCGACAGAAACAATGCCAGAGGACAGAAATAAGACCCATAAAGATAATTACTGAGATACTCAGGAGCAAATTAAGTAATCAGAGGCACTTCTAAATTGCGCCTGGTTTGAAGAGCGCGCTCTCCGTGCCGATCCCCCGCGCCCGCATTCCGGTGGCAACGGGAGCTCGGCTCCCAGCCCCTCCACCCTGCTTCCCACAGGTGCCATAAATAAGGGAGGGAAAATTGTATTCCAAGCCAGATGCGTGGCCCTGGATGTCACCTGCAATTTAATTTGTGCTGGCAGGAGGCAGAGAGGAGCGAGACGTGCTGGATTTGCCCATAATGAGCGGAAACACACGAGCAGCTAAACTTTGATTAAGGTGACCTGGCTGGTAGAGCTGGTGGTGAATGTGCTGTGGGGGTCCAGGTGGGAGCTTGGCTGCTGCCACCCGTCCTGAGGGACACAAGTCTCTTGGAGAGCTCAGGTGAGCACGGTCCTGCCCGAGGGATGGGGTGAGACCAGTCAAAAACTCTGTCTCCTGGGTACCCTGCACCTGCCAGGGTCTAGGGTAGGGTCAAACTCCTGCCCTCATCCCACTGGCACAACTCCAGGAGCACCAGGACCCCGGGGCTGGGACCCTCCCAGGACACAGGCATCTGTATCCAGGAGCATCTCTCACACCCACAGCACCATATGTGACACCACATTAAGGGCCCTGTTACCCAAACCTCCTTATTTCAGCACCTATGGCAGGGTGGGAAATGCTAGAAAGCACCAACCCCCCGCAGCAGGAAGGTGGCTCTGGGTTCTGTTTATGAGCTCCGAGCTGCATCCAGGGAATGCTGTGGGGACCAGCAGGTGTATCCTGACCTCAGGATCACAATGAGCTCACACAGACATTCTAGATGCTGAACACCTCCAGAAAACCCAGTCAGGCTCACCCTGCCCGTGGGTCTCAGACCGTGTGGGCATGGCTGAGCTCATTATTCCATGGCAACGAGGTGCTCCAGGAGCCAGACACCTCTCGCCAGCCCTGTGCCGCCGCGATGCTCAGGCGTGATGGATTATGAATCATTTTACAACAGCAGCATCCTTTTTCCTTCCAGACACCAATAAGGAGAAGGTACCACATGCTCCAGTGCAGTGCAAGCTGCACTGTGACATCTGAGTGCCCAAAACCCCACCACTGGCCTGAGTGTCCCATTCCCTGCGCTGGCCACAAAAATAATGGAATCCAGAATGGTTTGTGTTGGAAGTGACCTTAAAGATCATCCATTTCCCCCACCTGCTCCAGCCCTGTCCAACCTGGCTGTGAACACTTCCAAGGATAAGTTTCAGGATAAAAGAACTTTCAGGGATAAAATAATTTCCAAGGATAAATAACCCTCCTGGCTGGCAGTGCAATGCTGAAGCGATGCTGGGGGTCCCCAGGGAGGCTTAGCATCGTCCAAAATCCGTGCCCAGCTTGCCCAAACCCCATGCCCAGCTCACCTGGCTGCTCAGGGTACCCAGGTAGAGAGGAAAAAAAAACGTCTCTGGGGAAATCCAGCTCATTAAACAAACACCCGGGGGCTGTCACAGCCTAACAAGCAGAGCTTTAGCAGCTGATTTGTCTTCAGCCAGCAATGTTTAAAAATCCAACTGAGACCAGCAGAAAAATATCCACTCCCCTCTTTAAAACACACATTCATCACTTGAGAATCTTAATGCGTCTTTCCCAGCCGGGGAGGTCAAACACGCCTGCCTAAAGCAGGCTCATTAAATATACATTTAATCACGGTTTGGATTGAGAGACAAAGGCTGGGAGAGACAGGTGCTTTGCTGGAGTGACCTTTTGGATCCCATTTTAATGTAACTAGTTTACAGCTTATCTGAAAGGCCAGCTCCTGGGGAAGGCGAGCTGTGGCAAAACGGGGAAAGTAATTAGGGGGGGAAGGGCCGGGGAGGTTTGGGGGGCCGACTGCACCGTCCTCTGCTGCTGCCACGCTTCCCAGGCAGCTCTGCAACATTTGCTGAAGTTGGACTTATCAACCACAGAACCCAATTTAATTTGCTTATCTTGGCTCCTTCCTCCCCCTCTCCTCCCAGCTTCTCCTGCTCTTTTTAATTATCGGTTAAATAAATGTCTTTTTCAATAAAGGAAACAGCATCAAAGCGGGCGCCCGCCCTCGGGCACTTACACTTGCGTGGCTCCAGCGCCTTGTTGGGGCAGGGGAGGTGCTGGGCTGGGGGGTTCTGGGTCCTCTGCAGGCAGGCCAGCATGGTCTGGGCTTCTCTGCGGGCGCTGCCGCCCCGCACCCTGCGAGAGAGGAGACACACGGTGAGCCAGGGACCCGCCACCCCTGCCACCACCCCCTGCCACCATCACCTGGCGGGAGCTCCCCCGCACTCAGTGCCTTTGCTCCTCTGGAGATAAACAACTAACTCTGAAAGACTGAAATGAATAGGGATGTATATAGAATAAATATGAAGGTCTCAGCGGGTGATTTGTGCCTCCTGCAGAGCTTTCCACCCTTCCCACCGGGAATGTGGCAGAGCTGTGGCATCGTGGCAGTGCCAGACCGCTCCGCCAGTGTGCCAGCCAGTGCCTCCTGGCACAGAGTGACCCCAGCCAAGGCTGGCGAAAGACACTGCTAACATCCCACTGGGGTCCGGGGATCTGTCGCCAGCTCCCAGCTGGCATCAAAATCTGCTCAGCAAAAGCTGGAGGGGTCAGGCCAAAGTCGTCGTCACCACGGTGCTGCTCATTGTACATCCTTTCCCCGCCGGGGCCCCGACTTATAACCAGTTGCTGCTGACACCCTCCCACTGCTCTGGCTGGTGCAGGGAGTGATGTTCCCACTGGGAGAGGGCAGGGAGACGTGGGCAGGAGCAGCAGAAAAGCAGGCGTGGTGCCCATCCACCAGAGTTTCAGCTCCTGTGCTGTTGCTCCATGGCTGAACGTTCATGGATGGCTGGAGGTCACAACTGCACATCGTGGACGGGTGTCACTGCTGGGTACATCATCACTCCATCTTCTCCGTTTGAGGGGGGAATCGTGTTCTCCTGCAGGCACCCAGGATGTTTCCTGCATGTCCCAGTGCTGGCACCGGCGTGCAGGGGTGTGATGTGGTGGCCTCAGGCACGTGGTGGCCTCGGGCAGGCACTGGCAGAGCCCTTGACCATCAGCACCACCAAACAAAGCATGGATGGACGATCCCTGAGCTGTGCCCAGGGCTCTCCAAGCTCTGCTGGTTTAAATGTCACCCTTCAAAACACCTTCAGCCACCACGGGCGCAGACAACGGGACCTGTGCTGCTCGCTCCTGCTCTGTGCCCTCCACCAGGCAGGGGGTGCCAGGCTCTGGGATAATCCCCAGGATGGGATCCATGCACGGTGTCCATGCCTTAGCTGGGCTCATCAGGCTCAGGGTCGAACCCTGACTCCCTCAGCAAACCAGGGACAAGGAGAGACTCGTCGGCAAAAGGTGTGAGGAAGAGGAGGAGGAGGGGAGGAAGTCATCTAATACCGAGCAGGTGTCTGGAGAACCCAAATTGTGCTGTTTTCTCCTAATAATGAAGTATTCATGAGTAAAAGCCTTTTTCACTACTTTCTTAAGATACTAATTTCACAACAAGCGCCTTGTTACCATGCAATTATTCCAATCGTGCATTTCTCCCAGATTCCATCTGTCCTCGCGCTCTCTAAATGAAAGACAATCATGTAACCACCTTTCATTATTCACTATTTTACTTTCAGCAAAGGTACCCTGAAAGAAATGATTTCCTCTGAAAGGGACTTTTATTCAGTTTCAAAACCAATTTTCTCCTATTACTGTCTTAAAAAAAAAAAGGGAGGGGGGCAGGGAGGTGTTTTTATTTCATGCATTACATATCCTTTGTTAACGCAGCTCGCAGTAAAAGCAGCCGTATCCATTTTCTGGCTTCGATTTCTGGTAATTTTAAAATATGCCATTACAATCAGGCAGAAATTATACAATTTGAAAAGAGAATGAAGTGCTTCTTATTCAGAGCCTGAGCGCACTTGACTGCCAGGAGTTCTCCTCTCCCCGCTGGGACTCGGGGTTCATTACACAGCCTCAGCTCCCCCGGCGTGTGCCCAGCGCCTGGATTTTCCATGATGGGAGCTGTCACCCTGACTTTGTCCCTGTCCCTGTCCCTGAGAGGTGGCCGTGGATCAAAGCACCCACAGCGGTGCAGGGGATGGGTGACAGCACCGTATACCTGAGCCTGAGCTCCATGGTGACCTCAGGGCTGGCGTCCTGCTGGCTGTCACCATCTGGCCGATTAGTGGTGGACGTCACCTGCTCCCTGCACTGAGGCAGCTCCTCAGGGGACACTGACCTGCGTCCCTGGCGGACACGGGCAGCGTGGGAGGATCGTGCCGCTGCCAGATGCGGATCAGGTCCCTGGTGCTGCCTGTGGCACGCAGGGCTGAGAGCGAGGAGGAAGCACCCAGGGGCTCACCAAACCCATGTGCATGCAGCCTGGCACCCTGGGGACACCCAGCAGGTCCCTGGGGACACCCCCATGCTGGCACAGGGTGCCCCCAGCACTGCTCTCTGCGCCCTGCCATGCACAGCCCAGCTCCCTCCTGGAGCCATCCCGACCCTGGGCACGGATCATCATCGGCAGCCGGCGGGGGAGGCGCGGGAGCCACACGCCAAACTGAATAAAGCCACCGATTAATTCAGACCCTGCTGCTGCCCCCGTCTCCCGGCGTCTCGCAGCCGAGATGATTTTTCCGACAGCTACGCTGAGCCTCGCTCCACCTTCACAGGCAGGCTCAGAACCGGGAAAGCTCCGGTGCCACAACCCCAGAACAGCGTCCATCTGTCCACCCCGGCACCCTGGCGGGAGCCCCAAGCCCCAGAAGGCCCGTGGGCGAGCGGGTGGGCGCCTGGCACAATGGGCATCTGTGCCACGGTGGCATTTCGCTAATGCTGCTCCGAAAAGCCCCTGAATCAGCTGATGGGAATTGGGCGCTGGGCTGTCCAACGCTTAGCGCCGGCTTAGTTAGCTCCATCTGCATTTGAACTAATTCCAATCAGCAGGATCCGATTTAGTTCAAGCTGCTCTGGCTCTTTCGTGGCAGGGAAGGCAACACTCAGCAGTTTTGCTGGAACGCCCCCGAGTCCGCACAGCCTCTGCCCAGGCTGTGCCCATGGACCCACCATCATCCAGCACTGGGGCACAGGGTGAGTCCCACCACCAGTGGGGTCCCTTGGGGACATCTGGAGAAAGATCCCCCAGGAGCCCCCAGTCCCATATCCCACAACTCTGGCATCATAGAATCACGGAATTTTGGTATATTAAAGCCCATTCTGTTCCACTCCCTGCCATGCACAGGGATGTCTTCCACTAGACCAGGTTTATCCAAGCCCTGTCCAAAACGGCCTTGAACACCTCCAGGGATGGGAAAGCCACAATTCCATCGTTCCCCTCTCCCACCACTTCATCCTGCCCCACACCCAGCTAATCCATCTCGACATCGCACTATTTATAAGCCCAAGGTCTTTGTGACTTTAATAAAAAACACCACCCTCTATGTCTAAAGCCCCAGTGATGGGAGGGTTTGGCACCTCCTCTGACATCAGCAGCTGATAAGTCGGGCTTATCTCCTCAGAGAGCCCTGCGAAGGTCCCTCCCGCGAGATAAGGCCAGCGCAGCTGTCGATAGAGGCTTTTGCAGGCGAGGATTTAGATAAAAGAAAATGTGATGGGAGGGGGGAGAAAAGAAAAGAGGAACTTTTAAAGTCTCAGCCTGAAGTGGGTCTGTGTAGCTGCCGAGCTGTGGCAGGGCAGGGATGGTGAGGGACAAGGTCTTGGTCACCATCCAGGCTGTAGTGGAACACGTCCAGATCCTTGCCTGGGTGTTATTGGGGTGCAATCCCGTAAAAAGGGGGCTTTTGGGGTTAGGGGAGGAAAGGAGGGCAGGACCAGGGATGCTGCAAAGCTGTTTGAGTCACACCATGGCTATGTTCCCCTAAAAGCCAGCACAAGGACAGGAGGAGAGGGTCACCCTGGCTGGGAGAGGCACAGGAGGCTCCTGACAGACAGACACACGGACAGCCTGGGGCGAGGCCACGGCTGGCAGCAACCAGAGAAACAAAGCAAAAGCCCTCACTGGCTCCTGGTGTGCAGAGAACACCCCAAGTACCACTGGGAACAGCCCTGCCCCTCGTCCCTCCACAGATGAAGGAGAATCCAACCACACCAGCAGGGAGCTCCCCTTCCTCACAGCCCTGGGGACATCGGAGCTCCCTCTCACCTCCCCTGCCACTGCCACCACCACCACTACGGTCCCATAGACACCGATTTTTTTTCTGATTCTGGCGAGTGAGGAGGTGCCAGAGGAGGAAAGATTCCCCTCTGCACACAGTGGATGCCCACCCCACTGCAGGGCGAGCGGGATTTAGGCTGGTGCTGCTGCCTGGCACTGCCATCTCCCATCCAGATTTAGGATGGAGGGGACGCAGCGATGCCACAGCTCTGCCCTACAAGGGCTGAGCACAGGAAGGTCACCCCACTGTGAACCACGGGGAGCATCAGGTAAAATAAAACCCGAAGTTTGTCACCAAAGGTGCCGCCGGTCACCCCACGACCTTCCCTTGCCCGACCTTCCCTCATCCCGCCTGGCTAATCCGCTCCCCTCCGCGTGCTCCAGCCCCGGGCCTTTCAGGGGGCCCTGTTAATAATTAAATGTTAATCTAAAAAGCAATTTTAGCTGCAGTGCTGCAGATCTGGTTAGAGATTACATTAGCATGTAAGAGTCAAGGGTAATTTTCTCTAACCCCTCTTGTGATCTTTAAAACCCGCAGATCTTAAAGCAACACCAGCTCCTCTGATTAAAATTGGAAGCTGGGGTTTGCGATGGATAATGATGCTGGAAGTGATTATTTTGCTGCTCAGGGTCTCGCTGGGATGTGGGGACTGTGGGGGGCTGGGGGAGAGACCCAGAGCAGCCAAGTGGCTTCTCCCAGCCCATGCTCTGTGGAAATGCTGGGAAGGTGCTGGGGCGAGCCCCAGACTCAGCACTGAGCAGAGCTGTGACACTCTGAGCATCCCCATTTCCCACTTTTTGGGGCTTCTGTGACACCAGGATGGCACAGAGCCCACCAGCCGTGGCACAGTGCCAGGGACAGAGTGGCACTGGACCAGGACCCTCACTGCTGGCATCCTACAGCAGCATCTCGTCTCTCCCACTCAGAGATGAGGTTTCTGCTCTTGTGGCAGCTTCAAGGAGAAACTCCTTGGACTGTTCAAGAAAGTCAACATCAAAAAAATACCCCAAAATAACCTTTTGCTCACATGCAGGGCCAAAGGAACTGGGACAGGGCACAGCAAATCACCTCCTGAGCAGTTCCAAAGACCCTGTGGAAGAAATACAGTGTCAGATGTGTCCATAACGATGGAATTTAAAAAAACCCCAACAATTCGAGTGCTGTTGAGCATTTGCAGACGTCCCCGTGCAGGGCTCGGGCGGCCTGGTTAAATTTATGTGTCAGCTTTAAGGAGGCCTCTCATCAAATGAGCTATTTTGGGCAGAGATTAAAGATCTATTTTCGCTGCGAGCGGGAACAGCTCTCGAACAGGTTAATAATGATTCTGGAAAGCCAAGCGCCTCCAGCACCCCAGGGCAGGAACCCAGAGATTTGGGTGGTGCTGGGGGGGCTCCTGAGGCTCTCCCCGAGCCAGGAGGGTGAGGGATCACAGTGCAGCATCCCCCCATCCCGCTGCCATCCTGCTGGGGAGGAAGGAGCCCCGCGTGCTGCGGCGGGCGCCGAGCAGCCGTGGGTAATTGGAAGTGGCAGACGCTGGCACGGCGCTGCCGAGAAGGTCATTACGTGGGACTGGGAACAAAATGCCAGGAGCGAGGGGGGAGCGGCCCCGTTAGCAAAGGTCAGGTCCCTGCTCGGGTGCCGTCGGTGTTTTTGGCAGGGCTCAGCCCTGGCTGCGTGCACCGAGGTCCCGGCAGGGCCAGCGCACAGCGGGCGGGCAGGATCTGCCAGGTCCTGCCAGACTTGTACAGACGTGTCCCCTCGGATGTGGCACCAGCTCCTCAAAGCAAAACCTGGCTGATCCGACACAGTCGTGCCCGTGCCTTCCTCCTGCACACGGATCAGGAACAGGGGTGGGGGGGAGCTGTCTGTTATGGATGCTCAGGGTGCTCACAGGCTTTAGTTCCAGACCCAGCACAGACCCGGGATCAACCAGCAGAAAAACCAAGTGGCTCCATAGAGCAGGAATTAAAAGGACTCTGGATCCCAACAAGCCAGGAGGCAACTGCACCATGGGCAACCGCACCATGGGCACTCCACAGCAGCATCCACACCTCCAGCTGAGACCCAACAAACTCAGCAGTGCAGAGACCAAAGCTCCCCATCACAGCTCCTGTGCCATCCTGGCTCGCTCCTGCCTCATCCCAAGGGTTTGATTGTCCCCTGCAGTGACAGTCCCTGTGCTCTCACGGCCATGGTGCCCCGTCCAGCTGCCCCACACTCGGCAGCCGGGCACGCTCCGCTCCGTAATTACAGCCCCAAGTGCCGGAGCTGTGAAAGAATCTGACGAAGGAATCCAGGGTAGATCGCGCTGCTGAAATTACTATAATCAAAGGCTTTCACAAAGGCTTCAAATGCAACCAATTACCCTGAAAGGCGAGGCAAGAAAGAAAACAAATTAACATGTTTGCACAGAGCCTCGGCGCAGCGCACACATCGCCCCGCGCCGCCCTCGACCCCGGCCGGCCACTGCTCTCCATCCTGGGTCCTGCTCCCCATGCCTGGCTACCCTCTCCTCCTGCCTGGCTACCAGCTCCCCATCCCCACGGCTGAGCCCTATCCCACATCCTGCTCTGCTCACAGCTGCACACAAAGCGGCTCTGTGCCCGTCCCTCACCCTGCAGCCACCCACTGCCCCGCCGGCACACAAAAGCCCTGCCTGTGCCACGGCCGGCTCCGGCGCAGGCTCGGGGGCTTGCCAGGGTGGCCTGGGGAAACCTCCCTCCATCCCTCCTTCCTCCCCCAGCGCTGGAGGGGTCCCCAGGCAAAGAGAAGGGAGGAGGGTCCTCAGAGGCACCCATTGAGCATCACCCACCGACAGCTGGGGAGAGCTTCTCACAGCAGGGACCCCCCCACCCTCCCCTCCTTACGTTCCACTTCGTCTGCGCTGCCGGTCTGGGGAAAAAAAAAATAAAAATCAACTTCCTTTTAATATTTAACGCGAGTCCATCACCCTCAGTCTATTTGGTAACACAAAGCTCCGGAGATTTAAACCCTTCTCACCCAGAGAGATGGAAATGAATGGTGCTCTTTAATGAGCTGGTTCAGCAGAAAAGATAGATTTCCAAGATTACTGTAGGAATTCTTATAATTGATGTGTACTTTTGTAACAAGGATTATTCCACCATCCGGTCAAGTAATTCCGGCTCTTCCCCCCCCTTCTCCCAAGCTCACCCTGCTTTTGGGGTTCACTGGGGAGAGGAACCAGGCTGTGCCCTCGAGAGGAGTAAGCAACTTGGGATGGGGAGGAAGAAAAAGACAAAAATTAAACAGGATTTTCTTATTTAGCCATAGAAATGGGAAAATAAGGCATCTCTCCAGATTTCTCTATTTGTTTTACAAATCCCTACTTTCCCCACCGATCCGAGGCCGGATGAGCTGCTGAATGCCGAGTAATTAAAAGGAACAGAGAACAATACTCAGCACTGCCGAAGAACACGGAGTTTCCCTCAGATGTTTATAGCAATTGTATGAAAATGTACCAGGCGGGATGGGGAGAGCTGACAGCCGGGATTGGGAGCAGCCGGGATCGGAGCTGGCTGCCTCCCCCGCCTGATTGGCATTAATTGTGCGCGTTTGCAAAGCAGAACGGAAAGTCTGACACGAGCTGCGAGCCAACATTTCTTTCTAATAGTCTTAATGATTACGACGAGAGCTGATGATCATCGCGGGGTGTTAATAGCCCGGAGAGCGGCTCCCGGTGGGGACAAGCCGGGATGTCCCAGCCCAGCTCCTGCGGGTGGGCTGGGCTGTGATGGGATGAGCTCAAGTGGTCCCATGCAGCCACGCCATTGCCCGTCAGGCTGTAAAACTCTGACAAGGGGACAGGAAGGACACGGAGGTGACAGGAAGGACACGGAGGGGGACAGCAGCCTCCTGCTCCATCCCCAGGCTCTGCCCCATCGGAGGGGTGGCTGTAGAGGGGGGGAAATATCAGGAGGGAGAATGTCACCCACACTGAGCCCCCTGTGCAGCAGGAGTGTCCCCAGGCTGAGGGAAGCACTGGGCCACCCTCCAAAAACTCCTAAACTCTTCCCCAAACCACTGCCCTATCCCCAGCAGGTACCACAGGAGGGGCTGGGGCTGGTGCCCTGGGTAGCGAGGAAATAAACTGCAAAAACCCCACCGAACAGCAGAGCCCGTCATTAACAGCTGATTAATGAAACCCGAGTTTCCCAGACTCTTTACAAGGCTGTTTTTCCGGATGTCCTTGAGTTTCACTGCTGCAGAGGTGAGCGGGAGCTGGGTGGGCTCGGGGACCAGCACGGCACAGACGGAGCCAGGCGTGCACAAAAACCCTGCACAGCCCCGGCCAGGGCAGGTTTACACGGGAGGAAAAATCGATGGCCATCGATCTGTAACACAAAGGGACCGCGGAGCTGGCAGACGGCAGCGGCTGCCACCTGACCGGGGCTGTGCAGGGGACACGGCTCGGGTCACCTCGCTGACAGGGGACACGGCTCGGGGTCACATTGCTGGGGATGAGCTGCCCGCTGTGGGACACCGATGGCCACCTCACCTGCACCAGGTCCCTGCGGAACACGTGCCACAAAGCCTCGCCGCAGCAGCAGCCAGGGCACATCCAGGGTGTGTGGGTGGCCCTTGGCTGTGTCCTTGCCGGGACACGGCTGTCACCTGCTCAGCCTCCCCCAGCTGGAGATGGAGAGATGGCCCCACAGCCCAGCTCTGAGCTGTTTGATTTGTTTTATCGTCTGCACTGGCCAACAGATCACTCAGCTTTGGGCTTTCTGTGCTCACTTATAATTGTTCCCTGATGAAAAGAAATCGAGACTCGGTCCCTTTCTTCTTTCCCCCCTCTTTCAAAAAAAAAAAGTCTGTAAAGAAGAGCTATAAAAATGGCTTGTTATCTCACCTAGCTAGGCTCGGGCTGTATGTTATTGCTAATTGGGTATAACATCCTTGTCTTGTTCTGCTCTCTGAAGCTAAATCAAGAAAGCACCACTGCTGCGAACTAATTATATCTCTGGACTGCAGACTACAGCTTGTCTTTCCCTTTATTGAGTTAAAAAATGGTCACTAACCTAAATCTCTCATATTCCCAAGAATTAGGGCTGCTGGAAACCCACCCCTTCCACCTGCATCCTGCTCTGTGCTGGGAAAGACAGAGCACATTAAGGGTTTGTGCTGCTCTGGGACACAGCCCCGAGCCAGATATTGGAGCTGTCCACCCCTGTGGCATCCCGTGACAACTACAGACACTGCTCATGTCCCTGTGCCACGGAGACTTTCTCACACACAGCTCAGAGCCTTCCTGTGCCACACACACTCAAAGCCTGGCCGTCTCTCCTCCTTACAGGAGACCTTAAGCTTCTTTCACTGGGATGTTTTTTAAATCTGTCCCCCCCAGCATTCCCAGGCTTGGCAGATGTGAACACGGGGGTCACATGTGCAGAAACCAAGGGGAGGGGATGCTGCTCCAGCTCATCCACCTCAGCTCCCAGTCCCAGCCCAGGATGGACCCTCCTGAACCTGTTAAAGTTGCTGCTCACCCTCAGGTCCCCCACGGGAGCAGGGACACTGCAGCCACCCAGCTGTGCCACTACAGGTGGCTATGGATGAATCTCTGTGGTTACTGACACAGCTGCACCCTCTGGCACTGCAGCCATGGTACAGACCCCAGGACAGAGGACAACCAGAGCCACAAAGGACACTGAGATGAGCAGTGGAGCTTGGGCCACACAGGACAGCCCTGTCCCTCCCTGTCCCAGCAACTCCCCCAGCACCAGCAACCTGGCGACAGAAATACCAGCAGCAATGTGATCCTGTGGGACAGGAACCGGAGCAGTGACACCAAACTCAGCATCCAGACCTGCTCCATCTGCCTGCCCAGCTCCATCTGCCTGTCCAGCTCCATCCCCCTGCCCAGCTCCATCTCCCTATCCAGCTCCATCCCCCTACCCTTCTCCATCCCCCTGCCCAGCTCCATCTGCCTGCCCAGCTCCATCCCCCTGCCCTTCTCCATCCCCCTGCCCAGCTCCATCTGCCTGCCCAGCTCCATCCCCCTGCCCTTCTCCATCCCCCTGCCCAGCTCCATCTCCCTATCCAGCTCCATCCCCCTGCCTGTGGGCACCCACCCGTGCAGATGGTGTTACTTTCCAAAGGCAAAGTCAAACTCCAGCTCTCCCCGCGAGCCAAGAGCATCCCTTAAAAAAAATTGATACTTCCCTGACTATTAATTAACCTGAACCACTTAAAACTGCCTTCAATTTGTCAGGTTTAACTGCCAGCTCCTCTCGGTAAATCAAGCGTCGCGTGCAGATGGAGGCTGAGCGTGCGAGGCGGCGGCGAAGGAGGAGGCGGAGAGCCCGGGGAGAGGGGCACCCTGTGCCACGCTCTCCATCCTGTCCCCGCAGAGCCCTGGGGATGATATTCGCACCCCACAATTAGCCAGGGCACGGTATTGAAGGCACCAGGCAGGCAGGAGCAGGCAGGGCAGCCGGCGGGGCTCGGAGCACCCCACACCGCAGCCTTCCCGTCTCCCCCCACGGCGCCCTTGTCGTGCAGCCAAGGCTGAATTGGAAAGCAATATGAATATTTATCTCTGACAGTGAAATCTCCCCGCTGCAGGGTATTAAGGCTTTATTAGTGTGTGGTTACCAGCCACGCTAAGCCAGCCCTCGCTCCTGCCTGGAGCGCACAGAGATGACCTACAAGAGGCAGATGGCAAAGCCTCGGAGAGCCCCCCACGCCGGGAGGTGCCTCCTGAAAAGGGGGCTGTGCACCCCAGTCCCACGCAGGGAGACACAGAGTCAAGGTCCCCCTAGCAAAGCCCCCTCCTCACCCAGCACCAGCCCCTCCAAAATGCCTCCCCAGGCTGAGGCCGTCCCCCCACCCCCGCAGAGCGCAGCTCTCGCCGTTTTGGGTTAAAACGCTGATGTATTCTCTCTTTAGCAAAAGGAGTCCCAGGGGCTATAAAAACTCCCAGCAGGCTCCTGTCAGTCTCAGGTCATTAACTTTCTTTCATTGGCAGTTTGTTTACAGCCAGCCATAAATAGCGGCGCCCGCGCCGCTCGCTCGCCAGCGGGACAGGCTGGGATGGGATGGGAAGGGATGGGCTGGGATGGGGCTGCCTGTGCAGGGGGGTCCAGCACCTCAGGCTCCAAGGTGTGGGGTCCAGCACTCGCTCTCCTCTATCAGCTTTTCCCATGTGCCTCGTTTCCCTGCACCCCATCCTGCTCAGCACAGCGCTGCCCACGGCACCGTGTGCCACGGAGCCACCTCAGCTCTGCAAATTGATGGGGTCACCTTGTGCACGGCCTGAGGGAGCCAGAACGTGCCGTGGCTCAGTCCTGGCCTTTCCTGAAGGAGCAGGGAGGGAGGAGGCAGCTAGGCAGCTGGCTGGAGCTGTCTCTATGTCCTGCCCCACACTCTCACCCAGCCCTGCCCCTGTCACAAGCACCAACCTCAGTTCAGTTCTGCGTGTTTGAGGTGACCCAGTCCCAGTGCACAGAGCCCTGAAGGGACCCCAAAACCCCTCGTCTCAGCACTGCCTGCACCACAGAGCTCTGCTTTTCCAATAGAAACACGAAATTGAGCGTGCCACTGGCACGGCTGGCCCAGCGTTCCTGCCAGGATGATTCCCAGATGTGGCTCCTCTGCACACACGGGACAATCTCAGAGCACCCACACTCCAAACTCAGAGCATCCACATCCTGCTGTCTGCCCAGGACAGGCACCCAATGCCCCTGGCACGGGGAGCTCACTCTGGACCCTGCTGATGCCTCGGCAGCTCCAGTGAGCCACCCGGCTGGGATCCTGCTGGGTGCAGGTGCCCAGGGCTGGCACAGGTGCTCGGGAGCTTTATTTGCCATGGCTGTGTGAACCCATTCCATGTGAACCCAGCTGGGGCTTCCATGGTTCCACAGGTACCCCCAGACACCATCTCCACAGGAATTCCTGGCAAAGCCCCTGGCATGGGGGGCTCAGGCTGGCACAGCCAGCTCCGTGTGCCACCCCTGTCAGCACCATCAGCCCCACGCTGGCACAGATGGCTGGAGTGGGGACACGGTGGCACAGGCCCCCCCATGCCTCATCCCAGGCTGCACAGGGGGGTCCTGGGGGCTCAGCCGGCTCTGGCAGCAGCCAGGAGCCCACCTCGTGTTGCCTTTCATGGGATGGCTACAGAACCAGCCCACGGACCAGCACCACGCCAGTCTGTGCACTGGGCTGAGGGATTAAACCCCAAACTCGCACACGGCGACTTGTGCTCTTCCACCCATGCCTAGGCGAGCAGGGACTTGCCAAAAATCCCAGCCTCATCCCTGCCGGTGCCCCGCATCTATGGAAATATCTGTATTTTAACCCATATACTCTCCCAACCTGTAATCAGAGCAACACAAATAGCCCCTGCTTCCCATGTAAATTAAAAACACCCATTAGGCAGATTTCAAAAGATGTCAGTAGGCTTATAATTATACACGACATCCTTCCGAGATAAAAGCGATTACCGGGGATGCAAATCACTTAGCAACCAATCAGTGCCCCCAGAGTGCGGAGCACTGACCAGCCATCCATTTTCGCCTCGTCCTTTTATTCCCTGCATCGAGCAAATACAAACACAGATAAAGAGAGGCACAATAGCTCTTGACACGCAAATAGGTTAACATAATAAAGCCAGCTTTAGCCGGCTCACTCGAGGGAGAAAAGCAATTCTCAGGCAAGCAGGAGGTAATAAAACAGGGCTTTTGTGTTCCTGGCTCCCATTCTCACCCCTGCGCCAGCTTTGCTGCATTAGCTGATAGGCATCGTGGTTTGATTGAATTACCTTTCATGAATATTAGCTTTTTGAGGAATGCGCAGGCAGAGGAGAAAGAAGAAATGTCTTATTTTTGCATGCATGCGCCTGCTGCAGACGGACATGCGGCGGCACAGATGCCGGCGGGGGCCGGGAGAGGGGTCCCGGCAGGTGCAGCCCCCGGCCCACCCCGCCAGCTGCAGCATCCCCAGCCTTGGGGGTGGGGGGTCACACACAACACTCCCTCCATCCCAGGATGAGACACCACCAGCAAAGGACCTTACCCAGGGACACATATCCTGCTGTCCCCACATGGAGCCGTGGGGCCAGGAGACTTCTACCATCACCCTCCACGATCACAACCCCGCATCCCTGCCCGTGGCACCCCGATATCTGGAGGGGGCTGCGGTGGGCTGGCTCCCAACCACACATTCCCGAACCCACCGCTCCCTGTGCCGCAGGATTATGCCGGAGAGGGAGCGGGGCTGCCCGGCTCCACCGCAGATTTTTCCCACACAAGTTGAGGCCACGCAGGAAACCCGCTCCAGGCAAAAATTAACTCCGCCGCCTGGCAGGGATGCAAACGCCCGGCACTAATGCCGCACGCACGGCGGGGAGCGCGGCGACGGCGGCGGGCACCGGGCACCCGGCTCGGGGCCACCACCCCCGTGGGGTCCTGGGGACCGGGAGACCCTCAGTCCCAGAGCCAGGGAGCTTCTCCGGGTAGGGCAGCAGCCTGGAATTAAAAACCAGACCCAGGAGGGAAGGGGCTCCTCCGCAGCCTGCTCAGAGATGGATGAATTTCAGGCTCAAATAAAACAGACGACCAGAGGGGCTAAAAAACTAAGGTGACGCGGCCTCAGCAGCCTGGCAGCAGCCACTCATGTCCTCCTTCCATAGGCTTCCCTGCTCCAGCCTGAGGGTAAATATTCACACCGAGATATTCCGATTTTTAACGACACGCTTGGCTGAAACAGGGCCCAGCTCACAGCCGGTGCTGCTCCGGCATCAAGAACGTGCCCTACTGGTACCGACCCTCAAATCAGCAGGAAAGCTGTTCCTGAAGCTGGAAAAACAAGCCGTGCTCCCACGGCCAGGGAATGGCTTTCCCTTCCCCTGCTCCACACACAAGGTCAGCAGAAGGCATCGCGGAAAGAGCTTCCCTCTCCTTCCACCGCGGCTTCGAGGCCGCCTGACCCGACCGCACCCGGCTCACACCACCGCTCCCCCAGTCCACTCCTAAAAGTTTTATGGATCCTTCCTACGGAAAATCCCTCGCAGGATGCCCGGTTCTCTCTGCCAGGGATATTTCTCACCTCATCTCCCAGCACCACAGCCTGGGTATGAGAGCTTTGCTAGCCAGGGTCCCACCAGAGCGATGTCCACTAGTGTGTGGCCACTGACCAGCGACATGTGTCCGGCACACTGGGCAGTCAAACCCCACCACAGGGGCATGAGAAGGTGTAAAACTGCTAAATCTCACTAAATCATCCCGAGAACGACGCTGGACGCTCCTTGTTGAGAGAGGGGCCACGTGGCTCTGTCCTGCAGAGCCCCACGGCCACTCTGCCCTCCATGAAAGCTCATCACCCACGCGGGCCAGCTGCCTGCAGCCTCTGGACAAGAGCATCCCGAGCAGGAGGACGCACATATAAATATATATATATATAAACACATATAAATACGTATCAAAAACCTCCCTACGGAGATCCCGACAACCAGAGCCGGGCAAAGCACCACTGCCCAATGCCAATGAATTCATCCCTTGGCAAACACCAAGCACGGCTGGAAAACTTTGCCACTGCCTCTCCTCGGCAATACCCCGCCGGGCAGGAGCCGAGCCCCGGTAGCAGCCGTGCCCTGCAGCGAGAGCTCTGCCGTGCCCTGCAGCGAGAGCTCTGCCGTGCCGCCGCCGGCTCGCTGCGTCCAGGCCCTGCCTCTCCAGCCATTAAATCTCCACGATGTGACGGCTCTCCCCGGAGCTGGATTGGGACGCTGGGGCTGAGCTGCTGGCACCGGCAACATCTCATTTCTGTCGGGGACCGAGCCGGAGAGGCGGCACAGCCAGCTCGTCCCCGGCTGGAGCCGGCGACCGCCCCGGTGGATGCCCAGCCGTGCTGCCCGGCAGCTCCCGGGGACCACGATGTCTCGTCCCCGGTGAATCGTATTCCCAGCGCCGATGGTCCAGAAGATGCCACAGGGATGCTGGCTCCGCAGCGGAGCTTTTTCCAGAGGGGATTTTCCCCGGCAGAGCCTCCTGACCCGGCGGAGGCAGCCAGGGAGACGGGTGTTAAATAAACCATCGCTGGGTGGGTCCTTCTTCCCTCTCCTTTGTGACCGGCGGGATCCACACCAGGCGCGGGGTCCATGGCGGGGTCCTGCTCTGCCACCACCCGCTCCGGTGTCGCGGTGGGATCGGGCGCTTTCCTGCCCGGGATGGAGGAGAAAAGCCCTTTTTTTTTTTTTCCAGGCGAAAAGGGGCAGAAAAGGGTCGCAGCAAAGGCGGCAGCTCCCGGTCGGCTCCCGCTGGAAGTGTCTCAGCTTTCCTCCTGGAGGCACCCGTGGATATTTTATTTCCACTTATAAGCCAGGCGACCCAAAAAGCCATACAAAAAAATCAAAAATCGGATGGAAAAAAACCCAAAAAAACAAAATCCAAAAAAACCAAAAGTTGTTCCCGTTCCTCTCCGGTAGCGACGGGTGCGGCGGCGGCGGCTCCGCGGGCACCACCGGGCACCGCGCTGCGGCGGCACCGCCTCCGCTGCGCTCCGGGAGCCGGCGGAGCCCCCCGCTCCCCTCGCCCCCGCCCGGTAACCCCCCCACCGACCTCCCCGGTGCCCGGACCCCCGTTACCGTCAGAGCTGGATCCGGGCCGGCTGCGGGCGCTGCGTTGCGGGGCCGCCCCCCCCGGGCCGCGCAGCAGCAGCGGCGGCGCCCGCCCGGCCCCGCGCCCCGCCGGCGGCCCGCCCCGCCCCGTGCGCGGCCAGCGTGCGGGTCCCGGCGCTCGGCCCCGGGGGGGGACGGCGGGGGGCAACGCCGGGAAGGTGAGGAGGGGAGGGGGGATGAGGAAGAAGAGCAAAAATATCCGGAGAGAGAAAAAAAAAAAAAAAAAAATTAATTAACCCCAAATCCACCCGGCTCGGCTAAGCTGGGGCGGCGCGGCGACCCCGGGGGGCATCACACCGCGGCTGCCCCGGTTCCTTTGTGCGGCGGCTGTCGGTGCCCGGCGGGGCGGGGCGGGGGGGGGTGGTGTGTGTGGCGGTGGGGGGGGGGGGTTGTCGCGGGGGGCAGCGGCGGCGGCTCAGCGCTCCATGGCGGCGGTGGCGGCGGGCGGGGGTCGCGGCGGGGCGGGGCGGGGCGGGGGGCGCTGGCGGGGCGGCCCCGGCTCGCGGCTCCCGCCCGGCGCGCGGCTGCGGCGGCTCTGAGCGCCCCGCGCGGGGCCCGGCGGCCGCACGCGGCTCGGCCCCGCCCCCGGCGCGTTGCCATGGCCACGGCGCCGCGTCCTGCGTGGGGAGGGAGGGGGGGAAGAAAGAGGGAGGAGCGTCCCCGCCGGACGTGCGGCCCCCCCCCGCCTCCCTCTCCCCTCCAGCCACGCGTTCGCGGGAAAATCCGAACGGCGGGACTGCGCTTCCCGGCGTGCCCCGCGTGTCGCCGCCGCGCCGCGGAGCTGCGGGGCGCCGTGAGGCATCATGGGAGTTGTGGTCCTGTGGGCGTGAGGGGTTTGCCGCGGGGGAGCGGGAATCTGGGGACTCCACGGGTGACAAGTCCGAAGCTAACGGGAGATGAGAGCCAGGCTATGGAGCTCAGCTGGAGACCCCAATGGCCATGGCCACAGGCACCCCTGTGTACTGTCCGAGCGGGCGCTGCTGTGGCTGAGGCTGCCCCCCTTTAGCACAAGTGCTGGAATCCATCATTGCTTCCCCAAAATCCCTGCCACAGGTACTTTTTGCCCCTTCACGTGTGCGAGGGTCTGTGGGAAGGGGGCTGCTCCCTCAGCAGTGTGTGCACCTCCAGGGCTCATCACCTCCCTGCATCCCTCTTGCCTCACAGCCCTGAGGTCTGGCCAGTTTCGGGGAAATCTGGCTTCTTACTGAGTTTTGAGGAGTTTTGAGCAGATCTGGCTCGTTCTTAGGGCCTCTCCACCTCCTCCACTGAGGGAAGCACCAGCAGTTTTCCAGGCATCTGTGACCAGGGGTGGCAAGGGGAGAGCTGACACCCAGGGCCCATTTTCCGCACACATGAAGCTGCTCCAGTCACCACTCCCGATCCTGTAAATGCTGAAGGTTGGGAAATTAAAATAATAGCTAGATCTGCTTTCAGGAGAGCGACTCCTCTGTGCAATTATAACACGTATTATCCTCCCTGTGAAAATACATTATATTGAATAAATTCCCTCTCGGAGTAGGGCTATTCATACTGCTCATTTGTTTCAGTTCAAACATTTTTAGCTCATCTCTCTGGCAGGTTCTGGTGCAGTTTTATACCTTCTCTGCAGCTTATTTATCTGCTTCCCCGTGTTGCAATAGAGGCCAGCGATAAGAATAAAACCATTATGGATTTGCGAACAGCACTTAGATTTTTCAGAGATAATTTAATCAAAGCTATTAGGAAGGCAGGAAGAAAGATTGCTCTTTATTTTATAAAAAAAAAAGATATAAAAGGGAGCCTTCATTCTTCTCAGAAAATGTTTTAGCCACCTGAAATCACTCACAAGGACTTGAAAGGGTGATGGCGTCTTTGCCAGGGAAGAGATCCGTCCTGGAATAGCAAACTTCAAAAGGTGGGTGTTTTGGCACTGCCTTCAAGGAGATACTATTAAGCAGTTCTGACCTCCCCATTTCCATCCTTTTTCTCCTCTTTTTTTTTTTTTTTTTTTTTTTTGAAGACTTTACAGAGGAGAAACACTTTGTGATTCAGGGAACCCGTGAATACTTTGCCGGAACATAAATTTCCCCCAGCGATGTTGGGAACACAAGGAAAGCCTTAATCTGCTAATGAATGAGCTCTGCAAAGTGAGACCGGCTCTGCTGCCACTTCCAGAGGGATTGAATTGCGGGGAGGAAGCTGGAGGAGAGAGATTTTTAAAAGTCCTTCTGCTTTAGCACAAATAAATAATGCATCAGCACGTCTGGGGTGGCGGTGGGTGAGTCCCTCCCCGGAGGCACTGGGGAGCCCACCCGAAGTTTTCCATGCTCCCAAAACAGGAATAACACAGGATTATAGTGACAGGACAACTGGAATGGCTTCAACTGACAGAGAGTAGGTTTAGATTAAATATGAGGAAGAAATTCTTATCTATGGTGAGACCCTGGCAGGGGTTGCCCAGTGAAGCTGTGGCTGCCCCTGGATCCCTGGAAGTGCCCAAGGCCAGGCTGGATGAGTCTTGGAGCAATCTGGGATAGTGGAAGGTTGGGAAGTCCCTGCCCATGGCAAGGAGTGGAACAGGATGAGCTTTAATGTCCATCCCAACTCCAACCATTCATTGATTCTCTTCTCTGATTCTGTGCTCTTTCAGATAACAATACCCCTTTAATTTAATATCATTATTTTTGACCGGCACTGGCAATTTGGAGCACGGAGCATCTCCATCTCTCATCCTGACAAATGCACGCTGTAATTCTTTGCCCAAAATGTCACTCTGCCCTGGCAATGCCTGGCCCTCAGAATGAGAAAGATTTCCTGGGGATTAAAACCGGGCCATTACTCTCTGCTTTAAACGCATTCAAGGTTCTGAAAGCTGTATCTGCTCTCGTTCTTTTTGTACGAAAAGTTATTGACTTATCAAGGTTAAAATCCATTCCGTATGGCCCAATAAAACAGGGATATCTCCGCATCCGTGCTGTCATTTGCAGGTCCGTTTTCATGGCAACAGGGCTCTTTTCTGCACATTAAACGGTTCAGTTGTGCAAAGTTCAGACATTACATAAACACAGAGGTAACAACAACAAAAAAAAAAAAAAATCAATGAGCTCATAGGCATGGAAAGAGGAGATAGCATTGATTGGGGCCGCTGTCGATATTTGGGATCGCTGGCTCCTGCCCCGCGCTCAGCCCTCCTGTGCTGGCAGTGAGGACACAAAGGGATGATGAAGGACACGGAGGGAGAAATGGCACCTTCACCTCCCTGCCAGCTCCTGCCTGTATTTAATGGCACTATTAATGTATTTAATGGCACAGCAAGGGACACAGGGATGCCCACTCACCCCGCTGAGGTATATCAGTGCCAGTGGTGCTGCCGTCACTCAAGTGGGTCCTTCCCATGGCTCATTTCTCACTCTCATTAATCCTTAGAGGTTTCCCCCATCTCCCAGCTGTTTCCAAATGCAGCTCTCCAGGCCATGGGGGTCCAAGAGGTGGCTCCAGGCAAGGAGAGGACACCTGGGGGACACAAACACTGGCAGCCCCAGCAGCACCATGCTGAGGACACAGTGCACCGGTGGGGTGCAGGGTGTTGGGACGAGAGACTTTGATGCTGATGGGAGATGTGAAGCTTTTTGCTTCCTGGTCAGAGGAGAGAGAGAGAGATTCCGGCGTTAAAATGCTCGTTAGAGGAGAGACACCAACATCTGTTGGGAAAGCAAATGGAGAGCGGAGTGAGATGGCCAGGGGCAGCCAGGCGTGAAGAGGAGGAGGAGGAGGAAGGCAGGCAGGAGTGGGGGTCTCTCCAAGCTGCTGCTGTGGCACAGAGGATCTGCTGCCCCTCACCCTGTGCCAGTGCACTGGCTCATTCCTGGATCCCAAGTCTCACCAGAGTGAGAGCAGAATTTTCCCACAGGGAAAAAATGGTCCCTTACGGCTCCTTGCTGGGATTCTCAGGGCCAGAAGCTCTCCAAGTGCTGGGGCCAGGCTGGGAGAGCTGGATCCGGGGGACACAGAGGGCACGGAGGGCACAGAGGGCACGGAGGGCACAGAGGGCAGGCAGCTGATCCAGGCTCAGAAAGCTCCTCTTTGGGCAAGGAGCTGTGTCCAGGAGCATCCACCCTGCTGTCCCCCTGGGTGTCTCTGCTGTGGGTAGGCACAGAGATGGAGCTGGGCAGCATTTGGGGGCAGCTGCCTTGGGTGCTGCAGGGTCAGCACGGCAGAACCTCCCGTGCTCTGTGCTTGCTTCCCCCTGGTTTATTTATAGATTCAGCAAGTTATTCAGCTGAAACAAATCCCCATTCCAGCCGGATCCCGGGGCCAGCAGCGCCTGCGTCCTCTCCCAGTGCTTCAGGCAGAATTTTCTGGGGGGCACTGGCAGCCCCACAAGACCACCCTGGAATCTTCAGGGCCAGGGGGTGGCCTGGGCAGGGTGACAGTCCCCAAGGTGCAGGTGGTGATATAAAAGCCACCCCGAAAGCAAGACAGGATGGACTGTCCATGGTGGGGGGATCAGGGTGTGGGGTGAGGGGTGGCCTGGATGGGGTGAGGGGTCCAGCCTGCCCCCCTCCCAGCCCCCTTGACAGTGATGCTGGGAGCAAGTGCTCGCCGCCAGCCCGAGTCTATTTTTATTCCCTGCTTAAAAATATCCCTGTCCGGGTCACTGGCACATGATGGATCATCGTTCCTGCGACTCCCCTCAGGGTCCTCCCAGCTCCAGCACAAGGAGCAGAGTCCAGCTTCCTGCAAGAGCTCCCCGCACCCTTCCCATCCTGTAAAAGCACCGAGGGGACACCACAGCGCCCACACTCTGGGGTGCAGAAATATCCACGTGCTCCTGGGGCTGGAGGGTGATGAACAGCAGCCCCAGCCCTGCTCCAGCGTGGCCCTATGCCAGCTCTGCATCCCAGCAGTGACCAGGAGCATCCTGATGCCATTGTGTCCTCACTCTCCACTGTCACAGCCCTGCCAGTGCCCCAGCAGATCCCGTGCATTTTTCTTCCCTCCTTATGGTATTTTGTGAAAAATTCAACCTATTTCACCAAAATATTGGGTGAAAGCTCTTTGAGCGAGGCCAGGAGCATAAGGAGGAGCAAATTCCAGCCTGTGGAGCGTTTTCCATCCTTGTCAGTCCTGAGACTCTGATGCCACCCGAGATAAGGTGCTGACTGACAGGCGATTTGGTTTTATCTCGCCTGGAGATGTTGCATATCCGGCACTGGGCTGTCCCTCTTTGTGCTGGAGTGCTCAAAAGCATCATTGGGTGGAGACAAGGCCAAGAAGCCTCAGGGGGGTCCCCAGGCTCCAGCTGCAGGGGGGACCCTCTGTGGGCAGAGCAAAGGTGCTGCTCCCAGGGAGGGCTTGGTGGGCACAGCTGTTGTCCTCCACCACTCTGGGCATCACTTCTTCCCTGCTGGTCCCCAGGGTGCCAGGGCCTCTGAGCCCTTCACAGGGAATTCACCAGCTCCTTGGCAAAACCTTTTGGCTCTGTGAGTGACCAGTTCCTGGAAGAGGAGACAATCAGGCCAGGCCTGATGGTGCTGCTGGGCTTGTGAATGGTGTTCCCTACCTCCCCCCGACACTAATGTTTTCCTCCCATTGCTCTCTAGCCAGTTTCCTTCTGCCCCAAAAGTCTCAATTGTGGTGTTTAACTACATTTATGGAGCAGTGCTGGGATGTGCTGCCAGCCTGGATTACAGGGTGGTCCCTGTCAAGGGGGGCAGCCCCAGGAAGCTCAGCTATGGGAACAAAAACAGAGTGAGCTGGAGATTCCCAGGAGATCTTCACCTTTAACTTATTTGCTTCTTTCCCCTCCAAATCTGCTGACATTTGGAAAAGGAGAATCGTTGCAATTTGCTTGTTTCAGCAGGTTCCCCCTCTCCCTCTGCTGCTCCCACCTCTGCTGGGCTGTCAGCAGCCCCAGCACCAAGGAAGGCACCAAGTGTGGTGGGAGAAGGAAGATGAATGATCCCTGAACCTTCCACAGTGGGACACAGCAGTGCCCAGGGCACCAAGCAATGCCCAGTGGCTCCAAGCAATGCCAAACAGTGGGACCAGAACTCCTGTGCCCCCCATCAGGGCTGCCAGGAGAGCTGGCACAGCCCCTCGGCCTTTCAGCCAGGGAAGCACCCAATTCAATCCTCCTGACAGTCAGGAATTTCAAATGATTTATTAAAAATGTATAGAGCCGGGTTGTCGGTGTCGCTGCTCTGATAAGAGCGTCGTCTCCCGTGGCAGCCGCGGGTTTGTGTTCCCCTCACTCAGCCCGCTCCAGGGGGAAGGATCCTTCCATTTGCATGTTAATTTTTGGCACATTGCTGCAGGCAAACCCATCCAGGTTCCATGAGGTGCTACAGAAGAGCCATGACTCCTGGGAAGGCATTGTTGAGTCCCCTGCCCACACCTCTGTCTGTCCCCTGTCCAGCCTGGCCATGGCACTGTGGCCGGGACAGCACCAGGTTCAGCTCCTCCTGACCCCTCGGGATCTGGGGGTCCCTTCCTGATGACCCACAGCATCCAGGGAAGGTTAATGGAGACATAGAGATCACAAGGAGCTCCATTCCACGTGGTGTATTCCAGAGAAGGAGAAACGGGACATCTTGGCAGCTCTGCCATCCATCCATGCCATCCCTGTCCCTGTTACCTGGCACTGGGACCTGCCCATGTCCTCAGCAGGGTGTGCCCAAGCCCATTGCCTCCACAGAAGATGATCAATTTAAATCAGGATTTTCTCCTGTTTTTTCAAAAAATGCTTTCTCTGCAGCACCCTGGTTTTCCCTGGAAGCCAAGCTGGCAGCGTGGGGCATCCCCAGCCCTGCTTGTGCTGTGATTGTTCCGTGGGACCATCCTCACCATCCTCACCATCCTCAACTTTTGGCTGGGGATAAGGCAGCCGAGTCTCGGTGACCGAGCCAGCACAACGTCGCCATCAGCACAGCCCCGCCTTTGTGTGACACCAGGACCGTGCAAATCAGGCTCTGTGTGCCCCCGAGCCGGGCTCTGCATGGAGCCAGCCCCGAAATCCCTCCTGGAAAAGGCACAGCACACACAGGCAACAGCCTCGTTGTTCCAGGATAACGGGAGCCTGGCAGGGCTCCCACATGAGGGCTGCCAAGCCCAGTGGATTGGCAGGACCACCGCACCTCCTGTGGCATCCTGCTCCCAGACTCCATTTCCAGAACTCTGCTCCAAATATTCCTCTTCTGGAAGGCAGCTCCCAGCACCCAGCTTGCAGCACCGTGTCCCCAGGAACGTGCTCCCAACATCCCTCTCCCAGAGTCCCACTGCCCACAGCCCAGTTACACCACCCCCTCTCCCAATTTTGGGACCAATTATGGCTCAGAAATTAGCACGGTGCCCAGATGTGCAATCCCAATTAGGTTTTGCTTAAAACCAATTAACCACCATTATAAGTTTTCCATTTTGGAGCAGGTTTCCAAGGGACAGTCCTGCTGGGTGGTTCGGAGCTGCGTGCCAGCAGAGCTGCCAAAGTCTGGGGTGTCCCTTGTGTGAGGGGGGCATTGCTGATGCCACCTTGTCACCCTGGGGTGGCTTCCCACAGCCTTGAATCCCTGTGGATGGTGCTGAGCACCGAGATGGTCCCTGTTCCATCCTTGGGGACACATGGGGACACCCACATTGGGCTGATGGCCATGACAGGGTGCTGGAGGCCTTGGCTCCCAGGCAGTGGGGATCCCATGGGAATAGGGAGGAGGTGGCAGCTCTGGATGGTGCCAGGCATGTCCGGACTGTGGGGCCGGGGTGGGGCCGTGCATGGTTGAGCTTTCTGTGCCCTCCCACCGTGGGCTTTGATCCGCACGGCCAAAGAGCAAAGGCAGCGCCTTTGTGTGCCGGAAGGCTTTGAAGTCTCCCAAAACGGGGCACAGGGGAGTGACTGGCCCCTCTCTGCCGGCCCAGCCACACTTTCACTCCCCTTTTATTTCCTTCTTCCCAATTAGGAGCCACCTCCGGCAATAAAACCTGTAAACTTTCCCTGGCCGGGGCTGGGGGCTGTGACACCTCACAGAACCCCCTGGGGGTCCCAAAACTCTCCCTCCCACCCTCTGTGGCCACATCGATGTGTTAGCCCAGCACAGGACTCCCAGTGACTTCCCCAGGGACAGGCAGGTCCTGTCCGGTGGGTGACACTAATTATCTCTGTCCTTAATTCTCATCCCGTTTTTAATTTCCCATTCTAAAAGCAGGCGCAAAGAGCTGCTCTTTTCCAACCCCCCCCTTCCCCATTCGGTGGCTCCGCTGAGCCCCGGGAGGTTGAGCGGAGCCCGGTGGGGACGTGTGAGCCTGGGTTTTTTTGTGAGAAAAATGCGCATTGATCATTTCTGGGAATCAGGCTGTGTTTTTTACTCTGAAGCATCCATTATACACAGCTGCTTAATTGACGAGCGCTGCCGAGTCACCTCGGCTGCCGGAGTAAAACAGCCTAAAAGCTCCAGCGCAGAGGAAGTCCGCGCTTTATAAATTGATTCAGTGGGAGAGAGAGAGAGCGAGTGAAAAAAAACATTAATTACAGATGCTTCTGTGGGCACTGTTTTATGGCAGCGAGACCAGGATGTGGGCAATTCTCCTAAATGTGCTGATTAGACAGCACTTCATGTCTGGGAGCACATTAAATGGGCTCTGTAAAGCTATTAAAGATGCAGCGCCATAAAGAATTGACAAGAGCGAGAGGCAGCGGCGCAGCCCCGGGCTCTTGCTGGGCTCCAGCTCAGCTCCTGCCCCATTCCTGCCCCAGGCTCCTTCCCAGCTCCTGCCCCACTCCTTGTCCCGTTTCTGCCCCAGGCTCCTTCCCAGCCCTTGCCCAGTTCCCGCCCCATTCCTGCCCCAGGCTCCTTCCCAGCTCCTGCCCCACTCCTGTCCCAGGCTCCTGCCCGGCTTCTGGAAACTTCTGCTGTCCATAGGACAGACCCCCTGGACCGAACAGGATGAAAGTCAGGGGGCTTTGCGTGTTGCTCTGGCTTCACCCACAGTCTTTGCCCACCCCGGGAGGAAGGAGCCATCCCATGGCTCCAGGATGTGCTCCCGGCAGGCCGGAGTGACCCCGGTGCAGTGTGCTCAGGGCCGGCCGGGCGTGAGATGTTAACACAGCACAAATCAATTTGTCAGGACACAGCTCACCAATTAGCACTGCTGGGATTATTACTCATTTGCGCACTGCAGGTTTCAGGGAATTAATCAGGGGCTCATGGGTAGCCGGGACAGCAGCAGTGGGAAGGGTGATGCCGGCACCCAGCACAGCCAATGGTGCCCGGAGCCATGATGGGAAGTGTCCGGTGTTTCCCTGGAACCAGGGGGATTTGGCCCTTGGAGGACACCCCAATATAACAACTATCCCCTTCCCTGGAGCCCCACATCCCCTCCCACACCCCAGCGGCACCAGATCCTGGCTGCCGTAGGACATGGAGCGGAAAGAAGCGAGCCCAAGGCAACGTGACGCTTCCCACATCATCCCAGGGAGGTGACACTGAGCGGTGTCACCCAGCCCCACCTGGTTTGGGCAGCAAGCAGGGCCCTGCTCCTGCCATGGCACTGGAGGCACTGAGGGAAGCAGTGTTGGTGCTGGTGCCAGGGGTTTTCGGCACCAAATGGGTGACCCAGGCAGGAACAGAGTCACAAGGTGTGAGCAAACAGGATGGGAATTCACAATCTGGGCTATCAACAAAAACAGCTCTGGGCTGTTCACTGCCGTGGGCATGGGAGCACCCCCGGATCCCACTCTGCAGCACAGGGACACTCACCTTCCCTGGGACCCTGTCCCTGCCCTGCTCAGGATCCAGGTGCCCTGGGGGGTGCCCCAGCCCCTGTCCCTGCTCCTGTCCCAGCTGGGGATCCCTGAGCCGCCTGGTTGTGGATGCTGCTGGGAGCTGGGAGATGTGTGCAGTGCCAGCTCCAGCCCGCCGTCCCTCTGATGGATAATCGATCCCTCCGAGCCGGGGAGAGACACCCTGTCCAAACGCATCAGGCTTGAAATGCCAACCTCCCTAATGCGATTTTACAATCTCCTATAATCGAGTGTCAGGGAAACTTCCCCTTCCCCAGGCTCCCCTCCCGTCGCAGAGCACGTGGATTGTGGCTGCATCCCCTCCAAAGTCGTGCTCTCCATGGGGGTCAACTCCCCTCTGGGATGAGATGTGGCCTCAGGGTGCCCTGAGGTGCCAGGAGCAACCTTCTGCCAGCCCCCTGGACTGATGAGCCTCTGCACCAAAACATGGCCATGCTGGTGTACAGCTATCCAAATCCACAGCCATCCCAAATCCACAGCTGTCCCCAGTCCACCTCCCCGGGGTCCCTGCAGCTGGGTGAGCACCCCTTGCCTTCCCAGCCCCCCAGAATTGCAAATGAAGCCCCAAACAATGCCATGGGTATTTGGGAGTCTTGTACCCCACCACAGGCTCCACAATCTCTCCCAGGGCCCAGGGGAAGGTGCAGAGCTGTCACCGACTGACAGTGCTGAGATCCCAACCCCTTTTTTGTGGGAACAAAGCCACAGCAGCCCCTTAACCCCTTGTAAACCCCAAAGTAGGGCTGGGGGCTGCAGGGGGGTCTGGCATGACCATGAGGCTGAGCCTGCTGGGAACCCCAGCACAGCTCAAGGTTAGTTCTGGTAATTAAGGGCTGGGATTTGCATGCAGCAAACGACTCCAGCTAATTACAGGTTTAAAAGGAAAATGATCGGAGAGAGGATTGTTTGCAAAATTGGGGCACGGCGGAGGAAGGGAGGCAGAGGAAGGGACGTTCTGCTGGGCTCTGGAGGTCACCAGGCTGGCTGAGCCATCACTCTGCACATCTGGGGACAGCACAGCTGGGTGGCCATGGCAGGAGCTGGCAGTGCCACGATGGTCACAGGGCTGGACTATCAGGTCAATGAGCCCCGAGGGATGCAGAGTGACCCCCAGCTCTTGGGATGCTCCTTTCGGGGCCCCCCAGCCCCAGGCCAGGTTCCCAGACCCCCCACACGTGGGCAGAGCGTGGCACTGTGGCTGCTGGGCCACTGCCAACCTACACCCCACCCTCCCCCCCCAAAAAAAAATAGTTACAAATGCCAAGGTGCTGAATTGATTCATTTAATTTTCCCTTCTCATTTGATCAAGAGCAGGGTGACATTTGGCAAAAGTTGCTGATGAGGGATTGAATGATTAATTGTCATGACAACCATTCCTGGTTAATGACAGGGATGAGATTGTGCCGGCATAAAAGCCGGAGAGTGGCCTTGAGTGCCGCGGTGCTAAATTACCAGGCATGTCACTGTTTGTGCTTTTGGTAAAACGTGGCCATGCGTTTCTAATGAGAGGTTAACTGTGTCCCCAAAGTAATTACAACTGATTGAAGAGGTAGTTAGTAATTAGAGGATTAACTGTAATGAGTCTCACCTGCAGCTGTTGCCATAGTTACAGTATTTTAGATGATCGGAGTTAAAATAGGACGAGGTGCTGGCAGAAGTGGCTCTGCCCCTTGGGGCATCCTGGGGGTTTGGGTGGCCCCCTGCACCTACAGCCCCACAGGGTGTCCCATGGGCATGGAACTGCCAGGGAATCCCATCCCAAAGCTCCAGGATGCCGAGCAGAGCATCCCTGCCAGCCCTGGGCACAGCGGTGGAGCAGCAGGTGGGAGTCCCACTCTGCCAACAGATTTCCAAGGGCAGGGAAGTCACCAAAAAAGCTTAAATCCTCAAATTCTGCCAGCCAGGGCTGGCTCCCTCTGGAAACCAGGAGGGGAGGAGCACAAGCAAGGACAGGGATGTCCCCAAAGCATCTCTGGCATCCTCCAGAGTCCCTGAGCTCTGAGTGCACCAAAATGCCACCTCCACTGCCCAGCCTGAGCTTGTTCCAACTCTCCTGATTCTCTGCTTTCACGACTGACAATTTACAGGCCTATGTAAAACCTCCAAGTACAGTATCTTTAATTATTCCATCCATAAATGATAAGAGCCATTCATTTCAGGGCTCTCATTACGAATTTATACCCCTGTTTAATGTGCTCACTAACAGCAGACATCCCACAGCTCGCAGAGAAATATTGAACAATCCTTTCTGGAAGAGCTGAGCGGATACTGCCAGAGCTATTTTGGACTCGGGAAAAGAGATGGGCAAAGCAGGAGGGATTGGGCTTTAAAATGAAGTGTGAACCCCTCACCCCAGGGAGGTTTGGGGGCTCCAAGGGGAGGTGGCTCGAAGCTTTTAATTCAGAATTCCGAGTGGAATTCTGCTGCTGCTTTTTTTTCTGGATGTGCTGATGGTTGAAAGTGAGCTTCATTTTGATATAAGTATAAAAATAGAGCTTTATATATGACTATAACTACGGGGAGGCTTTTGCGAAGGCTTCACTTGAAATAAAAAAAGAGAAATCCCAAGTATTCACATTTCCAAGCAAACACCCTGAGTTGGTTTGACCTTTCACAATTTTTTCCTGAATTATTTTCCAATACAAACCCCATGTGCTCCCAGGTTGGAATCAACCCCTCCCACACCGTTTGCCTTCGGGATCTGCCACCTCTGTTGTTTCTTTTCCCAGGGATAGGGTGGTCCAAGAGCATTCGCCCAGTTTTCAGTTTCCCAGGATTTTAAGGTATTTCTCCTCCTGCTGGTGATGTCCTGAGTCCCACAGGTGGGACCATGGTGATAGGGAAAAAGAGTGGGCATCATCCATCCCCCCACACCATATCCCGGGATCCTGATATTTTCCAGCCATCAATGATGGAATCATGAAATCCCAGTTCCACCCCCTGCCATGGGCTGGGACACCTTCTACTAGACCAGGTTGCTCCAAGCTTGTCCCCAAACTTTGGGACAGGACGTGTCTTTATGGAGACTTTCAAACCACTTCGGCAGAGCCTGGAGGGAAAACACACCGTGTCTGCTGTAAATTAGCAAAAAAAAACCCAAAAACAAATGTAACATAATTAATGGGAATATTGGCTCTCAGGTCTTGGAGTTTTTATAACAAATCTTAAATTTAGAAGCTTCCAGGGCTCCTTTAAAGGGGAATTAATCAGAGGTGCTGTAATTGCCCACGAGGAGTAGCCTCTGTGAGAAATAAGCTCATAATGAGCTGTCACTGCCGGGTGGCTTTGGAGTATGAACACCCAAATTAGTAAACAGGGATAATTGGCTGTCCCCTCCCTCGGGAAGCCTTGCTGGTCCCTGCAATCCCTGCCAGAGCTGGAGCTCACTGGAGGGATGGATGGATGGATGGATGGATGGATGGATGGATGGATGGATGGATGGATGGATGGATGGATGGATGGATGGTGGGATGTTCCCTGGAGGGGACAATGCCTGGCTGTGGTGCTTGGTTGGTGGGACACAGCCCAGATGCAAAGCCTGATGTTTGGGATGCTCATTGGATGGGGTGTCCAACAGGTGGACATCCCAATATTCATGGGATTTGGATGCTCATTGAATGGGACGCTCGTTAAATGGGATAGTCAGCAGGGAGGATGGGATACCCAGTGAGTGGGATAAACCCTGGATGGGATACCCAGTGGATGGGATACCCAGTGGATGGGATACCCAGTGGATGGGATACCCAGTGGATGGGATAACCCCTGGATGAGCTGCTCTTCAGACAGGACAGCCCTTGGATATGATTCTCCCACATGACACATGGAATGCTCACCAGGCAGGGTACAATTCCCCCTGGACACCATGGGATGCAGAGTGTCCTGCTCACCTCCCCTCCTGCTGCTCCACCTGAGCATCCAGCACCCAGAACATCCCAGCCACATCAGCCCCACTTTCCTGAAATTAAAAATATAATTAATGGAAGCCCTTCTGCTTGTGTTGGGCTCGGAAAACACCCAGCTCCCTCCCCCTCCTTTTTAATAACATCCAAATTGTGAAGCTAAACTACTTGACAGAGGCCTTTAAATATGTGCAAATATATATTTGCACTCGGTCGTTTTTTTTTCTTCTTTTTCCCGGAGGCTCTTCCATTAGGTAATATTTGTTGCCAACATTAATTTCATTAGATTTTCATGGCATTTTAATAGGAGCCCCGGTGGTTTTTTGCATATATTAGCATGCGGGAGGAAGGAGAGTCACCAAATTAGAGTTAAAAAAAAAAAAAAAAAATCTGGTGTAGAGGCAGCAAAGGGAAATTCCTGGGAGTGGGGGAGAATTCCAGGTCTGGCATTCCAGGTCTGGCACTTTCCCGTCGGCTCCGGAACCTGCCAGCCCTTAATGAAGATATTTCCACCCTGATTGTCAGCGGCGCACGGAGCCTGATTAGAGCCCGAACCCGCGTGGAAGAGCTCGCAAATTAAATACGTGTTGATTATGCAAACTCGATCCCGGGTTTATCCCTCATAAATAAGACATGAGCCGGGCTCGGCTCTCCGAGGGCGATATTTATTGTATGCAAATCGGGCACGGGGCTGGGAGGAGAAGTAATCAGCTGTTTATCAGGCGGGGACTGCCACGAGCTTGGGAATAATCACCCGGGAAGAGCTGGGAATGGCTGGAGGAGGAGGATGGATGGGGCGAGAGGACAGGGGTGGCACCGCCAGGTGACCGAAGGTGACCGAAATGCCCGCGGGCACCTGCCTGGCACCGAGCCCGGGGGCTGCAGGGGGAGGATTTTATAGTGGACAGGGGCATTTTGGTCTTTAGAGGGATATTTTGGTGTTTAAAGGAATATTTTGGGGTGTATAGAGATATTTTGGGGTATATAGAGGTATTTTGGGGTGTGTAACCCGGCACCGAGACGGGAGATTGCAAGGAGGGATTTTACAGTGGACTGGGGTATGGTGGAGTTTAAAGAGATATTTTAGAGTGTATAGGGATATTTTGGGGTGTATAGAGATATTTTGGTGTATAAAGGGATATTCTGGGGTTTATACGGGTATTTTGGGGTGTATAGGGGTATTTTGGGGGTGTATAGAGATATTTTGGGGTGTGTAGAGGTGTTTTGGGGTGTATAACCCGGCACCGAGGTGAGAGTCTTCAGGGAGGGATTTTACAGTGGACAGGGGTATTTTGGTGTTTAAAGGGATATTTTGAGGTGTGTAGGGGTATTTTGGGATGTCTAAAGTGATATTTTGGAGTTCATGGGAGGATTTTAGGATGCACAATAATATTTTGGGGTGTTTAGGTGTACTTTACTGTGCTCAGGAGCACTTTAGGGTGCTTAGGGGTATTTTAGGGTGCATAGGGATCTTTTGGGGTGCATAGGAATATTTTGGTGTGTATAGGAGTATTTGACTCTGCACAGGAGTATTTTGGGGTATATAGGTGTATTTTAGGATACAAACAGGTATTTTAGAGAGCACAGGGGTTTTTTAGTGTGCACAGGAATATTTCAGTGTGTTATAGGTACATTTTAGGGTTCATGGGGTATTTCACTCTGCACAGGGGCATTTCATCACCCACAGGTGCCTGTTCCTGTGCACAGCTGTGCTTCATTTGGTGCCATGCAATTCCCAGGAGCCGGGCTCTGGAATGTCCAGCACCTCCAGAGCTCCCATGGGCTCCCAGCAGAATGAAAAATGGCATTTAAAGTTTCAGGAAAAGCAGCCCTGGCAGCCTGTGTGGTCCTGCCCAGCGGTGCCCCTTCAGGGAGCTCTGGCAAGGAACTTGTGATGATGATAAATGCATTCAGGGTGGGTTTTTCTTTTTCTTTTTTTTTTTTTTTCTCCTTCTTTCCCCCCACATCATTTTATAGGAAATACATGTTGGAAATGAAATTGAAATGAAAATGAATAAATATTTCATAGAATACAATTACCGTGGCTCAGGACCAAGACAACTGCAGCAGCTCCTGCTGCACACAGCACGTTTGCAATTCAGCGGCAAAGAATTGCTCTCTGGGCTTTTAATCTGCTTTTTTGCCAATACAAATTATCCCCCAGCCCCCAGCAGGGAGGTGCCCCCGGGCAAGGCCTGGATCCAGGCATTCCCCATCACCCCAGGGGTACCTTGGGTGCACGCTGGATTTGCCACCCTATTAAAAAAAATCAAGTTCAATTCAATTCTTTGCCATAAAAGTGGGAAAGAGTGAAAAACCAGCAGGGGACAGCCTGGAAGGGCTCAGCTTCAATAAAAGGTGACTTGGTGTCTGGCCTCTCCCTGCTGCTGCAGCTCCCGTGGAGCCAGGGACAAACATCCCGAGCACTGGGACACGGCGTGGTTTCCAGCCACCGCCAGTCAATGGAGAAGTAAAAGAGCTTTTTCCGGAGCGCAGCGGGAAGCGGAGGATTTATGGGAAACAATTTAGTGGCGAGAGTTGGGTTTGTTTGTTTGCTTTGGCGGCCGGGGCGATGTGAGAGCGACCCTGGGATGTGACAGCAGCTGGGACGGCTGCAGGAGCCTCATCCCGAGGAATCCTGATGGGAAATCCCAGTTTCTCTGGCTCCAGGGGCACGTGGATGCCCAAGCCACGGCTGGAACTTCCTAAATCCCCACGGAGCATCCTTCTCCCTCTCCCTGACACCCACTCCGCGCTGTCACCCGGAGGGGACACCTTGCTCGGGAATTCTCCCCATCCTCTCCATCCCAGGCCTTCAAATCCAAGGAGAAGCACACAACCCCCCCACCCATTCCCAATCCAGCCCCCCCGTGTTCCCGGAGGGGCTTTGATGCCGGCGGCGGCGGGAGGCGGGCGGGAGCGCGGGGCCGCGGCTCCGCTTTGAACAGGAATTACAGGGAAAACTCAACAAAATGGCACAGCCGCGGCGGCGGCGGCAGCGTCGTGTTCTCCCAAAGCAGGAATAAAACAGACGCGCAGACGGTGCTTTGCAAACAATTTAATTTGCCTGATGCTTTGATATAGATGAGGATGCGGCGAGGCGGGCGCGGAGAGAGATGAAACGCGCTGTCGGAGGCGGGGGGGGATGCGCCGAGCACCGTGTGAGATGTGCCGAGCACCGTGAGAGATGTGCCCGTGAGAGATGTGCCCGTGAGAGGTGTGCCCGTGAGAGATGTGCCCGTGAGAGATGTGCCCGTGAGAGGTGTGCCCGTGAGAGATGTGCCCTGCACAGTGTGACATGTGCCCGTATGAGGTGTGCCAGTGGTGGCCAAAAGTGACTCTGCCCATCTCCGACCTGGGGAAGTGACCACAAACTCCTGCAGGACCAGGACTGCATCACAAGCCTCGAGTGGTGTAGGGACACCACTCCAGTGTCACCCAGTGCCACCCTGTGCCACCCAGGGACATCCAGTGCCACTCAAGGACACTCTCTGTGGCCAGGGCAATGTGAGACTCCAGGCTGTGACAGCAGCCAGGGCTGGGGTAGGTGCATAGACCTCATCCCAAGGGATCCTGTAGGGATACCCAAATACCCCCAGCTCCCAGGGCAGAGGGGCCACCAGTGTCACCCAGCCCTGCCCAATGCCCACACCTGGCTGGGTCTATGAGAAACCTTCACCTCCCACCCCTGACCCGAACTGGCACCGGTGCCAGGGTGACTCCAAGCTCTTGCAGGACCGGGATTGCACCGTGAGCATCACGTGCTGGGACACAGGTGCCACTCAGGGACACCCTCGGTGCCACCCAGCCCTGCCCGACACCCACACTGGGCTGGGGCTGTGGGAAACCTCCACCCCCAGCAGCTAAAGAGACAGGGCTGGGAACGCGTGAGGAGCGCGGCTGTCAGATATGGGGCACGCTAAAATATTAATGGAACTAACATTTCAATTACCTTTTATCTGTACAGGCTCAGGCTGCGGCGAGGGGGTTGGGGCGGCCCCCCCCCCCCCCCGCGTGCTGTCACCCAGACATTCATGCTGTGCTGGTTCTTTTTATTGGTTTTCATCACTTTTGACATTGCCAACAATGAACCTTGAAGTAAATTTTCAGTAGTGACTGTGTCAGTGGAAAACCGTCTCCCTGTCATTTTTCTAAATTAGGCAATGATTCGAGTCCTTGGGGCTGGGGTGGGAGGGGGAGTGATGGGGCTGAGCAGGAGGAAGGGGTGGCCGTGGGGATCCTCCTCCAGGCCCCCCCAGCCCAAGTGCCAGGACCTCAGCAGGACAGGGATCTGTCACCTCCTGCAGACGCCCCTCACCTCTCTCCTGACGCTGCAAAACCTGCCCTGAGCTGCTTCCAGATGTGCCCCAGCACCAGATGTGCCCTGAGCAGTGCCCAGATGGGCCCTGAGCTCCTGATGGTGCAAAACCTGCCCTGAGCAGCACCAGATGTGCCCTCAGTGCCAGATGTGCTGCAGTGGCAGGGCCAGCAGCAGAGCCGTGGTCCAGCCACTCACCCTGGCCCCCACTTGGCAGCTTTAACCCCTTCCCTGCCGTGCCAGCAGGCTCCAGCCATGGTCACCCCATAACCTGGCACTGCCGCCGCTGTGTCACAGCCCTCAAGGGGTGGAGCTGCTCCTCAATCCGGAGCTGGCTCCCTCTTCCCACCCTTTTCTTAAATTTTCTGGTCCTGGGAGCACTCAGGGCCGCAATGTTTCCTCTCCACCTCCACCTGTCCCCATCCCACACCCCTCGGTGATGCCGGGATCATCCTTCCAGCGAGGCACAGCCGCTCCAGCTCCCGGCACGTGGACACCCCTCACCTCTGCTGCACCGAGACCCCTCCTCGCCCCCGGGGGCAGACTGAGCAGAACTTTAATTTTAATGTTCATTGAGCATGTAAAGGGGAAAAAAAAAAAATCAATTTAATAACCTCTTTTCACAAACAGTGCCTGGAGGCTGCTCGGCACACGCGGCTCCGGGAACTTCACAAAGTCTTTTGTACCATTATTTACCGCGGAGATTAAACGGTGTTCCCGAGTGGAGCCGGGAGGGCTCCAGCCCCACATTGTCATGCTGGAGATGAAGCCAAGAGGGTGTAGATGCGTGTGAAGGCTAATATGGATCACCAGGAAAAACTCCTCCCTTGGCTCTTCCAAAAGGAATGCTGCTCCTCCATCACCCACTCCTCAAAAGCATCTTCAGAGGATCCTGAGGATTGGGGAGGAGTGAGGGGCTCTGGGAAGAATTTATTTAGAGAAATCATTCAGCAAATACAGCTCGAGGCAGGGCAAGAGTCCTGGTGTTGGGGTGGAGCAGTTTGCTTCCCAAAATCCAGCCCCAGAGCCGTGGTGGAGTGACGGGCACCATCCCCATCCCTGCAGTACCTGCACAGAAACAACAGTTTGCCGTCAGCTTTTGATTACAACCTTCTCGTCTGCAAGTTTAGGCATAGCTACAAATCCCAGTGTTATTCAAATTGCATCAATTATTCAATTCCTGCTGCTGGGAGGGTGATGGGAAGGTGGCTGGCGCTGAGCAGCACCCACCCTGGAGGGGTTTCTGATTCCCATGGGATGCCTTTGATCCTGTTAACCTGTGCCTTTGGCTCCTGTGGAATCAGCGAATTGCTCCAGAACTACGTACAAGTTCGTTTCCAGAGGCAATTTGCAATAGGAATGATTTGAATAAACTTTCTGTTGACTTTGCAAGCAATTTTTCCAGCAATTTTTCCAGCCCAGCACCTGGCATCCATCCACCCATCCACCTTGTTTTGCGACTTCAACAGCGGGGGCGAGAACGATGCCCAGGGTCCTGTCCCCATCTCACTCCAGCCCCAGGGCAGGGCGATGCTCCAGAGCTTCCCCATCACTTCCAGGGGGAAAATCCACTCCCAGCACCATCATCCCAAGGGTCTTGGTCCCAGGGTGCCACCAGCAAAGGGACTGCCGTGGATGCCACCCCCAGTGCCACCCTCTCCTGCCCCTTTTGTGCCCCGGCGCGGTGTCACACAGATGAATGGTCCCTGTCATCGCCCGTGCTGCCCCGAGGAGGTGTCACCGTGATTTATGGCACTGCCCGTGCTGGGGACCGAGCAGCCACAGCCCCAGGCCCTGCTGGCACCGCTTGTCCCCGGAGCTGGCTCTGGGGACACCGGGCCTGTCCCCGCGGGGCCGTGGGTGCTGCCAGCTCTTCCCATGGTGTGCTGGAAGCCAGTGTGGGGGAAATAAATCACATTTCTGGAGGTGCTAAAAAGGAGCTCAAGGCTCACTCCCAGCTCCTCTGGGGGCTGCTGTGGGGTGAGCCCACTGCAGCATTCCCAGGAGAGGAGCAATCCCAAGATTTCGTGCATCTCCTCAGCCTTGCTGCCTCCTCCATTCCCAAGGCTGAGATTCCCAGTAGGATTGAGAAGGAATAAATGGGAATGCTCCGGGGAGATGCCAAAGGACCCACCGAGGCTGAAATATCCCCTTGATGCTCCAAATTCTGCTCTGCACACCCCCACACTTTATTTTATTCTTCTGGAGGAAACCAGAGGCAGCTTTTGCCCGAGATCTCCAATATTGGCTCTTTCCCACTGGGAAATTGTATGAAATTCCAGAGAAACGACGCAGCCAGCGCTGGAAGCCACAGACCCAGAGCTGCTCAGAAATTGCCTCAGTTAAATGAAATCGAAATAAAATCAGGGACGTGGATGACATGCAAAGGTGGGTGATGGCACACGGGTCCCCCTCCACCCCTCCCGCCGTGCTCCATCCCCATCCCACCCCAGCATCCCGACCCTGCTCCTGCCATCCCTGTGTCGCTGCCTCCCCTCAAATGGGGGCCCAGATTTCTTTGCTTTCGGTGACTTTTTCCAGGCACGAGGATGATTAACACATCAAAAGGCTGTTTTGCTTTGCTTAACAATATTATCTGCTTAACTGCCCCGTTAATTGAATCAGGCAGCGTTTGTTTGTGCAGGGGGAGTCACCCCAACAAGTCTATTTTATTTTGATGACTTTTGTGTTCTATTAGTGGTTTTTAATGCTGGCTCTGCCTCGCAGCAAGGCAAGGAAAGCAGGGTGGACGTGGAGTGGAGTGTTTTATCCGTGAAATCCTGGCTCCTGGATTCTCTCCAGCACCTGAGGGGGGGCGAGGCTGGCACAAAGGGCAGGGATGGGACCCTTAGTGAGGACAGAGCCATCCCTCCTGCCCTGTAAGTGCCAGGTGAGCACCTCAGGTGCCCTGAGTGTCCCTGAGCATGCCAGTGCCCTGAGTGTCCCCAGTCCCTCAGCCCAGGCAGATTCAGCCCCAGTGCCAGGTGCCAACATCCTTCCTGCCTCCACAGCTGGCAGATCCCCCTCCAGGGCTGGCAGCAGGGACAAGGACAGGGATGTGCTGGTTGAGGTCCCCCAGTGGCACAAGGGTGGGCTGAGGTTGGGGTGGGTGCCCTGCAACCCCAGTTCGTGTCCCATTTTCCCAGTCCCTCTGCATCCCCTCCATCTCAGGGTGCAAACCAGGAAACTCAACCAGATTGGGAGAACGGCCCCGGGGGTCCCCCCCAAAGCACCCACTGAGGTTTCTCCCCCCCGGGCCTCTGAGACCCCCCTGGAGCCCCCCCGGCTCGCTCTCCCCCTCCCCTCCCAAGGCTCCTACGCCTGAACTGCACGAAATCAGATTAAGGGCAGCAGACAAAGCCCCGTGCAGGAATAAACACCGCGGAGCGGGATGGGGCCAATGGAAGGGCCCCGGGAATGGCCCCATGTCCCCTACAGGGTAGGGTCCCTGTCCCACAGAGGACAGTGTGGGGACACAAGGACATCTCCCAGATGGACACCGAGTCTCCCTGAGGGGCGGATGTCTCAGGGGTGATGGGGACACGGGAGGGCAGCTGGGGACACTGATCCCGGGGCAGGACCCGGCCAGCAGGTTCAGGTGCTCACGGCTCGGGGGCTTCATCCTCCCACTCCAACCGGGGCCGCCACATCCCTGCTCCCGTTTTCCTCCAGTTCCCGGTGTTCCAGCCGGGCTGGGCTGGGACAGGCCGGGGACAGGCTGGGGACAGGCTGGGAGCGGAGGAGACGGGATCGCCGAAGAATCCAGACAGCAAATAATCTGGCTCTGAAAAGAGCTGCTGATGGCTCATTAGCAACTTTGAAAAGCATCCGGTGAAAAAGCCTCTGCCCTTGTGCTGGGGGTTCTGCTCATTCCTCCTCTTGTCCTTGATTAAAAGGACATTTGCATGTAAATTGGCTCCTGGGTCCTTCCCGGCGGTGCCGGCTCGGGTCTGGCCCCACCTGAGGCTCTCCCTGTCTGCACCCACTGCCCTGGGAAGGTCTGTGTGCCCCTGGCACGGCCTGGCACGGCATTGTCCAGGATGGCACATGGAGCTGGGACACGAATCTCTCCTCTGTCTGCAGTAACCGGTTTGAGTCACCAATGTCTGCAGGGCTGGGACACGGGACAGGGACATGAGACAGGGATGCAGGGCAGGAACATGCAGCTGGGGAACAGGGTTGGGATATGGAGCTGGGACGCAGAGCTGGGAAGTGGAATGAGGACATAGAGCAGTGAGAGGGAGTTGGGACAGAGTGTGGGGGACACAGGGTCCCCTGGGGAAGCTGCCAGCCCAGCAGTGTGAGCACAGATTCCTGGTGCTGCTGCCCAGCCGTGTGAGCAGCCCCACTGCCATCCTGCAAAGGCTTTTCCAGTAGTTGGAACGCGCTCCTGCTCCCGCCCGCATTCCCCTGGGATGGCATTTTCCAAAACAAACGCATTTGCTGGATGCATATGGGGAAGTGCCGGGCGATCCGTCTGCCTGTTTGATGTCTGTTCCCACATCGTGTCATTTTAAAAGGCAACATTTTGTTAATGGGAAACTCTGCCTGGCTCTTCCCTCTCCTCTGTGCCAGTCTTGTTGGATGCAGGAGAGGACAGGGGACAGGTCATGTGCCACCAGCGCGGCCCACGTGCCACTCTCAGAGCAGTGAGGAGGAGGAGAATCGACCTTGACTGTGGGTAGGTAGCACAGGGAGCAAAGCTCACCCCCTCAGCCATGGCAGGGAAAGGGGACAGTGTGGCAGCCAGGGGACACGGGTGTCACCTGCACCTTCCTGTTGGGTACAGCCAGACCACCATGGCAGGGAGATGCTCCTCCAGGGTCCTGCAGAGCTGGAGGGGTCCCCTCCATCTGCACCCCAACCCAGCCTTGGGGACCCCAACACTCACGGGGGCCGTGGAGCCACCAACCGTGTGACAGCAATGCCAACAGAGAAATCAACAGGAGAAGGGGACTATTTCTAGCTGGGCACAGTGTGCCACCACCACTGGCGTCACTGTCACCGCCTGGCAGCCCCTGGGTGATGGAGGGGGCGGGGATGGCCGGGAGCCAGCGCTGCCAGCGCTCGGGTGACGCTCATTTCCCAAACACGGAGCGTAGCGAAGGGCGACGCTCCCCCGGCACAGCGAATTCCCCAGACCCCCCCTAATCAGCAGCCAGTGCTTAATTGGCACATTTCTGCCTGGCTGGGGTCTCTGCCAAAGAGGGAACCTCGGCTCTGCCGGCAGCAGCCGTGGCCTCCCGTGCCCTCGGTGGGGACAGAGTGGGGACAGGCTGGGACGGCTGCGGCCACCCACGGCGTCTAGGCTTGACCACATCCTTCAACCTTGGATGTTCCCATGGCAGTGCCAGCGCCGTGCCCCCCAAAGCAGCCGTCCTGCAGCGGGGGTGACGCCGGTGACGCGCTGGGGGTGACGCTGGAGCGAGCCCCCGGTTGTGTCGCTCCCAACCTGCCAGCGCGAATCAAAGGATCTGCCACGCACGCCGCAGCCCTTTCTTCTCATATCACTCACACCACTGCCACGCTGCATTGTGACAATGGGCTGTAATTAAGGTGTCAGCATATCATTTAGCCTTTTCAATATAAAAAACGGGAGACAGGCTGGGAAATCTGTAGTCTTGTCTTTAATGAGGAATGTAGGGGGGAAAGAGGAGAAGTGGAGGCAGTGGCTTGGCAAGGGTGGGACAAAAGGCACCTCTGTGGTGTGGGGTTCTGAAGGATGCAGGGCACTGGGCCGGCACACTGCTGTGGGACCACCCAGTCCAGGAGGGAGAGGGGACCCCGCTGGGGCCAGGCATTCCAAGGTTCTGGGAGCATCCCTAGGGGGCTGCAGGAGCCACCAGCACCTGGAGAAAGGGGTTGGCAGTGCCATGTGGGGCATTCCACCTGGAAGTCGTGCTCAGATGCCACTCTCACGCCCTGTAGGACACACAACGAGCCCATGCCATGACCAGTGACAAGGGATGGAGCCACATGTGCAATGAGCTCACTCTGTTGCCACAGCAGCACCGTGTTTGATCAGTGCTGCGTCCACCACGTTGCTGTTGGGGCCATCCCGGCCCTGTGAATATTTTTCCCAATTCCCAGCAGTTCTTACACAGGGAGACCCCAGCTGCATCCCCCCAAAAGTGGCCTGTCCCTATTCCCCCCCGTCCCGTGGGCACCGCAGCGCTCCGGGGCCGGCTGCAATCCAGAGGGCAGCGAGTGAGTTCAACACCATCAATAATCCCTGATGGCTACAGAAAGCGCTTTCCCGAGGAATAAATTCTTGCTGCATCAAAAGGAAGCTGCAAATCAATGCGGGAATCGCTCATTCTGAACGATGGGAACTCGTCTCGCTACAGTGGGAAGCATTAGCTGGGAACGGGGGGGACACGGGGCAGGGAGCACCAGTCCCCTCCATAAAATCAGGAACCAAAATTAATGATGAGCTAAAACGGGAGTGGGATGATCCATCCCGGTGTCCCTGCACATCCTGTCGCTGTGCCAGCCCTCAGAGCATGGCTGCAAACTCCTGACCCCGCTGCCTACCGGAACAAATTCCAAATGGATTTTTTTTTTTTTTTTTTTTTTGTCTTCTATGATCCCTGACAACTTTTCCGTGCGGCGTGTCCCGCTCGGGCCGGGCGGTTCAAAGCCGCAGCGGTGGTCCCGGAGCAGCCTCCGCCTCCATCCCCGCCTTTGTCTGCGCCGGCTCCGGCTCTCAGGGCACTTTGGGAGAGATGGATGTGCGGCCCCGCCGAGGCAGACATGTTCCAGGCGAGATCCTGGGAAGAGGTTTCCTTAGCAACAATAATGAAGTGTGAGCGAGAGAAAAGCTCTCCCGGCTCTGCTCCCTCCTCTGGGGACTCCCAGCCGGTTTGGGGACCCCAAGAGGAGGCATTCCAAGTGTCCAAGATGAGTGCTGGAGCGGGAGTGGAGCTGCTGCAGATCCTGGTATTGGGATCGGATGGGAGAGGGGATCTGGGTGCCAGTGCTGTGCGTGCTGAGAAGCCAAACCAGAACAGGACTGGTGACCCCAGCACCACCCGAGCATCCCATGGAGCAGCCTGGCCTCCCAAATCTCTGAGCTGCCTCTGCTCAGGAGGATGGAGATGTGCCATGGAAGCAGCCCCTGAATCCCAGCTCCAGCAGGAAAACCTGAAATGGGTGACCCCATCCCTGGCAGTACCAGGAGACACGACCTGCCTGGCAGCTCCTGCTGGGATGCTTGGGAAGCAGGATGCGGTGTCCACACTCCGGGAAACATCTGCTGGAGCAAGGGACAGGGCTGGCTGTGCCAGGACAATGCCTGCTCTGTGTCCAGGTCCAGCAGGACCCTCCAGACCCCTCAGGGAGCTCCAGCTCCTCCTCTGCATCCGTGTTCCAGCCTCAGCTCCACGCCCCCTCCTCCCGGCCCCGCTGCCCGGGGATGGCACTGTGCCTCGAATCACAATTACAGTAAATAAATCCTATTAGAAGGACTTTTACTACCGCATGCTCCTCATTACAATCTGCCCAAACCCCCGGCTCCTGGGATCGCCCTGGTAATGAGGCCGGGATGGATGGATGCGGGAAAATTAACGCTGCTACAAGTTAATTTGTTTTTATTAGCAGGCGGCGGCTGGCAGGGGGTAGGGGTGGGTGCCATCCCGCTGGAGCAGAGCAGGGATGAGGATCCCTCGTGGCACCTGGATCTCTGCGTGCCATCGTCCCCTCAGCCCCTGCCTGGCTGCTCTCGGCCTTGGGGACAGCACTGTCCCCACTCCAGGGCAGGACAGGCAGATGGCAGTGAGGAACCAGCTCGCTGGACGAGGTCACATCTCATTAATAAAGGCTAATTAAGAGTAAATCATCAAAAAGAGGGGCTGGAGTTGTCTGAATAACCCACACAGGTGCTGCTGGTAATTAACTCAGGGCTGTGACAGCTCCTGTGGCATCGGGGATCACCAGGAGCATCCCCATCCCCGTCCTCTGCCCCGTGGCCACCGAGTGTCCCCTCGTGGCCACCGTGGCACTGAGACCTGTTCCTGTGGGAACAGCTGGGCCTTCCTTGGGCTTGGAAAATATAGATCCCACCGTTAATAATACATACATTTATTAAAATTAAACCACCGGCAGATATTACATCCAGCGGCACTGAATTATGGATAGACCTCAGCCCAACCTTTGTTTTTAATTAAAAAGCCCCTTTCAGTAATTCCATTAAAGCAGCAGCTTATGTTTTCCTCCTCTTCCCCCCCTTTCAAGCACAATCCGGCAGCGTTCGGGTTGCGCTGATGAAACGGCTTTGAAGTTTCATGAATTGCTGATGTAATTGAATAAAAATAATATTAAGGGGAGAGAAGGGGCGGGGGGAGAGAGAGAGAGAGAGAGAGAGACTTTTCTCTAAACCTAAATCCTAATGAAATCACCTTAGTGCGCCGAGCGGAGTGACAGCGAGCTGCTGGATTTGTGCATATTCCCGTAATCCTAAACCCATTAGCCAGGAGGCTCCTTGCAAACCACATGTTGCGGATTACAGCTGGGAAAAAGACTCCCACAAAACCCCCAAACTCCCTTTAATTGCCAGGGGGAGGCGCAGAGACCTCCCCGAGGGCAGGAGGCGCAGCTCAGACCCCCCCTTGCCAGCAGCTTATTAATGCTTTTTTTAGAGAATTAAGGTGGAGAGCTTTCTAATTATTTTGCTGTGTACTGTCAGTAATGGAAATAGGAATTTTTGTCATCCCTCATCTGCTTTTGGAAGAGTGGCTGTCCCTGGGATGCTCAGCTGGAGCATTTGGGATGAGCTCTGGTGGCTGCTGGTGCCAGGTGGCTGTGCTGGGAAGGGGACCATGATCTCTGGGATTGGGAAGAGAAATTGTCCCTATCCGTGGGACAGCAACCTGCTCTAGTGGAGGTGTCCATGGCATGGGGTTGGAATGAGATGATCCTTAAGGTCCCTTCCAACCCAAACCATTCCAGGATTCTGTGATCCTATGACAAACTTGCCTTTCCTTTCTTCTCCCTTTCCTAATTCCTTCCTTCCCAATTTAAGCTCCTCTCCAGGATAATGCAATAAAGACATGAAGCACCTAATTTTCGGTGGGGGACAACAGACGCGACAGTGTATTTACCCAGTCAAACCATTATGAAATCCTACAATTAAGGCTTCAATCAGATAAATGCAATTACATAATACGATCTTATACGATATAATTAAAAACATCTGCAATCAAACCGAAGCCGATGGTACAGTAATCCTTAATCAGAAGCTACCCAGCTCCAGAGGAGAGGTTCCACCCTGGAATCCGGTGGGATGTGGTGGTGGTGGTGGGGAGGAGGGACCTCCCTGCACTGAAGGAGGATGATGGTGGCCATGGGGAGCTGGAGAAATCTCTGGGCCAGCCCAGCTAGTCCCTGCCTTGCTGTGCCCCAAATCCATGCCCACCTTTCCTGTGACACGGGCTCAGCAGGCACGGTGGCACACAGAGGTTGTGCCACAAACAAGGAAGGTGTCCTCAGCCCTGCTGGGGTCTGAGGCTGCAAAGCGACCAGGAATTCTCACTGGGAATGGGAACGGATATCAACATCCACTTTTGGTTGTGCTGGCCATGCCAGTCCCCCACCCTGCTGCTGGGCCAGGCTGTGGCTCCAGGGCGTTGTGCCCAGCCCTGGATTGTCCCTGCGACCGCTGGCTGGCACCAAATGAAGACAAATGGGCTGGGTGACACATGGGTGACACATCAGCATCCATTACCAGCAGCGCCGTGTTGGGAGCACTGGGAATGTGCCAGCACCGGCAGGAGGAATGGCAGCACTGAGACCAGCACCCCACCCAGGAGCCCAGGGGTCACAGGGGGTCAGCAGGGTCAGCCTTGGGCTTCCACATCCCCAGATCGACCCCAGAGCCCACCTGGAGCTGTTGGCAAGAGAAGGAGCTGGATGGGATCCAGCCCTGCAGCACCAGGTCCCCAATGCTCTGAGCCCCTCACCCCCACAGCCCCAGCTCCTGCCCTCCCTCACACCTGCCTCTCACAGGGGGTTTTTGGGGGTGCACACAAGAACCCCCCTTGGCCGTGCTAACTCATCTCTCAGGTGGCTCAGGCATCCCAGAACAGCACTGGAATTCCCAGCACTGGAAGGGATATCCCAGCACTGGAAGGAACACCTCAGGACTGGAAGGGATGTCCCAGCACTGGAAGGGATGTCCCAGATGTTCCAGCACTGGAAGGGACATCCCAGTGTTGGAAGGGATGTCCAGCCCATGCAGGCAGTGCCTGTGGCACAGTTGTCCAGGGGGGTCAGGAGCAGCCTCAGGATGAGGCAGGAGCACCGACCCTGCCAACCTTTTCCACCCCCTGACCTTTCCCCAGTCCCTCTCGGAAATGCCAAGGAGCTCCTCACCCAGCCAGACGAAATGTCAGGGAAGGTGGATGGAATATTTCCAGCTGCTGAGCTGGGTGCTGTGGGGGTTTTCCCCAGCGCTGTGAGTGGTTCCAGAGGGAGCACGGGCTGTCCCCATCCCTGTCCCCATCCCTGTCCCCATCCTCATCCCTGTGCCACCCCGAGCCGCGCTCGGCTGCCTGCGAGCGTTTAAGCAGAATTGAGTGTGTGTTCAGGCACTTTCAAACACAAGTAATCTTCATCTGGGAGACGGGAAGTGAAATATGTTATTGCCGAGCACAGTAAATTACCCGTGCCAGCCCCGGCGGATAAAACATCGCCGTCGCCGGCCGGCGCAGTCACTCACCCGCGCTGGGCCGCCACCGCCCCATCAATTACAAAACAAATGGCTGCTGGTCAGCCTGGACACGGCACCAGGACTTGTGTGGCCACCGTGGCACCGGGACTCGCCCCAGCACCGGGCAGGCTCCGGGCGTTGGTGGATGGATTCCTCTTTGAAAGCACCGGGTCAGCGGGAGCTGGGGATGGACTGGTGATTCCAGCAGCTCCTCCAAGCAGCTTGCAGCGCTGGTTGAGCTCCTGCTCCCCGGGAGTGGCCCCAGCGGGGTGTCCCTGTCATCGTGGTGATGCTGCTTCATCAGGGCTAACGAGCTGCTGCAGCCGTGGAAGCAGCCGGGGAAGGCGGGAGGCGAGCGCGCAGCTCTCGCTCCTTTATTTTCCTGGGAAAGACCTTTGGAAAGCCAACCCCGAGCCCGTGAAATAAATAAAATAAATTCCTGCAACTTTAACAATCATTGTGTTGGATTTGGGAGATGTTATTCCTCGTGACAGACAAGGGCAATTATCTGCTATCCGCCAGCAGTTTTAGCCTAATTTCATTACTGCTGTGCAATTCTTCCCGAGCCGCCAGTCTATCACTGTCTCCCAGAAAGGATTAGCCGGCACTTTCTTCATCTTCAAATGAATTTTAGCTGTCATGCCCTTGATGAATAGAAGAAGGAGGACGGTGAACCCACGCCGGCGAGCGTGGCAGCTCGGCTGTGCCACGGCACCAGCACCGGGACTGTGCCTGAGCATCACCGGAGCTGCTGGGATGTGCCCTGGGATTTCCTGCCGTGCAGGATGGATAGGCCACGGGGTTTTCTTGGAGAGCACCATGGAAGTGGGCAAGGCTGGAAGATGGTGCCCGGCATCCAGGAGGGATTAAAATGACAGGATCTGTAACACAAGGAAACAATGAACACGCCATCCTTCCCCCTCGCCAGGAGATGCTTATCTGTCAGCCCAGGCCACTGAGGGATAGAGAAAAGCAATTTCAACTTCAGAGCTGAAACAGCAGAGGATGCTGCAGGGAGAGTGTCCAGGAGACGGTGTCCCAGGAGGATCCACCACGGTCCCAGAGCTGATGGAAGAATTGAGGCTTCGTTTTCCTGGGCAAGCTGGAATGAGGCACACAGATCCCAGCTCAGTGTGTGCTGGGGAGCCTTGTCCCCACGGCCTCAAGCTGTGCCAGGGGAGGGTCAGGAGGACATCAGGAGGAATTTCCTCATGGAAAAGGTGGTGAGGCGTTGGCAGGGGCTGCCTGGGGAGGTTTGGAGTCCCCATCCCTGGAGGTGTCCTGGATGTGGCACTCAGTGCTCTGGGCTGGCGACAAGGTGGGGACTGGGCACATCTTGGGCTCGATGCTCCTGGAGATCTTTCCCAAGCTGAATGATCCCGGGATGCTGTGAAATGACAGAGGCCAGCTGCCCTCAGCACCCTGAGGGGGTGCAGATCCCATCCCAGGTCCCCTCAGGACAGGGGACGTCACCTTGTGTAAACGGAAGCTCTGGAGCCGGGGGCTGGCACTGGCCCAGGGCTCCGTTATTTTTGTAAACCTTCATTCCCACCAGGCACAGCATCCTGGCAGAATATTTTAGCACCTTTAATGCAATTTCCTTCTCCCTCTGAAATATCATTTTAATACAACCCAGCCATACCGTGTACCTGCTCCCTAATAAACCTCTGCGACTTTAATGAACTAAATAGCAAATTACTTTTTTATTCAAGAATGAAATTTCATCATATTCATAATTCATATTTTATTTCAGACATCTGCTGCTGATTACATTACATTTAACTAAAATTAGATGATGCTCAGAATGTAATTAAGCCCCTGCCAAATTCTCTGGCCCACCAATACCAGCCTTGCTCAGCGGGGGCCGCTTGGAACCTAATATGTAATTAGGAGCTATTTTCTAGCTGTTTTTAAAGTCTGAAAATTAGCTGCCTTTATTAATCACACAGACAAATATAAAGCAGAGCCAACGCTTGCTGAAATTTCTAAAAAGGATTTTTTTTTAATTATACACCACATAGCGCTGAGACTCATTTTGAATGTTGATTTGTTGTGCACTGACATTTTGACAACTAGTTCTCAATTTGTCTGTCGTAGTTAGGCAACAACAAAGCAGACGGTAATACTTAACTTTCAAAACCTTCAGCGTGCTGGGAGGGGAGAGGGGTGGGGGGGACAGGGAGGGACAGGGGGGACGGGCTCCCCACGAGCCCTGGGAATGGGAGAGCCCCAAAATCCCTGGGGATGGGAAGCAGAGGGGACAAGGGAGGTGCCAGATGCACAAAAGGGCTCTGGAGGGGGGTCCCTACTCGCCCCACACCCTCCAAACGTTCCAGGTGTGCCTGAGGACGTGGTACTGGCCCTGCAGGCTGTGCTGGCAGTCCCAGTGCCACCTCCTGTCCCCAGGAGGGACCCCTGGAGCAGCGGGAGCCCCCCGGGGGTGTGAGCAGCTCCCCCAGCCCCGTGTGAGTGCGCGCTGACATTTCCTCGCTCTCTCTGACCCTGTTCCTGCTCCCTCCGTGATCTCCAATAATGTCACTGCCTCCTCAGCATCTACCCAGCGGAGCAGAAAGAAGGCACCGCTGACACCGAGTGCAAACAAACAATAATGCCATCTGTGCCTGCCAGGGCGGGGCGGCAGCGCCGGGGTCCCGGCTCAGGGGGGCAGGAGCCCTCCAGGGCACCGGGACATTCCCCAGGAATGGGGGAGACACCCCAGCAGCGATGCTGCTCCAGGCACTGGCTGCGAAGGACAAGGAAGATTTGGAGAGGTATTTTTATACAAAGTGTTTTCCTTTTTGTTGTCATTAAACACCGGTGACCCCCAGCTCTCACCGGACCCCCACGCTCTGCAATTCTTCAATCCCTCCTTCAGGCTGGTGCACAGCCTCCCCTCCCCATCCCTGTGCTGGCTATTAGAGGCAAAGCCAGGCTCGTTAGTCTTGCTGCAGAGCTCGTAATGTGAAAAATGAAGCTCAAGAAAAATTAGCCAAATTACCAGGCTAATCCTTCAGCAGCAATCGCTGCCCTGCTGCACATCCGTCCCGCGGGGTGCCTGGGAGAGGAGGGGCTGATCCGTGGGGAGAACACGCTCCACAGGCTTCAGTTTTGCTTCCAAAGCAGCAAAACACAAGAGAGACGGGGCTGTGCCCCATTCTGCCCCACTCCGTGTCCCCGTGGGGCATCAGTCCCATGGCAGCAGCTGCAGGGACGGTTTCCGTGTGTCCCAGGGCTCGGGGGTCACAGCAGGAGGTTGTAACTCGGTGTAAGTGAAGGGGTGATTCCCGAGTGGAAGGTGGGGTCAGAAACATTCCAGCCACCCCTCGGGTTATCCCGCTGGGTGTAGCAATGCCACAGCAAAGGGTTTGATGGAGCTGGTGAAGGAGAAGTTTGGAAAGGACGGAATGGGCACTCCCGTGCTCACAGATGGATGTGAAATCTGTGCTCACTCCAGACTGGGACTGGCTCCAGCTGCTGACTTCGGCAGATCTGGCCCCTGTGGCACAGGGAAGGCAGAGCCCAGCAGTGCCTGTGTCACCCTGGACCCTTCCCGCAGACCCCAGTATGGGTCACCCTCCTGCCACGACACTGCCACCTCCCTCCCTGTCCCGGAAACGTCACCACTTCCACCCAGCCACGGAGCAGAGCGGGATGAGCCCAGCTGGAGGAACCCTGGTTCATCAGGAGGAATTTCCTCATGGAAAGGGTGGTCAGGCCTTGGCAGGGGTTTGGAGTCTCCATCTCTGAAGGCATCCAAGGAACACCTGGATGTGACACTCAGTGCTCTGGGTTGAGTGTGAAAGTGGGGATCGGTCACAGGTTGGATTTGATGACCTTGGAAAGCCTTTCCACGCTGAATGATCCCGGGATTCTGTGAATTTCCCCTCAGTCCCAGTCCCCAGCCCTCAGTGCCAACAAGGCTCAGCCCCAGAGGAGCTGTTTTGAAGGAAAGTTCCCTGTGCTGGATCTGGCACCTCTTTGTGCCAACATCACAAAGTCGACACATGTAAGTGGTTAAAGTCAACACGCTCCCAGATCCTCACATTGATTACACTGTATTAGAAAATGGTAAATTATTTATCAGCCTTTCTGACTTGTGATTAGTGTAAAGCCGCTCTCAGATGCAAATTGGAATTGTAATTAGACATGTAGAAAGGCAGCATCTGAGACCTGCTTTCCTGAAGCAGTGTAAGGTGCTTTTTTCCTTTTGTATCCAGCATAATTATCAAAGAACACTTTGCACATTAAAAAAACATGGATTTATTACAACCAGAGACAGTTTTACATGGGATCAGGGAACTACAGCTGGTCACCATGATGCTGGGAGTTTAGAGCTAGACCATTTCAGCTTCTCACACTTGATTTTTTTTTTATCCCTGGGCTGGAAGAGGAAGGCAAGTTCCTCACCTCTGCCAATTCATTACTCAGCTTTGAGTGAGGTGATTCTTGAACACAGCTACACTTAAAAACCCACTAAAGAAACCCACCCCAGACAAACAGAGCGATGATAAAACCCCTTTGGCAGGTACAGCAGAGACCACAGTCCCTCACAGTCAGCTCATGATTCCCAGAGATTCTGCCCTCAGCCACTTCCCTTTCAATCTGTGGCACAGCTCATTAAAATTTCAGGAGTAAAAAATGCATTTACATTTGTGTAATAATTCTAAATGCATTTAGGTTTTAGAGTTTGTCAACTGCAACTTATGGTGAGCTTTTGAGGGCAGGGTTTGGGTTTCTTTTCCCTACTTAATTACACCAAAGTAAACCCACCACCAGGCAGGGTCAGGGCCATGCTGGTTTAAGACTGAAGTGTGAGAGAACAGCTTTTACAAGGAGGAATTTTAAGCCTGTCCTTGGCCTGGAGCTGCCCTCCTTGCAGGTGCTGTTTGAGCCAGACTTTGCACATGTGAATAAAAACCAGAGCCTGACTACAGGACTCTGCTTATCAGCCCAGGCAGAGATTATGGAAAAGAGTGAAAACCAGTAATTTCACCAGAATTGTGCTTTATCTTGCATTTTAATTACCCAGCACTTAATTAATAGCAGGTAAGAGCTGCATTAAAGGTTTCCTCTTCACTGGGAATGTAGTCCAGAAGAAACAGAGACCTGAGTATCATGCCCTGAGCTGCCAAAGATGCTCTTCACCCAAAAATGTCAAAGCTGTGTGCACATCCACCTTGCCAGCCTCCACAGGGCACCAGGGATGAGGGAAGAGACACCACATGCATCTGAAGCAGCAGTGTCATCATCCACCTTGGAATCCAGCTGAGCCCCTCGGGATTAGCACAGCAGTTGAGGAAGGAAATTCCAACCAGGATTTTGAGAGCCTTGGTCAAACACCACTGAACAGGTGCTCCCAGGTCCCTATCCCAGCCCCAAATCCCAGTGCCACCAGGCCCCAAACAGGCTCCATACCCACATCTGGAGGCCCTCAGCCATACAGGAGAGGGCAGAGACGTTTCCAGGCATGTGGGCACACACAGCTCCGGGGACGTGGTGCCAGGAGCTCAGTCCTGCCAGAGGCAGCAGCTCAGCTCTGGGCGAGCGCGTGCAGCACTCGGGCACTCAGAGAGGAGCAGGAGTGCAGGGTCACCCCGGGGGCCCCAATCTCGGTCTCCCAGCATTCAAATCCACAGGCACACAAGTCTTGCTTGGCTGCTTCCACGGCCAGCGGGGAGGTGTCTGCCAAGAGCAAGGCAAGAGCAGCCAGTGAGTCAGCTCGGCCACTGCAGGGAGAGGGAAAGGGCCATGGCTCCTCCAAACACAGCCCCTGGCACAGGGCCAGTGCCCTCAGGGGCTGACACACATAAATGAACACTCTGAATCACACACTGCAACCCACGGTGCCAGGCAGTGCTGGGACACATCCCACCCGTCCCTCCAGAGCCAGACCAGGGCTGGCAGTGATTCCTCTGCGCCCAAACCTGACCCCCCTCCAGAGCTGTGAGGAAGAGGAAGATGCCCAAGGGGCTGTACTGACCTGGTGGCAGCAGGGTGATGCCACAGCCACCCCCACCAGCCCCAGTCAGTTTGCTGTGCAGGCTGTGGGATGCTGTCACCTGGCACAGCCTGTCCAGGGAGGGGTGGCCCACTCCGAGCACGTTTAAGTGGTGTTGGTTTATGTCAAAGAATTCCTAAAAGCAACCACAAAGAGGGGAGATGAGCACACACTGAGACAGAAGCTCTTTACAGCAGTGGCAGCCCTTCCTCCCCAGCCACCCCTTCACAACCATTTCTGCAGAAATTTGGCCACCAGCACCAGAATTAAGGTCAGGCCAGGGTCTGAGCCCTGGGCTGCTCACGTGCCCCTGTCCTCTACCACAGCTTGCACACTGACAGGCGTACAACAGCTCCTGCACCTTCCAAGAAAATCCTGATCACTGCAAGCTGCCAGCAGGGATTTTTTCCAGAGCTCTCTGATGCCTCCCGACTGCCTCTCCTCTGCCCTGTCACTCGAGTGCTGAGCAGGAGGCTGTGCAAGGCCCCTCGCTGGCCGTGGGAAGGGCACTGAGCCAGCAGCTCTCATTCCTGGCTGTCACCCTGCCCTGCTCTGCAATCCATCCAGCAAAGCCAAATCCAGGGACTTCTGACACAGCTGAGGCACTGCTGGAGAGGTGACACAGAGGGACCTCCCTTTGTTTGCTCTGTGCAGCACTTCTCCTTCCTCACGGGGCTGGGAGCCAAGGAGCCTCTCAGCAGCACCATGCTGGGGATCTGGCACCCAGCTCAAGTGGGGTCGAGAGGGTCCTTCCCTCTGGGAGCAGCACAGGCCCCTCTTGGAGTGAGCCTATGCTCCTGGGAGAGCTGTGGGAGCAGCCCTGCCACGCTTCCCTGCCAGCCAGAGCTGCTATTCCTGGAGAAAGCTGCCCCAGCAGCAAGGCCCAAACAGCCCCAGGGATGGACACCACCACACAGAAGAGGAAGTTGCAGTTTCTCCCCTCCCAGCAGGACAGGTGAGGAATTCAGGAGCAGAGGGAAAGGCTCGGAGCAAGTCTGGAGCAGGGCCAGGAGCAGACAGCAGCTCCCTGAGCACCCACAGGGCCCTCTCAGCCCATCAGCACCAGCCCTGGAGGAAGACTGTTCCCAGCAACACTGGTCTGACAGCCCAACTTCACCTCCAAAGCATGTGGTGGCTGTTCCCAGATAGTGTCACAAGCCAGGACAGGACCAGAGGCAGAGAGGCTCCCTAACAGCAGCCCTGTGCTCCCTCTCCCAGCAAGCAGCACGGAGCTCTTCCCTGCCTGCAGCTCCCGGTGAGCCAGGAGGGGCTCTGTGCACAGGGAGCAGCAGGGCAGGTGTCAGCCACATCCCCCTCCCTCAGCTCCTCCTGGGAATCCTGCCAACACCACTCGGGAGGGGACACTGCAGAAAGGATCCCTCTCCTCCCTCCAGAGCATTTCTGTCCAGTGTTTAAGGAACTGTGGGAAGAGGAAGGAGTGGGCAGCAGGCAGAGCTCAGCCACCACCCATTCCAGGCTGGGCAGGACACACATCCATCCAGAGGCCTCTTTATATGCCTGAGTGAGGGCACAGCACTGCCTGTGATGATCCCAGACACCTGTCATCTCCTGATCCAAAATCTGCCAGGAATTTCCTGACAGCTTATGACACACTAGACTAGTTCCATGGCTCAAATACAGCGCTGGCCAGAGCTGCACATTTCAGAAGCAGCCCAAAAAATGTATTTATATATCTGTGTGCTGCATCTAATCAGCTGGGCCTCTCTGGGCTCTTCAAGCACAAGATAAAACAACCAGATTCAAGACAGGAACCTGCTCACTGCAGTGCTGGGACACAAGGATGCTTTGGCATTTTCTATGTGAGGATCTCAAAGCACAACTCAAATTATCCTCCCTCTTCCCTGTCCCCCGACACTTCTGACAGCTCGAGGATGTGGAATTAAGATGAGGAGTTGTGTGAAGTTGTGCTGTGAACGGACTGCAGACTTCCCTCAGCTGAGGGTGCAAAGGGAGCAGGACTCTCATGAATCCCATGGGAACAATCCAGAGCAAGAGCAAGGACAAGTAGAGGTTCCCCTGAGAGCCAAGGGGAGGCATTCAGATGCCAACGAGGATTGGTGCCAAATGGTTCCCGAGTGTCCAAGCTGGCTCCCAGGGCCAGGCCAGGTTTGCCTCAGCTGGGACATGGCCACACATCCCTCCCCCACGGTGCTGTGGAGCAGCATTACAGCACTCTCAGCACTTCTTCCACTTGGAATCCTGTTCCTCCCCCCTCCCCAGCCTCTGCTCTTTGAGCAAAGCCAAGACAAACAGATCTTTGTGTGCACCTCGTGCATCAATGTCAGGTCAGCTCTGGGCACAGCTCTGTCTGTAGCTCTCTGGAGCCAAGATGAGCTTGGAGCACCAGCAGCTGGCTGGGAACCAGTCAGTCCATCACAAACCAGTGCCTCTGGGCTCTCCTCACTCCAGCCCTGGCAGTGACAGAGCAGTTGCTTCACAGGCAGCGACTTCCAGAGCCGTGGCACTCAATGAAAGAGAAACAAACCCTCCAGAGCCACAGGTCCCCAGAGCTGCCCCCTCCCTCCCTGCACACAGCTGGGAAGAGGCACCAGCAGCAGCTTCTGTCTCCTGGCTCCAGGAAGGGCATTAAAAGCAGCACACCCAGACCACGCTTTCACTTGGAACTGAACATTTCCTGCTATCACATTTTTTTTTTTTAGACTTAATGTTCTTTAAATGACATTTTGATGTTCAACAGTAACAGTGGCTAAAAATACTGGTGAGCAAGCCCCTTACCTCCAGCACAGGGTAATGCTCTGGTGATGGATTTGCAGGCATTGCTTCCAGAACACTTTGGCACTCCTGAGAAATGGCATCGATGGAGTCCAGCACCGGGTTCATTATGGCAGGGAACTGGAAAGGGGGAAGGAGGGATGTGAAGTGCCTGCTTGCAGCTCTTCCAATACCACTGGCAGGAAACTGGTCCCAGTCTCTTTGAGCTGGGCAATTCCTCACTCATTGCCAGAGTAGGGTGATGGTAACCTGCTCCTGACTGCAGAAAAGAGAGGAAGAGAAGGAAACAGGCCAGAGGAAGGAACTGCACTTTTCATCGTTGCAAATTAGTGATTTTAACTCAAAAATGGAGTTAAACTGGAGGAAGGGAGGAGATGAGCTGAAACCTCATTCCCAAGAAGCGGGAGATGGAAATACAGTGGCTACAGGAGAGATGTTCCAAAAGATCCCTGTGGGTTATCTCCCACATCTCCATCCCACAACCACCTGCACCTTCAGGATCTTCTCCTTTACACCAGCCACCAGGACCTTGGTGCTCCGAGGGACTTTTGTGTTGGTCAGCAAGATCCTCAGTGTGGGCACCCTGGAAGCAACAGGAAACAGAGAATCCCAGAGGTCCCTTTGGATTGGAAGGGACCTTAAAGCTCATCTCATTCCAACCCCCTGCCATGGGCAGGGAACATCTCCTGGCCTCTTTCCTTCACACTCTCCAAGGCTACAGCTTATTCTGCCTCAAAAGGCTCCTCTTTGAGCAGGAATCCAAAATAAGGAGTTCCATTTATTTTACAGAACTTCAGCAGGTGTTTCAGTGCTGGCTGGGTTCAGGCTTGTTCCTCCTAGATACAAGGAACAACTGTACTAGAGCTATAAATAGGACTGTAATGTATTTACTAAAATCTATGTTTTTCAAGCAAATTTTCCTTTGAAATACTCTCTACAAGAGTAGCCAGCAGTGGCCATTAACTGCTAATAGAGCAATTTCATGCACTGTGAAAGATTTTAATGGAGTCAGATTATAATTCTCTGTCAGGAGGCAGAGGGAACACACAGCACCCAGATTTCTCTCTGCCAATGGGTTTTCCCACCACCAGGTAAGCACAAAGTTCCCCCTCCCCACAATGTCATTTGCTGCCAGGAGCAGCTCCATTCCTGCTGCCCATAATGCCATGAAATTAATATTGATCCTTTGTGCTGTGTTCATCTAATGTCAGATAACAACCAAACGTTTTATTGTCCCCATCCACCCCAACAACTGAGGCTGCCCACACTCAAAATGGGGCTGCAGAGCCCTTCCCACACTCCAGCCATCTCCCATCAGCCTCATACCCTCCAACACCCACCCAGAGCCTCTCTGACATGTTCCACCCACCGTGTGTGAGGGTTATTTTTAAACTCCAATATTACCTCTTTAATGGTGTGATTTTTCCTGCTTGGTATCTCAGGGCTCCACCTAAAGTAAAATACATGTATTGTCTCAGTACAGAGCGAGCTGAGAGATAACACAGAAGGTCTTTCATCTTCAGAACCTCACCCAGAGCCTGTGGCAGTAATTGCAAGAAACACCAGTTAAATGAACCATGTTCTCCAGCAGCACGGCCCTGCCTCACCCTGCTGCTTTAATGAAAGGGTCTGGCTGGATGTGCTCAACCCAAGGCCTTTCCCTTTGCTCTCCTCTCCTCCAGGGCCACATGAAATAATTTTTGAAAAGGCAAAGAGTTCGGCCAGCATGAAAACTTCCCTGAGAAAACAGAATCCAGCAGTGATTCCCCACAGCAGGGCCAAGCACATGGGATTCCATGAACGTGTGCACTGGTGTCAGCAGCCATCCTGCAGCATGGAATTTCACTGTCCAGAAGGAATGTCTCACTTGGCTCCTACCCTCACAGAGGCACCGTGATTAGGTCTCATTAGAAAGATTATTAACAGTCTCCAAGGACACTTTCAAAACACTGGGAAGTCTCTGCTAATTGAAACTAAATGACAGCTGTCCAACTGCATTTTCCCCTGCATTATCCCTGGGACAGGATTAGGTTTCTTTGTTCACTGCAGAATGTTTAAATATCAGTTATTTGCAACGGGGTCTCTGCCCCGTGGCACCTGCCTGGGGGTGCACAGAGCTCTGCTGTTCCTGCAGCCAGTTCCCAACATTCCAGCTGGCTCCAGGCTCAGCTCACAGATGGGGCAAACTGAGACAGAGGAAGGATTCTCTGTGCTCAGGCCAAAACAGGGAGCTGAATTTGGGAGTTTCTGCCCAGGAAGAAGCAAACACACCTACCCCAGGTGCCAACAGCATTATCCACACCCGAGGGATTGCCATGGATCACCTGCTCCCCTCGGAAGGCCCAGCTGTTAATCAGTGTCAGCTCTTCTTCTGTCCACCTGCAAGGCAAGGAAATAACTCCAACACAAACCACCCCAAACCAGTGGATAGGGAGGGATCAGGTTCAGGGGGAAGATCCCATCCCTGGCCTGGTAAAGATTAGATTTAATGGCATTCAAGTCCAGACTCATCTCCACCTCGTCAAGTGTTACAACACACACTGGAAAGGCTGAGGGAGCTGGGATTGCTCAGTCTGGAGAGGAGAAGCTTTGGGATCACCTAATTCCAGTGCCTGAAGGGGCTACAAGAAAGGTGGAGAGAGAATATTTACAAGGGCCTGGAATGACAGGAATGGCTTTAAGATGACAGAGATTGACAGGTTTAGATTGGATACCAGGAAAAAATTCTTCCCTGTGAGAGTGCTGAGGCCCTGGCTGGGCAGGGACATCTTCCACTCTCCCAGGTTGCTCCAAACCCCGTCCAACCTGGCCTTGGACACTTGCAGGGATCCAGGGGCAGCCACAGCTTCTCTGGGCACCCTGTTCCAGGGCCTCAGCACCCTCACAGGGAGGAATTCTCAGTATCCCATCTAATCCTCCTCTCAGTCTGAGCATAAAAACACACCTCTGACCCTCCCTGCACACCACAAATCCATTCAATACATATTCCATGCTGGAGCAGAGGCACAAATCCACATTTTGGAAAAGCCTTGCAGCATCTTGCATGGCAGAAATTCCAAGAGCTAGCTGCTATCTAGAAACCATTCTCCTTCACTCCTGCTTCCCTGGGCCTCAGCTGAATGTCTTTATCCATGTCCACACACCTTGCATTCCACCTGCCAGGATTTAATCTGGGAGCACTCAGCAAACAGCTCACACCAGCAGGCTCAGGAACAGGAGTAAACCACTTGTTTTTAATCCTCTTTGAGAGGCTGTGATTCCTCCCGACACAGGAGCCTTTCTATCCTGCTGTTCTTTTCTTGCCATGGGAAGCCAAACCCTTCTGAAGTCTGACACTCCCAGCTCTCTGCACACCAGCTGCAAGGCAGGAATTATGCTGGATCCATGCTGAAGCCACGGAGGGTGAGCAGGGAATGAAGACATCCTCGCTGCACTGCTTGGAAATGCACTTTTATTTCCCAGTTTGGGAGATTTGATCGAGCACAGGAGATAAAGTGCTCCCAACAAGAACCTGTTTCTGGGTCAGGCTGCAAATTCTGGTTCAGAAGCAGAACACAGAATCACCCTTCCTGCTGTCTCACTCCCAGCCCCACACAAAATCCCACACAACACAGGTTCTGCCCCTCCAGCTTTGATTTTTAACAGCTTCAAACAGAGCCCACTCTCACAAGGGCACAACACTCCAGGCTTCCAAAAGAGAACAGAAGAAACTCTCGTTCACCAGGTACTGACAAAAGGGAAAGAAAGGCAGGAGATCAAGAGGAAATGGGGCACATGCAGAAAAGAATTCATGGGAAATGCAAAAAAAACTCAGAAAGGATCCTCAAGGACTCAAATGAAAACCTGGAAGATGCTCAGAGACAGAGGAAACTGAGGTTGAAAAGCTTCAGTGTGTTTTATTCAATTGAAAAAATAAAGCTTTTTTCCCCTCTTTTTAGGTATGTTTGTCTGACCTCAGACAAGGGAAACGGGGAGTTTTACAAAGTCTGGGACTGGGCAGGGACAGGAGGTCAGGGTGTCACTTGTGGTGACAGCCAAGAGAGACCAGCAGAGGTAGCAGTGCCATAATTTGTGCAGGCAAATGGCAAGGTGGGGCACAGGGAGCATCCCAGGCTGGAATTCCTTACCTGGCTGTGGATTCTCCCTCCTGGAGTGGGCAGGAGATGGCTCCACACACCATGAGCAGGGCTGCAGCCAGGCACACAGCATAGGCAGCACTGGATCCCAGCCCTGCTCCCGTGGGCAGCTCCGACCACACCACGATATCCACGCTGGGAACATCCCTGCAAAAACACACACACAGGGACTGACACAACCACCCTGAATTCCACCCCCACAGAACATTAAAAAGGCAAAGGAGGCTGATTAGGAGTGATCACAGGGAAAGCTGGTTGAGAACTGGCAACATTAGCACATGCATCTGACACACAGGGGCTTCAGGAGGGCCCATTCCTGAATGGAGCTGCCTTTGTGCTGGAATAAAATCTTCCTGAACTGGATCCATGATTGGCACAGCTTGTCAGGCTGCTAGCAGGGGCACTTGGTAACTAAATACCTGAGCAGCACCACGAAGAAGCCCTTCAGAGATTCTTGTAAACTGGATTTTAATAATATTTCTAAATAAAATATAAACATCCCAATTCTGTTATTGCACAGTGACATCCCACTGGAGCAAGCGGCTGGTAGAGAAGATGGAACATGGACATATCCATGTCCCTTTGCTCCACTGAACACACCTGGGTTGTGTTACAGACCCCAAAATCAAGCCCAGGAGCTTCTGAGTGACAGTCCCAGTGCCACCCTGAAACTGCAGGGAAAACACGACCCAGCTGCTCATCCCAGGTCTTTACCTTTGGATTTCTTGGATGAGAATATGGAAATGAGGCTGTGCTTTGGTTTTTGACACTGCCCTGAGCACCCATCCAGTCACACCAAGATCATCAACGGGCCTGGAACAGCCCCAAGTTCTCCGAGTTTGAGGGAGATTCAGCCCATAAACAGATCAGGCTTAGTTCAGAGAACAAATTCACAGTTTATTTCTGCTTTTCCAGCCTATGACAGGAGCTGCCTGCTGGAGGGAGAGGTGTCTGTGTTGTGACTGTGGTATAAACTGCCCTAGTTTCAACCCTCAAAACTTGAGTGAGAGCAGAGACTCCCATCTCTCCTGGGGAACCCACCCACCAGCAAAATTTTGGGGCAGGAGCAGAGCCTTACCCATACTTAGCAGAAATAGCCAGGCACATATACAGGAAGGCAAGAGTAGCAAGGCTTTCTGGAGCTGAGGCTCCAGCAGCAATTCCAGCAAACTCCCTCAGTGCATCCAGCTGTTCTATGCTGGGGGACTTGGACTCATCAAAGCCAGCTATGGAAGCAAGCAGGGGAGAGTTTAAACACTTAAAAACCATAGAACTGTTACAGTGAGAGCAGTATTTATAACAAAACCTTCTGTTACAGCAGGCAGAAACAGCTGGGGCCAATTTCAGGTTTAACCTGAGGATTTGTGATAAAATAAAAGCAAAATCTCCACCAGCCACTCTGAAATCCCAGCATTTCCACACTCCACACCTCCAGCTGTTTCCCTGCCTACACCTCCCAGTGCATCCATCCATAACCACCATGGAAAACGTGGCAGGTCACAAACTCTTCATTAAAGAACGTGGATTTTGGAACTGGGATATCCTGGGGCTCCAGCAGTGCTGCAGAAATTCTCATGAGGGTTGGTGTGGGACAGGCAGGCAGGAAAACAGGCCCTGTATCCCTGACTTGCCCAGGAGCCTCCAGCTCTGAGCAGCTTCAGAGAGGCTCCTGGAACCCAAAACAGGAGGGGACAAGGACAAGTCCCAGGAACCCAAAACAGGAGGGACAGGGCCACGCACAGACATCTGAGCATCATCAGGGTCACAAGGAGAATGTAAGTAACTGAGAGGTGCAGGGACAGATCAGTGCAAGGGGTCAGACACAGAGAGGCCCTGAAACACTGCAGGGGGGACAAATAACCCCACGGGGGTCCCTGCAGAGTCACCCACGGGGGTTCTGCAAGGTCACCTCATTGTGGGGGGATGTCCCAGCACGGTCACCGGAACAGCACCGAGAGCCCCTCACTGCCCCGGGGCAGCGGATCCTCCCCCGGCCCCTTGCCTGCAATCCGCCCCCGCAGGGCCCGGAGCCCGGGGGTGTCCCAGCTCCTCCGGACGCCGACGCCGGGCAGGCACACGCTCAGCCGGCCCTCAGAGCCGGGCCGCAGGCGGAGAAACGTCCGCAGGTCCAGCGCCACAGCCAGAGCCACCTGCGGGCGGAGAACGGCGGTCAGCGGGGCCGGACAGCCCTTACCGAGCAGGGCACCCCTTACTTTGCCCGTCGTGCCCTCACCTTGCCCAGCACCACCGCGTGCTCCCCGTGCAGGATCACCTTCCCCGGTGCCGACACCGCCAGCTCCCGCTGCCACATCGCCGCTGCCTCCCGGCCAGCGCCGACTGACAGCCCCACCCACCAATCAGGGCCGCGCCCTGCCCCGCCTCCCTGCACCCAGCCAATAGCCGAGCGCCGTACGGGGGCGGGACTTGAGGGCGGCCAATGGGAAGGGGGCGCTGCTGGGTGGCGCGGCGCTGGGGTGACAGCGTGGGCTGAGGGCGGGACGGTGGCCGCGCGGGGTCACGGCGCGGTGGCGACGGCGGCCGGGAGGGATGTGGCGGCGGGCGGCGCTGGCGGGACGGGGACTGCGGGGGATGGTGGGGCGGCGGTGGCGGAGCGGGGCGGGCAGGTGAGCGTGGGAGGGCCAGGACCCCTTCACGGTGTCATTCCTCCCTTCACGGTGTCATTCCTCCCTTCACGGTGTCGTTCCTCCCCTCACGGTGTGGCCTCCCTTAAGGTGTGTCCCTCCCCAACACTGTTCTCCGTTCCCTCACGGTTTGTGCCTCCACAGCCCCGACCGCGCCGCTGCCGAGCGGGCCCCGAGGATCTACACGAGGACGGGAGACTCAGGTAGAGCCCGAGGGGCCCCGGGGGCCGCGGGCAGAGCTTCCCTCCCCAGCCCTGAGCGCCTCCCGCCTTTCCCAAAGGATTCTCCAGCGCCTTCACCGGGGAGCGGCGGCCGAAGGGCGACCGGATCTTCGAGGCCCTGGGAGCCACGGATGAGCTGAGCTCGGCCATCGGGTATGGACCGGCTGGGAGTATCCAAATCATATGGAAAATCATGTTTGTTTTGATTTCTTCATTCCTAGCTAACTCTGTTTTGTTTTGTTTTCTTTCTTTAACCAAGGCTGGCTGGTGAGTTTAGCAGTGAAAAGGGCCACACGTTTGTTGATCAACTTCATAAAGTGAGTATTAATGATAGTCTTCATCCACTCCCTTACCTGTGCTATTAAAAGATGAACTCCTTAATTTTAACCACAGTGCTCCCACTGACACACAGGAATTCAATATTTTTAGTATTTCAATATATAAATCTTTAAGGCTCCCTTGATTGTTGTATAAGAGCTAAATTTTTTTAACCAAGAAGGAAGATGGTAGATCAAGTTATTAATTATGGGCAGATAGATGAATCTCTAGGTTTATTTTAAATCACAAGTTTTGTTATAACAGAACTCCAGATTTGAAACTGGAGCACAAACCAACCACGAGGGCACAGCAGTGCCACAGGTCCTGCATGTGAATTTGGCTGATCAGCTCTGCTGAGCACAGGAATGCAAAAAGCCATGGCTGGGAGTGACAGCAGTTGTGATTTTTGGCCAGGTCCAGTGCATGCTGCAGGATGTGGGCTCCAACCTCGCCACTCCGCTCTCCTCGGCCAGGGAGGCTCACCGGAGTAAGTCTTGCCTTTCCTGGGATGGCAGCTCTTGGGCACAGCCTGGCATGGGTGCTGGTGGGATGCTGAGGGATGTATTTGGTTTCTTAGGACGTGCTGATCCAAGAAACAAACCTAGAGTTCAGCTTGTTGTCTGAATCACTTTTTTTCGGCCGATTCTTCTTTCCTCTCTGCAGAACGAACATCGTTCAGCGAGAAGCCCGTCCTGGAGCTGGAGCAGTGGATTGACAGTTACTCAGAGCAGCTCCCTCCTCTCAGAGCCTTCATCCTGCCCGTAGGTGCTGCCTGTGCCCCTCACTTCCTTGGGGTAGCCCTGCTCCACTGCTTACCACAGGAAAACACCCTGGGAGGCTGCAGTTGCCATAGGGAAAAGCAGAGACAAGGAGCTGGGAGTTACATTTCCCCACCCTGCTGCACTGGGATATCCCTGCCTTGCCTGGCCATGGCACAGGGATCGGTTCCATGTGTGTGAGAGGTGCTGAGCCCTCACAGGGACGGGAGGGGAGTCTGTCCGTGCTGGTGCAGACACTCAGTGCTGTTTCCTTGCTGTTCCAGTCTGGAGGCAGGAGCAGTGCTGCTCTCCACTTCTCCCGAGCCGTGTGCCGCAGGGCTGAGCGCTGGTGAGTGCTGTGCTGGGATCACCCTGAGGAAAGGGGATGGGGACACCCCAGTGACAGCAAACCAGGGCTCAAGCCAAGCTTTTGTTTGTTTAGTCCACTTCCAGGTATGCAGGAGGCACAAAGGCTCTGTTCTTCCTTCCCCTTAGCTGGGTCATCCAACACAAACCTTTTGGGATTCTGCAGCCCCATCCAGCCTGGCCTTGGACACTTCCAGGGATGCAAGGGCAGCCACAGCTTCTCTGGGCAACCTGTGCCAGGGCCTCACCACCCTCACGGAGAAGAATTTCTTCTCAATCTCCCATCTAACCCTGCCCTCTGGCAGTGGGAAGCCATTCCCTGTGTCCTGTCACTCCAGGCCTTTGCAAATAGTTTCTCTCTGTTCAGTGATTCCCACGGATGAGTATCCTGGGAGGAGCAGAGCTGGGAGCTTCCTGGACAGACACAAACGTTTCTGGCATCATTTATCCCTCCCAGATCCCTCTGGGAAGCAAAGATCCTTCACTGCTGGAGGAGTCAAAGTGGGGACCCAAGGGGAGGTTTGGGGCGGGAAGAGGCTCCAGCCTTTGTGCACTCGGAGCTGGAAAATTAAACACCAACATTTCCCTTTGCTTTTCCCAGCGTGGTCCCTTTAGTCCAAGCAGGGGAAGCAGATCCAAACGTGGCCAAGTATTTAAACAGGTAAAAAGATAAAATCCCAAGCCATTGCCCTGTCCTACTGAAGCATTCCTTCGGTTCTGGGGATAAAACTGGGGGATTTTGCTTCTCAAGAAGCTTCTTTTCTGGGATAAGATCACTGGTTTTCCTGCTTTTCCCTTGCTTTCCAGGCTCAGTGATTATCTCTTTGTCCTGGCACGTTACGCTGCAATGAAGGAAGGGAAGGAAGAAAAAATCTACATAAAACCTGAGCCATAGTTGGGAGCTTGGAATGTTTTTTTTCCTTGATCATGGAAAACTAAATCCAGTTGACTGCTTTTGTCCATCAAGGAAGGGAGAGAGAATAAGCCTGGACTGGAAATGGGAGCTGCCAAGGATTTCCATGTGAAATAACCAGGGCCTTGCTGATAAATCCTGAGAGGAACAGAATCACAGAATATCCTGAGTTGGAAGAGACCCCAACACACCTGTTATTCCCTGGGCCTGGTCCACACATCCCATGTGAGGATGGCTCTGGAGTCACTGCTTCTCCCAGGTGGGAGTTGAGGCAGGAGAATTCCAGTAACATTTTGGAGATGCCTTCATTTCCCTGGGCAGCAGCAGGTGCTGTGGGAAGGCTCTGACAGGACTCTGAGGGATGATGAAGGGAAAACAATCAGCTCCTCCTTTGAAGTCACAGTGCTCATATGGAGCAGCAGCTGGAGGCATTTGGGAATTGTGTCCACAGCTCTGAATTAATAAATGTGGATTTCCTTGTACCAAAGGGCCACAAACTGTCACATTTTAACAGCGAGCCCTGTGTGCTTTGCTGCTCCAAGTCCCTTCCAATCCATCAGCTCTGGCTGGAGCTGAGCTGTACAGATTTACAGGAAGGCACCAAGAACTCCTTGGCTCTGGCTGCCTCTTGTTGTGCACGTGAGGAATGTCTCTGTGCTGACAATCCAGTGCATCCTCTGCCAGGAACAGGGCTCACAGGATGGAGGGGGTGAAGCAGGAAAGGCCAAATCCCAGGGTGCATGTGCTGGGGTTGTCTCCATGTGGAGCTGTCCCTTGGAATGGTGGGAATGCAGGAACAGCTGGAGAAGCAGAGCCCAGAGTTTGGGAGCACCCAGGGCACTGAGGGTGCAGGAAAAGGGGTTGGGATGAGGAGCAACACTCCGAGGGTTCCTCCCAGGGTGTCTGTGCTGACCGTGGAACCTTGCTCCATGGAGCCCTCAGCAGAGCAGGCTGGAGTGAGCTCACACCCACATCACACAGACAATTCCAGCTCTGCACTCAAGTCCAGGCTGCTTCCAGCTTGGGAATACAGCTGGGAAGAATCCATATGAACCCTGGTGTAATTTTTCCCCCTGGGAATGCTGTGGGCTGCAAGGTGGTGATGCCCATCCAAGGCTTGTCCTGCTTTTTGTGGGCAGCTTTTAAATCCATCCTGCCCCTTCCCCAGTTTAATCAGAGTAGAACCACCTTAAACTTGTTCTCCAAAGAATCTCTGGCTCTGTGTCCCTTTTTGGCCAGTGAGGAATGCCCAGCACTAACAGATCCCTCGTCTCATCACTCACCTGGGTTTGAGGCAGATATTTCATGGCTCTTGTTAATGCACATTTTTCATGGAGTAATTCTCCAAGCCTCAGCCTGGAACACATCCCAGTGACAAATGCTCTGGATTTGGATGGTCCCATCAGCTGCAGTGTCACCTCAGCCATTCCCTCTGCCTGCTCCATCCAGTTTTACGAGAGCTCTGGCTCTGGGACCGAACCTCAGGAATCAAGAGGCTTTTCAAGTTTAATTTAATAAAATCCTTTGCAGTGTAAATTCTTCATGAATGCTCCATAAATCAGCTTGGGGAGGGATTTATAGTATTTCCTTTTTTTTCCAGCTGGGGGGAAGAAATCTCACTACTGTTTTGGGACCAAAGCTGGCATTGTTTGCATTGCAAGGAGAAATAAATCAAGCTACTACACTTAACATGATGGAGAGATTAAATTTACTGGGGTGCTGCCAGCTGCCCCCTCCCTCTCTACCCACAACAGTTGTTTCTGGAGGGCTGAGGCAGAGGGAGGTGCTGGGGTGACCCTCGTGTGTCACTAAGCAGGGCTTGACTTTAGGAGGGAGTTGAGACAAGGCTGCAGCTCAGCAGGGCTGGGCCTGGGTCAGGACATTGTGCCCTGACAGCCGTGGGCTCTTGAGCCTGGGGGGCTCAGCCTGGAGGAAAAGAGGCTCAGGGGGGACCTTGTGGCTCTGCACAACTCCCTGACAGGAGGGGACAGGAGGAGAGGAAACTGCATCAAACTGTGCCAGGGAGGCTCAGGTTGGACACCAGGAGGAATTTCCTCGTGGAAAGGGTGGTCAGGGCTTGGAACTGCCCAGGGAGGTTTGGAGTGCCCATCCCTGGAGGTGTCCAAGGAATTTCTGGACGTGGCACTCAGGAATCCATGGTTGACTCCATGATCTTGGAGGGCTTTTCCAACCTGGATGATCCTGGGATTCTTCAGGCTCTGGTGCACCCTCCTCACCAGGCTGGAGCAGAGGCACAGGGCAGCTGAGCTGCCCCTGCTCCCGACCCCACAAGGTCAAACCAGGCAGCAGCAGCAGCAGAGTGACCGAAACAAAAACCCAGCTTTAAATCCAAATAAAAGCTCCCTCGCTCTGGGCTGGCAGTTGTTTTTCCAAGCTCTTTGTCTCTTCCCAGCCCTCCCAGCCGTACAGCATAGGGATTCCAGTGCCTGCACCTCATTAATATCACGGGGGAAGGCAGATGCTTTGTCCAGGCTGCCCGGCTCCAGCGCCCAGCAACATTCCTGCCTCGCAGGGTGCCTGATCTGGGATTGCTCCGGAGCTGCCAGCACAGCCATATGTTGCTAAGGGTCGTTTATTCTTGTTTGTAAAATGTATGGCTGCTCCCAGCTTCCACACTGTCAAAACGAGAAGAACTGGCCCCAAAATCTCTTGCTGCATGATTGGATCAGACGCCCGTACATCTGTTAACGCTGTAGGAGCTGTAAAATGGAATAAGTTGGGCTATAACTCAAGCACCTCGATTACCACCACGATGTGGGAGCAGCCGAGCGGCTGCTGCTCCGCCTGCAATGACACAAACATCCATTGTGCCAAGTCAGATGTAAATTTACACAAGGCAGCATTTCCTGGGCCAGGGCTCAGAATGAAGGAGAGGGATGAGAGCTCCCACCTTGACAGGATGTGCTGGAGTCCCAGCCCGGTGAGTTTTGGGGTGCACAGCACTGGCAGTGGGGAGCAACAGCTCTACTGGAGCTGCAGGAGCAGAGAGGATCACAAGCACTGCAGCAGGGCAAGTCCTGTGGCCTCATAAGCTCCTAAAACCCTCATTTAGCCTGGAAATGGGCAAGGAAAAACCTTCCCAACTCCAGAACAGCCCAGGGAAGGAAGCATCAGCTTCAGGAGCAGGTTGAGCCTGTCTGTGCAGGAAGGGGCTGTCTGGGACCCTCAGCTCCCCCTGTGCTGCAGCCTGGCCCAAAGTGCCCACCCCGGTGCCCACCTCACCCCAGGGCCCCATCCCTGCTTTGGCAGGGCAGGCACAGAGGCAGAGTGACACAGGGAGGGCTCAAACCACCCAAGGGAAGCTTTAGAGGGTCAGGATTGAAGAATTAGACCTCAGAAAGTGCCACAAAAGCAGATTGTGAGCACCAGCTCAGTGTCACTTACCCAGGTGGTGACAGTGCCAAGTGCCACATGGTGCGACCACTCCAGCACCTGCCACAGGAGCTGCTGCACCTCTTGGTCAAGGTGAGCAAACACAAAAATGAGCTACAGAGACATCAGACCTTGCTCTGCTCAGGGATGTGGAGACCAGAGCATGGCACAGCCTCCTCTCCATCCTAACCTGGAATCTGACGTTCATGAGGCACAGGTGCAGAACAGAGGGACCAAACAGAAGGAACACCAGCCTGGGTGTGAGCCAGGGGTTTGGGACAGCCTGTGGCAGCAGGAGCTGCTGCTTGTTCCTGAACACCCCGTGCCTGCAGCAGGTTGGGACACCAGGCTCCAGGGATCTCTCCCATCCTCCAGGGATCCCTCCCATCCAGCTCCTCACCCCACAGTGCCCAGTTTCATGGTCCCAAGGTCTGGGATAGCCACGGCCACCCCCCACCTCGGTGGCCCTGAGCGATGCCGTGCCCAGACCCCGGCTGATGCCAGGGAAGCAGGGGCTGTGCAGGCCTGGCTGCTGCCAGCTCTGCCTTGGCAGCAGCTGCTCTGGGCTTGCTTTTTGCTGTTCCTGACAGTGCCAGATGCCTCTGTGTCAAAACAATGGCACTTGCACACTGACTGGGAGCCTCTCCCTCGCTCTCACCGTGCTCCCGCTCCCGGCAGAGCCAGAGAGGGCTGGGAATGGCCAGGGAGGAGGAGGGCTCCAGGCAGGGATGGAGGGGAAATGAAGGGCTCCAAACTCAGAAGGAAGCTGGAGCAGCAGGCATAGCTCTCACTCCTCCAAGGAGTTTCTAGCATCAGGCCGAGGCAGAAACACACAATATTATGATATTGTTATTATATTATATCAAAGTATATAAATTATCAAACTCTATGTCAGCTCCAGCAGCTGCTCCTTGGGGCTGCCCCCACTCCTGAACTCGGGGATCCCACTTGGATTTCCAGCCTGTTTCCCTCTCCACCAGAGCTTCCAGTCACCATTTCCAGCTGTGCACTGAGCATTGCTGATCCCAGCACCTGCCCCTGCATCCAAGGAGCACCAGGAAGGACCAAAGTCACAGAACTCTGCAGGACCAGGCACAGCTTCTCCAAGCATATTCCAACATGAGCAAATCCTGCTTCAAACAATTCTGCCAAGTCCCCTTGGGCTCAGCAGGCCTCATATCCCCCCACCTGGAGCATCCCAACTCTCAGGAGCACCAGGAACCAGCCTGGCTACAGGAATTCCCATGGGAGCAGCAGGCTCCATGCCCAGCCTGGCAGACTCACAGAATCCCAGACTGGTGTAGGTTGGAAGGAACCTCAAAGCTCATCCCATTCCACTCCCTGCCATGGGCAGGGACACCTTCCACCATCCCAGGTTGCTCCAAGTCCCATCCAGCCTGGCCTTGGACACTTCCAGGGATCCAGGGGCAGCCACAGCTTCTCTGGGTAATCTGTACCTCACCCTTGGAATAAAGGCAGGTGCTCGCTGAGAGGTGCCAGGGCCCCAATCCCCTGTTCTGCTCTGCCAGGAGCATCCCACCAGCACATTCCCCACCCTAGGAAAGGACCAGGAGACAGTCAAGCACCTGAACTCATCCCAGCTTTATTTTCTCTGCAGGTCAGACACACAGGGATGGAACCAACCACAGCAGGGAGTCTTGGATAGAAAAGATCCTCATGAATCTCCTGTGGCAAAACCACCCCTGGGCAGGATCCACAGGGCAGGCAGGGACTGACACAGCCTCCCTGGGACACCGGAATCAGCCCCTCCACAGGAATCCTTGCCTGCATCCACTGGGAATTTCACAGACATTTATCACATTTGCCACACCAGCTCCAGCACGGGAGCAGTGTCTGTAGTGCAACAGCTCCAGATTTGGAAGGACCAAACTAAGTCTGTAGTAAGATTTTTTTCTAGCAACTCCTGAGGAACAAAGGGAAAAAGGGAGCAAGGATTTTATCTCAGTGTTCAGAAATTCATTTCACTGAATACTCATTGTGCTCTAGTCAGACACACTGCGCTTCCTAGAAGGAAAAAGGAGATTTTGGGTGATATTTAAACTCTGAGAGGTCCAAGGCAGTGCCTAAACCTCCCAACTACGCAGTCACCAACTGGTTAATGCCAAAGTGTTCTATGTATTAAAAAAAAAAAAAAGTAAAAAATTACTATCATCTTTAATTTCTCTGACTCACAGCCCAGTGTCCTGAACCCTCTGGATGCAGACATTCCTGTCCGCACCAACACTTCCCATCACTCCTGTTTAATCTCACTGATTTGACAGAGAAAAAGGATCCTGACATTGCTTTCCAGATGCATTTCCAGGCATTGGTTCTAAAAAAAGGGTTATTTCTCTGAAATCCATCTGAAACACGACAGGAGGACGATGAAGCCAAGGCCATCTCACTGCTCGGTGCTGAGGGTTTGACGACCCCTTGGAAATGTGAAATATTGTGGTTAAGGGGCTTCTTCCAGAGCCCAGGGTGTGGAGATCTGTGCTCTGCTGAGCTCACCTGGGCTCAGGAATCCCGTGGGACGGACCAGGCAGGACAGAAGGACAGGTGGGATATGGCCAGGGAGGGGAATGAGTATCCTCAGTGCCATAGGGAGGGAAGGAGGGAAAGAAAACCCTGGGCAGGAGCCAACAGCCTGTGCAGGAGCTTGTTTTACCAGTAAGGTGAAGGGGAGGAGGTGACTGGCTTTTAACCCTGTCCCCCAGAGGCTCTCCTCTGTGCCAGAATCCCAGCAGGGCCAGGACAGCCCAGGAGCAGCTCAGTCTCTCCTCTCTCCAGCCTGGACCAGGGCAGGACTCACAGCAGCTCAAGAGAACAAAGATGGGAAGCTGCAGAGACACTTTATGAGTGTCTCAGAAATGGCAGGAAGGATCCACACCTTCCCAAATCACCCCCTGCAAAAGCTGCCTGCTCCAGGCAAACACCAACTGACAAAAATAAGGCCAGAAAGAGACAAAACAGCTGAAATTAAGAGTTTGGCAACAAAGCAAATGTGGCTCTTACACAGAGACCCTGCCCTGGGTCCAAACAACTCCCTAAGAAAGGGCCTGCAAGCAAAGGGAAACTTCCATCCCAGAGGGCTTTTCTGCCAGTGGAGGTTTCCAGAGGATTTGACACATTCCCCTGGTTCCAGAGAGGAACCTGCCCCACCTGAGCACCGTGCTGGGGAGCCCAAGTGTGTGCCAGCTCCTGTATTCTGGAAACCAAGAAAATGGAACCTTTCCTGCTCCTGAGAAATTGAGACATGACCCTTCCCGTCCCAAGGCCTGGGTTTGGCAGGAGCCTGGCAGAGGCACAGCTGGCTGAGCCCACTCCTGCTGCTCCAGCCCTTAACCTCCAGCATTCCAAAGCCTTCCCAAGAGCCACAGGGTCCATCTGCTCCTGTTTAAGCTGCTGCTTCCCTGTGATTCCTTCTCCAAGACACACCCAGGACCCTGCAGGGACAGGGACACTTGGAATCCCCCTGTCCTGAGTGAGCTGTGCCCATCCAGGCACTTCCAACACCGACATCTCCTCGTGGGCTCTGACATCCCTCTGCCTTTGTGCAGCTTCCCAGACTCACTTCTAGCCAGCCCAGCTCCTGGGAAAGGAAAAAGCAGCACTCCCATGGCAGCAGCTGCCCAGCCTGCTGAGGGGGGGTCTCACTGTCACTAATCTGAGTGGCACCTGGAACGTTCCTTCTGTGCTCCCCCGGGGTTTGCTTTTAAGGATGATTTCCGTGGGTGTCAAGTGAAGGGCTTTGGGTCAGGCCCATCCCCTCTGCTCCAGCCTGGAGCTGTGCCTAAGAAAAACCAGCCCTGAGCTCAGCAGCTTTTCCCTGGATCCCTGTGAACCTCCACTAGCAGCTGCCTCTCCAAGCCTCCAGCGAGCAGGCGGGGCTGCTCCGGGCTCCACGTGGGAAGGGCTCCCCCTTCCAGCAGCAGCTCCAAGCCCCATCCCGAGTGCAGGCCGTGCCTAGGACAGCTCAAAGCCGGTGTTCATGCTGATGGCATAGCGCAGCTTCTCCCTCAGGATGCTCTTCTTGCTGTAGTTGGGGAGCTTGAGGAGGTTGAAACACGTGGAGGAGGTCGGGAGGCGCCCGCCCGGCTCCTTCTTGCGGATGGTGAAGAAGCCGCGTAAAACACTGCCCAGGGTGTCCCCTGTGTCCTGCAAGGGCACAGAGCTGTCACCTCCCTCTGCACTCCTGCCACACAGGCACGGCCAACACAAAACTTGGCACTGGGAACACGGAGAGCCAAAGTCCAAAGCTCAGTTTCCCACCCCTCTCCAAGGAGCTCTGCTTGTAACTCAGTGCCTGGCATGGGCAGGGTGTGCAGGGAGACAGGTGGGACACAGGAGATCCCAAGGAGAAAACAAGCCTGGAGGAACGCGGGGAATCCAGGCAGCTGCTGTGTGTGTGTGCAGCCATGAGCCATGGGGGTAGGGCTGTTCTCAGGTATAGAATCCCAGAAGGGTTTGGGTTGGAAGGAATCTTAAAGTTCATCCAGTTCCTCCCCCTGCCATGGGCAGGGACACTTCCACTGTCCCACATTGCTCCAAGTCCCAGCCAGCCTGGCTTGGGACCCTTCCAGGGATGGAGCAGCCACAGCTTCTCTGGCCACTGTGTGCCAGGGCCTCACCAGCCTCCCAGGGAAGAACTTCTCCCTGATATCTAATCCTAACATCTCATCTTCCCATGTTAAGGGTTTCCAGGTCAGATGGAGGGGAGGAAGCTGGGCAGGGAATTCCCAAGCCCTGAGAGCAGGATGCCTACCTGGTCATCAGACACTTCCACACAGCGGATGGAGAAAGGAGGCTTGAGGTAGGCAAAGCCCAGAAGTGGAGGCCTGGAGCAGCTGGTGACAAACTGAAAAGTGCCACATGGTGATGACGGGAGCAGCACAGGGCAGAACAGCCACACAGTGACACAGTGCCAGCATTGCTGAGACTGGCACTGAGCACCCCCCACTATGTGTCTGACAGCCTTTGGGAAGTGCCACCTCTGCAGGGCCATTCATGGTGACACCAGAGCATCCTCAGAGCTCTGCTGGGCACTTCCAGGTGTCAGGAACTCTGGTGCCCCTTCAGAAAGCACCCAGGTAACTGCAGAACAGCCCTGGCCCCACCATCCCAGATCCCAGAGGGGCAGGAATGGCTCCTCACTCACCTTGAGGAACATGGCTCTCTCCTCAGGGCTGAAGTCGTTGGCCAGGATGTCCCAGAGCCAGATGATGACACGGTGACTGCCATGGAAGCCCCCGTAGTACACCGTGTATTTCCTGGGGAGGCAAAGGCTCTGACAGGCCTGGCACTGCAGCAGGAGGGGCACAAGTGCTGGAAGGATCACTTGGGTGGGATGGTTTGAGTTGGAAGAGACCTCAAAGCTCATCTTGTTGCACTCCCTGCCATGGGCAGCACAAATTCCAGCAGCCCAGGTTGCTCCAAGCCCTGTCCAACACCTGTCACAGGTCAGGGTTCACTGCTGACACTGAACCCCCAGCACTTCCTGGGCACTTGATCAGAGGAAAGGGAACAGCAGAGAGGAATTCTGCTCCCAGGAACCAATGGAAGGAAGGACCCATCCCAAATCAGCCTTAAGGAACACGTTCCAAAGCTCTGCTCCCATCTGCTCCTCACGAACCAAGCAGGAGCAGCAGAAACTGTGGACAAATCATTGTCCTGCCACCTCCCAGGAGCTCTGCAAGGGGCAGGCTCAGCTCCCAGGCCACATGAGAGAAGCCCAGCAGCCCCAGCTGTCACTTACTTCAGGTCCTCGAGGTCGATCTCGGCGTTGTCCCCGGAGATGAGGCGCTGCAGCTCCGGCGCAGAAAACATCCGGATCCACTCGGGCTTGATGATGGACCTGAAGCCGCTGATGAGAGCAGCAGTCTGGCTCTTGATCTGGGTGTGCATCCGGAAATGTGCCATCAGGTGGATGTAGCTGATCCTGTGGGACAGGCAGGTGGCACAGGGGACATGGAGCTGCCATGGGTACCCACCGAACTGTCCCTGACGTGTTTCTCCAGCCCCAAAAGGATTGGGACAGCCTGGACAGGGCTGCACTTCCCCCTCCAGGCTCTGCTTTTTATTTAAGCACATGAAGATGTTTCTTTGCTCAGATTTTGCCCTTTTCCCCCTCTGGGACTCTGCTCATTTCTCAGAGCTCCTGCCCAGCTCAGAGACTAATTGGCTTTAATAACCCCTTGATCAACCTTGGCTGGACACAGCTTCAATTCCTTTTAACAGCTCAGCCCTCCAGGCACACCCCTCTGGGTCTGACCAACAGCTCTGCTGCCCCATGGCTAGAGAAACACCACACCAAAACCATGAAGCAGATTCCCACTTTCCTGCAGGATGTGGGAAAGGTGAACTTTTTGTTAGAGGGAGGCTCTTCCTCTTCTCACCTCCAGGCAAAACACCTGAATTTATTGATTCTTCTTCAGCAGCTCCCACCATAATTCCACTGCCTGGGTTTTTTTGGCAAGGTCACCCCAGCATCCCCAGGCAGAGATGTTTCCAGACTGCTGCCACTCCCAACTCCCAATTTGGGTGCAAAAATTTCAAATCTTTGCTGTAAATTATTAGAGCAGCATCCAGAACTTTCAGCTTTTTCCCTGAGCTGACTTGTGACAAGCCAGAGGAAGATCCTTTGAAATGCAAACTCCCTGGTCAGAGCTGGAGAAGGGAAAAGCCTGAAAACATCAGGCTGCAGAGCACAGATCCAGGTGGGATCCAGCTTCCATTTGTCAGGAAAAAGATAACAACCCCCCAGATCACCAGTTCAAACACACATTTGCTTAATAGATATTTCATTCTGCTTTTATGAGCACTGAAGGGGATAGGGAAAAAAAAAAAAAAAAAGGAACAAAAAGGTGGGGTTGGTTTGCAGGCTCTGGAGTTGACATTTCTGATAACGATCTAAAAGCCGGTTATCTGTGAAAACAGCCCCGGGGCTCGGTGTCTCCTCTGATTTCCTGGCTCTAAAGAACGACTGTCGAGTACATTTGAATTCAGCACTGTCTGCTCAGAACACGGTGCTTTATACAACTGCCACATGTTATCATTCTGAGGAGATCTGTCTGCTCCAAGGTGTCTTTGAGCATCTGTGCCCTCTGTGTTCACAACTGTGTGCCTGAATTGCTTTGAATCCATCTGTCTGTATCCATCACCATCATTAAATCCTGCAGAATCTCCCTGACTGGGTGCCTTTGACCTCAGAAGTGCTGTTTCAAGAAGTAAATTGTCAATTTTTATTTTGCAAATCAAATTTAATACAATTTCTGCCGATGAACTGTAACCAGCAAATTCTATTAAGATATTTATGTGCTCCTTCTCCTCCAATCTATCTCAATTCATTCCAGATGCAAGCCCAAGGAGCCAGAATAAAGTATTGTGCAGTGATGACCTTAAAAATCTAATTGCTGTACTTACTTATTTTCATTGGTAACGGGAATGGTCTTCCCTCCAGGAACAAGTTCATGGCAAACCAGCTGAGGGAAGAAATGATTGGATTGCTAATTACTGCCTGGAACCACAATGGAAGGAAATGCCAGCTAAGCTGTTACCTCCACATAAAACATTTATTTTTACAATAAAACAGCGGGATTTAAAATTTAAGTAATAATCCTGCTTCTGCCTTGAACCGGTTTCACTTAACTATTAACAGAGTAATTGAACAGCAGGAATTCCAGCTCTCCCACCAGTGGATCCAGCCCTTCTCCAAGGAAGCCTCCTCTGCAGTCTGATCCATCACTGCTGAACCACACACAAATCAATTCCAAGAGCCCAGGGGGACTGTCACAATCCCAGAATCCAGAAGCTGAGCAAGCTGAGAGCTCAGCCTAACACCACAACCCAAAGATGGCAGAGCCACAGGTCTCATGCAGGAGCTCCTGGAGCCCTGTGCCTCCAGCTGGGCACTCCAGGCAGGAAGGCAGAGAGCCAGGAGGGATTTCCCAGTGCCTGGTGGTCTCCTCCAGTTCAGAGCCAGTGCAGAACCCTCCAGGTGCTGCCTGCAGGGTCACCACTCATCTCTGCCCAAGCTGAGGCAGCACATCCTCATTCCCACTTCACAGAGGCCTCTGTGCCTCGGCTCCAGGTGAATCCCAAGGTCAGACTGAAGCCCAGCACAGGGAATGAGCTCAGCTGTGACACGGCTGTGGCTACAGGGACACAGAGTTCAGTCAGGGTGACCCCACCTGGCTCCTTCAGCACAACCAAAGCACTGGGGAAACAGGAGTGCCTGGGTTATTTTTAACCTCAGTGAACCTTCAGCCTTCAGTGTCTCATTGCTGGGCTCTGTATCCTCCATTTTTCACATGGAAAAACCCTCCAAGCTGAAACCTCAGCCATCCTGAGGCAGCAGCAGGTGCTCCCCATGGAATTAGCAGCACAACACTGCCAGCAAAAGGCATTTTTATCTTCTCTCTCCAGATTTTCCAGCTCTGCACACACAACTTCACAGGGCTCAAGTGCAACCAAGTACCTCCAAGTCTTCCTAAGGGACTCCCAAACAGCTTTTCATTCTCTAGGCCAAGAGATCTCCTGACACACTTGGAGTGTCCCTGACAGAAACATCCAGGTGGGAAGAAAAGGAATTTCTCCCTATTCACAGGTTCTTCTTTTAAGAGGGGAACACCAGTTATGCAGGGGAAGCATTAAATACTATTTCAGCCCTGGCAGTAGAAAAATTAAGGGTCAGAGGGGAACCTTTTCTTGTGGAAAAAGCTGTTCTCTGCCCACAGGTAAATACTGAATCCATGTCTGAGTTCAGGGCAGCTGAGCCAGCCTTCCCTGGTAACGTGAAGAGCACAAAGCAGAGGTAAGGTCCAACAAATCACTGAATAAAAACCTACCTGACCCATCACATCTTCATCATAGGACAGTGTCAAGCCCAGGTCACTGATATCACCATCATAACGCTGGAGAACAACAGGGAGAAGGAAAAAAAGGGATAAAAAGTCAGGGTTCAGCAGCAGAACCACCAGTTACTCCCAGTTTCTAACAGCAGGCAGCACTCAGGGAGGTGAATGAAGGAAAATTATTGCTCCAACCTTAATTGAAGTGAGATTTTTATAGAACTCTGAGTCCAAGGAGGGCAGCTCATCCACGGAGCTGTAGAAGACACTGTGGTGGTGCCCAAGGAGCTGACTCAAAAAGAAGGAAGCAAATGGAACATCCACAACTATTCCCTGTGGACAAGAAGAATGCACAGGTAAGGTCCTGCCACACACTTGTGACTGTGGCATCTCTGGTTACCTGCAAGGCAGATCTTGTGATGTGGAATAAATGTGGAACAAATGCAAAGGGCACTTTGCAAGGCACCAAAATCAGCTACAAACCTCACATCCTCTTCAAATCCATTAATTAGTAAGGTAGGTGCAAAAAGGCACCTGGGGAACTCCACGTGTTCTTTAAAAGAACTGCCTTACATGGTTTTCATCATTTCATCCTCCTTTTTGCCTCATCTCCCTCTGAGGTAGCCACAAATGGATGTTTGTAAGGTGTAACACCAAAAAAACAGGCTGCTGTCCCAGCACCATGAGGAACAATCAAGGCATGACCCAGGTTTTACCTCCAAGATTATTTTTAATACATGCCTGAAGAAATTCCAGCCTGTTCCACTACGAGGATCTTTATCCAAGCCATCTTTCCAAACTCCACCCTTCAATAATAACCCCCCCAAGCAGAACAGATGCCCTCAAAGGCACCATCCCTGACAAGAGCCCAAGCTGGTGCCTCTGGCTCACCTCATACACAGCCTTCCCAAGCATCTTCCCCACAAACTCGAAGAGCTGCAGGTAGTTCTCATGGATGTATGATGTTGGGGATGGATACAGCCTCTCATCACCACTGGTGGTCTGCACAAAGAGACAAGAGATGAGAGCCCAGTGAGCCAGAATGGCTCTGCCTGCACCAGGTCACCTCAGGTGGCACCTGTGTCCTACCTTGAACAGATTTAGTGCAGGGTCAAACACCTTTTTAATGATCTCTTCCAGGAATTCTTTGAAGACTCCATCTTGATCAATACCAGCCTCATCAACCCCCAGATCATTCACAAACTTCACCCTGATCACTCCTTTCATGGCGTTCTGGGAAAGCTGCCGGAGCTGTTCATATCCATCCTACACAGAGCAGAAAATCCAGAGAGAGACATGAAACACCCACCCAGAGATGCAGCAGAGACAGGACACAGGCCCACCACAGAAATCTCCATCTGTCATTGAGTCTTGAGCTCAAAAAAACTGCATTTTCCGAGTCAAAATTCCACGTTTGCAGCAGCCTGAGCTGAACGAGGGTCCAGCATTCTCGTGGAATATCAGTTCTGGGAGTGGGTCCCTCAGCAGTCACAGAGAAGGTAAAACACACCCCCTGGCCTGTTTTAGGGTGCTGCCCCGTGGGCTGGCTGCTGTCCCTCACCTCCAGCATGCGGGAGCGGCGGATGGTGATGTGGGTGACGTGGGGCGACGCCGAGCTCGTCTCCACCAGCCCCAGCTTCTCCTTCTCCTTCGTGACCATGTTCCGGAAAAGCAGCACCCTCTGCAAAAACAAAACAAATGGAAGGCTCGATCCATGGGGATCCTCATCCTGCAGGGGTTTGGGAGGCTCCTGACACACAGAATTGCTGCTGGTTGTCCTGATCCCAGCTATTCCCAGTGGTGCCAACTGTCATCCACTCGTTCCAGGCAGCTGCACACACAGATCACTCCTGTCTCAACACAGAGATCAAGACATTTGAAGGAAATGCACTAGGAAGTGGTGAGGACACAAATCAGTCCTCTGTGAGTGACAGAAATCAGGACACTTAGAGGAAATCTATTGGGGAAGGTGAGGGTGAAGGAGAAGACTTTTATTCAGCTGGCATTTCAAAAGAAGCTTCATGTCACAAAGTGTTCCAGACACGTGTCCCTCCCACCCCAAAGGCCACCCAGGCCATTGATTCCCAGCCTCCACTCTCTGCCCCCATCCAACTCACATTCTTGTGGGGAATGACATGTGGGATGTACTGCAGGAGCAGCTGGGCTCGTTTCTTGTCCTTGTCCAGCTCCTGGAAGAGCACGCTGGGTTTGAGGTCCCTTGACAAAGAGAGGCAGAGATTCAGAGATCCCTGAGAAACACCCAGGTGTGGGAGAGAGGGAACTGGTAGTGATTCCAAAATGACTGAAGTACGAAGAAGACTCAATGTACACACTAAGAAGGTAAAAAGGACCAGGGACACCCAAGCACCACCTAAACCTCCCACCACAGAGAAAAGCAAAACACGAGGGGCATCCTTAACTGCAAACACAGGCAGCAGTTCCCACCTCGATCCCACAGGCAGAATGTCAATAAGAAATCCCAAATCAGGCTCCCCAGAGGATGTGGAGCAGTGGGACAAGGCTGGAGCTGCCCAGGATCCCTGCCCTGGGCCACTCACTTGCGCAGCCAGTGATCCTCGGGAGCGAAGCGCCGGCGACAATCCCGCTCGTACAGCACCATGAGCCAGCCATGGACAGAATGGAACAGCTCCAGGGTCTCCCCTCGGGCATTCTCTGCACAAAAGGAACAAGGCAGCAAAGTCCAGGCACCCTTGGTACCAGCAGGAGCCACACCTTGATAATCACCCCCACAGTAACAGCACTGGGGTGTTTTCCTGACCCGCACGGCCTCTGGAGCGAAGGATTTTGTGCCTCTGGGAAGAGAGATGGCTCTTCTTTAAACAGAGCTAATCAAAGGCATCTCATTTCACATCAGAACTGGACCATCTCAGCTAATTACCCGAGAGTTGAGCTGTACCCAAATTATACCAGCAATGAGATCCACAGCAGATTCTACAGAGACCCAAGCAAGCTGCTCTGCCTGGTCACAGCACTGCCCTGCTCTTGTCCAACACATGGCCCAGCCTTGCTAAACCTCATCTCTGCCAAGAAACAACACGTCCATCATGTCTGTTACACAAATCCTTACTGGAAATAGGGAAGTGCTCTGGATTTGGCACAAAGCATGATCGTGGCATCTGGACATCAAAAGACTGGGACATATTCCCACATTGAAGTGCTTTTTGTGCCAAGGAATAATTAGCAGAAGCTTCAAATTCTAAAAAATTAATGTCATTTGTGGTTCTAACAGCAACATCAACTCAAGCTACTAAAAGCACTCACCTACAATTCCATCCCAGATCATCTTAAACACAAAGGAATTCAGGAAAGAGGAAATGGTCACCAGCTCTTCCAGTTTGAATGAAATCTGCTCTTCGTAGACCTCGATGTCATCCAGAATCCTGTTGGAGCAAACAAATGCAAATGCACAAGTGTAAATTTAATTCCCTGTTGAAATTTTCATAAAGGCACATTATCCTTTAGCAGCAGCTCTTATTTCTATGACAACTGACACCCATGAGGATCTGAAGTCATAAACAACCAAACCTTATTTATGGATTTTGATTGATAGCAGATCCTAACAGAAGATGGAATGAGAGGCTGAGATACAAGCAAAGTCAGTGTTTCAGGCTTAACTGGCTTTTCCATTCCCAAGAAAATTTTTACCTCATTCGAGAGAGAATTGTCTCTAGTGACCAGCAAGGGCAATTTTCCCCCCCCTTTCCTATCTTTTGTGTAGTTTCTTCCCCCCCTCCCAATTTTGTTACCAGCTGGAAGCAGCACACGGCTGAGGGAGAAAAGTCCTTTTGAAGCCCCTTATTTCTCAGCACTCAATCCCAAAAGCTTGCTGCTTTACCCTGCCTACTTATCCTCATGAAAAGACATAAAACCTTAAATATTTCTCTTAAACCTGAAGGAACACAACAGCTCCATGTCACAAACCCAGGGATTCCCATCCATGCACTCAATACCTACGTGATGAGGTGACGAGAACAGTCACAGAAGAGCATCAGCATGGCCAGCAGTCTCTTGGATTCCTCTGTGTCGTTGTTCAAACACTCCAAAAAGAGTTTTAATCCTCCTTGTGGTCCCAGCTCACAGATGAAAGCCCATAATTTCGGTAGCAGGTCATCCAGGTAAGTGAGACCTATGAAAATATAAAATGCACCCAGTAAAGCTCATTCTGCTGCTTGTGAAAGCTCAGAGAGGTGAGACTTGAAGCTGAAAGAGCCTTTTGCAAAGTAGAAGAGGAATATGAGCATCCCATTTGGTTCCCAGGCCTGTCTGCATTAACAGGAGATGGACAATCACCAGGAAAGCACAAAAAAAAAGGCTTTTAATGAGGCATTGTTTGCACATCTTGAACCTTTTCCCCCTAATTCTTTTGCAACTTTGGAAAATAATGAATTCCTGTGATTCCACATCCACCTTAGGGATGAGAACACAACAAGGCTGCACCCATGGTCACCACAAAGCACCCAAAGCTCTGGACTCACTCTCTGTTCTACCCATCAGACCAAAAGAGTGCTGATCTCCTCCTCCACCCCTTCCCAAGACAGGCAATTTGTTCTCAAGATGTATGAAAGCATTCAATTTTCCCACCACAGGAAGATTAATATTGCCAGGCTCCCCAAAAACCCTGACTCAGGCTGAAGGTTGAGAGGCAGTAAGCAAGGTTTCACGAGAGGAAAACTTGCTTTAATTTGTATTCTTGAGAGTTTGTGCTTGGATCAAAGGATGCTGAATGCTATTGATCCCAGGGATGATTCAGGATGGAACAAGCCTTCCCCAGCCAGTCAATAACGTGTTGGCAGTGATAAAACTCCTAACAAATCAACAGAAATAAGAAAATCTCTTTTTTTCTCTCTCTCCACTGGAAAGGATTGGAGCAGCAGGGAGGTGCCCTGACCTGTGAGGATCTGCAGGCGGATCTGGGTCAGGGTGGTCAGGGTGGTTTGGTACAGGACACAGATGCTGCAAACCTTCTGCACCTCGGCAGAGTCCACACGCTTCCCTCCCACCGGCTTCAGGATGTTCCTCACCGAGGCTGACTTCTGGAAAGCTCTCTTGAACAGGTCTGGGGAGAGAAACACAGCAGGAGGTCCACAGGGCAGGGTTAGATGGGATTTTGGGAAGGAATCCTTTTCCCTGGGAGGGTGGGGAGGCTCTGGCACAGGGTGCTCAGAGAAGTTGTGGCTGCTCCATCCCTGGAAGTGTCCCAGGTCAAGCTCGATGGGGCTTGGAGCAACCTGGGATAGTGGAAGGTGTCCCTGCCCATGGCCCCAAATCCCTTCCAACCCAAACCATCCCACATATTCTATAGGACAAGGTGAAAATAGGATGAGCTGTAAGTGCCCTTCCAATCCAAACCACTCGTGATCCATGGTCCTGATTGCAGCAAATAGTGACCACAGGATGCAATGTTATGGGCTAGAAAAGATCAGATTTACAGTAATCTTATCCCAAATCCTTTTCTGCAGGACCACCACACCTTAAAGGTGCAGGATCCAGCTTCACTTTGCTTTCCACATAGGAGGCTAAGCTCTCATCTTCCCTTGGAAGTCTTACGTTTTGCCAAAAGCACTTCAGCTACTTGAGAAAATGATGAAAAGAATCTGCTAAAATAAGCAAATATTTTCCCAGCACCAGAGAAAGAGACTTGCCCCAGGTCACAGAAGCATTCCAAGGAAGAATTACAAATAGGAGGGATCACATCCCCACTTAAGCAGCAGCTGCTGCAAGTAATTATTCAAAGCTTTTGGCTTAAGTGGAAAAGTCAAAGCCCTGCAAGTTTGGGAGAGAGATCTACAGAAACACACACAGAGACAAAAAAAACCCTCAAATCTCTCCAGAACTGACTTTTCATAGGAAGGCTGTTCTGAGGGGAGATTGGCTGTGCTGGCAGCTGAGCTATCTCCTGATTTTCCAGCAGTTTCTTGCTGAGCACATCATTGAAGAGGATCCGGATCATGTGGACTCCCCAGAGGTGCTGCAGCTGCTTGGTCAGCAGGGGCATGGACTCGTTCAGCCTGGAAGACAGAGCAGGGGGACAGGTTAGAAAGCAGCTTGGAATAAAATACCAGGCAGTGATTCTGATCCATTTAGCTCATAATCCAAACTGGAATATGCACCCATCCATGGAATAGTCTGTGCAGGAATGCTACAGTTTATTGTGCAGCTAGAAACTGAAGTATCTGAGAAATTATTCTCACTGTTCATCTCAAAACATAAAATACTTGGCAACATATTAAAAAAAAATAAAAATAAAAGGAGAAACTTCATCATCTCTCCCTGTGAGGTCCTTCCCCACTCACCCATAATCCACAGTCTGTGAGAACCAGCCCAGCACAGGGTGCCAGTGGGTGAGGTTGGATTTCTTCTGGGACACATACTTCTGGCAGTAGGAGAGCATTTGGATGAGCACCCCCACAAAATGAGCTGTTTCCTCCTCCAGCACCTGATCATTCAGGGAGCCCAGGAACACCAGATTGCCTGGAGGAAGGACCAGCACAGCAAGGCTTAAGGAGGAGCAGATGCTGTGGGACAGGGGCTACAGGTGAAGTGAATCCCTTCCCAATGCCACGAGAGGATTTGTGTCAGTAATGATCTCAGAGGCCACCCTGCAGGAAGCCATTTCCAGCACACATCAACCCCTAAGGTGACACGTCCCTTTGGCCACCTTCTACAAACTACCAGAAGCTACAATCCACAGTTATCCCAGAGCCCCTGCTGGTAATCTTGTTACTTTTGCAGAAATGTGAATTTAAATATGCAGCAGCATTTAGGGCCATTTAGGGGAGGGAAATCCAAATCTGCCACACTCCAAGACTTGCTCAGAGTCCAAGTGAAAAGCTGGCAGAGATGATGCATGACATGGACACAAGGACAAATCTCTGGCCATTCCTCCCTTTGCAAAAGTCTTAAACCTTGTTTGTAACATCCCAAAATACACTTATTATTTAAAGTTATCAAAATAACAATTAGAAATGATGAGCTGGAGGCAGCTCTGCCCCATGGGAAAAAAAAAAGATCTGATTCCAGACTCTTTTTCAAACCAAACAGGAATTTTGGAGGTGCTCACCCAGCAGGCAGAGAGTGTGACTGCCCTCCAGGCACACACACACATCCCGGCACTGCGACTCCCGGCTCAGGAACAGGATGAACTTCCGGAACAGACCGTGGGATTCCATCACTGCCAGGCGCTGCAAGACAGCATGGAAGTGCCAGTGAGGCTGGGAAGCAGCACATCCCACACCTCATCTGCCAGCAGCACGTGGAACTGGTTTTTCTTCCCAAATAAAGCAGCAGAGTCAAGGCTGTTGCCTCTCCATGTTTGACACAGAGCTGGGCTAGGAAATGAAACCCCTGGCAGGTGAACAGGTCATGCTGGAGTTGGAGCCAGACCTTTGCAATGATCTGTCTGCAAGAACACAGGATTTGCCCATTTGGCACAAAACCTGCCAGTCTGCACCGAGCAGATTGAATTGGATTAGTGGGCAGCCCACTGGTCACCCCCACAGAGCCTCTGCCACCCAAAAAGGACGATTTTTGGCTTTGGCTCTGTCTATGGTTACAGAAAAGGAAGAGCAAGGACATGAAAAATTCAAGCTGTGGGTCATGTATGCCTTAATTATTTATTTATGTAGGTACTTTAAGGCAGTTCAGCCCATCATCCCACTGGTGTTAATAACTTCTGCATTAGCAATGCAGAGTATTTGTAAGGCTTTCACCACAGAGAATTGAAACTGGCAAAGAGAAAAATGCCAAAGTTCTGTTCCAAGGGCTGATAAAATGGAATATAAGAGGCCTGGTGTGATAATCAGTCCTTTGAGATCACCCACTTACCTCAGGAGTGAGAGTAGCAAGGTGAGTCATTATAGCAGGCACAGACATGACATGGATCAGGAAGGACCTCAGCAGATTGTCTGAGAACTGTGCAGCAACCACAGGGCTACAGAGAGAGAGAGAGAGAGAGAGAGAAACTTCAGAGCTCAACCCAGCCTGGGAAAGCAGCACAGCCTCCAACTGAGCCATGCAGAACTGGATCCTGGCAATTCCCTCAGCAAGAACCACACACACAGGGAATGGGTTGGATGGGAACATAAAGCTCAGCCCATCCCACACCCCTGCCATAGGCAGGGACACCTTCCACTATCCCAGGTTGCTCCAAGGCCTTTCCAACCTGGCTTTGAAGCATCCCAGGGAAAAGATCATTCACTCACACTTTGGTTCTCAGAGCAAGCTCACCCTGAACTGAACTGCACCCTCAAATTTAGGCTCACAGTAATTCCCAACTTAAAGCCACTCTAATGTGAAGAAAGATGACAGCAAAGTGAGCCATTTGCCTAAAGCAGCTTCTTCCTCAGGGTGATATTCTCAGTGGCACAAAAACACTGAAAAAATGAGAAGTATTAAAAAAAAGAACATAAAAAAGACGAGTTTGGCTGCAAATCCCCCCAAGCAGCTCCAGCTGACTCACCGCAAGGCAAGGGAGAAGATGGCAGTTAAGGAACCTTTGGAAAGGGAAGGTCTGGATCTTGCCAAGCCATTAGTTAGCAAAATCTGGGATGAAAAAAGAAATAAAAATATAAAAACCCTGTAGTAGTCAGAACAACAACAAAAAAATACTACTACTCCTGAAAGACATCAAGGTTATTTAATGCAGAGAAAAAGAGCAGCCTAAAATCCAGTTCTTACAAGTTATTTGGAAGAACTAGAAGGGTTTCAGGTTAATAATGGCAGAAGAGAGATACTGCTTTAAAAATTAACAGGCAAAGCTCAGAGTTTGGTAATGTAATTCTTATTTAAAAGATTCATTACATCAGTTCCCTTCCCCAGCATAGCAGCAAACAAACCCAAGCAATCCAATGTGGCAGCTGCAAAGTTTGGCAAAATTATGTGGGACTTATCCCTGTCCAACTCGTGATGAGGTGATTAAGCAAGATTTAGGTTTAGGACAGAAGGAGAAGAGTGCATTTGGTCTCAGGTGGGGACACCTTGCTTTACTTGAGAAACTTGAGAGATCTTTGCTTAAGAAAAATTTAATCATGCACAAATCAACAGCAGCTCCTCCCTGAGACCCCAGCACAGATGCAAAGAGCTGCTCAGGAGAGGGGCACAGGCAGGGCTGGGGCTGGTTTGGGTAAAGCTGGGACTGTGGCAGCTCACACTGACCTGCAGCACGGAGTAGAAGCCCTTCTGGTTCAGGTGGCCCATGATGTTGGCACAGATGTGGTTCATGGCAGGTCTCAGGGTCTCACCTTTGGGGTAAAGCACTGATGTCACTGCAACAGCACCACAGCCCCACTCTGACCCCCCCTCACACAAAGGTTTGTCACTGCCCAAGCACTCCTGGCACGAAGTCCTTGTCCTTCTACACAAACCCATCATTCCAGCAGCATTTCACACTGTATTGTTTAGGCTGTAGAGTCTCATTTCCTCCCACTACTTGTCTGCCTTTGCTACATATATTTCCTACAAAACCCCAGAGCTAAGAGCACATTCCCTTAACCTCTGAACACTTCTTGTGTGGGGTTTTTTGGTATGTTTTAAAAATGCTTTAACAACTGTTGGTGTCCTAAGGGAAACAGCCTAATCCCAAGGGGAACAGTCTAATCCTAAGGGAATCCTTTTGTGCAAGGAGCAGAATGAATCTTTGTGGCAAACAAGGTGCAGAAATGGAATCCCAGAATGGCGTGGGTTGGAAGGAATGTTAAGGATCATCCCATTCCACCCTTGCCAAGGGCAGGGACACCTCCCACTGCCCCAGGTTGCTTCAAACCCTCTCCAACCCGGCCTTAGACACTTCCAGGGATCCAGGGGCAGCCACAGCTTCTCTGGAACTTGTGGCAGAGCATTCAGGAGATTTCAACACCAAGTCCTAAATCAGTGGCTTAAAGACTTTTTAACCCACCAACCTTTTCCCCGGAGGATTTTCCAGGTGGAAGTGTCTGTGAAGGTGACCAGCATTGTGAGGTGTAAGTTCACCAGTCTGGAGTCCTGCAGGATGTCAGGCTGGGATAACAAAGAGCAGAATTAACAAATCCACTGAGCCTTATGCCACCTGCCAAATGCAAGGAGAGAAAACACAAGAATAGTCCTTACCTTGAGCTGCTTGAGGAATTCACAGCAGAACCACAGGATGTCTTTGATCTGTTTGATCCAGAGGAGTGTGAGGTCCTTGGAGAGTGCCAGTGACACGTACCACACCTGAGCAAGGGGGGATGCACAGAGGGATCAGGGTTTGTGCTACTGCTGGGCAGAGTTGGGGAACTGAACCCAGCAGTGGGACCAAGATTCTCCTCTCCACAAATTCTCTGGTCAAAGCACATCACCCACCCCAAAAACCAAGTGTCCTTTAACTCCTGTGGCTGCACAGAGCAAAAATATCCCAGGAGTACTAAAGAACTTGTCCAGACTTTCCCTGTGCAATCTCCACAGTGCTCAAGGGCTTCTGAAATCTAAAAATTACATATTACCAAAGTAAATCCCCACACAGAGAGTTCAAAACAACCACCAAGCCCTCCCCACTCCAAACCAACCCCCCTGCTGACCTTGGGCTCGTTCTCCACATCCATGCTGTTCAGGATACAACGGCACAGCTTTTCAAACCTCTGGGAAAATCCAAAGATGGGATTAATTCTAACTACAGGAAGTGCTGTTCTGGAAAAGTACAAGGAACAGCTCAGCAGAGGGAGGAAGATCTCTCTGTCTCAAATCAGGAAATGTTCCCAGCACATTCCCTACAGGAATCCTGATGGCTCCTTCCCTGGGAGCACACACATCATGCTGCTGCTGCTGCTGTGCAGAATTTCCTCCTTGGGAAAACAGGGCTTTTTTGGATACAGCAAACTGCATTTGAACACAGATTTCCACAGGACAAAGATTAAAAAATCCCTCACTGCTGCTGCCATTGGAACACAGCTTTCCATTTTGCAGCTGGTTTCCTTCCAGTCAGCCCTCACAGCTTCCTGGGATCATCATTTCAGGGCTTCATTCTGAACCCATAAGTTCAGGGCATGATGAGAAAAGCTGCTGGGGGTACAAACAGCCTTCCCTGTGCCAGCACAGATCTCTGGGAGCTGTCCCAATGTACCTGCCTGGGGAACTGGGCTGTGCCAAAATCCCCAAGCACTGCTCAGCTCCTGCAGCTGGCACGTTCACCAGGAAAAAAATCCATTAAAGGATGCCTCGAATACAGAACCACTGGTGAAAAATTCAAGACTTCTCCTGTTTCAATCCTACAGGCAGATCCCTTCAGGAAGGGCCAGGAGACAGACAGAACATCTCTGAAGACAAAATACATTGCAAGAACCTCCAAGATCACTGGGGAAGGAATGAAACATTTAACCTGTCCCCAAAACCACAGCAGGATGTTAGGGCAGTGTCCTCACCTCTTTGTCCTCCTTGGGATTGAACACAAACAGCAGCTTCCTGGCAATTCTGAACACAGACAGGGCACTTCTTTTATTTGAGCCACATTCATTTGTCCCAAAGAAATCCTCCACCTCTTTCCTACCCAACAGGGAAAAACGTGGAGTTAAAAAGCAATCACAAAGCAAGGAATTCCTTCCCTGAAGGGGCCCACATTAAAGATGAAGAGGAACTTTTTACAAAGGTCTGGAATGACAGGAAAAAGAGGAATGGACTCAAACTGACACAGGAAAGGGTTAGATGGGATATTGGGAAGAAATCCTTCCCTGTAGGGTAGAAGAAGTTGTGGCTGCCTCATCCCTGGATGTGTCCAAGACCAGGCTGGAGCAAGCAGCCCATGGCAGAAGTTTGGAATGAGATGAGCTTTAAGGTCCCTTCCAAACCAACCCATCCCATGATCCCATGAATCCCACAGACCTGATCTCCCTCTGCAGGCGGCATCGACACAGGAACCTCCTGACCAGAGCCTGGAGCTGCACTGCAGCTCTCTCCCTCTCCTTCAGCTCCCGCCGCTCCTCCCGCGCCTGCCGGGCCTTGTCCAGGAACTGGGCCCTGGAGGATTGGCTGGCACTGAACATGGCTGGAACCTCTCAGGGAGCAAAGGATGCTCACAGCAAACACCTGGGAAACCAGAGCAGAGTGGAAAAAACATCCAGAGAAGGGCAGTTCTCAGCTCTCTGCAGGGGAGGGGAGAATCCGACAGCAGAGAAAAAAAGTGGGAATAAAAAAAGCCCCCAGTGACTGTCACGGGGCTGCAGCAGGGACACAAAAACACTGGCAGGGAATCCTTCCAGCACAACCCACAGCCTGCTGCAGGCTGGGAGATTTTAAGTGGAAAAATAAACAAACCAGTGGTTTTGACACTGTGCTCTACTCCCTGCACTCCACTTCTCCTCTCCAGCCTCTGTTCTTTCCTTGGTAACAGATAAGAACAACTCCCCAGCCAGGGACAGGAGGCAAAGGGCACAAGGGACATTGATTTATTGCCATTCACTAACTAAATTACCCAGGGTCAACCAGAGCTTTATAAATAGCAACAAGGAACTCACCTGAGAGGTCACTTCTTCAAAGGAAGTATGTGATGCTCATTTACACACGCACATGATCCTCATCCAGAGGCTTCGGGCAGCTCCTGCATGGACAAGCACATTCCCTGCGGCTCATTTGGGGGTCTAGACTTTCCCTCTGCAGTTCCGAGCCCTTTAGACCCGATTTACATCTCGCTGCACCCGTAAGGAAAGCGGTAAGTGGGAGGAGAAGCAGCACCGCGGCTCGGCGGCGGTCACCAGCACAGGCAGCTGGGGGGGAGGGATAACTCCATGTGTGACAGCACAGAAGGACAAAGCGAACCAGGACCGGAGCAGGTGCCACCTCTGAGAGCCTCCCACAGCCCTCGAGCTGGGCTGCAGCTCCCAGGACTCACCCAAGGCACCAGCAGAAGCAGCCACAGAATCCCCTCAGCCCCTCTCCCAGCCCCCGCATCCCCCGTTGCAACTCCCGGGCCCAGGCTCTCACCGCGCCGCTCACCCCGCCGGGCCCCAGCAGCCTCCCCGCAGCCCCCAGGCGCTCACCCTCGTCCCGGCAGACACCGGGCCGGCCGGGCCGGGCCGAGCGGCCCCGGAACCGCCCGGTCCTTCCCGGTTCCCCCGCCCAGGCCGCGGCCGCAGCCCCCTCCTCGCAGCCGTGTCCGCACTCCCCCGTCCGGCCGCCAACCCGCCCCGCCGCTGCCGTTCCGCCGGTGTGCTCACCGGCTCGGCGCAGGGAGAACAGCCAGCCCTACGTCCCGCTGATATCGAGAAGGTCGGGCCGAGCCGGGTTGAAGCGGGCCAGGTCAGACCCAGCCCAGCCCGTGAAGCGGCAGCGCAGCGCGGCAGCAGCCAGGGGAGCCCCGCGGGCCATCGGACGGGTTTGGGGGCGCACCCGGGCGGGGCCGGAAGCGAGCGAGGGGCGGAAGTTCCCGCCCGGCGCTCCCGCTCGCTCGGTCCGAGGGGCTGCGGCGCTGTTCATGGTGAGCGGGGAAAGGGCGGCTCGGGGCACCGGGGGACGGGCCTGGAGGGCGGGGGTGAGCTCCGGCCATCGCGGGGGAGGAGGGGCTGGAGGGGCGGGGGGCTGATGGGGAACGGGTGAATGGGGAGGGGACTGAGAGGGGCTCCGGGCCTTAGCGGGTGTGGGGAAGCTGAGGGGGCTCAGAGGGGGCTCCGGCCCTCGGTGGGGGGGTGCTGAGGGACTTTGAGTCGGGGGCTTAGGGCGGCTTTGGGCCATGGGAGGGTAACTGAGAGAGGCGGAGTGCGGGTATCGGTCCTGCCCGGGGATGCGTGCGGTGGTCGCTGTCATAGGGAGGGGCTGGGCTGAGATTTTGGGGGTTCGGCCCCCAAGAGGGTGCGGGTGTTGAGGAGTGGCAGTCTCCAGGGAAGGGCTGGGGGCTTGATCCAGCCCCGAGGTCGGAGAGAGGGGTCCCGGGGGGAGTCTGAGCCCCGGGAGCCGCGGTGGTCGCGCTCTGGTTTGTGCGTGTCCGGTGCCCAGCGAGCCCCTTGGCCTGGGCCAGTGGTTTGGGGAGGGCAGGGCTGGGATTTGGGGTGCGCTGTAGGCTCGATCCCCTCTGGAATCTCGTTCCTGGTGTTCCGGTAGCAGAGGGAGCTGGAACATGAGCTGAGGTTGCTGCCTGTGCATCCCAGAGATGATGGGAGCCTCTCTAGGCCATTTCTGCCCCTCCTGCTCCCTCTCCTGTGCCGCACGACTCCGGCTCCTTTGGGAGTTGCATGGCAGTGAAGCAAAAATCCTTGGATTCAGCTCATCCTAGAGCCGTGAGTGCTGGAGGAGCAGGGATGGAGGGGGTTAATTATCCCACCCTATCCCATCCTGAAAGAAAACAGAACCACAGAGGCTCCCAGCGATTAAGGATTTAGCGGCTCTGGGGGCATTTGTGGTGCTGAGCCACCGTGTGCCTGTGCCAGTGTGACTCGGTGACAGGGAGGTGACAGGAATGTGGCTGGAGGCTGCTCTGTCCGGCTGGATTTTGGTGCTCTGAGCAGTGTGGGAGGGCAGGGAAGAGCAGGAAAAGCTCGTGTGTGCTCTCCCTGTTTGCTCCAAGGGAAAAAGCCTTGAAAACCTGTGGGTATTGTGCGTTTTAGCACTTGGGAATCTGTTGATTTCTGCATTTGGACTCACAGGAATCATCTGCACCACTTGTGTGTGGTGGGAATTGCCCAATTCCGTCCCAGATCATTGATGGAGTAAGAGCTTTAAGCTGTCGGAGTTGTGTAAGAAATGAAAGCAGTTACTGTGGTAAAGCATTGGCTTTGCAGTGCAAACCCTGCTCAGCATTCCCAGGGTTTCACCCAGGGAAAAAAAAAAATTGGGGGCTGTGTCCAGAAACGTCCTTCAGTTCTTGACATTGAAACATTTAAAACACTTGAGAACTTCACACAAAGAGCCGGGAGGAGATGAGGTGTGAAACACCCAGTAGGAACAGGGGTGTCATACTGCCAGGGTGGGAGCTGCTCTCCTTGAGCTGGGAATTGCACTCTTGAGTTAGAAACTGCTCTCCTTGAGCTGGGAGCTGCTCCCTTGAGCTGGTAATTGCTCTCTTGAACTAGGAGCTCCTTCCTTGAGCTGGGAGCTGCTCCCTTGAGCTGGGAATTGCACTCTTGAGTTAGAAACTGCCCTTTTTGAGCTGGGAGCTGCTTCCTTGAGCTGGGAATTGCTCTCTTGAAGTGCGAGCTGCTCCCTTGGGCTGGTAATTGCTCTCGTGAACTAGGAACTCCTTCCTTGAGCTGGGAAGTCCTTCCTTGAGCTGGGAGCTGCTCTCCTGAGCTGGGAGCTGCTCTCCTGAGCTGGAAACCCCTTTCCTTGCAGGAAGAGATGTCGGGAGAGAGCGTGGTGAGCTCAGCAGTGCCGGCGGCCGCGACACGCACAACGTCCTTCAAGGGGAGCAGCCCCAGCTCCAAGTACGTGAAGCTGAACGTGGGGGGGGCCCTGTACTACACCACCATGCAGACCCTGACCAAGCAGGACACCATGCTCAAGGCCATGTTCAGCGGGCGTATGGAGGTGCTCACAGACAGTGAAGGTAAGATCGGGGTGCTCCCGGTGCCCTCTGTGTCCTTACTGGGCAGGGAAAGGCACAGAGGTCCTGCAAAGCTCAGAGAAGCTTCTGTTTGTAGGGTTGGATGGATGGAGGATCTCTCCTGCAATTGAGAGTTGGGATTGTGGGTTTGGGGTGATCTAATTGTGGCCTTTCAGTACCTGAAGGAGCCACAGGAATGTTTATAAGGTCCTGGAGTGGCAGGACAAGAGAATAGGTTTGGATTGGATATTGGGAAGAAGTCTTTCCATGTGTGGGTGGTGAGGCCCTGGCACAGGGTGCCCAGAGAAGCTGTGGCTGTCCCGTCCCTGGAAGTGTCCCAGGCCAGGTTGGACAGAGCTTGGAGCAACCTGGGATAGTAGAAAGTGTCCCTGCTCATGGCAAGAAGTGAATTAAATAGTCTTCAAGGTCCCTCCCAACCCAAACCATGCTGTTGTTCCATGATTATACAGCTGGGAAAAATGTGCAACAAAAGACAAGGATGACCTGAGTGGTTTCCTGAACAGAACTAAGAAGTGCCAAAGCTCCTGTCAGGCACCTGGAACATCTTTTCCTTTCAGAATACTGGCACTAAAGTTCTGAAGTCCATGGGAGGAGGTGGGGATAGTGATTAGGAATCCTTGAGTTGGGACATGTGTGACCCCTTGGAAGCTCAGAATGCCATTCCCTCCTCTTGTCTCTTTGCTTATAAATAAAATATAAAACATGCTCTGAACATAGGTATTAATGAGCTAAAAGCTGATTTTTTTAAATGAAACAATTTTCTTGTGGGGCTGTTGACAGCTGATTTCCCTCAAACAGAACCAGTTACAGAATTTTCAGAAAATTTGGAATTTTATCTCTATGTTCCCATGTTTTGGTTGTGCCAGAGTTTAATTTGAAGCTCAGCTTTATTTTCAGTCTGATATTTTACTCATAACAATATTTGAGGACCTTTGTCTTTAACAACAGCCTCTGCAAAGCTGAGCCTGGAGGTTCAAACACTTCCTTTGGGATTAGTTAATTATTATTTGAAAATTTTGTTTGAATTTGCTGAAAATAGAGAAAATACAGTACAGGGTGAGGTGGGTTGGACTGAGTATTGAGTGCTTTAAAATAGTCTGTTTAGAGATTTATGATAAGCTTTCCTGAGATAAAAGGAAGTAGATTTGAAGGAAAAAATTTAAAAATACAGCCTGATTAGCTGAATATTCCTGATTTAGCCAGAAGTCTTTATATTTAAGCTGGGGAAAACAAAGCTGTGTTGTTCCCAGGTGTAATCCCAGACCAGGATAAAGCAGGAATGTGGATGCTGTGATTTGAGGCTCTGGATCAAAGAGGCTCTGGGATACTTATCCTGGATACAGACCATGGAGGTTGCATAACAAAAGTCAGTCTGTGGGTCAGATTTTGAAAAAAAACTGTCAAATGAGAATCAACACCGGATCAAATTTGGGGAAAAAAAACCACTGTCAAATGGGAATCAACACCTTGACTGGGAACACTGGGAGGAGTGGAAATGTTGTGAAAATGTTGTGAACCCTCTGCCTTTGCTAAACTTGAGGTGGATCTTCCTGTCCCTCCCTGAAGCTGCTTCGCTGAATTTGATAATTCCAGACTTCCCATGGTTGGAAATGGATTGGAAATTCCAAATTCATTTTGGAAACTCACCCTGGCATGATCCCAGTGTCCTGGGCAGGTACAGGAGGGCTGGGACATCCCATTTGCAGGGCTCAGAGGTCCTCTAAGTGCAGGTGCTCTTTGCACCCCAAATCTGAGGATAACTGGAGTTTCTCCCCCTAAAATACCGTGTTTGGGACGTAAAATCCCAAGTTTGTTTTGCTGTGACTCCCACAGTGTCTGTGTGAGATTGTTCCATGGAACCAGTTTGTGTTTTAAGAGGAATTTGATACTTCCTGTATGTTGTAACACAGACACTCCCATTGCAGCAGTTCTTGCTTTATCTCCCCTTGCCTGGAAACTGGGACAATAGCACTGGGGCTGCTAAAGGAAACATTTCTTATCTGGAATTCTTCAAAATCCTCCTCACACCCAAAACCTGGCACCAAATAAAATGTTTCTTAGCAAAAGAAACCAGGCTTGAGGAGCAAGTGGAAGGAGTTGGGTTTAACCAGTCTGGAATGTGGCACACGGGGTCCTGCTCTGTGTCTGGGATTCAGATCCCAGCTCTTCCTCCCAGCTGAACAATTCCAACCTGCTGCTCCTCAGGCTGGAGGAGAAAATCTGGGTTTCTCTGGCTGTGGGTGGCAATAATTGTTTTCAGCTTAGAAATTATTGATGAACTGTGCAAATCAGCATATTTGGAACATTTTCTTTGGATGATAATGAGCAGGGAGAAGGATGTGAGTTTTCCAGGTGCATCCACCCATTTCCAATTCTCTTTTTTTTCCTGTGTCCCTGTTGTTGTTGATGGGGGAGCTGTTCCTGGTCCAGCTGCTGATAAGAGAGTGGAGCCTCAGGCAGTGTCCAGTGTCAGGCTCCTGTTTCACCTGCCAGGGCTTGGTTGGAAAATGTCTGGTTTTAGCTGGAGTGTTTGGATCCTGTCCCTGAGAATTCCTGTTAGACAAAGATGAATTTCCTAAAGGTGTGAGGTGTCCGTGGACAAAGGCAGTGAGGGGAGGGAGGGTTCTGCCCCTCTGCCCAGGTGAGACCCCACCTGCAGAGCTGCCCCAGCACAGCAAGAGCCTGGAGCTGCTGGAGAGTCCAGAGGTGACACCAGGATGAGCAGAGGGATGGAGCAGCTCTGCTAGGAGGAAAGGCTGGGAGAGCTGGGATTGTTCACCTGGAGAAGGGAAGGCTCTGGAGTGACCCAAGTGTGGCTTCCAGGGCCTGAAGAAGATGACAAAAAGATTGGAAAGGATTATTTGCAAAGGCCTGGAGTGACAGGACAAGTTGGGATGGCTTCAAATTGCCAAAGGGCAGGAATAGATGGGATATTGGGAAGAAATCCACCCTGTGAGGGTGGTGAGGTGCTGGAATGGAATTCCCAGAGAGGTTTCCCCATCCCTGGAAGTGCCCAAGACCAGGTTGGATGGGGCTTGGAGCAACCTGGGACAGTGGAAGATGGCCCTGCCCATGGCAGGGGGTTGGAACTGGATAAACTTTCAAGTTCCCTTCCAACCCAAGCCATTCCATGATTCTGTGTCCCTTCCTAAATGGATCACAGGATGTTTTTGAAACACTGCAATTAAAAAATAGCTCTAAAAGACTTCAGCCCACTTGTTGGCTCTGCTGTGGCCAAGTGGCAGCAGGGTCACTTCCCTGTGACTCATCTCCTTTGGGCTGTTTGGGGGGGAGCAGAAGAGTTTTTAATGCTCTTTTAGTGGTCACTCAGATTTTGCAATGCTACTGAAGTGTTTTCTCATCCCCACATGAAAATGAGCAATTCTGCTTCAGTTTCACCATCTATAAACATGAAGTTGCAGGAGATTTTTGCAGCCTACGAGGAATCACAGAAGAGTTTGGGGATGGTAATTCTGCTCTCAGCTGGCCCTTTACCTTTCTGTGTGCTCCAGTGAGCTTGGGAAGCAGCTGCATTTGTGGAATATAGATGTCTTGGTTTGTTACCGTGGCTTGTGCTTCCTCTTCATCACAGAATCCCAGAATGGTTTGGGTCAGAAAGGACTTTACAGCTCACCTTGTTGCACCCCTGCCACGGGCAGAGACACCTTCCCCCGAATCTCCCATTAAAATGGGATTTCTTGCTTTCCATATTCTGCACTGCCAAATGGGCTTTTCTCCTGCTCTAGTTGGATTAGCCATTAGCTTGGATCAGTCCTTTGTTCCATCGTTTCTGTCTCTAGTTTGTTGTTCCAGGTTGTAAAATCACACTTGGTGCACACTTTGTGTTGTCTGTGGACAGCAGGATTGAGGGAGCTGGGAAGCCTGGAGTGAGCTGCTGCAGAGTGTCTCCTTTTCCCTCAGAAAGGGCCATGTTCCCTTTCCAGATTGAACCAAATGTTCAGACTTTTCCTTGTAATTCCATTCATGCAGAACACACAGGGGCTGCTTTAACCTACTTTCCTTATTTGTCCAAAATATGACTCCTTCCCCACAAGCGTTTCCTCGCTGCATTCCTGAGCCTCAGCCTGTGAGAGTGGCCATCTGTTCACTCAGGGAAACTCCAGCCTTAGCACTGCCTGACTTTTCCAGGGTCCAGCCTGATGCCAGCAGCGAGAGGTGAAATGTGGATCCTGCACTCCCAGCTTTGGTTGTAACTCTTTTCTTTCTTGAAGAACAGAAGGCTCCAGGGAGACCTTGGAGCATTTTGCAGTGCCTAGAGGGACTCCAGGAGAGCTAGAAAGGGACTTTGGACAAGGGCATGGAGGGACAAGGCAAGGGGGAATGGCTTCCCACTGCCAGAGGGCAGGGTTAGATGTGATATTGGGAAGAAATCCTTCCCTGTGAGGGTGGGGAGGCCCTGGCAGAGATTGCCCAGAGAAGCTGTGGCTGCCCTGGATCCCTGGAAGTGTCCAAGGCCAGGTTGGATGGGGCTTGGAGCAACCTGGGCTAGTGGAAGGTGTCCTGTCCATGGCAGGGGTGGGACTGGATGATCTTTAAGTTCCCTTCCAACCCAAACCATTCCACAATTTTCTTCCCAACCTCCAGCTGTGCCGTGCTCTGCTCACATTCCCCATTCCATCTTCACACTCCCATCACGTCCTTCACCAGATTGCTCTGGCAAGGCCTTTTACCACATTTAACTCAGCTTGTCCTTCCTGTGGCCTTGCTGTGTCCCCAGGCTGGATCCTGATCGATCGCTGTGGGAAGCACTTTGGGACAATCCTGAACTACCTGCGGGACGGGGCCGTGCCGCTCCCCGAGAGCCGCCGGGAGATCGAGGAGCTGCTGGCTGAGGCCAAGTACTACCTGGTGCAGGGGCTGGTGGATGAGTGCCAGGCAGCCCTGCAGGTGGGCATGGGGCTCAGGGGGCAGCTGGGGGTGGGCAGCACTATCTGGGCAGAGCAGGATTTTCTTCTGGTCTTCGTGGGATGATTTAGGAGGCTGGGATGGAAGTTGGAATAGTTTGTGTTGCCATCTGCTGGAATCTGGTCACATCTAGGAAAAGCAGCTTCTTCCCAGAGCTGCTGGGAGTCCTGTTGTGTTCTTTGTTATGCTCTGAGGTTCCCACCTTGGGTTCGATGCCACTGTCACTGATGTCCTGAGAGAAGCCCCATTTGTGATCCTGCTGTTTAACTGGACACAGGACATTCAGTGGTGGGGAGCAGGAATGGACACCTCTGGTGCTTCCAGAAGAGTGGTGCCTGACCAGCCACAGCCCAGAAACCACCAGAGGGACAGACTGGACACTGACCCCTCAGCAGAGACCATTCCCAGGAAGTGTGGGTGTGCCCTGGGATCTCTTGTCACTCAGCTGCTCTTTGGTTCTTGCTCCCACAGAACAAGGATGCATACGAGCCCTTCTGCAAGGTCCCGGTGATCACCTCCTCCAAGGAGGAGCAGAAGCTGATTGCAACCTCCAACAAGGTGAGAGGGACTGGGATGTGCCATGGGGAGAGCTGGGGGTGTCCAGCCTGGAGAGAAGGCTTTGGGGAGACCTCAGAGCTCCTTCCAGTGTCTCAAGGGGCTCCAAGAGAACTGGAGAGCTGGACAAGGGATGGGGTGATGCCTTTAAGCTAGAGAAGGGCAGTGTTAAATGAGATATTAGGAAAAAATTCTTCCCTGAGAGGGTGGTGAGGCCCTGGCTCAGGGTGCCCAGAGAAGCTGTGGCTGCTCCATCCCTAGAAGTGCCCAAGGCCAGGGCTTGGAGCAACCTGGAATAGTGGGAGGTGTCCCTGCACATGGCAGGGGTTGCTGATAAGACAGAGGGAAGATAAGAATAGATGAGGATCTATTCCAGAAGGGGTCAGGAGGGATTGCAGCCCCATTGCCAACCTGTGCATCACAGATTTGCAGCAACAGCAGTAAGACCACCAAAATCCCACTGGGAATTTGTCATTGCAGCTTCTCTGTGGGGCCGTGGGCTGAGCTGAGATTTCAGCTCTGGCTGTGCTCCCTGGAACTCATCTGTGCTTTGTTTCTTACAGCCAGCTGTGAAGCTGCTCTATAACAGAAGCAACAACAAATATTCCTACACCAGGTAAGTGACTTCAGCTGGAATTGTTGGAAGTTTTTCATAGACTAAAATCCACTATAAAAGTTTCATTTTTCTTCCCCCAGACCTGATGACAGATTGGTGTTGGCAGGCACTCCATTATTTCCCAATTAATTTCAAGCTGGAGTCAGAAGAGAGTCTGCTGCCATCCATGGAAGGCTGAGCCTGTGCTATTTCTGTGCCAGAGGAGTTCCTCTAATCCTTAGGTGCAGCTGGCAGAGGCTCCTGGCCAAGTGCTGTCTGCATTCCCATGTATTGCAGTGTGGTAGTTGAATGCAGGAAGCTCAATGAGTGGTGAAATCATCAAGCTGGGGGCCTTGTCTTCTTTCTCTTATTTCATGATATAACATGTGCCCATCCAGACTGCTGAGCTCAGGAATGGTTTGATTTGGCTGATAGGATTTTGCACCTGGGTGAAATGGCCTTAGACAGTTGTTCTGAAATAATAATTAATTTCTTGGGTTTGCCCCATCCCTGGAAGTGTCCAAGGCTGGATGGGGCTTGGAGCAGCCTGGGCTAGTGGAAGGTGTCCCTGCCCATGGTACAGGGTGGCACTGGATGGGCTTTAAGGATCCCTCCAACCCTAACCAAGCTGGGATTCTGTGACACAGGAATCTGAGATCTCAGGGCTGTCAATGCTCACTGCTCCCACTCTTCCCATGTGCTCTGTAAATTCCTGCTGCTGCCTCCATTCCCACAGCAACTCTGATGACAACATGCTGAAGAACATCGAGCTCTTTGACAAGCTGTCCCTGAGGTTCAACGGGAGGGTGCTGTTCATCAAGGACGTCATTGGGGATGAGATCTGCTGCTGGTCCTTCTACGGGCAGGGCCGCAAGATCGCCGAGGTCTGCTGCACCTCCATCGTTTATGCCACAGAGAAAAAGCAGACCAAGGTACAGGAAAACTGGGAATGCTCCAGCCTGGAGCCCTGACAGCTGAACAGGCTGGCACTTTACCGTTGTTTAGCACCTCTGGAGGGTCTGGAGCTCATCCTGGGGGTACAGCAGGAGCTGCCTGCTCAGGACAAGGTAGCACTGGGCGGTTGGGATATTCCATAATGCACTGTGATATTCCATAATGCTCAGTCCAGCTCTGTCTTCAGACAAACTTGTGCATTTAATGGGTTTGGGAATTGCAAGTAGATGATCTAGGGTTGGAACTAAAGTGTCTTTAAGGTCCCAACCCAAACCATTCCATGGTTGTACACCCCCATGTGAGGAGGGATCCAGCAATGGCACACACCTTCCCTGTATTCTTCCCTTTCCCGAGGGGGGATCTGCCTGGTTCTGGTAAAAACCTAACTGGTTGTTGGACTCAAAAGCTGGAAGCAAAAAATGGAATAGAAGCGATTGTACCTGAAAGGATTTCTGTGGCTGGGTTTCAATTAAGGAATTGCAACACCAGATATCAGGAATCCCTGGTGCCTGCAGGGAGTGACCTCTTCCCTTGCCTGCCAGGTGGAGTTCCCAGAAGCCCGAATTTACGAGGAGACCCTGAACATTCTGCTGTACGAATCCCAGGATGGGAGGGGGCCGGACAATGCCCTCCTGGAAGCCACGGGAGGGGCTGCAGGGCGCTCCCACCACCTGGAGGAGGACGAGGAGCGGGAGCGCATCGAGCGCGTGCGCAGGATCCACATCAAGCGCCCCGACGACAGGGCCCACCTGCACCAGTGAGCCTGGGCAGGCAAGGGGCTGCCCTGCAGCAGGACCAGGCAGTGCAACTCCTGTCCAGCACACTCTGTAAATTGGGATTTGTAACAAACTCTAGGTTATTTGGGGTATTTAAATGCGGTAGTTGTAGGGCGAGGATCAGTGAGGTTACTGGGCAAGCCTGGAAGGGCCTGTTGAGCAGCTGGAGAAATGCCCGGAATTTTTAGCACTCTTGTCGTTGCTGTTTTGTGCTGGAGAGGAGGAGGACTGGCTTCCTGTGGCTTTGGTAATGATCCTGCACTTTAAAACCAAAACAACAAACAAAAGGTCAGCCGGCCACCCTCCTTCCCTCCAGGCACTCCCTGACCCTCCTGGGCTGGGGGAGGGAAGGCAGAGACCTGGACCCAGGGCTGCTGCAAACGCTCCCTGGCTCCTGGGAGAGAGCTTGGGAGTGCCTTGGGTGACTCCCCAAAGAGCAAATGGCACGGGCTGATGAGATTCCTGGGCTGCTGGGGGCAGAGGGACCCCTCAGAGCAGTGGGAGGGAGCAAAGGCTGCTCCCTCAGGTTCCCCACAGCTCTCAGGATCTGCTCCTCCAAGAGTTCAGTGGAGCCTCTGCAGCACTGAGCTAGGGACACCCATCCCTGTTTAGTCCCTACGGTTCAAGGTTAAAATTCCTCCCAAAGGAGGAGAATCAAGATCAAATTGTCCACGGTTGCTTTCCCTAGGAGTAGTGTTGGTACTAGTCGGTTCTTAGAGCTTCTGCTTGAGCCTGGTTGGTTTCCAGCAGCTCCCAGGTACCAGGAGTCACAGCAAGTTCAATCCCCCCATGCTGGGGGGTGTTGGTGGGGGGCAGCAGCCCTGCTTCCCTTCTGGAACTGATGCAGGAGCATTGCCTTGCTCTGAGTGAGGGGAAACAGAAGCAGGCAGTGACCCAGAGGCAGATATTCCCTGTTTGACTTCATCCTGAGGGTGTTCCAACTTCCCAGCCGTGGCAGCTGTGCATGGAAGGGCAGAGCATGGAGAAGGCCACTGCACTGTGGTTTTCTACAAGTGCTTTTCTCTTGTCAATGAATATTTTATCTACCTCCTTGTCTCCTGTTGCCTGTTGTGGAGTCAAGTGACAGCAATGGTGGGAGGTGGGGTGTCATTCCATAGGGCTGGCAGCAGAGCCACAGCTGTGACAGTTCAGGTCACCAGTCCTGGGAGAGAGAGAAACCTGAGGTAGGAAGTGTTAAACTTGCACTGCAGCAGCACCCCTGGGTGACACCAGAGCACTCTGCCCTAGGCTAGAGTTTCTTTTGACCCTTTCTCTGGAATATTTAGCACTGGCTTTAACAGCCACACTCCTCTGGAGCAGCAGCTCTGTGTTCCTGCTCCAGGGATCCCTGCTCCTGGCTCAGGGCTGCTAAGGACATGGGAACAGTGTGAAAACCAAAGGTGCTGCAGCAGCACCAGCCACGTTCTTCTGTTCCACAGACCTCGTTGGTAGAGGCTGAAACACACCATGAAGTGGCTGTACAATTTTGGACCATCAAGTAAAGCTCAAAGATTTCCAATTAAATCTGAGGCCATCTTTCTAGTAACCAAAGACTTCTCCACACTGCAGGCAGCTGCTGGCTGTGGCAGGTGGGGCTGTTGTATTTGTCTCCTCTCCTCTTTCTCCCGCAGCTGCTGATTGTTCACTGAGAGCTCCACAGTCTCCCTGGGGTTCAGCAGCTTTAGCTCCGTCCTGACACCTCTGGGCTTCAGTTTGAGTTATTTTCACACCTGTTTGCAGCACCCTCTGGGGCTGGAGCAGTGCAGAAGGGGAATGAGCCAGTGCCTCTGTCCCCTCAGGACTGGGATAAACTGAAGGTGAGGCAGGGAAGTCCAGGATTGCTGTTTCTCCAGCAATCTCCTGTGTACTTTGACACTTACTGGGCTAATTACTCGGCATCTGGAACAGCCCTTGGGGTGGAGGCTGTGCCTCATCAGAGGGACCAGCACCAGTCCTGCAGCAAACTCTGCTCACTACAGCTGGGAGCAGGCTCAGGGCAGCTCATCCCTGGCTGTGCTGACCAAATCCTGTGGGGCAGAGCAGCTTCAGCCCCAGGAGGTGACACCAGAATTAAGCACCTGACAGGTCACAGCTACGTGATTAACTTCTCTGTAAATAGATCCTTAACTGGCTTCAGGCTTTTCCCTTCCAGGTTATGCAAACTAAGTTCTTAAAAACCAGGGGAGGGCTGTTTTTAATCTTTGTACAGTGCTTTGTAGAGCTGTTGGTTTAGCAAAGTCACTCCAGGAGAGTTAAAGTTTCAATTTCAGTTTTGTTACTGTGTTTGTGGGCAGACTCTGCCTTAACTCACTCCTGAGCTCCCCCTCGGGGTGCTGGAGTCGTGCAGCCAAGCTGTGCTGTCCTGGGGACTGTCCTTTGCCTGCTGTCCCTGTCCTTGCTCTGGGCACACCTTGGTCATGCCCTTGCACAAATGCTCTCAGTCCTGAGCCTCGTTACTCTAAGTGGTTTTACTCTGAGCTCTCAGGTGCAGCTGGGGCTCAGGGCAGGTGTCCTGGGCACAAGCAGCTCTTCAGATTATCCTTCCCTGCCTCCCAGTGCCAGGGAGAGGAGAGCTGGCTGCTTCCCTTCTCCAGCACCAGCAGTGCCAGCACAGCCCAGAGCAGCTGAGGAAAGTCCCCTTGGGGAAGGGATTTTGTCCCCTCCCAGCTCCTGGCCTGGGTGGGGCTGCATGAGGAGGGGACAGGGACCAGCCCTGGTGCCCCTTTCCCACCTCTCTCCCTGTAGCACCAAAGCAGCTGCTCCTGCACTTCCCCAAGGCAGGTTTGGATCCCCTGAGCACCTGGGCAAGGCTCCAAGCTCCCCTCCTACCTTAGAGCAAAACCTTTCAGTCTTAATGGAATTGTTTCATGGACAACAGCAAATTCCTGTTCTGTACAATCATTCCCACCTGTCCAGACTTCTGCACAGAACAAGCTTCAGCTGGATTTCAGTGTATGGTTGATGTTTGCAATATGTATTTTTGTTTGTTTTGGTTTTTTTTAATATAACACAATAAATTAGAAGATATTTCATATTTACATGTGAGTCACTTTATTACTTGCTTGGAGCTCGATGTTCTCATGGGCTGTGTGGCTGGAGGAACTTTTGGGATGAAATAGTAGATCTCCATCCTAATTAATGTCAGTTTGACCTCCCAGCCCTCCCTGTGGGAGAGGCCCCAGCTGTTGGGATTCTCTGGTCAGTCTGCCTTGAGAAAAGTTGTTTTTAGACCAGGGTTAACTGCTGTGCACTTCTTGCAGTGCTCCTGAGTAGTGACTCCCAGTACAGCTAGAGAAGCCTTTTGGCTTCTGTCCTAATCCCTCCTGACCTCTAAGAGATGGAGATTTTACCTTGGAACTCTGGGGATAAATGTCCCTGTGACCATGTAATGAGTGTCTCCTTCTGGGAACCTTACAGCAACATCAGGGATTTTATTTAGCTAGAGTTGAATAGTTTTAAGATATAAAAAAAAAGAGCCTAAAAGATGCAAACAAACTCTCAAATCACAGCAGCCCTGTGGCATCAGAGACTCCAGGGGAGATGTGAGGGCTGGTCTCATCCTGCAGGCTCCTTTCTGCTCCCAGCCAAGGGAACAGGAACTGGTTCTCATCAAGACTTTCTTGGGGTTGACACCTGGGAGGAGAAGAGGAAATTTGGGAAGAGAGGTGGTGGTTGGAGTTTCTATTTGCCCATTAGTACATAGAGACAATTCCTTCCATCTCCTCTGCAGGGTGGAAAACTCCACCTGGAATTCTTCCTTGGAGCTGTCAGCTCCTCAGAGGACGGGCTTGGATGACAAGAAGTGCCTTCCCTCCATCCCCCAACCCATTTCAGGCATAACTTGGTTGAGGGAGGCAACAAGAGGTGGAAAACATCTCCTGAGGCCTCATTTTTGCTGGTGCACATTGAATTTGGGTCAGACTAAGTTCTCCAGGTGCCCACACCAGGAACCAGCCTTGCTGCCCCATCCCTGGGCCAATTCCTGCACAATGCTTGGAGCTCGTGCAGGTGACACTGAGCAGGGGGGTCACTCAGTCCCTCCTGGACTCCCAAGAAGGGGGGTCTGTGCTCTCAGCAGGTGGAGATTTAAAGGAGGAAGCAGCTGAGCCCTTACCACTGTGAGCTGTCCAGTTTTGTCCTTGAAGACCTGGGGCTCTGGCCCCACAGTGAACACCATGGTCCCCTCCTTGCCGGAGCCCACGCGGAACCGGAGGCTGGAAGCACAGAATGGCCCTGGAGAGCTCCCCCCACGAGAGGCTTCACTCTAAACCCCCTTTAGTTCTGTTCCCTGGGCAAATCTCGTTAGAGGAGCAGATCAGAGCCTCCAGCTTAGGTGAATTTCCTAAACAATTGCATTATCCCAGCGAGCCCAAGGGGTTGATGAATGGAACAAGGCTGCCCAGCCCGGGCTTTTGAGTGTTCCTGGTGCAATTAAGCACTGGAAGTTAAGCAGATCTGACCTGGAGGAAAGCACTGAGCACATCAAATCTAATTAGAGCTGAAATGCAGAGGCCAGGCTGAAAAGCTGGAGCAGAAGTGCACAGGTTTCACCTGCCAGCTCCAATTCCTGGACACATGGACTTGCTTCCACCTGCCAGGAGCTCGGGCCTGGGACTGGGAGGAATCACATTTTGGACCTCCTCAATTCTTCTGGGAGAGGAGAATTGGTCCTGAGGTGACCCACACCTTCCCAGCTGGCTTTCCTGAGGCTAATGGGATCCCCTGTAGAACCACTAAAGCCATGACCTCACACCCAGGTCACATCAGAAAACTGAAAAAAAAGTGGGTTTAAAATATAATCACCTAGAAATGTTTGGTTTAGGCAGGTGTCAGGGCAGAGCAAGGTACAAGGACTCATGAGTCTGAGAAAAGCCTGGGAAAAAAGCTGGGATGATTTTTAATACATTTTCTCTCAGTGCATCCCATCTCATCTCCCTGTGCCTCTGGAAGTCACAAAAACAGAGATGCTGCTGCACCAGACCCGTCCAGCTTTGGGCACTGTCTGCTGGGGTGATGTCAACAGTCTTGACCTAATCCAGGCCTAAAAAGTTTTCCCATAAAATTGAGCCTGCCCCAGGTACCCAGCCTTCCTTACCTTCCCTTCACCACTTTAACGAGGCTTTGCTTGTTGGCCAATATGCAGAGCTTGGTCACCATCTCAAAGATGTGCTCACATTGCAGGATCACATCTCCCTGGAAACAAAAAAAGAGGGATGAAGTCACCTGGCATCACCCCAGCACGTGATGGTGCAGAGAAACTCCTTTGGAATGCCAGAGCAGTGAATACCAGGCAGAAGAGACCAATTTAAACATCCTCTCCAGGGATTATTAAGATTTATTTGGTGTAAAAAAAGAGATTTTTTTCTTTAATTATTTGTCCAGAGAAGGGGGATGGATCTGTGAAGGGTGTGGAGAATCAGCCACACCAGGAGGGGCTGAGGGAGCTGGGGGGGCTCAGCCTGGAAAAAAGGAATCTTCTCATTCTCCACCATTCCCTGGCAGGTTGGGATTCCAACTGGAAGTTTTCATGTTGACAGCAAGGATGTAAAAGCCTGACTGATTACACACTGAATAAACATCAGGAATTGTGTCATTCCAGGAGTTTATGGGATGATATTGGAAGCATCAGCCCCATGACTTTAACCACCATCCCAATTTCCTACCTTCTGCTGCTTGTCCTCAGGAACATGAATGACCACGATCCCATCACTCAGGTTACTGGTGGAGATCCCTTCAAAAGAATCCCAAAATGAGAGGAAAACCTACCAAGCCCAGCTCCACACCACCCTCAGCTCCTTCCCCCAGGAGAAGCAATTCCAGCCCCACATGGTTGCAGGGGAAGTCACATTCCTGAAGGAGGGCTCTGTCCTTCCCAAGAGTGAAGAATATTCCCATTCTTAGAGCAAAACACACAAAGCTCCTACTTTGATTAATTAATCTGTTTTTTCAAAATATCTTCTGAAGGTCCCTTTATGTCCCTGTTGTCCATAGCACAATTCCAACAGTGGTGATTTAAACCCCTGCACGAGTTATTTGCCCCAAACTTGCCTTGATTTGGTAACAAGAGAGGGGATCCATTCTACCCCTGAACTGTAGTTCCAGGATTACAAAATACCCACAAACCAGGGTAGGAAAGGCTTGGGTTATTTTTTCTCCCCTCTGTTAGTAAAAATTGATGGAATCCTGCATTTAATCATTTCAATGAACTCTTACTCATAAAATCATCCTTCAAGGCTTTGTCCAGCCCCCAGGAAAAGAGGGACAGATCACTCAAATATCTTTGCAAGACAAAGTTGCAGAATGTCAACCTTCCTACAGGATGTCTGGCAGGACAGGAAGCCCCACAACAACTCACAGAAACATCATGGAATGGTTTGGGTTGCAAGGAACATTAAGGATAACCCAATTCCACCTGTTCCATGAGCAGGGACACCTTCCACTAATCCAGGTTGCTCCTTGTCCCACCCAGCCTTGGCCAATGACTCCCACTGGTACCTTTCAGTGTGGAATACTCGATTTTCTGTTTGATCTTGGCCATCTCCACCACGTAGGCCGAGCTCTGGGTCAGCACCAGGAGCCTCTCCCGCGCCTTGAACCCGTTCCTGTCATATTTTATCACGGGGGTCACATACTGAAAACAACGAGGTGGAATCAGCATTTCCACTCCTGCAAGCTCCTGCACCAGGGGTTTGGATTTTCCTGGCTGGAAGCAGCTCAGCAAAGAGCAGCTCTGCCCACGGAGCTGCAGGTCCCAGCTCACAGGGATCTGGATTCTCTACACTGGGAAATTCGGGAGGCAGAATCCTGGGAATGATGAGGCCCCTGTGCCCTCTGTGCCAGAACCAGGGGAAGTGCAGGAGCTCTGCTCCTGCCCTGGACAGGGCTAGGAATGTTTTTTAGGCTTTCATTAAAAGGAATCTTAAATAACTTTTAATTAGGTGTATTTTGAGATCTGTCTACAATTTAAAAGCGAGGAAATGATTGACTCTGCTGTTCTTCATCAGCCCCTGTGTGAGCAAGCAGCTCCAGGACTCCAGCAAAGGAAATTGCAAGAGTTCTGTGCTTCCCTTACCTTGATGTTCTCCCCACGGATGAGCTGCAGCACTTTGGGGTTTAGGTCGTTCTCTTCTGAGGAGCAAACCAGAAAGAGAAACTGGCTGTGGGTGCCAGAGCCCCAGACAGACCCTCCCCACCCCCAGCAAACCCCAGAGAGCTGGTTTAGCTGTCCTCATCCCAACTGGCCTTTTCCCCTTGGAATGCTCCCTTCCAAACTGAGGGTGGTCACCTCCAGCTGCTCCCAAACCCATTTTGGTGACTTTTCCTGCCTGACAAGTAAATTCACACCAGGAGTTTCTGCCTGTTCTTCAGTGTGCTGTTGGTTCAGACCCTGGTCCATCCCAGCCCCCAGGGAACTCTGCTCAGGTTTGTGGCTTTCTATCCCAGAGGGATCCCAGTATCCCCAGTTTGAGAACAATCCAGCAGATCCATCACTGCATTCACGTCACTCAACGTGGCAGGGAGCAGCTCCAATGGCAGGTGATGCTGCCTCTGCCAGGAGGGAATTTCTCTTGGAAAAGAGTCTTGTTTGGTCAAGCAGGAATTTACAGAGCCAGGAGCACGGGGCTGAGACCTCCAGGGGTTTGCTGAACTCACTCAGGCGGGTGTCCAGGAAGGGCTGGCTGAGGCTCTCCAGGTACCCCTCCTTCTTGCCACTGAAAACAGCACTGGTCACCACCTTCTGCTGCAGCTGATGGGACAAGGAGCAGCCTTTACCCTCACAATTCCTCCACTGGGAACATCAGCAGGGACAGTGCAAACACTGCTACTCCACAGCATCCTTCTGCTCTTGCACCGCCCACCCGATTCGTGGAATCATGGAATTTTTCTGCCTTACTTCTGGCAGCTTTGGGTTATTCTGGTGTTTTACCAAATGAAGGGGCAGCAGGGAAAGTCCTACAGATTTTTGGTGTTTATGGATCTTTCCCACTTATATGGAAAGCAGATTTCATGCCATTAATTAAGCTCCATGTGTCTGCTCTGTCCATTACGAGGGACACTGGAGGAAATCCCTGGCTCCAGGAGTTTGCTCTCCTATGATGAGGGACTGATTGGAGCAGCAGGATCAGAAGGTGCTGCCTGTGTCCCACATTTACATTCCAGGGGTTGGTTACCTGCCCTTTCCTCTCAGCAGTGAGCCCTCGGCAGTATTTCCTCACCAGGTTCCTCATGCAGATTTTCCTGAGCATCTCAGATGTCTGCATTAAAAAAAAAACAAACAAAAAAAACCAGGAAAAAATAAAGTAGGGAAGCTGTACAAACAGCTCTGTCTGTGCCATGAGCCTAAAACCCTCTGGGATTAATTTTGCCTTTATTAGGGCTCGTGAGTTCACTTTTCTGTCAATTGCTTAAACCAAGAGGGAGCTTCCTCATTTCTCTTGGAAAGACCAACCACTGTGCTATTCCTCCTATTCCCACCCAAACACAGCAGATCCTGGGGTTTTCCAAAGGCTCTGAACAGAGGATGAGCCAGCAGCAGATCATTTTCTCCCGCCCAGAACATGCACACACATGGCCACCAAACAGGGACCACTTCCACCTCTCCCCAAACCTCCAGAAACCCTCACCTCTTCCAGGATGGAGGGAGGCTGGAGCCAGCTCTGGTCCAAGACATTTTTTGGGAGGTGATCTCGGAGTTTCATCAGGTAGTGGTACTGTGAAAGCCTCACAAAGTCCCTGTTCTCCGGGCAAAGGGGTTTCTTCCGATTGATGAAACCATTTATGAACCTACAGAAAATAACCCATGACTTCCAGAAATCCACGGAAATGAGGGGAGGGACAGATGAACACAACAGGCTGAGGAGCACTGGTGTTAGCTCAGGTGCACTGAGGGTCAGCCATGGAAATCTCAAGCTTTAGAATATTCTAAATATTATCAGGTTTTACCAAGTTCTGTTGGCCAAACCACAGCACCTTGGAATTCAGAAGGAATCAGCTCTACTTCAGGAGTGGGGTTTAGAGGAGTGGAGAGGGGAGATGAAGGGAAGGAGAAAAATTAGGAGGAAATTCATCCCTGTGAGGGTGGTGAGCCCCTGGCACAGGGTGCCCAGAGAAGCTGTGGCTGCCCCTGGCAGTGTCCAAGGCCAGGCTGGACAGGGCTTGGAGCACCTTGGGATAGTGGAAGGTGTCCCCTTGGCAGGGGGTGGGACTGGATGGGCTTTAAGATCCCTTCCAACCCAAACCATTGTGGGATTCTGTGGTTGGGAAACATGGTTGGGGCAGTTACTTCCTGATGGTCTGCACTGCCCACGTCCTCTTCTTGGCTGCCCTCCGTGCCAGGGCTCCTCTCCAACAGGCCTCCAGCTTGATTGCTGCAAGAGAGAAACAGTCCTGGGCTTGGGCCTTCAAATCACCCAGCAGAAGTTAAAATTGGTTATTTTGCAGCTCTAAAAATCAGCTGGTGGGGACAGCAAGTTTGGAATTTTTTATTCTGTGTGGTGGATGCAGTTCCACCTGCACTGCTGGGCTCAGCATCAAGGCCAGGCTTGTCCCTGCCCACAGCCCAAAAAGCTGCTTTGAGCCTGCACTTTATGTCAGCCTGCTGTGATAAGAGAGACTTTTTTTCCCCCAACAGCTGAGGATCAACCTCCAGGTACCCCAGAATGTCCCCTGTGTGTGACAGAAGGTGCTGCTGAGGCAAAGAGCAGCTCGTGGTGTGAGGATCCAAACAGAACCAAAGGAACTTCTGTCAATGCTCTGGGAATGCTGAGTGCAGCTGCCACCTCCTCTGACTCCAACAACCCCAAATGCTGCCCACAGCACCACGGATTTGGGATCTCCCAAGGCTCCAGCTCCTGTGGAAAACCCAACCCTAAGAGAATCCCCCAAATCCAGCTCCTGTACCTGCTTTCCTCTTCTTCTGGTACGCTCTTTTCCCGAGGAATCCTTTATATTTGGCCTGGAGTCTTGAAACTGGGAAGAAAGCAGAGACCCCACTGGCACCTGCAGGGTCAGGGCAGTGGGGAGCAGAGTTCCTGCACTCCATGGCACAGGGGACAGGGGGGCCACAGCACCAACGGGACCAGAAGCAGCCCCTGTAGGTACCAGACCCTTCAGTTCTGCTTTTCCAGGAGCAGGATGAGACAGAAGAGATCCCAATCCCAAGGGAAAGGCACTTGGTGCATCTGGGCATGGACAGGGAGGTACTCATAGGACAGAGTACCACACATCCATGACTCAAGCAGGGATTTCCCCCCAGCCTGGAGCACCTTCACTTAGTTTTCCTTGGATTCTGAGAGCTATGCACACCAGGACTGGGAGAGACCTTAAAGCCCATCCCATTCCACTCCCTGCCATGGGCTGGGACACTTTCCACCATCTCAGGATGGCTCCAAGCCCCATCCATCCCAGAGCCAGGAACAAGGGAACTGGAACCTTACTCAGCAGGTGCTTTCTGTACTCAAAGGCATCTTCTGTGGCAAACAAGGTCTTTGGGAAACGGATGAATATTTTGGTTCTGAAAAAGAGATCAAAATCCATGGTGAGCCATCCTTCCAGCTGCCCTGAGCAGGTTCAGAGACCCCCAAACAGCTGGAATGCCACCCAAGCCTGAGCTGGCTGCCCAGGGAAGCAAGAGAAGCTGGAGCCCTAAGCCAGAGATGGAAGAAATGAGGTTGGATTCAAGATCCCATGGAAACAGGCAAAAATAATGAGGAAATTTGTGCATCTGAGGGTTTTATCCCTCTCCTTGCTCTTGTCACAGACAGGATAGAGGATCCAGGGCAGCAAACAATGAGCAGCCAGAGCAAGGAATTTACCTTCCTAATTTGTATTCCTCAGGCTTGTAACCAATGTGTTTGATGAGTCTCTCCACACCCTCTACTGCTGGCCCATGCCAGTGTGGCCAGGTAGCTGGACAGAGACACTTGTACCTGAAAGATCAGCAGGACATCAGTGCAAACAACCCGAAGTTTGAGGAACCCCTTCCTGAAACAAGACCCCTCAAATTCCTCCTGCTTTACTCAAGGCAGAAGATGCCAGCGCAGATCAAAATGACGCAGACAACAGGCAAAGGGTATTTTTGAAGCAGGAGGGGTTCTGCTGACAACTCCCACCACTGGGACTCGAGTTTTGCTTGCTCTGCAGCCCTCAGGAGGGCAGGATTGCCTGGGCAGAGGCAGGATTACCTGGCCAGGGGCAGCAGCTCCCTCACCTTTGCAGGAAGAGCTCGTACTTGCGCCGGTACGCGAAGCCGGCCCGTCTGACCCGCAGGTGCTCCATCAGCCCCAGGTACTTCACCTGGTGTCGGATCAGGAAATCATCAAACTTCCCTGGAGCAAGAGCACACCTTCACTGCTCAGCTCTGTCTGGAAAAGCTCACCCACAAAGTGCCCATGTGTTGGGGGAAATCGGGAAGGAACCAAATCCCCAAATTACCCACGAGGACAAATTTGCTGCCAGCTTGACCAAGCTGTTTCTATATAAACACAACCATGTGCTCACAACCTCTACACACTGCACCCTGCTCCAAACAAATCCCTCTGTCCATTCCTTGGACTCAGCAGAGCCTTCAGCCCCAGCCTCACCAGGCTCCTTGTTCTCATTGGGTTTGATGCAGCGGATGTACGAGGGCTCCTTGGACATCAGGATTTCGATCAGACTCGTCAGACTGTTCTTGAACTGGGTTGCAACCTAAGACAGCATCAAAAAGAGTTCCTGAGCTCTGGAGCTCTTCCCTGCAGGAAGTGAAATCAACTCCCTGCATCCAGCTTAAGCCTGGAAGCAAAAGCTGATGGTGCATTGGTAGCCTGGAGTTTTTTGGAGCGTGGTCAGTTGTGTCAGTGCTGAGCTGGAGCATTTGAGCCCTGGACACAGCAGGCAGCTCTCAGAGCTCCCTGCTCCTTGGGGAATGTGTTCTGGGATGTCACTCTGCTGGCTGCTGTCTCAGCAGCACCACTGCTCCTCTGCCAGGTGTGGATGGTAGCAAAAACATCCACCCAGTGCAGGAATCCCAAAATCCCACAATTTATATGATGGGAAGGGCCCTCTGAGATCACCCAGTGTCACCAAAAGCAGGTGACACTGGAATGTGTCCAGGTGGATTTGGAATTGCTCCAGGCCCTCCCTGAGCAGCTGTCCCAGGGCTCTGCCACCCTCCATGGAAAGCTCTTCCTCAGGCTGAGGCAGAATTTGTTGTGTTTTAGTTTATGGTCACCAGGACTGAGGAAGGGATCAGTGATTTAACCAAGGCCTGAGGAGCTGAGTTGATATTCAGAATTAAGACTAAAGACAGAGCTCACAGTCTCTGGTCTCCTCCTGTTGTCCAGCTCTGACAGGAGGAAACAATCCCTGATGATGCTGTTCTTGGAGTTGCACAGCACCTGAAACAGGAGGAGACAAAAGTTGTCCTATTGAGCAACCCTTCTACTCCTCCTGGGAGCAGCACATGCAGAGAGGTGCCTAAAGATCAGTGATAAAGAGAAAAGGATGTTTTTGTTTGCTACAGAGAGTAAATAAATCTTCTGCACCAAGCAGGTGATGTAAAAGAACAGCATCCCTTTTTTGTGCTTACCTCCTTCAGGTTTCTGTACAGTAGATCATTATTCTTCTCCAGAAATCCTGGAAAAAAAATTGAATTAAAAGAAAATAATAAAGAAAATCAGAACATTCACATCCTCAAAATTCTCACTGCAGGCACATTTAAGACTTCCAGGTCAGTGCCTGCACAGAGCAGGTATTTTGTAATTCCTCTTCCCATCAAGTCATCATCAGCCAGAGCAGTTTAGGAGCTCAGGAGGTCCAGCCTGGCCATTGTCACTCACCCACAGCACAGTAGGTGACCTCTCCTGCGTAGTGGAGGAGGCGGAAATCCACCCAGTCGATGGATTTCCGCGTTTTCTGATCCGCCAGCTTGCGCCTGCCGGGGGAAAATCCAACAAAACACCGGGAGAAAGAGCAGCAAAGAGATTCCCTCAGCTTGGGGAGAGCCACAGCTGGGGAACAGCTGGAAATGTGGTGTTTGATCCTATTGACGTGGCTCTGACCGTGCAGTTATGGCCCCTGATCAAACCATCATCTCTCCCTGCTGGCAGCTCCCATGAACTCCTCAGGACACCTGGGATTTCCTCATTGCCATTTCGTAGTGATCACCCATCCCAGAAATATTAAGATTTCTTCCCATAACATCCATTTAGATATATTTATACTGCTTATGTGGGGAAAAAATACACCTACTCCCTCAACCCCAAAGCAAACATGGGGGGGAAAGGATTTCAGACACTTTGCCCTACAGCAAGAACTCAAATACAAAGGAGGAATCCAAATGTTCGAGAATAGCAGGAATATTTTAGAAAGCAAGGATTCCTGGAGGGAAAAAAAAAAAAGAACCAAACAAGAAAAAAAGAGCAGCTTCACAGTTGAAGTTTCAGCTTTGTAAGCAGTCACAAACAGCAGAGCTAAGTGTCACAACAGCACGTTCATGTATCAAAGCTCCTTCCAAGAGCAGATCCCGTGGAAGTAGCTCCAGCACTTCTATTTAAAGCTTTTAATCAGGCAGAACAGCAGTAAGGCACATTGTGGTGACAAGGAAGTTGGCTGCAAATTTTCCACTTGGCTGTGGTGGAGTTCAGAGCTGCAGGAACAGTGACAGCTCAGCACTGTGACTCTCAATTGATGACTTGTCACAGCCCTTCAGCAGCTTCTGCAGGCAAGTGCCAGCACAGCCCGGCGCCAACGCGCTCAGCTGCCACCACAATGGGATCCAAAACCCCTCCAAATGGAGTATGAACCAAAATGCCACTCATGTGGGGGAGAGGAGCACGAGCGTTTTCCCTCCTCTTCGTACTCCAAGCTCACACAGAACAAGATGGGTGTAAATATTTACATATCCCCCCCCTGCCCAGCCTCAGGCATTCGGCTCCTTGTCACAACAGCTTCAGCTTTCCCTGGAGTGCATAGGGATCAGAGGCATCCGTGGCCAAAGCTAACATTTTCCTGGGGTAAAATCCTGGGCCGAAAATTAGGAGTCCCTAATTTTGGTGTGGAATGACACTCCGAGCTCAGCATCAGAGCAGTGAAGAGACAGAGCCCTGCTCACACCTCCCAGCACCCCACATCCACCAGTGGGGTTTTTCAACATCAGACACTGGATGATGATTCCCTCTGGGCTGTTTGATTCCCTCTGGGACAAGGCAGAGATTGTTCCCTCCCCAGCCCTGCCATGGGTTTGGGATGGGAAGGTGTGGGATAGGATACAGAGGGTAAATGCATACGTCACGAAGTGGGCATGATCTCCTACTTTCTCTTCCAGCTTTTCCAAGAAGCTCAAATCAGTCGCTTCCCCAGGCCGTAAACATTCCTCATCCTGGAACAGCAGGCACTGGATCACAGCTGCTCTCAGCTCATATTCCCCCCTCAACAACATTTAAGAGAACTTTGTCCCACAAACCCAAAGCTCCATTGCAGGGGAAGCAGAACATCCCCCGCTTTTAACTCTCCCCAAACCAGATCCTCTGCCTCGCCCTCTGGGTGTTTGTTACAGGAATCTGCGTTTATGTTCTGGATAATACAGACCCATCCCATAATTAGAGGGAAAAATGTGATTAAGAACCATTAGAGCAAGGCACATGCCTGCATTTTAATTTAGTACAAACGCTGTTCTTACCAGGATGGAGATTATTCCTTTGTGCTTCTGCTCAACCAAGTCACAGATGATTTTGTTGTTAAAATACGGGATTGGTTCCCACTGGGAAAGGGAAAAAGGAAGAACAGTTTTAGATCAAGACCTTTTCTTTGCAATTTTTAAAGTTCTTGGGAACTTAACTAAGATACAGCCTCAGATCCCACTGAAATGAGTGGTATGAATTAGGATGAATTAAAGGAAAAGGTGACAGCACAGTGATCCATGATCCCACTCCAGAGTTCTCCTGCTTCCAGCAGCCCACACCATCCTCCTGTTCTCCACATAAATCCTCTCCATCCTCCCTGTTTTACACTGCTGGAATCCCCCACCCTCCAGGGACACTGTCACTGCTGAGCATTTGAGTTTTGGGGAAGGTCCTACTTCTTCCTTAAATGATGTCAATTAAGTCTGGGCTAAATTGCACTTCAAAAGGGTTACAGAAAGAGACCCCTGCAAATCCTACACTTCCCATGGGAACAATAACAAAGTAAAAAAAAGCAGGATGACTTTCACATTGGTGATCAAAAGCATTCAGTGTAATGGCAGTTCAAAGGGAAAAGGGAGGGGGAAATGTAATTTACCTCAATGCCTTCCAGTTCATACTCCTCCTGCTCTGCTTTCAGGGTCATCTCAATCAGCAGCTGCTGCAGCTTCTCGTTGCAGTAATTAATGCAGAACTGCTCAAAGCTTCAGGGAGGTTAAATGAGCAGCAAGTTTGATGTGTTCCAGGGGCAGCTTTGCTTCCTCCTCCACGGACTGAACCACCCATTCCCACAGGGACCAGACCCCCCTTTCCACAGGGAGAAAATTCCCCATTTTCACATGGACCAAACCCACCCCTTGCTCCCACACTGTTGCCCCACAGCCCAAGGTAAAGCTTTTCCTGGGGGTCCAGCAAACCCCTGCACCCAGGTTTTAGTGCCTTGTTTAGTGCCCTGCTGGGTTGAGTGCACACTCAAAAAATTCATGCAGGAATGTCCTGTACCCACAGGTCACCCCAAATCCCAGGAACAGCCCATACCTGTTGGTGTCCAGCACTTCAAAGCCATAAATATCCAGCAGGCCAATAACTGTTTTCTGAGTTGAATCCTGTCAAAAACACCCCTGCTCTGCCATTGCTCCTTCCCTGCAGGTGGCTGCTTTCACCTGAATTTCAAACTTTCACTTTGTCGGTGGAGAAGCCCCTTTAAAGCAGGTGATGAACTGCTAAAACTCTTTAACAGAGAATAACTAAACTTTAACAGCTCGGGGATGGGGCATGTCCCAGCAGCAATTATCCAACATCCCAGATGTTTGGTGATGAGGGTTTTGGGGCTTCTCTGGAGAAACTGCTCAGCATTTTCGGAGCATTCAGGACCCCAGACAAAAAACCAACCTTGTTGGCAAGAGAGCCATTGATTTTGTTGACGAGCCAAGTGAAAGTCCTCCCATAAATCGCTTTTGCTACGGCGTCCCGGGCATAGAATGCCAGATCCACATTCAGTGGGCTGAGCACCTGGAAATAAAGATATCCCGGAGAGGATGAACACCACGGGGGAGCAGAGCAAACTTCTGCACAGCCAGCTCACATCTGTGGCTTGGATAAGCAGCCACATTGTCCTGCAGGACAGCACAGCCACCCCTGGACTGCAGCTATTCCTGCAGGGGGTTACAATGGGATCATCCTTAAGGTCCTTCCCAACCCAAACCGCTCAGGAATTCCCTGATTCTCCCTACAGCTTTATTTTCCATCAGTGTTCCTTCAGTCTGGTGTATCCCAACCTGCCAGCAGGTTTGAGGCACTACATTTTGATGAGTATTAATTTAGATGAAGTGGGAAATTATTCTCACTGCATTTTACTCCTATATTATTAAAATAAAAATATAAAATGTTCAAAGAGCTGTTTTTACCAAAGTTTTTCTCTGTGCAGCCCAGTTTTCCAGGAAGCACCGTGGACTGGGCAAGGGGAAATTGTTTGGCTCAAATACAAGTCCCTGTTCCAGCTTTTTAACAGCTCCTGACTTGTTCAGCAATAAAACTCCAATATATTTTAGTTTAACATCTCAGGCGGGAAAAAGGGGATGTGGAGAAGGAGAGGGACAAACAGAGGGATCTGGTTTATACTCAGAACCTCACCCACCCCCCAGCTGGGGGTCTCCCAGATTAATCTGGGACTACACAGAATTTCCCAGTACCTCCTCAGATCTGGCTTCAATCTTCCTGTGGGTGAGAGCTTCCTGCAGGATGGACAGGTGAGCACCCAGGAGCTGCAGGGAGAGAAATATCTGCACTCAGAGCATGGCCACAGGTTTAAATGAGCAGCACAGTGTGACCAGCAGGGCAGAACCCCCAGCCCCTCCCCAGCCACCCTCATCTTGGAGCCACAGGAAATAAGGAAATTTCAGGGAGAAAACTCAAGATGGTTGAGCTAGGTATTTTTTGTGCTTTTGGGAATGAATATTTTGTACCAATAAGAAAATCACATCAAGGTTAAGGTTTTCCCCCTAGCACTGGGAATTCTGATCCCATCTGGGCAGAGGCACCTTGGAAATCCACTTGATCTGGGACCCATCACGGATGATGGCATGGCCATTGCTGTCCTCTTCAAACTGGATGTTCCCAAGGTGCAGGACACTGGCAACGACTCCAAAGAGATGCTGATAAAGGGAGATATTCCATCAGAACACGAGTTCCCACAGCCCTGTGGGTGCTGCTCATCTTTCCTAACATTAATTACCAGAATTCTGGCTGGGCTGAAGGAGGTGAACCAGAGAATTCAGGATTGGCATTGTGCCCTTCACCCCCCCACTCCCTCGATCCCACAAATGGAATCCCAGAGTGGTTTGGGGTGGAAAGGAACTTCGGGATCATTTAATTCGACTCCCTACCAGGGCAGGGACACCTTCCACTACCCCAGGCTGCTCCAAACCCCATCCATCCTTGGACACTTCCAAGGATGCAGCTACAGCTTCTCTGGGCAACCAGAGACCCAATTTTTTCCCAATATTTAATCCACACCTACTCTCTGGCAGTGGGAAGCCATTCTTTGTCCTGCCACTCCAGGCCCTTGTCCAAAGTCCCTCTCCATGTTTCTTTCCAGGTCCTGACCACCCAAAGTGTGTCCTATCCCACCCTTCACCCCTCTGCCAGGCATGGCTGCTTCCATCACTTCAGGAAAAGAGCTTTCCTCTCTGAAATCCCCTTGCTCAGTCCCTTTTCACAAGCAGTACCTCGATATCTTTTTCAGTGAAGTCAATGATGGAAAAAGCTTTCCGGACTATTTTCCAGTCATTCTTGTCATTGATAGAAAACACTTTGGCACATCGACCCTAGGCAGTAAAAGAAAGATGAATTAATACAATTAATTGGTAAAGAACTTCTATTATCAGCAAACACAGATACTTCTGGGCACACTGCTTTCATTTCCAGTTCCCTCAGTGAGTTTTTCACTGTTATTAACCCTGAGCATGGCTCCTTTGATCAAATCTTTCCATTTATACTGGAAACCCCAAATAAATTAAACCCCTGAGCGTGGAGAGAGTCACTGTAAATTGGCTGAAGCTGTGCAGAGCTTGATCTTCCAGCCATCCTTTATTTTTAGGGGAAGAATATCTTGTGCCCAAGCTGCATTTTCCATCCCTACAATTCCTGCTGGAGCAGTCCAGGCTCCCACTGACCTGGATGAGGTATGTGTATTTCTGGGGGTTACGCTCCAGCCCGAGCCAGCAGAGCAGATCCTTGTCTCCCCCCTCCAGCAGCTGGTAGAAAATATGAAAATTCCTCTCTCCATGGTTCTGGTGGACAACTCGAGATTTCTCAATCAGGTAGCTGAGGATGTGCCCTCCCACTGGAGCTCCCTGTCAGAGAAAAGCAGGCAGATCAACACCAAAAATACCAATTAATCCCTGTGATTGCTGTTTCTTTATTCCCAGGAATGAGGACCAGGCTCAGGAAAATCCAAATTCTGCTGTCATTTATCTGCCACCTTTTGTTTAAGAGTGTCCAGCAACAGCACAAGGATTTGCTGTCCTGTAGAAGTAACTTAAGCTTTAAAACTCTCTATCAGCTTTCCATGGAGCACTGCCAGGACTGCCAGCAATTCCAGGATGGATAACCAGTGATCTCACCTGCAAAATGCAAGGTCTGTAAAAACAAGGTCAGAAAGGTGCAGGGTAAGAATTAATAAATCCTGGGCTGCCTGCTCAGCATCCAGGAGGTTTCTCAGATGCAGCTCCTTTTCCCAGCACTCCACCGAGTTTGTGCTCACCTTAAAATCAAACTGGATGTCCATGTACTTCCCAAATCTGCTGGAGTTGTCGTTGCGAAGGGTTTTTGCATTCCCAAAAGCCTGGGGGCAAACAGAGAGGGAAGGTCACTTCTCACCTCACTGGGAGCCTCACACCCAGTTCTAGTAACCAAGATTTGCTGCTTCAGCCAAGTGCCACTGAATTTAGTGGGATTAAAGAAACAAATGAATGCATCTCCATAGCTTTAAAGTGGAATTCAGCTAAACCAATTACTGATTTTTCTTATCTAACCTATAACTGAGGCCCCAAGGAACTATTGCATGCTGCAGTTTTCTTGTATTTCCTTGTATTTCTTTCAGCCATCCTCAACTTGAACCCTCAAATTTAAATTTTTGATTAATCGATTTGATTAAGTGATATTAAATCTCAAATACTCTTTCAGAGGCTGTGCCAGTATTGGCCATTCTTGCTCAGGGCTGCAGATTTGCAGGGAATCCTTGAGCAGTGAGGCCACCAACTCCAACCCCCCTCTGAATTTTGGGTTTTCCTTTGTCCTCTCACCTCGAGGACAGGGTTGGAGAGCAGGAGCCGGTCCCGGACAGTCTGGAGCTGCTCCGTGGTGGGACAGGTGACTGCATAGTACTGCAAAATCTTCTTGGATGCCTCTGTCTTGCCAGCCCCACTCTCCCCAGAGATGAGGATGAAGTGGTTGTTGTACTCACTGCACATCACCCTGTAGGCGTTGTCAGCTATGGCATAGCTGGGATGGGCACAGGAGGAATTCAGAGGGGAAATATCCATTAGGAATGGCACAGAAGGAGGAATGGCAAAGGTTTCCAGGAGTTTTGACTCCTGGTTTAATGTTACAAGTATTGGACAGGGTATGGAATCCTGAAATGGGTGGGGTGGGACTGTAGAGATCATCTCATTCCAACCCCCTGCCATGGGCAGGGACACCCACTGGGCTCAAAACCTGAGTCTGACTCAAAGCCTGACGGTAAAAACCAGGCCTAGTGATTGTGGACACCTCCACGGTGCCAGCAGAGCATTGCAGGGAAATCCCAAATTAGGAATACCCAGAGAGATCCCATGGGAACACTCACAGGTGTGGGGGCAGCTCAAAGAAGTTCACGTCCCGGTAAAGCTTCATCTGAGTCACTGTGTAAATGTCCAGCTCCTGGTAGGGGTTCACAGACACGAGGAGAGAACCAATGTAGGTCTGCAGGGAGAGAGAGCCTGGTGGGACACCTGCTCCACCCCAAAATCCCAAAGGAAAAGCCAAGAGACACCTGCTCCACCCCAAAATCCCAAAGGAAGAGCCAAAGACACCTGCTCCACCCCAAAATCCCAAAGGAGGAGCCAAAGACACCTGCTCCACCTCAAAATCCCTAAGGAGGAGCCAAAGGACACCTGCTCTACCTCAAAATCCCAAAGGAGGAGCCAAAGGACACCTGCTCCATCCCAAAATCCCAAAGGAGGAGCCAAGTATTTATCAGGACATTATCTGTACCAAAACTGGTACAGAGCTTATTAGGAGAGTACCAAACCAACCAACCAGAACTCTTCCCAAACCAATACCAAACTTCTTCAAAAATCCTCCTGGTTATGAATAAAGCTGAACCATGAGAGCAAGCTCAGAGCCTGACAATTTAAATGCAGGGATTTGGGATCTCTTGGTGCTTCCAGGACCCTTTTCCTGCTAAAGTTAACACAAAATAAAATCCTAAGCTCTTCCCAGACAAACCTTTACCTGCCTTCCAACAATCACAGTATTCCTTTTCCTATTCCCTCCCTATTTACTGTACATCCTTTAAGGCTTTGCAAAGCTACTCAGAGCAAGCTGAGATTTTTTGTTTTTTACGAGTTAAAGTAGATAAATTACTCCTGGGGGATCGCTCTGCTGGGCACTACCAACACCTTGTTAGATACACAGAGGATACTCAGCTCTTCCTCCTGCACCTGACCAGCAAGGCCACCTCAGGGACATTCCAGCAGCCACACACCCACAGCAGCAGCAGCACTTACATAGATGAGATTTTCCTGGTAGCGTTTCCGAAGGTTGTTGAGGAAAGCAGCCTCGCTGGTGTGGGAATCCAGAAGGACAAAATCCTGCACCCCGACCTTGTCCCGGGCTATCAGAGCCCCTTCCATGTTGGCCTCGCCGTTCTCGTCCACTTCTTCCTTCTAGAACACAAAATTTGTGGGGTGCAGAGTTAGAGGGGGCCCTTCCCAGCCTCCACAAATAATGCCAAGGGATCATTATTCCAGCTTGCCCAAGGATGGCAATTCCACCCAAGCTCTTCACAGTCCCAGGTTTGCTGCTGTGAGCAGGGAGGAAGATCCTGGCTTCCATAAAAACTGAGACAAAGCCAGCCCTGGAGATGCAGTTGGGATCTGACAATATCCCAACTGGGATATTCTGTCTGGACAATAACTCAGTGCAGACAGAATTTTCCAGGCACAAAGTTGGAATTCCACAAAGTTCCAGGAACAGTGGAAGGCACCAGAAAAATCCTTATTTTTTCCCCTTTATACAGATCTAGGCATGGAAATGGAGAATCTCTGGAAAAAGCTGCAAGGGGCTTGACTTGTAGGTAACAAAGATGAATCCCACAGCCCCACTCTGCACAGGAATGTTATTCCCAGTGCTTGGAGCAGCAGCTCCAAGTCAGCAGCAGATGTCCCCACATGCCAGCGAGACACGGCCACTGCTGATAAAAGTGATCAGAGCGACCTGGGGAGGGTTAAACCCTGCCCAGCGTCCCCCATCCTTCTCCAAAGGCTGAGACATGCAAAAAAGGCTGTCCCTGACAAAACCAAATCCTCTTGCACCCTCCACTTCTGATTCTTTAAGGTAAAAATTGACTTTATCTGGGAAATTCTCACTGCTGAGGGTCAAGCTTGACTCCCAGGCTATAAGAATAAACTGTGCTTTTTTAATTATTTAAACCAAGCTGCTAATTTCATGCTAGAAAATAAAATACCATTTTTGTCTACGTATTTCACATGGATTTGTCTGCATTACACATATTTTATAGTAATACTGTGCTAAAGTTGGGTTTTCAGGGTTTCATTCTCGTTCATTTTTCCAGACACCAGGATTACCCAGCTCAGAGACAAATTCCAATGCTAAGGCATAAATGGACAGCAATGAATTCAGTACAATTGGAGCAGCTTACCTGGGAGTGAATCGCCTTGGAATGAGCTCCCTTGGAGGGTTCCAGGCTGGGACAATGAGGGGAGGAAGGTGGCTGAGCAGCTGGAGCAGCTCTGGAGGCTCTGGGCTGTGCTCACCAGCCCAGCACCTCTGCTGCTCTCCTGCTGCCCTTGGGGACATTGCCTTGTCCCTTTTTGCTGCTCCACTGCTCAAGGGGACATTTGTGGTTGTGTGTAAGGTTTCCAACAAGCACTGAAAGGATGGCGGTGCTCTGTTTGTGTAGGGCCACGTCGGGTTCTGCCCCCGTCTTAAATTTGATTTTTTTTGAAAGCAGAAGCTTTGCAAATTGGAAATAGGCACAAAATAGAATGTTCCTGCAGAGCTCTGGCAAAGCCTGGCTCTGGAAGGAGGTTTTTGGGATGAGCCTGCAGGCACTCATTGATATTGGGGCTCGGTGGATTTGGGAGCAAAGATGCATAAAATGAAGAGCAAAGGATCCAACCACACAATATCCTTTATGACTGAGGCAAACTCAGAAAAATCAGCTCTTAAACAGGAATTTTAAGGTTATTCTCATTTTAGTCCAGCCTGGTTTTTGTGTTCATCTCTTTGAGAGTGATTTGAGTTTTGAGATTTATGTTCAGCAGCAGCAAGACCACAACACTGCAGAGAGAAAGATCCCCTGAAAGCAGGTTATTTAAATAAAAAATAAATCTATCAGACCTGCACTCACTTCACACACAAGGAATGCCATTTTTTTGCTTTGCTGACTCTCCCCAGCCCCAGGCTGGCAGGATACAGAATTCCTCATTTTTCCTTAACCAGGGCATGACCTGATTGTGATCACTTCTCTTTTCTGTCAGAAAGTTCCCTATTTTTCCTTTTTAATATTAATATCCTTTTTTCCCCCTCCCCTGCACGTGACCACTCTCATCCATTTGTTGTGCCTGTCCTTAGCTCTGGCTCCATTGGTTTGGAAGACAAAATAAAGGATGATTTTTGCTTCTCAAAAAAACCACTTGGACAGACCCCACTGCCAGTACAGGGAGGATCATGGAAGGGGGAGAGAGAAAATATAATAATAATAATAATGATAATAATAATAATAATAATAATAATAATAATAATAATAATAATTTGCTTCTGACTGAGCTCTCAGGACAAGCCACTTTTCCTTTCTCTCCCAGCTGGGAAGCAGGAAAGGATCAGCCTGGCTCCCCCTTAGCATTTGCCTGCTCAGGTTTCCTTAACCCACTTCTCTCACGTGTATGTTAATGAGTAAATGACACTGCTCCCCACCAGACAAAACTCTTGAACTCTTTTCTGGGCTATTTTGTGCCCAGATTTTCTCAGTGTTTTGATAATTTAGTGCCCTGTCCCCATCCATTCTTGGAAGTTCACTGCAGGTTTTTGAATAAGAGATGCCCCAGGACTCATCAGTGCACATGACCCCAGCAAGACACTGCTCTTTTAAAGGATTATTTCCTTTCCAGGAGATTTCTGTCTTGCCTAGAGACATGAGCTTTATCAGAAAACCTCTCCCTCACTACAATGAAGGGTTTTGCTTTTCCCACAGGGATTTGTCTGTCAACAGGGGAACTGCAAGGAACTCTGTGGGATCACAGCACAAATTCCTGAGCTCTGCAGCTCCTGAGAAAGAGTCAGAACATGCCAGATTTTTGACAAAGTCTGTACCAGGTTGAAGCAAGAGTCTGTCAAGAAAACAACTTTAAAAAAACAGAGAGAAAGAAACTTTGCAAAATTATTACTTATCTTCAGCGGAGGATGAAAAATTCATTTTTCAATTGATGCTCCATTTATGCTTTTTTGGTTTAATGCCATAGAACAAAGAGATGAAGGTACAGGGGGGAGGAGGATCACCTATGAGGCCACAGCTCTTTTGGAAGCACTGGAAAAGCCCAAACCATGCAGGTGAAAGCCTCAGGTGGAACCAGCTCACCCCATGGACCTTTGAAAGCCTCATAGCTCCCACCCATGCAGGAAACGGCACCAAAAAATTCAACCCAGCAAACCCAGTTTATTGGGGCCACCAATTCCACCCACCAGAGCAGAAAATTCCCTCGAGGATCCTCCACACCCCCAAACCATCCCGGAGCTGCCGGATTTCCCTTGCACCGCCCTGCAAATCCCGAGCTGGTTTTTATGTCACACCTGAGTCCTGCTTTACCTGCAGCCTCCTCTCAGCTCCTGGTCCAGCCTGTGCTGCTTCCACAGAGTTCCTGGGCTGGAATTGAGGCCCAGGGACACCCTGGATCGTGTGTCGGGCTCTTTGCTCCCTCCTTGGGCAGGGATGTGCCATCGTCCCGCTTTAATGAATTATCCAAGACGTGGCAGCACCCGAGCCCCGGGAGGTTCTGCCTCTCACCAGAACACCCACGGCTGCCTCCAGGGATGAACCCATGGGTTCTGACCTTCCTGATGGGCAAATCCGGGCACAAAATACATCCCATGGCTCCTGGCCAGGCTCCTCAGCCCCTTCCCACAGCTCCCGGCTTGGCTCCCACTAGAGGTCACTGCAAAACCCGGTTAAAGTCTCCGTTTCCACGGATTTTCCTTCTTTTTTTTTTTTTTTTTTTTTTTTTTCATATTCACAGGCAGTTTTCTCCCCTCAAAAATTATTTTCCTGCTGGACACCAACTCCCACTTGGTGCCAGCTCTTCCTGCCTCTGCCCAGCTGTCAAAGACAACAACAACAGAGATTTCCCCAATTTCCAAGAGGATAAAACCCATCCATTTGGGAAACCGCGATCCACGAGCAGAACCAAGCCACCTCTCCATTCTCCAGATGATCCTTCCATGAATTATAAGCTCTGTATTTAAGGAGCTTCCCACCCAAGTCCCGCCTCGCTCCTGAAGGGACTCGTGGCAGGATCAGGTTCTCCAGAAAGGGAAGAGCCCTTCCTGTGCCACAGGATACCTCGGTCTTACAGCAGCACTCAGGAGTTGGATCTCTTCCCTCGTGCCTCAAAGCATGAGCCAGGCAAAAGCATTTCCGGCTAATCCTCAGCTAATAAATACTGATGATGAACAAAACCATTCAGAACTTAAAATGAAAAAACCCTCAATAAGGCACGTTTTCATAGAGAAGTGGGAAAAGCACCTGTTTATCAGTCAGGTTGTTTAGGCCCCTCTGTTTCCCAACAGAAACAGGTTTTGGTAACAGAAAGTTAATTCTTCCCACCCAGATTCTGTCCTGACCTCTGCAAGAAAACTTCTCCCCATCCCCTTCAACACTTGAAGCCTTATGTAAGGCAGGGCACAGAAATCCCAAAGCACAGTTTGGCCTGTTTGTTCAGCTCTGTCTCCACCTGGCACCACAGAATCATGGAATATCCTGAGCTGGAAGGGACCACAAGGATCATCATCCAGCTGCTGGCCCTGCACAGACACCCCAGCAATCCCAGCCTTTTCCCTGAGAGCGTTGTCCAAATTGTCCTGGAGCTCTGGCAACCCTGGGGCTGTGCCCATTCCCTGGGGAGCCTGTTCAGTGCCTCAGCACCCTCTGGAGGAAGAACCTTTCCCTGATATCCAACCTAAACCCCACTGACGCAGCTTCAGCATCCTGGAAATTTCTGTGACACCAAACTTTTTATTTTTGCCTGTTCTCTGTACTTACAGCCCTGAAATAAAAGAGTATAAAAGTGCCACGGGGAGGTGCAGTAAGTGAACATCCCTGGAGTCATCTTTTTCAAAAGAGACACGAGATAAAAAATATCTATGAGATTTAAAGTAGACACAAGATTGAACAGAGAGTGTCAGGCTTGCCCAGCACAGCTGAGCTCAGAGCAGCACTGTTAGCACACATTCCCAGAACGTGGGAGCTCTGTTTTGGAAATACTCATTTACTGTGAGAGGCAGCAGCTCCCTGACCCATCGTGTGCTCCAGGAATTCGCTCATTAAGAGTCCTGGGCTGCAGGGATCACAACAAGGAACCCCTCGGGCTCTGCTCCACCCTCGGCTCTCTGGAGGAATTGACCACAGAGAATGGAAAAGGAAGATGTTCTGCCAGAGGCACTTGGCAGGGTCAGCGGGGGAGCACGGCCACGTCCCGGCAATCCTGGATCTTCCTACGGCAGTGACCTCGAGGTCAGGACTCCAGCGCTCCGTAGGGATGCCCCGTGTCTGCTCCAGGAGCAGTCAGGACTCATCCCATTGTCCCCAAAGGAAATTCAGAGTGTCAGATCTCGGCAGCAGGACTTGGGGTGACACGTCCCCACCCAGGAAGAGCAGCCAGCCCAAGGCAATGGGAAAACTTTTCCCCCTCATGAGGAAACCTTGGTGTGGCTCCTGAGAATTTATCTGCTCGGCTTAGTCTTCAGATAAATGAGAACCCCATAAAAAAGGGATTAAAGCAGAGCAGATTCCACCACAGGACCAAGTTACGCTCGTCCCATCGCAGCAAAGCCAACAAAACAAGATGATTTTGAGATATTTCACTGAGACTTTTCACAGACCTCTGGAAACCTTATTCAGATTTCTAACAGAACTGGAACACCGGACATGGACCATGCTTGGGAATGCAGCAGCCATGGAAAAGGGATATTTTGTGTGTGCAGGGAAGCACTTGGACAGTCTGGCACTACTGTACACGCTCCTCGAGGCAGGAGAATCCATAAATACAATTACACTGTGGAAAAATTTACACATTGTAACCTAATTTCTTTTCAAAAGAATACAGAATAAGAGGGTTTTAAGGTTAATCAACAGCCCAGGGAAACGCCAAGAGTTCTTAAGGCCTCTTGTCTGTCTCCAGGGCATGGTCTGCTATAGACTTGTTAAAGGGTGACTGTCTGTCTTTCTCAATAGAGGAGAGGTCGAGGTGAACCACTTCACTTTCATAAATCAAAAGAAAGAAAAAAAGTGAGAAAATCTCCCGAGTTCAAACATTTCTTTAAACCCCAAACTTTAAATACTAAATGGGCTTCATGGCTGCCATTTTGAAAAACATTAGTTTGCCAAAGGACCCTTTTGATTCCTATTGGAAAAGCGAGCGCTCACAGATAATCCATTGAGAATCCAAACCCCTACAAAAGGCTCCCTGAAACAATCGCGGCGCTGCTGAAGGACAACATTTTTGTGCCCAAAAGAAAACATTTTAACGCGCTACAATCCATGACACATATATTCCTCCATTTCCTTTCAGTAATTATTCATTAGAAAACATTTAACGTCACTGCGGATTTCACACTGGGCAGTCTGCACACAAAGGAGAAGAGTTGGCCCATTTAGAAGGGGCTGAGGCCGCCTTTTCTCATCCCAGGAGCTCCAAGGCGGAGGGGGCTGCCGGACACAAGGGGCCGGCTAAATTGTGCGGTTAACGGTCAAAGCCCCCCTGCCTACTTTGACACTCATTTAAAGATGACGGGGAACAATAGAGATTTGTTCTTAGCAACTCTTTCTTGTGCCACGGGGTCCCCGGCGGCCGCGCCGGGCGCTCCGAGGCCTGCGAGCGGGGCCTAGGCCTGGGCCCACCTGCCCCCCAGCGCTCCCCACTTTAACACAACGAGACAGGTAAAGAATATGGGCAAATAGAGCCCCATTCAGCACGTCAGCTTGAATAAAACAATGGCCTGTCAGGTTAATGCGAGCAGCTTCGGGTTTTGGGTTGGTGCCAGCAAGCCTGGCCCAGGTTAGGCGAACGCTTGCCGCCCCAGAATTCCCGGTTTGCAGCAGCGCTCTCCCAGGTTCCAGCAGGCACCCAAGCGTTCAGGCACCTGATTTAGAGCATAAAACACTTCTTTACAGCTTTTTTTTTTACTCATAGGAAGGGCCCTTGTGCTGTGTCAGCTTGTTTCACACGCACAGAGATGCTGCTCGAAACTCCGTGCTCATCCCTGGGCGAGGAAAGTGGCAGCAATTCCACGTCCTTTGGGAAATTTAGGACCATGGAAAACCCAGCTCGAACCCTGTCAGGTCAGAGCACAGACACTGAAGTGCTCATTCTCTCAGTTGTTGGCTTTTAGATCTGAATTTCAGGGTTTTCTTCATGCTTAGATTTACTGCCAGTGCTGGACCAGAGACAGCTCCTTAATGAATCCTGGGTCCTTATTAATTGCAGAACAGGATGGTTTATTAGAAAACATCAATTACTGATAAACTCCACAGCTAACCTCCATATTGACCAGCTGACAGAGCACAGGATTTCCAGCTGAAAAACTAAAATTCAGAATTAAAAATCGTGGGAATACAGCAAGGAAGATTTATTCAATTTCTAGGAAAGAGAAGGATGGTCCTGGAGCATCTGACAGTCCCTAAGGTACTGTAAGGGAGAGGAGCGTTTAACCACAGTAAATTCATGTGTTCCAAGTTGGACACACCTCCAGGGTGTTTACAAGTGTTCAGGACAGAGCAGAGAAGCAGAGGAAAACAGCCCCAAAATCACGTTTATGGACACAGCAAGAAGGCCACTGATAAAGCAGGGATTGGGATCACATCTCCCATAGGAGTGTTCCAATATCCCCCAAAGACCAAACCCTTTGGGCACCAGGCAGCAGAGAGGAGCTGCGTGTGTGAGTCAGATCAGAACAAATGACACCTGGGACAACAAATCCCAGTCCAAACCAAGATTACAACTCCAGTTCCCACATCAAAAGCCATTTTTATCACTCCCTAAGAGCCCCCCAAGCCCCAAGGGCTGCTTCCATAACATCTCCACACCAGAGACTTGCAGAGGCTGCAACACAAGGTCTGGTTCAGGAACTGCAGCCAAGGTCACCCAAAGCTCTCTGTGATTTAGGACAGGCCTTGCTCTGGCTCTGCTCTGTCAGGGTTGAGGGGACAGCAGTGCCAGGGCTGCAGTTTTGGGTGGGAGGAGCAGCAAAGGGGCTGGATGGGCTCATGGTCTGGCTGAGGATTTACTGGCAGGGCAGGCTTTCAGATGAGCCTGGAGATGCAGGCACGGTGGGAATAAAGAGCAAAAACCTCCTCCAAACTCCAGCAGAAAACATCTTTATCTTTCCCTGGTTCAGGATTCCTGGACCCCTCACACACAAAGCACTTCAGTAACTTCAGTAAAAAGCTTCTAAATTCAGGAATCAGGCATGGGAATATTATCAGAGCCACACCAGAGTTTCATTGTGGGAACTGCCACCTGAAGCCACACCTGGAGAGGGGCACCAGACCAGACCTGCAGCTTCAACCAGCAAAGAGTCTCAGTATAGGAGTGTCTGTGAAGGAAATAATTTATCTTCTCTTCAAAAACATCCCTTTCCTACCCCTCAAGGTACCTTGCAGTGCACCTGAACTATTTTTGAGAGTGGGAAGGGCCTGGCTGTTGGCTCTGTGATCATCCATCACTGCCTGCAGCTCTGAAGCCAAGGGAGGGAAAAGGGAACACTCTGCTCTTGGCTTGTTACAGCCACAGGCACAGAGAAGGGACATGAAGAGCCACAGTGACCCTCTCTGAGAGCATCCAGGCTGGTTCTGCTCCAGAGCAGGAATAAAAGTTGGGGGGGCACCTCCAGAATGCCAAGTGTAGCAGGACCCACCCATCGGGGTCACCTAAGGGCAGCTCCTCTGGGTTTGGGTTTAAGTAAGGATCAAGATTTCTCAGGCAGTCACAGCTCCCCAGGCCCTGGTGTTGCCAGACCCTTTCTCCACTGATCAGAAAAAAATTCCCTTTTTTTAATGTGGGTAAAAGTCAGCTCCTTCCCTCCTCCTTTGGTCCCACCATTCTCTCCAAAATATCCCAAAATATCTCCAAAAATATCCAAAATATCTCCAAATTTATTCCACCTCTGTTCCTTGGAGAAGGACAACCACTATTCCCAGTTAAGTCCCAGTTTGCCATTATCCAGAAATTCCCAGTTTAAAGTGCTCATTAGTATAAAACTTTAGGAAGAGCTCTGAACTTACCCTACTTTTTCCACATTGTCACAAAAAGGCAGCTTAAGGCAAGCCAAGAAGAGGGAAAATTTAATCTTCCCCACACCTTCTAAAGCACAAAACTACTCATTCCATGTGGGAACAAGGGCAGGGCAGAGCAGGTGGAGGCAGAGGGGACTCAGCTGATTCCTAAATGGCTTCTGGATGGCTGACAGAGGGAAAAGTCATGCTCTGAAACAGGGAAAACCTGTTAAAATGGGTCAAAATAGCCACATTTTATTGGATTTAGGTGCATGCTTGAATCAGAAAGTGTTGCTATTCCTCGTCTTGAAATTTAAATGTACCTAAAATTAACGAGTTTCTTTTAAAGATTCTTCATTAATTATTTATCTGTTTTTTAATACTTAGAGCTAAATGTTATTTGAGGAAGCAGAAATAACTGCAGTGATTTAGATGGAAATGTTTTACGTGTTAAAAATAACACAGGAGCGCTTTGGAGGAAAGGGATGAAACTTCCCTGGAAGAATTCCTCACTGAGGATTATTTACAGGGAATGAAAATTATCCTGCCAGTCAGACTGAGAATTTCCCTGCAGCTGGATGAGGAGCAAAGAGAGGATGTGGGAGAAAAGCAGGGAAGTGGGGAGAAAGGAGAAGGCAGATCCTGCAGCCAGTGCTCTGTCCAGAACAATTATCCCAGTAATTATCCCAGTGATGAATGTGCTCATCCTGTTTGCTGGAATTCTGCCTCGTGTCATTAATACAGTAAATAGCCAGACAGGGAATCCCATCTGAGGGGGTAAAAAGCCCCTCCAAACCCAAGCCTTCCTGAGGAGGAATTATTTTTGAGCCTCCTGCAATTATTAATGAAAAGAAATTCCCTTGTTCCTCTATCAGCTCCAAGCCTCGGTGGCCAAGTCCTTATTCCACGGATGGACCATTCTGCTGCTGAATTTTGGATCATTGAGCAGGGGGATCCACCACCTCTGATCAGCCAGACCATGCACAGAGCAGCACCACACACGGAGTAAAAACCTCATTTGAGCTACAATAAGGAAAATTCCAGGGATTTCCCAGGATTGTCCCACAGCCAGACACTCCCAGCAGTTCCAAGTTCAGCCCTCAGGACTTCAGCTCCCTGAGAGACCCCTTTGCCTCCCTCTCTGACGGGACCCCCCAAACAAACCCAACGTTACCTCCTTTCACTCCGTGCTCTCACCAGGCTTCAGATGTGGAAGGAATTCATTGTGGCTAATTAAAAATTAAATCCTCCCTTCCCTTCGGCCACTGGATTTCTCTCTCTGCCTGTCACGCTCTGCCTCTGCCACCTTCTCTCTGGGAATAATTTCCTTCCTTCTCCTTGCCCTCTGCATCCAGCTCTGCCATCTGCCCTGAGCTCAGCTCCAGCTCTGCTCCCGGCTCCCCACCTTGGCTGCAGCTCCTCTCCCAGTGTCTCCAAGTCACTCCTTCCTTCCCTGCAGCCCCCCCAGTGCAGGGTTTCCCCTCCTCCTGCCTCTCTCCAGCCCAGTCTCTGCAGGGAGCAGCTCCCCAGGATTTTTTCCAGCACACTCAGAGCCCCTGGTGCTGCTGCAGGACTGACCTTGGTGGGGTGAGCGTGGGCTCCACGTCCCTCCCCAGCACTGAGCACGGTTTTCCACGGGAAAAGGAGGGCAGGAGATGCCCAGGGAGCCTCTCTTGCCTCTGAGCAGGTCTCACCACAGCGATGCTCAATAAATAAACCAAGGATTAACCAGGCTATTTTGCAGCGGGTGGAAGGTTTGCCAAGGAGACCACAGGAATTTCACCCTCATCCAGTTCCTCAGGAGGCAGCTCTGGACTGAGAATGTCAAGGTTACCTGGAAGTTTGTCCTGCAAAAGCCATGCCCAGGTCTTTGGTGGAGAGTACCACACCAAGACTGTGACCTCTGTCCAAAGAGCCCAGCTCCAGAACCTTGGGAGCATTTAGGAAAACAAAACTGGGCTGTTTAAAAAACCAGCCTGCACTCATGTAAGTGGTGCAGTACTGCAGAATTTTCCCTGGAAGTTTTCCTAAAGTCTATGATGAGAGAAAGTCATCAGCATACATCACTTTAATTATAATTTGTTATAAACCTTCCCATTTTTGTATCTTGTTGGGGGGAAAAAAAAAAAAAGTGGATTGATCCTGGAGTTCTATCTGTCATCTCCTCAAGATTTCATTACCATGCAAGTGAGATGTCATCCCAGTCCCAGCTTCCAAGATATTTCTGTGTTGGAGTCCAAAAATGCCATTAGCCAGCAGAGAAGGAAAGGGAGCCTTTAGGAGCACACAGGAATTGAGGAGAAAAGTCACTCTTACCCCACATTGTCCAGGATAAACTCAATATATATTTCTACACCAAAATGTTTGGGAAATGAGTCCTGATATTTGTTGCTGAATTGCATCAGTTGTGTGCTTTTTAAAAGTATATTTTTTCAGATCATTATCCCATCATTTAACCTATAGAAATGCACCACTCAAATATATATAGTAATATAGATCATAGAAATCTTAACATCCCAGAGTGATTGGGTTGGAAGCGACTTTAAAAACCTTCCAGTTCCAACCCCCTGCAGGAAATGCCCCATGGAAAAAAAATCTCTCTGTTAATGCATCTCCCACTAGAGCCACGATAATTTAAGTTACCTGGGTGTCCATCCTGGCTGCTGTTACCAATTATTCCAGGGAAACCATTCACCAGGGGCTTTGAACCTGGGTAAGGTCCCTCAGATCTCTGGGCACTGGGCAGGGACGACGTCCTCACCCGAATTGAGCACCTTTAATAATTTACTGGGACCAGGGACTTGGGCCTATGGCACTTGCATCCACTTAGTGGCCACTTTTCCAAGATAAGAACTAGAAACTTTATCTTCCTCCAGATTAGGTTGCACCTGGGATCTTTGGGGAGGTGGTGTGAGGGTTCTGTGTTAATTACAAACCCCCCAAATTAGTGAGGGCGTCCTTTGGGTGTATGGAGCTGGAGCCACCCCAGTTTGATGCCACCACAGAGCAGGTGATGGGTGCTCAGCTGCTCCTTCAGAGCCCAGAGTGGCCAAGGCTGCAGGAGCTGCCTCGAGCTGAGAGCTTTAAGGTTAATAATGTATATTCCCTTGGTTATAGGATCTCCCTTCCCCAGGCTAAGACGTGCTGAAAAATTAACAGTGCAGATATCCCACAAGGGAGGAGCAGGTGCTAAGACTCCACATGAATCTTTCATGTGATTCCAACTCACAGAGGCAATTTTAGCAGTTTCCCTGCCTTGCTGCAGCCTTTGGGATCTCTCCACCTCCCTGGGACAGGGCTCGGGGTGGGTACAGACTTACCCTGAAGAAATTGGAATAAAACTCTCGTGGAGGATGAGGGCTCCACTCTCACATGCACATATTGAATTCTGCCTTTTTCCTGCCCGGGGTCCTGACGTGGTGTAACCAGATCTGGGGAGAGGCTGTTCCACCTGCACCTCGCCAGCCTCACTCAGCATCAGCTGCTGAAAAACTACACCCTCAACTGCCAGCAATTCCTACAGCTGCTTCAACAGGGAAAATATTCATTAAATTCATCCAGGATTTATCCCATTCCTTCCCTGGTGTCTCTGAAGCAGGGGACACATTGCTGTGGGTGTTTGGGCAGGGAGCACTTACAGGACTGGGCAGCACCAAAATTTTAGGGTAAAAGTCCCAGGGATGAACTTCTGGGAAATGCAGGTCAACACTGCCAAGCCACTCAGTTTAGATCCTGGGCACCTTCCAGGAAAGGGAGAGGAAAATAGAGAAATTAATATAATATGAGGTGGTGTAATACAGAGAGGAGAAACATAAAAATGTGTGTTATTGACTCTGGGGCAGATATACTGAGGAAAACTCATTAATTATTTTAGGGATGTATTGGAGCAGAGCTGAGGGTGTCACTGAGAGTTCCAAGAGATGGAAAACAAACTCAGACTCTCCAGGTAGGTCCAATTTATCCCTCTCCATCCCTTCTTTTGCTGACAGAAAATCCCAAAGCGCCTGCCTGGTTACATGGACAAGGAGGATCTTTTCATGTGCCATGGACATCCCTTGTCCACCTGGACTGTTGGACGTGCCAAGAAGGTGTCACCCTGTCCACCAGAACAGCTCTGCTCTCTCTCACACAATTACAACTGGAAGCTGCCACCAGCTAAAATAAAATCCCAAAGAGATCTTTCCATGCCATCAGTGGAAAGGGGATTTCTCAGGGAATGCTGAGGAATTGCTTTGCACAGAGTGGGAGCTGTAGAATCATTTGGGTTGGGAAAAACATCCAAGACTGAGTCCAACCTGATCCTGACCTTGTCACCAGCCCAGTGCCACATCCAGTCCTCCCCTGGACACCTCCAGGGATGGGGACTCCAAACCTCCCTGGGCAGCCCCTTCCAGAGCCTGACCACCCTTTCCATGAGGAAAGCACAGAAAAACCAAGCATGGGATTAAAAGGGAGACAGAAATGTTGTTCTTTGCTGACAAATGCAAAATGACAACTTTGTAGCTGGAGCCAGGGTGTTGTGATGGACACAGGGAGCTCTTCAAACACTTGAACCCAGAATCCTGCTTTCTTCCAGCAAAATCTGGGAGCTCATTTCTCCCAGGAAATCATTTCCCTGTGTCCTGTTCTCCCTGGCCTTCACTCCAGCACAGCCTCAGCTCCTGTCCCTGTCAGAGGGACATTTCAGCAGCTGGCACTGGCTCCCTGTCACAGCTCCTTTGTGTACAGAGATCACCTTCAGCGATTATTTATTGCAGGAGTTCAGATTCCTGCCTTCCCCTGACATGATGAATGACTTTTAAGTAACATAATATCTGGTTTCCTCCTCTTTCACACACCCATTTCATTGCCAGGTGTCTTCAGTGACCAGATCCAAAGGGATTGGTTGCAGCCAGAAGGGAAAAGAGAAATCCTTTACCACGTGTCCAGCCTCCTCTTGTTCATATTTAATGGAATTCTTGCTTGGGTTAAAATGATTATCAATTATTCACCCCTAATCTTAATAATTCCAAACATCTCAAGTAATAAACAGCGCTCCTCTACTGCTGTTAAAAATTCCCAAATGTTTTTGTTTTCATTTTTTAAGCTCTTCTCCAGGTAACTGCAAGCTGGCCAGTGAATTATATTATATGACTGTATCTATTGAATAAAGAATAAAGCATATATTAATTAAGGAATAAATATGTATATATTAAATCAAGAATAAAGCAGGTTAGCAGGCCAGGAATGTCAGGAGGCAGCACAGGGCAGATCCATCAGCTCAGGATCTGAGTGTCTCCCATCACTGCTGGGAGCAACACTGGGAACAAAGTCCTGTCCTTTCAAGCCAGCCCTCAGACCTCTCTTTCAGCCTGTTTTAACATTTGAAAAGAGAATTTTTTTGTCTGGCTAAATTAAATCCTCGACATCTTTTGTTTCTAACCCACATTCTTTCTCAAGCTGGTTGAGAGGAAACAAAAACAAAGCAGACCAAAAAAAAAAAACCCAAAACCCACCCCAAAACAACACAGAGGGAACAGGAGATAATTTGATCCTGGTAAAATACATGAAAATTACAACCTGCTCTCCATGAGCCTCTCCAGACCCTCTGGAAAACAACAGTCACACATGAGGAAATTCTGTCATTGTAAGGGTGGAAATTGAGATTTTTTAATGTTGCATTTAAAGCCCGAACAAGGTGGGGATTGGTCAGAGGTTGGATTAGATGGTCTGGGAGGTCTTTTCCACCCTCAGTGATTCTGGGATCAATCAGCCATGATAATCTGAGAGCTTCATGTAGCACCAAGGTGGTTTTGCACAGGCCATCAGATCATGGATTTATCCCATTTAAAGTTCATATTCACAGGAGGAATCAGGGAAATGTGAACTTCTCTTAAAATGAACAAATCCTTCTGTCTGCACTTGAAATTGGGGTGAATTTGTCAGGAGGAGGATTTAAAGTTTCTTCCTGACAGGGAAACATCCAGACAGAACTTCACAGAGCCAGCAATGTTGTGCCCTGACTGGGTAGCTGGAATTTATAGAACTTAATTACTACAACAAATATGGGAGTAATATTTTTGTTAACTCCATTCTTCTGCCAACAACAGAAGGGGGGGACACTGAAACCCTTTAGCTCTGGTGTGAATTTTCCCAAAAAATGCTGTACAGAACAAATACATTCATAAAACCCAGCAGCCAAACCACTCCAGTCTCCCTCACCACAACCTTCCCACACAAAAACACACCCCCAAAACTCCAGCTCCACATCCACACGTTGAGGGATGACAATCCTTCCTCTCCCCTGCGTGGCTGCAGGGAATATTCCCAGCAAGGCTTAAATGCTGATGTGCAAGAGTCATAAAAATCCCAAATTTAGACACATGGGATCATGGAAATCTGTCCTAAATCCCAAATACTGATATACAGAGGTGTGGAAAGCTGTAATAAATCCCTTTCAGTCTCACTCCTCACACAGGTCACTAAATCTGGGCTATAATTTTTGGCTGCTCACTGGCCACAGGCTGGACAAAAGCCTTTTCTCTCCAAGTTCAGTCAAAAGGACAACAGCACATGACAGAGCCCTTGGATCTCCTGGGATTTTAGGCTGTCACAGCAGGGATCTCCTGCAGGGCCAGGGAAGGAGGGGGGTTCTGCCAGCCAGGACAAAGCCAACAAAAACACCTAATGAGTGGAAAAGCTGGGAAGTTCGTGCAGTTGGTGCTGGCTGGCTGGAGCAGCATTTCCAGGCTGGCTGTGGGTGTGGAAAATCATCCCAGAGGTTCCACCACATCAACCTTCAAGTGAGTGGTTGGGCTGAAAAAAAAAAAAAAAAAAAAAAAAGCACTGTTTTGGTGCTATTTTTGGAGTTATTTTTGCTCTCCCACTAGAAATGACAGCTTCTGTGTCCAGCAAAAGCAATGCCAGGAGAAAAGCTGGAGATGCAGCATGAGCAGGCAGCAAAGGGCTCATCCAGGAGCTTCTCCAGGCTGCAGGAATTCCAGAATCTCCAGAAAAGATGCCAGAGGCAGCAGGAGAAGGGAGGCACGACTGACCTTGGGCTGGGAAGGGTGGCTGACACCAAGGAGAGCAGTTAGGAAGGAGCAGGAGCTGTACAAACATTGGGTAATCCTTGCTCATTTTCTCCAGGACAATCCCAGCCTCCAGGCCTGATGTCAGAGAATTTCCATGATTAAGTGTCTGTTAATTAAACACAGCATATAATTACTAATGCAAACTGCCTGAACTCTTAAGAAGAGCAGAGATCCCTCTGTTCCAAACTGAAGGATCCTTGTCTTGGATTCCTCAGGACACACTGGATGTGTTACTGCTCATGGGAGAAGTGCTGCAGTTTGTTTATTTGACCTTCAAGCAAAGCTGAAGAGGAGAGTACAGAAAATACAAACATATCAAAGGAAATGTCCTTTGAAACAAGTGTTTAACCTCACCTGTGCAAAGGAAAATCCAATATTTAATCAAAGCCTTCTGTAATTTGGAATCTTGGTTCCATGAGTAATCCAAAGAGTTTTGTGATGGATTAACTGCTTTAAGAACTCTGGCAAAGTTAAAGCTTCAATAACAAATGACTTGGTCTTGCAGCCCACAGCTGACTCAAAGAAAGAGCACAGGGAATGATTTACCAAACTGATTTTCTAACTCCTGTGTGGCTGAAAACGAACAGAAGGGTGAGAGAACTTCCTCAGCACCGATTGGAATGTTCCTTCCCTAAGAAAATCCGAGACATGAACATTTACAGTAATTACAGCAACAGGATGGTTCAATTCCATCTTTAACCAGAGATGCCTTCACAGACAAGCCACACTGATGGTGATAAAGATGTTCCTTCGTGGCAGAAAAAAAGCTCTGAATGGAGCAGTAAAAATGCCCATGTAGAGGTATTGAGAGGTATCTTACCTTTAAAATTCTGAATAAAACTTCCCACGGGAATTTGGGGAAAACTTTCAGCAGTTTCTCTGTTTGACACCCCCGAAAATCTGTTTAAAACTACCTGAACCGTGTGAAGCTCTCACAGGGCTGATTAAAGAGTTGTTCATCACCACTCTGGGCCCACATTTGGAATTTTGATATAAAAATGTAGAGAAAAGGTCCAACAGGTGCAGGGCCAGGTCAGGTTCTAATTAACAGACATATCCTCACACCCCAGGCAGGTTTTACACAACACAGAGCTCAAAGCAGCAACACTCTGCAAAAGCAAAGCCTGCAAACAAACCCTGTTGTTCCATTAAACTTAAAATACAATTTGACTCTGTCACAGCGACGTAGATGAGCTATCTGCATTAAATTGTGTTTAATTTAACTCTAGAACTATAGGGCCCAATTAAAAATAATGAGGCCTGTCTCCAACTGTCAGGCTCAATTAGAGATAATGGGAAGTGATAGCTCCTGGAATAGATTCATTTTTGTCTGATAGACGAACTGGGGCAGGGGTCTTGGCAGGGGTCAGTGGAATAGACCTGCCAACAAAACACGGGTCAGTCAAGCTTAAGGAGTCTTAAGGAACCTGGTTATTAAATAAGGAAGTAGGAAGTAAATCAAATCCAAAAGCACATGAATAACCCCAAAAGATTCTTTTTTTTTTTTGTGTGTGTGTGTGTGTGTTATTTTTCCTGTTACATCCCTTTATATCAAAATTCATCTGAGCATTAAACTGAAACCAAATATAGAAAAAATAAAGGTTAAAACTGTTTGGCAGGGCTAAAGGGGAACTCAGCAAAGAAGGGCCCAACTTCATATTCCAAGGAATTTAGCAGGATCAATATTCTCCTGAGGCAAAAAATTACAGCAAAACCACTGTGCTTTTATTTATAAAAATAACCATCAGAAAAGGTGATTTGAATGTAAAAAGAAACCGAGGTGTTGAAGTAAGAATGTAAAAAGAAACCAAGCAAGTTCTGTGTGATGAATTGATTGCTTCGGGCGATAAAAACTGGAAAAATTCACCAACTTTTCCTTCCAAAAACGCAGCAGAGCAGTGAGACCAGCTCAGAAGTGAAACCACTGGCCCTCGAGGAGGCACAAATGGGTGGCAACTCTTGGTCACCAGACAGGGGCTGTCATTTTGGATGAGTAATTGATCCTGAGTGGGGAGGGAGAGGCAGAGCCCGGGGTCCATGTGGGACATTCCGTGTGTGTCCACACTGCAGGCACTGCAGGAGCAGGATCCTGTCCCAGCTGTGCCTCTGCAACTCGTGTTGGGCAATCCCGATGCTGCCAGCCAGCCTCTCCTTTTGTGTGGGAAGACACTTTTTTAATCTAATGATATCTCTCTCTCCATGTCCAACGCCTCTCAACGCTCCTCATCCCCTCCCCCCTGTGCAGCCCAGCCTGCAAAGTCATGCTTTGAATTTAAATCTCTGCTCTGGGGCTTCTGAGGAGGGAAAGGACGGGTCAGGGTCTGAGCTTCTCCCCAGCTGTTCTGAAAAAAAAAAAAAAATTAAAAAAAGGGCAGATTTCTAATTAGAGCCGTTATTTCTCCTCGTCCTTCCCTTCTCGCTCACCAAGAAGCTCATGGGGGACATGGAATGACAAATGTGTCACTGCTAAAATACAGCAAAGGGTCACTGGTGATACACAGCACCGATGTTATTCCCTTCCTGCAGGGTTTTATCAGGTCTGGAGGCTCTGACAGATCCTCACCCCAGCTCTGGGGGAAAACTTTCCTGACTTCCCTCCATGGATGTGCTCACACCACAGGCAGGAACAGCTTTGGAGCCTGAGCCACAATTTTTAGCTCTGTAAAACTCAGAAAAACCGGCAGTGAGTTTCAATTCCCACCTTTAGGTGTGACCTAGTTTTAAAAAATCCCTGTAAAGGTGCTTCCATTTCCTCTGAAGGATATCCAGCTCCTGCCATGCAGCACTTGGGACCTGGAGAATTCTGATATTTGAACTCAGTACAAAATCTGCTCCTAGGATTTATGGCTGAGTGGGAATTCAGGTGTGTGAGTACAATGCCCCACCCTGGAAGTGTCCAAAGCCAGGCTGGACAAGGCTTGGAGCAAACTGGGATAGTGGAAGGTGTCCCTGCCCATGGCAGGGGGTGGGACTGGATGAAATTTAAGATTCCTTCAAACCCAAACCATTCCAGGATTCTCTATGTACAAGGATGTGTGTCCTTAAGAAAACCCTCCTGATTACTTCATATCTTAAGATATTAAGTTTGGAGCACCACATAGAATCAACTGAAATGTTTTAAACTGTACCAGAGACAGCTCCAGCCATGGAGCAACGACCCTGACCTTGTGTGCCATGGGTGTGGCAAAATGAGAAAAGCCAGGAAAATCAGATTTCATGGAGAGATTTGTCAGCTTGGCCAGGGACAATGTTTTGATGATGAGTAGAAGAAAATAAAATCAATTTTTCCATGCAGCTTCTGAAATTATTATAACCCCCCTGTGTTTATGGAGCACTGAAGTAAAAGCAAAGCCAAAGATTCGAATTTCCACGTATCAAATCCTACATGGGAGATAATTTTATTTATGGTTAATTCTGCCTCCCTCAGGAAGCCAGAGATTGTTTTACCTTCAGTGGCCAGGAGCTGACTCTTGTTTCCTTTGGAATCTCACAACAAAATCAACTTCATGGTGAGACCTCTCCAGAAGGCTCAGGATGGGCTCCTCCAGCACCCCCAAATCAACCCCCACTGCTCCTCAGAAAACCTTTAATTTGCTATAAAGACTGAGATGTTGCCATCACTTAAATGTGAAGACTGTCACCAGCACAATCATCAGACGTTTCTCTTACTCTGCCGTTTGCAGAGAATTCCAAATACAAAGAAACCCAGCAGGCAGCCAAGGAATCCCCCCGCCCCGGGGCTCCTCTGATTAAAAAAGAACCTTATGGGAGGAAGAGAAAGAGACACATAATTCATCCTGAAGATACCAGGGTTTGTTCGGTTTTTTTTTTTTTTTTTCCCTGCTGAGTGGCCCTAGTTTTGCCCAGGAGCCCAGGGAAGCACTGAGGTCGCCCAGTCGCCCTTTGGTCACTTGTTACTGTAGCAGAAAAATCAGTTTATTCTCTTGTGACAGTAACCCAGGGAACAAATCCATGATGACACCGTTCCATGCATTGGTGAACTTCGTGGCCTTGTAGGTCACTGGACAAATCTCTCTAAACTGAACTGTTGACAGTTCTTTGCAGGGTTCCCCCCAGGAAACTGAAGGTTAATTGACCATTCTTTCAAACCATGAAATGCTTTTGAAAATGTTAGTTTTAAGTCTCGTAGCCTAAAAGCTGATGAAGCAGCGTGTTCTGTACTGGGGGTGTCTTCTAATTACTGGAATGAAGAATTATGGCCAGGGAAGGTGCAGAAATGGTTTAATTAGACTTGTGTGTCATGGAAGCAGGAAACAATATTCCCTAAATCATGGGGTTGGTGAGGGCAGAGCTGCTGAGGGAGCAGGAGGAGCTGCTCATAATGGAGCTGACCATTCCTTGGTTATGTTAATTTGGTGACAGCCTAATTTAGAGAAGGGATCTTAACTCTTCACTCTTAAAAACCTCAGAAAAATACTCACAGCTCCAAAGGAATGGTCACTGCTGGATTCTGATGGATTCTTCCACCCAGGGACAGTTATAGTTACACAAATCCTCAGAACCAGGAATCCCTGGAAAGACTCTCCAACTCTCCTGGAAAGAGTTCCAACACTCTGGAACACTGGCAGGAAAGTAGGGGTGATATCCCTCTTTGCATGGGTAGAACCAATATTCACCAAATCATTTACAGAAACCAGAGAGAAAATGGAAATCAAACCTTCTGTCCCTTCAGAGAGGATTTCTCAGGCTGAATTCGGGCTGTATGCATTTGGATGTTGCTCTGACATCCCGTGGGTGCTATTTTTTATTTGAGATAAAATGTGCTGTGATACACTGAGAATATTGCACAAATAAATACCAAGAAAAAAATGTGTGTTTGTTTCAACACTCTTCTCCACAGACTTTGAAGAATGTTTTACTTTAGCATCTCCAGTCGTGCCTGATAATCCTGATGTCATCAGGAGTTCTGCAACATTTCCAGTCCCAAACCAGACTTTGGCATCTCTGTGTCTTTGTGTAAGAAATATCAATTTAAACGTGGCCAGACTGGGATCCCTGTGCCAATGGAATTCCCTTGCTGGGAAGCAGAAGTTGGGCTCCAGCTCTGGGTGCAGCAGCTGATCAGGTTTTCCATGAGCTCTGCCTCCAGCTGAGCCCTCAGGGATGAATTTCCCAAAATATTTCCGTAGTCACTCAACATTCAGTGCTCCTACAACAAAAAGTTCTGCATTTGCCCAAAGATGGAAGCAAAAAGCTTCAAAATCTCTTTTTTTTTTTTCTTTCCTTTTCACTTACAGAGAGAAAAAACTTCATGTGAGGACAGAGACAGAAAAAGCACTGATTGCCATTATCTGCATGACACAATCCATGGGGATTTGTTGAAACAATGAGGGATATTAATTAAGGAAAAGCTCATTACTATGATGAAGGAATAGGTGAGACCTACACAGGATTCTCTGCACGGTTCCTCAGCTGTAAATAAACCACAGGACACAAAAGAGCAATAAAGAGATCAGAAGTGACAATTCTGTGTGCTCTGGGGTGAAGTTGTCTCTTCCAATGACAAACTAAATTAGAAATTACATCCATCAGCCAACAGCATGTTGATATCCTTCTGTTTTGGGGGAAAAAATTACAATTTCAGAAGTATTTATTGCATCTCCTAAATGCAAAATAAAGGTGTTAATCCTATGCTGACATAATACACAGATTTGTTCTAATTTCATTGCTTCATATTATTGCACATAATAACAACTATTATAACAACAATTATAGCACCCATAAACTCATTTTGCCCCAGACTAGACATAAATCAGGGCAAAATGTTCTTGTAGTTCACTCACAGAGGTAAAAATTGTGCTAAGATTAGATTTAACTGGCTAAATAATAAATATATTGTCAGGCTTTGTGTGTCGTTGTGGGTTGGTTTGGGGATCTGCCAGCTCTTAAATCACAAACAATCCTGGCTCTGCAGGATTTCTGTTGCAGGGGCATTTAGAAGCCCCGGGCCCATTTTTTGGGGTTGGAAGAGACTTAAATCTCCTCTTGTGCCACCCGTGCCATGGGCAGGGACACGTTTCAGTGTCCCAGGGTGCTCAGAGCCCCATCCAGCCTGGCCTTGGGCACTTCCAGGGATGGGGCATTGTACCCACACACCTGAATTCCCACCAGGAACAAGCAGCACGATGGATTCTGCTCCTAAGTAAGAACAATTTCCCATTAAAATCAGGGAGCAGCTCAGCTGGCAGTTGGAATTTCAGGGCTGTGCAGGGCAGCAATGTCATTTCACAAGGATAAAGATTAATTTCTTCCAGGCCAGACTTCCAGCACTTTGTGAGCAGGACAACATTTCCCCTGTGGGATAGACAGAATTAATTTTGGCAACAAGAAGCTGCCAGACTCCACAAGGAATCCCCATTTGTTGGTGTTTGCCACCTAAAGATGCAATAAAACAAAACACCAAGAAAAAAAGGAATAAGAAAAGTAGTAACAGCCTTAGGAAATGAGGATTTTTTTCTGATTATGGTTTTCATCCCTCTCCTGCTGAGTATCTAAAACATGTCTAAAACATCTAACACACAAAATACCGATGTGAATTCAGCTCTGAAAGCATTTTGTGCTTCTTAGAGAGGAAAAATTTCCTTGCACACTTCAAGCCAGCTTTGCTTTATGGCAAAGTTTGGATTTTTGAGTTCCTCCTTTACTCACCCAGCTTAATTTATCCCTCCAGTCCCCTCCCTGAAAAGTGAAATATTCCATTCACATTTTAAACTGCAACTTCATCACTCGGATTCTCAGTCCCTGATGGAGATGGGAATTTGGTTACACCTCCAAATCTTCCAAACCCCTTTTCCAGCGCCCGGATTTGGGGTTATATCCTCACCCCCAGAAATAAAAAGCATCTCAGGGAGTCATAGCAGGTTTCCCTTTGTTTGGGAGACATTGCAAAACTTTTCCAGAGCAGATTTTCCAGGACAGCTCTCCCAGCAGGAGCCAGGCTCTGGGACCTCCGGTGTTTTCCTCACCTTGGCCACGGGGAAAAGCTTTTCTGTCCGTTACATCCCTGCATCTCATCAGGGATTGTGCCTTTTGTCACACTCCCAGCCACCATCTGTGTGCTCCCCAGTGGCCAGACGAGAGCTAACCCCCCACCCCGGTGGGATTAATCTGCAATTTCACACCAAATGATTTTTAAGGATAATTTGTTAGGATACAGTATCCCGAAATAAAACAAACGGTCGGTGCTTTTGCAGGGGGATAAAAGGAGGGAGCTTGTAGAGTTTCCTGTGTTTCCAGTGGCTTGGACAGAATCCATTTGCACATTTTCATTCCCATATGAATGCACAAATCCTGGGAAAAGAGCCTGTGGGTGATGGGAAGAGATGCTTTTTATTTCTGGGGGTGAGGATACAACCCCAAATCCGGGCGCTGGAAAAGGGGTTTCGAAGATTTGGAGGTGTAACCAAATTCCCATCTCCATCAGGGACTGAAAATCCGAGTGATGAAGTTGCAGTTTAAAATGTGAATGGAATATTTCACTTTGCAGGGAGGGGACTGGAGGGATAAATTAAATTGGGTGAGTAAAGGAGGAACTCAAAAATCCAAACTTTGCCATAAAGCAAAGCTGGCTTTGAAGTGTGCAAGGAAATTTTTCCTCTCTAAGAAGCACAAAATGCTTTCAGAGCTGAATTCACATCGGTATTTTGTGTGTTAGATGTTTTAGACATGTTTTAGATACTCAGCAGGAGAGGGATGAAAACCATAATCAGAAAAAAAAGCCAAGTGAGGAGTAGGAAGATCCAGGGTCAGGACACACCGATGTCCTTTCACAAAAAAACAATGATGAATAAACATGAAGCTGCTTTTCAGCCATTCTGGGTTCACCACAAAAACCACAGGTCCCAGTCCAAACTGCCTGAGGTGGAGGAAATATTTTGATTTTCCAGCCTGACACCTGTCATCAAAATCTTCACAGAGTTCTCATCAATGTCTGCTTTTGAAAGTTTCTCAAGTCTCTCTTGCTTTTTTTTTTTCTTTTTCCTACTTTTCTCCTAAAGCAGTGGAGAGTGTGGAAAATAAACCAAACTTGTTTTATGATGACCTCAGCTGGTAGCAAAATGAATTCAGTTTGTCATCCAAAAGGAATTCCTGAAAATCTAGAGAACTTAAAGATATTTTAGGAGAAAATCACACACAAGAAAGTGAATGCCTTTGAAAAACAAATCCCTATTGTACCTCTATTGTTGCATTGCATTATTTGTTCACTACAAAGCTGTTAGTCCAAAGAAAGGAAGAAGTTAATTGCTGAACAATGTTAATTTAAAGGCAATATGTGATTTTTCATGCCACCAAATAAATCAGACAGAAATTGGATCAATAGAAATACCTAATGCACATTTCCCTGCTAAAATTCACTGTAAAAATAACTTCAGTTGTGACAGGTGAATTTGAACTGCTCCTTAACTGAGATGACTACAAATACAACCAGAAATTGTCCTTATCTTGTGTTCTTGTATTTTAAATCACAGAAAGAAACAGAGCTGAGGGATACCAGGAGAAAATACACCCCAATATTCCTTTCCATGCCGTTCCCATGGACAGCATCCTTTCTCCAGCCTGACAGGAACCGGTGAGAAAACACCAAAAACAAGGGAAGAAAAGCAATTTTTTTTTTTTTTTTTTTTTAAAGTCAAACCATCAGCCTGCAGTTCTGCAACTCCAGCTTGGAGCTGAGCTGATGGAACACAGAACAGCTGGAGCTCCCTGGGCTGTGGAAGGGGCTGAAACAAGATGAGCTTTAAGGTCCCTTCCAACCCAATTCCTCAGAGCTCCGTCCCGTCCAATTCCAGAACCTCCAAGAGCAGGGACCCAGAACCTCCCAGTGCCCCTGACAGTGTTGGACTTCCCTCATTGTGAAAACGCTCCTTGCACCAGTTTACTGGAATTTTCCTTGCTGGAACTTGCTCCTGCAGGTTTTGGAGAGCTAAGCCCTTTATCCCTCCCCGTTTCAGGTTAAGCTCCCCCGGTGAGCAAACGGGGCAGGAGCCACCCTTGGCTCCTCACCTGGTGCAATCCTGCCCTTCCAAGGTTTGCAAATCACCTGAGAGGGGGAAACCAGCGTGGAATGTGTTCCTGCAAGGAAAGCAGCCAGGGGAAAAGCTCAGCACAATGTTTGAACGGGCTCCAAGGAGATCTGGAAGGAACGTTGTGTTTTATCCTCACCCCCACCCCGCAAATATTCGGCCACAGGAGTGCATTTTTTAAAGTGTTTTTTAAGTTACAAGGTAAGGATGTGACGACTCTGAGATGACCTTTTAACAAGTTACAGCCCAACGTTAATTAATGCAGCCTGTAATTAAGGGAACACTTGCAACTGTGCAAACTTTCATGCCTGAGGCTCTGCCAGAACTGTGACTTTTCCTCTTATTTCAGTTCTCCAGAAGTGCCTGATAAAGGCATTGATTCATAGAAGTATTGATTCATCTCCACTTCTATTGACAGCAATTAACGGAGAGAGATTTGATGCTCATCAAAGTGAACAGATTCTCATTAAGAGCAGACAAAAAGATCTGTCTTCACATTTCATCCTCTCCATACTCTGTGGTAAACTGGCAAGCACAGGGAAATACATTTATCATGGATCTGTGGGTTTTGGTTGTGCAAGGATATTGGGATTATTTCCATATTTCAGCTTTGCTGTGCAGAGCCCAAAGGACCCGGTGTCATCACAGACTTCAAACTGCCTCTACTTAAAGGGCACTTTCCTGACAGAGAAGGTTGGTCCCTGTTTTGATGATGGGCTTACAGGAAATAAATTCTGGTCTCAAGAAAAGGCCTGGACTGTCCAAGTCAATATTTTCTGGGGTTGGATCTCTGCTGATGTGGGATTTGACCTTGGCTCAGACGTTTGATCGATGTCTGTTTGGTACTTGGAGGTAACACTGTCCCAAATTCGTGTTATTATCATCAGACTGAACTCTCTGATGGCTAAACCAGGCTTTAAAAACCTCTGGTGCAAGAGGAGGCAGAATTATTGTGCTCAGAACGAACGATTCTCTTTCTTCTACCAGGTTGCTCCGACATGGCCTTGGACACTTCCAGGGATCCAGGGGCAGCCACAGCCTCTCTGGGCACTCAGCACCGTCCCATCCTCATCTCTCCCATCTTCATCCCTCCCATCCTCATCCCTCACCTCCCGCAGCGCTGAGGCTCAGAACGGGCTCTGCTTGCCCGGGGCTGTCCCGGCTCCGTTCCCGCTCCCCTTCCCGCGGCCATCCCGGCACCGGCGGGGACCGGAGGGGACCGGAGGGGACCGGAGGGAACAGGAGGGAACAGGAGGCAGCTCCGGCCGTGCCTCCGCTCCGCTTCCCACAGCACCGAGCGGGGCACCGGGTACCGAGCACCCGGCACCGACCGCTGAGCATCGGGCACCAAGCACCGGTACCGGGCATTGAGCACCGGCTTTCCCGAGCCGCTCTCCTCTCGTTTGAACGAGCGGATCCCTCCCCCTCCTCCCTCCGGAAAGTTGCACAAAGTTGGCTGCATCGTTTTCTTTTTTTCTCCCCGTTTTTATTCGCCGCTCTCCGTTGGGACGCCGGGGCGGGGGCACCGGGGGCGGGGGCGGCTCTGCCCAGCCCAGCCCAGCCCAGCCCGGCCCTGCCCCGGCGCTGACCCCGGCCCGGGCCGCGCATGCTCGGGGCTGGACAGCTCCGGAGAGGGAAATTTAAACCGGGGCCGGAGCGCGGCCCCGCCGCCGGCCCCGCGCACCGAGCGCCCGCCGAGCTCCGGGCGGCCCCGGGGCCCCGCCCGACAGGTTGGTGCACGGAGCGGCGGGGGGTGGAGGGTCGGCGATGGGGACCCCCGGGATCCCTGCATCCCAGAGCAGTGGGGATGGGGATCCCAGAGCTCCCCGCATCCCGGGGCACCGGGATGGGGATCCCAGAGCTCCCCGCATCCCGGGGCACCGGGGATGGGGATCCCAGAGCTCCCCGCATCCCGGGGCACCGGGGATGGGGATCCCAGAGCTCCCCGCATCCCGGGGCACCGGGGATGGGGATCCCAGAGCTCCCCACATCCCGGGGCACCGGAGATGCGGATCCCAGAGCTCCCCGCATCCATCCATCCATCCCTCCATCCATCCCCAGGGCAGAGGGGCTGGGAATCCCCAGGCTCGCTCCATCCTGAAGCACCAGGGCTGGCGACCCCCGGGCTTTTTCATTCCCGGGGCAGCGGGTCTGGGGTCTTTCCGGGCTCGCTCCATTCCCGCGAGTGCGGGGCTGGGATTCTCCCCGGCTCCCTCCATCCCTGGGACAGCGGGTTTGGGATTTTCCCGGAGTCCCTTTCCATCCGCGGGGCTAGGAACCACCAGGCTCCCTCCATCCGTGGGGAGCGGTCCTGGGGTTCTCCTGGGCTCCCCTTCAATCTGTGGGCATCCAGCACTGGGGTGTCCCGGTTCCCCTCATCCCCTGGCTCTCTTGGACCGCTGCAGCTCCCGCAGCTTTTTCATCCAAAATTTGACGGATGCTGTTTGGGGAATAAGAGCAGCCTAAGGCGGGAGCGCTCGCGGCTGGCTCGGCGCTCCCTACAGCCCCTGCCCGTAGGGTCCTTGTCTGGGATGGGATGGGATGGGATTATCCCCCGTGAAGTGTTTTCCTGCCTTTCCCAGTGCCACCAGCGCACCTGGGGCTGCCGGTGCCGTGCCCGGTGCCGTGCCCGGTGCCGGGGCTCGGGCGGGGTCGGTGGCTCCCGCCGCTGCTGAAGTGCTGGATAGCTACTGCTGCTGACCGCTGCCTTCTGCTGCTTCCCCAGGAGATGATAGAGAGCGATATCCCGTCCATAATGTCAGGAATCCTTAGGAATTCAGGGCAAAACCACCACCCCTCGCAGGAGTACAGGTGAGGTTTTATCCCTTTCAAAAACGTGCACTGCACTGGCACAGCTGCCAACTCCTGTTGCTTCCTCCTTGTTTCCTAAAAAAAAAATTATCCTTTTAGCATGTAGAAATCCTCTTTTCTTCTTCTTCTTTATTTTTTTTAAGCTATCTGAATTATTTTTCCACTCTACATAGATTTCTAAGGCTGATGACCAGTTACAAAGCATTCCTGATTTTAAAACGTTCCTGTTTAAAGTATTCACAATGGTGGCATTTGGAGGAAGGCTGGACTTGATAATCTTGGAGATCTTCTACATCCAAAATCATTCTATAATTCTATGATTCTCTGATTTTGATAGTAACCTATATTTGATAAATACACTTCCAAAACCTTGGGCTGACCTCCCTCTAAACTCTCTGTCCTGTGCAAGCGTTGCCACAGGATATTCTTGTTAAAATACAATAATTTAAAAGTTCCCTTGCAGATCACTTTGCATTGTTATGGAGAGACTAAACAAGTGCAGGAGACACTGGAGGAGTTTTTAATTAAAACAAGCACTTGTGTAGCCCTCCAAAGCACTGACATGTCAAAGGGCTTTTAATATGAGCAAACCTGGCTTTGCCAAGAGCCTTTCATAATTTAATTTACCTGCACCACCGTGCTTCCATTTATCATTTCAAAGCATTGTTAGAGGTTACAGGAGGGTTCTGCATGAGCTACAGAGCCCTGGGTTATGTTAGGTTACATTTTGTCACATGATGCAAAGCTCCAAGAAATACAGAACACACACAACACAGCTCCCACAACAAAACACAAAGCAAACCACAAGAATTTTTTTTTTTTTTTTAATAAAATGAGGTTTGAGAGACTCCTTCCTCCCACCCTAAGGAGTTTGCAACCTTTCCTGGGGCTGCTGCAGGTATTCTTCTCCCAGCCTCTCTCTATTCAAAATGCAAAGGCTGCAGCACAGCCTCTTGCAGCTCAACAAGGGATTTGTTCTAGTCCCTGCAGCCTCTGGGGAAAAGGTTTGTGCCTCTGTTTTTGCTGTTTACCGAGGCACTGTTTGCTCTGGGCATTTTTCTCAGCTCCGTAAATATTGGTGAAGAAATTATTCGGGATTTAAGGAAGGGTCTGGGTCAGAGGGACTGACAGAGGGATGTGGATTTAAGGCTGGATCGTCAGTGCCCTGCAGAACTCACCACCTTAACAAAGCCTCCTTTTTAGGCAGAGAATTATTCTTTAACTCTGAGCTGCAGGGGGAAAAATGGCTTTTTGGGGGAGAAAGATAGGATTTCTCTTACTGCAGTAAAAAAATCATAACTTTCTTCTTTTCCTCTTTAAAAAAAAGAGCTTTGGGTCCTCTGTGAAACATTTTGAACTCAGTTCTCTAAAGTTTTTCACCCACTTGTGATTTCTTTACCGCGGCTTTAAAACGAATTATTTGACCTCGCTTAATAGTGGCAAATTCTGATAAAAATGCATAAAATCTGAACTGCACCATAAATGCAGAGCAGTATTTGTCCTACTTCATGAGAAAACACTTTGGATTATGTAAAAGAAAATCTTTTAGACTGAATGATTTTAAGAAAAGAATAGACCTGTCAAATTCTATCAGCTCTGTTTACTCTCCTGCTGTCACCACAGTCCAAGACTGGAACCCACAGTCCCGAGTTCTCCATGGGGGAGCATCAAGGCTCCACAAAATGGGGAATGGCCTCCAATTAACGAGTGGGAGGCTGGGGCTGTGCTGAGAATACTCTTCTGTCTCATTTGGAATCTTTCAATGGGACAGTTGGACTTGGAGGAGCCCCGGCTCTGCTGCGAGGGAGGAAAGGCTGGGAAGGGAGGGGATCAAACCCCCAGACACCCATCAGCCTGCAGGCAGATTGTGCTTACAGCTGGAAAACTTGGCATTTCGGGATTTTTTTTTTTTTTAATTTTTTTTTTTTTTTTTTTTAAGAGAATGTGGGGGGAAAAAAATTTCAGCAGCTCCTTGAATTGTGCAGCTCCAAAGCATCTGTGGTAAATTTGGCGTGGCTCAGGGTGGTGAGGCTGCTTTTGGCTGCTGTGTGAAATCCCAGGAATTTTGCAGCCCAGTAAAAGGATTTTAGGCAAATATCTCTCCCAGCAGTGGGATGTAAAACAGCACAGGGACGATTAAGGGCCATCAGATCCCCTCCACTGCCTGTTCTTATGGGGCTGTCACTGCCTGGCTGCAGTGCAAAGTAATTCTTTATTTTAGCAGCTGCCTCTCTTAGTTTCCTACAGAAAATACCACCATATTCAATATATTCATCCTTGTAGGGTTGACAAATATTTCTAATGGTTCCACATAGCATTTAAGGGAATGAAAATAGAGAATTGTAACACACCGGGATTTTTTTAACCCTTATCATTTCATCCTTGTTAATCACAATTAATAATTTCACCTGTTTTAGTGCCAGTATTTTGATTTTAAATCACAGCACAGGCAGACCACAAGTTTTCTATGCAGTGGTGGCTCATGTTTTTTTCAACACAGAGCTGTGCAAATTACAGGAGGCAGCTCCAGGCTTTTCCCATGGAATTTATGGGCTCATTCCTGGGAATCCAGGTTCTTCAGCTCCTGGGTGCTGTGGCCTTCCAGCAATATTTTGAATTGAGATATGGAATTTGTCATTTTGATTTTAAGATCTGATTCAACAATATTTGGTGTAAGGACCATATTTCTATTTTTTTTGTGTTATTGTCTATTTCCAGTGGACAGAAGCCTTGTGGAGTCATTTTGAAGGCCTTGCATTTTCTACATGCATTTTCCATATGCATTTTCTATATGTTAAACAGGAATTAAGCTTTAAATAGACTTATTTTTGATCAAAAGGTGTTAATAATTAATAATTCAATAAATTAGTGGATTATATAGTCCTTTACCCTATTTTAATTATCTATTTTGTTCTTTAAAAATTGTCTTAAAAAATTAATTAGCTCATTAGTCTGATCAATTTTTTGCCATAATCACTTTATGTTGCCATAGTTTAGTGTAAAATCAGATTAAGAACTGCTGTAGTCCACAAATTCCAGATGTGACAGCATCCCAGTGGGGAAAAAAAAGATGAGAAATCTGTAACTTGAGCACATTTTAGCTGTAAGCTGTGCTCTCATATCTGGGGGTTTTTTTGCACTGGTGACACCTCTGTCCCCTGGGATGGATGGATGGATGGATGGATGGATGGATGGATGGATGGATGGATGGGAGTGTGCACACAAAAGGTTACAAATGCATCACTAACAACACCCTAATTGTTCCTGGAGCAAATGCCAGTGTCCATTGCTGTGACATTCCCGTGTGTGTCTGACAGGGAGTGAGATAATGACCCCGAGTGCTGCAGGAATTCCAGCACGGGAGTTGCTTCATTCTTTCAAAAAAAAAAAAAAAAGAAAAAAAAAAAAAAAAAAAAAGTGAGAAACCTCCAAGGAATCAGTCAAACTGGATTGATTTAAGTGGATTAGCACAACTGTTTCCTCGGCACTCCTGAGATGTGCTGATCTGGAGGAATAAAAATTTGTGGCTTTTTGCTTCTCCCAAAGTCCCGTGGTGGCAGCAGAGCTGGGAGGGGCTGGTTTGGGGCAGCACCTTGGGGTCTTGTGAGACCAGAATGGGCTCATACCTTACCTGGGAAAGGATGCTTGGCCAGAACGGGGAAAGAGGAAGGGAATTGGGAATTTTCCAGCATTTCTGGGTGATCTCATGGGCTCGTTGCACCCACTGACAAGCACAGAGAGTGGAGCTGCTGCCAGCCCAGTGACTGGGGGTTCTGAGAACCCTGCCAGGGCCAGGCTGTAGGGCTGATATTCCCTTTACACTGCACTCACACCTACAGCAGGCTCCAGTGCTAATGAACAGCAATTTCCAAGGGAAAAGCAGCTTCCCAGTCAGACCATGGTTGTGTTTTTAATATAAAACATTCCTGTAGTGCCCGGTGCTTCAATACCTTTTGCTTGTTCTGACATCAGTCAAAGGTCTGATTTTTGTGTTGTTGGGGTTGGGATTTTTTACCAAACAGCTTCCAGAGTCAGATCCCAGGTGCATTTGGCAAATCCCAGCCTGGGGATGGTGAGAGCAGAGCAGGGAATGAGTGGCTGGGGGTGCAGTGCTGCCTCTCGTTTCCTCTCGGGTTTATGCATTACACATTTCACTGTAATCCAGATTCCACTGATCCCACTGCAAACTGGTGTAATGGGGATTGTGAAATGGAGCTGGGATGGATAAAAGGCTCCAGGAGTGCAGCTGGAGCCTGTTCTTAGTGCCAAGTACCTTTGCAGGAGATTTTTGGAGAGGGCAGCATGGTGCAAGGAGAGGAGACCATCCCCACCTGCCAGGTTAATGATGTTATTTGCTTTTTCCTCATTAGTTTTGGTTCTGATAATGCAATTTTTCTTGAGTTCTAGATAAGGAGGGACTCCTTTTGTCCCTGTAAAGCTGCTTAATTTCTGTTCTGATTTCCAGCAAGGCCAGAAGTAACTCAGAGATCTTGAAGATGGAGAGAGGGGTGGGATGATGGTTTGGGACTGGGTGTGTGTTGTGCCTTCAGGGAGGAATCTCAGCCCAAAAACTCTGGGAGCTGCTGGGTAAAGCAGGAGAGAACTGAGGCAGAAACAAGTTGAAAGGGGCAGCTGGTTGTGAATATGGAAACCAGAAAATAGTGGGGGGAAAAAGCACCTGGGAGGCAGGAAAATGAAAGGGGAGGGAGCAGAGCAGCTGGAATGAGGAGCTAAAGGAGATGGGGAAGTTGAATCCTTCAGTAAAACAGAGGACACTTCTCACCATGGGCACAGCTGGACAGGCACAATACAAATCTTGTCTTGCATATAAGAACTCTCTGTGCTTGTCCTGGGGATTTTGTGTAATCCCAAACGAAGGAAAACACCACTTCTGGAAAAGGTTTTATTCAGAATTTTCCTATCCAATTGTCTCTCACTGGATAAACCATTGCAAACAGCTAATTAAGAACCTATCACCCAATTGCTCCTGCCCGATGAGCAGCTGTGTCACCTAAGCCTGGGCTAAAAACTAGGTGGCAGTGCTGGAAATGGGAAAAAAACCTGTCCATTGAGTGAGGCTTAAAACTGTGGAATATCCCAAAGGTACCTGCAGGGGTTTGGCCTGGCTTTGTTTCAGATGGAGGTTGATGAGGAGACAGTCTCCAGGCATGAGTTCACCATCCCATGCAATGTGGAGGTGGATAATTCATGGACAATTCCCCTGGCAGTGGTTCCTGAGGTGAGGAACCACTTTAGATGCAGCTCCCTCCAGATCAGCCTGAGGGGAGGTGGCAAAGTCCCACCGGTGAGTACAGACTCAGATCCAGCTCTGGTTTAAATTCCTGGTTTAAATTAATTCAAGGTCAGGCCAGGAGTGACTCCAGTTCCATGCTGTGCCAGCAGGATGCTCCTGATGGTGGGGAGAAAAAGGCAAAAATACATTTAGGCAGCTGTGAGTGAGGATTTTGTGCTGCTGGCAGGCTCTGGTGAACTTTGCCAGGTGAGCCCAGCATCAGATCTGGAAAGGGGTCTCATTCCAAGGTGTTCCTGATCCAACATTTCTCTGATGGGATAAATATTTTGGGCAGGTAACTCCAGAGCAGATTGTAAAGACTAACAGTGCCATGGAGCGTTTCTGGATCACATCCAGTTCTCCAGGCACTTTTCACAGGAGGATCTATGGATCAGCATCCTGGGATACACAGAACTGGGGTTTAAACCCTCAGCACCCTCTGGATTCTCATCCTTGCAGGTGTCTTTCTGGAGAGAAACACAGAGGCAGGGGGTGTTCTCCTGCAAAGGGGTAAAAGTGGAGTTGCATCATTTCACCACACCTTGAAAAATAACACCGGGTTTGCAACAGGTTTGGTGGGAGTGCAGCCTCCTCCTGCCGGGGTTCAGTGACTCCAGGAGCTCTGGGAATGAGCAGGGGAGGCTCAGCAGTGCATTAATTACAGCCTATCACTATTTATCTCATTTACATGCACTGAAAGGCTGCTTTTACCACAGTGCCCCATTGTGCCAGGGGCTGTGAACACCCAGCCAAAGGCAGGAGCTCTGACTCCTGGAGCTTTTCCTCCAATGTGAGATGAGCAGGGTGGTGATGGGGAACAGAATCCAACCCCACCTGCTATTCCAACGTGTGCTCATGGATCTGGGGTTGTCTTAGCACAGGTAATTTTCAGGTCAGGAAGACTGAACCCCAGGAGATGACAATGTTGGTTATTCCCGTGCTTGGCTCTCTCTTTTTTTGCACTTAAATTAGAATTTCTTCACTGAAAGCAGGGCACACATGGAGCCTGTGGCCTGGGAGATGTGCTGGGTTTATGTTACAGAATTATCCTCGGGATTTTAAAACTCCTCAGCCAGGCAGCAATGGGAATTCTTTAAAATTTCACCTTCTTTAAGGCATGGGAGATCTCAACATGGGTTTTGAAGGCAGCCTGAGGAACAATCCTTAAACTCGAAACCATGGAATCATAGAATTATCAAATCCTGGAATCACATCCAATCATGGAATTGTAGAATCCCAGAATGGTTTGGGTTGGAAGGGACCTTAAATATCTTGTTTCAACCCTCTGCCACGGGCAGGGATGTAATTCTGACTGAATTTGCTTTCTCCCCCATATTTTAACAGAACGTTGGCCTGATAACTAACAAATCCATTTAAAAAAAGAAAAAAAGAAGAAGAAGAATAGTGAACAGGTTGAGGCTGTTTTAAAAGAGCTGTAAACTCAAATTCAAACTGTAAAAGAACTGTGAACTTAAATGGGAAGGGAAGGGAAGGGAAGGGAAGGGAAGGGAAGGGAAGGGAAGGGAAGGGAAGACCATTGACTTGAAGAAAGAGCCATCTTTCACTCTTATCTAATTATTAAACACTATTACATCTTCCTATCTGTTTAAAACAACCTCGTGACAGCGACACCACCTTTCCACTCGACACCAGCCCCTTTCCTTGCCCCAATTTACATCCCTTGAGAGGATGCTGAGCGGGACACTCAGTCCCACCTCGCGAGGGCTTCCCTGGCTGCCGGGGGAGCTGCGGGCTGGGTGCATCCCGGGTGAAGGAGGGGAGGGATCCGCGTTTCTCCAGGGATGCTGCCCGGCATGGGAGGGTCCCTGACCCCGTTAGTGCCGCTGGCAGGGCGCGGGGTGCCAGATGGCGAGGGGGACGTGTGTTGTGTGTCGCCTGTCACTCGGGTAGATTAATGGGAGGTTGGTTAAAAAAAAAAAAAAAAAAAAAAAAGGGTGGGGGGGTCAGGACAATTAAGCGGGGTCCCCAAAGACAAAGGGGGACACGTGCCGCGGGCGTTGGGCGCACAAAGCGCCGGCGGCTCCCCCTCAATGGAACCAACTGTTGCAAAACGACCCCGAGCCTGCTCGGTTTTCAAATCATTTCATGTCCCTGTTTTCTTCCAATCCAGCCAATCTCCGAGCCGGGAGAGCCGTCACCTGACGGGATTTTTTTTTTTTTTTCCCTTTTTTTTTTTTTTTTTTTGCTTTTTTTTTTTTTTAATGGATTGAAGTCCACAAGCCTCCCTAAATAACTGAACTGCGTAACCATGGCAATGCTAATTATTGCCCTATAACTACAGTAGGAGAGAGAACTGCAAGGAAGATTCGAATGGGTTTTCTGGTTTTGTTGGTTTGGGGTTTTTTGTTTGGTTTTTTTTCTTTTTGGTCAGGGTTTGAGCTTTTGGCTCTTGGTCCTGTGTTGATTTTTTTCCCCCTCTTTCCTTCTTTACAAAATCTTTTTGGGAACAAATGGCGTTTTGATTTAAAGATCTCCCCCAGAGTGGTTCAGGGAGCTTTGATAGGTGTTTCTGGAATTCCTGAGTAGAGGAGTGAAAGCTCCAGGGCAGGCAGGCACGGGAGTTCTGCCTTGTCCTTTTAATCTGATTTGGAGTCGTGTAAAACATAAAAGATGCTTCAGCAAGAGACCAGATTTATTTAAGGTTTCTGCAGCATCAGTTGGCAGCAAACACCCATCAGCAGCAGACACCACTTTAACACATCCCCGGGAGCTCTTGAAAGCAAAAAGGTTTGAAAGCAAAATCCAACTAAATTATGTTCCTCTGAGAGATAAAGATGTTTTCCCGGATCTTAATCCCTTTAGGTTTACCCTGAGTGTCAGATGACAGCTTCCTGACATGTCCTAATTACTGCTTTACTCCTCAAGGTGCCAGTGACTCCTCTAATACTGTTTCACATAAATTAATTAATTTAGCCTTTCATTTGCAAGAGTTCTTTTATTGACTTTAACAGGAAGTTTGGACCACACAGGAATTTTTGAGCGCTGTAAATACATTCCAATATTCCCGTTTTGTACCACATGCTCTATCAGAAGCAAAGCAAAACAGGTGATCTGGAGCATGTAAAAGGTGTCAAAAGCAGAGCTTTAAACCAAAAGCAGCCTGTCACAGCTGTGCCTGATGCTGCTGCTGGTGCCTGGCAGACACGGTGCCTCCAGCCCCAAACCTCTCATTCTGCTCCTTTACTCTGTCAAAAACTGCCTAAAAATTGTTTTAAGTATCAATAACTTCATGTATCTGAATGGAAGACATCAGCAGTTCAGTCTGGGAAGTTCTTTTTATGCAGCTGCTGAGCTGTCACCACTGACAGGATCCAGTGGCTGGGAAAAGATTTTCCAGGTATTCCAGGAGCAGCAGACACATTCATTCCCCAGGAGCTGGGCACAGAGCTCCTTCCAGAGACTGCAGGATTAACACTCAATGATCAGGTTCAAATCTTGGTTTCTCCCCCATCGAAGCCAAACAAGTGCAAATTTCTGACAGATGTGGAAATAAGGAATCAGTTTGGGTTCATTTCCAGGCAGTTTCTCTGCTGGATTCCTGGGCCTTCTTCCCCCACAAATGCTCCACAAGAGCTTTTCTTACCCAAAATGTTCCAAACAGGACAAAGGAACACAAGACCAGGTAAAGGGGTGTCAGCAGCCAGCTGTGAAACCGCAGGGCACATCTGGATTTGGATACAGAATTCCAGCCTGGTGTTTTTTTCCCACTGAGCATCCCAGCCTCTCTTTGCAGGGCTGATGCAGCCCCATCCCTGCTCCCTGCTAACCTGCCCTGCTGCTTTGCAGGCTCCTGGCTTCAGACCCGTCCCAGCTGAGTGAGGATGAGCTCCCAGGGGATTTGCAGTCCCTGTCCTGGCTGACATCCGTGGATGTGCCTCGGCTCCAGCAGATGGCCAGTGGGAGAATGGATTTCAGCCTGGGGGCCCAGAGTGCCATGCTCCAGCAGACAGGTACTGTTGGGATGGGAAATGGGAATAGGGAATAACTGCTCCTTAAACAGCACAACCTGCCCCCACCACTCCCCCTCAGGCTCCCTTTTCCTATCCATTTATATTTTGCTTCCTGTCCAAAGATCTAGAGCCTGTTGGCTTCTCAGAAGGGCTCTGCTGGTGCCTTCCCCTCATTCCAAGAGGGAGAGAGCTCCAGTACACTCAGATCCCATGGGAATTTCTGCTCAGTGCAACTGCTGGTGCCTTGTTGGGCTGAGGTATTTTAAGCCCTGGGTTTCAGAGGTTTTCAACAGCTCTGAAATTAGGAAATGAGATAATTAATCTTTCTGCTTTGTTTCAACACTGATGAAAGGGAGGGCACATCATTTACCTCACACCTCTTTGCTCCCTGCAGCCTGTGTTGGTTGAACTCCTTTCTTTCCTTTGTGAACATCCTTTAGGTAAACACACATCATTCCCTGTGGCATTCCACAGGGAGAGCTCAGCCCCTGCCTGCCTGAGAGCACAAAAACAGCTAATGCTGAATGTGTTCTTTCTCTTTTGTAAGACCCAGTGTCTGTGTCCCCACCGTGGGCTGTTAAACAGCTGCCACCCCTCATTCCCTGCCTAACGAGTTTTGGGAGCAGCTGATGTCATCTGGGCAAGCTGTGAAAAGCTCTGGGGATGGAAAGGTTGGATTCTCCACTCCAGAGCTTCCCTGTGTTCAGCTGCATCTGTTAACCTCAGTGCCAGCCCCTTTCCCTGAGCTGTGCTTCCATGGGAGCATTCCCTTCCTTCCTCATCCCCCTTTCCCTGAGCTGTGCTTCCATGGGAGCATTTCCTTGCCTTCCTCAGTTCCTTTTCCCTGAGCTGTGCTTCCATGGGAGCATTCCCTGCCTTCCTCAGCCCCCTTTCCCCGAGCTGTGCTTCCATGGGAGAATTCCTTGCCTTCCTCAGTTCCTTTTCCCTGAGCTGTGCTTCCATGGGAGCATTTCCTTGCCTTCCTCAGTTCCTTTTCCCTGAGCTGTGCTTCCATGGGAACATTTCCTTGCCTTCCTCAGTTCCTTTTCCCTGAGCTGTGCTTCCATGGGAGCATTCCTTGCCTTCCTCAGTTCCTTTTCCCTGAGCTGTGCTTCCATGGGAGAATTCCTTGCCTTCCTCAGTTCCTTTTCCCTGAGCTGTGCTTCCATGGGAGCATTCCTTGCCTTCCTCTCTCCACGCCAGGTCCCGTGGGGAGCACGATGCACTCGACACCTGGAGCAATGATCCACGTCCAGGCCAGCCTCCCACAGGGAATCCTGGGCCTCAATCCCATTTCAGCACATGGAGCCAATGTAAGAGCAGGCTTTGATGGCTCATTATGGCCCCAGCTCCTGGGACAAGGTGTTGGTAATTCCCTGACTCCCGTGTTTCTCTCTGCAGATGAGCCCCTACGCCGTGGGTGGGCAGCTGTCCCCGGGTTTGCAAACACAGCAACAGCTCTTCCCTCCTCCTCCTCCTCCTCATCCTCCTCCTCCTCACTCCCAGCAGGTGTTTGCCCTGGCCCAGAACCCCCAGCAGGTACTGGTATGTTCTTGTTGTCTGTCTTGAAGCGCCTGCCAAGATCAAACCTAGATGTCTTTTTAAAGGAAACCAAAATATCCCTAAACCTACACACCCAGGGATATTTTGCATCCAGCATTTCCCTTCTTTTCCCTCTGCACACAGTGTAACCCAGCAGCAATGTACAACACCTCCTATGGGACACAGCCACACTTTTCCCAGCCACGCCTGGCTCCCCACTCTGCCCAGGAGCTGCATCCAAAGCATTATCCCAAGCCCATCTACTCCTACAGGTGAGTGGGGAGCAGGAAGCACATTGCCTACAGCCTGTCCTGGGATGGCTGTGACACTGCAGGGCTGTCTGAGTCCTTTGGAAGGGGACAAAAATCCCCTCATCCATGCAGGAGTTCTGTGGAAGCTGCTCCTGAGGGGTAGCAGCAGGAACAAGCAAATTCTTTTGAAGAGCAAGAGTGATTTCTTTGGAGAGCAGCATAGAGGGGGAGTAACAGCACAGAGGAGTAAAATCTGAGGATCACAGGGACGTGGTCACAGCAGCAGGCCTGGCAGAGCCCAAAAGAAGGGTTTGGACAATCCTTTTGGGAATGTGGTGTGACTCTTGGGGATGCTGCTGTGCAGGGCCAGGAGTTGGACTCGAGGATCTTTGTGGGGCCCTTCTAAATCAGCTTATCCTGTGATTCTGGGACTGCTGAGCCCTTGGGGACAGAAACCCCAGGGTCCCAGCTGATTGTGTCTGAACAGGTGGGTCCAAGGTTGCTAGGCCAGAAGGAGGTATGGAGTGACAGGACAAGAGGAGTGAATTCCCACTGCCAGAGGGCAGGGATAGATGGGATATGGGGAAGGAATTCCCAACGTTATGGTGGTGAGGCCGCTGCCCAGAGAAGCTGTGGAAATGTCCAAGGCCAGGTTGGACTTGGCTTGGAGCACCCTTGTGGGACACATATTGAGAAAGTAAGAAAATTACAGCCTGAAAAATATTCCAGGCTGGAGCTTCTCAGCTCTGTTCCCAGCCCATGAGCTGGTCCAGCTCAAGGCCAGGGAGAATTTCTGCCAGGGTGATAATGTGGTCAAAATAAAAAGGAATTAATAACAAAGATAGAGCACCTGTTGTGGTGTGTGACCAGGCCCTGGAAATGGGGTGTCTTCTCTCTGAACCAATCACCTTTTCTCTGCTCTTGGAGTTGCAGTCCTGCTATAAAACCAAGTGTGTTTCTGAATAAACTTGGCTCTTTCTTCCTGTCATGAAAGACGACCATGTAGCTGTGCATCTTATTTCTGCTGCACTTAAAGGGTTAAAACCCCTTTCCACGGCTACACACCCTCGGGTAGTGGAAGGTGGCAGTGGGGTGGAAGATCCCACCCAAGCCATTCCATGATCCCAAGCCGTTCCCGGCTCTCCCTGCCCGCAGCTGTTTGATCGCCATGGCGCTGAAGAACAGCAAGACCGGGAGCCTGCCCGTGAGCGAGATCTACAGCTTCATGAAGGAGCACTTCCCCTATTTCAAGGTACCTGAGCATTCCCCACCACATCCCAGCCCCTTTTTCCCCACGGCTGCTTCCATTAACCCCTTCCTGCCCCTGGCAGACAGCGCCTGATGGGTGGAAGAACTCGGTGCGCCACAACCTGTCCCTGAACAAGTGCTTTGAGAAGGTGGAGAACAAACTGAGCGGGACCTCCCGCAAGGGCTGCCTGTGGGCGCTCAACCCCGCCAAGATCGACAAGATGGAGGAGGAGATGCAGAAGTGGAAGAGGAAGGATTTGGCTGCTATTCACAGGAGCATGGCTAACCCAGGTAGGGCTGGTGTCCCATATCCCCGCCCTGCACATCCATGGCATTCCCTCTGCTGCCTCCGGGGTTACTGTTTGTAGGGATGTTTTCATATCCAGTCATATTTTTAATGTACTTTTGTTGCCTGGAAAAGCCGAGCTGGAACAGAGCAAAAGGAATAAAACAGGTATTTATTGAAAGGATAAACTTTGAGCCTGGCCAGGCTACACCCAAATCAAATCCAAGATGGATCCTAGTCACAAGTTTTTACACTTTTATGACTTTTGGTTCATCTACATATTGGGGTCAATTATCCAACCACAGCCTCAGGCTATGAAGTCTCAGCCCCCTTTCCCTTGCCATTGTTTCTGCTTTTTGGGTAACAGTTGTCCTTGATTCTCTAGCTAGAAAGGAATTGTTTTGTCTAACTCCCCTGTGAGGAGACCTTACTAACACCTAACAAGAAGTTTCAGAGTTCCACACTAAGCAGCAGAAATTCTGAAAAATATAAAAGCTAAAACCCAAGGCACTTCTCATAGAGAAGCATTTTAATGCTGTTTCTTGCCTGTTCTTCTGCAAAATTCTCCCTTTCCTAAGACATTTTCTTATCTATAAAATAGAATTTGTTTGTATTTATACTGTATTATTATAAATATTATATATGGGATATATTTATTTCTATCTTATTTATTTATATTTTCCCCCCTTATAAAATTTCTTATTTATAAAGAATATTTTCAAAGCTTTCAGGAGCTCCATATTGACAAAAGCAACTGGAGGTTATTTGTTACAAAATCAGTAATATGCAATCACATAAATGACATACTATTTGTTTAAAAACAAAAGGGTCACTGAAACAGGAGGTTTTTTGTAGTTATTTGGGGGATAAGCAGAATTCTGAGTGTTTCTCTGAGCACAGAGTTCTGCAGCTGGGGGTGAGCTGCCATCAGGGCTGGCTGAGCTGCTCTGCAGTTTCATGCTCATTCTTCAGCTCAGTCAGGGATAACCATGGAAGTGGATTTGGGGAAGGAATTTGGTGGCATTTCTTTGCTCCCTGCACGGTCACGACCAGTGACAGTCGGTTCATGGTATAAATGTGGTTGTGCTTTGGGCAGTCCCTGCTCGAACAAATGGATTAAAGCATCTCTTTTCCTCCTTGGATTGGGCAGAAGAGCTGGACAAGCTGATCACTGACAGACCTGAGAGCTGCAGGCGGCCCAACAAGCAGGCAGAGCCCGAGGGGACCCCCCTGGGCCGCATGTCCGTGTCCCAGCTCCAGCCCCAGCCCATCATGACGCTGTCCCTGCAGTCCCTGCCCCTGCACCACCAGCTCCAGACCCAGGCTCGCCTCGCCCCCAACTCACCAGCACCCGCACAGACTCCTCCTCTGCACACCCTGCCCGACATGAGCCACAGCCCCCTGCCCCACCCCATGGGACGAGCCCCGGACTTCCCAAACGTGGCAGTGGACATGAGCACGGAGGTGGATGCTCTGGATCCAAGCATTATGGATTTCGCACTGCAAGGTACGGGGGAAGGCTCTGGGGAGGGCGAAACTGGGGTTTGGGGTTGTGTTTATCACTGAATATCCAAACAGGATCTTCATTGGGGTGTTCTGGGATGGGGCTGAGTGTCGGCATCTGTAGGGTGATTTCTGGGGTCACCCTCAGTGGGTTTTTGTCCCTGTGCCAGGTGGGACAGCAAAGCACCTTCCTGGCTCCAGTGCAGGCACTGCAGGGGTGTCCAGCCAGCTGCATCTGGGACACCACATCTGTCTGCCCCTGGGAAAACAGAGCTCTGCTCATGCTTTGGAGTTCTCTTCTGTGCAAGTAGAAATTCCATGTTTGTGACAATAGTCCTGGGTAGAGCACAGGTAGAGAGGTGCAGTCTGGAAAAGTCAGGAAGCAGAGGATTTGGGAGATAGGTACACTTGCTGCCCAGAAAGGTCTGGAATCCCAGGATCTGGGGAGGATCAGACTTGCTGCCCAGAAAGGTCTGGAATCCCAGGATTTGGGGAGGATCAGGCACACTTGCTGCCCAGAAAGGTCTGGAATCCCAGGATTTGGGGAGGATCAGGCACACTTGCTGCCCAGAAAGGTCTGGAATCCCAGGATTTGGGGAGGATCAGGCACACACTTGCTGCCCAGAAAGGTCTGGAATCACAGTATTTGGTGGACCAGACTCGCTGCCCGTTGCACCACAGTGATCCCACCCTCGAGCAGCAAATCCCTTTAGCCCCAGCCTCGAGGGCTGGGGATGTGCTGCTGTGAGCAGGTTTCCATCTCTTCCAGGGAACATTTGGGAGGAGATGAAGGATGACAGCTTCAGCCTGGACACGCTGGGTGCCTTCAGCAACTCCCCCCTGCATCTCTCTGACTGCGAGCTGGGCACGCCCGGCCTCACGCCCGTGTCCAGCGGCAGCGACCGCTCCTTCTCCGACCTGCAGGTCACTGGCCTTTACACCACCTACACCACCCTGGACAATGTGGCAGCTGCTCAGTACATGAACCCCCAAGGCAACAAAGCCATCCCTCTGCTCTGAGCTTGGCACCGTTCCACGGATCCCGAGGGACGGCTCTTCCCCGTGGTTAAAATCCGACCGGGAAGCTCCAAGAGCTCGTCCTGCTTTGGGATGTGTTTGGGATGCTTCCAGCGTGTGAGGTGAAAATAAATCAAGCTGGGACTTGGTAGAACCACTTTCCCCCATGGCAAGGTCATGGATATTTGTGTTGTGGGACTGGGGAGCTCTCCAGAAGGATCTGGAAGGCAGCAGGAACTTTCATTGGAATGTAACTGAGCAAAAAATCAGCCAGTTAAGGGAATTAAATTTATTCCACACCGTGCTGGAGCTGCTGTGTCACCACTGTCACAGAAGCCACCACAAGCCAAGGGGCTGGCCAGCCCCGAGTTGGTTGATTGTGCCCCTGGTGTGTAATTTTTTCTTAATTTGCCAAATTGGACAAAGACCTCCCCCAGTTCCTGGAGACATTTGCACCACTAACACTTTTCTGATGTTACTCTTGTTAATTTATTGTTAGGAGGTAGGAAAAAAGGAGCAAAACCACTAAAAAAAGGAAAACTCACCTCCCTAGCAGACTACTGTTGTATCTAGATTTGTAAAAGTCCTCACCCCTGAAGGAAGTGGTACTACTGAACTATTAAACTGATCACTGGCTAGAGGATTTTAGGAATTATGCCGATTTTTAGGATTTTTTTAAAAAATAGATTTGTTTATAGTCTTGTGTATTGTGCTTCTGTCTATTCTTGTGCTAGGCAGTATTACTATTTGTAAATTTATTTATATTTATTGTTATGAAAAGAAATTATGTGAACTGAGCACTGTTCAATTTGTATAATGCTGCAGTAACCTGTTTTACAGCCACTAAATTATTCATCATCAGAACCACAACCATCTTATCACAGTTTTTAAAACTACATTTCTTTAATAAGCACTTTTGATACTGTGAAACTCATGCTTTTTAAAAAATTCAGAGACCAAATATTGTCACTGTACCTTTCATAATAGTCTTTGCTAATTAACTAAAAAACCCCTGAGTCTAATGTAGCTTTTAAAAGAAAATTTTTTAAGCCCTGCTTTGTACTTGTTAACATACATTGCAAATAATGTGATGAAACAGCTGAAATATGTTGGAATTTAGCATTTAGTCTACTTATACCTCTGTGAGCAAAAAGTGATATTTATATCTTGGGTTTTGTCTGTTCCTGTGCATTCAGAGAATTTCCCAGTGCTGTATCCAGGGCCTCCCAGACTTTTCTCTCCCACACCCATCCATGGATTAAAGCTGGAGGGTGCAGGATGCTGGAGTGGCCCCAAAGGGCACTTTCTTGCTTGAAAATATGAAGATCAGGGGTTGAAGATCTGTGCCTGTATCCTCCCAGAGCATCCCTCCATGGCAACCTCTTCCAAAGGGCACCATGATGCTCCACATCATAATTTATTGTTCAAGGACAAATGTGATGAATGATCCTTTGCTGTGACTGGTGTCACCTATGATGTCTTTGCTTTTTTAAATAAACATTTCTTAGCACTACACCCTGGGGCATTCTGGATGTGCTGTGTGCTGCCTGCTCTGGTGTCATTCTGGGGTTCCCCAGGATTCATTCCCTTTACAGACCCTATGAAAGTTAAAAGTGGATCCTTGGCTCAAATCCTCCAGGAGAGTAAGAGTTTATAGATATTTACTGTAAGAGTTTACAGGTATATACTGTAAGAGTTTACAGGTATATACTGTAAGAGTTTACAGGTATTTACTGTAAGAGTTTACAGGTATTTACTGTAAGAGTTTACAGGTATTTACTGTAAGAGTTTATAGGTATTTACTCTAAGAGTTTACAGGTACTTACTCTAAAAATTCTTCCTCTGTGGTGCCACCCTGTTCCTGAAACCCTCTGAAATGCCTGGAAAAGCTCTGGAGTGGGGGGACAGGGGCAGGAGGGATGCTCAGAGCTGCCCCACCCCAAACAGGTCCTGTGCCACAGGGAAAGGGCTGCCCAGTGCCAGAGACACCAGGCCCTGCTCAGGACAATGACAGAAGATGCAGAGATCAGAGAGTTTCCTGGGAGCTGAGCTCACTTTATTGCCTGTCAGCAGTGACATTCCAGCCAGGAAGCAACTCACAAGACCCTTCCCATCCCCACCCCAGGACAGGGAGGATCCCCCAACCCAGCCCCAGAAGGTGTCCAACACCTTCACCCCATGGCAAGACCAGCACTGCATTTGAGCCAGGTGTCCCACCTTCCACCCCCATCCCATCTCCTCCTTTTGAGCCCAAGGTAAATCCGTGCTGGGGAAATGACACAGCCAGAAGCACTGGAAAAACTCTGAATTTCCCCTCCATGACCAAGATGATCAAAGGCTACCTGAGCAGCAGGGCACAGGTCCGAGCAGGTGACAGCTCCCCCTGGCTCTGCTGCTTCCAAAGAGGAACAAGGTCAATGGGGCTGGAGCACCTGGAACCATCCTCCCTCCTCTCCATGCTCTGCAGGAGCCAGAAAGGACATGAGATGGGTGAGAGGAACACTCAGGTCAGCCAGACCCTGGATCCTTGGACATTCCCACAGGAGCAGCTCCCAGATTAGCTCACTTAGGTCTTTCCTTCAGCTGCTCATGGACACATCTACTCTTTGCCCCCCAGCAAGGGGAAGAACAACAGAAATCGCTCCTCACAGTTTATAAAGCATCACTTGGAGGCTGCTTCTCATTTCCTGGTCTTGGTCAGTTTGAATCCAGCTGGGCAGACACTGGTCCTGGCCAGGGGTCTGTGCCTCCAGCTCTGTCCAGTCTCATAAGATGTGTCTGACCTTGTGCTTGTTTGAAGGACCAAGGCCAGGGCTTGGTCTAAACTAAAACAGGAAAATATTTTGGATTCTTTTTAAAACCAAGTTCTGCACCAGCTCCAGATTCCAGGCTTGGCTCAGGACAAGTTCATCTTCTGCCAGGCTGCCCCTCTGGCAGCACCCCCAGTGCCAGAGGGGACTCTGCATGGATGGTAAGACCATCTCCATGGCTTAAAATACTTAAAAGCACTGGTGTCCTTTATTTAGGCGCGTGAGCAAGAGTCCAAGGCTTCAGTTCAAGGGCTGAGGAACCAGGTGGGCAGGTAAGGTCTGGTCATGTCCTGGTGTTTCTCCTACCCCGTGGTGATTGCCCAACTCAGGAGGGGTCATCAGTGTCCACCCTGGACAGGAGATGAGCGACCTGGGCCTTCTGTGGCCCGGTGATGTGCTGAGCCATCTGGACGATGCAGTCCATGGTCAGCTCGGGGTTGGCCTGGAGCAAGCTGCAAGGAACAGGGCAATTTCCTGAGAGGCCAAAGTGAGAACTGCCTGGTCTCCACCACCTGCTCTTCCCATCCTAGAGATTCCCCTTCTCATCCCAGCTCCCACAGGCACTCACCTCCGGATGTGCTTGAGGATGTAGTCCCTCTTCAGGTACTTGATGTTCTCCCTGATGACTGACTGGGTGCTGTCCTCCTCCTGCATGTGCTTCTCCAGCCACTCCACCACCACCTGGTTGTTGTCCCAGAGGTAGCCCTGGAGAAAGCAGCACTGTGGGCAGGGGGTCCTGCTGCCTGCACAGCCCAAGTCCCCCTTCCTCCTGGAGCCTCAAATCCAGGCCATGGGATTTTTCTTCCCTGTCCCGCATCTATTTGCAAACCATTTAAAAAGCAAAAAGGTAAAACATGGTTCCTTTGCATGTCCTGCTTCCTGAGGCAGGCACAGCAAGGTGTGTGTCATTTGAGAGCAGCTCAAACGCTAAAAACTCCACTTTTGTCCTGGGGAGCCCTGTCATGGTAGAAAATGTTTATTTATCTGGGGATCACTTTGCCATCAGTGAGCACCAGCACCCAACTGGGGTGACCTGATTTGAAGAGCCATCCCCAGCCCAGGGCTGCTTCACCACCCATCCTCACACACGGGAACCCTCAGGGAGGCACAGCTGAAACCCCTGAATGATGGCAGAGCACGGTGACATCTCTCGGGATGCCCTGGCTGTGGAGATGCCTCAGGAAGCCCGGCCTGGGAGTACCTTCTCAGCTCCTTCCGTCTCCATGAACCAGCGCCGCAGCATGGACTGGATGTGGATGTGGCTGAGCTCGCTGTTGGCCTTCAGCACCTCCCCCTTCACCATCTCCTCCAGCAGCAGCCGCCGCAGCCGCCAGTAGAGGAAGGAGCGAGCGCTTTTCCACTCCAGGATATCCTGCGGAAAGCGGAGCACAGCCCGGGTTTGCCGGCTCGCTCCCAGCTCCGGCGGGATGGAGGGCAGAGAGCAGCCCCGGGGCAGGGATGTCACAGCGAAGGGATCTTCCCCTCACCTTTACCTGTCAGCTCAGAGCCCCTCCCCTGTGCCCGGCTCACCGTGATGACCCCTTTCTCCTGCATGCGGCCCGGGGTGTCATGCAGGTCTGCGAAGCGCACGGCCACCTGGTGGTACACGGGCAGCAGCAGCTCCTCCCGCGCCTTCAGCTGCTTGTCCAGCTCCTTGCGCTGCGCCTCCGACAGCTCGGGGGTCCCTGTGCGACACAGCGGGATGAGCAACCCCACGGTGATGCCACCAGGGTGTCCCCTCTGTGCTCCTACAGCAGCCGCCACGCCCAATGCCACGGCTCTTTCCTTGGCACACTGACACCAGAACCACACAAGCCACGGCCACAAAGAGGTCACACCACACTCAGTGCCTGTCACACGAGAGGGGAGATGGCATTTGCAGGGACTTTGTGGGACCATGTTGTAGCAGGCAGGAGGGACATGGGAGCAAGGAGCTCCCAATGCATCAGGGAACCAATTCAACGTGGCCATGGCCATCCTTCATCTCAAAGCATGGGAGAAGACCCCAGACCCATTTAACCCATTGACAGAGCCCCCAGGAGATACAAGTGTTCTAAAATACCACCACATCCTCTCAGCTCCACCAACAGAAAAGACATCAAGAGTTTTCCCAGAAGGACTCCTGGTGGTTGCCACCAAAGTGCTTGAGCCTCATGTTTAACTTACCACTGTTGATGTCCACAACCCAAAACTCCCCTTCCTTACCCAGCTGCTCAACAAGCTTGGCATAAACTGTATCGATCCTTCTCATGGTCTTCACCAAATCCTTCTTTCTGAACTTGATCTCCACTGTTCCTCCAGGCTCCAAAATGCCTGCCCTGGAAGGGAAGTTTGGTAAAGCAAGGAACTGGTCTGCATGGGAGAATAAATCCTAGGACAAGATGTCCAGGCAGCTGACACACACACAGGTGCTCTGGGTGACACACACAGGTGCTCTGGGTGACACACACAGGTGCTCTGGGTTCTGACCTGCTCTCCTTGTCAGCATAGAGCTCCACGTGCAGGGGGTTGATGGTGGAGTCGATGACCACCCAGGAGCCGCCGCGCAGCTCGGCGTGAGGGGGGATGTACACCAGGACAGGCTGCTTGAAGTCCCGCAGGCTGTCCACGATGAAGGCGCCGAACTTCAGCATCTGGTCGTACATGTCTGAAAGTCAAAGGGACTCAGGGGCTGGGTGTCCCATTTGTCACCTCCCCAGCCTCCTCTCAGCTGCCCAAAGCCAGCTTCTCTATTGGAGAGACAAAGCCAGCAGGAAGCCACCAACCCCTGGGACCTCTGCCCTGCGATGCCCCATGACCTCCCCAGCCCAACCCAACCCCACATCCCAGTGTGGGGTGCATAGCCTGGCAGACTGGGCCATCCCAGGACCCTGTGGGGTTGGCAGAGGCTTGTCACACCATGGGGATATGGGCATCCCAAGCACAGGTACCTTTCATGCCGCTGGAGAAGCCTCTCCAGTTGGCAAAGATCATCAGTGGGAGGTGTTCTCGGTTGAAGTCCCGAAGGGCCTGGGCTGTCTTAAAAGCAGAGTCTGGGAACCAGACCTGTCCAGCCTGCTGGATTATCTGGAAAAGACAATGAGAAGCTGAGACTGTGCCAGTTCTTCCTGACATACTGCATGAAACAGCTGGAAGAAAACAAACTGCCCCAGCACCCTTGATTTCACCTGAATTAAAGAAAATCAAGACATGCCCAAGGATCACGCTGAGCTATTCCTCCTCTCAGATGCCACCCCAGCTGTACCCCACTCACCTTTGCCTCTGAGTCCAGGTTGGCAGGGTCAGCAGGTATTGTCACCTCCACAGTGCGGGTCTCAACAGCGATGACACCCACGGGGAGACCTCCCAGCCTATGGCAGGGGAGGGTGGGCTCAGCAAGGCCAGTTCCCCTCCACCCCAGCCCCACCAGAGAGCTGCTCCCTCTCCACCATCCCAAAAGCAGGGCCACAGCCAGGGCTTGAAGGTGAGGGGCCACACATGCAGGATCCCAACTCCTGGCAGTACCTTGCTCTGCCAACCACAACGGTCTGAGCCCACGGCTTCATGATCTCCATGAAGCTGCCATGGTCGAAGAAGCCACTCTGCCAGGTGCCTTTGAGAGCTGCAGAGCACAGGAAAACATGGAATGGTGCAAGGGCAAGCACTGAAGGGCTCCTAAGCACCAACCCACAGCCAAGAGCATCTTCTGCACCTACAGGATGCATTTGGGAGCAGCACTGCAGAGGCCTTGGGGTGTTCTCACTTACTTGGATGGGGTCTCCCTGCCAGCATCCACCTGGGGTCATAGGGGACTTTGGAAGGGACAAAATCAACTTCTCTTTCAACAGGGTCACTTATGGGAGTGACAGGCACTGGGCTCTGGTTATCCTGTAAGGGAGACCCCGAGGGCAGGTCACCAGCCAGGTGTGGGTGACATTCCCCACCTCCACACTGCAGCACCCTCCTACCTTGGGTATGTATGAGAGCCACTGCAAGATGGTGTAGACCCCCTCAAAGTCATCTGGGACAGTGACATGAGAAACACCATTGTTGTGCATGATCTGCACTCCTCCCAGCTGGTTGTTGGATGTGTAAACTTCCCGTCCCAGCACCTAGACAGAGTTCCCAAAGGAAACACAAGGGGCTCTGCTGACACAGGAGCTGCTCCCTTGCTCTGTTTGTCAGCCCAAATCTCTGCACAGGCAAATTTCCTCTGGGTTGAGCTGAATTTCCACCTCTGTTCAGGCTGATGTTCCATGGGACAGGGAAGGAGCCCACATAGGTAGTGGTGGGAAGGACAGTGCCATGGAGGACATGCAGCAGAGCTTGGTACCTTGTTGAGAGCCGTGACACCCGTGAGGATGATGTGGGAGTTCTCCACCTGGATGACACGCTGGCCCAGCCTCACCAGGTAGGCACCGATCCCGATGGCACGACAGGTCACCTGGGCACACACAAAGAGACATGTGGGGACACTGGGCTGCAGCACAGACCATGAGCACCTGGAGAAGGATGCTGTGGAGGGCTCAGCCTCCTTGTTGCACCCTGTTACACCTCCCAAGGTGACTTAAGGAGCCAGCAGGAGAGAGGGGAGGAGCAGAGAGAAGGGCCCCAGCTGTACCATGCTGATGGTCACTATTTCATCGTAGGCACGGGAGGACTCCCCAGCGATGGTACCAGCAGCTCTCAGGTTTTCCACCCCAAATCCATTGTCCTTCCCAATGATGTCCAGCAGGACATATCTGCAGGAAAAGTGGAGCTGTGGCATGGGAAGAACTCACCTGCATGATGTGCTTGGCAGGATGCTGAGGTGGGAGCTATATCCTGGGGGGGTGCAGGGCAGAGCTTGGGCTGGCTCTGTGTGTCTCATGGGATATGGGACTCACCTGGACTCGCCACCCTCCTCCACGTGCTCACAGCGCACCGAGTTCATGGTGCTGATCCTTGTGTAGTCCTGGGGAGTCAGGTACAGGTACCTGAACCCCTGCAAGGAAAGAGGAGAAGGATGAGTTGAGGAGTCCCCCACACACATGCTCATGTGGGACATGGCCCTTTCCCAAATCATGTTGTGCAGCAGCTCAGGGACCAGAGCTGGACGGAGTAGCCATGCCAGCACTTCACCTCCACCACCTGGGAGAAGCCAAAGGAACCATCCCCATGGTGCTGGGTGCAGGTGTGGCCCCACCCCCTCACTCTGATCCCACAATTTGACATCCCAGTTTAGCTCTGCTCATCCCTTCCCCAGAAAAACTCTCTGTTGTTCCCTGTGCTGCAGGAGGGGAGGTGCCCACACACCTTGTAGGGCTCGGCTGGGTCCACCCAGGCCACCTGGAACATGTGCTTGATCTCGTCAGCAAAGCCGATGCGGGCGCCGCTGTTGGCAGCGATGTAGATGCGGGGGATGCCCTCGGCCCGTGCCAGCTCCGAGGCCCTCAGGAACACCAGGTCCTCGTCGGGCCCAAAGGAGCCGATCTTGTGTGTGATGTCGTTGCAGATGAGCACAATGTCCCGGCCTTTGGGGTACTCGGGGGTCTTCAGCTTCATCTTGAAAGCAACCATCCCCACCTGCCTCGAAACAGCACAAGGTTACGGGGCAGAATCCTCCAGAGAATCACAGAGTGCCAGCATCATTTACAGAATCACAGAATTAACTGGGTTGGAAAAGACCTCCAAGATCATTGAGTCCAATGCTTGACCTATCACCACCTTGTCAACTAGAGCAGAGCACTGAGTGCCACATCCAAGAGATGCAGGGGCTGAGCTGCAGGTGGCACTAACCAACAGACAAAATGGTTGAGGAGCATCTCCCAAGCTTTATACATCCAGACTAAGCCACCAGCCATTCCCACCTGCTTCCCCTGCCCAATTCCAAATCATTCCCTGCTACCTCATTCCCTCCAGGGACCCTGTTCATCTGCACGAGGTGCCCCTGCGAGTCCAGGACCAGCTCAGTGTAGGTCAAAATGTCCTTGGGGTACAGGTCCGAGGAGCCCCACAGCTTGAGCAGAGCCTGTGGAGACACAACATGAGGCTTGGAATGGGTTGGCTTGGAAGAGACCTTAAAGACCATCTAGTTTCAGGAATACTAAGAGCTAGAAATTGGTTCAGAAATGTTTCACATAACCAAAAATGTTGGGGCTTGGGCTCTTTTTGTTTTCTCATTTGACAGCATGAGGAGAGGGATCTTTTTCTCAGGTGGGAATATTTGGGGAGGATGGGGATGAACAGGAAACACAGTGATTTGGAATCTCTTTCTGCTCAGCCAGACTCACCTGCCTGATCATCTCTGGGAAGTCATACACGTAGGTGGTGCCCAAGGACTGTGCCTGGAACCGCTTGGCCTGAAGCAGGTCCTTGGTGACATAGGGGGTGTTGATGAGCATCCCATGCTGCGGCCCCTGCTTGTCCCCATACGACTGGAACATGATCTGGAGAGGAGAGCAGAGCGTTGGTTGCTTTCCCTGGGTGTCACAGTGACTCTTCTTCTGGAGCACTGCTGAGCCCTGCTTGGTCAAGGTGATTTTCCACCCATTTTTTGCTATTGAGGGGGACTGTCACACTGATTTGCTGCCAGTACTAGTGACACCCTAACACTGACCATCACCTCCAGAGCTCAAAACTGCCCAGCTCCACACCAGCATCAACCCAAGGAACCCAACCAGATGAAGCTCAGCACATTTTGAATAAAGCACCACCCCAAGGAACCCAACTGGATGCAGACAGATAGGATGAAACCAATGCAGCTGTGGGAATGCTGTTGGAAGTCTGGGGGCTCTGGGCAGACCAGCACTGCACGTGCACAGGGGGCTTTGCAGAAGTGCCCCCAAAGCTCTGCTGGAGCCAGCAGCACCCAGGCAGCCATGGCTGGGCTCCCAGTAACCACTGGGGTTACTCACGCTGCCGGTGCTGGGGTCCCTCACTTCCTTGTAGAGGCTGATGTCCAGGTAATACCCGGACTCGTTGGTGAGGAAGAGGCGGATGGGGATGGCGGTGGCAGTGGGCGTCAGGCGGATGTTGATCTTCACCTCAGCCTGCAGCACCCGCAGCTTCCAGAGGCGGCTGCCATAGCGCATCACCATGGAGCGCACCGACTCCTCGATCTGCACAGGGGATGGCACACGAGGGGCTGGTCACCCAGGGACAACACTGAGCACTAAATGCCAAAGCTGGAGCAGCCCTGTTGCACGTCCAGCCCAAAGATCCATTTCAGATTTGCTTTGGGTGAGCCCCTTCCATCTCTCCATGCCTCCTGGTTGGGCCTAGTGCTGATATCCACCCTCTCCACTCTGGACAAGGAGAGTGGTGAGGGGTGGCTGCCCATATGTGCAGTGGTCCTGAGCACAGGGGATGACAGAGGAATATTTCCAGGACGGAGAAAGCAGGACCCCAAGAAACACACCTTGGACGGGTCCATGATGACAGTGGGCACAAAGTTGAGGAAGATGTGGTTGCAGTCAGTGCGTACAATGGTGTTGTTGAAGGCCACCTCCAGCTCATCCATGGCCTCCAGCAGCATCCGCTCACCCTCGTTCTGCAGGTACTCGAAGGAAGCCTCCTGTGATGGAGCAGGTGGCTCAGCAGGGGCCAGGCCACCCCTGCACCCTCACCGTGCCCTCGGGGTCCCCCGTGCCACCGTGCCTTGGTGATGAGGTCGGAGTGGCGCACGATGGCGCGGATGAAGAAGCGGTAGTCGGTGGCCTCGGTGCCCGCCTGCACCTTGGCAGCCCCCACGTACAGGTGCATCCTGTGGTTGGCACAGGGGATGGCTGTCAGGTCGAAGTTGCGCATGCGGCTCAGCTCCAGCTGGAAGGCGAGCGCCGGCTCCAGGTGCCGGTAGATCCGATCCTCTGCGAACTGCCGGGCACAGGCGTGAGCCAGGGCGGGGCTGGAGCCGCGCCGGCACCGCTCCCGCCGGATCTTACCTCGTCCCTGGCTCTGAACGTGAAAAACTTCGGGAATTCTCTCTGCAGCAAAAGGGAGAGAGAAGACAGTGTGAATAGGCCTGGCCTGCAGAGGATTGGTCTGATTCTACATTAAAAAGAAAAAAAACTTGCAGGCTTTGTTCTTCCCCAAAAGGGAAAAGGGCCAGGAGGGGTTGATTAGATTGGATTTTAGGAAGGAATTGTTCCCTGTGAGGAACAGTGTGTCCAGAGAAGCTGTGGCTGCTCCATCCCTGGAAGTGCCCAGGGTCAGGTTGAATGGAGCTTAGTGCAACCTGAGATAGTGGAAAGTTCCACCCCATGGCAGGGAGAGGAACAGGATGAACTTTAAGGTTCCTTTCTATCCAAACCACTCTGGGCTTCTACTCTGATGGCTTCTAAAGGCAGCTTAAAGCTATGGAGTGGCTCTGCAGGAACCACATTACTGGAAACATGAGCAGGATAAAGAATGATACAGAAGGTGAATCACTCATTGAATTGCTCATTAATTAATTCCCAGCTCCTGAAGCACAGTGGGTCCATCCATCACTCAGTGCTGTGTCTATAAGGTATTTATAGATGTCAGAGGCTCAGTTGCACTCACCTGCTGGGCAATGAGGAACGTGATTCTCCGGAGACCACATTCAACGAGGATATTTTTCTACACAGAAACAGAAGATGCCACCAGTCATGAGAGCTTAAACATCTCCACCAAGGGAACAAACAAAACCAAAACTGCAACATTTTGGGGTGCACTGCATGGAGAGGAGGCAGTGCCTTGGGGTACAGAGTTCTGGCTTGCAGGGTTCACAAAAGGAGGGCCCAGCCCCAGAGACAGACCTTGGACTGGGCAAAGGCTCTGAAGATGGGCACCAGCTTCTCATCTTCCACGTGGTCAGCCGAGCAGAGAGCAACGTTAAGGATGTGGATCGGCTCCTCACGGATGTTCTGGCAACAAAACCCCACAGTCAACCCTGGCCAGCAGCACCACTGCTGTCCCAGCATTATCTGGGGGTAGCAGCAGCAGCTTCATGCCCACCTTGGTGTCCTCATCGTACGTGGTGGCCTGTGCCTCGCTGAGGAGCCCGCTGTCCGATGGGGACTTGGCAAAGCACGAGATCACTTCATCAAAGTTCCTGCCCAAACAGCAGGGATGGGGTCACAAACCAGCACCTTGTGCCCACCCCCTGCCTGAAGGGACAGCACCAGCTACCCACTGTGACAGAGTGACAGGGAAACAGGTACCAGCACAATGGCCCCACCATTGGGCACAGCAAAACCACAGCAGAGGGGGTTTCATCTGTGCCATGTAAGCTTTCCCCATGTTCCACATGTCCCCAAAAGCCTCGTCATGTCCCCACAAGGTAAGTGCTGTACTGAGAATATCCAGTCTGCAGCTATGGTGGGAACTGGATCTGCCTCTAACACTGCCCAGCTGCCCCCAGCTGTGGCTCTTCCATCCCATTTTGCTCTCCAACGACTGCAGTGGCACCCAAAATGCACAAACGCTGGCCAGGCGTGTCTCTGCACCCTCACCTTGTGAAGTCCTCAAATTTGCGGAAGGCCACCATGACTCCCATCCTCTGGCTCGTGGGGCAAAAGCCACTGTCCATGAAGAGCTCGGTGCTGTGCCGGGCCAGGTCAGGGTTGGAGACGCTGATAGGGACGGATATCCTGCCATGGGGACCAAGTGTCAGCTCTGGGGGAGGCACCACACAGCTCCCACAGGGGACCCTGACCTGGAGAGGGCTCCTCCTGCTCCCCTGGCAATGGGACAGTGTGGTGGCAGCTCCCGCTTTGCACAGAGGGGATGATACGAACCCCAGAGCTTTGTGAAAAGAACCATGTCCAGGGAAGCAGGGCAGGTGTGTGGGAGGGACCCCTGTACCTGTTGGGGTGGGAGGAGGGCAGCATGAACTGGAACTCCACGAGGCAGGTGCCATCAGAGAGCTGCTGGTGCTGCAGGCTGTGCAGCTCATAGGCGATGTATCCTCGCCGCACGTACACCTGTGAGGGGACACAGGAGGTACCACGGTGCCCCTGCCACCCCTGGGGCCCCCATGCCACCCCCTCAGGCCCCCTCTGTGCCCCTCAGGCCTCACCTCCAGCGCTGCCATGCGCACCACCTCGTTGGTGTGGTAGAAAAACACGGGAAGCACATCAAAGATGGAGGTCTCTGACAGGATCAGTTTCTGCAGGAAGAAAGGAAAATTTAGGGCAAGGATGAAGTGAGACCTCCCTGCTCTATTTAGGGGGTCCCTCAATGTGGAGTTGTGCAGGACTGATCACTAGGGTGCCATGGAACACCCAGCCCACCATGGGGAAACCACGAGAGCCAGACATGGATTCACACATCTGTTCCCTGCCCAATGGAGCATGGAGCAATGGATGGGGACTGGAAGCACTGGTGTGCACCCCCTCCTCTGCTCCACACAGCGACTACAACAAGGCTTTGAGTGATTTTTAGCTGTTTTTAAGACTGAAGAACTTGCAGCCAGACCCCCTTCCCGAAGCCACCCGAATTCCCTCCAGAGAAGCAAACAATTCCCAACCTTCAGGTTCTCGGGGCAGTACTCATGTCCATACATGTCGATAGCAGAGATGAAGATGGACTCAACCTGGTTGTGCCGCAGCTCGTAGGAGGGCATGTGAGAGGCAATGAGCACCTGCCAGGGGACAGAGGAGCTGGGAGCATGGGGGACAGGGATGGGGACAGGAATGGGATGGCACTGCACGGTGCTGGCTGACCTGCCGGGCTCTCAGTGCCACTTTGGAGTGCTCGGTCTTGCTGAGCTGTGTCAGCTCGTGGAGGATGGTCGTCAGCTCATCTGTCAGCGTGGGGTCACGGCCACACAGCTGGTCCTGCAATGTCACAACACCATGGCTCAGCTCAGGCTCCTCACTGTGTGGGATGGCTTCATCCCAAACCCCAGCCCCATGCGGCCAAAGGGGACAAGACCCAAGGCACCAAAATGGGCTCTCTTTGACCCAAGCACGGTCACACAACACCACAGAGGGGTGATAATTAAAATAAAGCAATAACGAGGCAGGAATAGACATTTCAAGTGATGCAGAGCTGCTTTGGCTTTTCCCTGCCACCAGCCTTTGCTCCTGGAGTCTCAGGCACGGGCTGTACTCACAATTAACATGATCACCAGCTGGTTCTTCTTGGCCACCTGGGCATGGGAGAAGATGCTCTCCAGCACAGGAGTCATGTTGGGTTTGCATTGCTCCCTCAGGCTGATGACACACTTGTCGTAGTGAGCTGTGGGGCAGGGTCTGGTGAGCCCTGCAGCTCCACCAGAGAGCCCTGCAGATCCCCTAGAGATCCCCCAAGCCCTCACCATGCTGGAACTGGGTCTCCACTTGCAGGTAGCGCCTGAGCAGGTCCAGCACCACTGCCTTCATGTAGCCCCGGATGCCACTGCGGTACCTGGGGAGCAAAGAGCCCATCTTGATGTGAAGAGGTGGCTGTGGGGGGACAGGGGGTCCAGACAGCACGGGGCTCACCTCTGCACCAGCTGCACCAGGCTCTGTGTGTTCATGAAGAAGACCTCCCGCTCAGCCTTCCTCTGCAGTGTGGCTGCGTGGGTGTCCAGCACGTTGGCAATCTATGGGGAGAGGGGACAGGGTCTGGGATGGCTCAGGGGCACAAAGCTGCCAGCTCCCCCTTTGCTTACTCCACCTAGAGCCTTCCCCTTGGTTTTTTTTTTTCTCAAAGTGAAAAATGCAAAGTAACAAACGAATATTAAAAGAAAGGCACGCATAGAAACAAATACACATATAAAACCAAACACACATAGAAAATATAAACCTCCACGTATTTCCCTCACTCCTTTCATTTGTTATAAAATCTTGGCAGCACAAATTCAGGCAGCTGGCCGCAGTTAAGAGGATGTGAGCCCCCTCTGCCACTCACCTGCTGGCTGGGGAAGCGGCAGAGCACAGAGGTGATGTTGCTGGCATACTGGGCCATCACCTTCCGGATGGATTTCTCCACGGCCAGCGGGATTCTTCCCGAAATGCTCGTCATGATCTCCTGCAGCTCCAGCAGGGGCAGGGCAGGGTCCCGCAGGGTCTTCATCAGCTGTGCCACCCATTCCTCCACCTGCAGGAGCAGAACTGGTGCTGCTGGACTTGCCCTAAAGGCAACTGGGTGAAACACCTGGTGCCTGGCACCCACCTTGGTCTTGAAGTAGGGCTCGGGCAGGCAGTAGCCGTTCATGACGTTGGTCAGGTTGTCCAGCACATTGCGGAGAACCTGGTGCTGCTTCTCACCAGTGATGGGGAGGGTCTGCTGGGCTGGGAGCCCCCCTGTGAATGGCTGTGCCTGGAGAGGGCAGAGGGAGGTGGGCTGAACTGTCCTTGTTGATAAAGGAAAGAGCCCTGGAAAGCTGCAGCTACTCCCAGAGGAACCACAACCTCTGCTTTGGGTAAGATACAGAGGAAACACCTGACATTCAGCATAGTGGATCTGCCAGTGTCTCATCACGAAAATAACGTGGAAAAACGGGAGATTTTAGTGCTATAAATGCACGGTTTTAGTGCATAGCCCCGCACACCAAAGAAGCAGAGCAGCACTTGAGCCCAAGGACAGTCCAAAGACATGGCATGACCATCAACCACTGTGATGCCCCATCAGGGCAGCTCCTCCATTTTGTCCCCTAGGGAGCATTCCCGGGAGCCAGCTGGGAGCGGGCAGGAGGGGATGGCAGCCCCCAGCAGACTCACAGGCTTCACTTTGGAGGGATCGTCGAGCTCGAGGCGAGCGATGACACAGCCGGCCTCCAGCAGCGCTCCGGGCCGCTTGATGTAGTGCAGCCGCCCCGCCTCCTCCACCGCCAGCGTCATGACGATCTTCATCACCTGGCGAGGAGGGGACACCGTCACACCGAGCCAGCAGCACCCGCGGGCTGCACATCCCACGAGCATCACAGCAGTGCTGCGGCGTTCCGTCTCTGCCCATTGTTGCTCCTCCAGCTCTTCTGCGAATCTCACCTCGATCTCCGCATAAACCTTCCCCTCGTCCACGTGGCCGCCGTCCTCCACCATGTACTGCAGCAGCTTCCCCGCGCAGGGCGACCGCAGCACCGTCGGGTCCTTCTCCTTCTCGAAGGTGCACGTTTTGTTGCCGATGGTGATGCGGTACCTACGGGAGAGGGAAAGGAGTCACCAGCCGGCTGCTGGCCGTCGGGAGGAGGGGTGGGGACCCTGGCAGGGGGTACCTGTCGATCTCCTCTTTCATGTAGGTGGTGTAGCTGCAGCCGTCGTAGGACAGCAGCAGCCCCCCGTCGTTAAGGCGGTGCACGTCGATCTCGATGTGAGTGCGGTTCATGATGACCACGTAGGTGGTCAGCGACTGGCGGGCGACCTGCAGGCAGGGGACAGCCTCAGTGCAACCCCAAAATACTCTGAACAGCCAGGCTGGGGGCTGGGGGGGCACCTCCCCATGCTCAGTGCAACGGCTGCTGCCACACGATGAGGCTGTGCTGGGAAGGCAGGGGGCACAACCTCAGGCTTCACCGAGGAGCTGTTCAACCCTGCCCAGAGTTGGTTTAACTCCCCCCCCCCCCCTCCCCCCCTTTTAACTCAACTCACAGCCCAGAGCTAGTTTAACTCACAGCCCAGAACTGGTGCAACACATGGCTCACCTGCCACTTTCATTGTGAGTAAGGAGATTTGCATGAAGTCCAACTAATTTGGTTTAAAAGCAAGAAAATGAAGTGCCTTAATAAACTCCGGGCAACAGGGTGTATGAAAACATCTGTCAGGTTAAAACGAGGCTATTAAGGTTATGAGGTTATTAACCTCATTTTTATGTTGCCCGTTTTTAAAGGACAAGCTTGTATTTATTTTGCTTTTCTCCCCTGGGACAGGAGCATGTCCCTGACCCCTTGAGAAGAGCTGTGGCTGGTTTAGGGGGAGCACAGCCCTACCCTCACCTGCAGAATGTACTTCACACCCTCATAGATGAGCTCCACATCAACGATGTTCAGCAGGGATGCTGCTGGCAGCACCTGGCCCCTGAAACACAATGGAGAGATCAGGCCCCACGACATTCCCAGCCTCACCAAGTGTGTAGGATGTCAGCAGTGCTCCCAGTCCTGGTGGGAGGGCACAATGGTGACCAGAGGGGACAAGTGTCAGCTTTAAGTGGCCCACATGAGCACCATGCACAGCCAGATCTGGAGGGAGTCCAGACACTGGGAAAACACTCAGATAAGGGGCATGGGAGAGCCCCGGGAGTCCATCAAGGCTGGAGGAATAACCTTGATATTCAACAACAAAAGCAAGCTGCACAGCCAAGCCACTTCCCCTTGAAAATTGTTTTCCCAGTCATGGGAAACCTTTCCTAGTGTCCAGACAAAGTGATAGCTGAGGAGCCAGAGCTGTGAGCCACAGCAGGTACCCCTGTCCCTGCCTGCCACAGTACTACTGTCACTAAATTTGCAAAGCAAAAATGGAAGGAAGACGTCCCAGAAGAACAACACTCAGGTTTTCACTGTGGCTGCCCCAATCCTGGAATTGCTCAAGGCCAGGTTGGATGGGGCTTGGAGGAATATGGTCTGGTGGAAGGTGCCCCCCACATGACTGAGCCCCCCCTGGGCAGCCCCCAGTGCGCACCTCTCCAGCGTGTGCAGGAAGTCAGTCATGCACGTCCTGAAAGCAGTATCTGCCACATTCAGGGCACCACAGACAACCCCCAGCATCGTGTCTGGCTTCTCTGCCTGTGGGGGCAAAAATAACAGGGTTTGGGTTTTTACCCCAAGGAAGGGCAGTGGTGACCCCAGGTGTGCCCAGGGAGTTGAGGATTCCATCATTTCCCTCGTTTCCATGCACCTCATCTCCAAAAGCCCCCTCCCCACCTGCACTTTCTCAGCGATCAGGTGGTCCAGCCAGCCCGTGTGTGTCTCGTTATTCTGGAAACTCTCAGTCTCCAGCAGCTTGATCAGGTACTCCACTGTGGTCCGGAAATCCCCACGGATAGACAGCTCCTTCAGGGCCACCACCATGTTCCTGTTAGGGAGAAAAGCCCTTAATCAATGACAGAATGTGGCACTTGGGTCTCAGTGTGGGGAGCTTCAGAGCCTGGGGCAATGAGCTCCTAAGGTGATGAGCTCCTGAGGCCCCAGGACCTTTAGAGAGCGGAATCACTGCAAGGTTTGGGTTCGAAGGAACCTTAAAAATTCTTTTGTTCCACCCTCTGCCATGGGCAGGGACACTTTCCACTAGACCAAGTTACTCCAAGCCCTATCCAACCTGGCCATGAAATAGCTCTGAATGAAACTGCTGAATGGACACTGCTGCTCATGGGCACTAAGCAATGCTCAGCAGATGACTTCAACATGTCCTTGAAGATCAGGTGATAAACTGGGGCCACAGCACCACCACAGTCCAAAAAATTTTGGCTTTGGCCAGACAGCCAGGTGCTTAGCACAGCAGCACTGTTCTGGTCCTGTCAGATAAAAAACACTTTTCCCAGCTCACACACCAGTTGTGACTCTTCCCAAGGACACGTGCCCTCCAACTCATCCCACCACACTCACGAGATGGCCTCTTCCCGGTTCTCTCCCCACGAGAAGCAGTGTCCAAACTGGGAATCAGCAAATTCATGCAGCCCCCCGGCTGCTGCCACACTGAAGTACCCCCAGACGTTCTTGCTGCTGCGGAAGTTCAGCTCCTGCACCGTCCCTGAGCTGGGCTTGAAACCCTGAGCCAAAACAGCAGAGATGGAGGAACCGGGACTGAGACTCGTGCAGCAAGACAGGGAAGGGGAACCCCTATGGATTGCACCAATCCCATGAACATTGTCTGGCTGGGGAGGACCATGCCCAGCTCAACCCCACAGGTGGCAGAGTCCCCTTGTCCCCCACCCCGACCCCCAGCTCACCTCCTCGGGGTTCTCGCTGGTGATCCGGGCAGCAATGACGTGGCCCCTGGGCATGGGGGGTTTGGAGGGGCTGTGGAAGCAGATGGGGGTGTCCCCCCAGGGGCTCTCCCCATACAGCACCCGGATGTCTTTTATCCTGTGCAAGGGGATACCCATTGCAATCTGCAGGAGAGACAAAGGCCTGAGCTGCCAGGGAGACACCGACAGAGAGCCTGAGAGTTCCCAGTGGGATGCCAGAGTAGATGGAAAGCTGACACACTGCTTTCACCTGCACCCTCCATGCTGGGATATGGGGCAGCTTCCCTCTGCCAGGCTCTAGCCCAGTGCTCCTCCCTAAATGCCCAAATTGCCTCCTCCTAACACCCCTGGAGTGATGTGTGTGCAGGTACCTGCAGCTGGGCAGCCGGGAGGTTCACGTCTGCCACCATCTCCGTGCACGGGTGCTCCACCTGCAGCCGGGGGTTCAGCTCCAGGAAGTGGAAGCTCCCGTCCTCCCCGTACAGATACTCCACGGTGCCTGCACTGACGTACCCAACCATCTGGGCCAGGCGGACAGCGCACTGCGGGAGAGGGAAATCCCTGGATCATGGAATCATGGGCTATCCTGGCTTGGAAGGGACCCGCAGGATCAGCATCCAGCTCCTGCTTATGGAGAGGACACCCCTAAAACCCCACCATGAAAGTCCAAACACTCCCTGGACTCTGGCAGGCTTAGGGCTGTGATTGCTTCCCTGGGGAAGCTGTTCCTGTGCCCAACCACCCTGGACAGGGACTCCTGCTCAACTCAGAGGTCTCTCCCTTCCTTAAAACCCCAATAAACCCAGCCCAGTTTCCCACTAAAACCTCGTGCTGCCCCTAGATCAGTCCACTCACCTTCTCCATCACCTCGGTGACAGAGGGGGCAGCGATGGTGGCCGGCGCCTCCTCGATGATCTTCTGGTGGCGGCGCTGGATGGAGCAGTCGCGGCTGAAGAGGGAGATGGCGTTGCCGTACTCATCTGCCAGGACCTGCACCTCCAGGTGCCGCGCGTGCTGCGCCAGCTGCATCAGGAAAAGGGGGGATCCGGGCGCCTCCGCCTGCACCTGCGGCGGGGGAGAGGGTCGTGCTCTGGCATCACCCCCCGAAATTCACCCCGGGATGGAGGCAGAGTAGCGGCAGGAAGTGGGAGGTGCCCCGGGTGGGAGCAGGACCCTGCAGGGATGGGACAGGGACAGGAATGGGGGTTCCAGGCACCTCTCACCTGCCGGAAGCAAGCACTAAATTCCTCTGCTGCCTCCACTTTCCGGATGCCTTTGCCCCCGCCACCTTCTGCTGCCTTGATCATCAGGGGGTAGCCGATCTTCATGGCCACCTGAGAGGGTCGAGGGCTGAGGTGATTGTAGTGTTTTGGACCCCAGCCCACCACTCTGACAGCCCACACAACTCCAGGCATCCCTGAGCAGGATTATCCCAAGTGACATTTATTCAGTGGGACAAACTGCTGCTGGCACAGCCTCAATGTGTCACTGTGGTGTGTGCTGGGAGGGCAGAAGGGCAGGACAGGCAGGCTCTGAGGAGCAATCATGGTGGGCAAGAGATAAGCAGCTGCCTGGAGGCTCAGCTTTACCTCCAGGCCTTCCTCCACATCCTTCACACAGCCCTGTGCATACGTCTCCAGGGGGATGCTGATGGTCTGCTGATCCTTCTGGTCCTCCTCGGACCACTGGGCCACCAGACCTGCAGATATGGCCAGGGCTGTGGTCACTACCAGGATGGCACAGGGAGCTGAGGATTCCATCATTCCCCTTGTTTCCATGCACCCCATCTCCAAAATCTCCCTGCCCGAACAGCTGCTGCAAATGGGATCCCCAATATGTGTGGCCAGCTGGGCCAAGGACCCCCCAGTCCTGGTGCTTGTTTTGGGGGGAAGGAGAGGCAGGGAGGAGAGAAGGGGGGAGCAGGCACTCACCACTCCCACTCCATGGCAGCGTGGGGATCTCCAGGGTCTGAGCCACGATGGTGGAGGCCACTTTGTCCCCCAGCGCCCACATGGCATCACTGGGGGGACCTTCAGAGAGGGAGAGAAGGGCTGAGGGGTTGCCCAATCCACCAGGTCATCCCAACATCACTGAGTCTCTGTCTCCCAATCCTTCTGCAAGAATTGGGGATGCAGGACATCCCCCCCAAAACCACTGCCCAGCTCAGGACAAAGCTCAACCCTTTTCCAAGGGGAGCTCAGGCTGGGAATCCCACAGGTCTGCTCCCACCTAATGTTCCTTTGTGAACACTGCACCAGCCTGAACATCACAGGGAAAATCCAGAAAACAGCAGGATTCCTGGGAATGCCCTGAAGACTGCCACCCCATGGGTTGGGCATGCCAGAGGCACCAAAGGGGCATTCCCAGTGCAGTGTCCCTGGCAGTGACTGTGAGTGCACACACCAGCCCAACACTCAGCACAGAGAAGCAGTGAGACCTTACCTAGGAAAGCTATCCCGTTTTTCTGCAGCAGCTCTGGCAGCTTGTGGTTCTCTGAGGCATGTCCCCAGCCAGCCCACACAGCCTGGCACAAGGAGAAGCAGCAGTGGGAGCACTACCCCTGTGCTGGCATCTCCCACAATGCCCAGCTTCTCACAGGGACATCACCCCCTTTTGGGGTGTCCCCTCTGCCCAGCAGGAGGGGTAAGGAGGTGGGAGACACACAAATGGCCGCTACCTGGACTGGGATCCGTTTGGAAATGTCCACGATCAGCTCCACGTTGGCGTAGTTGTTGTTGTTTGTCCCTCCAGGGACAGGCACGTAGTGATCTGCCATCTTGATGTACTCTGCAAGACAGCACAGGGAGTGGTGGGAGCCAGATCCCTTCCCAAATCTTCCATCCCGGAGAGGCTGGAGCAGGGAAAAACTATTTACTCCTGGATTTGGCTGCGCAGGAGGAAAAGTACATGACTCCAGGCTGTGCAGAACCTTCACATGCCAGGCAGGAAAGGGCTGCCCCAGCTCACCCCTATGTAAGGAACTTCCTTTTTGGGATATTTTCAGGAATTACCTGCGTTAGCCTTGAGGTCCTCGGGGGTGACCATGACCACGAAGCGAATGGCGCGCTCGTTGCGGAACATCTCGTAGGCCCAGCGGCGGATGGAGCGCATGCACTTCACAGCAGCGATGCCATTGTTGGCAATGAGGACCTGGGGGGACAGGGACGGGGGTGGCAGGGTGGACCCTGCCCTTGCTACCCCGAGGGAGGGCAGCACAGGGACAAGGGATGGGTGTGGAGCAAAGCAGGGAGGATGTGTTAATCAGGAGCTTTCAGATATGTGGTTGTAAATCCCAGCAGGGCATGAGACTCCTCAACAACATTTCTGATGTCTGGCACTGGGAATAACCAAGGATGGGATTTTGGCCATTGTTTGTGCAAAGCTGCTGCATGGGGTTCCCTTTCCTAGCCCATGAGAGTGAGTGAAGCCATGGAATGAACAGCTCTGAGCTGCCATTGCTCCAAGCCTGGCAGACACAGGACATTTGGGCAGTGCTCAAAGATGTCCCTGTGAAAAGCAGTGACCCCCTACCCAGGCAGAAGCAGGGACATGTGGGGACATACCTTCTCGATGACACGGTTGCCCCCAAAGCGGGTGACAAACTCAGCTGGGGAGGCAACGGAAAAATCCCGCTGCAGGTCCATCTTCCTGTGGCTCTTCTTCGCCAGGTCCAGCCCCGACATGCTGGGCCTGTGGTGGGATGTGGTGGCTGTCACTGAGCCCAGGGCCACCCCAGAGAGCCCAGAGCCACTCCAGTGAGCCCTCCCCAGCTCCAAACCCCCTGCAAAGCCTGACCTGCAAAGGTCACCAACCACATCTACCATGTGACTCAGGCAGGACATAAGGAAATTCCTTATTTGTGGAAGGACAGAAGAGCAGCAAGGATATTGCTGGCAGCACCACCTCAAACCCAGCATGGCCAGAGCCACCGTCGGGCTGTGGAGTGTCACAACACGTCCCTGCAGCCAAAGGTTTGTTATTTTTAGCCAGAGCAGAGCAGCCAGGGGAGGCAGGCAGCAGCATTTGGCTTCCAGTTGTTTCTTCTGGATGTCAGCTGCGCTCCCATGGGAGCTGCCCCACATCCAAAGTAGAGATTTTGAAGGGCACCCCCTGCCCTGGTCCTTGCCACACTCATGCAGGTGGCACTGCTGTCACACACCTAAGGACACCGGCGCTGCCCCCGCCAAAAGGGCGCAGGATTAGGGACATCACCTTAGGAGCACCAGCACGTGTGCACCCCCATTTTACCAACGGCAATGCAGCCACCACAAGCACCCGCCCTCCCTAACCGGGACATCCCTGCCCTGCCGCGCTCCGGCCATCGGGGCTTGCCGTCCGCACCTGATGCCGGCGCTGGGCTCCAGAAGGGCGCTCACCGTGGGGTGCTCGGGGACGGTACCCCCCACCCCGGCCAGGCTGCTGCGCCGCCGGCCCACCCTGAAGGCCGTGGCCATCAGCTCATCATCGGAGGAGTTGTCGTCGAAGGAGCCCAGCACGAATTTGGCGAGGGCCGGGCGGCGCAGCGCCGCGGGGTTGTACACGGCGAGCTGCTCCGGCTCCGCGCCCGCCCGCCCGGCTCGCTGCGGCGGCGGCTGCCGGCCCGGGGGGCTCTGCCGAGCAGCGGGCCCGGCTGAGGGCTCCGCGGGGCTCTCCTCCGGCCCCTTCTCCTGCTTGCACCTAGAGTTGGACATTTTGGCCCAAAAGAGCAGCAGCAGCACAGCGAGCAGGAGCAGCGCAGCCGGCAGCATTCACGGGTCCTGGGTGGGGGACAGCGAGAACCCCGGTCACAGGCGAAAGCACGGCCCCGTACCCAGAGCTCCAGCACCGCCGCCCCCGGTGCTGCCGGGCCGCCCTCATCCGGAGCTGTTTTCTCTGCACGGAGCAGGAGCTCCGTGAGGAGCCGGGGAGAGGTGACACGGCCTCGCCTGCCCGGCCCTCACAGCACCCTCAGGATGGCGGCCCCCAGCCGGGGGGGCACTGAGGAGGAACCCCAAATCCCCGTCAAAGCTGGGCACGGAGGTGACGGGAAAGCGCCACGGCCTCCTCAGCCCCTCACCATCCCCTCAGCCCCTCCACCCTTCCCTCAGCTCTCATCCTCCCCTCAGCCCCTCGCCATCCCCTCAGCCCCTCCACCTTCCCTCAGCCCTTCGCCATCCCCTCAGCCCCTCCACCCTTCCCTCAGCTCTCATCCTCCCCTCAGCCCCTTGCTATCCCCTCAGCCCCCTCACCATGGCCTCCAGCCCCGTGCCCCTTCGCGGCAGACCCCGCCGGTCACTCCGGGCTCTCCGGTCACTCCGGTGTCACCGGTCACTCCGTGTGGCCATTTGTCCTCCCCCGGCTCCCCAGGCCGGAGCCCACGCCGTGCCAGGGCCGCCCCCAAGGGAAGCACGGGCCCCCCCCCGGCCTGTTCCAGTTGGGTTTCGCACGTGATGGTCACGTCAAGCACAAATATTTCCCTGCTAACGCGTCTGGAAAACTTGTGCTGGAGATGAGGGTGGGAAGAGGGAGGGGGACACCCGATCCTTGGGGGACAAAGGTGGCCTGGCCCTGTGCCTGGTCACGGGGACGGGGACAAGGACATGCTCCAGAGTTTGGCTCCCTGAGGGAATAGGGACTCCCCAATTCCACCCCCTCCTCCCTCCCTGTGTTAAAGTACCGATACAAGATCATGTAAACAAAGTAATTTTTATTTAAAAAAACACTCTGGGTGAAAGAAAAAAACAAGCAAACTATATATACAGCAAGGCACAGACAGTGTAAACCACTGGTGATAGTGTTACCTCAGAGAGAACACCAGAGGAAGGGTTACAAGGATATTATATAAAAACTGTTGTAATTTCAAAAAAAAAAAAAAAAAAAAAGAGCTCTTCACTTCCATTAAAGGAATGACAAAGTTGGTCTGGAAACCCAGGAGTGTGAAGTCAACACCTCTTCCTCCTGAGAGTCCTAACAGTTATTGCCAACAGGAGGTGGAAACTTTAATTTGCTCCCAAGGTGGCAAAGCACAAAGTTCCCTCTTTTAAGATCTTAAAAAGATCTGAAGTAATTTGCAACTATCAGTCCATTAATTGGAAGATGTTAATGAACAAATGTTCACTGCTGCCATCAGCAAATACCCCCAGGTCCTTGGTCAGCACAGCGCACCTGTCATCCAGGTGATTACACACCCAGGAAGAACCTAAAACCTTTTTATTTTCCTGTCTAAATGCCAAAAAAAGTTCAAAAGCACTACCAAGAATCTTGGTCATAGCCTCCCTGTGGCTGCTGGGAGGATTTATCCCAAAATCCTGAGATCATGGATACACCAAGCAACACTCCTGACCATGTATTTTCTTTACAGAAGAAGCCATTTTTGTACTAAATCTGTAGCAAAAAGCTAAAACCAAAAGCCTTTTCCTTCCATGGAGTCAGCTCCATCCCCCCTAAATAGGAAAACTGGATTTATGTGGGAAGGAGGCAGCAAGGCATGTAAAAAAAGCTGAGCAGCTCAGTAAGAACTGGCATCCCTTCACCAGAGTCTGAAAAGAAATTCCCATTGCTACAGTGAACACAAATTAATACAGAACTCTGGTACTTGGGGTCTTTTTTTTGCTTCAAACCAGGCTAAGATCTGTTCCAGCAGCAGAGCTGTCCATCAAACACTCCAACATGCTCTTGAAAAACAAACATTTAAAACAAAAATATAACCATCTCTGAAAGCTTGGCCATTTGTTCACTGATCAACACCCAAAGAACAATTCTCAGGTCAGCAGGAGTTTCTTAGAAATGCCCCAACCCCTGAGCTAGGAGCTGCTCCCAAGCCTCAGTCCCAGCTCAGAGTGCTTTCCAGTCGATGGGCTTCTTCCCAGATTTCTTGAGAAATTCATTTGTCTTGGAGAAGTGCCTGCAGCCAAAAAACCCTCTGTTGGCAGAGAGGGGTGAGGGATGAACCGTCTGCAGGACGTGGTGACGCTTCTGGGAACAGCAGAGGAAAACACTTGTTAGATTTGCAGGGTTTTGGCTGTTCCTGCTCTAGGACAGGTGATTTATCCCCATTCCTCCTCCTCCTGCTCCAGGACAGGTGATTTACCCTCATTCCTCCTCCTCCTGCTCCAGGACAGGTGATTTACCCTCATTCCTCCTCCTCCTGCTCCAGGGCAGGTGTGATCTCCCCTTACACCCCCTCCTGCAGCAGCCTGAGACTCTAAGAACCAGCCACAAGAACCAAGACTTCTGTCCCACTAAGCAAAGACATAAATGCCCTGGCATTTCCCAATTGCTGTCATCCCAGCAAATTTCATATTGATTCATGAGCTCTTGACTAGGAAAAACAGCTCTGTCCTTGTGAGGCACTGCTGACAACAGGAGCTTACACTTGCTCCACTTTCCTTGCTTAATTCTGGCAAAGGCTAAGCTGGAGTAGAAGCAGAACTCGATTTGACAGAGGTCGGGCAGGGAAATATTCTGTAAGGGAAGTGCCCTCTAGTGTCCACCGAACAGGGAAAAACCAGGGAGAGGGAAGAGCTGAGGAAAAGGAGGTGTACCCTGTCGATGGAGCTGCCTTTCCTCTGGGCATAGGCTCCCCAGAGCATGAAGACAAGGCCGTGCAGGTTCTTGTTGAGCCAGGACACCACGACATCTGTGAACTGCTCCCAGCCCCTCTCCTTGTGGGACGTGGCCTGGTGAGCCCGAACAGTGAGCACGGCGTTGAGCAGGAGCACTCCTGGCAAACAAAGCACATCCAAAGGGTGAAACAAAGGGTTAATCCATCCCTGCACTGCCCGAGGCCAGGCTGGATGGAGCTCTGAGCGACCTGGGCTCGGGGAAGGTGTCCCTTGGATGAGCTTTAAGCTCTTTTCCAACCCAAACCATTCTGGGATTCAAACTGCTTTTTTCCTATTGAAGCCAATTTTCATTTTAAGGCACTCAGAGGTGATTTCCTGTCCTTAAAGTGGTGGATTATTTCCAACCACAGGGCTGTTTTTTCCATCAGATTCTTTTCTGCTCCACAGAGGGCGCATCACTGAGTGTCTCTGAGCTCACCTTGCTTGGCCCAGCCTGTCAGGTCCCCATGGCCAGGGTGGGTGAAGCCCTCAATGTCCTCAGAGAGCTCCTTGTAAATATTTTCCAAGCTGCAAACCAAACCAGCAGGAAGATTTTTAATATGACAAGAGCACCACCGATTGCTCTAAGCAAGCAAGAAGAAACACTGATTTTAATCTTATTATTTATAATAATAAAGCCATTTGCAGAGGCAGCAGGGACTCTGTGTGTCTGCCTCTAAGTTTCAATGAAACTGGAAATGAAAATTTACATCCAGAATATCAACAAAACTACACAGAATTATCCTTCCAGCTGATGCACAACTCAAATTTAAGTAGCTGCAAATCATTACACATCAATTTTCTGGCTACCAGCCCTGAGCACCACAGAACTGCAAACAATTAAGGAACAAAAGGGATCTTGCAAATTTTCTTACCTGGGGGGAGGTGGGACAGGCTTCTGGACACTGAAACAGAGCCCATGAGCTTGCTTAGGTCCATGGTATGGATCTTGTCCCAGAATGACAACCTTTACCTGAAAGCAGGCCTTGGTTAGCACTGAATTGTAATCAGTATTATTCCCCAGAGAGTGGGGGAAAAAAGCTTATAAATGAACTTTATCCTAAAATAGAGACAAAAAAGTGTCACAAACGAACCTCTCCAAGAAACTGAAGTTAAATCCCAGATATCTCATTGCTAAAGAGCACAGAGCCCACTCAACGCTAAGGATTAACATCCCTACAGCTTTGCTGCCAAAATAATGAATATGACTAATATAAATTGAGTGCAGAAGACCAACATTTTCACAGTCACAAAAAACCACCTTGTTATATTCCATGTAGGTTTCATCCCATTTCAGCTTTACGCCACACTTGCTGTGATATTTATGACAGGTTTTGTTGGAAATGACATTACCTTCTGCTGTGTTTTTTTCCTTTCATTATAGTCCTTTACTAATCAATTAAAAGAAAAAGAGATGTTCAAGATCAAAAACAAACTAGGTTAAGCCGGTAACACCAGAAATAAAAAGATCAAAAGCATCAAAGGAAGTTCTGTGGCTTGTGAGGGTAATAAAACAATAAAATCACTGTTTGGTATCAGACATGAAAGAGAAGGCTGGATTTAGGAGTTAGGGGAGCCAAACAACAACATCCACACCCCATAGGATCCAAGTTTAAGGGATTAAACACTAGAGGAACGTGTCTGTGCACCCACCCTGCACCTTCATGGCTTTAAACTCCCCGGCGCGGTTCTACTCACATCCCAGATGTCGCACATCTGTGTCCAGGTGAAGACCTGCTCGGGAGGCGGATACACCGTATGGCGCTTCCTCTCCTCGGCCACGAACGCCATCAGCTGCGGGGACACCGGGGGCTCAGCGGCCGCTCAGAGCGGGGTGGGGGGATCGGGGAGCGCTGCTCACCTCCACGAAGTAGGGCTTGGAGAACTCCCCGGCCAGCTGCCGCCGCCAGCTGTCGCCGAAACCCGGAGGCACATTCCGCTGCGCCAGCAGCTCCCGCGCCGCCTCCTTGTTCTTGCGGATGCGCTCCTGCTGCTCCGCGCTCAGCGCCTTGCTCGCCTCATCGCCGGTTTCCTTCGCCTTCTTGGCGGCGCTCACCTGGAAGCAGCGGGCTAAGAGTTGGCTGCGGACGATGTAAGAGCGCAGCGGGAACAACGCGGGACGGGAGAGCAGCGCGGGACGGAAGAGCAGCGCGACCATGGCGGATTAGGGTCGGACCATGGCGGATCAAGTCCCGCCCCGGGGCGGCCCCGCCGCACGCGGCCGGTCCGCGGCAAAACACAAACCGCGCCCTCATTGGCCACAATTCAGCGCGGGCCCCGCCCAACTCGCTCGCTATTGGTCAGCGGGAAAAAAGGCTCGCTTCTTTCCATTGGCTCGCCGCGGATTGAGGGGAGGTTTCTACCTAGCAACTGCGACGTCACGAAGGGTCTCATCGCCCATTGGGCGGCAGCGGAGCGTGGCGGCTTGATTGACTGCTCAGCCACGCGTAGAGCCGCGCGGGAATTTAGAAATTGTGCTCCCCCCCACTCCCCTCAGAAAAAGCCGCCAGTGCCCCCAGGCCCCCTCCTACACACACAGCCAGATACGCGCGGGCCGCCACCAGACCCCTCTCCTCCCTGCTCTCCTCCAGAGCCGCGGGCTCCCTCAGACCCCCAATCACTACCTCAGAATCGCCGCCCGGCTGCGGGGAGCGGCCGCGCTTTTTGGCCGGCGCGGGGCTGAAGAAGGAGTGCAGCGTCCTCTGCCCGATCATGGCTGCGGCGGAGAAGGGCAGGCAGCGAGGGAGGCCGGCCGTGAGTGAGGGGCGGCGGCGGCGGCGGCGCGGTACGGGCAGGGGGTGAGGGGCGGGACTCGGATTTGGCGCCAAAACCGCGCGCGTGCGCCGAGGGGCGGTGCCACCCAATGAAGGGGCGGGGCCTGATGCACCGCCCTCCCTGGCGCGCGCTCCCGTTTCCCGCGGGATCGCGGCTCCCGTTCCCCCCGTCCCTCCCTCGGGCATCGCTCCCGGTCCCGGGGCCGCCCATGGACGCATTCGTGGTTAAACTGCCCCGCGGGAAGGCGGGGGATGGCGAGGGGAAGAGGCCGCGGCTGGAGGAGCACGGCCCGGAGCGGCCGCCGCCGCGGGAGATCCGCGCCGAGGGGCTCAACTGTGATTATCGCATCCTCTTCGGCAAGGCCGAGGCGGACGAGATCTTCCAGGAGCTGGAGAAGGAGGTGGAGTATTTCGAAGGTATAATCATACCCTGTGAGGGTGCATGGGCTGTCCAGAGAGGCTCTGAAGGCCTCCCAAAAGGCCTGGACATCGCTCTTGGAGACCCTGCTTGGGCAGGGGCGTGGCTTGGGTGACCTCCACTGATCCCTTCCAATCTCAAACCTTCTGTGTCCAGCTGTATTCCCCTCTGTACTCCCCTCACACCTTCCCAGTGAAATATTTCCCTGCCTACCCCACCCAGGTGAGTGCCAGAGCAATTCCCAGGGCCCGGGTACAGCCGGCAGGCACTGGGAGATTTCTGCAGCCACCTGGTGTTTGCACAACCTGAGAAGCCAAGAACACAGGTATGACCCTGCAGGGTCGGCTTTGCTGAGTTGGAAGTGTTTATCAAGGGATAATCCTGGTCTGGAGTTCAGTGTATGAGATACATGGTGAGGGTGCTGGTCCTGTCCATCCCGTTCAAGGGGGAGAACAAGACAGTGTCCAACTTTGCTGAGACACAAACCTGGGAACAGGGATGAAAGCTTTTGGGTTGACATGAGCCCTCTCATTTCTGTTTGGAGATTGCCAGAAGCTGCAGATCCAGGAGAATATTGAAGTGTGCAGTGATAATACAGACCCGGGTTTGATCCTTCCCCTGTGCTGTTTAAACAGATGACTTGACCAAACTGCACGTATTTGGCACGTGGCACAAGATTCCCAGGAAGAAGGTCACCTATGGAGACCCTGGCTTGTCCTACACTTACTCAGGGGTCACATTCCACCCCAAGCCATGGATCCCGGTGCTGACCCGGATCCGGGAGCGTGTCACCTCAGAAACAGGGCACACCTTCAACTTCGTCCTTATCAACAGGTACAGCTCCTTTCCAGTGCACCAAGCAGCTTTTCCTTCAAATGAAACAAAAAAAACCCCAACTTGTGCAGTGTTTGAGTTGTTTGGTTTGGTTTAATTGGGAAATAATTATTATATTATTGGTCAGTAATTGTCTTGGTTTGAAAGACAGGTGTCCTGCTAAGAAAGGCAGGAGCCTCTCTTGAAATGGAAAATATAAACCCCCTCCCTCCAAATTATTATAATTTTGAAATTAAGGATCCCTCAGGCAAAGATATGGGAATAGGATATAACAGTTCTTTACTAGGAAAATTAAAAATAAGATAAAAATACAGTACTACAAAACAAAGAAGCACTGGCAGAGTCAGAATCTAGCCTGACACCGTGTCTGTCAGGGTGTTGGTAGCAGTCCCATTAATGGTGGCTGCAGTCCTGCAGTGACAGATGTGGTTCTGTTGAAGCAATGGTCCTGGACAAGGGTGTAGTGATGATGTAGAAGGATCTGGTTTTCCTCTGGAATCCAGTGGAAAAAGGCTGCTCTGATGTTCTAAATCTCAGTTTTTATCTAGGTAGGAAATGCTTGGCTCCTCCCCCTGGCTGGAGCATCTCCCCATGGGATGATGGAATTTTATCAGCCATGCCCTGGGACTCAGTGGCCCATTAACAGGAGATATTTTCCTGGAGGAAGGATGGGTTGTGGAAAAGATAAAAAACACTGCCCCAGCTGGATTTAAGAGATGACCCATTAACAGAAGATCGAGATAAGGATCACTGTCCCAAATGGTTTCAACAGCTGGTGATAGAATTCATACTTTTTGTTCCTGTATTACAACCCAAGGCAGTAATTGATGCCATTGTGTGCACAGGTACAAAGATGGCCTGGACCACATCGGGGAGCACCGGGACGATGAGAAGGAGCTGGTTCCTCACAGCCCCATCGCCTCCGTGTCCTTCGGAGCCTGCCGGGATTTCGTGTTCCGGCGCTGGGACCGCCGGGGGAAGGGAGGGATGGCAGGGACAGGGAGGGTCAGGCACAGGCAGGATGGGGACACAGGGAGGGTCACCCTGCAGCTGGCCCATGGCAGCCTGCTCCTCATGAAGCATCCCACCAACCTGTACTGGTACCACAGCCTGCCCCCACGCAGGAAGGTGCTGGCTCCCAGGGTCAACCTCACCTTCAGGCAAATCCTGCCCAGCGCCGAGCAGGGAGATGTTCGGCCATCTTTGGGCTCTGAAAAGTGAAGTTTTAGTTCCTGCTAAAGCTGTGGGTTCCCCTGTGGTGATCCAAGGGACTAAAGGAGCAAATGGACACTGGAGGTGGTAATTTTGCTGCTAAAGCCTGTGGCCACTGATCTCAATGGCAAGGTTTGTTCCCTCTGGGAAATGCTCTTTTCCTGCTGATCCTTATTTTTGCTGATTGCTGCCCTTGTTTTGCTCAGGAAAAAGTTTGTTCTTAGCTGATCTTTATCTAAGCAGTCTTCCAAGAAGATGAAAATGCTCCATAGCCTGGAGGCAGCAGTTTTATAAACACTGGGAGCTGTGATGATTTAAAGCTGACCCTCTACAGGTGATGCTTTCTTTCAATGAGCTCTGGTTTGCTTGGGGTTTTTTAATTAAAACAAAGCAAGAATGAGCCTGACACGGAGGAGTGCTGAGGTGTGAGGACAGGGACTGTGACTCCTGTTTGCTTGAACCCCTCTGCTGTTCCACCTCCTCTGCTCCTAGGGGGAAGCTGTTCTTGCAGGAGGAAGCACAAGATTTTTCCTCCCTCAGATCCTTTGTACAAAAAACAGGCAGCAAAAAAATGCCCTTGTGGGGAAGAACTGGGTTGTCCCATTTCCATTGGAAGGCTGTCACTGTGAGATTGTATTTTCCCAGATAATTATCCCTAGGGATCCCATCCTGACTCCCTGAAAGCCATCACCTCCTACATTCCCACAGGGAATCCTGAAAATGAGGGAATTCTGTCCAGTCCCCAAGAGATCTTGAGGCATCAAGGAATGGGAATTCTCATCTGGGTGAGAATGGGAACCAAATCCTGTGTAGCCTGGCTGGAATTAGTGCTGGCCTTCCGTGGTGGGTCCATTATTCCTATGGAATTAAGGCCTGTGCAGACAATTGGGAGTTGGTTCTTCCCACCCTTTGCCACTCTGAGATGCTCTGTGGAGCTTGAAGAGCTCCTGCAGAAGATCTTTCTTATCCAGGCCTTGTGTTGTTGCAACCCCTTTGGCTCCCAGCCTGGTGTTTGTTCCAAAACATTCTCACACTGATTTTTCTACCAAGTTTGTTCTTTTATTGCTACTGTACAATTACAAAAATACCCTGAAGTGGAAAAAAAGCAACTTCCAACAGCAGTGCAGTGCTTAGACTGGAACAGACATTTTTAAATTAACAAACAAAATAAAACAAGAATAATCCAAACACAGAGATGTCATCTTGGAGCTCTTAATTCTTTACAATTTATTAACATATTTTTCCACCATGGCAGCTTGGGAGGGATGAGTACCAGCATTTGAGCCTTGTGGCTGCATGGAGCCCTCCCAGAGAGGGGAGGCTTGGCTGGAAAACACAGAGCCCTGGGATCTCCAAAGGGGAGGGCTGGACAAATTCCAATGATCTCCACGGGTGTGCTTGGCTGGAAAACAGATCCCAGTGACCTCCAAAGGGGAGGATGAGCTCCCAAAGCCCTGCTCAGATTCCCCAGCTCACAGAGGGCTGGGAAGATCTGGCACAGCTCAAGGCCAGGACTGAGGTGCTGGGCTTTGCTCCATTCCTCACCTGAGGGTTAAGCCAAGCCCATCCACTCCTCCCCACCAGGCAAAGCCACAAAAAAAGCTCAACTCTCCCTTTGATAGCCCTTGAGGGAGATCCAGAGTCAATCCACAGCCCAGGAAACAGCTCTTGACAGAAGAAAACCTGCTGGCTGTGCAGGAAGAGGTGACTTTGTCCCTGTCCCAGCTGCCAGATTTCAGATTTCAGTCCACAGTGTGCGTGTCCTCTGCCCCTCCTCCAGCACAACTAAGCCAAAGGGGGGGCTCAGCTGAATTCCCAAATCCAGGAAAAGCCCCCAAGCAGAGCATTGAGCATGGAGAATGCAGGACAGCCACTGCTGGCCCTGGCAATGGTTTCAGTTGTGAGGTGCAGGGGCAGAGCTGCTGGAGGGAGATGTTGGGGTGATGGTTTTAGGTGGCTCCCAGTAGGGAAGGCTGGCTCCTTCTCCAGCTCTGTCAGCTCTCCCTTCAATGGCCAGAGCAAATTTTTGGCATTTTACATCCTTCAAGGTTATTTGTTTTGTTTTCTTGCTTTTCTGTAACTTAAAACAGGTTAAAACCAAGCTACTGCTCATGCAGCACAGCCAGAACCAGTTCCAGTCCAGCAGTGGATTTATCAATATTTATGTACTATGAGCATTACCTGGGCCAGGAATTGTGCTCCAGACTCTGGAATGATGACTTGTGTAAATAATTTTGCATATCCACTCATTTTTTACCACTCCTGCTTTGGCTGGTTTGGAGCCTCACCTGAGGAAGTGTGAACACCCCCGAGCTCTGGGCAGCACTATGAATTCATGAGGTACAAAGTTGCCCTAAAAAAACTATTTAAGACAGTTGTTATTTGAAAACTTCACATTGAAAAAAGCTTGTCTGATGAGGGATTCTTCTCCTCCAAGCTTACAAGGACAGAAAAGAGCTAAAAACAACCTACATATTTTATTCCTGGTCATTTAAAAGCAGGTTTTTAAAGGAGGAGTTTTGCTGCTTCTCCCTCTGTGCGTTGGGATTTTTAATTTCTTTTTTTTTTTTTTGCACATCAAACAATCTAGAGCAGCAGAATTCCCCTTATTTCTATTTACAGGGCAGCCTGGAGCTGATGCAGGATTCTCAGATTTCTTCATGAGACCAGTAAGTGCCCACCAGTCCTGGCCCTGTTATTTATATTCCATTGAACAAGGCCAGGGGCTGCTCTACAGCTCAGCTGCAAGCCAGGAGCATGGATCCCAATGCTGGGAATAGCAAATTCCAGCAATAAAATGGGAAGGGCAAGTCTAGAACAGTTACAGCAGCTTGGAAATCACAGCCTTAAAAGTTGTAGTTGATGCTACAAAACAACTGGAATCAACAGTGCTGAAGGAAATGACAACACTGAGCACTAGCAAACACTTCCACGTGCTGATTCCAGCTATATTCCAAAGGTATGGAGCAATAAATTAAGGTTTCAGCTCTTAACAAATACAAAATTACCTCCTGGGTAAAGCAATTTAAATCAGGAGAAGGGCTTTATAAAGAAGTAAAGTAGGAGGAAAATTGTGTGAACAGGGGAATCTTTTGGAGCAGGGATGTTTGTGGAGATGCCTTGACTTGGCAGGGCAGGAGAAATGTGATTCCATGAGTTCATCCCATGGTTGTGAGGCATTCCCAGGACACAGTGGGCATGCAGAGGGCTGGGCCAGTGGCAATGTTCAGCTGCTCAGGGAAGCTCAAGGCACTTTGTGTCTCAAATCATTGCCTTTGCCAACAGCAGCTTCCCATTTACCCCCTCCCAGGGCTCCTCAATGGGAAAAATTGGGAATAAAACCCCTGCCTGACAGACAGAGGCTTCTCAACACACAAACATTGGGAATAGAGCCTGGGGGATAAAACCCCTGCCTGACAGACAGAGGCTTCTCAAGGAGATGTCAGAACAGCCAGGGAATTTAGGTACAAAAAACAATTCCCAGCCATTGCCACAGGGAAGGGAACCTGGAGGAGCTGGTGCATAATGGAGAGGTGCCAGGGGAAGGACTGGGATGGGCAAGGGCTCTTCAACAGCAGCTTGACATCAGCCCTTCCCAGGGCTCCTTCTGGGCAGTGAAATGTGTGGGATAAAGCATCTCCAAGGGAAAAGTGCCGCGTGAGGAACATGGAACAGAACCTCGGGACAAGGCAGGGAAACACTTCTCAACCCACAGCCGGTGCTGCAAGAGCAGGATTTGGGTCCGAACCACAACTGCCAGCTGTCACCAGGGGACAGGGAGCTTTGCAGAAGGGAGGGGCTCAGTGCCGGGCGGGGCTCTGGGGCTGGGCCCGGCCGTGCACACGCTCGTAGAACAGCAGGTAGGCGCTGGCTGCCAGCACCTCGTGCAGGCTGGCCCTGCGCACGGACTCATCCGAGATCCAGAGCCACTGGCTGCTGCGGGCGCCCGGAGCGCGCCGGAAGGTGACGAAGTGTCCCGAGTGCATGTCCCCGTGGTGAACCACCACTGCCATCAGGCGGTACAGGTACAGCGGGGACCTGCGGGAGGGGACACACACGGGCACCGAGCGGCCACAGCTGCCGCCTGCAGCGAGCGTGTGGCGCCCTGAGGGGGAGTGAGGTGCAGGGTGTGGCTGCTCCGTGCCCTGGAATGGTCCTGGTCTAGTGGAAGGTGTTGCCCCATGGGATGGTCAAGTTTCCTTCCAACCCAAAACCATTCTGTGATGCAAACTTTTTTCCTGTTGCTCCATCTCTGGAAGTACCCAAAACCAGGCTGGACAGGGTTTGGAGCAAACTGAGATAGTAGAAGGTGGCCCTTCCACTTGGAAGATCTCCAAGTCTCATTTCAACCCAAACCACTCTGGGATTATGGGGTTCAAACCTGCTGCTCCATCCCTGGAAGTACCCAAAACCAGGCTGGACAGGGTTTGGAGCGACCTGGGATAGTGGAAGGTGGCCCTGGCCATGGCAGGGTGTGGATCATCTCCTTTCAACCCAAACCACTCTGGGATTATGGGATTCAAACCTGCTGCTCCATCTCTAGAAGTAGACAGTGACAGGCTGGGTGGAGTTTGGAGTGACCTGGGATAGTGGATGGTGGCCCTTCCATTTGGAAGATCTCCCAGTCTCCTTTCAACCCAAACCACTCTGGGATTATGGGTCTCAAACCTGCTGCTCCATCCCTGGAAGTACCCAAGGACAGGCTGGACAGGGTTTGGAATGACCTGGAATAGTGGAAGGTGTCCCTGCTCATTGGGAGTTCCTAAGCTCCCCACCAACCCAAACCATTTTGGAATTCTATGGAAAAGCATTATCAGCAGAGGCCCCAAGGGTGATTTACCAACTGGAATCATGGCAGGTGCAACTGAAATCAAAAATGTCTGAGGGAAAAAAAAAAAATCTATGGATTTCTTATAACCATTTGAAAATGAAGGAAAAGAAGGGCTAGAGGAAACCCAGCAGCAATGAGATTATGGCTGCTCAGAAGGATTTACTGCACCATCACCCAGAGGATTTTGAGTTCTGCTTGTAACTTGTCCTACTCCCTTTCCCAGGACTAACAATCACCCAAGACACGAGCACAGGAGCTGGGACAAAGGTTACATCCTGTAACCAGCCTCAGGACAAGGACAGAAAAAAGGGAGGCAGTCTGAAGGACAGAAATGAAGAGAGGGTACAAATCTCTAACTTACCTGCACTCAGAGAATGCAGCAAGTGGGAAAGTTCCTGGGGACATTAAAAACGAGGAAGAGGAGGCACCATTCATGAAGAGAGGTTTGGTACCAGCTGTTTGTTCTGCATCTGCCAGAGGAAGGAGAAATTCAGGGATTTAACTTTAATGCTGTGGCTGAGAACAGCACCCCTGCTCCTGCAGGGCCTTTCATCATGGGATATGAAGGTGTTTTATTGATTTTTATGTCCAAAGGCAATGGATATTTTATTAAAATCTATTTTACATGACAAATATGTGTCCAAAATCCCAACTAAAGGAATATTGAGTTGCCTAAGGACAGATCTCCTACAGCTGGATTTTCCAACTGTTTTTGAAGAATTCCCCATTCCCAGCATTCCTTCTCTGCTTGTCCTGAAGTCTTGGAAGAGATCCCTGACAAGAAAAACCCTGGAACATTTCAAGTTCAACACACCTTTGGACATAAAATACTTGAATTCTGTGCCATGGTTTGTAATTTATTTTTTAATATATATTTAGTAGGATCAAAATGAAATTATCCAAACTGAACTGTAAATTTGGGAATGGCAAAGGGATTTCTGTCCTCTTTGCAGAGCCCCACATCAAGATGCTGTTCATGGCTTGATTCTGCAGAGAATGCTGGATCCCTGAAATGCAGAAAGAGCTGAACTATTTTATTGGCAAAGGAGGTACCTGAAGGTTTCCCTGCTCTCCCATCCTTTATTCCAGGGGTTGTCTCCTCCAGGTTTTTCTGGCTGAGCTGCTCCTGGGTGGATTTGGGCCCAGGAACTCGATATTTGTAGATGTCCATGACCAGGAACTCATTGAACTGGACGTGCTCGTGTCTCTTCAGGGGAGTGCCTTGGTTTGACCAGCTCAGCCTTTGCAGGTGGATGCACAAACACTGGGGCAGCTTCAGGAATGTGTTCAGGAAAGGAGAATCCACATTTTTCATGGAAAGAAACAGGTGGTAAGTCCAGGGAATAAGGAAATAAATTTCACTTATCTCTGTGTAAGCTCAACGTCCCTAAAACGTGACAGTAATTCTTGTGACATTCCTGATATTTCCTAATCCCCAATAATTAATGGCTTTGCACAGGGGAAAACATAAAACATTAAGTGTTATAAAGAGCTGAAATTCAAAATCATTGCTGTAGCAAGAAGTACACTATTATTATTATAATTATTTATTTTTATTATTATTATTATTGGCACCTGAGGCTCCTAATTACACACCAGTGCCCTGCTGGCCTCTGCATGACAGGATTACAGAGAAAAAAAAAAAAGTTTTCTCATAGAAATCACACCTGATGTTTACTCACCAGCTGTATTCAGAATATTTTAATCTCTCTGAAATGTGGAATTGCTAAAGATGCTACAAACCCTGGAAATATAAATCAATTTGCTCACCAAAGAATTAATGTAAAATTTAAGAAATGACACTGAGCCAAACTCACATTTAAGTGTTTTGCTAAATAACAGGAGAATATCCACATCCTTTCAGTGTTTAATGTTTGATGTTTTGCTGAGTTGAGGCCTCAGTGCCCACAAATATTTGCCAGGTGAGTTTGCTTTGAAAAGTAAAACATTTGTGTTGTAATAGCAAGAAATGGACACAACCAGCTCAAAGAGAGGAGTTACTGTGTGACAGGATTTAGGAAATTTGGAGGGGGATTTTTGCCTCACCTTTCCCAACTTTAATTGCTTAACAAACGTTGTTCTCTGGTTTTCTATGCTCTGTCCATTCAGAAGTCCTTCTGCCTGGATCTGGAATGAAAAGGGAAAAGAAAAATGAAGCCACCTGCAGTCAGGAGAAATTAATTGTTTGTTTTATGCTCAGTGCATTAATCACACCTAGGAATGCTCTTCAGAATTCTTAAAGGATCAAAATTCTAAACCAAAATCGAGCAGAAATGAGCATTTCAAGAACTGCATTCATTTGCCTCTTCTGTTGATTTTTAAACAATACCAGAGCAAAAAAATTATCTCTGGTGATACCTGGCAATTACAGAATAAAATATTTGGAATTTTGTAACAGCACTAGTAAGTAAAGCCTCAGATATTCTGTGAGGTAAGAAGTCCTTGTTAAATATCTGAAATCCCAGAGGCTTTCCCCAAGTCCTGAAGGAAAAGGAGGTGGAAAGTGAAGCCAGGATTGTGTCAGGAGGCTCAAAACTGAGTGGGGAGGTGACAGGAATTAAAGTGACAGAAATTAAAGTGACAGGAATCAAAGGGACCTACTTTGGTGCAGTTGTCACACACAACATCCTTCACAGACTCTGAGGAGATGAAGTGATGGAGGCAATGGTCCAGTGTCATGGGACGACCCTGAGTGCCAAGAAAAGCCAGAATTATTTGCAGGAATTTTAGGGTGCATTGCACTGGATCTTGGGAAAGGATTTCTAACAATTTCTTCCATAGAAAAACTGCAGAACTGCAGATTTATTTCATGAATGAACTGAGTAGCTTTGGGTGATCATGTAACTGTGGGGATTCTCCTTTAGGCTGGATTAAACATGGAAAACTTTGCAGCCTTTTGATAACAACAGCAGTGTTTCCCTGTGTGAGCCCTCCAGTGGGCTTTGAAACCACAGATCCCTGTCCTGTTCCTATTTATCTCTCATTCCAGCACCTCAGGGGTCACTTTATGCTCTCTGACCCTCTCCATGAGAGAAATACAGCTTTTAATGGAATTTAGGCCTCCCTGCCCTTCCTCATATCCTGCTCTGCCAAGGATTGGATAAACAAAACACAAAGAGCAGAAGATGTGTCCAGATCCCAATTCTGGCTGTCCAGGAGGGCACTCTGCAAGTAAGAATCACAATTTCCAGAAGTACAAATAGCAGTGGAAAGAAATCACTACCAGACATGAAATAACAAACCCTTACAGTCCAAAAATATCCTGCAGATGTTGCCCCACAATGACCCACAGTGTTTTGTCATTTGAAGTTTTTCAGAGGCAGAAAGAAATGGAAACAATTCCCAATTGAAATCACCCACTGGAAAAGCCTGGATGGGGGTAAGGTGTGAGCTGCCAGGGGAACCCCAGCTGAAGATCACCTTCCCAAGATGGGAAGCAACCCTTGGGATATCAAGTGAGCTCTTCAAATTCCACAGAAAACACCAAATCCTCCACCAGGAGAAACAGAAAGCTCTGGTGGCATCACCAAGTTCTGTTTGTTGGAACTCACACCCGTCAGGGAGAAGGTCCTGCAGCAGCACAGGGTTACAGAAGATGATAAAAGAGCAGGAAAATGAAATCCTGAAGGAGCCCTGAATGTCCTGTGCAGCTGAGGAAGGCGCTGGGAGGGCAGGATGGATCAGGGAGCAGTGGGATACGTACCCACACAGCTGCTGGAATGCTCAGGGAGAGGCTGTCAAAGGTGTCAAACCTCACAGGGCTCTGCAAGAGAACATTCCAGAGCCAGGAATTATGGCAGTGCCAAAAAGAAAAAAAAAAAAAATCCAACCCGAATCTCCCAAGATAAACTTATGCCCCATGCTGTCCATAATTCCCTGGTGGAACAGGATCCAAACCCCCCATTTTCCCAGGGAACACCAGGAATGTTCTGCTCAGCCTCTTCTTGCTCACTCCAATTTGTTTGCAAGGTTTTGGAAAATAAAATACAAATATTCTCTTGGTTTGGGATATAAATGAGGTTTAGTTTCTGTAATTTTTTCCTTTATCCAGGTTATCTTCATCTCCTTACTTGGGATAACTGGACTTCAAGTGCCTTTTCAAAATCTGAATGAGCAGCGAGTCCTAAACTCAGCCATGTGAGTGGATTTTCAGGCAATATTATTAATTAATTAATTGCTAAATCAGTAATAGAATAGAACATCCATTATTCTGTTTGATGAGGCAGCTGTTACCCCCACAAGATGCATCACATTAAATTTTTTTGTCTATTTAGGGATAAATCCTTGTTCATCACCAAGGGATGATGGTTCAAGAAAGCACTCTGAGTGTTGGAAATCCCTTCTCACATGACACACATATTAATAATAATATAAAATATTATTTATTTCCACACCTGGTGCTCACAGTGTTTGCAGACCATGTTGCTGGTCAGCCTTCCATGGAAAGGGTGCTGAGATTTCCAGTGGTTGGACACAGGGGGAAGAGATCCTGCAACACAAAAATTCTCCTTGGATTTTCCATCCATCCACTTTAACCACTCCAATCTCAAACTTTTCCCTTGCAGTAACCAAACTAATGCCTCCAAAGCACATTTTTGTCCCAGTGATTAATAATTAATTTATATTTTTGATTTCTATTTCAGTTCAATATAAAGATCAATTAATATTATCCCTTTAATAAACAAAACTACCCTATGAATATTCAGAATATCCAGGAGGGATAAAATCCTACCTCTTGTCCTGCAGCTTATTTGCTTTTGGGTTATTTCTGGTTGCTACAGAGGGAGATAAAAACACTTCATTAACCCCATCTCAGCAACATAGAAAAGATTTAGAATTTAATACATGAAGTATTAAATGTGTTCCTATTTCATCCCTAATTGGCTTTTCTGGCATTAGAAAAATTGTGGGAATCTCAGTAGATCTTTATATTTGAAGAACAAAAAAACCTGGAACAAAACAGATTTATAATTGACAATTGCTTGTAAAAAGGATCATTAATCTGCAGAACTCTGCCACAGAACACTAAAATAGGAGATTTTGTCTTTTTTTTGGTCTATATTTTATATAGCAAAATTAAATATTTTCCAACTGCATCAAGTTCATCAGCAAGCTGGAAGAAAAGATCAATTTTACCTCCAAACAGCTCTTCCAGAAATGTCCTTTCTGCAGTTTTCAACCCTTTTTCAGGTGGGAACTACAGATCAGAGTAATTGCCAGGAGGGAGCAATTTAAATCTCTACATCCCATGGATTTAGGGAAGCAAAAACCCTCAGGAAAGCAGGAACACTGGAAATCCGAGGGTATTTCCTTCATAAAACCCTCAAATTCTTTAAATTTGATTTATTGATGAGTCCCTCTCAAAGGATTAAAGAGCAGCTTTGGGAACAGAATCAAAAATATCCTAAACAGACACTTAAGTACTTGGGAATCTGGGAAAAAAATTCCAGGAATTTCTGCTCAGGAAATAAGTGGGATCACCTCCAGGGAATGCACATCAAACAAATGGGTCACACGGGGCTGCCGATCCCGTTCGTCCTCCAGGGAAGAGGTCAGGACATGGAACAGCTCATGGGCATCCTGAAAATGACATCAAAAAAAAAAAAAAAACATTCCAGGAGGGCTGGAATTCCACAGGAAATGAAGGAAAAAAATTTACAGCTGTCTGTATTTAGATTGAATATTTATATGGAATATTTAATACTTATATTGTGTATTTTAGATTTAATTTAGATTTAATTTACACTTGTATTTATACTTATAGGTAAATTTTTATTCATATTTACAGGTAAATTAATAGTTAAATTTACATTTACATTTGTATTCACACTTATAGACAAGTACATATAAAATACATAATATACCTCATATAATATACGTTAGATAGAGATATATAATACATAAGTACACACTAAATATTAATAATGAAAAAAGAGTATCTAAATAACGATATTAAATAATTTCTTATAATTATCATACTAAATAACTATATTACATGTATTTATGGTAATTTATTTGTGTTAGTATTTAATATGTTCTCTGTTGTGCCCAAAAGCTTCCTAACAGCACAAGGTACTAAAGACATTTTGGGCAATATAAATTCTCAAGGAATTAAAATACTTGGGAAAAAAATACTCCCAAATGAATTCCCAAATCCCTCTTTTCCTCCATTTCAAGGGAAGCATAATTGAAATCTATCCTTGGAAATCAGGAATATATTTTAGGAGTGGGATAATTGTTGGAGTGAGACAAGAATTGCAAATAATGAGGATTATTGAAAAGATTGGAAACCTGGAGTGCATCCCTGGGAGCAGAGCACAGATCCATTATCCATAGGGAAATCAGGGCTGGATCTGTTCTGGTTTAATATTCCTGGCCCTGTTGGTAATGACAAGGTTTGGATGCAGCCAGGAATTCCCTGAGGAATATCCCAGCACAGGGAAAGCCCCATCCCAATATCTGTGGATGTTTGTGGAAGCAGAATTCACATCTGGCAGCTCCAGGGGATCCCATTGGGGATTTCCCTGCACTCACCTGCTCCTCAAAGGAGGAAATCTGCCACCTGTTCATCCTCAGCACCTCCAGCAGGCAGCTGGCATCCAGGACATCATCCTCTGTCACCTCCTGGCAGGATAAAACTGGAGAAGGGAATGTCAGGAAGAGCCAAAAATGAGTAAAAATCAGTGTTTGACAGAGTTAAAGCACTTCCATCCTCACACCACTTCCATAGGAACATCCCAAGCCACAATTTCCAAGGGATTTCCGTGAAAAACAACCTTGTGAGGGAAGCCAGGGGATCACTAGAGGGTGTTAGAAATGAATTTAGCCCAGAAATTAATCACCTTGAGCTTAAAATCTGTAATATTTTTATGAGAAACCTTGTGAAGTGTGGCTGAATAGTCCCAGATTTTTGGGAAGATAGTAAGCTTGGGGGAAAAAGAAAAAGCTTAAATTATTTGCTGATAATTTTTTTCTAGAATTCTAGATTTCTTGAATTCTATGGAATTCAACCCTTCTGTGAAAGGTAGTTGAGCTTTGGCCAAGGGGTTGAAAATTAGAGAGGGAAATAAAATAGGGAATAGAAACAACACAAGCTTCTTTCTTTGGGAAAAGAGTCTAAAAACGACAAAATCTCTCCTCAAATATTTTATGCTTGGTTTGCCACAACAGGAAAATGTCTCAGTACCTCTGAGGAGCTGCAGCAAAGTCACTGACAGGTGTTGATGATGTTCATTGGGTTTTTCCTGCTCTGTCCTGTACTGTGTGGTGAACTCCTCCAGCCACCTGATGAAGGAGGGGCAGGAGGACAAGCCCTGGAGCAGGGAATTCATGAAACACGTGTTGCCCAGGTTCAGGAGGCCCGGGACAAGCCCTGCAAAGAGAGTTCCAAGAGTTCACACCACGAAATCCAAGGGAAACATCCTGTTTTTCAGCAGGAATGCTGTGTAAGGTGCTGTAATTACAGGAAAATGGGAGTTCTTTCCGTTTAAATGGAGCTCAGATTGCAGTTGTTGGTATTCAGTTGATTTTTTGGTGTTTTACAGAATCCCAGAATGGTTTGGAAACAGGCAGGGACACCTTCCACTCTCCTAGGCTGCTCCAAGCCCCATCCAGCCTGGCCTTGGACATTTCCAGGGATCCAGGGCAGCCCTCCAGAAGCTGTCCCAGAGCTTCCCACCCTCCCAGCGAGGAATTCCTTCCCAAAACCCCACCCAAACCCTGCCCGCTGGCAGCTGGAAACACCAATAGCTGCTTCCACAGCGTTCAGACCAGCTGGAAAAACGGGATAAATGCACATATCGGGCTCGTTCCCGGTGCTGGCAGCCCCAACCCCTCCGGTACCTCTCCGGCGCCGTTTCCTGCCGGTGATGGGGCCCCAAAGGACGTAAATCCCGGCCGCCAGCGCCGCCGCCGCGCCCCCCAGCATCCCCCAGCTCCGCATGGCTCGGTGCCTGCCACGGGAAAAACGGGAACGGCGTCAGCAACTGCGGCAACCGGGACAGGCCGCGACCGCCCGGCCTTCACCGGGGAACGGCCAGAAGGGAATGGGGATGTGGGAAGGAGGGAAATGGAGCAGGAAAAGGCAAACGGAGAAAGGAGGAGGGAAATTAAGCAAGTGAGGGAAGGAGGGAAAGGAAGAAAGGAAGCGCCCGGTCCAGGGTTCGCCCCGACCAAGCCGAGCCCCCCCGCCCGTCCGCGCTCCGCTCCGCTCAGAGCCGGCTCCCTCCCGGCTCATCCCAAGGTTCTTCCCGTTCCATCCCGACCCACTCCCGTCACGGCCGAGCCCTCCCCTCGGACCTGGCCCCCTCCCCCGCCCGCAGCAGCCGCCGCACCGGCCCCTCTGCCAGCATGGCCGCGCCGGAACGCGAGCGCGCGGCCGCGCGGTGCCGGGGGAACTGCAGGAGCGCGCGGACCGGCTGGGCGGCGGCACCGGAAGTGGTGCGGGGGGGCCGGTTATGGAGGGGAGCGCTATGGCGGTGGGCGGGGCGGGGGTGGAGCGGGGGCGGCACCCGGGGGCGGGCCCGTGCCGGTGTGAGCGGCCTGCAGCGATGTAACGGGCCCTTTCCAGTGTGAACGGTCTGCAGCGGTGTAGCGGGCCCGTTCCGGTGTGACACCCGCTGTGATGGGAAGCTCCGCGGGTTACAGGCCGCTCCCGGTGTGACGGGCTGAATCCCCGCGCTGCCCGACCCTCAGAGCCCGCCCGTGCTGTCGGCGGTCTGCGGCTCGGAGCTCTGGGAAAACAGCGCAACGTTCCAGTGCAGTGGTGGAACAGTTGGGATATTGAGGGCAAATCCTCCTGGGAAGAGTCCCGTCCCGGTGGATGTGACACTCGGGGACACGGCCCGTGGTGGCCCGGGCCGTGCTGGCAGCGCCTGGGCTCAGGAGATTTTTCCCAGCGCAGCCATTCCCCGGGTAACCCTGCTCGGGGCAATGCGGGAACGGCGACTGAGCCCAGCTCAGCTGAACCGAGCTCAGCCAAACCCTCCGAGCCCAGCTGGGCTGCGCTGAGTCCCGGCGAGCGCAGCCGTGCCAGAGCCAGCCCAGCCGAGCCAACCCCACTGAGCTGAACTAAACTAAGCCAGGCTCAGCCCTGGCCAGTCCGAGTGAACTGATCTGAGCCAAGCTGTGCTGAGCTGAGCTAAACCAAGCCGAGCCATGCTGAGCTGAGCCCGGCTGAGCCAAGCTGAGCTGTGCCAAAGCAGCCGAGTCGAGCTGTGCCGTGCCAGGCTGAGCCTTGCCGAGCCCAGCCCAGCCGAGCCGAGCGGGTGTGCGCGGGCCGGCGTTTCCAGCGGAGCTGTCCAGCCTCTCCAGCCCTTCCAGCTTTTCCATCCCGCATCCCGAGCCCGCATCCCGAGCCCGCCATGCGGGAGCGATGAGCGCAGCCGCCGCCCGGCCATGGAGGAGGATTTGTTCCAGCTGAAGCAGCTGCCGTGAGTAGCGCCGAGGGGGCTCCTGCCCCTCCGGCCGCGGGAATCCCGGCGGGGGTCAGGGAATTCTGCCGGGAAGCGGCTCAGATCCCGGGAAGCAAGGCCATTTTCCCGGCGGAGCTGCCCGGGTGCAGCATCCCGAGGGATGCAGGAGCTGTTTGTTACATAAATTCACTCATCTCGTTTGGTTTTTGTTTTTTGTTTTTTCTCGGCGTGGATTTGATGGTGGTAAAAAATCAGCAGGGGTCGGGATAAAATCGTGGGAGCTCCAAGGAGATTTTTGGGATCGCCTTTGCAGGGGGGTTTATCTGTAAATCATGTTGTGCTGGGGAGGCTCTTCCTCGCCATCCTCCTCCTCGCCAGGGAGGAATCGCAGAGCAGAACCTGCCCTGCCAAGGTGGGTCTGGGGGGGACCATCGGCATTGCCAGCGTTTCTGGAAAGCCAAACGCTGCTGCACAAGGAAAATGCTGATTTTTGCCAGGAACTCTCTGCCTTTGGGATGTGGTTGCTGGATCTGTGGGAAAAAAAACCAACAACCCCCCCCCAGACAACCCCAAACCTGATAAAATCTTTGGTGCCTTTAACCCCAGGAATTCCTTCATTTTCTCTCAATTCCAAATGAAAATTTAAAACCTTTAAATTTAAAGGTTTAAAACCAACCCCTTTTTTCCTAATGCTCTATTCTCAGGTGTTTTGCAACATATTCCTATTTATAAATCATGGGCTCTGCAAGACAGAGAAGAAACGTTTCAAGTTGGTGTTAAATATTCATGAGCTCGTGTCAATGACAGAGCACCCTGTCCCATAACATTCCTGATAAGTTGGGAAACGAACTCCAGCTCTTTTCCAATCCTTAGTTAGGATGCCTTCAGCTTGCCAGGGAAAAGAATCAAGCTTTTTTTCCCCCCATTTTTAGGAACAAAACCTGGGAATACGTTCCAAAATATCTTCCAGTGCAGGTGTTTTGGTGATGTGAGATTTTTCAAATAAATGCAGCAGCTCCCTGAGATGTCCCAGATGTGAAAATTTTGGCAAGTATGGAACAGGAATTATCCCTGTGGAGTTTTTTCCTTCGTTTGTATCAGTTTGTTTCATATATCCCTAAATTATGCACCTACATTTTGATTTTCTGTGCTGAGGAATGTGGCAATCCCTGCCTGGATTTGTGATTCTCAGATTTTGTAGGATCCATCACCTCCAAAGTTAGAATGATCTTTAAGGTCCCTCCCTGTGATTCTGTGATAATTTAATTTGTCCTTTAATCCAAGGGATTTTCACTTTCCAAGGGGAAAAAGTTCTGCTGTGTTGCAGAAAAAGTGAAGGCAGTTTGAGGGATCTGTTCCCAAATGTTTGGCCACAGAAAATTTCACAGGTGGGAAAAGAACCTTCTCCGTGGGAAGGGAAAAAAATCCCTCTGGCCAAAACATCAAAGCTGTGTCAGTTTAGCAAATTCTGGTCTTAAAGGACAGATATTTCATTATATCAGATATATCAATGACGTGATATTAAATAATTCTGTTTAAAATGAAAGTGGAGTCAGAGAATCAGCATCCTGATGGAAAAAACCATCCATTCCCTGAATGAGCTCAGTAATTATATTTCATTAAATAATATTTCGAATTCTGGTGCATTTCAGGACTTGCATTTCTAATCACAAAAAACAACTCAAAAAATGGAATTTGGGCTCTTCCTGCCAGGACAAAACCCCTGAAATTCAATGGCACAGCAATGCCTAATTCCAATTAAAGCCAGGCACACAAAACATGGATCTCATTAAATATGCATCATTCCATCATATTTTTATGACCTCTGTGGTTTTATAACTTTGTGGATAGCACAATAACAGCCTCTCTATCCAAACCCAAGCATTATATCCCATCCCAATGTAGGAAAAGCAGATCCAAACACAAATCCCAGCATTCCCAAGTGGAGAACGGAGACTTCAAGCCTCACCAAGCCCAGCTCCCAGCTGGAAAATACTCCCGGAAGGATCCATCCCACTTTCTGTGCTTTCAGGGTGGTGAAATTCCGCCGCACGGGGGAGAGCTCGAGGTCGGAGGAGGATGGAATTTCGGGAGAGCACGAGGTGCAGATCGAGGGGGTGAGGACAGAGCTGGAGCCCGTGGAGCTGGGGGATGGAGCTGCGGTGCCCAAGGAATTCGCCAACCCCACAGATGGTGAGCAGGACTCTTGTTTTCCTGGTTTTTTTTGTGGAGAAAGGTGGGATCCCTTCATGCCAGGCTGGGTACAGGGAGTTTGGAGACGTTAGAGATCCCCAGATAAAAATAATAACTCAGGGAAATTCTGTTCGACCTGAAAATCATGATTTGTTCAGCCCGTTGCCTGTGGGATGCTCACTGTGTTCCTTTTGGTGTCCCCAGTGCTGGATACTCCTGTTAGGGAGTTGTGGATCCAGCTGCCAGCCCTGGTCCTCACTGGGATTTGCCTGAGTTCCCTCTGGAGCTGCTCAGAGCTCCTGGAGCAGCTACACCTGGCTCTCCTTCAAGGCTGAGGTGAATGTGCAGAGTTCCTGGCTCCTCTTTTCCTAGAGGACACCAGGAATGTCCATCTCAGCCTCTGCTTCCTGCCAGGTGAAATCACTGATTTAGGAGGGATGAGAAATACTGCGTTTGTCTTAGCACAGTGGGAAAATTTGGTATTAATTGTATTTCTGAACTTCTCTGCTGTGCTTTATCCCTTGGATTTGGTTTGGTTTCCTCCTGGTCTCTGTTGTTGTGGGGTCTCACAGCTCTGAGCCAAAGCTTTTCTGCAGAATGTCCTTTGCAAACTGATGCAAGTGTTAGAACTGTGAGACTTCTATTGATTTAAACAACTCAAATATCAAAATGTGCTTTTCTTGGTCATTTCATTTTGCATTTGAGCAAAGGAATTTGAGACATCTCAGCACCTTCAGCTGGAACAAACTAAAGAGGTCATGGCAGTGAGTGGGAAACAACCAGCAGAATTTTTAACAGAAGTAGGGTTTAAGATTTGTGTGTTTTGGAGAAATTCTTGATTTAGATAATGAGAGGTTGCACTGAAATGTTCCCTGCAGCTCTCAGCACTGCTGTGGGCTGGGGCAGAGCTGTTTCTCCTCTCAGAAAGCTGCACTTCAGTGGCTGGAGGAGTCACTCCCAGGAAGAAGAGGCTGAACATGGGCTGGATTTGTGGGTGCCACACTGATTTACCTCCACAGGATTAAAATATTCTAAGAATAATTAGAATTATTTTGGCTTTGCGAGAACACAGAGATTTTCCTGAGTAGGAATTGTATAATAACTAAGCAACTTTGTTAAATATTAGAGATATCAGCAGATTAGCCAATTAATTAGTAATTAAACCAGAAAATTCTCTCTCAAGGGCTGGATTTTTTAAGGAAGGAATCCAGTGGAATTGTTTTCTTTCCAGATACTTTCATGGTGGAAGATGCGGTGGAAGCCATTGGATTTGGGAAGTTCCAGTGGAAGCTCTCTGTCATTACTGGATTGGCATGGGCAAGTAATTGGGATCAGGATCAGTTCATGATCATCATTTAGAGAATCTCAGGGATTTCAGATAGTGAGGGCAGAGAGTCTCCAAGCAGATAAATGTACAGTAAAGCAAGAATTTCACTGGAAATTCTAAAATAACAGCAGCACCAGCCTTGTTGTGAGGGGTAATGATGGATTTCTTTGTCTTTGAAGTTCTTATAGATCTGGGTTTGAAAAATCATTTTGATTCTCCACTTCGATTTGGTTCCAAATGAAAGAGGTTCCAGGCCTGCAGAACCTGAGGTTTCCTGCAGTGATTTTACCACATTGCTCCCATCAGCTGCCATCTCAATTGTCTGTGTCAGTCAGGATTGCTGTAATCTCAGTTTCAGAGGAGCAGCAACCCAGCACTTCCACTTTTAACCTTGATATCAACAACAAAAAAGTCTTGGTTTCCGTTTTTCTGCTCTTTCTGGAGCTCTGTGTTCCACCTCCTGTGGTGTATTTTAGGATCCTGATACCTGGAGCTGTATTTGTTGGCTTTTATCCATGTAAAAAGCTGGGATCTGCCATGGTTTAGATCCTAAATCAGCTGTGGAATTTGGTTTCCAAGTGATCTGTGCAAACCCAGGAGTGTTTAAGGGAATTAAAGTTACAAGGTATTGAACAATTCCTGACTGAATCTGTGTGTGAAGGGGCTGAAAGCTGGAATTTGCACTATGGAAGTGACTGAACCTGTGCCACTGAACAGCCAAACCTCTTCATAATCTTTGGATTTAGCTCTTTGGATCCTCCCTGCCAGAGTTACTAAACGTGCTGACAATCAGAAATCAGTTTAAATATTAAATATTTCACATTTCTTCAACCACAAGGTGTGAACAGCACAGAAATGTCACTGAGGCCTATTATTGACTCCTAATCCACCTGATTTGCAGACAATTGTTGATTTTTGCTTTCTTTTGCCCCTGCAGATGGCAGATGCCATGGAAATGATGATTTTAAGTATCCTTGCTCCTCAGCTGCACTGTGAGTGGCGTTTACCCAGCTGGCAAGTTGCATTGCTCACCTCGGTAGGAAAAATACCTGACAGCTCCTGTCTTCCCTGAGCTTTCTTATCCATCATTCTTATCCAGACATTTTGCTTTGTATCCCCAAAATTAAATCTCCTCGTGGCCTTTGCACGTTGCCTTCAGCTTGGAAGTTTATAGGGGTTTTGTTTAAAAAAGATTTGTAGGTTTTTTTTAAATATTGAAGTAACGAAATTCAGTGAGAACTGAGGGCATTTTGCAGGTTTCAGGCTCAAAGTTTCATGTAATTTCCAGGAAAAGCTCGAATTCTCTCAGATTCATCCCAAAATTCAAATTATTTCATTAATTTTTTAAAAGTTGGTAACTTTTTATTATCTTGCTTGCTAATTTTTCTCTTTCCACATTTAATCTCTCTGACAGAGTGAGAGCTCTGAGAGAAAACAAAAAGTTGATTTTTGAGGTTGGACTCAATGATATCAGAGATCTTTTCCAGCCTAAATAATTCTGGGATTATCCAGCATCTTTGGGAGCAGAGATCTCCCAGCACCACCTCCAAGGATGGTGCTGTGATGTTGGAATCCTGCAGTGCCTTTAGGGATAAGAAAACAAATTTGGGAACCCTTCTCTCAGCATAGGCCAGTGCTGAATGCAGGGATTTTATTCCCTGAATTTCTCTCTCCTTCAGTTTTCAAAGCCTTTTGTTTGATTGTGTAAAATGGTTCAAATGCTCAGCAGATTGAAATTATGTCCTTGAATCCCATGAATGTCCCATCCCTGGGTGCAGAAGTTCTTTTTTGCAGCTCAGCACAAGAGTGTCACCTCTGAAAAAGCTTCAGGAGTATTTTCTTCCACACTTCAGACTTTTCTAAACTTTTAGGATGAAATTTTATCTCCATTCAAACCTGAGAGCTGCTGAGGATGGTGGTAGGAGGCTGGAGGAGAGTTCTGTCCTGCAGATCTCAGCCATCAGCTCCTCAACTTTTCCTCAGGAATATTTTCCTTGGAACTGGAGAGCTCTGTGTCTTCCACACACAATGGGACAATACCAGTGTTCCCAGTCCAGGCCAGACTGGGATTGTCTGAGTTGTCACTGATGGATTTTTTAAATGCAAAACTGACTTGAGGAGGGGCCTTGTTGCTTCCTTGCTCTAACCCAGAGAGAACTGGATGATCTTTAAGGTCTGGGATGATCTTTAAGGTCCTTTCCAACCCAAACCATTCTCTGACCTCCTGCACATCTCGCTCTGTTTTGGGCTGAAATGTTCTGGATTCACTGGAAGTTTGTGTTCTCTGTCTGTCACACTGGAATTTTTCACTTGTTAAGGGAAAGATTTCATTCCTGCTGTTCCACAGGTGGTGTTTGTGGGAATGATGTCCAGCTCCACGCTCTGGGGAAACATTTCAGACCAGTATGGGAGGAAAACAGTAAGTCTGGGATATATCCCAATATTTCTGCAGTGTGGACATTTCAGTGTAACTGGCACAGGGTGCCCAGAGGAACTCTGGCTGCCTCATCCCTGGAAGTGTCCAGGGCCAGGTTGGAGCACTCTGGGACAGTGGAATGGGATGAGCTTTAAGGTCCCTTCCAACCCAAACCACTCCAGGATTCTGTGTTCCCAAATATCCACATGTACAAAGCAGCATTAAGCACATCCAGAAATGAGCTCCTATGAAATATAAGGCATTTGAAGCTCTGTTTTCACACTTAAATTTGTCTTACAGCGATTTTTAACTCTTGCTGAACACAGGGCCTCAAGATCAGCGTGTTGTGGACACTCTACTATGGGATCCTCAGTGGATTTGCTCCCATTTACAGCTGGATCCTGGTGCTGAGGGGCCTGGTGGGCTTTGGCATTGGAGGAGTGCCTCAGTCGTAAGTAAATATTCACAAATCCAAACTTCCTCATTTCTCTTTCTTTGGTATAAAATTCTCGTGTCAGATTGAAGTCTTGTTTCTGTTCAGTCACCCCAAACCTTGGTCTTGTTGCAAGGCAGCTCATGCCCTAAATACCAGCATTTAGAGCCCTGACTCTGATTGTAAAACCCCAGATTATTGTTCAGTCAGAGCCTGAACTTCCCTGTCTCACCCTGGGCTGGAATTTCAAACCCACACAGCTCAGACCTGGAGCACTGGAGGTGCTGGGATGGCTCAGAAGGAAGAGGAAGTGTCAGGATATTTCTCTATCATTGTGTGGTTCCTTTCACTGAAGAGAGGGATCCATAAATTTTCCACCTGCAAAAGATAACCCAGCTCTAGGCTTTTAATTATAAATGTAAAGGGAAGGGCACAGCCATTCTTTCTCTCTGTAGTCATTTATCCTTACCAATAATTGAGATTTTTGCCTTCTGGAGGTGCTTTTTTGGAGCAGGCAGAGCCTGGCTTGGATTCCTTCCCAAGGCAAGGCAGGGGCTTTTCCATGGCCACTGCCAGATAAAAAATGCAAAGCTGCAGGTGCAGCCCAGCCAGGACCACTGGACTTGGCTCACTGAGGTTCTGTGGCTCCATGAGAAAAAAAACAGATCCAGTTTCAGATCTCTAAGTGGATCCCATCCTCCCTGAGTCTATTCCCTGTTCTAACTATATAAGGATTTATTTGACAGAGGGGTAAACATGGATGAAGCAGGAAAAGTAGCTCCTTTCTGATACCCTTAAGCTGTGTGATTTTGGAGGTGAGTGCCTGGATCTCCATGGAATGAGTGTCATTTCCTCCTCTGGATTGGCTCCAACAATTCCATGTCCTTCTTTTGTTGGGGTCATTCTCCAGCTCCTGTTTTCTCTGCACTGCAGAGGGACCTGAGCTACACTTGAAGATGTGATTGGAGTTCTCTAAATCTCTGCTAGAATGAAATATTGTGTGAAACTTTACACTTTCCATGAGCTGGGCAGCTCCTCAGAGATCAATCCACTCTGTAAGTTACCAGAAATTTTGTCCCAAAACCTCAAAGGAAGCCTGAGGAATTTGGAGGCAGGAACAGGCTGAGTGCAAACAGAGCAAAGCCAAACCTTCCCAGTTTGAAGGAGATGACAGAGCCTGCACTGGCTGCTGCCTGAATTCCTCCTCAGGAATTCCTCCTGGAAAAGCTTTACCATCACTCCTTGGCACAGGCATGAAACAAAGCCTCAGTGGTTGCTCTTTGAATCCCACAATAAAAGAATGCAGATTATTTTATACCAGGGACATGAAAGTATTCTTCTCTTGGAGAATTGAACTCTGGCACAGGAGATGGATGGGAATTCTCAGCCAGCTGTAAAGCCCTGAAGAAATTCTTTATTCAGCAAGAATTAGCATTGAATTCTGATGGACCACACTGAAAATACCAGATAAAATGATATTTTCAATGGTGCTCTGGCTCACAGCAGGGCTATGAAAGCATGAGCATCAAGATCTGCATTTAACTGATGACTGTGGGATCACAAAACCACACAAAAAGAAAAAGTTTTATCCTCTCTTGCCATGTTGAAGGGTTTGTTCTGGGATGGAAGGGGAATGTGACCCTGTGTCACAGGGAGAGCTTTGAGTTGCTGCTCTGGGTTTGGCAGTTTTATTTAAAGGCAAAAGGGATGTTTGAACCTCTGTCTGCTGTCTGATTTCCCTCTCTGTTCCCTCTTTTAGGGTAACTTTATATGCTGAGTTCCTTCCAATGAAAGCCAGAGCAAAATGCATTTTATTAATAGAGGTGAGTGGATGCATTCTGATCCTCCAGGAACAAATCCTCTGGTGGTCACATCCCTTCCATCCTCCAGCCTGGAAATCCCTTCAAGAGCTGCAGCCACACCTGGCCTGTCCACCTTGGTGTGGAGCTGAGTCACTCCTGAGCTCTGCTGCCAGCCCAGCTCCAAAAGCAGCAGAAAGTTTTCCTGTCACACTCCACTCTTTGTGTTGAATTTCCTTTTTCCAAATTATTTTGCAGCCAGGGTTGCAGAGTGAGCACAAGAAGGGCATTGGGTGTCCATGAATTTGTGGGGAAATGCATCTCAGTGATGGATTTGGAGAGCTGACAGCTCCAAATCTTCATCCAAACATGTCCAAGTCACTCGGGGCAGAATTCTGTCCTTGCAACATTTTAAGGCAGAATTCACATCCCTGGAATTTCCCTCTCCAGCCATCCCTGGTGAGCACAGCCTGGAATGTTTCAAAGAAGAAGCCTTGGGAGCACTCCATGCCTCATTTTTCTGTTGGTTTTCCCTCTTCCAGGTGTTCTGGGCCCTTGGGACTGTGTTTGAGGTGCTCCTGGCAGTGGTGGTGATGCCCACGCTCGGCTGGCGCTGGCTCCTCATCCTCTCTGCCCTCCCACTCCTGCTCTTTGCTGCCCTGTGTTTTGTAGGTATTCCTCAAGGATTCGTGTGAATTCCTGCAATTCCCACTCCTCTACCCTATTCTGTGACCCAGATGAAGGAAATCAGGACGGTTTTGGGCTCTCTGGTGATGTCTTCTGTGAAATAACTGAAATAATGACCAAAAAATGCAGTTTCAACAGGGTGCTGGGAAAAACATTCCAGGGAGAGTTGTGTTGATGTGACTGTAATTGCTGGAGGGCTGGAATTTGGTGAAATCAAGCCTGGAACCCTCTTCAACTTAATGACTTTGTTTTAACTAAGCTCAGTGGAACCAATATTTTATCAAAAACCGTTGCTATTTCTCTAAATTCTCTTTCGATTTTGTCACTTTTAAAACAAAATTTCCACTTAAAAAATCCTCCCAAATCAGGGCTAGGATCAGCTTCCAAAATAAGTTAAACCTGAGCTTCAATGATATATTTCCTATTTTATTATTTATTAGGTGATATCTTTGCCAAGCACTCAGTCTCCTCATAGATAAATGTCCTTGTCAGGTGGTTTAGCAGCCCCTTTTAATTCCTCCGTTTTTCAGGGATACCTTCAGTTATCCAGGTGCTCACAAGCTTGTTTTAAATGAAAAGGAGCTTAAACCCATAAATTTTGGAATGCCAGGAGTATCCTGCTATCTGCACTAGATGCTTTGCCATTCCTACACGGAAGGGATAATGGAAAAAAAACTGCAAAAATTCCCAACAGTTCTCAAGGATAAACCCAAAGGAATGGAAGGGAAAAGGTTCTGAGTTCATGGGGAAACTGGGGGGTTGCAGTTTTTAAAGCCTAATGAGATGACTCTTGGAATTCTTTCTTGGAATTCTTCAAGCTTAGTTCTGTAATCCTTTGTCATGTGAGAATCTGCTGGAGTCACTGAGATTCCCCCCGAGGAAAATCCCAGAGTTTATTGCTGGTTGTGACACCCTCCTGTGTGTGTGTGACCTGCTCTGCTCCCTTAGTGGCTGCCAGAAAGTGCCAGGTACGATGTGTTATCTGGGAACCAGGAGAAAGCTCTGGCCACTTTGAAGAGGATTGCCACAGAAAATGGAGCTCCAATGCCCTTGGGGAAACTGGTGGTTTCCAGGCAGGTATGTGCAGGTCACAGGCACCTCCAGAGCAAACTGAGGGGGGTTGTAAGCAAATCATCAATGTTCTGTTCAATTTTAATGTCTCAGCTAAATGAGGTTTGATCATTTAGGCCTCTTTCCCACTGAGGGAAAGTTAATTTCTTATTTGGAAGTAAAAAGCAGCTTTTAAATGAGCATTAATGTTATTTAACCTCACTGTTAATAAAGAAAACCAAAACTTGAAGTTGTTGAAGAGCTCAGATCAGAATTCTTGGATCTGAACTCGTGAGACAAAATGAAATTTGACACTTTAGCTGTCCCTCATCATCCAACTTGTGCTTGTTCCCAACAGGAGGACAGAGGCAAAATGAGGGACCTTTTCACCCCCCATTTCCGCTGGACCACGTTGTTGCTCTGGTTTATTTGGTAAGAGAAAACCTAAAGGTTCAGTGCCAGCACAGCTCTAAATGGGTTTTATTGAAGGGATTTGACTCAAATACAGCAACTTCCTGCTTAGAAAAAACCAACCAACCAAAAAAAAAAAATAAAACCCAACCTGTATTGATTTGTAATTTATTCAACCACCCAAGCATTCCCAATCAAATTGCCCTTTAATTTTCTGAATGCTGAAATAGCTTTGAGGTAGGACTTTTGATTCGTGGTGTTTCTTTTAAGTTGGACCAGCTGAAACTTCCTCTCCCATTTGCTTCCTTGCAGGTTTTCCAATGCATTTTCATATTATGGGTTAGTTTTATTAACTACAGAGTTCTTCCAAGCAGGAGATGTTTGCAGCAGTGAGTATTGCTCCATCTTTTCTTTTTAAATATGTCCTGTTAAAATTGCTGGAATATCTTTAATTAGATCACTTTCTGCTGGTGGTTTGGAAAAGGAATGTGGCTGAGTTTTAAGATTACTTTATTTTAAATATTTCCTCATCTCTGCCCAATGCAGAGAGGTCTTGCAGTGGTTTTGAGCCCAAAATGTCAAACAGCAAGACAACCTTCAAGGCAGACCTGTTATCTGTTCTTGATTTAAAAAAAAAAAAGTGATTGGATAAAATACAAGTTTGCAGATTTGACAGGTCTAATTAGTTCTGAGAGAGAAAATCTGCTGCTGTGGAGCTCCTGGGTTTTCAAGATGGGAAAACCTGCTGAGAAAAAAAAGATAATGGTGGGAAATGAACGTCCTTTGTTTTTGGGGAAAAAAAGAAGGTGCTTTGACTGAGTTAAGAAGAGGTTTGAACAGATTGATTCCCCAGGGGAGGAATGATTGCATTTAGAACACTTGTAATTAGGGAAAACTGCCTGGAAGTTGGGAAATTGTAAAAGGTGGATGGGGAGTGTTGGAGGAGCCCCAGATTCCAGGGTTGAACAGCAGTGATGAGCTCTGAGAGCTCTGATTCAGGTTTGCCCCCCCAGAGTAGGATGCAGCCCTTAAAAATCCTTGTTTTTATAAGAACATGGGGTTATTCAGTATTCTCAGAGTGTAGGAACTGTTGGGATCTCGATTTGTGTTGGGAGAAGCTGAATTATTGGAGTTAATTCTGTCCTGAGCCCTGGACTGGAAAATAATTCAGGCTGTACAGCTGATAAGAAGGTGGAATTTTTACTGAGCTGAGACATCCTGTCACAGAAAACATGATAAATGTCCAATGTTTCCAGGCAAAATCACCAAGCATTGCTCTTCAATGCCCCTCTGACTCTGAATTCCATCCCAGCAGCACATGAGGCATCCAGAAGAGAAATAACAATTAAATCAGAGGGGCAGGATCACTTGAATTTCTATCCCTAAACAACTTTCCAGAAGTATTTTAAGGAATGGTGGGTGCAGTGACTCCTTACCAGTTCTCCCAGTCCATCCCTTCTTAAATTTCAGCAGTAAAAGTGAGAGACCCAGCAGGAGAGTAAACAGGGAAAAGTTTGCTTAAAATATATTAAATATTTGTGCTTTTTTCCCTGCAGTATCCAGCAGAAGGCAGGAAGTAAAAGCCAAGTGCAGCCTGAGCTGTGAGTACCTGACAGAGGAAGATTACACTGACCTGCTCTGGACAACCCTGTCAGAATTCCCTGGTAAGGGGCAGTGAGATGCACCAATTTTTCCTTGGAATGGCTCAGGGTGTGGGAAGTGGAACTGGGATGTCTGGTCTGATGCTTCCCACAGCACTCAGAGCTCCTTGCTGTAGCTGTGGATTCTCCCTGCCCTGGGATCACTCCAGAAAAAAATCAGTCATTGCTCTGGAATGGCCCCTCTGTCTGTTCCAAGCCAGCAACACTTCAGGAAGAGGAAAACCAACTCAATCAAAGGGGCAGAAACACTGGAATTTCTATCCAGAAGTGACTTTCCAGAAGTATTTTCAAAGGATGAGGAGTACAGTGAATCCATGGAGAACTTGCTCCCTAAATCTGTGTCCATCATTCCTGATCCTGTGACTTTCAGGCAAATTTCAATGGACAGTCTGGCACAGGACAAGCAAAATAGTGTGAAAGAGCCATTGATCCTCCAGATGGAGGGGATCTCCCAGTGTTAATCTGATTGAAACAACACCAGAGACAGGGATCAGGATATTTTCACTCTTCTGGGTCATCATTTCAGGGCTAAAAGCTCAAGGAGAAGCCATCTAATGAATGATAATTTGCAAGTATGAATGAGAAATATGCACAGTCATTCCTAAGAGGAGTGTGCTGCCAAACAGTCATTTTGGGAAGGATTCCCAGAAAAAAAAAGAGTGAGTACCTTGGAGTGGGGGTGTGGCTGAAAGGTCTGGTTTGATCCTCACACACACTGAGGTGAGAGTGAGAAATATTCACAGGGTACCTCTGGATGTGACACTGATGCTGGAATAATCCTCACTCCTGCTGTGCATCAGCTTTCAAAAGATTCTTGGAGAATTGCATTGGAAGGAAGACTTAATAGTGAGATTTACTGAGCTTGATCTATTTCCTATCAAAAAGCAGTGGAGAAATAATTTGGTGAAACATCTAAATAACAGAACAGAAAGAAAATAACACATTCTTAAATCCAGCAGGGAACAACGGTCAGAAGTTGAACAGGAGTTCTTCCAGTGAGCCATGAGCAGGTGTTGTAGGCATTCACATCAGTAATCCCTGGCTGGGAGTGTGGGTTTGTGGATCTGGGAGCAAGGACTCAGCAGCTGGGACACACAATTCCCGTTTTCACACACCACCAGTAGCAATCCATCCCACAGCTCTGCCTGGGGCTAGCAAAGGATTGGAAAGAGAGGCCAAAATTCTCAATCTAAACCACCCAGGCTGTGTTAAATCTGCTGCAGCCCCACTTTGCTGGATTCCCAAGGGTGTCCTGGCCTCTTCCCACAGGTGTGTTGGTGACCCTGTGGATCATCGACCGCATCGGCCGCAAGAAAACCATGGCCCTGTCCTTCCTTGTCTTCTCCTTCTGCAGCCTCCTGCTCTTTCTCTGTGTTGGAAGGTGAGTCCAGGGAACAAAAGAGTAAAAGATTTATCCGTGTCCTCTGTTGGTTGTTGTGGGAGAACTGGGAGTGGTGCTTTGAAAAGGTGTGGGATGGTCGTGCTCAGCTGGAGAAAGGTCAGGTTTTCTCACCAGAGTTTGGGAGGGAAGTAAAAGTGAATTTCAATGAACCCAGCAGATTGTATTTAACATTCCCAAACTCTGCTCTCCTCTTTCTTCTCACAGAAATGTTCTTACTGTGCTGCTCTTCATTGCAAGAGCTTTTATTTCAGGAGGATTTCAGGCTGCCTATGTTTACACTCCTGAGGTAAGGGGGTTGTTGGGGTGATGGGAATATTCAAGGGGAGTGAGAACAGGGTTGGGAAAGTCATTTTAATGACCTGTTCTCAATGGACCTCACCCCAGACTGGAGCTGTAGATCATATTGTCATTGTCTGACAGAATGTGCTGTGGCACCACTTACTATCCTATTGATTTAGGAGTGGAAGGAGGAAAACTTCTCCCTGGGATTGATGGGATGGTGTTTTTTCCACAGGTTTATCCCACAGCCACACGTGCTTTGGGCCTGGGAACGTGCAGTGGAATGGCCAGAGTGGGAGCCCTCATAACCCCATTCATTGCACAGGTAAATCTCTTCCCCTCTGAGATTGGAGGCACAGGAAGCTTGGATTGATGGTCTTGGAGATCTTTTCCAGCTTTAGCAATTCCATGATTCTATGAAGGTGATGCTTTTCTTCCACTATCCCAGGTTGCTCCAAGCTCCATCCTTGGACATTTCCAGGGATGGGGCAGCCACAGCTTCTCTGGGCAGCCAGTGCCAGGACCCTCCGCCCTCACAGGGAAGAATTCCTTCCTAAAATCCAGTCTAATCTTGCCCTCTGAGAGTTTCAAACCACTATCCCTTGTCCTGGCACAATCTATAAAATAATCTATAAAATCTGCCTCCTTTCCAGAAGCTTCAAGTTAAACTTTATTCCCAATACCACGATTAAAATTTCTATTGTTCCATCGGTGTATGTATTTCCATGCTGAGGTGCTGCTTTGCATTCTCTGCCTTTTCTTTCCTGCAGGTGATGTTGGAATCCTCAGTCTATCTGACTCTGCTGGTTTACAGTGGCTGCTGCCTGCTGGCTGCCCTGGCCTCCTGCTTCCTGCCCATCGAGACCAAGGGCCGTGGCCTCCAGGAGTCCAGCCACAAGGAATGGGGCCAGGAGATGGTGGGCAGAGGATCTCATTCCCCAGGGGAATCACAGGAATGATGGGACGTGGAAACCTGCTGGAAGAATGAAGGATAGGAGCAAGATGTCTCACAAAACCTCCGAGCCTGAAGCATGGAAAGCTGACCACCATCACTGCCAATGTCACGTGTCAAACTGCAGGAGTTTGGGTTGAACCTCAGCAAATTGTGTTTCTGCTGCTCTTTGCTCACACTCATAAAAACTTTCTGGATGGAGAGGCCTTTGATCCAGATATCCTTGGGAAGTTTAGCAGGAGGGGTTTCTCTTCAATCTGTCGTGCTTGCATGGTCAGCCCTTCAGCTTAAAATGTCCCGTGCCAAGCAAATGCCAAGTGACTGCAGCCCAGCAAAAGCTGTCATTAAAACACTGAGCTCTTGATGCCTAAAACCAAGAGGTTCATGTTTAGTGTGGCCCTGGCCTGGCACAGGGTGGATTCCATCCCCTACACTACAGATTAAATGCCTGCCTTGCACTTTTAGCCATCAAAACCACTCCCAAAATGTGGTTCTGGCAAACTAACCCGGGCTTTCCAGTTGGGTTCTGTTCCTGGAGAGTGGATTGCTTGGAAAATGATTCCTGACTGTTTCTCCCATCCCAGGTGGGTAGGTGGAGCAGGGAGGGTGGTGTTTGCTGCAGAGCTGGGACCTTGTAGCAGAAATGTAAACCACAGAGTCATTAAGGTTGGAAAAAACCTTCAAGCTCATCAAGTCCAATGTGTAAATCCTCATGTTTTGGAGCAGAATTGGACTTCTCTGGCATTGCCAGGGACCTTGAGCTCTCTGTCTGTTGCTTAGAGTGGAGAAGTTCTCACTCCTGGGATTCTCTGTGTGGATCCAGGTGTGTCCCTGCTCCATTACCTGGACACATCCTCACTGTGGGGTGACCCCAGCTGGAGTCAGGAGTGCTGCTTTTGGGATGGAGCCACTCCCTGAGAGCTGGGCAGGACCTTTCCTGCTGCTTGACTGCTGACAAAGGAATGTAGCTGGAATAAATGAACAAAACCATGGGAAGAGCCCATCTGCAGTGACCTTGGATGAGGAACATCCCTCCTTCAGGTGTGGCTCCTCAAGGGATGATCCTGCTCTTGTCAGGGAATGTAGCAGAGCTCAGGTGAGGACAGGCTCATCTGGTTTGTCACTAACCTGTCCCTGGGCACGAGTCAGGTGGCAGAGTCTGTGGGAATGTGGAGGGATCTGAGATGTGCCTCATCCAGGTCTCAGTGGATTTTCAGGATTCCACACCTTGGGACACACAGCCAAATGTGGGTGAGATGGACTTGGTGAGGCTGTGGAAGCAGTGGGGGTTGATGAGCAGATAAACCTGAACACAGGTAAATGTGCAAAACATTTTTTACAGTTGAACATTTTAAATATCCTGGGAAGCAGGTCCCATTCCTGGGGTCAGGAATAGGTCTCCAAGTCCATGTTTAATGCAGTACCAGTGAGCACTGTGGGGCATGGCTGTCACTGAGGGTCACAGCTCTGAGTCTCTGCAATGCTCCACCATGTGCCAGGCTGCTCGTTTGGAGACTGAGGGGAAAACAGGAGTGGGTGATTCCCTAAAGAAAGCCAGAAAACTCAGGCTGATGGAAAAGGCCAAAGAGGTTGTTGAAATTGTGTGAGGGGGGAATGTTCTGCTGAGAACAGAGTTTGCCCAGGCACCAAGTGTCCATCCAGTCCCACTGGAGGAGGGTGACTCAGTGAAGGGTTGGTGGAAAAAAGCAAACTTGGCTTTTCCCAGCGAGGTGGAAATGAATTCAGCTCCCAAGGGATCCCTGGAATCCCTGGGCTCAGCTGTGGGTGATGGCACAGAACCCTCTGTCCTTTCCAGCTGGGTTGGGTCCCTTTGTGTCCCCTGTCCCTGTGTCCTCATGCTCCACCAAGATCAAGCTCCAGCTGATCCCAGTAAACAAACAGGGCTCTCTGACAGCAGCCACACCTCATTTGTTCACCTTCTGCCAGGCTGGAGTTGGCTCATTCTCCCTGTGTGCCTGGAGCAGAGCCAGAGGGACTTGTTCCATGGAATACCAGAATTCCAAAGTGATTTGGGGTTGGGGGAACCTTTAAGCTCATCCAATCCCATCCCCTGCCATGGGCAGGGACACTTTCCACTAGACCAGGTTGTTTTAAGCCCCATCCAAACCTGATTTGAACACTTCCAGGGACTGGGAACCTCTCTGCTTTCACTTGGAGCAGATCCTGGATGGGTTTAATCAGATATTACCCCACATGTGTGGCCAGTGAGCTGGAAAACCTTCTGGGCTGGGATCGACTGGAGCTGGGTTTGCCTCTGCACACTCGGGCTGTTCACCCCTCAGTGACAGCTCTGACATTCCATCCTCACCCTCCTGCTGCTGGAGGCCCTCGAGGCCATTCCAGCCCCCCAGGTGCTTCCATGCTTCCTTCCTTGGGCTTGCCATGAGCTGTGTTTGCATCTCAAAACTCTGGAATTGAGCCTGGGTAGAGGTGACAGAGAATCCAAAGTGCAGGACAGGCCTGGCCTGAAGGAACTCCCCCACCGTGGCCCAGTTTGTTACTCAATGCCTTGAGTTAAAATTCTGCTTTCCCAGGGTTAATGTTCACATCTCACTTCATTTTTTTTTAGGTGAATGCTCAGCAGTTTTAAAGAATTGCATTCAACAGCCTTTAGAGAGTTTTAGGTGAAGTTTATCTGTTCATGCACAGCTGGATCCTACAGATAAGCTACTTCCCAGGTAAAGATTTATTAGGAATGCAACGTTTTCCATGCTGTTGAATAGATCAGTTTTAACCTGTGACATTTACAGTGTTAACCAAAAAATGGAAGGCGTTTTTGCTTTTCACTTTGTATAAATTCTGCACTAAAAAAAAATCTATTTAATGATAGAAATACCAAAATTGGTGTTGCTGGGTCTTCGATTTTGTTAAAGTTTGATCCAAAGCTCACTGAAATCTGGGAAAATCTGTGGATATCCATGGGCTTTGGATCAGCTGGATGAAAGGGAGAGGTAGGAGCCCCACCACAGCTGATCCCACCTGGCTGAATTCAGCAGGAGCCCATTGGGCACTGGAGAAATGGAGCTGGAATTCAGGATTTGCAGGAATTTGCATGTAATTAATAAGAGAAGATCATTTTAGCTTGTTCACTGAGAACACTGGGGTTGACCCACACCAGTTATAAATCACCACCAACAGATTTTGTCAGTAGGGCAGCACCATTTAGGTACAAAATAAACTCCCAAAGAATCCTTTTCCACACTGAATATTTTTCACTGGCAAAGGAATTACTGCAACTGCTTCATTTCAAACTGCAAAGTGAGATCCTTTGGAATTCAAACAGAATTGTGGAATTCAGTTTTATTTATTCAGATATCAAGTGTCCAAGATATCAATGTGCCAAGCTGGCGTGGGAATGTAATTCCCCAAGTGTGCTTGGATGGAATGATTTGTTATTCCCAAATACTTGCTGAAAGAGCACTGAATGTTTCCATGTCTGAATGTACAGTTTCTAAGCTGGATTTACATTTTAATGTTGAAAAACTTGGTGTATCTCAAGCTTGTTGTAAAATACTCCTCTGGTTCCTGTTTCCCAATGTGGCATTGGAGAGTTGAAGTCCACATTAGATATTTTATGTTAAACAAATAAATAGTTTTTTCAGGAAATAAGTTTTTGGCTCTTCTGGGGGGTGTTTAGGAGGAGTCAAAACTTTGCCTTTTTTTTTTGTGGTTTGGTGTTCAGAGGTTTGAGCAACAGGGCTCAGCACTCTGCAGGTCTGACTCATTTTCTGTCTGTTTTGTGTATTTAGATGTAAAGGAAAGTCACAGAATTCCTGTTCCCATTGTAAGTAACCTCACTACAACAAAATATTGTGGATGCTCCATCCCTGGAAGTGTTCCAGACCAGGTTGGACAGGACTTGGAGCCACCTGGGATAATGGAAATTGTCCCAGCCCATGGCAGGGTGTGGGTCTGGATGAGCTTCAAGGTGCCTTCCCACCCAAACCATTCTGGGATTCTATGATTTTTTAAATCCTCTTAAATCTTTAATTGTTTTTCATATTTAATTCAGTTTGGACACTAAACCCCGGCCAGTTTGGCCTCTTCCCTGGGTGTGTTGGCATAAGGTGGCTCCACATCTGTCTGGACTTTGGGGCAGGGAGGATTCCTCCTACTAATTTACATTTTCATATAAACCCTTCATTTCCCTATCATTTTTCTAAACCATAATTAAGTGCCCAACCTTATTTTCCTCTGCCTTGTCACTGATATTCTTATTTTGGTGCCCAATAATTTTCAGGCAGGAGGTGGTTCAAGGATGAGTCAAAATGACTAACGAGCTGCAAATCCTTCTCATGCTAATGCAGGGTGTTCTCATCCCAGAGTGCATCCATCCTCCTGCTCCCAGCCTGGGGTGCAGAGCCTCCTTCCTGGGAATGGAAATAGTTGGGAACTGGAAGGTTTTGTGTGGCTGAAGCAATGCTGAGGGGAATCTTCTTTCTTTTGTGGTTACATTTTGGCATCCTCAGGCATTTCTAAAGCTCATTCTTAGCATCATGGAATATCCTGAGCTGGAAGGGACCCACAGGGATCATCCAGTCCATGTCCTGGCCCTGCACAGACTCCCCAGCGATCCCACCCTGTGCCTGAGTGTGTTCCAAACGCTCCTTGAGCTCAGGCAGGAATTTTCCCAAGTGCCAGAGCTGCTGTTTGCTGACTTCCCTGGCAATTGATGTGCTTCCAGCTTTGTTCTGGGTCACAGGAGATCCTTGTGGAGAACTGGGAGTTCCTAAAATGTGCTGACACTGGACATGGGAGATGGTGTTTGGGGTGTGTCAGAGGACATGCAGGAATTGTCCAGACCCCATTCCCTGACTCCCTGACCTCTCGCTGGCCTCAGCAGTGAACTTCAGTCCCTCCATGGGGAATTTGCCCAGAGAAGCTGTGGCTGCCCCATCCCTGGAAGTGTCCAAGGCCAGGTTAGATGGGGCTTGGAGAAACCTGGGCTAGTGGAAGGTGTCCCTGCCCTGACAGGGTGGTGGGACTGGATGATCTTCAAGGTCCCTTCCCATCCAAATCCACAATTCTGTGATGTCTGTGAGTTCTTAATGCCCTGGGGACTGTCAGCAACCACAGACCTGCACACCATGATATTCCAGGTTCCCTGATTTGCTTGGAATCTGGAGTGATGATTCCTAGTCCTCCGGGATGAAATGTTTAGGAAAAATGTGTGTGGAGACATGGAATGATGATCTCCTGGGCCATTTGCATGGAATCAGCATTTGAGGCCCTTCCCATGCCATCACTAAGAGGAAGAAGCATCATGCACAAGAGATGTGCACATTCCCTTTATTGGTCACACAGATTGAGGCCTTTAGAAAACAAACAGAATTAACCTGCAAATAAAATTACAGCTCAGCCCATTCGTGTTTGCCAAGAGGCCGTGTGAGATCACAGGGCAGTTGCTCCTGCAGGCTCTGAGATCACAGGAATCAGTTGCTTGTTGCCAGGTATGCAATGATTTCCTACCCCCCTCTTGTCCAGAAGAATTTTCCCAAAATCACCAAAGTGAGGCTGGATTTACAGCAGAGAACATGCTCCTGAATGTCTCATATTTGGAATAAGTGAAACCAAGGGGATGCAGTTCCCCTAAATGGCTTTTCCTGAGGTGGGATCACACACCATTGAGTTCAGCGTTAATCAGCAGGGAATTTTCTCCAGCCTTTGTTTTCCTTTTCCTACCCTTTTCCTGATTCTACCCAGTGACTGCAACATTTCCAGAGAAGCTGGAACTTCTTTGGACAGACTGGGCATGGCAGTGGCTCCCAATTTCCAGCTATGTTTGCTAAGCTCAGCACAGAGATGCACTCGGGGATCCCCATTCCCCCATTCCAGGCTGCTGAGCTGTTCCTGGCACATGGATTCATCAGCAGAGCTGCATCATGGATGAGTAAGGAACACTTGGCTTATCCACACAGGAGAGTGAGACAGGCACTGTGCTGGCCCCAGAACAGCCTCTGGATCCTGTGCCCTGTCTGGGATGGTTTGTAAAGCAGGAAAGACACAGGGCATGGGAAAATCAGCCGGGCTGTATCTTCAGAACAGTGTGTTGGGTCCCCAACAGCATCTCTGAACACCCCAAAAAGTCCTGCTCCTCCTCTGAGAGGCACAACCTTTCCCAAGCCAGGCTTTCTCTCTGAGCTGTGTCCCAGAGCTGGGAGAAATGGGAAGCTGAGGGGCCCGTGGGAGTTTTAGGGACAGGAAGAGCTATTTTCTTATGCTCTCTGCTATATATAGAGCCTGGCAAGCCCACAGGGCTGGAACAAGTTGCTTTTGTTTCTAAAACATCGTTTGGAAAGGCCATTTTAGGCAAGTGCTGCTGTCTGGTGCCAGCTACACTAAGCAGGTGCTGTGGTCCAAACTTTGTCCTGGCAGGAATGTGAGGAAAACTGGTGTATCCCAGGCACGTGCTCCCAGAGCTGCTGTGACTTCCCTGGGAGCCTCAGAGCTTCTTCCTACTAAGGAGCTTTTGCCTCCTGGGGGGGAGCCTGTAAATCTAATTACACACTGGGTGTTGGAGCAGCCAGCACACACCTCAGGTGTCCCCAGCTCCATTTCACATCCTGTCTCCTGGTGCAGATGAACTGCAGGACTTGTCCGGGGTTCAGCTGAACCCAGCCTGATCCCAGACAGCACTTGGTGCACTTTGCCACGGATAATTAGTTGATATTTGAAAGCCCTTCCTCCAGGCAGGTTGTGGAAGGAGCGGAGCCATCTGGAAAACGGCAGAGAAATGGAAATGAGACTCTGAGAGGCAGAGCTGGAGCAGGGTCGAGCAGCCTGTGTGTGTATCCCTGTGTTGTTCCCATCCTTCTGCTGTGATTCCTAAGCTGCTGTTGTCACATATTCCAGGGGAGCTGGTGCTCATAAGCGTGGCCCTGGGGGTGTGGCCAGATGCTTCTTCTCCAGGATGCTGCCAAAAAGCCGAGCTGCTGCCATGGCACAGCCCCAGTGGATGGTGATCCCAAACCCGCCGTGGCCATAGTTGTGAATCACCTGGGGGAGAAGCACAGAATCCCAGCATGGGTTGGGGGGAATCTCTCCATGGGGCAGGGACATCTCCTACTAGCCCAGGTTGCTCCAAGCCCTGTCCAGCCCATCCCTGAGCATTCCCAGGGATGGGGCAGCCACATCAATGATTTGTTTCAGTATCTCTGACATTCATCCCTGAGTTCAAAGATTCCCTCGCTGTTGGTGGGGAGAGATGGAGAGAGGGATGATCAGGGAAACAAGGCTTGTTATTCACTGCCCCGGGCACGGTGACTGGGGCACAATTAACACAGTCATTAATCACACTCAGCCCCAGGTACCTCTCCCTGGAGATTCCCGAGGCGGATGCTCTCCCTCTCCAGGCGCACCGAGGGCCGTGCTGGTCTCAGGCCGCTCCACTCCCCGACGATTTTTGCCTCCTGTAAGCAAAAGCACATCAGCACTGCACAGCATTCCTTGGAATCCCACCAGCCAAACCTCACAGCACCAGGTGAGATGAGCTGGGACAGAGGGGTTCCCCATCCTGCAGCAGCTCCAAGTACAACAATTTGGGATGGCAATGCCAGCCTGGAGCTGAGGCAAATCCCTGTGCTAAAGCCCCAGATCACCTTTCCTGCTAATCCAGGGAATAACAGCAGCACTGGGAGTGGACACAACCCTGTCTCACCCCACACAACTCTTCTCTAAAGGTGTAGGGACACCATAACCAAAGGGCTGCAACCTCCCAAAGCCCTGGTTCTAATTTTTACCAGCCACATAAATAATTATTATCCCTACAAACCTTGTCTTAGTGCCAGCCCTGCCTGTCCCTCAGCCAGGTCGAAGAGCCCCGGGTATCCATGAAAACCCAACTCATGGAAACACTGAGGTCCTGTGGTTTGTCCCAGTGCCCATTCCTGCATCCTGACCCCCCCAGCTCCCTGTGCCCCACGCTGGCAGTCGGGTCACCCACCTGGAGAGCCGGGAGCAGGCGGCAGCAGCTGTCCCAGATGGATTTGTGATCCTTGGCACTGTTCTCCTCACTCCAGTTTCCATGCTGGTAAATCCCTCCCAGGACCGTGAACTCGCTCCTGCAGCGGGAGCCAAAAGAGACACACGGTGGTGGCTTGTCCCCAGCTGTCCCCTGTGGGGCCACCACATGGAGGGACACTGGGTGAGTGTGATGTTGGATCCTGCTACAACGTGAGCCTGTAAAATATTCCTGTGGGAGAAACTCAAACTCCCACACGGAGCAGGCAGAGAGTGGTGCCTGCACGTCTGCTCGTGTGCAAGTCACTCTTTAAATCCTGTCAGCCCTTCCTTGTCTGGGCAAAGCAGACAGATAATTCCATCCTTATCAAACAGGTCTGCTCCTGCCTGGCTCAGGAAGAGCTAGAAGGAACAGGATGGCTCTGGAAGGGAACACAGAGAACAGATTGGTGCTGCTGCTGCCCCAAACTCCTGTGGATTAACAGAGGACAAGAGGCAGGTTAAGGCTCAGGGGGGGCCTGGAGGGGTCTGTACTGGCTGGACCCTTCCAAAACCTTGTTTGATCACTGGGAAGCACAAAAACAGAAGGAGGGACCCTCCAGGGCTGAGGTCTCCATCAGGGAAGGGGTGCCCTCCACATGAGCACTGGATCCAGCACTTCCTTTGGGATCAGCCTGGTGCTCAGCTCTGACAGCTCGAGCTAAAACAAGCACAGGCAGAGGAATTCATCTGTGGCTGGGACTGTGATCAGGAATCACTCAGAAAACGCTGCATGGGGGCTGTGAGCCTGCAAAGCTCCTGTTTACATCCTGGCTTACTGCCTAAGCCTGAAATATTAGGACAATAGGAAGTGCCAGAGATGCAGCATTCAAATTGCAGCTTAAAGACCCCTCTCCCTTGCCAGGGCAGGGTCACTGCAGCCCCTTGGGAGGAAGCAGAGCTGGGATGAACAGCAAATGGATTTATTTATCCCATAGTGTAGCTCCCTGGGCAGGGCCAGGATTTGGACTCGATCCTTGTGGTCCCTTCCAGCTCAGGATATTCCATGATTCTATGATAAACCCAGTGAGATGCCCCCAGGCTCAGCAGCAGCTCAGGGGACAGTGAGAGCAAGGCTGAGCTTTCCCAGGGAGGTTTTGATGAAGTAAAAGAATTCCTCCCCTGTTTTTTTAGGAGCATGGATCAGCAGTGCCTTTCCCCACCCTGAGCTGCTGCATTACAGTTTAGTTGATATTAAAGATGACTATAAATGTGAAAACAAAAGATCTCCCCCAAAATATCCGTTCTACTCTCAGTAGTTGGCTGTTCTGGGGACTTGGCTAGGATTGAGTTTGCTTTGGTGGGATTTGGTCCTTGGAAAAGGACAGGGCATGGAAGCACCGTGGTGCAGGGAGCTCTCTGTGCCGACTGGGAGCTCCCTCGCTTTGCTGCCCACGTCCTTCTGCTTTCCTCCCACACAGCCAAGCAAAGCACCAGAGATGAGCCAGACCTGGCAGACACCAGCAGGAGCCATGTCCCAGATGAGGCTTTGGGGACACTGACAGAGGAATGTCACCAGTGCCAACCAGCCCTGCCTCAGCCATCGTCACCTACCCCGGGATGACGTAGGGAGAGCTGTAGATCCCAGATTTCAAGTCGTGAGTGATGATGAAATGCTTCACCCATGGGGCCAGGACCTGGGAGGTGAAAGGGAGGAAGTCAGAGCTGGAGAGTGGCTGCCAGGCTTAGGGCACAGCAGGAAGGACACGAGGGTCCAGATATGAGACCCTCCCTTAGCTCTGTGTTCCCTGTGCTGGGAAGATGGGAAGGCAAGAGTGCAGGTAGGGACGAGCTTCCTACTTGCCTGTGTTTCTCCAAATAATCCCATCTTCTCCCAAAGATTTTATGTCTTTTTATTATCAGCATTGTGCCTCTGACCTCCCCCAGCTCCCACCCTAAGGAGAAACAGTTTGGAGACTGAGGGCATTCCCAGAGCTGAACCAGGAATGGGATCCTGGTTGGTTTCACGTGAGCAATGTTTGCTGGGAATCAGCACCTGATCCCAATGTGGATCCAGCCACACGCCCGTGGTTTTCCCCAGCGGGCACAGACTGTCCTCGTGGTAACAGAAGGGTTTTTGGGAAGTCCCAGGCCTGCCCCAGCTCACCTTGATGATCTGGCCCCGGCCGGGCTGCAGCTCCGGGTCGGGCTGCAGGTGCCCCGCACGAATCCCGCTGCAGTTTAGCACCACATCCACACCCTGGGAAAAGAGCTGAGGAGAGAGGGACAGGCTGGGAGCAGCACACAAAGGCACAACATTCCTGCTTCCAAATGAGCCAAGTGTTCTCTTTCCAACAGTCAGGAAATGGATAAACCATAAGGGCCAGATCCAGGGCGCAGCTTCCCCAGCCAGCTCCTGCTGACACCCCATGTGTGCCACCAAGCCATTCCAGGGAAAGCTGCCAATCCATGCTGCATAAATGCTCTGTCCTGTCCTCTGTCAACCATCCCTCAATACCCAAGATCCTATTTCTTTCTTGGCAGAATTTATTTCCTGGATCTTGGCATAGTCTTGCTGCTGTTCCCTGGCCCAACCCTCATGCCAAGGAATATCCTGGAGCAGCATCTCCCTGCTGGATGCTGCTTCTCCACTCTGGGATGGGGCTGTGCCCTCTGCCGTGACTCCACATCCCCACTCACCTCCTGGAAAGACTCAACCTTCTTATGGAAAAACTTCACTCCCCTCTGCGTCAGCCTGGGAAGCACAAGTTCATTTGTTACTGACAAATTAAAAGCAAATGTTCAATACCAGGACACCTGCTCAGCATTAGAAATTACAGGAATAAAATCAAGCCCCAGATTCTTCCAAAGACAAAAGTGCTTGGATGGAGCTCCAAGCATCCCATTACTTTCATGTTTGTCATGCAAAAAATACACTCCTGGGCTCACTGTTAAAGTGACATTCCACTGGGGCAATGAACAAGAATTCCAGACCCTCTTCCCTGCTTCCTAGGGATGCGTCTCTGCCTACCCTATCCTGATGTGCAGGATGCAAACCCACACCTGCAGCCAGAGGAAACAGGAGCAGCTGCACTCACCTGTTGGTGAGCCAGGGCAGGTATCTCCTGCCCTCCAGCATCAGCGCCGTGTTGAACCAGCCATAGCTGAAACAGGAGGAGAGGAAGCTGTGAGAACCTACAGGAGCATCCTGCCCCAACATTCCTGACAGCCACTTCCCAATTCCCCCTGGGACCCTCCTCACATGAGTGCATGATTTTTTCTCCCTTTTCACTTTTTTCCTCCCCCATTTTGACACAGGTGAGGTAAGACAGGAGCTGGAATGGTTTCTGTGCTGAGTTGCTGCTTTTTTGGCCATTTGAGTTTCCTACTTATTTTAAGGGAAGCAGTTTTAAAGAAGTGAGGATGTTTCTATGCCAGCAGTTCCTTGTCCCACTGCCCCATTCTAGGGCTGCATTTGGAGGTATCCAGGACTGTCCTACCTGAGTGTCCAAAAAACAGACTGAAAAATACCTGTAACCAGGGAAGAGTTCGAGTTCTTTTGGTGTCAAGTTCCTGAATCCCAGGACAATGTTCTTCCAGGATGGGTCCTACAGCAGAAAAAGAGTTCAGAGATCATTAATGAATTGGGACCACCGTGGGATGGAAGCTGTGGGGGGATCATGGGACACAGCCCATCCCAGAGGGACACAGGACAGCTGGACAGGCTCTGTCACTCCCACTCTCCTAGGGCTCACACCAATATTGCCTCAGGAGCACAGAAAACACCACGTCCCAGGCACTGTCACAAGGCAAACTTGGAAATATTGGGAAGCAGGGAGCTGCTGAGCTGGAGCCCTTCCCAGCCCTGGCTGTGAGCTGCTCCTTACCGGCACGGGCTCCGTGAACAGGTTGTAACCAGAAAGGAGGAAAAGTCCCATTTCCTTGGCTGCTGGGGAGTGCAGCTGCCCGAGGAGGTAATCAAATGTCTCTTTATTCCAGAGCCTGTGATGAGAATGGGACAGTGGTGGCTCTGCCAGCCCCACGGAGCTGTGCCAGGGCAGCTCATGGCACACAGGGAGAGGGACACGGCACCATCCTCCTCCTCCTGCTCCTCCTGCCTTACGTCTCCTGCAGGTTGCCATGGTCACTCAGGTAGGGCTGCCACAGCCCAGCTGCCCCATCGCTGGTGGTGTGGGGGGTGAAGTGGTCAGCGTAGACCTCCAGCTCCAGGGAGGGCACCAGGCCATGGAACTGCTCGTGGATGCACAGGGCGCTGGAGAGCCCGATCACCCCGGCCCCGATGATGGCCACACGCATGGCTCCGGCTCCTGCAAGGGATGAAGGCTCCAAGGGCAGTGCTGGGGCTGCTGGACAAGCTGGGAACAGCACAGGGGAAAATCAGCTCCTGCAGAGCCTCAGCATCACTGCTGGAGCAGCAGGGAAGGGCTGAGGTCCTCATGGTGCATCTGTGTGTTTTCCTTGTAAAGCTTCTCAAGCTCTGACCAGGTGCTGGAATCATGGATGAGGGGTTGTGGTTCCTCACAGCGGCTGGGGAATGTCTCCACCCCTGGCTGTGCCAGCAGGAAAACTGCAGCTCAGCTGCCACTCCTCACCTGGCACAAGGAGCTGCAGGTGTGTCCGGCCGTGGGACAGGGTGGCACAGCCTCTGTGTCCCACTAGCATGGGCTGAGCAGCCAGGGAGGTGCTGGAGCACCCACCACAGCTCCATCTCCTGAGGAACACTCTGAACCCTCCATTCCCAGTGACCCAGCCCTGCTCTGAGCAGCTCACAATCCATCCCAGCCACTGGAGGCAAGAAGTGGGCACAGATAAAAAAGATGGGAAGCAGCAAGCGTTTTCCAGGGAGCAATGCCAGGTGTGATGAGTGCAAGGTTGGATCCTCACACCATTGTCACCCTCGGGGCTGCACATGAGAGTGGCTGTGCCACCACCCCAAACCCTTGTGGGAACAGCTGAGAGAATGGCTGTGAGTAAATTTTGCCTGCAGAAAGGGTCTGCAGCCCTTCTCCATCCTCTGGTTCCCAGCGCCTTCCTACCTTGGAAAAGCCCTGTGGTCACTGCCTGTGCAGGGAGGGGACGAAGACCACTTTGGGGAAGGGCTGGGGGTGCGGATCCTTGGCTGGTCCTGGGAGCAGGAATAAATTCCAGCTCACAGGTTTTTTTGGACAAGGTGAAGTCCAGCATCTCTGCTGCGGCAACAGCGGGACTGACATTTGCTGGGACGGAGGGATGAGTCATTGGAATGGCGCAGCAGGAGCTGCTTCCCATCTGCTGTGGTTTTATAACCCTCGGGAACCAGGGTCAGCTCCTCCACCAGGGACAGGGATTCACCCCAGCTGCCCCTGCAGCACCAGCTGAGGAGGATCTGCCAAAAAATAAAGGGAATACACATTTTCCATCAGTTTACCTGATGAGCGTGGGGTCCCCGGAGCAGTCACTGCCGTGTCCAAAGGCTTCAGAGTCAGAGTTGTTGTTACAGCCCAGCAGGGCAAGGTCTGAGGGTCCAGAGCAGCCGGGCCAAAGTCTGCTCTGGCTCTGGGGAGGTGGAGCTCCCACGTGATGCCACTGGCAGGCAGCCCCGGAGTCATGGAAAACAGGGTCACCGCCATCAATGGCAAAACGCCATCCCTGCCACTTGTCTCCATGGTGACCACTGGTGGACCAGGACACAGGGATGTGTTCAGTGGGCATGGGCTTGGAGGTCTTTGCCAACGGCAATGATTCTGTGACTTCCAGGCGTCTCCATTTGCAGAATCACTTACACTGGAAAAGACCACTGAGGTCAACTTTGACTAATCACCATCTTGTCAACTAGACCAGAGCACTAATGTCACGTCCAGCTGCTTCTTGAACACAAGATTCCTGCGGGATCTGGAAAAGTTGAGAGCTTCTGGCTCAGTTTTGAGTAGGGAAGCTGAGGGAATTGGGATTGTTCAGCATGGAAAAGAAGGGCCTTCAGAGAGACCTAATTGTGGCCTTCCAGTACCTGAAGGCAGCCTGATGGAAAAATGGAGAGTGACTATTTACAACCTGGAGTGACAGGACAAGGGGGAATGGCTTCACACTGCCAGAGAGCAGGCTTAGATTGGATATTGGAAAGAAATTCCTCCCTGTGAGGCTGGGGAGGCCCTGGAACAGAGCGTCTGGAGAAGCTGTGCTGTCCTTGGATCCCTGGAATTGTCCAAGGTTGGGTCGGCCGGGGTTTGGAGCACCCTGGGCTAGAGGTGGAAGGTGTCCCTGCCATGGAATGGGATATTGGGGTGGCACGGGGCGGGATTTGGGGGCGGGGTCAGCCGAGAAGCCACGCCCATAGAGGCAAACCACGCCCACCAGCACGAGCCCCGCCCGTTAGCCGAGTCCCGCCCCTTTCAGGCCCCGCCCTTTCCCTCGCAGGGCCCGCCCCCGGCCCCGCCCCTTCCCGGCGTGAAGGGGGAGGCGGCGGCGGCCCCGCAGCCGGAGCCATGGCGCTGGTCACCCTGCAGCGCTCGCCGACCCCCAGCGCTGCCTCCTCGGCCAGCACGAGCGAGGTGAGCGCTGACGGGAGGGGCAGGGACGGAGAGAGAAGGGGAGACTGAGCTCCGGGGGTGGTGGATGGGGAGCGGGGAGGGGCGGGGTGAGGCCCCGCTCAGGGACAGGCCCCTACAGCCCCTCCAGCACCCCGTAAGCCAAAGCTTCTGCTTCCATCACCTTCACAAAACAAGATCCCTCATGGTCCCGGCGTCACTCCTCTGACCTTCCATAGCTTTTCGCCTCGCGGCCCCTTGGCCCTCCACAGCCACTTGTCCCCTGTCTCCATCCCCTCGCAGTCCCCATGGCCTGACTTCCGACACCCCCCGGCACCAGCTCAGCCCCTCACAGTCTCCCCAGCCCCTGGTTTCATGCCCTTCGCTGGCGCTGGTCCCTCATGGCTCTCAGCCCTACAGCCCCCATAGCCACTGACCCCCAGCCTTCCTCCCATTACAGCGCCCATGGCCCTAAGCCCCACAAACCCCACACTCCTCAGCCCTTCACAGCCATCCCAGTCCCTTCTTCTCGTAGCCTCCAATGCTGCCCAGCCCTTTGATGCTGCCAGGCTGAGCCAGGCCTGGGTCTGTCCTGCCATCCCCCCGTTCCCCCCGGCTGTCCCCCATTCCAGCCCTCAGCTGGAAGGGACCTTGAGCTCCCTAAACCCCAGGCTGCTTCACCTCTCTCTTGCCAGGTAAATCTCTGGACAGAGTGCTGGGCCTGTCTTCATGGAGCAGCTGTGCTGGCCCTAGACCTTGTCCCTGCTTGGCATCCCAGAGCTGCCACCACCTCCTGGCCCAGGGATGCTGTGCTTTGCCCTGTGTTATCCCTCTGTCCCTGCCATGGCACCGCCTTTCCCCACATCTGCTGCAGCTCCTGCCGCTCAGGGAGTTCACACCAGCCCTTCCCCAAGGTGACCATTGTCATTTCTCCAGGAGCAGCTCCCATCCTGCCCCACCCCATATCTGTGCCACTCACTGTGGCACAGCCTCCACCGTGCTGCTGCCCTCTCCTTCCCCCAGCTCTGCTGCTCCAGGACCTGTCCCTGCACTTCTCCTGCCCCATGGTGCCATCCCTGTCCTGCTGGCCTGGCACACTGCATGTCCCAGCTCTGCTGCACACCCCCTCCACTCCTGTGCCCCAAAAATGCCCTCTCCTGCTTCTGCCTGGCCTTGGGCTTCTGCTTCCTCTCCCCTCCACCTCCCACGTGCCATCCAAACACAGCTGCACCTCCAGTTTCTCTTCCTTCTTGCCTTTTTCCCTCCCAACCCATCTCTTTTGTGACCCTCAAAGACAGGCCTGCTGTTTCTCTGCACATCCTCCCCGTGCATCCCTCTCCCCCCCACGCTTCTTTCCTTTGATGTTCACTGCCCTTGGCTTCGCTCTGTCCCCACTCCTGCCAGGTAAACAATCCTATTTGTCACCTGTCAGGTCCCTGTGACTCCCCCGATTAGCTGGTCTGAGGGGGGAGCAGGAGGGGGGAGCCACAAAGCTCCCAGGTTCTCCCTGGTCCCAGGAGGGTCCTTGGCTGCAGGGAACCAGTTTGGGCCACTCTGTGCCAATTGAGGAGCTTGGAGATGTGAGTTGTGCTTTTCAAAGGAATTTTCAGAAGGAATTTTGTGGGATCTGGTTTAGACAGAGTCTTAAACAAGACCTAGTGGGCACCCAATCTAGAGAGATGAAAATGAGCTGTAACCCTGGAGCAGGCAGTGGAATTAGACTGGATTTAACTGGTGCAGGTGGGAGAGGAATCAAAGCAGGCCTTGCCATGTACATCTGTTTTAGGCATTGCTTTGTGTCAGAGCTGCTGCTGGTGATGGTATTTTTTGTGGGGTGACCATACAATTCTCCTTTTTCCTCCCAAATTTGCTGCCAGGTGTTGTCCATGGCAGGGCACTTCTGCCACCAGCGCCCACAGCCCAGGTGGCTCAGGAAGACTTGAGTCCTGTTAGAATGATCTCTCCTGGCATGAAATACCATAAAATTATGATTTCCAGATTCAGCCTATTGTTTTTGCAAAGTTAATTTGAAGAAAAATCACATCAAAAAGTGCCAGCCTGCTCCGGTTCTTTTAGAACCTTTCTTGCAAGGAAAATCAGAGTTCATTGGGGCTTTTAGCTGAATAATTACTGGAAGATGTTTTAATGAGAAATGATGGCTACTCATCCTTGTTAATTGTGACTGTGCTGCTGTGGCCTCTCCTAACTCAGGAGCCCAAAGGAATTTATAAAATGGATGCTGCTATCTTGACATGGTGGGCCATAAATTCTTAGAAGAGAGTGGTTCACACTCCCTTGCAAACTTGCACTGCTTGTGCATCTCCCTTCCACACAGCTCCCACTCCCTGTGGTCCTTCAGAGTGGCCACGCTCAGTCCCCAGGGAGGGATGTGACAGTGGCTGGTGGGATGGGCAGTATCACCACAGTGTGTGGTGCACCCCAAACCCTGCCAGCTCCTAGGGGTGATCTGAGCAGGACAGAGCAGGAGGGCTCAGTGTGGCAGCCTTGCTTTGCTTTTCCTGCAGTTTTTAATAGAAAATACAGAGAAAGTCAGCTTTGGGAACAGCTCAGCTCCTGCAGGAGAGGAGCCCACAGCAGCTCCGAGCTCAGCCCTGCTGCTGAGCCCCAGCTGACGACATCCAAGAGTCATCATCCTCACAGTCACGTTTGTTTAAAAAGGAAAAAAGTTTTTCTGCCCTTTGTTGCTACGTGACAGCCCCAAACAAACAGGAGGGTGACCCTGCAAAGGTCCCAAACCTGCCCAACCTTCCCAGGGCTGGGGGATCTGCAGTGTCCCAGCAGGGCACTGGGACTTGGGGTGCTCTGGGGCCCTGCCTGCAACCCAGCTCTGCACTGTAAACAGACTAAAAATAGCCGTGGTATGCTCCTCACCCTCTGCTGGGTCAGTCGGGACAGCTTTGTGCATCTCCCTTCCTCCACATGGCCACAGTTCCAATATCCGGCCTCTGCTGTTGCATTTGCAGAATTTTTTTTCCCCCTGGCTTTACTTGGTTCTCACAGATTGTCAGCAGAGCGGCTCCTGTGCCCTCCAGCCTCCCAAGTCCTACCTTGAGAAGATGGGGAGCAATCCAGGTCCCCTCACCCCTCCAGAGCTCCAGTCTTGAACTGAAATGATACAATTTGCTTATTTTTAACTCGTACAAAACCACCTGGAAACAAGTAACTCTTAGGGGGACTCTTCTTTGATGTGGGTTCTGAGCAATGCTGTAGGAAATTCCAGCAGGGTGTTCCCCAAGTGTCAGCACTGCTGGAGCCTGATTCCTTCAAGGCTTGTGTCCCTCCAGCTTTGTCAGGATTGGGTGTGCTGTGAATGTGAAGGATTTCCTGTAAGGTCCCTCCTTTGTTTTTTGGGCCCAAATCTTCCCCCCAGCACAGCCCTGCCCTCCAAGGGGATGCTCCCAACCCTTTCTCCTCTGTACTCGTGTAGGACCAAAACAGAACTATCTTAGAGCCTGTTTTGGGGGTTTATTTGTCAGCTCTGGATGCAATTAGCCCAAACTCTGCTTTTCTTTAATTAGGAATTTTGTCTAGAAGTTACTAGGGAAGTGAAGGAGATGCTTGAAAGCACGACTCTGTGAAAATGCTTGGTTTTGGAAGCAGGCTGAGGTCACATTTCTTTTTTGAGAAGAATAAATAAAGTGTAATGTCACCTGAGCAGCCAGATTTGCTTCTGGGGGCTTTCCTCCGGTGCAAAAATGCTCATTTTAATCCATGCCTGCCACCAAAGCAGCGTGTCCCCAGGCAGGCAGAGGACATGCCTTGTCCTAGCCTGGGGACACGTGTGCCAGTACCCGGGTGGAGGTGGCCTCCTTGTCCTGCCGGTGTGAGCCCTGGAGCTGGGACAGTCCCGGGGAGCACTTTTGGCTGTGTCCTTGTGTTTGGGACGCCCCGAATCCCGGTTTTTTGTGCCCAGCCGCTGCCCTCACGTGTGTGCGCAGTGGGAGCGAGGTGTGCGCTCCGGTGACGTCGGGCTTGGCGCTCTTCAAAGCGCTCTGCGCTCCGGGACCAGCTTGCAGGATTAGGATCTAATAGCTTTAAAATCCCCGTGAGCCCCTTTGTCACCCGGCGTCGGGTGCTGGTGGCACACAGGACTAGGGAGTCTCTTTTATCCCTAGCCCCGGGAAGAAAAACCCCGCGGAAAAGAGCCCCTCACACCCTGATGGTGCAGGGATTTTATTTAAAGGTGTAATGTGGAAACAACCAACGTGTAACTCTCTTGGATCCTTTTCTCCCCTCAGGCAGAGGTCGGCAGTGATGAAGAGCGTAGACTAAATGTGAGGTAAGCCGAGCTTTTGGGCTCTAAACAACGTTTCCACTGTTGTTAATTGTCTGCCAAGCGCCCGAGTCCTGACCCCGAAGAGGTCCCGGAGCCTGTGCCTTGCCTGGAGGCAAGGTCTGGAGAGAGCTGAACCTGGGGATGCTCTCCCTCATCAGCTTTGAGATGAGCATTTAGTGAGCTGAAAGAATAAAAAAGTTTGTGATCCTTTTTTTTCCCTGGTGGGAAGACACTGGAAAACTACTGGTCAGCTCTGGTCACAGCACTTTGATGTTGTCACAGCATCCCTGTCTCTGCTGCTGCTCCCTGAGCCCGAGGCTCCACTTGGGAAGGCGGCACTGCTCCCAGGGTGGGGAGAGGAGAGCTCTGCTCATTCCTGGGCATTACCTACCAGGAATTTGCCTCCTTGGGGTGGTGCAGAGCCACTGTGTCCATGTGTGGGGAAGAAAGGGCTGAGCTGTCCTGCCAGAGAAGAGAGAGGCTCCTCTTGCTGACATTGTGCAGATCCAAAGTGGTGACACAAGCTCATGTGCCGGGGCCCTGGCTAATGGGCTCTGAGTAATGCTGTGGATGCTCACTCTAAGCCTGGCTCTTGCAGGCAGCTCTTACCCTCTAACCTGTAAACCACAGCCCAGGGGAGGAGTGTAAAGGCACAGCAGTGGTTCAGCACTCAGTGTCTTCTCCTTGTCCCTCCTTCCTGCCTTCATTTTCCTGGGTTCAGGAAAAGCAAAGCCACTCGTGCTGCTGCTGCTTGGACTGTGTTTGCCCTGCAAGTGAGGTCAGAGAGCAGAAAGCAGAAAGCTCCTGGACAGAGAAGGAAATTGTTGGACTTTTTTCTTTCTGTGCTCTGGGGTGGTGTCTCCTGGCTGCAGCCTGGAATTCCATGGCTGTCCTGTCTGCACACACATGGGTTGCAGACAGAAGTGCTGTGTGTCTGCTCTCCTGTGTGTGGCCATTTCATGGCTGGCTGTAATGCCATTTGAGAGCTGACTCTGTGAGGAATGGATTTTGTATTGATTAAATCAAAATTCAGGATTCCTTGTTCGGCTCCTTGTACAATACAAGGCCCTAACAGGAACCTGCTGAAGCCATGAACAGCCACAGAACTCTAAATTCTTTTTCCCTTTTCCTCATGTGGTACTAAACAGTAACATGTAACCAAGCAGGATGGCAGCCTCCTCTTTTGGATATACAGTTCTATGCTGAAATAGAAAATACAGCTTTATCTTCTTCAAATGTTCTCACTGTACAAATAAATCCTGGTGAGATCCTTGGATCTGTGGCCACCTTTGGTCTGTCTGGCCTCTTTGCAAGCTGGGCATGTGCATCCACCACTGACCAGAGCCACCAGGAGTGTAGATGCACTTAGACCAGGCTTAGAGGCTGATACTTTTCTCCTGGCTACTGAAAAATGCTGCAGCACTGACGCTGGACACAGAGATCCCATGAGCTTCCTCTGTCCTTCAGCCTCCCGGGGCTGCTCTTCCGTATACGATTGTCAGGATAAGAATCTGGTAATTAAATATCCAGACAGACCTCGAGAATCAGATGGCTCTCACGCACAGCCTCTGCTGTCCTCAGGGGGAAACACTGCCAAGAGCTGCAGGAAATGTGCAGACACAACACAGATGATAAATGGAGCTCCTGTTGGTGTGGTGGGTCGATCCTGTTCCCTTCCCAGTGGCTGCTGTCCCCTTCCCTGCTCCGGGTCAATCTGCTGAGAGTCTGCCCGGTGCCCAGGGGGTGGCAGAGTTGTTCAACTTCATTGTGCCGCTTCTCGTCTGAAAAATCCCTGCAGGATGGCCTGTGCTGGTGTTTGTGCCTCGTTCAGTCCTGGTCTAGCCTTGGTGACAGCTGGGCTTTGTCACACGTGCTCTGAGCATAGGAGTCAGCAGTCCAGGTCCTGGCTCTGCAGACCTTGGAGATCTAAGGGTGAAGGAAAAGGAAGAATTGTTGGAAGCATGTCCCCAACGTGCTGCCAGCTCAAGCTGTGTTTCATCAATACAGGATGGCTGTGCTAGTACACATTTATGACATAATGTATTCATCTGCCTGGTGAACAGATTATTTTTGTTCATTCCAAAACATTCCAGGATTTTCATTTGAGGTTGCATAGTTGGATCTGGTTCCATGAGCTATCTGATTGTTTTCTTGGAGGAACAGGTCTGTATCATGGTTTTGCACCCAGCCACGTCTTGCTGCTCTGGTCATCCTTCCTTATGGTTTCTGTCATTCCAAAATGCTTTTCTTTCTCCCTGGAACAGTTTCTGCCCCAGAACAGACCAATGGGACATGCCCTAGGTTCAGAGATATTGCTGCTATCTGCATTTTCTTAGACATTAATCTACTTTAAGTAATCTTTTTCTCTGTTACCAAGAATTTTGTGGACGGGTTGACAATGTAACATCCACACTGCTCCCAGCCAGGAGTCTGTGTTACTCCCTGAGGGTAAAGACTCAGAGCAGAAGGGAAAGTAAAAGATCTGAGAGCCCTGTAGGGCTCAGTGCAGCCAGAAGCTGCAGGTCTGAGCTGTGTTATCAGTGTCTGCTCAAACCTTCCCTCCTGGATAACCATCAGGGAAATGCTGTGGCTTGATCTCTTTTTTGCCCTAATGATGCAGCACACCCACAGCTCACTCAAATCTTTGTAAAACTGGTATCAGGGCTAGGCCAAGCCCATGGGAGGAAGTGTTAGCCTCGACTTAAGCACAGCCTAAGTTCTCTGAGATCGAGTTCCGTGCAAGCCTTGTGCGTGTGGTGCCTGTGGCCTTATCTCAGCCCCAGATCCTGCTGCTCCAGCTCTGAGCAAACTCTGGGGAGATGCTATCAAGGAGGGGGCAGAGCAGAGCCCAGCTCTTTCTCAGCTGCCTGCTCTGGCACAGGGCTGCATGTGCAGTTTTTCCTTTTTGGTGTGACCCAGTTGGGTCTCAGTCTTGGCCGTGTGCTGGCTCTGTCTCACCGAGGCAGAGGAGATGTTGTACAACCCAAATCGCTCTGTGAGTGTTGGCTGTTTCTCAGATGTGGTTGGCAAACACAGCAAGATAATCACTGGGTTTAATTGCAAATATAAATAGGTTTGTTTAGCTAGTCATTCTGTAATCTTTGCAATTATTGGCTTTCCAATCACAGCCTGAATGCAGGGCCGGGTGAATGTTTTCAGGCACCTTCTGCAGAGAGATAGAGGTTGAACCACTGTTGAATGGCCTGAAGTTGGTTATCTCCAGGCTCTGATCAAGCCTGAAGATGGTTATGGAAAGAATTGTTCTTGTTTGGCACCTCTAAACCAGATTTTAAGAGCTGGCAAGAGCAGCTGTGGGAGGTAGAGGTTTTCAGGGTTGGGCTTGTGTACATTTACAGATCAGTGATCAACAGGAGGAGTCGTTGGTGCAGACAAACTCTTAACAGAGCAACAGCAGGTCTAGGTTGGCTATCAGGGAAAATTCCTTCATGGAAAAAGTTGTCAGGCACTGGAACAGGCTTCCCAGGGCAGTGGTGGAGTCCTCATTCCTGGAGGAATTGAAAAGCTGCACAGATGTGGCACTTGGGGACATGGTTTAGTGGTGGCCTTGGCAGAGCTGCATGAACAGCAGGACTTGATCTTGGAAGTCTTTTCCAATCTAAATAATTCCACGATCATCCCTCTGGCACCATTGTATCTTATATCACATATATATATATTTTATACACTTAATGTGTATTATATTTTAGTGCACTAAAATTACCTTTTAACACCTTGATCCTTAATTTCTTTAGGGATTTAGGAGCATATTTTGCTGGAGCAGTAGTGAGTGAGCACCTTGTACCCACGGCCGTGTTCACGGTGCCGGGCAGGCACTCAGGGTGAGGGGAACTGCCTCGAGGATTTATTTGTGGGGACAGCAGCTCATTCCAGCTTTGACAGGTACTGCTGGCTGCAGATTGATTGTGTCCCGGGGAGCTGGTGGGAGACCTCGGGGCAGAAGTTGCTGACTTCATCAAGTGTTCAAAACAGGACGCTGAATCACATCCTGGCCGGCGGCAGCATCCTGCCTTAGCGTGCTCCGTACAATGGGGAGGCACCGGCCCAGCCCCCGGCCCTCGGGAGCTCTCAGCCCGGAGGTGTGGCTCTGGAAGCTCAGGAAGGTGTAATCAGACCTTTACATTTCGTGGTGGGTTGTGTGTGGATGTTCAAAGGCCGCAGAGCTGAGGAAACGTTACTTATTTAATACTTAGTTAAGATCTGGCCTTTCCAGGAAACCATTGCTGACTTGAAGTTGAGCAATGTGAGGAGTTTACTTGGATGTAGGTAGAGCAACAGCAGGAGAGCTGCCAATTTGAAGATGTGATGATCAGTCTCTTTTGGAATCGTATCTAAATATTTTTCTTTTTTTTTTTTTTTTCCTTCCATGAAACCTCAGCAGTTTGGCAGAACCCAAACCATGAGGCCCTGCTATCAGAGGTGCTGGCTGAGCACTGAGCACTTGTTCCTGTAAAAGGCCAGTGTGGTCACTGTTTATTTAGGTGTTAGAGCTGGGTCAGAACAATATTTTGGTTTCAAATACCTCTTGATTTTAAATATCTTAATCTTTGATAATTGTCTGCCAAGATCTGTGAGTCAGGGATTTCTCATACAAATCAGAGCTGTGCTCTGCCTGGCAAGTGCTCCTAAGATGTTTTTGGAATGGGGAATAGACAGAACACCTTCCTAGTCTTCTAATGAAGACTGTTGAGATTATTTCCTGAGAGCACTGAGTTTTTTCCAAAACATTTAAACATCCCTTTGCAGCTTTTAATTCCCTGATGCAGAATCACTTTACCACTGTACAAAAATAAGCCCAGGTTCAAACAGATTAGGGTGCACACCACATCCATCAGTTGTTTAGGTTTATCTGGGATCAGGACTCTCCTCTGCAGGACTTGTCTTCCCTCTCTGAAAATTTTAGTTTCTTGAAGAAATCCTTGCTGCAAGAAGTGCTGGTGAAGGAAACCTTCATATAAGGGACCAAGTCAGCCAGAAATGCAGGGAATGGGACAAAATGTCCCATTCAGATTTCCCAGAGAGCTGCCAGGTTCCTTGTTTGTTCTGTCTGCCATCCAAGTGGTCACATCCAACCGTATCCAGCACTTGCATCCCAGTGGAGACTGCTGCCCATGGTTTGGCATCTCCCTCCCAGCCCTGCAAAACATCCTGAACTCCAGCTGTCTGCTTCCCTCTGCAGCACCATCCTGCTTGGAAAAGATGGCTTTGCAGTGGAGGGTGAAAAGAAGGATGATCCTGAGGTTTTCATCACCACTTTTCCATTGTGAGTGAGCTTTGCCCCTGGCTGGCACTCTCCTGATTTTGGGAATGCTGCCTGTGTACCCTCAGGGGCTGGGTGCAGTCTCACTAAACACTCGAGGTGTCAGGGCTGAGCCAGAACTTTTCTCACTCTGCTCTTACCCCGCGTGATCTGCCTGGATTTATTTTATTTTGTTTTTCCACGTTACCAATGTGTCAAGTACTGCCTGGTCTCCGCTGCCTTTTTTGGAGCCGTTCTGAAACCCGGCAGCTCAGCTGGTTTTTGGGTTGCTGTGCCACCAAGATTCCCAGCCATGCTTCCGATGCCATTGTCTGTGTCCTGGCTGACCTTCTCTAACACCTCTTGGAAGCTGCTCCCTTAATCCTTCAAGCTGTTATTCACCTTCCTTTTCTTTTCCACTGGCGCCGTTGGAGAGTTTCCACTCGTTTCTCTGGGAGACACTGCTGAGTGGGTGAAGTGGGGTGACTTAATAAAATAGTTGCAAGGATTAAAACAATGGGCTGACAGGAGGAATGCAGGAGGATGGGCCCGTGTGCTGACAGCTCGGCTGGGGAGGAGGGACAGGAGCAGGATCAGGGCAGGACAGGCTGGGAGCACGGGCAGGGGCTCTGCCTCTGGTGTGCCCTCCACGGTGGGCATCATCCCACCCCTCCTTCAGCTTGGACACTGCTCTGGGACAACTCCAGGGCTTGTGGCCTGGCTCCCCCCTTACCTGTGGTCATGGAACAGCATTGGCAGGGACATGGCAACATCCAGAACTTGTAGAAAAACACAGGGAGCCAGTGTTTGGGGAATAGCTGGCTTCTCTCAGACCACCCGGGAAATCCATGTGGTTGTTGATGCTGGGATCTCGGTATGTGCCAGCTGCTGCTTTCCCAAGCCTTGTGCTCCAAGTCCATGAGTCCAGGTGAGCGTGAGCTGCTGTGTGGAGCAGCTCTGCTCAGCCCCCACGGCAGGGGAGTGGCCCTGGGATTGGCACAGCGGGCTGGGGACAGTCCAGGGCATGCACTGGGGACACCAGTGCTGCGGGGCTCCGTGGGGTTAATACTCCTTTTCCTAGCAGCTCGTGCAGGCTGAGCTTTGGAGAGGATCTGGCCTGGCCCCCTGAGACAGTGACTGTCACCAGAATGACATCGAGTTTCAGTGGGAATCTCAGAAATGCTCCTCAGATTCAGACTGAGTTCCAAGCCCATGGCGTAGCTGGGTGATGCCAGGATCAGCCTCGTGCCTTTTTGAACTCTGCAATTAATGGGATGAGCAGAAAGGATTTCTTTTTCCTTGTGAAACAATCATTTATTTTATTTGGCTTTTCACCATCTGAGTACTAGGGATTCCTAGAATTTTCTCGTTCCTGGCTGTTTGGGAGCAGTTCTGTCAATTTACTTTGCACAAGTCTGCTGGAATGGGGAATGATCCTGCTAATTTGTTTGTTTCCCTCTTCCTGCCCTTTCTCTTGGAGGGTTTATCCCAGATGTTCCTGGGTTGTCTGCAGGCACAGCCTGGATCCTGGGGTTGCCCCCAGGGTGGGATACTCAGGGCTGAGCTGGTTTGGCTCTGTGCAGATCCCACTGCTCCAGCCCAGTGCATCCCAGGAGTGGCTGGAGGGACATCATCAGCAGTCTATTTCTGTTGGGAAATTGGCTTTTGTGGGCTTCATGATTGATTTCATTTTTCTCTTTTTGCCCTTTGTGCCAGAGGAGCGTTTGTGTTGAATGGCCTGCAGTGTCTGCAGCCCTCTCAGCATTCCTGCTGGGATGTGGCCCACGATCCCCACGCCTCCAAGCCCAACAATGCACACTCACACTCCCCTTGGTCCCTGCTCTGCTGAGAACAGCAAAGCCTGACGAGTTTTTCTGTCTCTCCAAAATCTCACCTCCTTCAAAACAGATGGGAGAAATGTTTGCTCCTGCAGGGAGGCTTTACAAACCCCCCTCAGCAGCTGGAGCTGCTGCCTGGCCCCTTCCCAGCACAAAGATGCCCTGGCTGTGTCTGAGGAAGGGGAGATGTTCGCCTTGTGAACATGCAGCCCACGTTTTGCTTTTCTTCTGGGGGTGACTTGTCTTCGGCTCAGGAGGCCTGGGAATGGTGACTTAGGGTGGGGAAGTCATGGGTATGGACAAGCTTTCCTGCCTTGCATTTCTGGTAGTAAAAACACCTCAGTCCAAGTGATCCTGAGCAGATCTCTCTGACCTTGCCAGCTGTTTTGGGCTCCTGCAGTCTTGACCACAGGTCAGTTTGTGAGCATGTCCCAAATCCTACACGTGTGCAATTGCACTTTGTGTTAAACCATCGTTGCATGTTGGAACTGGGCCTTTCCAGGTGCTGCTCTGTGGGGAGCACACTGCTCTGATGGCAGCCCTGCTCTTTGTGGGGCTGAGCTGGGATGGCTGTGGTGACATTCCCACCTGTGTTTGTCCAGGTGAGTCCCTTTAATCTGAGTGTGGCACAGAGCAAAGGCCACTTGGACACACTTCATTAAGAGAAGGAGAAGGCACTTCCTGCTGCTGCTGGAGTCCCTGGGGCTGTTCCTGGGGCTGTGCAGTGCCATGGGAAGGAGCAGCTTTGAAGTCTCTTTTTCCCTGGTGCTGTTTTGTGTTGCTCAGGCCCCTCTCGTGGTCAGGAAGTGTTATCAGATGTGCCTCTATCAGCCCAAAGCAAGCAGTGCCTCCGCCTTAACCGTCAGCTTTTTTTTTGGGGAGCAGGAGCCACACAGCTGCTCTCTACTCTTCCTGTTTCTCTCCTTGTATCTTCTTTTCTGTTTGATGTGCTCCTTCCCAGCTTGGGTTGTGTTGCTGTTGTGTGGCTGTGAGACAATGCCAGTCCCCTCTGCTCCCTGCAGCAATGTCCTGCCTAAAATCTGGAATATTGAGGGTCTGGCTGGGCTATGGGAACATCCAGCAGGGCTGACTCAAGCCCTCTCCAGGGCTGTTCTGTGTTCTTTCTCAGTTGCCTTGAGGTGGCCAAGCTTGTTCCAGACCAAGCAGCAAAGGGGGAAAAAATCAGTTCTCTTCCTCCTTATCAACAGGGCTGTAGAAGAGGGAAGTGTGTTCCATTCTGTGCTGCTCGGGAGGCCTGTTTTCCCTTACCTTATCAGTGTGGAAATGTTTTGAGTAGAAGATGCCATGAAACTCAAGGAACTGGGAGGCATTACCACATTTGCCTTTGTAAAATCATGACCAATTTTTAGAGAAGCAAATACTCTTTTTCTTATGGGGATTTGGGTTTTTTTCTTCCTTAAACACAGACCAGGGGTGGCAGGAAGCAGCAGGAAGCTGCTCATTCACCTCAGGCTTCCCAGGAAAAGTGGTTTTCTCTCTCCTGAGTCTGTCTGTGAATCTGTATTTTGAGAGATGAGTTCTGTAGCTATAAGATGAGTTAATAGAGTGTTTTCTTATGTCCTGCAAGATGATTGTGTGAGATTCCCCATTAAAACAGGGAACTCAAGCACCCGAGGCATGCAAGGATTCCTCCTGGGACACCCTACAGCTGGAGCCACGATAGCAAAGCAAACTGCTTGGGGAAAACTGTTGTGGGATTGGCATCTGGCTGTCCAGGAGCATGAGCAGCTCTGTCTCTTTTCCCAAAATCCAGTGTTTTTAAGGGATTGCTTACTGGCATTCCCGGCCCCGGGGGGTGGCAGTTTGTACCGCCGAGAAGGCGCTGCCTATTGTGTTCTTCAACGACTCGAAATGGGGTTGATGTGTGTTGCAGCCACGCTCCTCTGGAGCTTTCCCAAAGGGGAAGAAATATTTCCTTTTCAAGTTGAGCAGCACGGAGCCAATGGATGGAGCAACAGCCTCTGGAGCCGGCTCTCAGCAGGGCTGTGGCCATGGGCACCCTCTCCTTGCCAGCCTCTGGGGACAGGAGGGACTGTCACTGTCTGTACCCTCCTCCTGACACTCCTGGCATTTCCCAGATGCTGGAAGTGTTGGTTTTTCCCTCTCTTAGGGTGATAGTTTCCTGTATTTGGTAAGCTGAGGTCAAGGAGTGGGAGGAGAACTGATCTGCAGCTGTACTAGAGCATCAGGGTCCTGGGGCTGTGACAAAACTCGTGGGCTCTGTGTTTATTTGAGAGCCTGAAGTGACTCCTTGTAGAGAAGTTGTGCTGGTCAGGATTCCTGGAAGGGCATCCAGGGATTGGGTGGTTTCTGTGGTGTGTGCCAGTCAAACTGAGTGAAAACTGGCTGAGAGCTGCACAGAGAGCTCCTTCTCCCCCTGGTCAGGCTGCTGGGACCAGCGTGGCCTTGTGGTGTGTGCCTGCAGAAAGAATTGGGGTTTGTAAGGAACAAATCTTCAGGGAAGTCGCTGCCAGCCAGCCCCTAACACACAAACACCGAGCACCTTGTCCAGCAGGAGCTCAGCAACTCGGGAATGGCTCTGCAAATCCAACAGGGGAACTGTACAGTGAGGGAAGGACCATTTTAATTTCCTGTATCTATATTAAAGCATTGCTTTAACTGTAAAGGAATGAACAGGCATCAGTCCATAGGATGCTTTTCCTCTAGTCCTGTCCTCCCAGGGAATGCGGACTCCTCGCAGCCAGGGGCTGTGTGGGTGCTGATAGGAGGGGGGAAGCAAACAAACAAACAAGTCTGGAGGAGGGAAACGATTAGCCGAGCCTCAGCTGGTTGTTTCCCCTCTTGAATGGCTCTCTTTCATCAGGATGTGTTGGGACAAGTGCTTTTTCAAGCCAGGATATCAGTGGAAGACACAGTGTTCCCTAAAAGCCATCCAGTTCCCGGGGAGCAGCAGCAGCCGCGATTCCTCTGCTCCGCACAGAAAATACGCTTGACCTTTTTTCTTTGCCTTCTGGTGTTTTTTATGGGTTTAGAAGCAAAAGGATGTGAGTTTTCCAGCTGGTTATGAATCTTTTCGAATTCCCTGACTTCTGTCTGACGCTGGGGCCACCGCGATGCTGCCGCTGTGCAAAGAAAACCAGCCCGAATTAGTATGTATGAGCCACGGGGTTGTGCTTTGGGACATCTGTCACCCCTGCCGAGGGACAGAGCCTGGGGACCTTCCTTATTGCCAGGATTTGGGTGTTCTTTAGGAGAGATTAAAAAAAACCCCAACAACCTTGAAGTGTTAGTTGTTTACTGCAATTGCAGGATTTAAAAGGGAGTTGTGCCTTGTCGCTGAGCTGTGTCCAGAGCAGTTGTGTGAAGTGGCGGAGAGCAGAGAGTTCCCAGAGCGGAGATAAGACCTGAGGTTGGGTAGTTTTGTTACAATGTGGTGTAAACTATGAGCACTGAGGTGTTTGGGTGTGTTCTCTATGTCCAGCACCGTGCTGGGCACATGGAAACCCGAGCTGGTGGGGAGATGGGGAATGCTGGGAGGGTTTGTGCAGGGTGGGAACGGGGATTTCAGTGGAAATGGAAACCTTGCTCTCAGCAGGCTCCTGCCTTTGTTTTCCGGTTCATTTCCACGCACATGGAAACACGGGAACAAAAATTTTGCCGTGTGAGTTGTCCTTTTCCTGGACCACTTGCTGCTCCAGCGGCACAACTTTCCCTTTTGCCTGCAACTGGGAATATTCTGCTTTATTGTCACAGATTTCCTGACTGCAGGAGAGCAGAACATCTGTCAAGATGTATTACCAGAGCAGGAGATCCTGATAACTTTAGGAAGGAGCTCTGTTTTTTCCAAGGTTTTTCCTCCTGTAGAAATCCTAGTCAGTACTTAAAGATCAAAGATCCTTTGGGGTAAAACACTGGAGTAAAATATCCTATTTCAGGGTATTTTTTTTTCTTTCCCAAAGAAATTTCCCCCAAATTCTCAGGATGGGAATGCTGTGAATTATCTCCTTGTGCACGATCTAAGCATTCGCTGCCTCTTGCAAGTGCTGAATATCCCGTACATTGTGTGGGGGTCGCTGCCTTTGTGTCACTTCTGGCCTTTTTTAACGCTTTCCTGTGAGGTCTGGGGTGAGAAGGAAATAAAGCTCTTCCTGGCTGGCTGCTGGAAGGAGCCGCATTCCCGTTTGCAGCCGTGGGTGCTGTTATCCCGAGCCAGGCTGAGCTTGGATCCTGCTCAGACACAGCCAGTGAGGTGAGAGGGGAGTGCTGGAATCCTGTGGGAATGGAAGTGGGGAATTGTTGGAATTGGAGTGTGCTTCTCCTGCTGTGTTTTATTGATCTTGTGGAGCCTGGAATTCAGGCAAAAATTTTAGTTCGCTTTTTAAAAGCAACTGAAATCTCGAATTTAAACCTGATCTAGGTTTTTCTTGAATTCTTGAAATTCAGTTGGAAGTGGAGGAAGCTTTGCTTGGGAACTTGGGCTGTATTCTTAAGAGATTAGAAAATCTGAAATGATGTGAATTTCCTGTCTGTCCTCACAAAAAATGCTGAGGTAGAACAGAGCATTGGGAGCATTAACGCTCACTCTTGCCCCAAGGCAAAGACCATGGATAAAATATGGAATAGATGAGTGCTGGGAGTAGTAACTCCAGTGGGATCATTTGCAGGAGCATAAGTAACTCCTGTGTAGCACAGTCTCATAATGGAGCATTTCTGTTTAGTAGATACAGACAGTAATTAATGGTGATCTATGGCTGTGAGCGTGGGGCAGTGGAAAATTGGGCTTTGGAACAGCAAATGGCTCTTGGGCAGTGGAGGAAACACATCCCAAGCAATTCCTGAGCAGCTCAAAGGTACCTCAGGAGACAGGGATTTCCAGCCAAGTGGGAAATGCAACTTCACTGCTTCTGGCCAAAGCTGCTTCTGAACAATTTCTGAGATTCTCGTGTGTGTGCCAGTGCTGTTCTGCCTTCTCCTCCCTTCTGTTCCAGCCCTGGGTGTCATTTCCCTCTGGAAATGTCACTGTGTTTGCCCAGACTCTGTAGCCCAGGATGCTGATCCAGCCACAGCAGGGCCAAACCTCTGCTCTGGTGCCAGTTGTTTTTCCCTGAGGGTGCAGAGCTGTGTCCTTTCCCTTGGGATGTGCAGGTTCAATCTCCCTTCCTCTTTAAATCTACACAGTTGCAGGTTCTTGTTTTTGCATTCCAAAGAAATGTCAAGAACTGCAATCAGCAGGAAGTGATGGGCTCAGAACCTGCTCTCCAGTCCATTGCAGGTCTCAGCCTGTAAAAAGTCCAACCCTTTGCTTCTTTTAAGTTGCAGAATTCCATAATCAAGTGATAAAGTCATTTCCAGCCCATGACAGCTCAGGCAAGTATCTCCTGCAGGGGCCAAGTACTAAAATAGTGGTGGAAAATGACAGATGAATAATCCATGAATAATCCCAGAGTCATGCTGTGCAAGTGGCTGTGGCAAAATCCTACTCTTTTAGTGAGGAAAGCCCTTCCTTTCCCAGATGTGCACATTTTACTGCTCTTTCCTTTCAGCTGTCTCCTGTTTTGGTTTTTGTTTTTCCCCAGCCTCAGCGAGAGCTTTTTCATGGTGAAAGGTGCAGCCCTTTTCTTACAGCAAGGAAACAGCTCCCAGGGCCAGCGAAGCCTCCAGCATCCCCACAAACATGCAGGTAATGGATGCACTCCCCTCTGGAGATCCCTTTTCCCTCTTATCCCAAGGGACAGGCTGATGGCACAGATGGGTGACTCTCCAGGTTGTTCTGGTGAGCCTTTAACAACGTGCTGAGCAAACCCAGGCTTTCAGCCCACGTTCAAATTACTGAGTTTTTTCTATTGAGATCATTGAGTTTTGGTTTAAACTTTTATCATTCTCTTGTGACTGGAGTAGAAACTTATTCCCTGTGAAATCATGGCATTTTGCATGGCTGTCTTTAGACAGGGAAGCCTGTGCAGCCAGAAGGGCTGTGTGGAATATCTCTCCTTGTTTTCCCCAGCCACAGAGGAGGAAATGTCACTTGTGCTTCAGTGAGTTAATCTTTGCCTCCCCTTTGGCCCGTGGGGAGGCAAAGTGGCAGGGCTGAGTCACAGAGCTCAGCACCCCTTGGGCACTTGTGGATGTCCTGGCCATTTCTCCAGGGGCTCTCCCAGCCTCCAGAAATCTGAAGCTTGGGATTTTTTGCTTTGAAACTTCCTGTTGCTGATCAGAGTAAGGGATGTTTGATCAGATTTGGGTATCTGGCTAGATGGGCATTTGTTAGCTCTTCATATCCTAGTTTCAGGAAAACCCCCTTTCCTGTCAGCTCACCCCAGTTGGAGTTTATCATGGTTTAAGAACAGACTGTCCTGCTGCCCCCAGTCCCTTCCAGTTGCCAACTGGTGGGAAGAAATAGCAGGGAGTGGTGTGGTGAGTGTACATACAGATTTGGATGCAGATAAGGACATCCAGGGAAGTTGATTCTGCTTCCCCAGTGTTTGGGCATAGGTGGGTTCTGGGCAAGAAGAACTGGGATTTGGGGGCATTTTGAGAGCAGGAGCCTGTGGGAAAGGCACAGTGTGGTACTGTGTGGTGCTGCTCAGCAAACACTCCAGCACAAAGGGGGTGTTTGAGTGCCAAGCTTGGCTTTGGGTTTCTTTAACTGTCAGCAATTCCACATACCCAGCAAACAGCCTACGGAAGGAATTTTATCTCCCATGGAAAGTTATGAGTGCATTACTGAGTTATTAGATGGGAACTTGAGTTTGTTTTCCTGTAGATTCCTTGTTCCTTTCGTCTGCTCTCCCCAAACAGAAATGTACCCACAGGCCTAGAGCTGAAGGGTCTTAGTGCATGAGCAGAATTTGGAGATAGAAGGGCTCCATCATCCAAACCAGGTCATTCCTGCAGCACCCTCTGTGGGGCTGATCCCACCATACTGGGGGTGATTCACAGCTCAAAGTTGTTCTTTTCTCCTTTGTTCCTGTTTTTTTCATCAGTTTTTCCTCTTCTTCCTTATCTGTTCTAGTGGCCAAACCTTTTTGTCCTCTCTAGGGTGCTGTGACAGGAAAAAAATCCTCACTTGTGCCAGGCACAGGTGGTTTCAGTTGACTTCCAAATACTGGAAGGCTGAGTTCTCACCCATCCAGGGAATGCCCATCCAAGAATCTCATTGCTCTTAGTGCTCTCTGGGACAGCAAAATTAATTGACCTCCCTTAATTAGTATTTTTGACTTAGAAACATCCAGTTTCTTTAAAGGTCCAGACTCTGCTGATTCCTAGTGCAGCAAGAGCTCCTTTCTGATGATTGCTCTGCTTTCTGTACAGGTGACTTGCCCCAGCACCTCCAGGTGATGATCAACCTCCTGCGCTGTGAGGACAGGATCAAACTGGTAAGGACAGGTGCATTTTCCTGCTCTCTTTTCTCTTGAAAGTGTTTTGCAACAGACCTGTAGAGGAGCAGGAAAAGTATTGGCAAATCCTAGATTTCAGAGCTGCCTTAACTCTGTGCTGGTTTCCAGCCCTACCCCATTTTCCTGACCACTCCTCTTGCCCTGGTCCTTTTGCCCAGGTGTGAGTTGGTTCAGGGAACTGCTCTGCCTGAAATGTGTTGTTTTGTTAGATTTAATTTTCCATCCAGCTGACAAACACTAATCCAGGAGGAGAGACAGGACCTTGCTGATTCTCTTGGACACTTTTAAGTCAGCCTTGAAATTGCATCAGCTGGGCTGGGCTTTCTTTTGAAGAAATCTGCAGATAAAAATCTGCTGTAGAAGTCACTTCTCTGCAGAGAAGTCAGTGTCAGTTGTGCCTCCTGCAGGACTGAGCTACTTCAGTGAAGGTTTGGGAGTGGGAGAATCCTCTGAGCCTGCCTGTTTTCAGCACAGTACTGACCAATGTTTTTACACTTCCTGCTTGAAACTTCAGAGCAAACCTTTGGGTTACAATTTGTAGCGTTTCCCCAAACTGGAGGGGGTAATCTCAGCTAATCTTCCCCTCACCAAAATGGCAACAAGCCTCGCTGTATCTTCCACACTGCACTAAATAAATCTTTTGGGCACAATGAGAGCTTTCAAAGGCTGGTGCAGCAGTGGCAGCACTAGTGAGGCAGAGGTGGTTTGCAGGCCGTGCGTTTGGAGAGCGTGTGGAGCGACCGCGTGCGCTACATGGTGGTGGTGTACAGCAACGGGCGGCAGGACACCGAGGAGAACATCCTGCTGGGAGTGGACTTCTCCAGCAAGGAGAGGTAGGTCTGAGCTCACAGCCAGGCAGGATGGGCTCTCTGGCAACACCAAACTGTCCCTGAGCAGTTGGGTTACCTGCACCTGCAGATTCCAGCAAGAGGAAGGACACGGGGCTGAGTTTTCTGACATTTTTATTCAAGAACGTTTTCAGTCTCCGTGGAATCAAAGGCTGTGGCATCCACCTCACCAGTGGGAGTTTGCTGCCTGCTCCCCGCAAAATGCTCTTGCAGACACATTTGCAAAACTGGAACTCATTCTCTCCCCCAGACTCCAGTGTGTTGATGGAATGATGCAATGGAGCTGCTTTTGGGGAGTAGCTTTGTTGCCAAATAACGTCAAAAAACAATACTGCAGAAGTAGCTCCAAAACCAACAAACAACTGTGTCAGCAACGAGCTGTTCCTTTTGTCTGCCTGATAAGAGCACACAGTATTTGGAAAAGCAAGTGAAATATTTTGTTATCGCAGCCCCTCTGAGATTATTCCAGTTCTGGTGAGTAAACCAAGGCAGAAAAGCTCTTGGCTCAGGGAGAAGGGGCTGCTTTGGCAGAGCTGGAGTCAGAGGCTGGAGCTGCCGTGCTGTTGTGTGTGTTCTCCCAGGATTTAACAAGCTGCCCTGTCCTTGTGGTGCAGCCTCTGTGAGTTTTGTTTAACTCTGGAAAACCTTAATGGTGGTTTCCCCTGGAAAGTGGGAAGGGGAAGCTTTGCACAGCAGAGGGATCTGTAGGGAAGATCCCAGCCGTGCCTTCCTGGTCACATTATTGTCATTGGCTTTGATGCTGCCTCTGTTCTGCTCTGAAATTCCCATGTGGCATTCCCTTGGTGTGCCACAGCAGGAGAAGTTTGCCATGTCACCTCCACTCTGAAAAAAAACTTGCATTAATTGGCTCCTGGTGATTATTGATGTGAGGCAAGAGGAAGGATGGATTTCTGTTGCTGTCTGCATCCCAATTTCCTTTAAAACCTGAATATCTCAGTAGCTTAATTATTTATGGCTGGAAGTTCCTGGCCTTCATTATAGCAGGGTTTTCTTGCCAGATTGCCTGTCTGAACTGAAAGTGTTCTTTTGGGTCAGATAAACCCCTAAAATCCATTTTCATCTGTTCTACCTGTCAGGGTGATCCCATGGAGCAATCACCATGAGTTATCACCTTTTCAGACCTTCAGACTCCGGCTTCCAGTTTTACTTGATGGCCTAAAATATTACAAGGGATTACTAGAGCAAGGCTTGAGGATTTTAAAAATTAAAGAGTATTAATAATTTAGGCTATTGGCATGACCACATCGTGGCCTATATTTAACTTCCTGTCTCTCCATCTCTCTTCCAGTAAAAGCTGCACTATAGGAATGGTTCTTCGCCTGTGGAGTGATACTAAAATCCATCTGGATGGGGATGGGTAAGAAACCACATTAAAAGGATAAATGTGAATGTCCTTCCCAACCTGGGGGCTGCTCTGGGAGAGATTCTCCATCACCTTGCAAATGAAGTGCCCATTTTGGATTCATGGCTGCAGAGTCCTCTTATTCAAACAGTGAGTTCTTGTCTTGCTCCCGTGATTCAGGGAATGCTCTGAAACCCCCCTGAGGACTGGAGCTCCCATTCCTGGCAGCCTCTTGCCATTCTTACTTGGGAGGTTGGAAAATCAGAGAGAAATTCTCATCCTGATTCTTCTGGCCTATGAGTGCCCCAGTGCAGTAACAGTTTGTAAAGAGCAGGTTGGGTGCAGAGAAAAGCAGGTTTTGACTCGATTTTCTCTCTCTCCATCAGTGGCTTCAGCGTGAGCACTGCAGGGAGGATGCACATCTTCAAACCTGTGTCAGTGCAAGCCATGTGGTACGTGAGAGGCTGGGCTCAGCGACTCTTTCTTTCTGTCAGTACACTTTCAAAAAGATCAGCTGCATTTTAGCCTTCTCCACGATGGGTTTTTGGTGAGCTGCAGCAGAGATCTACTTCTCTGTGTCAGCAGAGGGGCTGGGGAATCCTGGTCCCAAACCAGGATCTGCTGCTTCAGTTCAGAGCAGCTCAGTGTCCTTCAGCGTGGGGGAGGTGGCACCAGGGAAATGAAGAAATATGAAAGATGAGCTTGAATTCCTGGAGCTGCAAACCAAGAATTTCCTCTCTCTGCATGTTTCTCTCAGTGGCTGACAGAGGAGGTTCAGGGCCCATTGCCAGCCTGTGGCATTCCCTGTGTCCTGCCCCATTCCTGGGGTTCCTGCAGCCCCAGGTGCCCATTCACCTTCCAGCTCCTGCCACCCCTCCCCTGTGCAGGCATTCCAAACCCTTGAGCCAGCAAATTCCTCCCTGAAGAGGCTGCTCCACATGGAACTGCATCTCCCTCTGCCCCTTGGAGCCTGGAGAGATCCCTGTTCCTGCAGCATCTCCTAGGGAAGAGATACAGATGTGGAGAAGGATGTTGTGCTAGGGGTGGTTTGGTACAGAAACAAATGAAACTCCTGTTCCTGTCAGTTTTGAATTTGGCCCCTCTTGTTGCCAGCCTTGGATGTGGTTGATGTGTTCAGTGCAACAACTTCAGAGTAGAGCCTTAAAGAAAGGAAAATTTGAGGAGGGAAGGAAGGAAAAAGTAATGTTAGGATTTGCAAAAACAAATGACCCAATCTGGGCCTTGTCCCTGGAGCCTGTCAGGGGCCAGGAATGCTGGTAAATATGCATCAGGCTCCTTGCTGGAGGTGGTTGGAAAATTGTCCCTGTTCTTTATCTTCCTTTGGCTGTACAAGTTGATTAATGATTACATCTCAGAGCAACTTGTGCCTCCTTCTTCCCTATTAATTAGGAGAAGATCTCAGCCCCTGCCTCAGCCCTGCTGTGAGAAGCCCCCAAGGTGCAGTTTGTGCCTCTTTGAGTTCTGACACCATAAATTTCCTGCTTTCAAAGAGCAAACTGCAACAACTAATGCTGAAAATCACTTTTCCTCCGTGAAATTCTCTCAGCTCCTGCTTTGTCTGCTCACAGTTGCCCAAATCTCTTCTCCCATCCTGCAGGTCTGCTTTACAGATCCTCCACAAAGCCTGTGAAGTTGCCAGGAGGTACAACTACTTCCCAGGGGGGGTGGCCTTGGTGTGGGCCACCTACTACGAGAGCTGCATCAGCTCAGACCAGAGCTGCATCAATGAGTGGAACGCGATGCAGGACCTGGAGTCCACCCGCCCTGACTCCCCAGCCCTCTTTGTTGACAAGTCAGTGCAACGTTTTATTTGGCTTGTGAAGGAAATCTCCCCTTCTCCCTGTTCTTCCTGGCCTGGTTCATTTCTGGGGTTGCAAAAGCAACAAAAGAGAATTTGTGTGAAATAGTCAGACTCGAAACTTCAGTTTGTGATATAGTGTATGAGCACCAACAGGCTGCTTTTGTTTTTTTTTCACATCCATTATTCTCATAAAAATTCCCTTTAACACAAGCCTTTCCCCTCACTCCTCAGTGCTGTGCATGTGCTGCCAGCCTGGAATCATCCTCTCCTCTCCCTGTTCCTTCCCAGGCCAACAGAAAGGGAGCGAACCGAGCGCCTCATTAAAGCCAAGCTCCGGAGCATCATGACCAGCAAAGACCTGGAAAATGTGACTTCCAAGGAGGTAAATATAAAAAATTCTCACTCCTACTCTTCCTGCCAGACTGCCTCTCTAGAGACTGGTGAGCAGGCACCGTATGCCTGGGTGTCCCTGGCTTTGGAATGTGCATATCAGCCGTTCTGGAAAGGCTCTGCTCTGGCTTTGCTGTACCTCCCTCCTGAGAAATCAGGATAATCCCTGCATCAGAACTGTCTTTCAGGACCTCAGTAACAACTAGGTGACTTTCAAGTTAAAATTTAAGGTTTTATTTCCTTTTATTTTTTTTTCCTGGGCAAATGTCAGAGGACCTTGCAGACAGCATTTTGCTGGTGACTTTATGGATGGAAAATCCCAAATCAAGGCTAGAGCTCGTTTGGATCCATCCCCCAGGCTGGTGTGATCCATCCACCCACAGTGCAGACGTGACCAGAGTGGGGATGGTTCTTTTTAGGGTGGGTGTTTGGTTTTTGAGGGAGGTTATTAACATGCAAGTGGTAGGAGGAAGCTGAGAACGTGTCTGTCTGTGGATGTGTTCCTCACTCCTGCTGCAGACAAGCTCTTGCTTTTTATCTCTCAAATTATTATTTTTAAGGAGCAGGTATCCCAAAATATTTTTTTTCTTCTCAGATGTTGTATCTGAAGTTTTATTTACAACTTCTTAGTTTGAGGATTTAGAATACCAGGATGCCAGGGCAAGGCACAGTGGTTTTAACTGCCAGAGGGCAGGGATAGATGGGATATTGGGAAGGAATCTTTCCTGGTGAGGGGCTGGGATGGAATTCCCAGAGAAGCTGGAATCCCTGGAAGTGTCTGAGGCCAAGTTGGACGAGGCTTGGAACAACCTGGGACAATGGAAGGTGTGGAATGAAATGAGCTTTAAGGTTCCTTCCCACATAAACCATTCTGGGATCATTGGAGAGATGCCACATACTGAAATTCCTGGTCTCCCAGGAAGGCTGAGTCCCTGTTGCTGTTTTTAATGAAAAAGTGAAAAGTGTTCTGCAGGGAAGTGCTCACAAATGTTTCTGTTGGACACTAAAATTCCAGTGCCATGCTTTGTGTTTGCTCTGCAGATCCGAAACGAGCTGGAGAAACACATGAACTGCAACTTGAAGGAATTCAAGGAATTTATAGACAATGAAATGCTGCTGATCCTGGGTCAGATGGACAAACCATCCCTGATTTTTGATCATTTGTACCTGGTGAGTGTCAGGAGCTCCAGGAGAGCTCTGCCGTGCTGTGTCCAATCCTTTGCCACTAGATGGTACTCCAGGCAAACCAGGCTCTGCCTCTGGAACAAAGACTTCCCAGAGATGAACAGTTTGTGCCTGTTGGGTCTTTTTGTTGTTGTTCTGGAGAGAGTCAGAGGAAGTGCTCGTGTTTCAGGGCAAAAGCTGCTTTTGAACAGTTTAAAGCTTTCTCTTGTGAAGGTTTGGGGGGAATCCAAGGTGTAGCCACCCCCAGAGCTTTCAGGATTTGCCTCACTTCTCATGTGTGGCATGTCTGGGATCACAGGTGTATTCACTTCGTTTCCCTGAGCTATTTCTCCTTGTGTTTAAACATCCAGAGTAGCCAGGGGCAGTGAATGAGCTCAGTCACACCCTGGCCTAGAACTGAGGGTGAGTTGTGCCCTGGTTCCTCCTCCAGCAGGTCCCTGCCTGCTCAGGACAGGACATCAATGCCCTATTCCTGTCTCAGAGGCTGCTCCCAACATTCCAGCCAGCTCAGGAGGATGGCTGGGGTTGGGGGGCTGCAGAACCTTAGGGAAAATGGCTTTTTTGGGGTCCCTTGGAAACATATTTGTGTTTGTGGCTGTTGCAGGGCTCCGAGTGGAACGCTTCCAACCTGGAGGAGCTGCAGGGCTCGGGGTGAGTACTGCTCCTGCCAGGCTCCAAACCCTCCAGTGTGTGTGTTCTCCCAGGATTTAGAATGTGACTCTCATGGTTTTGGTCAGAAAGAAGGAGAAGGGATGGGATTGCAGCTAAAACCTGCAGCTGGAGATGGTGATTCCTGGGTTATGTTCCCAAATGATTCACTTCTTTCTGCATCCCCAGAGCTACGTGGCACAGCAAAGAGTTCCTGGTTGGGTTACACAGACTCAATAAATGGGGTAAAATAATCTTCTCCCTCCTGTGCCCAGGATGTTTGGACACTTGGGATGTGCTGGCAGTGAGAGGTGGCAGAAGTGCCTCCTGTGTGCCCTGTGTCACTGGCTGTAGGGAGGTTTAGGATTAGGGCTGTAGGTAAAACCTCACAGCTCTATTGGGTTGGATTCCATGCACTCAGAGTGTCCCTCAGTGCCTGTTTGATGACCGTGGCATCTCAGGGTGTCTCTCCCGTTGCCCACAGCATTGATTACATCCTGAATGTCACCCGGGAAATCGACAACTTCTTCCCAGGCCTGTTCGCGTATCACAACATCCGCGTGTACGACGAGGAGACCACGGACCTGCTGGCACACTGGAACGAGGCTTATCACTTCATCAACAAGGCCAAGTGAGTGCTGGGACACCCGGCCCTGGGGGAGGGCACATCCCAGCTCTCTGTGTCTCAGCCTGGGCCCTCAGGAAGCCTTGGCATCATCATTCCATGTTCCCAGAGCTCCCTCATGCCCTGTCCCTTCCTGGACTGGCATTAACCTGTTCCTAGCCCAGCAGTTTTATTACTACCTTGTTTTGCTTCCGAAAGGAAATGAGGATGTTTCCTCTTCTGGAGAAGTTCTGGAGCTGCTCCAGCCATGTCTGTGTTGGACCTGCCCCAACTGTCTCTGCAGAGCCCATCAAATCCTGCTGGGCTCTACATTCAGCCTTTTCCCAGTGATCCCAAAGAATTGGATGGAGGCAGGAGGCTTCATGGTGTCTCTGAAGTGAATGAGGCTGCCCATCTCTAACTCACAGCTTTTCTGGAGAGAGATTCTTCTCCTGACCCTCCTAATCCCAAGCATTCCTCCCCTCCAGAGCCGTGATGTGGGGTGGGCAGAGCAGGGAGCGCCGTCCCTCCTCTGGTGAAGCCATAGCAGATCCATAACCAGTGACGTGGGATTCACTTTCCTGTTTGTCCTGCTGCAGGAAGAACCACTCCAAGTGCCTGGTGCACTGCAAGATGGGCGTGAGCCGCTCTGCATCCACCGTCATCGCCTACGCCATGAAGGAGTTCGGCTGGTCCCTGGAGAAGGCCTACAATTACGTGAAGCAGAAGCGCAGCATCACGCGGCCCAACGCCGGCTTCATGCGGCAGCTGCTGGAGTACGAGGGAATTCTGGATGCCAGGTAAGGCTGGGGGTGAAGGGAGGAGAGGAGCTGGTTGTGGATACCATCACAAAGGATTGCTGGATCTCTGGGAGGGCTCTGTCAGTGTCGTGCCCGCAGATGTGTGAGGGTGCAGCCTGAAGGGTCCCTTTAAAAGGGCACAGGCAGAATCCTGGGCCAATCGTGCTTTTCCTGAACCTTCCCTGTGCCAGGCTCCCTGCGTGGAAATTAGCTGGGAGAGCTGCTCTGGTGTAATTCAGTGAGGGTTTCTCCGTGCTTGGGAAGCACGTTTGGATTTCTCAGCAGCCAGTGCTGCTCAGCACAGCATTGTTCTTGTTTTATGAGGCAGAACTGAGCTCAGGCCATTCCAGAGGCAAAGCCTTCGTGGTTCTGTGCCAACCCCAGGGCTCTGTCACTGCAAGGGCTGTAGTATTTATCTTCTAAGGATAGAGGAGATAATTCTGTCCCCTGGTTCAGGAGGAGCTGTGCCACGGGACGTGCACAGGGGTCACTCTGTGGTGTTGTGCTCTGAGGGGGCTTCTGTGCCCTGAAGGGTCTCCCAAGGTCTGATTCCCACCATAGCTGTACTCAGGGCACTGCTCTGGAATGGGCAGGTGGGGGGGAAAAAAAATCTAATGCTGAAGGTGGTTTGTCCAAGTGGGATCTCAGGTCTGGGCCCAGCCCTTGGGTTCAGGGCTGTGGAGATGGAAGGAAGCTCCTGGCACTGGGCATCCTGCAGGGCAGTCACTGTGTCCTTGTCCTCTCCCCAGCAAGCAGCGCCACAACAAACTGTGGAAGCAGCAGGCAGAGAGCAACCTGCCCCAGAACACCGATGGCACCACGGGGTCAGGAGATTTCTTACTGGAGAGCTTGGACATCGACCTGGAGAATCGCCTGGCTGACCTGGACATGCCTTCCCAGTCAGCCTACCTGGATAACCGTGCTGGCTCTGATGGCTCTGTGGGCTTTGATTACTGCTTCCACCGCCTCTCAGACACCCTGCTGGAGAACAAAATCCCCGGGGACAGGGAGGGCTTCTTCCACATGGAGCAGCTGCAGCGGGATGCCCTGGTGGGACAGCCTCCCTCTGCACCATCCCAGGGGAGGCTGCTGGACACGGGAAGGGCCCCGGAGAGAGCAGAGCCATTGGCAGAGCTGGGTGGCTTCTGTGAGAAAGAGGCAAAGAAGAAACTGGACTTCAGCCCCAGGAAGGCAAGGATGGTCCTTGGGGAGCCAGGGGAGGACGGTGTCAGGGAGGAAAATCCCATGGAAAAGTGGAAGCGGCGTTTGTCCATGCACAAGGAGGAGAGCAGGCTCAATAGGGAGAACTTGAATAACAACAACAGCAAAAGGAGTTGCCCAGAGGATTTTGAGGTGCGTATGGAGGTGAGATGGAGGTGATTGGCATGGCTGACTCTGCTGCAAGTGAAACTGCTCTTCTCATCCTCATAGCCCAGTTTCATTTGACTTGGATAAAGCCTTTCATTCCATGATGAGCTTCTCCCCTTTCGAGGCGCTTCTGACCAGGGCTTTGCTTGCCCGAGCTGTGGATGTAGATGCCAGAGAGTGCCCAGTGAGTGCCCTGTAAAGTGCTGTGGGCAGCTTGCTTGCATGACCCTCGCTTGGCACGGTAGGTATTCCTTGGAGACACTGTCTGCTGGGAAAGCACGTGGCTTTAGTTCCTGCTGCAGGGCCTGAGGTGGAAATGGGCTTTGTTCCAGATCTCTTTGGCTGTCCCACACCTTGTGGGCCGTGCTGGTGTCTGTTCCGTGCTCGTTGATCTGTGCCTGTTTTCTCTCCTGCAGCACGATGCCGTGTTTGGGATCCTCAGCAAGGTGAAGCCTTCCTACCAGTCCTGCACTGACTGCATGTATTCCTCAGCGGGCTTGGCCCCCGACTCCTTCGGGGAGCAGTGCGAGAGGCTCGGCGCCGGCGCCGCGCGGCGCAGCAGCACCATCTGCACCCAGCCCCCCCTCCTGTCCCACCTGCACTCGCACCTGATGGAACACCTGCCCAGCAGGGCACCCCCCGAGGAGCCAGGCAGAACTAAACAGAACGAGGCTCCGCTGGCTCTGGCGCCAGGAGCCGGGACTGTGGAGGTTGGCACGTGCAGGTCGCTCGATCAGCACTGCGGCCTTTTGGAGAGAGGGAAAGATGCGCCAAAAACCCCCGAAAAAACTCTGCTGCCCAGGAGAAACTCCCACTGTGACAGGAGCCTCCTTCACGCAGAGGTGGTGAGGGAAGGGTCTCTGGCCAGAAAGGACCCCAGACCCACCAAGGACCTGAAGTACCTGTTGTTCAGCAAAGACTTAGAAAAGCCGAGCGCCAACAGTTACCTGATGCAGCACCAGGAGTCGCTGCTCCAGCTGCAGAAAGCAGGATTGGTCAGGAAGCACACCAAAGAGCTGGAGCGCCTCAAGAGCCTCCCCTCGGACACCTCGGGGGGCAGAGTTGACTCCAGCATTGTGGAAGAAAGCGAGGACTTGATGTCCCATCCCGGCCTTGTGCCCCTCCTGGCGCCGGCCCCACTGCTGCCTGCAGACGCCGAGAACGACGTGGAGAAGCTGGGGGTGAAGCGCGTCCTGGAGGGGATCTCCCAGAAAACCTCCACACCGGCCGGGTGCCGCCTGGAGCACACGAGCAGCTTCACCAAGGACTTCCTGAAGACCATCTGCTACACCCCCTCGTCCTCCCGCAGCTCCAACCTGACACGGAGCTCCAGCAGCGACAGCATCCACAGCGTGCGGGGCAAGCCCGGGCTGGTGAAGCAGCGCACGCAGGAGATCGAGACCAGGCTGCGCCTGGCCGGCCTCACCGTGTCCTCACCCCTGAAAAGATCCAATTCCCTCGCCAAGCTGGGATGTCTTAACCTGTCCTCTGAGGACCTGTCCAGTGAGGTGGACGTGTCCACCATCACAGACTCCAAGGAGGCCGTGTCCAGCGAGTGCTCCGTGCTCTGTGAGCCCCCACTGAGGAGCACAGATGGTGCCTCCAAACCAGGGGTGAAGCCTCTGGCTGGGAACTTGAAGAGCACGCTTTGGATGGGCAAAAGTTGATGCCTTGCAGAGGGAGGAGGGGGCTGGATTTGGAGGGTTTGTAGCATTTATTCATTGCATCAGTGCTGTTTTATCATCTGACTTGCAGCAGCTCATCTGGTGCCACCTCCTCGTCCCCTCCCTGTGCTCCTAGAGAGGAGGAAAGAACCACGATGGGTCACAGTGAAGGGCACAAGGGAAATAAAATGTGTTGCATGGCTTAGAGGAGGACTTGGTGTGTGACTTGCCTGTTGTCCTGCAGGATGCTCTTCCTAGTACTGTTTGCCAAGTGTAATAACGTGGATTTGTGTGTGGTTATGGATAGATATTTGTATCTCTATCTATCTATATCTAAAATGCTGAAATATTCTGTTTCAAAGACTCAAAATAATTATTCATTACTTTTTTTTTTTACAGAACAAACACAAGTCTCTATTTAAACAGGGCACTTGTGGAAAATCCTTAAAATGATGACACGCACACTACCTCTGTTCTCGCTGGCTTTTTGTCCTGGTTTGTTGTTTGGGGCTTTTATCCTAAAGGCTTTTCCCAGAATTCTTGCTGTTGTTTGAAGGAATTCCCTTAGCTGTAAAGGAGTGTGGACACAGAGGCTTCCCCAGGCTGTGGCTGGGAGGTGAGGGAACACTGAGCTGTGTCTGTGGGGACGCTGTGACCCGATGTCACCCTGGCTGTGTGGCTGTCACAGGTGTTGTGTTCTTGGGGTGTTTTGCTGTCGTTGTGGTTGGTGTTGTCCCAGTGCTGACAGAGCCTGGCCAGTGGTTGCCTGTGACCTCGTGATGTGAAGCTGTGTTGGTGTTGTGGATGCTCTGGGGACCCTCTGTCACTGAGCTGTGGGTGACATGAAGTCGCCGAGGAGGGGTGGCTCTCCTGGAGCCCTGGTAGGTGACAGAGTCTTTTGTGGTTGTGCTGTTGGTTTTGTAGGATGATCCCTGTGCCCGGGGAGCTGCTGGAGGAATCCTGGGTGCTGTTTATGGTGGGTGTCAGGAGCCTGAGTGGCCCCAGAGCTGGAGCCAGGCTGGGCCTGGCCAGGAACTCACAGGGCTGTGTGAGCACCACGTGAACCCTGCTGGGGGGAGCAGTGGGACAGAAATGCTCCGAGGAGAGGGATGTTGGAGTGAAGGTGGGCAGCCAGGAGCTGTCTGTGCTCTCAGTCCAGTGTTACCCCTCCTGCCAGGGCTGGTGCTTGGATCACAGCATTCTGTAAGGAATGCACGTTTGCTGTGAATAGTTTTGGCAGCCAGCCTGGTCAAGAGTTGGTCAAGAGCTGCTCCATGTGAGCCCTTGCTGAGTCCAGAGGGAAGAGCTTGGGAAGTGAGCAGGGGATGTGCTCCAAACCTCAGTGTCCCCGATCCCATCTGAGGCCTTGTGCCTTTGGGTGATGTTTTGTTGTAGATCTGGGGGGTCAAACGGATTGATTTGCTCATCCTGGCCGTGAGAGTGAGTATTCCCACATTTTAAAATCTCCATGGAAAGGCTTTCTTGCAGCTCCCCTCTTTGAGGTGGGGCAGAGCCAGGCTGCAGCAGCTGCTCTGAACTGTGTTGATTGAAAATCCGGTGTCTAGAGGAAGGGAGCTGAGCATTTTCCTGCCCTAAATGCCTGGAGTTCCCTTTTCCCCTTAAGAATAAGATCCTGCATGTTTCATTTGTGTGAGGAATTGTAGGAACAGGCAATCAGTGAATAATTGTCCCTCCCGAACGAGTCTGAATTTGATTTGGACTTATTCCACCCAGGAGAGCTGGTGTGGAGCAGAAGGTGCTAGGGAAGGGAAGTTCTGTAGGAGCCTCTGCTTGGTTGGGCTGAGGCAGCACTGGGCCGTGCTCAGGGCAGGATGAAACCCACGGCTGGATCCATTCGTGTTTGGATCATCTTTATCCTCCTTTACACCCAGATTCGGATTTGGGAAGGGGCAAACAGGAGGCCCTGGGGCTGTTGGGTGCCGCAGGGTCGGAGCAGCTCCTGGGAAACCTCGGTGTCCCCTGCTCGGGACCGCAGGGTCACCCACAGGTTATTGCTCTCTGAGTGCTGCCGACCCTTCCCATCACTGCCTGCCTGAGGGAAGAGGTGCTGGGGACGGGTTTTGAATTCATTTCGAAAATTCTGTGAACCGACACGAGCGAACATCTGATTTCCTTCCTGTTTCTCGAGTGCCTGCCGAGTTCTGCCGCGTCCAGCCCGCTCAGCTCGGCCCCCTCCGCCTTCCCTGCTGCTGCTCCCGCCTGGCTCTGGCTGCATCAGCCCCAGGCTTCGCTCCGGCCTCGGGGCTCCCTCCCTGCGTGCTCGGGATACAGACACGGCTCGGTGGGAGCTGCTCCGGGAGCTCCGCTGTGCCATTCCCGGGGGGTTGTAGCCAAACCTCTCCCGTCCCGTCGGGTTTGTTGCATGACAAGGTTGATGTGCTCGTCCTCCCCACGTGTCGTACGTGTCCTTACGATGGAGTGCCTTACTCATAGTTTACAAACACTGTGTATCTGCTGAGCTGTTGGACTCTGCTGTTTGCTGTTCTCTGGGGAGTTTTTGGTGCTTTTGGTGTTTCCAGTGGCAGTGAGGCCGTCCCTCCTCCTGTCCTGCCCTCCTGTCCCCGCCGAGCTCGGCACTGCTCGCCTGCTACCGCTTCCCTCTGCTCTGGGCATGGCAGAGCCACAAGGCTCCGTGACAGCCGCGGTGCGGGTGGCTGCTCCCGGTGTCCCCGTTTGTCCCATTTATCCCATTTATCCCATTTATCCCATTTATCCCATTTATCTATGCATCGCTGCCGGAACGCGGGCGGGGTGTGCAGGGACACATCCCATCACCGACCACGCTTTGCTCGGCAGACCCAAACCCTGTCCCGTCCTGCCAGGAATCCTGAAATGCTCAGACCGGCTCCTTAGTCCCGCTCCGTGTGGCAGCAGTGCCCGACCTCTCCCGGGGCTCCTTCCCGGGTGGTGTCCCGGCCGTGTCACCGACTCCCGGAGCGGTGGGGACAGTCCCGGTCAGTCCCTGAGGAGGGGGGTGAGTGATGTGTAGCTGTTCCTGTGCATTGCTGTACTCCATAACAACGTTCCTTTATTCCATGGTATTTCTTATCCCAGTTTTATATGGAAATCTGCAGGATTTTTGTACTGTATGCCCGCGGGAGGGATGCATCATGCACTTTTTTTTTTACTTTTGTTTGTAAAAATGTCCTGGATATTTTATGTGCTTCTTGTGAGGAAAAAAAATAAACTTTTTTTTTTCCTTTTACAAGTGAGTTTTGTAGCTTTGTTTGGCGGTGGGGAAGGAACAGACACTGAAGGGGTGGAAAGAAAAGGAGGGAATGGGACATATCCCAGGGACCCCACTGCCTGCCGGGTGTTATCATTCCCCATCTATTCTGGCTCTGCTTCCCTCGTTTTTGGTTTTCTGATGCTCCTGTAGGCTGGATGCAGAGGAACAGGATGGAGATCAGTCATTCTCCACCTGGTTTCTTCAGAGACCCCAGACTGAGCTCAGGAGAAGCTGCTCACCTTCTGGAAAGGATGCCAGCAGTGGAGCCAGTGGCACATGGAGAAGTGACACCTGCACCTTGCCAAGCCTGGAAAATCCCACCTGGGAGAGGGCCTTGATGCTGCCACAGCAACGTGGGCTGTGGAATTCCCAGAGGCCTGTGCTGGTCTCCTCAGCAGAGCCACATCCCAGGTGTGGAAGCCCCGGAGCTCCCACAGGGACTGGTGTGGACAGCAGCTCCTGGCTGGGGAAATCATCTGCAAACGATCGAGGGAACTGCCCTGGGCTGCCAGGGGTGGGTTTGGAGATTTGGGTGTCCTTCACCTGAGGATATCCCCAGGGGAGGGGTGGATCTCCAGGTGTGGGAGCAGCTCTGACACGGCCTGGGCAGGTGCTGCTGCAGGAGCTGAGGCACCAGGAGCTGGAAGGGGATCTGTCCCTGCCCTGATCCAGGACCCCAGCACAGAGCACTTGGAGGGACAAGCCCTCCCTGGCGATTCCCAGATGTGCTGACACGATGGCACAGAAGGGGAAACAGCAGGAGCAGGGGCTGGATGGGGCTGTTACACCCTGAGATTAACTCTCTTCAGAGCTGGAAGTCCCAGAGCTCTGGATTGGGAAGAGCTTCCCGCTGTTGTTGGAGATCCTGGAGCACAGCCTGTCCCTCAGCCAACACCGTTTTGGGGTCAGTGTTTGCTGTTGGTTCATTTAACTCACACATCCCTTGGCTGGGTGGACAGAGACATCGCTCCCTGCTCGGTTCAGCTTCCCGAAGATGGAGCCTCCCCACGGAGCCTTTCCCAGCTCCAGAGGTGGGTGTGGGCTGGATGCAGGGAACCACAACATGGGACTGTGCAGTGGCTGGAGCATGCTCAGGCTGCCGGTGAGTCCCTGGCTCTTTTTTTGTTCTTGTTAGGATTGGAAATTGGTCCTTTTCAGAGCAGTTCCTCACGGCCAAATGTTACATCCTGTTGTGATGTTGCTATGGCAAAACCAGGCAACATCTGGAGCAACACAAATTCTCTCTGGCGACCAGGGAGGGTTTATTTATAGCCTCACTGACCAAAGGAGATGCCTGAGCCTGGAGCTGCCGTGGGCAGGGGCAGTCTGGCACTGGGTGCCCTCCTGGCTGGGAATGGAGGTGCTGGGGAGGTGCAGGGTTCAGCTGTGCCCCTCGTCTCTCCCTCATGGAGGAGCTGCAGGTGCTCCGAAGCTGATCTCCTCAAGGACCCTCAGATGGGAAGATGCCTCCCTGCCAGCATTTTCCGGCTCCATGTGGAGTTGGGGTGGTGAGCAGGTACCTTAATGGTGGTTTTGGGTAATAAGATGAGGTTTGGCCGGGGGGTAATGCTGATTGTAGCACACAGAGAAGGACTCTGGGGGCTGTGGCTGCATTTCTACACTGGCAGTGGTTCTCCATCTGCCTGCAACCCCAGGATGATGCCTCTGTGTCCATTCCTGCTGGGCCGTGGCTTAACAGCCACTCTGGCCTCTGGGAAGGTGGAAATGTAAATATTTTTCTAAGCAGAAGCTGCGAGTTTGCGCTGCCAAGGCCAGAGGAGCCGGTTCCTGTAGTGGGCACCGGCCGAGCTGTGCTGCTGCTCAGGTTTGCTCAGGCCTCGGTGCATATTCCCTAAAAGTCTCTTCCTCCCTCTGTTTGAAGGATAGGGAGCAGCAACGCTGCAGCAGCTGCCATTTCCTTTTATGCAGAGGGTTCAGGAGCAGAACCACGTTGGTGCCGTGTCAGAGCTCCAGGAAGTTCCCTGGAACCGGGGACGCAATGCCCAGGGCAAGTCCCAGGACATGGTCGTGCCCGTTCCACACCAACCCTGGGCTCTGCAGTCCCCACACAGGACAAGCTCAAACCACCACAATATCCCCAAATCATGGAGGTTTGTGAGAAGCCCAGAAGGAATTTGGCTTTGCCATGAGGGCTCATGGGGAACACCCGGAATTGCAGATCGGGTCACAGTGCCAGTGTTGAGTGAGTTCATCCCATGGGAGAGGTGGCTTGGCTGTGAAATTCTTCACTCCTGCACCTGCCAGCACATTTTGCTCAGCATTTCTCTACCTGTCAGGGCTGCTGCTGCCAGGTTCTCCTGCTGCTGGTGTTGGCAGGAGCAGCAGGAGCCCGGCCACCAGCCCTGATCCCACTGGGAATTGGTTGTGTTTGCTCTGGGCAGCCTGGGCAGGGATTTAAGACTTCCAGTGGAAACAAACGGGGTTTTGTCTGTGCAGAGCAGCTCTGCAACATGCCCTGATAAAGAACTGTCCCAGCAAGGGGCCTGGCTGGCTCCAGGCTGATGAGGGCTGGGATAACCCTCATCCCTCGTTCCTTCCCCTCGTCAGTGCCTGGAATTCGCTCCTGACACAGGACACAGCATGAGGTGGTGGCATCCTGACCATGGTCCATCTGCTGTGTGTCTATGGTGCTCAGAGGCTGCTGGGTCCTTCAGGTCTCTGGATGAGGCCCTGTGGGATTTTCCAGCCTCATGGAATATCAGGGGATGCCTTTGGGCTGAGGCCAAGTCCTGTTTGCCAACTCTTTAGGTGACAGTGGGGTAACTCAGCCCCGATACCACGGAGGTGCCAGTGCGTGCACCTCTTTTGGGATGATCTAGGTGCATCCTGCATCCTGCCTCGGGATGCTTCCCAGCTCGGGGAACCATAAAAGGCAAAGCCCAGGGGCAGCGGCTGGGCTGGGAGCTGCGGCTCGCTGCAATGCCAGGCATCCCAGCTGTGTACAAACGGATTAGAGCCCTCCAGCTCTCCGGCTCCACCGCCTTCCGGAGGGTTATGCAAGGGAGGAACGTTCTGCTGGGAGGGTTATTTAGAGAAATGCCCGGTGCGTAAATAGGGATTTTTGATAAGTTGTGTTTCGGAGTCTCCTCAGGGAGTTGTGTCTGAGGCTGCTGCCGGGCTCCCGTGTTTATCTCGGGCAGCCGTTCTGTCACAGCGATTCCCTTTGCCATCAAGTTTTTCCCGCAGATCATTGCAGCCGCTCCGGCTCTGCCCCGCACGCTCTGTGCAGGCTGCATCTCTCCCCCAAGCTCTGGGACGCAGCCCAAGGCTGAGTGCTGCTTCCAAGGAAAGAGCTGTGGGGGAGCCGTTCCGCGTCCGACAAGCACGGGGCAGGGAGGAGGGAACAGTGCCAGGGGCACGGATGTGCATTTCCATCTCTTCGTGGAACCCACAAGGAGCTGGCAGAGGTGATCCTGCCCAGACAGCCTGGCAGTAAATCCCTCTGGAAGCAACGGAATCGGAGGGAAGCCAGGATTGCTGCACAGGACCGTGGGGAGTTGTTGCTAGACTAGGATGGGGAAAGAGCAGAATCCTTGCAGAAGGATGCAGATGGGAAGCAAGTCTTGACTGCGAAGTGCCATGGACCAGCAAATCAGCAGCTGGAGGGGGTTTTTCCAGTTATCCAGGTGGGATGTGTTTGGGTAGGGACCAGCGTGGCATCAGCTGTGCTGGGTGTGGTGTCAGAAGTGGCAGAGCACGGGCTCCGTCGTGCCAACGGGATGTTCCTCTCTGCTGGCCATGAGGCCAAGGAACGCCGGTTCACATGACCCAGGCTCCGACGCTTCCAAGTGCCGCCGTCTCCAAGAGCGGAGAGAGGAGGAGGCGGTGCTCAAAGCCTGCCGAGACCCAAGGTGGGAAAAATCTTGGCTGGCCAGTCCCAAAGCACTTGGAACCAGGAATTACGGTGACAGAGCTCCCGGCCATGGAAGCCTCCACCTGGCAGAACTATGGATATTTACGGGATGACACAAGTAAGGCGAGGGGGAGAGACTGCCCAGCTTCCCGGGGAGAATCCGCAGGGACGTGTGAGGATTATCCACTGCTGCAGCTCAGCCAGGAGGGCCTGGGACACAGCCGGGAGAGGGGGGACCTCCCCGACCTCCGGAGCGACACCACAAGCCCTGCCAAGAAGTCGGAGATGAGCAGCAGCGGGCAGAGAGGGCAGCGGGGGCCGGCAGGGGAGCTGTGCCTGGAAGAGCATCCCGTATCCAAGGGGTGCAGGAGAGGCCGGGAGGGAGAAGCCCCCCCGAAGGTGTACGAGCTGGAGGTGGTGCCCAGGCGGGTGGGCACGGGCAGGACGGTGAGGCCGGTGGTCTACAGGCTGGAGGAGAGCGAGTACCGGCGCCTCATCCAGGAGGCAGAAACGGAACCTGAGGAGGAATGGGAAGAGACGGAGGACACGCTACCCTTGATTCAGGAGGGCTACGCAGGGGATGGGAAGGTGGCAAGCCCCAGCCTCAGCAGGCTCAACTCCTTGGAAAGAGTCCTGAGGAGGCAGATGAGCCGCTCGGACTCAGAAAGCAGCGTGGAGAGCAGGCAAGTGACCAAACTGAGCCCCAAGGGCCCCGCGGAGGGGAACAAGCCGATGGTGCCCGTCAGGTCCGACAGCTTCGAGCTCATGGACTACATCCTGCAAAACAAGCAGGAGGCAGGCACACCTGTCTCCTACATCCCCAGGGACAGCAGCAGGGCGGCCGAGAGCCTGAGGCAGACGCGGAGCTTGGCCCCCCAGCCCGATGGAACTCTTGACCTGTGCCAGAACGGGCAGGCCAGCGAGGAGGATCCGGCCCGGAAGGCCGAGCCAGAGCAGCAGGTAGTGAAGAGCCTCGAGAGAATGGTGCCTGCGGTCACAAATTATCCCCCGGTGGCCAGAGACACCGGGAAGCTTTCGAGACAGAGCAGCAGCCAGCTCGCGGAGAGCAGGGAGCAGCTCGGAGGTGAAGATGATGAACTCGACTCCTTCATCCCGAAAAGAACCCCCCCGGCCCCCCCTGTCAGGACCCACAGCAAGGAGAGCCTGGCTCTGAGTATGAGCAAGGCTGTGGCGCTGACGGAGGCGCTGCTGGAGCCCCTGGGCGATGAGGCCAAGGCTGGCAGGGAGCAGTGGGCAGCGGCGGGCACGGAGCTGCTCCCGGGAGGCAGGACTGCGGGAGGAGGGGGCTCGGAGGAGCCGGAGCGGAAGGGGAGGCAGAGTCAGGAGGATGAGAATGTGCTTAAAGTTGCCGATGCCAAGAAAACCTTCGAAAAGCCCAAGGCGTCGGAGGGGACAGCAGCAGCACCAGCGCCCAAAAAAGGTGAGGAGTGAGGAGTCCTGGCTCTGCAGGGGAACTGGGGGGGTCTGGATGTCGCTGTTCCAGGGCAGGTGGGAACACGGCCGTGGATGGGAAATAGCAGCCGGGAATAGCCGGGTGACAGACGGGATGTGCTCAGGGCACGCCGAGTCTCCTAAGGAGGCAGGATGGGAATCAGGTGTTGGTTCAAAGCCCTTGGTGCAGTGAAACTGTTTTGGAGAAAGATTTGTTTTGTCAGACTTCTGTGTAGGAATAAGTACAATTTACTGCATCTCACAGTAGCTACAGTGCAGTGGTGTCCATAGGATGTGTCCTCCCACTGCCATGTGGGATTATTTGCCTCTGTCCCTGCAGGCACAGGGTGAACCAGTGTAATTTTATTTTAGCTATAAAAAAGCAGCATTATTTTCTCTAAGTTCTTTTTCTCCTGCACTGTGACTTCACTGAATAAGCCTTTCAGAAGAATGACATCAACTTGGAAACCCTTTCACTGAAAAAAATATGGAGAAGAGAACTCTGTTGAAATTTTCGTGGTAAAACAGCAGCTCTGCAGAAATAGGAGAGATAGAAATGAGTGTTTATGTGAGAGTTTGGATCCCGCAAGGAGCCACCCGACCCACGCTGCTTAACTCCCATCTTCTGTTCAGTGACAATCTGCAATTGTGCATTTCCTTATAAGGGAAAATAAGTGTTTTAAGGCACAGGAAATCTGTGGTGGCTTTGAACTGAGTCTGCTTAAAAAATAGGTGTGATCGGTTACTGTCGCGACAGAGTCGGAGCGTGAACGTGCCACAGTTTGTGCGTGTCAGGGATGACAAAAATCCCTGCAGGGATGACAAGCAGCTCCTGTGCTCTCAGGAAGCAGCTGAGGACACGATGTAAAGAAATAGAGGTGGGAGATATTTGTCCCTGCAAGCAGTGCCAGGCTCAGAGCGTGGAGCAGGGTGGTGGTGTCTGAGCGTGGATCTCCACACTCCTCCAGAGGGAGGGAGGGTGTCTGCTCTCACCGGAGCTGAGCTGGAGCGTTCCCCTCAACCACACAGGGCACTGGGATGTTTGATCATCCTTGCCGGGATGGAAGGAGCAGGTGGATGCCCTAGGACTGGTAGAAGGAGGGAGTGAGAAGGGATACAAGGAATCAGCTCCCTCCCCAAGGCAATACCAGCTGCAGCCCCATCCCTCCTGACACATTTTAACCTCCTTGTTCTCCAGAGGAAACAGGGAGGGAGGGTTGAGACAATATTTCGGTGCTGACCTGTGGAAATGTTGCAATAAAAAAGCACAGACACACCGAATGGTTCGGGTTGGGAGGGACCTCAAAGCCCATCTCGTTCCACCCCCTGCAAGGGACACCTTCCACTGGAGCAGGAAGAAGAGCAGGAAGAGTTTCCCATTTTGCTCTATCCATGACAGTCTGTTGGGGTCTTAAAAGCTGGCTTAAACATTGATCTTCCCAAATCTCAAACATGGACACCTCACCTGGATTTACCCTTATGTGTTTCCTTTCTTATACCTCTGATTTTTCCAGCACCTTTGGTCCAACCTGATCCTAGACAGCAGGGAGAGAAACAGAAGATGGCAAAAGAATTCCAAAGTGCTTGAATAGTGAGGCTCTGTGATCAGTGCCCAGGAACCCCAGCACCCAGCCCCGGCTCCTTCCTTGCCTGCCTGATTTTTTCTTGCTGTCCAGGATGCTAGGAATTGTCAATCCCAGGATATTTATGTTGTAAATAAAATACAGCTTGCTTTTTCTTTTTTTTTTTCTTTTATTTTTTCTTTTTTTTTTTTTTTTCAGTTCTGCTTTCTTGTCTCTCTCCTCCTCGTTAATCATCCGAAGACAGCAACAAAGGAAATCCCATCTGTTGCAAGCAATTGCTTTGGGTTTATTTGGTGGCCCAACATTTTAATTAGGTATTGGGACCTACCTCCCCTTCACTGCAGAAATAGAGAGGAAATTAAAATATATTTCACAATCCTGTCTAATGATGGAGAAAAATACACGAGGAAATAGATTAGCTTGAAATGAGAGGTTTATTTTTGCTGTAAAAGCTCATTTTTGGATGCCTTTCTTCCAGCTGAGCTGGGAGGGATGTGTCTGACACTGATATTACTGCACAAAAGGTGTGAGAGTGGGGAGATGCAGTAATAGATGTACTGGATGAAATCTATTGTAAATCATTAATAACCATAGCATCAATTATTAATGCACATCCTGGCCTAATGTTCACTCATTCCTTATCCATCTCCAGCATCCTCCAGCCCTTCCAAGCAGCACAGGCCCTCACTCACCACACTGGATTTTATTGCCCTTTGGGGAGGGGGGTTGAGAATGACCCCAGTTCTGGGGTCTGGAAGTAGCACAGTGATGGTTCCATGTCACACAGAGCTGGGAATAAAGCTCAGGGGTGCTGGCTCCCAACCCTGCCCTTTAATCCATGCTTTCCTCTTTCCTTGCTGCCACACTCAGACACTTCTCCCTTCCTGGCTGTTGTTTCAAAGCGTCTGATGGAGCATTTTGCTCTCCTTATCTTCATTCCCTAATTCTACAGCTCCCCTTTCTGGTCAAGGATTGAACAAGGCCACTCCAAAGGGATTTTGCTCTCCCTGTTTTTCCTTTGCAGGAACTGGGGAACACTTCCCTGGGCAGAGCACATCCTCCCAGCCACAGACAGAATCGATTTCCCATTATCCAGAGCCCTTAACGTGGTGGCTCTGAGAACAATTTAGTCTTGGCAGCTGCTCAACAGTTGATGACCGTGGAAATGTCCCTTAAAAACCGGGATTGGAAGTAGTTTCATAAAGCTGCCCCTGAGACTCACTCTGTGCCCATGGACATGGAGGAATTAAGGCAGGAAAAGTAAATTAATGCTGAGAGTAAATCTAATTCCACACGGAGAAAGTGGAGTGGGGAGGGTTTGTCACTGCAATCAGTTCAGATTTCAGAGAATGCCAGAATGGTTTGGGTTGGAAGAGGCTTTAAAGACCATCTCTTATTCCAACCTCCTGCTATGGGCAGGGAACATTTCCCTGCACTAAAAATCACTAAATTCCTGTAGTGTAAAGTGAAAGGTAAGATCATATTCCTGATTTCAGCAGGAGCAGCTCTTCCCAATGCTGCTGGGCCTGGCCTTGATGGGATCCCTAAATTATGGAAGCATAGAAGGAGAAATATAAAAATATTCACATTTCATGTGGGAGAGGCTAGTACTTCCCAGTAAATAAATATTATGATAAAGTAAATATAATAATAATAATAATAATAATAATAATAATAATAATAATAATAATAATTTTTAGAAATCAAAAGGCTTCAGGAAGTAAATAGATAAATAGGGACATAAAAATCCTTGAAAAGCTTAATAACTTGGATACCTGCAAACCCAGGGTTCAAGACTGTCCTGTCTGGCATATTGTGCTTGATTTAGAATTTAAGCTGCAAAATAACAGCACTTTAAATTGCTGATCTCTCTAAAACCTCCCTAAGCCATTTCCTTCCATTTAGAATACATTTAGCAATGAGGATTTCAGCAAAAGTATTTGAGACAAATTCATCCCTCCAGTGACCTTACAGGTTCCAAAAATGGGGTTCATCACCCCTCTGGGATGGCTCAGAGACAGCAAACTGAAGAAATTAATCAAAATTTCTCCTAAAAAAAGGTGCCTCAGGTGTTTCTTTACCTCCTTTAACTATAAACGTGGCCTTGGTGGGGAAGGCTGTGGGACACACCCAGTGTGGTCCTCGGGAAGCACATCAGGCTCATCCCAGGAGCAAAGCAGGGGGATTTATTGCAGGGATGGAATTGATGCATATTTGCAGGAAGCTAAATTTAGCAGCTGACATAAGTTTCAGAGGTGGAGTCTGTAGCCACGGTGCTGTTTCCGTATAAAGGCTCTGAGATAGTTTGCAGCAATCCTGCAGTGATGTAGCTGAGGGGAAAATATGTGGGGTGGCTAAAAGTGGGTTTTTAAATAAATCCTGAATTTCTGCAAAATGTGCTAACCGGGTGCTGGTAAAATGCGACAAACTTTAATGTGTTGCTCCTTGTAGCTGTAAGGATTTGGTGGTTTTCCTTTAGAAAAATTAGGATTTGTGGCATATTTTGACAAGTTGTTTACCTTGAAGCACTGTGGATAACATTTAAATTGTTTGTTACGATGGTTTTACTCATCTGAAGTGATGAAAATTAGTGGTTACAGCACAACCAAAGAGCACATATAAAACCTGAGCTGTTTCTTCTGTTTGTTGGAGAATTCAGCCTAAAATTCCTGTAATTTCTTCATCACCTTGTGATCTAAACAGCTTGTTAATCCCAGACAGGCTCTGGGTGTTCTTTGGCGTGTTTCCATCCAGCTGTTTTAGGAAGCTCTGGTAAAAATTCCACAGGTATTATTTCCACCTGAGTCCATCCTTAGCGACTCTTCCAGTGCTGTGTTGAGTAAGGAATTTCCATCTCTGCAGGATCCACCCTTCCCAAGGCAGCTCTTGAGAGGATTAGGCTTCAATCAGATTTCTCAGGACAAATTTCACTTTGTGACCTCTGTATGCCACTTGCTTTTCAGTTGGAGGCCAAAAATCTTCCTTGGTTCTGAGCTGTTGGGAAGTGCTGGGTGCTGCTGCCTTTGTCCTTGTCTTCCAGTCCAGGCTAAAGCATTGCTTGGTACATGATTAAAAAATCAGTTTTATAAAATTTAACCCCTCCCCACAGGTTTGAGACTTTTAATAAATTAAGGATGGGCAGGCAGGACTCTCAGCTCTATCACTGACTCATTCTGTGACCTTCAACACGTCATGTACATACGTGGAAAATGTGAATCACAACCTGAACTCCTTAAACTCTGAGTTACCTGCAGCTCTGCTCCAAGGCTGCTTACATTTTCTTCTCTTTTTGCTTTAATGAGATTGTTTGAGGGAGCAGGGTGGTGTAATTGTGCTGGACTGGCTTTCAGAAAGAATCTATTTATTAATTTCAGGGTAATTGTCATGAGCAAGGGTGCAGCCTTGCCACTCTAATCTCTGTGTGTAACTTTTTTTTATCAAGGTGTTGCTCAGCAGGTGAGAGAGGCTTTCCTGCTTGTTGACTCAGCGGTTACATTTAAGTGTCAAAGGTTAATAAACGTAGGATAACATTTGTTTAATCTGTAGCTACTGATGTTTCCATCAGTTGTGACAGTCAGACCAGGACAAATGTATCTCCCCGAGGTTTTCCGTGGGTTTTAACACCAGCTATCACTCACAGCGGGTAATTCATGGTCCTGTCACAACTCCGTGGGGGAAGAGGAGGGCTCTCAGCTCAGCTCATCACGACATATATTCCTCCAAATTCAGAAAGATTAGAAAAGGAATTAGGAAGGTGATGTTCCCCTGAAACATTACCCTCCCTTAAGCATCAAACCGCATGCAAATGAACGTGCAAACGTCGGCCCAAACGGATGAGGAAGCTCGAGGAGTTTTGGTTTTGGCCATGTATGGTAACACTGAGGGCTGTGGGCTCTGCTCGGGTGTTGTTCACCCGCCCCTCGGGCTCCCTGAGGCCGCAGTGGCCCCGAGTGTGGCGGTGTCACCTGTGAGCAGCCAGGTGTGTGTGTGCAAAGTGCTCGCCTGACCTGTCAGAACAGCACAGATACAAACCTTACATCTCAAAGTGCAGCGTCCATAAATTTACTACAAGTGCAATGAAGAGAGCATCTGCCCTGGGTGTCTCGTTGAAGTGTGGTTCTCAGCTGGGGTTGAGCTCTGCAGTCTTTAGCAGGGGTTTTTGTCACCGTCCTTTTTTCACCATAGCCGCTGTGATTCGGTGTGACAGCGCGAGGTGACGCGGTTGTTTTCTTGTGAAGCTGCTGGTTCTCCTCAGTGTTGCCTCAGGACATCAGGCTCATGTCACCCCTCAGGACAGACACGGCCGATCCCTCAGGGAGGACATGACCGGTCCCTCAGGGAGAGCACAATCAGTCCCTCAGGGACGACATTATAAGTCTCTCAGGGAAGACACAATCGGTCCCTCAGGGAGGACATGACCGGTCCCTTAGGGATGAGATGATCTATGCCTCAGGGAGGACATGATCAATCTCTCAGGGAGATCCGTGCCTCAGGGATGACATGATCAGTCCCTCAGGGCAGACACGGCCGATCTCTCAGGCATAAGATGACTGACCCCCAGGGGTGACATGACCGGTCCCTCAGAGCGGACAGGACTGGCCCACAGGGAGGACATGGCCGGTCCCTCAGGGCGGAGGTTCCTCACGACCTCCCGCCTCCCACCCGCCGCTGAGGGGTGGCGGGGCGGGGCCCGAGAGCGCGCGACCGCGCGTTGTGCCGAGCGCCGGGCGACCATTGGCTAACAGAGCTGTCGCTCAAGGCTTCGCCCCGCCCCCACGGGGACGAGGCGGGGTGGGCGGTGCCTGAAGGGAGGGGGCGTGTCTTGTTGTGGGCGTGGTCTCTTCGGGGGCGGGCCCCGCGGCCGCGCTGCCCCGCCCCACCCCGCGGCGCTCAGTCGGGCGGCGGCGGCGGGCGGAGGAGGAGGCGGAGGCGGCGGCTCCGCCGGGCTGAGGAGCGGACGCGGGAGGCGGCTCGGGATCGCGGTGCGGTTCGGGGGCGGTGAGGGCGAGCAGGGAGAACTGGAGAGCACCAGAGAGCGGGGATGCGGCTGGGCGGGAGGCGCGGTGCCCTCCGGAGGGCGCCGGGCAGGGCGGGGGTCCGGCCGGGCGGGCCGTTCCCGCGCGGGGCCGCCGAGCCCTCCGTGAGGCGGCGGCCGCTGTCAGCGCGGGGCCCGCGGCGGCAGCGCCCTCCCCGCACCGCCTCGGCCCCGGCCGCTCCCCGCTCCCTCCTTATTAGGCAGCGGCGCGGGGTCGCCGCCGCATCCGCATCCGGCCGGGGCCGCCGGGCAGGGCAAGCCCGGGGCGGGGCGGCAGCGCCGGGCGCTCCCGCCGCGCACCTGATGCCGCGGCGGGGATAGCGCTGGGGGGCTTTTGTTCTGCACGTTTTCCTTTCATTTTTTTATTTTTTTTGCCCCCTGACTTCTTTTCCGCCCGGCGATGCAGCAGCCGCTCGGTGGCACCGGCGTGTGCCGCCCCCGGAGCGCCCGTCCCCGCCGTGCACCATGGCAGAGGACAAAAGATGAGCGCTCTGATGGGGGTTTAGTTTGGGTTTATTTTCCGGAGGCTCCTGTAGGGCAGGTCCTTGTCACGCCGTTATTAGGGGCTCTTTCGAGGCTGTGCAGGAGATGTGTGGAATCCTGGGCTGTGTGACATGTCATGGAATCACCGGGGGATCACAGAACGGTTTGGCTTGGAAAGAACCTTAAGAACCGTCTCATCCTATCCCTTTGCAGTGGGCAGATGTCCCTAGGCTTTGTTTTGTCTATGCAGGAAGCCACATTGTTTAACTGTGATATGCCAAAGGCTGGAATTTAAATGTTAGTCCTTACCTGTGCTTTATGAAATTCCCACCGATTCCATTAACAGCACGAAGGAAGGTCTTGGACACGTGGGCAGGTGTGTGACACCACTGCACAGAGGTTCAGCTGTAGGACATTGTGATGCCATAATTGCCTGATTGCACAGGAGACAGGTCTGAAAAAAGAAGAAAATAAAAAAAGGCAGTGAAAGGTGCCAGGAAAGAAAAGTAAACCCGATGGAAGCAGTTTTATTGCTGAAGATAAGTGATATGCGTTAGGGCTGGGGTTTTTTTAGCAGCTGGAGTTGGTCTGAGCACGTCTGTTCGTGCAGATGTGCGTGGGGATTACTGGGAGCAAAACCAAAGACGGTGGCAAAATCAGAGAGGGATGTTCTGAACACAGCGGGCTGCAGCTGATTTTTCGGTCCGCCGCTGAATTTCCCGATTTTGTTTTAATTTTAGGCCAGGCTGTTCCCAAATTACCTGGTGCCATCCTCTCCCTCTGTGTGCCTCCGTGGCAGGCACGAGGGGAGCTCTGGAGTGTGGGAAAAGTGGGAAAATGGTGTGAAGTGGCACAGCGTGTCCTGGGAGAAGCGTGTTTGGATGTGGGGAAAGCAGCGGGTGTTGTGTGCGGGAGGCAGGAGAGGGTTTATTCCATTTTCATTTGAATAACGAGCATTGAATCATCTTTTCTGCTCAAGGGGGTTGAAAAATCCAGATGGCTGTGTGCTTGCAGGAAGGTTTTATTGCAGCTAATAGTGGTGTTTGCTAAGGACTGTGTACACAAAGGTAGAAGATCAAATACTTTTGTGGCAATGCCTGTTTATTTTGGATATATGTGTTTTTCTGTGTTTTCAGTAGCCCCAGTAAGACCTGACACACTCGGGGACACATCAGGCAACATTTGCTCGGTGTTTGTTTCATTACAGCACTTCATAATAGTAATTTTTCAATGGTCACTTGTAGCCTTTTATCCAGATTGCTTTAATCAGCATTTGTGTTCTCTGTTGGCATTGCTCTGTCTTCTCCCGAGCTGTCTTTTCAAACATCATTGGATTTTTTCAAGTGAAATCTTCATGCTTATTGCATCTGTCACTTCTGGGATTCACTCCAAGCAAAAGGCAGGGATTCAGTTTAATGGCAATGAGGAGGAATGTGCAGAAGGGGGAAATATCAGCTTTTCCCTGGGTGATGCAGCGCAGGGTGCCGAGCTCTGCCCTCGGTGACATCGTGGTGGCCACGTCCAGCATTCGACTTTAACGAGGGCTTTGTATAATGGCTCATTAAACCAAAATGTTGTGTTGTGATGTGGAGGGAATTTATGGTCCTGGCTTTCATCTGGTGATCGATTCTGAGGAATATCCCTGTGGTGCCAGCTTCCTATTCTGAAGACACGAGCTAAACACTTCCTGGCCTGGGTTTGCAGCTCGGTGAGGTCATCAGTGCACCACTCCCAGGGCCAGGAATGTCCTCTTGGGCAAGCTCACAGGCACATTTTCACTTGACTTTTAAAGTCTGGGTTTGTTTGTTTTGATTTTGTTTTACTGAGGCATTTGTGATAATCTGAGCCCTTCTCCGAGGATGTGTTGGAACAGAAACTCACCGAGGATTTGAAGTGCCCCAGTTTAAGCCTTTGCAGGGCATAGGAACAAGAATTAAATGCCTGTGCTCTCTTCTAGCTCGCTCCCTGTAGTCTCCCCCATTTAATATTTCTGGGCTGGTGTATTCTGGTGGGTAACTCTGAAATCGGTATCATTAGAAACTGCTTAGAGCTTCAGTTTAGGCAGCTCCTGGAGCCTTGTGTGAAGAGTCAGGCAGCTGGTGGCTTGGGGCTGACAGGATGGGAACTGCTGAGTTTTTGTCACATTCTGTACAGTTGCAGGTGGTGGTGAACAGCAAGTTAAAATGAAGCAGAAAAGGGGTTTAGGCTTAGCTGAGTGACTCAGGAAAGCAGCAATGAAATTCCATTTTTCTGGATGTGTTGGCTTCAACAGTGTGGTTGGGAATTGTTTACTGGGCCCTTTCTTTTTATCTGTTAATAGGATTGCTTTGTTCTGCTTTCCCTCCTGTGAGTAACCATGCAAAAAAATGGATTATTTGTTTCTTTTTGAGGTTATAATTGTTCAGTACATGACTTTTTGTGGCTTTTCTCATCTCAAACCACACATAGGCATGTGAAATACCAGCGTGACACAGAACTGCTCAGCTGCCCCCAGGTTCCACTGGCAGCTTTGCAGGGCTTGTCCTTGGAGGAAAAAAATTGTCTGGAGAGGATCCTAATGGAATATTAGTTGTATCACTAGCCATTAGTTGTGTTCGTGGGGTTGTGTAGGGAATATAAATCCAATCAGGATTAATGGCTGGAGATAATGATGTAGCTGGAAAGTAGAAGGTGGCTGTGGGGCAAGTGGATAATTTTACTTTACCCCCCTCCCATGAAATTCCTGATGCCAGTAAGACAGGGGGGATCCCTTGGAGCAGACACCTTCCTAAGGAGTCACAAACTGCTCCTCAAATTGAAGAGGATTTTGTGATGGAACAGCCTGAAAACTTTAAAATCCTGCTCTGTAGGTCAGGAACTTGACAGAGAAATACTGAAAATGGCATTTACTGCTGCCTGCAAAGGGAAAACCTGTGGTTTTTGAAGGCTGCTGATGTGCCCATGGTGGATAGAAGAGAAGTGACAAAGTGACAAAACGTGGCTTTTTGGACCATTTCTCCTCTGTGCTGATGACTTACAGAGGGACTCAAGGCAGAATCAGCTGCACTAGGGAAAGAACAATTTCTTCAGCGTGACCACTTTGCTTCTTCAACACCACAGGCTTTGTCTCAGTCCATGTTTTGTTGGTGATAACAATAAGTGATCTCTAATTTGCTTTTTGCTGAGCCTGTGATGACGTTTGATGGCTCTTGGTGGGAGAAGTTGCAATGACTCTGACATTGAGCTGGGCCTCTCAGCCCAGCATAATTAGGTTTGTCTTGTTTTCCTTTTTTAATAATTGAATTTGGAAGAGCAATGGAAATAAACCAGTGGTGGGATCTGACTTAAAGTGATTAAGGCTCAGCCTGATGCTGAGATGAGCTCACAGCTCTCCTTGGAGTGCTGCTGAGCTGTGCTTGAGGCCAAATGTTCCCCTTAGGAAGGACCAGGGTTTCCCCGTGGTTTTTCCAGATTTTGGCTGCCATCTATGTAGGAACGAGCACATAGGTAATAATTCTTCTGAGCTGAATATTAAGGCAGCCATTTCTGCATTTATAGCAGATGTGTCTGAGCAGGATTTCCTAAAACTCCATGGGAATGGTGTGCCTGAAGCTACTCCTTGTTTGCATCCCTGTGTGAACCTGGACAGTGCATTGCACCTGCAGTTCCTGGTTTAAGTAATCCCTGGGAAATGGACTTCAAATCAAATTCTGAGTATTTGGAAATAGGGGAACTTCCCCTCCTTCCCTCTGGTTCTGCATACAGTTGCCATAGAGACCGTGTTCCGGAGTCCTTGAAAATCCATTGTTTCTCCCAAATAAACATAAAAATCTGCAGCATTAAAGCAGCACATTTTGCAGTGTCCCATTCCTGAGCATTCCTTCATCAGGAACTCTCTTGACAGGACAAGGAGCAATGGACTCAAACTGAAAGAGGGGAATTTTGACTTAGATTTAAGGAAGAATTTCTTCCCTGTGAGAGTGGCAAAGCCCTGGCACAGGCTGCCCAGGGAAGCTGTGGCTGCTCCATCCCTGGAAATGTCCAAGGCCAGGTTGGATGGGGTTTGGAGCAACCTGGGATAGTGGAAGGTGTCCCTGCCCATGGCAGGGGTGGAATGGGATGAGCTTTAAGGTCCCTGCTCACCCAAACCAGTGTGTAAACAGGGACTTGACATCCTGCAGTGTGCCAGGTCTGGAAGCTGGACAAACTGATAATGGGTGTAATTAGCAGCTCCAGGGATTAGCAGGCAGTAACAAATTCAATCTGTAGTAAGCAGCATGTCCCCTGGGAGCTGGGCAAACTGGCCATGCTGGGCAGATGATGGCTTGATAGGGAAGATTGTCATCAGCAAAGGCTCAATGCTCAGGCACCTGCTCAGGGCTGGAATTACCTCCTGGAGTTGCATTTTTTTTTCCCATTTTCACTTTAAATACTTAAAAAGCCCACATGGTTTGTTGTTTCCTGCTGGAATCTGGATCCCCCAGCTGACTCAGGGTGTCTACTTGGCATTTCCTTGGCATTTTTCATCATACCTGTGTGAAACAGATTGGCATCCTCCTTTCCAAGCTGGGAATGTGAGGTGACACACATGAGGTTTTACTCAGGGTCTGGCAGGTACTGGGCTGGGAATACTTCTAGCACGTACTACTTATAGCATGTACTACTAAATGGAGTTGTTGTTTTACACATGGTTCAGGTATTTGCCCCAGCACACGTGGTGGGGTGTGTACATGTGGATAAATGACCATTGTTACACTTTTAAACTCTTAATTTCTTATTTAATTCCCTGCTGCAGTACTTATATTAATGATACTGTACCTTGGAGGCTGGAGGCCCAAAGCTGTCTCATTCAAAACAGGAGTTGTATTACATTTTTTTAAAGTTTTCAGTGATACTTTTTAAGGTTTATTTGAATTTTTGGATCTGCTGAGATCAATTTGCAAGGCAGGAGAGAATACTGAGCCAGCTTAGGCAAACACAAGTTGCCAGACATTCCTCTGCAATATATTCTGCTTTAGCACAGCCTGAAGGGTGGGCACAAAACTCCTCTAGCTCAGTGTTGCTGTTCTTCCAGCATCTTTTTCCTGGCCACTGCCAGGAAAATCGCTCCTTTCTGGACCAATTTGTTCTGTGTGGTGCTTTAAGGTGCTGCTGTTAAAGGTGGGTGTCCTTGGTTAGGGCCAGCCTACCCTGGGGTTATCTCTCCCTTTTTCCCTTGGCTCCCTGATGTTTCTTTGGGGGTAAAGGTTATCTTTTTGTTCTTTGTATGCCTGCTTTGCCACATCCATCTTCTGCTCTACTCAGGGAATTCTTAAGTGCCCTGAAAGCTCCCATAAAAACCAGCTGGGCTTATCTGGGTGTAATTCTGTTGTTTTGGTCGGGCTGCTGGAAATGCCACAGGGATTCCCAAAGGACTGGAAGTGTGGCTTGCACGTGCAGCAATGTGACTGTCAAGCCAACAGGTAAGTAAAGCTTAAAGGTCATCAAGGCACAGACTGTAATTCTTCACTTGAAACCAGTTCTCCAGCTGAGAGCAGCCAGCTGAAGGTCCAAGAATTCCCCAAGGAATGAGCCTTTGCCCAGTGTTGGGATGGGTGTGATTCTCCCTGTCAGGGAAGCTCAGAGGGGAAGGTGGTGCCATGGAGGTGTCAAGGACAGGGGTAGGAAGATGTTTTTCCTTCTTGGATCTGAAATCTGTCTTCACAGCCTAGAGTGTTTATTAAACCTCCTTAACAGACTAAATCTACTTCCCTAAGTGAACTTTTGGTTTCTTGCCTGCTCAGAGAAGTAAGAAAAGTGCTTTGTGTCACCCTCGTGGTTTGACACCGGGTTGTGCCCCCTCGCTGTCATCCCAGGACAGGTCAGTGACAAAGGACATCTGTAGGACAGAGGAAATGTGTTTGAACTTGGAAGCCTCTGCTAAAACAGATGTTTGGGGGGCTGTAATTGGCACCATGAGACAGGGATGTAAAATCAACTGAGCAGATTGAACTATCTGGATTTGAGTTCCAGCTTCCTCCGGCCCTGTCCTCCCTCCCCCAGCCCTGATTTCAAATTGCACGTTACGGAAACAGGACGGAATGACAATGGTGCTCTTGGAATTATAGGCTGCTTGGCCAGAAGAGCTGGCAGGACAGCAAATGGAAATGTGGAGAAACACACGCCAGTTCCAACTGGGAGCACTGAGATTCGTTTTGCAGCTTGTTTGTACTGCATTAAAATCTGAGATGTTGGCGTTGTCCAGCCCGAGCCTCCCACGTCCTGGGGTGAGGATGTTGTCTTGTCTTTAACAATTCACCATTGTTGGGGTTATTTTGAGAACATTAAAAGCAGTTCAGTGTGGGGGCCTCACCTGTTGGGTGGGTGTTGCTCAGGATGTGCCAGCCAAGCTCATTGTGACTTTTTGGAGCAGAGTGTGTCCACTGGAAATTCCAGTGTGATGGACCACGCTGCTCTGTGCTGTACCTCTAGTCTACCTGAGACGTTCTCCAGGACTCCAGCCCATCCTGTTTGTGTTCCAGCAGGAGATGTGTGGCTGTGCTGTTAATCCATGAGGAGCTGCCATTGCACTCACCCTCTGCTCCTGGGTCACATTCCCCAAGGCAGCTCCAGCAGGTCTGGGAGTTGTGCTGGGTCCAGCAGAGCTTGGAGCCGCTGTGGTCAGGCCAGGGTCATGTGGAGAACGCTGCTCCTCGCTTGGTCAGTCTGACTCACTCTTGGCCAGGCTCTTTGGGAGCCTTGGTTGTACTGATCTGTTGTTTCTGCCTTATTCTGGATTTGGGAGGAATTTGTGTCCCAGTTAATTTGGTGTTTGGAGTAGCGGGTTCTGCAGGTCTTGGTTCCCTGATGATGCAGAGGTCTGGGAGAACAACTGCAACCTTTTATCTGTGAGACTGTTTATCTCTTAAAACACCTTTCATGTTTAGAAATTTTTCCTATGGATGCCAAGGGATGTTGCAATTGAGAAACAGAAAACAGCTTGTCTATTCCTTTGGGGATTGGGCTGGAGCCCCTCTGCCATGCAGCCAGGCGGGGAGAGCTGAGGGTGTTCATCTGGAGAAGAAAAGGCTCCAGAGAGACCTTAGAGCCCCTACCAGTGCCTAAAGGGGCTCCAAGAGAGCTGGAGAGGGACTGGGGACAAGGGATGGAGTGACAGGGCAAGAGGGAATGGCAGGGTTAGATGAGCTATTGGAATTCCTGGCTGTGAGGGTGAAGAGGCCCTGGCACAGAGTGCCCAGAGAAGCTGTGGCTGCCCCTGGATCCCTGGAAGTGTCCAAGACCAGCTTGGATGGGGCTTGGAGCAACCTGGGATGGTGTAAGGTATCCCTGCCCATGGCAGGGGGAGGAACTGGATGAGCTTTAAGGTCCCTTCCAATCTAAGCCATTCTGGGATTTCTATTCCCACTAAATCTTCTGGTCATTTTTTAAGGAATGATCCAATTAAGTAAGTGAGGAGAAGCAGGGTAGTGTTCCCAGTAACGTGCACTGGAGTTCACCAGGAGCTGTGCTTGGAAAACACAGTGTTAATGGAGTTCCCTTTATGTCTGCACCTCTTCTTGGCTCCAGCAGAATCCTGGGAAATCCTGCAGGTGTTGTTATTTCTGTGCTTTAGGCTCCCAGCACCTGGGAGCTGCTGTCTGCTTGACTTCTCCTTAAATCCACCATCAGAGAGGACAGAGAAATCCTGTGTATGAGCTGAGTGTCAGGTCTAGTGCTACTGGTGAGCTCTTCTATCACACACAGATAAACTCATGAAAAATTATTTAATTTAGGCAGATTTGATTGCTTTGAGCTGTAGGAGAAAACAGAGATGAAAACACAGCATTTTACTGCTGTGAGCACTCTGTTAGGAAAAGGTGCTTGGTTGATTGGGAATGCTGGGATTTGGTGGTGATTTGATGAGAATTTCATGAAGCTGTGCTGGGGAACAGCTCTTCTTCTGTTTGTAACCACCAACCTTTGCCCAAAAAAAAAAAAAAAAAAGAAAAGCCTCCAATGTATCTCAGGAATATGGTCTGGAAAACACTGGCATGTAACCTTCAAGTGAGAGAGGAATCCAGTGGGTTGGGGCAGCAGCTCTGACCAGATTGCTACTTCCCTCTTAGCTCTGATAAGAGAACTAGGTCAGTGCTGGGGAGAAGCATTTTATCACTGGCTTCCCTTAGCTGGAATCCTGGGAGAGCTGTGTGCTCCTGCTTGTGTTTCCCTGGGGATCACAGTGTGGTGTGGAGCCCTGCTCTTCCCTCCTCCCCACGGCTGCTCACACGGGTGTCAGGAGCATCCCTGGGGCTGCTGTGGTGTCTGTGATTCAGGATTTTGCTCTGTCTCTGTCCGTGGATGGGATACAGTGTGCAAAGAAGCTTCTCTGGTGTTTATTCCAGTGGAAAAGAAAAGGAAGGATTTTTGGAGGGGATCATGTGAAAGGCCACGGCCTTCTGTGGTCAGAGGTGGGAGTGTGTGGTGTGTGGGAGGTTTTCCTTTCCTTGTCCAGTAAAAAGCTTCTGTGGTGTCCAACCACTGTGCAACTGTCTCTGCTGGCAGCAAAAGTGCAAGCTGAAATGCAGGGATCACAGAATCCCAGAATGGTTTGGGTTGGAAAGGACCATAAAGCTCAATTCATTCCACCCCCTGCCATAGGGAGGGACACCTTCCATGCTTCAGCCTGGATTTGAATACACTAAGGCATCTAAAATGTTCAATCCCTGCTCTCTTAGCCCTGTATTTTGTATTTTATTTGCCTTTATAAAGTTTTGTCCTGAGTTTCAATCCCTTATTTTTATCTCCACTTTGCTCTCCTCTTTTCATTTTAATACCCTTTTTTGTCCAGCCTGTGGTAACATTCCCTAAAACATTCCCCCACCACCTCGGTGGTGGGGCAGCTTTAGTGCCAGCTGACAGAGGATGCTCTAAAAGATCTAAACCTAAAAAAAAGAGGCTTTTTGGAGGCTGCTGCTCCAGTGCAGCAGGAAAACTCCCATTCCTGCTGGTGTCTCCCTTTGCTGGTTCCCCATCCTGCTATGGCTCCTGCTGAATTATTTTGTGTAATGATTTTTGTGTGCATTCATTGCCCTGCCTTTCTGGTAATGACACAGATTAAATGAAGCCAGACAACGCTCTCAGTTCGGGGTAATGACTTTAACTGCGGCGTCCTTTTGTCACTGCAAATTATGGTCAATGATGTAATGCTGGATGTGGAGATACAGTGACAAAGTGTGGGAGTGGTAAGATCATCCCAGAAGGGTTTGGTTGGAAGAAAGCTTCAAGCTCATCTCATTCCACCTCCCTGCCACAGGCAGGGACACCTTCCACAACCAGGTGATTCCCCAGGAAGATGAATTGTATCCCTGGAAATCTTGAAGTGAAAATAGCCCCAGAGGGGAGATGTGAGATGAGCACACACAGGTAAACCCTCAGGAAATATCGAGTCCTTCTTAGTGATCCTGGGAGATTTGAGCTCTACAGGCACTTCTGATTTAAGAGTTCTTCATATTCTAAAGGTTTTCATTTCAGGTTACAGCTCTGAAATCCTGAGTTGTATCAAGTGTTTCACAGGTTGCAGCCAACACCTTGTGCTTCATCCAGAACAGAAATTTCAGCTTATTCAAAGTTTGGGTTGTGTTACGTTTTTGAATGTGCTGGGCTCCCCAGTTGAGATATAATCAAATTCCCTGGTAGTTTGTGGTTTAGGTTCCCATCCGAAAATAGAATCTTGCCAGTGGTAGTACAGCTGGAAATTTCAGTATTAAGTTCATATTTCAGCTTTTTGTCTTTAAAATGAAGTGAAATCAGATGGCAGGGTCTTGCTCAACCTAGGCTCAAGTAACCAAAGACTGAAAATAATCTGCACACAAATATGATGTGTTTTGGAATTGTGACCATCTGTAGTAGTGTTCACCTTTGTTTTAAATAACTTTGAACAGCTGAAAACAACAGTTCTGTCAGCAATGGACTGGATATGGATTGATTGGGAAAGGGATACACAGAGGGAATAGAATTGTGTTTAAAAGCACAGAAACTGCATCAAGGCATTTGTGGCTGTTCCCTTTTTCTGCTGAGCTTTCATGTGAAGTTGTGGGGTGAGCTGAACTTCTTGTGGCCATGTGACATTTTTTTCCCCCACTTCCTTCTTTGCCCAAGTCTTGCAAGACTTCGTATCACGAGACTGAATTCTTTGATTCCGTGGATATTTGGAGAGGGAGATGAAGTTTTCCAAGAGTATGGAGTGACAGGACGAGGGGGAATGGGTTCAAACTGAACAAGGGTAGGTTTAGATGAGATATTAGGAGAAATTTCTTCCCTGTGAGGGTGGTGAGGCCCAGGGTGCCCAGAGAAGCTGTGGCTGCCCCTTCCCTGGAAATGTCCAAGGCCAGGTTGGATGGGGCTGGGAGCAACCTGGGCTAGTGGAAGGTGTCCCTGCCCATGGTAGAAGGTGGAATTTGGTGAGCCTTTATGCCCCCTCCAACACAAATCATTCTGGGATTTTATGATACAAATTCCTCCTCCAGCCTTGCTGGTGACATACTGGTGACAGTGGTGGCAGGATTTCCCTGGAATAGGTGTGCAGCTGGACTGAGCCCAGGGCAGTGTGTGTGCCTGGGCATGGCCCTGGGTCACTGAGAACCCCAGAGCTTGCACAACCAAGGCTCTGGAGTGAAGAAATACCAGAAGGGAGTGATTAGGAAATAACCTGGAGGTCTCTGTGCCTTTTCTCACTGGGGTGCAGCTGTTGGCTCTGTCCCTGCTCCCTTGGGTGGGATGGAGCCATCCTTGCCCTGAGGAGCACGAGGGGATGGTGGTGTTTGAATGCCCTCAAACCCTCTGAATGCCTCTGGCCTCCCTTCCATGTGTGGCTCTGTACCTTATCTTCCACAGGATGTTCAAAGTGCTCCGAGGAGGGAATGAGCAGATTCCTTGTGGGCTTATCTCTGAGGTGGCCAACTGCTCTGCAGATGTGGCTCAGCTCTGCTCCCAGAGGGTGTTCTCTCCATGCCAGGGGCAGGTTGGAACATCCACGGTTTGGGTTTAGGATTTGTGCTAGTTATGCATTGAAGGCACATAACATATTTCCTAAGTTTTTTTAATAAAACCAGCTCTGAGCACAGAACTGGTCTGCTGATGAGGTTTTGCTGATGAGGCCCAAGTGGCTCAGCCCAGCTGTTCAGGATGACCTTGGAACACAGTTGGTACTTGGGAATCCTCTGGGCTTTCCCATGTTTCAGTTTCACCAATGGGACCATCCCCTGTCCCTGCTGGCCCTTGCACCCCATCCATCCCATAATATCATTCATAATTGCTGCTGGTGCACTGCCTATAGAACCATTGAATTATTGAGATTGGAAAAGACCTTTAAGATGATCAAGTCCAACCACTGATCTCTTAATTTTTATTTTTCTTAATCTGCTTCTCATTTTTTAATAATTAAGGCTGGACCTTTATTCCAAAGCTCCTCAGACTGGGAGTTTGGGGATTCACCATCAACAGCTGCAACTTGACTTTGTTCACTTAACGAAAAGCTTTTCCAATCTCAAGTACCAACCTTTTATAAATGCTGTTCTCCCTATCCACTGGATTTGTATCTCCTCACCCCCCCATTAACAGTAGCCTGGGGCTGTCTGATTTCAACTGGCCTTTTATTCCAATGCCTCCCTTTCCAGAAGGGATCACAATCACATGGGCTGAGCAGGATTTTGCCATTAGTGGGGGGTTTTCCTGTAAGTGTTCCCTAGCAGGATGCGTTTCCTCTTGCATAAGCAGGCTGCAAACCCTCCGAAGCCACAGAAATCCATCTGTTGGATTCTTGAGACAGATAAATCCTTTAAAAACAGGAAAATGGGCAAACTCATGGTAGCTCTTGTGACACATCATGATGGGAGATCAGAAAGGAGTGGAATGAAAAGTATCCCTGTGTGAGCGGGGCCGGTGGCATCCAGCCTTTCCAAGCTCCTTTTAGAAACTGCCACAAGGGCTGGGCTGTTCAGACAGGCAGATGAACCCAAAGTTTAGGTAAAATTCAGTTGGAAGTCACTCAAGGAGGGAATAAATAGGAGATTTGAAGGCTCATTCCTCTGTCCCCACCAAGATGCCGTGTGTGGCCGAGCTCACAGGGATCCAGGAGCTCAGCAGCCGTAGATCTGTCAGCACTTCTATTGTGGAGGCCTTTGCAGGGTGTCCAATGCTTCTGTTTTAATTTTGCTGAGGGTTGTAACTCTGGCAAAATTTAAAGGCCTTTCAGCTCCCAGTCAGGAGGTTTTAAATCCTCTAAATTTGCACTTTACCCCCCAAAAATATATTCTGTCTAGCGAGTGGATGGAGATGTTCCTCAGCCAAGGTTTAACAGCATAGATAATGATGTAATTAACTTCTTTTTTTTTAATGCTTATGCTTCAAGTCCACTTCCTAAGAGAAAATCCCCAGCACAGCCCCCTTAGCCATGGATCCACTTCCTTACCCACTTGGGTATTTCCAAAGTCATTTCCTAAAGTTCCCTGAACCACCCAGGTCATCCTTTTGCAAGTGTCATAGAGGCTGAATCAGCCTTTCGTTAGGGTGAATCATCTCAGGTGTTTGTGTCTCTCCTGATAATGCTAAAAGTGGCACAAAAAAGACATGGAGCTGTTAGAGCAGGTCCAGGAGAGGCCACGGAGCTGCTCTGAGGGCTGGAACCAGGCTGGGGGTGTTCACCTGGAGAAAAAAAGGCTCCAGGGACACCTCAGAGCCCCTTCCAGTGCCTAAAGGGGCTCCAGGAGAGCAGGAGAGGGACTGGGGACAAGGGATGGAGTGGCAGGGCACAGGGAATGGCTTTAAGACAAAAGAGGGTAAGTTTAGATGGGAAATTGGAAAGAAATTCCTGGCTGTGAGGGTGGGGAGGCCCTGGCACAGATTTCCCAGAGAAGCTGAGGCTGCCCCTGGATCCCTGGAAGTGTCCAAGGCCAGGCTGGGAGGTGTCCCTGAACTGAACCTTTCAGGTTCCTTCCAAACCATTCCATGAATTGGCCAAGCCTGGAGCTCCTGCCCGTGACTCTGCTGAGAGAACCTGTGCCAACCAAACTGAGCTCTGGATCTTCTTGGAGATGGGTGAGGAGGAAGAGGAGAAGGGAGGGGATCCTCTGCACTGCAGGATTGAGAAACAAAGAGGAGACTGGGCACCCTTCCCATTTAGGGACGGTCTGTGGCAGGGCTAGGACCCTTTTGGGGTGCTCAGGCTCCCAGTCCCCCCGTTGGGTTTTTCACCTGCTCTCCCTGGTGAGCTGAAAGAGCTGCAGTCGCTGCTCCTTCCAAGCACAACCAGCACATTCCCCCCCTCCTTCTGCTTGGAGAGCAGCCAGATCAAAATGGCTCTGATCCAACGCCAAGAATCACTCCCTTTGCTATGGAAATGAGCACTTGGAGGCTGCTCACCATGTGTTCATCAGAGAGTCCCTGCTAAGGATGATGAGCTGTAGGTGGGGAAGAGGGCAGGGAAGGTGTGTTCCAACAGATCCCTTTGGAACAAATAGGGATATTTTTGGAGGCATCTGAACTCTCTTGTGTTTTTAAAAAGTCATTTATAGAAAACCGAATGATTAGCCTTTGTATCAAAGGGTGAAAATGAGGGAAATAAAGCAGTAGGATTTCACCATGGGGTAAAGGGAGTTTCTCTTCCATGGAAGTGGATGGGGTGACAGATCCCGAAGATCTGATATTTGAAATGAACATTTTTTCCTGCTGTTCTGGTATTGATCAAGTGAAGAAGAGATACAATTATCCAAGTGATACAAATAATCCTTTGTAACCATCACCCCTGAATTCCCAGCATTGGAGCAGCCCCATTCCCAGCCCCCTGGCTCTGTGGGATTTAATTCCAGGCAATTTGCTGTGCTGGCTCAGCACGACAAGTTCAAACCTTCACTTTACCTTCTTCCCAACAATCTGATTTTAATCTGGACTCACAGCAGGGTGGGAATGTTGCCAGGGGATGAACACTCCTGGAAATCCACGGTGCACAAAGCAGGAGCCTTTTCCCTGCTCCTGGATGAGCTGTGCAGGAGGATGATGAGAAGGGTTTGCTGCAAGGTGGGAAAGGGCTGAGCTGGGCACAAGTTCTGGCGGTGTCCCAGAACATTCCCAATATCCTGGGGGTGGCCTGGGGTCATCTGGAATGGTGGGAAGATGAGGGTGATGCTGCTCTTGTGTGGTGCTCAGTGCCAGACCTGGCCGTGGACTCAGAGGTTCAGCTGAGCCCTCCCAGCTCTGGGAGGAGCCCCGGGGATGGAATTGTGTGACAGGGCTAAGAATGAGTCGACACAAATCAGTAACTGGGTGTGGAACTGCCTTTTTTATGATGTGTCTTAAATGAACCTTGAGACTACAACAGTTCTTGTCATTTGGGCATCTTGGAGTTGAAATTCACCTTTTCTTTGGGCATGATTTGGTGAGGCTTGGATTGTGCTGGAAGTGTCCAAAGCCAGATTGGATAGGAAAGGTGGAAGGTGTCCCTGTCCATGGCATAGGGTGAAATGAGATGAGTTTTAAGGTCCTTCCCAACCCAAAGCATTCCATGATTTTATTTAGTGCTCTCACCTGCTGGCTGGAGCTGGAGAGCAGCTCCTGGTTTATGACTCCCCATCACACTCTGGTGTTCTGGGGTGTGTCCAGGCCTTTGATTTGTGCTCTGAGGGAAACAGTTGACAGAAAATGCATTACACAATTCCAGCAACTGATGGAAGTAGAAAGGGAGCCTAGGTTCAGCTTTATTAGGATAGAAATCATTAACAATTTCCATTTCTGTGGACATCTCAAACACCTCAGTTCTTCCCAGAATTCTGCATTTAAAACCTATTTTTTCTTAAACATTCTTAATCCTCTTCAAAATACCAGTGTGGAAGAGGTACTGTGGGGAACCCCTACCTGCTCTCTGTGGCTGGGAATGACTGTGGAGCCCTTGGCTCTGTGTCACCAGTGCTGGGGCTCAGTTGGAAGGTGTTTGGTGGCCTCCACCCCACACCTGGGACAGGCATCACAAAACTGACCCCAAATCCACATGGACTGGGCACACTGGTGGCTCCAGTGGCATTGGTACATCCCTGTCCCAGGAGCTGAGCTGCCGTGGAAGTGACCAGTGCCAGCTGCCAAATGAATTCTGGTGGAAAACAAATCCTCTGCTTCTTCTCCCTTATCTCTGCAGAACTGGAGAGTTTCACTGCAGAGCTGTCTGTTTCATTAATTGGAACATTTTCCTCCTCTTCAAACACATTCCGTGGCATTTCCCGGCTCTGATGAGCGCTTCCCTGCAGTTATCCCGCTTTTTGTCCTTGTGAATTTTTTATTTAACCTCCCAGACTACAAAACAGCCATCAAGGCTCGGTGCTTTCCTGCAAAGCAGTCACAGACAGCCCTCTAAGCTTTCATCATGTTTGCAGCAGCCAGCCTGGGAGCAGGGATTTGGGATAGAACCACATTCCCAGTCTCTCACTCTGGAGTGAGGAGCTCCAGGGACTGAGCACTTTTTCCCAGCCTCTCCATGTGCTTGGGGACCTCCTGAGAGGCGAGATAGGAGGTGGACTCTGCTTATTTTTACTTTTTCTTTTTTTTTTTTTTTTCTTTCTATCCCTAGAGACTGGGACAAAAATATTTTTCCCATATGTAAAAGCAAGATGCTGTATGGAGGCTCCTCTTCTGCTCCCTTTTCTTTGAGGGAGAAAGTCTGGGATGATGGGAAAAGCCCTTCCCAGATGTGAGGGCTCCATAGGTTGTATCCCTTGTGTTGAGCCTCTGTCTTCTCCCAGGTGCTGGAATTTTCCACACCAATTCCCTTTCCCTCTATTCTAACTCCAGCATTCTTGAAAATAATTTTTCTCAAGAAATGCTACAGACACACCAAGTTAATTGGAGTCATTAACTTGTTTCCATTACTCCTTTCTGCCTAGGAAACTCTTTTTTTTAGGATGATTTTGGAGTTAGAAGAAAGAACTGGAAGCTAGGGAACATGTGGAACCACTTCACAGGAACACCGGATTTTGAGAGCTTGCATTTTTATTTACATCTTCTGGACCCTGTCTGACTTGAAAGTAAACAAGTTCAATCCAAGACTAGATTTATCCCTGAAAATATGTGGAGACTTGTCTAAAAACTGCTTTTGGGATTAAGAACTTCCTTTACTGCAGTCGGGGAACACATTTACAATGGGGAAATTATTGCTTAACTGGCAAATTCTGTAAAAGCCCCCTGGAAATGCAGTTAAGTTGGGTGCAAAATAACCTGAAATTTTAGTTTATAAAAGAAGGAAAAGGCAAAGCTGGCTGAGAATTTGGCAGGTCATAAGGTGGAGGTGCAAGTGTCCAAGGCCAGGTTGGATGGGGCTTGGAACAACTTGGGATAGTGGAAGATGTCCCTGCCCATGGCAGTGGAATGGGATGAGCTTTGAGGTCTTTGGTGCCAAGAGGACAGTGCCAGGCTCTTTCCAGCAGTGCCCAACAACAGGGTGAGGATCATTGGCCACAAACTAAACCATGTGGAATTCCAGCTCTTCCCATGGAGGGAAAGGGTGGACTGCCCAGGGAGGGTGTGGATGGAGATATCCCAGACCCACCTGGATGCATTCCTGTGTCACTGCTGTGGCAGGGGGCTGGACTGGGTGATCTCCAGACATCCCGTTCTGGAATTCTGTCCCTTCCAACCCAAACCATTCCACGATCCTACAACCGGCGCTCGAATCTGCCTTTCCGCATCGCTGAAAGCGCGGCCTTGGAGCTGATGACAAAATCCTTGTCCAGGAATCTCCTGGACAATCAGCACATCCTTTCCCTGGAAATGAGCCTCTCCTTTTCCATGCCTTGCAGACACGATGAGGCGGGTGGTACGACAGAGCAAATTCCGGCACGTCTTCGGGCAGGCGGTGAAGAACGACCAGTGCTACGATGACATCCGCGTGTCCCGCGTCACCTGGGACAGCTCCTTCTGCGCCGTCAACCCCCGCTTCGTGGCCATCATCGTGGATGCCAGCGGTGGGGGAGCCTTCCTGGTGCTGCCTCTGCACAAGGTAAGAGCTGCTGGGAGGTTTCTTCGCTCCCTGCTCAGGCTGTGCTGTCATGCCAGCGTTTCTTTGGGAATAATCAAGGCTGGGAAGTGTCGGCTGTGGTGACAGCGGCTGCTCGGTGGTGCCATGTATGAATGTGTTTAGTGTCTGTAATCAGTCTGATGCTTCCTGTGCATTAAACACAACAAACAAGCTGTTTGCTTGACTCATCTGAGCTCATTCTGGCAGAACTTTGCACGTAGAATTGTATTTTAGAAGCCTCTGTATGATCAAGTCAGGTTTTTGTACCGTCAGGGATTCAGCTTTTTTTTTTGTCACTTTGCTCAGGAACCACCTGAATCCAACTGCTACTTTCAGAGTTAAACCAGGAACCATCTGAGCCCAACTGCTCCTTGAGGAACTCTCTGAGTCCAGCTGCTCCTTGAGAGTTAAACCTGGAACTCTCTCAGTCCAGCTGCTCCTTGCAGAATTCATTCAGGAATGCACCTGAACCTAATTGCTCCTTGCAGCCCCACATTAGAGGGATGCAAAGGAATGAGCTGGTTCCAAGAAGGGCATTCCTGTTGTCCCTGGTCCTGCATTGAAAAGTCACATCCATCTTCTGAAAGAGATTCTTTTCATCTCTTTCTGATTCCTAACCAGCAAATTCTTGTGATCAAAAACCTTTTTTTACAACATTCTTTTCTCTGTGACCCTCAAACTCCTCTCTTAAGCCTGTGGTTAAGTTGTCCTCAGTCTGTCATCAGTCCTGAGCTGCTTTCCCAGCTCCACTTCCAGATCTGCCCTGTGGAATACAGAATTAGTGCCCAGGATTGGGCACAACTTCCCACCCGGCCAGGGCAGAGCAGAGGCAGCGACGTCTCCATCATGTTCAGAAAAGCCAAACCCCAACCTCCCAAAATAGCTCAGTTTGCTGCTGTGATGAGCAGCCCTTCCCTGCTTAGGGCTCATCCTCAGGCCACGTGTCCTCCTCCTGTCTGGACCATATGTGGTGGCACAGCCCTGGATTAGGAATTCCTCCTTCAGCTGCATCACAGCACAGATGCCAATGGCAGAGGATGTACATCCCTCTTTTCCTCTCTTATATCCCAATGTTTGGAGCACAGATCTGATGAGGGAGATTAGGGGCTTAGCCTGGGGAAAGGGAGGCTCAGGGGGGACCTTCAGGTGGGGACAGGCTCTGATCCCAGGGAACAAGGGACAGACCCAGAAGGAATGGCTTCAAGTTGTGCAAAGGGAGGCTTAGATTGGATATTGTGGAAAATTTCTTCATGGAAAAGGTTGTCAGGCATTGGAACAGGCTGTCCTGAGCAGTGATGGAGTCCCCATCCCTGGAGGGATTTAAAAGCCTTGTGGATGTGGCACTTGGGGACATGATGGCCTTGGCAGTGCTGGGGGAACAGTTGGACTCAATGGTTTCAGAGGGCTTTTCCTACATCAATGATTCCATAATTCTGTGTTTTCTCAGTCCCTGGCAGAAATTCCTGCTAATTCTGAGTGCCCTTTTGCATTTTTAGTACCATCTTTGGTGTTATTTTCACATCCATTCTGTTCTTCCTCCCACCCTCTATTTATCACTGCCTTGGTGCCCTCAGCTCCATTCCTGCCTTCCACAACCATTTAATATCCACATCTGAGGAGGTTCCATGGGAAGCTGGAGGAGCTGTGTCCCTCACCCCCAGCCTGACACGTTCTTTTGCAATGCAGTGCTTTTCTGGCTCTGCTCTAACCAGTTCCTGTGTTCCGCATTTATTTTTATAGCCTGGGCTGATGAAATTGTTCCTTCAGTTCCTTCAACACCCTAAATAACATTTGGATTTCTCTTTGAGCTCGTTTAGCAGAGATACTTATTAAGCTCCCCGCAGCAAAATCCTTGTTGTTATATTCAAGGAAAAAAAAAAAAATAAGAGCAATTTTCCTTTTAGCCCAGGGTTTGAGCTGGTTTTAAAACTGAGCCATAAAAATACACTTGCTGCATTTCTGCAGGGGAAATGTCCCATAATGACATCGTGGCTGCTCAAACCCAGCGTTTTGCGGCTCACTGGGAATTACCTGCGATGTGGCTGACCCTGGGTGCGGGGTGAGCACAGAAAAGGGCACATTTTACTCCTTTCAATGTGCTTTTTCTTGCCGATTTTCAGTGCTATTACAGGCTTTTGTTACGGCCGGGGTTTGTCGCTGCCGAGCCCCTGGCTCCCGGCGCTGGGCGGAATCTCCGGGAGTGTTTTTGGGGCAGGATTAACCCGCCGGGACCCCTCTGCCCGCACCCATGTGCTCGGTACCGGAGCGGGGGGAGCGGACACCGGAGGGCGGAGAAGCCCCGCCCCCTCCGCCGCAAGCCCCGCCCCTCGGCGCGCGCGCACCCGCGCTCGCCGCAGCGGCACTGCGGCGGCCGCGGCTTTTTACCTTATATGGTCATGGCAGCGCTCGCGGCCGCCGCGCTGATTGGCGGGGGCGGGGGCGCGGCGCGGCAAGTGCGCGGGAATTAACCCGTGCGCGGGAATTCATTAACCCGTGTGTGCGGGAGTTCATTAGCCCGTGTGTGTGTGTGTGCGCGGGAGTTCATTAGCCCGTGTGTGTGCGTGCGCGCGGGAGTTCATTAACCCGTGTGTGTGTGTGCGTGCGCGCGGGAGTTCATTAACCCGTGTGTGTGCGGGAATTCATTAACCCGTGTGTGCGTGTGCGGGAATTCATTAACCCGTGTGTGTGTGTGTGCGGGAGTTCATTAACCCGTGTGTGTGTGTGTGTGCGGGAATTCATTAACCCGTGTGTGTGTGTGTGCGGGAATTCATTAACCCGTGTGTGTGTGTGTGCGGGAGTTCATTAACCCGTGTGTGTGTGTGTGTGCGGGAATTCATTAACCCGTGTGTGTGTGCGGGAATTCATTAACCCTTGTGTGCGGGAATTAACCCTTGTGCGGGAATTCATTAACCCGTGTGTGTGTGCGGGAATTCATTAACCCTTGTGTGCGGGAATTAACCCTTGTGCGGGAATTCATTAACCCGTGTGTGTGTGCGGGAATTCATTAACCCTTGTGTGCGGGAATTAACCCGTGTGCGGGAATTCATTAACCCGTGTGTGTGTGTGCGGGAATTCATTAACCCGTGTGTGTGTGTGCGGGAATTAACCCGTGCGTGGGAATTCATTAACCCGCGTGTGTGTTAACCTGAGCGCGGAGGAATTCATTAACCCTGTGTGCGGTAATTAACCCGTGCGTGCTGTAATTAACCCCTGTGCACCCACATCCCCAGCCCCCACGTGTTGCTGAGATTCTCTCCGCCCTCCAGCATCCCCTTTCCATTCCCGGAGCAGCCGCAGCCGGTGCGGCCGGGCCGGCTTTGCTGGCTGTGGAAATGCTTTGTCTGAACTTCCTGTTTTCTTGCACGCACATGTGCAGGGGCTTTGCCAGGAACTCGCCATTCCCATGCTCCGGCAGGAGCTGCTGAGCATCAAGACAATTTAATTCCCACAGGTTGCTTGGTCTGGAGGGTTGGCCTCTGTTGGAATGGGCCGCATAGTTTGGAAAAGCTGTAATTCCTCTCGGTCAGGGTTGTGTAGGTGATAAGAGCAGGGTAATCAGCATCAACTCTGCTCACCAGGGAAAGAACTGGAAACTTCCCTGCTTGTTGAGTTAGTTTTCTCTGAGGTTTATCCCAGAGAAAGCTCTGGGTACACAGGGAACGTACCAGATAAAAATTCTCCAGGTTTCCTGGTATGTTGGGTCGGATGACTTGGAAACACCTGGATTCAGGAGGTGATTCTGATGCTGGATCTATGCTCCAACATACATGGAGAAAAATTTATTTTTGCCCCCTCCTCAAAAACTCTTTGCACTTTTTATCTGCACAGAAAAACCTGCTCTGAATGTTCCTTTTTGTTTGAGTTCATGCAGAAAGATCCGTTCAGCCACGAGTTGTGTTACATAAGGCCTTTACCAGAGGTTTATTCAGTCCCGTTTGGATATAGCTTTTATTAGATTTTCCATTTTCCTGATCCCTTCCTGCACCCCCTTCACACCAGCAGCATTCCTGCAGGATCTGGAATCAGATGGTGCCCTGAGAGGCAATTAACATGTGGGTGGGGGCGTGCACACCTCGGGAATGATCTTCTCCAAGGAATATGTTGTTCTGCAAGTGACAGGTCTTGGTGTTCATCCATGGCATATGAGAGCTGTTAAGCAGCTCATCCCAATTCCTATTCCATCAGGAAGGATTTGAGGGGGAAAAAAAATCTTCCTTTTCTGAACTGGTGTGTAAAATAAAATCAGGAGGCTTTTGCTATGATGGGTTTATTCAGCCTTTCCAGTCATTTTAGGGGGAGTATGATGGATTTTGTCCTTTTATTTTACCCTGGATTTTTCTCTATAAAAAGAAGTTTATATTTATCACTGCCAGCTTGATTCCAATGGATCATCAGGTTCTAATGCAGTAGGGGAGAGAGGGCAGCAGAGGGGCTAATGGATCTCATTCCTTCAGGGGAAAAAAAACAGCAAATTCCATCCCCTGTGTTACAGTCAGAGGTTTGTACAAGTATCTCTGCACTTTTAAGGCTTTGTCCAGTAATGAAAATGGAAGTTGTGCTTGGGATCATCTGTTCCCAGCTGGTGGGGATGATCCCTGTGGATCCCTGTGGATCCCTTCTCCTTGCCCAGCAGCTCTGCTCTCTCTGGACAACCCCAGGGTTTTACCACTTTATCCAGAGCCCTCAGCCTCTGGGATACCCACTGGCTTTCCTGCAGTTGGGAAGGAGCAGGGGGATGAAATGCTTTGGAAATCGTGTTTTAGAAAGGAAAAAAAAACGGTGACTCTGTCTCTTTTTAATTGTAATGTCATTTCTGGGACAGATATCCATGGAAATGCTGGAGCTGTGCTGCACTCCCAGCTCTGAGTGATTGGATTTTGCAGGTTGGGTTGGCTGTGAGGACTGTTTGTGTTGAATTTTTTTTTTTTTATTCCTTTTTAAAGCCATTCTGTGGCAGCCTGGGATGCAACCATAGAATCATGGAATCCTTAAGGTTGGAAAAAAACCTCCAAGCTCATCAAGTCCAACCTTTGACCGAGTGCCCCCATTCCCACTAAACCACATCACAAAATAACTCAGTTCTTGTGTTTTAACATTTCCAGGGGTGGTGACTCCCCCACTTTCCTGGGGAGTCTCTTCCAGTGGAGACAATTTCCCCAATATCCAATGTCACAGCCCTGCAGCTGCCGAGGTGACAACGAGAACGGGAGCACTGCTGAGGGGTTCTTGGAGAGCACAGTGGTGTCTTTTTGCCTGATTTTCCAGAGAATCTTTTGGGAATTACACTTCCTAATCTTCCAGATTAGTTCTGGATGCCTGGATTGGCCTGTGGGGTGGTTGTTGGGCATGGGCAGGAGTTTCCATTTCAGCCCAGTCTTCTCCCAGTTGCCTCCTCCAGGCCCAGCTGCTGCAGCCAGAGATGGAAGCGCTCAGAAATTCAATTTCCCTGGATGAAATTTAGGAGATTTTTTTTGTAGGGAAAATCTACAATTTAAAGAAAAGAGGAGTATTTTCTCTAGCAGAGAAAAGGTGCAGTCGGTTGGGGTTTCAAACTTTGCAGTTGTGACCTGATTTCCTTCCTCAAACTTGTGCAGAGTGAGGGGGGAGCTGCTTTGGCTTGTGCAACTCGATGCCACTTCCCTAATTTAAATGGAGATTTCAAGGAGCACAGCCATGGGCTGGGGAAGCAGCTGTTCTCCCTGATATTTTTACCATAATCCATGAGCTGTTTCCTGCCACCAAATGCCCTTTTCTGGCAGAGGAACGATCACAAGACACTCAAATTAATTCATAGAACTCCCACTTTTAGGAACAGTTTTCTTGTCTTGCTTATCCATCCCTTTTGGATTTAATCATATTTTTTTTTCTTCTCATCTGTCACTTTTTTTCTGATCTGGGTTTAATATTTCTGATGATTTAACTTTTTTTTTCTGATCTGGAATACATGAAATACTTAATTTAATAATTAAAATTAATTTAATAAGGCAAATTCGCCCCTTGCTGAAACGCCTGAATTTTGAGTGTGTGTTCAGTCAACAACAACTTTATTAAAAATCCTCAAATTCACCTTTTGGACCAACACTTTATAAAATACCACTCCAGATTTCAAAAGTTATCAGGAATGTGTCGAAACACAGCCCCAGTGGATTATGAGAAGGATTGAATTTCTTGAAGTTAATTTTAAGCTGTGTATCAGCACTTGAGATTTATTTAAAATCCTCTCCTAATTATAAGATTACATTTTACAAATAAATAAATAAATCCCCAAACCTGGGAGCATTAGAGTAGCATGGAAACACACCCAGCTGCCAAACCTCGTGGTGTTCTGGAATTGGAAAGGAATTGTGTTGAAAACCATGGGATTTGGTGATTTTTTTTACACCCTGGTGGGGTTTTACAACCCTACTGCAGCTTTCCTGGGTTTTCCCTTTTGCCAAATCCTCTAAAATACTGATTTTTCAAGTTTTTCTGAGCAGGGTACAAAGCTGGGGATTGGGATTCTCTGCTCCAGGTGGGGGGAAACGCTGGCAGGAGGAAGAATCCGGTGGATGGAATTTGCAAAAATGATGCTGAGAGATGGTAAAAAAACCCATCCCCGAGTTCACAGGTGCCCATCCCTCATGCTGAGGGGCGAGCCCCGGGGTGGTGCTGTGGGTGGCTGTCCTGTGCTGTCCCCACCGTGCCTTGGGAGGGTCCCTGGTGGAGGTGTTGGTGACGAGGGGCGGATGCGGCGCCTTCGGGGCCGTGGCTCAGGAAAGCACCGTGGTTTCCTCTGCTCTGCTGAGGCTCTTTGGTGCCTCTGACCACAAGGCTGGAGCTTCTCTCAAAGGGCTGGGGCCTCCAGCAGCAGCTTTGTGTCCTTATTTAGGCTCGTTTTTGGTGTTTGATGCACATTATTGTGAGCAGAGGTGGCCAAGGAAGGACCTGATGTGGCGCTCGGGGTTGGTGACAGGTTGGAGGATCTTGAGGATCTTTCCATGCTGGATGATTCTGGGATTATTCCTGGAGCCTGATGAGCACCAGAGTCTCTCTTCTCATGCCCAAGTGAAGATGTTGATGCCCCTGGGCTCTTCCTCTGCCATATCCCAGGGAGCTGCAGTGTGGGACATCTCCTGCTCTGTTTTGTCCTGTTTTCCTTGGTTTGATAATTCTTTGTGGATAAAAAACCTTGAGGTTGCTGCCTCTCCCACACTGCTGCTAAATAACATCTCCTTTCCCTGTCCTGCCTGTCTGTTCCCTGTTGGAAATGGGGTTTGGTGTCACAGTCCTGGTGCAGGCAGGGACTGGGGGATGTTTGTAGGGGAATTCTGCCCCTCTGCCCTGCTCAGGTGAGACCCCACCTGCAGAGCTGCCTCCAGCTCTGGGATCCCAGCACAGGAAGGACATGGAACTGTTGGGGAGAATCCAAAGGAGGCCATGGAGATGCTCTGAGGGCTGGAGCCAGGCTGGGAGAGCTGGGGGTGTTCACCTGGAGAAGAAAAGACTCCAGGGACACCTCAGAGCCCCTTCCAGTGCCTAAAGGAGCTCCAGGAGAGCTCCTGGGGACAAGGATGGGGTGACAGGACACAGGGAATGGCTTTAAGATAAAAGAGGGTGGATTTAGATGGGATACTGGGAAGAAATTCCTGACTATGAAGGTGGGGAGGCCCTGGTAGAGCAACCTGGGATAGTGGGAGGTGTCTGCCCATGACAGGGGGTGGCCCTGGATGATCTTTAAGGTCCTTCCAACCCATTCCATAATTCTGGAAGCTCTTTATGGAAGTGCAGGGTCCTGGTTTAAGAGCTGAGCTCTGTCCCAGGTGTGGGACACCCAGCTCCTGGGTGTCACTGCTGTCACAGGCTCTTGGCTGCTCCTGCTCAGGCTGTGCAGGTTCATCATGATCAAAACTGAAAGGTGAAGTTTGGGGTTTAATTTGCTCAAATTGATTTTTTTTTGCCTTCCCACAGTAATAAATGACTGTAAAACCCCAAAACTGAACTGACAAGTGCTCGTGCAGCCTGGAAAAAATTACCAGGGGCTCCTCCTGGAGGATCCCACTGATTCCTGCCAGGCAGCCAGAACAGGCTGTCCCTGACATTTTACATTATTATTCCTATTTTTCCTTTTTGGTTCAGGCCTCTATTTGTCTGTGGCCTGTCATGTGCCTTCTGCAGTTGGTGTGCTCTGCATGGTTCTCCTTTTAATTGGGTAAATTAAAATGGATGAATTCTACATGGCAGTTGGGTGTATTAATTTTTTAAATCCTATTTCACATTATGGCATCCAAGAGGGATTACACAGGCTTTAATTTTTGAATGGCAGGTTTATGGCTTTTCTTCTACAACTCTTCCCCTTTTAATAATTCCAAAAGCAGCTGAATCACTGAGACTTTTTTTAATTTTGAAGCCTAAATTTGTCCATTGAGGAGCTAGTGGGATCTTTTGGGATCAAGATCTTGTTTTGCTGTTTGTTGAGGGCTCCTCAAAAGCCAATGTCCAGCATTATTCTGGTTATCAGCCTTGAATAGGAGCAGCCTCCCACATGGAGCAGGGTGGGAGGCATAAATTAAAGAATGTCACCTCCAAGGTTGGGGAATGTTACCATCCAATGGCACAAGTGACATTCCAACCATTTCTTCTGCTGTGTTTGAACACAAAAGAAGATGACCCCATCCCGGACCTGTCTCTTCTCCCATCACTCATCCTGAAAAGGTCATTCCCTGGAAACAAAACCCCCTGGGGCAGGAGCAGGGGTGTGGCTGTGCAAGTGGAGGAGTCTCCTCCTCACCCTGCTGCTTCTTCTGTGCATCTTCAGGATTGTAAATATTCCTTCCCTTGTGTGCAAGGCCTGGCCAAGATAGAGAAGGGTGATGAGAGTGATTTTCCTTTTCCTTCTCCTTTGTGGAATCGGCTGTTTGGGGGGGATCAGTTGCTTCAGGATCTTCTGGGGCTTCTCAGACCCAGGGGCAGAATTGGTGTCTCAGCATTAGCTGGGCTGGCATCACTGGATTTGTCCCAGTTCAGGTTTAAGTGGCTTGTTAGCTCTGTTTTTTGGAAATGTTATCCCTGTAGGGAGCTTGGCATTGGTGGCCTCAGTCCTCTGGCCATGGAGAGATAGATGTGCTTCAGGTGTGACTGTCACAGTCCATGTTGGCAACATTTATTCCTCAAAACAATATTTTCCTCTGCACAACTACATCCTAAAATCTTCCCATCCAAGCAAATCTTTCTGTTTTAAGAAACCAGGGAGAGCTGGCAAATTCAGTGACCAGCATTTCCCTCCAGTGACATTTTTAGCTTGGTTTTCTTCAGCTGTCTCTGTTGGGAAGCACAGATTCATCTGAGCTTTGCTCTTCCCAGAAAGTTGGGATGGACAAAGGGCTGGTGTGGCAGCAGGTGCTGAGCTGTGGGATCACAGCCCTGCTGTGCTGGATCTCTGAACCCTTTCCTTGCTCCCTGGGGAGTTCCCAGCTCGTTGATGCTGGGGAAGAGCTGCTGGTCTTTTTCCTGTGCTGATCCACGAGTCCGAATCTCATGGAACTGTGGGTATGAAAGAGCAAACAGAGGGTTGGGAAGCACTTTTCCTTCGAGATTTCACAGCTCTCTTTTCTTCTTCTTCCCTCCAGACAGGCAGGATTGACAAGTCCTACCCCACAGTGTGTGGCCACACGGGGCCGGTGCTGGACATCGATTGGTGTCCCCACAATGACCAGGTCATCGCCAGCGGCTCCGAGGACTGCACTGTCATGGTGAGTGCTCCTTGCGGGCTGCCCTTTGCCCCCTGCTGGAATTCCTGCTCCAAAGCACTCTGGAGTTCCTGGAGGTGTCCCCAGGAACCTCCCGTTCCTAAGTGAGTTAAAAATGGTTTGGGTTGGGAGGGGCTTGAAGCTCATCCCATTCCAAGCAGGGACGCCTTCCATAGACCAGCTTGTTCCAAGCCTTGTCCAGCCTTGTCTTGGACACTCCCAGGGATGGCCAACCTGTGCCAAGGCCTCACCACTCTCACAGGGAAGAATTTCTTCCATTTTTCCTTCCCCTGGGCATTTGTTTGGTGTTTGGGAAGAGGAATGAGAGTGCCAGTCTGTGTTGAGGTGTTCTGGTTTGTTGAGCTTTGAGAAGACAGGTGGTTCCTTACCTCAAATATCCCAATGGATGTGGAATTGTGTGTTGGGAATAGGGATGGGAAGGGAATGAGCCCAGCAGCTTCCAGGATTCCTTCAACCCTTGATTTAAGTGAGTCATTTGAAATTTTCCCTGTATCTCCAAGTTTTGAGCAGGTGTCAAAAGGTCTTTTCTTTTTTTTTTTTAATAAATAAATAAAAATAATCCCAAATTCTGCACCTGCCAACCTTGGATTGAGAGCTGTTTTAGCTCAGTGATAGCCCAGCCAGGCTCACTCCATGATGGATGTGGAATCCTGTGTATGCAAACACAGCAGAAAAAGTGAAAGAAAATCCTTGGAAGATGAAATAATGCCAAATAACTCCAGAGATCTTTGGCCATATTTAGAAATGCTGTAGGCTGAATGTTATATTGAAATCTTATTATAGATCATGTCAGATAAATTCCTTTGCTTCTGTTCATCATTAAAATGTTTGGGAGGGGATTCATCCCAAGAGGCTTTTCCTGGGACAGCTCTCGCCTGTGATCTCTCAGTCTTGGAAGCTGCAGCATGTTAACACAACGGGCTATATTTAATATTAAACAAAACAACAACTTCTGTGTCTGCAAGGCTCACTACTGGGCTGGAACTGAGCTTTGGAAGGATGAGGGAATGTTTCTCCAACTGGGATGTAGAAGGGCTGAGCATTGGGAATGTTTCTGAAATGTGAGCATCACTGAAGGCCCAGAGCTGCCTCCTTGGAGGCAAAATAAGTCTGTAATCCAAGTGCAATGAGAAGTATGTTGGGAGGCTCCAGAGGGACTGAATTGTGGAGAAAAACTGACAGGGGTCAGTTACAAGTTGTCCAAGTGGATAAACTCTCTCCCTCACACCATCCTGATGTGGACACAAACTGCAGGAATCTGCACCTCCTGCTGGACTCTGGGGGTTCTCCACACATCCCAAGGTGGGGATGAGCTTCCATCCATCCCTGGAGGCAGCACCCATGAGGGAAGGTGTCAGGGTGGAGCTGCCTGGGGGTCTGCACCTTTGTGGTTGTGTTTGTTGTGACCTGTCTGGAGTGGAAGGGGAAATAAGTGAGTCCTTGCTGTGCTTCCAGGATCAGGGATGGGCAGGGTTTGGAAGATGCTGGAGGTTTAGAATGGGAAATGATGGATCCCAAATCATCCAGGACAGCTGGGAGCTGCACTGGTGTGTAAAGAACACCCCTGGCTTGGAGTTTTGGGAATGAGCTAATGAGCTCTCCCCGTTTTAATTACTTTTCTAGCCTGGCATGGATAGTTCAGTGTCCTGTTTTCCTTAACAAAGGGTTTGGGTCCTGCTCCCTGAGCATCCTGAAGGGAACAAACCCAGGGAATAAACCCAGGGAACTTTCCAGGCTGTTCATGGGCTCAGAGCTCTGCTGGGGGGAGACAGGGAAAAGTGATGTGGGGAATTCTGTGGCAATTCCAGCTGCTGGAGAAAAGACCTTGTTCTTAAAGACCATCTGTGCCCTGGCACTTGGGGATTTAGGATCTCACCCTCTGCCACCTGAGATCTCAGCTACGTCAGCCAGACATGTATTGAGGGGGAGAATGGGGATTTGGAGTGATATTGGGGGGCAGAATGGGGATTTGGAGTGATATTGGGGGGCAGAATGGGGATTTGGGGTGATATTGGGGGGCAGAATGGGGATTTGGGGTGATATTGGGGGGCAGAATGGGGATTTGGGGTGATATTGGGGGGCAGAATGGGGATTTGGGGTGGTGTGAGAGTGAGTGTGTAGATTTGGGATGGTAATAAGAGGGAGAGAACATGGATTTGGATTGGTGTGAGGGAGAGAACATGGATTTAGGATGGTATTGAGGGAAAAAACATGGATTTGGGGTGATATTGAGGGAAAAAACTTGGATTTGGGATGGTATTGAGGGAAAAAACATGGATTTGAGGTACAAACCACTGTCTCCAGGTGGAGAGGGCTGATTCCCTGCAGCCATAACTCTGCAGCCCCCGTGTGGCACAAGGAAGCTTCACTTGGCCCTATCCAAAGCCAGAAACATTTTCCTCTGAAGAAATTCCCAGTTTTTTACAACACCTGCACATAAACCTTGAACAGATTTGGTGTTGGGAATACCAAACATTGGAGAGGGGACTGGGAAAGAGGAGAGGAGCTGACATCCTTCTCCAAAGGTTTTCTTTAAAGCCCTTGCAAATGCCTTCTGTGGCCTCTTTCCTTGGAAGAATTGTTTCCTTGTGCCAAAAAATGAGGAATTACTTCAATATTCCTGCTTGATGTTGTGCTGAATGGCTCTGATGTACTGCAGGCGTTTTGTTCAGCTGGAAAATGTTTTAGTGGATAAAGATTTGTAGATGGTATCGAGGCCCTTCCTCAGATGTGGAAAATTTCCTTCATCAGAAGGTGGATTTTAAGGAATTTGTGTGGAAAGACCAGATCAGAGCAAATTCCTTTAAAAATCAAAGAGAGCCCATGCAGTGACCTGAGCCACCAACCAGGACAGGGACAATGAGGAGAAGGTGTGACCCTACAAAAGTCATGCACCAAGAGCCTCTTCCTGCAGGGATGTGGGAGCAGGGCCATGGATAAATCCAGGCTTCAAACTCAATTGCTTCCTTACTTAAAGTGATAAAAATTGAAATATATGATGTAGGAAGTAATGTTTTTTCTAGACACGGATTTAATCTTCTTTTTAACTTGTGCAGAGCTAGAGGAGGTAATTTTTGCTTCTCTTTAAGAGGGATGAAAGCAAAGTTTGCTTTGTTTTCTTTCTCACGTTCTGTTTGTGCAAAACCTTCCCCTCCTGCCCTTCCTGCAGCCCCAAACCTCTCCCTCAGCTGTGCCACAGCTCCACTTCCTCCTGCACAAACAAACAGCCTTGATAACATCAAACCCCCTAAAAAACACCCAGACACCCCCGGGAGGGAGAGCAGGTAACACTTCCTAAAGCCCAGGCAATCCTACAGCATTTGAAGGTTTCCTTGGAGTCATCCTGAGTCCCCCCCTGGGCAGGGTAAGTCCTGCATCCAAAATTCTGTCATTTCCCTGTGAACCTGATTTGATCCCCTGCAGGAACGAGGGGCTGGGCCAGTTGGGACCACGCCCTGACCTTTGACACTCGTTTCTTTATTATTTTTGGGAGTAGCAGGCAGGATTGTTTGGGTCAGTAATCTGAAATCTGCCCAGGATTACACTGCTCTGCAGCTGCTGCCAGCTACCAGGGTTTTACCTGACAGAAAATTCCATCTGTCCTCCAGAGGCTTTATAAAAAAAAACGTTTTCACTGGGATTTTGCCTCCCTTCTCTTTCCCACCCCCTGCACTTGGTGTCTTATGTTTAAATTTGCTTCTGGAGTTTTCTGGCTCATTTGCACTTGCTCAGAGGGATCTCTGGGTCCTTCCTGGCTCAGATGGTGCAGAACAGAACCGAGTCCTCCCCCCTGGCAGGGTAAATCCTGCATCTAAAGTTCTGTAATTTCCCTGTGAGCCTGGTTTGATCCTGGCCCTGCACAGACATCCCAACAATCCCACCCTGTGCCTGAGAGCTTTGTCCAAAGGCTCCTGGAGCTGTGACAGCCTTGGGGCTGTGCCCATTTTCACCCCTTGCAGAGGAATCTTCTCCTGGGGAAGTGTTCCCATTGTGGTCATTCATGACAAACGAAATCAGTTTTGGGTTATTTCGAGGGGAGCTGGTACCCACTGAGATTCTCTGCATCTTGCTGGGTTTTTTTCCAGTGCCAGTCATTCCTTTGAGGAGGGAAAAACTGGGATTAGTGCAGAAATCCACGTGTCCATCTCAGTCTGCCTCACTTCCTAAATCTACTCCCTCACATCCCTCAGCTTGTTGGGCATCGTGGGCAGGGTCTGGCAAACCCAGTTCTCCCAACTCCAGGAAAAGCAAACAATGGGAAGCAAAGCAAACGTGCTCTAATGCTGCCACCTACCTACAGCAGCTCCAACTGCTCCCCGAGGGGCTCTCCCTGGAATTCCATGGCATTTTTTATGACACTCTTATGTAGATCAAATTCAATTCCGAGATGATTGTCCAGTGCTGAATTGCAGGGATAGTTTTGGTGAGGCTGATCCTGCCCTGGGGCTTTGGGGTGATGGGTTTGTCTGTCCCATCCCTGGTCACTGCCAGCTGCAAAAGCTACCTCCCTTCTGCTGGAATTCCAGTGCTGTGGCATCCTCAGGGGGCTCTTCCTCCTCCTGGTGGCCCTTCCCTGAGGAAGTTTGCAACAGAAGGATTGTGTAACCAGGCAAGAAGTGAACGGGCAGTGCTGATTTGGGCTGCTCTGGCTTCTTCCAGGACTAAACCCTGATTAAACGGGATCTGAAAGGATCCTGAATCTAACAGGAAAATAAATTGCTGGTGTTCCTAAAGAAATGAAAAGTAGGCAGTGGTAGAGCTGCAGCATCATCCCTCTGAGGGACAAGCATAGTTTGGAAAGGCAGCAGCTTGTTCCCGTGGAATTGGAGCTGCAGGGGGGATTTCTCAGACTCCTTAATGAGCAGGAGCAGAGTGGGTCCATGGACATGGGAATAAAGGGGCTGCACCATGAGGAGCTGTGGGTTTGTGCTGGCACATGAGTGAGGAAAGATGTTGCTCATGGATCAGCCAAGGGTTTATTGACAGCTGGGAATGATTCCCTCCCCAGTTCCCTTCCTGGTGACACGGAGAGGTGACAGCTCTGGCGGCTGTGGGACGTGGGAAGCAGCCGAGCCACGCGCTCTTCAGAGGGGCTGCCCTTGACTGAGCACCTTTCCTTTGCTTCCCTTCCCTTGCAGGTGTGGCAGATTCCTGAGAATGGGCTCACCCTGTCCCTCACAGAGCCCGTGGTGGTGCTAGAAGGCCATTCCAAGAGAGTTGGCATCGTGGCCTGGCATCCGACGGCGAGGAATGTGCTGCTCAGCGCAGGTACAGAGCACAGGAACGGGCAGAGCCTCCCCTCCCTGCTTCCCTTCCTCTCCAGCTTTTCCTTTTCCAGCTGCTCACATCCCTGTGAATCACAAGACCCCTGGCAGTAGCTGGGAACATGGGACACGTGGCTCACAGCCCCCTCTCTGTCTCAGCCTGTTTTATCTGCAGTTTACAGGGATAAGCACCAAGGAATTGTCTGGAACTGGAGTATGAAAGTTGTTCCAGACTTTATTTCATCTGCAGTAACAATTTACATCTGCATTCCCCACATCCCTGTTCTCATATACTTTTAGAACAGGCCCAAGTGTTTCTCCTTTCCCTTGGTCTCTGCAAAGTATCCCAGAGTCCAGCTGTTCTCCCACAAGATGTCATGGTCAGCATTTTCCAAATTGTCTCCTTGGCCAGTACAGGCCATGGAATGAAATTCTTTTGACCGCTGAAAATCAGTCACATCATTATGGAAATAAGTTGGATAATTTATCATCCATTGATCTGAGGCTTCCATGGGTTGGGTCCCAAGGAAAGAAGTGAGTCCTTTCAGTTGGATTGTTGGATGAGCTGAGTGTTTTCTATTGATAAAAATCCCTCCTGAGCTCCCAGTCTGGGTTTTGGTTTCCCAAAAAAACCTTTGGTGCTTCAGGGAGTTTATCCCTTGTTCCCCACCTCTGGCTTTGCCCCTGTGTACCCCAATGCTGTGATTTGAGCTGTTATTTCCCTTTTTAGGCTGTGATAATGCCATCATCATCTGGAATGTGGGAACAGGAGAAGCCCTCATCAACCTGGACGACATGCACGTGGATATGATCTACAATGTGAGCTGGAATCGCAATGGCAGCCTCATCTGCACAGCTTCCAAAGACAAAAAAGTCCGAGTTATCGATCCCAGGAAACAAGAAATTGTTGCTGTAAGTTTGTTTAATCACTAAAGAAACAACTAGATTCACTCCAGCAGGGAATGAGCAAGAAAATGTGGAAGAAAGAACGTTCTTGCTCAGTTAGACACCACATTCAGTTGCTTTCTTCAGAAATTACAGGAGGAATAGTAGGGGTTGGAGGATTTGTCTGGGTTTATTGGGATTAGTGTTTGAAGCGGGATTTTAGGGCTCAGTTCTAAACCTACAGGAGTGTAATTCCACATCTAATCCTTTTGTATAATTACAGTTCCAGAGTTGTGCATGCAAAGCAGAGCTTTAGTTGTAGCTTGCAAAGAGGTTTTCCTTCAGCCTTGCAAGAGGCTGATTGTCAAACGAGCCAGGAATGTTCCCTTCTCCCGTGGTTCAGTGATTGGGTTCTGCCCTCAAGCAGCAGGGAAGGGGAGTTGGATATTGCTCCTACATGGAGGAGCGACGTGTCCAGAGAGGAGCCACCACTCCAAGGGTTGTTCTGTTCACTGCTAATCCTGCCCTGCTCCTCTCTTCCAGGAGAAAGAGAAAACCCACGAGGGAGCCCGGCCCATGCGAGCCATTTTCCTGGCAGACGGGAACATCTTCACCACCGGCTTCAGCCGCATGAGCGAGCGGCAGCTGGCCCTGTGGAACCCGGTACGACCCCACACTGCAGCTGGGCAGTTACCGAGCCAGCCCTGCAGCCCTGGGGCCATGGAATGGGCTGGCTTCGATGGGACATTAAAGCCAATCCCATTCCAACCCTCTGTCCTGGGCAGCGACACCTTCCACTGCTTGTTCCAAGCCCGGCCTTGGACACTTGCAGGGATGGAGCAGCCAGAGCTTCTCTGGGCACCGTGTGCCAGGGCCTCACCACCCTCACAGGGAACAATTCCTTCCTAAATTCATATTTTATATACTTGGGGTTATTCCCTCTCCATCTGCTGCCTGCTCCTGCTTCCATGATTTTGGCTGTGTGGTGACTCGGTGAAGGAACTGAGCAGGGGCAGTGAACAGCTGGGAGCTGCAGGTTGGAAGTGCCTGGGAAGATGCTCAGGGAGCAGAGGGGCTGTGGGAAGGTCTCTGCTGTCTGTGCATCGTGCAGAGCAGGACAGCAACAATCCCAGAAGGGTTCAGGGTGGAAGGGACCACCTGGACTGTGTCCAGGTGGCTTTTGAGTGTCCCCAGGGAAGGAGGCTCCATCACACATCCCATCGCACTGACACTAACTCACTGTGTCACATATTTCCCTTGACTTGGTAAATTTTCCTGGCTCCTGTTTTTATTTAATTTAGTGATTAAAATGCCCTTGGGGAATGAATCAGCTCGTGAGCATTCCCAGCATTTGTTGTAACACACGGATCCTTCTGGGTGGTGCAGACACCACTGGGAGTTCACTGCCTACAGAGTTTTAATAATTTAGACCCTCTCTCTATGAACAGAAGCTTTTCCAGTCTTTATTAACATCCCTGGCATTTTTATTTCCAGAAAAACATGGAGGAGCCAATAGCCCTTCATGAGATGGACACCAGCAACGGGGTCCTGCTGCCCTTCTACGACCCAGACACCAACATCATTTACCTGTGTGGGAAGGTAAGGAGAGGCTTTGGAGGCACCTGGAGGGAGTGGTGCCTGTGAAATGTTCTCCAAAAAATCAATGCTGCAGCAAAAGTGGGGCTGCAGAGTGACCAGGCTGTTCTGGAATGGGTTTGATCCTCACTCTGCAGAACCTGGGAAGGACCTGGATGTTTCTTTGAGATGGATTAGGTAAAGCTGCTCCTAATGCAACAAGTCCCACACTGTTGCCAAAACATTTCTTGCTGGTGTTGACCTGGATGATTTTACACTGTAATGGGGGGAAGATACATTTTGATGTTGTCCTCCTTGGAGATGCTGGACCATGTGGCGACTCTGTAATTTTGTGGGGTTAAATAATAGAAAACTGGAACCAGGTGCTCCTTTCTAAAAGCAATTTGTAGGAACTTGGTGCCCACATGTGATGGACTCCTACAAATAGGAGCCAAAGCCAAGATAAGCAAAGAATTCCTAAGGAGTATCCATACAAGCACATTCATGAATCCCATCTTTGTAGCAGCTGATAAGGAATATTTGGTTTCTATCTGCCACCTGCAGTTTCAGAGACAGCAGTGTGGTGGAATTGCTTGGAATTAAGGTTTATAGCCTTTCTGCCTGATTGTGGCAGGAGGTTTTTCCACGAGAGGTGAGGAAGGGGTCACTCCCAGCCTGGAAGCACGAGCTCAATCCCTGTCCCACAGTGTTTGGAACAGGACTTGGAGGAATTGTTCAGTTGATGGAGTCGGATTGTGGAGAGGATCAGCCTTGCTTCAAAAACAGCTGTGAGCTGTCCATGGCAGCATTCCTGGAAGGGAAAGCTGTTGGGAGCAGCAGTGTGGGCACAGGGAACACAGGTCCTGCAGCCTCTGGAGGGTCTCCTGGGGTTCCTTGCAGGGTGACAGCAGCATCCGCTACTTCGAGATCACGGATGAGTCCCCGTACGTTCACTACCTCAACACCTTCAGCAGCAAGGAGCCGCAGAGGGGCATGGGGTTCATGCCAAAGAGGGGCCTCGACGTCAACAAGTGTGAGATTGCCAGGTGAGGAGAGCTCAGGAGGGCTGGGAGCTGGGGCTGGGAATTTCAGGAGTGGTTAAAGCTGCAGAGCAGTGAGCACGGGGCAGCCGTGGTTCAAAAAACCCGGGAAGGGCAGGAAACATCTCAGGATGTTGCTGCAGTGGCTCCAGGAGGGAACATCACTGCTGGCTGGGGAAAATGATTCATCTCTTCTCCCAGGAAACAAGTGATAGGACAAGGGGAAACATCCCAGTTTCTTCATGGAAAGGGTGGTCAGGCATTGGAAGGGGCTGCCCAGGACAGGGGTGGAGTCCTCATCCTGGAGGGATTTAACAGCCATGTGGACGTGGCACTTGGGGACATGGGTTATGGTGGCCTTGATGGTCTCAGGGATTTCTGTGCTTCCTTGGGGTTGCTCCTTTCCCATCTCCTCCATCTCCCTGATCCCACCTCTCCATTTCCTCGGCAGGTTCTTCAAGCTCCACGAGAGGAAGTGTGAGCCCATCATCATGACGGTTCCCCGCAAGGTGAGCACTGCCCTGGGGCCAGGCTCTGGAGCCAGCTCTGCCTCCCAAAGCTCCTGACTGATCCATGTCCCCTGCCTTGCAGTCTGACCTCTTCCAGGACGACCTGTACCCAGACACAGCCGGCCCAGAAGCAGCTCTGGAAGCAGAGGAGTGGTTTGAGGGCAAGAACGCTGATCCTCTCCTCATCTCCTTGAAGCACGGGTACATTCCAGGCAAAAACAGGGATCTCAAGGTGGTCAAGAAGAACATACTGGACAACAAACCCGCTGGGAACAAGAAGAGTGATCTCATAAATGCTCCAAAGAAAGCAGCGGATGCCTCAAACCCTGTGAGTTAACTCCAGGAATTTTGGGGGTGATGGCCTCATGTGGGAATGCCAGGGTGGCACCAGTGACAGGGAACAGCTGGGGCTGTGTCAGGGAGGTTTAGGTTGGGTATCAGGGAAAGGTTCTTCCCCCAGAGGGAATGGTCCCAGCCCTGAAGCTGCCAGAGCTCCAGGAGTGTTTGGACAATGCTCTCAGGCTCGGGGTGGAATTGTTGGGGTGTCTCTGCAGGGTCAGGAGTTGGACTGGATGATCCCTGTGGGTCCCTTCCATCTTGGGGTATTCCATGATTCTGTGATTCTAATGCTTCTGTAGGTATGGAACATTCCTTGGAATTGTTTTTCCTAAATCACAGAACCATTAAGGTTGAAAAAGACTTTCAAGATCCCCAAGTCCAACCCTAACCCAGCACCAGCACCTTGTTCACCACTAATTCCTGTCCTCAAACCACGTCCTTTGGGACACAGAGGAAAGGCTTAAAGAGCAGGCACTGGTCCTGCATGGGTGCACTGAACATCCCAACTCCTCCAGAATTCCAGCAATCCCACTGGGAGGAGCTCTCCTCACTCATCCTTCCTTATCTTCCAGCAAAACGACGCCAAATTGGACGAGATTTTGAAGGAGCTGAAATCCATCAAGGACACGATCTCCAACCAGGACGAGCGCATCTCCAAGCTGGAGCAGCAACTGGCCAAGATCGCAGACTGACGGGGCCGCCAGCCCAGGCACATCCCAGCTCCCAGTTCAGCCAGCAGCAGCCTGCAGCATTCCAGTACGAGCTTTCCTGTTCTCCTAAATCCACGTCAACAAGAGCCGATGATTTCAAGCCAAGCTTTTTAGTGAAAGAGTTTTGTTTGGTTGTTTTTTTTTTTTTTTTGGGGGGGGGTGTTTGTTTTTTTTTTTTCTCGTTTCCCGATGTTCCGATGAATTTCTGTGACTGTGTCAAAAACAAGGCAAAAATGAGAAGTGCTACTTTTACAGGGGTTTTTTTGTTTTTTTTTTTTTCCACATGTTATTATGAATCCTTGAAAAACTAATCTGTTCTTGACTTCCAATGTCATGCCCAAATATCTTTTTCTAGATTTTAGGGACCAACGCCACATTGTTCTTAACCATTTTTTTTTTTTTTAGAGTTGCCAAAAAATAGAAAAAAAAAATTGCTTTTATTTTTCTTATTTGCCACTTTTGCAGTATTTGTGTTTCCATTCCAAGGGACAGGGGATGTGGGGGGTGTTTACACTGTGCAGAGAACAAAGCTGAAGCTATTTTGTATAAATCCTCCATTTGGAACAATCAGGTGGGTTCCCTTCCCCTCTCTTCCCTGTGGAATCCCCTTGGAGATGAGATCAACTGCCTTTCCTGCTCCACAACATGTCCCCAGCCCTGTTGGCTGACAGAAAAATACAGATATATCATTCTGAATGAGGGGATGTATTTCCTACTGAAGTTTTAAGCCAGCACCATGTTCCCATTTTCCTACAATCCCAAGGTTTTGATTCCATGACCAAACTCACGTGTTTTACTTGCTCATTTTTATTTCTGTTTTGAGGCAGAAGTGACTTCCATGCAGGAATGTTTTTATCCATGGAGTTCCAGGTGAGCTGTGGGATGCCAGCAGTCATTGCTGCCCCCCAACACTCCTGAGCTCATGGATTTTAAGAAGCTTTTGGAATCCATCAGCCCTTCACACCAGTGCTGATGATAGGAATTTTCTGTGCTTCCAAGGCAGCATCAGCAGCAGAAAGATGATTTTTCCATGATAATTCTCCACAAACAAAATGCCTCTCCTGTTCCTTTTTGATAATTTGTTTTCTCCTGTCCATCATTCCCATTCCTGCCTCCCATCCTGCCATGCTGGAAAGCTTTGCAGGAAAGGATTTGTTCCTGGATCAGATGAGTGACCTCCAACCCCAAACCCCCTCCTGCACTCCCAGCCCTTCAGAGCAGAAGGGACTGGGAGGGTGGATTTGATCCCAGTTTGGAGAACTGGTTTCTCACACGGCTCCTTTGGGATCCTGCAGGGAGAGGCCCTGTGAGTGCTCTAGGCTGGCTCCTCCTGGAATTCCATGGAAGCTCAGCTCAGCAAAGCTCTGCTCAGGCAGGGTCTCCCCTGTGAAGTCAGGGATGGGGCAGGCTGGCTCCCTGCTCCCAGGCTGTGTCCTTGTGCTGGGAATGGCATCCAGGACACCCTGGAAAGCTGTGCCAAGCAGGATTGGTGCTGCCATTCCTGGCACAGCCCATCCCTGCAGTGCCAGGGAGTGCTGATAACCCATCCTGAATCCAAAGGTGTCCAAGAGCTCTGGATCCCTATCCCAGCTGGACTCTGTCCTTGTGGCAGCTCCCACCTGGAGCATCCCGGTGGACACGAGTCCCTTCATCCAGGCTGAAGTGATTGATTTATTTTTATTTTTATTTTCCATTAGTTTAGCTAGGAATTCTCTGATTTTCCATTTTCCCCAGTGTTTGCATGTTCAGAACTTCCAGGTTAAGGATTCCCTGTTGTGGAGGGATGTGTGTGTGGAGGCGGAATCGGCCAGGGGACGTAGCTGGAGAGGCACGAGGATGGGATGGAGGAGACAGAGGATGTGGTGGGATTGCAGAGCAGGAAAGCTTCAGAAAAGTGGGATTTCTGTGTTTTAGGGACAAGTGGCATCCCCTGCCCTGTGCCCGTGGATCCACAATCCGGCTGCTCCGGGTTCTTTGGCTGTTTGGTGACGTTTCTGTATTGCAGTAAATGCCTGAGATGTGTATTTTTATGGATTTTATTTTTTTTCTTTTGGAACCCAAACCCGAAGGTCGTTCTCCCCACAGTGGTGATTTCTGTGTTGATTTGTACGTGTGACTTCAGGGTTGTGTGCTCGGGGACCTCGGGTTTGTTCCTAACATTGGAGGGAAATCAGTTTTGGGAGCCGCTGGATTGAGGTGCCCGGGGGTGGGGGTGTGGGAGATTTTAGTTCCTAGCCTGTATTTTATTTAAATGAACTGATGCCTCGCCAGGCTCAACCGGAGTCAGTGCCTGAAGCTTTTTGTAGCCGTGATATCCCGGGAGAGAACCAGCCCAGTCCGGAAAGACGCGCTCTTATAGAGCGGCCAGAGTATCTGTCCAAATATTTGCTTCCATTTTCAAAAGATAAAAGTCATTGATTATAAACTGTCTCTGCCTGGCTTTTCCTTTGGCTCTCAGCGTCCTGCGCCCGCCCCCGGCATTCCAGGTTTGATTGGTAACTGGGATATGGAATGAGGGACACTTGAGTGGCTGAGGGCACCTTGGGGACCTTCTGCTCCTGGCCCAGGAGAGCCAGGGCCCGTTCCTGGGGTTAACACATGGAATCTTCCCTGGTGATGGACCCAGGAGCTTGGCTGGATGTGGGGTGTGATGGCACAGATGGGCTGGGGGATCTCGGGGTGGATGAGGGGGATGTCTTCCCAGGAAGGAACAGCCCTGCTTGGGAACTACCCTGGATCCGGAGGGGCTCATTCTGCTCTTCCCCAGGAAATCTGGACTGACACAGAGCCTGGGTTGAAACCATCGCTTAGTCCGCCCAGGTTTGAGCTTTCTCAGGGCTGCGGCGTTTCAGGGGATGTTGCACAACCACCTCCGGAACACCCCGACCCCGGCACCACCCCAAAGCCGGGCAGGGATGCTCCCAGAGAGTCAGCGCGCCCTGGGCACCATGGATCCATCCCAGGGATGCTCATCCCACAGGCCTGAGCCCCATTTCTTCCCTCTTGCAGCCCCCTGGGCAGGTGTTTCGGGGCAGGGACGGGCTGGAGTTTCGAGGGCGGGGGGGGTTGTTGACACCCCGAGCCCGTTCCTGCGGATGTGCCTCTTGCAGCACCTTCCTGCGGCTGCGCCTCCCGCCCGGGAGCCTGCGGTTGGGGCGGGGGATTTCCTGTCATGCCAATGCTACCAGGCTGGGACAACACCCAGGACAATACCCAGCAGCCCTCCCAGAGCCCCTCCGAGCATCCCGGGGACGGTGCAGAGAGGAGGAGCCCGGCACAAGCTGTTTTATTGTGCAAAACATCAAGTCAGGCCCTCACCCTCCTCCTCCTCGTGTGCTAAGGCGTTTCCCGGTGTTGAGGTGTCTCAGGGCACCCTGGCCATGCCCACACCGTGCCCGGGGCGGGGGTGGCATCCCTGGCACCAGGTTCGCCGTCACTTCTGCTTTCGGAGCGACGCCAGCCCCGGCGCGCAGCTGCTCGGTGGGGCCGAGCCGGGGGCTCCCAGCAGGGCAGGAAGCCCCTTTTTGGGGCGCAGCCCATACCCTGCCACCCTCCCCGAGAGGTGCCCGCAGCCCCCCAGCCCTCGGTGGCCCCACTCTCAGCGTGACGTCCTTCCCCCGCGGGCTCTGGAAACCGCAGCCGCTTTTCCGCGCTCCCTCCGCGCCCCGCCCGGCCGGAGGTGCAGGCGGACGGTGCCCACGACGCCCCGCGGGTGCCGGTGCCGGTGCTGGGGCTGCCCTCGCCCCCCCGTGCCAGCCCCTCTCCGGTGAGTCCTGCAGTCGGGATCCCACCGCCTTCATCAGCACAGGTGAGCCCTGCAGGGAAGGGGATGGATCGGGGCTCGGCCCCGGGGATGCTCTGGGTGCCAAGGGGGTGCTCAAAGGGGTCCCTGAGGGTGCCACGCTCCGTGCTGGTCCCTGGGTGTGGGGAGGCGGGATGTGGGAGCACTGAGCCCTGTCTGGATGGGACCTCGGTGGCTTCCGCCCATGGCGGCTGCCGAGGGATGGGGGATTGATGATAGAACAGGAGGATTTGGGATGAGTTTGCGGTGGATTTGCCTCTCCTGCTCCAGCACAGAGGGCACAGGCTCATGGTGGCCCTGAGGAGCGCTGTGCCAGCCCGGCGGCCGGAGGGGGAGGACGGGCACCCCGGCGCGGGGGGTCTGTCAAAACGTGGCCGACATCCCTGTGGTTTCATTTCCACACAGACTCATCCCGCGACTGTCCCTTCCCGCAGCAGCCGCCTCCAGCGTGGCTGATTTCCCATTTCCAGACACTCAACTTCCTTATCAAAACTTGCTCCTGGAGCAGAGCCACCCTTGCAGGTGGGGGCTGTAGCAGGCTGGGTGCATCCTCCATTCCCCCAAACCCGAGGGTCCCTCTCCAGAGGGGAAGGATCCCCGGTTGGAGCGTGATCCTACGGTGGGGCAGTTCCATGCTTGGCATTCTTCCGCGGGGAGCAGGATGTCACCCTAATGTCACCTGCCCTTTCTGTCCCCTGCAGGTCCCATGGCGCTGGGCTGGGCCGTGCTGGTGCTGCTGGTGCTGAGCCCCCTGCGGGCGTGTGGGGCTGAGCTGCTGCAGCCGGGGCTGCCCCGGGGCGAGCAGTGGGTCTGGGGGGTGGCCAAGCCCCTGCCCCTCTCCCGTGGGAAGAGGGATGACAGCGGGCAGGAGCCTGGTGCCACCGCGATGATCGGCAGTGACAAGAGCGATGGTGCCTCTGTGCCACCACCAGCACCCGGCACCAAGGCCAGCCTGCTCCGGGTGCCAACCACAGCCGATCCCATGGACGATTCCCCCGAGCCTGAGCAGCTCCTGAGCTCTGCAGCACCAGTGCCCGGCACCAACGCCAGCCTGCTCCCAGTGCTTGCAGTGTCCACCACAGCCGAGCCTATGGATGAGACAGATTCCCCTAAACCCGACTTACTGGAGAATTCTGCGGCACCAGCAGCGCCCAGTGCCAGCACCAGCCTGCTCCGTGTGCCTACAGTGTCCACCACAGCTGATCCCATGGATGAGACAGATCCCCCTGATCCCGACCTGCTCCTGAGCTCTGCCCCAGCACCCAGCACCGAGGCCAGCCGGGCACTCGCGGTGCCAACTACAGCTGATCCCATGGATGAGACTGATCCCCCTGATCCCGACCTCCTCCTGAGCTCTGCCCCAGCACCCAGCACCGAGGCCAGCCGGGCACTCGCGGTGTCAACTACAGCTGATCCCATGGATGAGACTGATCCCCCTGATCCCGATCTGCTCCCAACCTCAGAACCCGGCACATCAGCAACACCCGAAAAGAGCATCGCCATCACCACCCCCAGCTGGCTCACGCCACCCATCGAGGAGAACACAGTGACTGATGGCCTGGACAGCAGCTCCTCCACGGGGCCACCCTCAGCTGCCCCCCCAGCCTTTGTCGTCACCACTACGGGCTACAGGAAACCCAAGAAATCCGGAGCTCCGCCGACCCTCCCGGCCCTTTGGGACACGACGCCAAGGGGCACCGCGGTGCCCTGGGAGCCCGACGGGGTGATGAGCAAGTGCCTGCTGGCCATCCTGCTGCTGGGGCTGGTGGCCGCCACCTTCCTGGTGTGCACGGGGGTGCTGGGGTCACTGCTGTGGCGGCGGACGCGGACGGGGCAGCGCCGCTTCAGTCGCACCGAGATGGTTTGTATCTCCTCGCTCCTGTCCGACGCCGAGGCGGCCGCCGGCCCCCGGCCCGTCCCGGCCCGGAGGCACAAGCTGCTGCTGCCCGACGGCAGCTCCGAGCCCGATGGAGACAACCTGACTCTCAGCAGCTTCCTGCCGGAGCACTCCTGAGCCCCAGGGATGGCTCCTGCATCCCGCAGCGCTGGGGGGCAGCGTGCCCAGTGGAGCGGCAGGCAGGGATTCCCTGTCCCCCGGTGTTTTAGCTTGGAACAGTGCGATGGAGCTGCTCCCCCTCGGCCAGCTCATCCCATCCTATTAAAGAGTTACCTGGACATGGTGGTCTCTTCCTAGCAGGGCCGGCACTCGCAGGCCCCTTCCCCGCCCCGCCGCCTGCCCACATCCTGCTGCCAAAATTTCGCTTCTCCATCCTCCCCCTCAAGCCCCTAGGGGAGCAGAATTGAAACCCGCGGCCGCCCCTCGCCAGGCAGGGAGCAGATCCCGGGACCTTGGGGACGGGACCGCAGATCCCGGGACCTCCTCCCCGCGTGGGCTCGGCCTCGTGGGAGCAGAAAGGGAGGAGGGGGACGGGGCGGAAACGCCGAGGGAGGGGGACGGGGACAGGGACAGGACGGGTGCGCTCGTGGCACAACGTGTTCCTGCCTGCGGTCGCTGCAGCGAGGCGGGGACGCCTCCGGAGCCGCCGCTGCCTGTCAGGTGCTCGGCCCCGGGGGCGAGCGGTGGCCGCAGGGTCTCGGCATCGTCCGGCAGCGCTGGCCCCGGCTGGGACTGGGAATGGGAATGGGAGGGATAGGGAGAACAAATCCATGAGAGGCCAGCGAAGGTTCCACCATTTCCCCCCCCCTCGGGCAGGTGTCAGTCATTCCTCGGGTCACCAATTGATCCCTTCCTTGGGGGGGCGGAAATAGCCCAGGACTGGCTCTGTCCTACCAGGCTCAATGTCTCCATTTTTCCATTTTGCTCTACCCAGGTTCCCCATCCCCATATCCCCACATCCCCATCCCTGCTGTGATGAGGTTCAATGTCCCCATCTCTCCATCCCCACCCCTGCCCTGCCAGATTCAGCATTCCCACATCCCCATATCCCCTTCCCCACATCCCCAAGCTTGCAGCCTCCTACAAGGCCACTCTGAGCTGTCTGTCCAGTGGGAATTGCCAGCGTGGTCATTCACCTGCATCCCGGCCTTGCTGCCTGTTTACATTCACTCTGTGCTTGGGATATTTTCCATCTGGATCCTGGCAGCTGCACGGCCCTGCTCTGGCTGTGAATGTAAATGTTTATGGGTGAGTCAGCCAGCCCAGGGGACCCGCAGCTGGTGGCCATGGCCGGTCCCCACGCAGGACACTCTGGCCATGGGCTCCTTGCTGATGCCACCCTGCTCTGTCCCACTGTGTCCCCACGCAGGACACTCTGGCCATGGGCTCCTTGCTGATGCCACCCTGCTCTGTCCCACTGTGTCCCCATACCAGCGCCCTGCCAGCCAAAGTAGCCACGGGGAAAGAAGGGGGACGCTCCCATCCTCTGGCTTCACCCCACAGCAGCTCATCCATCCTCTGCCCCTGGTGAGGATGAGGCCGGTGTGTCCCGAGGAATAGGATGGGTGCAGATTCGAGGGATTTCTCTCACTCCCCCAGCCCTGTGCCGGCTGCTCTCCAGCAGGAGCCCAGCGAGGATAAACTTTCCTCCACCGCGGGAGCGAGGGGCCGGGGATCGCCGTATTTGGCGCAGCCAGCAGGTCCTGCCGGGCTGCCATCGCACACCTCACGGCACAGGAATTCACGGGAAGCCTGTGCGGTGTCACAGCGGGATCCTCAGGGATCCCGCCGGACAGCGGGAGGGCAGCGTGGGGTGGGGTGGAACCAGGCTGTGTTGGGTGACACGAGGCCCGGGGTGACACAGGGCCAGGGGTGGCACCGGGCTGTGGTGGGTGACACGAGGCCCGGGGTGACACAGGGCCAGGGGTGGCACCGGGCTGTGGTGGGTGACACGAGGCCCGGGGTGACACAATCCCACGCACGACGCTGCACATGGAGCTCCACACGCCTCGTGCAGCTCTGCAGGACGGGTCCCCTCCGGGTATTTTGCTGGCACAGCAAAGCGTAGCCCAGGGAAGCAAATTAGAAGCAGAGCAAGGCTGAAATCCCTCAAATTACGGGTTCTCCGGGCGGGCTGTGCCGCCGAGCCCAGCCGTGCTCGGCCCCGCGTTCCTGCTGCCCCAAATTACACAGCGGGGCCGGGCGGTCCCGGCCCTGCCCAGCTCCGAGGGGCCGGGCCCGCGCCCGCTGCAGGCAAAAACAGCATCGTAATGGCCAGTGGGAGCTGGCACCGGGAACTGGGACCGGGATCCCGGCTGTGAGGGTGGGGACACTGGGCAGGGAAGGATGGGGATCGTGGGTGAGGGGAAATGGAAATACTGGGCAGAGATGGATGAGGACTCTGAGCAATGAAGGGTGGGAACCGTGGGCAAGGGTGGGATGCAGATCCTGGGCAAGGAGGGATGGAGACTCTGGGCAAAGCGGGATAGGGATCCTGGTTCGGGATGGGGTTCTTGGATGAGTGGCAGTGGGGACTCTGGATGATGTGGGATGCAGACCCGGGACAAGGAGATTGAGCTCAACACCGACATTACTGAGTGAACGGGGGGCAGCTCAGCCCCATCCCCACCTGGGATGGAGGAGCAGGGCCGGATGCTGCTGGAACTCCTCCCGGCCGCCCTCGCACTCCCCTCGCCTTTCCCCCTTCCCCTCTAAGATTTCATCACTGAGCACTTAAGGCCGGGAAAAGCCGCCCCAGCAGCTGCTGGGAGCCGCCGGGGCAGCCAGACGGACGGAGACTTTATTTCGGGGAGCCGCGACGCCGGCAGCGACGCCGGAGAAACCCCAGCGGCGCCAGCTCCCCTCCGGCCCAGGGGACAGAATCCCCCTTCCCCATTCCCCGGGGGTCACGGTCCCCAGACGCTGGCCATGGCTTTTTGGGGGGTCTGGCAGGTCCCCAGAGAGGAGCAGAGGAAAATAGCAACAGGATGAGGTCATGCAGCGGCTGCAGCCTCTTGAGCAACCTCAGGCCAGGCCGAGGGGACCAGGGCAGGGGGAGACAGAGCTTGGGGGAGGCTCAAGAGATGCTCCCAGACCCCCAAACTGGAGACCAGGACCCAGGGAGCTGAGCAGCTGCTTTGTTTGTCTGGGGAACCAGGGGTACCCCTGACCCAAGGCAGAGGTGCCCAGGCCGGACATTTCCAGGCTGGGATTTTAGGAAATGTTCTCCTGGAATTAAGGGGATGGTCCCAAGCCATGTTTGCCCCACTGCCTCAATAATGCCAAGGCACTGAGCCCACATCCCTCACTGCCCCCCTTGGATCCTTGGATTGACTTTACCCCCACCTTCGTGGATAAAAACAACATTAAAAACAACACCTTGTGTGACCCCCATCCCTGCTTGCACCCCAAAATGTGGCCCCTCCGGGGTTGATGATGGGGGGCACCACGGCTCCTTTGCTCCTTTGCTGATGGGATAAGCCAGGAAACACCCCCAGCCCCAGCTGGAGTTCATCTGGAAGGGGGCTGGGGGCTGCCTGCCTTCTCCTGGCCTCCCACACCCCCTCCCCATCCCGGCTGTAATGAGAACAAGCTGGTCCTGGGCTGCGACGCAGGGGGAGGAGGAGAAGGAGGAGGAGAAGAAGAGAGAGAAGGAGGAGGCTCCATCCCAGCAGGCTGCAGAAAGGGGCTCGAGGTGTGTGGGACAGATCCCGTCTTCCCGGCTCCCTCCCGCCGGCTGCGGGCGAGGTGAGGATCCCACTGGATGTGCCAAGCTGCTCCCCAATTTTCGGGTGGCTCTGGAGCAGGGCACAGACTGTCCCACAGCCGGGGGTGCTGTGGTGAGGGCTGGGCATGGTCCCCATGGCGGGACACGGGACGGAGTCGGCCACATGGCTGCATTCCCGGGCAGGAATTGGAGTGTGCTGCGTCTGGACAACACCAAAATCTGAATTCTGAATTTCTGGAGCGGTTGGGAAGCGGAGCTGGAAACAAGCTGCGGGTCTGGGGGTGGGTGAGGATGGGGCTGCAATGGGATTGGGATGGGGGTGGAGGGCTGGCAATGCCCGTGGTGCCAGGCCCTGTTCTTGGCACTGCTTTGGGCTTTGCTCAGCCCCTCCACGGCCACGGCTGCTCCTCAGCTCCGATGGCTGCCAGGGAATTGACGCCGTCCCGATCCCGGGACTCCTTTCCCGCCGAGGGGCCCCTGTCTGGGGTGAAGAGGAGGATGAAGGGGCTCAGCCCCTCAAACCCTTCATTCTCCCGGTGCTGGTCAGTGCTGTGACCCCACAGCCGCAGCAGTGCCCGTGGGGAGCCGGGAGGGCTAAGGGTCGGGGGCACCTCCCACCTCTGCCGCCGTTTTTTTGCACTGGATTAATGGAAACCAGATTGTGCAGCCGGCAAAGAGCCTGGAAGCCAAATCCTGCTGCTGGAGTCCCTCAGTCTGTAGAGCTGCTGCCTTGGGTTTGTTTGGGGGGGAAAATGGGATGTGGGTTGGGATTTGGGGAGCCTAAGGTTGGGGAATTGTCACGGGGGGGGGTCCCTGCTGATGGACCTGGGGAACGGTTTCCTGAGACCTCCTATGGAGCCGTGAGGAGGGAAAGAGCCCTGGGAATGGCTCGATGGCGTTACATGGCGTGGCACGCGCTCATGTCCCTTGGGAATGTCTTGGGACGGTCACGTCCCTCTCCCAAATCCCGTGGGGTGCAGAGCCTGGCCAGGGGCTCATCACAGCTGCAGGGTGGGAAGCGTGTGTCCTGTGTCCTACAGCACACTGTGGGCTGCGGAATGGGGCACATCCAGCCCCATCTAGGTGAGAAGCAGGGCACAGAGATGGAACCAGCCTTGCCCCCTTCACCAGGGACACTCAGGCAGCTGGCACCCCTGTACCTTGCACCCCAGTTCTGGGGCTGCCCCTTTGTCCCACACCCCATCACGGCTCCACTCAACCACCATGGTGGCACCGGGGTGAAATCCTGCCCCAACCTATTTTTAGCCATGTTCCAGCTGGGAATTAACGGTCCGGGACGGGCGGTTGGGAAATGCCTCTTGCGCTGGGCCCAGCCCCTTTGTAGCGTCGCCTGTGTCAAAGTTTCCACTGCAAACCTCCATTTTTTTAGGAATTCTCTAATCAGCCAAATGACCGCTGTCTGGAGCCAGGCGCTGGCAGCAGCCCCGGTCCCCCAGCCTTGAGCAATCCCACCCAGCTGGCTTCCAGCTGCACCCTTGGAAAACAACGGGAGCCCCTCGCTCTGTCAGGGCGAGAAAACGGGAGCTGCCTTTCTACTTCCATAAGGAAATTCAGGCTTGGGGGGGGGGCTGCTCTGTTGAGGTATTAACACGTCCCCCTCCCTTCTGCATCCCACAGGTCTCCTGCACGAATCCTGGGAATGGGCTCAGCCATGGGCGCGTGGTTGCTGCTCTTGGTGCTGCTGGCGGCGGCCCCGGCACAGGCGGCAGCGCCCCGGCACCGCCCGGTGCTGCCGGACACCGCGGGCAGCGGGGACGGCGACGAGGCTTCAGCCACGCTGCCCGCCCAGCCCGTGACCCCCCGCATCACCCCCACGGTCGGGGACGCTCCGGGGACCACGGTGACCAACAGCTCGGCGCCGGGCGTGCTGGACGGGCTGGTGGATTTCTTCAAGGAGTACCTGCTGCTCGTGGTGGTGGTGGGCTCGCTGTCCTTCGTCCTCCTCTTCATCATCTGCGCCGCCATCATCGTCCGGCAGAAGCACAAGGCCTCCGCCTACTACCCCTCCTCCTTTCCCAAGAAGAAATACGTGGATGAGCGGGACAAGTCGGGGGGAGGGCGGGCGTTCAGCGAGGTGCCCGAGAAAGCCCCCGAGGCCGGCGCGGAGGAGCCGCTGGACGGCAGCCGGCAGCTCCAGGCGGACATCCTGGCTGCTGCCCAGAACCTCAAATCCCCCCCCAAGGCACCGCTGGCCAACGGGGCCCGGGGCGAGCAGAATTCCCCTCAGGAGGAGGAGGAGGAAGAAGAAGGAAACAAGAAGTTGGGGGATAAGCAACCCAAGCCCCCTGGCCAAAACCCAGGTGTGGAGGAAGGGGCGAGCACAGGAAACAAGGAGAGCCCTGATGCATCCCAGGATGGCTCCCAGGCTCCCTCTGGAATCTGAGGCAGGGACAGAGTCCTGGGCAAGCCGAGGAGCTGCTGGCTTGGGACACACGATGGACATGGTGGATCAGGCTCTGTACGTACGTGGTGGCTCAAGGAAGCCCTGATGAAGATCCCATTGCCCCCCACCTCCCCTGACCCTGGTGCTGATGGGGGGGATTTGCCAGCTGGTGGTTTTCCCCAGCAGTGGAATGCTGTCAGCCCCAGCTCCTGCTGCCCAAGGGGCTTTTCCCACCCCAGGCGCTGGGTGGGCGCATCCCCCCAGCTCCAGCTCTGCCCCTACTGTGCCACCAGTTTCCTCCCAAACGTTACTTTAATCAGCAGCAGCAGCCTGGTCCGTGCCAGGCGCCTGGCTGGGAGCTGTGTCCCTCTGGGAAAAGGGATGGGACCAGGGCTGGAGGTCTGTAGGACATGGGTGAGCTTTGCCCATGGCCACCCAAGGGAAAGAGGGATGAGGATTTAGGGACAAGGACCCTCCTTTCCTTCTTTTACCCCAGAGCCCAGCTGGATTTTTGCATTTCCTGAACCCCTTCAGCTAGAAATAAACGTCTCCTCCGCACAGCTCCTCTCCCGTGTGTCTCTGAAACCGTGGGGTGGCCAGGGGACAATCCCAGTGTCCCTGTGCTCCTCCAGGGACACAGCTGGATTGGACTCCAGAGGCAGTGGAGCCTTGGGCAGGGTGTTATCAGTCCCCACATCAGCACATCACTTGCCTTTCCAGGAAACCTTTATCTTACACTCACAGCTGTGGGGCCGAGGGGGGGCCGTGGGGGACTCAGCCCTGGCTCTGGGGTGCAGCTGCTGCAGAGGGGACAGCAGGAAAGCCTGGAAGGTGACAGAGGCTGCTCTGCAGCACATCCCCCCCATCCCTGCAACTTCCTATATCCCTGTGGTTTATCCCATTATGTCCCCGTCTCAGGACAACCTTCCCTTGGGAGGAGTGTGCCACCACAAAGAGCTGATTTTGCCCCAGAGCAGATGTGAGTGTGTGAAGTTTCCTCAATTTTTTTTTTTTACTGGGAATGAACAGGATTGTTCCAGGAGAGAGAAGCATGTTCCTCACTGCTGGAGGGTGCCAGGAGCTGAGGAACCACAAGAGGGACCTTGTGAGTGACAGACGTGTGACCTCTGTGTAAAAAATTACAAATACTGTGCCCAGATGGAGCAGAATGAGACAATTATTTTTTTTTAAATGTGGTTTTAAATGTTTAACAACACCCTCAGTATGAAAAATGGGAAGTGAGGTGTTTTGTGGGAGGTTAGAAGGTAAAGAAGTGAAGTTTGTCAGTGTGTTGTCTGCTTGGTTTGGAAATGCTTCCCTGGAAAAGAGGAACTCTGGGAGCTCCCCCTCAGCTCTGCTATTCCCCACCGGGGTTCCAGCTTGAGGGTGTATTTTAGAAGGAGTGGTTTTGGTTGGAAGGAACTTTAAAGCTTATCCAGTTCTAAACCCTTTCCTTGGGCAGGGACACCTTCCTCTAGCCCAGGATTTACAGCTGTGAGAGAGCACCTGGTGAGTGAAAAAGTGAAATTCTTATAGAAAACACCCCAAAATTCAGGCTGTTCCTCAAACAAGGGCTTCAAAAATTAAGCAGTGACAGGATGGGAGCAGAAACCACCAGTGTTTCCTGGCCACTTTTCCCTTTGGCACCTGCAAAGGGTCCCAGAATTCCAAGAGCAGGAATTTGCCCCTGGATTGTGAAACCAACCCTGACACAGCCGGAGGCAAGGGTGACGCTGCAGCTCTCACACACACATCCAAACCAGGGTCAACAATTCCCACCAAATTCCATGAAATATTAGGCAAAACTAGACATCTTCCCAAAATAAAAAATCAAAGTGCAGCCCTTCCAGTACCGGACAGTAGCGGGGTTTTGTCTCCTGAGCAGCGTCTTCCCGAGGGGACAGGAGCCCCCATCCATGTGAGCACTACGGAGTGGCTGGACACCACAGGGACACGTTGTGCGTAACTTGTGCGTATCTTACAGCTTGAGTAGTGCACAGGGTCCTACTACAGCTCGGGAATTGCACTGCAGAGTGAGGAGGGAGGAGGGGAAGCTGCGCAGGCAGTTCAGGCATTGTCGGCTTTTTTGTCGGGTTCTCTGTTTGGATCCTGCTTCAGTTTGTAATCAGCCAAGGCAGCCTTGATGGCGTCTTCAGCCAGCACTGCAAAGCAAAAAAAAAAAAAAAAAAAAAGAGGATTTGAAGGACAATTCAAGAGCTTTTAGGACAAAAGATGAGGTAAAAATAAAAGCAGGCAGCGGTGAGCATACAAGACCAGCAGCACAGACTGATCTTAGGAGTAGAATCTGAATGGAATTCCTAAAACACTGAATTCCTCTAATGCTGATTTCATGTAATATAACTTCAAGTAAGAATGTAACTCAGAATCTGACCATTTATTATCAGTCTGCTGAGCCACAGGCTCTAAAACAGTGATCTGAAAATTCTTGAATTAACTCTAAAATCTGAACAAGTTTTCTCTTAAGGACAACATTGTGCAGAAAGCGGAAAACATCATCCAGAAACATCTGTGCTACTCCCAGAGTGTCTGAGATGCAGGGTTTTAACTTACTGGAGCAGTGCAGTTTGACAGGGGGAAGGCAGAGTTCCTTGGCAATATCAGTGTTCTTGATTTTCAGCGCTTCGTCAACCTGAAACACAGGAGAGGTGGTCACGGGCCCTGCTGTTTGTGTTTGCTAAGAAGGCTGAATGCTCTAGAGCCAGCAGAATCCACAGGGGAGATCATCTCAGCTGCCCAGGGCAGTGAGGGATGTGGGAATTAAGGAATGTCTGGCATATCAGTGTCACAGACTGTCCCCACTTGGGCTGCTTCGAGTCTGTTCATCCTCTATCACAACACTGAGGTACATTTACTGCAGGCAGAAACCAATCTAACTGATCTAAAGATTCTCTAGAACTAAAATTTCTGCCATCAGCCTGGTTTTGCTCATTACATAAGACACAAAGTCATTTCCTGGTGGAATTGTTCAAAAAACAGACTGTTCAAAAAAACCCATGTGGATGTGGCACTGTGGTCATGGTCAGTGGTGGAGCTGCCAGAGCTGGGGGAAGGGCTGGCCCTGATGTTCTCAGAGGGCTTTCCCAACCTTAATGATTCCCTAATGAGAAAGGCAATTATTACCCTACAACTGAAGCCTTGACTCTGCTGGCAGTCACTTCTACAGCACAAAGTAGTGCTGTAGAAGTGCCCTGGAGGGAACTTCCTATGTGATCCCAACAGAGAACACAGGCACGTGGGAAGCTCTGCAGCTTTCCCGGAGCTCCCTCACCGTTTTCCCTTTGACCCACTCGGTGGCCAGCGAGCTGGAGGCGATGGCCGAGCCGCAGCCGAAAGTTTTGAAGCGGGCGTCCACGATCCTGCCGTTCTCGTCCACTTCCACCTGCGGGAGCATTTTGGGGACAATTCAGCGCTCGGTTCAGCTTGGTCAGGTCCCCCCAGCCGGGCCCCCGGGGAGCGGGACTGGCCCTGCCCCGGGCACAGAGCACGGGCAGGGCGGGCATGAGGGAAGCCCGTGCTGTCCTCTGAAGGGACACGGGTACGTTTGACCCTCACAACAGCCCCATGTGACCCCACCCAGGTGCCAGCGGGTCCCCAAGGTCACCTGAAGCTTCATGACGTCGCCGCAGGCCGGGGCGCCCACCAGGCCGGTGCCCACATTCTTGGCATTGCGGTCGAGGGAGCCGACGTTGCGCGGGTTCTCGTAGTGATCCACCACCTGGCAAGACACAGCGTCAGCGAGGGCCACCCCGCGCCCCCCCGTCCCTCCCCGCGTCCCGCTCGCCCCTCACCTTCTTGTGGTAGCCCACTGCGGCCGGGGCCGGCCCGGGCCGGGGCCGCAGCAGCACCGCCCCCGCCGCCCTCAGTGCCGCCATCTTAACTGAGGGGAGGGGCAGCGTCTGCCTCCCTTTTATAACCTCGGGAGAGTTGGCCACGCCCTGGTCACGCCCCGCCACGCCCCTTCTCCTCGGAGCCCGCGTCTTAACCCAGTCATACGTTGGCCGCGCAGACGGCGCGAACGCTGGAGGCCGCCTGTGGGAAGGGCCTCGTGCTGTGGCTAAAGCGATCAGTAAATCAATAAAAGATGGAAATGGCCTTTCAATCGCGCCAGGGTTTTTATCGCGCAAGCTCGTGCGTGTCCGGCACGCGGCGCCACACTCAATATGGCGGGCGAGCGGTGCCGCGCACGCCACGGACCCTCCCGGAGGCCCCCTGATGGCCACACAGCGGGGTGTCCGCGGTGCTGCCTGCGCCACGGACCAGAACACAAAGGGTCACGCCGCGGCCACACTGGGCACAGCGCGGTCCCGGTGCGCGGACGAGCGCGGGAAGGGGCGGGCCGAGGATCCCGGTTCTTCCCGCCCGGTTCGGCCGGCGGCGGGGCGGGGCGGCGGGACGGGCGGCGCGGGGGCAGCTACGGCGGCCGGAGGAGCGCGGCCGGCGGCGAGCGGAGCTGCATAAGATGGCGGCGGCGGGAGCTGAGGCGGCGGCCGAAGAGGAGAAGCAGCTGCCAGAGGGAGACCCCGAGTCGGGCGGGGACTCGGACGATGAGGGCGACTCGGACTCATCTGGAGACGGCGAGGATGAGGAGAAGGAGAACGAGGCCGAGATCCAGCGGCTGGAGGAGCAGGTGGGCCCGGCGGGGCAGCGGGTGTGGCGGGAACGGAGGAGAATCCGTGTCTGCCCCGGCAGTTGGGCATGGGAACTGTCAGGACGTGAATTTCCGTGGTCTTTGAGAATTTCTTCCAACTCGGGATATACCGTGATTTTATGCCGTGAATATTTGGAGTTTGAGATGGAAATTGAGCAGCTTGGGTGGTTTTTTTTGAGAGAGAAATAAGAGGGAAGTCCTAGTAGGCAGTTTGTGTTCATTGAGAAATCTGAGCCGGCTGCCCGCGGTTTTTTATTGCCTTTAAAGAAATTAAAACATAATTCTCTCTGTGAGCAGAGACGGGACCCGAGGAGACGGCCAGAGCTGTGTCAGGGGTTAGGTTAAATCTGAGGAAACTCATGATCACACCATGAGAATTACGTGATTTGTTTTCCGGCTTCTTCGCGCCCATCACTCAACGCTGCTTTTAAAATTGATTTTTAATTTTTTTTTTTAAGCTTTCCATCAATGCTTTTGACTACAACTGTCACTTGGATCTGATCAAGCTGCTCCGGCAGGAGGGAGAGCTGGTGAAGCTCCGCAGAGCTCGGCAGAAGATGAGTGAGCTCTTCCCCCTCACTGAAGGTACCGAGCATCCTCTGCCCTCCACAGCTCACTGTGTAGTGTTGTTTTAGTAGTAAAATTACACATTTGGGCCAGTTTTTATCACCCTCAGTTACAGAATGTGATCCAGAGCTCAGCAAACTCGTGCTAAAAATGACGTTTCATAAACAGGCAGAAAATAAAATTCCCTGTTGGTGGAAATCGTGGATGCTTGAAGTGAGGATTTCTCTTTTTACTCGTAACTCAGAGGCAGTGGAAATATTGCAGAGGCTGCTCTGCCAGTGTGGGATTTTATTCTTAGAAAAGGGATGGTGAGGCCCTGGCACAGGGTGCCCAGAGAAGCTGTGGCTGCTTCTGGATCCCTGGAAGTGTCCAATGCCAGCTTGGAGCCACCTGGGATAGTGGAAGGTGTCCCTGCCCATGGGAGGAGGTGAAATGGGATAATTTTCAAAGTCCTGAGAAATTCCAGCTTCTCCCTTTCGTAAAAAGCTGCTTGTTTAGCACCAATTTAAAAGGTCTCCACTCAACTTTTATTTGAAATTAATTAGGAATTGTGGAGGTTAAAAATCCTCTCTTTGCCTTGCTCCCCCTCCCTTATTTTAAGTCTGTTGCTAAAAATTCCCCAAGTGGACATAACTTATTATATCTGAATATTAGTGATGTGTTCTAATTTTTTTTCCTTTCAGAAATTTGGCTGGACTGGTTGAAGGATGAGATAAAAATGGCTTCAGAGATCTCTGAGAGAGAGAAGGTTTATGAGCTGTTTGAAAGAGCTGTCAAAGATTACATCTGTAAGCCATTCCAAAATGCTCTAAAATGGGTTGTGTTGCATCCAGATTTTTTTTTTTTTTGGTAGGAAAGTCTCTTCATTTTGTTGTAATGGAGAAATTGGGTCAAAATTTCAAATTAATTTCTAAAATCTGAGTGAGAAGTAGAAGGGGATCTCCATTCCTCAGGAGTTGCTGCAGCTGTAGCTTAAAATATTTGGGAATAAATCCCCGAGTTCTTTGGGAATTGGGGTAAAGAGCTGGAGAAATGAAGCCTGAGGAAGTTGAAGGAATATGGAGGCAAATCCCCCTCAAAAGCTGCTTACAAAATGTCACATCAGTGACATTACCTGGTGTTGGTGATCCCAAGGGAAAGAAGGTGAAGAAGTGAGGAATTATCCTCTGGGTTTGCTGGATTGCAGTTGGGGTTTGGAAGCACTTCTGGAACCCAGGGCAGTCCCAGCCTGGGGGTTCCTGACTGGAATTTGGTGTTGCTGGGAATGGTGCCAGGCATCCAGCACTGCTCTCCCACCTCCCCTTCACCTTCAGGCTTCAGCTGCTTCAGGAGATGCTGCCCAGGAAAGTTCAGGAGTTTGGAAAGAGGAGGAGGAGCTGCTTTAATCTGAATTATTCCAGTGTGACAGCTGTGTGGTCCCAGCTCAGGGAACGGGAATTTGCTGTTCAGGCATCTTGGTGCATCCCTGCTGTGGTTTGTGTGGCAGAGGTGACAGGCAAGGCCAGTCCCTGTCAGCAGAACCACAGCAGTGACACCATTCAGAAGGAAACTGTGGCTGCTGCTGCTGAACCAACGGCATAAATACAATTCCCAAATATTACAACTTTTTTTTGATCAAAAAGAAACATCACCACATGCTTTTATATTAACATGCAGCATTTGGGGAAGCAGAGCTGCATTTTCTTGTTATTATTTTTTAAAAGATCAGATCACCAGTTTCTCCTGACCTTGTTTAGGTCCTGAAATCTGGCTGGAATATGCCCAGTATTCCATTGGAGGCATTGGTCAGGAAGGAGGCATCGAGAAGGTCCGGTCCATCTTTGAGCGGGCTCTGACGGCCGTGGGGCTGCATGTGACCAAGGGCACGGCCCTGTGGGAAGCCTACAGGGAATTTGAGAATGCCATCCTGGAAACAGCACAGGTGAGCCCCTTCCCCTGGGCTCCCATCCCAAAAAAAAATCTGTGGTGCAGCTCCTGGAGTCACCTGGTGCTGTCTCCTCCCTCTCGTGTCTCAGTTGTTTCGTCCCAACCCTGTGCTTCAGGAAAACCATTCTGTGGATTTGGCTGATAAAGTAATTTGTGTTTCAGTAAAATCCTAAAAATCCAGGTGCAGAGTTTGGCTCTGCTGCTGACTGAGGTGCCAAGGACAGCTTTAAATTGAAATGTTCCATTATTAAACAATGTTCTGTGGCTGTTTCTGCACTGAGTCAATCAAGTTTAAATTTCTAGACTGTTCAGCTTTAAACTTCCTCATTATTCCACAGTTTGTGGGTGAGGGTATTTTATCCACAGACTTTTGGATGAGGGTATTTTATCCCTGGAATGTAGTTTGATATCTGCAAAAATGACCTTTCCAAGATGGCCAGAATGGGAATATTTCCTTATTTTTGATAATTTGCTGCATAAGAGATGGGAGTTAAAAGATGTCCCTGCTCATGGTGGCAGTGGGAATGATTTGATCTTTAAAGGTCCTTTTCAGCCCCTAACAAAGGAGTAACAGGAGGATGTTATTTCATTCCCAAACACAATTAAGGCTGGGAAGTTTTAGATCCTCTCCCCACACCCCAGGGGTTTACTGAAACCCTCTTTGGCAGCATGGTGGGGTTGTGAAATGGCAGAGTCACCTGCTGCTTCCTTGTTCTCAGGTGATCATTTCCCTGTGCTTGTGTCAGCTTTCAGTCAGGAATACTCTTGCCATTCATCCACCTTCCAAGAGGAGCAATTCCCAAGTTTTAGCTTTCCCGACAGCGACTGAAACGCAGTGTGTGCCCTTCAAGGATCGTGTATTCACTTGGATCTCAGCTCATAAACAATTCCCTCTCACGTCCATCAGCTGGAGCTGAAGGGAATGGATTGAATTTCCCTTTTTTTTGCTTGCAGCCAGCCCCTGGCAGCATTCCATCCCCGGAGCAGCAGCAGGTGCTGTGCAGCCAGCTCGAGAAGATCCACACGCTGTTCCGGCGCCAGCTGGGGATCCCACTGCTGGGTAAGGGCTGGGACACAGCAGCTGGGTGATGCTCCAGGGCATCAGGATTCTCCTGGCACAGCCACACCAAGTGCAGCTGGAGGTCTTGTGCTCTCTTGGATGAGGCACAGATCCCTCTTGGGTCAGCAGTGTTTGGATTTGTTGGAGTTTGGGTCAGCTGGTTGAGAATTTGAGGATGGTTAAAGTGCAAGTGAGGAGCTCAAAATGTGACTTAAAAATGAGGAGTTCAGCTGTGCTTGCTGCATAAAATCCGTGGTAGGGAGTATCTGGCAGCTGGATTGTTGGAATTCTGCCTTCTCTAGTTCCTGCTTTAGCTCTTTGTGTTCCTTTTCGTGCTCGTGGGAGAAAGTTAAGCACACTTCTTTTGACTTCATTTCTATCTGGAAAGAACTTGGGTTTGCTTTCCTCTAAAGCCTTGGGGAAAATTTTGCCACTTAGGTTTTCTAATTCCAAATGAGCAGCTTTAATATAACTTGCCCTGAGTTTGTTATAGAGCACTGTGTAAGTTGAAGTGTCTAAATCCTTTAAGAATGCAGCAATGTGACAGTAAGGACCAAAAGAGGATTAAAATTCAAATATTTATTCTGAATAAATTATAATTATTATATAAATAAAAATAGGAATTTGTCTGAGAACCATCCATAGGTGGAAACGAATTTTTAGTTTCATGAGTGCATCATTGATGGGATTTCATGTTTTAATAGACATGGAGGCTTCATATGCTGAATATGAGGAATGGTCAGAAGAACCCATTCCAGAAACAACAATAAAGAACTACAAAAAAGCTCTACAGCAGCTGGAGAAGTGTAAACCCTACGAGGAGGCACTGGTAATGCTGACACTTACACCTTCCTTTAAAACAAAGAGGGAATTGCTTTGGGGTGATTTTTTTTTTTTTTTTTTTGTACAAATTTATTATTTTTCTAATCCCCAGCTCGGGGACTTTGTCAGCAGTGGGAATACTGACAATTACATACTGGGAATACTGGAAATTACTGAATCCATTGAGTGTGCCAGGCCACCTTAAGGTGCACATGAGGGCTCTGTGTTTTCCAGCATTGGGTTAGGAGGAATAAACCCAGGATCTGACTGATTTCAGACCCATTCAGAGGTGTATGAAAATCAACAGCTGCTGATTTACAAATTCCTTGTGTGAAATCTTGCACAAGAGCTGCTCTGAAGAACAACTGAACTATTGGGAGTCTTGCTTTGTTGAAGAGTTTGATGTTGTGTCTCCCTGGTTGTTTTCCAGCTGGGTGCTGAAACCCCAAAGCTGGCAGAATACCAAGCTTACATTGATTTTGAAATGAAAGCAGGTGACCCAGCTCGGATTCAGTTGATCTATGAGAGAGCTTTGGCTGAGAACTGCCTTGTCCCAGACCTCTGGGCACGCTACAACCAGTACTTGGTAAGGAAATAAACCCATGAATGTTTGTAGATTTATTTTCCTGCCTTTAGTTGTGCTTGTTTCTTTTTAATCTCAGTTGCTGATAAACAGCCAGTAAGTTCTACCTCAGTCCTGTCCCTTAGTCTGTAAATCTTCCAGAAACTGATTTTCACCTGACCTTTGGTTTCCTCCTGTTTTCAGGGATGTGTTTATTGCTTATGTGAGCATTTCTCACTTTGCTCTGCTCTAGCTGTGTTTTCTCTGCAGAACTACAGGGTGTGGGCATGAAGCAAACCCAGATGTTCAGCCCCTGTTTCCAGGGGGTTTGTTAGTGCAGTTTGAAGCTGATGCTGAGCTCCAGAGGCAGGACAGAAGGTGGCTGGATTAAGGGATCAGGGTGACTCCCTGCAGGAGCTTATCCAGGCTCAGTTTTTCCATCATCTTTCTCTTCTCAGCTGGACACAGCAGGTTGCAGGTGGAACAAAACCTCCACAAACAGGCTGGGTGTCCTCCCTCTTTGTATCCTTGACATTCTAGGAGCAGTTGGGAATTCACTCAGTGCCTTTATTATATTTAATTCTTTGGCAGAAAAAACCTCACTGGCCTGGTAGTTCTTTCCTTCCTCACTGGAAGGTGTTCACTATGTTTTTAGGAATACAAAATTCAAAATACCCATCTGAGCTTTTTAAATATAAAATGGAAGTACTGGATTTTAGATGTTGACTCTTTATTAGCTGAGCTTTGTCTTGAGTGATCTCTCTGGCTGACAGGAACTTCACTTTCCTTGTGTGGCTCTTTCAGGACAGGCAGCTGAAGGTGAAGGAATTGGTTTTATCGGCTCACGACCGCGCTGTCAGGAACTGCCCCTGGACTGTTGGGCTGTGGATTAGGTACCTGCTGGCCATGGAGAGGCACAGGGTTGAGCACAGCATCATCTCTGGTGAGTAAAGGTCCAGCAGATGCAGTTCAGAGCTGCTCTCTGCACCCCGAACAGCCTGGGACAAATGGGACTTGCAGGATCTGTTCTTGTCCTGCTGCTGCTGCTTTGGTTGAGCAGCTTCACCCTGAGCAAGCAATGAACAGCTTGGAATGAACATTCCTGGGTTCAGCCTTTAAATTCACTTCCTAAACCCATTTATTGTGTAGGATTTCTTCTCCTGTCTTCCTAGTGGTGTTTGTGTGGATACTTTGTGCAACTTGCTAATTTTGACAGTATAGGGAAAGTAATTGTGGTTTTTTTCCCATTTTTTCTTTCAGAAATGTTTGAAAAGGCTCTGAATGCAGGTTTTATTCAAGCAACAGACTATGTAGAGATCTGGCAGGCCTACCTGGATTACCTGAGGAGAAGGGTGGATTTTACACAAGGTGTGTATGATAAACACAGAATAAGTATCTAAACTATTTTCTTTGTACTTCTTGGATATTACGTTTTTTAAAGAAAATTACCAGCATTTTCATCTTTCACAAAATTATTTTCTGGCCAGTTAATGTCTATAAAAAATAGGAATTTGGTTGGTTTGCTATTGCAAAAATGCCCTGGCTTATATTTTTGATATCTGATTTCTTAAATTATTCATGCAGTGAGTTTTACTCATTATAAAATTATAAATTTAACCAATAATAACAATGAGACGTAATAAATCTAATCTACCCCTGCTACCCAATAAAATCATTGTGGGTGTTAAGGAGAAGGGTTTATTGGGTGGAAAATGAAAACAGTATTATTATTATTAATTTTTTTTTTCCTGCAGACTCCAGTAAGGAGCTGGAGGAGCTGCGCTCTGCATTTGCACGAGCTGTGGAGTACTTGAAACAAGAAGTAGAAGAAAGTGAGTAAAATCATCCCAAATATTGTTTTCTCCCCCTCAAAATCATTTTTATAAGACCAGTTCTCCACACAATTAAGACTCTTGAACATTTCAGAAAGCTGCAGATAAAGATTTTATCTCCCTGTGGGATCTGTTTAATAATCACTTATATTTCTGAGAGCCACAAAAACTCCTTGTTTTTCTTCCTAGGGTTCAGTGAAAGTGGAGATCCGTCCTGCACCATCATGCAGAACTGGGCAAGAGTTGAGGTGATGTTTCTCTCTGCTGTATTTAAATTGCTGAACTTGATAAAAATGGATTTAAAGTAAAATGTTTTAACATTCCTGCCATGGAATGCAGTCCTTTCCCAATTAATTTCTCCTCGTCCTCTGCTCTCCTTCCTTAACACAAAGCAAGTTTTCAGTGTGAGAAGTTATTAGGTACATTCATCAATAACAAAAGAAAAAATTCAGAAACAACTCTCTTAATTTCTTTTATAAGACCAAAATCAAATGGATGTGGGAGCCAGAACCAAGATTAATGGGAGAGGTGGGCAGGGAAGAATTATTCAGTAGTAGGATTGTGTCAGGTATTTATTTTGACCACTCTAAGGCTCAGATGTATCTTCCTGAGTCTGTCTGCAGCATCTGTGGGGTTTTTTTGGTTTGGGGTTAACGATGTTGAACAAATAATTCTGAAGGATATTTTGGATGCTCCGTTGCAGGCCCGCCTGTGTAACAACATGCAGAAAGCCAGGGAGCTCTGGGACAACATCATGACTAAAGGAAATGCCAAATATGCCAACATGTGGCTGGAATATTACAACCTGGAAAGGTGGGGGCTTGGTTAATTCACTTTTTAGTTTCCTGATCTGTGGGAGAAAACAGTTTAGAACACGAGTGCGCTTCGTTTGGGTTTACAAAACACCTTCGAGGTTCTTGGGGCAGCTCTGCTGTGGCTTCCACAAGTGTTGCAGCAGCTGGGGATGGAGGGGGAATGTTTGCATGGCTGGAATTGTGTGTGGTTTGTCCCTCAGTGTCCTGTCCCCTCCTGCAGGGCCCACGGGGACACCCAGCACTGCAGGAAGGCCCTGCACCGAGCAGTGCAGTGCACCAGCGACTACCCCGAGCACGTGTGCGAGGTGCTGCTCACCCTGGAGAGGATAGAAGGTACCTGGGCGCTGCCAGGGGGTGGCTAGGTGACAAAAGGTCACTGAGTGACTGGCAGGAGGTAATTAATGACCTGGTTATGCAGAGGTGATGTGCAGGATTTTGATTCCATGTTTTGTATTCACTGAAGTCTCACCTCCTTGGCACTGCTGTCGAATCCACAGACAGCTCTTTTCTTCCTTGCTTTTCTGAAATCACTGGATTTTTCCATGCCATGGAGTCTTGCATTATTAATGAGAGGTTTCTGCTCTGCTTGGCTCTTGTTTTTTTTTTTTTTTAACCTTGCAGGCCACTTGTTATAATTAGAATTTTCATGTGTAATGTTTAATATGAACAGTGAGTGCCATAAACTCCTTATTTATCCAGAATTGTATCTTTGAATTATGAGAAAGCTAAATAAAAGGGTTTTAAGAACTATTTTAATTTTATCCTTTAGGAACACTGGAAGACTGGGATGCTGCTGTTCAGAAAACTGAGAACAGATTGGCTCGAGTGAATGAACAAAGAGCAAAGGTCAGAACTTCCTGTGAGCTACCAAAGCATTTTACACACCTAAATTCAATCCCTGCTTCTCTGAATGTCACATTTTTAATGTGGCTTCCCCCCCATAAGCCTGAAATGCCTTCCAGCCCTAGAACTATTGATTTTTACTTTAAAACTACGATTAACAACCTCTTGCTGTTTTTTATCTTTCTCCTTTTGCCCCTTGGATGGCCACAAGAGTGATGTGCCCTGCAGGAAAGCTGTGAGAGCAAAGAATTGGGATGAGCTTGAAATGATGTCCCAGTTAGTGCTGGGGTTAGGAGAAAACCCTCTGGGCTCAGTGCTCTGGAAAATGCTCTGCAATCTGCAGCCAGTGGGGGGAAAAAAAAAAGAAATAAATCTTGTGTGTTTTAGGCTGCTGAGAAAGAAGCTGCTCTGGCAAAGCAGGAGGAGGAGAGGGCTGAGCAGAGGAAGCAGGCAAGGGCAGAGAAGAAAGCTTCCAAAAAAGCCAAGAAAACCAGGATTGGGGACAAGCGCAAAGCGGACGAGGATGACGAGGGTGAATGGGGACAAGAAGAAGGTAAAAATAAAATGAAATTAAAATTTCAGAGCTCTGGCAAACAGGGGTTGTTGGTTGTCTTGTGGTAGAGGGAGCTGAGGAATTGCCAGCACTGGTGTCTTTCCAGGGCTGCTTTCTCCTGGGAAGTCTTCAGTGTGGGAGTGAAATGCAAACAAGGCTAAATGGTTTTATACCAACAGAAAAACAGGGTTATAAGAACTTCCAGAGTTTTCTTGGGGTTTCTTATTTTGGAGAGATATTGTGATTTTTTTATTTTTTTTTTTCTTCCTTAATTTTCTTTTAAAGTCACTTTTCTGACTCATCTTGTGATGCTAAATTGGGTTATTCAGAATTGTAGAAGCTTCTTGCAGGTAGGAACAGAAGACTTTAGTAGGTTGTTGCCCCTGGGATTTTTGTGAGCTTTCAGATTTTTTTTTTTTTTTAAAAAGAACCACTCGACAAAGAAGAAGAACATGAATCAGCAACTGTCAGTTGTGACTGGCTGAAAAAAGGAACAAATATTCCAGTTGCTTTCATCTAAAGCTCTCTTGGTGGAATAATCTGTTATTTGTTCTTTAAAACCCCGGGGAGGTTTTTATTTGGTGTCTTTAAGACCTGTCATTGTATTTGTGCTTCCCTGTGCCATTTCCAAGCTCCACACTGGGAATGGAGTTTCAATGGGGAAGGAAATGGGGTAATTTTTTTCTGACAAGGTTTTCAATTCCATCCATCAGAGCTGCCCAGCAAGAGGCACAGGGGAGAGGGTGATGGAGTGCTCCCTGAAGAGGACATGGAAGTGGAGACTGGGCTTTTTGGGAGAAGTGAAAAACCAGATGGCCCAACAATCCCAAAGGAAAAAGCCTCCACCAGCCGCAAGGACGTCCCCAAAGTTTTCCACGACAGCAGCAAGGATAAAGTCACTGTGTTTGTCAGCAACCTCTCCTACACCATGGCAGAGCCTGAAGCCAAGCTGAGGGAGCTTTTTGGGAGCTGTGGGGAGGTCGTGGAGATCAGAGCAGTGTTCAACAACAAGGGCACCTTCCGGGGCTACTGCTACGTGCAGTTCAGGGAGGAGGAGGCTGCTCAGCAGGCCCTGGCCCTGGATCGCACGGCTGTGGAGGGCAGGCCCATGTTTGTGTCCCCTTGTGTTGACAAGAACAAGAATCCTGACTTTAAGGTAGAGTTTTGTTGGTTCCTGTTGGACAGTAGATCTAGGGAAGGGAGTTGGTGGAATCTGTTGTGTCCAGGGTGCTCAAATCCAATCAATTCGTGTTGTGCTGCTTTAAATGCTTTTTTTAGGACTTTTTGTATCTTCTGTTACTTTGGCAGACACCAGGATTGACATAATTTACTCGAGATTTGCAGAAATCTGCTGATCTGAGCAGTTTAATGGTGGCTCAACCTCTGAAGAGCTTTCTTGGTCAGCATTTGTTACCCAATCCCCTGGCTGGGGATGCTCTGTACCAGAGCTCAGTTGTGTAATCGGGATTTCTGCATTCTGGAGTTCCTGCACAGAAAAATGCAATGTTCCCATAGTGACAGCTGAGCAAGAAGAATATTATAAATACCTTATTATAGGAATTGGGCTCTGATCCTTTTGGATCCCTTCCAGCTCGGGGTATTTTGTGATTCTCAGTGTCTGCCCTCATTGGGAAAGGATTTAGTAGCATTTACTTGCAAGTGTGTGTTTATATGCAAATATCTTCCAGAACACTACTCATGGCTTTGAGGCAGTTTTGGATCCCACAAACAGGAATTACTTTTGAGGTGTGGGATTGAAATCCTTGGAATTTCTGGCTGGTTTGTGAACCAACATCTTTTTTGTTCCTCCAGGTGTTCAGGTACAGCACTACCCTGGAGAAACATAAACTCTTTATATCTGGTTTGCCATTTTCCTGCACTAAGGAAGAGCTGGAGGAGGTGTGTAAAGCCCATGGGAATGTGAAGGACATTCGACTGGTCACCAACAGAGCTGGAAAACCCAAGGTGGGCATCCTTAACACACTCCTGGTTTTAAGGAATCCTTCAAAAATATTTGTCATGAAGTCTGGAGACAAAAAAAGTTGGGTTTATTAAGTTGCCAGTGTGGTTTTGTATTAATACTTGTGGAAGAGCTTGGATTTATACAGCCCAGTGTGCCTTTGTGTAGAAAACCAACAGGAATTTTTCCAAAATACTTCTTAAATTGCACAAGAAAAATGGGGTGGAGGGGGAAATGTTTGCAGCACTTTCAGTATAGTAAAAACAGGCAAGACTGTAAAGGATTGGTTTTTAAATAACTGGTTAAATGGGATTTACCTGGTGCAACCAGTTTCTTCAATTTCCTTAGGCTTTTGTTCCTAACATCTGCTGCAGGGAGGGATTTGCCAGTGAGAAATGAGCCCTCTCTCGTGATTTCCATCCCTGAATAAATGACTCCTTGTTAAATAAGGAATTCTGAATCAGTTGCTGCTCTGCCAAATCTCTGTCTGACACCTGGGCTGTGTCTGTGTGGTGGGTCCTGTCCACAGGGACATCCTGGGAATGGTGGACATAGATTTAAATTGAATTTTCTTGCCCTTTGCACCACCTCAGGTGCAGTTCCTGCTGTGTGCACACCTCGTAATGAGTGCTCTTGGGAACTCCAAGTCTTGTTCTGAGCTTAGTTTGAGCTGGGATTTTGTGTAAACCACAAATAAATGTATTTTGGGAAAGTTATGTAAAACCTGATGCCTCTCCTGTGAAACTGGATAATCCAAAAAATGCAGCTTAAGGCTTTGAATGTCATTTGAAAGAGTAACAGCAGGGAGAGGTGATGCCCTTCTGTGTGAGCCTGCTGTGGTACTTTAAATTTATAAATACTTTATATAGTGCTTTAAATACATGTATTTACTTTAATAGCATTTTTGGGGCGGTTGTTTCCTTTTTTAATATTTTTTTTCCACCCATGAGGGCATCAGGAGTGACAGACAGGAAATACAGGTTGTAAGGAAAATGATGATTGGGAGTGATGAACATTGGGACTGACTTTCCTTCATTTATGAATTCCTTACCAGCTCTCACAGAAACACCAAAACCTAATGTAGATTCTTCCTTCTGTTAATTCAGGGCCTGGCTTATGTGGAATATGAGAACGAAGCCCAGGCCTCTCAGGCTGTGCTGAAGATGGACGGGCTGACAGTGAAGGATCACGTCATCAAGGTGATGATCAGCAATCCTCCCCTGCGGAAGCTTCCGGAGCGGCCCGAGCCCGGCAGGGCCCCCCTGGCCCTGGCACCACGGCACATTTATGGAGCGTGAGTGAGGGAGGGGAGCAGGGAGGGCTGCCTGGCACTGCCTGGAAAGGAAATGCTGCTTTTCTTTCTGTGCTAAAGTTCAGGAATCTCAGCTGGAATATGGGGGGACAGAAAAAGGAAAGGAGAGGGATTTTTTTATATGGGGGATGGCTTCCCACTGCCAGAATGGATATTGGGAAGGAGTCCTGCCCTGTGAGGGTGGGAAGCCCTGGCACAGGGTGTCCAGAGAAGCTGTGGTTGCCCCTGGATCCCTGGAAGTGTCCAAGGCCAGCTTGGATGGGGCTCGAAGCAACCTGAGAGACTGGAAGGTGTCCCTGCCTATGGCAGGGTTGATCTTCAAAGCCTCTTCCAACCCAAATCAGTGTAGGATTCTGTGAATCTGAAAGAACATTTAAAAGATGCTGAACCATAAAAAAATGAGTTGTTGGATTGATGAGGAGAAGCAGATTTTTCCTCTTTATCAACAGAAACAGCTCTGTAGAGACGAGAGGATCAGGCATTGGCCATCCCCTTGGATCTGATGTTGGCACTGATCCCCAATAACCTCCACATCCTCTCCCTCTGGAGAAGCAGCCATTGTTCCTAGTGAGCATTAAGGCTCCTGTATTGGATGAGCCCCTGTGGATAAACAGGGCTCCAGTCCTGGGGGCTGTGGGGCGGTTGCTGTCTGCCAGAACTCCGAGGTGCTTCAAGGACACCCATGGAAAGCTTTATCCCTGAAACAAATGACAGGAATCATATTGAAATGTGCATTCCTCACGGCAAGCAAGTCCTTGTTGTTCCCCCAAGCTAGAAGAGTGTGTTTTAATGGGAATTTTTTCCCTTCCAGGCGAGGGAAGGGAAGGACACAGCTCTCCATGATGCCCCGGGCGCTGCAGCGGCAGAGCAACCCCGTGGCCAAGGCTGAGAATGGGATGGTCCAGAACTCACCAGCAGCATCCTCTGACCCCCCTGCAGAGCCTAAAAAGATGTCCAATGCTGATTTTGCCAAGATGCTCCTGAAAAAGTGAGCAAGGAGTGTGCACTCAGCGGGTCTGGTCCAATGTGAAATGCCTTTCTGGAAGCCATGTTGTGTCCTTAAGCTTTGCCAGGAGAGAACGCCCGTCCCAATTCCCTGTAAATACTGGACTGCTGCATTCCTCGGGATCAGTGGAGGATGGCACAAATCCAGGTGGTGGTTTGTTGTGGTTTTTTTTTTTTTCCTCTAAGAGCAAAGAGTTACACTTTTGTTCTGGTAAAAAGGCGTTAATGCGATCCCTCATATTGAGGGTAACGAGGGGGGAAAACATTTCCTGCACAGCTCGGATGCCACATGGAGTTTTTGGAGTACTTTCCAATGATTTTTCTCTTTCATTAACGAATGAGATGCCATGGGAGGACCTCAGCAAGCTCCACTGGTCAGCTCAGATTGGGATTGCAGACATTCTCTCTGCCAACAGCCCCATTCTCCACCCCAACCCACGCACGCAGGGACTGTCATCTCCTTCCATGCAGAATCCAACAGCAGATGCTCCAACTTCACCACAATGGCCTCTTTTAGTATTGGGAGAGTTTCTATACATATGTGTGTATATGTAGATACACAGATATACATATATATGTATCCAGTTCCTGTTCTGTTCCAGTTGACCTGTTTTTTATATGGTGTATTTGTAAAGGACATTGAGATGATTCTTTTTAAGTGTCAGGAGCTGATCCTTAGGTGGTAATTTTTGTTTGCCATGAAGCTGGACGTGCTGTTGCTAAGGACCAGGTTTTTGGTTGTTTTTGGTTGTTTTTTCCTAGCTAGCTCATGTCTTTTTGCAGGTGGTTTCTGTATGGTTTTGTACAACTGTGAAGTGCAAGCTGACGTTTCTCAGTTTATTAAACTCAAGTTCTCAAAGGTTTTCTATAAAATACTGTTGCTTTTGTTTAAATGTGGGTGTTGGAACTGCACTTCTCCTCTGGCAGCTGGGTGATAGTGATGTGCCTCACCTCTCAGGTGTGCTCAGTGTCCCTCAGGCCTTGAAGCAGCTCATTCCATCTGCTCTGAATATCCTGAAATCACTTCAGTCATCACCTCAGACTTTCCAAAACTGGTGTGATCTTGGATAGAAACATTCCTGCTTGTCAACTACCCTGCAAGTCACCACCCAGAGGGGTGAATGTGATGGGGGGACCCCAGTGCTGAGTTCACTTGGACCACACAAACACTTGCTGCAAATAAACACTATTTTCTGTGCTGATTTCACTTGGCTTTACTTTGAAATGATGACTCTGCTCATGTTGTCACGTTGCTGAGGGAACCAGGATCTCTCCCATGGCCTTTCCTCCTCCACAACCACTCAGTTCACTGCAGCCAAGTGTGCTCTGAGAACAGCCTCTTCCAAACCAAGGTTTTCATATTAAAATAGTTTATTAATCTGTTACTAAAATAACTTTTTTTTTCCCCCCCACAGAGCTCTAAAGTGCATTATTTATACTCAGGTTGCACTACAAAAATAACATGCTTTGTAAGGACAGGACACTTTTCCTCCTATGTTGTCTGCTTTCCCTGGCAGCAGTGCTCAGAGAACTCCCAGTCTCATCCTGGTCTCTGCTTCTCTAAAACATGTCCTAAATTCCCTGTCAGGTAAGAGAGAGTTAAAAGGGAAGAAAACTAAGCCTGGGACAGCCTGGCAGCTTTTGCCAAGGGGTTAAACGCTCTAAACTGGGATTTTAAATGGAAGTTTTGTGAGCTTGGAGGTGGTGGGATCATTGATGCTGATACACGCTTGGCAGGTCTGGGGTAGGGAGATCTTTTACCTTAAAAACCAAGGAAAAAATGATTCTTTGAACTGCTCAGCAGCTCCAGGCACTGCCTCTGCAGCAATCAGAGGCCTCGAGTGATTCTTGACCCATTTATCAGAGTAATGACATGACCAGTGATTAATTGTGAAAGTTCCCTTACCTAAAATCAAGGAACTGAAGTTTTTGTCAGACTTCCTGTACACATTCTTCCCAAAATTGGCACATCAGGTTCTGCCTGATGACCTTTTCTGCCCACAGTTCTGCAGACAAACTCCTTCCAACCCCTCCACTGAAATGTCTAAGGACAGCTGTGCTTTCCCAGGGCTCCTGTTGGCTGAGGTGTTTTCGGAGTCCTTCTCCCTCAATTAAGTCAGAGCTTTTTCTCTTCTTGTTCCACTTCCCATTTGTACAAAACCCACCCCAGGAAAGGCAGCTGAGAGTAAACATGCAAAGTGCCACAGAAACAGAAATGGGAGGGGAGAGATGCCTTTGGGCTGGAGTTCAGCCTCCTTCCTGCTCTGTGTCTGTGTGACTGACACCAGAGTGTCTGATGGACACAGCTGGGAGCGTGCTGTTCCTTCAGGGATGTGTTCTGCAACACAAAACCAACTCAGTTTAGATTTGCTGAGGTCAGGCAGTAGAGTTGACTGCCTGGGTGAAGGGTTGTGATTGAAGCAGCTCCTCAAAGCTTAATTTGAAGGAGAAATTCAATTTTAGTTCATTTTTTGAGCCCTCTGACACCTCTCCCCACCTCCTTCCAGCGCACAGCCACCATCCCCACTTCCATTTGGCATCATGTATATAAATAAATTACATTAATTTAATCAAATATAAGACACTTTAAATAAACAAAACGCTCCACTGACACCTCCTGTCCAGACATTTCCTAGCAAGAACACGGAGTGGCTTGGAGCTTCACCAGCTCCTGGATTGCTCCAAAACCCTCAAGTCTTGACGGGGATGGTTTGTTTGCAGCCAGCAGTGCCTCCTGCCTCGGGCAGCCCCACGGAGTACTCGGTGGTGGCGATGAGCAGCATGTCCAGCGTGGTCTCGGCGCACTTGGCGATGAAGCGGATGAAGGGCCGCACGTCGCCCTCGTTGGCCACCTCCAGCACGTGGTAATACTCGGCCCGCTGCTCCTTGCGGATGGTGATGGGCGGATACCCCGCCTGCATCAGGATCAGGTTCATCAGCAGCCGCGAGGTGCGGCCGTTGCCATCCACGAAGGGGTGGATGTAAACCAGCTTGTAGTGCGCCAGCGCCGCGAACTCCACGGGGTGCAGGCTCATGGCGTCCTCCGAGTTCATCCACTGCACAAACTCCTCCATCTGCTTCTCCACATCCTGCGGGTGGGGCGGGATGTGGTGGCCCACGAAAACCTGCGTGGCTCGGAAGCGGCCGGCCTCCACGGGGTCGGCGTAGCCCAGCACGCGCCGGTGGATGTCCAGGATGTCCCTGCTGGTGACGGAGCCGATGCGCGACACCAGCGTGGTGTTGACGAACTTGAGGGCCGCGTGCATCCCGATCACCTCGTTCTGCTCCGTCAGGCTCTTGCCGGGAACGGCGTACCTGGTCTCGATGATGTGCCGGATCTCGGACAGCGTCAGCGTGTTCCCCTCGATGGCCACCGTGTGGTAGATGTGGTGGTAGTAGGATTCCTCCATCACCCTGCGCAGGGCGGAATTCCCTTTGGGAATGGCCATCACCTTCTTGACCTTGCTGTCGATGATGCTGAAATACCTCTGGTCGATCTCCTCCACCAAGGGCAGCGTCCGGCCCCGGTTGCTCAGAGCCTTCTCGTTGTGGGGGGAGATGGTCAGAGCTTTGGAGTACAGGTAGTCAGCCTGGAGGATGTCTTTATCCTCCTCAGAAAAGATCCCAAACTCGTTCAGGGCATCCACGTAATCCGGGTCCATTTTGAGGGCGTACAGGAAGAGTTTGTGAGCCTTCTCCCGCTTCCCTTGGCGCTTCATCTCCAGAGCTTGATTCAGAGCTGCTCTGGCTTCCAGCTTCACCTCTGGAATGACATGGTAACAGATACAGGGCGGTGAGTTTTAGTGGAAACCTCTGGAAATCTGGATTCCATCATCCTCATGCCTCCCTTCCAACTCAGGATATTCTATGGCAGTCACTGTTCACTGATATAAAAATTGGAACAGAATTTTGTGTTCCAGCTTTTTCCAGGTTACAATCCCAGAGGTTTATGCCACATTTCCAGGCCAAGCATGAGGCAGGATGTGTGGGGAGGCAGGACCTGTGGGCAGCAGGCTCAAGGTGGCCACTGGTGGCCACCAAACTGCTTCAGGTAGGAGGAAAAGAGTGTTTTAAACGTGTTCTCTTGGCATTCTCTTAGGTGAAATTATAATGTTAACATTATTATGTTGGCTGCCAACAGCACTTCTGTTTTTCCACTGAACTATCCAACTTTTTCCCAGCAGTAAGAGCTTTAATGCAAACAAAGATACAGTGCTGGAATTATAATAATTCCTTTAAGTGTTTTCCAAATTAACCTCCTGGCTGATACAGGCCACAGCCACAGCCTGCCATTGCCTGGAAGGCTGTTCTGTGCCAGCCAGGATTTCGGGATTAACACTGTGTAGCTGAGATTTCTGTGCATTAAACCACCTCTCTGTGTTCCAGATACCCCCACAGAAATCACTAGTACTGAAAATACAAGGGAAAACTTTGGAGAGGAGCAATGCCAGCACAGGGCTCTGGAATGCAGTCAAGGAGCTGTCGAGGGCCTGCCTGACCTCGGGGGCATTTACAGCCAGTGCTAATTGCAGTTAATTACCATCAGGGTACAGTGGCACTCCCATCAGGGGTACAGGACATGGGCAGGAAGGGGGTGAGGATCTCTGGGTTGGTGTCAGGGTTGGAAGGGCCCTGTTGAAATCACCCACTCAAAGCCCCTGCCATGGCAGGATCACCTGGAGCAGGAAGGAGTCCAGGTGGGTTTGGAATGGCCCCGTGGAGGGAGATTCCACCACTCCCTGGGGAGCTGTCCCACTGCTCTGCCACCCTCATGGAAAGAGGTTCCTCCTCATGTTGAGGTGGAAACTGTTTTAGTTTATTGTTCCTTGTCACCAGGCACCACTGAACAGTGCCTGGCACCATCCTCTGACACCCCCTGGAGATGTTTGTATGGATTGATGAGATTCCCTCCAGACTGACCAGGCCCAGCTCCCGCAGTCTCTCCTCATCACAGAGATGCTCCAGATCCCAAATCATCTCTGTGGCCCCTGCTGGACCCTCTCCAGCACCTCCCTGACCTGAGGAGGAGCTGTGCCCACCCAGGACCCTCTCACCTGGGGAGGCTTTTCCCTTCAGCACCAGCAGCTCCAGCCCCTTGGAGGTGACACTCAGCTCCGTGCTCTGTCCTGTGAGCCTGGTGATTCCCGAGGAGCCCAGTTTACTCCTCAGGAAGGACAGGCCCTTGAGCACAGCGTGGCACTGGTTGTCCACGGCAGCCAGGGGCAGCAGCAGCATCACCAGGGAGCTCAGGAGCAGCACCAGCACGGCTGCCCAGCGGACACGGAGCCACAGGGACACCCATTGGAGCTCGGGATCGGTCGCCATCGCCACGAGATTCATCCTGCTTCCAGCACGGACACCTGGAGCATCTCCTTGGCCACTGCTCCCACCTGGGAACACACAGCTTTAGCCAGAGCTCCGTGGGGTAAGAGTGGGTTTGAGTGCACGTGCTCTGGGTTTGTCACAGCTCTTGGGCATCCCCTTCCCTGCCACCCCCAAGCACCGTATGGGATCTGCTGTGCATTACTGTGACAGCAGCAGCAGGAGGAGCCATGGATGCCCAGGAGCAGCGTGGGCACCAGGCTCTGCCAGCCGGTTCCGCGGGGATCACGGAGGGTCCCGGCTCCTCCCCACCCTCCTCCAGGCTTGTGACTGTCCCTTCCCCACCCCACCAAGCCAGAGGTTCCTGCACCGCTCTGGAATCCCTCCCCATCCTCCGCTTCTCCTTCAGCCACCGCTCCCTCCCCAGGGCTCCTTCCTCGAGCCTGAACCCCGGCCAGAATCCCCCCAGCACCCCCTGGCTCCTCTCTGTCCTGTGCACCCCAGGCCTTCCTCCAGATCCCCTCTGCCCAAGACATCCGGTTTTGTTCTGGCCCCCTGCCCTGTCCGCCCGGTGCTGTCCCGGGGTGCCCCCATGTCCCCCCGGGTCCCCCCTCACCTTTGCCACCTCTCGGAGCCGCCCCCTGCCCACCTTTGCCGGCTCCCGCAGCCCCGCCCCCGGGCCCCGCCCCCGCGCGCTGCCATTGGCTGAGCCTCTCCCCAGCTCCTCTCCCATTGGCTGCCGCAGCGGACGCGTCTCTCGCGCTCCTCCCCTCCGCTTCCTGCAGCGGCTTCCGGGTAGCGCCGCGCCCCGGGCGCGGGAGAGGCTCGTGGAGGGTGAGCATTGGTGAGAGCGCACGTCAATCATGCGGCGTACAGCCAATGAGAATGGAGACCGCGGAGTGGGCGGGCGCGGTTGCCAAATAAGGGCATGGCGTTCTGTTGCTAGGCGATGGGAGCGCGGCAGGCCCCACTGAGGGTTTAATTCTGCATAAACAATTTATGGCCATTTCCGTGGAAAATCACCTCTTTCTGTTGATACTGAGTTTCCGCCGCCTATCCGTGGCCTTTCTGGAAAAACACTCTTTAGTTTTGGCCTTAAGGAGCAGCGAACCTTGGTGTTCCACACCTGTGCCTCTCCCTCCTCTGGAAGCCAGGAATAGGGAGAGATTCGAAAAAAGCTGAGGGGAAAGAGAATGTTTTAAGGAATTGCAGATAATTCCCTCAGAATCAGTATCTAGCAAGCCGATAAGGTGTTTTTCTACTAGATGCAAATCGTCACCTGGTGGGAAAAATAACTTGGTTGGTCAGAAATGAATTAAAGGTATTTAAAGTGTATTTCAGACGAAGCTGAGGGGAGACCTCCACAGATGTGGCCGTGCCCAGCATCCCAATCCACGTTAGCTTCGTGCTGCCCCCACTCCATCCTGCTTCATCTGCAAATGGCGTTTTCCAGAGACAATCCCCCTTTGCGGGCTTGTTTTCAGCAGGAAAAGCAGGATCCGCTCTCTTGGAGCTGCTGTTCCCTCAGATATTCATCCCGTTTGGATCCTTAGGAGAATTTGCAGCGTTCCAGAGGGATCCTGGAAGCTTTAGCGTGAGGCTGGGGTTTATCCCTCTCTATTCGATGCCAATTCCGATGGATTTGGGAGCGGTCCCTGCAGCCAGCAGATGGCACTGACTCATCTCGCTGCTCCATGGAAACATCCCAGCCTCTGCATTCCCTCTCCAGGACCTTCCCACCTTCTGCCTTTGGAGGCAACGATGCTGGAAAACATATTTGGAGCTTGAGTAAAGCCCTGGCTTCCTTCTGGAACTGTTTGTGCTGGGATAAAATTCCCTTGTCTGTGTGCTTGGAGATTCCTGGGTGTAACAGCAGCTCGCACAGCGCTCTGACTGTGAGGCAGATCCTTGGGATAATCTTCCCTGCTATCACTCTGGAAGATGTGATCAGGCAGATACATCAGTGCTGTTTCTTTCAGGCCGGGTTGGAGCGACCTGGGATAGGAATAAAATTATTTGGAAAGTCCCTTCCCACCCAAACCATTCCATGGTTCCATGACGTTTGCCAGAGGAGCAGTGGGATCAGGGTGGACACCTCTCCTGTGTGGCCACAGCCACACGCAGAGGGGACATCACATCCTTGAACAGCCACAATTCCAGCCCTTTCCCATCCCCGGGGCTCCAATGTAGGACAAGGAGGGCTAAAACGGGCAGGAGGGTGGGAGTGCTGTGGGAGCAGATTACAAAAGGAGCTATTTTCCCTTTAAGCTTCTCAGCTCGCCCCCTGCTTAGGTCCTGGCAGCTGTCAGAGCTCAGCGGGTGTCCCGGGGAGATTTGGGAGCTTGGCACACTCGGGGGTGGCACTGTGGATTCCCTGCTGCTGCCAGTGCCACCAGCCATGGGGACCGTGCTGGCCCTGAGCTTTTCTATGCTCAAAGATCCTCTACAGCCCCAAACTCTTCCCTGCTTGGATTTCACTTCAAACCCCACCTGTTTAGGTGTGGGAATGACTGGATCCTCCTGGATTTTTTTTTAACCTTGGTGATGGTCAGCTCCAGGCTGGAGCCAGCAGGAAATTCCTCATGGGCAGCATGAGGTCCTGGGGGAGCAGGATGAGACTGAGGAGAGGCCACCTGGGAGTGGCCTGTGCAGTGGAGGGACATTTGTCCTTAAAGGTGGCAGGAGAGGGGGAATGATGCTCGGTCACCGTGGTAACAGCAGTGCAGGGATGCTGGGGACACAGCTGTGACCTGGCAGAGGTGCTGGGGAGCTGCTGGAGGTCTCCTGTGCTGATCCCAGGCTGGATTCCAACATTTCAGGCACTGTGGGTTACCTTGGAGGGGGCTCTGCTCAACCAGGATGCTCCCCCCGAGCAGGATTTGAAAACAGGAATATTCCTGAAATTCAAGAGATATTTTAAGTTCCTAAATCCCAGGAAGAGAAACAAGATCTCTGGAGCAGAGGCCTCAGAAACCACCTGCCACTCACATTTTGTTTCTCCATGGATCTAAGTTTCCAAAGGCTCCCAGAGCCTGGAATATGCCAATGACTCTTGATATGTGCTGATTGTGATAAATGGGAACCAAAGCAGGTGGATGATCCCTTAGGAATCATAAAACCCCTCTGTGCTTGGTGACATTGAGGAGATCTGGCCTTGGAATTCTGCATCACTCTTTCCTCAGCATGCACACTCGAGAACAGGGCAGGAGTTGGAAAAAAAAATGGATTTGCAAATGGAAGAAATGGATTTGCAAACCTGTGCTGTCCAGCAGAGCTCAGAGAGCTCCCTTGGAAATAAGGAGACAGAGCCTGTGTCATTCCCAGCTTTCCAGGGTGCTCTGTTCATGTTCCTGTGTGCTGCTGGATAGAATGGATCCTCTGAAATTCCTGTAAATTAAAACCTCCCCTCTCCCCCTGTCAGCAGGGCGCAGCCCCTGCTGGTGGAACTCTGTGGTTATCAGGTGCCTCCAGCACTCTGCAAAAACTCAGAGTTGGGAAATATTTCCCTTTTTAAGGCTGGGTTTAATTCCTTTGGAGCTGGAATGTTAAATTCCCCCAGCTGGGCTTTGCTCCGGACAGGAAGAGGTGGAGCAGGAGCTGGGTGTGAATCTCCCTGAGCACTGGGAGCAGGCAGTGCCAGGCTCCCTGTCCCTTCCCTAAAGGAATGCCACTGGCAGCTCCCTGCTTGTGATGGCAGCTGAGCAGGAACAGTGGGAATTTGGAAATAAACCCAGCAGAGGGGGAGAAACACCAGGATCTAAAGCAAGCAAGAGAAATCTCATTTTCTCCTGGAATTTCAGAGGCCCGAGCAGCAAACAAACAACGATTTCCCTGTGCCTTTGCTGGGTAGAGCCATAATTCCTGAGAGACAGGGGAGCAGTGCTCCGAACACGAGCTGCTGTCTGCTGGATAACTGGGATAATGGCAGGGATAAATCAGGAGAGACCTGCAGGGGCTCCAGAGGTGCCTCCATCCCTGGAAGCGCAGGGCTGAGGTCTGACAAGGCAGAAAGGAGAAAAACTGGGAAGGAAAGTGAGGAATGGAAGGAGAAGCAATTCTATGTTGTGCTTCCTTGGTGGAAATCTGTTGGGATATAGGAACTGGAATTTTGGCTGGGATTTGGGCAAGGCAGTGCTGCTAAAGAAGAATCAAAAGGAATTGGTGTTTCTTTCCAGCATATCTTGGACTTCTCCCTAATCCCATGGCAGAGGAATTCAAATCCTGTTTTCCTGTTGGGAAGGAAGAGTCTCTTTCCTTCACCTCTCACAGTCATGTTACAAATTTTAGATAAACCAAGTGATTCCAGGAGGCTGCTGGGGGTGGGAAAGGGCTCAGACCTCCCAGGGAATGGCTCCAGCCCCTGCCTCCAGCAGCCTGTGGCAATTTTCATTTCCATGGAAAACCAACCCAAGCCTTTCCAGCTCAGATGGCATTTTTCTGGTATCCCAGTGATGTTCAAATCAATTCTCTGCCTAATTAGCTTGTAAATATTATTTCAAGGTTTGGTTTTTTTTTTCCCTCTTTTTAGGTGTTAGGCTGTGGAAGGAGAAATGCATCAGGAAAACCATGAGGGAAAAGCATCTGCTTCTTTCTCTTCCACTTCCAGCACAACCTGCTGCTGAAATGGGATAAAAACACGGCTCTGGAATTGCCTTTTCTTGTGGGGAGGGGAGAGAGACTCTTGGAGGTGTTGAAATGGAGATTTCTCTGAAGGATTGAAGCACCAAATGTGCTGGGAATCGCGGCAGAGGGTGGGAATGTGTCAGCAGGGAGGCTGTGGGAGCAGGAGATGCTTGGATCAACCTTGGTAAAGTGCTTGAGGGTCACATTCCAGCAGGAATTAGGGAGGTGTCCCAGCATCAGCTGAGTTCCCTGTGCCAGTTCCTGGAAAATGGATCAGGATCCAGAGCCAGAGCACAAACCGTGGGTGTCCTCCTGGAAAAGGCACCCAAATAAGGGCAGCTTCGACAGCAACGTTACTTTTTTGGCCAAGTGTTGGTGGAAAATCCATCAGGAATTTGCCTTTCACTGTGATTTTTTTTATGGCAGCTTTGGGGTCTGGGTGAGCTGTGCCCTCTCTGCAGGACCTGCCTGGGTGGGATAAGATCCAGGGAAAGCTGGAAACTTGGCAAACTCCTGTGGTGGAAAGTGAACCTGGGGTTGCTTTTTAAAGGCTGAATGTAAACACATCCCAGGAACTGCCAGTTCATGGAAAACAGAGATAAGGGAGTCTCTGGGTGCCTCTCCTGGTTCCCCATATTTATTTGATAACTGGTGAATGCAGCTGACACTGGTGGCTAAAAATAAACGAGGGAGTTGCTCCATGGGATCTGAGACAGTCCGGTTTGGAAGGGATGCAAGCTCCACATTCCTGGTTTTTAACATGGGATTTGCAGCAGGATCTTATCCCAGGTCACTGTGGGTGTGCCCCACCATGCTGCTCTTACTGGTGTTACTGGTCCTGCTCTCACTGGGAATGACTCCAACACTCCTTTTGGGATCCCTGCCCTGGGATTGCTGTGATCCCTCTTTCCATGGCATCGTTTGGAGCAGCTCATGGAGCCCACCTGGCCTCAGCACCATCCTGGAACTGGTTTGTACTGGAAGCACTGGGAGGGGGCTGCTGGGGGTGGCTGTGGCCATCTGGGATGGGGGAAAGGGCTGATCCATGAGCCTGGATATACCTGGGGAATTCATTTTCCCTGTGGGAGTGATCCAGGTGTTGGAGACACCCAGGAATCGTTGGATCTGCTGGGATGAGCTCCCACAGGGCTGATTCCCACCCAACACAGATCCCTGGACGGGGCCAGAAGCTTTCTTCCTATTTTTTATCAATTTTTTTCCTTCTTTCCATCCTGGAGCAGCTCTGGGCTCCATTTGGCAGGGGCTCAGCTGCAGGATCTCGTATTTTTCCTTGGTGAGGGATGTCAATTTTCCCGAAGGGAAGGGAAGAGGAAAGGGAATGCACCAGTGCCATAAAACCCAGGAATGCCAGGAGCCAAATCCACTGCCAGGGCTGTTCCCAGTCTGAGCCCACGGGTCCTGAAGGAGGAGCTGCACTTTGGATTCAAGGATGTGCCAACATCCAATGAAGGAAGAGCCTCCAGGCTTCCATTAATTAACAAATTAGCTCATCAAGTGGCTCCCTAATTTGTCAAATATAAAGCTGCCCTATTAATTAAACAAGAGGACAGATTTTAATTTGCCAGAGCGCACATTTAATTGATAAATGACTCGTTTAAATCCTTCATGGTGGAATTTTCCAGGAGCAACGATGGGAGACGAGCATGTGGAGTCCTCTGAGCTCCTGGGATGCTGTGCTGTGCTCAGGGATTTGGGATCTCCAATATCCCATCCCCTCTCTCTTAATTGACCCATCCATTAATTGGGTCTGCTTACATCCAGCCTCTCATTCCTCTTCCTCTAAATCCCATTAGCTCCCGGTTATCCACAGGGAAATTATTTTACAGGAGCTCCTCACCAGCTGTGCCAGGTTGGGAAGGTGCCAGGTTGAGGGTAACCATATTCCAAGTGGGATATCCAGGGAAATGCTTTAGTTTTCCCTTGGGAATTATGGCTCCTTCAAGGCAGCTTCTGCTGGCTTTGGAATTCCATGGCCAGAATTAATTCCTGCACTTGAAGGCCGGGGATGAGTCAGAGGTTTCCTGACATTCCAATGATCTTCACATAGAATTAATTCCTTGGACATCCTCTCCCCCGCCAGATGTGTTGAGGAAGCCAGCCAGGGTACCCCAAATTCCCTTTTCCCAACCTGTTTTTCCCCAAAAAACCTTAAGGGAGAGTGGGTGAATTATGTGAAGTCCTGCCCCAATTTTCGATTTATCCCTATTGATTTATAAGGTATTCCCAAAATCTGGATCCTTCTGGGAGTAGCTGGATGTGAGCTCCATTCTCCATCAGCCAGGAGCAGTGCTGGGAACTTCCTGCATCCACTCCAGGCCATGGATAACAGGGATTTCCTCTGCACTGTTTAGGGTATAAAAATTAGGAATTCATTAGCGTTACAGGTCTTGCATGAAGCAAGGATTGGAGGAAAATGGGAAATGCTGGAGCTGCCAATCCCTGCTGGGGGCTCCATCCTCACCCATGCCAGGGGTTTCCCCACTCTGTCATTTATCATAAATTAATCTCTGACAATAAATCTGGAGATTTCCCACCTGGCAGATGCCTCTGTGGGTGAACATTAATTGTGGCACAGCTTTAAACAGGGACAAAAGTGGCAGGAGTGAGGGACTGTGCCAGTCCCAGATGGGAGCCATGAATCACCTCTGGAATTTATGGAGATTTTACGTGTCCAGGCAGGATTGGGATCTTCCAAAGGATAACAACCCCTCTTGGAGGGAAAATGAATAGAGAGTTTTCCTTCTGTAAAGTCAGAGCTGGGTTTTCTCTTCATGTTGGGCTCTTACATGGAGCCAGTCGCTCGTGGGGCTGGATGAGAGGAATGCTGGGCTCCTTCCAGCAGGGATTGGGAGCTGGAATGTCCCCACGGTGTCACCAGCGTGGCTGGGAACTGGTGCATCCATCACTCCTGGATAAAATCCGGTGATCCCAGCTGGTCATGAGGAATGTGCTGTGTGCCAGCCCAGGCCCTGGTGTGGATCCTGATCCAGCCCTGGCACATCCCAGGATCCCACCCACAGGTGAGCAGCACGGTGCTCCTGGGAGCAAAGCTGAGGTTGTTATTTCCCCCTGTAATTAAAAATCCATGATTTTATTGTGCTGGTGCTCTGGGGAATGCAGGGATCCAGCTGCTTGTGGCCATCCTGTCCCACTCCTGGCTTTCCTCAAATCCCTCATGGGCAGGGATGCTCCTGTCTCTCCCTGCTGTGCAGTTTTATGGATCCCTCAGTCCCAGGTTAAATCAGGCTGTGAGGAACCTTGATTGAATCCTTGGGTTTTAACCTGGAGCTTTAATCCCATAAAACGTGACACAAATGTCCCCATGGATCCATGGCACGGATCCATCCCTCCCTCTGGGCTGGTTTTGCTTTCCGAGGTAAAATCTGGATCTGGCTTCCATCAACAACACCCTCTGGATAGATCCCTACATTTCTGCAACTATTTAAATAATTCTTAGATAACAAGTGGATTTTGGGACTGGGTTCCTGTGTGGGAAAGGGTTGTATCCAGCATGGGGCTGAGCTCTGGATATTGGGATCAAGGAAGATGCTGTGGGGGACCCCAGTGTGGGCACAGGTACCCCCACGCCTCCCTGGCACCACTGAGCAACTCCCTCATTCCAGAAATAATCCCAGCCTGGCAAAGGCTCAGGAATAAAACATATTTTGCTGTTATTTTTACAAATTCCAGGGCAATTGGAGCCCATGAACCTGCACCAAGGCTACCCCCCGGCCAAAAAAAACCCGAAAAAGGCATGGATTGCTCAGAGCTGGCAGGAATGCTGAGCCTTCCCGCAAGGAGCTGCTTCCCAGCCCAGAGCTGGGCAGTCCCTGTGCCCATCCCAGTGATGGCAAACAGGATTGGCAAAGTCAGCTTCAAGAATATATGTCCTTGCAAAGCTCTGCTCCATGGAATGGTGAGTTTCCAGATGTTGATTGCAAGGAAAACCGGGTTTATTAATTTAAAAATCATAAGTAAGGCAGATTTTCCTTATGGGTGTTTGGGAATTTGAAGGAATCTATTGTTATTAAGTCCTTGTTATTAGGACAACTCCAGCTCGTGCTTTAAAGAATTGGGAGTTTCCTGAGGGGTTTTATCAGCCAGATCCCACTGATTTTTGCTGGGAAATTTCAGGAATACCCCCCTCTATCCACGTTTGCTATCTTCACTTCCAGCAGCAGGAAAAGCACATCCAGAGGATTTTATGATGATGTTGAAGGAGTTCAGAGTGAAAGATGAGCCTGAATTCAGCTCCAGCAAAAGGAAACCTGTCAGCATTTCCAGTTTTCCAGTGAGATGCACAGCACCCAAACCTGGAGCCCTGTAGGCATTTTATTATATGGAATTTCTTATTCCAAGGCCAGGTTGGACAGGGCTTGGAGCAACCTGGTCTGTGGAAGGCAGGTAATGGAATGGGATGAGTTTAAGGTTATTCCCAACCTAGCCATTCCAAGATTTGATGCCACCTCTGCTCATAAATCCCTGGGCAGGTGACATCCTGTCTGTCACCTGCTGAGGGGCTCCAAGGCAAGAACAAAGTGTCCATGCCTGGCAATTCCTCATCCCTGCTCCAGGAGCTGTCGGTGGCCTTTGACAGCTCCAGCAGGAATCGGAAATTGTGGATAAATCTCCGGTTGTGGCACTTCCATCACTCCTGGGGGGAGCTGTCACTGCAGGATGGGGATGGGAGCAGGTGGGTGATGCCATGGATGAGGAAATCCATGGAACAGGGCCCAGCTGTGCCCTAGGAATGTTCCCATCAATCCTCCTCTGCCAAGGGTGGGGTTTGGGAGCCGAGAACTCGGCATTGTCCCCTGGCCCGTGGGTGTGCAACACTCAGTTCCAGCCCCTGAGGGAAGCACGTGGAAAAAATGGGGGGAATGATGCAAGACTGGAGGTAAACAGAGGTTCTGGGAGGGTGTTTGGGGGCTGAACCATGTGGAGATCCCTGAGCTGCCCATCACAGAGGTGGGATGCAGCGGGATAAGGTGCCAGCCTCAGGAGCACAGCGGGATTTGGCCACCCTGTCCCAGCCCCACTGCGTTTCTGGGGCTATTTATAAGCTCGAGTTGCATAAGTTTGGGACTGGGTATTTTTCCACGGTTGTATCAAATCAGCGAAAAAAGGGAACAGGAGCTGTCTCTTGAACATCCTGTCTGTGGCTTCTTTATTTGTGCAGGGAGTTTGCACTTGGATCAGGAGGCAGTGACGGATCCGGAGCTCGGGACCACAGCGGGTGTGGAGCCAGAGCCAGGGATGAGCTCCTTGTGGGAAAGGCAGGGCAGAGTTATCCATGGCCATAAACCCAGCTCTAAAACGCGGGATTTGGAGCTGGGATATGCAGTGGGAACCTCCTGTCTGGTTCTCATAGCTGAGCCTGGCTGCTTTTCCAGCCATTCTCATTGATCCCCACGGCTCTGCCCAGGGCGAGGGAAAGTGCTGCTGGATGCCGGAGAAAGCGCCCCTGGAGAGGGAAAACTTCCTCCAATTTCTTCCCCATTGACTACGACATCTGTTTGGGGGATGAGTCAGGCGGGTTCCCAGCGCCTGTGTGGGAGGGAAGAAGGGCGAGAGCCGGAGGGGTCGGACCTGCCGGGCTCCGGCCGCGCATCCCGGTTCCATCCCAGCATCCCGGTTCCATTCCAGCATCCCGGTTCCATCCCGGTTCCATCCTAGCATCCCGGTTCTATCCCTCATCCCGGTTCTATCCGCGCATCCCAGTTCCATCCGCGCATCCCGGCCCCATCCCGGCCCCATCCGCGCATCCCGGCTCGGCGGGGAGTTGCTCCAGGGCGTTTAATCAGCCCAAATCAATTTAGAGCTTTAATTGCTTTGCTCGGTGTGGGTGGCACTCGGCGCTTGCCAAGGACATGATAACTGCCAAAGTCTGCGCTGGCTGCGGCGCCTGGAATTGCTGCTCCTGCACGGATCCTGCTCCATCACCAGCCCTGGGAACAGGGATTTGTCCTTCCGCAGGCGCTGCTGCCGGCAGGGCTTTGCTGAGCAGGCGATGCCGAGTGCCCCGGAGGGAAACCCCAACCCACAAACGCTCAGGATGGGAAATCATATCCCAAGTCAGCGTGTTTTCCTTGCGTCTCGCTAAACACAGGGATCAGTGTGAGAGCAGGATCCCGCCTGGACATGGGGAGGTGGCAGGTGCCTGGGAAAGGAGGCGGTGCCAAGGGATGGGTTGGTTCTGTGGGGCTGCAGAGCTCGGCCTTGCTGGGAACACCGGGATTGTGCCGGATCTTGGCTCTGGACTCCTCAGAGCAGCCGGGATTTTGATCATTGCTCCAGCACAATGCCTCGAGGTCAGCCCTTGGCAAGATCTCGTGCAGGAGCATCCATGGCCAAGCATTCCCAGCCCCACCAGACCCTGGGGTGGTTTTGGGAAGCCCATAGGTTCCAGCTGGTGCCACCCGGAGCTGCCTGGGCTGAGCATCTCTTGGTGGCACCGTCTGACTCCAGGCACATAAAAGAAGTCCCATCAGTTTGTGGTTGGTTTTCTCCCTTGCTGGCTGGATCCAGGATGTTTTTTGCCCTGTCTTTACAGCTGAGGGTAATTAATAAGCCTTAATTAATCTCCTGTGGTAGATGAACTTCCTTTCTGCTGGGAGAGGGTTGGAATGGCTGGTGGCAAACCCAGGGCAGTGTTGTTTGAGCTGGTGCTGGGGTGTCCCAATGAGGCAAATCCTGCTCCTTTTCCAGGCTGGAGGAGGGTCAAGGGGCATCACTGCCAAATTTTCTTGTGTTTCCTTGTGCTGCCTTTGCTCCCAGCCCCTCACTGGCTCTTTTCCCGCTGGGATGGATGCTGGGCCTGGGATGGGTGAGGCTTGGGAGCGCGGGAGCTGCGTGGGGAGGGAAGGAATTTTCCCGGTGCCACATCAAGCCTGGGGTTATCCAAACCTCCTGCTCCGTGTGGGTGGGGGCTGTGCTGCTCAGTGCTCCCAAACTGGGGAGGGTCCCCCAAAAACCTCTTGTCTCTCTGAACTCCATCCCTGCATCCAGCCTTTCCCATCCCTCTTCCCTGGGGGTCCCTGGAGCCTCTCCCAGCCCCCAGATGACTTTTCTTGCAGGTGTTGAAGGGACTGGGGGTGACAGAGCTGCCACCACAGAGCCTCTGCGGGCTGGGGGGGGCTGCCTGGAAGCAGCTGCAGCATCCTGGTGGTAATGAAATCCATGGGGAAAAGCAGCCCCTGAGCAGCAGGAGCGGCGTTTGGGAGCCAGATTTGCCCGAAGGGAAGTGACTCAACGTCTTGGAAGGAGTTGGGGGCGGTGGGGGGGAACAGAGGACAGCGGTTGACCCAGGGTGGGGACAGCACAGCCGGGGGGCTGGCAGCCACCTGCCTGCCCGTGGGCTCCCGGCTGGAGCAGCATCCCTGCGGAGCGCTCTGCTCTCCGTTATCCCTCCGTGGGACGGTGTGCTCGGAGCCAGGGGGCGGCACAGGAAAGGAGGCCCCTTGGGAAGCAGCTTGTTGCTTCCTTACGCTGGGTTGTGATCCAGGCCAGCGTTCCCAGCTCCCGGCGTCACACCCTCTCCCAGCTGTTGCTCGCCGAGCATCGCGCTGCCAAAAAACCCTTGGTGATGGATGCAATCCCCTCCCCGCTCCCTTAAAACCGGCGGGGAGCTGCACCGTGCCTGTGCCTGGTCCCGGTGCGCCGGGATCCGCCTGGGAATGGGATCCCGCTGGCACCCAGGGCACGCCGAGCTCGTCCTGCCCAACACGGAGCAGCGGGACAGCGTTGGCACCGCACGAGGTATTGGGAAAGGTGACTGGGATACTGGGAGCACTGGGAAGTGTCACTGCGGGAGCAGATGGGACAGGATGTGGTGGCAGAGCGATGGGGCAGATCCAGCCTGTGCCATTCCCCAGCCGGCTCCGTGTTTGTCATGGTTTTTATAATTTTGGGCTGCGTTTCCCACTGTCTTGGGGCACCGCTCCGCTGCACGCTGCTGGGGATGTGCCACAAGTGTGGAATATCCCGGGAGCCCCTGGGAGAGAGGGACACCAGGGAGCGGGTCAGGAGCCCCCCCTGCCCGGTTCCACGGGGGAGATTGGCACATCCCCGCCCCGTTCACACTTCAGGGCTTTCTGGGGCTTCTCCTTTCCCCGTACCAGCCCCATAACCCGGCACATCAGCACTTTTCCAGCCCTGATTCAGCTCAGGGATGTTGCGACACCGAGTTGTGCAAAGCTGGCAGAGCCTCCGATTCCTCTTTTTCGGCTCTCAAGGGAGCTCGTCCGCATGGGACAGGGTCAATGTCCCCACCTGACGGGACATGGTGGCCTTGAGCTCCCTCCCACCTGCCATCACTCCCTGCTGGCATCACCCCCTGTCCCCTGATCACACTTGGGGTGGTTTTCCAGCTCTGAGGATTTGTCCCTTGTGCGTGGCTGAAGCGGAGAGCTGGAGAACTCACGGATCTGGATGATGGAGGGCAGGTGGGGGCTGCGGTGGAAGCTGCTGCTCTGTCACACTACGGTGCAGCTTTTGCTCCAGGTGTTTTCCATCTCCCTCTGGATGAGTTATCCTGGCTCAGGGCAGGGATTTGTGTCCAGGGATTTGTGTCCATCTAGGCTCAGCTCGTGCCGGATCACCGTGATGCCACTGGCAATTTCCAGCTCCTGGCAGGCACGGGGTCGGGGTCAGGATGGCCCTTGGCTGGTGACCCTCTCTTTGGGGTCCCGGTACAAACCAGGACAGGCTGACTTCCTCACTGGGAATGCACTGCTGGATGAACAGCTGGGAACAGGCAGGATCTGATGACCAGCTTCTCTTCTTCCCTGCACCCCAGCAATGGTTTGGGGTCACCCCTCTCCTGTGTGTGTGAGGCCAGGAGCATCTCAGGAGCAGGGCATGGATTTGGGGCACCTGAGGAACAGGGATGGAGGGTGGAGGAGCCCAGAGGGGACCTTTGGGTTGTGCTCACAGTAAGGGATACCCAAACCCTTCCCAAAGGCTCCCAGGAGATTTCCAAGCCACAGTGGGCAGCACAGGAGCCGTGGTGGACGGGGCATGTCACTGCTGCCACATCCCCTTCTGCAGATTCAACATCCTCCCCCAGAGCTTCCCCCTTCCCCTTCCAGCTCTGCTGAGGCCAGCAGCTGGTTTATTCCACGGGCTGCATTTATTTTCCTCATCCTCCCATCCCATGTGTGTCTCCTTGGGATGAGAAACCTCGGCAATATCCGTGTCAGCTCCAGCTGGATGCCAAAGCCACAAGCCCAGGGTCGTTCCCATGCCAGCCCTAACGGGGCTGTAGGAGAAGCAGAGATGTCTAATCCAGCCTCTAAATGCTGAAAATTCCTTGGGGATTTATCCAGCTCAGGTAAATACCTCTCTGGATTGATATATATATATATGTTAATTTATATTTTTTTTCTAGGGATTTGGGAGGAAGAGTTTGCTGGTGCTGAGGTTTTTTGCTTCCCTGTTGTTTTACAGTGGGTTTGGCACCTCTGGGATCCCCGCTGCCCTTCACCACAAACCCCCAAATTTTCCCTAAAATTCCAACCTCTTTTGGAGCTGGGCTTTGCAGCCTGTAGGGCGGAAAAACAGCGCTGAAGGGAAAGGAGCTGGCAGTGAATTTGGGGGGGTTGATGTCCTGACAGTGTGGCAGTGTCCCCTCGCTGGGGACAGGGAGAACAGGGTGGCTTTTCTTTGCCGTGCTGATCAGCATTCAGCTGGGGACACAAAGCACAGCTGGGAGGATGCTCCCATGGATCCGGGGTGACTTCCTCACTCTGGGGGGGGCTGAGTCTGCTGTCCCCAGCCCTGTCACATCCTCTGCGAGGTCACGTCCCTCCCGCAGCCCTATTTCTGTTTTCCTGGGTTTCTTTCCCTTTGTACGCCCCAAATCCCGAGTGATGTCCCCAAGGTTTTGTTCCCTGACAAACCCCAGGCCACGGTTAGGGACAGCATCCCTGGACTGCTGGGGTGTAGCAGGGAGGATGCTCTGAAAAAAGGAGGTTTTTAAATCTTTTTATTGCCTGAGAAGTGCCAGGAGAAAACCTTGGATTATTAGAAAAGAGGAGAGCAGATGAGATGAAAGAACTTTTATTATCTTGGAAGCCGAGTCATTTTAAGCAGCTCAGAAGTACAAACTGCCCTTTTTAAAGGAAACCTTTCCCTGTGTAGGTGCAAACGCCCCCAATTTTCCCCTTTAATCCTCACACCTTCCCAAGAGCAGAATGGATGGAGCAAAAGGTCGGGATTTTACAAACGGGGTGGCTCTTTCAATACTTAGTGCCAGGGAAAACCGGGTTCCTCTGCCGGAGTTTCACCCTGGGAGGGGCCTTTCATGACCCCAGATTTTGAGGTTAAACCCCAGTTTCTGGCAAGACTGGGGCGCTTTCTCCATGACACTGTGGCCAGGAGGATCCATGGGATCCATCCCATCCTATCCCGACCCGTCCCGCTCAGCCCGGCAGGCTCTGCCCAGATAAACACTGACTCATGTTTTTCTGTCCCACCCTGGGCACAGCAGCTTTTTTAAGGCTGCCTTTTCCAGCTATTCCCTTTTTCCTGCGCTGTTCACACGGACAGGGTGTGCAGGGAGGCAGGGAGAGGCTGGGAATGCCGGAGGCTGCGGGGTGTGGGGGTCCCGGATCCGTGATGGAGAGCTGGGATGTGTCTGAGTGGATGCAGGTAGGGATTAAGCTCCCCACTGTCCTTGTGCCTCAGTTTCCCCTGTGGTTGTGCCTCCTGCCTTTTCCCTTTGGGGGTTCTCCAGCAGCTGGGAGAGGTTTGGGAGAACTTCCAGCCCGGATCCTCGCTGACAGGAGCTCATTCTCAGCCCGCTGCTCCCATGACATCCCACATCCCTGTCCCCTTCCCAGCCTGCTGGAGCAGGACAGAGGGGTCAGGGATGGTGGCAGGGTTGGAATCACAGCCAGGAGCAGCTTTTGGGCAGGTTGGAGCTCGGGGTTTGGAGGTCTAAACTCCCTCTTGGTGGGCTGGTGGTCGATTTACACCGAGGAATGCCTTCATCCCGGGTATCCCGGTGGGGAGTGGGATGCTGAGCAGCATCATCCCTGTGGCATCTGTTGCCATGGCAATCAAGGGCTAAAATAAAGGGGAATTGGAGCTGGGTACCCAGAGCTGCTTTCCCATTTGGTGCCTTGCTCCCTGAGATTCCTGGGAGCTGCATCCCTGCAGGGATGTCCCTCCTGTGTAACCCTGGGCTGGAAATACGTGGGTGCCAGAGGGATTGATGGGGTGGCCTCGGGTGCCAGCTTGGGGTGGGGTTTGCGATTCCAGGGCATGAGATGCCATGGAATTCTTAGGGATGCTCGGGATCCAGCCCGCAGGGCGAGGCTCAAGCTCAGCCAGAGCTTTGAACCCCCACAAAACTGGGACCAGCACCTGCCACACGTCCCCAGGGACATCCCTGCCCTAACCAGGGACATCCAGGACTGTGGCAGCTGCTCCAGGGGGACGTGGAGATCCTGTTTACCCCGAACCCTTCCCAAAGCTGAACTCCAAACATCTGCCGGCAATTCCTCTCTCCCTGGAAGCTGTGCCGGAGCTGCCCGCGCCTCCCACGCCCGGAGGAAGCGGGTTGGGGTTTGGGGTGCGCTGGGAGCTCGGAAACCGCCCGTGGAAGGAGGGGAGGGAAGCGCTCCAAGGAGGGAAAGGCAGAGCAGCTGCCGGGGAGGAGGCGACAGCAGGACGGGCACGGACCCGGCTGTTCCCAGGGGATTTGTTTGTCCCGCGCAGGGAACAAGCATTTTCTAGGGGGGACAAGCACCAACACAAAGGCTCCCCCAGTTTCCCCAGTGCTGCAGACCCAGCCCTGCAAGTCCCAGCCCGGATTCATTTCATGATGTAGATCAAAGCGTGATGCACTTTGACAGCTCAGGCAGGATCTGATGTGCTCCAAAGCTGCTCTGCTGGTTTGATTTAATTGAATTTGATTTGATTTGATTTGGTCCTATCAGTTCTCCTCAACCTGTCTCAGTGGCTGTACAAGTAAAAGCCTGCCCGGCGGGCTCTGGGCAGGCAGGAGGCGATGCTGGCAGCCTGCCCATCCCTATAAACCCTGGAGCAGGGCTCTGGCACCGCCCTGCCCTTCGGGATCCGCTGCCGGGGGCCCGAGCATCCCCTGCCCTCCCCGTGTCCCCGGGACGCGGATCCCGCCGCGTTTCCCCGGTCACATCCGTCCCCCGCCCGCCTGCCTTGGCCAGGGCAGAGTTTTTTCGCCCAGAAAAGCTGGATTTGAACATTTTCTGCTGTTCTCTCGGTTTCCTGTTGCCTTCCCAAGAACAACATCCCTGACCTCATCCTCCCCCGGTATGTGCCGGGATGCTGCCGGTGCGCGAGCCGCCCGTCGGGAATCTCACCCGGCCTTCCCTGGGTACCAAGACAAACACAGCTGCGGGAATGACGGAGAAAAGGCTATTTTGGGTAAATCCTCTGCTCGTTTTTGTTGAGGTAGGAGGACAAAGATGAATAGATTGAAGGGAGAACAGTGGTTTTGGCTCGAGCAGGGAATTTTCAGCCCGGAGAGTAGCAATGAAACACTCTTAGTATTATGTGGCTTCCTTTTTTTTTTTTTTTTTTTTTTTCCTCCCAGACTTTGGAGTTGTTTCGCTGTGAGAAATGAGGAGGTTTCATACAGCTGCCCATGAGACTCTCCATTTTTGGGAGAATTTTGGAGAGGCAGGTGGGAGTTTGCTGGATGATTTTGCAGCAGGTCTGGGCTCCTGGTGCCCATCTGGAATGTTCATGGTGGGATTGGCAGCTGCCTGCTGCTCCTGTGGAGTTTGGGATTGCTCCTCATGAGCCCTGGAAACAAACACGTCCTCTGCCAAATCCCACGGGGAAGTGGAGTCCTGATGTTCCTGGTGTTCCTGTTGCTCTCTGCCACCCTCACCCCAGCTGGGAACAGAGACCAATCCCTGCCCAACCTGGCAGAGCAAAATTACCAGAGAATTCAGATAAATAATGAGTTTTGGAATGAGCTGAAAGTCATCAGGCTCAGCAATTAAAAAGAATAATTAAGGGAGCGTTCTACATTAAAAACATGAAGATGAAGCCAGTGGGGAGTGGGAATTTCTCCTGTCCCACTGGAGCAGGGGCTGGATGTGGGGTCAGAGTGACCCCGTGGTGATGAGGGGTGGGGGGGTCTCACTTGCCCCATGGATGACAGCACGGTGGAAATGGTGGCTGTGGAGCAAGTCCAGGGAGCTTTGGGGTTCTCGGGATGGGATGGGATGGGATGGGATGGGATGGGATGGGATGGGATATGATGCAATGGGGTGTGGTGGGATGGGAGGCAATGAAGTGGGATGGGATATGAGGCAATGGGGTGGGGTGGACATGGGGTCCTGGGCTCCCCCACGTCTCTGGGGCTCTGCCTTTGGGGAGGGAATGACCTGAAATCCTTGTTCCATAAAGCAACGACTCATTAATCAACATTAACATTGCTGGGAGGGTCAGTTCTGCTGATTCTGTTCCTTCCACCGGATCATTGACTTTAATTCTTCTCTTTGGCCATGGAGCTTTTCCTGGGACACGGCCTCTTCCCAGCTCCAGCTCATTCCCAAGCTTTGCACTCACACCTCGTTTGTTCTGGCCGCTTATCGTGCCCCGGAGCTCGGCCAGGGGGAGGTGACAGGGTGGGATTTCACCCCCGGCCGGGGACTCTGCAGCAGCAATGGCAGGAAGGAACAGCAGGAAAAGCCTAGGGAGAAACAATAGCTTCCAACACAAAACACCATGGGAATTTCAAAGCAGGGCTGGCGGGAGAGTGACGCTCGGGGACCTTTGGGGTGAAATTCCTCGGGAACAGGGAGGGTCCTTGGGCGTCCCCATGCCCCATCTATGAGGACACATAAAGGGTGGGATGCTCTGTGCTTCTCAGTCAGGCTTTGGGGGATTTTGGTTTTAACCCCCCTGATCCACAGGGGAGAGGTTGAACCCCTTCAATCCAGGCTCTGGATTCTGACAACGGCAAATGGTGCTGTTGGTTCATCACTATTAACATATTTAAACATCGAGGGCACCAACTGGATCAGGAAAATAACTCTGAGAATCCAGAGAATACATCGTGCAGATAATGTGCACCTCATTTTTACCTCGGATTATTTATTATTAAATTATTAGTAACTGTGGTTGATGGTTTGGTTCTTTGTGTGCACCCGAGGATGCTGCTCATGTTGGGTGTTTGTACAGAGAGTACAGGATGGGATTTCTGCCCTGGGTTATCCCAAAAGATGCTGGGATCATGGCAGGACCCCACCTCCCCCAGACTGGAGGGGAGGAGGGTCCCCAGGCCAGCACAGCCGCCCTGTGCAGAGGGAGGCTGCACACGATTAATTGTTACCACACCCTGAATGGGTTTCCTCCCTTAACCCCACATCCGGGGGGTGAGTGGCATGTCTTTGATCCTGGCTTTAATGTTACAGCTCATGCCTTAGGCCGGTGTGGAGGGAACGGCTGCTGTGCCCTGGGACACTGAACTGGCACCTGTCCCTCATCCCGACAGAGAGGAAAGAGGTGAGAGCGTGCCTGGTCTCAGTGGGGTGTGTGGGGAGCTTCCCTTTGGGTTTTCAGTCCAATTCAGTACAAAAAAAAACCAGAGAGGAGCCGTAATATGTTGCAGATTGGAAGGTCAGAGCTGCTGATGAGCTGTTAATGAGCATTATCCCGGTTTTCCCCCTGGAAGTAGGCGGGTAATCAACGCTTTTTTTGCAGGATGAGGCTACAGCCACATCCTGGTGGAGCTGAGGCACTGAATCACGTCCTGATGTCTCATGGATGGGGGTGGAAATCAGGGAGGAGCTGTGGGAGCATCTTGTCTGGGACCAGTGGGGTTCTCATGGGATGCCCCATTCCTGTCCCTTGGCTCCTTGTCCCCAATTCCCACACGTTGTACTTCCCGCTCTCCTCACTGCGACTAACACCGAGCGTTTGCTCAGCAGGGAAAAATCACTGGCTGCAGATCCCAGCATCCCAAATCCCTGGGGTCACAGGGATTGGCTGCTGCTCACACGGACAATGGCGCTTCCCAACCTGTCTGATTACTCGGATGGCCTCAATAACTACAGCGACTACCTGGACTACACCTACGAGGACACGGGCGGCGTGTGGGCAGACCCAGCCCACGATCCCAAGGACATCACCAGGATCCTGTCTGTCATCATCTACAGCGTGTCCTGCGTGCTGGGCATCCTGGGCAACGGCCTGGTCATCGCCATCATCACCCTCAAGATGAAGAAGTCGGTCAATGCCGTGTGGTTCCTCAACCTGGCCGTGGCCGACTTCCTCTTCAACATCTTCCTGCCCATCAACATCGCCTACACGGCCATGAGCTACCACTGGGTCTTTGGGACCGTCATGTGCAAGCTGAACTCCTTCCTCCTCATCCTCAACATGTACACCAGCGTGCTGCTGCTCACCACCATCAGCTTCGACCGCTACGTGTCCGTGGTGTTCCCGGTGTGGTCGCAGAACCATCGCTCCACCAGCCTGGCCTACGGCGTGTGCGTGATCGTCTGGACCCTGGGCATCGTCATGAGCTGCCCCTCGCTCGTCTTCCGGGACACGGCGCAGACCCGCGGCTCCGTCATCTGCTTCAGCAACTTCTCCCTGTCCAGGAACAGATCCCACGAAGGGCTGGCTCTGGTGAGGCACCGCACAGTGAACGTCACCAGGTTCCTGGCTGGGTACATCCTCCCCATCACCATCATCACCTTCTGCTACGTCGCCATCGTCTTCAACCTGCGCCGGAACCGCCTGGCCAAGTCCAAGAAGCCCTTCAAGATCATTGTCACCATCATTGTCACCTTCTTCCTCTGCTGGAGTCCCTACCACCTGCTGAACCTGCTGGAGACGGTGCCCAACGCTGTGCCCTGGTCTGTGTTTGAGATCTTCATCCCGCTCACCACGGCTCTGGCAGCCTCCAACAGCTGCATGAACCCCGTCCTCTACGTCTTCATGGGCCAGGACTTCAAGAAGTTCAAGGTGACCCTCCTTTCCAGGCTGGTGAATGCCCTCAGTGAGGAGACAGGACACTCCAGCATCGTGCACAGGAGCTTCTCCAAGATCTCCTCCATGACTGAGAAAGAGACAACAGTTGTGTAAGCTCTGCCTGCAGGAGGGACAGAGTGCCCTGCTGTTGGCACTGTGACAGTGGCCACCCCTGTGGTGGCCCTGGTGTGGGTCAAGCATTGTCCAGCAGTGTCCTACAGCCCATTTTTGACTGCTGTTGCTGCCTGGGGGCTGCCAGGGGATGGAGACCCCCAAGGTATGGAGAGGACACAACCACCCTTGATCTTATGTGGGGTTGCAAAAATCCTTGTGCCAAACTAAGGAAACATTTTGGGACATTCCCATCCAACCTCTGCATTGCCTGACCCAGGAAGGGCTTTCCTGGTGTTTCCAGAGTGGTGTTTCCTGGTGGGGTGCAGGATATCAGGAAGGCAGCTCCCATGCCATGGGTGATCCCTGCCATGGCCAAATTGGTGACACTCCTCTGTCCCGTGTCTGTGTGTGGCTCCTCATGGTAAATTCCTGAGGTATTTCGGTACCAGAACAAGGTGTTTGTGACTTTTTTGGGAAGTGTCCCTATGAAGGGTTGGAATATCCCATCACAGAGAACTGGGAAGTCTCAAATGTCTTCTAAGTGATCCAGACCCAGGGCCACCTTCCAGTGTGGGCTCATGCACAGGGTCACCAGCATGGAAAACTGGGAGAAGAAAGAGGGAAAGGTCAATTTGAAATGTCTTTTTAATCCTCCTTTTGATGGGCATGTCCCACACGGTACATCCTGCAGAGAAGTGGATATTTGGGACCAGGATCAGGCCCATGAGCTCCTGGAGAGGACCTGCTGTCTCCTCCTGAATCCAGGGGGGACTGGCTCTGTCACCAGCTGCTCCCTGGTGGGACCAGTCAGTTCTATGGGATGATTTTGTCTCTCCTACCTTGGGAAACTCTGGGAATCTCGTGGGAGACTCTGATGTCACACAGCAATCTCTGCAGGGAAGGATGGACCGATCCACCACCTTCACCCAGTTTCACACCCCGTTAATTTTGGAGCTCCCTCACCACAACTTCAGCATCACCCTCATTTATGTGTCACTCCCAGGACAGTGAGGAATCCCTGGAGCTGGGATTGGGCAGCACCCAGAGGACCTGGGGACATTTCAGGAGGTCTCTTGGGGAGCTTTGTGCAGAGCTTTGACACTTTGGCAGTGGAGAGTCTGCTCCCAGGTGCCCAAAAAAGCCGAAATATTTATTTATAGCTTTCCTTGGAAATTAGAAAATGGGAACTAAAATGAAGAGGCAGCTCCCAGGAAAAGCTTTTTCCAGACAGCAGATTGTGCCAGGCACAGGTACAAGCAAAGCCCTGGTAACTGAGCCATGGGAACGTCGGGATCAGAGAGGATGCTGCAGTGGGTTTCAGGATTTCAGGATTTCAGACGGATTATCCGGAGTCTTCTCCATCCCACCTCGGTCTGCACCACCTCCTTTGTGTGATGGGACACTCAGCACCTGGATTGTCCCTGTTGGGATCACTCACTTCCCTAGGGAACACTCCACCACACCACGTCCCAAGCCCAGGGCTACTCCCAGCCCCGACCCACAGGGATTTTTGCCCCAAAGCCCACGCTGGATCCGTACCCATGGAAGATGCAGTGCCTGACAAGGCTGCAGGGCCTCTCTGCTGGTGGGAGGAGGCTCCTCTTGCTCATTTTTATAATTTTTATTTAATTAACACTGCTGGAAGGTTGCCGGGATCCTATTAGGAGTGGGATAGGACAGATGGGATGGATGGGACAGATGGACAGACAGGGACACACAGAACTTGCAGAAGATCTGTTCAGGGAACAATGGGAATGGGATGTACCCAGAGCCAGCAGCCTCTGGGGCTTTTTGGGCTCAGGATTTGGAGAAACTCTGAACATGGGAACAGTGGGATGAAGCCTCAAGGACTGGATGCCATCCCACTGCCCCTCAGGTTGGTGCTGGGATGTTCCTAATGGATTCAGGATGCTCCTCACCAATTCTAGTGTCTGTTTTCTCCGAGCCCATCTGTTATTACTCCAAACAGCTTAAAAAAAAAAAAAAAAAAAAAAAAAAGCAGTGCCTTGGTACTTACCCTGGGGTTAAATCATCACTGTAATGGCAGCTTGGGAATCCCAAATTTCCCAGATATTTCAGTCCATCTTTGTAGCTGTTGCTTATTTAATAAAATCTCTGTTTTCCCGACAAATACCTCGATGTGTGGAGTGGGAAGGATCCCAGGGTTTTTCACTGAGCAGTCGCTTCCCTGTGTGTGTTCCTGATCCCTGGTGTCGAATTTGGAATTGTGGAAAGAGCTCAGGAGCAGAGGGATGGGGTCTGGGTGACTGAGGTGGGATCTGAGCCTCCTGGATGGGCTTTGGGAGATCTCCCATGGATGATCCAAGTGCTCCACCCCATCTATCCAGACACCAGTGCTCCTGTTCCTGATTCTCCTCATCCTGGCAGGGTTTGGGGTGAGGATGGGGAAGAGAAGGGAAAAATCCACTGAGTTTTTCCTGCTGGACCCTGTTAGCTTTGAATTAACATCCCCAAGGACTATCAGTGATTTCTGTTCCCGTGTCCCCCACTGAGAAAGGCAGCAAAGAGCTCACCCAGGCAGCGTTAAAAATGCACATTTTTATATGTCTATAAAATGGAAGCAGGGAAAAAAAAAACATTCCTCAGAAAACTTCAGCCTCCTCAGCCAGGTTTATCTTTCCCTTTTTGGCAGAGTGGCAAGGAAATGCAGCTCAGTATTGCCCCAATTCCTCTGATTTTCCCAAAATACAGCAGGAGCTGCAGCTCCGGAATCTCCCGGGGTGCTGAGGATGAATCCTGTCAGCATTCCTTGGGTTTTTTGCAGCGCTGGATATTTTGGTCATGGAGAGGAGGGGGCTGCACTCCCCCGGAGTGTTGGGAAGCTCCAATACATTAAATCAAAGATCCTTGGATGCATCCCGGTGACTCCAATCCCACCCCTGTGCTGCTCAGCTGGAGACATCCTTAGCTATTAATTAACAAAGTCCTCTTGATTAAGGGCAGCAGGAGGTTAATGACCACAGGCAGCTCCAGGGGAACGTGCACAAACTGGAATTAGAATCCAGGGAAAGGGCTGGGTGGGAGCTGCAGCTCCAGGGCTGGTGGGGCCAGGATCTGCCACGCATTTTGGGGCAGAAATCAGCGAAATTGGGATGCAGACGGATTTAACACCTCAGAGTCAAGGGGTGGGGAGGATGCAGAGCCACCACCACGCATGAAATGAGGAATGAGGGTGGTGGTGGGGATCAGGATTTTGGGGTAGGTCAGGGATTGTGGTAAAGGAGAACAGCAGGTTTTGGAGCACAAAACCCTCATCCCAGGACCCCCATCCCAGCCTTGGAGCCCCAACCCTTGTCCAGGACCCTCATCCCAAACCCTGGGACCCCCCCTTCAGCCCAGGACCCCCATCCACACCCCAGGGATTCTCACCCTCAGCCCAGAATCCTCAATCCACAACCTTGGGACCCTCAGTCCACACTTCCCAAATCCTGTTCCCAATCATCCCACCCCTCCCTCTCCCAGTTCCCCATTGTGCTGTGGGATTCAGCACCCCCACATCCCAGTGATGTTGTTGCAGCCCGCTGGGAGCTGTGGCAGGATTGTCCTCACTCAGCACATCCCAAACCTGCTGATTTCCATGGATTTATCCCCCCACCCCAAACCCATGGCTGGCTCTCATTTCCTAGGAGAAATTATTTGGGAATACAACAAACCCCGTTCCTGTGGAATGTGTTACCATCCTTAATGACAGCTCTTTTTCACTTGGCTGTCACGGCCCTAAAATAAAGCTGTGCTTTCCCTCTCCCATAAATCGCTGCATTTATTCCAAATTTGAATGAAATTTAAAATTAAGAGGGAAAAAAAAAGCACTAAACGTGTTCCCCTCTCCCTTTGCTCGGAGCCAGGCAGGTTGGAGCCAGGTTTAAATTATCCCTGCTGTGCTCAGGCACGTTGTCAGCTGTAAATTTTAGGGGAAATAGCCAAGCTGATACATAAACCTGTTGGTTTTGTCAGGGATGGAGATGGCTGCTCTCAGATTTATGGCCCATCTCCCCATTCTGGGGCTTTTGTGGAAGTGCTGCTGCTGAGGTAGGGAGGATAGGGAGAATTTCCCTTTTTTAAACATAGCTGGAACTTCACAGGATTTAATTTGGGAAGAAGGAAAACTCCTTCTCTCTGAGCCCCCCAGCATCGTTTGCATTGCCCAGAATCCCGGGAATTCACCCCAAAGGAGCATCCACTCCCTTTGCCAGGAAGGAATCCAGACCCGAGCCACACTTGAGCATCACCTCCAGCACCGCAGCGTGCAGGGAGCACAACACCCACCCTGAACTGGGGGAAATGCGGGAGTTTTTGGTGCAGACGCCGTTGCCACGGCAACAACTGAAAAACCCATCCAACCCTGGAGGGAGGAATGCTGCAGCAGCACCGGGAGGCAGGAAAACGCTCCCAGGGATGCGAGATTGCCAAAAAGAGATGATTTTTCCTGCAGGAATGCAGCGAGGAGGGAAGGTCACGGTCGCCCCCAGCTCCGCACCAGGGCAGGGCGAGCTGTGCCCAGCCGGGGATGCTCGGGCTGAGTCAAGCGGAAAGATTCCCAGCTTTTCCAATCCTCGTGGAAAGGCTGAGTGCTGCCTCCCCCAGGCACCGCGGAGATTATTAAATGCGAGGCTATTAAATGTCAAGAGCTTTCCCCAGGAAAATGATGCGGGAAAAGTGGTTGGCTCCTTTTTCCAGGGAGAATAGGAATTTTATCCTTGCGCGCCGGTTCCACGTGGTTAAAATATAGCCCAGCGTTTAATAAATGAATAAAAAATCAGAGTAGGAAGCTGCAGCTCGGGCTGTGCGTGCGGGGCTCCTGGCAGGAGGGGGAAGCTGCTCCTGCGTCAGTGGGATGAGAGGAAGGGGGATCCCATAATCCAGAGGTGCAGCCAGATGTGCAGCACGCCCTGACATGGTCATAATATCTTCCAACTGCTCCATTTCACTGCAAGTTAAATTAAAAAAAAAAAAAAAAAGAGAAAAAAAAAAAGCGCGATTGTTGTGCAATAAAAGCAGGGGGAAATAAAATAGAGGAGGTAAATTGATACTGCTGGAGGTTGGGGAGATTCCCAGGATTTTTTGTGGAGGTGCAGATGTGGGATCCCCTCCCCACCCTGCCCTCCCTCCTCCGAGCGCCGCACGCGATGTCAGCCCTTAATTGTTTTATCTCGGCCATTAATTGGCTTTGGGGGGGGTTAATTACTTCCGAGGGGCGGGAGGGAGCGCTGCCCCTTTGGCGGCTGGGGCTTGTCAGAACAAATCAAGGCCGATTTGTGAGGCTTCATCCCTGCTAAAAAAAAAAAAAAAAAAAAAAAAAAAAAAAAAGAGGAATTTCACCAACTCGAGGTTAGAAATAAGGGATAAACTGCACCCTGCTCTCTCTCTGGTGCCGAGGAAGGTCAGGAATAAATCCTGCAGTGAATCTCCCCCTTCCTGTCACACATCCCATTAAATCTGTCTGTCAGGACACTCTCCAGGTACTGAAGCTCCCAAAAAGGAGCTGCTTTGGTTGCGTGCTCAAGGCAGAAATTACATTAATGGGATTTAAATACCCGCTAATGGGTTTAAATACAGAAATGAGTTAATGGGATCAAAGGGGAGAGGAGCCGTTCCCCCTTCGCTGCCACATCCCTGGTCTGGGATGGGTGGGGGTGCTCAGGTGGCCCCACAAACACGCGGGGAGGCAGAGAAGCAACAAAACCTCTCTTTTAATCGCTGGCTTGCCCTGAGGGTTTGTTCTGACTCACAGACAACCCCGGGGCTGCCATGGGCAAATGAGTGTGGGCTCAGCTCCATTCCCACTGCCACGAATCCCAAAAAAACCTCCAGCTGTTTGTCACGGGAAGAGTTAAAAGCAGGGCAGCTGCTCCCTCTGAACACAATCCACCATCTCCTCCTAAAAAACAAGGAGCAGGAACCCCCCCAGCCCAGCTCTGCTCTGCACACACCTTAGAAAAATAGATTTTTATTGAAATTCTCCTTTTTTTTCTCCAGGGAGTTTTCTTCTCTCTTGGAATAGAGACCAAGCAGGGTCTCTGGATTCGACCTGTGCCTGCATTTCTATCAGGATCAAGAGTTAAAAGCCAACTGGTGAATCTCTAACTCTAGAAAAGGCTGCGTACAATATATGGCTTTTGCACCTACATCCAAGGGGGTCTTGCGGGCTGGGAGCTCTGGGGAGCTCGTTTGGGGCAAAGCCAGGATGGGGAGGGTGGCGTGGGATGAGGGGACAGCCAGGGACCACATGCAGCTGTGCACAAAGCCAGGAAATCGGCACATTCCCAGAGTGTGGGATCCTTTGGTTTGGCTTTGGGACACCCCAAAGCTCAGCCCCAGGGTTTGCTCCCCACGGGGGTTGGGTGCAGCTGGGTTGCAGTGTAGACCCTACTCCTGACCCCCTAAATTGCTCCTGCCCCTCCAAAAATGCTCCTGAGGGGCCGTTGTGGCTCGAGGGCTCTGAAATGAGACCTGGATGAGCTTGTGGGTTCCACCTGCTCCTGTGTCCAGGGAAAATGTCCCCCTCTGGAGCAGCATCCACAGGGAAGGGGACCTTTCACTGCTGGTGGGGTCATGGGCCACCCCAAAGGCTGGAGCAGCAACTTTCCCTGGTGCTGTGGAATTTCAGGGAATTCTCAGGGAGCCATGAGATGGCTCAAGGGACCACAGCCACCACGTTGGGGACATGGCACAGCATGGCCTTGTCCATCCCATAACCTCAGGCAGGATCCACAGGAGCATCGCCCACACAGTGCCACGCCCTCGGTCCATCCTCCCTTGGGAAGGCTGAAAATTCCATCCAAGGACAAGTGGAAACCTTCCAGGGCTGGGATTTTGGGGACACCCAACCCAGGGAGCTCAGCTCTGGGTGCATCAGGCACGGCTTGAGCAGCTCAGCATCCCCAGGAGAGCCTGAGGGGGACACAAACATCCCACTGCACTTCCCAGGAGGGCTGGGGCAGCCAGACCAGGAGCAGGGAAGGCACCCGTGCCCCCCAGCTTGGCCAAAAAAAAAAAAAAAAAAAGCTCAGCGGTGGCTGGGGACCTGCGGCAGCTCATGCAGGGAGTGACCAACACCTACAGCGGCACACGGAGGGTTAAAACAGGAGCCACCCACTGGGTGGAATTAGCCAGAAGCCAGGAGGACACCCCCGGGCACAACAGGGGCGCTGTCCCCCTGCCGTGGTCGCCATCATCTGGGGTAATAATCCTCGGGGACCCCCGAGAGGTTGCGGAGTTTGAGCGCCGCGTCCACGGTTCGGATGTAGCCGCCGATTGCCTTCCTCATCTCGGGGGTGTAGGGGTCGTACTCCAGCTTCCTCAGCCCCGAGCGCTTGAAGTTGCCGTCCTTCTGTCCCTCCACGCACAGCAGCCTGTCCTCGCAGGCTGTGACACCCAGCAGTGCCACCATCCTCTGCAGCTGCACGAACAGGTCCCGTTTGAGGTCCTCAAAGTGCACCACCAGCACCTTCTTGCCGTAGCGCAGCCAGTCCAGAGTGTGGGTTGCCCACCACGGAGCGTAGTTGGCCACAAACTCCGGCCACTCTGGGGGAAAAAAAAAAACAAACCAGCAGGGGATGTTGTTGGATCTGAAAAATCGGGAGTTTTTTGAGCTTTCTGTGCTTCCAGGCCCCCTGGAAAAACACTGCTCTGGAGCTGGCTTGGGAATTTGAGTAATGAGTTAGGAATCACAAATGTGTGGTGGGTTAGATGTGTGTGTTTTCACTGGGTAATGGGTTTTAAATGTCCCATATCCACCACTGTACTATAAAGACCTCACAAGATGGAGAATTTTGGGTGCTGTCTTTTTCTTTGTTGATCTTCTTCACAAAACTCGGGTAGTAACCTTTGGTTGGTCAGTCAAAAGTCACTCTAAGAATCTATTATTGGGTCAAAAGGATAAATAATGTGGGTGTTAAACTTTTATTGGTGTGTTTAGCTTTAAAAGGCCTTGAAGCAGGCTCAGCTGTAGATATTTTCCCCACTTCTAGCAAGGAGCTAAAGGTGCTGTGGAACTTTGTGTAATTTTTGATAAGATACAACAAACATCCAAGCCCCAACACGAGAATTGTCTCAATCACCTTTCTATCAATCCTGGCTCTGAGGGAAAACAGATGAGACTGATGACAAACCACTAATAAGTGGTGCAAAGCCCATCATACACCCCTCCAGATGTGAGTGGCTGTCCTCTGTGCCCTCTCCCATCCAATTAACCTTCTGGCTAATTGATCCTGCCCTTTAAATCACGTGGGTGATGGAACACCAAGGATCTGCCGCGTCTCTTCCAAGGGGGGAAATTGATGCCTTGAGTTTTAAGTTTTTCTTGTTCTGCTTGGGTGTGCAGCTTTCAGTTTTATATTAAGGGTTGCTAGGATCTTTTCACAGGGTGGTGAAGACAAAACAGTTCTATTCCAGCTGGGGACTCAAGGACAATCTCTGCAAACTTCAGGCCCTAAGCATAAACAACGTGAAAAGAGGGCAGGCAAGCAAAGAGGATGAAACTTCATTATTTGAGGCTGTTAATTGGACAGTTCTGTATGCAAATGGACTAAAACCTATAAAAATGTGAGATCTCGTGACCAAGCCCTCTTTTGCTTCCATCTTGGAGCCATCTGGGGAACAGCTGTGGCACTGGTACTGCCAGGGTGTGGCCTCTGAAGGTCTCTCTTTATAATATCTTTATAATATCTTTATAAACATCTATTTTATTCCTCTTAGCTCTGTCTAGCCTCTGTTCCAGCTCCTCTAGGCATCAGCCCTGCATTAAAGCTCCAGGAATCTCCCTGTTCCTCGTGTCCTCCCTGCAAAACCAAGGCCTGATTAACAGCTGGACTGGGTTTAATTCCCTGAGGAATCGTTAACCACAGGATGTGTTCCATTAAACAGATCCAGGACAATTCACCTTGTGTAATCACAGCACATAAAACTTTGCTTTGGAGCCGCTCCAGGGATGTCGTAAAATTAATGCCACGGAACCAAACAGGGGTTTGGCCTCTGCAGGGCTGGGAATGGGCTGGAAGAAATGGGAAAACACCCCCTCAGCACTGGGAGTGAGGCGGGAGAGAGGGCCTGGGGATTTTTTTTCCCCTAAATTTACCCCAAAATTAGTTATTGGGAGAAGAAAATAATTTGGAGAGCTGGGCTGGAATGGGACTCTCATGCTCCGTGTTCAGGGGTTTCTCCACCTGGGAATGGGTCACCAACCATGCAATGGAAAATCCCCATCTTCCCCAGCAATAGTTAATTAACCTGACAATTAACCCATTGGCTAATTACTCCACACATCCTCTGGAAAGAATTTGGTGATGTATTTTGAAGTGCATCCAAACAAGACTGTGCTGGCAGGGAGGGAGTTGTCCCCTCTGGATCTCCTTCCCCTCAGACACACGAGGTTGGGGAGGGGGTTGGGACTGGGATAGGAGAAGGTTCAGGAGGCTCCCTGTGGTGCTGGGATACAAATCCTGGCTCTATCCACAGATGGATGGGGAAGAAAACCAACCAAGAGGCTCCTGTGCCACCACAGTGGGGACAGTGCCAGCCCAGGGACACAAGGCTGAGGAAATGGGGGACACCACACCCCACTGGTTTTATGGGATGGGGAGAGCAGGGCTGGGCTGGGCTGTCCCCAGCACTGTGAGCACATGGAGATAACGAAATCCAGGCACATCCCAGCCACGGCAGCCTAAGCTCCCCTTAAATAAACTCAGAATTAAGGGTAGCAGATGTTCAATCAAGCTAAACATTTTAACTCTTTCCAATGAAGTCAATCCCAAAACAGCAATTTGGAAATTGCTGTAATTAAGCAGCCTCCAGCACATGCCTGTGAGTGGGAAAGGTGGTGGCTCGGGAGCAGCTGGACACATGGAAATAACTCCTGGATACCACAGGGATGGGCTGGGGGCTGCCACTACACCCTGTGGTCACACTGGGGACATGAGATGGCCATCCTTGCCTGGGTTAGCCAGGGCAGGGTGCTCCTGCTGTCCTGTTCCATTCCATCCCCATCCCATTATCCCATCTCATTATCCCATTCCATTATCGCATCCCATGGATCCCATCTCATGGATCCCATCTCATCTCATGGATCCCATCCCGTGAATCCCATTCCATCCCATCCCACGGATCCCACGCATTATCCCATCCCACGGATCCCATCCCATGGATCCCATCCCATTATCACATCCCGTGGATCCCATCACATTATCCCATCCCACGGATCCCATCCCATCCCATGGATCCCATCCCGTGAATCCCATTCCATCCCATCCCACGGATCCCACGCATTATCCCATCCCACGGATCCCATCCCATCCCATGGATCCCATCCCGTGAATCCCATTCCATCCCATCCCACGGATCCCACGCATTATCCCATCCCACGGATCCCATCCCATCCTGTGAATCCCATCCCATGGATCCCATCCCACCCAACACGGGAGCCCACGACCATCCAAGGTCCCGCCAACAGACGACCCCAAAGCGGTGTCACAGCCCAAACTCCCCCATGGACACCCAGCTCCAGCTCTGCTGGCCTTTCCCACCCAATTCCCGTCTCTCCCAGCGGATTCCCTGCCCCACCTTTGCCCTTCCAGTGGGCGTGGGCGGCGAAGCCGATGTGTCCCCCGTACTTGCGGTTGAACTCGGCCATCAGGGCCTTGTAGGGGTTGCGGATGAGCAGGATGGCAGAGTCGAAGGACTCGATCTCCTTCTGCCCACTCTCGTGGGTCTTGATGCAAATGGTCCTGCCACTCCTCCAGTGATCCCGCTCCCCCTTGAATCCTGCCCGGACAGAGCTGGGATTAGTAACAGGGAGCTGGGAAAGGGGCTCAGCCTGGGGGAAAGGAGGTTCAAGGGGGATCTTGTGGCTCTGCACAACTCCCTGACAGGAGGGGACAGCCAGAGGGGACAGGCTCTGCTCCCAGGGAAAACCAGACAGGATTAAATGGCCTCAGGTTGTGCTGGGGAGGTTTAAATAGGATGGAAGAGAAAATAAAATATCTCCGCCCAAAAGGTGATCAGTCCCTGGTACAGCTGCCCTGAGCAGAGGTGGAGTCCCCATCCCTGCAGGGATTTAAAAGCCTTGTGCATGTGGCACTTGGGGATGTGGTGGCCTGGGCAGTGCTGGGGGAACTGTTGGATTCGGTCTCAGAGAGATTTTCAAACCCAAACCACCCCATGGTTCCATTAAAGGGAACATCACAGGGATATCAGATTGCAAAATCCAGTTGGATGATGAAAGCAGCTGGGGCGTGAAGGAGGATTTGCATCCCTCTCCCAGATGGAAATCGTTTATTTTCCCATGTTATGAGTCTCATAAAATTCATGAGTGGGTGGTTCACAGGCAGAGGGGCCCCTCAGGGTGACACCTCCCTGGCCACACTCGGCTCTTGTGCCTGTTTTGAGGGGTCAAGGGCAGATTTTTATGGCTTTAACCTCCCTGAGCACAATAATAAACAAAGAAAGGGAAATCCTTGTGCCTGTGGGCCAGCGGATCAGCTCAGGGTGGGGGTGATGCCATGGGGGATCCAGAGAGGAGACCCTGCACTGAGCATGGGGCTGAGCCAGCATCAATCCCGGCCCCTGGAATGCACCTGGAGCGGGGGATGAGCTGGAAGGAGCTGTATTCCATCAATTAGAGAGGTGTAATTGGCTCTCAGCAGTGCTGGTTGCCTGGATACATCCCGACCCCTCCGACAGGGAACGAACACGGAGCCCACGCTCGGGTGGCTCAGCAAAACCCAGCCAAGGCTTTTCCCACTGCTGCTCCTTTCCCTGGAATGCTGCTGCACCCTGGGGGCTGGGACTGTGCTCCCTCACTGAGCATCTCCCTCTCTGCAAGGCTGGATTTGGCAGGAATTCGGAAGGAATGTGCTGCCTGTGGTGTGGGGAAAATGGGAATTTAGGGAATACCCTGGGTGTAAACCACACCAACGGCACAGATACAGATCCCAACTCCACCACAGCTGAGGAGGAAGGGAGAATTTTCTCCCAAAGCCACAAAAAGTGAAGGAATAACAGGAGAAATCTTCAAGGTCTCCAGATAAAACTGTTGTGAGTGATTCTAAACTGGGGGAACTGGGAATGGGTTATTAGAACCAGAATCCCAAAATGCTTTGGGTTGGAGGGGACCTTAAATATCATCTCATTCCAACCCCCTTGGAAAGGGACACCTTCCACTATCCCAGGTTGCTCCAAGCCCTGTCCAGCCTGGCCTTGGACACTCCCAGAGGTGAAGCAGCCACAGCTCCTCTGGACAACCCCTGCCAGGACCTTCCCACCCTCCCAGGGAGGGATTCCCTCACCAGGACACTGCAGCCCAAACCACCCCATGGAGCAGCAGCAGTCACACCCAGCTCTGCTCTGCCCTTCCTGCAGCCCCTGGGATGTCACCAGGACTGTCCCCAGCTGGGGTGGGACCCCAGGAGCGCCCTGCCCTCACCTTTGTTGTACAGGGAGCCATCAAAGTAGTAGCTGCCGGTGTAGAACCCGGTGGCCAACTCGATCAGGTGCCTGGCCCAGGTGTTCCCAGCTCCAGGAAAACTGGCCAGGGCCACCAACTGCTTGGCACGGCTGGGCAGGAACCTCCTGTCCATGCAGCGATTGTCTGCAGGGAGAGGCACCAGGAATGTGTCATGGAAACCTGCTTTTCCCACAGGGATAACTGAGGAGGAGCTGCTGCCCCCAGGAAAACGCTGGGGAAGGGGTGAGGAGGTGGCTGGGCAGGGAAAGGTGTCCTGCCTAAAGCTTAGAGGGACATCCCAAAGGGTCCTGGACACCTCATAGAGTCCTAAACATCCAAAAAGTCCTAAGAAGATTTTTCCAAGGAGTTCTCCGTCATTCCCAGCTCTGTGCTTAGGGAAGAGTGACTAACAGGGATTCTTGTGCCAAGCAACCCTTCTGCTTTTTTTATGGATCAATGAACAGCATTTCCAGCACGCCCTCAAACACCAAAGGATCGTGACAAGACTGACCCAAAATCACCTAAATTTGGGTCCTCACTTGCTCCCTTCAGCCCTTTCCTCTCCCAGGAACAATTTTCCTTTCTCCCAATGCTTCCCTGGCTCCCTGCTCCCACTGCTGGAGGACAGGAACACTCTCAGGAACGTTCTGCCTGGGCACAGCCTTTCCTCACCCCCGCATTTTTCCCTGGAGCTTCTCCCCTCTGGATAGCAGACTCCCCCGGGACCATGGAGAGGCGGGAAAACCCTGGGAAGGAGGAATCCTGCCAGAGGCAGATGGAACCTGCAGTCAGGCAGCAAGCCCAGCTCATCAGGGGAGCCCCGATTTCCCAGGGAATGACAAGCAACGCTCATTTTTAATGGGATGCTCACACTTCCCCCCACCACCGGGTATTCCTGGGGGATGGTTTGGGAGAAGCTCACCCTGCACTTGTGTCTGGTAGACCAGCAGGAAGTCGGCGGAGCCGCAGCTCTCGAACTCCTCGGCGGCGCATTTGTGCGCGCAGAGCTGCTCGTCCTCGCGCTCGTGCAGCGGGAACAGCGTGCTGGGAAAGCCACAGCGGCACGTGGTGCCCGCCAGCGCTGCCAGGGGGAATTCCTGCAGGGATGGATGGCCGCAGGGAATGGCACTGGCACCCCCCCTCACCTGCCGGGGCACAGCCTTTGTTCCCCTGTACCTGACCTCGCTGGGCGGTGCGGGGTGGTTTGTAACGTCCTTCCAGACCATCCTTCCAATCCCGGCATCATTCCAGACCATCCCTCCAGACCATTCCAGCATCCTTCCAATCCCAGCATCATTCCAGACCATCCCTCCAGACCATTCCAGCATCCTTCCAATTCCAGCATCATTCCAGACCATTCCTCCATCCCTCCAATTCCAGCATCTTTATACTTTATTTCTAGCATCCTTCCAGATCATTCCAGCATCATCCCAGACCATTCCAGCATCATTCCAGACCATTCCAGCATCATTCCAGACCATCCTTCCAATTCCAACACCATTCCAGACCATTTCTCCACCCATCCAATTCCAGCATCTTTATACCTTATTTCTAGCATCCTTCCAGACCATTCCAGCATCCTTCCAATTCCATCATCATCCCAGACCATTCCAGATCATTCCAGCATCCTTCCAGACCATCCTTCCATTTCCAGCACCATTCCAGACTATTCCTCTATCCCTCCAATTCCAGCATCTTTACACCTTATTTCATGCACCATTCCAGACCATTTCTTGCATCCTTTCAGACAATTCTAGTATTGTTCTAGCCCATTCCATAACCCTTCCAACCTATTTCAAGCACCATTCCAGACCATTTCCAGCATCCTTGCGGCTCATTCCAGCATCCACCCTCCATCAGTTCCCACTGCCAATCTTTTCCCTCCTTGCTTGGAGGCACCACGCCCCAGGAAGAGACCCCTGGACCAGAGCAGGACCCCATGGTGGCTCCTTTAAATGTCCCTTCCAACCTAAACTCTAACTCTGGGATGCTCCTTCCCAAACTTTCCCAGGGCTGCTGCTGGCTCCAGTCCCTCCCGTGGCAGGGACACAAATCCATTTATCCCTTTGCCGTTTGGATCCCCAAAAACGATGTCCCTAAACTGGGTTCAAATCTCCCGGTGTGACTCTGATGATGATGATGATGGAAACAAAGATGAAGAGGTGAAATTTATCCCAGTACCTTCTCTGTGCAGAAATCCACACATTTATCCACGGACATGTTGAGCATGAGCTGGCTGGCGGGCAGGGCGATGGAGACGTTTTCCGGCCGGCGGAAGCAGCCCCGGAATATCGCGCTTCCATCTGGGAGAGAGAGAGAGAGAGAGAGAGAGAGGCCCCAGTGACACCCCAGAAACGACACTGCTGCCACTCCGTGTGACACGGAATTCCTGACTGCTCCAGCAGCTCCCAGCCCCTCCAGCAGTGCAGCCACATTGGATGATGCTCATCCGGCTGCTGACGGAGCAAAATCAGAGCAAAACCCCGGCAGCAAAGTCAGGGATATTTTTTTCCTGGCTGTTTTTATCAGCTCAATAATCCCAGGAATGAAGCAGGGCTGGGTTTGGTCAGGTCTTTGGACCCATCCCAGGTCCTTGGCACCCTCAGGCCTTGTGCATTCCTGGTTGCTGCCATCCCCTTTCCCATTCCTTGGATATGAGGAAAGGTGAGCAAAGAATGTGGGTAATTACAGAGCTGCCTAATTGGGAGCCAAACGAGGGAGCACCCTCAGCTCTGTCTGGAATTCCCACACATCCTTCATCCTGCAGCACACACAGGAGACACTGTTTAGCCATCAGGAAAGAAAACCCACCCAAAATCTCCCCAAATTCCCTGAATTCCAGCAGGAATCCTTGGCGCTCCTCATTCCACCCAACCCCAGCCAGCAGCATTCCCCACAAGGAAATTCCTGATATTTCCAGGAGCAAAAACTACCCTGATTCAAGAACCACTCTCTGGAGAGGTTCACCTGGCTCAGGAATTCCAGGATCACCCCTCCAGCACCAGGAGACCTTCCCTCATTCCAGGATCCCCGCACGGAACTTACACCTGCGGGCGGATTCCTGGGCCAGCTCCAGGCGGTAGATGGAGAGCCGGTTGATGCCACCGCAGGTGTTGCTCCTCTCTCCCTTGCATTCCATGTTGCACTCGGATTCGCTGGCGTTGGACGCCTGGATCTTGTGCCCGCAGTAGCACTCGGCCCCGAATTCCAGCCCTGCGTACAGGTACCCCCTGCCAGAGGGAGATGGGGGTCTCAGCACATCCCCGGCATCCCCCCGGATCCAGGGGGTTTGGAAAGAGCATTCCTGCTTATGGCCAGTGCTGGGATCAGCTGTGCATCCCAGGGATTTGGTTTTGGGCTAGTGATCCTTGTAGGGCACTTCCAACAGAAAATATCCTATCCATGATTCCATCCCATTCTGCAATTCTTTCCTATCCTATCCATATTCTTTTCTAGTCTATTCTATCCTATTACTCCATTCCATCCTATCCCATCCTACCTCCTATCCTACCCTATTTTCCTATCATATCCTAATCCATAGCATTCCATTTGATTCCATCCTATCCTTTCCATTATTCCAGCCCATTCTGGAATTCTTTCCTATCCTATCCATATTATTTTCTAGTCTATTCTATCCTATTACTCCACTCCATTCCATTCCATCCTATCCCATACCTCCCATCCTACTCTATTTTCATATCATATCATATCATTCCATTTAATTTCATCCCATCCTATCCCCTCCTATCCCATCCATCCCATTCTGGAATTCTTTCCTATCCTATCCTTCTTTTCTAGTCTATCCTATTACTCCACTCCATTCCTTCCTATCCCATACCTCCCATCCTCCCCTATTTTCCTATCACATCCTAATCCATCACATCAATCATATCATAATATCATATCATTTAATTCCATTCCATTTAATTTCTTTTCATTCCACTTCATCCTGTCTCCTGTCCTATATCCTATTCTATCCTGCAGGAAAGGATTGATGGAGACAGTGCTCAGGGATTCATGGAAATTGTGGGAAAGGACTGATGGAGATGGTGTGCAGGAATCGATAGGGACAGTGTGCAGGGATTCCTGGAGATGGTGGGAAGGGATTGATGGAGCCCGTGTGCAGGGATTGATGGAGTGTGCCGGGATCCATGGAGCCCCTGTCACCGTCCCTACCGCTCGGCACAGTTGTCCTGGCAACGGAACACCGTCATCTTCTTGTAGTCGAAGAAGGACATCCCACGCAGCGTCCTCTGCCGGGTGTTGTCCTCGTAGCAGCCGATGTACCGAGCTGGGGACAGAGGGGACAGGGGGTCACAACCCACCGATCCCACCCCTCGCGATTTTTCCCTAAATAGGGATGTGCAGCAGCATTCCCTGTTTGTTTGCTTTGGGTCCAAACCAGGCAGGGACACCTTTCACTCTCCCAGGTTGCTCCAAACCCCGTCCAGCCTGGCCCTGGACACTTCCAGGGATCCAGGAGCAGCCACAGCTTTTCTGGGCACCCTGTGCCAGGTCCTCCCCACCCTCACAGGAAGGAATTTCTTTCACTGTGCCACTCCTACTCCAAACCACACTCTGGGATAACATTTCTCACCTCCTCCCTGCTTTCCACACCTCCTTGGGGTCCCTAACCCAGCTCACCCCATCCATGGTGTGCCCCACACAAAGACCCTCCCCATTCCCAATTATCCCAGCACAGCACAGACCCCACCAGTGCTGGAGCCACCTTCCCAAGCCAGCCTGGAGCCGGCAGAGGAGCCAGATGGAGAGAAATGTGCTGGATGACTTCAACCACCAGAGCCGTAACTCCCAGCTTTGCATTCCCACAGTGCTGAGCAGGTCCTGGCAGGTCAGTGGATTCCAGCCATGCTGGATCCAGCGGGTGTGGGATGGCTCCAGACACTCGCACGGAGCCGGTGACTGATGTGCATTACCTTCAATCCAATGCTCCTGACATATGTGTGCTGCCACTTATTGGGAAACCAGCTGGAATAATTAGGGAGAGACGAGGACACAAGAGAAGGGAGAGATACTAACAGGGGAAGGGTGGGCTGGCAGTTTGTACGGAGAGGGGAACCTCTCCAGGAGGAATTCTGGAGCCTGTTGGAAACACGGCTGTGAGCAGACACACATGTCCACCCAGTGCTTGTCATTGAATTCCCCAAGCATCCCATTTTTCCCAGAGCTAGGGATATAGGGATGTCTCCAGCAGTCTGCCTGGGGTGGCTGGTCCCTCCATCCTCATGGAATTACTTGGTTGTGTATCACTGGTGGGAATTGCTGGATTTGTCCAGGAAGGCGCCAGAGATGGATGTGGCTGAGGGTTGGGATCTGTTCCTGCTTCCCTTGGCTTCACTGCCTAAAAATCCTCCCTGGCTGGAGGCAGGAGATGCCCCCTTCCCACAGGGATTTGCATTCCCATGGGGACGAGGCCGTTCCCTGACAGACAGGGCTGTTCTCCACCCACACCTTCGCCTGACACTGCCAGGAGAGGGAGGAGGAGGCTGAGGGAGCTGCACATCACGCTCTAAACCAGCGCTGATTTTTGGAGCAGTATTCCCTCTGGAATGATTTCACGTGGCAGAGCCTCCGCAGCCACCTCGTTAAGCTGTCCCCACTTAATTACCAGCGCCATTAAATCCGCCTGCTCCTGCCAGATATCCCGGTGCTCCAGAGGAGCAGGGAAGTGAGGGGGAGCTCCCGAGGCTCCTCCAGCCACACCAGGCACACCGGGCACGTGGGATTTCTCAAGCTGCTGGATTTCTCCACACCATCACACTCAGGAGCTGCCAAGATGTTCCAAGGGGAAAACCATATTCCCAGACCACCTGAGAGCAGATAAAACCCAGGAATCCCAAGCCCAGCATCCCATCCCTGCTGGCAGTGCTGGATGAGGTTAATCTTGGAGCACAGGGGACATATGGCCCGGGACACGGGCTCTGCTTGGGGTCTCTATGGGGACAGACAGCCTGGGCTCAGGGACCATCTGCCGAGGCTGCACTAAAGTCAATTTGCATTAATGGAGAGACGTGGCCACCAAAACGCCACAGAGGCTCCTCGGAGCGGGGTCACAACGAGGGAACCCCTTCAACTCCTTTTAGCAGGACAAAATCCCATAAGCACCACTTTGGCTTCCATGCCTGGACCGTGCATCCTTCCTGGAATGAACACAACCACGTCCTGCTGGAGGAGGAGCCCTCCATGCCCTGGGAGCAGCCCAGGTTGGGGGGATCAAGCCTGGACCCCTGAAAGCCCCAGTTTGCCATGGAGTTGGGGGCTCCTGCTGGAGTCCAGCCACCCAAATCCCACAGAATGTGCAGCTCTGGCTGCCTTCAGGATAAATAAATGGCATTTTAAAAATCAATGGGAATGATTCCATTTTCTTATCTTTGATCGTTAATAATGGATCTACTTGACAGGACCCCAGCCAGGCAGGGGCTCCTGGCTCCAGAGGCCACAGCCCAGCCCTGTCTGCACTTCCATGGGAATCACAGCCAGCCCCAGCCTCGACACAACACCCACACAAACCTGGATTTGGTGTTGATTCAGGCCGACAGAATGAAAACTGCCTTTGGCCCCTGGCAGAGCCAAAGGGTGGGAGGAACACGGGGCACAGCATCCCCCCAGCTGCCACCCCCAAAATCGCCTGTAACAGCAAGGGGAGACTCAGAGCTTGGTGATGCACCAGGGGGAAAGACTGAAGATGGAAAAATAAAAGCAGATGATTGGCACTTGGGCAGGGAGGAGAGGAAGGAGGGAAGAAGGAGGGAGAAGACTCTTCTGGAAATACCCTCTGGACTGATATTCTCCAGAGTGGGGTGCTGCTCCCCAGAACATTCCCGTGGGATGTGGGAAGAAAACCTCAGTGCTCCAGCAGTGCGTGCACATGGTTCATAAATAAATAAATTAATTAATGCACATTTCCTAGGGGTGTGTGGCCCTGGCAGAGATGCACAACCCAAACCTAGCTCAGAGACCGCTGCCCCAAGTGGAGAGACAAAAGGGAGGGACGTCCCCCCTCCTTGGCCCTTGTCCCCATCCCTCACCTCTGTCCTCCTCCTTCTCGCGGCCGCTCCTGCCCCTGAGCGCCCGGCTCCGGGGGCCGCTGTTATCCCGGGATTTTCCCCTGTCCGACGGCTCCTTGGAGGTGTTTCTGAACCAGGGCCCGTGTCGCCGGCCCCCCGCCGGTATCGTCGCTGCCACCTTGAAGCCGCGGCTGAGCTGCATCACCCCCAGGTAGGGCAGCCCCGGCCCCTCTGCGGCCGCGGGGCTGCGGGGGCTCCCCGCTACCGTGGGCTCCCCGGAAAAGCCGGAATGCAGGAAAACCAAACTGCCGGCCGCCAGGTAGAGAGCCAGCAGAGTGAAGAAACGCACGGGTTTGCGCCGAAAATACCGCTGGAGTTTTAGCAAAAGCTTGGCCATAGCGTCTTCATCCCTCCCGCGGCAGCCGGCGCCGCGGGGAAGCTGCTCGGCGGCTCCAGGGATGCTCCGAGGTGGGGATTATCCCGCCTGGATTGGAGGTGAATCCCGGCGAGCAGATGGGGTGAGGGTTGCAGGGTGAGGTCGTGCGCAGCTGTTGCTCGACCCTAAAAAGTCCTGGAGTGCTGGGGAAGGTGGATTTTGAGTCCCCGCGTAGTGGCCGGGGTATTCCAGCGCTGGCTGTCACCTCCAGCCCCGGTTTATTCTCCTGTCGGCAAAGCCCCGCGGCTGTGCCCCGGGGACCGCGCGGATGGAGGGATCATGTTAAGGAAATCGAGGTTTGAAGGTGATTTGAAAGCCGATCAGCTGCCGCAGCTCCTGGCTCCCGGCGGCACCGGCTCCGTCAGGCATCGCTCGAATGGGAACGGCACCTCTGCCCTTTCAGACAAAGAATGAAAAGTCTGGAGCCTGGAATGCTGCCTGGGACCCTTTGTTCAAGGGAACCCCTTTCAGCTCACTCCCAGGGCAAGAAATCTCCACCTGCAAGTCAAAGAGAGAAGCGCACTCAGGAAATCGTCCCAGCACGGGGAGGGTGGTGGCCCTGTCCCTCCAGGGGGTGAGGAAGGACACCCGAGGTCTACATCGCCTTCCAGCCTGGACAGGGGCAGTTCCACCTCTCCCAGGTGGGTAACTGGGTGCTGTGGGAGCAATGCTGGTGGGGTGAGCCCAAATCCCAGAGCCTGCACGTCTCCAGCTGGTTGTGCAGGAGAGGTGCTCCAGAATGGCTCTGGGATGTGGAAAATTTCCGGTTTCACCCAATTTCACCGCCGGGAGGATGAGCTGTGCACACACACTCTGCACAAATACATTTCCCTGCACCAGCAGATCCCAAGGGAAATCCATGCATGGGCAGCAGGGTGGATATTCCAGCATCCCATGGGTCAGGAGCACAACATCCCTGGGTGTTCTCCAGTCTCTCATATCCCCAGGAATTGGCCTGACATCCTCTATCCTCCAGCCAGGAGCATCCCCATTCCCACCCTGCCACCAGGATAGTGCTGTCCCAGGAACACCAGGACCATCCCTGATGGCTCTGGGCACGGGAAGGGCAGAGAAGGGACAGTTCCATCCAGCTCCACCAGGCTGGACTTCCTCCATGGGATTTCTCTCCTTCAAACCTTCCCAGCTATGGAAGATTTGCTCCAGCACTTCCTGGGAAAATACCACGTGGGAAATGCCCCTGCTGACACATCCGAGTGCTGGGAATGGTCTCATGCCCGGGGTGTGCTGCCTGTCACGGTCTCGTCTTATTTTAGGAAAGGAGATGGAAATAAATGGAAAGACAAAGTGCCATTAGTTTAATGGCCTCTATGTTCCTGCCATCTGTCTTCAGTTGATTAAATAAAAAATATTGGTGGAACATATGGCATGAATTATACATCAATATTTTAATTTGGTTTCCCAGAGTGGTTATTCAGATACCTCCGGCTCTGCCGCGGGAATTTAATGGAGCTCAGGGTTTGACAGGCTGGGGCAGAGCAGTGGAGGGGCACGATCCCAAACCAGCCCTCCCCAGCCAGGCTCGGAGCCAACACAGCTGGAGTAAAGGCTGAGTAACCTCGGAGTAGCAGGGGTTTGGGTTTTCCATGTGCAGGATGTGGCAGAGAAGGTGCAGGTGGCATTTTAGCATGGTCAGGGAGGAGGGGTCATGCAGGGAGAGCAGCCCCCAGCCCGGTGGTCCCAGGGGTGCTCGGCTGCTCTCCCGTGCTCCCTGAGCAGGATTTTACGGCTTTCCTTTACCCAGAACAAATCCACCTTGTCGGGGTTTGGATAGGAGCTGGATACGGGGTGGTTTGGGGAACAAACGGAACGTCCCCAGGGCTGCCCCTGCTCCCCAGTGTCACCCTCCTCCACCCCTCCCCAGCTTGGCCCTGCCAGGCTCCGGCACAGCATATAAAGAAGGGGCTTAAATTACTCTCATTAAGCCATCTGGAGCTCATCCTTCTCCATCATGAACTGCGGAGTCACAGGTCAATTACTGCGCATTTGCATATATTCCATTAATGCTTCTGCTAATTGTCTCGGGCAGATAATGGGCTCGGCTCCGGGCTCCCGGGGGATCACAGGGCGGCAGAGAGAGCCGGCACCAGTGCTCCCAGTACGGACACCAGTGCTCCCAGTATCAGCAGAGGCTGTGGATATCGGGAGCTGATGGATGCAGGACGCAGCCGAGAACGCCATTCCCTGCATCCCACTTGTGTTTTAAGGATGGATCCACCCCCCGGTCGCCACTGCCACCATCACCCGCCACGGTGTCCCCAGGGGTTCCATCCCGCCCCCCAACCCCATTGCTGGATCCTGGCGCCGGTGCCAGCCCGCGGCGTGGCCGGGGGACAGCGGTGACACACTTTGTCATCCAAACTAATGAAGCAAACGGGGACAGTCCCCAGGCAGCGCAATGCAGCGTCCTCAGCCTGGGAAACTGCTGGGACAGCAGGGAAGGAGGGAATTATCGGCCAGCCCTCGCTGGGTTGTGACCCGCTGTGATCCATCCCCCTGCCTGAATCCCAGGGGAAGGATCCAGTCCTGGGAGCTGCAGTGAAGGAAAAATCCCCCCGGCTGGCAGTGCCACGATTGGGGAATCCCTCCCTGCTCCCCCAGACCCTTTGGTACCCAAAGCTAAAGCACAGCAGAGCCCAGTGGGGACATTTCCCAGGGTGTGGGTCCAGCCAGGATTGGGGAATGTTTTTCTGCCTACATCCATCACCGCACTCCCACCAGGAGCCAAAATCCCCAACCCAGCACTGGGATACCCAAATCTCCATCACCACACTCCCACCAGGAGCCAAAATCCCCAACCCAGCACTGGGATACCCAGCTGGGCATCACTCCACACCCAACGCACCTCCCTGAGCGGTGCCAGCTGTCCCCAGGCCAAGGAAATCCTCGATTTCCAGCTTTATCCAGGTTCATCCATCCCTCTGTGTGTGGAGAGGTGAGAACAGGTCCGGGAGTGGGATGAATGAAAGGCCCATCAATTATGGATTTGGGGCTTGTCTTCGAATTGCTCTGCAATTATTGAGGCCCAAGGTTCACTTATCTTCAGGCACCACCTCCCACCCGAGCAGGGCCAAACGCCCTCACGTGGCTTCCCCAGGCCGGGAGAACAATGGGCCCATTAAAACCGGCAAATTAACCACCACCAGAATTCCATTAGGAGGAGAAGGCGACGGGAATATCCAATTTCGTCCCCTCATTAACATTTCTTATCACAGGGACGGGGAAAGAATAGGGCTAGAAAACAAAGGGGTGGTGACATCAGTGGGGTGACCCCACGGGAGGGCTGTGACGCAGGGACCGACCCCGGTCAGGAGGTGGGGACAGCAGGTCCTGCACCCCCCTGGGCACCCTGGGGAATGCTGGAATGCTCCTGCCCAGCCTGGAAATGTGGCAGTGGGAAGGACCCAGGGGATGGGGTAAAAGGTTCCACTCCATGGGGTGCAGCACCCAGTGCACGGAGGTTCCCTGGACGTGCTGTCACCAAAAGCCACCCACTTGTGTGCAGGGACCACCAAAAGCCCCATGTCCCTCCATCCCAGAGCAGTGCCACAAGTGGCTGCTGCCACTGCCAGAGCAGCTCCTGTATCTCTTCTTCCTCCCCAGCACCAACCAGCGACACCAGTACCACCCCCAGTGACACCAGTACCACCCCCAGCGACACCAGTACCACCCCCAGTGACACCAGTACTGTGGAGGGAGCAGAAAATATTAATAAAGAAGAAAGTCTCCCTGCATCGTCACAACAAGCCCCTTGGAAAACCATCGCTTAAAGATAAGAAATGGCTTGTGAAATGACGAATGCAAAAAGGAATCCAGTTCCCCCCCTTGTAGACCCTCTTATCTATCTTCAATATTCGTGGCTCATTTTCTTTTAGTATCCGTAGGCCAGCTTTGAATGTAAATCCCTCAGGGATTGGTTAGAATGTAGAATTCCCTTGGTAATCGGTGCAAACTGTAAAACCCTCAAAAGATATAAAAACCCCTGTAAAACCCTAACCATTGTATATGCTAGATGGGATGCCTTCATAGAATAAACCATGGATTTGTGCCTTTCTACATATCCCAATCTCTCCACCCCGCTGGTCTGAGAGCTCACCACGAGCCAAAATTCCATCTGGGCAAGGCTCGGGAACGTGCTCTGTCACTGAGGGCTGCAGAAACAGTCTCGGGGATCCCAAAGGGACCCCAAAACCCCACCAGCGACAAGTACCACTCCCAGTGACACCAGTACCACCCCCAGTGACACTGGGCACCCTTGGCACTGCCACCCCTCAAACCCTTCAGCCTCCATCCCCAGGAGTGTCCTGGAATTGCTGCCCAGGCAGAGATTGGGCAACCCAAGCTCCCAGGTGGAGTTTCCATCCTCTTTTCCAGCCCCGTGGAAATGGATTTTCACCCTTTCCCACTCTTTAAGGAAGCAGCAAATGAGATGTGAGGGGCTGAATTTAAACGCCATTATGGCTGGGAATGAAAGTGATATAAACCGGGATTATTCCATCCCAGCAGGGCACACCTGGAGCATCCAGTGCCTCTCCCAGGGGCCAGCCGAGCACAGGGAGCTCTCAGCCACCTTCAAACCAAAGCCAGGTTTATTTATTCAGCTTCCCTCTGCCTTCATTTTGCTGAGAAATGGATTTGTGCCTCCTCTCTGCTGGGGAAGCCTTAAAAGCAGCTGACTCAGCGGCTTCCAGACTCATCCCAGGAAGCTGCACTGGGATCAGATCCTCATCCTCAAGGGTGAGACACTTCCCAGGCCTGGGCTTCCCCGTGGAGCCACTAAATCCCTTCCACAGGCCTAACCAGCAAGGGATGCAAAGGAAAAATTTCTCATTTGGGATTTATTGGCTCAATTTGAAAATCCAGGGCAGGATTTGCCCATCTGCTGGTGGATCTTTGTGTGGGATTTCCAAACATTCAGTGGGGTTTGCAAATCTTCCTCCTTGCTGGGAGTCCATGGAGGAGTTTGGACTGGAATTAGGGAGCTGATTTTGGTTATGAATAAAAACTGATTTTGAAACATTCTGGGGATTTATCGATGGCCTCAGCACTTTCCCCGGGCATGAGGCACTGAGATCCAGATCTGGGATCCATTTGGGGCTGCCCCAGACTAATTGATTAAAGTCTCTAAAAGGCTCCTCTGAAACGAGGTCGTGCTAATTGCACAACCTCCTCCTGGTGCTCCCTGTGCTCTCCAGAGGACAGAGCCCACAGGGCACCAGCCCTGTTTCTGCCAGGGCTGAGCTATAAATAAACCCAGGAACATCGGGATGGATCCTGCCCTGGCTTGTTCCAATAACTGGACAGTGCCACACGAGCTCAGGGCCTGCAGAATGGCCCAGAAAGGAAATTTTGTTTAACCAAGCTGATTTCAGGAAGTTTAACCCCGTTTTTGATTTATGACATTGAGCTGCCTGGCATTGCGAATTCCCACTGATGTCCCAGACCTCCACCGAAGGGATGCTGAGTCCTGCCCAAGGGATGCTCCTCCCCACCCTGAGGATGCTGATTCCTGCCCAAGGGATGCACCTCCCCACCCTGAGGATGCTGATTCCTGCCCAGAGCATTCTGATTTTTGTACAAGGAATTCCAATTCCTAACCAAGGGATGCTCATCCCCACTCAAACCCCACAACCATGGGCTGGCATGGGATGGGACCACCATGATAGTGGTGGGAATTTGCTGTGGGACAGGTGAGACATCCCAAAACCAATCCAAGGTGGGATGAGCAGGCCCCCAGAAGCAAAGAAATGCCGTTGCCTCCAGGCCACCAATTCCCAGCTAATCCCATCTCCATGGCTCTGCTCCTTTCCCTGGGTATTCTATTCCACAATGGCCCAAGTGGAGCTGAAAATGGGGAGTTTTTACTTCACGCTCTGCTCCTCCACCCACAATTCCATCAAAGCCCGTTCCAGGCTCTTGGAGGCTGAATTCCCCTCACAAGTGTGAAAAGCAGCTCATAAAGAAAAATGGTTTAAGCCATGAATCATTTAAAAAGCATCCAGCACTGCCGAAGGCAGGGAAGGAAATAGGGAAGGAAATAACCGTGGATTGAGGAGATTCGGGCAAGGAGAGGGTCCAGGGAATTGTGGGATGAAGGAAAAGAGGTGGCACGGCCGGGATCCAGCTGTGGGACTTGGTGTTCTCCTCCCAGCATCGTTAGCATTTTCATTAATTAATTAATCTGCAGCAACCCCAGGGGTCTGGGTGATGCAGTTCTCTCCAGCAGCGTTATCCCATCTGCCCGGGGTACTCCGGGTAGGGTGGAAGGAGCAGGAAGCCCCCTGCTTTGGGATCAGGATCATTGAATTTGGGTGCTGGGGAGCAGGATCCCAACCTTCCCCCATCACATCCCTGCCGGCTTCCAGCATCCCTCCCTGAGCAATCCTGCTGCCGGCATCGGCCCCATCCCTGCATTCAAGGCTGACAAATCTCCATTTACCCTCTAATTCCCTATTTTTGGGTGACACACCGCGGTATCTGGGAGAGGCCACCCCGGATTGCGGGGTCTCAGTGACACCGAGGGATGCTCCCAGACTCCCTCTCCCGTTTCTTCCCACCCTGCCGACACTTAAGCCCTTGGAAAAGGTGATGTAATTCCTTCAGAGGACGCTGAGTGTCTGTGACAGGGTTTAACCTAAGGAGTTTTAACGCCTCACGTTCGGGGGCTTTCATGCCCAGTCTGCAAAATCCAGTTACGGTTTTCAATCAGCCTTCGGGAGCCGGGATGTGCATCCCAAGGGATGCGCTCCCACCGGAGCCAGGAGGAGGAGGAGGAGGGCGGGAGGAAGGCCGGGGCTGTTCCCCAGGGAAGCACAGCTGGATCCCAGCCAGCTGCTGGCTCAGCAAATCTCCCCCCAGACGGAGCTGCCTGAATCCCGGAGAGGAGAAGGAGGTTTAAGATACACGGGATGGACTTTTCCAGAGGCAGTGCCGGGGGATGCACGGCCCTCCCTGCACTGCTCATCGTCCCCAGATCCTCTGGACACTTCATCCATGGACACCCACACGTCCCTGTCACTGTGGAAAAGCATTCCTGGACCGTGCACATCTCGAGCCTGACAGCTCCTTATTCCAGGGAAAGCCAGGACGCTGCTGTTTTCCTCCTTGTGCTTAACGATGAGGAATGAACCCCACAGCAGCCAAAGGGTTTTATCCGAGGTTTTGAGCACCAGAGTCCTGCTCCCAGTCCTGGTAATGAGAAACCCCCAAAGTGAGATTGTCCCAAGGGAAATCCAGGTGCACCTCACCAGGACCCCCCCAGAGCAGCCTAAACCCCATGGAGGCCACGATGGGATCCATGGGGACCATCAGGGGGGATTTGGGAAGTGCGACCCGTCAGCCTCACAGAAACCTCTTCCCATGGGAGCACCCAGCACATCCAGCCCAGGATGGACTCCCACGGACTCCCCAGGCAGGGGAGAACCGAATCCAATCTGCCCACAAATCCCACGCTCGGGTCTGCTCCACAGAGATTTGCCTCAGCCCTCGTTAATCTGGGATTACAGCAGCACTGGGGCAATTAACTAACGAGCTTTTCCAGCAGCAGACAATGCCTCGCACAGCCCACGGACATTAATGGAGTGAGAAGGAGGATTTCGTGCAACACTTCCTTCCAAACCTCCTTTCCCGGGAGAGCTGGTTCCTTTCTTTCCCTGCATCCTGATGCACGAGGGAGAGGGAAGGGATCTGCCATTCCCATGGATGCTGCAGGCTCATCCCTCAGCACAGGGCAGATCCTGCTGTCCCACGCTCCTTCCCCGGTCCCAGGAGGAGCTCCTGGCTCCAGACAGAGCCAACACATTGGGAAGCACAAATTCCCATCCCAGAGCTCCCTGCACTGCTCACAGTGACTGAGTTCCTGCTAGTCCAAGGGGGCTGGGAGAAGCAGAGATTTTCCCGGGATCTGGACTAGGAATGATGCTGAACACCCATGGAGGCTGCATCCCACACAGGGAGCATGGATCCTGCCCCAGCAATGGGAATTTTGACTCTGGATGGGAACCTGGAGCTGCTGAGGGTTGGCCCAGCTTTCCATGGGGAAAAGAACTGAGCTTCTTTCCCAGAAAGGCAATTTTGGGAACCAGGGCTCCTTGTGAGGGGGGTCCCATCTGTCAGGATCCCAAACATCAAGGACCCTAAAAGACAGGGACATTCTCATGGATGAGCCCCACCGGACCCAGACACCTGCAGCCCTGATGCTGCAGCTGGACTTGGGTCCTTCAGCACCAGAATTTGGGAAAGGCACCCCAAAAACTGGGGAATTCTCCCTGGGCCTAATAACTGCTAATAATATGTGGAATATTATAACGCATATAAAAAAACATGGTGGGGGCTAATAATATAGATGATAGAATAATCATTTTAAAAAAAATACTATCTGTTAATAATATATAGAATGAATGTAATATTATCTATGTAAAACCACAATAATTGCTAATAATATCTATAATATAATAATATACATAAAAACCCCTAACAAATCCTGTCTTGGAGGCTCTCCTGGAGCTCGACAGCATTGGATATTCCAAGGGAGAGCTCTTTCCCAAGCCCAGGGAAGGGACAGCCCTTTATAAAGGATAACTCCCAGATAAATTCGCAGAGGAAGGAAGGATACAGCACTCACCGGATGAGAAGGTGCAGTGGGCCAGGCTGGGTGGGGGCAGCCCGGGGCTGCGATTCCCAGTGCCAGGCTGCGATTCCCAGCTCTGGATTGCCGGGAAAGTTTCTTTAATCCTGCCTTGACGGAGGCCGGGGTTTATAGGGCTCAGCTCAAGGTTACCTTCACGCCGTTCTGCAACTGCCTCTGCTCTCCCTGCTCGACTTTATATTAAATTATTCCCCGAAGTTGCCAGCATGGATGTGGGAAGAGGAAAATAAACACGGGAGAGGCTTCTGGCAGGATTACATGCCTTTATATTCCTAATTTCCCCGGCGGAGATGTTCCTGCACAAAGTCTGGGAAGGAGGATGAGGATGAGGAGAGCTCTGTCTTGCCTGCCTCCCTCTGCGAGGCAAAACCCTTCCCAAAGCAGCAGAAACGAGCGAAAAATCCCTGCCGGGATGAGGTGGGAATCATCAACTCCCGCAAAGCCGCGGGGGGGACGCGCTGCCCCCCCAGCTTCCCGCACACGCAGCCGCCGCTTCCCATGCACAATTCCCGGCGGGCCGGGTCCTGCCGAGCCCTGATGGCCGAGCTTCGCCGTCCTTTTTTCTTTTTCCTTTTTTTAAAAATTTTATTTTGCGCAGAGGGGGCTGGCGGCGTTGCAGGGGAGGCTGGTTTTTTTTTGCGCGTTAATCTGGACGTTTTAATTTTTTTTTTTTCCCTCTAAGCTCGGTTTTAATGCGCTTCCCCCCCGGCAACGCTGCTGCCCCATCCCCCGAGCCCTTCCTCCTCCTCCTCCTCACCGTGCCCGGGCCCTGTTCCCGGCCGCTCCAGCCGCTCCATCCATCGCTCCATCCATCGCTCCGTGCCTCCATTCCCGGGAGCGCCGGGGCCGGGGGAGCTCCGGGCGCTGCCCTCGGCCCGGCCCCGCTGCCGGGGGGGCTCTGCCGGTACCGGGACCGCTCCAAGGGGTTCTGGTGATGCCGGTACCGACCAAGGAGAGCCCGGCCCGGCGGCTCCCGCTCGGTTCTGCCCGCAGCCGCTGCCGGGCGCAGTTTCTTTAATGTCTCCATGCAGCGGCTCCGCTCCCTCCGCCGGCTGCCGGCCTTAACCCCTTCCCTCCCGCCGCCCCGATGGGATCTTTTTTAAAAAATTTATTTCTTGATTTCTTTTTTTTCAGGGACGAGGCAGTGCCGGGAAGCAGCTCTGGGATGGTCCCGGCCCCGCTGCTGCGCCCAAAGCGAGGGATGCTGAGGATCTGGATCACCCCCCGGGAATCCCGTTCCATCCTCCCGGCACTCGGGAGAATTGCTGAGCGGAGCCAGCAAGGATTAAACCGACATTAAAAATAGAAATAAATAGAATTAAATACCTAAAATCTAAATAGAGAAATAAATAAACCATGACTAAATAAATTAAATTATATAGCAATAAATAAATAAAATGATATAGAAATAAATAAATAATATATATAATATAAATAGATTAAATAATAAAGAAATTATAAATAAATAAATAATATCTGTAAAATATAAATATATTAAATAAATAAATAAAATATATAGATAAACACGTACATTCAATATGTAGCCACATATATAGATGCAAATGCGCATAAATGATCCAAATAAGCGTCCTAAATAAATATATCATAGCTAAATATATCAAATTAAATGGACGTATAAATATATCATGGGATATATTAATGGGTATGTTTGCATATGTGGAATTTTTTGTGTGTGTGTGTTATCAGATCTATTAAAAATTAATTCCAAAACTTTCCGAGCCTGGGAATAAGGAAAATTGCGACTCTAAAGGGATTAAAGTGAATGGGAATTTTTTCCCCACCCCTTTTATTGCCAACTTTAAGTACTGGGAGAGATTTTTAGGGGATGCTGGTGGCAGCTGGGACCCACATTCCCTGTCTGGGGCTGGCTCTGCTGTGACCCCAATCCCTCACAATTCCCGGCTGTGATCCCAATCCCTCAGAATTCCCGTCTGTGATCCCAATCCCTCAGAATTCCCATCTATGATCCCAAACCCTCAGAATTCCCGGCACACAGCGAGTCCCTCCAGGTGAGGAGAGAATTCCAAAAAGCCCCAAAGAGGAAACTCCTGCTCCTGAAGCTGATTAAGGCAGCACCTTCTCCCAAATCTTTGGGAACCTCCTGTCCCAAAGCCGCATCCAGGGATACGAGCTTGGAATTTTCCGAGTGCCAGGGGAACGGGGAGGGGGTTCCACCACATCCACAGGGATTCGTTGATTCCCCATTCCCCATTCCTGGAGCCCGTGGTGGGAGCAAGGGAGGCCCGGGATGGCAGCAGAGAGGGAGAGATAGATCCTGCCGAGGGAAGGAGCAGCCTCGGCCCGTCCCGATCCATGCTGGATTTGGGAGCATCCATGCGGGATTTGGGAACATCCGTGCGGGATTTGGGAACATCCGTGCGGGATTCGGGAACATCCGTGCGGGATTCGGGAACATCCATGGGGGATTTGGGAACATCCATGAGGGATTTGGGAACATCCATGGGGGATTTGGGAACATCCGTGCGGGATTTGGGAACATCCATGGGGGATTTGGGAACATCCGTGCGGGATTTGGGAACATCCATGTGCGAGGAGCCGCCCCACAGCAGCCCGGGCAGGCGCAGGGGAGCGGCTGGACCGCGGCGCTCGTTTCCATAGGAAACAGGGCTGGGAATGCTGCCTCGGTTCCAGTCTGGAGCTGAGGAGTTGTTTTGTATTATTTTAATCCTCCCGGGGTTTTGTTCTCTAGATTCGGCCACGAATTCCTCCCTCCCTCCGGCCAAACTCTGGGAATTTTGAGGGAATGAGGGGAGATGAGACCTGCTATGGGGTGGGGACAGCAGCTCCACGCTGGGCTGGATTCCCATGGGGATTTACAAACTCTCCCATATTCCCCCCAAACCCAGCGATTCTTCCTTGTATTTTATAAAATCGGGGATATCATTTCCCTCCACAGCTCCCCGGTGGGGTGTTGGCAATCCCAGCTCTCCTGATGGGATTCACGGTGCCTCCCCCTGGGAGCAGCATCTGTTGGAATAAATTCTGGCTTCCCAGGATCCTCCTGGGACATCAAATCTATTTTCCTTCTGGACCACGGTGTAATGGAAGCAATTCCCAATCCCTGCTCCCAGTGATGCTGCACCAGAAGGATCCAATTCCGCAGGGTTTTAAGGGCTGTTTTTATCCCAAAGACATCGAGGTTATTGAAAAGGGACTTTTGACATTGGCCTGAAGTGTCCCCAGATAAATCCCTACGTCAGGGACGCTGGATTTGGAGCCAAAAGTGATTGTGGAGGTTCCTGGCGCCGACCTTATCCAGGGAAACAGAGCCAGTGGCTCCCAGTGCCTGGCACTGGGGTGGAAAAGGGCAAATCCTGGGTCCCCACCCCGGTGGAGGCACTGGAGTGACCTCCCCACCACTGCACCCCTCGTTTGTGGGCATTTAAAATCCTCCTAATTACCTGAGGGCTCACGAGGGCTTGGGGAAAAGAGGATGCAGTGCATCGTAATATTGAAAAAGCTGCATCCAATCTCATTTGGAGGATTAGGAAGTGCCAGCACACACAGACACACACACACAAAAAAGCTGGAACCAGGATGGCTGGAAAGATCCTCAGCAGAAAGGTCAGAATCTCCAATTTAAATGGGATGCCTGGTGCTCCATAACAAGCCGGGATGTGGGAAAACAAATTTGGGATTGAAATCCCATTTGGGGCCTTTTGGGGCTGGAAATTGAACTTTTTAGGAGATTACTTTTTGCTGGGGGTGCAGGGTACAGCTGAAAGGGAGTTTCTCTCCTACTGGGCCCTGACATTTCCATGGCAGATGCTGGAGCAGCATCCCAGAGGTTTTCCAGAGGTTTTGCCTTCTTCCCAAGGGTGAGGTTGAGCTTGTAGTCCCAGGTCTGGGTTATTAGGGAGGTGACATCCAGGGAAGGGCAGGGTAAGGAGCCTCATTTCATTTATTGACATGTTTATATCCCTGCTGACCTCCCAGGGTGTTCCTCTGAGGGTGGAAAATGTCCCTGAAATCCTGGTTTTCCCAGTTTTCCCAGATTGCAGAGCTGAGTTATCAGTGAGCAGCTGATTAAAAGTCAATAATTAGTAAATCTTGCAGTCTTGGTGCCTCTCCCACACCTGAGCTGTGTGGGGCAGGAAAAGGAATAACACCCAGGAATCAGGAAATATGTGGAATTACGAGCTCCTGCTGGCCTCTCCTGCTCTCCTTTTCCACATTCATTTTCCAGCAGTACAACTTGGGCAGGAACAAGCTGGAATCACTGAGAAGGGGCTGAGCAGAGTTTCCCTGATGGGTTTGAATTGCTTTTAAGGACGAATTTTGGGATCTGGAGGGGTTGGAGGCAGGAGATCCATGTGAAAAGGATGGAGCCCCTGGCAGCTGTAGGGAATATTGGGAAGATTTCCATTGAAAGAGATTTCCATTCTCTTTGGAATGGGAATCCAATTCCCTGCGATCCCCCTGGAGCTGCTGAAGGATTTTTCTCAGCTCTGGTGTTCCCCTGCTCCCCCGGGAAGCAGCCACGGTTCCCTGGGAATTCCATGAGCCTCTCCCAGGAAGCATCCCCAGAGGGCTCGCACCTCCCCTGCCCTGCTTCTCCTTAATTAACTCATTAAGATGCCAATGACAGGGATGTCTCCAGGGGGGAGCTGGCAATGATGGATATCCAATTCCAAGAAACGCCCCAGGGCTGCAAATCCAAGGTCATTCCAGGGTAAAAAAGAGGGGAAAAAAAATAGGAATTGTGATGATGTGATGCTCAGGGTTTTGTGGATGCTCATGGAGCTGGGGGGTTTGGACATGGAGCTCCAGAGTCTGGGTGTTGGTTTTGTGATTATTTGGAGTGGGGGGAATTAATACAAAACCAAACAAGAAAGAGGCAACTGTGTGGATTAAAGCTGAAAAGAAGAGGATTAAGGGATTGAAGGGAAAAGAAGTGCTGGGAATGCAGATGGAGGGGATATTTCCCCTTTCAGCCACTCTGCCTGTGGGAAAAGGGGAGAAAAAAAAAGATTTTTATAAGCTCTTTAAAAAATTCATGAGGTTTCCAGCACTGTGTTTGTTTATTTGTTCCCCAGGGATAAACTCCTGGAATACAACATCTCGTTTGTCAACAGGGCCTAAATCAGACTGTCCTGCTAATAAATTATAAAAACCAACACTTTGGGATTGTGCTGCTGGCACAGGGCAGGGGGAGAGGAGAGGATTTTGAATCAGGAAAGAAAGATTTAGGGCAGGAGGGGATGGCTCAGGGAAAGAGGGGATGCTCCATCCAGTCTGGCCTTGGACACTTCCCGGGATCCAGGGGAGCTTCTCTGGCCTCCCCACCCTCCCAGGGAAGGATTTCTTCCTGAAATCCAGTCTAAATCTCTCCTATTTTAGTTTAAAACCATCCCCCCTTGTCCTCAGCCAGAGCAATTTTCTCCCTGAACACAAAGCATTCCTTAAACCAGGCAGGAATTCCTGAGCAATGGGAATTTTGCAACCCCTGCAGATGCTTCCAGCTGATTTTGGGCTCAGGGCTTTTGTTTTCCGGAGCTGGTGAAGTCCAAAATGTGATGGAGATTCCTGACAGAGGTGTCCTGAATATTCCTGGTGCTCCATGAGGATGGGAGGCACATCCCAGCTGCAGCTCCCATTCCTTCATGCAGAGCCTGGCACGGCACCTCCCCTTTAGACTTCAAAAAGAGATCGAATTTCCATTTCTTCCCATTAATTCATGGATCTGGGTTTGTCTTTCACGTGTTGGAGTTTGCAAGCTGCCCTTGGAGCAGAGCAGGCACCGGGATGTGACTGTGCCACATCCTGCCGGGGGAATCCATGGATGGCATGGCCAGACAGCTCCTGGAATTCCTGCGTGCCCTGCAAACTCGGCGCTTTTGGAGGAAAAATGCTTGAAGAAGGGAATTTTGGGAACCTTTGGAGTGTTTGGATCAGCGAGGGGTTCCAGCTGCACCCATCCTGGAAGGGCAGCATGTCCTGGACGCAGGGAAATAAATCCTCCAGCAATTCCTGGGAGCCTCAGGGCTGGGTTGTGCACGATTAAATCCCCGGGAAATTGGTGATGGATTCGGGGAAGGGCTGGAGCTGAGGCAGGGATCATGATCTGCCCCTGACCTGGGCCAGAAGCAGCTCTGCAATTCCTCAATCATGGATGGACAGGACACAAGGCAGAGATGGAAATTTTCCAGTGAAGTCTTGGAGTTTGAGGCTGTGGCTGCTCCCGGCCATGGCCTTGCTGGTCCTTTTGGTCTGGATCAGGACATTCCCAGATGGAGCAGGTCCCCAAATCCTGGTGGTGTTTGGCTGGGGGGGGGAGCAGAGGAACCATCTGTGTGCACAGGGATCATCCTGACACTTCCATGGAGCTGTGAACCCAGAGGAAAAGCTGCTTGCCACGGCTTTGCCACGGGATTTTGGCTCCTCCCTTAGCTCTGGCTGATAAATGAGCTGTGAGCTGCTCCTCACCCTCCCTGGGACAGGTTTGCATTCCAGAGGGGGAAAAGCTGGAGAACAGTGAGGCAAATCCAGATTTCTTCCAACGTGGAGTGGGGAAACTCAGGAAAACCTTCCAAAATCCCCATTTTTGGCCGATTTTGGCAGCTCCTGGCACAGGGATTTGCTCTGCCCTCCTCCCTGCTGGTGAGGATGAGGAGCATCCCAGGGCCGGGGTGAGGGCAGTGGGATGGTGGGAAGGAGGGATATCACTGTGTGACCGTCCCCAGGCAGGGGTGACATCGATCCCAGGGGGTCCTGGGGGTGTCCATCCCCTCCCACCTCTCCTCACTGGATCCTGGTGCACCTGGCAAAGCTGCTCCTGGCTGGAGGGCTCCCAGCACGACGATCCCCGAGCCTGGCCAGCAGCAGGAGATTATGGAGCTTTGGAGCAGACACGTGGAATGGCTGTGTCCTACTTTTGGAGAGCAGAATTCAGTATAATAAATTAAAAAAAAAAAAAAAAAAAAAAGAAGGCACGGTTGTGGTGAGAGCAAATATAGCAACGGGCTCTTCTGGAGTGCTACGAGTGACAAAGCCCTGCCAGGGTGACATCCTCACCACAGTGACATCCCCACAGCCTGGCATGTCCCCTGGGAATATGGAAAAGGGTTTGTTTGGCCCCCAGAGTCTCCTCCCCCCCACTGGGGAAGCATCTCCACGCACATTTCAGGCTGACACAGGCGGGACTCCTCTCCCTTCCCTCGGGATGAGAAGCCCTTGGCAGTGTCCTCCTCCTTGTCCTTGTGTCCCTTCCTGTTCCCATCCCTGCTCCTGACCCTATTTCTGTCCTTGTCCCCATTCCCATCCCTCATTCCCCATTCAATCCCATGCCAGCCCCATTTCTTACCCCCATTCCCATCCCAATCCCATCAAATGCTGATTCCACTCCCTGGGAGCCCTCCCTCACCAATCAATGCCCAAACTGGGATCAATTAAAACCCCTTAATCACCGAGTGGAGCTGGAGCAGCAGGTGCTGCTGGGGTGCATTCCCAACATTCCCCCCGGGAATTCTGTGACTCAGCCGTGGGTTTGCTGCCTGTGCTCCATTATCCCCAATCAATAGAACAGTTATTACTTAATGGGCTAAAATTGTCATTCTGAGGGCCCAGATCTGCCTGTTCTGGCACTGCTAATTGGAGGGGGGCTTAATGAAAATGTAAATCCAGGCCCATTAATCAAACAATTATTTGGGAACCACGAGACAGCCGGCGCTGAACCTAATTAAGAAATAAACAAAGTTAATCAGTGAGCAGAAAACATTTACTAATCAGAGAGGTACATTGCAAGCAAGAAAGATCAGGCAATCATTTATTAAACATTCCCAAACCTGTTCCTCTCCTTAATAACCCCACATTCCAGCTTCCAGGAAGGCCTGTCCTGGCTTTATTAAAGCATTTGTTCTCCTTTAGGGCCCACTGGGCACTGCAGAACAGAAACGTATTACTCTGCCAGAAGAAGAATTGAATCAATTTCAAATAATAGGGCCAGGGCCCCACTGGGGACAGGGCACCTGATCCTGGGGCGGTTTGGGTTTAATTATTGGCATTTAGAGCTCGCCCAGCTTCAAAGTTAATTCTGATAAAAACAGAAGGGTTGCAAAGACACCTAAAGATGGAGCTGGTGACATTTCCCTTCCTGGAAAACCTGCTTGTCTGGCACAATTCTGGGATAAATGTGAATTTTCACTCCAAGCTTCCTCCTGCCTAGTGCCATTTCCCATCATCTCCAATATTTCCAAAAATAGGAAAAGCTTCAGGTCCCTAAGCTGCTTTTCAGTTTCCCCTTTGACCCTGCAGCAGAGCTGGGATGTGTTCCTGGGGTTTTATCCATAAATCCCATGGCTAGGCAGGATTCTGGTGCTCCCATCCCATTCCTGCTCCCTTCCATCTCTGGGATGGAGAGGAGTGGGATGGGGTTGGAAGTCCCTGGGACTGGGGGAGCTGGGAGGAGACCCCAGCCTTGATACCCCTGAACCCCCCCACCTCCCAATCCCTTTTCCCTGTCTTTTTCCAGAGCCACAATTAAACCCATTTCCCCCTCAGCCAGGCTAAGCTGTTTATCCAAAGCCTCCATCATTAGGTTAATGATTCTCTGCAAATTATTTTATCCACAGTGCAGCTCATCCTGAAAAATGGAGCAGCATGGGAATGTCAGCAGCTCCTCAGCAGAGATGGACACCAGAACCACAGGGAGCTCAGTTCATTATTTCCCCTTGGATATCCCACAATGCACAACATTCCAGGTCCATCAGTGCAGGAACAGATCCACCAAGGAGCAGGGATGGTTTTGGTCTCCCTCCATCCCAGCTTGGAATCCATCCATCCATCCAATTCAATCCCATCCCATCCCACCATCCAACATCCATCCATCCATCCATCCATCCATCCATCCATCCATCCAATTCAATCCCATCCCACCATCCATCCATACAATTCAGTCCCGTCCCGTCCCATCCCATCCAGTTCCATCCCATCTATCCCTCCCTCCCATCATCCATCCATCCCAATCCAATCCATCCCATCCCATCCCATCCCATCCCATCCCATCCCATCCCATCAATCCATGGGACACAAGGAGGGCACAAAGCTTCACCCTCCAGGCTCCTGCTGCCCACTTTGGTGCCCAACCCTCCTGCTCTCCACAGGGATTTACCACAGCCAGGAGGAATTGAGGATGGAGGAGAGTGACAGGGATGCTGCAAGGACAGCCCAGGGTGTCTGGGCTCTGCTCCAGCCCTGGGAACACCTGGGTGACAAGGACGTGGGGACAAGGTTGATTAGCCTGGCTGCTCCTTGTCCTGAAGCCACCTCGTGTCCCCAAGGCCACCGCACCGCTCGCATCTCAAAGCCGCGCCAGGAGCGGATTCCCCGTGCCAGCGCCGCATCCCGGCCCACCCAACCGCGCTCCAGGGCTCCAACTGGGGAGGGGACATGCCCTGAGGGTCGGGGTGGCATCTCCTGGAAGTGGGAAGGGATGAATTCCCAGCTGGCCGAGCCCAAGCAGCCGCTGGGCTCACAGCGCCGGCTCATTGCCATTCCCCGGCCGTGCCGCCCTGCAGAGCCTCAATTCTTCAGCTCCAGGAGGGACCATTCGCTGCTGGAGGAGCAAAAAAAAAGAGCTCGGGAAGCCGCACCTGGAGCCAGGTCCTGCGGCAGCGCCTTCCCTGCATGCCGGGGCTGGCTCACACCCCGAGCATCCCAGCTGCTGCATGGATCGGGATTTGTCCCACGGATCTGCTGCTTGGCTGCTGCTGCCGTGAGCTCAGCAGCGATAGATCTACGGATACATCCATCACACCTGCCCTGCACTGAGGTGTGTCTGTCAAAAATAGCTGAATAAAAAACTGGGGAAAAAAAAAAAAATCAATAAATTGCTGTTTCCTTTCCATGCTGAGGCACAAAGCCATCAATAAATAAGTGGGGGTGTTTAAAAGGCTCCTTTCCACACTAATGCTTAAAATTTTCTCCCAGTGCATCTGGGCCCTTCCACAAATTCACCAGTGTTTAAGGATTTAAGGAGGTGCAGATTTGGGTCAGCACATTCCCCATCAGGCAGAGACCGAATTTCCAGGAGCTGAAGCAAAGGGATAAATCCCCACCCCATCATCCCCCAGTCGGCAGAAACAAAATGTGGAGGGAGAGACCTGGCCCAAGTGCCTAAAGAGTTGTCAGACCCCTTTCCAAAAGCAGGAATATCTGGAGTGCAGATCCTCCCTATCCCGGGGACAGACCAGCATTCCCCAGCCGTGGCTGTCCCAAGCTCTTGGCTGCAGCTGATCGGCACCAGGACAGGAATTTTTAAACTCAATTTCAGCGTAAATCCTAAAATCCTCGTCTGAGTGAAATGTCAGCGCACCCCACCTGCCTCTGCCTTTCTCCCCAGCTCCTCCGTGGGATGCTGACAAGGATTTCAAGTCGATTACGGAAAAAAAGACATGGAAAATAACCCAGGATGGACGAACATCTCGCTGCCACCACCGGCACCTGTCCCATGGGTGGGTGGCCCTGTTGCCCCCACCCTGCCCCGGGGACAGCAGCCAGTGGCCACTCCCATGAGCACAGGAGATTTTCCAGCACCTTCCGCAGGACCGTGAGATTCCAGGGACTGGGAAAAGCCGGAGTGACCCACAAGTGTCCCGGCCTCACACCAGCAGGTTCCCAACCTGCGGATCAACACCTCCCCCGCAGCCCCGGGATGATTTCCAGGGCACCAAAGCCGTGCCCGTGTCATTTTTCAAACAATTAAAGATAAAGAGGCCCGAGCTCAGCTCATATTTCAGTGTTAACGCCGCTGCCAAATATCATCACGTCAGCGCCGCTTGTAAAACAAAGGAGATCGATAAGATTCCCACTCCAGGAAAGCAGCTCTGCCTCGGGGTTATCCTGGTGCACCAGAGCCTGCCAGCTCCGCTGAACCCTTCCCAGGGACCTGCTGGGCTTTATTTTCCCTTTGCCTGGCTTTTAAAATCAGCAGCTGCTTAATGGGCTTTGCCTCGTTCTTCTGCTTCCTCCGCGAATCCCAGAAAAAAATTTGGGTTGGAAAGGAATTTAAAATTCATCCCATTCCGCGCCCTGTTATTTTCCACTGTCCCAGGTTGCTCCAAGCCCCATCCAACCTCACCATGAGCTGGAAGGAATCTGTTTTTCAGGGATATAACCTACCTTGATTACTGGCAGACCAGCTTTCCCCTTAGGCAGATTTTCATTTCCACTTTTCCTGCCGGTCTCCAAAGCCTTGTTTCCCTGAAAACCTTCCAGCTGCTCGATCACAGCCAATTTGCAAGGCCAAGACATTTAAAACACCCCGGGGATGAAAGGTGTGAGCTCCAGCAAGGTGAGAGCTCCTGGAAACTCATCCTTTGGGAGAGTTTTGGAGATAAGGCAGAGCCCGAATTCCCCCTCTGGAAGTCCCACTTGCCTTTACAATGGAGCAGGAGTCACACGGAGCTGAATAACTCGGATTTTAAAAGGAAAATACTCTTTGTTAGAGGCTGAATAAAGCCCTGATTTGCCGAGGCTCGGGAGATCTTGGCTGTGGCACTCCGGGTTTCCATGGCAGGGCTCTTATCAGGGAGATACCGATCAGCTCCTCAGCTCTGCCCAGCTCGCCCTTAATTAACGATGCTGACCCTCATCAGGGGACAAAGAGCAGTGACAGAGACACCTGTGAATTCTCAGGCTGCTTCCCTCTCAAATTCAGCCCATCCTGTTTACAAACACCCCCAAGGCTTCTCGCTGGCAATTCACTTTGACCCGGCCTAAATTCTGTTGTTTTTTTTTTTTTTCTCCTTTTTGTCTGCCACAGCTTTTATTCCCCGGTTTGCCCCCGATCAAGGCCAGCCTTTTTGTTTAGACAGCTTCTGAAAGGAGTTTGTTGGGATTTTTCCCAGCAAACCTGAGAAATCCATTATCTCTGCAGCCCTAATGGATTCAGGGAGCTGCTCAGATGTTTGAAAGCAGAAAACTGCAGTTTTCCAGCCTGGTTCCAGCTATTCCATCCAGCTTGGAATGCAGGTGCCAGCATCCCACTGCCTGATCTTCCCAACTGCATTCGTTGCCCAGCATTCCCAAAATGTCCCCAAAGGAGCCGTGTCCGTGTCCCCCACGCTGAGAATCCCATCCTGCTCCTGCCAGGCCCATATTCCACTCCCAGCTGAGACTCACCCCCCTGGATTCCAGGAAAATGCATTTTTACAGCTCTTGGTGCAGCAGAAGGACGGGAAGGGCTGGATCCACACAGCAGGGACTGTGGGAGGGAGTGATCCCTTCCCATCCCTGCAGGATGTGGGAATAACATCCCACCTAAACCCACCCTCTGCCAGTCTGAACCCATTCCCTGTGCCCTGGACAATGCTGCTCTTTGAAATGCAGATCCCGGGCGGGATGAGCTCAGTGCCTCAGCCAGGCTGGGATGGAGGGGTGGTGGCTGGAAAACAGCAAAGCCACGGGATGATGGGAGCAGGGTGGAAAAGTCAGATTTTTGTGCTTGTTTCTAATGAAATGCCACTTTCCACGTTGGGCAGCAGGGGCACAAATTATCCCAATTGATCCTGGCATTGAGACAGTTCCCATGTGCTGGAGATCCCATTCCTGTCCCCATCCCATCCCAGGTGCATTCCTCATTCCAACTCCATCTCCTGGGGTCTCTCCCAGTACAAACCATTATGCCCAGTTAATTTTCAAACTGTGCTTAATCAGACTCCACTTCCTTTTCCAATTCCTTTCCCATTATCCCACGCTACTTTTCTTGGAGTGTGGAATCTTACACTCCCATTCTGCAGCCTGCCATGAAAAAAAAGAGCTGGTATTTATTGTATGGATTTTTCTTCCCCAAAAAAAGCCAGGAAATTCACACAACCACTAAAACACAGCTCCGGATTTCACTGGCATGGGAGGAGCTGAGCATCCCCTGAGGTCTCCACTGGCCTCTCCCACTCAAGATCCAACATTCCCCTGTGGAAAAACATCCCAAAACTCAGGAAAATCTTCATGGCCTCTCCAGATGCCAGCAAGACTTTCACCACTGCAGTGGCCAGTAGCCCAGGGGAGGTGGTGGCCAAGCTCTGGGCATTGAAGGGGAAAGAGAAGAGTTTATTTTAGGCTGAGGACTGATGAGATGAAAGCCATTGATCCCAGCTCGTAATTACATTGTTATCTCTGCCCTGGGAGATAAAGAGATTTCTCCCTGCTGGCTTTTGGAAAAGCTGGGCTCCAAAGCGGATAGAGAAGGGATTTATTTATTTGAGCTACTCTATTTTTTAAATGAAATATTAAAGACGAAAAACTTGGGGTTTTTTAATTTTACTTTTTTTCCCCCAGGAGATGGGAAGCCAGGGAAGGTTTCTCTCCTGCTCAGTGCGCTCCTGATTCCCCAGGATCAGGCAGGAGATGAGGAGAGCTCCATAACACGGAATTTTTAATGACTTATCCCACATGAGGTAATCAGAAATCAGCACTGCGGGGCATGGGTTGGGTCACTGGGCGCTGCCGTGCCCTCCTGGAGCCACGGGAGCCTTGTGGCCACTTGGCCACACTGGAGTGGAACAAGAGCCCAAGGTTTTGCCAACACCTCCATCCCGTGGCTTTTCTCCAGGGATGGTCCTGGCCCCTCTCCCAGATCAGCCAAGGACCTGCCTCGGGTCCTGGCAGCTGCTAAAGGAGCTGCTGCCATCCCCATTTCCCAGCCCCCGGGATGAAGAGCAAACTGGAACTGATTTCCCAAATTCCTGTAAATTCCTGCTCCTGACTGGCCTGGCCAGAACTGGGATGAGAATCCATTGATTGCTCCAAAGGTCCAAATCCAACCAGCACATGAGGAAAGTGGCTGGAAGAGTGGAATGGTTCAGATGTGCTGAGATGGAATTAAAATCGGGAAGCCAGGAGATGCAAAGGATGGTCGGGAACAAGCCCAATTTGCAACCCAAGGACTTTCCTTCTGGAGGGGCTGAGAAGAAAATGGGAGGAGAAATAGAGGGAATAAAGGATCCTCTCTTATTCCCATGGATTTGCACAGAATCCCTCTTTGGAATCATTTTCCATTCAGGAATTCACAACCAACCACGGCTGGTGCTGCCTCAGCACCTTCATCCCAGAGAATCCTCATCCCAGTCTTCCTCTGGAACTGGGTGCTCTCTCTGCTGGCACCTCTTGGATTGGATTTCTTGGCTGGGAGATCTCGGATGGGACTGGAATTCCTCCACTGGGATTTCTCTGCTGGCCAGGAAATGAAAAAGAGGAGGAAAAAAATCAATGAGAAGAACTCAACTCTGAAAAACAAAAGCAATTAAAAGAAGGTAAAGCTCAATTTTAAGGCTGCTGGACTTCCCTGGGAATGTTTTTCCCAGAGGACAAAGCCTCAACTCATCCCTGCCTCTGAAGGTTTGGAAGAGAAGCAGATTAGGAGCGGATTGTCCCCGCCAGATTCCCAAATTCCTGGGAATAGCGGGACATCCTCCGGGCCCCTCCCATCCCTGGAGCTGCAGTGACATCTGCTGCTGTCCCTGGGCATCGCCACCGGCCCCGCTCCCCGCCCGAGGGGCGATGTCACCGCCCGGGGCTCCCCGCGGCCACCGCCAGCCCTGCCCAGGGAACCGAGCCCAAAAACTCCCCCATAACAGGAAATAAAAGGAAATTATAGAAGGAAATAGAAGGAAATAAAAGGAAATTAAAAAGGATATAAAAGGAGGAAATAAGACAAGGAAATAGAAGGAAATAATAGAAAGAAATAGAAGGAAATAGAAGGAAATAAATAGAAAGAAATAGAACTAAATAATAGAAGGAAACAGAAGGAAATAGAAGGAAATAATAGAAGGCAATAGAAGAAAATAAATAGAAGGAAATAGAAGGAAATAAATAGAAAGAAATAGAAGGAAATAGAAGGAAATAAATAGAAAGAAATAGAACTAAATAATAGAAGGAAACAGAAGGAAATAGAAGGAAATAAATAGAAATAGAAGGAAATAAAAGGAAATAAATAGAACGAAATAGAACGAAATAATAGAAGGAAATAGAAGAAAATAAATAGAAATAAATAGAAGGAAATAGAAGGAAATAATAGAAGGCAATAACAGAAGGAAATATAAGGGGGAAAAAGGAAATAAATAGAAGGGCATAAAAGGAAATAAATGAGGAAAAAAGGAAATAAATAGAAGGGAATAAAAGGAAATAGAAGGAAATCTTGCTTGGTTGGAGCAGCAGCACAAGGGGAGCTGCCACCACCCGAGGGAGCAGCTCCTGCTCCCCAAACTGGAGAAGGAAGAAAACATCTCCCACCCTTGCTCCTGCCTTTCCTCAGGGCATTCACCCCCAGGCACCAAGGCCATGGCTGGTTTAAACCTGCACAATTTTATACCCAGGATATTCCCAAACCCAGGAATTCCTGTAACCCCCTGGGAGGATCCAGGATCTCTCCCCCACCCACCCCAAACTCCTCAACATCTCGAGCCCAGCTCAATTCCAGCAGCCCCAACCCACCAGGAATTCCCAGAACCAGGCCCCTCTGCCCACCCCACGAGGTTCCTGTTCCCACAGGGAAGGAAAGAAGCCAAAATCCCTTTTTTTGTTTTTTTTTTTGTTCTTTTCCAATAGTCTCACTTTATTTAGATACCACATCAAGAGAGGATGTTGTGCTGCATGCAGCGGAAGACTGGAGGATTTCTAATTCCTGTGTAACGTTTTCTTTTTCTCTTAACAGTTGTAAACTGATATTTGGCTGTAAAATCACTGCATGCGAGTCTGAATGCAAACAGCAGTAGAAGAGGCTTTTCATTTTCTTTTTTTGCTTTTTTGTTTGTTTGTTTTTCACCATTCCCAATCCATAGGTGCATGCTTTATTTACAACAAAAAGAAATCATTCAGGGCAGGAATTACCATCAGAAAAACTGAGAAGAGGGCGGGGGGGCAGAGACCAGGGCCGTGGTTTTGCACAATACTGAGGAGATTGGCAAGTTGCACTTGATTTTTGGAGGTGCAAAGAGATGATCTGAGTATCCTTTTCCCAAAGAAAGCAGGCTGAACAGGAAATGGGAATACAGGACAGGGTAAGGGTAACCTTAACTGAGTTGTTCTGCACATACAAAGGAGGCTGGGCTGCTGCAGGACTGGGAGAAATTAAGGAATTGCTTCAATAATGAGTTTTAAAGGTTTTTTTTTACCCTCAGCCACACATTTCCTCAGCACAGCTCCGTGCTCAAATGCTGCTCTGGGTGTGAACAGGAATGTTTGGGCCAGGTCCATCCCTCTGGAAAGGATGGTGGCAGCTTAGAGTCATTAATGTTGAAAAAGGGAGAGTCCAGCCATTGATCCTGGATCCCACAGCTCACCTGGGCTTGGAGCAGGGAGAATTTAGCACAGGATGCAGAGGGAAACTGGCCAAAAGAATGGGATTGTTTCAGAGTGGCTCAGGGATGTCACACTGACTGGCACAGAGGCAAGAATTCCATGAAAAAGGGGAAAATTTCCAGGTGTCCTCTTCCATTCCACCCCTCGGTTCACCAAGCCACAAACCCAATCCCGGGATGGAGCCTGGGGTGATGGAAGAGGATTCCCAGCTCTGGCTGGACCCTCTGGGTTGGCTTTTCCCACCTGGAGATCCAAGGAGAGGGGAGCCTGTGTCAGGCTGGGCCAGCTCAGCACCGAGGGGTTTGTGTCACCCAGGGCTGGGGACACTCAGGGACACATCAGCAATTTCTGGGAGGGAAATAAAGAAAATATCAGGAGAACAAAACTCATCCAACTCCAAGAGCAGAGGGTGCAGGGGGAGGTTTCACACACAACATGCGCAGCGTGACAAAAAATTCCAAATATTCCACAGTGCTTTGTGTGCTCCTATCCACAGGGATGTGCTTGGGGTTTTCCAGAGCCAAGGAATGGTTCCAGAGCCAAGGAATGGTTCCAGAGCCAGGGAATGGTTCCAGAGCCCAGCAGCAGCAGCTGCAGAGTTTTTGCTCTCCAGGCAGCTCCAGGCCATCCTTAAAGCATAGGCTGAGGAAAAATTTGTGCAGAAAATCGGGAAAAATGAAAGAAAACCAAACCAAAACAACCCCACTTTGGATAATCTCGCACTGCTTCAGCTAATTCCAGGAGTTGAGCTGGTTTAAAGCAATAATCCTTGTACACATCATGGCCTGGGGGGGGAAGTAGCAGCTTCCTCAGCTTCCCTCCTGAGGAACAGCAAAATCCTCGGGAGCAGGAGGGGTCTGAGGGGATCCAGGGATTGCCTTCAGTCACAACTACACAGCTCAGAGGTGAAGAGGAGGTAGTCACAACCCTAAAACACAGCTGGGGCTCCCAGAGCAGCGGAGCCCCCGAATTCCTCGGGCGAAGGAACCGACCCAAACCTGCTTCCCTGCGAGCACGCAGCTCCCCAGACCCTCCTTGTCGCTGTCACTGTGTTGGTGGTGGATCTTCTCAGCAAAAGGACGTGCCACAACATTGCTCAGGTGGGCCAGAGCAGAGGTGAAGCTCAAGCAGGACTCGCAGGATGACGCTGGTGACACCGGGTTTGGCCTGACCACGACGACAAGGACACCAGGCGACGGTGACACCCACACCAAAGCTTTTTTTTTTTTGTTTGTTTTCGTTATTGCAACTGAGGTATTGAGATCACACAAGCAGGACAGGCTGGTGCTCGCCAGCCCAGCGCTCCCATCTCCAGCTGGAGAGGAGGCTGGAGGGACACAGAGCGTCAGAAACGCGACGGGAACGCTGCCACGGGGACCAGGGAGAGAGAGAGAGAGAGGGAGGGAGGGGAACAGTCAGGAGGGAACTATTGCTTGCCAAAATTACACACCAGGAGAACTCAACGGCCTCCCTCCCCCAGCTGAAAAATAAATAAGGGGGAATAGAAAAGATCTTGGGGGAGTTTTCAGCGGAGGGGAGGATGGAGGACCCTGGGATCAGAGGCTGTAGCAAGGCGTGGCTGCGCTGGAAGACGGGACACCAGGGACATCGGGGACATCGGGGACCTACAGGGGTGTGGCAGAGGGTGGGGAGGGCCGGGCAGAGGCTCCCTTTAATCGCTGGCCACGTGGTTCTCGTTCTGCAGGGTGTGCCAGCGCTCGATCTTCTTGTCCTTGTTCTTCAAACACTCGTACCAGTGTTTCAAGCGCTCGCCCTTGGCCGTGATTCCCAGCTGGCAACCGCCTGGGAAAAGGGGAGAAGAGAAGATTTTGTATCCAGAGGTGATGCTGATGTTCCAGGAAATCCCACCATGGGGACGCACCTCACACCCTGCAATGCTTTTTCCCACCTCCTGGATTAAAAAAAACCAAATGGAAACGCCTGGAGATGCTTTTCCTGCCTGGAATACATTCCAGGATGTTGGGGGTGGGGCAATGTAGGATGCACCTATCAGATTCCACCATCCCACCTGGGCAGGTGACCCAGGCTCCTCTCCCATCCAACAAACCCCATACCAGGCTCCAAACCCCTGCCCCCCGAGGGCAGAGACCTGCAGCTCATCACTCACCGATGTAGTCATTGGATTTTCCGATGTCGTAATCCCAGACTGAAATGTCCAGGGATTTCTTGGCCAGGTCGGCGTGTTTGATGTCATAGAAGAACTCCTGCAGAAATGGGAACACTCACATCACACCCCAAAGGAAGACACACCCTAAAAGCCGCAGTTAAAAGGGTTGGACCTGGATTCAAAATCCAAGGAAAGGATGGTTAAAATATAATTAATGAAGGAAAAAACGCTCCTTCCCTCTGGCACCTCTTTTCCAGGAGCTGAGCTCACCCCTTGCACCTACCCTTGCCCTTTCCAGGTGTCCAAAAAGCAGCACCAGCGGAAAATTTCCAATTTCCACCCCCAGGAATGCTCATCCCACCCACATCCCCAGCTGGGATGACATGGAGCCAAGCAGCAGGAAGCTTTCAAGGGTGTGTGGTGCTGCCATGGCAAAGACATTCCCAAAATATTCCTGGGCACAGGAGTGGGAAAGGAGCTTTAGCAAAGAACCAAACCTTGGGGAGTTTGTCTTCCACCTCCTCCACTCAACACAGTATTCAGTGAATTGATTTAATAATATTAAAAATATCCATCCATACCTCGTTAAACTCAGGATTCAATGTTTTCTTCTTAATCTGTGTCTTGTGCTTGGCCTTTTTTCCCATGTCAGGTTTCAGCCAACTAGGGGCAACAGAAAACAGCTCAAAATTCAAGTGCAAGAACAGTGGGAGTTTATAAGCTTAAAAAGTGAGTTTCTGGGCTGGAAGAGATTTATTTAGGGCCAGTCTCCCTTCCCACCTTCCAGAGGATGTGGGAAAAGTGTGGGGCTGGGGCTGTGCAGCCTGACTGCGGATCCAGAACTCAATTTAGGGCTGGGATTAATTCGATCTCTGTTAGAAGCTGATTTAAAAATGTAAAGCCACCATCTTCTGTTTGTGGAAATGAAGAATACAACAAATAGAGAGAGGGAAGGGAAATTGCTCAGTTCCACTGAGCTACAAAGACATGAGCAGAATATGTTCAACATGAGAGTTACTGAATGGGTTTTAGGGAGAACAGAGTTTTTTTTCTGAAGGCAAAGGAAAAAAAAAACAGGAGCAAAACTCCCACCAGGAATGGCTGCAGGGACCTCTCCGTGGTGCAGCTCATGAAGTTGGAATAAAAACCTTGTTCCCACACATTCCCACGGGGGTTTGTGGGGCAGCAAGTGGGGCACAGAGGGACACGGAGTCACCTCTGTCCTGCTCCAGGGTGGGTCAGAGGTGGAGGAAAGGACTCTGTGTCCCTGGACTTCCAATACACCCTTGATAAGTCATGGGTGGGAATCCCACTCCTGTGGATCCCGGAGAAGTTTAGGGGCTGCAGCCCCAAACCCATCCCCACATCCCTCACACATCCTTGGCTTGCAGACATCAGGTGATCAGACACAGGCTGGACTCCTGATTTCCAACCTTTAACAATTCTGGGCTTCTCCATGAGGTAACCACAGGACATTTGGGGAGTGACAGACCCAAAGGCTGGGTCAGCACTCCTGAGCTGCACCCACAAAGGGGACACCACCGCTGCTGGCCAGCTCCTGCAGTGCCAGGGCTCCTGAGGACAGCAGGTGGCTTCCATGGCCAGCCTGGAGCCATTCTTGGCTCACTCACAGCTTGACAAAGGGATCCGAGTATCCATTGGCATCCATGGCCGCCAGGTGCACGCAGCGCACGATGCCCACGATGAGCCCGCCCTGCTGCGTGCTGTACATGAGCGACACCAGGATCTTGCCACGCTCCTCCACATCCCCACCGCGATCCACCTGCAGGGGGGAGCCGGGACAGGAAAACTCAGCGGAGGAGCAGGAAGGACGGGATGGATATCGGGGAATGGGATGGAGGGAGCCGGGACAGGAAAACTCAGCGGAGGAGCTGAGATGGGGGATTGAAGAGTGAGGAATGGTTCATCAAAATTAGCTAACCAAGGCAATGAGGAATGCCTGACATTTACCGTGCTGGCAAAAATCGGGAGGAAAGGCAGACTGGTTTGTGATAAACGGAGCCAGAACTTGCAAACAAGTTCAAGTGCAAGGCTACCAGTGGTAAGTGATAAATGCAAAATCTTAAACCAGCAAGAACTAATCTCAAGGTCTGGAATGTGCCCAAAAGGCTCATGCTCTGGAGACAACGTTGAAAAGTTCAAGTGCAATGAAGAGTTTGGAAGAGAGCCCCGAACTGGGGAGGCGACAGCACAAAAGGACTTTTGGTTCATTTTAATACGAAGCGTGGGTAGGCGGGACTAGGCGGGGCTAGGACATGAATATGTATTAGGTGTATTGTGTAATCCTTGGCTTTTAGGGAATAAATAGAGCAATATTTGAAGTTTCGGGGTGCATGCTTTGGGAGGAGCTAGCACCTCAGCGCTGAATAAATGCACACCTACTTTATAACTCTCATTTCTTAGGAGTTACAGAGTCAGAGCAGGAGGGATGGGATGGATATCAGGGAATGGGATTGGGGGATAATGGGATTGTACACAGGGATGGAGCTTGTCCTGCTCCCAGGACTCACCTCCTCTTCGTACAGAGCCATCCCACGGGACGCCCCGGTTGTTCCGGTGCGCTTTGTCTGGGATGGGAAAGGATAAGGAGACTGCCGTGAATGGCCAGGAGAGGCACCATCCCACAGCAAAAAAAAAAATCTGGGAATGCACTGCACTCTGGAGTGTCCATCTGTTCCATAACCCCCACCCCAGCAGATTCTACAGGGGACACAGCAACCTGTCCTCTCCTCCATGGTGACATCCATCCAACAGGAGTCACTTCCCATGGATTCCCACCACGCTCTGATCTCCTGGCCTTGGGATGGCACCTCAGGCACAGGTGGGAATCCAACTCCTAAAGGTGCCAGGGAAATGAGGCACCTCCAGCCTGTCCCTGCATCCCTCAGGGCCGTTTGTCTGCAATCCCAACGGGAACCAAAGGGATTTTCACGGACACTCACTGGGATTACTCTCTCCAGGCAGATGTTGAAGTTCTTTTTCTGGTTGGCTTTGAGTTTTTTCAAGGCAACTCTGGTTTCTCCGATAAATTCGTTGTGGCCGAATTTGTCCTCGTCACACACGGAGATCCTGGAGGGAAGAGGGAAAGGGGAACATCAACCAAGGGCACTGGAAAAGCAAAGTCCCCCCCAAACCCACCCTTGATCTGGATTTCCTCTGACCAAAAGCAGTCAAATTTCTAGCTTAAAAAAAAAAAAAAAAAAAGTAAAAAATCAACATTTTTAATATTTGCTTTATGATGTTGCAAGAAATCAAGAGATGGAAATTTCCTGAGGGGGGAAAGAATAATAAATTTTGAGAGATCTTTATAGGGACTTTTTTATCTGAACCATTGTCAAATCAGCAGAGATGCACATCTCTATAATGATAAAAATTATAGTATAATCAATAACTTACTATTAAACGACAAGGTCAAAATACCAGTTTTCCTCTCTTAATAAAAAAACATCCGAATGAGCAAATCCACGTTGACTTTAACTCAAAACTGCATTTCCAACCCCTCTGCACTCCTGGGGGTGATACTATGAGTGAGGACACCCAAAACCTCATCCCACCCTTCTGTGGGATCCCCTGGGCTCCTGCTGCAGGGTTTTCTCTCCTTGCCTGAGGGTTTTCCTCTGCATGTCCTCGTCGGTGATGCCGTGGTACACCAGGGTCTCGTTCCACACGGGGTTCCGGGTGTTGCGCAGCGTCTTCGTCCTCAGCTTGTTCGACTGTGAGGGGGCAAAGAAACCCACAGGAATTACACCCCAGGATCCCTCCCTGCCTGCCCAAATCCCAGCTCCTGGCAGATCACATCTGGCACATCTGGGTGATGGTGAGCCAGCGATTCCAGGGGAGCATCAAGGTGGAATTTTGCAAAGGTGGTGGCAGGGAGAGCCTGGATTTTGTCACTCCTTGGGGTTTGTTCCCTCAAGGAGAGGGGAAAAGGTGCCCAGGGCAGGGGCATGGTCTAAAGGAGGTGACAGGGAATTGAGGAGCTGTCACTTCCTTGTCTTTCACAACTACACATTCAAAATTTTAAAAAGTATCAGCAAATGAGAGCGACAGAAATCAAAGCAATTCTCATCGCACTCAGATTTCCTCCAAACCCAGGAATCCCCCGTGCATAAAGCAAAGCTGTAAAATCAATCCAATGATTTTATTATCAGTTTTCCCCTGGTTTTACTCCTGGTTCCTCTGAGCAAAACTCTGCTGCACCCTCTAAGCAAAGAGCCAGCACTGCTGGTGGTCATTCCTTCCTCAAGATTTGCCCACCAAGATCAGCTCTGGGGCTGGGGGGGGAGATTTCCAGGAATTCCCATGATGGAACCAGAACTTCCCCCATGGCTCTCTCCCCACAGCCCCAACAAGAAAGTGCTGCAGGGTTGGATAATTCCAACGCTGGCCATAATTAGATTTTTTGCCAGATGTTTTGTGATGCATTAACAGCAATGCCTCCTCTGGAGCTTCCCTCCAGATTCCTGTCTGCAGGATGAGCTGTTTATCAGCTCTGGGAGAGCATCTGGGAGCACCATTCCCTGTTTGGAGAAAGCCCCGGGGGAAACAGCAGCGAGCAGAGAAATCAACAGGAAAATCTGATCCGAGGGAGGGACCTGAGGGGGATTTGAGAAACCTCTGCTCCATCCCCAGCACCGAACCTGGCAAAGCCTCACCTTGCTGGCTCCAGGCAGGAGGTGCAGCTTCACATAGGGATCAGCCAGGCCGTTGGAATCCATTGGTTTTAAGCCCTGAAAAAAGGTGAAGGAAACACAGGATGTGAATCTTTGCCTTCAGAGGCAAGGAAGAGAAAAAGCTGCCTGTGAAAAACTCAGAGAAAATGTGTTCAGTGACCCAAGAGCCTCTGCCCTGAGCGGCTGTGAGTGCCAGGATGTGCTGAAACATCCAACCCATCCCTGGAAAAATCAGAATTGTAGAATCACAAGACGGTTTGGCTCGGAAGAGACCTCAAATATCACCAAGTTCCACCTCCTGCCATGAGCAAGGACATTTTCCACTATCCCAGGTTGTTCCAAACCCTGTCCAACCTGGCCTTGGTCACTTGCAGGGATGAGGCAGCCACAGTTTCCCAGGGAGGAGGGCATCACAGATCTCTTGGATCCACACAAGAAAAAAACCCCCAACTCGCCCCATGCTGGGGTCTCCCAAGGGAGCAGCCTCTGCCAGCAGCCACAGGGCTTCCATCCCATTGTACCAGAGAAACTGGGAGCCAGATGGATTTAAATCAGGGGAAAATGAGGAGCTCTTGCCTTGGCCTTGATGAGGGTGCAGTGCAGGGAGCTGTTGTCCTGGTCGTAGAGCAGGCTGAACTCCAGAGCTCCCAGTGTGGCTGACAGCAAAGAAGGAGGAGGAGGAAACAACCTCGTTAAAACCCCAGCCAATAACTGCATTTAATCATCCCCGATTAGTAATAATTAGAAAGATTTTCAGGTCAAATGTAAAAGCTGTTTAATGCAGTGAGACTGTGCTGGCAGTGGCCAAACCGCCACAAATCCAGGCGGATTCAGGAGCTGTGCACAGCTCTGCAGAGCAGGCACTGCCCAGGGAGAGCAGCCTGGCGCTTTGCAGCTGTCTCCAATATTCACCAGGCAGACGATGAACTCTACCAACCCTTCCCACCGCAATTCCACCCTGGAGCGCCCTGAGGAGATGCTCCAGCTCGGCACAGCATCTCCTCCGAAGGCTGGGGCTTATTGGAAACCAGCTCAGGCTCGTGTTCCTTCATCCCAGGGATGAAGAGCAGGCACAGAGGGCATCAGCTGCTCCAACCCAAGCACCTCTTCCCTGCCCCGAGCAGGGAACACCCAGGATGTTCTACCACAGATCCTCCTCCTCAAATCCCCGCCCCAGCTCCAAGCCCCGCATTCCCCAAGGACTTTCCGTGCTGGAGACCCACCATGCGAGTCACACCCGCCCAGCAACCTCCAAATCCCACATTTCCCAAAGAAACTCCCTCCCTACCATCCCTCCCTTCCTGGGGACGTACTGCCTTCATCCGAGTCGTAGCTGTTGGCATCCTCCTCCTCTTCCTCGCGGGGCTGCTGCTGCTGCTGCCGCTGCGGGGCCGCGGATGCCGCCGGGGGCTGTGCGGGGGCCGGGGGCTGCCAGGCCGGCCTGTCCTCCCTGCCGGGGGGCGCGGCAAAGCCCCCTCCCCGCTCCGGGGGTCCCAGCGGGGGGCTGGCTGCGGGAGGAACCCCCCGTTAGCCCCCGGCCCGCTCTGCCCCCCAGCCCCCCGCAGCCAGCCCGGGGTTACCTTGTCTGTCCGGGAAGCGAGCGGGACCCCCTGGACCCGGCCTTGCTGCTGCGGCCGCCGGCGCTGGGGACAGAGGTGGCATCACCGGGCTTGGCCCGGGACATGCCCTCGTGCCCTCTGTCACCGCGCCAAGCCCGTGGGGTGTCCCCAGGGACCGCCCTGGCTCCATTCCCACCGCATCCTACCTGCGGGTGCTGCTGCCGGGGCAGATCCACCAGCAGGAGCGGCGGTGGCCGGCGGGGGTGGCCGCTGGCCTTGCATGGAATTGGTTCTTTTCACGCCTGCAAGGACAGGGGACAATCAGCAGGGACCACCCGCAGGTGACTCCCGGCTTTGTGTCCCCCCCATGTGTCCTTGCAGGGATGTAGGAGAGCATCGCTCTCACCGGGGCTCCTGCTGACCCCGCTGTCGGCAGCGTAGTCCCGATTGTCGCTGTCCCCAGCGGTGTCCTCGCTGCCACACGGACCCGGCCGGGCCTCGGCCGCTTTGCGGCTCCCCCGGGCGGCCGCTGTGCCGTCGGTGCCTGTAAGGAGAGGGATAAAGGAGCAGTGAGGCCGGAAAAGCGAGCTGCCATGCCTGGGTGCCAGCAGCAAGGGGACAATGGGCACGGCCACTGCAGCAGGAGGGTTCTGCACCATCAAACCTGCACACAGTGATCAGGAAATGCCCAAGGACACGAGAATCCCACGGGAAAACAATGCCCGAGGTATCCATCAGCATCCATCAAACCTCTGATGGCATCACAGCTCCACATTCCTGGGATAGGGAGAGGGGGGTGTCGTATTTTCCTTCTGCTGATCATCTCCCATTTATTAAGGGGACAGCCGTGGCAGCTGCCTCTGCCTCTCCCTTCCATCACCCAGCAGGGATAAATCCCAGCCCAGCGCTCGGGGGTGATGAATTGCAACCCCACGGACGTGACGGGAAAGGTCTCGGCGCTCACCTGGCTGCTGCTGGAGACGCCAGGGATAAATCTTTGCCGTGACATAAATGGGCTGTTTCTCCTTGGCTGGGCTCTCAGGGTCACCGGGCGCGAAGGACAAAGCGGAACGCAACAGATTGTGGCGGGGAAAGGAGGAGGGAGAGAGGGAAAAACACCGGGAATACTGAAGAGCGGGGAGGGGGGGAAATGAGCATCCAGGAGCAGGAGCCCCGTGGTGCAGAGAGAGCGGTGCAATAAATAATTTTCCAAGGGAGCTGTAGGAAAATCATGGGCACGGCAGGAGCATGCTGAGCACCGGGAGGGACGTGCGGAGCTGGCAAAGCCTTCCCGGCTCCAGGAGCCGTGGGATTAATAAAAGCTGCCTGTGGGGCTGCGAGGTTTAACGGCATCAGCTACGGGCGTGATTAAATCGCCTTAATTAAGTGCTTCCCCCAACTGCTGCTGCACGAGGAGGGAGATCGTCATTTGGGGGCATCAGAGCCTAAAGGAAGGGTGGGATGGGGGGGACCATTCCAGGCAGGAATTGTCCCCTCAGCCCCTCTTTGCCTCTTCCTCGGAGCCGAGGAAGATGAGGGTTTGCAGCCAGTGCGCTGCTCCCAACTTAATGATCACCCAAATGAGAAGCAGACGGTGTTGGAGGGGAATCAGGGATCCTCATCCCATGTGGAAGTGTGAAAATGGGGGCTGCTACTCCAAATGAACTCCCAGGGAGCCCTCCTCACTCTCCACATCTCCCCGACGGGAGCCATGTGGGGGTCGGGCTCTTCTCCCAGGTAAGAAGCAACAGGACAAGAGGAAATGTCCTCAGGCCATGCCTGGAGAGGTTTAGGTTGGATATTATGGAAAATTTCTTCACTAGAAGTGTTATCCAGCACTGGCACAGCTGCCCAGGAGTCCCCAACCCTGAGGGGGGATTTAACAGCAGTGTGGATGTGGCCCTTGGGGACATGGGCCAGCGCTGGCCTTGCCAGTGCTGGAGGAATGATTGAACTCCATGGGCTTTGAGGGCTTTTCCAAGCAGAATGATTCCATGATTGGAAGCGCTGGAGGATGCAAGAAATAACCAGAACAAGCCACTGCTGCATCCCCACCCTGCTCTGCCTCCCGTGCCCTGCACAAGGTTCGGCTGCTCCATCCCCCAACGCAGGCCAAGCCCCCACAAGCCTCCTAAACATTCCTCGGGAGGTTTTCCAAGGACTGACGTTAAATAACCAGAAAAAAAAAAGCCCCAAAAAGCACCTGCCCCTCCCTCCCAGCAGGACCCACCACCCACGGAAGGCGGCTCTGGAATGGCAGCGGCTCAGCCCCGGCGTGTGCGGGAGGTGGGGAAGCCCTGGAATAACCCGGGCATCCCCCGCAGGGTGGGCGGCAGCAGCAAGGAGAGATCCCCCTGCAGCATCCCCGGGGGAAACTGTGCGGGAAAACGCCTTGGGAATAGAAGGAGGCAGGGACGGGGCTCGGCACAGGGAGGGGACAAAGGCCGGTGCTTACCCTCGGTGTCCTCGGCATCCGCCTGGCCTTGGGGGCACAAACAGAGCGACAGGGGGTGAAGCTGCGGCCCACGCACCCCCAACCCCATCCCGGGACACGCTGCCATGTTGCCCCAGATTTCCCTATTTTATCCCTATTTTTCAAGGCTTCTCCATCAGCACGTCCCTACCCAGGCGCTGCCCAAACTCTCTCCCCACCCGGCGCTGCTTTGCTCCTGCATCCCCATCCATCCCCACTTGGAAATCCTGCATAAAACATCTCCAGGCTCCATTGTACCCCCTTCAGGACACAGGCAGCAGCCACACGACTGCTCTGGATGCTTTTTCCCCAGAGTTTTCCCTTGCTGAGGAAGGGAAGGAGCCCCAGAGCCTCGCTGGCAGTGCTGGGGGGGCAGAACCCGCTGTCACCTACCTCGGGTGGGTGCCCGGGAGGGGATTTTGGGGTCCGGGGCGGGCAGCTCGGCCGGGCGGGGCTCACTCGGGGTTTGGGGACCCTTCTTGCTGACGGGCATCTGCTGCGGCAGCATCTGCTTGGGCAAACCCTTGAAGAACCAGGCACCGGAGCGTTTCCACACCTGCGGGAGCAGAGTCCAACTTCTCAGAGCTTCAGCCGGCAACTGGACGATGTGCGACCCCACATCCCCACCCTGCAGCCCATCCCGCTAATTAATTAGTCATTTAACTCCCCTGGCTCACGCTGCAGCAGCCAACCTCTGCCTCTAACATCCCTTTGGACCGCCAAACCTTCATTTTCATGAATTTTGTTCTCATTTTGTGTAGAAAACAAAACCACCCTGTAAGAACCACGCTCGGACAGCGGCTGGATGGCGCTGGAGGCCCCCGGGAGGTTGAGTGGGTCCCATCTCGGAGGTGTGGGGTGGGGACAGGGGGACAGCAGGGACAGGGGGACAGCAGGGACAGGGGGACACACGCACCTCCCGCTGCTCGCTGCAGATCTTGCAGAGCCAGATGGCCTGGGGCCGGTTGTTGGTGGTCTGCACCCCGCACTTGGTGCACACGTTCTGCGGGCAAAAACAAAAGAGATAGGTGACAAAAAATGCCACCAAAATGTCCCCAACACCAGCAGGGTCTGTGCAACGAGAGCTTTGCCTGCACAAGCACCGGTGACTCCGGGGATGCCAGGCTATGGAAACTCATCACCAAATTGAATAAGTTTTACTTCTGTACTATAGAAAAATCTTGTAAGACTTCTTTCAAATAAGTTAGGAGATTCTGTAAATCCTTGAGGCAATCTTGTCCGTCTAAGCTGTTGTTTTCTCCCCGTATCAGGATATTCCCATTCAAAGGCAAATGTGTCTCTACTTCGGATAGGGCACAGGCCCTAAAGGCATCTTTGAGATCTATTTATATATTTATATATATTTGAGATCTACTATGCTAAACCATCAATGTGATGGAGGAATTTAACTTAATAGCGTGTAGGGGTTAGGTACCACTGGATACTGATCCGTATTTCATTTGTTCACTTCTCTCAGGTCTTGGACAAAACTGCACGTCCCGTTCGATTTTCTTACCGCTGACACGGGAATATCGTGGGGAGACACGCGTGGCTCTAAAATTCCCCCAAATCCGTGGTGCCCTCCAGGTGAGGGGGGGTTTGTGGGGCTCGGGAGGGGAGGGTCTCACCTTCTTGCAGTCCTCACAGACGACACAGGCTTGTCCCCTTGTCCCCAGCTGCTCCCCGCAGAGGATGCAGCGGTTCACGCCGTCCCCCAGCACGCTGCGGCGCATGTCCTCCAGCCGGGTCATCAGGCGCCTGGAATGGCACAGGGAACGTCAGGAAAGCTCCTGGAAATTTTTCTGGCCAGGAAAAGGCCAGGAATGGCACAGGGAATGGCAGGAAAGGCGTTGGGGATGCCAGGGAAAGGCCACGAATGGCACAGGGAATGTCAGAGAATGTCAGAGAATGGCACTGGGAATGTCAGAGAATGGCACTGGGAATGTCAGAGAATGTCAAGAATGGCACTGGGAATGTCAGGACAGCTGCTGGGAAATTTTTCTGGCCAGGAATGGCACAGGGAATGTCAGGAAAGGTGTTAGGAATGCCAGGGAATGGCCAGGGATGGCACAGGGAATGCCAGGAAAAGGGCAGGAATGGCACAGGGAATGCCAGGAAAAGGGCAGGAATGGCACAGGGAATGCCAGGAATGGCACAGGGAATGCCAAGAAAAGGGCAGGAATGGCACAGGGAATGCCAAGAAAAGGGCAGGAATGGCACAGGGAATGCCAGGGAAAGGGCAGAATCCAGGGACTGTTCCACTGCTCCTTTTCTGGGTGTCGCTCCCCATGGAGCCTCTCCCTTTCCAGCTTTGGGACAAAGCCACATTCCAGCAGGAAATAAAGCTCCAACAGGTTTATATGGCACAATATCGACTTCCAGGGATGCTGCCAGAGAAGTGACTCCATGGACAGGGAAAATCCATCCAAGGCTTCACCTTTGCATGGAGTAATTCATCCCTAGATGGAAACCTTTCCACCCAGTCCCAGCAGCTGCCCATGAAAATCTGAAGGAGGAGATCCTGGAAGTGCTCTAATGAGGACTGAATTAATTAATTAATTTTCGTATTATTTAGAGGAAAGATGTGTATACTTGACAGAATATTTTATTTATTTATGTATATTTGATGGAAATTCTTGCAGTGAAATGACTGCCCACCGGAGATCAGGCTGTAAATAAAACACACCTGGTTCCTGCAAAGGTAAAAAAAAAAACCAAAAAAAAAACAACCAACCCAAAACCAGTTCAGGAAGTTTTGGAAAGGCAGCATTGGCTGAAGGAGTTTGGAAAGCAGGAACAGCCAGGAGCTGGCGTTGGCATCATGAGCTCAGCTAACCCAGAATCCTGGCCCTAAAAATAGCACAGTGAGGGAAAAAAAATCTGCATTATTTATGCCATTCAGTGAGGAATGAACGAAGGAAGGGAGGAGGAGACCTGAGCCCACCAGAGAGAGCAGCCCCTCGTGGCAGCCTGACCCAAATCCAATGGAGCTGTGGCAGAAAAAAAAAAAAATAGCCAGTGTTGAAAAGATCTTTTCCCACCTGTGGTGGCAGCTCCAGATTTGTGGTGACTCGGCTGCCAGCGCCTCTGAAATGCTCCTAAACCATCCACAAGTTTCCCTGCACACAAAATGCCTCTGGGGTTGGTGTTGGACGGCCAGAATTCCATGGGGAAAAGTCGAATAAAGGATCAGCAGCACGAGGAGGGGAAATTATACAAGCACGGAATGGTTTTGGTTTGGAGGAACCTAAAAATCATCCATTTCCACCCCTGCCATGGGCAGGGACGTCTCCCACTAGATCAGGCTGTTCCAGCCTGGCCTTGGACACTTCCAGGGATGGACAACCTGTGCCAGGGTCTCCCCACCCTCCCAGGGAGGAATTTCTTCCCAAAAATCAAACATTTTAGGGCGTGCAGCCCATCACAGCCCAAAAAGATCTCACTGCAGTCAACAGGGGCATCTCAAAGCCACCCAGCCCAGCCACACTCAGGGATGTGGATCCATAATTCCACAAACGATCCAAGCAAAGCCACATTAACACATCAGCTCTGCCAAAACCCACCCAGGAATCTCCAGCTCCTCCCCACGCAGGGGCTGATTCCCAGCTGGAAGCTGGGCTGGGTGGGCAGCAGAGGCAGGCAGAGCCAGCAGAGGGGACAAGGCTCTGCTTTCACAGCTCTGGTGTCACCAGACAGCAGATGGGAGAGCTCACGAGTTCCTGGCAGCACCAGGGGGCTCAAAATGCAGCAATCCTGACAAACACCAGCCTCAGAACCACAGCCAGGGGATTTGGTGCTTTCCCATTTCAGGAAGTGCCAGCCTAACTCCCTGCTCCAGGGTGGGATGGGGCTTGGAGCAGCCTGGGCTGGTGGAAGTGTCCCTGCCCATGGAATGAGAGGAGATTCGAGGTCCTTCCAACCCAAACCATCCTGGGATTTATTTGAGAGGTGCCAGGGTCCATCCCTGCCCTTCACATCCATAGGTGGTTCCTTCCTGGAGAATAAACCCAGCTCTGGAGCCACCGCCTGCCCCTGGTGCCTTCCCAACCCCAGAGCCTTTGGCAAACACAGAAATCCCAGAGACTTCAGCAGATCTGCTTCACCCCATAAACACCAAACCCCATAAACACAGCCAGCAATTCCGATTAAAACCTGAATTCTGGCTGCTCCCCAAGCGTTATTTAAAAGGAATTAACCCCAGCCCACACCCCATGGAATGCATAATCCAGCTTTTATCATCCCCACCTCACCAAGGGGGAACATTTTGGGGGAAAAAGGCCCCTTTTATAAGGAGCCAAGCACATGGACAAACCCCACATCCCCTGCAATCCTTCCTGCTGAGCTGCAGGAGCTCCAAGCAAAGCAGCTTCCAGTTGGAAATCTGCAAGCCCAAACAAACTTATTATAGAAACTGGAACAAATGGCACAATCAAAGGGAGGAGAGAAAAAAAAAAAAAAGAACCAAAAAAGAGGAAAAAGCCTTTGCAATTCAAGAGATTCATTATTTAGCTGCAAAAATCTCTCCCAGGCTCTCATTTAGCAGGAGCTGCTCCTTAAGTGGGATTTTTGAACCACTGGAAGAGCTCAGCAGCCAGGACACACCTGTGGCACTGCTTGCAAGCCAAGTACATTTCCCTAATTAAAACATCCATTCAAGAGGGAGAAATTGAGTTTTTCTTTTTCTCTTTTTTTTTTTTTTCCCCATGACTCAAACGCTGCTGGGAGAGAACTGCAGAATAAGTTCAATTTAAAGTCCTGGTGTGAACCTGGCAGGAAGAATCCTGGGAAAGGGGAGGTTGTGCCCAGACCCCAGGGCTGGGAAACTCCTGATAAAGGCAATAAGTGGGAGAAAAAAAACCCCTAGGTTTGTTTCCAGCTCCAACCAGAGATCCAAATCCACCCCATTCTCCCATTAATAACCAAGGGAAGCTCTGCCCTCACCAGGAATGAGATTTTTGCCTTCCCAGTAGCTTTTCTCTCCACTGGATATCATTTTCTCCTCATTTGTATTTCACATAACCAGCCCTCCAGCTCATCCCTCTGCCTTGCACATCTTCCTCCCCATTACCCACATTTCAACTGCCCATCCCTCTGAGACAGACTTCAGAGAGCAGGAAATATCCTTCCAATTGTTAAAACAGGGGGAAAAAAAAATCCGGGAGTGGAGTAATTGGAGCCGATGATGGCAGGGAGCTGGGTCAGCATCCCTCACCTGCCAGGGAAATTGGGATTACAGGGATTAGGCACTGATGGGAGGGAGAGAGGAGATTGATCTGAAATGTTCCACGTGCATCTGAGATAACAGCCATGAAACAGAGCCCTGATGATGGAAATCAGCCCAATCCCAGGGGTCCCTGATGATGGAAATCAGCCCAATCCCAGGAATATACTGAAGGGAGAAGATGAGCAGCCCAGAGCAGTCAGGGACATCCCTGGCTGTTCCTGCCCCATGGCAGAACCCTGGAGCAGGCAGGGAAGGGCTCAGGGGCACATCCAAACATTTCCCACGATCTATGGCAGGAAAAGGATCCCACAGGGATGAGGGATCACCCTAGGCTGGGCTCAATCCTGGATGGGACAGAACCAGGAGTGCCTTTGGCAGAGCTGGGTTTAGGGTTGGACTCCGTGACTTTTCCAGCCTAAATGATTCCATGGGAACTCTCAGGAGAAGAGGGATGGAAAGAGGGACAGAGTGACCAGAACGAAGTGCTGATGATCCCAATAAACAAGACTTAACAACAGAACAGGAGTTTGCTGTGTTTAAATATTCATCAGCACTGCAGAAAGGAATGGCCAAGATGTCCTTAATGGGCTTTAAATTGTGGCAGGGAGGAATTTTAATGCAGCAAAAAGGGTGGGAGAAGGACCTGATCCATGAGGAAGGACCTGATCCAGGCCACCGTGGTCCATGTGCTCCTCAGTGCCATGCAGGAAACAGCAGGGATGGGCTCAGCCACCACATCCATGGGGAAAAAATTCCAGTGAAACACAAAGGAGGTCACTAAGAGCCTCCAGAATGAAGCCCAGCCTCGTCTCCATGGGGAAATCGTGTGCCTTAAAGGGCTGAATATTAAATTAATGCTAATTTTCCTGGTGGAAAAGGGACAAGAAAAGCAGCCAAGCTCCAGATTAAGGGAAACATAATTAAAATTGGGATGAGAAATGAGAAGCAATTTTCCTCCCCTCCAAGTGGGCAGGGAGCTAAAGGTAAAGCACCACTGGGGCTTTTCCAGGCTGAGCCCTCACCCACGGAGGGAAGACTCCCATGGAGTTTTTCCAACCCATTCCATGCTCATCCAGGTACCTGCTGAATGTGCTACAGCTGGGTGGTGATTTCTGCAGCCTTGGAAATAAGAGAGGGAGAAAAAGCTCAACCAAACCCCTACGAAATCTCAAGCAGCACGACTGAGCCTCACCTCCTCCAAAAATTGGCACCCCAGGAGATGCTCCCAGGCTGCCTCCAGTAACCTCCCTGCCCCGAGCCCGAATTTTATTGTTGTGCTGTCTGCACACAAAGATGAAGATGCCAGGCTGTGCTCCCCAGACAGCTTCCCTGCCACTGAGGTTAATGATTTAATCCCCAGGGACTTCCATCTGCTCCCTCATTATCCCCGTGTCATCCCAGCCACGAGCAGCTGAATTCAAATCCAGTCCCGCTGCAGAGCTGCTCCCCTTGGAGCAGAGGTGGGACCCACGGGGACACGGCCAAGCCACTGCACTCTGAAAAGGGACCACAGGGCCCCAGCCAGAGCCAGGAGCCAGCTGCCACCTTCCCTCTGGGAGAGGCAGCTCCGTGCTCTCCAGAAATATCCATTTCTGCCTTGGGATGGTTTCAGATCTTTCCCTCAATGCCAGGAGCGTGCTGGAGCTCATTAGGCAGCAGAGCAGCCTGGCTGGGTTATTGATGGCCCCCAATTAGAGATGCAGAACGGAGTCAATTAGTGCCTGCAGGTGCTCCTGTGGCAGCTGGAAAACAGGATCCTCATGGATTGCAGCTGGAATAGCACCACTGTCACCAGAGTGTCACCAGAGCCACCACAGAGACCCTCAAGCACAGAGCAGGACAGGACAAGAACAGATCCATCCCTGCCCACGTGGACAATCCCTTTTCCCTAAAACTTCCAGCCCTGTGTCCCTCATCCCAAAGGCTGATCCCATGCAGCAGCTCTGAAGCCCAGCAGCTCCTGCTGTGTCATAGTCAAGATGATTCCAGCTCCTCTCGTCCTTCTCCGTGCCACGAGACAAAAAACAAAAAAAAAAAAAAAATCCCCCCCACATGAAGTGTCCCCGTCCTCCAGCCCTCCTCAGCATCCAGCTCACGTATCCTGCAGGATCCATCCACCCTCAGAGCTAAAAATATTCCTTCAAGGGATTAATTTGAGCTGGGTTTGACACCACGTCCAACTCCACAAACAACAGCTCAACAAGAGGCATTGATTTGTTCCCAAGACAAGGGGCTGGTGGGATGGAGGATACAGGAGATGGAGGGCAAAAAATTGGGAAGGATTTGAGGCATGAGGAGGTTCATCCACAGCCCCAGCTGTGGGATTCAGGATTCCTCAAGGACTGGGTGTAAAGCTCAAAGGAATCCCTCAAACACTTCGACTTATTGAGGCAACTCCAAATATTCCCCAAACATTCCCCCCTCTGGAATCTCACTCCATGCGAGCTGTTCCTCATATTAACCAAAAGCAGTGTTTTCATGGAATAACAGAATGGCTTGGGTTGGAAAGGACACCTTCCACCATCCCAGATAGGTCCAACCTAACCTTCCAGGGATGGGGCAGCCACAGCTCCTCTGGGTGAGTTTTAATGGATTTATTTTTTCCTTTTACAGGAATAGGAAAAATCCCAGAAAATCCCCCCCCCCAAAAACAAAAAAAATCAGGCTTTCCAGGAGCAGCTCCCTAAATCTTCCTGGCCAGCCGAGGGCCAGCCACCAGCACTGCCTCCCTGCCAGAGGCCAGCCTGGCAAACCCGGATTATTTTGTAATAGAAGGAGCTATCCTGGATAACATCCGAGCGGATGATCCAGCCGCTGTCCCACATTCCCGGGGCTGAACATCCTACAGCTCTTGTTGTGCAAAGCCAACAAACACAAAGGGGCTGGCACAGCTCCCGCTGAGGAGGAGGAGGAGGAGAATCAGCTGCGGCTGCACATCCGCCAGAATTCCCGGCTCCCAGCCCCTCCGCCCGGCTTTTCATGAATGAGGATGAGCGAACCTCCTCCGGTTCGGCAGAGAAGGAGAAAGGGAAGAGCTGGGAAGCAGCTGCACGGAATAAATCTCTCCCCGAGATGATTTACGCCTCATCCAAGGAGCATGGCGTCGGAATGGAATTCTTACCGGGCTGCAAAAGGGCAACGCCAGGGAAAGCTGTTTTGTGAGCACTTGTTGGGCATGAATCACCGCCACTCAGAGCCACTTTCACCTGGATTCTGCCAAAAAAAGCTGCGAGAGGGAAGCGCTGCGTGTTGGAAAGTGATGCCAAACCCCGGCGGCACCTCCAGCCTGGGGGAGCAGCACATCCATGGAGCAGGAGCCGAGCCCAGGCAGGGAGAGCAGCCCCTGGACAGGCAAAACCTTCCCAGTTTGTTCACGGACCCTCCTAAGCAAGGATTTCTTAAAAAGGAGGAAATAAATCCAGCATTTCCCCGCAGCTGGAGCATCCCGTGACTGCACTGCATCCCCAATATTTAAGGGACAGCAAACTGTCCCTGAGCTGGGAGAGGGAATTTGGCACTCCCCAAAGCAGTGGGGACTGTGGCTCCTGCCTAGCCTGAGTATTTTCCCTGCTAGGAAAAAAAAATTTAAAAAATGGAGCTGTGGATGCTTAAACTATCAAGAAACTGCTCCTCTGTCAGGGAAACAGGCGTGATCCCAACGGGATTATGGAGATCCCCTGTGGAAAACCATTCCCAGCAGAGCAAGGGGTGGATACCTCAGCTCGTTTGACCTGGCAGAAAAGGAAACACGGGCACCGGGAATGTCCCTGGTGAAAAATGAGGTACCAGTGGCTGGAGGGACCCCAGGACCCCCCTGAGCATCACACTCAGCTCTTCCAGAGCAGGATTAACCACCGGGATGGATCCATCACCCCTCCAACCGCATTCCCAGAACAAGACCAAACTCCTCCATGCTCAGTGAGCTGCTACCAGTGATCCGTTTTCCACTGAAATAAAAACCCGGGATGAGAGCAGAGCGCCGGGCTCCAGGGGAGCAGCACCCCCGACACCTCTCCATGTTTTTTTTTGGTGGGGAGCAGCACCCCTGACACCTCTCCACGGTTTTTTTGGTGGGGAGCAGCACCCCCGACCTCTCCATGTTTTTTTTTGGTGGGGAGCAGCACCCCTGACACCTCTCCACGGTTTAATTTACCCCCCGAGGCACCGGAGCCGCTCCCATCCCTGCGCGCAGGTTCCTGCTGGCCGAGACCCAAAGATCCCCCGCAGGCTCCTTTCAGGAGAAGCACCGCAGTGCAGAGGCTGCTGCCCAGGAAAGCAGCCAAGCAGAGCCTCCTCGCGGGGTCCCTCTGTCCCTCTGTGGCCGTCCCTGGGTGTCACCAGCTCCTCCTTACCCGATGCGCTCCTGCTCCATCTCCTCCATCTTCTCTGCGCGGGCGATCACCCGGTTGATGATTTCCTTCTCCTCGTCCGTCAGCTCCTCGCCCTTGCGCTGCCGCTCGGGCTGTGCTGCCCAGCCCGCCGGGAGCCTGCGGGAACAGCGAGCCAGCCATGGAGCCCATTCCCAGCCCTGGCTGTGCCCAGGCACCAAATCCCCAACCCCAAACCCAGCCCCCATCCTCCTGATGCCATCCAGTGAGCCCCCACGCTGATCTCCATTTTTAAGGGGGTTTCGTATGGAAATATTGGTTTCATATGCAGGGAAAACTCTTTTTCAGGAATATTCCCATTATTTCCACTTTTCCTGGAACACCAGGTTTGCCTGGTAGCCGCGGGACCGGGGCGGTGGCGCAGGAGTGGGTGGCTTTTTTTTGGGAACATTTCTCCAAACATGGGAGTGTTTCTCCCTCTAACATCGTTCCCAAAAATCCTCTCTCCCCGCCTGGGCGTCAGGCAGCGCTAACCTGGTGACAGGGTAACGTCTGCCACTCAGGGGTGCAAAAAGAAAACATTCCTCACCTTCCTGCTCATCCAAAAACCTTTCCCGACTCTTTTCCCCTTTGCATTGAACAGACCCACACCGCCTTGAGCTTTAAGTTCATTAAAACTCTGTGCAACACTTCCCGAACTTTTTCTTTTTTTGCATCCTAACTCAGTTTTTTCCCTGTTCTCAGACCATCAAAGCAGCAGGAAAAGAGGAATAAGTGAAAGATAAAAGCAAGGGAGATACTTACTGCTCCTTCTCACTGCTGGGAAGCACAGGGAAAGAGAGGGAATAAGGATTAGGAGAGAACAGGGATGAGGAGAGCCCAGCCAGTGACACCTCCCAGCTCAGGGTGACAGTCCCCAACTCCTGGTCCCCACTGCTCCCAAGGAGAGACTCCACACCTCCAGGCACCACACCCAGCCCCGTCCGAGCTGGAGATGTGCCCCAGAGTGGATGTGGCATCACCTCGCAGGGTGACAGGACAGAGGGACAGCACCAGGTCCCTCCCCACCACCTCGCTCAGGGGGTTTGGGAGCGAACACACCAAAAAGTCCCCATCCAACAGCACCGAACCATCTCCCGTGGGTGGAAGCTGTGTCACCGCCCACGCTGGGCGCTGTCCCCGTGCCCTGCTGTCACCTGGCTCGGAGGGACATGCTTCTGTCACTGGGGCACATCCACCGGTCAGAGGAGCCGCCCAGCACCGCGTCGGTCATCACCGGCCCCCCCGGGCATGAATTTGGGGACACCAGAGCCCCGCTGACCGTCCCCAACCCAGCACAGCAGGGACCTCAATCACTTCAATCCCAGATGCCGATGAAGAAGTGGAGCTTCCAGCCAGGCTGTAGGGAAAACAAAACAAAGCAAATCCCTAAAAATCACACTGGGACAGGGTTTGTTTGTGGGGTTAAGAGGGTTTGGAGCACTTTAGTGGCCGGATATTGAGACACAGGAGCCTCCTTCCCATGAGAGCAGCACAGCCTGAATGTAATTAATGAATGCCCAACTTCACATTAATTATGAGGTTTCAGGGCCAGGAGGGAAGAGGGGGATCCATTTCAGAGAAACAGCTACAAAGAAGGAAAATTTCTCCCCAAATTCCAGCATGCTTCACTCTCCTTTCCCAAACCACATTCCCTCTGGAAAAATTACCTCCTCCTTTTTAACCTCCAAGACCCAAAGTTTTTGCCAGGTGGATTCAGGAGGGAAAACAGCACCAGGACTCAAACAGGAGGGTCTGCCCACTCCTCTCCGAAGGTTCATCCAGAGAGGGTTCTTCAAACCCTTCTCCTTAAAATACAAATGGATGTTGAATCCACAGCCTGATTGTTGCTTTATTCCCATTTTTGGGAGGAATTTTGCCCCTCCACCCACTGCTCCTACTCACTGCAGAGGGATGGGGACGGATGGATCCATTCACCCATCACTTCTTCTGAGGGAAAACTGGGGATGTGACAGATTTGCCTGCAGCAGAGCTAAAAAATTCACAAAAAAATCCCTTTGCAGAGCTCAGTCATGGACAACGAGGCTGCTCCCAGCCCATGGATCATTCACCTTTCCATCCTGGGATGATGCTGCCTTGGATTCCTCCCTGCCTAGAAGGGACCTCTCAGTTCCTCTCATCCCACCAGGTCCCAAAACCAGCATCCAGCTCTGGTCAAACCGGTAAATGCACCTTTGTAGGGCATGAAGCAACTCCAGAAAAACTCCAGCAGAGAAACTGGGGAGATTACACCAAGGAAATCATGGAAAACAGGAGCTTGTAAAACTGCCCCATTGAAATCACCAGCTCCAAGCCAGGAACAAAACACCCAACTTTCCCAAAAAAAAAAAAAGAAAAAAGAGGGGAAAAAACACTCTGCAGTATTGCAGGGGTTTTTCATCGCTCCCTGAGGAGTCAGTGGAGGCTCGAGGCTCACCTTGGCTCCATGGAAAACTTGGGGATGTGAAAAAGTATTTTTGGAAAAGCAGGAGAAGTGAGGCACGTGGGTAATTAGTGTTCTGCTGGTTCACACAGCGTGCCAAACCAGAAGGCTCCGATTAACAAGGTCACTTAATGAAGCAAATTGTTCATTTAAGTCCCCCCCCCCCCCACCACCTCCACAATCTGCAGTGCAGCAGAGAATTCCCGCTGGGAATGAAGAGTCCTGGCACAGCCGGGGGGTCCCGGGGAGGGCACAGATGGAAGGGGGCAGCACCACGATGCCACCTCCATTTCTGGTGGATTAGGGACTGTCCCAAGGTCACACGGGGCAGGAATGTCCACCCCAACCCTGCAGACGAGGAAAAGAGGGGAAAACTCCTGGTTTTTCCTAGCAAAGAAGGATCAGGAAGGAAAACTCTTTTTCCCAACTGGAACTTTCTGCTAATAGCAGTGAGCGTTCTGCTTTGCTGCAGGGCTGGTTCCTGGAGGAATACACAATCCCTTTCTCCTCCTATAAATAATAGATTTGGAAAATCTACTTTGCATTACTTCCAGCAACTACCCCCGCTTGCCCTAATGCTTTCTCCAGCATTTTTAGCGCATGGGAAAGAGCAAAATAACAGCTCAGGTTGGCTTTTCCCCCCTTCCCTGCCAAATCCTGGCTCCAGAGCACCAGGATGTGGCCATCCAAGCGGGGATCGATGGGATGCAGCAGCATTTCCTTAATGAAATGGAAATATCGCAGCCTAGCAGAGTGCCAAGACCTTCCAGGGTTTGGCTGACCCCGGAGGGTCCCGGATCTGCTGCCCTGGGGTGGGTGTGGATGTGAGGAGCTGTCTCATCCCGAGGTTTTCCGATGGGGGCTGGCAGCTCCCGCCGGCACCAACGTGGCACATCCTGGGCAGAGCCAGGAATAGCAGTGAGGTCTTAATTTCTGCCCTTAAGGAAGGGCCACATGACTCCAATCACGCCGCTCCATTACTTCTGTGTGACGGAGCCCGTGGGTTTGGTCATGCTTTAATAAAGCGGGATTGAGAAACTTCCGTGGATCCCTGTGCCCGAGCTGCCGGCTCGTGGGCTCACCTCCAGCACCCAAAATCTGGCAGGTGCAGTGTCAGGAGCTGGCAGGTCCCATTCGCCCTCCAGCAGGTGTGGGAGGGCTGGAAAAGCAGCGGGATCCCCATGGAATGAGCCCATCCCACCCCACAGCGCTGCAGGGCCCAGGGCCACCCACAACCCAACACCTGCAGAGAGCCCGGCACAAAGGGCACCCCTCGAGCCACCTGGAAATGCCAAACCAGGGGAGGAAGAGAGAAAATCCCATCTTTTCCAGGCTCTCAGGGCAAGGGTGAGGTTTTTCCAGCGAGCTCCACACTTGCCAGCCGATGCCTGCAGAGATTGTCTCCAGCAGCAGACACTGACACAGGCAACCTATTTCTCCCTCCAGCCTCCTGAGCTCTGCAATGCAGCTTTCTTAAATATTGAATAAGTCTGCTGCTCTCACCACCTGCCAGTGCCAATGATGAGGTAATTTTTCCATTGACAAAGCCTGATGTGATTAATCCGGGTGGAAAAATGCAGATTTCGGAGATCATCCACTCACCTGGAACACGGAGCAGCAGCCAGACCCCAACCAACCAACCCAAGCTGCTGCTCCGGTGCCAAGTGGGAGATTGTTGGGTGTCACCACCAAGCAGGAGGTTTGGAAGTGGAATGGATCCAAACCGATTCTCTGTTGGGATGGTGGGGTTTGCATGTTGGCACCGGAGCAGCTCCACAGCTCGAGCTGGGAATGGAAAGATAAGGGGTGAGGATGGAATTGGCTGATGGGGCTCATTATGGGGTGACAAGGACCCACTGAGATCCCCTCAGATGAGCAGTGTGAGGAGAAAATACCAAAGCTGGGATGAGCCAGGATGGAATTGTCTCCTCACCACTCAGGGCACACATCCCAAAACACCAAATTTGGCTGGAAACCTCTCCCAGCTCCTGGGGACATTTCCAGCCATCCCCCAAGTCCACCGGGATCAGATCCTGCCCTGCTCCGTGCCTGGCACTCAGGAAGGGCTGCAAACCACAGGAAATTCCAAATCCTGGCACAGACACCACACCCCACATCCAGCTGTGCCCTGAGCATCTCCCAACATCCAGGATCATCCTTTCCCTGGAAAAGGAGTTTGCCCAATGCACATCTCACGCCATTCCCTATGGAACACGTTCATGGCTATAGGGACAGGCAGCAGATCCTCACCATCCTCTGACTCCAGGCAGGATTTGGTACTGCTGGATTCACCTGCAGAGGGAGGGAAAAGGGAAAATATCCCCCAAAATATCTGCAGGAGCAGCTGTGTGACACTGCAAGATGATCGGCAGCTCCCAGGGAGGGGCAGCCCAGCCCCGTAGGGTCCCAAACACTCCCTCAAATCCCAACATTCCGTCATTTGTCTCATCCCACGTGCAAATTCTTTTAGAAAGTTCGGGCAAAATTGGGCAAGCTGCCCAATGGATGGTGCTGAGGGAACAGCCCACGGGCCAGGCTTTCCTTCAAAGGCAGGAAGGAGGGAGGCAGAGCTGAGCTGCTGGGGCTGGAGCTGCTCCCGGACACCTGGACAAGGGACAGGACAATCCCAGAGGGAGCAGCAGGTGACACAGCCATGGCTGGGTGTTCCCACATCCTCCCCCAGCCACGGGGTGGGATCAGATCCTTGGTGTGCCCCACGGCGGCTGAGGGGTCTTGGGAATGCAGCTTTTGGGAAAAACCCAGAGCCAGCCCTGGGGTCAGCACATCCTTCAGCCCCACAACTTCCCGGGTCAGTGGGGTACTAATTAGTTAATTAAAGCTCAATTACAGCCACAGTCCACAGGTGACAGTGACAGACCAGAGATAGGAAAAGCAAAGCAATACCTCCACTGCCCTCCCATTAAATCCACACTACAACTCCTGGGATTTTTTTGGGAACATCAATTCCTTCTGGCTTGGCTAATGCCACTGCTGCCTTTAAATTCCCACAAGGTGCTGAGAACTGCCTTTATTCCACTCCCCCTGAATTCCCAGCTCCCCGTCATCCTCCAGACAAAGCTGCATCCCAAGGCAGCTGAGCAGCAGCTCAGTCAATTTTATTTAAGCAGCACGTTGACATTTCCTCCAGCAGCTCCCTCTCAAACCAAACACTGTTAGGATGCTGTCACAAGGATTTACTCCCCTTGATTAATTACAGGAAAGACAATGGCAAAAAAATTTAAATAAATAACTCCTAGGTGTATCCAACTCACCCAGGGCTGCCAGAGGGGCAGATCCAGGTGAGGTCTGAGCACACCCTGAGCCCACCCAGTGCTGCCATCGCTCCTCAGGAGCTGCTTAGCAACAGAAAGATCCTGCACGGCTCGAGCACAGGGAGCTGGCATCAAACCCTCGATGCCAGGGCCAGGGAGCATGGCCAGAGCCCCCCAAATTCCAGCTGGGATCCAGCGCTGGGCCCCTCACACAGGGACAGTGACAGCGGGAGGTTTAGCCATGGGAAAAGGCTGGGAAGCACCAGCCAGGTGAGCTCGGAGGTGGCAGGTCCTGCTGGCAGCGTGGAGAGGGTGACAGACCCCACAAGGTGCCCCAGGGATGGTGGAAGGCTGCGGTGTCACCCTACAGGAGTAATAGCAGGGGTGGCATCTCCAGAGGTGCCACGCAGGGCCAGGATTTCCTCCCCTTGATTCAGCACAGTGTGACAGTCCCCAAGAGCCACGGGCAGAGAGGAGCACATGGCCACCAGCACGGGGTCTGCACCAGCCTGGGACGCTGTGGGCTCCCAGTTTCTCCTCCCCAAAACCCCCTCAATACCTGGTTTCACGGAGCCAGACGTGCCCCCATCACCGGCAGCCCAGATCCAAACCGCAGAGCTGCATCCAAACCTCGCAGGGCTGGAGAAGGGAATTGCTGCCCCACCACGCGAACCTTTATAAACCAGCACGGCCTCACCCCCAGCCACTCCCCGGCCGGGGGAAGGCGGGGGAATTCATGAGCCGGGCCTTGGGAAGCGGAGCCCCCTCCCTTCCTTCCCTCCCTTCCTTCCCAGCCCTTGAGCGCCCGGCTGGGACCACCTGGAGAGGTTCATTACTATCAGCGCTAATTGGCAGTGACTGCAGTGACAGCGTCACCGGGCTGCGGGTGGCAGGAGGGCACCGAGCCGGGGCCAGCAGCGAGCTGGCACAGGGGTCACCGCTGTCACCACAGCCCCGGGACCCGCCGGGGGGCACGGGGGAACCGGCTCATTGTCATCCCCCCATGGAAAGCGCCTCCAAAGTTGCGCACAAAGCGAGGCTGAGCCCCTCACCCTCCCGCAGTTTTCCTCCCCTGCCCTTCCCAAAGCTGGGAATGTTTCTGTTCCACCCCGCGCTTTCCACGCAGACCCCCGCAATGAGCTCCGGGTGTCACCCTCGCTGACAAAGGGATGCTCCACACCAAAAACGCGCTTTTCCCACAGCCAGGGGCAGCGCAAAGGGAAGTGTGTTAGGGAGCAGGAAGAGAAGCTGGAGCCGGGCCGGGCTTTGCACCCAGGCAGGGGCTCCGGGCAGGGCTGGTGGGGTTGGGATCCGCTGGATTCCCACCCTGCAGGTGACGGCGAGCGGCTCCCACCGCATCGCCCGGCGATGCCACAGCGCTGCCCGAGGCTGCTGCGGGCGAGCAGCGCCCACCCAGCGCTCCCATCTCCTGCGGGATGCCCACGGGATGCCACAGCAATTCCCGGCGTGGGGCTCAGCCCCACGGCTCCGCGTCCCCCTTTAGGGGGCTGATCCCTCCCCACGGAAGCCCTGAGGCAGATCTGAGTCAGCCCTCCAGCAGCAGCTCGCAGCTCGCTCAATCCCTCCCGGATGAATGATGCATCATCAAATAGAGCCCAGTGTCACAACATTAACAATATTTATTTTCAGGCTAAGCTGCAGCCTGGGCTTTTGATACCAGTAATTAAAGCAAATGGTTCATCTGTTCTCATCTCTGCATCCCTGGAGCCAACTGGCAGTGTTTGGAAGCTTTGTGTTTTCTCTTTTTTTGTTTGTTTGTTTTATTTTTGTTTTTTCTTTTTCTTGCAACCTCATGGGAAGAGGGGGATCAGGCTGATCCACACACACTCCCAGGATCCCGGGAGGAGCGAGCCCAGAGCAGAGCCACGGCCGGAGCAGCTGCCTTGGCTCAGAGCTGTTCGAGCAGGGAAATGCAGGAGTGCTCATCACTCCTTCACATCATCACACAAAGACAAATTGCTGCTCCAGCTTATAGCCAGAATTATTAGAAAGACACCAGCAAGAGACATAACCAGGTGCCTTTTCTGGAAGAACCCATCCCTGGGAGCGACAGCTTCCAGCAGCCCCAGCCTCATTCCCGAGGGGATTTTTTCCTCCTGGAGGTCCCAGGTTACTCCAGGAAGGTTTTTGGTGCCCTTTGCATCACTTTGGTCCATCCTGGGAAAGGAGCAGCACCTGCCAGAGCGCACGGGCCGCCCTGAGCCGGGCAGTGATGCCCCTGCAGAGCCCCAACAGGGAGCAGAACACCCCAAAACGTCCCAGCAGCAGGGGCAGGGGGCTCCCCACACCCCCCCGCTGCCACGGCTCTGGGATGGGGCTCAGCCCTGGTGCCACCGCCGCTCCCACCGGGCACACTGCGGGGACGGGGGACAGAGCCAATTTTGGGGGTTTCAACCCTCGCAAATGCCCAACACACTCCAAAGTGGTCCGCACACGACCAGGACTAGCAGCAGCACCCAGAGCCTCCCCCCACCCGCACCCAAGGGCGCTGCCAGCCCCACACCCCGCCGGGGACCCCCTCCAGCCACCGGCCACCACGGGAGTGTCACCCATCACCCGCACGCTCCGGGGTGCCGCAACTTTCCCCGGGCCGAGAGCGGGGTTTGGGGTCAGGAACATCCCCGGCCGTGCATCCCGACCCCCCAGAGCTGCATCCCGGTCCCTGTCCCTGCGGAGCCCGCGGCACATCCCGAGTCCCCCCCGCTGCCGCTGTGCCGCTGCCACGCCCCGCTGCGGCGCTGGGGGACCCCGGGTCCCCCCCTTACCTGGGCTGGGGTCGTGGGGTTTCGGGGTCCCGGGGTCCCGGGGTTTCGGAGTTTCGGGGCCGCTCCCCGCGCACGGCAGCGCTGGCGCTGCGCGGCTCCGGCGGCAGCACTGCGGACGGCGCGGGGAGGGGACACGGGAGGGGACACGGGAGGGGACACGGGAGGGGCCGCCCCCTCCCAGGCGCAGCCGCTCGGCCCCTCTGGCGCTCCCATTCCCCACAGTGGGACACCCTGTGCTCGCCCTCTCCTCCAGCCCGTCCCTTCTCCGTGTCTCTTCCATTCATTCTTCTCCCTAACCCTCTCCTACCCTCATCTTCCATCCCCCATCCCATCCCATCCCATCTCAGGTGAGATCCCGACTTTCAGAGCTGCCCCAGCTCTGGGATCCCAGTACAGGGAGGCCCTGGAGCTGCTGGAGAGAATCCAGAGGGACAAAAATGCTCCAAAGGCTGGAGCCAGAATAGGAGAGCTGGGAATGTTCACCTGGAGAAGGGAAAGCTCCAGGGAGAGCTCAGAGCCCCTTCCAGAGCCTAAAGGGGCTCCAGGAGAGCTGGAGAGGGACTGGGGACAAGGATGGGGTGACAGGACACAGGGAATGGCTCCCAGTGCCAGAGGGCAGGGCTGGATGGGATATTGGGAAGGAATTGTTCCCTGTGAAGATGATGAGGGTGAAGCTGTGGCTGCCCCATCCCTGGAAGTGTCCCAGGCCAGGTTGGACAGGGCTTGGAGCAGCCTGGGATGGTGGAAGGAATCCCTGCCCTTGGCTGGGGTGGAATGGGATGAGTTTTAAGCTCCCACAGCCTCCCCACCTGCAGCAGCCACCAAAAGCCGTGGGAGCTGCTGCCCCTCCCAGTTCCCAATTCCTGCAGATCCCAGGGCCTGGCAGCTCTTCCCGAACCCTACAGGACTCCTGACCCCCAGGCACAAACCAGGACCACGCTCCTCTGGCCAAGACCTTGGAGGAGGAAAGTTCCTCACTCCTCCAGCTGGATTTCACCCAGATTTCACCTGGATTTGCTAGAAAAGGTTTTCCCTCAGCTGCAAATAAACCCCTCATGAAAACCCTGCTTTTTGGGGGAGGGGATTTAAACAGAAATCTCCGAAGAGAGAAATCCTTGAGGGGTGGAACTTTTTCCTGCCTTCAGCCAGGAAAGTATTGCAGCACTGAAGGCTGAGTGTTGATTGGCATCAGCTGCATCCTTGATGGACATTTTCTTCTCTTCCAGGCCCAACTCCGTGTTTTTATTTAGCAAAAGAATTGCCTCACTTATGCAAAATACTTGGAGAGAGAAGCACAGGGACTTTCAAGCTGATCTGTCTTGACACCTTCCTTGGAGATTCACAAAAAGCAGCAGCAATTTGAAAATCAGATCTAAAAGTGGCTTTCCAGAAAGGAAACAAAGCAGCACCTGCACTTGTCTGTTCTAAATCCCTGGCACTTCCACTCTCCTTTTTTAGCCCCTCTTCAAAAATAAAAGAGCCAGTTGGAATTTTTTTGTGGAATTGGAAGTACAGTTTGGCAGTCTGGCAGATCCTCCAGCACATCAAAGCAGGGAGGGTTATATATTCAGTTATACATTCATTTATACATTCATTTATTTATTCATTTACACATTAATTTATATATTCATTTGTATGTTTATTTATATATTTATTTTTATATTCATTTAAATATTTATTTTTATATTCATTCATATATTCATTTTTATATTCATTTATATATTTAATTTTATATTCACTTTTATATTCATTTATACATTGATTTTTATATTCGTTTATACATTTATTTATTTATTTCCTCCCTGCTGTATCTTCACGCTCTCTGCCCCTCTGGTTCTCCAGGAATTGTTGTTTCCCTTGGGATCTGACTGAGCACGGAGCTTCCCACTCCATTTGACCCCTGCCCAGCTTTGGATGAAGCACCAGGCACAGCAGATCCTGCCTGGATGCTCAAATTCCAGTGCAGAGGCAAAAATCCCGGAAATTCTTTGGGCTGTGCAGCCTTTTCCTGCTGCAGCCCCCACCCTGTGGTTTTGGGTTTATCCCTGCTGGTTTCTGTGGGAATAATTGAGGGATAAACAGCAAGTTCATGGGTGCAGAGAGCTCCAAGCATCAAATCCGTGTCAGATCCAGAACTTCCCATCCTTGGATGGAGCTGGGGATGGATCCAAGGATGGAGATGGAGACAAGGATGGAGCTGGGAATCCATGAGGAAAGCTCTCCCCTCATTTACAGCATAATTAGTGGTGTCTAATTGAAGCACCAGACAGGAGATAGGGAGGGATGAGCCAGCTCCAGGCTGGGATTATCCCTCTGGTATCAACAAGAGTCGGGTGGAAAATGGAATGTGAACTTCATACAACAATTTTTCTTCTGTTTTTAATTAAGATTAAAAGAGCTCCAGTGGCAATGGATAAACTCTGGGAGCTCAGGCACACGAAAACTCCGGATAACAGCTGCTGTCACCAATTCTGATCCAGGGAAAATAAATCAGGAGCACGTCAGGCCCTCCCTGAGCAGCTCCAATGAGTTAAATTAAAAGGATTGATGGCAGCTCAGGCACCCAGGGGAGCGTTTGTCACTCCTGTAAATCACTGAGCTGCTCCCCCCCGAGCTGGTCCCGATGCATCTGCCTCCAGGATCTCCCTGGAATGTGACAAGGACCCATTTTCCATCACTCATCCTCAGCATGTGCTGCTCATCACACCCAGCAAGGGCTTTGGAGGGATTTAGTCCTTGGAGACACAAAAGAGATGGGAAAGGATCCAGCATCCAGCACCCCAAATCCATCCCCAGCCTCCCACAGCAACTCCTCGCTGGGAATGACTTTTGGGAAGAGACAGGAGGAGAAAAGAGGGAGGAGGATGGAGAAGGAGTGATGGGCACAGCCCCAGCTCTCTGAACTGAATCCAGCGAGGTTGTCCCAGAACTTCAGGGACCACAGAGTTTGCATCTCCTTTTTCCAGGAGAGAAAACCCCAAGCCAAGATTGAGGCTGGAGCAGGAGAAAACCATCCCTGGGATCCTCCCTTGAGACCTGCAAGGGATGCAGCTGGATCCCCCCATTCCATCAACACCTCCAACCCCTCAGAAAACCCATACAAGAAAGCCCACCCTCAGAAAACCCCAAACAAGGCACAAGCCAGAGGAGACATCCTTGATCCATCCCCGCAGTGAAAGTGCTGGGATAAAACAAAGCCAGGAATAAAGAATAAAGGAATTTTTCCCCCTTGTCCCTTTTCTGGCGGTGCCACAGGGAAACCAGCTGCTCCGAGGGCTGGGGAAGGGATTTTCTCTTCTGGAAATGGGATTTTCTCCTCTGGAGAAGCCGAGCAGGAGCAGCACCTTGGGAGGATTCCAGGATGTTTTTAACCTCCCCCCAGCCTGTCAATCCCCTGTTCCCAACCTGCCAGGAATGCCAGGGAGCATCCCACCCTGCTCCTTCTCATCCTGGTGGAAAATCCCCATTCCCAGACACTTCCTGCCTCACCCCGGAGCCGAGAGACCCCACAGGGACCCCAAACCCCTCAGCAGTGTCCCCATTGTCCCCTCCCCGTGGTGGCACAGGCAGGATCTGGTGTGGCAGCACCGCAGAGCCCCGAGCTCAGCTGGCCCAGCTCGTTCAGTGTGCAGCTCATTACACCCTTTTAATGAGATCTGTGCTGGTTTTACATCCATTTCCCATTCCTGATAACGCCCTGTCCTATAAAACTGCACTGTTATCCTTGCCGAGGTGAGGGGAAGAATACATTTCCAAACACGCTGCCTGCATTAATTTTGCAGTAAGTGCCATCAAAGATTTAATCTCCAGCTCCTCTTTTGTTAATGGGATTAGGAGAACTTATTTACCGATTTAATTAATTGGCTGTCTTGCACTCAGCTGAAGGCAGCGGCCCAGAACCTTCCCGGGTTTGGGGCTGAGGAGAGCTGGGCGTTGTTTCATTTCGGAGGCTGCAAGGAGCACGTACCTGGGAGCTTTAAATAATTGAAATTCCTCCTGACAGCGCATTAAAAAGAGGGGAGGAAGGAGATTTCTCTTCAGCTTTATCTCCCCTCCCACCCCTCAATGGGGAGCATCAGCTTTGCCAAATCATTGCTGAAATATTCCATAGATATATTCCACAACCCTCCGGAATGAGGGACCCCCGGAGCTGCTCCTGCTGCATCCTTGCCAAACACGGGGATTTATCCATTTAAACTCCTCTTATCCCTCTGAAACCCGCAGGGATGGTGCTGGGAGGGTCCTGAGCTGCAAACCTGGGGCTGGGGGAGCAGCACCTTATAAAATAAAACCTCTCCATGGTTTTATTTGGGGGGAGCAGCACCCCTGACACCTCTCCATGGATTTTTTGGGGGGAGCAGCACCCCGACACCTCTCCATGGATTTTTTTGGAGGGAGCAGCACCCCGACACCTCTCCATGGATGTTTTTTTGGGGGGAGCAGCACCCCGACACCTCTCCATGGATTTTTTTTGGGGGGAGCAGCATCCCCGACACCTCTCCCGTGGCTTTATTTAGGTCACCCTGTGCTCGGCGGCCCCGCTCGCAGCGGGGGAGGTTGGACTTCACACTCCTGCTCCCGGAGCTGCTTTTCTAGGTCACCAACCCACAGCGGTGGTTTAAAATAGAGCCTCTCCACTTCCCATTCCCACGGCCGGGGGCTGCTGCCGTGCCCGGGCTGTGGCAGCCGCCAGCCGGAGGGGAGGGATGGGGACAAGGAGGCTGCAAGCCCGGGACTGGGTGTGTGGGATGCCGGGGGGGGGGACAGCGCTGCATCCCCAAAATTCCCATCCCCAGGATGGGCACAGCAGGAGCCGCCAGTCCCGCTCCTGGAGGTGCTGCTGTCCCCCGCTATGGCGTTGGTGGCACCTCCTTGTGCCAGCCGGTGGCCGAGGACAATCCCTCCGTGGCAGAATTGATTAAAGAGATCCCAGCTCAGCGCAGGGAGCGTCTCCAGCAGCGATTTTTGCTCCGTGTGCATCAATTCCCAGCTGAAGCCGTGTCCAGGCTGCGTTCCCGGCCGGCACAGAAAGCTGCGAGCATTCTCCCGTGGAGAGGGGGTGGCTGCTCTGCGCAGCAGGGAAGCATCGCCCCGCTCTTTTCTCATTCCCAAATGGAAATTTTACACCGGGAAAGAAGAGCCCAGCACACGGCAGGTGTCTGCTGGCTCCCCAGCCCGGCTCCAAGAATATCCTCCTGTTCTGCCAGCACACGGAAGAGAATTTCAGCTGGCGGCTCCCCCGCCCCTTCCCAGCCCGTGGATCACGGGGAGAGGCACAAAGGCTGCCAGGCAGTGGGGATGGCACTGCCAGGTCACCATGGCACTGCTCACCAAGCACGGGGAGGATCGATGGAATTCATCCTCTCCTGGTTTTTCCAGGCCGTTGTTATCCCGCCCAGACGCTCCCCGGCAGCACACGGTGGGATTTGGGGTCTATTTGTTGTTATTTCTCTGCTCTCTGATTTTTAGAGGGTCCCTTTTCCCACACCCTGGGCACTCTGCCCCTGCTTTCCCAGAGAACCTGTGGCTGCCCCATCCCTGGAATTTTCCAAGGCCAGGCTGGAGCACCCTGGGATAGTGGGAGGTGTCCCTGCCCTGGGATGAGCTTCTTGTCCTTCCAACCCAAACGGTTCAGGAATTCCATGAAAACGTCACTTCCCCATGGAGGGGGAAAAAAATCCCTGTTGGATCAGGAGCTTCCAGCCATTCCCACATGGGAATGAGTGAGGAGAACCTTTCCCAGCCACACAAGTTGTTTAACAAGCTCTGGGATTGATGCTGTCACCGAGTCCTGTCCGGCACTGCCACACAGGGATTTGGCTGTTGAGTTTTCCCAGCATGGAATGATCGATCCCAGAGCAAATCCCAGCCTGGCCAGGAAGCCCCAGGGCAAGCAGAAGTTCCAGGGGTGCTGGATTTGGGACCCCAGCTCAGCATCCCACAGGACACCCAGAGCCACCAGCAACCCTCTCATTCCAGGGCTGTTTTCCAGCTTGTTTTGTTTCCCAGCAAATCCTGCAGGATATCGATCCCTGCTCAGGTCGCTGCTCTGAGGAATTAAAGCAGCAGCAGCTGAAATTCCCACAGGAGAATGGAAAAAGGTTGCTGGGCCTGCAGCACAAGGCTTTGATTTGAGAGCTGGCAAAGGGCTGGTTGGAGCTCACAGGACGTGGGATGGGATAATTCCAGCTGCCAGAGTGCCCTGTTTTGGGAATAAGCTCATCCCAGGCTGGGATGCTCCAGCAAGGACAAGCGGCTTCTCACAGAGCAAACTGGAGCATTTGTAATTCCAATTCCCCAGCCCCTGGGAAGGGTTAATCCTGGAGCATCTCTCCATGAATATTCTCCCCAACACCTGCATCTCCTCTGAAGGGGAGGCAGAGGAGAGGGTTTGAGAGATGCCAGAACCGTGGCTTTGATCTTCAGTGGAGTCATCTCGCTGCTGCTTAAAGGAAAAACAACCTCTGGGCTTTGATATTCCTGAATACACAATCACCGGGAGAAAATATCCCTGAATGCACAAACACTGGGAGGAAACAGCAGCCAGTATGTGCTCCTGCTGCATTCTGTGAGCGTGGACAAAGAAGGTTTTTGGGGGAAAACTCCAGAGCATCCTCTCAGGAGGGTGTTTGCACCTTCCCTTTTCCAGGAGAAATAAGGAGAAGGTTGGGGAAAGTCACCGAGATCAGGTCAATAAATGCAGGTCACCGAGGATTTATCATTCCTGAGGGAGGGAAGGAAGGAAGGAAGGAAGGAAGGAAGGAAGGAAGGAAGGAAGGAAGGAAGGAAGGAAGGAAGGAAGGAAGGAAGGAAGGAAGGAAGGAAGGAAGGAAGGAAGGACCAATCCTTCCACCACAGCTGGAATTTTACACCATTTTTACCCCTCCACTTTCCCAGATGTGCCTTTCCCTGAGCCTGCAGCATCCCAGAGACCCAAATCCTTTTCCAGGCCCCTCTCCAGAGATCCAGGCAGCCTGAAAACAGCTTCTCTTTCTCTTTTCCCAAATCTCTGCCCCAGGAGGGAAGTCAGGAGTGATGCCAGCCCCTTCCCAGCCACCCAAGCTGAGCCTGTTCTTTTCCAGGGCTGTAAATCCTGACACAGAGCTTTTTTTTTTTTTTTTCTCTTGCTTTTTCCCATTTGGCAGCCATTCAGGTTGTATTTGTGTTTTGGCTGCCAGCAATGCAGCATTTACAAACCTGCCCTGGATTTATCCGCTGCAGAGTCGGGCACTGAATTAAGTGACACAAAAGTTTGGGATGGGTTGGAAAATGCAATTTATAACAGCCAGGATGTGCTGCTGGGCCTCTCCCACCCACATCGTGCTTCTCCTGCCTCAGCTCATCCCCCAAAGTGGATTAAACACACATTTTCCTTTTCTTGCCACCCTCCCAGCTGAGTTTTCCCCCCGTGGCATCTCCAGCAGTGATTCCCCACAGGTCAGCCCCACTCGTCTCCTAATTTTGGGGTTTTCCTGGGAGAACTTGTGGTCCCACAAACTTTCCTTCCCATGGAAAGTGGATCTGAGTGGATCCCCCAGTGACCCAGCAGATTCCATGCTGGGAAAGGCTTGAAGGTGCTGGCATGTGTGGCCCCATTCCTGGTGGTCCCCATTCCTGGAATCCCCCTGGAGAATTCCTGGGCCCCTCTGTGCCATCTGCCAGGAGCTCAGGGAGCTCATCCCGGTCCTCTCAGCGAGTGGAGCAGCCAAGGTGTGATGACAGCCAGGGCAGGTGCTGCTGGGAGGTGCCAAAGCTCTTCCCGAGGGGTTTTCCCATGACAGGGACACTCTGTTCCACTCCTCAGACTGGCAGAAATCCAGATGGCTTTGGAGACATCCCACCTTTCCCCAGACAGGCTGGGATGAGCATCACACTCCAGAAATGGCTCCTGAATGCATGCAACACATCCCAGAAGGATGAGGAAGGACCGAGGAGCACAGCTGGACCAGGGATATCCCTGCACCATCCTGGCTGTCCCAAATCCTGGAGCACATCCCTCCCTGCTGAGCTGAGCCTGAGGATTAAACTCAATCGCTCAGAATTTCTCTCTTCCAATGATTCAGTCCTGTGTTATCAAAACTGGCTGATAAAGAGGTTTCCTTTATCAGAAACTGTCAACAATTCATCCTAACAGTGCCTGGTGACCCCAAACCAGAGGATTTTCCCAAGCCAGGGCTGGATCCAATGGTGCCAAGTGGAGTTTGTGGCCAACATCCCCCCTGCTTCGACATTCTGGGGTTGAATTGCTCCAGGAGAGAAACCAGCAGCACGATTGAACTTAACAAACAGGAAAGGACAATCAGAGAAAAAAAGCACAGCTGAAATTTCGGGGGGTGAAGTGTTCCTGAGCTCCAAAACTCGCAGGACAAAGAGAACATCAATAATCCCAGAGGAGCTGGCACTGGGCAGGAGCCTCGCAAGGAAAATTGGCACCTTTTGTTCCCTAATCAGAGCTGATGGGGACTTTGAGCAGGATTTTGGTGCATTCGCCTGCAGGACAGAGACCCAGCCAGGTCCTCTCTGAGTCACAGGCTGAAAATGAGGCAGAGAGGGAATTTTGGGAGCAGGGTGATGCTCAGTGACATCCTTGGCTTCCCAAGGGATGGAGACCTCGGCATCTCCAGCTAATCCAGTTTTTAACTCCTCTCTGAACTTCCAGCTCCCCCTTTCCCCTCTGGGGTTTAACTGTTCCAGCTCCCCCTGCTCATCCACGAGATGCTGGTGGGAAAATGAAGGAATTGGATTTAACTCTGCCTCCATCACCTCCATCACATCTGCTCCAACCCAACAGCACCATTTCCTTGGCCTGGAATGACTCCTCATTTCCCTCATAATTGATATTCTGGCTCGTTAGGTTTTAATGCACGGCTTCCAGAGCTTATTTAAAATTCGCTGAAGCTTCCCCGCTCCAAAGGATTTAAGAGCCGGTGGGGGGAGGGTGGAAAACCAAAAGGTTTGTGGAATTCTGCACAGCCCCGGAGGCAAAGGATGGATCCCATCGGCTCCGCAGCAAATCAAGGGGGTGACGCAGAGACCCCTCCCTTCCTTCCGGGCACATGGAGAAATCCCCTCCGGCAGCAGAGGGAAAAATTCCTGCCTCGCTTCCCGGGGTTCTCCAAGAGGGAGAGAGGCAGCTCCAGGACACTGTCCTGGGGAAAGGATGGGACGTGGAGGGGACAAGGGGACACTGCTGGGGCAGGGCTGAGATGTGGGAGATGGGATGGCTCCAGTGGGTGGGATTGGGATGGGATTGGGATGGGGATGGGGGATGGTGCCAGGAAGGTGCTGGATCCCTCTGGGATGTGTTCCATGGATGCAGGAGTCATTTCTGGAGTGTGATGCTCATCCCATTGGGCATTGGATGGGCACTGGGATGGGGTCAGAGCCCAAAACCACGTTCCAGGACAAGCTGTGAAATGCTCCAGAATCAAGAAAGACAAGACAAGGAGCAGGAGGGGAAAGCAAATCGAGTTCTTCTGCTGCCCGATACTCCTTTTTCTTCCTTTCTTCTTTTTTCCTTCCTTTTTTTCTTTTATCTTCCCTTTCTTCTTCTATTTTCCCTTCTCTTTCCCTTTACACCCCCGCCTTTTTCTTTCCTTTGTTCTTTTCCGTGGAATCATTAAGGTTGGAAAAGGCCTCTCTAAGATCATAGGATTCAAATTTACTTCCCTTTCATATTATTCCCTTTCTTCTTATTATTTATTTTCTTCTTTTTTTCCCTCCTTTTACTTTTTTCTTCCTTTTCTTTTTTTTTTTCCTTTTTCTTCTTTTCCCCCTTTTACTTTTTTCTTCGTTGCCTTCTTTTATTCCCCTTTCTTCTTTCTTCTTCTCTTTCTCTTTTCCAGCTTGTTTTTCCCTTTCTTACTCCAGTTGCTTCCCAACAATCCAGGAACCTCTCACAAAGCCAAGAACTGGAGGCTTCAAGAGAGAGGATGGAAAGGGAAATTTAAAGGATGCTAAAATCCTCACGGACAATCACGGATTGTGCATCTTCGCCCCCAAGGCTGAGGCATTTCTCCCTCCTCTTCCTGCTTTTTTTTTCCACTCCAAAAGAAAAGAAAAATAAGCAGGAAACAAACCGAGTGAATATTTGAGAGCAATTCCCTTTGCTGGGAGGCGCCGCTCCGGGAATGGAGCTCGGCCTCTCAAAGGAGATGGGTTTTTACTCCCGAAAATGATCCACTAATGGCATTCCAGAGGCACCGGGGGAATCTAAAGGCCTAAAAACTCTCGCCAGAGGCAGATTTTTATGGGATGTGTTTGTCAGCAGCTCCCCCGCTGTGCCCACATCCCCACCCTGCGCTGGAATTGCTCAGGGAATCAGGGATAGGGATGAAACTGCTCCCCCCAAAATCCTCTGGACACGAGGTTGGATCCCTGTGCTGTTCTCCATCCCAAAATCCACACAACCCTCAGCTTTCTGGAAAGTCCCAAAGGATGTCAAGGCCCAGTCCCTGGTCCAGCCTTTCCCAGGGATGCTCCCCACAAACCCAACCCTTGGGAATCAAAAACAACTCCAAAAATCAGATTTAACCCGAGGAAACCGAGAGGGAAATAAGGAATCCAAGAACCCCAGAACGATTTGGGTTGGAAATGACCTTAAAGCTGATCCCATTCCACGGGCAGGGACAGCTCCCACTATCCCGGGGTGCTCCAAGCCCTGAGTTTTGAGTTCCTCTCTGCCGAGGCCAAGAGAAGCAAACAGCACCCAAAGCCTCCCCAGAGGGATCCCGAAGGATTCTGCCTTTGGAATTGCTTTGTTGGACACAACAAAGGCAGATCTGACAAAGCCTCTCCTCTCCCTGCTGCAAAAGGACTGAGACACAAAAACCGGGAGGTGCCAGCATGGAGAGAGGATTAAATGGAAAACAGGGAGAGCTGGGCACTGCTCAGGGACAATTAATTATTGTAAAAGCTGCAGAGATAAATTCATAAAAGCCCCGCTGAGGAGGCAGCTGTAATCAGGCTTAAAAAGATTGATTTTGGAAAATAGAATGTACAGGGTAAAATAGTTGCTAATTCAAAAGGGAGCAAAAGGAATGAGAGCAAGAGGTGCTTGGAAGGAATCCATGGTTCCTGTCCAGCTCTGGAGCCAAGAGGTGCTGGAAATGCTGCTGATAATGCAGAGAAATTTGGGTTATTTAATACAGGAGATAAAGACTGAGATGATGCCTTTGTGCCAAAGCCTGATGACATATTTTGTGTTGCAAAACAAACCAAAATAAACCAACAAATGGAGATTATTAATGCCAAACTTCTCAAAAATCAGCAAGATCTGGAGCAATTGAATTGAAGAGGTTTGAAATCGCTGGCCAAGGAGTTATTTCTAGATATTATTTTAATTTTTTTCCTGCTTTTAAAGGTCTTTTTAAAAGCCCACTTTGAATTCCAGTGGGGTTATTTATTTCCTTGTGGATTCAAACAATCCAGCTTGTTGGGCTGACACTGATGCCAAGCCAAACCAAGGCAAGATCTGAAACAGGACTCACCTAATAAAGAAGTGGGATTTAATTAGTGCTAATCAGGACACATTTTGGAAAAGCAGATTTCATTATCCCAGCTTTCCTTGGGATTCCCAGACGAGTTTGGGGTTTTGGTTTAACTGTGGGTGATATTTGGATGGAGAAGCTGGAACAGCCTAAAAACCACCAGCAAAAGCTCTTAAAGCTCCAAGCAGCTGCTTCCCAAATTCCAGGGGAGGGAGCAATGGATGCTGATGGGAACAACAGCCTGGAATTACAGCTCCTGGAATAACGAGAGCTGATCATGAAAGCAGAATTTAGGTAGCACCAAAGTTGAAGGTGAAAATTTCCTTCATACAGGAAATGGGGAAACATGTGGAGAATCAGAGCTGGAGGTTCCTCCTCCCTGCACCCTGTCTGGATGGACACACACATCCAGTCTGGGATATTGATGATCCCTGCAGCTCCATCCCTGGATCTGCCCGCTCGTGGTGATTTTCCAGGCTGGGTTTGTGTGCTCTGGCTTTTATTCCTCTCCTGGGAAATCAGCTCTGCAACAGGCAGCCAAAAGAGAAAAACGAAAAAAAAAATCATTTATTGGGACAATGCGAGAAGGGAAGAGCTGGGAATTGGGATCCAGGCTGGGAGTGACACTGGGGCAGAGATGTCGCCAATGCCACCCCCTGGGAAACAGGGATCGAGTGCAAGCGGAATCCCAGAGCCAGGATTCCTTAGCGGGGAATGGGAAGAGCAGCACGGGGAGGAAAGGCAGAGGCTCCTTCCTGCTCTGCAAAGCCCTCACGTCTCGGCAGGGAGAGCGGAAAAATCCCTCCTTGCCAGGGCTCGGCATCCAGCCCGAGCTGCTGCTCCTCCGGGAGGGACAGAACAGGACACCCCGAGCGCTGCGGTGTCACCTGCGGGCACCGCACATTCCCGGAGCCGGGACACGCCAGGGAATTCATCCTGGAAGCTCAGAGGCACTTTGGGTTTGTGGGGTCTGGGAGCACAGGGACGAATCCCCGTCTTCTCCTCCTCCCTGCCCAGACACAAATTCCTGCTCCAGAATCCTCTGCCAGGGCGGGATTGATCCCTGCCCATCATCAATTCCGGCAGTGACACCTCAGTGCTGCCTCAGGGACACATCCCCCGCCCGCCACATTCCCAAAGCACCGCCAGCCTCTGGCAGAGCCCACAGGATCCCGTCACGCCTCCCTGGAGAGTTCTGCACTTCCACAGCATCTCCTGGTTCATCTCCAGCCTGGGGCCACCCGTGTCCTCCCCTGCTGCCCCTCCTGCAGGAAAAAGCAGCGGAGAGGAGCACGAAGGACGGGTCACAGCGGCTCTGGTGCTCAGGGACACGGAGGCTCCGGAGCCAGGGTGTGACAAGGTTGGATGAAGCCTCCAGAGGTGACTCAGCCCTCGGGAGGACACCCGAGGACGCACATCCAGAGTTCCAAGCTCTTCCCAAAAGCACGGATCACCGGCAGCAGCTTTGCTGCTTCCAAGGCAAAGCAGCACAGCCTGAGCTTTCCCTGAGCTTCGCAAGGATCTGCTGGATTTGTGTGGAGGGGACACACTGCAGGGAATTCCCAGCCAGCAGCACACATGGAGAGGGATCCCAGCAGGAGACCTCCTGCAGAATGCAGGGATCAGCTCTGATCCCCTCGGAGGAGGTTAATTCCTGTGATCAGAGCTGTCCAGGAGGGAGAACATTACAGCAGATATCAGCAATTATCCCATAAATCCAAACGTTGAAAATGGCTGCAGTTCATAGGATCCCACACTGGCACTATTTTCCTGTCTGTGGGACGGGAGAAGGGAGCCTGGGACCCCCTGGAGCAGCAGATCCCAGCACCAGCTGGAATATTACTGGAAATCCCAACATGACAAAACACAAGCATCAGGAGTGACTGGGGGGTTCCAGGGGTTCTCCTGCCTCCCAGAGCCCCCAGGGTGTTCAGGGCCTTCCACAAAGCTCAGTGAAACTCCGGGAATCCAAACGCTCTCCTGGCAGCAGCGTGGCACATTCCCAGCCCTTGGATGTGCAGGTCCATGGCACTGCTGGCACACAGGATTGAATCCAGGAGAGGAGCTGATCCCATCCCCACCAGGGGCTGCACATTCCACCCCCCCAGGACCATTCCAGGTGTGCCAGGAGGATCCCAGGGAGTGTGAGGCACGCAGAGAGCACCGTGCCTGCTCCCTGCCTTGTTTTGGGAATGTGAAAGCACAGGGACACCAAGCACAGCCGGGTAAAACAACCACCCAACCCCTTCTCCTTCGTGTCCCATCCCCATCCGTCCCATCCCCTGGATACCAACAGCTCTGAGCTGCTTCCTCCCGGCTTTGAGCTGCTCCAAGAGGGATTTTTCCCTTTGCAGAGAGCTGACAACCCCTTTACTCCTTGAGTAACCTGTTGGTCCCTACTCCCAGCACGCAGATCCTGTGGAGGGCGAGGCAGTGCAGCGGATGGGATGTCAGGAGGAATTAAATCAAGTGTCAGGAGAAAATTCCAGAGGGGAAGCCACTTTCCTGATTCATATTGCCAACCAATTGTCCCCATGACAGCCCGGACAGCAGCGTTTGTTGGTGGCTGGGAGCTCGGGAAGGGAATTGTGCTCATCCAGAGCTCCTTTCCCAAGCCCACTGCGATGATCAGCAGCACACAACGCATTTGTCAGCCCCCAATGACGCCTGGCACGTGCCAGAGCTGATGGATTCCCAAGGGAAAGCAGCTCTGCCAGGGAGAGGAGAGGAGAGGCTGGAGAGTTCTGTGTTCTCCCCTCAGCACAAGCTGGGCTCATCCATCCGTCCTGGCTCCTTTCACTCGGAACAGCTGAGGCTGTTGGGCAGCGAGATGGAAAGCCAAGGTCACGATTCCATCAGGAACACAAAGGGATTTGGTGTCTCCACAAGGTGTGGAACACAGCCCCGGGTGACAGCTGCCCCCGGAGTGACACTGGCAGTGTCACCGAGGCAGCACTAACGGGCTCCAGCCAGGCTCAGTGGGTTTTGCTCAGGCACAGAATTCATCCCTGGTGTCTCATGGAGCCAGGAGGGAGCCTCCAGGGTGGGGTCAGCACAGGACAGCCTCAAAATACCCCCAGGCAGAGATTTGGGGTGGAAAATGCAGCAAAGGAGCAGGGAGGGAGTCAGGGCATCAGACCCCAACCCAAGAATCAGCAGGATTTTTTCATCCCTGGCACCATGAAAAGCAAAGGAAATTCTCCAGAGGTGAAAAGCTTCTGGAGAAGGGAAGGTTTGGGGGAGACCTCACAGCACCTTCTGAAGGTGAAGGGGATACAAGGGAGCTGGAGAGGGAATTTCATCAGGAACTGGAATGGCTTCAAACCAAAAGAGAGGGGGTTTAGATGGGATATTGGGGAGGAATTCTTTCCTGGCAGGGTGGAGAGGCCCTGGCACAGGTTTCCCAGAGAAGCTGTGGCTGCCCCTGGATCCCTGGAAGTGTCCAAGGCCAGGTTGGATGGGGTTTGGAGCAACCTGGGATAGTGGAAGGTGTCCCTGCCCATGGCAGGGGGTGGAATGAGATGAGATTTAAGATTCTCCCACCTGTTTTAAAACCAAACTCATCCCTGGGACCTGGACACTCTCACCAGGTGCCCTTCCCAAAATAAAGTGGTTTTGTTCCCAAGGTGTGCCCGGGTCACTGCTCTGAGCTGGGACAGGGAGGTTTGGGGCTCTGCCCAAATCTGAGCTGCCAGATGGAGCCAGGGGGACCTTCCCTCCCCTGGCCCTCGTTCCTGTCACACAGAGCTTTTCCAAGCAAGCCAGGTAAATATTTGCATCCTGGAGAACCAAAAGCAAAACGAAGCCAGCACCAGCTGGGGCCCTGAGGAGGAGTTTCTCATTCTGTCCATCCCTGCTCATCAAACCCAATCCCTGGCTGGGCTGGGATCATTTGGGAGAGGTGTTTCATTGGCACCCACGGCAGGAGCTCCCCAGCCCCCTGCCAGGCTGGGATGGACCAGGAGAGGAGCAGCAGCACCAGCTCTGCTCCTCCCAGACCCTCCCCTGGCTCCCCCAGGCAAAGGGATTTCCCCCCATTTGTTCCCTGTGCCAAACCAAGCCCGTGGAGGATGAGGCTGCCATTCCCAGCCCTGCTCCATCCCACGGGGTCAGGAGCATCCTCCTGCCTCACAGGGCAGTTCCAGCGGGGCAATTCCTTGAGGAGGAACCAAAATCTCTGAGAGCCCAGGGATGAATGCTGAGCTGGGACAGCCCCATTCCACACCAGGACAGGCATCCCACGGCAGCTCCCTCGGCAGCTTTTTCCACCATTCCCCAACCTTTTGCCCATCCCATCACCACAACCCCGCAGAGGCAGCTCGGGGTGTCCCTTCCCAGCCTCCCAAAACCTCTCCCAGCCCTTCCAAGGGGTCGGATCCTCAGTGGGGAAGGATCCCCAGGGCAGGGCTGGTGATGCCACATGACACAGCATCCAAAGGGCCTTAAAATAAACCGTCCCTCCCTGCTGAATTCCCTGCGGGAAGCAGGCACCGGGCACGTGTGCGGCCGCGCCCCCGCGTGTGCTCCCGGCGGCGCAGGCAGCAGCGCTCCCCTTATGTTCCAAAAAAAAAAAAAAATTTATATATATATATATATATATATATAAAACAAGAAAAAAAAAATTTAAAACCTCTCAGAATTTAGCAACAATCGCCATGGATACCAATCACTGAAATCCCTGCGTTGCCACGGCAACGCCTTTCCCCATCCTGCCTGTTTATCCTGGAGCTGCCACACCATTTATCGGGAGTGATGGAGAGAGGATTTGAGAGCAACCTTCCCTAAGTGCACGGAAGCAGAAAAATCCTCCGTGAGGAAATCACTATTAATAGAGAGAAAACAGCTCCAGCACGGATCAGCCCGGGCCTGGAGAGCTCTGTGCCTGTGCAGAGCCACTAAATCCCAGGAAAACCCCGGGAGAACTAAACCTCCAGCCACGGGGAAGGCGGGCAGGGACAGACAGGGATGGAGAACACGAACTCACAGCAATTTTAGCACATTTAAAGCACAGCTAATTAACACCAAGACCTGTAAGAGCCAGTTTGGGTTGCAAAGGAATGGGATCCTGGCATTGGGATGGTTTGGGAAATGCTGGAAGCTCCCCTGGAGTCTGTGGGTGATGCTTGGAGCTGATGACACCTGAGCCCAAAATAATCTCCTTTGTTCCAAAACTGGAGCTTCCAGGGGAGTGGATTTGTCAATCCAGCACCTGGATGGCTCCCTCAGGTTCTTATGGTGTCCAGTGGGGTAAATATTGGGAATATCCCACCCTGTGAGGGTGGTGAGAAGCCCCTGGGCTCAGGGTGCCCAGAGAAGCTGTGGCTGCCCCTGGATCCCTGGAAGTGTCCAAGGCCAGGCTGGACAGGGCTTGGAGCACCCTGGGATGGTGGAAATGGCAGGAGTTGGAACAGGATGAGCTTTAAGGTCCTTCCCAAGCCAAAGCAGCCTGGAATTCTCTCTGAAGTATCATCCCCGTGATGGAAGTCCCCACTCAAGGCCCTTGGATGGACTCAGCTGAATTCCAGGAGCATTCCTGGGTGGATCTCTGCCTGGGAAATGGACCAAAGAGAACAAAGGAATTCCTGCAGCCGCTGCTGATTCGGACAATTATGAGCTGCTGTGGATCAATAAGGTTAAATTCCAGCAGATCCTCGTGGGAGAATCCTTAGGGATTGATTCCAGGCAGTGTTTAGTCCAATCTCTTTATTAGGGACAGCAGCAGAGCACAGAGCTGGGGAGGCTGAGGCCAGGGCAGGACACTGGGAATGGCACAGATCCAGCAGGGATGCTCCAAGTGCTGCCTTCCCTCAGCTCAGGAGCCTTGAGGGGTGGGAATCAAGGTGCAATATCCCAAATTTGTGATGGGCAGGAGCCTGAAGGGCAGGAGAAAATCCCACACTCACCCCACCAGCCACTCCACAAATACAAAATGTCAAATGCACAAAGATCAGTGGGATCAAGGAGCTCGGGAAAGTCACCACTCCTCTGTATTTCTCTCTCCTGGTTTTTATACAGCTCCTTGTGTCCCTCAGCTGTGATCCACAGCCTGAAATATCCATGGGACTGCCATCAAATAAAAAATTCCAGCCAGGAAAACAATCCTAAACTCCAGCTCAGACGTAATAATGTTAAATAAAAAGAGCAGAAGGAATCACAGCATTTCCCAGCCTGATCTCCAGCACAAGAGAGATGAGGGAGTTCCTTCCCCTGCCATTCCCAATGACACAGATAAGGAGAAAAGCACCAGAATTCCAAAGATTTTTTCCTCCATCAGGAGCAAACCTGCAGAGTCAGGAAAAGCAGGGAATTGTCAAGATGAGATGTACTAAAAATGTCACAGCCCTCCCAACACTCGAGGCATTCCTTGGGAGAGCTGGGATTTTTCAAATCAAACGTTTTGATCTCGGAATTGTTCTGCTGCCCGGCTCCGTGGGGAAAACGGGGAGAGAGCAGCATATTAAGGATCTTTTGAAGGTATCCTTCCCAAGATTTACCAGAGGAAAAAAATAGAGACACAGCCAAGCCTCGGGCCCCTGTTCAAGGCAGATTTCCAGGAGTTGAGGCACAAGAGCCTCGTGCTGAGCTCTAGGGAGACCCCGAGAAAAAGGGAGCATGGGAAGGTTCCAAAGGCACCACCAGGGATGTGAAACAGGAATTGCCACCCTGAAAACAGGAACCTGGTTTGCACCAGCTCTGCCAAGAGAGTTGGGCTGGAAAAATAATTCCTTAGGTCCCAGCAAAGACGTGGATTGAAGGGCACCTTCCCTTTTCCTGCCCTGATCCTGCATGACTCAGAATTCCCCCAGCCCAAAGTGCACGGGAATTCATCCTGGACAAAAGTCAGCCGAAGTTTCAAGGGTTTAGGGAGATAAGAAACTTGTCCTTGAGCAATATCTGATCACCTCCGTTTGTACAAACACCGAGAACGCCGGGAGAATAAATGGATTTATACTCACCTACGTGGGAGACACGGAGAGCGGGGAGCAGCAGGAGGGGCTGGCAGTGCCACCACAAAGCAGGAGGGGCTGGCAGTGCCACCACAAAGCAGGAAGGGCCAGAAGTGTCACCACAAAGCAGGAAGGGCCAGAAGTGTCACCACAAGCAGCAGTCAAAGCCAGGAGACACCAAGTGTCACCCCAGCACCATCACTTCCAATCTTTGTCAAAGTTCTCAAATTGGAACAGCCCTTCCCTCCTCTCCTTCCCTTTTTCTCTCCCTCCCCAGCTCTGGGATTATAAAAACTCCCAGACATGGATGCAAACTGTTGGATGTGTTGATAAAAACAAATAAATCAATCTTCCTCTGTGGGATAATCTCCTTAGAGCTGAGCTGCTGCTCCACAGAGCTCCTGGCCTCGTTTGGATCCCTCTGCCTCCTTCCTGCCTGGATTATCCCTGGGATGTGCCTTTGCCGTGAGATTAAAGCTTGTTTTACTCCAGATTCTGCTGCTCTTCAACCAGCGCTGCTCAGGCTGAGCTGATTTATTCCCTGGAAAGTTCCAGTTCTGTTTTTTAACACAGCCCTGAAAGTGGGATCAAGGGATCGGTGGGATCTCCCTGGAATTCAAAGCCCTTCTTGCAGGCTGGTTTTTGGGATCAACAACACCAAGGACATCCCTAGTGGGAACATTCCCGATGGATTTGAGAATTAAAAATCAGAGAACTCAGTATTGATGGAGCTAAGGTATGGAAAACCCTAGGGCAGGCAATCTCTCCTGTGCCCTGGCCCTGGGAAAATCTGACATTTTGGGAAGTGTCTGGCTCCAAGTGGGAGTGAGTCAGGAATGCTGAGAGCTTTGGAAGTGTGGCAGGAGCAGCTGGGAGAGGAGCCCGGGATAGAATCCATCTCCTGCTCCCAGCACTGAGCCCCCCTGGGAGTCCCTGTACAGAATTAAAGGACCTTGGAAAGAGCAGAGCCCAAAAACAAAGGGCGAAAGAGGTGGGAAAAGGAAAGATTGGGAATAACAGCTTCTCATCCCAGGAGAGCAGGATGTGGAGAGACAAAGAGCAGGATTGTCCTCCCTTCCTTCCCAATTCAAACTGCTCATACAGCAAGAGCAAAAGGAGAGGCCAAGCCCCTCCCAGCTTGGAGCAGGGAATCACAGAATCCTGGAATGGTTTGGGTTGGAAGAATCACCCTCCTCCATCCCCTGCCACTGCCCCAGGTGGCTCCAAGCCCTGTCCAACCTGGCCTTGGACTCTTCCAGGGATGGAGCAGCCACAGCTTCTCTGACAATTCTATCCCAGCCCCTCCCAGAAATTCTTCTTTCTTCCCATTATCCCATCCTTGGTGCCTGCAGCTGGAGAACACAGGGACTGACAAACCGTGGTAAGAAAATGATTTTTATTTCCTCTTTTTTTTTTTTTTCCTATTTTGAATTTCTTTTTTCCCTTTTTTTTTTTAATGGAATTTCTGCTGTTTACAGATATGGTTTATTCCTGATAACACAGCTTGGCAGCAATTAAAAAAAAAAAAAAACCAAAAACAAACAAACCCACTGCAACTGAATTAAACCCCATAAATACCAGCCCAGAAAACAATGGACAACCACCACTATTTCTATACAGGAACTATTATTTAATGTCACATTTTGACAACTGTAAATGGGCTACAGACTGTGGGCAAAAGGCAAGAGGTGAAATCTTTTTGAAACACCAGACGTAGAATAAACAGCTCATTTCTCAACATTTACATGATTCACATCAAATTGATGGCATCCTAAATGTATTCCTTTTAAAGGACAGAAATTTTGCAATAAAATATTACATTTCATTTAATACTCTGGTACAATACTTCATACATTGCAGGAAAAAAAAAATAAATGCAAGGCCTATTCCACCTAATAAGATCCTTTTTCATTAGTCTTTAGTACTGCAATAAAAAAAAAAAAATCACAGTAATGTCATAAATAAACAGGCTTGAAATTATTCATTACCTTTCACTATTGAAAAGGGAGAAATGAACAATTAATTTGAAATAATGGAGTTATGGGTAGAAAAATCAAACCCTGACAACAAATCTTAGTCCCAGCTGTGAATTTCCTCAGCCCTACAACAAAAAAAAAAAGGGAACAGGTTGGATACCTTTGTTAGCTGTGTCCTGGTTAATCATGTCTCAAACACATCTTTTTTAGGAGGAAAAAAGGAAAGTTTGGTCAGGATTACTAGAACCAATCAGGCCTAACAGGAGTTAGCTGAAATTAAAATGTATTTCTCTAAAACATTCAGTAAGTGAAGTCTGCAGCAAATTCACACTGGCATCAATCACTGTGCCTGGGGAGTTGGGGAAAATTTCCCTGGTGGGGTAAAGGTTTCTCCAAGAGAAGCCTGGGATCCTTTTTGCATCCCTGCTCCAGAACAAGCTCAGCCAGCACTGCTTCCCACTGAATTCCCTAAAACTGGGAATCCCTGAATGCCACATCACTGATCTCCCCTGAACCAAAAAAAAAAAAAGTTTCCCTGTTGTTTCATCTGTCAGAACCCCGAAGTCATTTGCTGGAATTAATGCAGGAAATGCTCTAAGAACCCTCCCTGTCTCTGGTGACAGATTTTAGGGTGCAGGGGCTCCCCTTTGGAGCCAACACTGATTCAGAAAGGAGAATTTCTTCCTTTAGCCACAAGCTTTCAGATCCTGCTCCTCTCTCACTGACATTCCCCCAACCATGAGCTCCCCAGGATTCTCACCCATCCTGCAGCAAGAATTCCCTGCTCCCAAGGAGAACAATTCCCAAGGAAAGCCTCCAGAGGCAGGTTCTGAAGGAGGGCAGGAGGCAATGCTGGCCGTGGGCTGATTGCTGCTCACACAGCTCCAGCCTTTAAGACACTTCACAGGAACTGAGTGCTGAGAGTTGAGATTCCCTCAGGATCCTTTCCCTCCTTTCTCCTGATTTTTTTCCCCCCCTGATTTCCCAGTTTGGAGCAGAGCAGCTCCAAACCTCACCTGGGTGTGTCCCCACCTTGCTCCAACCTCTGAAATGCAGAATTCGGCTCTGCACAGAGTTTGAGGCAAATATTGAATTACTCCATGCAAATCTCAACATTTCCAAGTGATCCCTGTTCAGCAGGAGGGAGCTGGGAATAGGGACAGGCTGGCAGGGGATGGAGAACAGGAATCTCTCTACCAAATCACCACATTTCTCTCTCCTCATCATCTATTCCAGTCTAGGAAGGGGTAAGGATTCAGGGCTAGAGCATAAGGCTGTGACAAAGTCAGACACATTTATGGTGTGCTGGTGCCAGGAGTTCCAAAAAAATCAAATCCCAAAGCCCCAAAAGACAAAAAAAGAACAAGAGGCCAAGGAACAAAATTCTGCTTAACATTAACGAAGCACCTTCATTCAGTTCAAACAAACTGCTCAAATATTGGAATTTGCAAAGCACTCTGAGGACCAGGGGATGGAAATCTCTGACTTCACCTCTCACAAAGCTGCAATAATTACATTCCAGGCTCCAGCAGAATTCCACCAGGAAGGCCAATAACCCCATTGTGGTGACACAGGAAGGCCAGGCATCCTGTGAGAGGATGGGAATCACACCTGAACACCCCTGAACGTCCCCAAAACCAGGGACAAGGTGCTGGGGGGACACCAGGCCCCACTCCTCCTCCTGGTCCTGCCATCCACAGCTCCAAGGGGAGCTGCTGCTCCAGGACAGAGCCAGGGGAAGGAATTCAATGGAAGCTCACCAGATCTTCCTTGGGGAGTCTCTGGAAGGTCTGTCTCCCTGACAATCACAAGTGCTTCCAGGTGATTTTCCATGGAATTGGGACAGGAAGGTCCAGGCAGCTCCCAAAGGCACCTGGGGTGGGACAGTGCCCCTGGTGTGGCCTCGCTGCTCCCTGTCCCACCAGGACATCCCTCCTTCCCTAAAAATCCTGGAGACTCCTCCACAGCTTCCAGTTCCCTTCAGGAGGGCTCCCTGACACCAGCAGTGGGTTACTGGTTTCACTGGTGTTAACATCCTGCAATTTGTTAATTAATACCTGAATTCAGTCTCATTGAATTGAGCACAAAGTCACCACAGAGTGTCCTCACAAAGCACCCCCAGGTCACTGATTCTCCTGAAGGACACACAGAATTCCTGTTCTGGGCAGAGATCACGGAAAAGAAACTTTGTTTGATGTAAAAGCAACTTTGCATAAATTCCTCCAAAATAGCCCATCCAGCCACACAGCAAAATTGGAATCAAAGCCACCAATTATCACAAAAAAGCACCTTCATCTCAAGAACTGCTCACCCCAGGAAGCTCAGTCTGAGTTTGAAATGTATCAGGACTAATTTGATCATGCACTTGGTTCTATTCACGCTGGTGATCCACTGTTTTCCAACAATCCACATTGTTCCCATCAGTATTTTACATTTCATGTCACGGATTTATCCATGGCATTGCTCTCCCCCCCCCCACCCCCCACCCAGTGCCCCCCAAAAAACCCCCACAACTGCTCAAATAAGGAAAAAAAAAACAAAAACCCACTAACAGCCATACTGTGAAACCAAAATACTATTTAAAAAAAACCAAATGGATGACAGTCCAACAGTTTGCAGGATTCGAAACTGACTCTACAAAGTAATTGTCTACCTTGTAGAAAGGATTTCCTTTTATTTGGAAAATGAGCAATTGGAAATTGGAGAGAAGAGATAAAAACAATCTTTAGATGCTCTGAAGTTTTGCCTACTGAAGGATTAAAACCGTAAATAAAAAGGTACCAAGCCCTCAGAGTTCACTGCTCATGTGAAGCTTCTTCCATCTCTTTCTTGACCTTTTTAAAAACCATTTTCATGTCTGGGAAAGGAAAAAAAATGAAGAATTATTGAGGAAAAAACCCCAGCAGTTATTTCTTACTCAGGAATTGTACAGAAGTGCTAAATTTTGACTCAATAAATTTTATACTCAACCCAAAGTCTCAACCGTGGCTTAGAAACTGTGTGGGTGCTTTGGTGAGATTGTGCATAGAGGTCATTAAAATTAAATTAAAATTAGCTTTTGGAATTCATTTATCCCTATGGGGATAAATTCCAAGCATTTTGGGCATTCCTGGGTACATTTTCTCCCAAGCCAGGCTGGACACAGCCCCTCCTCTGGCCATACACACCTGCCTTGGCCTGGAAGGCTCTGAACATCTTCTCATCTGAAACTCTTCTGCTGTTGCATCAGCCCCACATTTTCATATACTCTAGCACTATCTTCTCTCATTCTGAAATGAAATCAGGATTTAGAGTCCCACCAATCTCATTTGACACCAAAAAAAAAAAACAAAAACAAAACAATCCTATTATACACACCACATAATTCAGGGACAATTTATTTCACTTGATTTATTTTCAGAGGGAAGCCCAAGACAACAGGGCAGGTTCTGGGGTAACTCAGCCTCGTTTGAGGCGTGTGAGGATGAGACAGAAGAGCTCAAAACTGAGAGCAGGACTGAACTTACTCTGGACACGTTGGGGTTGGGGTGCAGGGGGGGAGAGGGCTCTGATCCCCACTCGTCTGGTCCGATAACGAATATTTAATGTTTGTGTACTCGTGACCTTTCCTCTTGCTCTTCTGTGAAGCAAAGCACACAACAAAAAGCCAGGCTTGGGGTTAATAACAGCAACCAGTCATTGAGACAGTGCAGCAATTGCCAGAGATAACCACGGGTGGTTTTAGGTTTGTCTGTGAGCACAGAGCTCAGTTCTGCAGTGAACACATCACTGAGCACACCCAAAGCTAAAACCTGAAAATCCCTGTCTGAGCTTGCAGTGCAAGGTGGAACCAGCAGTTTGTGTTCTATCACCAGCTGTCAAAACCAGGTGGGGCAGTTTTCTTTATCTTTTCTTTATCTCTTTATTCTTTATCCAGGGAGGATATCTCCTGTTAATGGGCCACTGAGTCCCAGGGCATGGCTGATAAAATTCCATCATCCCATGGGGAGATGCTCCAGCCAGGGGGAGGAGCCAAGCATTTCCTACCTAGATAAAAACTGAGATTTAGAACATCAGAGCAGCCTTTTCCCACTGGATTCCAGAGGAAAACCAGATCCTTCTACATCATCACTACACCCTTGTCCAGGATCATTGCTTCAACAGAACCACATCTGTCACTGCAGGACTGCAGCCACCATTAATGGGACTGCTACCAACACCCTGACAGACACGGTGTCAGGCTAGATTCTGACTCTGCCAGTGCTTCTTTGTTTTGTAGTACTGTATTTTTATCTTATTTTTAATTTTCCTAGTAAAGAACTGTTATATCCTATTCCCATATCTTTGCCTGAGAGCTCCTTAATTTCAAAATCACAATAATTTGGAGGGAGGGGGTTTATATTTTCCATTTCAAGAGAGGCTCCTGCCTTCCTTAGCAGACACCTGTCTTTCAAACCAAGACAATCCCCATTTTCCCCCATCCCACCAACCCTGTGAATGTACTCCATCCTCATCTCCTTGGCAGAAAATTCCCCATTTCATTCTTGAGCAGCCAGTGGGCTTCCCACTGACCTTATTTCCAGCCTGGAGCTGGGGCCAATGGAGCGACACGGTTGTTTGCAGGAGCTCTAATAAAATAATATCTGAGCCCATTAGGTTTGATATAAAAAGCAGCCAAGCTGTTATTTGGATTCTGCACATATGCTCCAGGCTGCAGCCAATTGTGCTGGCACCCAGCTCCAGCTCCTGCCAGGGAACTACACCAGGAAAGGAACGGGATATGGATTTTTTCCTTTTTCCAGGCATTCACAAGGCCTGAAAACACTGAAACCTACAAGGTAGAAATTAAAGTTTTGCAGGGAATTGGGGTTTGGGGAGGTGGTTGTGGGTTTATTCAGGGTTTTTTAATGCTGCAACAAGTCCTGAGGTCTGACCCAGTCTCACAGCAGAGGCTGGCGGAGCCTCCAGGGAATTCTGGCTCCTGAATTCCCATTAAGAACATTCCTAGGATTGAAGCTTTTCCAGGATGGTCTCCTGAAACTCACTCAGCTCATTCTGGTGTTTCTGGTGATTCTTAAATCATTCTTAGCCAGCATTTAACAAAGCTGTCCTGAGCAGTTTGCTTGGGAAAAGTTTTGCTGAGAAAATCTGGATTTGCTTCATTGAACCAAGTCTGGGAGAGAAGGATGGACTGGAGGACACATGGAATGCAGAATTTGTGGAATGCACCACAAGGACATTTTGTAGGAACCAGCTGATAAAGAAGAACTAATTCAGTACGTGTTAGAAAACCCCCAGCAGGGAAAAAGACACTAAAAAGAGTAAAAAATGGACTAATTAGCACAGAAAGCAAAAGGTACAAATCCCAACTGCTCTGAGGTCAGGGCAGGGAGCAGCAGGGACAGGGAGAAAACATCAGCTCCTTATCACAAAAACCAGGAAACTGCTGTAAACCCCCCCCAGAACTGGAGTGCAAGGAATTCCCTGAACAGGAAGGGGAAGGTCTCGTGGTTGTCACCACTAATTCCCAAACTTTTCTGATCCCACCACACTCCTGGAAGTGCTTTTTGTTGGATCACCACATTCACCCTTTAATTTTCCACTCCAACAGATTGATTTCCTACCAATAAACTCCTCAATTTGGAATTGGGAGTAATCAGCATTTGATTTTCCCCTTTCAGGAATGCAAGATTTGAAATCTTTTTAAAACACAAAGATAATGAGATTCTGCTTTAATTAACAGACCCTTATCTTTTATTCTTCCTTCGCAGGAAATTCAATAATAGGGAGGAAATTTGAGATCTGGGGGCAGGGCTGGGGACAGGGAGGAGAGTAGGAGAGAATTCCACAGAAATTAAGGTGAGGATTCCACCTAATATTTTAAAGAGAAAATTCCACTCAGTAATTTAAAGACAGGATCCCACTTAATAGTGTAAAGGAGAGGATTCCACCCAAGGTTTTAAAAGAAGAAGATTTCACCTGATCATTTAAGGAGAGGATTCCACCCAAGGTTTTAAAAGGAGAAGATTTCACCTGATCATTTAAGGAGAGGATTCCACCCAAGGTTCTAAAAGGAGACGATTTCACCTGATCATTTAAGGAGAGGATTCCACCCAAGGTTTTAAAAGGAGAAGATTTCACCTGATCATTTAAGGGGAGGATTCCACCCAATGTTTTAAAAGGAGAAGATTTCACCTGATCATTTAAGGAGAGGATTCCACACAACAATTTAATTAATCCTTAAGCACAATAAACTGAAATACAGGAGACAGTTCACACCTTCCCACAACACAAACCCCCCCCAAAATCCCCAGGAATGCTGCTCCCTGCTGGAATCCTGCCATGCTGCTGTTGGATATTTGGGATGGACCCACCTGCTCCTCCTCGATCCTGCGCTGGAGGGTCTCGATGTAGTGCTGCACTGCCATGTAAATGAACCTGTACTGGGCCTCTGTCTGCACCATCCCTGAGCGCTGGGACCTCACCATCTGGATGGTCTTGGGGACATCGATGTCACAATCCACCCCTGGGGACATCCACGGCGATGGGGAGAGCAGGAAATAATCACAGTGAGGGTGGAGCTCACCTGAATGCTCCATCAGCATTCCTGGGGTGGGTCTGTGAGCAGGCAGGGAATTCAAAGGGGAAAATGAAGGTACCTTTCTCTCTGATGATGTCAATGAGGATGTCAATGACAATGAAAGTTCCTGTTCGTCCAATCCCAGCACTGGAAGAAGGAGGGAAAAAAAGGAATTTAATGGTTTTGTTCTTTCTGAATGCACACCAAAACCCCAGCCAAAGGAAGAGTCTGGTATTAGGAGATTGGAGGCTTCCAAATTATAGCCAGAGGATCCCAAATTACAGCCAAAGGATCCCAAATTATAGCCAGAGTCAAACCAGAGACGTCAGAGAAGGGACAGCTCAGCACTTCTGTCCCTCAGTGTTTATAAACACTCCTTAATCAGAAAAAACTCATAAAGTCAGATTTAACATTTCCTTGCCTAAAAAGCATCTCATTTACAAGCTGGGAACACTCAGAAAGGACAGAGCCCTCACAGGTGGGATGGGACACCAGAATTCCCATCATCCTGCACTTGAAATGTTCCAGCCAGGACTGGTCCCATCTTCTCATCTAAGAGCAGAAATTTTCCTTTATACAAAGGTTCACACTCTGCAATCCCTTCCCAAGGGATGACACCCAGAATGTGACATTGTACAGACAGAAAACAGGGAATTCTGAGCAATTCCCAGGCAAAGTTGTCCTTTTCAAAGGTCTCAGATCCCCAGGAGTAGCAGGAGGAACCCAGCCCACCCTCACCTGCAGTGGACCACGACAGGTCCTGCATCAGGAATGCTCTCCTGCTTGTGGTGCACCTCCTCCAGGAAATCCAGGACCCCGCCGGGGTCGCTGGGGACGCCGTGGTCGGGCCAGGTGCGGAAGTGGTACTGCCACACCGTCCTCTCCGTGTTCCCCTGCACGTGAGCAACACACAGACTAAACCCTCGCCTCCAAATCCAGCTCCCTGTGGGCACAGCTGAGCCCAACGGGGAGGGGCATATCCCAAACCCAACACACGGCACCCGCAGCTCCACGATTCCCAAAGGGGGCGACAAGGCAGAGCCCTTCCCCATCACACCCTAAACCTCCTGGTTTGCTTCTCCTCCCTGATCCAAACTCTTCCTTAAAAGAAGTGTCATTTCAACACTATTTTCTCACCTTTTTATCCCTTCCCTGGAGTGAGTTTTCCACCCTCTGGCCCCACACACAACCTTTCCTTCCAATGCAACCATCTCCACGAGGGAGCAAACGCCTGGCAGGATTGAAGTGTCCTCAGTTAAAAGCATTTTCCCTCCTCCCAGATTCCCTGCAAGCTCTGCAGCAGCTCCTCTCCTGCCAAAAGCTGCTTAGGTAGGAGAATCTTCAATTATCCCAAGGGCAAAGAGAAAGATGGATGGAACTAAACGTGGAGCTTCAAAGAAAGGCAGGAGCTCCATTTATTCATCCCCGAGTGCTTTTATTGATTCCAGAGAAATGGGCTAATCCTGCCCATTTTTCCTCTGGTGATCCACAAGCTGAACAAAAAGGACAGGAGTTGCTCTTGTACTCACCTGGCCAACTTTGGAAAGTTTCAGCTCTCTCAGGGTGTAGTCGTGTGCTGCACTCTCCTTCACGTTCCGCACACGCATCACCCCGTACTCCTTCAGGGAATATTCATCAGGCCAGTACTTCACACACTTACTCTGCAAGATTTCAAAATATTAAAAAAAACACCCAACAAATGACAACAACAACAACAACAAAAAAAACCAAGGAATAATCAGGCAGGAAAAAAAGGTTGATTTGCAAACTGGTTAACACAACCCTAAGCTCACACAATTCCACAGAGGACAATCAGAGTTAAAGAACATTTTAATGGGAAGTTTTTCCTCTCCATAACAACCACTGGATAATTTCAAACAGGTACAGGCCACCTCTTCTCTTAGCACCTTTTGGGATATTTTGTGCTTGGATCATTTCAAAACCTGGAGATGAAAATCCTGCTTTTTGTACCCCCTAGCCACGGGTCTCAAAATACAGAATTCAGCCCCACAGGCTGTTCCACAGCCCAAACCCTACAGACTACAAAAGAAATGAAAGTCAAAGGTAGAAATCATTTCCAGAAATAAAACTTGGATGCTTGTTTTTCATGGCTTGCAGCAGGAAGGGCTGACACAGCTCTGGTTCCATCACCAGAGAGGGTTCAGGCTTCTGCAAAGGGAGCAGCTCATGGGTCTGTAGCTCCAGAAATGCAGAGTTTGTGGTGTGCTGCTTCTCCACCAAGGTTATCTTTGCCAAGGGATAAATTCCATCCACTGAGGAATGGATTCACCTATCAGCACATGGATTTGGCTCCTGTGACAGCTCCTGGGAATGCAGCATCACAGCAGAAATTATTGTAGGAACAGCATCTAGCAAGAGCAAACACACACCAAACACCAAGTCCTACAGAGCAATAGGGTCTGCCTGCAGTTATTCTGAATATTCAGGAAAAAACACAGCTCAGGGAAGCTCCTTCTGCCAGCCCAAGGCAGAGGAAGATGGCTGAACACATGCCCACGTAGGCAACAAGATGCTTTTCTGCTATTTTTGCCCTTCTTCCCCTGTCACAAGGGGAGAAACTGAAGCAAATCCACTGAAACTGAAGCAAATCCACGGATTTTGGGGGGTGCCAGCAGAAATAACTTGCAGTTTTCAATGCAGAGCTCCGAGCAGTTGGTAGAGCAAGTCTGAACAGCAACATGATGTTAAAATAAGCTTTACTCTGCTGGAAGGGTTGCTGAACTGCCTCCAAAACTCCAAAACTCTTTTAATTTCTTAGGATTTGCTGCTTCTGCACTTTAAAGCACATCCAGGACTCGATGCAGGGCTGGGATGTTCCCCAGTTCCTCCCTTCCTCAGGCTATGAGCTCTGCTGCAAAGGGCTCTCTCCTTCCTGCAAACAGCTTGGCCTGAGATAAAAAACCTTTCATTTGATATCAGGGCTGGTATTTGCAATTCTTTAAGAAGTGGAATAGGCATCACAAAACAATCAAGGGTAAAGGAAGAATAAGCAATGCAGCACTGAGGAATTAAAGTGTTTTCTCCAGCAAACTTTGGGAAGAATAATGGAGAAACTGCAGAGGAGCAGAGGCCATTCAGGAGGTTCTTAAAAAAAAATAATAAATAACTTGAAGGAAGAAAGGTGTATTCAAGTCAACTCTGCCAAAAGAACTCCATGATTTATTTCTCCTCTTCCAAAACAAAGATTATCACTGGGAAGGGAGAGCTTCTCCCTCCTTCAAGGAAGGAAACACAAATCCTGTCCCTTTATCAGGGTGATGAAGTAGCAGAAGTTTGCAAAGTCTAAAGAAAAAAAAAAAGTCAAAGACTAAAGAAATCAAAATTCACAAGACAAAGTCTAATGGCTCCAACAAACAGCACTAGTGGCAGCTTTGACACCTCAGTTAGGGAGAGAATCCTGTAAAATCTTCTGTTATTTGTCTGCAGTCCACACACCCAAAGTTCCTGGGGGTGAGGAGCCCCTGCAATCATCAGTCACCCATAGAAAAGCTTCAGGTTTTAATTTGATTTTTTTCCACAAGTAATGCTCCTCTAAAAAGGCAACAGCTTTCCCTTCAGAAACAGATCATGGGAATATGGAAAAAGGTAAAAAGCTGGACAATGTGTGTGGAAGAAGCAGAGAAACTTAAAAAGAAATGGAGAGAGAATAGAAAGGGTTTATCAAACAGAAAAAAGATCAGAAGCAACAAATTCCAAAGATAAATCCATGCAATCCCCAGGAGCTGAGTGTGGCTGCTGCCAGGATATCAATGTTCAACTATTCCTATTCTTTCCTGCCTTGTGTCATTAAAAACCAGAAATAAACTAAAATATCCCCAGGTTTGCCAGAGGCCAGAGAGCAAGACAAGATCCCTGTGCTCCAAAGGTAAATGGAGATTTTTGGGATACACCATTGCAAGGAAAATTCCTCTTTGAGAGCATGAAATCCTGCCAGAGCAGTTCCCAGGTAAGAAGGAACATCTCTATGTTCAGTCTTGTAATAATAAAATCCCATAATTCTGCTTTTTTAGGGAGGCCCATACAGGCTTGATGAGCTAAAATAAATGGCAAGACTTTTGCTCCAGGAGCAGGGAATTTTTCCCTTTAAGCTCCCAGAATTCCTGCTTGGCCACATCTCCCATCCCTAAGTTTGAAATACAGAGATTCACATTCAGCAGCTAAAATTTCAGCAGGCAAACCTTAAGAAAGGGAGGCTTGATGTGACAGGAATCTATCCCCAATTCCCACAAACATCAATTAAAAAAAAAAAAAAAAAAAACACATTCAGACCTTTCAGAGCTCCAAGGAATCTGGTGCCACACCAGATTCCATAAATAAATTGATTGATAAATCAATTTCTCTCGATCAGTTCAGTTCCTATCTGTACTCAGATGTCAGGACCTTTCCCAAGGCCAGCTGGAATCTGGTTTTACCTTTCCTCTTTCCACTTCTTTCGTGGTCATGACAATAACTCGGGAATTCTCCTGGAACACCATCCTCCAGAAATCATTCACTGTGTTCTGCAGGCAGCCTTGGGTAGCAATGTAACTTTTTTTTGGCTTTGAGTTGTTGCACTTGGTTTCAAACTCAGGCTAGAGGGGAGAAAAAAACCCAGCAATTTAACAAATGGTGACAAGATTCCCTTGGATTTAGGGAAGAGGAGGTGGGAATACACTCACCATAATAATATTAGCATTGATATAGTCTGAAACAGGTTCATTGGGATCACCATCATGGAGAACAACTCTGGTGTGATCAACTGCAAAAACACACATGGGTGTCAAGCACTTGCATTCTACAGCTGTGAACACACAGCAGCTATTAATTCATCATCAAACTTAGTAAATTAGTGATTAGAATATTCCAATTTGCCTCGTTTTGCTTCCTTTAAACAAGTGGATGTGGCCAGCTGGGCCAAAACTTGTCCTGGGAATTCAGGAACACAGGGACACTCAAATATTAAGTCAAGGCAAAGTCTTGGGATTTGCATATTGCAGTCCTGTCCCCCAAATTAATCCTCTTAAAATTTAAGCATTCCAGCCTGTTGAGTAACAGTTGAGGGATATGAAGCTTTTAAATGAAAGCTGAAGATAAAAAACAATATTACAAATATCTACAAAGTGCAAATGTGTGAACTCAAATTGGAAATCACGGCATAATCCTGATAAGAGGGGAAATTATCATTAAAGAGAAGCCAAATCCCAGCGATACTTAATTATCCCTGTAGTAATGAGGAAAATAAACCAGAGTAAAATCAAATGGCAAGGAAGGGTCGATACTTACAGGGTAAAATGTTTTTGTATCTATTTTTGTTCTTGTTTTCCTGGCGCTGCCCTTCCTTACGGCTGTAGAGGAGTTTGCATTCCTGCTGCTGCAAGGTCTGAGGGGAAAGCACAGACAGGGGGGGCTCAGAAAAATCAGGATGGTCTGGTCCATCCTCACAGCAATCCAGAGAAAAAGGAGCAGGGAGGCATTAGGTGATGGCAAACAGGTTATCCATCAATTATCCCAGTGAAGGAACAATCCAGAGTGGGGATTTCTGGAACACAAATGTCCCAGGGACAGCAGCAAATCAATTTTGTCCATTTGGGGGACAAATCTCTCCACTTCCAAATCTCCCTGGAGCTGGAGGCACCAGGATCCCAATGCTTTGCTCCAAGTTTTCATCCCCAAAGCAGTTCTGACCCCACAAAAAGGAACATTCAGGCTTTGGAAGCTGCTCCCCTCGTCATTCCCACCCTCCAGACTCTTGCTTTTATTTAACTGGCACATTTGTTCACTCCTGTCTCAGTCTGATACTCCCTCACTTAATGGCCTTGGATAATCAGGCTCATCCTAAGCAAAAGAAATTCAAGAGATGTAAAGTTTCAAGCTTGTGACAAAACAGAAAACATCCCCCCCAAAGAACTGCCTGTGGAATTCCAGGCAAAAGGACTGAGAGCTGAACTTTCCCAGCAAGTTAAAGAATTGAAGCAATTAAATGTGTGGAAACCACATCTTCCTTCCCAGAGTTAATTATTATTGCCTGGAGCATCCCTGAGGAGAGATCCACGAGCAGCAGTGACTCCCAACAAGCCCATTCAGAGCTGGAACAACACAACCATAAATCTGGAATATCCTCCTCGACTTCACTACAACATCCCAGCACTAAGCTCAGAAATAATCATTTTTCACAAGGAAAAACATTACAAGGACTGCCAGCATTCCTGTCTGGTGGTTCCTGGGACAAGAGGCTCGTTCCTGCCTGGAGACAAGTAATTTAAATTCACCATCTGGGCTGGCAGCTCCTGAACAGCACAGACAGGGATCCAGGGACAACCTGGAGTGTGTCCCCTCTCCTGCCACCACAGGGGACAGCTGGAGCTTCCCCGAGGGGAATGGAAAAGCAGAGCACTAAAACTGCTAGGAGAGGGCTCCATTCCCCAAAAAAATAAGGGTTAGTGCTGGCCTTACTGAGAGCAGCAAAGGGGAAAAAAAAGTGCAATGTCTCACAGGGAAAAATCCTTCATTGATTTGCTTTTCCTGCTAGAATTTTCCTTCTATAAGGAAAACACTTTGCTTCTAAGGCCTCAGTGAGAAATCCACTCCAAGAAAAATTCCTCCAATGTGTACCAGAGGTCAGGGAAGAACTGTGAATTAATAGCTCAGTTATATTTTGCCAAACCAATGATCCCTTCCCACACACAAGACCTCTGCTGACTTCCTTCCCTCTCCAGATGGAATTCTGCCCATTCTGCAGCCCTGGATCAGGGACTGTCCCCCCCTCTCTGGAAAGAGAAAGGAGAAAGTTTAATCCTCATTTTCTCATTTCCCAATGCCATCACTTCACCATCTGACACTCCCCTCACACACCTCTGTGCTAATTCCTTCCCTTTTCATGGATTAATTTTCCTTCTCCTGGCAATAATCAGAGCACACTGGACACGACATTTAGCTAATGGGTATTTCTGATCAAAGAGAGTTTCTCCAAGGATGAACTTTGCAAATCCATCACTATTCAGGAAGTTTCTCAAGCCAGCCTCTCTGGAGCTCCTTGAGCACTTCCCAGTTTCCTGTTGCCATCTGCTGGTGGAATTCCAGACTCCACTGGTGGTCCTGTGTGTGAGGTATAAAGCACTCCATCATATCCAGCCTGGAGTTTTCCAGGAGAGGTTGGAGGGGGCTTGGAGCAACCTGGGATAGTGGAAGATGTCCCTGCCCATGGCAGGGGGTGGGGTGGGATGGGATTTAAGGTTCCTCACAACTCAAATCGTTCCACTATCCCAGGTTGCTCCAAGCCCCAGCCAATCTGGCCTTGAACACTTCCAGGGATGGGGCACCCACAGCTTCTCTGGGAAGTTTCTTCCAAATTCTGGAAGGATTTCCTCCCAATATCCCATCTAATCCTCTTCTAGTTTGAAGCCATTCCCCCTGTGCTGTCCCTCTTTCTGGAAGAAAAGGGAATTTCTGGACTCTTTCACAGTCTTTCTGGAAGAAAATTGGAATTTTGCCTGCAGAGAGAAATGAAACACCAAAACAAACCAAAAATAAATCTCCAGAAGTCCAAGGAATGCATATAATCCATGTTGCTTCATCCCAGAGCTTTCTACCACTTCACAATGGCTTTAAAATCCCCAAAAACAAGTATCAAAAACCCACAAGGCCAAGGGCAATGGATGGACTGAGAAATGGAAGTTTCCCTAAAGAAATAGTTCCCAGCTTCCCAAACAGCAGAAGGAATTTGAAGGATTGTCCTGGTGGGACAAACACATGAGGGTCCCTCATGGTGGGGAGGATATCCAGGAGGGATTGTGCCAGGAACTGGATAAAAAGCACCCTGAGAATCAGGAAAAAAAAGGCAAATATTTCAAGCCATGAGAGCGGAGCTGGCAAAGCCCTGGAGGTGGGAGCAAAACCAGAGATTTGAGGTGATGGAGAGGAGAAAACACCAGGAAGGCAAAACCCAACGTGACTTTGGCAGTGTGAGATTGGGGAAAACATCCTTTGGAATGTAAGGAATTACCTCAAACTCTTCCCAGAAGCCCTGCTTGACTTTATCCGTGGTCTCTGCCAGTTTGCTGAGCTCCCTCACCCGGCTCTCGATCTCGGCTGCGTTGATCCTGGTGGTGTTCAGGGGCTGAGACACACACACACAGCACAGGGTCAGCAAAGAGCACCCATGGAAAGGCAATTCCAACACAAATCTCCAAAGATAAGGAGATTTTCATGGGGGTTTTAGGATCCAGGAATTTCGGATGTCAGAATTTTGGAATTCAAGCAAAGGGCAGCGAGGAAAGGGACAACGAGCAGTTGCTTTTAAAGTTTCACAATTTTTATTTAATACTTTAAATAAAAGTATTTTTTCTATTTAATAATTAAATGTATCTATTTAATAAATTATTTACTTAAGAAATAAATTTTATTTCTATTTACTTAATAAAATGAGAAATTGTCTCATTTCTGGAACTGTCCTGCAATTCCCACAGCCCAGGGTGACACCAGGAAATTCTGCACATCAGAGACAACACTCTGTCCCTTCACAAGCCTAACAAAAATTGTTCCCATTTAAATGACTTTGTCACCCATTCCATGAAGTTTAACTCCTCATTTTTTGGTTTTTTTTGCCTCAGAAAAGAAAAAAAAGTCTTGCAAAATATATGGAAAATATCCTGGAGGTGGCAAAATTCAGGGCTGGCCTCTCCTTCTCACCTGTTTGAGTTGCAACACAGTGCCCAAAGTCTCCACCATGGGGTTCTTCTTGTAATGCTCCACCAGATCTGTCAGAGAGTCAAACTTCTCCCCTCCACCAACATCATATTTGAGATCCTGGAATGACAAATCCTCCTCAAAATAAATGAGTTTCCCACCAGCTCAGCCACAGCACCTCTAGGCTGTGCCTCGCATCAGAAATAACCTCTGAAATTGTGTGTAGAAGACTCTACTGAAATCTTTCTGCTAAAGGATAGAACTTTAACAACTACAAACACTGCAGGACATCTCCTTTCTTTGCCATCTCTTTGAAAAATCAGTTTATCTGCTTTTTTAGAGATTCCCTCTGAACCAGGGTTCAGGCAACTCTGGAGCTACAGGATGAGAATCCAGGAATTAGGGGTTTGAATTGATTTCCAAAACTAAGTGTATGATTGGGTCCTGAAGGGCTGGCACTGCCTGGCACCATCCCGATTTGAAGGAAGCAATGCCAAATTAATTCCCTCAAAGACATAAATGTTAACTGCAAACCAGAGAGGTTTTCTTGAAAAAATAAACATATTCTGGTAATTCGGCATTTACACTCCTGGTGGGTCATTTCTATCACCAAACTACTTCTGTTACTGCACTTTAGGTGTTTTTATACAATTTAGTCATTGCACTGTCTTTGGGCACAACAGAAGTAAAAGAGAATAACAAAAATCCAATTTTTAAAAAAATTCTATGATTATTTTTAAAATAGCAACTCAGGGAGATAAATTAAATAACCAAAACTGTAATTTAATAATATTTCAATGAAGAACTACCCTATACTAAATAGAAGATTTAGATTTCAGGGCACTCCTTGGAGTAAACACTCATTTTCACAGGCTGTTGATCATCTATCAGGTGTAACTGCCTGAACTGACAGGGGAGAGACATCTGTGGATGGATCTCCATTTATCCAATCATTCCTATTTTGATAAAATCCATCCAGGAGTCTGCAAAGGCTCCCTGAAGCACAGCAAAGTGTGATTTGAGCCAGAAGGCCCTGACAGGAGCCAGCCAGCCAAGCAAATTTTGGAATTTTGATGCCACCAAAGGAGTCATTTGGATCAAAGGGATGACCTGGAGCAAGCCCAGGGAAAAAGGGAATGTGTGCAGAGCTCCTGGGCCCGGGGGTTCCCTGATTCTCCTTACCTGGCAGTGGATCATGACGTGTGTCACTTTGGATTTGCCATCGTTGCTCTCTCCTTTGTCATCCCCTGTCCTCACAGAAAGGACAAAGTCCCCAGGGTGGCTCTGGCTCTCCCTAACCAGGAAACTCCCATGTTTCCCTTTCTCTGTCAAGAGTTTCTCAGCTTCTCTCCCAGAGAGATGCCCGTGAAACCACCTGGAAATGAGGTGACACAGAATGAGACACTCTGTTTAGCATTCCAGCTGAATCCGTTTGTTCCAGGTATTTATTTCTTACAAAATGCAATCCTTCTGTTCACTCAGCAACACCCAGCTCTAGGGAAAACCTCAGGTGGTAAAAAAAAAAAAAAACAAAGAAAAGAAGCCTTGGAAGTGTCCAGGTGCACATCAGTGAGGACAGAAACACTTCAAAGCACTTCCATGGAGTTTCCTACAAGCTTCCAGTGAAGCTTTGATTTGGATCCTTCAAAACAATCCCAATGGATCCCAACAAACATCAGGTCACACTCCAACCTTCCTCTCACTCAAGGCATTCATTCTTCTTTCATTTCTTTCATGAAAATTTCCTGATAAACTTGTGGAAACTTCATACTTTGAGACCTCACCCTTCTATCCCATTAGGAACTGGAGAGGATAATCCCAGCCATCTCAATTCTTCAGGAAATAGGGCCAAAAAAGCATTGATCCTTCCCACCTCTGTCAAGGCATTTTGAGGAGTGAGAATATTTTTTAATATTTTTCCTCATTTTTTCACTCCTAGGAATAAACAGGTTTAGTTCTGACCCCTGACATTTCCTCTAACCCAGAGTTTCAAATTCTCCTCATTAACCAAGCTCCTCAAAGCAGGAGTTTGAGGAATCTGAGGATTTGTCCAGCCTTCACTTTCTACCCATTGCTAGGAAAAGCACAACAAGTTATGCCCAGAAATATCCCTGGGAATTCCCTGCAGCAACAACAGCACCAGGAGAATTCCTCCAACTAAACATTCCCCCAGTAAAAATAAGGGGAATTCTTCCCTCCTTATCAGTCCTGTCCCAAGGAAGAACGCTGAAGGGAACAGGTTCTGAGGCCTGGATTGCTTCACCTTTAACCACATTTATTCATCTATTTTGCAAGGAACCTCCCTGAAACAAATCCAAGGTTGTGGCCACCCTTGCCCCAGAGGGAGGCTGAGTGTTAAGAGGGATAAACACAGCATTTATTAAGAAGCACAAGGACATTGAGGTCCCACCACTTCTCTGACCTTTCAGACGTGGGGTCAGCACAGTTGAGGGGATATTTCAGCTCGATGACATCTCCATTCTTTTCCTTGAGCTGCCCGTGGTGTTCCATGTAATACTGGACCAGCTCAGCCAGCGTGGCAAACTTCTCTCCCCCATAGAGGTCATAGTAGTCACCTGTGTTCTGGATCTTGATGTGGGTGACAGCTCCAGTTCGTCTAAGATTTGAAAGAGAGGACAAAAAATCCCTTCCCAAGTCAGCTGATCACTCAATCACTTTTATATCTGGTGATGCCTGAGCTGGAGAAATCCACACTCACAATTCCAGCATGGAATTACTGCAGAAGGGCTGAGCTACTGCCCCTCTGCCTCAGCTTCTCTGCCCAGCAGGGAGAACAGGAAAACCATTCTGTGCTGGGGAGGGGTCCCTGAAGGCAGAAAACACCCTGCAACCCCAGGAGCCCCACCAGAAACCCCACAGCAAATCCCACACACAGGCACAAGGGTGGAGGGTGAGAGGAGTTCAATATTCTGGAGAGCCCCAGCAGAGCTGCTTTGCTCCTTTCTCCAGAATTCCCAGCAGCTCCCAAGGCCTCTCCTGCAGGAAACATTTGCCTTTGCCTGCTGCCACAGTCTCTAATATTAAGGAAGAGCAGCTCCCAGCAGGAATCCCCTCCTGTGCCACAAGGCCCCTTATCTCACAAGTATCCAAGCAGCACGACTCTTATCACCAATCCCACTTTTCCCTTTTCCTTTATCTACTTCCTCTTGCTGTCTTTTCCCCATCCCTACCACGCAGTGTCAGAGGACAACTGTCACAGAAGGCCTATTTTGGAAGCTGAAAAAGCCACAGTTGCCCTTAAAAACGTGCTGACTTTTCCTGTGTGAGGAGAGTCTGGATTTCCTGCTGGATCACTAATTCCCAACACCTCTGCTCCTTCCAGCTGCTTATCAAATGGATTTGTGGAGGGCTAAAAGCAATGTTATTATCGAGCTGTTTCTGCTTCCCCTGAACGTTTTTGTCCTGCTGTAAAATCAGAATTCACTCCCCTCCAACCCAGAGCTGGGTGAAAGTGTTTGAGAAGCTCTTCAGGGAAAATGGGAGAAAACGAAGAGGGAAAAGTGAACAACACTAAAAAGTGATCTGAGCATTCTTTCACCTTTTTTCAAGTTCATCCACAGCTCTTTCCCCACGGGACAGCAGCAAATTAAGATCATTACCAAGCTGGGGCAAGACTGGAAAGGTCCAAACTCACCTAACAGAGAGTGTGAAATCTCCTGGGTTACTTTTGCTGGGCCGTGCCAGGAAGCTGCCATCGACTCCTCTTGTTAACAGCAGGTTTTCTGCCTCCACCCCAGTGATATTTGGATGAAACCATCTAGAAGAGGTTAAAAATAAAGAATGTTAATAAATAAACAGCAGGATTTCAGAGTTAACTCACACAGAGCAATCCGACAGCTTCCAAACCGAGTTTTGCACCTAAATTAATAAAATTTCTGCTCATTATTAGTTTTACGTTGCAACTTCATATATTGCATTTTTTTTTGTAAGCCCAAGAATTACACTTATCCCTACTCTGACTGCTTGGATAAAAATGATATCAAAGGTACACAACATAAACACAGACCACAAGTGGTATTTCCTTACTGCAGCAAAACACAGCACACAAAGAAACTGAAAGGCAAACAGGAAAAATACCTAAAAATAAAACAAAACATCCAAAGTGACACTTGACAACATTGTGAAGGTTAAAAATTGAACAAAACCTCATGGTTTAGGGCACAGCTGAGGGGGTCAGGAAGGAACTCCCTGCATGGACACCCCACTGCTCTTCCTCCCAGGAATGTGGAGCTGGGGTCGGATCTGTCCCACTTAAATACAACCACAGAGGAATCTCCTATTGATCCTCACCACCCACAAAGTGCCCTCAATGACTATCCCAGAGCTCAGCAGAGCTGGGGCTGGGCTGTGGCCAACAGCTCTGTGTCCCCACCTCTGGCATTGACTTTGGAGACTTATTTGGAGCCACTCGGTGTCACCACTGCCTCTGCTCTTATCTGGAATTTACCCATTTTTATTGCAGCCCTGAAAGAGTTCTGCATGGGAGGACTTGGTGAGGATTTTAGAAGGCAAATTCTAAAACTAAAGCATCAGAGCAGGGGTGGGAGCACCCCCAAGATCAGCTCTGTCACCTTTGCACTCGGTAATTAAAAATCACCTTTGATTTTCAGAGTCAAATCCTCATTCTTGTGTGCTGAAAGAACTCAGCCTGCTCCTCTTTGTTCACCTCTGGGTTCTTCCAAAGTACAGCAAAATATATTCAAAAAACTCCACAGTCAGGCTCATCACAGAGAGAGAGGAATGTTATATCCAGAAAAATTGAACAGCATTCCTGATCCAGTCAGCATTTCAGGCTAAATTGCTAAATCAGCAAAATATGAGAGCACAAGTCTAAATTTAGGGTTATAATTTCAATTGTTGCAGCAATTCCTTCTCTGCTGAAAAGCTGTCAATATTCCCACCAAAGCCTTCTCCAGACCATTCTCTACAGAAATGTTCTGGAGTTTTAGGATTCTAGAAAATCCAAATCTCTAGCAAGTCATTCAAATGGGAATTAGGATCCATTTCAGAAATAAGTTGTGTGAATCTTCTTGTGAATCTTCTTTTCCCCCTAATTAATAAGATTCTACTTGCACCATGAAAATCTGGTGAATAGTCCCCATCTTTCACCGAAGAGCAACACAGAAAATATCAAATTTATGCACAAATGGAAATTTGTTTAGGAAGGGAAAAAAAACCATTCAAAAATACTTCCAAATTATCACAGCAAATGGGAATGAGCTATTTAATAATGTTACATTTATTTATTTATATTCAAAGGCCAAGCAACTGCACAAGCATCAGTACCTGGGATGAACTGAACATTAAATAACACATTTCAGCCCACAACAGGTTGCCTGGAGAAGGTGATCATATATTTATCACATTTCCCCTCCCAAAATTTTACTTCCATTAGAACAAAATGAAATGAAAAAAACCTCACAAAAAAACGGGTTAATGCAGTTATGGATTAATGGTTAAAAATGCAGTAATAATTTGAACAGTTTGCAAGTTTTTTTAAATATGCACAGGATTCAAGAGAAACCTTGGTAAGTTTTGGAGTTTATAGCAAAAAATATCTAAACAGACAGAGGAGTAATTATTGGGATTGGTTATCCAGATTTATTATATTGACATTCCATAAACTTTAACCAAAGGAATATCTTCTGTACCCCACCCTCAACCTTAAGGAAGTAGCTGCACATGAGTTGCTGCAGTAAATGAAAAAAAAAAAAATTTATCTGCAGAGGTGACTACAAATAACCAGCACTTAAAGGAGAGGTTAAACACACAATCCACGGTTCAAACCCCAAAAATCTCTTTCCCACATCCACACAAAGATGCCAAAAGCCAAGGGCAGCAAAGCCAAGCTGCACCTGGGAGGGTTTCTTGCACTTTAAGTAACTCTGGCTCTGCTGGCACCTCGTCCTGCTGCTCCCTCAGCTCCGTATTTTTGGCTTTGAGTAGGAAGCTGCATTTGTCAGCCACCCCAAATAGCAGAATGGGGGTGTCAGCGATCCCTGCCAGCGGTTCCGGCACGAGGATCCTCCTTGAAGTGCTCCCAACCTTGGGGCTGCAGCCCTTCCAAACTGGGAGGGGACAGCCAAGGGCCAGCGCTCACCAGTGACACCCCAGGACCTGCTCTCACGTTTCCTTTTATAGGGATGGAATGCATTTTGGGCTTTTTATCCTGCTTTCCCTCCCCATCTCCGTGGGAGCAGGTGCAGAGCTGCCCCGGCCAAGGGCAGTAAATACAATCACAGAAGTCACCCAAACCCACGCTCTGGCCAAACTGGCTCCTCACCATCCTTCCCAAGGGCTTGGAACACACCATGCCCAGTCCATAATGAGTTCACAGCAAGGTGGAAATGTTGGTAAGAAAGTAACCAGTGAAACAGCAGAGGCTCATTTACAAAAACCAAGGGATTATCAGCAAAGCAAGGAACCTTCTGATGAAAAAAAAAAAAAAAAATTCATGGTGGAAAACCCATCCAGAGGGACAATTATCCCTTTTTTGTTATCGTGGTCCAGCAAAGACCAGCAGGATCTGTGCTCCCTAAGTCACACACTGCCAGCACATTTCTCTCTCACCAAACAAAAAGAAATAAATCAATACAATTTTCCATGCAATGATTGGGTTTTTTAATCACCTTTGCAAGAGCAAAGGAGAGATGAAATCAGTTCTGTCTCAGCTGTCACAACCACAGCACTGGGGATGTGCTGACGGGTACTTTAATTACTCCTATTTATAGGCTCATCAGTTGATATTTCCCAGCTTTTTTCAGTCTCCCTCACAAGTTACAATTTAGGGCTATGAGCAGAGGAACAGTATTATTCCTGGCAAGGAGGAAGTTCACAGCGTTGCCAAAAGGTAACTTGTAGTCTTGTTCCCAGTGTGAGCAGGGACATCCAGAAAACACAACATAGACTAAAAAAACCTCCATAGAGTTCAAAAAACCCCAAATCCTACTATAAATGGCCATGGATTGAAACAAACTCATCCAGATTCACCATCTTGAGCAGAAGAAAAAGGACAACTTACTCTCGGAGAAATTATAATTTAAGAGGAATTACTTATAGAGGTGAATTGAAATTGTGGCTGCCCCATCCCTGGAAGTGTCCAAGGCAAGGCTGGATGAGGCTTGGAGCAACCTGGGATAATGGAAGGTGTCCCTGCCTGTGGCAGGGGATGGAATAGGATGAGTTTTATGGTCCCTTCCAACCTAAACCATTCTGGGATTTCATAAAGCCCAGACATTTATCCTGTTAAAAAAAGATAAACACATTTATACTCTTTTCTCTGACAATAATTCATCTGAAGCCCAACATTCAGCCAAACCTCTAAGTCCAAAAGGACACCGGGTACCAGAAAAACATCAAAATTCATTAAAGACAGAGAAGCTACAACAAAGAAATGGGTGCTGCTGTTTGTCGTCGTGCCTTAACAGTGCCACAAGGGTTTGAAAGGAGAGTGAATGCTGATAATGGATTAAGGACGCAGGAGTGGGGAGCTCAGGAACACTCGTTTTGCAGCTGGGCCGTGTTTTAGGGTCGGTAAATCAGCGGTGCTGGCCCTCGATGGATCCCTGAGCCTCGGTACCGAGCAGGTTCCGCACACGATCAATTCAGCCCTGGGCTCCGGCGCTCCATGGGGACACTCCCTTGAACGCCCCCAAACCGGGGGCACCGGGGCCGCCAGCGGGATTCGCAGAGACTGGAATCCAAAACAACCCGTGCAGCCCCGGGAGATCCCCCCGGGAACGGGATCCGGGAGATCCCCCCGGGAACGGGCGGGGTGGGGGCTGTAGGAGGGGAACATCCTCCGGGAACTGACGGGAGCGGGCCCCGGGAGATCCCCCCGGGAACGGGCGGGGCGGGCGCTGCCGGGGCGGCTCCCGGGGGTCCTGCCCGCCCGCGGGGAGCAGCCCCGTCCCCGCAGAAGCCGCGGCCCCTGCCCGCCGCCCTCCCCGCCGGCGCGGCCGCCGCTCCCGCCTCACCTCCGCGATGTCATTTTCCCCCGTGGCCCCGGCGGGTCGCGGTGCGCCGGCCCCCACGCGCCGCCCGCCGCTCACATGGGGGTCCCGGCGGGGCCGCGGCCTTCGGGCGCTGCGTGGAGCGCGAACAACGGCGGCCTCGGGCCCGCGAGCGCGGCGCGGCCCGCCCCGCGTCACCGCCCGCGCCGTCATCGCCCCGCGCCGCGCCCCGCCCCGCGCCGCCGCTCCGCACGGGGGGCTGCGGGACCCCCGGTACCGGAGCGAGGTGGCACCGCAGTCTCGCCCGCGTACCGGGTAGGGCACGGAGCCGGCCGAGCTGCGAGCGGACGCGGGTTAAGCGGCGGCGGTGCTGTGGGGCCGCTGTCCCGGCTGGGGGTCCCGCAGCCCCCGGAGCGGGCGCGGGGTCTGGTGTCCCCCTCGCTGGTGACCCGGGGCTGCCCCGGGCAGGGCGGACCCTCGCGGACTACAGGTCCCGTGCTCCCCCGCGCGGCGCGCTGACGTCAGACGCCGCGCTGTCCTTAGCCCGCGCACCCGGATGTGAGTCCCTTTTGCTCCCCCGGAAGGTGAGGATGGCGGAGTCTCCGTGGTCGGCGCCGGGCCCGCCGGGCTCTATCCACCGCCATCCGCCCATCGGCGGCCCCACTGCGGTCACAGGCGCGGCCCGGCAGCCTCGGGGAGCGGCGAGGGGCCTGGATGGGCGCGGGAATGGGGAGGAGCGGGAGTGTCGGCGGTCCGAGCGGGCAAGGCCGCGGCGGGATGTGGAGGCCGCGCCGGAGCCTCCCGGGAGCTGGGCTGGGGCAGGGCCCGGCAGCTCCCGATGCCGGGACAGAGGCGGCAGCAGACTCGGGATGTGTTTGCGTCTCCTCGGGCTTCTCGCCGAGGAGCGCTTGGATGTGCGCTGGAGCTGTTGTAACCAGCCTGCAGGAGCATTTTAGATCATGTAAAGGCGCACAGGGAGTAGGGCTTGGTTAGCTACGGCTGGAGGAGGTGGCTGACAGCTACTAGAAAGGTGTGAAGAACGGTTTGGATTCTTTTATTTTTATTTTCTCTGCTCTATAACGAGCTCTAAACCCTGCTCTGTGTGATCGCAGATGGCGGGTGAGAAGGCGCCGAAGCCCGCGGAGAAGAAGCCGGCCAAGAAGAAAGGAGGGGAGAAGAAGCCGGCGGAGCAGAAGCCGAGCCAGAAAGCAGCAGGGGACAAGAAGAAGAGGGTGAAGAAGTACCATGCCAGCCGTAACCCCGTCCTGGCACGCGGCATCGGGAGGTATTCCCGCTCAGCCATGTACGCCAGGAAAGCCCTGTACAAGCGCAAGTACACGGCCCCAGAGACAAAGGTAGGGTGGGAAGCACTGAGGGAGTAATCGCAGTTTGTCGTGGTGCCTTTTGGTTTGAAATGTGCTGAGTTTTCCTTGTTCTTGGCACACAGATAGAGAAGAAGAAGAAGGAGATGCCCCGTGCCACCATCACTAAGCCAGTGGGTGGAGACAAGAATGGAGGCAGCCGGGTGGTTAAAATCCGGAAAATGGTATGGAAAAGCACCGGGATGCTCGTGGTTTGGTGCAGGGAGCTTTAGGCTGGGTGATGAGCCTAAAGGGAGTGATATAGGGACCTCAGCTGTATTTTCTTTGAGTACAGACACAGCGTTCTTGGGAATTTAGGTGGGAATTCTCAGTTCTGTGTGTTGCTGTGCTGAGGTGGAAGCACACACAGGTACAGAGCTGCGCTGTGTTCCCAATCACCATCTGCAGCAGAAATCCTTCAGAAAGCTGAACTTCAGGGAAATGGGGGGAGAAGCTTTTTGAGGAATTGCTGTCCTGTGAGACACAGGTGGTAGAAGCTGCTTGTGCTGTGTTCCCAGCCCAGGTACTACCCCACGGAGGACGTTCCCCGCAAGCTGCTGAGCCATGGCAAGAAGCCGTTCTGCGAGCACAAGCGGCGCCTGCGGGCGTCCATCACCCCCGGCACGGTGCTGATCCTGCTCACCGGCCGGCACCGCGGCAAGGTGGGCACGGCTCCTGGCAGGGCTTTGGCAGCGTTTCAGATACCCTGAATTCCCCAGCTGATTTCATCTGACACTGGTCGGCCACTGGGTGTAAATCTGTGATTTCTGTCTGGATGTTTTCCTTGTCCAGGGAGGCAGAGGTGAAATGTTTGTTAAATTAAGGTTGTTGTGAGCAGAGCTGGAAGTGAAACAGGCTCAGCCAGTTGCTTGGACAAAATGTAGAAAGTCTTGCTGCAGAGCAAAGCCAGTGCTTGTTTCTGTTGCTGCTCCTGCAAAGACAGAACTTTCTACTACAGCAGTTACTGCAAAGGAAAAGTCAGAGTTTCATTCTTAATCTAATTATCAGGGTAACACTGGATTGTTAAATTGGGTTCTCCATCCTCAGCATGGTCACCAACACAACTGGCATCCTTTATTTTCTTGAATTCTGTCTTTGATTTCTTTAATTCCATAAAGAATGCTGTCAGAGAAGGAAACCTTGACCAGAAGAGGGGGTGGCTCTGATGGTGGGATGTTGTGAGGTCCTTGAGGTATTCATCTGATTCCTGCCTGTAACTCATACAAAGGGTTTGGCTGCTGGGATGGTGTTGCCATCCTGTAGGATGGGGAAAGAGTAAAGCTGGAGTAATTTGCTTTGCTCAGCCTTGAGAGATAAAGCTTGTGGAGAGTCACACACTGCTGGAGAGGAGGTACCTGAAAGTGCTGGAGCTTGGATCACAAGGTGGCAGCTCGTCAGATGGCACAGCTGACCCACCTGGAGCAGTGTCAGTGCTTGTACCAGTAACAGGGGCACAATCCCAGTTTGGCTGTGGTATGGGAGCACTAGGACCTGAGGATTGATGTCCCATCTCATTTCTTTCCAGCGTGTTGTGTTCCTGAAGCAGCTTGATACTGGCCTTCTGCTTGTTACAGGTAAAATTTTTTATTTAAACACAGTATTTTTGTTTTTGGAGGGTTCTTTGGGTTTTTTAAGTTCAAGTTTGTCTCTGGGGTCAGTAGCAGAACAGATCTGCACATGTTTGGTTTGGAACATCAGTGAGGAATCACATTTTGTGGTGGAGTCACCAGTCCTGGAGGTGTTGAAAGAACAACTGAATGTGGCACTCAGTGCTCTGCAGTAGTTGATAAGGTACTGATCAGTCAAAAGTTGGATTTGATGATCTTTGAAATCTTTTCCAACCTTAATGATTCTGTCATTTATGACTGCAGGGAGGTGGAGGGGAGATAATTAAGCTTCATTATCTGAGTACCTGGAAGAGCTCAGGAAGGAGATTTTTGTATTTCTAGAAGGTTTTGAGATTTTAGCTATAGGCAACTCTGAAAGACCTGGTCATCACACGGACTACAAAAATTTACCTTCAAGGCAGTGGTTTTCATCAGAAAAGCTGACCTTGCTCTCTCTTGTCTTCTCTGCCTTCAGGCCCCCTGGCTGTCAACCGTGTCCCTCTGCGCAGGGCCCACCAGAAATTCGTTATCGCCACATCCACAAAGGTGGATCTCACTGGGGTGAAAATTCCCAAACATCTCACTGATTCCTACTTCAAGAAGAAGAGGCTGAGGAAGCCCAAGCACCAGGAAGGAGAGATCTTTGACACTGAGAAAGAAGTAAGGGACAGGGTGGTTCTTTTTTTCTCAATGCTCTAGGCTAGGCTGGAAAGGTGGATTTTAAGTAGTCATTAATAAAGTGAGGTGATGCCATTAAAATGGGCTAACCCCCTCTTTTAAATTTGGGGATTTTTCTCAGAGAAGAAGGAGTTACTATTCCAGTTAAATGGGTTTTTTTGACCAAGAAATGCTGTCACTGTATTGGCTCCGAGGAGTGCTTGAGTGCTCCACCACCTTCCCATTCTTGAGAACAGATGGGGGAAGGATTTCTTCCAAATTCCAAAACTCAGGGTTTGGAAAACTCAGGGTTTGCCCTGAATTTTCTCCTCTCTCTCTGAAGGATTCTGCAGTTGCTCCCAGGGATTTAACGCTGCTCTTTGTGCTTTGCAGAAATACGAGCTGACGGAGCAGCGCAAGGCAGACCAGAAGGCCGTGGATTCCCAGATCCTGGCACGGATCAAGAAGGTGCCTCAGCTCCGGGGGTACCTGCGCTCCACATTCTCGCTCTCAAATGGAGTTTATCCTCACAAATTGGTGTTCTGAGCCTTCTGGAAGCACCACATTAAACTCCAAAGGAAAAAAAAACAAAAAAAAAGCAAGGGTTTGTGGTGTGTTCATTGCAGTCTGTAACAGCAGCTCTTGCAGTGCTTGTTGCCGTGGGATGAAACTGAGGGGCTGTCGGTAGTGAACAGAATTTGGAGTGTGCAAAATTGAGGGTGGAATTTTGGCTGTTTTCTTTTTGTGGTGGTTATTGGATTTCTTTAACTCTTTAACATAAACAGGAATTCGGCTTTCTTAACTCGGAAAGAGCTGGGAAGGGATCCTGAGCAGATTTTGCTTTGGGAATAGCAGTTAATGCCAGGTTGACACAGTGCAGAATAAAATCTGGATAAAATATGTCTGTGCTGAAGCCCCAGCAAATAAATAACTTTTTAGAGGTGTTTCAGGAGCTATGCTTTGATTTTCAAGTGGAAATGCTGGGAATACTCCACATTTTTGCAGGTTAAAAGTATCTGAAAGTGAGTGGAGAAGGTTAGTGCTGTAATCAATGCTCTTACACAAACCAGGGATGTACAGTTCACCAAGTCTGGCACTCTGGAGCTCTTCCTTAGCCAGACTTCTGCAGGAATCCAGGTTTATGTAACTGCACCATCTGTCTGCCCAGTAATTCTGAGCTGAGGTAGCCAACAGGGTTAGACTTGATGAGAAATAGAGATTTCATCAAATTCATCCAGGCTCCATGAAAAGGGGGAAGAAATAGGGAAAAAGAGAAAATAGAAATAGGAAAGAGAGCAATACAACCCTCCCTGAGGTGGAAGCCATGCTCAGTGGGGAAGAGGAATTGGGCTTGGAGTGCTCCAGAGGCAGTGAAGGAACTTGGACACCTGTGGAGTGCCTGGTTTGCAGCGGGGGCTGCAGTCTGGTGCTGGTGGGTGTTAGTGTGTGGAAGTGAAAGCGCTGGGCACTCCCATTATCCTCCTGTTGATAATTAACAGGCTGGGAGAGCTGAGGGGTGTCAGCCTGGAGAAGGGAAAGCTCCAGGGAGACCTGGAAAAACAGTGCAGTGTGTAAAGAGGCTCCAGGAGAGCTGGAAAGGCACCTGGGACAAGGCCTGGAGTGACAGGGAATGGCTTCATTCTGCCAGAGGCAGGCTTAGATGGGATATTGGGAAGGAATCCTTCCCTGTGAGGGTGACCAGGCCCTGGCACAGGGGGCCCAGAGAAGCTGTCACTACCTCTGGATCCCTGGAAGTGTCCAAGGCCAGCTTGGACAGAGCTTGGAGCACCCTGGGATGTGAAAGTGGCAGGAGTTGGAACAGGATGAGCTTTAAGGTCCCTTCCAAGCCAAAGCAGCCTGGAATTGCCTGTGAAGTATCAGTGAGGCTCAGCAGAGGGAGGCAGTGAGCTGCCTGTGTCCCGTGCAGAATTCCTGGCCTGGCTGGGAGGTGTCTCTTGCTCCGTGCTGTGTTCTGCCCTGTGTTTATTTTCCCTGCCATTGGAGTTTTGTCTGTGATTGGTTACATCTTCTCTTGCGTGTGGTTTGCTGAAAAATGGGATTAGTTAGAGGTTTTTAAATTAAAGGGAGTTTTTCCTGCAGTTCTGGGAATGGTCTGTTGACTTAAATCAGCTCTAAAAAGATACAGAAGGGTTGTGCACATCTCCCTGCTACTCCTAAGGTAGGTGTAAGAAAAACCTTAATCAAATATGCTTAGAAAATTCACCTAAATTAAAACTTGTGTGTGGGAACACTGAAAGGGGAAATCCCCATCCAGCAAGGAGAATCAGAAGAGTTTGTATGAGCAGGTGGTATTGTAGTCTGCAACCCCAAACTCAGTCACATTTGAGGGAAAACTGCAGGACATATGAATGCTCCAGTCATTCCCTTCCCTCTGGGAGTGGGGAAGCTGCAGTAACAAAATAGCCCCAAAACCAGTGGGGTGTGGAGATCCAAGGGTGTTCTCTGCACTTCCTGGTGGCTCTGACACATTGCTGCTTTGTGGATCAGGAGGCACCTGGAACCATTGACCTTGTGTGCTGGGAGGGGAGGCTTTGTCTGCCAGGGTGCTGTCAGGAAGTGATTTGGAAATGGGAATTGGCCATCAACAGATGCTGGTCTGGAGCAGTGGCCTCACGTGCTGTCATTGCCCTGTTCCTGTCACCTGTGTGACAGGTGCTGACAGTAACACACCTGCAAGGTGGGGAGGAAGGGAGGAATCTCTGCTCCTGTCAATCCCTGAGCTGAGTCACTGGCCCAGCTGGATGCCAGTGTCACAGCAAGGGATGTGGGAGCAGGGGAAATGGGAACACCCAAATCCTGCCTTCCCGAGGCTGAGCAGCTCCTCGGGCTTTGCTGCAGGAAAATGGAGATGGCAAAACCTTCATATTGCATAAGGAGAGGCAGCCAGTGATCAGCTGTGATATGTCTGTCTCCAGCCTCCCAAATATTTTCCCCTGAGTTCTGTGAAATCTGCCTCTTCTGAAAAGCTGCAGAGTGAGGGATGGAAAACAGGAAAAACGAGGCCTGGGCAGGTGACCAGCACAGAAGGATTTTTTTAATCCAGATAATGCTGGCCCCTACCTGAGCACAACTTGCAGCACATAAAGAGCCTTTGTGTGTGTTCTGGCTGTCCCCAGCGATTCCCATTCCCAGCATGTGAACAGTTCTGCAGCTGGGCTCGCTGAGTCACTGCTTTTTCCTGGGCAGCCCCCACAGAAGAAGCCAGAGACATCCAAAGCCTCCATCACCCAATGAAAAGTGCTGGAGATGTGCAGCTCCAAAAATAGTGACAGCCTCAACCACAGCAGCACTTCATTAGCATCAAATGTGCTCTTGCTTCAGCTGCCTAATAAAGTGATATGTAATTATAATAAAGCATCCTTTGGAGAGGAAAGAGAGGGATGTTGGCTTTCCCAGGGAATTAATAATAAGATGTGATGCCTTGTTATCTCCAGGCACCTATTTTTACCTGTCAGCTGTGCAGTGACCTGGTGGCTGCAGTTGAGCCCAGAGAGGCTCTGTCCAGCTGCCACAGCAGGCAGTGGGCTCAGGGAGGCAGCCACTGCCTTTGCCTCTGGAATGAGAATCTTTCTTTGAGGATCCTCAGGAGAAACTGAGGCTGATCTGCAAGACAAAGTCCTTTCTACTGCCAGGTTTGTAGAGAACAGTTACCTGTGCCATTTCAGTTGTGACACTCTTGGGTTTAACCTTAATGAAGAGAGGATGCTGTGCCTGGAGTGTGAAGGTGCTTTTATTCCACAGCTTTTGGGCCAAGGGGTGAGGAAAATGTGCCAAATTCCCAGATGTCCAGGGACTCAGTTACCTGGGCTGTAGGATGTGCCTTGTCATGAAGCAAAGGCTGAATCTTTTTCTCCCAGCAAATTTCCACCTGATCCCTGCCCTCCCTCTCCTCAGAGTTCAGAACTGTTGCAAAGAAATTCACAGTGGATGTCCCCACGAGCTCAATAAAGAATAATCAAATAAATGCCAATCCTATGGATACACCATAAAGAGCTCCTGCTCCTGTCCTGGTTTGGGAAGAGGAACTGAAGTTCCCAGCCACTATTTACCTGTTAATTGGATTTCTCCAGCTCTCCTGCATTGCAGTCTGCACTGAGCACTTGACAACTCATTGCTTAAGCAATTAGAGCAATTAAATCCTTATTTTTATAAGGATCTTATTCATAATAGTCCTTGTTATGTTTTGTTCTGGAAGCCACTGGTTGAGCAAAGCCAGGCAGTGCCTGAGTCACTGCAGAGGGTGGGTCTGGGATGGTTGCATGTGGAATTTGACATGAGTGCCACACAGCAACCAGGACATTTTTCTTTATTTAGTTACTTTTTAATAATTTGTTTGTTGTTTGGGGTGTTTGCATCAGAGCAGTCTTAACCCTCTCCCAGGTATCAGTCCAAAGCCCCATTTTTGTCAGCTGGCTGGCTTTTTTTGCTCACTTTATCTTTTTTTTTTCCCCCATTATTTCGGTGTTTATCTCAGGGGAAATGACTTTGCAAGATGGATTGCACACTGAGCCAGCAGCTTCTGTGACCTAAGCATGGTTCACACTCCATCAGACATAAACACTTATTAGTTGTAATAGTGATGAGGAGAGAGGAAGCACAGTGGTCAAAATAAGACTTGAGATGAAAGAAATTCAATGTTTTTGGGTTTTTTTTCCTCAGCAATATTGATTTTCTGTGTGATCCTGAGCAAGTCACTTATTTTCAGAGAGGTCTGTGCTCACACACTGCAGAAAGCAGAAATACTTTCTCATGTCTGGTCTCAAGAAGTGTTTTCAACTTCAGAAAATGGAACATTTCTGTCCATTTTCTGAAGTACAAAAAAGAATAAGCAGTCTCTGCTTGGCTGACACTGAGAGGGGACCTGATCCATTAATCTGATCTTATTCTATGAGATAATATCAACATTTCAGACTAAAAAATACAAAAGTTGTGCTGTGTTGAAGACAGACACAGGTGGCACAAAGAATAAATGTTCTCATCGTCCTATTTATCAGTTTTAATGTCATTTTTTTGCAGAAATTAGGCTGTTTTATTTGTACAGGGCAGCAGAGCTCAAAGATTCAGAGACTTTGGAGCCATTGGGAGTTTTTGCAGTTACCCAATTAGCAGTTCCTGGTGCTTTGCCTGCAGATTGCTTTTAATGATCATATCCAGCTTCTCATTTTTTACATCTGCTGAGCACTTTGGCCTTGTGACAGCCAGCACAGGTCAAAAACTGCCATGAGGACACCAAAAAAACCACACAAAAGGTAAAATGATCTCTGCAATCCATTGGAACAAGCCAGTGGGATGCAGAGAACCACCCCAAGAAGCACAAGGCTCTAAATCTCATGGAGAAAATAACCAAAACCAATTTCATCTTCATCTATTTTGTCAGTCCTAGTGGATGTAGAGGTTTTTCACTGGCCTGACAGATGCCTTAGGATGTAATTGTTTTTAAAATTAAGGCTTTCAAGTATCAGCATGTGCTGGATATGGGATCCTATTGTTCAAAATGGCCATTTTGACAAGAGGAAATAAAACCCAAGATAAAATGTACAAAAGCAGTCTTTGGTCCACAAGGGAGGAAGGGCATTTTTCAGAATAAGGCCCTAAAAAGAATGGTGCACCCTCAAAATGATGGCACCATGCAAATTTCTGGAGTGTCCTGCTGAGCAGAAAGGAAAATCTCTTTTGTTGAATTTCATAGAATTGGTGGGGAACTAGAATTCCTCCTTCAAAAAACACAAACCCCCCCCCCAAAAAACCTGAGCAAACGTCCCTGTGGAATCAGGGAACTGAAAAGCACAGCAACTCCTGCTCAAAGGAGAGGCACATGGCAGAGCTCCTGTGCTCTGCACATCGTCCACATGGATTCCCTGGGGCCTGACAAAGTGCAAAAAGGCCACTGGAAACCTGGAGCTTTGTGTTTGTGGAAGAGAAAAAAGCCAAACACGTGCCCAGAGCAGGGGCACAGAGGGAGAGAAAGGAAAACTGCCTTTTGAGGTTGCTGATGCAAGAGAAACTTCGAGAGGGTTGGGGTTTTTTTGTTCAAATTCTGGCTTTGGTGAAAGCACTGAGCATAAAAATGTGTGGTTTATTTAATCCAACACTCCAGGAAAGACTTGTCTGCTTTGTAATTAAACAGAACTTCATCAAGGCAATGTCTCACATCATTCTGTAACTGCCTTTAACACAGACAACCCATTAATCCCCAAACTGCCTGACAGCTTGAATAAAAAATAGAATTAAAATAATCCAAATAACAGCACAAATTGTGTGGTTTGGGCTCCCTTGAAATAACTGCTGATTTCACAAGTGCCTGAGAAGGGTGTCCCAGTGTGAGCCAGGCAGTGCAGCTGCTCCTGGGGATTTATAATTCTCATTAGAATTTCTAGCACTCTTCCCATCCTGTCACCCTTGAGCTTCAACTTTTCATGTCATTCAATTGCCACCACCCCAAGCCTGGGCAGACTGGGTAATCAAGCCTAAAAAATGGCTTTTTGATGTGTTTGTCAGGCTCAATCAAGAGCCACATGATAACAGAATGGAGCCCAGCACACAAAACGTGGTCCCTGTGCTGCAGGAGGAGGGCTGGGCTGATGTCACTGTCTGGGAAATGATAATCTCATGAAGAGGGTGATGCTGGTGGCTTTGAGTGAGTGACAGCACTGCTCTAGTATTCCTGTTGATTAATTGATTGTTTGTGGGGTTATTTTAGTTGAAGTTTAGCTCCTCCTGGTTCTCTGTAGAGTGCTTGTGGTGTTCTTTTCAAAGAAACACCGTGCTGTTGTTAAGCATGAAGTGAAGGTTTATAAAACAATTCCTATTCCCTGTCAGGAGCAGGATTTTATGAGCACAGGACATTCCACTGCAGCACCATAAACTCACCTCTACCACATCACAAAGGAAGAAACTCTCCTGCCTGTAGCAACAGGAAAAGGTTCTCAACCATCCTGCCTTCACCCAGGGGCCAGTCCAGCCTAAATGTGAAATGATGAATTATTTGGCCTTTCCTGGTTTGTGCCATCTGGCTGGAAGGAAAAAAGGGAAAAATAGGTGAGTCACAGAGAGCATAAAAGGACTGCACCTCTCACATAAATCAGCAGCATCCCAAACCACAGCACATGTCTCCAGCCTCTTCTGTTTGTTTCCCTCATATTTATATCCTGTCAGCTTCTTCACTCACTGGGACTTTATTGTATAACAGCTATTATTTCTCTTTTAAAAGCAGATTCTCGGCTGGAAATGGAGGAAAGAGACACTGGAAAGAACAAGAGAAATGCTGCAAGAAAGAGAGGAAAGGGAGGAAGGCTCTATGGGAAGAGCACCTTTGGAGATGGGGGCACTTAGAGCTGCAAGACAGCACCACACAGAGAGCAAAATTGCTCTTCCCACAGGAAAACCATTCCACTTATTCCACTTTGCACAGCTTGGCTTCAGTTCTCAATTAGTGGCTTTCAGTTTTAGCTTTGTTTTGAATGCCTGTCACCACTGAAGAGAAAATCAGCACAGACTGACATTTGCTCAGGCCAGGGATTCACTGCCCTGCCTTCCTTTGTCAGGAAAAGGGGTTGGTAGTGCTGCAATGCCAGTGCAAACCTGGTAATTAGGATTTCACACTCTTGGATATGATTTATGAATTACAAGTAAAAGACAAAGATGATGAAAGTTCAAACACCACCTCATTTAAAATCCTGTTTTCCCTCTTTTTCTTTGGTGTCCTGTTGGTTCAGTCTCCAGGGACACCTTCCACTATCCCAAGCTGCTCCAAGCCCTCTCCAACGTGGTCCTGGACAAGGAAATTGTCCCAAAATGTATTTTCCCCCCTCAAATGTTACATTGCAAATTAAAGATTTCAGCTTTTTATTCTGATTAGGATTCAACATTTAAAATAAATATTCTGTGAAGTTCTGCCCAAATTTCAGCTTTGACCAATGTGTGTATGAAGCTGTCTGGGAGGGGAGAGAACATTTTTCCAGGGATAACACTTCTGGAATTTGGCCATTACAGCTCTTGTTCAGGGTGAAGGAACAGGAATTTCTGCTGTGTTTGAACCAATCCCTGCTTGAGGGAATCCCTCAAACACAGGGATTGCAGGATTAGTATTTCAACCAACTCACTTGGGAAATGAGAGAAAATTCTTGAAATACAAATGCAGGCACTCAAATTATTTCTTGATAGGCTAAGAGGAAACCAGTTTATGACACTTTATTTCCAAGGGTTTTAAATAAAACTTTAAGTAAAAGATGGGGTAAATCTGAAACCAGAGATTCCACCTTGTCACATTTATATGTTCACAATATTGAGCAGAATATTGTACCAGATTTTTTTTTATTTATTTATCCCTCATGTTACTGCACCAGTTTTCAGCGAGGCTGGATTTTAAAACAGCACAGAATAGCTGTATTTAAACCTACCTATTTTTGGATAGTAATAATGAGTCTTCTGAGACTTTTGAGATTCAGAAATTCAGGACAACCACTCAGAGATCTGCTCAGCTCCCAGCCACTCTTCCTCACTGATGGGCAGCATTTAGGTACTTCCAGAAAAGCCTAGTTGAATAAAAAAAAAAAAGACCTGAGATTTAGGAAAGCACTGTTAAATGCCAGCACCTCAAGGGAGCAGGAAATCCCAGAGAAAAGATCAGGCTTCCAACTTTGCAAGTTTGTTCTGTGTCTGCAACAGCTGGAAAAGTAAATGGAAAGGGTTAAATTGCAATAGCACAGGTCCAGTTCTGAACTAGGAAACTCCCTAAAGGTAAAGACAATTCAGCAGTGCAAGAGACTGAACAGAGAAGCTGTGGCTGCCCCTGGATCCCTGGAAGTGTCCAAGGCCAGGCTGGATGGAGCTTGGAGCAACCTGGGATGGTGGAAGGTGTCCCTGCCCATGGATGAGCTTTAAGGTCCCTTCCAATCCAAACCATTCCAGGATTCCCAGATTCTGTGATTCCATAATTTACATTTGTTTCTTGTCCAATTTAAGTAAGGCCATGTTTGCAAGGTAGTGATTCATTCTCTTGTTTCCTATAACCCTTATTCATTATAATAAAAATATCTATTTGTTCTTCCTCCCTCAAGCCCACCTTGCAATCTTTGGCAATTATTGCTCTTCTAAATAAGAAAAATGGGAATATTTCTCTTTGCAATTAAAATACATTTCTGAGGTGTGGAATTATTTTATTTCGCTGTCTAGTTTCTTCCTTCTCCTCTGTCAAACACTGATTTTTTCCCACTTCAGTCCTTTCTAAGATTCACTTGGAGAAACTGTATTTTTTAATCCCAGATAATGTGCCAAGAAATGCCAGTATTCCTTGGGTAGTGGCTTTATTAATGATGGCATTTGGGCTCCCTAAATAACAAGTACCAGGCAGAGGAGGCAGGATTCAGGGTCTGCAAATCTGGTTAGTGCAGACCACATAAAAATAGCAACTTTTTTTTTTCTTTTTCACACATTTCTTAGTGCCACAATGGTCATTGAAAGTGTCATTTCTAAATGAACAGAAAGATGCACAGCAAAGCCTTGGGATGAAAAGAGCTCTCCCCACACATAATGGCTGTTAATGTAAAATTAAACTGAAGGGTGAGACAATGTTGCTGTTAATCCCATTACATAATAGGCAAATTCTAAGCAGAAATAGGGATTTTCCATTTGCAGCTCTCAGGAGTGAATTTTTGCCCACAGACCACGAGCATCTTCTGCTAAATCTCAATATCTGTGATGTCCAGAGAAGCACAAGGACACAGGAGACCTGCACAGGAAGGAGCTGATCCTAAACTCCTGCCACCAGAGGCAGAGGCAACCACAGCAGCTCAAAGAACATTCAACATCTGCTCCAAAAAACTGGAAAAAATGCAAAATAATGGAAGAAAAGACTGGTTTTCTGTAGGAGCCTATTTACAAGTTGAAGGTCTTACTCCTTCAGCTTGATGATCTGTGTCACAAAGTTATTCTGGTCTATTTTTTAAGTCTTCCCATAAAGTAGTCCAAGACTTCTTTGTAGTTGCTGCTGTACCCCTCTGACTGCACATTGAAGTTGCAGTGGCTGACATTTGCTGGTGACAGGCAGAACACAAATATTATATCTTTTTTCATTCCATTACACAACATCACCTGCAGCAGATGCCAGGCAAACTGCATGGAGTTTGCTGCATCCAGTACAGCCCTGGGACTGAAAATTCCATGTAGGAAGCTACATCAGCATTCCATGCTATGTAAGTTTATAACACTCTTAATTCCTGAATGGTAGGCACTTAAAATAATTTAGGGAATTACATTTACCAGTAATTATTTTATTTACCTGCACTGAGGCAGGATAGGGTACATTTCTCAGTTTTATCCCATTGCTTTCATTCAATAACTGCTTTTTAACTTTGAATTGCCAAGTCAATAGAATTCAGAAGAACTCCAAATAAGCAAATCAATAACTATAAAATGGTGACTATCCCTTCTGTACAGCTTGGGAAGTCTTCACACAGATGTGGCTAAAAGGAAGACTTCCAAAACATCTGCACAACGTGCAGGTCAGAGCCAAGGGGGCTGTTTTCACTGGGGACAGCTCAGGTTGCTTCCCACAGAAACCCACATGGATCAGGATCCTGTGGGAGAAACTGTCACCAGCCCCCAGACAAAGGACAAAGCACAGCCCCTGCCAGGGAATAATGTGGCCACACACCTCACTCAGTGCCTCACCTGCTGTGGAAGCTTCCAGAGCCTCACTCTCCTCTCCTGGCTCTGAGTCAGCTCCTCAATCCAATAAAAGGCCTTGGCTTGCATCCCAAGGCAGTGGGTTGGATCCACAGCCATCTCAAACACAGATTCTCCATTTGGGAGCTGCTGTGGCAGCCACATTCCTCTGGGATAAAGCAGTCCAGGAGGCTTTGGAAAGAGCAGGGGAGAGCTGCAGACAAAGCATTTTCAGCCTGGGGTTACCCAGCCTGTGAAATATCCCTTTGGAGAACAGGTACATCCAAACCTCTGCAAAACACTGCAAAACCTTTCTGCCGGTGTCCTTCACCCTGCTGGTGAAGGGAATATCCCGTTTGACTCCCAGCTCTGCTGTTTGTGTTCATTTCGTGGAAGAGACTCGACTAGCACCATGACAGTACCACAGGATCTAAAGATGGAATGCTTTTTTGGTGGAATGTTACTCCCACTAAAATTGCACACACACTTCGTGTTTCTCTCCCTCTATTCCTCTCACGTGTGGCTGAATGAAAACAGTGTCAAACTCCCACTCTGAGAACAAAACAATAACACCCGTGGCTGTCTCCCCATGTAACGTTGTGACTAATCCAACCCCAGGAGTTTTTCCCTTGCTCCAAGGAGCCTGGCTTATCTCCCCTGCCAGAACTCAGCTGCCATGTCCCACCTGCCATAAAATCTTCCAGTCTCAGCATTCCCTCTCTTCTGAGTCCTCTCAGGGCTCCCAGGGGGGGATCAAGGTCCATCTGCAGCCATTGTTCTCTCTGTCACGTCTTGACCAAAAATAACAGATGCTCATGAAGCTTCTCCCTCATAAAAACTTTTGATAGCAGCTCTGCACACTCTCCCTGTTCAAAAATTACTGCAGCACAGAGGAAAATAATATCTATTTCTAGAATAAAACCAAGCCTGGAGACTCTTTTACTCTCCAGCACATAAATAGCAGGGATGCCCTACCAAACAGTGCACAGAGCTATCACACAGATATCTCAATTACTGCTTGTTTGAACTTACCTGAACCCTGTGTCAACTGAACTGGCCTCAAAAACAAACTACACAATGGTGTGAGTGCTCACACTGCTGAATCAGGGCTACAAAAGGGCTTTGCATGGTCCTATGTTGAGTGGTCATCCATTACATGGAACAAAATGCTTCTTCCCAACCAGATTTAATAGGATATAAAGCACTGGTGGTGGATCTCGTTTTACTCCAGCTCTGAATAAGCTTTTCCTGCAATAGCACAGCACATTTGTTATAATGCACTAATATGTTAAATAATTTAATCTGATCAAACAGGTAAATAACTGCAAGGAGCTCTGTATCTGTTCAGTTGTGCACAGTCACTGTTCCATGAAAAGCAGACACTTGCAACGGGAATCCCCACAGCAATTATCCACTAAAACTATTTAACATTTATCACCACATCTCTCTCATTAACATGATTTGTCTCAGCAGCACGTCCTTTGCTGAACATCCAGGTACAGCTGCCTGTGACACTTTGTGCCTCTGGACGGGCTCAGGGCGAGGTCTGAGAGAACTGAGGGTGAAATTAAGCTGAGAAAGAAGGATCCGTTTTCCTTTGGATCCCCTTTTCCCCACACATATTGAGGTGTTGCAACTCTTTTTGCTTTACACGGTCTGGAATCCATAAATCCAGAGGTGCAGATTTTAAGGGACATACCTGCTTGCTCATGAGTCCTTTGGGAAAAGCTCCTTGAGAGGTGACAGGATTCCTGCAAGATGGTGAGGAGGGGAACGGAGAAAGGGAAATAAATCATTCTGTGAGGGGACACACAAAATTGGGGTGAGCAGAGGAGAAACAACCATGAGGGGAACGTGAGGGAGCAAGAGGGATCAGTCCTGGAGGGAAACGAGGAATTCCAGAGAGCCCCAGCAACTCAAGCCAAGAGGGTTGAGAGGGAAACTGAGGTGAGCAGCACTGAGGGAGCAACACTCGGTCCGGGCAAAGAGGGAGGTGAAGGGCTGAGGGAGCGGCCATTGCATGAGGCGAGGGCCTGAGGGGAACAATCCCTGAGGGACCAGGCGAGGCGCTGAGGGAAGCGCCCTGCGGTGCGGGTGAAGCGCTGAGGGGAGAACACCCGGTGCGGGTGAGGGGAGAACACCCGGTGCGAGTGATCTGCTGCCCACGATGGGGGTGAAGCACTGACAACACCCGGGCTCCCCGCGATGAGGGCAAGGCGCTGAGGGGAGCGCTCCCGGTGCGGTTTACGCGCTCCCCGCTGTGCGGACGATCCGCTCTCCCTGGCGCGGGTGAGGCGCTGAGGTGCGAAACGCGCGGGGTGAAGCTCTGAGGGGAGCGCTCCCGGTGCGGCTACTACACTCCCCGCGGTACGGACGAGGCGCTGAGCCCAGTGCGGGTGAAGCACCGAGCAGAGCACACGCGGTGCTGATGAGGCGCTGTGCCCGGTGCGGGTGAAGCACCGAGCAGAGCACACGCGGTGCTGATGAGGCGCTGTGCCCGGTGCGGGTGAAGCACCGAGCAGAGCACACGCGGTGCTGATGAGGCGCTGTGCCCGGTGCGGGTGAAGCACCGAGCAGAGCACACGCGGTGTGGGTGAGGCGCTACCGGCAGCGCCGCCGGTGCGGGCGGAGCGGCCCGAGCGGTGCGGGGGGCGGAGCTCCGGCACAGGAGGCGTGTCCCGGCGCTGGGGGCGGTGCCGCGGGGCGCGGGGGGCGTGGCCCCGCGGGCAGGGAGGGGGCCGGCTGTATTGTTCCCCGCGCGGTGCATGCCGGGCCCGCCTCAGCCCCCAACATGGCGTCGCGCTGTCAGCGGTGTGTGTGAGGCGGGCGCGGGACGCGGGGCTGCGGGCGGGCACGGCGGCTCCCGGAGCTCCCCGGAGCGCCGCCGCCGCGGTGGCAACGCGCCGCTCCTCGCTGCTGCCCGCCGCGCCCCGGCTGTCCGACGCTCAGGCCGCTGGGGACGCGCCTGCCCCCGCCCTGCCCCCGCCATGGGCGGGTAGCGGGACCCGCCTCGCCTCAGCCCTGCGGAGCCCCCCCGCCCTCCGCGCCATGGGGTCCCCGGCGGCCGCTTCGGCGGCCACGGCCACCGACTCGGCGCAGTGGCTGTCGGTGAAGGAGGAGACCATCTTCCTGCACGACGGGCTGATCCGGGTCACCGACCTGGCCGAGCTGCCCAGCGAGATCATTGGGGTGGCCGAGCCCGGTGACACCGAGCTGGAGGTGAGGCGGCCCCCCGAGCTGAGGGGAGGGACGGGGCAGGGCCAGGGGATGAGGGGGAGGATGCCCTCGGGAGAGGGGCACGGTGGCAGCGGAGGCCTGAGGCGAGGAGGACGGGGGATGGGAGATGGGGGTGCAGGGAGGATGACTAGGGGAGGATTCGGGGGCCGGGATGGAGGATGCTGGATGCGGATGCCGGGTGAAGGATCTGGAGTCCGGAGCCAGCCGGTGTCAAGGCGTTCTGCTTGTCTTGAGTCAATCTAATTTATTTCAGATAATAATGAAAGTGGAGCTGGGTAGGAGGATGGTGAGGTGGAGGTAAATGTAGGGTGAACTATTGGTGCGTCCTTGTTTTGAATCCATAAGCTTTGGAAATCAGAGCCGCGCTCACGGATTTCAGCGTGGCCTTTGGCCCTTTTATTTTTATTGAAGGTTTTTTGTCTTCTTGCTGTTACTTTTAGACGGTTTGTAATTCATCAGCCTTACAATGACGTGCTCGGGTGCCCGGGTGTTTTATTCAGCTGTTGATAGTGATCATTATTAAGGAGCCAGGAGGGCAGCCCAGATTTCCATCCCAGCTTTTTACCTTCCCAGAACTGCCCGTGCTGTTGGCTGCAGGCAGGCGGTGCAGCTGTTTCATCTTAGGAGGAGCCGCTGAAGGACTGAATGTCACGGATTATAGGTTGCATCTATTTTGTAGACTGCATTTTTTTTTTCCCCCCCTGTGTGCCTCCCTTCTCCTCTTTCACCCCACCCTCCTCCCCAGCAATGTGGCTCGCAATGACACAGGGGCTTTGTCACCGGAGCTGAGCGGGCAGGGGAAGGTCCAGCCCCAGCTTTATCTCCGGGCTGTATTTGCTCCCAGGCATTTTAGGCTGAAAAAAAAAAAACCCTTTTAGTGAGGCTTTAGCTGCTGTCTAGGGTGTTGCTGAGAAGAACCCAGTCCTGCCAACATCATTGTTCATCGAGTGACGTGCAATCTTTATGGGCTTTGGGGAAACTTCCCCCACCTTATCTAAGCAAAGATATTTTCTGCAGAGCGTGCGTTTTCTGTCCTGTGTGTTGGGACACTGGGGAATGGCACGGGAAAATCAGCTGCTGCCATGAAATGGATGTTGGCAAATATCACATGAACAGGAAAAAGGAAGATTTTAAGGTGGCTGACTTATCTCTGTGTGTATAAACATGGGATGATTCTCCCTTGTAATCAGACTTGCTCTGGCGTTCAGTGCAGCTTGGATGCAAGAAAATATTTTGATTGCATGGCATAGTTCTAGAAGCAGCATTGAGTTTAAAAGCTGTGCTAGAAAAATAATGTGCTCTCACAGCATTTTTATGTTATATCATAAGAAAGGAGGATATCCTTTAAAAAACAAACAAGACCTTATTTTAAGATCTTGCCAGCCAGGCCAGAAGTGTATTCCAGCCTGAAACTTGACACACAGCTTCACTTGAAAAACACTTCAGCTCTGGAGAATTTTTTGTTAGTGTTAGGAATGTTCTAAAACTCTAGTTGTTTGGGAGAGATAGGAATGGAATTGGTGCTGCTGTGTCTTGTGCTTTATGACATTTATTATAACAAGTGTTGCAGCAATCCAGTGCCACTGATTCACATAATTTTTCCTGCTCCAGAGATTCTTTTCCTGTTTGTGTTTGCAGCACAAAACTTTTAAATAAATAATTAAATATGACTTTTTGCTGTGGTGCTTGTTTTTGATAAGTCTTGGTTTTACTCATTTTGATCTTTATTCTTCAGTCACAGCTTATTAAAGCCTTTTATTTCCATTCACTGATAGAACTGATGATCACAAGTGATCAGTTTGTTTTTCAGATATCTGCAAATTGGTTTAGAGTTTGGTATTGAGTGGAGAGGGTTTTAAAACATGAAATTTCACGTGGTGCAAATGTTAAATATTTAGTTTGTATTTTACCTGCCTTTTTTAATGCTGTTTTTATTTAACTAAGCGTTCTTTGGTGATGTGGAATGGCTTTGAGGAGCCATTTTGTGGAAATAGGTGCACACATCTGATTGAAGTGTGGCCATGCAATCGACTGCTACACAAGAGCTCATTTACACTCTTTCTACTCCTACTTGCAGTGTAATAAATATCTTTGAAAACGGTCCAAACAGAAATCTCTTGGGATGTGCTATTGGCCAAGGGTAGGAGATGCTGCAGCTGCTGCTTTGATTAGGAAACTTCTTTAATTCACTTTTTGTGCTTCATCAGTGGTGGTCAGAAGCCTGGCTGAATTTCTGAGCCAAAGTGCTTAATTAAAAATGTATCATGTTTAATACTTTAATGGATATTTTTTTTGGGTGGAGAAGTATCATTCTGGTCTGTTTTGCTTAAATATCCCTTTAAAGAGTGTATTGGTGACTAATGTCAGTGTGTTTGGATGTGTTTCCTTTGTCCTTCTGTTCAAAGGTTCTGTCTATTTATAAAAAGAAAGGCAGAGGAAAAAATGTTACAGCGCTGGTGTTGTGCCAAGAAAGGCTTATGAAAACTTATTATTTTGTTATTTTGACTCCCATGCAGCTTGGATTTTATTTTTTTTGTATATTTGTATACACTTGTATTTATACATATATATTTTAGTGGTATGTTGCAAGAGAAGATTAAGAGTATGTTGAGTTTTAAAGGGTGTAGAGGTTTTTGCTCTGTTTTTATTTTTCTGTGATGATGTGTGCCAACTTCTTAGATTGTTTCAGTGTATTTACAAAAAATGAGGGCTTTTTTTTTTTTTTTTTTTTAAATTTGCTAGAATTTTGTAATGAAAAGCATGAACCAGCTGCCCTGGTGTGGGTTTCCCACTAAGATCCTGTAGTCAGGAGATTAGTCAGTGATTCCAGAAGCCTTTGGACCTTGATTTTAAAACCTTTCACACTGAGAAATCTTGGAAAGAGCAAAGTTCTTCTTGGAGACAACCCTAAGTGACAGAGCTTCCAGAGTGGAATGGACATTCAGTGGCTGTTCCTTGATGTGCCCCAAAGGGAACTGCTGAACTTCCAGAATCTTCCCAGCCAAGCCTCTCCTGTGGAGTCTGGGAGTGTGGTCAGGCTTTGTCTGAAGGAGGGGAGGTCCCTTATGTTGGAATCCTGAAGCCTGGGAATTTGGAACTTTCTGTGCTTTCTGACACTGACCCTCAGAAGAACACTGCTTTTGACTTGAGGGCTTGGAGAAGGCTTCCAAATTTGAGTGACAGAGGTGGAATCACTGATGTGTACTTAGAATAGAATGTGAAGCCACTAACACCAGGGATATTTGATGTGCCAGCTCTGCAGAGCCACCACAGAATCCCAGAATGGTTTGGGCTGGAAGGGACCTTAAACATCATCCTTAAACATCATCCAGTGTCCCCTGTGCCATGGGCAGGGAACCTTCCTCTGGTTTTACCATGGAGCTGAGAGTGCAGCTCCTCCCTCAGTAGCTGTTGGGATCATGCCTGTCCTCATTTGGTGTTTGGACTCTTGTTCAGCTCTGTTCTTTAGGACACTGAAAATAGCCACCTTTAATCAAGTGGAAGGTGAAAAACTAATAAAAATGAAACAAATAAAGAGAAAGTGGTGGCCTTTCCTCTTCCCCCAGCATGGCCTGGGCTGGCCCTGCACAGAGAGGTTGAAGAGCTGGAGTCCAGTGCTCTTTTCTCAGCATGTGCCAGTCCTGTGACTGATTTGTGTTTGCCATCAAATGATTTAGACTGGAAGGTTTCTGCTAAACTTGGAAGTTTTCACCCGTTTTCCTCCTGGCCCAGGAAAACATTTTGCCACTTTTTCCTGATTGCTGAAGGAGAGAGCAGTTCCCTGCAATTATCTGGGTCAGTGCTTCCCAAACCTTTGTGTTTGTGACCTTACTGCCAGCTACAAGCATCACCTCTGTCATACTCCAAGTCCCTAATGCCACCATCAACAATTGCCTCCTTCCTAAATGGGTGACCTTTCCTGGGGTTGTGACCTCTGACTTGGAAACTGCTGATCCAGGCGTGTGGCAGCCTTGGAACAGCCTCATCCTGCCTGTGCATCCCCTTCCAGTGCTCCAGGGCTCCTCTGCCAGCACTTGGAATTTATTAAACTTCTCTAATAGGGACCACTGTGCCTCTGACTTTGGGGTTTTGAAATTGTATTTTAGGTAACCTTGTAGAGAAACACTAGGAAACTTCTCAAGGATGATTTTGCAAATTTGTTTCCCAAATATAGATCTTGTTACCAATTGCAGCTGATTAATTCAGTGATCTGCACTTTCAGATGTTTAAATTCCAAAGATTTTTCTTTACCTTTTGCAGTCATTTTCACCTCCTGCTTGAGTAAGAGCCAAAGAAATATTTAATGAACAAATAAAGAAACAACACTTTATAACATCTTATTTATTTCCAGCGTGTTTGTTCTCTGTAATTCATCTGAGTTATGAAGGTTATTTAATAAATTTGTATGGTTACAAAAATTATTTGGGATAAAATTGTAAAAGATAGCAGTGTCTTAGTGCTTATTTCTGAGCAATGAGATTTCCAATACTTTCACAAAAGAAAATAGCTTCTGCTTTTAGCTGAGTAGTAAAAACCTGCACTGCTCCACACCGGACTCAGCAAAGGCTTTGGACAAGAAAATAAGGTTAAAATTTCTTGGAGCAGAAAAAATTGGAACAACCTTGAGATTTGTAGTTTTTAACTGCAACACTAAAGCATGGTGTAAAGTGCAGCAGCTACTAAAACGTCAGGGAGAAAATGTTCACACATATTTATATATTTGACATGTGGTGTAGCAAGGAAAAGGCCTTAGGAATTGTTTTAGTAGAAATTCAGGTGAGTTTTGCTGTTCCCCAGCAGAGTGGGAGACAAGGAGCAGGGACCCAGGGTTGTTTATGGAGCAGCTGCAGTTGGGATGGGTATTTCAATCTTCAGGCTACCTTTAAAACTGTCACTTGTGCTCTTTCTCTTACAGAATAATCCATACTTTTTGTAATTCAGTGTTTTTACATTGTTTTATTGGTGTTTCTAGAGACAAAAGAGCTGAGTAAATAAGTGGTGCTGCCTCTGTTAACTGTGTACAAGAGGAATGACCTTATACCTGTCATGGGGTGGTCAAAGTAATGGAATTATATTTTTTCATGCTGCTTTTAAAGATATTTTACAAATTTGGGGTTATTTCTATTTTTCTGTCTGGTTTGTACCTCCTGTGAGATGGGAATAATGCATGTTTTATACTCAGGGGGGTATTAGGGATGTAATTGATCCTGATAAATGTTCCACCATCATCTTCTCGTGTGAACTTCACCCAGTTGAACTCGGGAGAGAAAGAATTAAATGTTATTGGGGAGATTTAGAGGCTTCCCTTTCCAATATGCAACTTTAGGATAAAAACTCCTCTTTGTGCACAACTTCACTGCTCCTCAGTTTCCTGTGTAGCAGAATTAAAATACACAGAATTAAAATCCCCCCCACAGGCAGCAGTGCCAGCACCAGGGAGAGGACAAGGGGCAGGAGTTGTAGCCAGAGGAAAAATTGCCTTTTAGTGACAGCTCACATTTAAATTTACTTAATAGGGTCATAAAACCTCAGGCTAAAACTCTTCATGTATATTAGTGTGTGTTAATTGTACTTGGTCTGGTATTTATTACCATCAGAGAAACACGCTGCCCTGAAAATAGGGAATGTCAGCCACTCCTTTCTGGAGCAGATTTGGCAAAAATTCTGTTTAATGGGAAGAATTTCCTGGGTAAGGTCATGTAGAAGGATGCAAAAGGACAGATACTGGATCCAGTGGGGAAGATGACACCTCCCTGTGGTTCATCTAAAATCATCTAAATACCTTTTGTGCTTCTGGATGTTGAAGAAGATGTCAAAGACCAATTAGAGTGATTGAACTTTGGCTCTACCATTTTCTAATTAAAATATTGACTAGAATCGATTTAAAAGATCAAACAAGGAAATAATGTGTAAAGATAAGATACTGTAAAATTAAAATAGTGCCAATTAAACGATTTAAAAACACAGTTTTTAGTTATATGTAAGTAGCTACTTGGGTAACTCGTTCTGTGGCCAAGTGATGTGTTTGTTACATCCTCTTTATCCTCTTTGATTCTGTTCGAGCCTTGTTAGTCAGGAATATTTGGAGTTGGAAAGTGATGGATCAGGGGCTGGTTCAGGTGAGGTTTGTGTGGGGCTGGGTTTGGAGCCTGTCCCTGACACTTCCCCAGGGAAATATCAAGGCACCCCAAAAAACTGCTGGAAATCAGTCCCAAATCAGAGCTGAAGCTCAGGTGCAAATCCTGAGGCAGCAGGAAAGGGAATTTTATCTTTTATAAACACTGGTAGTTGTGATGTCTGTATCAGAATTTGTGAAAGAACGTGATGGGGGTTTTCTTGCATTTTATTTTAACTTGTTTTGACTTCAGATAGTTGGAAGATGACAAGCTTTGCCTGGAGATATGAGAACCCTGGCAAGGGCTGGGATTCCTGTGTGGAGTCTTTCATGTATCCAGAGGGAAGCACTGATGGATGTGGCAGGGACCAAATGAAATTCTGTCACTGTTGGGGTGGGAAGGGCTGGGTTTGGCTCCCAGGGAGAGCCAGAGCAGTTCCCTGGGATGTGTTCAAACCCTGGAAGCTCCCGGGGTGTTTGGCCCAGCCTCTCTGGGAACATTTGGTCTTAAAGCTGCTTTTTGGAGTAGCTCTGGCTACTGACCTCTAGTAAAAAGGCTTTTGAGGAAAGCAGCCTTGAATTTAATTTGCTGAAGTGGCCTGTGTAGCAGATGACCTCACAGCTTTCTTCTAATATCTTGTTTTCTGGAAGTGCAAATGCCTCCATAGACACTCAAACGGTGTTGAATAATTAAGGGGTTTTTTTTCCATAAGCTGTGTGTGAAAATCTGATGATGTAAACTGCATTATCAAAAGTCTCTAAGTCCCATTTTGGAATGATCTTGTAAATCTGTTGAAGCTGATGTGCTTCCTGTATCATTTACCCAAATTAGGGCTCATTTCCCTCATGAAAGGCTGAAGAGAAACACTCTTTCCAATCCCAGACAGACCACACACACTTTTAAAGCAAATTGTGAGCTGTGAGATCAGGCAGAAACTAAAACTTCAGCAGGAAAAGGCTTTTCATCAGCAAAACTGCACATATTTGACACTGACTCGTCCTGATTGCCACAAGACAGACTCTGAGCAGTAGAGCCATATCAAAGGCAAAAAAAAATAATTCATTTTTCTGTTAAACTGTGGGATTTGAGAAGCAAGACATGCAACACCAAGTACATCACAGCTTGTCTTTTGTGATGGTATCTCTGTTATTACCAAAGACCACAGACCTGTTTTCTTCAGTATTTAATTCTGAAAATGCAAATATTAGTTCTCTTTTTCCTCTATTTCTGCAGCTTGTTGTCATTTAGTGGAAAATCCATCCAATTTAGTTCAAGAAAATCAAAAGCCAACTGTCGTAGAAAGTGATTCCATCTAGAATAGAAAACAAATTTATTTTTGAGACAGCAGAGCACACAACAGGAGGTGGTTATTTTAAATGTATAATATGTGGTTTAGGAATTAATATTCATAATCTCTTGTAGAAATTAATTAAAGGAGGTTTATTAGGTATAAGGAGCTCAATACAACATCCATTCAAGTGTAATTACAACGTGAATTCCTTTGGAGTGAACTTTTCCTGGCTCTAGTGGTGAATGTCCTACTGCAAAGCTGTTTCCTTGCCTTTAGTCAGGGGCTGTGTGGCACTGGCAGATGTGATTTGTCCTGCAGCATTTTAACAAGCTGTTCAGGAGTCTGCAATTAGCCAGAAACATTCATTTCATGATCTCTATGACTGCTGCCTGCAATTAAAAAAAAACCCACAAAACAAACAACCCTGGATGCAATTCCCCGTGACAACTTTGTCTCTCAAGTTCCCCTTCCCGTGTTTATATTTATTTATTAAATGATGGAAGGACAGTTTTACAGCATAAAGATGGGCCAAAGATTGTGTTTGAGGGTGGATGAGATGAGGCATTTTTGGACCATGGCCAGAAGCTCTTTGGACACCAAATTCCTTTGGACACTGGATCCAGGGTATCACAAAATGCTTGGCTCATGGCTTTCCTTGAGCCTAAGTGACTTTGCTGATTTTCACTGTTGTTGTTTGCTGGAAGGAGAAAAGTTATCTGTAAATTACTTAAAACTCTGAGTTTTCCAGTCCCGGGCTGGGTATTAAACCATAAATACATTTTTGTGTCATGCTTTGTTTTCTGTTGTTCCAACTTGGTCTCCAGTTTTATTTAGAAGTGCCAGAAAAGCCTCTTTCTTCTGTCTGAAATGATGAGGAGGAGACTTTTAGGGTTTTTAACTACAGCAGCAACTCGAAGTATTTTGAGAAAGGTGTAGCTAAGTGCAAGATGATAAAATTTAAGAGGGGCGGGGGGGAAAGCAGGGCAGGAAGAGAGTGTAACAGAGCTCTTGGTGAATTGGAGAGAACTGGTTGGTTTGTTTGTTTATTTGAAAAATGTGTTTATTTATTCCAAAACTGGAACAAGCGTATTCTTATTACACAGCATTAGCGACCTATTAGTTTTCATAGAAGGGCTCTAAACCCCTGGGACCCTCCAACCTTGCAGTTCTTTTGAAGTTTTTAACAAAATTGCCTCGATTACAGAAAAAAGCTCCAGAGGAGGGGAATGTTTATTTTCCAAGCTACTATTTCGTGTGTGTATTTTTTCTTTACAATCTGTCTTGTTGTTGTTTATTGAAAGCTTCAAAATCCCCGTCAGCAGCCCCCAAAGCTGGGTTTGGTGAGGATGCTGACTCAGCAGTGCCAGGCTCACAGAATCCCACAGTTGTGGGGTGGGCTCTCTGGAGATCCCTCAATCCAAACCTGGAGCAGGTGGTAAAAGGGACATGTCCTGAGAGTGGGGGCTCCACACCCTCCCTGGGCAGCTGTCCCAGTCCTTTGCCATCCTCCACGGACAGAGGTTCGTGTGTTTTAGTTTATGGCCAGCACTCCTGGGCACAACTCCACTCACCTGTTCTTTGGCCCCGAGTGTAGCTTTATCCATTCCCAGAAATTAAAAATAATATCCCTCCATCTGCTGATCTAAAAAATCCCGCCGCAACCATATGGAATTTCTTTTTTTTTTTTTTTTCCCTTCCATAAACACCCACTTTTCCTCTCCTAGATCCTGACCTTCGAGACCAAGAACCCGACGGAGCTGGCGGAGCGCTTGCGCTCGGTGTGCGGGAACCAGAGCAACGCGTACGCGCGGCTGCTCGAGTACCGGCTCAATGCCCTGCGCGGCCTCTGGAACGCGCAGCGCCAGCTGGCCCTGGAGGAGCAGCACGATCGCGACAGCTCCGGGGATGAGGAGGCGCTGGCGCTGCTCAAACGCCAGGGATTGTTACAGCAGCCCGAGCAGGCTCCTTTCACATCCCGCATGGGGCTGCTGCTGGTGTTCCCGCTGATCCAGTCGCAGAGCAGGACAGACCCTGCTCTGTGTAACATCACTGCTGAGGTGCTGCTGAATTGCCTTCGGGACTGCCAGCCCCTGAGCCTGACCAAGGAACCGGCTGATTGCCTCAATGGCATCGAGTCCCTGCTCTGCTCCTGGCTCGAGGACACGGCGCCCTCCGGCCAGCACATCCCCTACAAGCAGAAGGAAAATGCTGCTGCTGCCCTGGTTGCCTTGGCCTGTGCAAGGTAAGGGAGCTGTGCTGGAAGGGCAGAGAATTGTGGGATTGTTAAGGTTGGATGTAAACATTTAATGTTTAAATGTAAGGGTTAACGCTGAGGTTTGGTGTAAGGCGAAATCCCAGCCAGATGTCACAGGTGCATAAAAGTTTACTGGCAAAATAGAGAGAATCAAGGAATTTTGCCAAAGTCCAGCCATGATTCACCATTAACCATATCCTCAAATTCCACATCCGTGGTTTTTGAACCCTTCCAGGATGGTGACTCCAACACCCCTGGGCAATGCTGTGGTTGATGTTCATTCTCTCTTTCCACTGAAACAAATCAAAAATTATGTGACTGCACTGGTGATACTTATTTTTAACTTCTACCAGCCTTTCTGATATTTAAATATTGGGTTGGAAAGGGTGAAATTAAGCATTTCTGGTTTGCATGTGTTTAGCATATGCAAAAGCAGAAGGATCTGGGTTAGCAATGCCTCGTGTGCATATTGCTGCTTCCACTGCAGTGAGCTGCTCTAGGAATGGTTCCAAATGTGTTTATCAGGGAGAAAAGTCGTCTCCTTTTCCTTTTGTCCTGCCCTTTTGTGCACCTTTCTTTGGCTGGAGAAGGTGGCACTGCCAGGTCTCAGGACAGTTCCTTTCAGATTTGCTTTCAGTGTTGTTTCTCAAATGTCTGGAGGTATTTTTTCATTTTTTGCCAGTGAAGAGTTCAATCATTGTACGTTAAAATACCCCTTGCCCTGCATGGGTTTGGCATCAGGTGATTGAGGACAAAATGTTCATAATTGCTTTTAATCAAAACCTACTTTTATTAGAGGATGGGGAGAAGAGGAGGAAATACAAAACCTCTGCAAAGCCCCGTGAATGTTACAAAAGTTTAAAGTTACAAGGAGCCTTTTGCAAATGTTGGATTGAATGTTTCTCCAGGTCACAGCCTTGTCTGTGAAGTTGTACTCTGATTTAAGATGTTGGAGTTCCCAGGATATGGCATGATTTGCTTTAGGAGAAGGTTTATTCAAATGAAACCTACTTAATCTCTAGTGCACTTGTTTTAATGAAGTCAATGAGAAATTTATGGTATGTGGCAAATTATTCTGTCCTGACAACTGCCTTATCTGAAAGGCAATGTACTTGAACATAGCTCAGAGAAATTGGATTTGATAAACACAATCTCATTTCTTTTTTTTTTCCCAGATGTCAATTTGCAGGAAATATGGGATGTTCTGTTGCAGCTGAGCTAAATTTCAAGTAGAGCTTTTGAACTTCAGGTTGATCTTTTATTTTCTTTGCAAGTCTGCCTTGCATTGCTTAGGGAGTTGAAATACCCATTGTGCTTTGTTCACCTGTGAAAGCCTCACACTTTTCCTTTAAATATCTAAGTCATGTGTTGAAGAAAAAAAACCTTGGAAGTGAGACTATTATTGACGTTCCTAGTTGCAATCTTGGGTGCTTCTTATTGCTAAAAATAAAACAACAGGGTAAATATTGCTTTAAATAATTAATTGAGGTGCTTTAATGTGTTTGGTGTCAGTTTTCTCCAGGCTGAGGTTTATCAGTGAAAGCAAAGAGCTGAAGATGTCACTGGGGAAAACAGGGATTGGGGTGTGGAGGAGGAGGAAAGCTTGGGAGCTGACTGACCACATGTGACAGCAAAAGGTTGGATTCAGCAGAGGGCAAGGATCTCTGCAGCTGATCACTCCTGTTTGTGAAGAAAGCAGCTCATTAAGACACAGCCAAATTCTCCTACTTAGGTGGGCTGTAATGCCTGGAAATAAAGCTGCCACATCTTCCAGAAAATGGCCCTGACCCTTAAAACAGGAATTGTAAAATACAGATTTTTAAAGATGTCTGGATCGTTCAGATTTGGGGTCGTGAGGGGAAACCTCATCCCAATGCACAAATTCCTCAGGAGGGGCAGTGCAGGGGCAGCCCAGCAGGGACAGGACCCGGCAATGGCTGGAGCTGTGTCAGGGGGGTTTAGGGTGGATATCAGGGGAAGGTTCTTCCCCAGAGGGTGCTGAGCACATCCCCAGGGAATGGTCCCAGCCCCGAGGCTGCCAGAGCTCCAGGAGAGTTTGGACAACGCTCTCAGGGACAGGCTGCGATTGTTGGGGTGTCTGTGCAGGGCCTGGAGCTGGATGATGATCCTTGAGGTCCCTTCTAACTCAGGATATTCCATGATTCTGTGCAAAGTAATCAGAAATTTGAGTTGGGAAAAGCATGTTCTGCTGGGAGTGCAGCAGCCCTCGCTCACACTTGGGCTCAGCCAGGAAGATCCATGGGTTGCACTGGAGGTCTAAATGTGGTTCATCAGCTACAAGAAATGCAGAAAGAGCTGCCTCAGGAGCAGTGCTGAGGGGTTTTATCAGGTCCCTTTATGATCCTGTTGTTGATGACCCAGCCCATGCCTGCTGCTCTCCCTCCCTACTGGGGCTTCAGCCTCTTCCAAAAAAAAAAGTGGTGGAATTTAGGCCAGAGGTTCCCCAGCATTTTGCCTGTCCCCCTCTCTTCCTCCTTGCCCATCCTCCAGGAAAGAGCTGCCAGGCAGAAAAGAAGCTGATTCCATATCCTGGCTGTGGTTCTGCGTGTTCTCCATGGCTGCTGTTATGTGTGTTCAGTCTGCCTTCAATAGACATCTTTAATTCATGTTTTTCTTGTCCTTTTAGAGGGTCGCTGAAAACCTTTGTTCATACAGTGCATCTATTACAGAAACAGACTGAGCTGGGGTCCCTGCCTGTGGCTGATGTTCTCTACAGGTTTGTGGAACTTTTCTCCTCAGAAACTTTTCCAGCAGCTCTGAAAATGTGTGAAGTGCAAGTAGGAAGGAATGTCTTTAAAAGTGATTAAAAGGCTTTAGAGTTATTGAAAGCTTTAGGGAAGATTGAGGTTTAGTCATGTGAAGAAGACATTAGAAAATCAAATCTAAAAGCATTGATTGGGTTTTGGGTATTTTGTTTTTATTTTTTTTTCATTAAATATTGATGATTCGTTTAAGTGGCTTATGAACTGTGACAGCATAATTACTTTAAATACATCTTTGTCTTAACTTTTAATTTAGCCAATTTTTCCTACTGCTACTCTTCATGAAATTTTATTTGATTTTCTGCTTAAAGGTTGTTGCTTTTGGAGGGAGGCCCTGGATCCCCCTCGTGCCTGCTTGGAGGGAAGCACATCGTGTCCTGGGGCTTTGAGGACATGTTACCTGCCCCTGATGCCAACACTGGTGCCAGCAGTGAGAATAAAGGTGAATTATTTCATCCCTGTCATTATCAGCACAGGAGGACAGAATGCTTTAAATGCTGATAATTGTTTAAAGATGAATGTAAAACTTTAGAGTTGAGGTTCAAAAAATGTTGCTTTTTGGTTGCTGAAGAGCAGCTGGTGGTTTAAACTGTCAGGTTGTGTGAAACATTCCAAAGCAGTTGATCCAGTGACCCTTCCTGACTCCAGTGGGAATTTTTCAGAGGGGTCAGACAGAGTTTGGATATTATCCCCTCTTTAGAGCATAATCACTGCCCCTGCAGTATCCCTGTGTTCAATAGCCAGCTATCAGTGGCACAGCAAGTTTATTTTTAGAAGTACAAGTTCATTGGTTCTTTTTTTCCCTCCGCTTTTGTTTCTACCCAGTTGATTTTGAAGTTGTTTTTTTAATGCTTTCTTTTGTATTTTATTTCCTGTATTTATTCTCAGCTTTTACTGCTTTGTTTGCTTACCATTTTTGTAATAAATAAGAGTTGACATGGTTTTAGAAATATTAGTTCAAGCTTTGATGGCATTTAATGCAATCCATAGGAATTAAAAATCTGAGCTGTTATTTTAGGCTACCTGCAGATTTATTGGAGACATCTCTTTTTAGGTGTTTAGGCAAGAGACTGAGTGGACTTTTCCCGCTCAAGCTGAGTGTCCAGATCCCGTGAACTTCAATAGATTGACTGGACTTGTGTCCCGTCTTGAGTGTTAATAATTACTGCTCTGTGTTTCAAACACACTTTGTCCTAATTGAAGTGTTCAGAGGTGGAAGGATCTGAGCAGCTTTAGGAGAATCACAGATTTGATTCTTTTTCCCATCTGGGCACCTCTGAGGCTTGAAGGAGATGTGGAGAAACCACAGGGTGTCCTGCACTGTCACAGCAGCTCTGAGAGCACCAAACAATAAACTCAGTATTACAGAAGGGTTCCCAGGGAGAATTGCCAGCTGCAATGTTACAGAGCTGCTCTCTGCTGTCCCTCTCCTGCTGCAGATGCAGACCTGGGCCGGTGCCTGGCAGCCGATGGGCTCTACCTGTACACCACCAATTCCGTGGGCAGGGGGATCAGCAAACTGGGATCAGGGCTGCATGGAACCCTGAGGTAAGGGACACTTTTCTGCAGAGCTGCTGAGACCCAAAAATTCCTGTTCTGGGAAACCTCTCCCAGATGTTGGGAGTAGCAAGACTGGAGGATATGGAGCTTTGAAGGAGGTGATTTCTAAAGTCCCTCACGACCCAAAACAGTCTGTGATTCCATGATACTGTGAATTTTCATTAAATGCTATTTTAATGTGTTGGGTTTCTCATCTGAAATTCTTCTTGTGTGTTTTGTCTAAAATTAAAGAATAAATTGAGGTTGGAAGGGATTTGTGGAGGCCATTAGTTCAACCTCCACAGCAGCAGTATTTTAGATTCAATTTTATTTTTTAATGTCTAATGAGTTGGTTGATTCTTTGCTGAGAGGTATGTACCACAGACCAGTTCTGTGACTTTTTATTTATAGCTGAGTTTGAGTGTTTGTTTGCTAATTATGTCATTCATTAAGTAATTAGTGCAGCTGTGACTCACTGTACCTCCTTGCTTCTTCATTGCTTGAAAACCACGAGGCTTTTTACACTTAAATCCTTTCACAACAAAAATTGCTGACTTGAATAGAAGTTCAGTCAAAGTTCAACACTGTGACTGTGAGTTATTTGATAAAAAAAACCAAAAAACCAGAGAAACAGGGCAGGGTTGAAGGGGTTTGAACATGCTGGTGGGTTTTTTCCAGGGGGTTTGTGTACTGCCGGAACGAGGAGCTGGAGACGGGCTGGGTGGCTTTTGGCAACGGCAAACTCCTGCATCGGCCCGTGTCCTTTGATAGCAAACCTCACTACCTGTTCCAGCTCGTGGATCAACATACCCTGCAGGTAAAGGGGACAGGAGCAGAATCACACACGTTGGAGCTTTCATTTGTTTTATCCTTCAAGTTTTATTTTGTGAAACTGCGTTTTTCTAACCCTGCCTTGAAGTGGGGTGAATGCGTAAGTTGTGGTAGAGATTCTACTGTTTCAGTGTGGCTTATACATAAATATATGTATTTATCTGTAATTACACTGTTCTGTATTATGGGGTACTGATAGAGCTTGTTCATCTTGGAGGAGACTGAGGGGAGACCTCATCTCAATCCACAGTTTCCTCAGGAGGGGCAGCTCTGTGGGCAGGGACAGGACCCAGGGAACAGCTGGAGCTGAGTCAGGACAGGCTTAGGTTGGGTATCAGGGCAAGGTTCTTCCCCCAGAGGGTGCTGGGCACTGCCCAGGCTCCCCTGGGAATGCTGAAGTCTGCCAGAGCTGCAGGATTGTTTGGACACCACTCCCGGGGTGCACAGGGTGGGATTGGTGGGGTGTTGGATCTCTGTGGGTCCCTTCCCACTCAGGATATTCCATTATTCCAGTGTAGTCACATCTTAAAGCAATCAAACAACTGCAAAATGGACTTTGATTTAAATCAATAATGTGTTCTTCCTGAACAGCTCTTTGTTCTTCCTCTGTCCCAAAATTCAGGTGCTGTTTCAGATCTGGTTGTGTTTGTAGATAAACAACTGTTGCCCTTTGTAAAGCTGAGGTAGTTTGTTTACTTTGGGATTTTTCCTGCTGTGGTTTTAAGGATGGATATACACATTTATGTCCAGTTTGTTTCCCGACACTGAGAATGTTTAGATTCCCCTTTTCTTCTCAAGTTTCAAGCAATGTTTGAGAGAAGTTGCAGAAAGTAGGTGACTCAATAGGATGTGTATTTTCCTTGTGGTACTGTGGGTTTGTTCTCCATCATTAGAGAAGAGATGATCCTTTTATTTTTAGATAGGTTAAATTTGAGATCTATGAGCTGGTTTGGATATTTGGCAAATATCACAGAATAGCTGTTGGTAATAAATCAATCTAATGCTACTACTAAGTCCAATATTAAGCCTCTTCTGCACTAACTGCATTTGATCTCTATTTATTTTTCATACTGTTCATACTTGTAAGGCCAAACTGTAAAATCAGACCTGTTAAGATGCTTTCTGTCTCATAGGTATGTCAGATAATCCCAATGCCAGTAAATCACTTCCCAGTTGGCAGCACTATGACCACCGTGCATCTTTCTTCAGATGGCACCTTTTTCTACTGGATTTGGTCTCCTGCAAGCCTCAATGAAAAAACCCCCAAAGGCCACTCTGTCTTTATGGATATTTTTGAAATTATAGTAAGCAAATCGTGTGTTTTCTATGCCTGATGTTGGTAGCATAAGCCAGTTTAATTAAATAACAGCATTTTCTAATTGACATATTAAGATTGGATGTTTATGGATGTGATCTGAATGGATTTATGTGAAATAACTGAACAGAACAGAAGGTGAACTGTGCAATTCCATCTCCAGAGGATTATTATATTTAGCAATATGACTTCTCTTGTAGCATAAAATGTATTTTTTATGTCTGTATTTCTGCACAGCAGAGGAGGATGGAGTGGGATGGTGGAGCTGGAATTGGGAGGCTGTAGTAGTACAACTCATGGAAAATCCCTAACACTCTAAATCACATCTTCATTAAGAGATGCATTCTGCAGTAAAACATCCCCTGAACGTCATGGTCTGAAGAAATCACTGCTCACACTTTTTGCCTGGAAAAATGATTCAGAGCCAAATGATTTGCAAGTGAAACACCACTAAGAAAATACAAGAGGATTATATTATTTTTAAGCAGAGTTTCCTAAATAAACTCAAGTTTATGACGAGCAGTTCTGTCTTTAAGAACAGGCATAAATAGAAGATATCCTATTAAATATCTCAAATACATTAGATATCTTCTCTTAAATTATTCTCTTGAACCATGAAGTCACAACAAAAAAATGATAAAAAACAACAAAAAGTTGATTTCAGAGCTTTGTTTTTGCAAGAATTTATCTCAGCAAAGTTTCACTTTGTATTCCCACCTGATACAATTGGGGTAATCTTTCACCTATGGATTTCAACACCTGAAATACTTTTCCCTTCCATTTTACTAGGTAGAAAATGGCATTTGTATAGCAAATCCTCTGCAGGAAAGAATAATCCTGATGAGGAAAGAGGGGGAATCAGCCAAGAGCATCAATGAGATGCTGCTGAGCCGCCTGTCCCGGTACCGCGCCTCCCCCTCGGCCACCCTCGCTGCTCTCACAGGCTCCACCATCTCCAACACCCTCAAGGAGGACCAGGCAGGTCAGAAACTTTTCACTTTGCATTCCTTAAAACACACACCATCCATCCTGCTTATTGCTGACCTCTTAGAACAGGTTTAAAAATAAAAAAATCGGTGTGATTTTTGTCTTTTTCCCCCAAATACGTAGTTGGAAGGTCCACACAGTATTTGTTTAATGCTGGAATTATCAGTTCCTTTGCTAAATTAGGATTGTGAGGAAAGTTTAGGGATGGAAACTGGGAAGCACTTTTTTCCAATTCCAGTATTGAACTAGATTGGGGAATCTGATGTTGCATTTATCTGCTGGCAGCTCAACTGGGCTTCTAATTGGTGTGTAAAAGTGGCCTGCAGGTTAGAAAATGGAATTATTGCTTCACCAGTCACTGGAATATTACAAATCTTAGGTGATTTTGCACCTTTTCAACGTCATCTGCACAATGTTTGGGTATTCTTTTATGGAAACAACCCAAGTTAATGAGGGAATCTTGAATGAAATGCACTGATGGCTTCCAGGATGATCTGGAGCTTTGTTAGATTTGTCTGAAGATTTTATTCAGTTTCTCTTGAATTATTTCTTTTCTTCCTTCACAAGTACATGAGTTTTCTTTCTTCAATTTGAAACAACTAAAAGTAGTTCCATAAAAATAAATTATACATGAAATGGCTCTGCTTCCAGGGAATTTGGCAAGGAGGTAGCTCGGAGAGCTATTTTAAAGGTTGTGTTTTGCCATTTAACATCTCAAGTGCTACAGAAAAAGGAGAGTAAATGGCTATTCTTGGCTAATTCTTGAGTCAGCACTCAAAAAGTGTTGATCAGCTGTTGCAGGAGGGAGATCATTTGGGCTGTCTACGTATCATGAGGAGCAGGAGAACTTAAAGCAGTAAATGCATGGTGAATCTCAAGTGGTCTCTGTGAGGAGATCATTTAACTCCAAGTGCTTTCAATGTAGTTATCACCACACAATCCTTAATAGTTTTGGTTGTACCTAATTTTTTATTTATTTTATTTTGAAGTTGTTTTCTTTGGTTGAAACTCTTTGTGGCCTTGTGGGGATTGATGCTGAATGTGTGAGGTTGGGAGGCCACAGAGGAGTCGTGGATGCTCCATCCCTGGAAATGCTCAAGGCAAGGCTCATGGAGCTCTGAGCACCCTGATCTCATGGAAGGGGTGTCCCTGTCCACGAGGTTGGAATGGGATGGTTTGAATGGCCCTTCCAACCCAAACCATTCTGGAATTTTGTAGAAACTTCTTAACGAAACTTCTAAATATCGATTCCTTTGGAACCCCAAGCAGAGCTCTGCCTTGTTCTGCACGAGTGCACTTTGTGACCTTTCTGTGGTGCACTTTGCAGCTGCCAACACGAGCTGTGGGCTGCCCCTGAAGATGCTGAGGAAGACCCCAATTTACACCTGTGGGACATACCTGGTGATGCTGGTGCCTCCCCCGGGGGGCTCGGGCAGCTCGGCCACGCGCTCGCTCTTCGGGGGCACCAGCGCTTTGTCCTCCTTAAAAAGTAAGTGAGAGCCATTTGTGGCAGGCTGGGAGTCCTTGGCTGTCTGGAATGCAAGAAACTTCTGAGGAATTGATTGGAGCTGTGTTTCTGTGTAGTTCTTGCCTCCAGCCTGGTGTTCAACATCTCGGATGGGCAGTTCACCAGCAGGGCAGATCTCATCGATGCTGCAGGCAGCTCGCTCGGACGGGGGGCTCTGGTGCCAGGGCTCGGTAAGGAACACAGCAGTCCCTGAGATCCTAAACAATCCATCTGGGCTTCAGATTGCAGTCAGCTGCTCTGCTGTGGGGTGGGGTTGCATGTCCATGGTGAAATGTTATAAACTTTTAAAGCAAATAGTTTGGGTTTATGATGCCTATAAAGATTCTTCAGTCTGGTTTTCTGCTAAATTGATGTGTGAAATATTTTCCTTGTCTCAGGTGCGTGTTATGATACAATGAATAACATGATCTGGACGTGCTCCAATGATTATATTGATCAGTGGTGCAATCCTGGGAACCAGGCATTCCACTGTGTGTGCCAGAGGCTGGGAGTGAGTCACGTCATCACAGAGCCCAAAGGTGAGGGGAACCCAGGAGTCAGCACTTTGTACAAAGGGGAAGTGAAACACAGGAGTGGCAGAGAAAACCAGACAGAAGCTGCCTTACTGTTAAAAGCTGAGTTAATTCCTGAAAAGAGTTGTAACTGTTGGTCATGGTTTAACTTTGATTTAAGGGAGGGAAAAGTACAAAGTGAGATATGTGGAAGATTCCAGATTCTTGCTGCCTTCAGCACATTAAAAAGGTGTTCTGGGCAATCCTTTGATGCCCTGAAGTTGATTTATTGCCTTTTAGAAGCAAAGGCCGATGATGCAGTCTGTGTTTATAGACAGCATTTGAACTCTCCTCTCCTTCCAGGGGATGCAACAACCACAAATGAGGTCATTAACCAATTACTGCACCATGTTGGTGCCATGTGCATCCACCAACTCAACCTTCTGGCAGCCAGCAACAACCTCCCCATCAGCAATTTTTTGGGCAAGCAGCATCCCATTGAAGCCCATCACCTGAGCAGCATCTGTGACATTATGGAGAAGGCCATGGTCAATGGTGACACCTGCATCATCCGCTGCATCCTCGTCGTCTTCCAGGTACAGAACCTTCACTGGACCTCAGAATTCACATGGAAAAATGAAAATCTTGGTTTGGAGTACAGGCAACCACTGGTTTCATTTTTATCTATTTTATTTCTTTTTCTCCATTGGAATCCATGTAATGGAGGTTAGCAGTGGCTTTGCAATATTTTATATATTCATTCAAGAGCCCAAATTTAAATATAATCTCTGTCATTACAGATTAAAATAAAACACGGAGAGGTTATTTCCTTCTTTCTTTGTATTTCCCTCCCCTCCATTTTTGGTTCAAAATCAGATTCTGACTCTCAGATTTCTAGACCCAAAAAAGTAATTCAAGAAATTTACTGCAGAAAATAAGGCAATGTAAGTAATGTTTATAATTTTTTATATTAATATTGTTGTGTTTAATTTTTCTTAGGTGGTTTTTAAATTTTTCTTCAGCCCTCAAACTGAAAGGAACAGAGACATTGTCAGAAGATCTGGGCTGTTACTGTGGCAGTTACTGATGGCCCCAAGGGATCAGATCTGCTCTGAAATCCAGAAGGAAGTTTGTCTGGCTATTAGGTGAATATCTATTTTATCAAGTTCAACCTAACTTAGATTTTAGTTTCTTTGAAATGTAGTGACAGATAAACGTTCACACTGTATTCAATTTAATTTTACACTCGTAGGAAAAAATGTAGTGTGATGGATTTTAAGACATAATATGCTAAAATTATTACAGTTTGTGTCTGTGAAGAAGAGAAATACAATGTATTGTCTTGATGAAATAACAGGTAGTAATTACTTTCTTACTTTTAATTCGTTTCTTTTTTAATTGCTTTTTAAAGTGTTTTTTAATGTTTATTATAAAATAGTTGCTAAATTCAAGCAAAGTTTCCTTGAACAAGTTCCTGTGGTGTTCAGGCAAAGGCAAAGCTGCTGTTGGCAGTTCTTACCTCAGTGTTTTGAGTGGTAACCCTGGAGTTCTCCTGGACAAAAGGAACATGAGGAGAAGCAGAATTAATAATACTGGGGGGGATTAATAATACTGGAGCAATGCTCTGAGACTGAAGGCCCATGGAGAAAGAAACAAAACATGTGCTTGTGTCTCCTGAAAAGGAGATAAGGGAAACCTCGGGGCCAAGGAATGCTGGCTCCAGTGTGCCAAGGACAAACACAGCCTGCATTTTCCAGTGGGAAGTGCTCCAGAGGTTGAGAACAAAATCTTTTGAAGATCAACCTGCATTTTCTTGGTGTTAATCACGACATTCCAAATTTCTATGGCTCTGTGCAACTCTGAGTGAAGAGTGATTTGGCTCAGGAGGATTACCTGGCATTGTCAGGGTTGTGTCTCCTGTCACCTGCATGGATACCTTGTAGCACCTGTGGGTTGCAGTGCCTTGTTAAGCAGCTCCAAGGTGGGGACTGGCTGATGTTTCCTTCCTCCTGTTTTCTCCCTGGGGGATTCTGGTGCCAGTGGAACCCTCAAAGGGAGCTGGCAGTGTGTGATAACTTTTCCTGAGGTTTCTATCAGAGTGGATCAGCATGAGCCAGAGGGAAGGAAGCTGCAGTAATCTCTGCTCTCAGTGTGAAGCTGAAAAACATCCCAGGTTTTGTGGTTTGGTTTTTTTTTTTTCTGTTACTGAAAAAGAAAAGGGAAAGGAAATGGCAAAGTTGTGTAATGATTTCAGCACTTCAGACAGGCATGAAATGCTCCTTTGAAGTGATTGTGATCTCAATGGGGGAATTCATATAGAAAGGACAGAGTTCATCACAAGTTAGAGGGAAAAAGTCTCCATATGGAATGTTTCTGCAGAGCTGGGGTGTTCCTGAAATGCTCCTTCCAGAATCTTCTCTGTACCTTAAACTGAGACTTCTATAGAGCTAGTCTCCAAAAAGTACAAAACTGTAGCAGTAGTGATTTCTTGATTATTGTATTTTTATTTTCCGCTGTTCTTGGCACAGAGAAGCCTCAGCTCTTACCCCACTACCAGAGTTTTTGGAGGTTTTCTCTGAGCCATCATCATTTTTCCTGACATCTGTTTTTTAACAAACTGTGCTGCCCTGTGTGCAAGTGATGAATGGGGAGTTTTCCAGAGGGAACCAAATAGCTCTTGGAGAAGTTTTGGGACCTAAACAATAAAATGTAATTGATTACAAGAGATGCCTGGAGAAAACAGTTGCTTATGTCCTAATATTGATGTTAAAATCTGGGAGATGCTTTTCTAAGCCTTTACACAGACATTGTAAATGTTCCATCAGGTGCTGAGTCTGTGGTGCTATTTGTCACATGTCCACTGAAATGGTTTTGTTCACTTTTAAATCCATCAAGTAATGCGTGGTTTTATTTTTTCCTTAGCTCTGGTTTAAATATCCTGTATCCTGGAGAAGCAGAAATCAATAATTTATTGAAATTGGTCTTAACTGAAGGTGAGAATGTCTGATTGCCTGGTGAGAGTGGGGTTTTTCTGAGAACAAAAAAATCAAAGTACATCTCAAGCTTAGAGGGGAAACAATTAGGGATATTGGGCACTACTCTGCTTTAAATCCATGCTTTTCTAGGAAAATATGGAATGCTTCAACTTCCAAAAGGCTGCATGGCCTAGGGTAGGCCAAGTGGAAAAAAGGAATATTCACCAGTGGTGTTAGAGCTCAGTGAAAGGGGAATAATATCCTTGAGTTCACCAGGAGATGGGAATTTGCCCTTGGAAGCAGCTGATGCTCAGTCATTTGTTATTTCACAGCAATGTGTTGGTGCTCAGTGCTGGGAATTTCCAACAGTGCCATGGACAGGAAAAGTGCTCCCAGTCTGGGACAGCAACCCTGGGAATGCAGCCATTCCTGAGCTGTGGTCTGTGTAAATGAGAGATTGGGGAAATAAAATCTAGTCTGTAAAATGCTGCTTTACAAAAGTTTTTTCTTTTCCTTTTAGGAGAGAGGAACAGTGGCCTCTCCCAGCTCCGGGATGTTATCCTGACCAATTTAGCTGAGCAGCTGCAGAACAACAGATTTGGAAGTGAAGATGATGATCATTATAGGTAAAAAGCCTCTCTTTACAGGGTATTTTTCTGTTATTTTTCATGAGGTGAACTTGCAGGAACTTCTGTTGGAATTGCTTGGTGTGTTCCTGCAGTGTGATCTGAATGTTGTTTGTGTCTGTGGGGGAAGATTTCTTTAGGGTGAGGGAGAGATTTGATGTTTTAGGGCAAATTTTGGATGCTTCTGGACCTAGACTGGGTTTGGAATTCTTTGTTCCTTGCCATATTCATGGTGAATTTGAATGATAATTTAACAAATATGATTTTATAGCATTTCTGTGCATGTCATAGGTGACTTTCCAGCAGTAAAACTGGCACCCTCAAGTACCTGTTCAAGCTGGGAGGAGTCTTTTATAGGAAATCAGATAAGAAATCAGATTTACATCAGCACAGTGCAGCAAAGCCCTGGAAATCTCTTGTATTTGTTAAACTTTTCAGCCTTGAGGTCTTTGGTGCCTGAATTTGAAGTTTAATCCTTGTTTAGGTGTCCCATAATCTGGGATCCAGCTTGCAGAGTGAGCTGAGCTGTACAAAATGCTCAGTAATTCATGATTAACATTTCCCCCCTCTCTTGCCTCTCTTGAAGACTCAATGATGAGCTCTTGCACTACATCCTCAAGATTGTTGTCCGAGAATCTTGTGTCTTAATCACCAAGTGCCAAACTGTATCTAAAGATGACTTTCAAAGGCTTCTTTCAACTGTGCCTGTAAGTAAAATGTGTTTTGATAAAATTGTCTCTGCCTTTGGCTTCTTTTCCTCCTTGAATCCATCCACTTCACTGAGTGAAAGGAGATGAAATTTTTATCGTTGTGTCTAAACAAATCCAGAAGAATTGTCTGTTGTTAATGCTGTGCAGGGAAGAAAATAATAATTTCTCACAGCAAATGAAATCATTCAGTATGCTGGAATGGGTTTATACATGGATTTATTTTCCAGTTGCTCTTGTTGCTGTTCAGTTTAAGTGAAGTTTGTGGATCTCAATATTCAAAGCCTTACAGCAGCTTAAAAAATCAAACATGCAGTTGTGTATTGTGGTTCATACAGGCTGAAAGAGTTGTCAGTGACAGAAATGAGTGAAAACTGACATTTGATGGTGAAACTATGGGCAGGTGTTTTCAGCAGGCCCAGCTCCCTGAGAAGGGCAGGTTGAGTTTCCATAAAAACACCAGGAGGGGCCAGGATGTCCTGGCCTGTGGGGAAGGAGGAGTGGCATGGAACCATCACCTTCAGGAGTGTTAATTATATTTATCTCTCTAGTGGCATGATCTTTTCAGAATTAATTAATTCTTAGAGTCACTGAATATTACTACAATGTTCTAAACCTGAACAAAGTTACACTGCCTCTATATTTTTATGAGTTATTTCACAAAATTCAGCATTTTGCAACAGATTTCTTAAATATATAAAATTATTTCTTTGCTCTTTCTTTTCTTCTTCCTCAACCTTTATTTTTTTTTTTTTCTCTCTCCAACTTCCAAGTCTGAGGCTTGCCTGACTCAGGGTTGATGCAGGGTTTGGATAATTGAAAGTTTTACTTATTTGTGTTCAAGGCTGCGTCCTCGTGCTTGCGGTACCTGATGGCTGTGCAGAACCACCTCCTCAGTAACACTATTCTGATTAAACCTGATGACAATGATGACAGTGACAGCTCCTTGCAGGGAGAGACATTGAAGGTACAGGTAAACACCGAGTTTTATTCTAGTATGGCTCTCTCCAGTCAGTGTGCCTGTGACACCTTGTTCCTGCAGTGCATTTGCTGTTTGCTCGTGGTTCTTTTCCTCTTGATAAAGTTAAATAGCTGGAGAATAGGGAAAAACAGTCCAGAGTAAAATCTGCAGTTATTCTGTGTTCAGGATTCCAGTTTGCATTCCCTCCTGTCAGTGAGAACAGATACTTCCTTTCCTAAACATGTGTGTAATGAGATTTTAGATAGATTTTAATTAATATGTTCTAGGAGGATTCCTGGCACGGGAATTTCCTTTCCTGGACACGTTACCCCATACACTTTTTCTTCTCCAAATCACTCAGGTGGTCCTTGGAAAAAGTATTTTTAAAATAAATAGAAAAGGTTGTTTTTTTATTTGCCTTCCCTGGCTTCTGCTTTTTTGCTGTTTAAACAAAGCTTGTGTAGAGCCACCTCCATCAGTTGTCTGAAATAGAATAAAGTTTGTGGCAAGGAAGCTGTTAGAGGACAAGGTTTGAGGACAGGCTTTGGTTGGTAGAAGTTTATTAAAGTGCTGCATTTCACAGTGCTTCATCCAACTCCCACATTTGCCCTGGAGTGCAGGTTGTCTGCTCACAGTAGTTTTGGTAATAATTCTTCCCTAATGGAATTGATTTCTGAGTTTCTGCTATTTTGCTAAGCTGGTTTTCTCTGCTGCTCTTTGAGGCTGTGTGTGTTTGTGAGCTGCTGCAGTTGGAAGTGATTTGTTCAGGCTCATTGAGTAAATGTTAAATATTGGAGTCTTTTTCTTGTCTCACTATTCACGCCGTGTTCATTGTTCAGTTTCTCTCTCTGCAGTGCTGCTCATCCCTGCTAGGACATTGTGTCACCAGTCCTGTACCTTGGCTGGCTCTCAGCTCTCTCCTGTGCTGGACTTGGGGCTTCCTTCCCTCTAGAAACTGGATGTGCATCCTCTAAAACATGCACCTAGTTTCTCCCAGCACTTTGGGGCTTAACATTAATCAAATTTATGTCTTGGATGAATCTCCTGCTGCAGGCCTGCCAGGTCACATTATCATTCTTTTTCATTTGGAAATCCATCCTTTTGTTCTGTTGTCCTTTTCTGGGGAATTCTGTAAGAATTTAAGTATCCTGTAACTCTTTTTTTTTTTTTTTTTTAACTTAGGAACTCAAGACCAGCATTTTGTCTCTTGCCACACAAATTCTGACAGGATGTGATGAAGTCTTAGAAATGCTGCAACAAGTCACTACAGCACTAATTAACAGTGACATTTCTGACAGGGAGCAAAGGTAAGACAATTGGGAGGCTCTAATTTGGAAACAGGCAACTGCTGCTCTTTGTGGCTTAATGTTACAAGCACAGTTAGCATTAATTATTCTTTATCACTTTAGATTTGAGCTTTGAATGCACAGGAACTGTTTCTTCCTGTAGCAATTGTTTAGCACTCAGCTGGAGGAGAATTTAGAATCACCCTCTGTGTCAGTCGTGATCATCTGTAGGTTGATATTTCTGTAGGAGCCTGAAATTGGGAAGGTTTTAGTCAGTTATAATGGTATTTATGAGTAGGATACCTGGAAATAAACTGTAATTAGCTGAGAATACTCCTGCAAGCTAGAACAATCTATTTATTTTTCAGTTCCTGATTATTACATCCCTGGTAGCTGGATTAGATATTTATGCATGACAATCCCTGGGTGTTGATTTGATATCTTGTATATTCCATCACTTGCTCTTCCCTGTCTCCCCTCCTCTTAAAAATACATCTTGAGAATGAGTGGAAACAAAAGCTGTGAACTTTTCTTTCCTCAAGCAAGCAGTTCCCTGTCCCAGCTGTGTTCCAGGTTTCACTTTCTGCTTCCCTGGGCCTGCAAGATTAGTTGTGTTTGTTGACAACACACAATTCCTGGATGATATTTTCATACGAGTTCATGTTCAAATATATTTTTGTAGCTGCAGATCCTTTTCAAGTCCTTTGAGCTCCATGTGCTGGGAGCTGATATCCACACTGGTGCATTTGTGTTTGATGGGGACTTTCATCCCCTGTGCCCAGGGGAGCTTATCCTTCTCTGAGTAATTATTAAACTGTTGATTTACTGTCTCTGCTCTCAGATTGTTCAGTGAGAATTGTCAGCAATTCAAGGTCACTGACACTTGGGAGAAATTGTAGTGGTTTCGAGATTGTTTGGGGGATTTTGTTAATATAATACAAACGTTCTCTGCTGAATTTTGGATTGCTGTTCCAAGATGAAACAGAAGTGACTAAGAGCAGAAGTGCTGCTCTGTGAGAAGAGTTGTTCCTGTGTGACTTTGGCTCTCCTTCCAGGTTAAAAGGCCTGGAGCAGATCACAAAGGCCACCATGCTTGGCCACCTGCTGCCTGTGCTGCTGACATCCCTGATGCACCCAAACCTGCAGACCCTGACCATGGCTGATGCCCTGATGCCTCAGCTGGTGCAGCTGGTCCTTTACACCAGCCAGGTACGAGCTCTGAGCCACCCCTGGGCCCAGCCTGGGGCCTGCAGCCCCCAAAATGCTGCTCAGCTTCTTCCTGAGATTCATCCACACACCAGAGCTCAGAGCTTCTCAACAGCTGCCAAAGCTGCTGATGCTGAACGTTAAATTGAACTGCTCCAGGAGCTACTCAGTAATGATTTCTTGTCAGTAACAACAATAGGATTGTTAATTCTTTCAATAATGAGCTCTTAAAATGCTTTACAGTTTGCATGTCCCTAACACTGTGTATTTTGGGCCACAGACTGCACTGCTGCTTAAAACCCAGTCTCCAGTTTTCTCAGAACTGAACAGTTCCCCCAGTTGTGCTCCAGAGCAGAAAGGGAAGCAGTTACCTGATGAGAGGTGATTTTCTTTACATTCGGGTCTTTTCATGGGATAAACTGAACTATAATGTCTGTTTGACCTTTGCTGTGGGATAAAGCAGCAGCTCTTACTTGAATTAATTTTTAAAGGTGTGCTGGAATGATTTCTAAGGCTGTCTCAGTTTTAGATAAGCTTTTGCAAAAGGCAGTTAGTTCCAGATTTTGTTCTGTATATAGAATTAAACTATTAATAACTTCAGGTTGTTTACACAGAATATGGTTTGTTTTGGGTTTTTTCCTCACCTCAGGCATTAGAAATGGATTCTAAATGTTCCTCTCACAATAAATTAGGCTAAGGAGGACCATCAAGAGAAAATGTAAATTGCACTGACAGCATGAGATACAGAATTAAAACCATTGCAAAGCTATTAAATGGTTTAATTTACAGAGAAATAACATTTTTAACTCCTGCATTTAAATGCTGTGTCTCAGCTTAAAGTTTTCCAGCTCCTGCTTAGGAACAGAAACAAACAGCTAAAATCAAATAAAAATGCTTATTTACACCATTGGAGAATTTGGAATACTAAAGAATTTGTGACAATGGGATTTTTTGTGAATAAGAGTATATGTAATGTATGAATAATGATGATAATTTATATAATGATAATAATATGTGTAATATATGAATTCCCTCAATACAGTCATGCCTAAAACCAGGAGTCAGTTCCTTGTCTCTGTGTGTCAGTCCTGAGAGGTGATTTTTAAGTACTTTATATCTGAATGACAGAAATCCCTGGTGCTGTATTTTAGGCCCAATTTCTCCCTCTAATTTCAGGATGCTGGAAGAGAAGGAAGAGCCAGGATTCCTGACTGGTTTGAAGATCCCTGCTCCCTGGGCTGCTGGGAAGACTGTGGAGACAGTGCATCCTGTCAGGGATAATTATAAATTTAAGGAAACTGTCCACATTCCAGGAGCCCGCTGTTTGTATCTTAGATTTGACAACAGATGCTCCTCCCAGTATGATTATGACAAGGTAAGCAAGGGCCTGCTCAGCACCTTTGCAATGAGGGAATTCCCTCAAAAAAAAGTGGGATTCTGCCATGGGACAAGTGTGGGAGGCTCCAGGGATTGAGGGGTTGAGGGGTGGTTTGGGTTGGTTTTTCCCCTCAGAAATTCTATCAGTTCTGGTTTTGTAAAAAATAATTTCAGGCTGCCTCAGACTGTCCAAGTTTGACTTTTCTCATTTTTACTCATGTTCAGTTTTCCTTATATCCCAAATTTTAGTCCAGCTGCCTCCTTTGATCAGCACAGTTGCTTTAAACTGGGCAGAGCTGGAGAAGTTCCTTTTTCCCTGATGAGAAAGAGTTTGTTTATCTGGATTAATAGGAACAAATACTTGAATTTTAGGAAAACAACCAATAGCACTTATCCACTTTGTATTATCAGAGAGTATCATCAGAGCTTGTGCTGCTTGCTGAGTGCTGCTGTTTATTCTTTGGCATATAGCAAATCCCAATGCTCATAAATAACTAATGAGAGTATCTTCAATATTGATATCACCCATTCCTGATTAAACTGCCCCCAAAAAATTCCGATCCCACCAAAGTCACTGACAAAACTCTGCCTTTGCTGGGAGCAGGATCAGCTCCTCACTGCTGGGAAAGGAATTTTTCTCTGCCTCAGGGGCTGGCAGTCAGGATTGCTGTGTGAGCAGGGACCAATCCCCTGGAGTCTGGGAGTCCCTGCATGCCTCAGTTTCCCCATCTGTAAAATGGGGATAATAATACTTAACCCTGCTGCCCTCACAGAGCTTGTGAGGATTGTTGCTTCACGTGCATGGAGCGCTTCGAGAGTCGAAAGCGCGGTGGAAGTGCTAAGTATTATTATTATTATTAGGTTTTCTTGTTTTTCTCTTACAGTCTAACAGTGTATTTTATGTTTTGAAGTTGGTGATCTATGCTGGTCCTAGCACAAACAGTAGGAAGGTTGCTGAGTATGGAGGCAATACACTGGGATATGGCAGCCGTAGTGTCTTAGGAACGGGGTGGCCCAAGGACTTAGTGAAGGTACAGTATTCCCATGCACCTCTCCTTCCCATTGAAAATTCCCTTTGGGAACCATGGCCAGCCCATTTTATCCTCACAGCTATGCATCCCAAACTTTTAACTGTACAATTATCCATGATGAGATCCCTGCTCAGTGAGCTGGTGTGTCCTTGGGGGAGAGCTTTAAACTCAGCTCTGTGTTCCCGTGTGATGCTTCCCTTGGAGTTTGTTTTGTGTCTTCCTGGAGTTCCTAATGGAGATGTTTTGAGTTCTGGAGTCTCTAATGCTCTTCTCCTAAGTACACCCTCCTAGGGGAAGATTCTCTTAAAGTCAATTTTTTGGATAATAACCCCCAAATATATCAAGTAGCAAATGTAACAAATAAATTCCAGCCATTTCTGTTGGATTTTAAAATATCATTGGGTGCTTTTGGCAGTAAAACTAACAAGAATCTCTCAAACTTCTTGAAACCTCAGCATTTCAATGCTTTGGCAATGTGTCCCCTCACACTCTCTGCAGTGTGATTTTATTTTTAATGCATATTTGTGCTGCCATACTAAAACTGGGCTTATTTACATAACAAAACACATTGTAAAAAGAAATTGAGAGGTAATAAACTGGAAAGGAATTTCAGACAAGAACTCCATTGTTCACAATTAGTGGCATTTGGTTTATTTCTCACTCATGAATTTTGATACTATTCTTTTAACAAGCTCCTTGATTAATCTGTTGTCATTCTTCTAATTGAAGAGTTTGTCTTCCTTCAGGAAGAGAATTGTTAATTATTGCCTGGTTTCTTGCAGACAAACAGTGAAAATCAAGGCTAAGTAACACACTGATAATTTCTACTTTTGATTTTACAGCTATGGTGGTTCTTTTTGTTTTACTGTAGTCAGCTGACAGCAAAAACAAGTTTTCCACTAGAAGACACCTTTACAAAAAAGAAAAAAAACCCTTAAATCAGAATATCTCATTTGAGATACAAACAACCCCCAGATAACTTGTCATTAAAAGCATTCATCTATAAAATAACCCACTTGTGTGAAAACCTATTTGTTTGCCTCGATAATAAATATATTTTCTTTTTTTTTTTTTCCTCCCCCCCTCCCTCTTTACCTTGGATATTTGAAGGTGGAAGGAGACACAGTCACGTTCTCCTTTGAAATGCGGAGTGGGCGGGAGCACAACACCCCGGACAAAGCCATGTGGGGCTTTGCCTGCACTGTCCGAGCCCAGGTATTGCAGGGGGGGAATCCCAGGGGAGAGCTGCACCTTCCACTGCCTCCTCCTGCCTTGCCACACATTGCACAGCCATGGAAATGTGCTTCCAGCTTGGCAGCTGGAAATGGAAACCAGCAGCCACTGGTTGGGGCAGCGAGATAAATCCAAGAGTTTGGGATGCAGAGATGCCCGTGGATTCATGGAGATAGTTGTTAGCAAATCATTTGTCTCCTGAAGCCACTCCAGCGTCTCTTGCTGCTTGTGGGTCAGGATTTCTCTGTAACAACCTGAAAATCAGAGATGTCCTGAGGAAATAATGATTTCAGCCCATGAAGAAGAGAGGGGAGGGATTCTGGGATCAAACACGGGGAATCTTGAATCCCACTACAGATTAGGGTGACTGAACCAAAAATAACTTCACCTGTTCTTTCTTGGTTCAGGGAAATAATGTCTAAATCCCTTACTTCTTGTCTTGAGTTGTTCTTACAAGTTGCTGTTCATGGTTGAGCATTTTTTGTGTAAGAGTTAAGATCGATCCTGAGCTATATCTTACATTTAAAATATTTTATGTGAAATCTCCTATCTTGAATCTATTGGAAAGGACTTCCTGGTGGATTGCTTGATCTTCTCCCTGTTCTGCTACAGGAATCCTCAGAGGATGTGTCAGGAGGTTTGCCATTCCTGGTTGACCTGGCCCTGGGCCTCTCTGTGCTGGCCTGTTCCATGCTGAGGATTTTGTACAATGGGCCAGAAATTACCAAAGATGAAGAAACCTGTCAAGAGCTCTTAAGATCTAAACTCTTACAAAGGTAAAAAAAAAAAAGATCCATTTTGATCTGTGTTTTTTTTCTAAGGGGAAGTGACTTGTTGTGCTCAACTCTTGTGCTTTAAGGGGATGTTTGGATCATTTTTCCTCTAGTTTGTGTTGGCTAACACTGAGGGAATATTCTCCAAAACAAAAGGGTTTTTAGAATAAAAGGAGAGTTGGGTTATGCTTGGTACAAGCCACACTTCATATGTGAATATTTAATCTTTGAAATTTGTCGACTGAAATGTCTTTCTTAGCGAGGAGGGAAATAAAAACCCTTTTAATTGGTTTTTCTCCTTTTTGCAGGTGCCAGTGGCAGGTGGAAGCCAACGGGGTCATATCTCCAGCCCTTACTCCAAGCCCTTCCCCGTTGCCTCTGACCATAGAGGAGGACAGGGAATTCACATACCCCTCTGATGTGCTCGTGCCTCCTGTTGGACACTACTTTGATCTGCCCAGGATTAGGCTGCCCCCAGGAATCATGATCAAGCTCAGGGAAATTTCTGGACGTGCTCGGCCTCAATTTAGACCCAGTATAAAGTAAGGAGTCCTTGTTTCCCTCTGGGTTTTTAAATCTTCTTTGTGAATGCAGCATCTGATGATTTATGAATATGAATTGTCCAAGTTGGTCTCTTACTCCTGATTAATGAGTTTGGCTTTCCCTGGAACCCTAGGGAAGTGATCCAGCCAGAAGTCATGGAGGAGATGGTGGTTTCATGTGTGATTAAACATCTCAATTTGGTTGATGCTCTCCAGTCCCTGATAAATTTCCAGTATCAGGAGGAACATGCTGAAGAATATGATTTACTTTGTAAAATCATGGGCGAGACCTTCAAGAAGCTGAATGCCATGGAGAGACAACTGCAGGTAAAAAAAAAAAAAATTTAAAACAACAGAAGGCTTCTTTTGAGAGGATAAGATGTATTTTAGCACCACAGAAATACAAAATGTACTCAGATTTCTTCTTTTAAAATCCCTTCTTACACCTGAAGTGCAACAAGTGTGATTTTTATCTCTTTATCAGAGTGTGGCTGAGCTGGAGCAGAAGTGGCAGAACGAGGTGGATGATGCCATGCATGGGAAGCTGGAGAACAACGTCCCCTTTTTTTATGATTATCACTTCAATGAGGTGAGCCCTGGGGCTGCTGTGGGTGCTTGTGCCCCACTCTGCTCCCTCAAAACATGTTCATGCTTCTCCTTTCCTTTGCTTAGAGCAAGATGAAGGAGCTGGAGCTTCTGTGTTCAATGAAGGAAGTTTCTTTTGATGGGAGTGATCTTGAGAACGTGGTCCTGGCATTAAGGTCAGTATTAGTGAGCATTTAGGCCTCAAAGAAGGGGCAGCTTCAGGGGAATTCCAGGGAGTTCCAAAAGTATCTGATGAAATTATTAGGAACTTCTGTGCTAAATATATGAATACCTACAACTCCTTGTGTTTGCTAACTAATCACTTATTTATTTCTTTGATTTTTCCTGCTTTCTCCTTTGTTGGCATAGAGCAGACTGATGCCATAATTCCTCTTTAGCTGACCTTTCCCACAGTAACACTTCCCTTCTGAAAGCATTCAAATATGAACTTGGCTTCTTTTGCTTCCCTCTCATAATCCTAGGGAGAAGTTTTTCCAGGAGGTGAATTCACTGATCCAGAAGACCTCTCATCCCTTAGCCAAGACAAAAACCCTGGTGAAGAGCTTGATGAACAGAGCAGAGCTTTTGTTGCATGTGACCATTGCAGCACAGTCTGGGATCACAAGGAGCATATCTGGGACCCCTGCAGAGACTCCAGGTACATCTCTCGTTACCAGCATTTGCTAAAGATACCTTTTATTTCTTATTTTTCCCTCTTTTACTTAAAATTAAACTATTTTTTCCATAAATTAAATTCATTCTTTTACAATAAATAAATTCGAGTCTTTGTTTTCTGATTGCCATGATGATGGTAAATAAAAATCTGAGTAGTAATAGGTGGAATTTAAACCTCAGTCTCCTGATTTATTGAGGAAAAATACTTAGCCAGATCAAAATAAATCTAATTTGAAATAATACCTGAAAACAGGGAAATCCTCAGAGCTGGTTTTGTATTTTGTTTTCAGTGAGATTTAATCATGTCTGAGCTGTAATTTCCACACTCTTGTTTACATATTTCATATGAAAACATGAGTGACTTGTAGTTCTCCTTCTAAACCTCCCTTGAGTAATTCTTAGCTGCTGATTATTATTTTTTTTAAAGCTACATTTGAAAGTTTGTGAACTGAAGCCTTCAATTCCAAATCTTTAACTCTCAACAGGGTTGAAAACAGGAAAATTCTCAAATCTGAGCTACACATTCTTGCTTAAACTGGGTTTTCCCCACCCCACGTTTCAGCTCCCACTGAGATATCCACCAGTGATTTTAAAGCCAGTTTGTAAATCATTTCCTACAGCAGGAATAACCTTTTTTATTATTATTTTATAATCCTTCAGCCTGTAAATCAGCCTCTGAGACCAAGGTGATCTCCCACGCCGTGCGCCAGCCCGTGTTCCTGCGCAGCATGTCGGCCCCGTCCGACCTGGAGATGATTGGCAACGAGGACATCGAGTTTGCCAGGGCCAGCCAGAGGTAGAGCAGCGTTTATTCCTTCCCTTCACACCTCTGTGCTGTTCAGTGATCGACCTGATCACGTTTATCACAGCCAGCACAGCGGGTTTTGTGGTGCTTGGATCAGCTTGGTGCCGCCGGCTGTAACGTTGCTGTTCCCTCGCAGGCGCCGGCACGTCACCAGCCACAGGAGCAGCTCCTTCACCCTGCTGCAGTCCCTGGCCATCGAGGACAGCAGGGACAAACCCACCTACAGTGTCCTGCTGGGACAGCTCTTTGCTTTCATCGGGACAAACCCCGACCAAGCCGTACGTTGTTATTGCGTTTCAAATTCCGACTTGCTCAAAAAAACGGGAGGTGCCTTGTTTGTGTCTCACCAAAAAAAAAAAAAAATCCCATCCCAAACCTCACAGGTGTCCAGCAGCAGCTTCCTGCTGGCTGCCCAGACCCGCTGGAGACGTGGCAACACCAGGAAACAGGCGCTGGTGCACATGAGGGAGCTGCTGACGGCCGCCGTGCGTGTCGGGGGCGTGACCCACCTGGTGGGCCCCGTGACAATGGTGCTCCAGGGAGGGCCAAGGTGGGTGCATTTCCCCAGAATTCACTGGTGTGGTCTCTGTGGGAGGGAATAAATTGCTTTGGACGAGAGAAAGGCAGGAGTGAGTAGCTGTGAGAGCACAAGTTGGCAAAGTCAAACGCTTTGACTCTTGTGAGGTGAAAAGGCAGAAATGTCTGAGAGATGCTTTTATTTATCATACTGGACTGACATGTACCCAGGTATGTATAGAGAGTATCCTTCTCTCTTGGTTTAATTCTAAATGAATTTTAATGGGGTGTTAGTGGTAGATTTAGCTGATATTGTCATCTAAGTGTGGTAAATGTTTTGTGTTTTGTTTGTAGAGAGATTTAATCATGTCTGAGCCATAACTACCACACTCTTGCTTACATGTTTTATATGGAAACATGAGTGACTTGCACTTCTCCTTCTAAATCTCCCTTGAGTAATTCTTAACATGCACTGATTATTATTTTCTTAAAGCTACCTTTGGAAGTTTATGAATTGAAGCCTTCCATTCCCAATGTCTAACCCCCAACAGGATTGAAGAGCTGACATGTGGTGGGATGGTGGAGCAGGTCCAGGAGGCTTTTGGAGAGACGATGACATCAGTGGTGTCCCTGTGTGCCCGGTACCCCATCGCCTGTGCCAACAGCATTGGCCTCTTGTGCACCATTCCCTACACCAGGTGGGGAAGGCAAGGGGGGCATCCACAGCTGGCCTAAGTAGGCTTTGCTTTAAGGAGGAGTCTTAGTATGAATAAATCCCCTTTCCTCATCATGAGCAGCACCTGAGAACATCCAGTTCAATTCCCTCACGATTTCATTTGGGGAGGACAAGGGGGAGGCAGAACCATCTTTTTGCTGAATGAGCTAATTGATTACTGAGCTAACAGCAAGTTCTGGATTCCCATTGTGATGGAGAGGTTAATTCCACCCTGAATTTCTCCTGCAGGAGCGAGGAGAAATGTCTGGTGCGTAGTGGGCTGGTCCAGCTCATGGACAGGCTGTGCAGCCTGAGCAGCCAGACAGAGTCCAGCTCAAATGAAAAACAGACCAAGAAACAGAAGGTGGCCACCATGGCTTGGGCTGCCTTCCAGGTGCTGGCCAACCGCTGTGTGGAGTGGGAAAAGGAAGAAGGTAGGAACACTGGCAATGCCTTCTGCTGTGTGTGTTAGAACTGGCTGAGGAGTGGTGTAAATGTATTTAAAACAGGGCAGTCATTCACCATGACTTGGGACTCTGTGGAGTTTTAAGAAGTGAATACAAAATTCAGTGGATTTTCTTTTTCTTTTTTTTTAATTCTGGCTTTTTTTTCTTCCCCATGGAAGTAATTTCAAATTTTGCCAGTTGATTCTGTCTAAACATAATCAGAGAACCCAGAGGTTCTGAGTGGTCATTTGGCATTTCCCCTGTGGTAGAATTCACCCATAACACACTCAAACTTAAACACATGGTTGTTGGCAAATGGTAAATGTATAAGGGTTTTTTTTTGAGGTGTGCACATTATTTTTGTTGATTACAGCTCTCTGTTCTTCCATCCCTTCCAAAGGGGGTTCCACAGATGCTGTTCACTCCGGGCTGGCCAGGCAGGTCTCCAGCCTCCTCACCAACCACTTGGCCAGAGCCACTGAGTGCTGTGGCAACCAGGCTGCAGGGAATGATGCACTGCAGGATGTCCTCAGCCTCCTGAATGACCTCTCAAGGTACCAGGCCTTTGCTCTGGAGTGTTTCCATCCTGTGTATCAAAGCTCATGCGGGATCTTTTGTGAATTTTTTTAAACCATTCTAAAACTGATCCTTAATCTTTGTGTTTAATCAGTGCTGTCAAGTTATGGAAGAATTTCTACAGATGTTTTGTCAGGCACTGAAATTGCTTTTAATACATCTTGTAAATAATAAATGATTTTTGGTTTTAATTTCAAGATTCTTTTCCCTTCCAGGAGTCACATAGGTAAAGCCATCCTGAGCCAGCCAGCCTGTGTGTCCAAGCTTCTGTCCCTTCTCTTGGATCAGCGTCCTTCTCCAAAGCTGGTGCTTATAATCCTGCAGCTGTGTCGTGCTGCTCTGCCTCTCATGAGTGTTGAGGACTGTGGAAATGTGGAATTGCCTCCCTGGAGTTACTCAGTGCCCTCTCTGAACAGTGAGCAGGATGATCCCAGTGACCCAGCCTCCAAGATTGCCTCCCTGCTGCTGGCAAAGCTGGCAGATTATGTCGTGCCAGGTACCAGCAGCTGTTGTTTAGTGTTGTGCCCAAGGGACTTGTGTTTCTTGGAATCCTGGAATGAAAAGGACCTTAAAGCCCATCCAGTCCCACCCCCTTCCACACCTTCAGCTCTCCCAGGTTACTCCAAGCCCCATCCAGCCTGGCCTTGGGCACTTCCAGGGATCCAGGAGCTTTTGTATTGACAGAAAGCTCAAGCATTGGGAGGTATCTGATGTGTCACTGGGAGCAGGATATTCCTGTGACTTTCCATCTGCCTCCTAATTTCCCTCAGACTAAAGTGGGTGTCCCAGTGATGTTTCAAACACATCCCAGATGTGTCAGTGTTAGTTCCAAGGGTAAGAAGATTCATGGTTGTGTTTCTTTGTTTTCTTTTTGCCTTTCTACTTCAAGGCTGCCAGACAGTCCTTTCTCCAACTGCCTCTGAGCCAGATACTACCTTGGCAAAAGCCAGCCCTAAAAATTCCATAAAAGGTGATAAAGATCCTGGAGAAGAAAGCGAGGCAGTGGATGGCAAACTCTCTATTTTTATCCACAAAAGAGAAGATCAGTCCTCCCATGAAGTCCTTCAGCCTTTACTAAGGTAATCTCAGCTCACTGGATTGGAATTAGAACCGATTTTGTCAATTCCCTTTATCTTCTCCTTTTTTCCAGTGCTGCAGCAGCAGAAAAATGCATCCTAGATATGAGTAAATGGGAAAGCAAAGTGTCTGCCCAGTGTGTTGTGTTTACTGGCAAAGCATTAAGATAATGCAAAGGAACCCGGGAATATCTTCATCTGTCTAAAAACAATCTCATGAAAAATTAGTTACTTAGACTCAGTGTTTCTGATGGAATATCATTTATCTTATTTATGGTGTGACAGGCTGGGTAGGACTAATAAATAGAACTGTCAAGGCAAAATGGCTTTAAAAGCACTGCTTTAATAATGCATAAGCTGGACAATAATTAGCTATTAAACATTTTTTAGTATTCTCAGCACCCACCTGGGTGTTGGGGTCACTGAATGCCAATGCTGTCACCTCCTGCATTTTGTGTTACTTGTTTCAACTTCCTCCACTCCATGGGTTGATTTTTGAACCCATATTTAAAATTGCACTAAAAGGTACAAGTGAAAGGTGAACTCGGAGCTCTGGGCATTTGTGATCAATAAAAAACCATTTCATGAGGCTTTTTCCTGATGGGGGAAGGGTTAAATTGCTTTGCATTCAATAGGATTAAATTCCCTCTGTAAATGGGGTATGTCCTTAACTGCCTAATATTTCTCTTGCTGTGGAGCATTCAGCTACAAGGGTGGCTTCAAATCGTTTCAAACCACCCATAATATATGAAATTGGACTGTGTAGCTCAGCTGTGTTCTCCAGCAGGCAGAACAAAGCTCCTGTGTTTTGTTTCCCCTCCAACAGTAGCTCAGAGGGTCGCCCATTCCGACTGGGAACTGGAGCCAACATGGAGAAGGTGGTGAAGATGGATCGGGACATGACAAAAGTAAGAGAAGTAACTAAAGAATTGTTCAACAGCCTAAAAATTGGTGGCCAGTCAGAATTCTTGGGTTTTACTGATGTTGAGACCCTTTTGTTAAATGTTGTTTTATTCATCCTTTACCTCTGTAAAAACAGATCAAATACAGGGGTAAATGATGAAAAAGAATTCCAGCTGATGCTTCCTGCAGCCATTGTAGGTCAGGTTTAAACCCCTTTAATATTCTTTCCTCAAGTGTTTAATGCCCATTGATAATGCAAATTTTAAGCCACACACTTGAATTAAAATTTCATGTCTGTTTTGAGACATGTTCTTGAGTGCTTGTAGAAATAGTCATTGGTGGCTTTTTGATCTGAGAAACTGAACTGTTAATTTAAGAATGGAATGTTAAAGGCAGTGACTTGATCCCTGATCTCTCTGTAGATGATAAAAAGCAAGGGACAGAACTTGTCTATGACTAACACACACCCAGGAGGGAGTTTTGCTGTGTTCTCAGCACTTTTACATGAGCAGAGTGACCAAACAGATCTGACATTTGCCTTCCGTGGCAATTTCCTTTGCAGAGTGGCTGCTGTGAAGTCATTACAGAAGAAGCTGCTGCAGCTCTTAGGAAGGCAACCAAGTGGGCACAGTCTGGGCTGATAGTGAGTGTGGGGCCACCCATAGAGACTGTCAATCCAGAGAGCACCAGTGGTTTGTCCACTGGGGACAAAAAGAAGACTGCACAAACTTCCATTTGCAGGGAGAGGAATTCAGAGCTTGCCAGGTAAATCCCTTAATCTGCACTCTGCTTTTCTTTCTACCAGTATTCCCAGTGCTCCCAAGGGTAATCTGGCTGTTAATAAACTTCTTTTGTTTTGGGTTTTTTTTTTTTTTTGTGTATATCTTGCCAACTGAAGCTTCTTTTTGTTCCCTGGTTTTGAGCTGAATGTTTAAATGACCTTTGTCCCCTCGCAGGACGGATCCGGTGAGGCCGTTCATCAGCGGGCACGTGGCAAACAGCATGGCAGCAGAGGTGATAGCCCTGCTGCACAGCCTGCTCATGGCCCCAGAGTCCAATGCAGCCCAGATCTGGACAACAACTGCTGAAAAAGTGAGCAAACACAACCTTGAGTGGCACTCAACCCACTGGGGGTTGAGCAGTTAGAGAATCTAATGATTAGCAAGGCCTGAGCTGCTCGTTCTGATTTACACTCCAAGGTGTGGAACTGCACAGACCCAGCCCTTTGTCAGCTGTCTCAGGGACTCAGAATTTACCCATCATCAGATAATGTGCTGTCATTCTTTTCAGGCATTAACAATGCTGTTTGTTGGGGAGTTGCCTTGCTTGTGGCAGGTTATTCTACCTTGGCTGTGGCCTCTGAGGGTACAAAGTGTTGGCTGGAACAAAACAAGTTGCTTTTATGTTCCTCTAAATCCTGCAGCACTTAATTTATTCCTTAGGTAAAATCCTCAGCAAAAACTTTTGCCAAGATTGTATTTTATCCTAAAAGTTACTAGGGAATGGTCATGGCTTTGATGGTGCTCACACTTCAGAGAACTTGGAATATTCTGAGTTACGTAATTCTTTTCAAGAACAAAAACAATTCTTCTGAGACTGTGTGGGCTGGAGGCTTGGGGCATTGGTTTTTGTTGGAATTGTGCTTTGAAGTCGTTCCCTGGTATTTTTGCTTCTGTCTTCAGGTTCTGTCTCGAGCTCTGATGTACATTCCACAGCTTGGGAAATATGCAGAGAGCATTTTGGAGAATGGGAGTAGCAGTGGAAGGAAACTGGCTAAACTTCAAAGGATTGCTCGGCAGGCAGTGGCTGCCCTGTGTGCTCTGGGTGGCTTTAAAGAGACAATTAAAATAGGTTCTGAAGTTCAGGTAATTCAGCACTGCTCCTATTTGATATCTTAGCTGAGATTTGCTGCTCTCCTGAGGTTTTCCCTGCACTGGGATCCTTGGGAGCAGGATGTGCTTGTGGAACAGCAGCTTGTGGAGCCTGTTTCCTAAAACACCCCCCTGTGCTTGTGTGTGCAGTTGGTGTGTGATGTCAAACGCTGATTCCTGCTTGTAACACCTTCAATCTCATGCAGCTCTCCTTTGGTTGTAGGTTTTAGGCAAAGGAATAGCAGGAAGCATTGGAGTTGTGGCATCTATTAATGAGCAAGAAGGTATTGCCACGGTCAAATTCCCACCCACCACTATAGACACTAGAAAGACCTCCCAGGCATCAGACACTTTAACTATTCCATTATCTAGGCTCTGTGTTCCAAGATCTGAGGTATGGCAGTTTTAAACATCCAATATTCAGTGTAATCTCGATTCTTGCTTTATTTCTGTCACAGCATACTGACTATTAATCTACAGCACGTTAAAAAAAAAGTGTTTCATCTTTGCTTATGAATGATTTGTAATGTTTGCCTTGTTTTTTTAAGCATATATTAACAATATGTTTAAGTTCTCATTCAAGTAACATAAGTATTCATCTTTTGTGCTTAAAGATATTCCATTGCATATTGGGTTGGGGGTTTTTGTGGTTAATTTCTGGTTTGGTTTGGGATTGTTTTTTTTCTTTTATTGGTGTTTGGTACTGATTTTGTGATAGTAAAATATAAGAATTAACTCCAGGTAATAAAACACCCTCATTTCTTAGAAACTAACTACTTGAATTTAACTTTTTACCGTGCCCCCCCACCATCAGGCATTGCCTCTTCATAAACTGTCCATTACTGAGAAGGTAGTACAGGCAGTCCAGTCCATGTTGCTCCCTCAGGAGGGAAGTCTCTCTATTCACACCTCACTTCCTGCAACAGGAGATGGCTCAACCCCAGTAATGGCAGTGGTCCGGCTCCTTGCTGAAATAAGAACCAGGTGAGTCCTGGCTTTGTGCACAGACAGCCCAGGGAATTGCATGAGTTCCTGTGCCCTTCCTCTGGGGTGTGCAGCAAGGGACTGCAGAAATTCCTCTTTGCTCCCTTTTACTGTCTGAGGGTTGTTGAGGAGTGTCCCTGTAACACACTGAGCAAATGCTTCAATAAATCCATTTATGAAGCAGGGCAAAGCTGCCTTTGGGGAGGGTCCAGCTAAAATCAGGGTTGAGACCACCCTTAAACCACCTTGAATTCACTGCTGTAAAGCCAACTTTGAATTCAGCACACACTTTGTAACACTTTAAATGTATTATTTTTCTGTTCAGAGCATGCCTGGTGATGGCTCAGCTGTTGGAAGACAGCTCATTCTGTGAAGAATTCATTCAACAGTGCCCAGCTGCTGTAGAAGTTCTGAATTTGGTGGCCCAGGAGTGCAGCCCTGGTATGTAGCCAACACCTTCTTGGCATATTCAGGTCAGAGACAGAGCAGCTTTTAAAATCATTTCAATGTTTTTTCCTCCAGCTACTCAGAGTTTAGGAACTGGCACAGGACAGAATGTCTTGTCGCAGCTGCAGAGCTGCTGATGGAAGAGCAGCTAATAATCAGCCTAAATCATTAAACATTAGGCATTAATTTAGGTCAGAACAAGATTATTCTGTGTATCAAAGAAGCCAGTCCTGGTTCTCTTCTGCATGCTCCACTTCCCTTGCTTCCAGCATATCCTGCTCTGTATTCCTTGGCATTATCACTTGTATGTTTTCTTTTTATGACCTTTTTGCTATGCTTTGTTATATTCCTGATCCTTGAGCTCCCCTTGTTTAAGAAAAGCTCTGGGCCAAGCAGAAATCTTAGTTTAGGGGCAAGTTTTTAGGAACATGCCAGAGAAAAAGTGGCTGAAGCGAAAGGTAGGGATTTAAGTGTAAAAGAGCAAGGACTGATTTTTGGCTGGTAGACATAATTTTTTTTGTTTTCATGCCTTTGCTGGGCCACAGACTTGCTCACTAAAATGAGCACTTTATATCGTAATTAACATAGCAGTGTCTTTGCAATCCAGATATAAACTAAACATGAGAAAATACTTAGATATGCTACATTTTCCCCTTAATTTGGTTGTTTAGGTAAGTGAGGTTGATCAAACCTCCTCAAAGTGGAAATATATTTATTTGTGTATTGAGATTGCAGTGTTGGACTGGAGGAAGCAGCTGAAAGCTGTTTTGGGTTGTTGTTGCAGGGGAGAGGCTCGTGGTGGTGGAGATGCAGTGTGAGAGGTTACGGATGTTGTACCGGGACTGTGCTCGGCCCCCTCCTCCTCCCCTGCAAGCAGACAGGAGACAGGTGAGCACAGGGACAGTGCTGAGCCCTCTGCCCTGGGACACCCCCCTGCTGCTGCCCAAACTGGGGGATGCTTCTTGAAATCTCTCATTTAATGTGGGTTTCTGTATCGGGATATGATTTGTTGGAGTTGTATTAAATGCACCCCTCATAAACTGTGTGGTTGTGTTTTGACTTGAGTTGTGATTGGTAGAATAAAACTGTTCTGTTGTGTTTGCAGCCCAAAGAAATCACCTGGAGCCCATCCAGGGTGTTCCCCCCAGTGAGAGCCTGCATGTTCTCCTCACACCTCACTGCTGTGACCTTCCTGGCTGATCCCAGTGCAGGAGGGGGACTTCCTCGGGGCACCTTTATCTATGCCACCTCCCCAGTGCCAGTACAGGTGAGACCTCACAGCTCTCCAGCACTTTGTCATTGAATATCCAACAGGACATGAAGAGGGAAAAGCAAGAAAATTGCCTCTTCAAACTCTGTTTTGTAAATAACTATTTAAAATGTGGTATTATTTTTATTTCTAGGCACCATCATTCTACTGGGAAATTGAAGTTGTTTCCTATGGAGATACAGATGATGACACTGGGCCAATAGTTTCCTTTGGATTTGCCACAGAGGCTGAAAAACGGGATGGGGCTTGGACCAACCCAGTGGGCACCTGCCTCTTTCACAAGTAGGTTGGAGATGCACTTCAAAAACCACATCCAGTACATTTGTCAGCAGACTGGGGAGGAGGCTGTAGTGGGCAATACATACTTTTAAATTGAAATGCTAAAATGATGGGCTGGAATATGTTTGCAAAATCAGGAGAGTTGAGTTGCCTTTTGAGTGTCACAGCTTTGGTGGGTGGTGATCCTGCTCTGGCTCAGTGCCCTGCTCATTGTGTCCTTGTTGCCCCTCAGCAATGGGCGAGCAGTGCATTACAATGGCTCCAGCCTGCTGCAGTGGAAGAGTGTCAGACTGGATGTGACTCTTTCCCCTGGTATGTGACAGCATGGCTAAAATCCTTATCTGCTCCAGCAGAAAATCCTTCAAACGTCAGGGAAATGCTGGATGGGAAAACTGATTCAATCCTTTTTATGACTGTATTTTTCTCCAGGTGATGTAGCGGGAATTGGATGGGAAAGAACAGAAGGAACTCCCCCTCCTCCAGGGCAGCCAGCAAAAGGCAGAGTTTATTTTACATACTGTGGGCAGAGACTTGTGCCCTACCTAGAGGATGTGTCTGGTGGAATGTGGCCAGTTGTCCACATTCAGAAAAAGGCAAGTTTGTAACAGAAATCTGTCACTTAATATACTTCCAGAAATATTAAAAACATCATATAAAATATTGAACCTACTCTGCAGAAAAGCAAATTCATAGTTTTTACCTTCCTTGGGTAGATTGAGGCATTCATTAGCCCTCATTAGGTGCATGTGTTGTGCCATTATTTTGGTTTTCCTTGCCCATTAGCACAGCAGTGTGCAGCTGGCCTGGCATGATGCCTTGTGCCATGCCAGGAGCTCCTCTCTGAGCATTCCTGGCCAGCAGTGACAGGATGCCTTGTGCCATGCCAGGAGCTCCTCTCTGAGCATTCCTGGCCAGCAGTGACAGGGTGCCTTGTGCCATGCCAGGAGCTCCTCTCTGAGCATTCCTGGCCAGCAGTGACAGGGTGCCTTGTGCCATGCCAGGGGCTCCTCTCTGAGCATTCCTGGCCAGCAGTGACAGGATGCCTTGTGCCATGCCAGGGGCTCCTCTCTGAGCATTCCTGGCCAGCAGTGACAGGATGCCTTGTGCCATGCCAGGGGCTCCTCTCTGAGCATTCCTGGCCAGCAGTGACCTCGCTTCAAGGCACCCAGCTCAGGCTGCTGCAGCTTGAAGCTGGAAAGCAGGCGAGTTCAAGGTGTCTCTTTAGCAGCTTGAAGCTTTCCCAGAGTGCCAGCTGGGGATCCTGGTGGTGGGGAGGTGTGAGCAGCTCCTGCCTGGGGCAGAGTGAGGGCTCAGAGCAGGATCTCAGAGTTTCCCTGGATCCTTTTGCAGAACACCAAAGTGCGGGCGAACTTCGGCTCGCGGCCGTTTGCCTACGCCGAGGGCCAGGCTCACCGCAACGCCGCCGACCTGTGCCTGGACCTGGCTGAGGAGATCAGTGCCAACTTCGAGGCCTTGCCCTTTGCCATGGCCTCTGACAGTGACAATGACGCTGGCACCAGCATTGCCTCGGACCCTGGCACCCACGGGCCCCCCTGCAGGATCGCCGCCGTCGCTACAGCTCAGCAACGTAAAGTGACATTCACTCCTTTGAAAGCTCTCCCAGCAGAAATGCCAAGCAAGGAAATAGGATTTAAGCCCAGCCTGGCTGCAGTCTTTAGTCCTTAGGTAGTGCCTGTTTTGGTGGGGCAAGTCAAAGCTGTGTTTATCTGATTTTGGACAAGGCAATTAAAACCATCTTTGGTCTTCCTCTATGTGAATACACAAATTATTCATAATTAACGCAGCTTCAATGAGAAATCGTCTCATTAGGGCTTGGGATACAATAGGATGTCACGGTGGATTGGATCAGCCAATTGGTTATGCTGTGTCAAAAGGAATTGCATTCCCACCCCTTGACTGGAGAGCATGGAATGCTGTGTATCTCCAATTTCATGGGATGTCTTTGCATGCATTATCATCTCATTATTTCTGTCTGTGTCTTGCAGAGTATGACAGTGACACATCCTGCCACTATAAAATGGAGCTGAGCTATGAGAACTTCATCACCTCAGGCCCTGATCCTCACCCCCCTCCTATTGCAGATGATGAAAGTGATGATGATGATGACGATGATATTCCCAGGGTGAGGAATGTGGCAAACTCTGCCTCCTCTCATTTAGAGCCTAAAACCAGATCTTGTCATTTAGATTTTGAAATTTTGCCACCCAGGAGTTTTTCCTGCTTCCCTAACAAAAATGTAACTGGTGGTAACTTATCACTTCTTGGTGTTCTAAAACACTCCTGTCTTTGTAGGAGGATCACTATGCCCTCTTGGTCAAAGCCTGGGAAACCAAAGTTTTCCCTACAATTAGAAGAAGATTCCGTAATGAGGCTGAGAGGAAGTCTGGGCTGGATCAGATTAAAGGAGCTTTACAGTTAGGTATGGCTGTATTTCCTTCCAGTGCTTAGAACTTGGTATGTGCTCATGCTTTTTCTTTAACACTTTTACTATGTTGAACTATTTAAATAGGGAAGATGGTTTCAGAAATAGTGACAGAATTCGTTGTGATGTGGATACAAAAACATTCTGAAATAATAGTTGGGGAAGAAACTATATCCATGCATTTTCTGTCTGTGACTATCAAGCCAAAACTTTTTAGGTTTAAATAATAATAAGGGGAGATCTGGCAGTTTTGTAGAATTCAGGTCTGGCAGGACAATGTATTTATGGGAAAGTCAAATTAAGAGTGAGCTAGGAATTCAGCCTTCATGAGAAGCTCAGGAAAAGCTTTTTTTTTCCATCTTTCAACCTGACTGAGAGAATATTTAAGTAATTGGAAAACTCACCTGCTTGGGATCTTAATGAGAATAAACTTAATTCATGTGGTTGAGGGAAAGAACTTACACTCCCTCCTGTCTTTCAGGAATGGTTGACATAGCAAGGCAAACTGTGGAATTCCTGTATGAGGAGAACGGGGGCATCCCAAGGGATCTTTACCTCCCCACCATCGAGGATATCAAAGACGAAGCAAACAAATTCACAATTGATAAAGTACGGAAAGGTAAGGGCAGCACAACGGATCCTGAGGGGTGAAGAAAAGCTTAGAGGCTTTTGGGATCTACTGCAGCAATTGTCAGCTCAGAAATTGTCACCTTCAAATTCAAAGTGGTGTCTCTTTCTGCCAGGTCTCACCGTGGTGACTCGCTCTCCTGACAGTAACAATGTCACCAGCAGCGCTGTGGGAACAGCTCTACCCAAATTTGCCATTCGGGGCATGCTGAAGACATTTGGCCTTCATGGAGTTGTTCTGGATGTGGACTCAGTGAGTAAAGACACACGGGGAGGACTTTTAATGATCAGCATCACACAGCTGAGAGCAAAAACTGCTCAGGAGGCTGGATTGGGGCTCTATTGGGAGGAAGAACACGGTTATAATTATTGTGTTACTGACAGTGCTGGGGTTGGTGTTGCAGGTGAATGAACTGGTGCAAGTAGAGACCTATCTGAGGAGTGAGGGGGTCCTGGTGAGGTACTGGTATCCCATTGACATGTTGGAAAGGCCACCTGCAGGATACAGGAGGACTGCAACCAATGGATTGGTCACCCTGGATAACACCAACATCCAAATTCACAGGTGAAAAAAGAGATATGGTTACAAGGCACTTTATTACCTGAATTTCAATTACCTGGGGAGTGGTACAGTTACCTGCTACAGCTTCTTCTGAATCTTCTTGTCATGGTTGGATTTAATGTTAAGGAATTAATAGAATTAATGTTTATGTTCCCTAGGGAGCTGTTGAGGAGTGAAGCTGCCCTGGCCAAGCTCTACTGTCGCATGGCTCTGCTCAATATTTTTGCTCCCAAATCTCCCCACATGTTCACCCGGCTGTTCCACATTCCTGCCATCAGGGATATCACCCTGGAGCACCTGCAGCTGCTCTCCAACCAGCTTCTTGCACCACCTCTTCCTGGTAAACACTTGATTTTGTCACAGCTCTTCTTTGGTACAGTGTTTTCCTGATGACAAAAAAAATAATGAATTTGGTATTTCTTTATTAACTGGTTAATAATGATGGTATTTAAGAACGAGCTGGCGAGATCACCCTTGCCAGGGGCTGGGCTGAGGCTGGTGAGGGGCACAGCTGGCACAGAGAGGCCATCCCAGCCACAAGGCTGGGCCTGGGTGGGTCCTTTCTCCTGCTGACTTTTAAACAAGGAGTTTTCCACTTGAAAACAGAGGTTGGGAATCTGCCAGGTGTTTTACAGCTTTTGTTTCCCAGGCTACATAAACAGTTGGAGTGATCTCCAAACTCATGCTGTTTTCCTTGTTATTCCAGATGGAACCATCAGCTCAAGCTCCATTCTGCTGGCCCAGTCCCTGCAGCACTGCATCCATTCCCAGACCTGTGCTGCCACAGACCTCTTCTACCAGGGCAATTCCCAGGCCATCAGGGAGTGGCTCACTGTGGCCATCACTCGGACACTGCATCAGGGAGAGGAGAGTCTCTTGGACCTCACCAAGCAGATCTGCTCCTTTCTGCAGGTAAATACTCCCTCGTGTTTCATGAGAATGTTAATTCCCTTCTCAGGAGCCCTTGTTCTGTGTGATTGTCATTTCCATGATGCTGTCCCTCACAGGGAATTGTTTCTGTGGATGGGTTCTATTATCCTGATTGTAGTGGGCACACTGAGAACAGAAGCAGTAGCAATGCTCTGGATTGAATTAAAATGTAATGGCGTCCCACTGTGTCGTAATTTGGAATTAATTAAATACACTGGCTATAGAGCTCTCTATAACTAAAGAAAAGGGAGAGGGTTTGCTGCTGGTTTGGATCTTTCATGATGAATTGTCCTGTTGCAGGCGGCACCAGAACAATTTCCTGCTGAAGAATTCCCAATTTCCGAATCCAAAGTCAACATGGATGTGAATTTTCCTGGGGCTGCTTTTGTCATTGTGTCCTGCAAGGAAAGTCAGTCTGGGTTCCGAAAAGAGTGAGTCCTGGAGAGGGGCAAAGCTGGGGATTGGAGTTAGTTATTTCTTGGAGATGTTTTTTGAGATTTATTCTGAGTGGTGGCTGGGCTGTTTCCCAGCTGGTTTGAGCCTAACCAGGCTGTGCTGCTGTTTCCCCAGCTCGTCCCTGTACAAGGCCCCCTGGGCTCGGGTGCTGGTCTATGGGCTGGGCCACAAGGTGAAGAGGAACGGGCAGCTGAACCTGATCGAGGCCGTGTGCTACCCCCGCGACGCCTCCCCCAGCAACACCGGCCTCACCCCGCCCCCCACCACCAACCAGTACCCAGCTGTGATCACCCCCACCGACAGGGTGCACATCAAACTGGGTGAGCAGAGCCTTCACTGCACTCTCAGAGCTCGGAGGGGTTTCGTTACAGCCTCTGCAGCACCTTCCTGTGTGCTCAGGGCAGGGTTTTTGTACAAGGAGTTCGTTCTTAACCAAAAAAGCCTTGGCAACCATCTGATTCTGGTTTTTATATTCCAGGAGTTCACCCAGCAGTATTCGAAATATTTTATTCAAAATACAAAATTCTGGTGTTTGAAGAGCTGTTTTAGATGGAGAATAATTCTTTACTGCCTTTCTAGGTGTTTGTAGGACTCTTATCCACAGTGTAATGTATCTGCAGTGTAGCAATACTTAGGTCACCCCAGCTTCTCCCAGCAAGAAGAATCATTAATTTTTCTTTTTACTCTTGCCCAGAGGGAGAGACAGTGGGATTTAGAGCAGTGAAGGTGACTGGGTGCAGCGAGTTCTTAAAACTTCCCCTTGGAGATCCTAAAGTTCTTCTGCTGCTGTTGTTTTCAGTACCCATCAGACAGAAATAAATGATTGGAATCTCTGTGTATATTTAGATACATTCAGGCTCAAAATTATTCTGTTTCTTTATGTGAATAAAATGTTTTCAGGATATAGATAATTATAGATTATATTAACTTATCAATGTAGAGAAACATTCCTGTTTGTTTGTTACAAGGCGCTACAGAGAAAATTCTCACTTAACCTAAGTTTAGCCTTAAAAAAATCCTAAATATTACTGCTTTTACTTTATCAGTGCTCAGAATCATGATAAGGATTTTCTTGGACCTTTTTGCTTAGGAGTGTCTCCTCCTCCTGGAGCTGTATTGGTCTTGCATTCCCTTCCCCTGGAATTCCCCCTGGCAATGGCATTCACAGAACAACTCCTAACCTGGAAATTAGAAGATGGAGATGGAAAATCTGAAGATGAACTTGATACTATTCCTGCCTCAGTTCTCTTGCAAGTAGTGGAATTTCTAGGTGAGAATGGAGTCTTTCCTTAGTAATGAACGCTGATAATGTGCTGGCTCTGGTGGAGAGTTTAGGAAACAAAAACTGCAGTTGAAATTTTCTGAGCTCTTCCACTATAATGAAATTTTCTTCAAACTCTAGAAATGTTCTGTTGATCTGCAGTTCTTGGAATAACCCTCCTGTCTTTCTTACTGCTGCCATGACATTGAAAGGAGATTTTCTGGTGCTTTTTTTAATGGTACTTTGTGCTGAGTGTGAAACACTGCTGACTGCCATGCCTTGCCTTCCTCACACAGGCAACTTCCTCTGGACAACTGACATGGCAGCGTGTGTGAAGGAATTGATCTTTCACCTCTTGGCTGAGCTGCTTCGCAAAATCCACAACCTGGAGCAGAAAAAGAATCCAGCAGGATTGTCCTCATCCATTGCCCTGCAGCTCAACCCCTGCCTGGCCATGCTCATGGCCCTGCAGTCAGAGCTGCACAAGCTCTACGATGAGGAAACCCAGAACTGGGTGTCTGGGAATGCCTGTGGTGGCTCTGGGGTTGGAGTGGCCGACCAGGGAAGATTCTCCACGTATTTCCATGCCCTGATGGAAGTGTGCCTGGCTGTGGCAGAAGTCACCTTGCCCATCAACATGAGCGTGACAGCCAATGTGATCTCATCCACCAGTGCCCCAAATCTTAGTGACTCCTCTTCCTCGTCCTCATCTTCCCCAGGGCAGACACCACAGAGCCCAAGCTTGCTGTCCAAGAGGAAAAAAGTCAAAATGAAGCGGGAGAAAACTTCATCTTCAGGGAAAAGGGCCTCATCCAGGGCGGCCGAGACGGACGCGGCGCTCCTCAGCATCGGGGGCAGCAAGCCTGAGGACATGCTGTGGTTCCACAGAGCTCTGACCCTGCTCATCATCCTCAGGCACCTGACGAAGAAGGACCCGCAGGGGCTGGGTGTGACCAACGATGCCGTGGCCGATGCCTGCCAGGCCCTGGTGGGGCCCACGGCCCACAGCCGCCTGCTGGTCATCTCCGGCATCCCCACCCACCTGGAGGAGAGCACGGTCAGGAACGCCATCAGGAAGGCCTGCAATGCCCATGGGGGGGTGTTCAAGGATGAAATCTACATCCCTTTGCAGGAGGAGGATCCCAAAAAAACCAAGGACAAAGCGGAAGGAGGCGAGTGCAGGACGGAGCTGGAAAAGCCGACGGTTTCCAGCAGCGCCGACAGTTTGGACATCAGCAGCTCCAGCAGTGTCACCCCCGCCATGAGCGTCAGTGCCTCGGCCTCCACGAGCCAGGCCTCCCTCTGCAGCTCGCAGGGAATATCCAGGACTGTCAGTGACATCTCTGTGGACCAATTCCAAGCAGGGCTGGAGCTGGCCATCCCACCTGGATTGCTGGAGCAGCCGCACGTGGTGTCCAGCCAGGAGAGTTTGGATCTGTCCCACTGCAGCACGGGCAGCCTGGGCAGCCTGGGCAGCCTCGGGGAGCCCCTGGACAACGTGGAAACAGCCTCGGTGTCAGATGTGGGCTCCATGTACACTGTGACATCTCTGGACAATCAGCCCCTGCTGGCACGGCCCATCAAGGGCTTTGCTGTGGTGGAGGTAATGGAGAGGCAGCTCTGGAGCCAGGGTTTTCTGGGATCTCACTGTAGGAATTGGCTCTTTCCATGGGTGCAGAGTGAATGTGTGTCTAAGAGCATGGGAGACTGGGAGTTGTCAGCTTGGACAGGATGGCTGAGGAGCACAGAATTCCCTTCTCCAAATCCCTGTCACTCAAAGCACAGTGGGGACCCAGGACTGGAGTGATCCAGTAGCTAGTAGAGGACAGAAGGAAGAACTCTTGTGTGCTCCTGTTTCCACAGAATGCTGCTGAAACCAAGACCATAAATGAATTCCTAAGGGATGAAATTCCTGGAGAATTGGTAGCTGTGGAGCACAGCAGCCAGTGCAGCTTTCAACTGAGGAAATCTTTAAACTGCTTTGCAGAGGCTGGGAGGACATGCCAGGGGAAAGATTATTCATTTCCTCTTTCATGTGCCTTTCTCTAAGATTTGCTGTGGCCACCACTGAGATGAATTTAGAGATTGGAGCCTTTCGGTTTGACCCACAAGGCAATTATTTAATGTTAAATCAGTACATTTTCACCATTTTTGAACCACCTATGGATTCCTCTATAAAGCTACTTCAGGAGAGAGGATAAATTCTGTGGCTGTCTGGTTCCAAATTAATTTCTAAAAGCATTGTGGGTGGTTGCCATCAGTGCTGGGTCACTCCAGGTGTTCAGCTCTGCACAAGAATCTTCCTCTCTGCTGCTTCCACAAATTGCCTGCTGCAGGTTTATCAGGAGCTTCCAGCAGCACAGCCATTCCTGATAGCCTGAGAATGCAGAAAGATGTTTTTGTACAGTCTCGGATTGTATCAGTTCCTCTTTTAGAAGAAAATCAGCTTGTTCAGATGGAAACTCTGCAAGCTGCTATTCTTGAGCTGTTAATTGATGTGAAGACATCATTGAAATAAAAGCATTAAGTGTGAAGAGAAAGCTGCCAGAGTGTTCACATGGAAACTGCTCCAAGTCTAGTGGTAGTGGTTATTCTAAGAATCACAGGAAATTGCTGTTCCCCTTCCCAGTCTGTGTAGCTGAAGCTTCAAGGCCTGTGCTAATTGAGATTTTTGAGACAGGAGAATTGAGGGAGGGACAGCAGAGTTACAAATAATGCCAGCTTACCTGGCTGACACCCTCAGCTCCTTCCCTGCTGTTCCCAAGGGCTGCCTCCAGCCTGAGAAATGGGAGAGCTGGATCAGAGCTGGGCCTGGTTCACTCCCAGCATGAGCATTTCAGTGTTCTCAGAAATTCTCTCTTCTAGATAATTCAACCTGAATTTTGACATCAGCTTATTGATGCAGCAGAGAAGAGAAGCAATAATGATTATCTGGGTGGGGAGAGGGGAAAAGCTTAAACACCAAATTCCTATGAATGGAAGTGAATTTGTGTTCTCAGAATTGCTATGAACTCATTTCATTATTTGTACAGATAAGGTCAAGAGCTAAAATAGAGAAAATCCGAGCCAGCCTCTTCAACAGCAGCGACCTCATTGGCTTGTCCAGCCTGGATGGGGAGGATGAGCTCATGGAGATGTCAACTGAAGAGATTTTAACGGTTTCCACTGTAAATCAGAGTTTGTTTGACACCCAGGGGAGCCCAGCACTAGAAGATTATTTCAATGATAAGTCAATAAAAGGTAGGTGGTTTGATATTGGCAAATCTCTCTTGTGTTCAGCGTTTTTGGGGATGAGCAGGGCTCAGGTTCTCCTTGGTTCAGTGTAAATCAAAGGTGACAAAGAGCCAGGGAGAAATTCCAAAGTAAATTTTATCCCTCCAGGGGCCATTTGGAAGCTGAACATTGCTCAGTTGTCCACCCAGCTAATCAAATAAATCATAAATAAATTAACAAAACACTCCTCATCAACCCAAAAAACTACTGAGTTAATTCTTTAGGGGCTTTCTTTGAGAAAATAGCCACTGAAATAACTTCTGACTGCTAGTTCAGTTGATAGGTGTTGGTGTCTGTCTGCACAACATAATTTTTATCCTGGCACGATAAATAAGATCTTTTTTCATCCCCACTACTCCCTCCAGTAACAATTACAGAATGTGGCCAATTCTCTGCCTTTAAGGGGTGCAGAAGGAGCAGGTTTGTCACTGAAAATGTGATTTTTATTTTTTTTCCTGCAAAAGTTATTTTCTACCTCAAAGCAAGTGCCATGTGATAGAATATTTTATCTGAATGCAAAATGTATTTTCACATTTCAAATTCTAGCCAGTTCTCATGGTATTTTGTACCAAATTGCCGGGTTATCTGTTTGTTTTTTTTAATTAGGTGAAAAACTGGTCCCAGGCGCTCGAGAAGTTCTCACAGAGATCTTTAAAAGCTGTGTCCATTCAGAACAAATGCTGAGCCTGACCCCAGCCAAGCCCATCAAGGTGGCTGACATTTACCTCAGCAAGGAGCAGATCAATTCCCAAACCCCTGGGAATCTTCTCCACGTCTTCTTCACCAACGTCCGCCCTCCCAAGAAGGTGCTGGAGGACCAGCTGACCCAGGTAGTGCTTTGCCAACTGTTCTCAGCCTCTTTTGGTGTCACTTGAAAGCACTGGGTGATGATTCACTTTTTGTCTTGGAAGATTTTAAGGAAATATGGAGTTCCCAAGCCCAAATTTGACAAGAGCAAGTACAACAAGGCAGGCAAGGAGCAGCACCCGGTGAAGGTGGTGAGCACCAAGCGCCCGGTCACCAAACCCCCCACCAAGGAGAAATCCATGCTCAACAGTGTCAGGTGGGTGTCCTCAGCCTTGTGGCACTTGTGGAATATTGGATTCACTGCAGAAATCCAGATTTTTATCCCCCATCCCTCTGTGCTTCCGTGTATTGGATTGGAAATGTGGCCGTCGGAACATCTCTGATTTCTGGAAATTACTTGGCAAAGTGTTTCTTTTTCCAGAGATTGGGGTGGAGATGTTGGGATCTGTTTATAGAACATTGGAATTGTGTTCATCAGTGTTCTATCCCTGTGCACTTATTCCAGAAAACAAATCAGGTTGGACAGGGCTTGGAGCCCAATGGTGCCCCATAGCAGCACCATGGGACTGGATGGGTTGTAGGATCCTTCCAAACAATTTTGGGATTCTCTGAAGAGATGAAAGAAAACTTTTGATCCTAACAACCACTTTGTCCCTCAGCCGAACAGCCTTAAGTGAGAAGAAACCCACTGTAAAGCCCAAATCTCCTGAGAAGAGCAAACCTGAGGAGAAGGACCCTGAGAAATCTCCCACAAAGAAACAGGAAGGTGGGAGCTGGAGAGAATTTTTTTTTTAGTTTTGCATTGTAGAAAAATATTTTTATTGACATGCTTATATGACTTTATGATAGATTTTATTTGTCTTTATTTCTAAGAAGTCTAACTATTTTTTTTAATAGTGATTTTAAATGCTGCTTTTATTTGTGTCTCTGAACCTGGGCCCATCAGTGTGAGAGCAAACAATTCTTACAGCAGTGTGTAGGGCATGTCAATAAAGCAAGCAGAAAACTTCCTAAGGGGTGTAGTTCCAAGGCTTTGGGGTAGTGAGGGTTTGGGATATTATGGATTTGAACCAGGTGGGTTTATATTGGGAAATTCTTCACCTACAAGTGGAAAATTGGATTAAAAAATACAATTGAGATATCTCAGAACTTGTGGAGGAGACAGCACAGCCATACCATGACAGAGGTTGTGCTCAGAACTTCCTTTAGTCAGGTGGAAGAGTTTGGACTCCTCTCTTACTGGAAGGTAGTGCCTGGTAGGAAGTTAGCTCAGAAAATGGGAATTTCAGCCTCCAGCCAAGCAGGGATCCTTGCTGCTGGGTTAGAGGGAGGGATTCCAGAGGGGCAATGGGGATCTGAGCCCTTGAGGGGAGTGAGAAGGTGCCATTGACCAGGTGTGATAGACGGAACTCCCTGGGAAAAGGTCCAGGTGGGATGGGAGAGCAGGAGGAAGCTCCTGCTCCTGTGTGGGGTGAGAACTTGATGGTAAATCATGAAGTGATTGTTTGGTGGCAGTTCCTGAGGAGAAGTACCTGACCCTGGATGGGTTCCAGCGCTTCGTGGTGGATCGCTCCAAGCAGGACATCCGGAGCGTGTGGAGAGCCATCCTGTCCTGTGGCTACGACCTGCACTTCGAGAGGTACAGCTTGCACCTCTCCCTGAGGAGCTGATACTGATTCACTGTGCTCACTTCTGGACACTTCATCCCAAGTGCTCCTAATCCAAGAAGCTTTAACACTTCCATCCATGGCTGCAAGGCCTGTAGGGACATCAGTTGTTTCCTCAAAATACCTTTTAAAAGTCACGTGCTGTCCAAACGCAGGTCCTGATTTCTTTTGCACAGCACGGCCGACAAAATCAGATGCTGCAGTGTCCTTTAGAGCTTCCAAACTGTGTAATAAGTTATCCTGAAGGGAACTGTAGCTCCTTGTCTGTCGATGAGGCTAACATGGTTTCCTTCTCCAACCAGTGCACTGGGTCATTGTTTAACTGGCACAGTTGTTACTGGGTCAGAAATGCTGTAGAAGAGGGAACTGTAAAATTTCTTCTTAATACTGTAAAGGGAGAAAATCCCTTAAATGAATTCTCCTTATCTGCCTGTGTCAGGCCACAGGCTAAGTGCCCCTTTTCATCTCCAGAGGAGATAGTGCACTAAGAGAGCTTAATAGGCTGTGCCTTTGTGCCTAATTATTTAATATCAGTGAGGAGAAATGGGTGATGAATCAGCTGGGATTCTTGTCATGAAACAGCTCTGCTTAAGGAAAGGGGAGTGAAGAGCAGGGCACCAGCTTGTGCTGCAGGTGTGGGGCTGCCCAGCACCCTGTGAGTGAGCAGCTGTGCCCTGTGCCCTGCCAGGTGTGCCTGCATCGACGCCAGGCACGCACAGAAGGCGTCACGGAAGTGGAGCCTGGAGATGGACGTGGCCCTGGTGCAGTACATCAACCGCCTGTGCCGCCACCTGGCCATCACCCCCGCTCGCCTCCACCCCCACGAGGTGTACCTGGACCCAGCTGATGCTGCAGATCCCAGGATTTCCTGCCTCCTGAGTATGTATGGAGGGTTGGCATAGAGGCTTTGTACAGGCGAGGAGCTGGGAGTGCTCCTGGTGTTCCTTTGGAGGCTGGTGGCTCGGTGGGATGAGGGTTTGAATTGTGCTTTTCAATTTATATTGAGAAATTCTTCAGTTACAAGTGGAAAAGTCTGGCTCTTCTCTCTCCTTGGGTGTGCTTGGGCAAAGTCAGGGATGCACTGCAGCTGCTCCCTGCTCTCCAAGTACAATTTCCAGCTCAGGCTGGAGCAGGAAATGCCTGGTGGGTTCAGCTTTCAGGGGAAGGACGGCTGGATTTCCATTCTTGACTTAGGGCAGATTTTAGTCACCTAAATCCTGTTCTAAGCACTTTAGGAGGAAAATGCAGTGATAATGGGAGATTCTGGCCTTACACCCTGAGACTCAAAATCCACGGAGGAGCATGAGGGATGCTGTTCTGCATCCTCAGCACAGGGATCAGAGGGGCTGCTTTGGAAGGGGCTCGTGTGGCTCCTGGACCAAACCTGCTGGGATTTGCAGGAGGTGAGGAATCTGTTGGTGTCTCTGACTGGGCGTTTCCCCCTGCAGATGTCCCCGTGGAGAGCCTGAGGCTGCGCTTTGCCCTCCTGCAGTCCCTCAACACCACCCTGGAGACGTTCTTCCTGCCGCTGGTGGAGCTGCGCCAGAGCGACATGTACGGGAACAGCATCGCTGCCTTACTGCAGGAGGCCAAAGGTCAGCGGGGCAGGGGACACTGAGCACGGGGCACTGACCCCAGGGCACACTTCGTTGGAAAAGATAAGGATTTGACAGGAAGGTCTTACAAATGTGTGTATAACAGAAAGATCTTTGAATGTAGATTTTGAAGAAAGAATAGAAATGATTGGTAGCAAGTTTTGATGTAGAAGAATTGCTGGGCTAGTCTTACTGGATAAGTAGAAGGCAAAGTGTGTGTTTGCATGTGAGTTGGAAGGGGGTTTTATGACTTAAAGCAAAGGATAAATCTACCTTAAACAAAAGATGTTTTTACTAAGCAAAAAAATTTTTACAGGCAAACAAGAAAACCAATGTTGCAAGTAGATAGAAGATCTCAATTTTTTACTCCAAGAAAACTGAAAAACAACTTCTAGCTTAAACTGTAACATACTTTTTGTGATTAGAAAATAATAACATGGATATAGTAATGTTAGTAGTTATAATAGGCTATAGAGTATAGTAAAAGTATTGATTAGTTGTCACGATTTAAGATGCTCTGCAATGGGAAGTATATAATGCAACCAGAACTAGAGTTGGCTTCAGAGGAACCCAAGGCTGTGGCTGAAAATGCTGTGGGCTGGGCTCTTGTCACCCACGACCTGTGAACTGCTGCATCATTTGGATACAATAAACAGCATTTTAAAGAGCCTGGAGCCCCACATCTCTCATTTCAACTCTTACAGCATTTCTCTCTTGGTTTGCTTTTAAAGGAGAGGGGGATCACAGAGGGAGCTTTTCCATCTTCTGTGTCTGTGGGTCTTTATCCTCCTGGGAGTATCCAGAAATCAAAACTCTTTTGTTAGTTAATGTTGGTGAATGTTGAGAACTTTGCTGTTGTAGCATTAGCAAGATCAAGAAAATACTGGAAGTGCATCACAATATTTTTGCCGCCTTCAGTAGGTACAAAAAACCCCCCAAGATTTGGCTCATTACATTGCCCAGATTTGTTTTCTGAAGAAGATACAGAATTCACCAGGGGTGTCAGTGTATGAAGGGAGGCTTTTGTATTGGCCCAGCTGGAAAAAAACACTCCTAAACCAGTATGGGGGAGTGAGGAACATTCAGAGATTTCTCTTCACAGAGATATGAGATATTAAATATATTTTTGGGGCAGTGTCACATCCCTATTTTTTATCATTTCTGCTTGTAGCTTTACTGTCAAAACATCTCAGACTGCTGAAAACTATTTGGCAAAGTGTTCCTATTTACAGAGATTGTGGTGGAGTTGCTGGGATCTATTTATAGAACATTGGAATTGTGTTCATCAGTGTTCTATCCCAGTGCACTTATTCCAGAAAACATGAGGGACAAATAGATGGGACTTGGAGAAACCTGGACTGTGGAAGGTGTCCCTGCCCATGGCAGGGGGTATAAAACTGGATGAGTGGAATCATGGAAACCATTCTGTGATTTTATTTATTTATTTTTTTAAAAATTTAGGTAGGTAAGACATGTCTAATCGAATGAAGGGGAAACTTTTATTCCACCATTGTCCACTGGAGAATTTCAGGAGCAGATTAACTGCTGAAATGTGCTTGTTTCTTCAGGTTTAATCTTTTATGACACAAAAGTCACCGTCATGAACAGAGTGCTCAACGCTACTGTGCAAAGAACTGCTGACCACGCCGCCCCAGAAATCACCCTGGATCCCCTGGAGATCGTTGGAGGTACGAGCACGGATCCCTCCCAGCCCGAGTGCAGCAAGGCAGAGCTCAGCTGCTGCTCTGTGAGGCTGGGGGTTCACTTTTGCCTTTGTGTTGGCCAGGGGAGATCCGTTCCTCTGAGAACTCCTACTTCTGCCAGGCTGCCCGGCAGCTCGGCTGCGTCCCCTCGTCCCAGCTCTGCGTCAAACTGGCCAGCGGGGGAGACCCCACGTACGCCTTCAACATCCGCTTCACCGGGGAGGAGGTGCACGGCACCAGTGAGTGGGGACGGGGACACGGGGACACAGGGCACCAGGGATGGGGACAGGGATGGGGACACAGGGACAGGGGACGGGGACACAAGGCACCAGGGATGGGGACAGGGACACAGGGACACAGGGCACCAGTGAGTGGGGACAGGGGACACAGGGAGTAGGGATGGGGACACCGGGACAGGGGACAGGGACACAGGGCACCAGGGAGTGGGGACGGGGACACAGGGAGAGGGCACCAGGGAGTGGGGATGGGCACAGGGACACAGGGCACCAGGGAGTGGGGACGGGGACAGGGACACAGGGCGCCAGTGAGTGGGGACACGGACTGGGAGTGGGAATGGGGACAGGGGACCAGGGAGTGGGGACAGAGCTCCATGGCACCAGGGAGTGGGGATAGAGTTCCATGGCACCAGGGAGTGGGGACAGGGGGGACAAGGAGTAGGGACAGGGTTCTGTGGTACCAGGGAGTGGGGACCAGGCTCCATGGCACCAGTGATTGGAATATTTTCATTGTTTTCTCTCTCTCTTTTCCAGGTGGATCTTTCCGTCACTTCCTGTGGCAAGTGTGTAAAGAGCTCCAGAGCTCCTCCCTCTCCCTGCTCCTGCTGTGCCCCAGCTCTGCTGTCAATAAGAACAAGGTGTGAGATCCCAATGCCAAAAATGAGGGGTGTTTTCTCTCTTTGAATGCTGGGTTTGAACAGGAGTGGGAGACATTTGGTGAGAGGTCTCAGATCCATGAAACAAGCAGGTCCCACATCCTGGGAGAGCTGGGAGTGGGAGTTGGTGAATCCCATGTTGCACCTCTTGTGTGCAGCAGCTACTCGGAGACAAAGCAGCAAAATGAAGCAGAGTTAAAACTCTTGGGCAGTGTTCAGAGTGTGTGAGGTTCAGTTGTCTGGCTTAGAGGTTGTCTGTCCCAAACTGGTGAACTTCAATGAATTTTTATTTTGTGGCCTTACTCCAGGAATGTCACCAGAAAGATCTGTCACACTGCCAGGAGAATAAGATGCTCCATCCATGCTATTCAGTGTCTTAGTTTGTGCAGTAGATGTTCTCTAGAAACAAGATAAAGCTGATGGTCCAAAGAATTCTCAGTAATTCCGTCCTGGGAATATTCTTAGGGTAGGAAACAACTCAGTTCCCTCAAGACCAACTGTGTAGCAAACCTGGCTCTGCAAATCCAGGCTCAGAAGCATCTCACAACTGAAAGGCTTGGATATCAAACTGATATAACAAGTCCAGAAAATCCTGAGTGTTGATCACAGCTTGGCAAAGTGGGAACTATCTGGAGTTGATTTGATCAGGAAGTGATAAGGTGATACCAATGTGTAAAATACAGGCAGATCCTTTGGTATCCAACTAAACCTTGTCAGAACATTTCCACAGGCCTCCAGCACCAGCCCCTCAATCCTGCCCTGTGTGCCCCCTTCTCTCCACAGGGGAAGTACATCCTGACCCCCAGCCCCATCACCTACGCCGAGGAGCAGCTCTTCCATTTCTTTGGGCAGCTCCTGGGCATTGCCATCCGAGCTGATGTTCCTCTGCCCCTGGACCTCCTGCCCTCCTTCTGGAAAACCCTGGTGGGAGAGCCCCTGGATCCCGACGTGGATCTGCAGGAAGCCGACATCCTCACCTACAACTATGTGAAAAAATTTGAAAATGTAGGTCCCTTTTCCCTCCTTTTCCTCAGGATTCCCCCATGGCACGTTGCTGCCAGGTGGTTTTTCATGGAAGCAGGGTTGGGAGATGGTTGGGAGATTCCTCTTGGATGCAGGATTTTACATCCTGTTGCCTTCCCACGCTCCCCTGCTGCCGGGCACGGTGGAATTCCGGCTTCTGAAATATTTACTGGAATTGCTAAACCAGACCAGAACCTCCAAAGCAGGATTTGGAGCTGTTGGAGTGAGTCCCTCTTGTGGGGACAGCTGTGACGAGGCACTGCCATGCTGGTGACCGGGTCCTTGTCCTTGTTGTGTGACAGATCAGTGACGAGACGGAGCTGGAAGCTCTGTGTGCTGAAATCGCCTCCCAGCACCTGGCAACAGAGAGCCCCGACTGCCCCAACAAACCCTGCTGCAAATTCACCTACCTGAGCCTCACTGGGGAGGAGGTGGAGCTGTGTCCCAGGGGCAGGCACATCCCTGTGGGGTAAGGAGCAGCCTTGCAGGCTGGATGTGGCACAGAACATCTCTGGAACCATTCTCCAAGCACAGCCTCTCCAGAGGTGCTTTTGTAACAAGTTGGAATGATCTGGGAAAGCTTTGCTTTGTGAGAAGTTGGCAGAACTTGGGATCACTGGTGCTGTTTGGGTCTGTAAGAGACAGAGGAGCAGGGCTGGTCCCAGCTGTGAGGGATGGGCAGGTGGGAGCAGAGGAGGAAGCAGAGGAGAGCAGAATTAACTGTGAAGCATCAGAATGCAAAGTGTGTTTTGGTAACTCTGGATTATTCCAGATCAGGATCTCTCCATAAAACCCTTCCATGTGTAACACAGAATGGGGCACGAGGGCTCTCCCAGGTGTTCCTCCCTCATCCCAGATCTGTGCCCCTGCAGGTGGGAGAACAAGGACGTGTACGCGGCCGCCATCCGGAGCCTGCGCATGCGGGAGCTGCAGACCCCGGAGTGCATGACAGCAGTGAGGGCAGGGCTGGGCTCCATCATCCCCCTGCAGCTCCTGACCACACTCACCCCCCTGGAGATGGAGCTGAGGACCTGTGGCCTTCCCTACATCAACCTGGAATTCCTCAAGGTGCTTTGGCCACACTCCTGTGGGACACAGACGGGGGGATCCTCCCATGGGAAGGTGGGAGGGGAGAATCTTCTGCTTCTGGTGCAGCCAGGATATCCTTGGGGAACTGCTTGGGCACCCCTTTGCCCCCAAGGAAGTTTATTAAGATTTTACTGGATTCAGGAAATAATAGGGTGGGGCTTGTGCAGAGAGGAAGTAAGAGTTTGAACTTCCTTGATTTAAAAGTGTAATGGGGAAGATGGCTGAAAGGAGAGGGCAGAGCAGCAGTGGACACGTGTCCCTGTCCCCTCAGGCACACACCATGTACCAGGTGGGACTGATGGAGACTGACCAGCACATCGAGTTCTTCTGGAGTGCCCTGGAGATGTTCACACAGGAGGAGCTCTGCAAGTTCATCAAGTTTGCCTGTAACCAGGAGAGGATCCCCTTCACCTGCCCCTGCAAGGACGGCGGCCCCGACACCGCCCACGTCCCCCCCTATCCCATGAAAATCGCGCCCCCCGACGGCGCCGCAGGTACGGGACGGGCACTTCCCAAGGGACAGGAGCTGCTTCTGCCCCCAGCACTGTCCCAGCCTTCTGCCCCCCCTTTAACTGGTGTTCAATGAACAGCGACAAAGTTTAATGAACAGGTGGTTATGAGGGTAAATAAGGAGAGAATTGGGGTTTAAATGATGTAAAAATAAAATTTCACATAAAACTTGAGCTGCATCCAGTGGAAGGTTCCCTGCCCGTGGTGAGAGCAGAACTGGATGAGCCTTAAGATCCTTTCCAACCCAAACTATTCTGGGATTCCATGATTAAAACTTTACCCTGTAGAGATGCAGAGAAACTTTGCTATTTGTCTGAAATGCTTTTAAAATTATTAAACCATTGCAAAGACATTGGCACGAGGCCTGATGGAGAAGCACAGAAACACTGAGGATTCAAAATCCCCCCAGCACTGGGGATTGGATTTGGGATAGCTCAGGAAGGGAAGTGTTGGGCTGAGTAGTGACCCCTGGCTGTGGCTCCCCGCAGGTTCCCCGGATTCGCGGTACATCCGAGTGGAGACCTGCATGTTCATGATCAAGCTCCCGCAGTATTCCTCGCTGGACATCATGCTGGAGAAGCTCCGCTACGCCATCCACTACCGGGAGGATCCGCTCAGCGGCTGAGCAGGAGCCGGGAACGCCTGGAGGTGACTCCGTGACTCTGCCCAGTGGGACCCCTTCAGTTCCCATCCGGCACCTCCCGTGGGATGGGCTTGGGGCTTAATTTATTTCCTGAACCTTCGTTCCCGTTACAGTAATTCCCGGAAGACTTCCATTTTGTATTCGTAGACTTTGTGGTGGACTGGTTCTTTTGCTGCCTTGTTTGTGGAATATTTGTAGGATAGTTTAGTAAAGACCAGTTTGTGTATAATTTAATTTGGGGGAAAAAAAAAAACCACCTTTCCACCTGTACATTTCTAATTTTGTAATCCACAATGGTCTGCCCCATGCAAACACCACTGGCAGGGAGGGCATTCCAAGCCCGGGAGCCCTTGGAGGGGAAGGCTCATGGATCACTCTCCCCAAGAGGTTTTTGAGTACAAAAATGCCAAGTTTGAGTGTGGGGAGGGAGTCACTGTGTGGGCAGGATTTGTGGCACTTGCTTGAGGTTTGAAGCAGGAACTTTGCTGCCAAACTGCTTTTCCACCTTTTCACCACTTTCCTTCAAATTTTTTTAAACTCTGACCAAGCACATGGGGGCTGCCACAGGGAACTGAGGGGTTCAGCTCAACACTTTTGGGAAAATTTCCAATAGAACAGTGAAAGGGCTGTGATTCCATTGGGTTCCTGCCCTAGATGTTCTTGAATGTCTGCTTTGCTCAGCAACAAAATAATTTATTGTAATTAAAATATGAGCAGAACAAAACAGCTTCTCTCCAAAGGGTGTAAGATACCACAGTCCATCCTGAAAATCTGGGACTATCCCAGCGAGCTCTCAGAACAACCAGGGGGTGCTCAAACACCTGGAACTCATTTTTGTACTCAAAAATCTTTTGATCCAAGAGCAAATTATCCTAAAAACTTCTGACACCCGGCAGGAGGACGCAGTCACCTATTGGAAGATCAAGCTCCTGTTTTGTGTGGAAAGCTGGGAGCGGAGCAGGAACAATTCCACATTTCACTGCTGTTCTGGTGGTTCAGAGCAGCCCCTCCACAGGTGTCTCATCCCTCACCAGGATTTCTGGGACATTCCAGCTTTGCTGATCCCTCGGATCCTGAGTTCTGAGGAAGAGACCATCCCGGAATCCATCGGTGCTGCCCGGGAGGCTCTGGCTGAGGTGACCGAACCTTCAGCTTGGTGTCCCATGGCTCTGGAGCAGCTCCCGGGAATCCCAAATGTATTTATTGTACATTATTGTGAATAGTGGGAACGCTGAGTGTGTGGGATGCAGGAGAGGCAGTGTGAGTTTGGGATGGGTGTCCTTGTTCTTCTGTGAGCGAGTGGGAATGGGAATGTGTGTGCAGCAGTCGTAGGTAGTCGTCGGCATCTGGAGTCTCCCAACCCCGTGGTTAGGAAGCTGTTACCCTCCCAATGCATATTGCCCTGTCCAGGGAACAGATCCATGTAGGAAGAATATTTACTCTTGAATCTCGTCCATTTCCTGGTAGAAGCGTTTATGTAGCTCAGAAACCACTCGGAGCAAGCGGGAACACCTGGAGTTTACAAAGACCGAGGGAAACGAAGCCCGAGGAGCGGCTTGGAGCCGGTTTGTTCCCGTGGGGACAACAACGCATTCCCAGGCAGGAAACGTGGGGAACGCCGGCTGGATTCCATGGCAGAGCTGTGGCCCCGGCCCGGGCTCTCCCCGGGCTTGTCCCGGGGTCCAATCCCGAGGGGCCATCCCGGAGGGCTCCGTGTGCCAGCGGTTCCCAAGGCTCCAGTTCCAGCTGTGAGTAAGAAACTGCTGCTACTGTGTGTGTGCTCCTTGGGGAGGCACATCCGAGTGGAGCACACCTGCACCGGCCCCGGGCGTGTGCTGGAACGTTACTTGATCCGTATTTATTACAGTTAATTATTTATGATTACAAATAACGAACTTCTCGTCGCTGCCGTTTGCACCTGGGGGTGTAAATGAAGCTTCTTCTACAGGACAAAGTCACACCAATAACCAACTTCCATCGACTTTGGTTTGTTCTGGACAACAGGATGAGCCCCACAAGAGGAATTGTGGGAGTTTTTTGGTTTGGTTTGTTTTTTTTTAAATTCCATGCTCCTGGGAAGGAAGTGCTGCAGCACCCTAGCTGTGGCTCAAATGGCCTTTTAATTAAAGCTTTTCTAATCATCCTTAATTCCTCGTGCTTTAAATGAACTTGACATTGTCTGTACTAGGCTTGTTTGTCGAAGCAAAGATTGGTTTGTGATGATTATTATTATTTTTTTTAATATATATTCATTCAGAATGTAAAATTATACTAAACAATGGAAAAACTCTGGAGCTGGGTATTAGTTCTAGCTTGGTGTGTGTCCATCTCGGTTCCATACACGGCATTAACCTGTAAGTGCTCTTGGCCATCGAGTGTACACCTGCATAAAGGAGATTCTTAACATCCCTGGAGGTGTTTGTGTCCTTCTTTGGGCTGCAGGGACTGGGATCTGCTGCTGGAGCTGCTGAGGCAGAGGAGGAGAAGGGGGACAAAGGAGGAGAAGGGGGACAAAGGAGCTGCAGCTTCTCTGTTGAAATCTCACTTTTCTGGGTTTTTTGTGTTACTTGGAACAAAACCTTAGGATTTTGTACCAAAGGGTAGCACAGCTACTGCTGAGGTTGTTCCTCTGGGATGTTCCTTGTGCCTGAGGCACAGCACCAGCTCTGCCACTTCAGTCATTAATTATTTGTCATACTTGGTGATTCCTGACCCACAGCACCCCATTATCCATCCCAAACCTTAAGGACTAGTTCTCATTCCCTGATCTTCCCACAGCCCTTCTCCCCAGGAATGGGAAGAACACAGGTTTGGTGTCCCCTTGCTTTTAAATACCTTTATTCTTCTTTTCTTGTCTAAATAAACACATTTGGTGGGAGCATCTATAAATTCTTTCTTTTAGAAGTTCCCTCCAGCCATCATTGGGCTCTGGCTGTTCCAATGGGATGGAGGTGGCACCTGAGACAAGGCCTGAGCCATGAGCCTGCCCCAGGGGTGGCTGATCAGCCCTGCCAGGGCCACCTGCTGCACCTCCCTCATTAGGCTGATGCTCACGGGTGTTATCCAGGATCTGCCCCCAACTCCCAAAGTCCCAACAGGAACCCAGGGCAGGGAATAACGGTGGGAATGGATCCTCACATGGGGCTGGGACATGCCCTCAGCCACCCCAGGGGACAGATTGCACTGCACAACAGTTTGGGACAGTGTCAGAGAAATTTTATTCCAAGGAACTTGAAAAGCTTTTAACTTGAAAATGCAGCACTGAGAAAGCTTGGAGCCCCAGCCCTCAACCCTGCTCGGTGTGGGACAGGTCCAGAGCACTGACTGCTCCCTGATGGTGTCACCAGCTGTGCCTGAGCATCCCAGGACAGGACACACCCAGAGCTCGGGGTGGCACAAGGAGCCCACAGGACACAGAACTCAGCTGGGGCCCAAGGTAAGACTCAATTTGATGTCTTGAGGGTGGTGCTCGAGGCAATCAGAGACATAAAAACCTGAAGGTTGCTCTCACAGATTAAAAATAGAGATTTAGAAAATGGTCACTACCTAAAAATTGAAGCTCAATGTCAGAACTTGCTTGTGCTTGGCCCAACGAGTCTGGGAGAGCCTGGGACCAGGGCTGGGCACTCCAGGTTTTCCACAGGCACTGGCTCACTCCTCCGGGTGTCCAGCTGCTGGGCTCTGGGCTTTTGCCTTAGGGGAGGGGGAAAAGAAAAGATGCTGGTTTCGAATAGGACTTAATAAGGGAGGGCTGTAAAAAGCAGCTCCTTGTCCTGGCAAAACCAGCAGGAACTGCAGCCTCACCTTGGAGCCGCGGCGCCGGAGGCCGCTGTGCCCATCAGCCAGCCCCAGGCTCCTCCCTCCCGCGGCGCTGGAACTGCGGGACAGGGACAGGGACACCTTCAGAGCAGGCAAAGCCACCCGTGCTGGATAAACACAGGACAACACAGCAGGGAGACAGGGAAGGGCGAGGGAGAGCCCTGGCCCAGGTGTTTCAGCAGCAGAACCAGCTCCTGTTCAGAGCCCAGGTGAGACCAGAGCACTCCCATGGACAGGTAATGAGGCCTTATCCTACATTTTATCCCAGTGACCAGTGGGTCTGTTCTATTTTGAGATAAAAACCTACATTTGTTGTTTGAAACTCAGATAAGCACCAGCCAAATTCAACTGGGTCAGTCTGAAAGCCTTTGAAAACCCTTTCAGCTACAAAGCCAAGGGGATCCAGATTTGCACTGTAAGAAGTGGAACAGACCAGAAAGCAAAAGCATTACCTTGGCTGGGCTGGAGCAGCTCTGGAGGAGCTGGAAGTGAAGGTTTCTGCCTGGAAGTGAGCAGGTCTTGCCCGGGGTGCTGTCCTAGCTGCAGAGTCACCTCTGTCCTTCGGTGTCCCCTCGCTGCCGTTCCCCTTCCTGAGCTTGCCCCGCGTGGCCAGACCGTCCCCGGCTCTCCCTGGAGGGGACAACGCTGCATTCCCAGCCTTGGCCACCTCTGTCCTCAGCCTGGTCCCTGCAGCAGGGCACAGCCCCAGCTTCCCAAAGCCTTCTGTGGGCCAAGGAGAAACATCTCCTGCAGGGACAGGACGTGGAGCTTAACAGGAACAGTAACTTCAGCATCAGGAACAACCCCAGTGTCCATCCCAGGATCCCCAAGGACACTGATTTAATCCTCCCTCCCTGCACCCAGACCAAGAGCACAGGGCCATGGAAGATTTTTGAGACAGAGCAGGGCAGCAGCATCCCCTCAGAGCAAGCCCAGGGCAGCTCAGGCCGTGCTCTGCCCACACCTTGGTGGCGGATCCGTCGCCGAGCCGGCTCTGGTGATTCCTGTTTGTCCCTGTGGGGCTGAGCTGGCAGCTCCTGAGCTGGAATGTCACCTGTGGGGCTGGCAGGGCGCAGGTCACAGTGGTGCTGCAGCAGAACACACAGTGAAGCTCGCTCAGCTGAAAATTCCTGGGAAAACTGCAGAGCAGCAGCACTTGGGGATGTTAAGGTGAGTAGGGAATTGTTCTTGTGGAATCCCAGAATGGTTTAAGTGGGAGAGATCTTAAAGCTCATCCAGTTCCATCCCCCTGTCAGGCTGGACTGGGCTTGGAGCAACCTGGGCTACTGGAAGGTGTCTGTGCCCATGGCAGGGGCTGGGATGGGATGGGCTTCAACATCCCTTCCAACCCAAACCATTCTGAGATTCTGTGAGAAACTCTCAAGTTTTATCAGATTTCATTCCCAGATCACTGATTTTTGCTGAGCCCTTGGGAGAGGAGTGGCCCAGAACAACCAACCCAAACTTCAGCAGCTTGTTGGGACTAAGAATGTGAATGAACCATGACACACAGAATGGGTGAGCTCAGCATCCTCCCATCTTGTCTGTAACAGCAGCAGATTCCAGAGGACTCTTCCCTGGGCACACCACTCCCAGGGCTGTTCTCTACTTTCCCTCCTACCCTTGTGCTCCTGTCTCCCCTCAGCTGACTCATCCAGGGCTCAACTTCATTTTCTGTGTGACTCAAACATTCTGATTGTGCAACTTCAGGCCCTTTTGTTTCGTTTCATTTCAAGAGCTTTCAAATTAATCCAGTACTTTTCAGGAGGAGCCTCAGTGTGGCACAACCCTTCACAAGGATCCCAGAGCTTTGTGTGGGCAGGTCTGAGCCAGAGGCAGCTCCCTGAATTCCTGAAACGTGCCACAAGATCCCCTGGGACTGAGCCCATCCTCAAACAATGGGATATGACCCGACAGATCCTGTCCTGTTCAGTACCTGGTGATGAAAGAGAATTTCCTCTTCCAGCTGGATGCCACAGAATTCACATGGAATCATGATGTCTCCTTCTGCCTGGACAGCTTGGGGCTGGGATGAAGGAACAGTCCTGTGGCTGCTGGACCTCCCACTGTATTCCCATGGATTTGGAGAAGAACTTCTCTTACTGAACGAGGCAAAGGCACTTGCTGGGTTACACCCTGTCTGTTACACAAACAACACAGAAAAATCACCTTTCCTGATGAGCCAGGTGGGCACTGAAAACCACTCTCCTCGGCAAAGACACAAATGCCACAGTTCTCTCAATGCCACCCACACCCTTTTCAGCCACACAAAAGTCTTCACTGCAAACCCCAAGGCACAAGAAGTCCCAAACCTGGTGAAGGATCAGATCTTCAGCAGGACAAAGTTCCTCACAGAACTCACAGGGCAACATGATCATCTCCTTGTCTGCAACGGAGTCTGGCAAAAAAACCTCATTAAATCCTTTGGTGCCATTTCTCCTCTCACAACAAGCTGCATTCCAGGTCTCCCCCAGATCCTCCTTCCCGCCATTTTTACTTCCACAAGAACCTTGTTCCCCACCTGGGCTCCCACCATACACCAAGGTCAGAGACCCACTACTTTTACTAAGCTTTTATTTCTTCACTTGCTGCTTTGCTTTAGGAGTCTCAAAAAGAGTGATTTTGACGTTTTAAAATACCTAGGTAATCTTTAACACTCCCAATCCAAATTTTCCTTTTCCCCTCCCTTCAAATTTAAGGTTAAATCCCACCACAACAGTGTTTATACCTATTTTGCTGTGGTTTGATGTGCTAAAGGACCTTGGAGAGTCACAGGAGAGGATGCTGGACAGGTCTGCTCCATCTAGATGGGCAGATTGTCCAGGCTCTTTGGTGAAGTCGTATTCCCAGAAATCCCTGGGAATGTCAGCTGCAGTGTTATGGTGAGGATTATTCTCACTTTGCAGGCTCAGAGCCAACACATAGTCCAGGTCAGCGTTCCAGTCTTCTGCAAGCTGGGAATGAAGGATTTCAGGTCTCTCTAGTTCATCCCCTTCAAAAGACAAATATTGTAAATTTGGGAGAACATCAAAGCTGCCACCAGCAGCTCCCTCTGGACATCAGACTCAGCCCCAAGGTTTCACAAGTGGACTCTCCTGGAGTTCAGCATCTCAAAGCAAAGGGCACCTCTACCAAATCCAGGAGGATGGAGAAAAACTCTTCTGCCTTTGTCCACTTTTTCTCACTTTTGATTTCTTCATGCTATTCTCACAAACGCCCTTAGGGGTCCTGTCCCTTAAGATTCTGTCTTTAGGGGTTTCGTCCCTGGAGTTGTGTCCCTTAAGGGTTCTGTCCCTGGAGTTGTGTCCCTAAGGTTCTGTCTCTGGAGCTGTGAACCTTAAGGGTTCAGACCTTAAAGATTCTGTCCCTGGAGTTGTGAACCTTAAGGATTCTGCACCTAAAGTTCTGTCTGTCCCTGGAGTTGTGTCCCTAAGGTTCTGTCTCTTAAGGATTCTGTCCCTAGAGTTGTGTCCCACAGTTGCTCTAAATCTCTGGCTCTTCCCAAGCCCATCCCCAATACCTGCTCCCTGTTGGCTCCTCGTGGCTCCACCCTCATTCCCGAATCCCGGTGCAGTCCTGCTCCCCCTGGCTGCCTTCTCCTCTGTGCCACACACTCGGGGGTGTTCCTTGAGCTCCCTGAGCAGGACGTTGCGGCCGCAGCGCCCGCAGGGCTCGGTCCTGGCCCCGCAGTACAGCTCGTGCTCCTGCAGCTTGCTGAAGGCCAGCTGGATGTCACAGAACTGGCACAGCACGGGGCGCAGGGGACACGAGGATGCCTGCAGAACACACAGGGTCGCCCTTGCCGTGTGCAACAATGAGTTTTCTCAGCTTTGGAGCTCTCTGTTGTGTCCTGGGCCACATCCAAAGGAATCATCTGGAATAAGGTACAACGTGGGAATGCGCGAGTTGGAGGCACAGACTCGGCAGCTGAAGCTCTTCAGACACTCAGGACGTGATTTTAAATCCCCCAGGGTCACACGGAGCTTTCTGGATTTGGGTTTTAGGTACAACCCAAAACCTGCTTGCATTCCATGAGAGCAGCTAAAATCCACGTTGGTTTTTAGGGAACAGACCCACACCTCACTTACTGCTCGAGAACTGTTTGGGCACGTTCTTTACCCCACACCAAACAGCTGAGGTGCCCTTCAGAAGAGGTTAAAAATAAATAAAATATGTGGTATTTGCAGATGCTGCACTAATAAACAACCTGCACTAATAAAACATCATCATTTGCTTAACAATCCAAAAGCACCACGCACATACAGGCAGGATTAGCTACTCCCTGGGTTTAGAACTGGACAGATTTCCAAAGAAAATCCTTTTTCCCTCAGCAATCAGCAGGCTGAGGTGGCAGTTCCAGAGCTGTCTCTAAAGGAGCCCACAGGAAGGCAAGGGATGACATTTATAACAAGATTGTCTGTGACAGCAGCCAACTGGATTCAGAACTCAGAAAATCCCACTCTGGCCTATTTTAGTTTATTTTACAGGCTATTTTTAAAGTCTGTTTGGACAGATTGAGTTATTAGAAATCACATAATGGCTCCAGCAGAAACATGAACCGGTAAAGGAATGAAAAAAGTCAATCATATTTTAAATAGCTATTTTTCAACTGAAAAGGATAAAAAAATCATAAATTATCACAGATACTCCTTTGATATGAAGCCCTGAGTGGCTCCAGGCAGTTTCCAATCCTTTCTCCCAGAGGGTGTGAGTTTAGGAAGCATCACTCAATAAAAGGATGCACAAGCCCCAGGCTGGAATCCAGGTGCTGGCTGACAGAAAGGCTCTGGAGTCAGTGAAACACCAGAGTATCCCCCAAGGGCTCAATGATATAAAATCCACCAACCTCATGATCCTTCAGGAGGCTGCTTTCCATCTTCATCCTACACTTGCAGGTGACCTACAGCAAGGAGAGCTCATTAGAGGAATTTCCACAGAAATGAGCAGTTTCAGAGCAGAGATATCTCTCACCTGCACATGTTCAGACTCAATGTGGTTCTTCATCTCAGACTTTGGGATGGAGTCGCTGCAGTAGGGGCATATTTCAATATTTCTTCTGCAGTGGATTTCATGGATGATGAAATTGACTGCAGGAATATCCTTTTTGCTGTGAGAAAGTCGCTGAGGTTACTGAGCAGAAACACACTGACAAGTAATCTGAGCAGCTGTTCACAACAAAAAAATAATGCTAAGAAAGATTTCAATGAATTCATGGTTTAAAGTGAGTAGAGAAAGGCCCAGCCAGGCCTCAAGGTTCCAGCACAGGTGGGTATTAATGCCTTTAACATGCAAAAGTCACACTGCATTAAGATAAAATCCAGGTGGATTTATTTCTTTATGCAAAAGGTAAATCTTGCAGTATAAACAAGTTATCACCAGGGTTCAAATCAATAAATTATTCTAAGAAGATAAAAGTTTCTTCCTGAAAATAACTTGGCTCTGAGAGGTCAAACAGTGCTTTGGAAAGCAGTCAAACCCTCTTCTTTATACCTGACACATCCTGTTCCAGGATAATGGAACCATGGAATGGTTTGGGTTGGAAGAGACCTTAAAGCTCACAGGGGCACCTTCCACAGACCAGGCTGCTCAGAGCCCCAGCAGTAACAACACTACTCTGCACCCTAAAATTCCCCAACTTATTTTATTTTACCCCAAAATTCCCCAAATCACCTCATTTCTAAGATGCTCATTTTCTGTCTTGAAAGCAAAGACAAAAGGACCAAAAGGAACTGAGGCACTTGGAGCTCAGTCCTTACTCCTGCCTTAAACAGGCAGCATCATTTCGACATGGATCATCTCCTTTCCAAGAAATCCACCTTGAAAACACCTAAATTAATTTTATAACCTTCTGTTTTCTAAAACCAGAGGTGTTCAGCTCTCTCCCCTGCCAGATCCCAGGCAGGCAAAAGCCTGGCAAAGCAACAAAGTCCAACAGCAGTGACTGAACTGTGCAGACCAAACAAACCAGGCTGATGTTGCAAGAAACTGTCTGAATTCTGATGTCTTTTGGGGAAAAACAACTGCAGAAAAAGTTAATTTCTTTAGCTGTTTGTATTCGAGAGACAACTTGTGAGAGACTCCTTACCAGCCATTGGATTACCAAGGCTGGGGCTCTGCAAAGAGGTGAAATCAAAGAGAGAACCTTCCACAACAACACTGCCTACCGTCCTATGTTTGTATTTCTGCTCTTGAGCCACTGAACTGCTGAAAAAAAACTTGTAATCGTGTGCTTTGTGCGGATCTCACTGAAAACCCAGCCTGGATTTTGATCCAAACGTTTCGGTTTCTGTTCAGTCCCCTGCAAAGCCAGAAGGGAAATCCGAAGCCCAAATGTTTACAGAAAGGCCATACAGTCGTGTCCGGTATTTCACAGCATTTCAAGGAATTGCTCCCCGATGTAATGGCGGGGTCGGCTCGGCCCAGCTGACACCGAGTCCAACCTGCACCGACCCCGGCTCCAGCCTGGCCTTCACCGACCCTCGGCCTGGTCCCCACTGACCCCCGGCCCCTCACTGACCCCCGGCCCCTCACTGACCCCGGCCTGGCCCTCACCGACCGCCGGCCCTCAGTGACCCCGGCCCGGCCCTCACGGACCCCCGGCCCTCAGTGACCCCGGCCCGGCCCTCACGGACCCCCGGCCCTCAGTGACCCCGGCCCGGCCCTCACGGACCCCCGGCCCGGCCTTACCAGTTGCCGCAGAGCCGGGATTCGGCGGCGGGCACGGCCGCGATGGCCATGGCTCCGTGCGGTGCCGGGCCCGCTCCCCTCACAGCTCCGAGCACCGGGCCCGGCCCAGCCGCTGTGAGGGACCGGGTCAGGGACCGGCGAAAGCGAAAGCGCGGCCCTGCGGGGATCGGTCGGGGGTGCCGGTGCCGATCTCTGACGGCCCGGCCCGAGTCGGGTGGGGTCAGGTCAGGTCGGTGCCGATCTCTGATGCCCCGACACGCGTCGCTGGCGGTGCCGGTGAGTGGTACCCCGGCCCGTGTCGGTGCCGGTGTCCCGCTATGCCCCGCTATGTCCCGCTGCGTCCCGCTGCCCCGGCCGCCCCGCAGCCCCGCCCCGCGGCCCGCTCGCCGGTGCCCGCCCCCGGCCGCGGCTGCGCGCTGCGTTCTGCGCTCTCATCATGGCGGCGCGGGGCCATGTGCAGGACCCCAATGACCGCCGCCTGCGGCCCATCTACGGTACGGACCCGCCGCGCCCCCGGCCCGGCCCCGCCGCCGCCGCGGCCCCGCCGAGCCCCCCCTCCCCTGCGAGCCTCCCGCCCTCCCGGCCCCGCGGGGGCTGCGGGGCTGCGGCGCCCGCCCGGCCGGGCCGGGGTCCCGCGGTGCCCCGGGGGTGCCCCCTCGGCCTTGAGGGGGGACCGCGGCCAAGGTAACCCCGGCCGGAGCTTTTCGCGCTGCTGCTGCGGAGGAGTCGGGAACGGATTCATCCCTGAAGGAGCAGCCGCGGATGCCCCGGAGTTGTGTTGGATGTTGTGGCACGGAGCGGTGACGCTGTTGGGGGAATTAATTGGGAGGCAGGAGAGAAGTAGAAGGGGACGGTGTCGGTAGGAATTGTCCGGTGTTGTTGTGTCCCCGAATATTTCCGAGGGTGTTCTGTGCTGTTGGGGTTGTTTCGGAGGTTGTAGGCAAAGCTTGGCTTTATGCAAATATGGAGAAAGCAAAGGAAAACACTTCCCCGGGCTACGGTATCGTTTCGTCCCTAAAACCGAAGACTTGATATTGAGGAAAAGGTTCTTAACTTTTTCAGCAGGGATAAAAACCTGTCCCTAGAGACGCGGAGAGCTGTCCTGGTTTGGGGCTGGCCGTGCTTTGGGATGCCCTTTGCTGGGGCAGAGGGATGGTGCAGTACAGGCTGAGTCCGTGATGCGTTCCAGGGAAAGGGAGGAAGATGGTTTTGTTCCATTAACAGAAGTGTTGGAGTTAGATTAATAGAAGTGTTCAAGTTCGTTGCAGTTTGTCTTTATGTAACGATTTTAAGGGTTTTTTTCCTTAGTTTTCCATCCGTGCTGTGATTGGCAGTTTCATTGATGTGCAGTTATTTTTGTCATAACCTGTGTGAGAAATGGTTTTAATAGAAAAATCTGGGTAAATTCAGCTAATATTGAAGCAGAGGGTGTTGAGCATCTTGCCGTGTTCATTTTGGAGAGAGCTTCAGAATTAATTTCTGCTTGTTCTGGGAAGGATTCTCTGCAGTGCTAGGTTTGGTCTCAGGCTGTGGTGCTGCAGAACCCGAAATAAATCTGTGTCATAAACACACAACTTCCCCACAGCAGCAGCTGGGGAGGTGCAATGTGAGGTCTAAGGTCTGCCTCTGGATTTTGAAGTGTGCCTGGGTTTGTGCCGTGGTTCCCCAGGATTCCTTGACAGCTCTGGTGATCTTTGATCTTGACTTGTTCTCCTTTTACCTGAGGGTTCAGGTGTTGCATTTCCAGCCTTTGAACTTCCCCACCTATAAACTAGCATAGGCTGAAGTTTATTTTCCTTTCTTTTCAGTTTCCTTTGGAAGCTGCTTTGACTTCCAACAACCTGACTTGTTAGGAAGATCCAATCTCTTCATTCTGCTGCGGTTTAGGGAGGTTTGAGGGGTATTTGATTTACTTTGGGACGCCCAAAGCTGTGATGTTCTTGGCACAGCTGTTAATCCCAGTCAGGCAGCTCAGTGCGGGGCATAATTTGTGTGTCACTAAACTGGGTGACAGAACCTTAAACCAAGAAACCTCTGATGTGCTGTTCCACACTTTGAAACTTCCTCACTGAGAAATCCCCAGAGTTTTAATGTTAAAGGTGACACAGAGGTTTTCTTAAGTTGAAATACCCAGTGGAGGAAGAGTGTCTTGTGGCTTCAAACTGGATTTCATGCAACAACGTTTATTTTGGTGAGTGTGGAGAGGCTTCCTCATGAGAAGTTTGCTGTGGATGGGCTCAGGAGCCCAATTAACTCTTTTTTAAATGTTCACCATCCACCTGGCCACGGGAACAAATGTGGAAGCTGTTGAATACAAATTTGTAAATCAGAATAGGTGCACAGTTTTTGCTGAGGATTTCTAAAGGTCGCCTCTCAGTAAAAAGTTTTGGCTCATAATGGGAATGACAGATTGGATGAGGAAAAGGTGTGTGATTTAATTTCAGTTAACTGGCAGGAGAGAGGCCAGAGCAGTGTGAGCAGCCCCTTCCTCCCCTTGGCACGTGAGGGGCAGCAAAGCTGGGTTTGGTGAGGAAGGAGGAATTTTTGAGGGAAGGGGAGCACATAGGGGTCATGTCCTGGTCTAAAACTGCTTGTTTGCAATTGTGTAATTACATGAAGATCAATCTGAAAATTGTAGTTCCGAGCTCAAAAAGGAGAAAATGGTCTGGAGATGGGTTTTCTGCAGCTGAAGTTTCACTGGATAGTGGGATATCCCCCTAGGAAATATTGATGCTTCACAGCTGTGTCTTCAAAACCAGTCTGGTGGAAGGGTAGTGGCACTCCAGAGGGACAGGTTTGCTCTGCCTGAGATATGGATGCTGTGGACAAGTGTTTCTCATTTTGCTGGAGTGTGTGTGTTTGATTTCTAACCTCCTGCCTGTTAAAAGTCTTTGAAAGCCTCCCAAAGACACACGAAATTAGTTTCTACTTGTCCTGCTAAAGCACTGGAGCTGCACTGCCAGCAAAGAGCTGTTGCTGCAGAATCCTCTCTATTATGGGTCTCTTTTGTTGCTGTAATGATCTGTGTGGAGTAATTACAAAAGCTTGTTTGTTTGAATGACTAAAACCAGTACAACGAAATGAATCCTTCATCCCTGAAATGACAGTTTCCTGAATGTTTGGCTTAGGAGGAACTGCACAGGGAAAATGTGTTTTGTGCTGCTGGTGTGACAGCAGGTGCTCCATGGTAAAATTGGAGGTGGCTTTCCAGAATGGCCTTGGTGTTCTGGTGTGATTTTGTGTGTGCTCTTCCTCTGCAGATTATCTCGATAATGGCAATAATAAAATGGCAATCCAGCAAGCAGATAAACTGCTCAAAAAGCACAAGGACCTTCACTGTGCCAAGGTGAGTGGGACTGGGAGCACTGAGCTCATTCTGCCTGAGTCTCAGGGTGTTCCAGTGTCCCTTTCTCTGGGAGCTTCCACAGCGATTTCTGAGCTCTCTGGAATATCTCTGTTCCAGCTCACCTGTATCTTATTTGCATGAAAACTTGTACAGACACCCTGGTAGGGACTGGAGTGTTGGTTCCACCTGGGCTGATTGTCAGCACCACTCCAGGAGACGTGTGCACATGGAGTGGGCTTTAAAAATGCCTCTTGGAGCCCTGGGGTTGGGATACCCCTCTGGAGGAGTTTGGATCAGAACATCTCCTTGAGAGGAAATGTCTGAGGAAAACATTACAAGGTGAACTGGTGTCCCAGAGAAGCTGTGGATGCCCCATCCCTGGAATTGTTCAAGGCCAGCTTGGAGCAACTTGGTCCATGGTAGATGTTCCTGCCCATGGCAGGGTGTGGAGCTGGATGATTTTAATGTCCCTTCCAATCCAATGTATTCCAGGATTCCATGATTTTGGAGGCATTTGCTTTTCTGCTTGTTTTCTTGCTGTGCCCCTGTTGAGGGAAAGGGGTTCTGTTCCTCTTTTTCCTGAACCTGTGACTCTCTTTCTGCTTTTCTTATTTCCCTGGGGGTTTCCCTCTGCAGTTCACTCCACTTCTACATTTTGAAAGCTTATCAAGCTGCAGTGAGTGCCATTGACTTGAATCTTGTTTATGTCACTTTTCTCTGGCCAGTTAGTGAAAGAAAACTAAGGAAAATTGGTAGGACAGGTCAGTTTGTATCCTCCAGGTAGAGAAAACCATGTGCTGATGCCTCAGGACAACCTCAACGTTTATTAAGAAGTCAAGTCCCCTCTTTGATGCTGTTGCATTTAGGAGTTTTCCTCTCCAGCCACGTGAATTAAAAGCTTAGTAAAACCTGGAGTTGTGCAGAGGGAATGAGGTGGTTGGGCTGTTCCCAGCAGGAGTGAGAGGGTTTCCAAATGCAAGCTGTGTCTCTGAGAGCTGCTTGTGTTGTATCCACAGGTGCTGAAGGCCATTGGCTTGCAGAGGACTGGCAAGCAGGATGAAGCCTATGCCTTGGCACAAGAAGTAGCAGCACTTGAACCCACAGATGATAATTCCTTGCAAGCACTGACCATTCTCTACCGGGAAATGCACAGACGTGAGTTTGCTCCTCTCCCAGAAATCTTATCTGTGTTCTTCCAGAAAGTCTGTGCCCCACAGTTTGGTGGGAAACGTGTATAAAATCCAGGATTTATTTATGTGAGAGACTCTTAAGAGACTCAGAATTGAAGTGCTGCTTGTAATGCCTGTAGTGATCTTCATAAAGCAAAAAAATCTTCATTTAGGTTTCTTATGAACACGATTGTGTAGCAGGTCCTAAACGAATAATGTTGATAATGATCCTGCAGCCTGGGAGTTCACTTTTCCTCATGAAACTACTGGAATTTATTGTCAGTAGAGTGACAGAGATGACAAATCCCCCAGGGTGTGTCGAGGGGTTCAGGCCTCAGGGAACTGGTGAAAAACAGGAGGGAAATCCTGACCTCCCAGTTTGGCCACATCAACTTTGTCAGGTTCTTTGTAGTGATTTGGATTTTCAAGATACTGAATCATCAGCGTTGGAGTGATGGAGGTGTTCAACAAATTGAACAGTTGTTGTTTCTGGCAGCTTCTTGGGGAGTGTGGTGTGGTGGTACCAATGTTTGTTGTGGAGTTTGGTGGGTGGTACCACCAAAATTTATTGTTGAACTGCTGGAGAAAGGATCAAGGGGTGAAACAGCTTCAGAAAAGGGTGTTTGAATCAGTCTGCAAAAGAACAATTGCTTATGTTCTCTCAGTTGATTTCTTTGTGTGGATTGTGATTTTTTTGTGGAGTTAAAGAATCATCTGTTGAGTAATACCAACATTTTTTGTGTACTTTTGACTTCGACATAAACCCCTGTGAATGACAAGAGCCTCTCTTCCATTAAGCTGAGCTTTGTAACTTTTAGGTTTGTAACTCAGGAACTGGTGGGTGTGAGGCACTTCCAGTTTTGGTCCTGCAAGAAAATTGTAATCAGATGTTTTCTACATCTGTGTCAGGGATGGATAAATTGTGTGAAAGACAAATTACATTTGCTTTTCTGTTTCTACTCCGAGCTACAATTGTTTGTGTAAGAAAAAAGAATGTGGAGGGATGAAAACATAAGAAAGTTTTGCATATTGTACTATCAGAAGTTTTTTTGTCATGATAGACCTGTTATTAAAAAGTATAGTGTGAAGTAATTGTTTAGAGTACTGATACAGCCAACTGGGAAATAGCAGGATATGATTAATATCAGTGAACCTGTGATAAGAATAATTAATTTGCTATTAGGCTCTGAAAGTGTTTGTTTTGGTGCATGATTCACATGGAGCAGTCATTCTGCCAGCAGGAGAGACCTTCATTCAGTTTAATGCTCAAAAATAGACAAACTTACTTTAAAAATAGACCTAAAATTCCCCTGAACACTCCAGTTGCTGCTGTTGAGCTCTATTTTCATTTGAGTCTATTTTGAGATTTGTTTTAGAGTTTTTTAAGCACTTTCCTCCTTTGCCTGATGTTTGCAGTGCCTGGGGGACAGAGCAACATTTCTGGGGCTGATGAATGCAATTAGGTGCTGTTCAGAGCATCTCTGGTGCTCTTTAGGGAGCTGTGCTTTAAAATATTCCCAAGTTGGTCTTAACTCTAGCATCTGGTTTTGGTTTAGCCGAGCTGGTGACTAAACTTTATGAGGCAGCTGTGAAGAAGGTCCCCAACAGTGAAGAGTATCACTCCCACCTCTTCATGGCCTATGCCAGGGTTGGAGAATACAAGAAGATGCAACAGGTATGACCAACAATTTGTGTTCTGGCTGGTTTAAAGTGTGTTTTTCTATATCTTTTACTCTCATTTATGTGTTATGAGTACAATTTGTATTGCTGTCATTCATGAAGAAAAACTTAAAAGCACTGGAAATATTCCCTCTCAGCTGGCAGCACAGTGTCCCACTGGTTGGTTTTATTTTCATCCCTTCCAGGTGAGGTGCCTGGAGAATGCCTGTAAATGGGAAATGATTTTCAAGGCCTGCATGCTCACTCTTCTCTGTAAAAATGCAGAGAGAGACAAGAAATAAGTGCTAAACTCCCTCTTATTCCTCCTGTGACTTGAGTTTTAGCACAGGTTTGGCTTAAATAACTAAAAGGAGTTATTGGTGTACCTGAAATGAGAAACCTCATGACACGACCCAGACTTTAGATTTGATGGATCACAATCATGAGTGGAGAAAATGCCACAGATAACAATAATTAACATTTAGGTGACCTTTTGTACGTCTGAAGTATGTCTGTATGTCTGACATAAAAATGTGGTTCTCATTAAATTATCATTTTCAATATCAGTTGAATCAAATCATCATTATCAATATCACATTGTCAGACTGGGATCTTGGCCTGTGCTTTTGGATTTAGAGATGCAAAAAGTGTGTGGATGGTGATTGATTAGGGAATGAAAATAAACCCCAGTGTCCTGTGCTCTGGGGTATTCCAGCTGAAAATCCTGGAAAATGCCAGCTGCAGTCAGGGAATTGACACAAAAGCCCAGCTGTAGTGGTAGACTATTATGTGTAGTTTCTTGAAATTAATTACAGATTTTGTATGGATGAAAGTCTTGTCTTTTGTTACATACAGGCACCGTGAGGGAAATGTGGGAATAGCTGTTAATGTGTTAGGGAAAATTGGGAATTCTTTGGCTCTGCTTTGATTCAACCGAGTTCTCTGCTCCACCTTTGCTCCTCCTGCTCTGCACACGGAGGTGACCCCAAATTTGGGGTGTGAAGTGAGTGTTGAAAGGCCAGCTGGTTCCTCCAGGCAGGTGTGGGTTTGCTGTGTCCTTCAGCCCTGGAGACAACCCCTCATTCCCAAAGGAAAAATCTGTTTCCTGCTGGAGTTCCCACTTCCATTTAAAGCTGTCATCTGTGTAGGCAATCAGTGCTCACTGCTGTTAATTGTCAGACCTACACAAAATCCTTGGGAACATTTCCACCCTCTGTTTTCCTCAGGGATGTGTGTTAGGAGGGAAGAGCTCACAAGTGGGGAAAAGCCTTCCCATGTGCAAATCTTGTGTTGTCTGCCCCCATCGTTGCTGCCCACCATGAGATGTTAGATATAAATCTATTTCAAGAATGATGAAATTTGTGTCTTCTGTTTTTCAGGCTGGAATGGCACTTTATAAGATTGTTCCCAAAAATCCATATTATTTTTGGTCCGTGATGAGCCTGATCATGCAGGTGTGTGCAGTGTTGGGTTTGACTTGCTGCAGTGCTGATGCAGAAATGTTCTGAGGGAGAACATGATGATTTTGGGTAAAATGTGTGTTTGAGCTGTTTCTGTGTGATGCTGGGAGAAGGACTGAGCCTTCCTTAAGTAGCATTATTGTTGTGGTCCAAAATAAATGCTGAGGTGTGTTTAGAATCCAATTTAACTGTTGCCTTAACACCTTTCTACTTCAGTTTTTCTCTCATCTGCAGCAATATCCACCTGTTGTTTTGGCAGAGAGATTATGAATAAATCCTCAACTATCTGCAGTTTCTCAGTCAGAATTGTTCCTCTCTAACGAGGTTATAAAAGCTCTTGGAGGGAATAAATGAGAGCTCTGGAATTAGCAGCAGGTCTGCAGGAATAGGCACAAATCAGCTGTGCTTCTGCTGCTTGAGGCAGCACATTTGGGCACTAATCAGACAAAAAAATCAAACAAAAATAAGCTTGGAGAGTTTTGATCACATTCTCTAAAATCTTGTGCCGTTTAAAACACAAAAATGTTCTGGCTCCATGTTTTTACAACGAGGTTTTTGTGCTCAGACATGCAGGGCTCTGCTTGATTTGATCAAAAATGAGCTTTTCTGTGTAGCACCAATTTTATTGCTGCCTTTTCTCAAGTCACAGATGGCAGTTCCAAACAGGTGGTTGGGGGGAATTGGAGCACCTTGGCTTGATTTTTTTTTTTTTTTTTTCCTCTTCCAAAGTGAAAAGAGCAGTGGGTGGGACATCACAGAAAATTGCTCAGCTGTTACAATAATCCCTCTCTTCCTCAGTCCATCTCAGCACAGGATGAAAACCTCTCCAAGACGATGTTTTTGCCACTTGCTGAGAGAATGGTGGAAAAAATGGTGAAAGAGGACAAGATTGAAGCTGAGGCTGAAGTAAGGCTTGGTTTGAAATTTGTTGAGATAAGGAATGCACTAAGGGAACTTGATTATCTTGGTAAACTTAAAATAATCAATGTTTTGGAATTAAATGTGGGTGTAGGAGACAGAAGGAAAACCAAAAGCAGGGGGTTAGGAGAGCCTCAGAATCCGAGGCAATTTTTGGTGTTTGATTTGACTGACGAAATGCTTTGGTCTCTGGGAGGCCCCAAGAAAAACCCGAGGAATAAGAATGGAAAAAAAGACCTAAATTTGAGTATTGCACCCTTTGGGATACTAAAGATAGCTTTGCAGGCCTGATATCCCCTATTTTCTCTTTTGGCACTCCTGGGCATGATCTTCCTGGCAAATTTCATTGCAGTGTGATTTTGTTTTAAGGTGGAACTGTACTACATGATCCTGGAACGTTTGGAGAAGTACAAGGAAGCTTTAGATGTTGTGAGGGGAAAACTTGGAGGTAATTTATTCTTTAATAAATCAAAGTTGTGTGGAGAATACAGCAATCCCCCTTTTTTTCAGATTTGTCCACTGCTTCAAAAAAAAAAAAAATTAGGAAGCCTAACTTGGCACCAATTTTAACTTCAGTGTAAACTCTGGAGGTTTGTGCAACCTGGTTTTACCTCCTTTGTTTATGGCATTTAAACACTATTCAGGGCTGAACTTGGCAGTGGTAAATTGGGATCGTGTTCTTGGTTGTAGCTGCCATCTTCAAAACTGAAAAATGTTCAATATCTGCATTTTAGAGGAATTGAACTGAAGGTTAAAATGCACTCGGAATTGGGATGTGAAGGTTTCCATGGGGAATCTTTCTGAGGGCTGCTGCTGGGTTGGTTTGGGGCTGGGCTGGAATAAGAAGGTTTGTGCAGGGAATAGGGAAGAAATGCAGGGATGAGCTGAGCTTTCCATGTTTTTTTTGGTGCAGAGAAGCTGACGAGTGAGCTGCAGAGCCGGGAGAACAAATGCATGGCCATGTACAAGAAGCTGCACAGGTGGCCCGAGTGCAACGCCCTGGCCAGGAGGCTGCTGCTCAAAAAGTGAGAGAGGATTCCTGCAGTCCTGCAGGAAAAGATGGAACAAAAATCCCCACTTGTTTGGGAATGGCCTTTGTGGTTAAAATAGGAGAATATCGGGAAGCTTTTCCAAAGATTGCACTTCAAAGCCAGGCATGAGGGAGTCAGGGTCAAGGCTGGAGTTGCTGCTTTTTCCAGGCAGAATTTAGCAACACATTAATGCAATAAAAGGTTGTTTGCCTCCTTATTTCTAAATCCTGTGCTGATTGTCTAGCTCTGACTTTGCAGATCTCATCCTGTCCATGATTTACATTAAATTTTCTACATCTAAATTTCTCCCATTTTGCCAGACTTCATTGTGGGAAATGCATGTAAAGCTTGGAACAGATGCATCAGGAGACAGAACATTCTAGTGTGATCAAATCTGTCTCAGAGCTGTCAGGAGAGATGTTTGCATTTGAATTTAGCTGTGCTCTCATCTTAGAAGTTAAATGCAAAAGAGAAACTTCTGCCTTCACGTTTTGTGGGGATGTTGCTGAGCTCTGACTGGAATGTGAATTTTAGGAGGAGAGTTCATAGCTTCCCTCAGTTTTGAATTGAAATGGTTTTGCTGATGTTTCCAGAAATTCAGGATGGTGGTGTTCCTAAGATTTGAGACCTTTTCAAGGGGAAACAATTTTATGATTACAATTGTCTTTTTTCTGTAATAGGATTATGTGTTATTCCTTAATTCAGCTTTGGCAAGAAATGTAGTTTTAGCTGTTAATAATTTTGGCAATTCCCTAAATTTTGTCCTATGCCTGATTTTTGTTTCAGCTCAGATGATTGGCAGTTTTATATAACTTACTTTGATTCAGTGTTTCAACTCATTGATGAATCCTGGACGCCTCCAGCAGAGGAAGAGCAGTAAGTTGAGAATTTTGCTGTGGATTTGTTTTCTCTTTGTGCTACAGCAAATTGTTTGGGTTGATATATTCAATATTGCAGTGACTTCTTGATGTCAGAGCCCAAATGATGTGTTTTCCCTGCTTTGTACTGTGTGTTTCCCCTGCTTTTATCTGGAGGCTGGGAATAGTTGATGGAAATAGTTTGTACATTACAAAACTCTTCCAGCTCATGTTTTCTGTGATGGCTGAGTTGGAGAATCATCATTTCTCTGTCTGGGAGCGTGCTGAGTGTCTGCTATCAGTGAGAACTCCCCAAGAACCTTTTGTCTGTGTGCTTGCAGCTCTCTGGAAGGGGAGGTGCACTGCTCCATCGAGCAGGCTGTGAACTTCATCGAGGAGAGGATAACAGAGGAGTCCAAGAGCTCGCGGCCGCTCCGGGGACCCTACTTGGCCAAACTGGAGCTGATCCGGCGCCTGCGACACAGGGGCTGCAATGATGAGTACAAACTGGGTAAGAGCCCCTCCTGCTGAGGAGTTCATCTCTGGAGACAGAGACAGAGCACAAACCTGCTGCTAAAACACTGAGTTAAATACAGTTTTCATTAGGAGAAGGTACTTGTTGTTGTGCATGTAAAGAATTTTGGAAGCGTTGGAAGATGAACTTTGAAGAAAGGCAGATATTTCCAGGTTACTTCAGGGTTTGGAAAAGCCAGCAGGGAGGTTTCCAAAAGGACTTCAGGGGTTTAGGAGCATCCAATCACTGGCACTGTATTCCTGGTGGAAAGTCTTGCTGTTAACACTGGAATCTTTGGGTGAGTTTTGATTTTTTTTTATGGCAGCAAGGCCAGGTTTTGCTTTTTAAAAACCTGCATCACAAAACAGCATTTAGGGAATCAATGAAAGGGAATGATTAGAAATACATCTGTGCTATCTCCTAATTCCTTTTGTTTTTCCATCCCAAATGAAGCCTGGTGAGATAAGCAGAGGCTGCGTGTGCCTGCCTGGATTGCTGAGCTCTTATCTGCTAAAGGAGCTTGAATGAAGCTCTTGGGCTTTTTTTAATGTGTCCTTGGTTACCAAAGACATTGAGCCTCTGTTAAAATCTGCAGTAGTGCAGCTCTCTGTTTTCTCAATCGCTCTGTAATCTTGAAGAGGGGAAAAAAAGCATGAACAAAGATCTCTCATAGTGATTTTACAGATTTCACTTCTATTGGATGGTGTTAAATAGGTGACCTGGCCTTTTTTCCTAGGTGATCCAGAAGAGCTCATGTTCCAGTACTTCAAAAAATTTGGGGACAAGCCCTGCTGTTTTACTGATCTCAAAGTGTTTGTGGATCTCCTCCCACCCAGCCAGTACACAAAGGTAAGGAAATACCAAGAAGTGTTGGCAGGAACTGCAGTGATTGTTTGCAGTCTGGTCCCTTTATCTTAAAATACCTGTGGATCATATTAAAAGACTGGAAACAGTGAATTTTTACTTTCTGCTTGAAATTCAGAGAGCTCTTTGTGCTGTAGAAAATATCATGAACATCTGAACATTTGAGAAGTTTCATTCAGAGGATTTTTACTGGAGGTTTAAAGCTAAGTTTGATCCTGCAGAGTCTCAGATCTGGTATTCTTTTGGCATTTTTATTCCCGTTTTTCAAGGTATCAGGGTGCTTTGAGCTCCGAGTTTCTGTTTAATGGGAAGAAGCTGCCTCCTCATCCCATGCAGGGATGTCACAGATGGCTTTGCTTGGCTCTGGCAGTGCCCAAGAAGGGACACACTGACCCAAATCCAGGGGTCATGGAGGCGCCTATGGCAGTTTTTTCCAGAATCTCTTTCTGAAACAACTCTCTGGAAAAGAATTTCTCTGAAAAGCCCATTTGTGCAGAGTCATGAGCAGCCTGGAGTGACTTCAGCAGCTGGGAATTCTGTCACTCACCCCAGTGTTTGTCTGAGCCATTGTGTCCAGGGATCAGTGCTGGGAGGGCAGAGAATCTGGGACCAGCCAGAGCCTGGGAATAAAATGTTGGTAAACAAAGTGTAGGTAGTGAGGTTCTCTTTGTTTATTAAAAGTATTTTTTGACTCCTAATGCAGGTTCTTCCCACAGCCCTACTGCTGATGGGAGCAGTGGCTGTGGCAGGGATGGCTGTTGCTGATGTTTCATGTTTAAAGGTGTGTTTGTAGCCCACTGGCAAGAGATGTGGCCAGCAGGATATCAAACTCCTAGTCCTGGAAATGGTGATTCCATTATAAAGGAACCCTGAAGTACTGAACAGGTTTCATCCCAAAACCAGGAGTGGAAAAATGATATTTAAGAATAGTTCAGGCTCCAGTTTGTCGCAGTGCTTGTAAAATCATGACTGTGACTTTAAAATTTTCTGTCTAGCCTTAAAACTGCTGCTGATTTACTGAGTATATTCTGGAATATATATTGTATCAAACTGATGTAGTGGGTGATGTTCTGGCCGTCCCTGAAGCAGCATCTGCAGCAGTTTAACTTGGTCAAGGACACGAGGAGCTGAGGAGGTTTTGTGGTGCTGAAGTGCTGATGAGTTTTGACAGGAGAGTTCCACTTCAGTAGCTGAGACTGTGATCTTGCTGGGCCACTGACATGTGAGAAAGTGCAGAAATAATGGTCATTACAGCAACCTTGACTTCCTAGAGGTGTAAATTGGAGAGTAGAGCCAATGATGTGGTTGACCTTGCTCAGCTTGGCAGAGTTTCAAATTGAAAAGATCTGTCAACACAGCATTCATCGGATTCTTTGGGAAAACTGGAATTGTGTATGTTGTGCTTGGTGCTGCTCCTGAGCTTTTTGCCTCAGGTTTGCATTTGATGCAGTTCTTCTGTGTCAATACCAAGTATAGTAAAACTGAATTCATTGGCTTTAACTCAGATTTAAATTTGCAGACAATGTTGGGTTTTAGAGGAAGAAGCTGCTGCCCACCCCTGTGTGTTGTGAGGAGTCTTTTGTCTCCCATTAAAACAAAACAATGAGAAGCTGCTTTTCTTACAGCTTAATTCCAAAAAAGAAGCAATTAATCAGAGTTGATGACCTCACTGAGTACTGCACATTACTTCAGGGCTGAGGGAAAATGTAACAGTGTGTAACAGTGTGCTGAGAAGCCTGTCAGTAACTAATTTTTTTAATTGCATCTCTTATTACCATAAGTATTAACAGGTGCTTGAACTCCCTGGTGTATCAATGAAACCTACCTGTGATTTTTCTTCCCTCCATCTCTTTGATGAAGCTTAATAAAAACTCAGAAAATAATTGAGCAGCTCAGATAGAAATCTCGAAAGCTGCTCTTGAACCACAGATTCAATAACATCAACATGGATATTCCCATATTTCCACCTTGCTATTTTTATATTTGATTGGAGGGAGGAAATGCTGCTTCCTCACTATTTAGTGCAGCCCTGCATCCTTTGCCACCGAGGTTTTTCTTGCAGTTCATCCGGCAGCTGCTGGACGTGATCCCGCTGGTGGCAGCGGCCGAGAACGAGGTGGCTCTGCCAGGTGACATCAAGGCCCTGCAGCAGCACCTGTGTGTGGTGCAGCTCTCCAGGCTGCTGGGCATCTACCACGCCATGGAGAAGAAGCAGAAGCTGGCAATGGTGCGGGAGCTGATGCTGAGATATCGCCACGGGCTGGAGTTTGGTGAGGAAAATCTGTAACACTCATAAAACTTGGCTTTCTCCTTTCTGATTCTACCCTTCACCTTCCCTGAATTGTGATTCCTTTTATTTTTTGTTTTTCTTTTCAGCTGTGTATCTTGAAGATAAATGAGGTTTTCCTGGGTGATTCAGATGGTCTGTTTGTACTTTGCAGGATTGCTTGTGCTTTTAAGCAAAGCCGGGTTTTCTCACTGAAGTGCACAGGACACATTTGTGATCAGGAGTTATTAATTTGTAAATCTTGTTGCTGTGGGAGTCAGTTCTTCTTCCAGCAGGTGTCAATGTTTGAAGTGCCCCAAAGGCCACTCAGTGATGTGTAAAGCTGTTTGGATTTTAAGACAATTCTGATTTTATAAATTAAATTCTCAGCTCTCTGATCGTGGTGCCACTCAAAAACCCTGGCTGTGAGATCAGCTAGCAGCACTGTTAGTCACTGAAGGGTAACAGGGTTTTGTTTTTCTTTTTAGGGAAATCTTGTTTGAAAACTGAATTGCAGTTTTCAGATTATTACTGCCTGCTTGCTGTTCACCTGCTGCTTGATCTGTGGCTGGAAGGTATGTTCCCAAAATTGTGCCTTGCTCTAATATCTCTGTGGGAGGTTGGGAAAGAGAGACTGTGGCCAGTGAGTGCCTGGCTTGGCTTGTTAGGCCTGGAGCTTTCTGGGTTGTTTGTTTGGTTTTGGTTTTTGGTTTTTTTTTGCAATATGAAGGATTTCAGGAGTCCCTCTGATCAGCTGGTGTTTGCCCTGAATCTCACTGACCTCTAAACAGATTTCATTTTTATGCTTAATTCCTTTTTTCTCTCCCTTTGCACGAGTTCAGCTGACAACTCCTTTCTGATACCAGAAGTGTTTTGAGAACATTTCTTCCTCTTCCTGACATACTTTCCTTTTGGATCCCTTGTCTCTGGACTTGCTGGGACCTGTTCCCTGAATTAAATTTGCCTGTACTCCACCCCTGCTCTTTGTATTAGTCTCTTAATCCCACAGTGTCCAGTTCTGAGTGTCCATGTGTATATTCTTGCCCTTCCATGTAGTTATCTCTTTCCCAAGGAAGATTTAGTCTTTAACCTGACTAAATCCATGGTCAGGTTTCAGGCAGGAAGGTGGATGTGGGCTCTTGAATTCCTGGCTCTTTTTCAGTGTGCAAGCTGGAATTCCCAATCAGCTCAGGATTCAGGGAAGGTCACTTTGCCTGCAGTGTGCTCTGTGCAGATGTGAGCAAGATATTCCCTGGGAGGGATTATTCCCCCAGCATTCCCTCAGGGAGCAGCTGGAGCTGTGGAGCAGGTGTTACATGTGGCCATGTGCACATTGCAATCCCTGGCAGCGCTCTGAGCGTTGTGTAACGTGGCGAGAGGGAGCTGTGCCTGTCCCTGCTCACACCTGCCCGTGCTGTGTCTGTCACCAGGTGAAGAGGCAGCTGTGTGGCAGTGCCTGACTCTCCTGGAGGAGGGGCTGTCTCACAGTCCCTCCAATGCTCAGTTTAAGCTGCTGCTCATCCGGATCTACTGCCGGCTCGGCGCCTTCGAGCCAGTGTCGGAGCTCTACTCCAGCCTCGATGCCAAGCACATCCAGCACGACACCATCGGGTGGGTGGTACATACTGAGAATAATCAGCCCTGCTGACCCCAATCCCCACAGCTGCAGCATCCTCTGCCCCCCAGAATTCAGCAGATTGTCACATTTTCGTGTGCTCTTGTGTAAAAATGTTCTGGGATTTTTGGGAGGCACATGCACTGCATTTCTGTAGGGTATCTTCCCCATGTGATTTTGATCTGTGTTGGGTTTTTTAGAGTATTAATTAACCTGGAGGTAATTGGTGGAATGGCTGGCTGGCTGGCTGCCAGTCAGCTTGGGAGCACCAGTGAAAGCCAACACACCCAAATCCCTTGGCTGGTATGTTTGGGGATCTCTCACTGAGCAGCTCTTACACCCTTAAGGTGAAGAAAGAACTCCAAGCCCTCACATAATGCTTTTAAAAAATGGAGAATTCATTCCCTTAAAAGCCTGAACTTACCCATGAATGCTGTTAATGCTGTTAAATGTCCAGATGTCTCCTGTGCAGCTGCTTCCCAGGGCAGTGGCTGACGTTTGCCTCGTGCTGTTTGTTGCAGTTATCTCCTGACACGCTACGCCGGCTCCCTGGGCCACTACGCTGCTGCTTCCCAATCCTGCAACTTTGCACTCAGGTTTTTCCACTCCAACCAGAAAGATGTAAGTTGAAAGAACCCCCTCCCGTGATCTTGTAACACAGCAAAGTGTCTTAGAGAAGCCCTGTGCAAGGCTTGTGCAAATGTAGTGGTTTAAAACATAACAAAGAGCAGTAGTAGGTGCAGCTTTGTAGTAAAAGTTGTCTCAACCTGCATTTTTTACTACAAGGATTTGTGAGTTACTGTTACTTGAGGTTTTGCTTCAGCTTCCTTTCTGTTAAAGCCAGTTTTAATGCTCCTCATAAAACAGGTATGATTGCTTTTGAATTAATGCCTGTGATTTTATGCAATGATTGGAGTGGAATGTCATGTGGAAATAAGTGCTGGTGTCATAAATTTGGTATTTTGGAAGGTTACACAGCAGCCAGTGATGATGGGTCAGGATGGGGATGGCACATGATGAATCCTTTATGTTACAATCACTGGAGCTGTGTGTTTTCACTGGATGGTGGGGGATGCACTTCACTTTAAAGGGACCATCCCATTCTGAGAAGTGGGAATATATCCTGTGTATTTGTATTTTACACCCTGGGCACTGTTGAAAGGTAGGTGAAGAAGATTATTTTTACTTCCTAAAATACAGATGTGCAATCGAATTGTAAATCTACCAATCAGCCACTGGCTAAGTTGGCTCCAGAGGCTCTGCAATCACACAATTTGCTTTCCCACTATCCCAGCAACAGAGGGAAAACACGGGAATTGTCTGTACTGAGCAGTAAAGAGTCTCACACAGAAATCACTCAGAAGCAGCAGCTTGCTTTGTTGGCAGCCCGGGTGGCTCCTGATCCCCATTGCCATTTCCCTGTGCCTGGAGTGTAGGTGCTGAGTTCCTGTGAGCTGTGTCTGACACAGAGGTTTTCCTGAGGGATGCACATGGATTGTTCAATGAGGTGGGAGCTCACTCTGCTCTGCCTCCCTCAGTTGCTCATTTTTTTCCTGCTTGCTACTGCTTTGGATTCCTGAAAGTGAAGCCCTAGATCCAGACACATTTTTTTTTTTTTTTTACTGAGGTGTTAAAGTCTTGTTTGAAAGTTATTTGGTAGATGTTAACAAAAAACATCCCTGGACCCAACTGTCTGAATGAAACCCACGACTGCTGGGCACCAGGTGGAAAAGTGAACTGGAAAAACTTCTGGATGTGATTCATCTGCTTGGGAACACTGTGTTGTAAAGTATCAAGAAATCATCTTTCCATGGAAAACAATCTGAAGTAATTGAGGTGTGGTTCCCTTGGGAGCAGGTTGTTCTCTGGCATGAATGATGGAGCTGCTTGTGGCAGAGAAGAGTTGGATGTCTCCAGTGGCTCAGCATCTGTACACGGATGCTGATGGCTGCATTCCAGGTGCTGTTGGCAGGAAAATACAACTTGTGTTCCTGAAATCCCAAAAAGGTGTTGCCTTGCTGCTACACCTTAAAATGCTGGGATTTGAAGAGGCCAGAAGTGGTGCAGCAGGAGGACAGAATTCCTCATGTGACAAGATGAGGATAGGACACTGGAACCACTCACATCTTATCTTGGAAATGGTGTTGCAGCCAAAGGACCATGAGCTGATGCTCTCTCAGGTCTCCACTCTCTCCTGTGCTCTGGACACCAGTGGTTGTCTCCTTAAGATCCTTTTGATGGGAAATGCCTCAAAAGCTGTTCTGGCAACCAGAAATGCAGGAGGTGAAAGCTCAGTTCAGGCTGCTGTTCCTTGAGGATTGTGGCGTGACAAGAGTGGGGATGAAGAAGGATTCCTTGCCATAAAACATGTCACAAGGTCAGGATCTGCTCCCAGTTTCTGTGCTGCTGTGGTTCTGCTGGGGCTGCCACTCAAGCCCCACAGCCACATCTGCAGTGTTCAAAGGGGACTATCCTTTAAAAGTTCCATTTTTACAGATTTCTGGTGCTGCCTGCTCCCCCATAAGTCGATGCTGAGATAGCTGGAATGTCACAGCACAGAGCTGTGTGTGGGACTCTGCCTGGAGCAGGAAGTGTGGGATGTAAATGAAGTCTGGCATAAAAATAGAGCTCCTGAATCAGACTTCTTGCTTTGGATAAATCCATTCTCCTGACTTGCTGAACTTCCCAGCCTGACGTGAATCCTGTGTCAGAGTGATCCCATGAGTAACAGCCATGTAGGATGCTGTGCAGTCCTGCCACTATTCCTGCTCTAGGAGAGGATGCCAAGGACAGGGAGGAGAGAGAGAAAGCAGCATTGCTATATTTGGCCAAAACTAAAAAGGCAACTTTATCCTCCTCAAGATAGTCCTCCTTCAGCTATGCAGAATCACCGGTAATCTCTCTAATTTTCTTGTGTCCATCCATCTTTAATCTCTCCAGATACTGCAGGCAGATCACTCCAACGTGTCCTGGGGGGATTTAAAAACCACGTGGATGCAGTTGAATTAGAGCCCATAGCCCAGTCCCTGGCAGTCACCTCTGCAAGGCTGTTGATCAGAGGGTATGTTGTTAAATGTTTGGCATATTTTTCTCATTTGGTGCAAATAACCAAATCACTTCGGGGAAAAAAAATAAAGACAACTCCCTAGAGGACGTTTCTTGGTTTGGAGGGGAAGAAAAGGTGTTTTGGATCTGTGAGTGTTGCCTACTCACAGGCAACTGTGATCTGTCAGAGCCTTCTAGACAGGTTGAGTCTGTTAGGGCCATACAGAATTCAGTTAAGCAGAAGCTTTTTTGATGCCTCTCATCTCTAGTGCAGTTCCTAACCTTGTTCAGAAGAAAATAGTTGATTTGCCAGAATTTCTCAGTTGTGGAGTAATTCTGATGTAAAAACTCAGCTATCAGTCGTGGCTGGGAGCAGAAATAGTTCACTCTGTGTCTACAGTTAGATATTTTCATTAAAGCACTGTTTGTCTGGGGCTCCTTCATTGTAAAAATCTCTTTTTTTGGAGATTGCTTGGACCGAAGTGAAATACTGGCTGCCTGCCTTGCTGCATTTCATCAGAGGGAAAGCAGAATATCCCATGGACCCTGAGAGCTTCCTTTGGTGTTTGTGTTGTGCCATGTACACACTGTGTAATACTGTATTCAAAACTCTAATAAAAAGGAGAAACAAAAAATGTGTGAGTAATTTTTATTTTTAATCTATGTTGTGGTGAGATGTGTCCAAGTCAGTTCCAGAAAATCTGTGTTATATTTCTTTTGTCTGGAATTATTTCTCACAATGAAATGATGACTTAATGGTTTGAATCACGCATTTGAAAGGAAAAGGAAGGACAAAAAGCCTCCCAAAAGCATCTCTTCCCTGTGAAGTATTTTTCATTGTGACAACAACATGATGTTTAATGTTGGTTTGGTTGTTAAACCAATGGAGCATCTGGGCATTCCCAATTTAAAGCAGCAGAACTGCTTGGGTGACTTGGAGAAGCAGAAGCACAAACTCCTCCCAGGGACTGAGGATCTGCCAGGTCATGCACCTCTGATAAAAACCACAGAAATACAGTTCCTCAGCAGTGACCCCGTTGGTTGTTCCTAATTTGGGAAGTCACTCAGGAGAGCTGGTGTGTGTTGTGTTGCAGACCTCAGAGTACATCATTCAGGCCTACAAGTACGGGGCGTTCGAGAAGATCCCGGAGTTCATCGCCTTCAGGAACAGGCTCAACTCTTCCCTCCACTTCGCGCAGGTTCGCACCGAGAGGATGCTCTTGGACCTCTTACTTGAAGCAAATATGTGAGTACAGCTCCTGGCATGGCAGAAGTGGGAGTGGGCCAAGAGGAGCCTTGGGAAGTTGTACCTGCAGAAATCTCAGAGCTGCAGCTCTGCCACTAAAGTTGAATTTTGTTTTTAATGGTCTCGGGTTGTACCGAGGTTTAAAAAAATTTTTTCATGGGAAAGGTTGTCGGGTATTAGAACGAGCTGGCCAGGGAAGCAGTGGAGTCACCATTCAGAAAACGTGGGAGGGCACTGAGGCCATGGTTTAGCGGTGGTGCTGCGTTGGTGGTTGGACTTGGTGATCTTAAAGGACTTTTCCAACTTCGGGGATTCGGGATTGTGTGATTCTGATTTGCTGTCCCTTCACATCCTTGTCAGTGCTGTGTGTGTCACACTCCTGACAGAGGGGAGAGCTGAGCAGTGCACAGAACATGGGCTGTTCGTGAGCTGTTTTCCCTTTGTAGTGATCAGATGTTTGATTCAGTGCTGCTTGTTCTTACCTACAGATCAACCAGTTTAGAAGAAAGTATAAAGTCCATGAGTCTGAGCCCAGAGGAGGATGACATTCCATGGAAAGATCTGCGTGACAACAGAGACCTGACAGTCTTGTTTAGCTGGGATCCAAAAGACAGGTGAGTAGAAATACCCTCAACTCACACATAGCAAAAAAATTCCTTCCAGGGCAGTTCTCATCTTCCAGTGTTCCTTGGGCTGGCTGACTTAAGCACCATCCACCATGTTTGGCAGTGCTGCCCTTTTAGATATTAAGTTTTCTGCATTTTTGACCACTCCTTCCTCGTCATACAGAATTGGGGACCTTTGGGTAGGTTTTTGTGCCTGGAGCATTTGCCTGAAGGGCTCTGGTGCCTCTCTCTAGGGACATTTCTGAGGAACATCGGAAGCTGTCCCTGGAGGAGGAGACGCTGTGGTTGCGAATCCGGTCTTTAACGTTGAGGCTGATTAGTGGACTGCCAACTCTTGCTCACACCATCCAACCAAAGAACTCTGAAAAGACTGCAGAGAACGGTGTCTCATCCAAGATTGACACCATCCGAGCCCTGCTGCAGCAGCTGGAAGTGGCGGTGGATTCAGGGAAGAAGTTTCTAGAACAAAAAATCCAGGTACCAGTAAGGCAAAAGCTCTCCCCAAATGTTCACTGTGAATGCATCGTGCAGGCTGCAGAGTGCACTTAACTGCCCCTGGGTTTGTGGTGTGTGACTGACTGGGAGATGTGCCAGGCACTGGGGGGGGATGAGGAAAAGCTGCAACACCTTTTATCTTTTTCTTTGCTTCTCGCCTAGTATCCTGTCCTTGGCCCTCCTCCTACCCGAATGGCTGGCTTCTTCAGCAATGGCAGCTGTCAGTGCCAGACTAGCTTGTTTTATCTTGTTAGTGATATTTATGAACTAGATACCAATGGCTTAGGTAAGTGTTTGGGGCAGGGGTTTGACCACATTGCCATGGTGTGTGGTGGGAGGGAGCCACATGTCTCTGTTTAGGCTGAAAACTGATGGGCGTTGGAGGATGTGGACTCAAAACTGTTACTTGTGTGTTAATTTTCTGTCTGACACTAAATTATCTGAGAGCCAGTGCCTTCATTTAGTGTTTTATATAAGTCTTCATTTTTTTCTGCAGTATATGGTGCTGTAATACTGGCTCCTCCTCGAAAGCAGTTGCATTTACTTTTGACTACTGACACTAAATTGCATTTAAATGCCTCTTGAGTTTCTGGAAGCAGAAAATACCAGAAGTTTGTAGCTTATCCTTTTTTTTTATTTTTTTTTTCCAGAAGATTCAGCAGAAGTCCAGGAAAGAATAGGGAATAGTTTCAAGTCTTTAGTAGAACGACTGACAGGTAATGGTACCTCAAGAACAGCCACTAAGGCAGAGCTTCCTGACTGTCTGAGGATGGCTCTGGAGTGTCTGCAGGGATGGGCTGTGGTGATGCATCTGCAGACCCTGTGAAAGCTTGAGAACAAGGCTGGGATTGCCCTTGGCTTGTGTGCTGAAGCTGCTGCATGCTCAGAACGTGCTGTGCCCTTCAGTGCATTTATCTCCCAGCCTGGGCAGCTCCTTCTCCTGGTGCTTGGGGCAGGGGGGCTCATCAGGGCTGTGGGAATGTTTGTCATGAGCCAGAGCTCAGAGGAGATGGAGAGGATTCATTATGTCAGTGGTCAGTGCCCTGACAGTTCTGCTCACTGCACTCAGATACCTGGTGTACAGAAATGCACATTTAAGATGATCTACTTCATCCTCAAGCTTTTCTTTTTTCTTTTCAGACTTGTTCAATAAATGTAAAGGTGATTTGATTGAAGTCAGAGATGGCACATTGAAAACTCATCCAAACCTGTTAGAAAACTTAGTCTTCTTTGTTGAGGTATTTTTTTCCCCTTTGGAATCTAGAAATTTGGGAGTACTGTAGGGTAACAACGTTGGGACTGAAACACTGTGAAATTTTGATCTCAGTCACTCATGAGAACTCATGAGGGAATTTTGTTGCTTATTTTAATCATGCTGTGTTTTACCAGAAGCACTAAAATGAGTTGAGAAGCCTCCTGTAAATGCAACTTACAATATATTTTTACCTTTCTTGCAGACGATCTCCATTGCCCTGTGGGTATCGAGTTACTGTGACAGTGTCCTCCGACCTTTTAAATCCAACCTGCAAAAAAAGAAGAAGAAAAAAAAAGAAAGCAGTGTAGCAATGGTATGAACAATATTTCTTTCTCTCTTCCCTAATCACAGCTTATTTATACTGAAAGAAAAATCAGAATAGATAACATGAACATGGGCTGGTTTTTATAAACTTGTGGAGGTTGATGTGGGTAATGATTACTTCGGGCTAATTTTTGCTGTTTAAAATAAGTGATGTGTCATATCTGTGACATTGTGTGACAGTTTTTTAATGAAAAATATGGTTTAGGGTGTCATTGACCTTCCTGCCTGGAATGCACCACAGTAAATTGTCAGCTGGGAGTGTTTGTCTGGGTAGGTAAATTATAGCTTAGCACTGGTGGGAAGAAGAGAATTACATATTACAAAGTCAGTTATATAAAATGGACATTAATACGTGTTTATAAATTCAAGACCTGTGTTTGTTTTTGTAGCCACCTGTATTTACCCATTTCCTGGATTATGTAACTGAACTCCAGACATTAACTTCCAATGTAATAGATCATATCAAAGGGCTTGAAATCATTCTGACTGCACTAAAACTTGAAGAGCTGTCCCTCAAGGACACTCTGCTTTTACAGGTAAGAGATTCCCTGTGCAAACACCGTGGTCCCCAGGAGTTTCCTTTTGGTGTTTGAGATGTTGGAGAAAGTTTAAAAGGGGGATTTAAAAAGGTGCTGTGGAGTGAGTGATTTCTCTTTTGCACTTTGCAGGAAGAAAAAAAGTTTACAAAGACTGTGCAAGGGAAGGTCCAGAGCAGTTACCACCACTCAGTTCAGGAAATTGGAGAGCTGCTGAAAAAGAGACTTGATACCATTAAAAAACTAAAGATTTGAGCAATGCATCCCTGACAGACTCCACAGGGGAGTGACACCAGAGTCCCAGACAGAAGCAACATCCACTCTACCATCACTTTAATCCAGAACTTCCTCATAATGCATGAAGGACTTAAAATCATGAAACAATTTTTTTAGGTATTACAGATGTATTGAGCTGATTTAAATTATTGTACATAAAAGAAGCAGGGACCCTTCCTGGGGTTTGACCACTTTTTATACATGTTCATAAGCATATTGCAACAGGAGAAAATTCACTTTCTTCCCTTTTGATCTCTAGAACCAACTGGAGATGGTCTTTAGAAGCAGCAATAGCAATCCAGTGTAAAGCATCTATCTCCAAGGATATTTTCATCACCATACAGTGTTCATAATTTTTGTATGGTCCTTGCCTTAGAAATGCAGGAATTGTAGATGTCCACCACCTCTGATGAACTGAGCCTGGCTTGAAGCTGCCTGTTTTGTCTGCAAACCACCTGGTCCTGCTGACAGAATTCCCTGTGTTGGTCCATCAGGGAGAGGTGAGGCCTCCGTGGTGGGCTGGGAATCATCCAGAGCTGATCCAGGGGCAGGATCCTCCAGGAGAGAGCAGGAGGGAGGAGGTATCTGTGCACAACTCGGGAAAACTGCAAATGTGATGAGGAGCAAACTTCAGAGAGAGAGAGAGATGGGAATGGATGTTTCAGCAAAAAAAAAAAAAAAAAAGAAAAAAACCGAGAGACCTTGTAAATAATGGCTGCAGTGAAGTATGACACTGCACTGGTATCATGTCAGTTTAATGTCAAACAGCAATGTCATGACTTTAAAAAAAGTGTATTTAGATTACTGAAACTTTAAGACTTCAATATTTTACTAGAAATGGAATCCTATTGGCTTTGGTTTTAAGTTGGCAGAGGTAACTTTTGCTTCCGCTGTGGTCTGAGGCTGAGATCCTTTTTGTACCTGGGCTTGCTTTTTGCAGTTGAACTTTGATTATCCAAGCACTGGCTCATGAAGCTTTCTGTTAGAAAGCGTGACCATATCATCTGCTCCCACAGAATCTGCATTTCTGCTGGGTTTTTTTCATGTTCAAAGAGCAATGCAGCCTAAAATGGATAGGCAAAAAAAAAAGTTCATGAACCTGCAATACAAGGGACAGGTCAGACCCAACAGATTCCTCATCTCCTGGTTTAGAGCTGCAGTATCTTGAGTCTAGATTTAAAGAGAGCTTGACTGCCTTTGTCATCTCTGTTTTGTTAGTAATGGTAGACTGTTGATGAGAGTATTTTTTTAATAAATCCCCTGTGTTAAAAAAAAAAAAAAGTCCCATAGCTGCTCTTGCTGGATTTAGTTTGGCTTTGCCCCATCCTGAAAGGGAAAGAAGAAGAATGTCTGCAGGTTGTCAAATTGTAAAGGACGTCCTGATGGTTGAATGACACTGTCTGGTAAGTGCTCTGGGCTGGAGGAATACCAAAATATGTTAAGTCTGTTCTATAGTAATAGTTTTTCTGAAAAAAAAAAAAAAAAAAAAAAAAAAGCAAAGAAAAAAAAAGAACTGTCATGTTGTATAGAAATATAATTTTTGAAAGAAAGGCGTGCTCCTTAAATTAAAGCAAGGCTGGTGACTGAAGGTGGTGTTGTCAGGTGTGTAGGGTGAGTGAAAACAGCCCCAGTGCTGAGGTGGGGCATTTCAGAGCAGCCCTGAGCCAGAAATGGGCACTGCCCTTCTTAGTCAGGGGGCACAGTGGCACTGCTGCTGTCACTGTCCCCTCCCTCTAATTCCAGAGGGCTTTGCACAAACACCAGCAAAGGTGACACAGGGGACAGTGCCAGGGCTGATCCAGGCTGGAGTTTCCTTCCACTGTTGCTACAGCAGGTTGAACTCAGTTGTATCAATAAGCAGTGGTGACAATGTAAGTGAGGTTTAAGATAAAGAGAACCGAGCATTTAAAATCCTCCTGTGTGCCTGAAAGCAGAAGTTGGGTTTAAAAAAGTTTTCCTGCATCCCTTGAAAGCAGAACTGAAACTGTGGGAGGGGCAGGGGCTGGGACAGGATGGAACCATGGCTCACTCACTTCCAGCACAGGGAATACTGACTGTTCTCAGTGCCAGCTGCTGTTCTCTTTCCACTTCCAGCCACTGGGAATGACAACCTTGGCAAACACAGAACTTTTGGATTACTCGGTGGTTTCTAAAAGCAGAGGCCTCTCTTCCCAACATGTAGTTTCTCTAGGAGGAAACTGTGTACAAAAATGACTCTGTACTGACTGACTGGGGGCTTGGTTGAGGGAGAATTTCCCCCTATAAATTGTGTACAGTTAAATATATTATATATTTCTTACGAAAGAGCATTTCCCCTCCAGAATATGTCCCACACGGACCTGGTAAGAAATTCAAGCTATAACCCATTGCTGCTGTTCCCCTTTTTTCCACTCTTAGGATTTTTGTTTGTTTCGAATTTTCTTTGGGTGATGAATTGAAAAACATACCTAGAAGAAACTACCAAGACTACTGTTTACAGACTGAAAAAATACTGCTTTTATACTACTGGGATCATGAGCCACGATCCTTTTACAGATTTCGTCAACTCCTCTCGGCTTAAAATCAGTGTCTGATGTAGATAAAGGTTGGAAATCTCCTACCCTGCTTTGTCTACACACAGGACAAACTGTACAATGCTTGTTTATGTTGTCCATCATTTTTGTACTTTTTAACTGTTCAAAAATTGCATTTATATTTTGCAATCCTTGATAATCATGACTTTATTTTAACGGCTAGTAAATTAGAGATTTTTTTTTTTGTTGTATTTGCAGCCTTATCTGAACTTTCTCTTCCTTGATTATTGTTAATTTATGACTGTAGGAGATATGTACGCCTCAGCCTTCTACGGACTTAAGTGACACAGCTGCAACTGAACTGCTTTAAACTGGATGGGTTTATAATTTATATAAAAGTCAGTTTCGTTACAAATCAGTATTGCCTCATTTTTTCTGCCTGAATGGTCTGGATGTGATCCGAGTGCTCGTCTGCACTCTCTTCATAAGCTCCGTTGTGAAGCTAGATTATCCTGGTGCAGGGCAAGCAGACCCTGCAAAGAGGAAGGATAGAAAAAGAGAGAAAATGCTCATTGTTTTCCAGCTGGGGATTAGGTGCAGAATGATGTCTGCTGGGGGAGGGAGCGTGGAGGGGTCCATGCTTTTACTTTATGAGCTATCAGTCTGCTCTTCATGCATTGCTTGCTTGCTTTTCATCCAGTCTTTCTACGAGAAGGACACGTTGTGTCTAAGTGCGGGCTGGCACTGCATGAGATCTCCCCTGGCAGCACAAAAACCTCTTGAGAGAGCTGTGGCCGTGCCCGCCTGGATAGAAACGCACACCCCACGGCTTCTCTCCCTGCTCCTGCCCTTTCGCTGCTGCACGCCACTCTCTTGTCCTTAATTCACCGGCACCAGCAGCGGCCCCGCGGGCTGTCCCGGGGGGCGCGGAGCTCCTGTGCGCTCCGCCCGTTCTCTGCCCGGCGTGGGAGCCCCCGCCCGTCCCCGAGCGCTGCCACTCCCCCGGTGGCCCCGGGCGGCGGGGCGGGGCGAGGCGAGCCCCCGGCGGCGGCCGTCGCGCCGTCACGTGGGCTCGCAGCTCCGCTCCCTCCGCGCTCCGCCATGGCTGCGGCGGCTGCCGCCGGCTCGGTGCTGCTCTGCCTGCTCGGCCTGGTGCTGCCCGGCGGCAGCACGCTGCACACCAAGGGCTCCGTGCCGCTCGACACCATCACCTTCTACAAGGTACGGCGCGGCGGGCGCTGGCGGGCCTGCGGGAGCGCTCGGGGGGCGGGCGTGGGGCCGCTGCGGGCCGTGTGCTCCGCGGCCGGCGGCAGCCCTGGGGGCCAGGGTGCGGGAGGAACGCGGGGGGCGCGGCGGGGCGGCGGGGCCGCTGCCGCCGCCACCGGCGCGAGGAGCGCTCGGTGCTGGCGGAGCTGCCGCGCCGCAGCCAATGGGAGCGCGGCGGCCTCGGCACCAGCCAATAGGAGCGCGTCAGCCGCGGCCGGCAGCCAATCGGCGCGGTCCAAGTGGAGCCGAGCCGCGGGGTTCGGCCCGGCTCGCTCCGGCCCGGCGGTACCGGCGGTACCGGCGCGGGGAGGTCCGGCCGCAGACGCGGCTCCTCGGCCAGCGCCTGCCCGTCCCCCGAGCTTCGCACAGCGAGCACAGGGCCTTTCGGGGCCCTGAGGGAGGGCAAGATCGTGCAGGGATAGAGTCGGGTCCGTGAGCTCTGCTCTGCTAGGTGGTTTCACTTTCCATCAAACAGCAACAGGCTTTTTTTTTTCACCTTGTTTTTCCCCTTCACTAAATCATTTTGCAAGGAAGGCATCTTCCCAGGGCCTTGTGCGCTCCCCACCGGGGCCACTGGCTGCTCGGCAGGCCCAGGAGGGAGCCTCCAGCCACCTGTGCACACAGATGTTGTGCAGTGCCTGAGCAGGGCTGGCAGAGCGCTGTGTAGGTGGGGAGCTGTGGTGCAACCTCAACCTGTTCGCTAGAACAAAAAGATTTTGCAAGATCTTCTCTTGCAGGGAGGGGAAGATTCCTCAAGGGGTGACAGAGTCCATTGCCAGGCTAATTGGAAAAGGCATCATTTGTGCAGAGCAAGGTTGAAGTGAAGAGAAATCAATTAAAGTGCGAATTCTCCATTTCCTAAACCTGTACCACACCTCCAGCATCTCCACTGCCTCCCTGTGCCTCCTCTCATAGCCAAGGGTGCAGCGCTCATGCTGGGACACTTCGGCATGACAGTACACTTGGCCTCTGTCCTCTTCATGTCCCACTAGAAAATGGGGGGCATGATGCCAGTAAGATTTACAATAAGCAAATCTTATAATTAAAGGCATTATCAGATCTCCCAAACCTACCAAGCACTATCTTTATCATCTGGTGCAGGAATACAGACACCCTAAGCTCAGTCCTTCCTCCACACACCAGTGAGTCATTTCTGAAAGGCCATAATTATAGAAAATTTCCATTCTCCTCTGCATCTCCCTATTGCACAGGAAAAAAAGGACAAGCAAAAGCAACGTTTGGTGACTTGTAGATTGCTCAGACCTGAAATTATCAAGTTTTGTCTTTTCTTTCCTCTTTTTCTTCTTGTTTTAGGTTATTCCAAAGCATAAGTTTGTCCTTGTGAAGTTTGACACACAATATCCCTATGGTGAGAAACAAGATGAGTTTAAAAAGCTGGCGGAGAGCTCAGGCTCCAGTGAGGATCTGCTGGTGGCTGAAGTGGGAATATCAGGTGAGGAACTCTGAGAACATGCAAACAGCGTGGGCTGGTGAGGAGGGGATACATTTCAGTGTGATTTCTGCAGGATCTGAAGCAAGTCTGGGAGTGAGGAATGGATGTGAGAGTGGAGCTCCTGCCCTGCTGAGCCTGGCTGTGTGTGGGAGAGCTGCTTATCCATCTGGGCTGGATAATGAGGAGTCAGCCCACGCTGCTGAACTGCTGCCACCTCCTCATCCCCAGCAATTCTTGCCTTTTTTTTTTCCCCCTTCTTTGCTGAGAGAAACCTTTTTGTCCCACGTGCAGGGAACAGACCTTACTAGGATCACGCTTTAGCCACAATCCTGGTCAGGCAAAGAATATTTAACGTGATTAATTCCATGCAGCAAACCCTGGGGCAGCACAACAAGGGGTTGTTGCACTGTGGCTGCTCTTAACTCGATGTGATTGTGACTGGATTTAAGAGAAAAAGAGTGAAGAATAGATGCCTGTCACCTGTTGTGCCCTGGCTTTGTAGGTTGAATTAAGAATTTAGGCTTAATTATCAAACTGTGAAGTTTTACCCACTCTGATATTTCTAAACATATGTGGAATACTCTAAGTAACATAATTGAAATGTCTTTGTTTTCTGTCCCCAAGAATAAATATAATTTATGTTAGACGAGTAAACATCTTGTAACTTGGCATGCTGTCAGAACCAAATCATTTACTGCACACAGACAGGAAAAACTTACTTAACTGTAAAATCAAATGAAATCAATGGATAGAGGAAAATAAGAGGAAAAAGGGTATTGACTTCTCTTAAGGAGGATGGGGTTTATACAAAAGGTCCTGCCAATGTCTTACACTCTCACAGTCACAGCAAAACACCATTACAGTCTTTTTCTTTGGAAAACCCACTGAATGTTTGCCTTGCACAAATGATTTATGAGGTGTTTTTATTTCAGTGTGTGGCATTTCCTTGGTACAGGCTGCCAGAAAATGGTCAGGGCCTCAAGGCTGCCAGAGCTCAGGGAATATTTGGGCAGTGCTGTCAGGCACAGGGTGGGATTTTGAAGTGTCCTGAGCAGGGCTGGAAGTTGGACTCAGTGATCCTTGTGGATCCCTTCCAGCTCTGGATATTTCCATGGCTCTGTGATTTCCTGGCAGACAGGTTATCACGACATGTTGAAGCACTGGCTACAAATATTTGTGTAGGAGGGAATCCTAAATGAATTTTTGATTAACTGTGCTTTTCTGTGTTCCTTTTTCCCTTGTCAGATTACGGTGATAAACTGAACACTGAGCTGGGAGAAAAGTACAAGCTGGACAAGGAAAAGTTCCCTGTTTTTTACTTGTTCCAGGATGGTGACTTTAACAATCCCTTACTTTATGGTGGTGAAATCAAAGCTGGAGCTATTCAGCGCTGGCTGAAGAGTAATGGCATCTACCTGGGGATGCCAGGCTGCCTGAAGGAGTATGATGTGCTGGCCAGCAAATTTGTGAGCACCACAGAGAAATCTGATCGCCAGGCCCTCCTGAAAAAGGGGCAGGAGAATTTAGGAAAAGCAAAAGAAACTGAGAAGAAGTCAGCAGAGCAATACTTGAAAATTATGAGCAAGATCCTGGAGCAGGGAGAGGAGTTTGCTGCTAACGAAGTCGTCCGAATCACAAAGCTGATCGAGAAGAACAAGATGAGTGATGGAAAAAAGGAGGAGCTCCAGAAAAGCCTCAACATCCTCGCTTCTTTCCTGAAGAAGAATAGTGAAAAAGATGAGCTCTAATGTGTTGGAGAACTCTCTACAAGCTGTGAAACATTGTCAAGAGTCCTAACCAGTTCTCCTTAATGCAAGCAAAATTCCCGCTGACTTCAAGAGGGCAGCAGATTTCCTTCTGGGATTCTCAGTTCAGAAGATCAAGAGAAAGACATTGCTTAAAAACACAGTATTCTAAATGTTGGAAAAATCACCTAAGATCAAGACACCTGTGTTGTGTAATACTATCCAAAAACAGTGTTAAAGCAACAAAAAAAAAAAGCTCTAGATTGTCCAGAAGCTCCATTCCTGGTGGTTTTTACAGCTGTTCCTTGGCTAACAAATAACAAAATTCAGTCTCTCATTTCATCTTACATTCTGGAAAAGGTATAGATTGGGTGCCCTCTACATCCCTACCTTTCCCTGTCCATAATATCCCTGGGTTTTACACTTGTTAATCTACCCTCACATGCTTTGTGTTGTCCCACTTGGGCTCTAAGTCTTGTTCTTACCTGTTGTTGACTAAGAGACTCAGAACTTCCTTTTTCTGCCTTCTCCTTCCATGGCTTCTGTCCCTGTTTGCTTTGGCTATCAGCCAAATGCTGGCAGTGAAGACAGTTCACAGCTTGCCCCTCATTTTCTGTCCAGAGCAGCAGTTTCATCAGATATTCTCCCGAAATCCTTTGTGATACCCTGACACAGTGAGTGAAGTGAGTTCTGAGCAAGGGCAGAGTCTCCTTGAGGTGCTATTATACTCAGTCTCACCAGTTTGTGCAAAAAAACCGGGTTTTCAGAGGTAAATTCGGATGAGTTTTCTTACAGCTGAAGAGTTGTTTTACCTGTCCAAGCTTCATGAACAAAATGTTTTTCTAGCCTCCAGAAGCAATTGACACTGTCAAACTAAAGCCTCATCACTGTTTGGTAGTTCTAGATATTTGAAAATGAGGTCTTGTAAGAGGAAGCAGAAGTATTTGTATCCTTAGAAGCTTCATTGTGTTACTTAAAAGGAGATGTCTGGCCCAAGGATCAGGTCACTCCTCAAAACTGTGCAGTTCACACTCTGGAATTCGGATGCCTCTGGAAGATGCTGAAGCCCTGGTCAGGGTAACAGAGTTGAAAGAGAAACACCTGGGAGTTTTACCTTAAAAGTGTGCTTTAAACAAAACTGATTCCTGTGGGAGCTTTGCTGCCTTTTGAATCTTGGGGCGGGTACAAGGAGCAGATGCTGCGAGATAAAATGTATTAATAATGCTATAATAAAACAAAAAATTCCACTTCTGAGCTGCTGCTTAAACCACTTAATAGAGAAACTACGGCCGATTCCATGATCAGAGGGGAGGTCATGACTGCTCTGGGCAGCCCCCAGGACTCTGAGGGAGCCGTACCTGGGCTCTCTGAGGGGAGCAGCCCCCGGTACTGTGAAGGAGCCGTGGCCCGGGTCCCTGAGGGGAGCAGCCCTTAGAACTGTGAAGAAGCCGTGGCCCGGGTCCCTGCGGGGAGCAGCTCCCGGGACTCAGGGAGCCGTGCCCGGGTCCCTGAGGGGAGCAGCCCCCGGGACTGTGAAGGAGCCGTGCCCGGGTCCCTGAGGGGAGCAGCCCTCGGGACTGTGAAGGAGCCGTGCCCGGGTCCCTGAGGGGAGCAGCCCTCGGGACTGTGAAGGAGCCGTGCCCGGGTCCCTGAGGGAAGCAGCCCTCGGGACTGTGAAGGAGCCGTGCCCGGGTCCCTGAGGGGAGCAGCCCTCGGGACTGTGAAGGAGCCGTGCCCGGGTCCCTGAGGGGAGCAGCCCTCGGGACTCAGGGAGCCGTGCCCGGGTTCCTGAGGGGAGCAGCCCCCGGGACTCAGGGAGCCGTGCCCGGGTCCCTGAGGGGAGCAGCCCCCGGGACTGTGAAGGAGCCGTGCCCGGGTCCCTGAGGGGAGCAGCCCTCGCGCGCCCCCTCAGAGCCGCCGCCGCCCGCGTGCTCCTCGAAGCGCCTTCCCGCCCCTGGTGCTGGTGACGTCACGGAGGGGCGGGGCCGAGGCTCCGCAGGGTCTCCTCGGGGCGGCTCCGTGAGGGGAGCCCGGGGCGGCGGTGACCGAAGCGAGCCCGCCTGCCCACCGGGGTTCGGCCGCCTCTGCCCCCGGAAGGATGCACGGGACGCCGCTCCCCGTGGACGCCAATCCCGCTGTTTGCCCAGGGCTCCTGCCTCCTCAGCCCCTCTCTGCCACCGGGCGCTCCCCGCAGCCGGCCCCGCCGGCGGGGGCCGGGCGCGGTGCGGCCCCGGGGCGGAGCGCGGGCGGTGCCCGCAGCCCCGGGCGGTGCAGCGGTGGCGGCGGTACTCATGGCCCTGCCGGCGGAGGTGGAACGGCTGGATGGGGTCTGGGAGGAGGTGAGCGAGCTCCGCCGGCACCGGGACCCCTTGGCACAGAGGCTGCTCCCTTCCCGGGACCTCGCTGTGCGCGTCTCTTCTCCTCCATCCCCTCACAGCTCTGCGCCCCGATTCGTGCTCGGCGGCACCGGCAGCGCTGCACGATCTTCTCCCAGTCCCTGTCCCCGGTCCGTGCTGCTTACTCCTCTTCGGGACCCCGCTGTCCTCAGTCCCCAGTTCGTGCTGCCCTGCCCGGGACCCCCCGGTCTCCGGTCCCTGTCCTCGGTGTGTGCTGCCCGTTCTTCTCCGGGACCCGCCAGTTCACCTTCCCAGTTCCGCGCTGCCCGCTCCTATCCCGATCTCTGGTCCTTGTTGTTCCTTCCCGGTCCCCGGTCGGTGCTGCCTGCTCCTCCCGGGACCCCGCGGTCTCTGGTCCCGGTCCCCGGTCCGTGCTGCTCTCTCCTTCCCGGGACTCCGCGGTCCTCGGGCGCTCCTGCCGCCCTCGGGCCGTGTCACCTGAGCTCCCTCCCGTCCTTCTCCCCAGGTCTACTCTGCGCTCCAGTGGATCCAGTTCACCATGGCCATGCTCAGGTACGCCACGCTGCCCACGGAGTCACTGTCGCCAAGATTATTTTAGCCAGAAAAGCAAAAAAAGAGAACTCGCGTCTCCCAGCGAGGCAGACGCGCTCGTGTTCCAACCTGTGCTTTTTTTTTCTCAGCGTTGTAGGGTCCAGCTCAATTATTGCTTACGCCGTCTTCCAAAATGCAGTGCGGTCCCCCGAGGTAAGGTCTGAGCTTCCTTCTCCCTCCCTAAGCCGTGGTTTGGGTCCCTGTGGCACAGACCCTCTCCTAGGAGCAGCTGCAGGTCTCAGGGTTATGTGGTCAAACCTTGTTTAATAGCTGGGAGGCAAAGAGCTTGCTAAGAATCGGGCTCTTTGTCTTGGTAGGAGGTGAAAGGATGACCTTGAACTCGTGCTTCTGCAGGGCGAAGCAGGTTCCTTAGTCCCGTGCTTTCTGCTGCTCCAGGAAAGTCCTCCAGTCTTTCCTGGGAGCAGGGATTTCTTTGTATGCCCTCCTCAGTAGGGCAAAACTCCTGGGGGACTGAGGAGTTGTGCACAAAGCTGAAGTGCAAATTAGAGCTGCCCCTGCAGCAATGCTTTTACAGGTGTTGGTCTTTGGCTGTCTCTGAGGAGTTTCTCTGGGCAGGTGTGCTACTAAAACCGACCCCACTGCTCTCCATCCCACCCTGCCAGGCTTGGATGGCCACACGCAGTCCCTCTGTGTGTCCAGGACTTCCTGGGAGCAGTGAGCTGAGCTGATACCTGTGAAGTTGGGATTTGCTGTCCAGGGTTTGCAGGCTCAGCCTGGCCTGTGGACCACGCAGAAAGTCAATGGAGCTGGCAGCAGATGTATTTGTCCTTCCTTCATCTTCATGTTCTTTGCACATTGTGGGTTTGATCTGCAGCCCAGAGAATGGGACTTCAAGGGAATTCACGGAGCTATCCCTGGAGAAGCAAGGAATGCAGGCCACTGACACACTGTTGGATGACACGGTGGGAAGCAGAACATGAGTCCATGTTTGCAGGGCAAATCTGTCCTACTTACCACGGGCAGGACCTTGTTCCCAGCCAACATCCTGGAAATGCTCTGCCCAGCACATCCAGAATAAACTGTGGAGATCTCCAGGCATTCCCAGGGAAGAATAAATGCTGGGACTTCACCTTAGCACTGGGATGGAAAACCTGCTTGAGCTTCTGCTGCTCAAGGTGCACATCAAATCCTCCTCCTACCACATCTGCACCTGGAAAGCTCCAGATGTGTGGAGCTGGCTTTGGCAGTGTCCTGGTGTGACTCAGCAGCCTCATCCCGTTGGTTTCCATGGCTGGGTTACTCAGGAGCCCTTCTGCTCTCAGTCATGTGATGGGGCTGTGGCTTGGGAGCTGCTCGTGAGCCACACATGGCTCCAGGTCACTGATGGGCCCTTCCTGCTCCAGCAGGTCCAGATGTTTCTGCTCAGATTATTTCTGCAAATCCGGATAGGAGGGCTGGATGCCAGCTGGAGGGACTGGTTTGCATCAGCCTTCCAGGCTCTTCTGCTGCCAAGGGAGATCTGGTGCTGGGTTTCAGAAGCAACAAAATCTTCAGCAACTTCCCCATCATCTTGTCCTCATGTCTCGACTCTGAAGTGGAAGTTTGTAAACAAAGGGGCTGGAAGAGATCCATAGCAAAGCTTGCCACAAACAACTTATTCCCTGAGTCATGAGGACCCACAGCAAAATGTTTAAAAATAAGCAGCTCTGGAGGCTGGGAGAGGAAGGATCTTAGAAACATTTCCCTTCCTGTCCCCAACCTCAGAAATCAAATATTGCATTCTTGAAGCTTGTTTTCTGTCTCTATGGGGTCAATAAAACTCTTCAGCCTGAGGCAAATCATTCAGAAGGGATGATGGCAAGCAAGGAAGAACCCTCACCTCAACAGGTTTGAGGAAGAACCCTCAGCTCAACAGGTTTGAGGAAGAAACTTCAGCTCAGCTTGTGCCTGAGCCATGGCCACAGAGCCAAATCCACGTGTGTGCTGCTGCTGGAGCTGCCAGGATGTAAATCATTACATCTTTGCAGTCCCTTCCTCTATTTTATAAATACTAGTGGTTATTTTCTTTCCCCTTTTGCAAGCCAGAGCCACAGTTGCCCTTATGTCACCTACTTCTTTATTCAGGTCTCTGCCAAAACAGCTCCTGGATCCACCAGCAATGCCTTGCTTCAAGGGCACTTGTGCTGGAGAAAGAGGTCACCTGTTTGATTGCAAAAGTGGCTTCTTTGCTTATTTTAGAGCTGTTTGGTTTAACCTGCCTTGATCACAAACTGGACAGTGCCCCCAGCCTGTTGTGCCAGGGCTTCATTTCTGCACCAGCGAGGAAAAGCCTGGTTAAAAAAAGGTATTTATAGATGAAATCAAATTAAAATTATCTCCAAATCTTTCTTTATGTCTCGTGCCCTAAGGACAAATCTGGCTCAATCAGATCTACCTTAACTCTTATCAGTCTTCCTAAGCTTGCTCTCATGGCACATGGAAACAAGTAAAACACAACGTGATGGGTGGCATACATTGACTCCCAGTACAATATTGAAGCAAATCTCACCAAAAACTCAACTCCATGAAAAGAAATACAAAATCAAAGCCTCCTGAAGCATTTCCACGCTATGTTTAGCATTATAGTTTTCTATAGGGAAAGAAAAACACCACAATTTTCTCTCCTGGATGCTGAAGATGAGGTACCAAAGGCTTCAATTAAGAATGTAGGTAATTAGGCTGCTTTTCCAGAGTCTCTGCTCTCCCACCAACAAGGAAAATGTTGGCCAGAATTTTGCACGAATGTTTTCCTGCAGTGTTTACAGTCCTGGCCAGTGTGTGCAAACTGGAAATGGGCTGGAAACTGTTGTTAAAGGAGACTTGACTCCTTTCCAGCAAGATGCAACAGGGACTAATGGCTCTCAGTGGAAATTAATACAGCATGTCAAATAAACCCAACCTTAGCCACCAGCTGAAATGTCATGGAACACATAGAAAAATGTTTGTTTCAAATCATTCCAGACCTGAGGAAGGGTTTGTGTTTACTGAAAGTTCTGATTTCCATGTGAGTTTATTTAAAACATGATGTCTCCTCTCCCTGCCAATCTGTCCTAATCTGCAAAGTTGTAACATGATTTGGGATATTTTCTGTAAGTTTTGATGCTGCTCTTGGATCCTGTGGCAGAAGTGGTGGTTGGAGCAGGGAATTTGCAATGGAACAGCTCCTGAGAGCACAAATCCATGTGGAATTTCCCTGCAAGGAGAGTTGTCTCACCAGAAGAGCTGGGAGGTGACAGTGTTCAGATAATTGTGTCTGAGCACAATTAATCTTTCTGCTATCATTGGTGTAGGAATTTTAAAGGACTGAAAACAAGGATGATACTTAGGAGTAAAGGCTGAGAAGTTTTCATCTGATAACTTTTCTTTCAACTTGCTTGGCTGTGAAAGTAGAGGAGACTTTTTTATTGAAGCTCTCAGGGTTTGCTACAGATGAATTGACTGGTGTCAGAAATGTTATCACAATGCTTCCCTGAGGGTAAAATCATCCCTCCACAAAGTGCCACTTATCCCCCACTTCCCCTCAATTAAGGCTTTCAAAAGTTTTTTGCAGTGGCACACTTTTCTACTGAAAAACTTTCCTCACCTGCAGAAAAACCTTTGGAAGGCTGTATTAAATATGTTTACATCTGATAATGGGGTAAACCTGCAGCTGGGTGGGGGTGTGGGAGGGCTGTGACTTCACTCACACCTGCTGAGCCTTTTTCCTTTTCCAGGTGCGTCCTCTTTTCTACCTGAGCCTCTCAGATCTGTTCCTGGGCATGTGCTGGCTGGCTGGGGCCCTGCTCTACAGCTCATCCACCTCCCAGCAAGACCTCATCTGCTACAACCTGCAGGCCACGGGACAGGTGAGTGACCTTGGCACCACATTCTAGAATTAATCTTGTAATTTGTCATAATTAACTTGTGTTGTTTGCCACCAGCAGTCCCCACACTACAAGGACTGCCTGGGTGGCAGAGCTGGATTGTGCCTGGCAAGAGCTGTCACTGCTGTTTGCTCAGGGAGAAATTAAAACAAACTGAGCCCTTGCCATAGCAACCTTTCCCCCAGGACACGTGACAGTGCAGGACCTCCTCACCCAACACCCTGCAGTGCCCTTGAGAGGTGGGAACACCTTGTGCATAAGAAGGAGCCAGTAACAGGTTGAACCAGCAGATTCTGCAGAGCAGGAGGGATCTGGAAGCTAATGGAATGAGTAAAGAAAAGTCTCATTGTGCTTCTGGGTGTCTCACAAACACCTGGGGCTTCTCTGCACCCCAACACTCAGAAGGTGTCAGATGTGCTGAGGTGAGGACAGGCAGGGACAGCCCAGCAGTGGAGTTTGCAGCCCTTGGAGAGGCTCACACCGGAGTCCTTGTGATGTCTCAAGGCACTGCCTTAGGAGCAGAGCAATATTTTGCTTTATTCAGGGTTTTTGCTATTATTTGTCACCACAGGCTGATATTGCAGTGGATGGAACTGCCCAGTGTCCAAACTGTGTCATAAAGGAGGAGATTGCTTTGTTTCTTGGATTTTCCCTCTTTCAGCCCCAGAGCTTTGATTGATATGAATGTAAATACTGCTCCCTTTGCTGTCCCTCATTCTCTCCTCCTCCTGCATTACAATAATAAAGTCCAGAATAGATATTGTGGTTATAATTGCACAACTCCCCCACGTTCTTCCAGTTCAGTTCCAGTGGCCTAATAATGTCCTGGCAGGCTCTGCTCATGCTGGGCAGCACAATGGGAGCCACACAAGGGGAGTAATGAGGGATTCTTGTGTCTCTGCTTTATCTCCTCGTGGGCAGTGCTGCAGGACTGTCCTCAGCCCCAAAGCTGGGGCTCAGGAGAGCAGAATTCCCTTCCCTTCTTGCTGGCACCTGCACAAGTGGCATTTGGGTCTCTGTTTCAGAAGGCAGCACTGACATTTCATGAGCCTCTCCCAGGGGTCCTGAAGTGCTAGAGAACGATCCTTGTTGACTGTTTTGGCCTTCTCTGCAAGTAGCTGGAAAAGGGCAACAGCCCCTCATTAAAACTCATTTAATGAGCTGCAAAGTCACTGCAATGTTCCTGTGGCAGCCCTTGGGCTCAGCCTCTTGAGCCAGCCAAGAGCATTCACAACCTCAGTGAAGGAGGCCAAGTTTGTTTAGTGACCATTTTCCCAGACGTGGATGATACCAGGGTAGCAAACCTGTGCTCCTTGTCTTTTTGGCAAAGGATAGCAAAGCCACAGAAAAAAAAAATATTCCCTTGTCCAGCCCTTCCTCTTTGCCTTTGCCACTGAAGTTTGTGTTTCCTGTGACAAACACAGCACATGCATGTACATGGTCTGATTAGGCAACCTGGAGCAAGCATGAATTTGGAAACAATTTGATTTGGGAGGTTTAGAGGAAGTTTTCGATAACTGGACTCATCTCAAGCTGGAATCAAAGACTATGGAACTCTCAGTGTGCTCTGTCTTCTCTCCTTTTTCCCATGGAGGAAGAAAAGAGTTTTTGGGATGTTACCTCAGGCTGAGAGAATATCTGCCCTCACATTCCCCTTGAAATATCCAATTGTTTCTGTTTCCGTGAATTCTCTGCATAGTGAGCTCGTTATGCAAGAAGCAAATCTAAATGTCACATCTGTGCTGTGTTTCCTAATGGACATAGCATTGAGAGGGTCCAAGTGCCTCTGAAATCCTCATTGCCAGGCTCTGAGCCAAAAACAATAGCCAGGTCACAAAGATTTTTATTTCTAAGACAGTTCTGCTGTCATTAGTTCTCCTATCTGAGGCCAAAGTGAAGCTGCTTTAGTGTGGTTTAAAGTGAGAATCTCTCTCCAGGCTGGCTTTTCCCAGCTGGATGTGAGCAGAGCCCCTGTGCTCAGACCCTCACCTTTGACAGGTATTCATCCTGCCTCTGTCCCATGGGATTTGGGAAGAACTAAACATGCTACAGGAATTGGTATTCCAGGACTGAAATGTTGGTTTTATTTCTCAGATATTCTACTTGGCCTCTTTTCTCTACACTGTCAACTACACCTGGCACCTGTACATGGACCTCAAGGTGAAATACAACCAGAACCTCTTCAGGGTGCCCCCCCAGGTGAGTGGGACTGGTGTAAAGACTGGGAACCCAGGGACAAGGACACAACACTCAAGAAAACCCTCCCTGCGTCGCAAGCTGAGCAAATACTACACACACCCCGTGACCAAAATCTCTCCTTGCAGTTAATTCCTCCTTCACACCTAAGCAGGGAAGCACCAGCACTGCCATGAGCAGGCTGGGGAATACCCCAGGTATTGCTGCAGGATGGCACATTCCTTATGCTGCTCTTCCCAACAAACCCATCAGCCCCACTGCCCTACACAGCTTCTCCAGACATTTGCTGTGCACAGCAGACTTTGTATCCCAGATATTCCATCTGAAAGTTCAGGAGCAGGAGGCTGAGCAGATCCCCCTCAGCTGCTGAAATGCTCCCTAGAAGCTGCTTCCTGTGAACCAGGGGCTCTACAGAAGTAATTAAGATTTGTGGATTTTGCAGGTTGTGGATTATGCAAGTTGCATTGGCCGAATAGCAACGATCTTGTCAAGGTAAGATTTCATTCTCTCTGGCAGAGGGTGTGGGTTTGGTCAACTACAGTGTGCTGATCCCTGCTTCCTCCTTGTTTTGAAGCTAAAAAAGCTGTAAAGCTCATCATAAACAGCAGTGTGACCTCATGAATGCAGAGTAAGAAGTTAATGATAACTTTATTAACTGGATGTGGTTTTCCAGAAGATTTCCCTTTACCAATGATTAGCCCTCACAAATGAAAGCCCTGGTGCTGGTAAAGCTGATAGAATACTTTTCCAGAGCATTGCCAACAAAAACAACTTTAAATTCCTCCGTAGTAATGGGAGACAAACCAAGCAGTGCCCAAGTGAAGCAGTGCAATAACCCGTGACCGTGCTGTCCTTTCTCCTCTCAGCCTGATCCCTTTCCTCCTCATGGTGCCGGTGTTTTGCCTGGGTAACAGCAGCAATTGCTACCAGAACTTCAGCCAGAAGCACGGGTGAGTTTCCTGCCTTGCTGTGGCACAGCCCCAGGGCTGCTGGGGGTGGGCAGGAGCTCAGGCCGTTCCCTGTGTCCCACAGGTGTCTCCTGATGCACACGGAGATGGCCGAGCCCCCCCACGAGCCCCTGAGCCTGAGCGGCTCCGTTTGCCGTGCCATGCATATCTACAGCATCGGAGTCTTCCTCATCTCCTTCCTCATCAGCTTCGTGGCCATCCTGGTAAGGCTGGGCCTTGTGGAGCCCTTGGATGGCACCAGAGGCCAGGCAATCATGGAATTGCTTGGGTGGGAAAGCATCTTAAGCTCACGCAGTGCCACTCCCTGCCATGGGCAAGGACATCTCCCACTGTCCCAGGGTGCTCCAAGCCCTGACCAGCCTGGCCTTGGGCACTTCCAGGGATGGGGCAGCCACAGCTGCTCTGGGAAGGATTTCCTCCCAATATCCCATCTAACCCTGCTCTCAGTTTTCAATCCCCCTTGTCCACTCACTCTTGGTAAATAGGACGGGGGAATAATTGTGTGGTGCTGCTTCCCTTTTGGAAGGGGTGGTAGGGGAGGAAAAATATCACTGTGCCACCAGATAAATCCATCTGGAGCCCTGTGTTCTGTCAACCCATCCCAAAAATATTTAGCAGGATTTCAAATGCTTGGAGCTTGGCAGAAGAGATCACCTCCTGCATGGGTCAGCAAGAGGTGATTAATAGTTGGACTCTGTGATCTTAGAGATCTTTTCCAGCCTAAACAATGTAATGATTCTAAAATAAATTCAGAGTCTTCAGTTTAGAAAAGGCCACATACAGGATAACAGTGCTGTGTCAAAAGCTGGATAGATTGGGATCCATCCTGGATGAACCCAGCAGATCACAGCCTGTACAATCACTTTTGCCTGTTCTTTCCCAGGTTATCCTGAGCCAGGCCCGAGGTCTGTACAAAAGGTTTGTGAACTCCACGGGATTCCTGGGGGACCAGCAGTGGGCCATGATTAAGATGGTGGAACAACGAGTGGTTTTTTACCCCGTGGCCTTCTTCTGCTGCTGGGCTCCAGGTGAGCAGAGTTCCTCCCACAGCATCCCCCTGTGGAACCCCAGAAAAGTGGGATTAACCTCACCCTCTCATCCATCCCTTTCCACAGCTGTCCTCCTTGGGATGCTGAAACTGACTGCTTCAACAACCAGCAAAATCTACATGGCTCTGCTGATCCTGCAGGTAAATATCTGCTCCTGCAGCCTCCTGGGCTCTGCCTTCTCACCTTGAGTCTCCTGCCCTGCATCCCTGCAGGATGCAGCTGGGCAAGGATCTCTGCTGTGTGAGCCCAAGTCTGATTTGTGCTTCTGCTTGGCAAAGATCTTGGTTTGGTGGTTTGTGTTTTTTCACAGGCTTGAAAAGGTCTCAGTACCCAAAATCCCAGCAGTTTAGTGGTGAACACGGTGCTGGGTGGATGTTTGGATTTGATGACCTCAAAGGTCTTTTCCAACCTCAGTGATTCTGTGGTCATGGAAATTGTAGCAAAGAGAACTAGAAAGGATCCCCAGAAATTGGGTTTTTCTCCCCCATGTCTCTAAGTTTTCCCTATATCCCTAAGTCTCTAAATGTGATTCTTTAATAACACTTGTCCAGCTCTTTCTGTGCCTGAGGCAGAAATTAGACATTTTATTAAATTATATAGTTTTTATTTAATATATTTGTATAGCATTTGTATTTAATTAGATATTCATTAGATATTTAATTAGATATTTATTAAAGTAACAGCACAGAAGATAAAATCCTGCTGGGAGGGGGAGGTTTTGCTGGGATCCCTGACTCTCCCGTGCTCTCTCCCAGGCTCTCACCGCAGCTTCCCAGGGGCTCCTGAACTGCCTGGTGTACGGCTGGACCCAGCACGTGTTCCTGTCCCTGAAACGCGGCTCCCGCCGGGATGTGGACACCCAGACCCCTCTCCTGCGCTCCCAAAAAAAATTCTACTCCAGCACGGCCCCTGCCGGCCCGCCCGACACCGCGGGCTCCTCCTCCACCCTGCTCTGATGCAGCCCTGCCTGCAAGGAGAGAAGCAGAATCCTTCCAACTCCTCGTTATCCAGAGCTGGGATGGAACTGACCCTCGGGCAGCACAGCCCGAGCTCCAGCGGGGCTGGCAGAGCCAGGAGCTCAGTGGACATAGTTATTTATTTGATGGATTCTTTCAACGTGGTAAATCTTTAGGCCAGACTTTTTCCCCCTGGAAATGTCCCTAGAAATGCAGCAAACTCCATGTAAGGGCTCAGAGACCTGGTCCAGCTCCTTGGATGTTGGGCAGAGGACGTTTCACTTTGTTTTATTTCTCCAAGTTGCTGCCTTTACAAAATAACAGTAAAGCAAAATAAGTATTTTTCAACCTCTGCCTTTTAATTTACTCTAACCATGAGAATTTGCACCAGCCTAAGAATCAAGTGCAGGGAGTGAAGAATGGCAAAGCAGGACAAAACCTTCCTGGAATTTCTGAACATTTTCCTTCCTTTCTTCCTGCCAACTCCTGATCAGCCACAATACTCCCAAAAATCAGCTGCTTCGACCCTGTGGAGCATCTCTCATGAACCAGGTGAGCAGGACTTTGTCTGAATCTCTTTGCATTTTCAGATGTTCACATGAATGATTTACTGAGGTCTCATCATTCTATAGGAAATAAACCAGATCTTAAGCTGTGTTGAAAACAACTCTTTTACCTTTACACTCTTTATTTTCCAACAGCTTCACTTTTTGGGTCCAGCCCAAATTTTTCTCATAGCAGGTTAGACAAGAAGAGGAAATACTCCAGCTTTGTGTAATTAAATTACACAACATAACTGTGTAAACTCTGGGTAAGTCACACCAGGGCCCTGGAGGTTTGGTCAATGACTTATTTTCTCCTACAGAGTGAGACTGAGTGAAACAATTCAATTTTGCTGTTCTGTAGGATAAAAACAAAGTTTTCAGCCATCTTCTTCCACCTGGTCCTTCAAATCCTCCTCTAGTCTCAAAGTTTGGGCATGGGTGACTCTCAGTGTTTCTCCAGCCCCACTTCAAAGGCAAATATTCCATGGGGAGGATGGGATCTGTGCCCTGGCACTGGCAGGGAATGAAACACACCCAGTCTCAGCCCTGAGAGCCTCCTGCACCCTCCTGGGCCTGACCCCATTTGTGGAGCCGGTGCAATTTGTTTAAAAGGGGATTAAGGCTTCCCAAATGATGGAGGATTACCCGGGAAACAATGATTGGATTACAAATGGACCATCAGAGCTGTCAGTGGGTGCTGACACAGTGCCAGGGCTCCCCAGACAGCTCAGCAGTGTTTGTTTGAGGGGAGTTTTCTTGCTGGAAAGAGCCATTCCATGGGCACTCCCAGCTGGGGTGGCTGCTTTAAATGCTCCCAGGAAATTGTTCCCTCAGTCCCTTTCCCAAACTGGATGCTCCACCCAGTGCCCTCGGAGCTCCTCAAAGGCACCAAGCAAAGGGAAATTCTCTTACAAGAATTCTTCTCACCCACCCAGCATCCCCCAGTCCCGGCAGGGCTCCCACTTCAACCACCTGCAAGGATCATCATCCCAGAGCAACTGGTTCTTATTTCCAGTGTCACTGAAGCCAGAAGGACTCATCCATCCCTTCCCTGGCTGCCCAGTCCAACCCCACAGCCCTCAGGGCTTAACTGGGAGCACTGGGCAGCTGCTGCTGCCACCTGATGGAAAGCTGGGCTTAAAAAAGACAATTTTGGGTTTCCTAGGGATTGATCCAGCCTCTCCTGTCAGTCATCCTTTCATCTCAAAGCCTCATTCAAGTGCTTATTCCCCATGGATAAAGGGAGGTGGGAAGGGGGGCTGGGGGTGCCAGAATCATGAAATCATGGAATCCCTAAGGCTGGAAAAGCCCTCTAAGACCATCAAATCCAAAAATGAACCCAGCACCACCGTCTCCACCACTCACCACACCCCCAAGTGCTGCATCCACACCTTCTGGACCCCTCCAGGGAAAAGCAGGGTGGCAGGAGAATCCTGCTGCTGTTCCCTCCTGCTCCTTCCTTCTCTCCTACAGGGGTTTGGGAACCAAACAAAAGCAGCCAGGAACTTTTGAGTTTAGTAAAATCATTTATATACAGGATGGGTAATATTTACAATGTAATACTGATCCAAAAGGAACTAACAGGGAACACTGAGAGGGAGAAATGAGAACATTTTAACACACAGGAATTAAACATGGGGACAGAGTCAGGTTTCCAAAAGAAAATCCAGAAGTAATGACAGCAAAACTTTGACATGTTGCTATTTCCAATCAAACTCTCTTTCACTAATCAGGTTCTCCTAATTTTAATACATATAGAAAAGCTTCAAATAATCAAGTCACAGGAGAAGCCAGTTATACAGAATATTTTGAGAAGGTCAAATGATTTCAGAGATTTTTTTCTCCACTTAAATAAAATTCTAAAAAAAACCCAAAACCCAACACTCTCCAGAGCTTTCCCACAAATTTTTAGTGTTTGTACAAAGAAATTCTTCTTTGATCCCACACTTCCAGCTCGAGATATTTACAATATTCACAGTCTGCTATAAAGGATCAGTAGATTTATTACCAAGTCAAACCTCAGAGAATCAAGACAAGGTGTCTTGCATTTGCTTCAACTGAAAAATAAACTGAACACAGGAAGGAGAAAGTCAAATGCTACGTTCAAACACCTAAATGAATTCATTAAAGTTATTGAACTTTGAAATGTAAATAGAACTTTTCCAAGAGTAAAAAAAAAAAAAAAAATCAACTTTCTCATAGAAACAAAACCATTTGACCTTAAGTCTTCAAATTGTATTTTCTTAATTTGTCTCTCCTCCCTCTGCTTCAGATCAGACCCTTCTTATTTATCACAGACAAGAAAATGTAGATTAAATCCATCAAAAGCAGTTCCTTGTGGCAAAAGCCCTTGGAAATTTGTACAAATGTTCCCACCTCAGGATCAGCAGCACTTAAGGGATGAAGAAAAGGAGGAATCCTCTAACACACCAGATTCCCACCTTCCCCCCCTGACTGCACTTCCAGCAAATTCTGGCTCCCAAAAAACTGCCTGAGGATTTTCCTCCTGAGAGGACAGAGTCACAAAGTGCTTTTGGAGGGCGTTTTTTGCTCTGCCATTCAAACAAAGGTGATTTCCTTGTTTCCATCTCTATCTGCCACACTTGAAAGTTTCAACTTCTCAGAAAAAAATATGAATTTCAAGTTCAAAATGAAACCATTTCAAGACATAACCTAGAATTAGAGCAAGGATAGAAAAGCACATAACAGGGCTTGGTGGTACAGCCACAAAATGACAAAACCTCTCAGTTTTTGCTAATTCTCTTCAGTTTTCATCAATAGGTCAGTGCACAAATATTCCAGGTAGTGTCAGAGGTACAATTCCAGCTCACACAAACAATCCCTGCTCCCATCAGAGGATGGATAAGCAGGGACTGTTGTTACCCTGCAATAAATCAGGCATTGGAAAACTGTCCACAGGATTAAGGAAAGCTGACAGAGAACAGGAAACAAAGCATCTCCTTCATGTAGAAAAAACAAGTCACTGTTTAGAAAATTGTATAGAAAGAGTCAGACACTGCTTTGCCATCCAGCTAAAGCTGCAAGGAGTTTTGGTTATAGAAAAGAGACAAAAAAAGAACAAGGCTGGACTTTTGTAAGAGAGAATTGGGAGATTCATGGCTCAGGTTTGTCGATGTAAACCCAAAAATGGATGAGCTGTGAAAGACAACAATGTTCAGGAGTGGTCACTGATGGCCCTGGGTTGGCACTTCAGTCTGCAGACCAAACTCAGCCCGTGTCTGCACGGATTTGGTACCAAAATAGCTCTATAAAAAGCCTCCAGCCGATCTCGAAAGAAAGAGAAGCAGAAAAGGTAGAAAACTAGAACTATGTACAGATTCTTGCCATTGGTTTGCTTTATCAGGATTTAAAAAAGCAGCTTTTGGAGCCAATGTTCCAGACTAGAGTAAGAACCTGCCCTGGGGAGGCAGCCAAGGAGCAGCCCTGCAGTTGTGGCTCCCCCAAGAAGGAGCTCGAAGGCATCAGAGACGGGAATTTGGGCTCCAGAGACAAATCCCAGGGGTTCCCCAGAGCACTGGGAGCAGCTCTGCCAAACAAGAGGACAAGTCAGAACCCAAGCCTTGGATCTTCTAGGAAGGAAAGAATGGGAATAGAGGGGTGCATCTCAAACAAAAAAACCCCAAGCTGGTCTCGGTCCATAGAAGATCCCACCATGGAAATTAAAGTAATTTGTGCATAAGAACTTGAACATTCTTCTGTTCTGATGTTGGACAAGGTGAGAAAAAGAAGAGTTTTGTGCTGAATGGTTGATACAGCCTTAAAAAAGGTCTGAGGGAGATGAGGAGGAAGAAACGGAGGAGGTTAAGCCTTAAAGAAGGTCTGAGGGAGATGGGGAAGATGACAAAAAAAAAAGAGAGTCACTGCTCAGAACTGAAAATTCCAGCAAGCACATGGCCTCAGGTGCCTGGACAAGGCACCAAGCCAAACTGAAGGTTATTAAATTGATTCTTCTCTACCTAAAGACCTGGAATTTAGGTGCCAAGGGGAGTGGTGAATTTGCATTTCACAGCACTTGCTTCAAGTACTCACTGAGCAGGGGCTGGAGAAATTGTGGCTCTCCTTCGCATACAGTCACTGCAGGGGCTGGATGTGGCAGGTGAAAGGCAGCTTCTGCAACTGGTTATTAAGAAAAAGAATGGTTTTTAACAATAAAATCCACCCCATTTGGGGGGCTTATGATTAACAGTACATAAGTGATCATATATACCTCGAGGAACTGAGTTTTTAAAAAAATATTACAGTACCAATGATTTTTTTTTTTGTATCTACAACTATACAGCATTTTCAAGCAGTATGGAAATTTAATGAAATAATTATGATTTATTAATTTACATAAAAATACTTTTTACAGTTAAAGAATAAATCTTAAATGGTAAAAAAAATAAGATTAAGAAGCTCCAGCTATTGAGAGTCGTGGGAATTTGTCTGCTCTTCAATCACTTGTTTGACGATTTCTGCCAGTTTTAGTCGATCCACTTTATCTGTGAATCCTCTGCCTGGAAAGGAAAAAACAGGGAATCAGCTGGAGCTGGGCACAAGGAGGAAAGCAATCCCAGCTGGAATTAAACTATGCTTCACACAGGATTAGGGCAACAGCAGCACAGCATCCAAAAGGAATTACAGACCATAGTTCTGTTGGAAAAATTGAGCAATTAAAAATCTCAATTAAAGCCAAGCAAACAGAACAGAGGAGGAAGCAGGATCGAGCCCTTGTGAAGCTGCCTGATATTCCTGGTCCCTGATATCCATCAGCCCCTGCTCCTGGGGGTGACACCTCTGGCAGCCTCTTCTGTCCAGGAGCCACCTGAGCATTCCCAAGGTGATTGTTCCAGTTTCATTCTGCTTCCCACCCAAGCTGAGCTGCAGAGCTGACAGGGAGGAGCAGCCTCCAGCAGAAAGAGGGAATAAAGAGCTGGATGGAAAGCAGCTCAACACAGCTGGAGAAGTTCCTAAAAGGATCAGAGAATCCTGGAATGGTTGGAAAGGACCTTAAAGGTCATCTGGTTTCACTCCCTGGGCAGGGACACCTTCCACTATCCCACACTGATCCAAGCCCTGTCCAGCCCCTCCTCGGACACTTCCAGGGATGGAGCAGCCACAGCTTCCCTGGGGACCCTGTCCAGGGCCTCTCCACCCTCACAGGGAAGGATATATCCCATTTATCCTTGCCCTCTGGCAGTTTAAAATTCCCCCTTTTCCATCATGATCCCTTTGTGCTGTTACATTCCTGGTGCCTCTGAAAACTCAAGCTTGACCCTCAAACAGAAATTTCAAGGCAATACTTTCATCCGAATTTTGGGAACACCAGTTCTGGCAGAAGTGATAAAACAGTGTCAAAACCTAAATCAGCCCAAATCCAATAAATTTGGGGTTATTTCCATAGCAGGAGGTCTGTGCTCCCCCCTTTTCCACACTCCCTGTGGCAGAGCAGGAATTCTCACCATTCCAGCTGAAGCTCTGCAGGGTGTCTCGCAGCAATTTGCATTCCCTGTTGTATTTCCAGGCCTCCTGCATCACTTCATTCAGCTTCTCATCTTCATTCTCTCCTGTTTGGGACAACAAAGGGACACAAGAGGTTTGGCCTCATGCCTCACTCAGGGCTCAGCAAACTGGGCAGGAATAACTGCTGACCCCACACCAACCAGGAAATGGCCTTTAAACCAAATATTCCTGTTTGAAAGTTCTTTTTAACAGCTCTGCATGTCAGTAAAATTCCACATGAACCCAAATCCCAGCTCAGAGGCCGCTCAAGGAGTTTTGTTCTTCTTTCCTCACCACTGACACAGACACACCCAAAGTCGTTGTCTTGTTTAGGAATAAAAGTGGCAACCTTTACCAGCCTGTGGTAGAATGCACTGAGCAATCACATCTCTCAGCTTCTCCAGGGCCACGTTGGAATCGTTGCTTCCATTCTCAGGGTCATGGATGTAAACACCATCCTTTGGCTTGGTGCTGCACAAGAACAAGAGGGAAATAATTAGAATTTGGGCACAGCTCAAGCTCGTTACTCGTTGTGTAACTGCTTCAGTCTAACACAGCTCCTTCCCTCTTCTCTCTCTGGGAAACTGGGAGACAGCTTCAGCATTAATTATAATTACTGTCTTATATTATGAGATCATTTTAAGTATGGAGAAAATGAAATACTCCTTTAAGTGACTCCAAATAAGGGTAATCCTAATATGTATGAGTCTATTTTTTAGATTAACTCGAACAAAAAGAGGGGGAGAGAGAGAGAGGTTACTTGACTTCTTCAGTGGATAAATATCAGGATGAGAAAAAAGATCTTGGATTTTTTTTTCCCAGTTTGCCTTATCTTACACGTGACCCACCATCCCATAAGGAATCTGTTCAATGCAGGAACAGAGCCCAACCTCCCTCCTGCCCTCACTGGCACACCTTGGCAGAAAAACCACATTGTGCCACTGTTACTTGTCTGAGCAACACCAAAAGTGTGTTAAACCATCCAAACTGAGCTGTGCCATCCCCAAAGCCATTTTCCAGCCATCCCAGCTGGCTCCAGTTTGTCCTTTCAAACCCAGCTTTGGAGTTACCCCAGGAGTTTCCGCTTGCGCAGGATCGGGTTGTTCACGGAGTGAAGGGGCTTCAGGCTCACTTTGAGGTCTTGGATTCTCATGTTTGCAAGTTGTTCTGCATGAGCCTGTTGGATCCCTGCCACCATGGCCTGGAAAGACAAAAGGGGCACTCAGTGCAACAGCACATCACAAAGACAGTGTTTGGCATGGGTGAAAAAAAAGAGGCACCAAAATCCGATTTATTTTGGAGATGTGCAAGAAAAATCAGGTTTGCATGAAGCAAGGTATGGTTAGAACTAAAATCAGTGACAAAATATCCCTGGGGGAGACAGGACAAAGGATTATCTCCTTTTCACATTCACAAAATTGACTGAAACCCTCTTTGAGCAGAAATTAAAGGAAACAAGAACTATTTGTTTAATTGGTGAGGTCATTGCTGTAGTGGGGATAAAACATGGCAAGAAGAGCAAAGACCTATGGAAGATCCCTCAGGCTCTGCTTTCTACCATCAGCACGTGGCTGTTCATTACCACCAATGTGGGAGCATCTCCTTCAAGCCCAAACTCCACATTTAATTCCCATTTTCATTTCTCTTTCCATTTGCTCCCAAGATCTCAGGCTCTCCTAAAGCAGAAGAGAAGCTCCTTATCTGCATAACCCCACATCACAAAAGCCCTCCACCCATCCCAGAGCTCTCCTGCTCCTGTGCAACATTCCTGACCAAAAAACTGCTGTTCAGACCTTGTCCATCATCAGCTGGGCAGAGGGCAGGATGTTGTCCAGGGCCTCTGTGGAATTGAGCCAGGGATGGTCCAACACCCCCTCAATGGTCAGACGTTCCTCAGGTTTCACCTTCAGTAGCCTGGGGAGGAAAGAATAAATCTCTAAGAAAGGGTTTGTTGATTTACAGAGCATTGAAGCATTTTAAAGGCCAAAAAAGAAGCTTCTCCAAGAGTTCAAACTGCCCCAAAATGAACCCAAAATCTGTCCAAGCTCCCTGACTTTGCAGTGGTTTAATGCTGTCACAGCTCATCCAGGGCAAAGGAAGGTGCTAAAGGCATTCCTGGGATAGCCCTGTGCTGCTCAATTCCACAGCCCTGCTCCCAGGTGGGAAATCACCTTCCAGGGGAACTGGAAATGATCCAGACTGGCACTGTCTGCAAATGCACTCCCAGAGCTCATCCCCAGAACAGGCTACACTCATTCCAAGCATTCTGGGCATGGAAACTGCAGAATTCACTGCTCCCACCATGCCACTCCTCAGCAAAGTCCTCAAGTAAGAACACTTTGGTTCCAACTCCTCAAAATAAAAAGCAACTTTATTATTCAGAGATTGCTGGAAACTCCATGAAATCCATTTTTTCTAGCACGAAACCCTGGAAAGAGGATTTGCAGTTAAATTTGTATTCTCATGATGAGCACAACTAAATAAAAAAGCCAAATTTCCCACAGAGTGCTGACAAGTCATCCCAAAGTCTGAATTAGAATGGGAATGACTCCATGAGCTTGTCACTCTTCTTTAGACAACTCCAGATCAGCTTCTTGGCTGCAGAGCACAATTGTTAAATGTACCAAGAAAGTGGAAATAACTTGTACAAAATGTCAGCAGCACCACGGGGGAGCTCAGAAATCCCATTTGCTGCCAAACAGGTTAAATTCACTTTTGATACCAGACATGTGCATTCCTTTTCCATGGATTTTCCAAATCCTAACCCATTATCAAACCCTCATAAAGCTTGAGGTCAGAAATCAGCCTGGATCCATGTGACAGCATCCTGAGAGCTGAGTTTCATGGGAATTTTAAAAGACAATGAAACCTTCTGCCTGTGGAGTTTCTGTGTGAGAATAAAGAGCTGACCTTGGTATAAAGGAAAGTTAATTTGGTGAAATACTGGGGAGTTCTCCTGCACAGCTCCAATAACATCCCAGCACCCTTTCCAAACAATGGAAATCCTTGGAGAATTTACAGTACATCTGAGGAGCCAGTGACACTTTTAAATTACTTCCCCAACTGATTTTTTTCCTATTTATATTGCTTTTATTCTCTCAGTTCCTCTGGTGATGCAAAGGCAGTAAGTCCCTGTCACTTTTTCAAAAATAAGTGAGGTCAAGCCCTAATCAGTGCCACGTTCTTGCTCCCAAACAGACCAAGTCTTTGAAACACTCCCAGCTGAGGGATGTGCCCTGCATGGAAAACAGACTCCATTAGCATTTGGAATAAAACATCCATGCAAAACCTTATCTGGGTCTGGCACCTCATGACAGATCTTAATCTCCCTCTCCATCCTCCTGCCTGACTCTTTTTTAGGCTGTGTATGATGAGCACAGGGCTTTAGGGGACAGATTTACCACATCCCATTAAAGGCACTTGATTTTCACAGGAATTTCAACTTTATGCCAGGAAATCCATGCTGCTTATGTTATCCTGAAACCCTTCAGTGCTCCCATTCCCCTTAAAAACTAAATACACAATTCAACCCAAGAAAAGAGACATCAAAATTAAACACTTGGGCAGTGAAAGAAAAACATTTCCCAGATTTGGTTTATGCTGAATGTAAGGGAGAATTTGTCAGCTGGATGAGCTGCAAACAATCCCCTCACTGCTAGAAAAACAACCCTTGGGGTAAAGCACTTCCAGGTGCTTTTTTTAATTCCTTAACATCAAAACAATCCAATTCCTTAACACAAGAGTTTCCTCCACACACTCACTTTCTCACAATGTCTTTTGCCATTTCTGAGATCTGGCTCCATTCTTCCTCTGGGAATTCAAAGCTTCCCGTCATGATCTTTTTCCTCATGTCCTTGGGAATGGTCCGGCTGTGGTGCTTGGAGTAAAAGGGGGGGTACCCACACAGCATCACGTAGATAATGACCCCCAGGGACCACAGGTCACAGCTCTGCAGGCAAGGAAAGGGTCACTTCAGGGAGCAGTCATGATAAAAGTTCTGTGGGATTCCCTAAGGGAACACAACCAGCTCAGCTCCTCCTCCAGATCCACCTTCGTGGATAAATGTGGCTGCTGTGAACAAGGTGAACAATTTCCAGGTGGTTGGGAATTGTCTGGGAACAGTCAAGGCTGCAGAGATGTGAGAGGTTTATTCAGGATACCTGAATCCTACTCCCCCAATCCCATAAAGAATCCAGTTGTTTACAATGGGAGGCTGAAAACAGAAGGACCATCCAACAAAGGCACCAGCAGGGACATTAAATCAGAGCTGTGAGGGAGAGGAAGGAGCCAGGAGCAGGACTGGATTGCCATGGAAGGACAGAGCACCTGGAAGCCTCTCAGTGTCCATTCTGGGGAGCCAGGGGAGTGCCAGGAGCTGCTTTTGCAGTCACACCTGGGGACAAGGCCCTTCCCTCAGCAGCCTTTTCCCCCAGTGCCACCAGGGCTGAACAATTCTTCACATAAAATCACTCCCACCTTGGGAATTCCAAATCAAGGGGCAACAGAGGGAAGAAGAAACTGCATATTGGAAACATTATTGGCACATTCTAAGGAGTTCAGAAACAGAAGTGTCTGCTACAATCACCAACCTGGCTCTCCACGAGGGAGAGAGGCAGGCAGAGCCCTGAAAAAGGCAGATTTGTGATGCACACAAATTAATATTTGCTTTAACTCTCTCTGTGAGGCTACTAGATGTTAACAATGCACATCAAATACCTGCTCAGGGACGTGGTGGAATAAACAACCATCCCTAAAGCTGGAATCAGGGCAGATCCTTACACTGGGATCACAAACCAAGTAACTTGAATTAAAATTGGCACACCCAGAACACTCCACGGTTCAAACACTGCTCAGCCAGCAGGAGACAGTGATCATAATAAGGAGGAAAATGTTTTGGAATGCCCAAGAAAAAGATTATGACCTTTCAGGACACTTCCTGCCATGATTTTGCCAAGATTCCAGCAGCTACACAATAAATTCTTGGTTATTTTCCAGAAGATCCAGGTACAGAGCAGTTTCTGGCACATCCAGCAGGAAAGAGATTCCCTTTGAACAGAGGTGAAAGAACTTCCCTCATGGCCTCACTCCAGCAGAGTCCTTCTACTCTCTCCAAAATCTCGTTCATATTAGTGTTCCTTAAGAGCATTTGTGTATTTTTCCTTTATTAGAGGATCATTAATTAAGTTGTGCATTTTATGATTTTATGATTTGCTCTATCGTGTTTCCCAGCTCACCTTGTTGTAAGTGTAAGGGGTTGGAGACGTGGGGATAATACCAGACTTTTCTTTCTGATGTCTTCTTTGTGCCTCCAATACCTGGTGAGAGGGGAAATAAAAACAAAGAAAAATCCATCTCATGAACAGACAACACAACCAGCAAAGACTTTGCCAAAGATTTCTGATGATTTTCCATTCAGGAAACTTATTCCAGCTACTGAAGACTACCTAACTCCAGTTTTTCTCCCTAAGAAAGACTGAAGCTTTCTGCATGGGGAAAATATTAAAATATATAATATTTCAGGGCACTGAAATCTCCAGTTCTGCCTGAATTAAAGCAGTTGCTCAGAACCTCCAACCCCTCCATGGTTGGAACCAGAACCCAAAGTGTGTTTGGAGGGTAACCCAAGCTCCAGAGCTGGCCCTTTTTGCCTCTCCCAGAATAAATCCCATCCAAAGTGTCCCTTGCTGATCCACTCTGTGGGTTTGGGTTGCAGGGAGCCCCAGCAGCCTCCAGCTGAGAAGGAATTTTCAGGGCATGCTCTGATCTCTGAATTGCCCTTCCCAATGATTAAAGGCTGCCCAGCACTGCAATTAAATCTCCATCTGCAGCTGCTTTTCATTTTCTCCAGGGCTCCAACACAAAGGACAGGAGAGAGGGAACAGCAGCACTACAAAGAGCAGCCTGTGTGTAATTATAGATTGTGTTTAATGACAGGGGGCCAGGCCAAGGTGCTCAGGTACAACCCTCTGCCACTGCCCTTTGTGAGCAACCACTTTTCAGAACCTTTTTGTTCCAGCAAAGTCCTTTTTAATGGAACCCTGAATGAGCTTGAGCTGGAAGAAGGATGGCAAGGCAGGGATTTCTCTAAACCAGCTGCTTTAACACAGCTAAAGGCCAATTGTCACCATCAGTGCTGAGCAGAGTCTGGGAAATTTGTCTTATCAACAGATCCCTGTGACACTCCAGCTCCAGAGTGGAGTGATTCCTGCACTCAGAGCCCTTCCCAGGACTGCAAAGGGGGTTAAAACGATGTGGATATGGAGGCTCAGGCAATAAATGATTCCCCTTTAGCCCAGAGCAGGAACTGGTTGTTACCTGAGGTGCTACATAATAGGGAGTGAACTGGGGTGTCATCAAGTCACCTTGGTCAACTTTGGCAAACCCAAAGTCACACAATTTAACAGGTGCATCCTAAAACAAGGAGAAGAAGCTTTATTAGACAAATCTCATTAAATCAGCTTTTCTAACACATAATTCTTCTCCTGTCCTCATCTCACCTTTTCCAAACCTTCACCTCATTGTATTTATACCCTCACACTCCACCAGGCAGCTGAAAGGTCACAAACTGACCTTTCAAAACAGAGATTTTGCTTTTCTGGGTGCTCTGGGCCAGGAACAGCCCCCTCAGGGATTGGGAAAGCACTGAGCCCCTCGTAGGGGGGATCACTGCATGTCCAGGCTGGTTGTGAGCAGGAGAGACAAAAATTGTTTGGATCTATCAAAGCACCTCTAGGTAGAGGGTCAGAACATCCTGATGAGGAGGCAGAGCTGGATTCTGTGTTCAGCTGGAGAACCTGACTCTGTTTAACAGCAGCAGGGACTCACTGCCCTCCAAGGAGATCAGGGGATGGAAAAGCACCAAGTGCATCCAGGTGATTCCATTTTGCCACCAAAACGTTGATGTCATTTTACCACTACTCTGAGAGCCCCCCTTGAGCCATTTTACAGAATTCAGCAGCAAATGTTCATCTTACCAGAGAGTTATCCTTGAAGAGGAGATTCTCAGGCTTGAGGTCTCTGTGTGCAATGTTTAGTGAGTGGCAATGCTGCAAAGCCAAAGCTATCTGGAAAAGGGCACAATAAATCAGCTACAACCACCAACCTCCTCCTGCAGCCTGGACATTTATTTCAGCTTTACAAAGAACATTTCCAGCCCCAAACATTTTCACTCCACTTGGATGAAGTTCTCAGTTAGGACAAGCCTGACCCTGCTGGGCAGAGGTGCAGTGAAGTGACAACTGGGACATGAATGGCACAAAAAACAAAAACCAGGCTGGCCTGGGCTTCCCAATCACCTCAGTTTGAGAACTCAAGGCATTAAGAGCCCCTCAAAGTGAAGCAGGTGGTGCCAGTGCCCCCTCCCTGCTGTGCCAGGGCTCCAGGGGGCTGCCCCTGCTGAACACTCAGCACTGAATTCTTGCTTCAGGATTCCAGGGAATGATTCACTGCACTTGTTCCTGCCTGGAGATCCAACGCTCAGGCAGGTTTATTCTTTAATTTTGGATAATTCTGCCTGCACTTTAATTATTCTGTGGATATCCCACAGAAATGTATTCCTGGATTCTTTCAAGGATGCTTTAAGAACCTGCAATCCAGGCAGGAAAGCTCCAGGGACTGCACATTTCCAAGTGCAATTCATTTAAAGAAAAGCCAAGTATAAACATTTAAACAGCATTCCTGAGACAAAAGTGAGACACAGCCTCACAACCCTTATTTGGAAGTATCCCTGCTGGATTCTGTAGGATCCTAACCAAATTTAGAGTCCTTAAAAAACTCCAAATTACTGTCACAAGAGAACTTCACTGCTAATTTAGCTCAGCAATAAATACAAACACATTTCCAGAGAAAATGGGGCAGTGGTGTGACAAGTTTTAACCACTCCTGGATACAAGACAGTGATGAAGAACCACTAGAGAAGAGAATTTTAGAGAAACTTTCACATTTCAAACTTCATTTCTATAAACATTAAAGCAAAGAGTTACTTAAAACACGAATAACCCAATGTACACACAGAATTCAAATCCAAGTCTTGGCTTCTGGTCAAGTTTTACAAGATTTCCCCACCATGTCAGAACCAAACAGCCCAAAGGATGTCAAACAAACTGTCAAGAACAATTCTGTACTTCCACCTCATTTCTTTGTTGGATGAGACCAAAAAGTACCAGCACAATTAGCATTTCATTAGAAACAAGTCAAAGCACAAAAGTAACACAAATCTTTTTGCCCCAGTTTCAAACATTTTCTCTCCAGCTGAGAGGAACTTGGGATCCTTCTGAGAGTCCCACCAGCAACAAAAAACCTGATGGACACCAAAACCCCCTGCAGAAACCATGGTGGAGGTTATAAAATACAGCACTCAGGAGTGAGCTGGGAGAGAAAAGGGTGAAGAAAAAAACAACATTGGAACAAACAGACACAAAATCAGAATAAACAGGCACATTTCTTGGTATCTTCCAGGAATTCCATAAGCCCAAGCCCAGAACCCAGCCTGAAAACCCCTGGCCCAGAGGAGAGAAAAGCCAAGGGGGTGAAGGAGATTCCAGAGCTCGGGAGTCCTGCTGGAAGCAACACTTTTAGGACAAGAAAAATAAAAAATTCTCCTGGAATTCTTCTCTAGAGCAGGTGTGGAAAAGCAACGTTAAGCACAGCAGACCCAGAGAACAAGCCCACACCTTCAATCCTTTATTGCTAGTAAAGCTTTGGCATTGTCACTTATAACAAAGCAGGCAATGATCATCGGATCAGAACTGAGGATTCTTTTCTTTATTCCTTTTTTCCCACCCTTCAAGCCCCAGGAATTGTCCCTACTTTAGCCAGAGCATGATGGATTTGCTGGGACAGGGGGTGACTTGCCTGCTTTGTTACTTGGCTCGCTTGCTTCTCAGTAAAGTGCCGGTGCTGGCTGATTCTGTGGAAGAGCTCTCCCCCTTCCATCATCTCCATTACAATTAGGAGCCGAGCCCTGTTCAAAAGCATTTCATGTTGTTATGTTAAAAAAAAAAAAAAAATCATCCAAAAGAACAGAACTGCTAAGCTAAGAATGCATATTTCACACAAACACCGCTTTCTCTATGCTGCTTTTGGGGTTATTTTGGTGTTGTCCTTTTGCCTTCCAGTTTTTAAACTGGGCAGGATTTTCTGGCTCCCAGTGATTGGCAGCCAGGAATCTCCAGTTTGCTCCTCCTGATGGGCTCCCACATCCAGCTGGAACAAACTTGGCATGAATACATCCAGATCGACCCAGGATGGAGCTGGAAGCCACGTGGACACTCCAAGGGATACACAGAACATGGATGCTTTTGAGTCTGGATCCCCCATTATTTTTATTTACAGCTTTATTGCCATAATTCTAAAGGATAAAAAAATAGGAAGGTGGAGATCAGGGCTGCCAGATCCTCATGGAATTAACTCCCAGTTCCCACCACACAGCAAAATCAGCTACACCAGAGCCTAAGACAGGTCTCAGCTCTTTTATTCTCCCAGCTCTGATGGTTTTCTCCACTAAGATCCTATCAGAAGACAATATTTTTATCCTAATATAACAATGCACAAAAAAAAAAAAAAAAATCACTCTGCTCCATGTTTTCCTGTGTTCATTTTAAGCAGGACAATGCATTGAGAGTTTTCAGTGCTGTATTTCATATTTTTAGAAACAACTCTTTCACACAATGCAGACTGAATCAATGGAAAACCTAAAAAAATGGAGATGCATTCAAAACAGGGAGTGAAGGAAGCAAAATAATTTAAATACACAAAAGTCAGGGGAAAAAAAAACAAACCAAGAGCTGCTTGGTCTGCAGGATAATTATTATACCTAGGACCCCCTTTAAATAATAATTTTGTGATTAAAACCAAAACAAACAACAAAACAAAAAAAGCAAACTCCACTATACCTTGAGCTAAACATGGAAAGCAAGCGGTGGGAATGAATCACCCTATGTAATCTTACCTGGGGCTGGATTCATGTGGGAACTGCACACTGTTAGCATAAACTTCAATTATTTGAACAATATTGGGATGTGTTGCACACATCATGTGCAGACGTACCTTGAAGAGAAGGGAAGAGCTGTTACTGCACACAGGGACAGGCACCTGAGCCCTGCTCACCTTGGCATAAAAACACCCCCAAATTGGTGACAGGTTATGGAATCACACACACAAGAGCTCTGGGAAAAGCTCAGTCTTGCAGTTCTTTACAGAAATTTAAAGACAGAACCAGCTTTAAAGTGGAAATGAATGAATAAACCCTAAAATTCCATAATCTGGTTTCTTTCATGGCTAAGAGCTCACGACATCTGGAACGTCACCTCCTGTCCCAACATCCAGGAGTTTTCCCCACTTTAAAGCTCCCTGGGCTGCTCAATCAAGCCAAGTCTTGGTGCTTTTTGTACACAGATGATTTTTATGGCAATTTTAAAGGAGAATTTGCTCAAGAAATGGAAGTTGCCAAAACATTGAGGACAATTAATCCTTCTTTAAATTCCTGACAGCTTGGAGGAGTGCCCATCATTCCACAGACTGACAGTTTGACACCTCAGGAATTCCCAAGAAGTGTCAGAACCTCCTTTAGCTCCTGGCACATGGAAAAAATCCATTTCCAGCACAACTTGAAGCATTCTTGGAGCAGTGACATCCAAGAGTGAGACGTATGGAAACAAAATTCCCTCTCAAACTGGTTCTGTTCCATTACAGGGGAGAAGAACAGCTTTAAAACACAGCTCAATAATTATAAATAAATATCTAAAAGCACAGCCAGCAAATGGGGGTTTGGTGGTGGGGTTTTTATTTTTAAAACATCCTAAAATTGAAGTTTTTTTGGAGAGAAAAGAAAGAACTGTACCTCGTTTCGAGCTTTTGGACGATCGAGGAGGATTTTCAGTGCAAAACGTTCTTGGGAGGATTTTTTCATGCAGACTCTGGTATTACAGCAATAAAATCATTCAGTCAGCAAGGAGGTTAAAAAGAGACACCTGAAGCAATTGATTTGTAGCTCTGAGTTTGCTCTCCACGTGGGAATTCCAAGCAATGCCCCCAGTTTGGGATACACAGGGAACGTCCCAGTTCTCACCCTAAATTCAGCCTCGAGAGAGATTTTGGATGGAAATAACCCAAAGCACACCTGAACACCACCAGGGATGTTGGAATAAAAAGTGTTTGGAACAGATAAAGTGGTTTGGGAAGGAAATCCTCATTTTGGAGGAATATTTTCTCTTTCACCCCCCATTAAACAATTGAGGAAAGGGCCCATGTTTGAACAGGTAGCCAAAAGAAAAAATGGAGCAACACAAAAAAGATGAGGAGAACCCAGACAGGAAGAGAAATGATGGGAAGGACAAAGGGAGCACCCAGGAACAGCAGCACAGTGGTTTGCCAGCACAAATTCCCATTCCCTGAGGGAGAGGAAAAATGTTTTGCTTCCCAGAAAGCATCCAGGGGTTAGAAATCCATGAGGAGCAGGGCTGGGATGCAAAGCCAGTGACAGTGGCTGCTTTGGGCTCGTGGGAAGAGCTGGAAAAACACCAGGGAAAGTAGGAAAGGAGCAGTGCTGGGGGAGCAGGAGGAATTTCTGTTGGAAATTCCAGGAATTCTGAAATTCATTATTCCATAACCAACTCCTGTTCCTGCCTGGCTGTGGGAACACACCAGGACAGGGAAGAGAGGAGAAATTTTCCATCCCAAATTCCCCCAAAAAGACAAAACCCCTCCTGCATAACCCCAGTGGGGCAGAGGCATTTGTTGTTTATAATTTTCCATGTATCCCATCACCACATTTAATAAAATACTCACTGACTCCTGCACAGGTCAGGGACAATCCCAGAGTGTTCCCTTACCTAACAGGCCCACTGATCCCAGCTCCCAGCTTCTGAGTCCAGTTAATGTTGTATTCCTCTAAAATGGAGGTTTCCTGTTCAGGAAGGAGCAGCAGGAGGGAAAACACAGTCAATAAATACATAATAAATAAAATTTCTACAGCCTTTCCAAAAAAAAAAAAAAAAAAAAAAAAACCTAGCTCAGCAGATCTGAGTGTAAAATTGCCTGCTGGGGGAGTTTGCTTTCCTGAAGAAAATTAAATATAAATAAATATCAATGCTCATGTCATGATTTACCTGATTAAAATTGTTTCTGTGCAGCTGGAATTTCAAAGCAGGGTTATTGAGAGCATTAAATGTGATTTTGTGCTTTTAATACCTGAAGTGTAACATCTCTCCCTGACTCAGTTCCAGCTTCCTACCTTTAAAAGATCAATCACAATGAAACAAGGAGCCCATTTCAGCATTAAAATGCATTTTTTGGTCACAGAAAACAGAAAAATGCAAGTTTCATACCTTTGGAACCATCACAATTAATTAATTAAACCCTGCTTGATTAATTTTCGATTTTTCTGATAATGAACCAGGCTCCTTTTGTCCAAATCCACACAGATAGGGCTGGGTTTTGTTAGGCCACAGCTTGGGTGCTCTCAGGCTTAACCACATTCCAAGGCAGGCTGTAAATCCAGTGCTCAGAGCTTTGATTGATGCCCCGAGCTGGGCCTTTGTTCCTTTATTAAATTCCTGCCTCTGCTCAGGATAAATCACAGCAAAAGCAGCTGCTGCAACAGCAGCACTGGGGAAACTGAAGGTAAAATCATTCCCAAATACACTGGAAATTCATGGAAGAGGCCATCCCTGAAGATTTTATAAAGGGTTTTAAAGGAAGGGGCTGAAATCTGAGTGGATCACAGGAATTTGGGTTTTTTAGGAGAAGCTCAAAGAAACTTCTTCTCAATTCAACTCAGATAAATTTCATTTGTTAGGGAAAAGCTGATTTAATTTTCCTGATATTCAGCTGCAGAGAACAGAAGGCAGCAAGGGTGGGATGAAAATGTAATTTCAGGAGGGCATTAATGAGCATTTAATTTGTATTTCCTATTCTGTATCTGCCATTGTTTTAAAGAAAAAGGCAACAATTTTACTTCCTGTACTTTTAAAATCTGGATCCCAACCTTCATCCCAATGCAGCTTCACAACTCAGAAGTAAAAATGAATAATTAAGTGGTCAAGAAACATAAATGACACCAAATCCAGGATTTGATGCCCAGCATCACTTCCACCTCCCAGCTCAGGAATGGGAGCTCCAACTTCAGCACCAGGAATTCCCAACATTATCAAAGAAAGGTTGGACTCCACCACCTTGGGGGTCTTTTTCAACTTTAAAGATTCCATTAATCTGATCCTAAACAGCTGGAAAAGCTTCAAAAGCACCAATGTGTTTTAAAATATCCAAGTGTTTCAGCTGGGAAGCACAAAGGCTTGGATTCCATGGGTATGGAATTCCTGGGCACATCTGGGAATCACCTGCAGCAGTCCCTGTACAGCTCCAAACTTCCAGGAACCTGAAACTTCTGATTAATTACACTAATTTTTCAGTGAGAAAAAAGGGACAATGATATGAAATATCTGGAATTACAGCAAAGTTTCACACTCACGTGGAGCTGGGATCTCTCCAGCAACAAAATTCCCTCCTACCAAGTCTCAGCCAACAGCTTGGGCACTGTCCCAGCAGCCTGGGATGCTCAAAGTCTGGAAAAGCAGCACTCCCAGAGCTCTCCCAGCAGCCTGGAATGTTCAAACTCTGGAAAAGCAGCACTCTCAGAGCTCTCCCAGCAGCCTGGAATGTTCAAACTCTGGAGAAGCAGCACTCTCAGAGCTCTCCCAGCCTGGATTCCACCAAGCTGCTCAGCCCCTTGTGAGTTGTTCTGAGAGGGCTTTTCCAACCTCACTGATTCCATGACTCCACTGATGGGGGAAAGGTTTATATAAGGAGTTCTGGGGGTCATAGGGTGACTTGAAGGAGTGCAGGCTGCTGCTGCTGCTGCTTCTTGGATAAACTCCATGGATCCAACCAGAGAAACTTCACATCCTGGGGAATTCCCCCTCCTGCTCCTTCAACCTCTCCTCAACTCCCAAACACGGATCCTTGGCCTGAATCCCAGACCTTGAACCCAAGAACAACCAAACCTGACCCAAACCAAGGATTTAAGAAGGAAAAAAACCAGCATAAAGCATAAAAGTATTAAATTATGAGCTAGACTCAGGCTGTGCCCAGAAATCCAGGGATTTGCCCAGGGGGTTTTGGTTGAACCCCTCTGGACTGGGAGAAGCAAGAGAACAGAATTGTCCCAACACTACCACAACTGCTTCAGCTTTTTAGTTTTAAACCCCAAGAGTTCTGATGTGGACCTTTCCCTTCCCATGATATACCACAGAAATACTTAAATCCTTCTTTTTTCCAAGCCTCCAGGATGGCTCCTTCCCTGAAGTGTGCCAAGAAAAACACAGGGAACAGTTCTGACATTTGATCTCAGGGGTTAATTACAACCTTGTTAGATTTCCTTCTACTCTGGGCTTTTTTTTTTTTTTAGGGCAAATCTCACAAATTTTCAATATGGAAATGCTCAAGAACAGGCTGGAAAAAGCTTGGAACAACCTGGGATAGTGAAAGGTGTCCATGCCGATGGAAGGGGTGGAATGGGACGAGATTTAAGATCCTTCTAACCCAAATTTTTCCAGGATTAATCAATGGTACAAGGTAAAGAACCTCCAGAGAGGCTTGAAAATCTTGATTTACATCACTTTATCCCAACAGGGAATTTCCCAACTCTCACAGGAAACCCACCCAGCCAGGGCACAGAGGGATGCTGAGCTCACCCTGAACCCTGGACGTGTTCAGCTCCAAACACACAAATCCCACACTCCAGAGCTGTTTTGTCATGGCAGCACCTGAACAGAAACTCTGGGAAGGCTGCCTGACATCCCAAGAATCAGGAAAAGGGAAAAGTGGCAGGGAATGAGAAAGGAGTTAGGAAACAGGGTCAGAAACAGGGTTCTGACTGCTGGAAAATGTGGGAAAATTCTCTTTAAGGACGGGCTGTTCTTTGGTGTTTGATTTTGTAGCTTTCAAGCCTGATGAACAAGAATATTTAATCTGTGAAACAGAGCAGCCAACAAGCTTTGAGTGATGTTCAGGTGTTAGAAAACCAAATTACTTGGTGGTGGAATTGCCTTGATAAGGTTTAAGGCTTGATGTGTTTTAGTGACATTAGATCTGGGAAAGGTGAACAAAGCTTGGGAAGAAGGATTTGGACACAAGGAATGTGAAACTTACGGGCTGCAAGGATATCGGGCAGAACCCCCAAGATAAGGAAGAAATTTAAAAACCCAACTTTGCATCTGTGTTTACCCAGCTCCATTGGGTAAAAGGGAATTCCAGCAGGGACAGATGGTGACCAACTCGGAGCCACCGAGCCAGGAAACGCCCCCGAGCCAAAGGAAGAGAAGGACCGAGCGTGGCACTAATTACCATGGGGAATGAGAGAATCATTAACCAATAGGATACTAATTAATAAGAGAACTATATAACTTGTAGCCAATGAGCACTAATTCCTTTGTTGGCGAAAACGTATAAATAGCAAAAAGTTTGGACGCTTGGGCTGCTCGGTTTGCGGGATCCTCCGCCTCCCCCCTGCGCGGAGCAAACAACCTCTGCTTCCCCCACCGGCGTCCGGTTGTGATAAAAAACCCCAAAATTGGCCACACGGGCACCGTGACCCGGCCACCCCAGCCCAGCGTCCCCCTGCTTTCCCCGGCGCCTCTCGCCAACCTTGATCGTCTTGTCCATGTCGTGATCCTGCGACATCGTCCCGCGGGGCCGCGGAACCCCGGGGCACGGCGGGGCCCGGGGGCGCTGCGCCGCGTCAGGCAAGGCGCAGCCCCGGAGGAGCCTTTGTGCCGCCGCCGCTCCGCCTCATGCCCGGCCGGGCGGGCCGCGGCTGCCGGACCCCGCGGCGCGGGGAGGGCGCGGGGCCCGCGCGGAGCCGCCGCTCAACCGGGAGGAGCCGCCCGGGACCCGGACATCGCCGGCACCCCGCGCCGGACAGCCCCGCCGGCCGCCGCGGCCCGCCGCAGCCCCGCTGCCGCCGCCGCGGCACCCAGGGGAGAACGGAGCGGGATCGCCGCGCCCGCTCCACACCCGCCGCGGGATTTTGGGAGCCGCCGCCACGGCTCTGGCGCGGTTTGCAGGCGGCTGCAGGCAGCTCTAAAAGCGCGACGGTAACGGCAAAGCCCCCGCGGGGCTTTCGAGTAGGGCGGCGCTTTCTGATGACGTTCTAATTAACGATTCTTGGGGGCGGGGCTAAGCGCTCTGCTCCGCCCCTGCTGTGCTCGCGTGAGGGGCGGGGCAAAACGAAGTACCGCGAGATCTTGGGAATGGCAGCCTGTCGGATCCCGGAGATCTCGCGAGAACTCGGGGCGCCCTCTGGTGAGAGGAGCCGGTGGCTCGAAGTCTCGCGAGATCTCGGGCGCCCGCGCGCCTGAGGGGCAATGGCAGCCGTTGTGGCCGTGAGGGGAAGCGGCGAGGAGAAGCCTCAGAACCGCTCGGTGCCCTCCGGCCGGGCACGCACCGTCCTCCCCAATAGCCACACCATGGCCGTGTCTCCCAGGATCCCGTCACACCACCAGCCGCGCTGGGGCCAGGTTCCAGCTGTAGTTTTCCATGTAACATCACAGCACGCACGGCAGAAAGTGAGGTTAAATCCTTAAATATAATAGATGCAGGAATTTGTGTGCGCTTGGGCTCACTGGCACAAACCTCCTACAACAGTAGGGTTGACTGCACTGAGACAAGAAATGTTTATTTGGAGTGGCTACAATGAGCAGGACGGAACAAAACACTTTTTCCTCATGGATTTCACACTGCTCCATGGCCCAGTACACACTGAACTCACTTCACCTTGCTCACAGAAGAGAAACATAGTTTATAGGACAAGGGATATAGACTTAATTCTGTAAGCCAACACACAATTATTTTCTATTGTATAAATCCTCCTAGACTAAACAAGCATTTAAATGATTTCTTGGGAAAAATAAGTTTATCAGATAGACACGTAAAGATCACACCCCTCTCCAATGGGTGATTGCACCTGTATAATACCTATAATGTGCCCAAAGTAAGCATCCACCTTGTTAATGCTCAGCCAGCTCTATTTGGTATTTTTTAAAAAGATAAAGCCAAGTAGGTTTGTTTCTTTTTTTTTAACAAAAGCTCCTTTAAACACCTAAAAAATACCTCTTAATGCAGAGTTACATATTTTTGCATACTAAATGTTGTGTGTTGAGCTTTCCTTTGCGTATCATGAAGCTGCATAATTCTTTTCAAATTCGTGGAGAAGGTTGCTGTAGTTTAGGAGTTTTTCTGTGGAATTTTGATTGTCACCTAGGGGGGAAAAAAAAAAAAAAGTTGCAAGTTGGTTTGTTGTTGTTTTTTTCTGGAGGGTTTTCAGGGGTATGCACTGGTGAGAGGCAGGAGAAAACCCAGTGTATCCCAGTCAGGGACAGGTTTGGAGACTGGGAAAGCTCAAGGTTTGGGGCACAGTTTTGCCCCAGTTTGGTTTTAACTCTCAGCCTAGCCCATGCCCATGGCACAAAGGCGATTTGGAGCTTCCCCAGAGGGTTGGGAAGGCCTTGGACCCAGGGCTACTCACATTCTTCACCTCCACATAAGCCTCCAGGCCGTACTCTCCCAGCTCCCGCCCGTTCCCAGAGGCTTTGTAGCCACCAAAGGGAGCCTGGGCACCAAACACATCGTAGCAGTTTATCCTGGAATGGGAAGAAAGTGAGGATGAAACACCTGGAGCTCAGGGAAGAGTGCTCTGGCAGCACAGGGATACCTGAGCTGTTCTGGGCAGAATTCCTGGATTTGGCCATTCCCTCAGGCAACAGGATGAGTCAACACTGGAATTTATCAGGTAGGACACAGAATGGAATTCACCCACATCTCTCTTTATCCCAGGGCCAAGTGTCCAGTTTGCTGTGACTTCCAGGGATCCAGGGGCAGCCACAGCTTCTCTGGGCACCCTGTGCCAGGGGCTCACCACCCTCACAGCCAGGAATTCCTTCCCAGTATTCCATCCAGCCCTACCCTCTGGCAGTGGGAAGCCATTCCCTGTGTCCTGTCCCTCCATGCATTGTCCCCAGTCCCTCTCCAGCTCTCCTGGAGCCCCTTTAGGCCCTGGAAGGGGCTTTAAAGTCTCCTTGGAGCCTTCTCCAGGCTGAACACTCCCAGATAACCACTCTCATAGGAGAGATGCTTCAGCCTAAACAAATAAATAAATACAAAAAACACACCTAAAAACTTTACCATTACACCGAGCAAAATCCACATAACATGAAACCCACAGGAGAGCTGGGCTATCCAAGAACAATCCCAGTGAGCCATGGCAGCAGCCAGGGAGGCTCCCAGCAGTTGTGGGGGGCAGTGCAGGCTCACCAGACTGTCCCTGCCCTCAGGCTCTGTGACACAAAGTTGGCTTTGTCCAGGTCCTTGGTGAACACCGCGGCTGCCAGGCCGTACTTGGAGTCGTTGGCTCTCTCAATGACCTCCTCGATGGTTTTGAATTTCAGGATCTGCATCACCGGCCCAAAGATCTGCAAAATCCAAGCAGAGCAAGGGAAAATCTGTGTGAATGGATCTCAGGGTGAGCTCTGTGTGTGACCCACAGGATGTGAAATTCAGTGTCACTTGGCCCAGGGTGTAACCTGCAGGGAAGATAATGTAACACTGAGAAACCTCGAGTTTCCCAGCTCATAAACAGCCAGTGCTTGTAAACCTGGGGGTTTGCAGCAAGAGGAGGGAATAATGCCACTGTCTTGGTTTGAAACAACACTTTTGTCTTAGTGTTTGCTAAGAAAGGCAGGAGATTTTTTTGGAATGGAAAATGTAATATTTTGTTTTCCCTGAATTATTATAATTTTGAAATTAAGGGCTTTTAGGCAAAGATATGAGGATAGGAATAACAGTTTTTTACTTGTATGTATAAATTAAAAAAACCCCTCTCTAACTTAATAGGAAAATTTAAATAAAATGCAGTAGTACAAAAACCCTGACAGAGTCAGAATATAACCTGACACCCTGTCAGTGTTGGTAGCAGTCTGATTAAATGGTAGTTGCAGTCCTCCTGAAGTGACAGATGTAATTCTGTTAAAGTAGTTATCTTATAAAAAGATTTTTTTTTCTAAGTTTAGTAGCAATATAGATAAATTTAGTCTTCCTCTAGAAATCTAATTAAAAAAAGCTTTAGTATTATAAATAAAGAAAAATAAAGCTCATAGTATTTTAAATCTCAAATTAGATCTAAGAAAGAATGCTTAGCTCCTCCCCTAAATAAAACATCAAATAAAATTACGTAATTTTATCAATCATGCAATAAAACTCAATAGCTCATTAACAAAAGATATCCCCCTTAAAAAAAAAATTTAAAAATAAAATAAAAACTAAAAACCACTGCTCCACCTAGTTTTAACAGACAATAACAGAATAAATACTTTTATTTACATCTCACACTGCAACCTAAAACAGCCACGAGGTGGGAAGGGGCCAACCAGGAGGTGCTGCAGGACTCACCTCCTCCCTGGCAATGGTCATGTTGTCCTGCACGTCCCCAAACACGGTGGGCTGGATGAAGTAGCCCCTGTCTGCAGCGGGGTTGCCACCACACAGCAGCTTGGCTCCCTCCCTCTGCCCAGTGCTGATGTAGCCCAGGATCTTCTTGAACTGCTCCTCATCCACCTAAGAGCCAGGAGGGGACACACATCAGCTCCACCTGCAGAAAAGGTTCCACTCCCACCCGCTGTGCTGCAGCAATTCCTTGTTTCAACAGGCTGCCAAGCAATCTCCAAAGGGAAACGATCATTTTGGAATCATCTGAATGGTTAATTAGCTCCTCCCTCCTGCACCAGTTCAAATTAGGTTCATCAATAGAGCCAAGGACACTCCCATTCTGATTTACACAATGATTCAAGGTTGGGACTATTTCATGAGATAACAGCTCAGGGCATTTCCTGCTCTTACCTGAGGCCCCTGCTCAGTTTTGAAGTCGAAGGGGTTCCCAACCACCCTGGCCTTGGCCTTCTCCACACTCCTCTCCACAAACTCATTGTAAACATCCTCCTGCACGTAGGTTCTGGACCCAGCACAGCAGCACTGCCCTTGATTGAAGAACAGGGCAAAGTGGGCTTGATCCACAGCCCAGTCCACTAGGGAGAGAGACACAAAACAAATAAGCAAATAAACCCAACCAGAGCCTGTGACTTCTTTTTAAAGAACAATTATCACAGAGATTGCTGGGGATACAAAGTCCTTCCAGTTGACAGCATTTGCCAGGGGTTGGTAGGGCAGGAGTCACAGACTTAATTCTTTATTAAAGCACCCCAGACTAGAGAAAAATATCTAACCTGAGGCAGGTTACAGTTCTCACTGGAAATTATCAGGTATTAAGGATGAATTTTCTTTCTTACTTAACTGCCATATAAAAGTATGTGTTGGCTCATCAAGGCCAAAATTGAGTTTATATGCAAGGAATGAGAGAAGAAGGACTTCATAGGAGAAAAGAGAAATGAAAACAAACTGGAGCAAGGACTGGAGGAAGACACTGAAACAATTATTTTTTGTTGATAACTGAACTAAGCATCGGGGAAAAAAGTGGAAGTGGAGAAATGCTGATACACAAATGCAACAGCTACAGCAGTAAGGACAGAGTGGTGGTGTCAGTGCTAGAGCCTCACACACGAGAAATTTCCTTCCTTTTCCTTTCCCCTCCAGCTCTGCTTGGAAGAAGCCAAGGTAAAAGGCACAGATGAAACATTGCCCAGCAGCTACTCACTGTCTGCATCAGACATGATGATATTTGGGCTCTTCCCTCCAAGCTCCAGGGTCACCCTCTTGAGGTTACTCTCTGCTGCAGCCTTTTGGATCAGGTGTCCAACCTGCAGGGAGAGCAGAGCAGGTATGGAATTAACTCCCACATCAGCAAGAGAGCTCTGGGTTTACATCTCAGTCAGCATTTGATGTTAATCCCCTCACTGGCAGGGCTTTAAGGCTGCCCAGAGTTTCACCTCCAGTAAGAAGCAGCTCGGGGGAAACAATAGGAAATATCCTACAGAATCAAATCAGAACAGAGTCTTATGTAATGCAAATCTCCCACCCTGGGATCAGCTTTCAATGAGGTGTAGAAGGCAAAGCACCTCCAGATTTTATCCAGCTATGAGATATCCCCTGGTCCCAAGGGCTGGAGTGCTCCCTTACCTCGGTGGAGCCAGTGAAGGCCACTTTGTCAATGTCCATGTGGGAGGAGATGGCAGCTCCTGCCGTGGGCCCATAGCCAGGGATGATGTTCACCACACCCGGGGGAAATCCAGCCTGGCAATTCCCAGCAGCACACAGCAACGTTATTCCTTTTCCAAACCAAGGCTTTCACTCCCCTTCTCTCTTTTTGACACTCAGGAGGCCTCCCACCAGCAACAGCCTTTACTCCTTTGATTTTCCCTTTGATTTCTCCTTTGATTTCCCAGTGCTTTATTTTAATGCTGTTTGCAATAACCAAGACAATTCCTCTTCCCACCCCACATCCCAAGCACAATTTGAAGGTGTAAACACACATATAAATACAGATATATGTTCTCTTTCTAATCACCCTGAAGTTCATTATCTAAACCTCAAAGAGTCCTTCCCTAATCAAGACTTGCATCATCTGCACACACATTTATATGAACAAGAGAGACCCAGGACAATCCAGCCTTGCTGCAGACAGCCCCTCTCTGCTCCTGTCTCCAGCAGTGATGGAATCCTGGCCTTGTCCTCACCTCTTTGATCAGACTGGCCACGTAGAGAGCACTCAGGGGGGTTTGCTCTGCCACTTTCATCACAACCACATTCCCAGTGGCCAAGGCAGGCCCCAGTTTCCATGCTTGCATCAACAGTGGGAAGTTCCACTGAAAAACAAGGGGGGAATTGCTGGTGTGAACTTGAAAGTTTTTGCTTAACCAGTGAGCTCCATTCAAATCAGCATTTAGGTAAGAGTCTTGGATTTTTTCTTACCACACAAAGTTTTTGGGTTAATTCTAGGTAGTAGTTTAAACTTAATTATGGTTCCAAGTCAGGTAATTCCTATAAATGGGCTTTTTTTTTTTTTAATCAGCAGATAGAAACTAAACCTCAATCAGAGAAATTAACAGGCCTTTCTGCACTCCCCCAGGGAAGTAAGAGCCCTCCCAGCTGGTGCAAAGCCCAGCTTTGTTTACCCCTAGGAGGAAGCAGTGGTTTGCAACAGAGGGGAACTTAGAGTGCAACACTGAATTCTTGCATGGCTGCAGAAACTGCTGTTACATTTTACTCACCGGGATGATTTGTCCACAGACTCCCACGGGCTCATGGCGTGTGTAGCAGAAGAAGTCTCCATCTAAAGGGATGGTTTTGCCATGGAATTTATCCGACCAGCCTGCAAAGTATCTGGAAACAATAACAATTTGGTCACTGGAATTAAAATAACGAGTCTGCTGCCAACAGAAAATAAGAGAGGCTTCCTCTTTTTCAGTCACTTCAGCTCAGTGCTGGTATTTCCCAAGCAGGTGATTTAAAGAATGGACAGTAAATAGAAATATTTGTGTCTCCCATTGCAATTTCTATGCTGTAACAGATCACCACCATTTGTTTGACTTTGGGAAGTCAGAGGAATTACAGCAAAAAGTAAACTCAAAGTGTCTGGTATGAAACATCAGTTAGATCCAGATCCCACAGCACTTGAATTTGGAGGTAGCTGAACCTGCAGAGATTCAGTGCCATAGGCCAGCTGTCGCCTCCAAACCCACCTGAGACATTTGACCACCATGTCCAAGTCCACCAGGTAGGAGATGGCGTAGGGTTTGCCATTATCCAGAGTTTCCAGGGCCTGCAAGAGACAGAGAGGTTTCCTGAAGAGCTGGGGGGAAGTAACATGTACATTCTTGAGTCAGTTCTCAGTTTGCAGCCTGAATCTGTCCTGCACGTTGGCCTTTTGCTCTCAGCTTCCCAAAAGTGCTTCCCCATCCCTTGTGGGTTGAAGCCCCCAGCCCACCCAGCGGGCACAGCCCCCCGTGATTCCCAGTCCCTGCACTCACGGCCAGGTAGGCACGGTCCCTCTCGATCAGGTCAGCCAGTCGGTTCAGCAGCTTCCCCCGGTGAGATGCATCCATCCTCCTCCAGGGAGAGCCCAGCTGGAACGCTGCCTTGGCTGCATTCACTGCCTTGTCCACGTCTGCCTGCGGGGGAGCCCAGGCACGGGGTGAGAAAGGAGCAAACAGCCCCCAGTCCCTCTCTGCAAACAGCAAAAGCTCTCCCTGCTCTCCAGGAGAAAACAGCCTGCAGCCAGACAGCCCAAGAGGCTGCTCCTGCCAGGCTTTTGGGGGAAGAACCTGCAGCCTTGGCACTCCTCAATCCCAGGGCAGGGGAGCACATGGGTACAGCCCTGGGCCACTTTCCCCATGAGCACCAAGCTCAGCACAAACACTGTGAGGACACAGCTTTCCCACCCAGGCTGCATCCCTGAGGAGCAAAGGGCAGGAATGGCAGTGGAGCAGATGGGTGCAACAGCTGTGCAGCCACAGCCTTTGCCTGTGCTCACCCTCTGTTGTTTCAGCTACACAGACTGCAAATATCATCAGGTTATTTCTGCAATGTCACCTGCTGGGTTAATATTTGCATCCTAGAATGAGGCATTCCTAGAAGAAGTGCTGGAAGTCTACTTTTGGTACTTTTTCAGAATCCAGTCTAAAGGAGTTTTTTCCTTGACCAGCTGTCTCTGATCCATGACTTTGTCCTGTCAGGGCATTTGCTGGCCCCTACTTGGTTCTCTGTCCTGGCTTGCTGCAATGGTCTCGCCACGACAAGCCAGGCTGCCACAGAGAAGCAAACAACAAAGGGTTTCCCTCACTCACTCCTCCCCTGGGGAACATACACAAGTTTCCAGACTGTAGGAAAAACCCAAAATTGCTGGGAAACATCACCTCAGCTCTGCCACAAACTCCCAGGAGGGCCTTGCATAAGGCAGGTGATGATTACGTGATTTTATTCCCCAGCATTTTCTTTTTTTTAAAAGCAGTATTCGAGGAAGGACACTTGGTATTTGCACAGATCACACACTGCTGCAAACACAGAGCTGCCCAGGTGAGACATGGGGTGTCTCCCTCTGGATATGCTCCCATGGAGAACAAACCCATCTCATCCAAAAACATTTACCTTATCGCCCTCAGCCACCTGGCAGATGACTTCTCCTGTGGCTGGGTTGATGGTAGGGAAGGTTTTCTTGCTGACTGCATCGTGCCATTCGTTATTTATGAAAATCTGCAAAGAAAAAAACAAGCAGGGCTGAGCCTTTGAGCCAGATCCCAGGGGAATCAGGGGGAGCTTTGGTTCTTTGATGACATCTGAGGAGCCTGGTTAATTAAAAAGGCTTAACTTGACTTGTGTGGGCTCCAAACCTACAGCAATAAGGAGACAGTTTAGCCTAAAAGCACACAACACAGCCTCAAGTGAATAAAAGAATTCACAGCTCAGCAAACAGCACGTGAATTGGAAAAGGTTCCCATCTTGGTAGGTCCTCGCACAAGCTGGAAGCCTGGCTGGAGCTGTGCAGGGACACTGGGAAGCTCAGGAGACTGAAGTGTGGGAAATGCTTCAGGCAAAGACAATACGGTGAATTGATCTTGTCCAGAGCACCAGAGCTTTTACAGCATTTCTTATGGTCTTATGAGTCTTAAGACTCTTTTCCAATCTAAATGATTCTATTATTTCCCAGATTAACCAATTTTAGGCTCCCCATGCACCAGAACCAGGTGCTAAAGGCAGCTTTTTACCAAATCTTTCTAAGGGTAATTTTTTTTTTCAGGTCTGTGGCAAGGGAACGGGAGTGCAAAGATCGCGGTGCTCTCCAAGAACTTGCTGAACGCTCAGAGAAGCACCGAGAGCCTGGGCACGGCCACCGGGGAAGGAGTGGCCGGGTGCCTTGGAACTCTGCCTTCCAGCAGCACCTCGCACAGGTGATCCCACAGCGTTTTCCTGGAGCAAGGGTCCGGTCTCTGCAGATAACCGGCCAAGCCTTACCCTCCCTCCCGTGCCCTTTCCCAGAGCTTTTTCCTTAGATTGCTCCCAGAGATGCGGGGTTGCTGAACTCCCCGAGGGGAAGGCGACAGAGCCCGGTGGCCATGGGACACACGCCCTGCACCCAGAGCTGCTCTTTTCCAAGGCTTTGGGCCCCAATCCCGGCTGCTCCGGGCTCAGCGTCACGCCGGGCTCGATGGGCGGACACGGGAGCCCCGAACCCCCCGGTCCAGCCCCGCTGCCCCGGGCTCCCAGCGCGGCCCTACCTTGTTATAGGCGATGTCGGGGCGCGGGTTGGGCGCCGGGATGGGGGAGGCGGCGGCGGCCGAGAAGGGAGCCCGGAGCAGGGCCGGGCAGAGCCGGGAGCCGCGCACCACCGCCCGCAGCATGCTGAGCTCAGTTGGGCCGGGCCGGGCTTAGCTGGGCCGGGCTCAGCAGTTCGGGACAGCCCCGCTCCGCCCCCCGGCCCGGCCCGGCCCGGCCCGGCCCCGCTCGGCACCGCCCACCTCGGCTCGGTGCTGCTCCCAACTGCACGGCACGGGTAGAACCGGCTCGGCGTCCTTGGTTTGTATGGAATAGGCTCGATCCAGCTCGGTTCGAGCAGCACGGCTCAGCTTGGCTCGGCTCAGCACGGTCCCGTTGGGATCAGCTTGGGCTCGGCACAGCTCAGCACCGTTCAGGGAGGTTCCGCTCAGCTCAGTTCAAATCAGGCTTGGTTTGGTGCACCAGGGGTGCCTCATCCGTGTCCAGCACGGGCGCTGACGGTCCCTGTCCCTGTCCCGTCTCTGCCGTCTCCTGGTCCATGCTTAGGGAACTTTGTGTCTAATTGCAGGCAACAACTAGGAAAACAGAAAAAAACCCAAAAAACAAAAACCAGAACATCTCCGCTGAGCTGGTTACTTTTGGGGGAGGGTAATTGAGCGAGAATTTGGGGACCTGGACTCCCGGTTCCACGGATGTGCCACCATTACCATCCACCCAGGGACCCAAAAAAACCCTCCGGTGTGTAGGGGCAGTGGAACAAAGCCAGGGAAGTGCTTTCGCAACAGGGAGTTTCTCGGTGAATGCGAATGAGAGGCTTTGTGAAATCGCTCCCAACAATGGCTAAAGTGCTTTTTTTCTGGTTTGTTTTAGATGCCTTGTGCAACTTTAGCGTATCCAAGTGCAGATTCACATGCAGGGAACAGAGGTGTGCTCGGGTTATCATCACTATCACTAAGGAAGCCACAGACCAAAAATACAAAGAGTTTTTTAACCTCTAAAAAAAAGACCTGTGGTATTACCCCGTGTAAGAGACTCAGTGAGGAGTCTGTCAAGAGTGACAGGGATGGCTCTGGTTTATTTAAGGGGACAGAAAAAAATTAGAATATGTGAGTTCAGGAATAGTTTCACCCACTGTCCTGGACGACTCAGGTCGCTGAAAGTCTTGCTGGAGGTTCCTGCATTTGCACTTCCCAGGCATTTCTCTCAGCAGAGGGGAGTATCAGCCCCGTTGTGCAGGGAGGAACAGCACAGCCCAGAGAAGGCAAAACGCCCGCCCGAGGTTATCCAGCAGGACACAGATTAGGCCGTGTGTTTCCCGGATCAGCTGAAAAGAAATCCTCTTGTGCTGGATCTCAGCCTCCCTCATCCTTGTGCCCCGTATCCCTTGAAGGGTGACGGATTCCCGGACAGCGGCTCCTGGGCAGCCCTTTAGAAAGTGGCACTCGCAAGGATCTCTTGTTCCCACGTGTTCTCCCTCCTGTCACAGCCCTGCGCGTGTTAAATCAGACCTGTTCTACCTGCAGAGATGTGCCCGCGTGTCCCAGAGGGAGCGGCTCAAGGTATCCCCAGGGCACATCACAGAGCTGAGCTCCAGCTCGGGGCTAAGCCCTCATGAGTGTCCTGTCTGTGTCTTCTGCTGATCCCGGCATGGACAAGGCATGACATTGAGTACTTAGTCCTGTGTTAAATAAAGCTTTTGGTTCTCTCGAGCAGCCCCTTCCCTCTCCTGGTTTGCTTGGAGGCAGATCCACTAAAATCCTTCAGGGCAGACGCGGCTCTCAGCCCCCTGAGCCTGCCTGGAGGAGTGGGAGGTGCAGGAGTCGGGTGCCTGCCGGGAAACCATCCCAAATATCTGGGCAGATAAAAGCTCAGCTCCCTCCCCCTTCCACAGCAGAGCCAAATGCCTGAGGTTGAGGTGGAATTTCACCCTGGAGCTTGGGAGAATCCAAGGCTCAGGTTTCTCGCTTCGCTACAGGCTCGTGGTCCTTGTGCCGAGAGCCAGCACGGCCCCCAGGGCTCTTTGCAGGGCTGGGAGGTGGTGGCCACCCCAGGCACACGGGCTGTGAGGCTGCACCCACGCTGGAGGAGCAGGAGAATCCAAAGAACCACTACTTTAATACTTAATTAACACAACATATAAATTGCTCATGCTCATAAAGTTAGCATGGTTGTTCCCACAGTTCTCCCCTTGCTCTGGCCCCTGTAAAGCACTGAAAGCTCCCATTGATCCAGTCTGCATCCTCCATGGTCCCCAAAGAGTCCCCACCACACTCATGGGACCATGGAGTCCTCCCAGTTTCTCCCAGTTCCACAGGGCAGGCACTGTCTCAGCTCTGGAGTCTGCCCTGAATCGAGAGACCTCAAGAACTGGTTTCAGTTCCTTCCACCACCAAAGACTCTTCCAGCATCTGCAAGTTGCTGGAGGTTGTGCTGAAGAAGAAATGTGTAGAAGGAGGAGAGACACGCTGGTCCATTCTCTTTATTCCCAAAACCAAGCCTTGCACCCCCAGCCAGGTCACTCCCAACCAACTTCTGACTTCCTGCAGCCTCGTGATCCCAGGATGGGCTTTGCCCTGTATTGAGCCAGGCAATAACAACACTGATAACACCAAACACCACTGGAATTGAGAGGCTCACAGGCTGTCCTTAGCACAGCCTCTCCCATGCCAGAGTGGCTGGTTTGTGTCCCCATCCAGGTTTCCCAGTGCTGCAGCTCCTGGCTCAGCTCTGGTTTGGAGATTTCTGTCCTGTGAGCCCTTTGGGACGCTCAGCCAGATGTGGAGCTCAGGTCCAAGGGAAGTGCTGGGCTGGGATCTGCATTGTGGAGATGTTTTGCTCCAGGGACCTGTGGGAGTGAGACCAGAGCCCGTGTGGGCACACACAGAGGGCTGCAGGACCAGGGCAGGATGGCAGCAATATCCCAGAGCCTCCCAAATGCCCTGGGGACCCAGTGCTGGGGAAACACCCTCACTGGGGACCCCACAGCAGACAGGACACATCACCCCTCATGCTCACAGGCCCCAGACTGCAGTGGGGTGAAGAAGGCCCCAGAAAGGAGGGGTCCCAGTGTTGCTCTTTTTGGGTCAGGGAAGGCTTGAGCCTCAGGAATCTGCTCACCTGGGTGCCCTGAGCCATGGCCCGTGCAGCCATCAGCACCACTGCCTCAGTCCTGGCACTCTCTGCCTGGGGGAACAGGACACATCAGACACATCAGATACCTGGTGCCCCTGGTGCTGCCCCTCTAACAGCCAGCCATGGCTCTGAAGGAGAAACTGAGCTTCCCTCTGCTCCTCTGTAGAGGATCTCCCCAGAGAGCTGTGGGGACAGGCAAACCTTTGGGATCAGTGTGTGAAATCTGCTGGCTCCTGGTGTGGGATGAGGCAGGATCAGCTGAGATCCTGCCCTGCTCAGCCAGGAATGCCTCAGCCAAGGGCATCTGGCTGCCAAGCTCCCAGGGATGAACCTCCTCCCTCTGGCAGTGCCAGCTGGCACAGGGCAGCCTTGCCCTTGCCCTTGGCCGTGCCCAGCTCTGGAGCACTGTGGCAGTTCCAGGCTGGGAGTATTTGGCTGTGTAACAATCCCTCTGCATTATCTTGCTGTTGCAGGCAGCAAAACTCCTCCCCTGGCTTTCACAACACACTTCCACAGCAAAGGCTGACAGTGCAGGGATGATGCCAAGGGAAAGAGCAGTGGGATGGATGTGGAGGTGACAGGGATGAGGGGGCTCTGTGGTGCCACACACCAGGAGCAGCATCTCCAAGCCCAAGGCACAGAGTAGAGAGAGTGTGGCAATCCTGATGTTTGGAGACCTGGCAAAGATGAACGTTTCGAGGAAGGGCAAGGAGATCTGCTCATCTCAGCACCTCCAAATTCCCCACAGCTGCTGCTTCCCTGCTCTTTTCACCTTCTCAGTGGATCAGCTGCCAAGTGCCTGACATGGTGGTGTTTGCTGGTTTCTGCCAGAGCACAAGGAAACCCTTTGGAAGGGCACCTGGATAATTTTTTTGGCAGCTGAAAGGAGGTTAAGTAACCCACTAGAATTTGATAATGTCACTAGAATAATTAAGAATATAATCTTGGTAGCAGCCCAAGGGTGGGGCTGTTTGCTTCCACTCACACTGTGAATGGAAGCTGGGGAGGTGCAAGCAGCTCCCTGCTCCATGTGAGAGACCTCCCAAGAGAGCACCAGAGGGACACAGTGCAGGGAATTAACTCAGCCTTTCCCAGAGGGAGACAGGAGTGAGGCTTCCCTGGACAGGGAGAGGTAAGAAACAACCATTTCATCCTGCACTGGCAAGTGTTGAAAAGCCCAAACCCAGCCAAGCTCTGGGCACACCATCAGCACAGATGGCAGGACCTTGGGTGAGCAACCACAGCTGGGCTGGTGTTAATCTGCTCCTCTTGGAAGGGAGTGCCAGTTTCCAAAATCCCTGTTTCCCAGGATATGAACACTGTTACAGCCATATGAACCCAGCCCTTTTCCTCCAAGCCACTGGACTCCAGGAGTGTCAGATGTCTGATGTGATCAGGAGAGCCAGGACACAATCCCCACCCTGGGGCAGGTACAGCAAAGCAGCTTCAGCACAGATGTCTCACCTGCAGTTCTGGCAGAGGACGTGGAGTCCCTCTGGAATGGCATCCCGGAAAGCCCCACTGGATGCCCACGTTTTCCATCTTGCAGCAAAGACCCGGGGCCATTCCCAGCAGGGGGCTGTGGGCACAGGGGCTGCCCCAGGCCGTGCCCAGGTGCTGTAACTCCTGCCCAGGAAAGGTCTTTGCCCAGCCCAGGTGCTGCAATGGCGTGTGAGCAGCTTGGTGGGGGGGAGGTTCTCAAACACACGGAATCCTTCTTTAATGGCAAAATCCCAAGCCAGCTCAGCCACAAACTCTGCATCCTTGGGGCTGCTGTCACCTGCAGCTGGCCTCCCTGGGGACAAGAGAACAGGACACTTGTTTGGAAGAGCCTGTGTTACATAATCACATCCCAAACAGCATCACGTGCCCTCCTCTGGGCCAGCCCAGGACTCGGGGAAATTCTTCTTTAAGGGATGTGAAAGTAACATCAGATTTAATTCTGATAAAGGCTCCAAGGCCACACCTGATTCGTGCAGACAAACAGCACCGAGAGCTCTCAGCACCTCCCAGTGAGTCCCTTGGCAAAGGCTGGTGCTGAGCTGCAAGGTCTGAGAGCTCCATCTGTAGGACACAGATCCGGGCTCCCAACTTTGGCCTCTGCTCAGTTCTCCCAGGAAAGCAAAGACACCATAGCACAAACAGCAAGCAGGAACAGGCCTGCTGGAGCAGGGAGCAGCTCTGGGCCCATGGCTGTGCCCTGTGCAGGGCACAGCTGTCCTGGCTGGGCTCCTCACCTGCCAAGGAGCCACGGTGACATCCCTGCAGCATCACAGCCAGGCGGAAAAAGGCAAAGGCCAGGTAGAAATTCCAGTTCTCTGGGTGCTCCACTCCCATGAGGCCACAGTACATCTGGGAATACTCCTCTGCCGTGGGAATTCCCAGGTGCCCCAAGTCACACTTCCTCAAGCCTGGAAGATGGGAAGAGGTAACAGTGAGTCAGCTGACAGAGCAGCTCAGAGCTCCCTAGGGATGGTGTGAGCCTTGTGGCACAGCCAGGCCCTTCAGTTCTCCTGGTAAGGGTGAAACTGTGACTGACAGAGATCCCTCTTAATGATGGAACCTCTCTGTTTAATCCTGTATTTTTCTTTTTAACTTAGGGCACAAACCACTCCTGATCTGCTTCACAACTTTCCCACCTAAAACAGTTGCCCAGCTTCCCAGCTGGAGTGAGAGGGAAAATAATGCAAACCCAGAGCCCTTTCCAGCTGCACTGAGCCCCACTGCCAGCTGAGTTGTTTGGGCAGGAGCTGATCTGTTCTGAACTCTGGTTCCTCTGTGTGTGCCAAAGGTGACTGTGCCCCCTCTGTACCTCTGCGAGCACCAAAGTGGGCTGGCAGGAAGAAGCTCATACAGTTATTCGCCAAATCACACATGGGATCTCCTAGAGTGGCAAACTTCCAGCCCAGCACAGCAAGGACTTCTGGCCTGTCTGGATGAAAGACCAGGTGGTCCATCCTGTATCAGAGGGAAAAAGAGATCAGAAAAGTCTCCAGAGGAGGGAAAAATCCCAGTGCTCAGCAGCAGAGGTGCTTTCAGTGCTCTTCACTCTCTTCAAAAATTGCCAAGTCCGTTGGAAGGCAGCACAAAGTGAAAGATTAATTTCTGCAAGCAGAGGATGGAGGTTACTCAATATTGAACTCCCTGGTTAATAATGGACTAAACTGTGCTTTGGAGAATGAAACCAAGTGAGTCAGAGCCTCAGATGAGGCCTGATTCCTGAGTATTGCAGGAAGAGCTGATGATCCTCCAGTGTTAGACCAGCATTTGCATCTGCTGGATGAAGAAACTCAATTTCATTCCCTGGGGATGCTGACCCTGACCCCAAACCCAGCTTTTGGGCTGCTCTGAAGCTGCTGCCCCAACCCAATCACCACCTCTTGGAGTTTGTGGGTCATTTTACACTCAGTCCTTGTTTCCTTCCTGTGCTCTAGGGCAGTACCTGAAATCACCATGCACCAGTGTTGTCTTCTGGGATTCAGGAAAATGCAGAGGCAGCCACTGGATGAGCCTCTCCAGGGCTGGGATAACGTGAGTTTCCACAGCTCGATACTGCTTTGTCCAGGTCTCAACCTGCTGCTGGATGTAATTCCCTGGAATAGAGGAATGGAGGCTCCCAGGGAAAGGCACAAAGAGGCTTCAAAAGGGACACAGAAAAAGTCAAACAGCCAAGCAGATCTGAGTCCAGAACCCTGATTTAAGCTCCAAGAATTTAATTGCAATTTCCAGAGGTCTCATATAGTCTTAACTGGGCACTGGATTTAATATTCAGGTGGAAATAATCCAATTCTGGACAAGAAGTTACAAAAATATAACTTCTCCACCAGCTCCAGGAAGCTGAGCTATCTCTGCAGAGGGACTGGAGGGGATGCCTGGGGGCGTCTGGTCAGAGATGGCAGCAAAGAAGTTACTCCTGTACCCACAGCAAACAGAGATGGCAACAAACATGGCAGGAAGCTCTGGGATGTAGGAGAACTTTGGGAACTCATGGGAAACCTGGATTTGAAGAGCTCTTCACACCCTCCCGCCACACCTGGAGATTCAGACTCTGCACTGCTCATCTTCACTTTCCCACCTGCCCCCAGCTTGGTCCATCTTGCCCATCCCTTGAAATGCTGATACACAGCAGAAGAAAGGATCCAGAAGCTCCTCTCACCTTGCTCCCCGAGGTCCTGCAGCTTGGCTGCTCCGAGCTGCAGGCTGTGGATCCTGGCGAGGATTTGTGCCATGGTGCCGTACCAGGCCCTGCGCCGGCGCGGCGGCACCGCGGGCAGGGACACGGCGCGGTGGATGTGGCCAGCACGGTGCTCCAGCACGTAGAAAGGAGTGCCAAGGATGCTGGGAAACCAAATTGGAACCAGTGGGGCTGAGGTCAATCCTGCTACTACCCCCCAGGCCTCACCTGTATGGGCAGGTGAAGAGCAGACCCAGCAGCACTTGGGTGCTCACTGGAGCCCAGCTCAGGCTGCCTGTGGCACATGGCTCATGCTCAGCCCTGGCCCCTCCAGCCCCAGGAAGCTGAGCTTGGAGCCAGGCTCCGGCTGCAGCTGCTGCCCTGCTCCCTGCAGAGGGTGTGAGCTGCTGCTCACAAACACCAGGAGCAGCAGGCACACATCGAGCTGCAGTGCAGAGATTGATTCCTGCAGCCAGCAGAGATCTGAAGCAGGCTGCAGGCCGGAAGGGTGTCCTGTCACAGATTTGCTGCTGTCATTGCTCTCTGAGGTCTGGCAGTTGGAAAAATCCTTTCTTTATTACAAACCTGAGCACGCTGCCTCAGCAGGAAGCCCTGCAATATTGCTTTATAGCTGCTTTTCAAAGAGATTAATTGCTACACCTAAACCAAGCCAAATAAAAGTGATTCTGTCTTTTTTACTTCTAGGGGCTCCTCCAACCTCACACTGCACAAATGTTCGTTAGATCAGAGCACTTTGTGAGCTCTGGTTCCTTCTCATCTCTGGGAGAATCTGGCTGCAGTCAAGCACAGAGTGAAAGCTGAGGGACAGGATTACCTTCTGTCCTCACAGAGAGCAAGCACAGGGGGCACAGGAACACCAGCTTCAGCCAGAGCCTTCAGGAGCCTGCCAGGGAGGGAGAGAGGAGCAAGGGAATCAGTCCTGGAACTGCGGTGTTGGAGGCAGACACACCATATCACTATGCTCAGTGTAAAATACACCCAAATGATGTGGCTGGGGGGAGGTGAAAGGAGCACACCCACATGTTCCCATGGCCCCGAGCCTCAGACCTATCCCACACTTTGGAAAACAAAGGGAGGTCATAAATTATCCTCCCCATGTGTCCTGCTCCTCAGCAAACTGCTCAGGATCCCTCTCACCTGTATTCTCTTGGGAGAGAAGGGCCTGAGGGGCCATCGGGAGGCTCCTCCTCCTTCTTCAGCACCAGCAAACGACCTCCAAACTTCACCGAATAGCTCCGGGTGGACTCTCCATGGTCAAACTGCCTTAACTCCAATGGGGCTGCGAGTTGGGAGCAGAGGGTCAGCACTTCTCCAGGCTCTCCATCCCCTTCCTGCACCTGGGGCTGAGATCTCACTCTGTGTCCCAAACTCCTGGGGAACATGGCAGTAGCTCACAGGACAGGAATATTCCTGGCATCTCTGGCAACTTGTGCTCAACCCATCCCAAAATAAAGAAGTCCTAAAATGTTATTTCTTATTTCTAGGAAAGTGATGGATCACTGAAACTGGAAGGGCTGTGCTGTTTGCCTGGAGATTAGGAGCCTTTCCTTAATATTATTTTTTAATCCTTTTGTCATATGGGAAAAGCAAATAGCTCCAGAATATCCAGGTTTTCTGATGGAAGAGCCAAACCCACTGCAATACCTGTTGAGTGAGCACCAAGAACATCTTCAAGGTACTTTTGCAGACGGTCCTTTGGGATTTCCATGCCTGGTCTCACTGAACGAGTATAGGGAACAAACCCTTGCAAAGGAAATCCCAAATGGGTTTCCAGCTCTTTGAGTGCTGCTTCTGGATCATGCACCTGAAACCAGGAGAGAGAGAATAGCACTGGGTGACAGCTAGAACACAAAATTTCTGGGGAAAGAGAGAGCCTTGCATGGTTGGGATGCATTTATCTGTGAATCCATCAGCACTGATCCACTGACACACAGGAATTCATGGGTCAGTCCCTGCCAACACAGAGCTTCCCCCTTTACTCTGCCCTGAAGAGATGTGATGGTGGCACAGGCACTGTGTGCTTGGGCTGGGATAAGAGCTGGAATTCTCTGTGTGCAGTCCAGGGGAGTGGAGATCACTCTTCCCACCAGTCCCATTCTTGTTCTCTCTCCAATGGTCGTCAAAGTAAAACCCCTGTGCTCACTGACCCCATAGCCTGGGGGTAACCTGTCAGTCCCCAGCTGACTCATCCATGAGGGCCTCGGAATTTCTGGGAATTCATTAACTGGGGCTCATTTTCTGGTGTGGTTGTCTCAACAGGATGGGGCTGTTTTCTCCAATAGGGACCAGCAGACTTCCCTGAGGTTACACGGGGTTTGGAACCATGAATGAAACAGCCCAGAGCAGACTTTGCCAGTAATCCCTGCTTTAACCCCACCACATCCTGCAGGGACAAGCACAGGCTGGAACAAAAGGCTTGGCAAGAGTCAGCCACTGTCACTTGAAAATCCTGAGCTGTTCAAACCAAACAGCTTCTGGACCTAAAATCCATCCCCAAATCCCACCCTGGCTGTGTCACTTTGTACCTTCACTGTTTTCATGCCAAGCTGGGCTGCTGCCTTCAGGTTCAGGCTGCTGCTGTCCAGCAGGATGGATTCCTGGGGCTGGACACCCAGGCGCTCCAAGCACAGCTTGTAGATCCCAGGGCTTGGCCTGGGCATCCCTTCCTGGTGTGATTCAACCATCTACAGCAACAACAGATGGATTATGCATGAGCCTGCTGTGACCACAAACATCTGGGCAGTGCTGGAAATGGAGATGGGAGGGTGGGAAAGACACTGGTCTAATTAATATGAGACATGAAAATAAAGGACGTGGAGCTGGGTAGTTCCAGGGTTCCAGGGACTGTATGGCTCCTCAGCTCCAATCAGCCAAACAGGATCAGCCAGTCCTTGGATGGAAGATATCCAATGAGATGTCCCAATGTGGGAGACTCACTGGGTGTCCCAGACCAATTGTGCAGTGCTGTCCAAGGAAGCCATGGATGGCAGCACCTTCCAAAGGCTCTGGAAAAGCAGTGTCCTGACCACTGCACCCAGCCATTCCAAAGCCACCCCACAGCAGCTGTGCTGACTGTAACCCTCCACCTAAAATCTGCATCACAAAAGCATTGACTCAATGTCTGAACACTCCCACTGCCCTCACAACCATGAACAATCCAAGCAGCCATTCCCCTGCTCTGGAACAGCAACGAATCTATTGGATGGATATAAAGCCAACACTAATGGAAATCCAAATTTAATTCTTTTTCCCCCACTAATTGCTGTGCAGGGTTGTTGCTTCTGTTCCAGGAGCAGCACACACCAGAGAGGCTGTGGGTAATGGAGCCTTGAGGTTCATGGCTAATCTGTGTCATCTCTGCAAAGATGAAGTGTGCAGGGAAAGGAGCATCTGCTCACCTCACACAGGTCAGCATGTTGGGGCAGTGGGATTTTGTAGTACAGGTGGTGCAGGGACTTTTTGAAGAGTCCCTTCCTCTTTTAAAGCTTTTTTGTTTGTTTGTGTTTTAAAGCAGGCAGGGCATAGAATAATAAGATTTATTTCTAGTCTGGTGTTCCAGCTCCCAAGTCCTTTATCTCCATCGCTGCCTGTGCCTGTTACACAGAGACTCGTGGTTGTGTGGGCACTTTGCAGTGGATTTGCAAATGTCACTCAGCCCCTCTCCAAGTGCCTACAAGGAATTGTGTCAGGAAATATTCTCCCAGGCTGTTCCACTGATATCAACCAAACTGCTGCTGCTCATCTGCTACCTGCACTTAAAGAATTTCAGTTGCTGATTTCACAGGTGGAGGAACAGAGCCCCATTTGGGATCCATCCAGACTTACCACATCAAAGTGCTGTTGGTCCAGGGGCAGGGACCTCTCTGCATCCCCCAGGCACAGGTTGTGGCTCAGCAGAGCTGTCTTAAGCCCTTCTGCCCGGATACACTGAGCTGCTTCTGCCATTATGGGGAGCTGTTTTATCATCTCATCTCGGATTAAATCCCAGAGAAAGGAGTGCACTGGAACACGGGCATTTGCCTGAGAAACAGAGAAACCCCAAGAGTGATAATGGCCAGAAATGGGGTGAAAATAGGAGTGGTTGGGTAGGAAGGTTGCCTGATCGCCTTCTCTTGCTGTCCTGCTTCCTCTGGCAGGAGAAGGCAGGCAGGGAATCTCTCAGCTAAATTGCTTTGCCCAAATAAACAGATGTTCTCACATTCCTAATTCTACGGCAGAGATAAAGGGCCGATTTTGGGAAAGAGAAATCACTGGGACTGTGCCTGCCATGGGATCAAGGCAGGTTAGAGACAGATACTGACAGCTCAGCAGGCAGGGAAGGAATCTGCATTTTAGACTGAGATGTTTAAAAAGCACTTTATTCCAGTAGGAAATGAAGGCAAATTCATCTGCCTGCCCTGCAGGATAATGGTGAAAATCTGCCCTGCTCTGACAGCAGTGTTTCCTAGACGAAAAATCCAGACCCTTCAACCGAAGAAATTCTTTTTTAAGCTCCTCTTTCCTCACTGGACCTGTTTCCATGCAGTCAGGAAGCACAGGGAGAACAGGGGGGAGTTGGCTTACAAGCTCAAAGCACTGCTGTCCTAATTCCTGCAGGAACTCCACAGCTGTCAGCTCTCCTCTGGAATACTGCAGAGAGAGGCTGTTCTCCCCTCCAGACAGTGCAGCTTGCTGGATGGTGCCGCCTGGAATGCAGCTCCGGGCCTCCCACTCTGCATGGACAACAGGAGGGAAGCCAGGAAAGAGCATCAGCAGAACTGGGAAATCAGCTTGGAATCCCTTCGAGGTCCATACATGGCCCAGCACTGTGAGAATGACCCAGCACTGGGGTGATTGACCCAGCACAGAGGGAAGAGTTTGGGCATTCTGGGAACTGCAGCACCTCATCCCTGTTTCCAGCGTGGAGAATTCCTAAAGCTGCTGAAGGACTGTACCAGCCTTGGGTGGTATCAGGTGGTGGCACTACAGGACAGTTTTGTTATTGAGGGGTTCAGGGTGGTCACTGTTACTTCTGTGACTTTTGATGGCACAATAGGTCCCACCATAACAAGTTCTTGGGTCTCTCACCAGAACCAGAGACAGCTGAAAGTGACACCCGAAATTTATCTTCCCTCCACGAACAGGAACAACAGGAGCTCTGGTGACCAGGGACCAGATCAAGAGAATGGCTGGAGCTGTGCCAGGGCTCAGTTAGGCTGAAATATCAGGGAAAGGTTCTTCCCCCAGTGCTGGGCACTGCCCAGGCTCCCCAGGGAATGTGCACAGCCCGAGGCTGCCAGAGCTCCAGGAGAATTTGGATAATGCTCTAAGGAAGAGAGTAAGGATTGCTGGGTTGTCTGTGCAGGGCCAGGAGGTGGATGATGATCCTTGGGGGTCCCTCCCAGCTCAGGACATTCTGTAATTCTGTGGGACCAGGAATGGGAATACACACCTGTGGCTGTCCTGTGAGGGGCTGGGAGCAGCACCCCGCTCTCCTCAAAAATCACAGCTTTGTAAGAGAACCCTCTGGATTGCTGCTGGCTCAGCAGGAGCCGCTGGATCCCAGCACACAGAAGGCTCTGGGCACGGGCAGCACTCCTCAGGTACATGCTGGGAACCACGGGAGGGGCCAGGGAAACTCACACCTCAACCGAGGAGAGAGGCTGGAGCACAGCTGTAGAATTACAGGGGAAAATGTTTATTTATGCACACAGAATCATGGAATTGTTCATGTTGGAGGAGATCTCCAAGATCATCAAGTCCAACTTCCCCGGATCCACCAAATCCTATGGCCAAGGGCCACCTCTGCTCGTGCTCTGAAAACTTCCAGGGATGGTGACTCCACCCTGGGCAGCCACTGAAGTGTCCCAGCCACACCAGGGACTCCCAAATGGGGTTTTACACGGGGTCCACATCCCTTCAGGTGCTGGGGACAACGGGATCACTCATCACTGACACACACTAATTACCGATCAAAATCGGTGACTGCAGCCATGTGAGGGTTGGGCTCTGCTCCTGGGGAACAAGAGACACGACAAGGTGACATGGCCTCAAGCTGTGCCAGGGGAGATTCAGATTGGACATCAGGAAGAATTCCTTCATGGAAAGGGTGGTCAGGGATTGGAACTGCCCGGGGAGGTTTGGAGTCCCCATCCCTGGAGGTGTCCAAGGAAGGCCTGGGCGCTCTGTGACAAGGTGGGGATGGGTCAGGGGCTGGACTCGATGATTCTGGGGGGTTTCTCCCCTCAGAGATCCCGAGGGTCTCTCCCCCTCAGGGATCCCGAGCTCCCTCACACCTCCCAAGCCGGCCCAGGCAGGGGCAAGGCTCCCGCTCTCGCGAGAACGTACCTCGAACTCTCGCGAGAAGCAGCGGCCGCCCCTCGCAGCCCCCCGCGCGCTGCCGCCGCCGCCGCCGCGCCGCCTGCTACGTCACCGCGCCGTGACGTCACGGGGTCAGAGGGGAAAGGTGCGGGAGGCGGAAGCGGCGCCGGTCCCGGTCCCGGTCGGCGGCGGCCCCGCGGAGCCCATGAGCGTGTCCCTGGTCGTGATCCGGCTGGAGCTGGCCGGGACCTCCCCGCTGCCCGCGGGCTTCGCCTACAGCGCGGCCGGTGAGTTCCCTCCGCCGGGGGCACGGGCGGGGCAGCGCGGCCGGGCCCGCTCCGCACCGCGCAGCTGCCGGCGGGAGCCGTCCCGGTACTGCCGGTCCCGCGGCTCCGCGCCCGGCGCCCCGTCCCAACGCCTGCTTTGTCCCCGCAGCTCCGGACATGGCAGCGGAGAGCACCGGCGCGGCCCCCGCCGCCGTGCCCGCCTGCCTGGAGGGGAAGGGCCCCGGGGAGCGGGCGGCCATCCTGCACCAGCACCTGGGCCGCAGGGAGATGACCGACGTGATCATCGAGACCATCCAGCCGCGGGCAGGTACCGGCCGGGGGCGGTTTGGGGTCGCCGGTGGCGGCCCCGTGGTGGGGACAGTGTCCCGGTGCTGTCACCGGCCGGGCAGGGTGCGGGGCCCGGGTGTTGCGGGGTTTGCGGGTCCGGAGTCAGCCCCGCAGTTTGGAAAACGAGCAGAGAAGTTCAGGAATGGGCGCTGGGATGCGGGAGGCAGAGCTGCTTATTCCTGGTGACTTCCCACTGACTTCAGCTCCATCCGCAGCTTCCTCCCGAGGGACAGCCCTGATCTCCGGGAGCAGGGACAGGGCCAGGGAATGGCTGGAGCTGTGTCAGGGGGGTTTAGGCTGCATCTCAGGAGAAGGTTCTTCCCCAGAGGGTGCTGGGCACTGCCCAGGCTCCCCAGGGAATGGTCGAGGCTGCCAGAGCTCCAGGATTGTTTGGACACTGCTCCCAGGGATGCCCAGGGTGGGATTGTTGGGGTGTCTGTGCAGGACCAGGAGTTGCACTGGGTGATCCTTGTGGTCCCTTCCCCTCAGTAATGGGGAAAATTTGCCTTTGTAAAAGATGAAGCAAAAGCTGCCATGGAAGGAGGGAAATCCTCAGAGGCTGCATCAGCTGAAGACAAAACTAAACAGGAGGATCAAAGCAAGGAGTGTGAGGCTGCTCCAGACTCGCCTTCCAAACAGCTCCCAGATCAGATTTCCTTCTTCAGTGGGAACCCCTCAGTTGAAATCGTTCATGGGATTATGCACCTGTACAAAACAAAGTAAGAATTCGTGATTAATGGTAGCTCAAGTGGGAATGGGAGGGTGAGTTGGTCACCTTGGGGCTGTGGCTGCTGAGTGAGGACAAACAGGAAGGGTGACTCGCTGCTGGGAATGCAGAGGGTGACTGGTGTTAATGGTGGAGCTTGGGGCTCTCCCAGCTGTGTGTGACACTGGGGGTGTTGAGGGCTTGTGAGAGCATAAGACAAACACAGATTCTAAAAAAAAAAAGACATTTGAAAGCAGCTTTCCAAAGGATCCCACAATTAAATTGTGATCTCTGGTGACAGGCCTAGGGAGCTGTGTGAGGTCTCATCCTGTATTCCAGGGGTTGCAATTCCACATCACTCCCCTATAATTGTGTGAGAACTCCCATTTCAGGTCTTCCTGAAAGCCACCAAGAGCCACCCAATGTACATTGGGAATAGTAACAAACGTTGCTCAGTTGTTCTAGGAGTGGTGCTGAACATCTGGGACTTGCCAACTTCAGCTGTTTTTATTAAAAAAACAATTGTCAAACTATTCCTGGCAATCCCATTGTTCTTAGAGCTGCCCAGGTTAATCCTTGGCTCACCACAGCTCCTTTCTCCTCCTCCCCGATGACAAAAGGGGGATAAAGTTGGACAGCAGAGTTGCTGTGACTGTGTGTTTGGAGCTGTGTGCCCAGCTGTGTCCCTGCTGTGTCCCCAGCAAGATGACATCCCTGAAGGAGGACGTGCGGCGCAGTGCCATGCTCTGCATCCTCACTGTCCCTGCCACCATGACCAGCCACGACCTCATGAAGTTTGTGGCCTCCTTTTATGAAGTGATCGAGCACATGAAGATCATCAGAGACTCCACCCCAAACCAGTACATGGTGCTCATCAAGTTCAGCTCCCAGGTAAGATGCTTCCAGCATTCCTTGGCTGCAGGAATGTCACACAAAGTCGCTGCTCAGGAGGCTTCACCTGTGCCAGGGTTGCACTTACCTGTGGAGATACAGCCCTGTCCTCCTTCCCAGACAATTCCCAGGACTGCTGAGGTTGGTCCCACACCTGGCAGCAGTGGATGCCATGTTCTGGCTGCCCTTCTGGCAGGATGCTTTTCAAAGATTACTCCATTTATAGAGTTCTCTGCTATCTCTCAGCTTGTTCAGAGCCCTGTGCACCCAGCCAGGGGAGCTCCCTTTGTTTTAAGAAAGACTTTACCTGCTTCTCTGAGGAGCTGGGTGGTCTCACAGCTGCTGCCAGTGTGGAGAGGACAGAGCCCCCAGTCTGAGAGCCTGGGGGTGAATTAATACTCAGATAACACAGTTTGCTCCTTCAGGCCCCTTGGACTGGGCAGCTTTAAATTCCCCCCTCAGATTCCTGTGTGGACCCTTTCACTTGGACATTCTCTTCTCCCAGCTGTACATGATTTATTTTGGGGTTCAGGGAGAGGTTTCCTCCAGCTGTGAATTCTGTCTGAGAGATTTCCCCAAGCCCTTTGTGCAGATGGAGGATTTGTCTGAGTTTTGTGCTAATTGCAGTAGTGGCAAAGATGGTTTTATATCTCCTGTTGCATTAAATTACTCAGGCAAATATTTAGTGCTAAACAGCCTTGCAGCAAATCCCTAAACTTTTGCTCAATTCACCCTGAAATTGCTGTTTCTCAGGCAATTCCCTGAAGCTCTGTTGGCCCCTAATGGCTGTAGCTGCAGGTAGCAAATCAAATCTCCAGGTTCTCTGTGCTCCTGCCTGGAATCCCCAGGAGAATGAGAACATGGAATTCAGCTGATTGCCTCAGTGCAGCGTGGTGCTTGGGAAGCTCCTGAGGGAAAAGGGATGATGGATTTGGCAAGGTTTGTCTCTTTTGCCCTGCAAGGTGCCTGGGCTGTGAGTGGTGAATGGATTCTCTCCCACAGTTAAACTGTTGCTCCTGTCCCTAACACCAACTTGCAACGTGGCCCTCTTACACTTTTGTAGAGACCAAATTTGCTTTGCAAATGCACTGAAATTGCCAACAAAGGGTAAAACAGGTGCTGAAGGGAAATCCCCCATTCCTGCTGAATGCTCCAATGTCAGCGTGGTGTCACTGCCCTGAACTTCCCTTGTGGTGAGGCCAAACCAAAATGCAGTGCCTGGAGCTGCCTGGAACCCCTCCTCTGGTGTTCCAGGGCAGAAGGGAGGATATGGGAGCTTTCTCCTCCTCTCCCTTGGTTGGATCAGCTGGGATTTCTCTGGTTTTAACCAGTTTCCCCTGCTCTGTGCCCAGGCTGATGCAGACAGTTTCTACATGGCCTGCAATGGCCGGCAGTTCAACTCCATCGAGGAGGACGTTTGCCAGCTCGTGTATGTGGAAAGGGCTGAAGTCTTCAAGTCAGAAGATGTAAGTTTGGTTTGGTTTTTTTTTCCCTGCACTTCAAAAGGTTTTAAAAGGATTATTTATAGAATAAGCAGCAAAATTACCTTAATACATAATCCCCAACTCTATTTCCCATTCCAATGGTCCTTGGAAGAGTTTGTATGGTGATTCCATGGACTTTGTGCCTCATCTGTGACTTGGGGTTGTAATTTAGGGAATCCACAGAGCACAGTGGGGCTGGTTGGAGGTGCAGCCCCTTCACTGAGCTCTGCCTGTTGCCCTTTGAATACTGGGGATCACTTTCTAATCTTTGCAATGAATTCCCAACCACTGTGCAGCCTCCCAGCGTTCCTGTGTTGTGGTTTTGAACCCTGGTGCCAGCAAGTTGGAGTTAATTGCTGGTGATGGGAAGGTGCTGAGCAGTTTTCTCTCTGCTTGGTGCTTGCAGGGGGCCAGCCTGCCTGTGATGGACCTGACAGAGCTGCCCAAATGCACCGTGTGCCTGGAGAGGATGGACGAGTCTGTGAACGGGATCCTCACTACGCTGTGCAACCACAGCTTCCACAGCCAGTGCCTGCAGCGCTGGGAGGACACCACGTGAGAGCCTGGCCTTTATTTCCACCTCTGAGGCCCTGCTTGGAGTGCTGGGGGTTGTGCTGACAAAGCTCTGCTCGTCACTGTGGGGGCAGGAATTACTGCAAGTGCTAATGCTCAGTTTTTCCCATTAAGGGGCTCCCAGAGAGAAATCTCCCCGCCAAAAGTAATTGAACAGTGATTCCCAGGGGCCTCGCTGCTGAGGCAGGGAGGGGGTTGGAGAGGAATGCTGATTATTTCAAAATACTCCAGGAGAAAAGTGCTGGGCTAAACAGGCCTGGCTGCACACACAGCCCTGCTCCACTCAGCCTTGGCAGCTCGGCCAGGCCCTTCCTTGGCATTGCAGGTGGATCTGCTCCTGCCTGGGGCTGAGGGGCTTTGTGGGGAGCCCTGCAGCCTTCTCTCCTTCCTGGGTGCTGGGAGGGGAGGAAGAGGAGGTGTGCAGGGGCACACTGGGAAGGGGAAGGCAGGAGAAGAAGGGATGATGACAAGATGGCTCAGTAGATCAGGCAGGGGAGCTCCTGCTGTTCCAGGTGACTGGTGGGAAGTCATGTCCTCCATGGCACTGGGCAGGCTGGGGGTTGGACCTGTGTTTATCCCTAAAGCAGCAGTTCTTGCTGCCACTGACCCTTTCCTCTTGGTGCTCCTCACTTCCCAAATCCCTGTGGAGTGGGATTTTGGTGTGCCTGGAGCCCCCAAGTGCTGCTGTCAGCCAGGGGTGTTTGCCATTCCTTTGGACACTTTGCTGGTTTGCTGCACCTCAGGCAGGCACAGACACTGCAGCAGGAGGCTGCACATCCTCCCTGTGCCTGCTCCATCCTTGCAATCCCAGTGCCTGGATTCTCTGATGGAATGTGAGGATGATTGTAGCTCTCTGTGATCTATCACTCCTAAGCCAGAGTAACAAACTCAGGTTAATCAGATTTGGAGCTGTGCAGGCTGATGGGCTGCTTTACTCCATAAATCCAGTGGAAATTTGGGGCAGTGGAGCGCAGCCAGTGCAGGAGTGAGATCCCAAATAGCCCTTAAATATGGGATATACAATTTAAGCAGAACTTACGTTCCCAGTCTAAAGAAATGACAAAGGAAAACCCCTGTTCTCCTTGCTCAGGCACTACAGAGTCTGTAGGTGCCTGAATTTGAATAGGAACTGATTGCAGCCCAGTTGTCTCTTCCCTGGAAGATTTCTGGGGCTTACCCAGCAACTAATGAAAAATACACAAGCAGTCCTGGCAGCAGGATGCAGCCTCAGTTTCCCCATTCCTGAGCTGAGCTGCTGCTGCTCCAGGGCTGGACACAGCTTCCTTCTGGTCTGGGCTGTTCTGTCTTTGTGGTAGCACCAAGGGAGTTCTAAAAGAGGTGAAGGATCTTTGGTAGATCCAGAAGAGATTCCTGCTGCTGATTCTTTCAGGGTATAATTATGGGATGTTGTTCTTCCTGGGAAAGCTGAGATTGAATCCTTCAGGTTGGAGTGGGATTGAAGCATCTCCTCAGGGTTGTTTTAAGGGCTGAGGGGTGTTTGCAGAGTGTCACTTGGCTGCCCCTAGCAGTGTAATTCCAACACCCTTTCCTAGCAGTGTGTAGTTCCAATGCCCTTCCTCAGTGTATAGCTTCTGTGTAAACCCCTTGGACTGCAGCAAAACCAGGTCCTAGCTAAAAAGGCTTTGGGAGAGTTGTTCTTTGTTCTGTCACGAGCTTAAAACCAGTAACTTTGTGTGGAATGAATTTGGGTGGGGTAAATGTGAGCTGATGGGTGATGCAGGGAACATCCTGCTGCACAAGGCATTTCCCTGGAGCTCTCTGGCTCTCTTTTCAATGACTGCAATGTGAAGATGTTGCTCCCTGTGTCTCATGATGTTCTTGTTGCCCTCCAGGTGCCCTGTGTGCAGGTACTGCCAGACTCCAGAGCCTGTGGAAGAGAACAAGTGTTTTGAGTGTGGAGTTCAAGAAGTAAGTAGGTGGGTGGAGGTGAGATCTGGCCTAGATCTGACTGCACAGCTGCTTGGGTTGCTTTGGGGCTTAATTCTCAGGCTGATTTTGGGCTGGTTTTACCAGCCAGCGTGGTATCAACTTTCCTTTTGAGTTGTATCAGTGCTGGGAAGGGATGTTACCTCACAGGTTTCCTGTTCTGATGAATCTCTGTGATTCTTAGAGAGATCAGTGTGACAGCCTGATGGTGTTGGTCCTCCAGAGCTTGCTGAGATCCCTCATTCCTTAGCTAAGGCCACTCTCCCATCTGGGTGGGATTTATCCATCCCCTGCAGGGGCGTAGCTGCCTTTGATGAGCAGACACCCCATTCTCCTTTCCTTGGCCTTGCAGCTGAGGAGGGGGAGTGAGAAAGCGAACACTGCTGGTGGCTGAGGCTGTGAGTGGAGTGGGGGTGGCTCAGGCTGTCTTGGGGTGCTGCTGCCCCCCCAGAGCTGCCCCCCCAGAGCTGCCCTTTGTGTTGCAGAACCTGTGGATCTGTCTGATCTGCGGGCACATCGGCTGCGGGCGCTACGTGAGCCGCCACGCCTACAAGCACTTTGAGGAGACGCAGCACACGTACGCCATGCAGCTCACCAACCACCGCGTCTGGGACTACGCTGGGGGTGAGCTGCACGCCTCGGGACACGGGCTGAGGGAGGCACGGGTCTCTAGGCACAAGCCCGGACTTCGGGGAGCAGCCATCTCTGCTCTGACAGCAGCTTCGTGGAGCTGGAGGAGGGAGAAGGTGACTCTGTCGAGAACCAGGGTGGTCCCACAGCATCCCTGGAATTTTGCCCAGGGCTGTTGTAATAAATACCCCATAAGGTGGCTGGGAAGAATCTGCTAAAGAACAAATCCGTGTGGTGTTGGCTTTATGCCTTGCTGAGGGGCAGGGTCTGGGTGGTTTAACTGCTCCATGGTTGGGGTTCCTCAGATCTGAGTGCCCATGGTTGGATTTTCTCTCCCCAGACAATTACGTGCATCGGCTGGTGGCAAGCAAGACTGATGGCAAGCTGGTTCAGTATGAGTGTGAGGGGGATATGTGCCAGGAGGAGAAAATTGATGCCTTACAATTAGAGGTAAATATTTTCACTTGCTGGACTCTGTGTTGTGGAAGTTTTTTCAACCCTGCCACGACCATGGTTCAATCCCATCAGCTGAGGCAGCAGATCTGCTCCCAGCCTGGAGGGAATTGTCTCCAGGCAGGAGCAGGATGGGTTTACTGCTTTTTTTTTTTTTTTTTTTTCCTCTTTTAATTTTTTTTAAGCCTCTCCCTGGCTCTGCAGAGCCGATGCAGCGCAGTGTGAGCTGCCTGCAGTATTGTCCTGTGGTCACTGGTGATTGAAGAGGAGCTGCTTGTGCTGCTGCAGACAGGGGCACTGGAGGGAGAAGTGGGTCTGAGTCACCCCCAGGCCCTTCCTGGTGCATCTGTGGCTTGGATTCAGAGCCAGGATCTGTGTGGAACTGTCAGTTTGGGTAGTTTAGCAGGAATCCAGAGCTGTGTGCTCACCTTGGCAAGCACAGAGAGCTGACAATCTGATGCCAGCCCTGTTCTGTTCCCTTCTCTTGAACTGATAATGGTTTATTTATTTTTTGTACCTGTTGCCCAGCTTCTCTCCTAACTAAAGGAGAGGAGCTTGAAATCCCTGCTTCACTGAGCAGCCACTGCAGCACGATTTCAGCCGCATTAGACACCAGGGTTTGTGAGGAGGAACAGCCCACAGAGACCAGGCTGGAGGAGCTCATTGCTCACATAAATATTTGGTTGCTTTTCAGTGAATTTTCTGAATAACACTTAGAAGCTAAACCCACTAATTTTAACTCTCTTTTTTTTTTTTTTTTTTTTCTGTGAGGTGATTACTTACAGCATGTAAGATCTCTCTTATGAGATTGCCAAATTCATTCTCTCTTGAATCTTTCAGAGTGTTTTGGCACTCGGAAATTACTGAGAGTGATCAAGGCTCTGTGCATGTTTAATTCTCTAGTGAATGCCTAATTTGATGCTTATTAGCCTGATGAAAAGGAGTAATCACCTTTTTCAACCTTCTCATGACTCATTTGCAGAACCAAAAGGGAGAAGATGGGATGTAGGGCATAGATCCTTGTTCAGATACCAACATGACATTGGAATGGGCCATACATGTTGGAGAAGAGTAATTTGGAATGGTTACAGAGAGCTGAGGGTGCTTTCCCAGAAATCTCCTTACAGGAAAGCTGGATATGTGCATTCATCCTTCTGCCTTGGAGTTTGGGTTGTGGATGGGAATTCTTCCCCTCAACCTTTGGGATCTCAGACTCTCAGGACAGGGATGGACGATGCTTCATTTTCTTGTAGACATTTATTGCTATTCCCATGAACAATCTGTCTCCTCCTTAAACAGTTCTTGGCTTGATTCTTTCACTTGATCCTTGTTGGGCTCTAAAGGCTTTCCTTAATTTAAAATACCCCAAAATGATTTGATTGGGAAATCAAACTGGTGAAAGCCATCAGCTGGATCTACAGCTGGGCTGTGTGTCCAGAAGCTCCTGATTTCATCTGGTCAAATTGACTTGTGGATTGGAATCTTAGGGCTCCTTAACCAGCAGGGCCACCCTGAGTGCTCTGTGTCTCTGTGTTTGTAGTATTCCTATTTGCTGACGAGCCAGCTGGAATCCCAGCGGATCTATTGGGAAAACAAGATTGTCAGGATCGAGAAGGACACAGCTGAGGAGGTGAGCTCTGCCCTGGGCCTGTGGGAAGGGTCCTGGCCCTGTAAAATGGGAGAAGAAGGAGCTGCTGGATCTCTGGCTGAGCCCGGGCACAGCCTGCTCCATTCCCAGCTGGGAAAATTGGCTCTGAGATGGATCTGTCCCTTATCTGGCTGCTCCCAGGGAGCAATTTGCTGCTCAGTGGTGCAGAAGCAGGTAGATTGCCACAGAGATTGCAGCTTGATTTAAATGTGCTGCTGGGGCAATGCAGCAGTGGTGGAAGGCAGCTCGTGGTGCTGCAGGATCCTGGAGCCATCCGTCTCTCCGACACGGATCTCCAGGGAACCTTGGTGGAGCAGAGACAATATGACTTTAATTTGCTTGGCTGCAGAAGGTGGAACTGTCTCTCTGCTCCAAATGCATATTGATTTGCCCTTTCTTTTTGATCCCCTCTCTCTCCTCATCACCCTTTGGGAAAAGTTCAGAGTCTCCTCCTATAAAGCATCCTGCAGGCAGGACTACTTCAAAATGTCATCAGGAAAAATCCAGGGAGGATATTCTTCTGCTTTTTCACTCTATGTAGATCCTTTCAACTAGGTTTAAAGTGACTCGGGATTTAGAATTAAGTCCTTAACTTTCTTCAGGACTTCTAATTAACCATTTAAGTGTCTGCAGTTAAGTAAAAATAGAAATTGTGACTCTTGAAATAGTGGTCATTGACCTTGTCCTAAAGAACAGTCCCAGGAATCTTAAGGAGAGCCTTATGAAAGGAAAATATTTATCAAAAATCATCTTGCAAGTGGCCAGGAGATATACAATCTTCAAAGCAACTTGAAAATGAAACCACTCTGATCCCTGCTCCAAACGTGGTTTCATGTTTAAAGATCCCAATAATTATCCATGGCACTTATTCCACATAAGTCTTGTCTGGATCGGTGCCACCATGCAGTCTATTCCATTATCAGTGCTCAGGCTACTTCCCCAAATTACCCATCAGCTGCACAAACATTCCTTGATTAGGACTGGAAGCTTTCAAACCTGCTCTGCATCCATGTCTGCTGACACTGACATTTGTCCAGCCTGTTCCTCCAGGAAAACATTTTCCATTAAATTCCTGCCCCACTGCATGTGAGCACGCTGGAGGCACCAGCAGAAGGGAAACAAGAATTCCTGACTCTAAATTTCCTCTAAGTCTCATGCTGGAGGTTGGACACCTGGAGAAGGAGAGCTTGGCTTTGTCCAGGAGCAGCAGCTGGAATGGGGCAGCAGAGGGAGGAGGAAGGCCATGGCCAGGGGATGTTTGTGTTTGTGTGAGGGAGATATTGGTGTCACTGGGTCAGTGCCTTATGACAGCACTGCTGAGTCAGCCCCTGTTCATCTTCACACTCAGTTCTCTGAGGCTTAGTTTAAAATGAGCAAAAACCCAGCCTTGTAATGCCTTGAGGTGGAAATCTGAGTTTGCTGATGGATCCAGAAGCACAAGAGTGGCCAAAGGAATGCTGGATGCAGGCAGGAAGAAGTTAAGGAGCTGCTGCAGCTTTTGGCAGTGCCTGGCACGGATCTGCAGCCAGAGTTGCTGTTCTGTGGGAGCAGCTTCCACGGCAACGTGGCTCCTTGTCTGGGATCCGAGGGGAACACGGGGGGTCCTCACCACCACAAAGCCTTGGCTCCAAGCTTTCCTTACCTGGGAGAGGAACTGGTCAAAGTCTAGGAACAGCTCTGGAAAACCGAGTGTCCTGATGAAAGGGCAGTGGACTTTGAGCTGTTGGAAATGCCCCTGTGTTTGTTTTTACAGATTAACAACATGAAGACCAAATTTAAAGAGACCATTGAGAAGTGTGACAGTCTGGAACAGCGGCTCAATGACTTGCTCAAAGAAAAGCAGTCAGTGGAGAGGAAGTGGGTACCACTGCCAGGTTTAGTTCCATGCAGCCATTAAAACACCGTGCACTGACATCCAAAAAGAAAAAAAAAACAACAAAAAAACCTCTGCTATTCCTGGGCAATTTTGAGCTGTTTGAGCTGCATTACTGAGAACATGGCTTGCTTTAAAAAAAGCTCTGATTTCTGTAGGTGTTCACAAATGGGAAGTGTCTGAGTGAGCACAGCTTTGGGGCCCTGAGCTCCCTTTCCACGCTCTGCATGTTTAGCATTCAGGGATCCTTCCTCTCCCTGCTCCCAGGGAGATGCCAGCCTGTTCTGCCCTTGGTGGGTGCATCCAGAGGGATGAAAGGCAGCTCAGCAGAGGCATCACCCAGCACAGAGGAAAACACAGATCTTGGGAAGTGCCTGGAGGAAAGATGTCAAGCCTGGGAATTGCAGATCCATGTGCTCCCTGGGTGGGACTGTGTCCCCTCTTCCTCCCAGCCCAGGGCCTGTCCAGCAGTCCTGGCTGGAGCAGGGAGCACAGGCACTGAGCTCCATGCAGCTCACCTTCCTGAGTGGGAAACAGACACAGGAGGGTGCCAGCAAACTGCCAGGGCACAAGTAGAGTTGTTGGGAGCAGGAAGCCCTGTCTGTGAATCACAGGGCTGATACTCTTGTGGGGTGAAGTGGTATTTTGAGGGTCTTAGAATGTGGCAGGAGGCCCCTGCCTGCCCTCAGCTCTCTCAGGGTCCCTTGCAATTCCTGTGCCCTTTTTGGCACCCATTCCAAAAGCTGCAGGTGTGTGTCCAAGGTCGGTTCCATCCCCCAGGCACACCCTGCCTGTTGCCTGTGCTGTTGGCATTTGACATGAGATGGAATTGCCTGACCTGAGGGGAGTTTCAGAGTCTTCTTGTATTGCCTCCCCTTGCCCATCTTTGCTGGAAAACCAAATTCCAGGTGGTGTTGGTGGGCTGGGGGTCAGTTATCCAGTGAAAAGGCTGAGGTGGTGTTTGGTCTGGGTGGACAGTGCTGCTCTCCTGACTCGTGCTTCTCTCTGCAAGGTGTTCCCAGCTGAACAACAAAGTGGCAAAACTCTCCAACGAGCTGAAGGAGGAGCAGGAACTGAACAAATGCTTGCGAGCAAACCAGGCCTTGCTGCAGAACAAACTGAAGGAGGAGGAGAGGGTGTTAAAGGAAACCTGTGAGCAGAAGGACCTGCAGATCTCTGAGATTCAGGAGCAGCTGAGGGATGTCATGTTCTACCTGGAGACACAACAGAAAATCAACCACCTCCCAGCTGAAACCCGCCAGGAGATTCAGGAAGGACAGATCAACATTGCAGTGGCATCTTCTGCCAGCTCCTCCACGGCAGGCACAGGCAAACCTTCCTCCAGGAGAGGCCGTGGCAAGAGAGGGAAATGAGAACAGGAATTCTCTGCTCCCACCCTGGAACTGGCCGTGCCAGCAGCAGGCCAGGCTCACCTCGGGACTTGGGCTGGGAACGCCCAGCTCACTAAAGCTCAGCTAGAAATTGTCTCCAGAGCTGCTCATAAAACTGGCTGCCAGTCAGTGGAGGTGTCTGTGGTATTTAAAAGCATTTCACTGCACTATTTAGCTGTTTTTAGGCAGATCTCGGTGACCATTTTGCCTTCCCTCCTTTTCAGAGCCCCTCCTGTCATGCATTTGACTTTCTTGGAGAGTGTTTTGGGGTGGGGAGTGTGTGTCCATGTCCAACATCCCATTCCCTGCAGGGATGCTGTAGAGTAGGCTCAGCCCAGTGTGTAAGGCTTCTCCAGTTCTTCTCCTGGATTAAAAGTATTCTCAATTAAGAAGTTATTTAATAAACGGTGTAAATTAGGTTATATACATCTCCTTTTTGTATGTGCAGTCCTGACACTGCAGAACTGCCTGTGCAGGAGTAGAACTGTAGTTTGGAAAGAAAAAGGAGTGAGGTGTGGAAAATAAACCATTTTAGTGGTGTAAGAAATCAGGCAAGTCCTAAAGGCCAATGGTCTGGGAATTTAAAGGCTTTAAGGGACTTTGCTCTGATCTCTCTTCAGTTCAAAGGTGGCCTTTGAGAGGCCAGTGCTTGCTGTGCTGCCTGTGGGGCAGAAAGGGTGGAAGTTTTGTGTTCTGGATGCTGTTTAATGTGGTTATTTTATAGGTATTTCTACAAATTCAGTAGAGTCATCTGAGAGTTGGGGAACACATTCCCAGCATTCCGGTGCTCCTGGAGCAGGGGGTGTGTGTGTCCCCTGCCTGAGCTGCACTGGGAGTGTTGGTGAAAGCTCCAGAGCTTCTCTCCTCAGAGCCAGGTGAGGAGAGGGACAAGCACAGCCTTTGCCAAACTCTTCCCACGTTCCTGGAGCTGCTGCAGAGCTGGAGGAGCTGCTCCTCCACCAGATCCTCAGCAGGAGCTGCAGCTTTTGGTTCCAGCTCCTGTGCTCACCAAAACGTGGCACTATCCACAACCTCAGCTAGCAAAGCTCCTGTGTGACTTGCCCCAAAGGAAGGGAATTTTGTGCACAAATCTGCTTTGGTTTGGGTTTTTTGTTGGTTTTCACTTAGAATCTAAGACTTGATGCTCTGGGTTGGGAAGTTTTCCCCTGGAGAAGCGACTGTCCTGGTTGCTGTTGTGCTCAGAATCAGAGCATTTAAAGGCTGATCTTTTGTTAAAAACGGCAGGGGAGTCTCCTGTTGTCTTTCCAGGCCACAGGATGATCTTGGTCCTTTTTGGAACAATCATGACCTTAGTTTGGAACACTGAAACAGCTCTGGCTGAGCAGGTCCAGCCTGGAACACAGGCATGAAACAGCCAGTCCTTTATTGCTAGAAGTTGTTCTTTTTTTGGCCCACTGAAAGGGACAAGTCCCAGTCCCTGGAATGACCCCGGGAAGGTGGGTGGTTCTCATCCTCTTCCTGCCTGCATGGACAGACAGAGCTGAACTTCCTCACTGGAATCACAGGGCTGTTAGTGCACTCTGGGCATCCCCTGCTTGGGTTTGGAGATCTGCCCCCACCACCTGGAACTTGGACCTTTTCTGTAGCAGGAATGTACACTCACTTTTCCAGTGTGTGGATTGTACTACCAGGCCTCTGCCTTCTGTAAATGACTAAGGACCTCGAGATGTACAGCACGGCTTGCTCTCCTAGAGAAACTATTTTATTTAAGATATATTTTTACACCATTAAGATCCTCTGACCTTTTGCTGAAGGCTTGCTTTGTGTAGAACACTAAAGATGCTGTACTGTATCTTGGAATTCATTTTCAAAAAATGTGATGGAAAATTAAACCAGCGTGCAGTTCTTTCTGTGTGTGTGTTCTACTGGAGGGGAGGGAGGAGGTTATTTTGGAAGTCTGATAGTTTTTAACTCAAAGGCAAAGCTGTCCAAATAAGCTCTTGGTCTTCTTTGGGCTGGGGAAGCTGGGCTCAGCTGAGCTGATAGGAGCAGATAAGGCTGGGCAGCTCTCTCTAGGCAGCTCGTGTAGAAAAAGCAAGAATTGTAGAATGCTTTGTGTTAAATCAAATAACTCTCAGTCCTTGAGTCCCTTCAGCTTCTCCTTGAACCATCCCAGGTGAACAGAGAACCTGCAGTGTGTGTCTGGGTGCTCATTCACTGCTGTAGATCATTGAGCTCCCCCAGGCTCCCTCCCGTGGGAGACTTCCCACAAGGAAATGGGACTTAGGTGAAGGGAAAGGTCCTAGCTCAGGCTGGTCTGTGACTTTTCCTTATCCCTCGTCTGGACCCACAAGTGCCTGGAAAAAGCTTTGGCACTGGGACCTCAGCCTGTGGTTAAGTTTTGACATCAGCAAGTGGATCAGCAGGTCAGCCCTGGCTGTGACTCACTGTCCCCACAGCAGGAGGCTGGAGCAGCACTGGACAGCTGAGATTGGCTGAGCTCCTGCTGTGGTTACAACCCTTGAAACAGAATTTTTAAATTTTGACATCCTGAAAGGAACACACCTTTCCCCAGTTGAACAGCCCAGGGGTTTGCTGGCTGTGCTGGGTGGTTTCTCAGGGAGCAGGACACAGCCTGCCTTGGCACTTTCCATGTGGGCTCCGTGGAGAAACAGAGAGATGTTCCTGCAGGAGCAAGAAATGAGGGACCTGCTCTCCTCAAAACACTGCTAGGAACGTCACAGGATCCTGCTGTTCCTCTGGAAAAGAGAGACTGTGCACAAGGTCTGTGCTTCTCACATAATGACAGGGACCTTTTTGTCCCTGCTTCACCTCCTGGCAGGGCGGGAGCAGGGCACCAAAGTGATTGTGTGAGCAGGGGCAGGATGGTGACCAGGACCCTTCGCTGTCCCCACCGTGGGGACAGCACCCAGCTGCCCAAGAGGAGGTTGGCAGGGGCTGCAGCAGAGGCTGTGGGATGGCAGTGGCCAGGGAGAAGGCAGCTGGAGCGGGGTCCCAGCCAGCAGCCACACGGAGCTTGGCAGAGTCTGGAGGATGCTGCAATGATTCACTCCAGCAGCTGCTGAGCACAGGGAGAGGCGGCTCCGAGGGCTGAGGGGGAAGGCAGGGACAGAGGGCTCTGCTCTCCTGCTTGGGAGGGAAGTTTTGGGCAGCTGGGGGTGAGCTGGGGCCCAGGGCTGGACTGTCACTGCTCCATGACAGGAGTGTTGCACCTGAGCCATGGCAAAGCTGGGCTGGTAGTTTGGGGTGACACATCTGACATTGCTGTTTCTGGTTCCAGGGTCTCATTCATTTTTTGTCCCTTAGTACCAATTAATCCCCTCCGTGTCACCATTCTGTAGAGGAGCCAAAGTCCTGGGTGAGGTGACATCTCTGGCTTGTGCCCAAGGAAAACTGCATGGTGCTGGACATGGAGATCCCTCCAGGCAAAGATCCACAGGTGTCCATCTGTCCCCCCACAGCCATGCCCTCCAAGGGGCTACTCTGCTGTCCCACCACCTGCTCTCAGCTCCCTTTACCTTTCCCCTGAAGAACTCCCTAAGGCCCACTGGAAAATTCCTGCCTTGATCTGCACCAACTGACTTGTCTGTTCTCGCTTGAGCTCTGAGAAATTCACATCCATTTCCTCAAAACCTCCTCCCCTCTTTTTTTTTTTTTTAACATAAATGGTCATTTTGGTCTAATATGTGCTTTTTAAAGGCAAACTCATCCAGCTGCTCCAAAGGAGATCCCACACCAGGACAGCCAGCAGTGTTTGGGGTGTGTTTTGCAGCACAGAAGGGATATCTGTGTATTCCTCCCCAGCCTGAATTCCTGCACACATTTCTCAAGGTGAGAATTGTGCTTGGGTTCACCCCAGAATCCGAGGAGCAACAGCAAAATGGGAACAGGTTTGCTGGGAAGAGGAAGCAATTGGAGATATTTGCTTTCATTCCAAATGAAAGCCCCACACCTACAGCTTCCTGCTCCTGCACCACCCCTGAGCAAACATTATTTATAGCAGCAAGAGCAGTTATAGCTTTGCCCCTTCTTGACCTGGAAGTAATTGGTTAATTGAGTTAGACAACAAACCTCAACACACTCGCATGGTTTCCTTCCACCTTCTCCCAGGGAGCTGGAGAGTCAAACTCCTTCCATCCCAAGCTGTTTAAAAACATCAAACACCTCCGGGAGAACAATGTTTACTTCCCCACCAGGAAATTGGGCCCTGTTGAGCTTTCTTCAGGGCCAACAGCTCCTCCAAAGCTGCTGCACCTGGGGGTGCTGCCTTGCTGGAGCTGGAGTAGGTGGGGCTTTTTGGGGAGCGTTTCCTGAGCTCTGCTGAGGCTGGGAAGCTGTGGAAAGCTTTGCTGCTGCTGGGAGCTGAGATCTGAGCTGAACAGGAAACTGAGACTTTGGTTTTTGCAGGTTCAGTAATGTGCTGGTTTGGTGGTTGGAGAGGTTCTCTAGGTTTGTGGGTCTGAGGGCAGTGGGTGAGGATGAGCTGTGTTAAGCACATGCTTTATTCCCAGCCTGAGATCCTGGGCTGTGCTGATTTTTCCTGGAGACAGACTGCAATGAGCTGGTTTCTCTGCCTGTTTTCTGTGTCCCTGTGTAGTGGCAATGGCCTTGGAGGACAGTGTCAATGTGGGACAAACCTTGGTCTCCTGGATGCAAAGATGATGTTTTTGACAACAACTTACAGGCCTCTGCCTCCCAGTCTCCTCTTCCCTCGTTTATGGGTTATTTTTGGTATTTATCAGTCTCCACTGATGTGGGACATTCTTTGGGGACAAAGAGCCTCTTGCCATGTACAGCAGAGGAGTTTAAGCAGGTGAAGGAAACCCACCTGCTTCTCTTGGAGTGCTGGGAGACACCCACGTACAGGTGTGAGTGAGGTTCCAAAGCAGCTTCATGATCTGTGTGTCAGAGTTCTGTAAAACTAAACCAAACCCACAATAAATCATTTCAGCATCTGCACCAGGACTAGATCTCCCAGAACAATTCCTCTGCACCACTGGGAATCTTAGCCCAGGCAGAATTAACTTAGGCTGCAGAAACTCCTGGTGCTGTTGGCTGGAATCCATGGTCTGTGTGGAGTCCCAGTTGGAAAATCTTCTGTGAGGGCTGGAGGAGCTGAGCAGGAGATGTGGCCAAGCAAGATGGGTGAGCTGGAGTTATCCACAGCTATCCACAGGAGACAGGGATGCTGCTGCAGCTGGAGGCCCTGTGCTGATGGAGGGGAAGCCCAATGGTCTTGTCCAAGCACAACTGTGCCAAGAGTTTCCCTCTGCAAATGCAGGGGTTGCACAAGGAGCAAAGAGGACTTTTCCCAAGCAATTCTCCTTGGCAGCTTTCAAACGTGCTCTGGCTTCTGGTGAAGAAGAAATCCCAGCTGGATTCTGCTTCAGTGAAGAAGCACCAAGGGCCAGGTGCTGCCCTGGGATTTGGGAGCTCCAGGCCTCCAACCCTTCCTGAAAAAGCCCCTCAGTTCCATCACAAGGAGCCAAACACCTTCTCCTCCTTCCAAAAAATCAATGTGGAGGAATGATCAATGGTATAAAAGCCGAGGCTTATGTGGGAATGCAGGCAGCACTCTGCAATCACAGCATTTTCCTCTGCAGTGATCGAGTCAAACTGCAGAAGCAGTTAAGAGGATTAGATATTTTTGATCATATTTGCAGCTGTGCTTGCTATAACCGAGAGGAGAAATCCAAATGTGTCGCCTTGGGAAGTGACTGAGAGCCTGGAAGGGAGTGCTCCCTGCAGCCAGGGTGTGCTCAGACCCTGCTGCTTCCCAGAGCCACCAGGAGCTGTTGTTCCTGCAGCTGCAATTGTGGCACTTGGCTCCCTCAAAGATCCAGGCTCCAGTGGAAACCTCCCTGTGAGCCAGCCTGGATGCAGGGCTCTGAGCTGCAACGGTGGCTCCAAAATCTCAGCAGGTTGAGGTTTCCCCAGTGCCACAGCTTAAACAAGGAATGCTGTGGAAGCCCTGCCAGGTTCAGAGCCAGATGTGAGAGGGGAGATCCTTCCCTGGACATCACCAAGGATTTCTAGCACTGCAGTGCTAAGTAAGGAAAACTAATTCCACTGTACAGTTAAATTTCAGTGTCTAATTCTCACACATTCAGCACTGCTGGAGTCCAAATAAAAATACCTGACTGTTCCCTCTAAACCATCCCTGCAGAAATGCTGGGGATGCACTGCCAGCACTGCAGTAGGAAGCTCCTCCTCTGTTATTCCCAAGGGACACTTCCAACAGGCCCTTGGCCCCCAGGATGGGCTGAGGAGGAGTACAGGATCCATTCATCCCTTTTTCTATTCTTAAATAAAAATGTGGCCAAGGAAGAAGACATTGCTCCTTGAGCCATGTGGTTGCTGGAAGTGCTTGGCCCTGCTCACAGAAGCTGCCTGGGCTTTCCCTTCTCCATGGATGGAGCCTCAGATGATGCCCCTGTCCAGAGCAGGCAGGATGCTCCTGAAGCCAAAATCCCAGATCTGAGCCCCAGGTGAGACATCCCAGAGGAGGGGAAAGTTTTACATCTCACTTACAATTTGCCTGATGATTTTAGCACAGTGAACAGGGGAAAGAGCACCAGAGGTAACAAATTCAACCCTTTCCAAACACAGTCATGTGGTTGTCATCTGCCAAAAACATAAACCACAATCACAATCCTAAATTTGTCCTTTGAACATACCTGTGCCCGCTCTGTAGTAGTTTCCTTCTAATCCCCAGGGATTAATCCTGAAGTGCATTGAAACATCTGAGGTGAAGGGCTACAGTGGAAATTCCTTGCAGGCTGGTAATAATAACTGAAAGCTGCTCTGTGAAGCAAACCTGAGGCTGACTTGGTTTTTAATGGACATCTGTCTGTAGGGGGAAAAAATGCCATGGCAACTGGCTTTCTTGTTGGCACGGCAGCCTCAGCACAGGGCTGGGGAGAGGATGGGTATGGGAGGGTCTGTGCGGCTGTGCTGGGAAACCTGGAGGTACAGCTTGGCCAGGCTGGGAGGCAAAGGTTGTTTATGCTCTGGGAGCACCAGGTCTTGAGGGATTTAACAGCTAAATCTTGGCATAACGATTGCTTTGTGTGCTGCTGCTGCTGCTGCTCAGCAGGAGCCAGGCTGGGTTTCCCCCTCCCTTTCCTAAAAATGTGAAATCTAAAGGCATAAAGCACCTGGTTGGTGATTTCCTGGTGCTTTGCTGGGCAGGGTTGGTGTCTCTCACTTTGCAGCTCTGTTCCAAGAATTGCTGCAGAGCCATGGCTTCATCAGATGGATCCTGGAGCTTTGCTGGGTGAGGAAGGAAATGCCCTTGTCGTGTCTAAGGCCTGTGGAAATTGAGAGAAAGGATCATTTAAGTGTTGATTATGGGTGCACAAGCTCTAGCACTTTGTGCCTCCCTCCAGAGTTCCTTGGACACCAGCGTTTCCCTTCATCTCCTGGTGACTGCTGGATGCATGCATGGCCCAGCAGGGACATCCATCATCCATGCCCTGGCTGCACTGAGCTGCAGGGCTGAGAATTGGGAAGAAATGGCAATAAAACTGCAAGTGCAGATCAAAAACTGCTTCCGATGGGAGCTGGTCTCTGCTCAGAGCTGAGCTGTGAATTTGGGAGCTGGAGGCAATGGGAAGATCAGGGTGAGAGGGATAGGCAGAGGTGGCAGCAGCTGTCCCACGTGGCTGGTTTGGAACTTGGGGTTTGGTTTTGCTGTGGTACCAATTCTGGTCTGGCCAGGGGCGTGTCATCAGTCAGAACCGGGGGCAGCTTTGCTGAGCTACACGGTGTCTCTCTGGGAAGCGCTGCCTGTGTGTCACAGCACCTGATTTGTTCTCTTAATATCCTTCCAATTGTTTGGAGTTCCCCGTGCTCGCAGCACTGCTCACAAAGCTTTACCCTCCCAGAGGAGGGGTGGGGATAATGGCACTGAAGAACTGAAGTCTTCAGGGAAAACACGTGTGTGGAAAAGCTCAGTTCTCTGAGCTTCTCCAGCAGCTGATTTTGCTCCAAGTAACCCCCTGTGTCTGTGCTGCTGTCCCTGTGTACCCCGGCGTGTTTTGTCTTGCTGGATGCTGCTGAGGATCACCCTGGGTAGCTCAGGGAAGGGAGCACAAGAGGAACAGCAGGTTAGATCAAGGAAATGTTACATCACACGGCACTTCCTGCTAAGTGCTGCTATTATCAGCCTCATTCATCTCCACATGCAAATACAGCCTGCACATGTAGTCACACATCTGGATGGAAATAGCAGTCCTGGAAAGGAGCAGCTCTAACCTGGATCGTGGACAGGAGAGGCAAAAGGGAACACGATTCTTCATTAGGAATTGTTTCCTTTCTTGAATTTTTCTCCAGCTAAACCACCACATCCACTGTTGGCTGCTCTTTGTCACAATGTTACTGATATCCAAAATATCAGCTATAAACGATGGGGAAGGAAAAAAAAAAAAAAAAAAAAAGGGTGAAAAATTGATAAAACCAAGCCATCAAATAATAAATATCGGGAATGGTGGGCTATCAAAAAACGCATATCCAGGAAGAAGTAAAGGGAATGTTGTGCCCTAACAGCAGCAGAATCCCATTACACTGGGAATTTGGGGAGTTCAGTGCAGACACAGGAAAAGCAGTGTCCCTGGAGAAGCTGGCTGCCACTGGAAACCACTCTGCAGCTTCTCTGGTGGCCATTGCTGAGCTATTTTAAATGATCACTTCTATATTTACTTTTAATCTGCTTTTTTATAAAGATGCTCAACAAAGGAAAAAGGGAGGGCACAACGAAAGCCAAACAGAGCTTAACAAAACAAAGAATACATTGAAGGGGAAAACAAGTCAAACTGCAACTGCTCTTGAGTCATTACTGAGGATGTGGACACCAGCCTATTCATACATACCCTGCTTTCTGAGCACGTAATGTCACCCTAAAATGTACTTTAGTGTGTTCATGTCATGTCTTAGAAACTGTCTCTGCCTGTGGAACTTGTTTCTGTATTTTTTTGACATTCTTGACTATCAAGGGCTCAATCTTTGCCCCCCAGCCCCTTCAAACTGCTGCAGGTGCTTTAATGGTTCTTAACCTTCAGCCACAGAAATTGTCACTTACTGCTGTGAGCTGTGAACATTCCAGGCTGGAAAAGCACTGAAGTGATAGCCTCTAAAAACCTCATGTTAAGTGACCTGGATGGGTTCTACTCCCTCTCTTATCAGATTCCTTGTGCTTTTTATTCTTTATTCCTTTTCAAAGTTGCTCAAGGTTCAGGACTAACCAAAAGCTGTAGAATTTATAAACAGCACCCTAAAGAGGTTGGTTCATAGAATCATGGAATATCCTGAATTGGAAGGGACTCATAAGGATCATCCAGTCCAACTTCTGGCCCCACACAGACCCTTCCACATCTTCATAGCCTCTTTTGGGCACTCTTTAACAGCCCTATATATTTATTATTTTTTTATATACTGTCATATTCAACAACCATTATTATTGTTATTATTACTACTACTATATTGTTATATATTGTCTTATAAAAGTGCTTTTTCACGCTAGTGAGTTTTACATAAATAAAGGATTTTTCTTAGCAGCTCTTAGGTATTTATTTATCCCATCACTTACAGTAAACCAGATTCCTGCTCTTACAGTAAATGCTCCCAAAATTGGTGCCAGTGGTAACCTTTGGCTCTGCAGGTGCTGATGTCTCCCCCAGAAGCTCTTGGGCTCCAGAAATCCTCAGTGTCCTTCTCAGTTCCATGGCTGTGAAATAGTGAAGCATCTCGTGAGTTCACTAAAAGGTCATTAAAAATATGTAATTTCTTTAAATCACCTGCTCTGTTTAGAGTATTTTCAATGGAAAAATTCTTCATGCTGAGCCCATTTCGGGTAGGATCTGTCATCTAGTTTCATAAAGTGTTAACCACAAGGTTACTTGGGCTTGTGAGGTAAAACAAAACAATCAGTTTAAAAGGTGAAATGTAAGGAAAATGCTAATTTAAGAAAGCTGTTCAATATTTGTTATCTTTTTACCATTGTGTGCTGCCACCCACAACTCTTCCAACTGCATGGAAAAGCTGTTGCTTTAGGAGCAAGGTGTATAAATAATGCCTGCCTAAGAGCACTGCTCCTTTTTATTCCATTGGAATCCTGTGGGATTTCTAGAGCATTTCTATGAATAGATTAAACTCTGAGCATTTCGAGTAACCATGGCTATAAATCAATTTAGCTCTTGGTTTTCAAGTTGCATCTGCTCTTACTAATCCTGTATGTGCATTTTTTTTTCTTTTTTTTAATAGGACAGACCAGGCTTTATTTTTGTGTATGCGTTTTGCTTTGGTGAAATTCCCACTCTGCACCAAGCAGGTTTCCACACACACCCTGGATTTCTGCAGGGAGCCTGGTGATGGTGGACAGGTAACATGGAGCGAGGGGAGAACTGGCATCTTGAGCTTAAATATTTTATCCATCAGCTCAGCGCGAATTTAAATTTCTTTACTACAAGGGGAAACCTTGACTGCTCCAAAATCTGTAAGATGGAGGGGCACTGCAGGGGAAGCAGCCATCCTCCGGCCCCATCTTGCTTTCCCCCAGGAGCAGGGATGTGTTTGGCAGCGATGGCTCGGGATCTCTGCGGATCAGGGGCAGCGCGGCTCGGCACGGCCTGGCGTCCTCCACCGGCCTTCCGCAGCCGGCCGGGGCTCGGCCATTTTTCCTCCATTTCGTTGTCTCTCGACGCTTGGTTTCTTTTGAACGATGCGCTGCGGGCCGAGCCCGCCGCCCTCCCACCGCCGCTCGCTGGGGCCCGGGGAGGGGCGAGCGCGGCCGGGCCCCACCAGGCCGCGGCCTGCGGGCCCTGAGCGCGGGGAGCGCGGCCCGCGGGGGCCGGCGGGACCGACCCGCCCGGTGTCACCGGTGGGCACGGAGGGGGCTGAGCGGCCGAGGGGACTCCGGCGACCCTGGCGGGGCCTCACGGCCGGGCCGGGCGGGCGCTGCCGCCGTCCCGCGCCGCCGCCGCCTCACGTGTCCCTCCCTCCCGCCCCGCCCCTTCACCTGCCGCAGCACCGCCGCCGCGCCCTCCGACTTCCCGTAAAGAGTCCGCGCCGCCGCCCGCCCCGCGCCCGCCGCCTCAGCTCCGCCGCGCTCCGCCGGCACCGCGGGGGTGCCCCGAGCCCGCGGGTGTGGTCGCCGCGCCCCCGGGCCCCGCCGCTGTTCTCGCCCCGCGGCGCGGCCCGGCCGCCGCCCGCCCCCCCCAGCGGATCCCTCCGCGCCGCGCTCCGCTCCCTCCGCCCCGCTCGCACTGTTTGGGAGCAACCGGCCGAGCCAGCGGCGCCCCGGCCCCGCCAGCGCAGCGCGGACCGGCCGAGCGCACCCAGCCCGGCGCGACCCCCGGCGCTCTCCCTCCCTCCTCGTCATGTCCCTCAAGCAAGCGGCGACGGCGGCGCAGCCCGCCGGCAACAACCGCAAGCCCCCCGGCGGCGGCGGCCCCGGCCTCCCGTCAGCCGCGGGGAGGCAGAACATGGGCAGGTGGGTGCGCAGTGCTGCGGGACCGGCTCCGGCTCCGGCCCCGGGCCCGGCGCGGGCGCCGCTCGCCCGCCCCCGCCGCCCCCTCCCCCCCGCCCTCGCCCCGCACCGGCCTCCATGGGCGGCGGCGGCGGCCGGGGAAGGGGGGGGGCGCGGGGCCCGCAGCATGGCGGGGCCGGGGCGGGGGCCGCGATGGCGGGGGGCGCGGCGCTCGCGGCCCCGCCGAGAGGGTTCCGCAGTGCCGGGGCGAGGCCGGGCCGCGGCCGGTGCCCTTCAGGAGCGGGGAGGGCACGGCGCGGAGGCTCCATTTCGGCCCCCCGCGGGGCCCGGGGCGGGGGGCGCCGCTTCCCCCGGGCCGACGTGACCCGCCTGCTGAGGAGGGAGCGGGGGGAGCGGGGGGCGCGGGCCGCACGTGTCGGGGCCGGCGCGGGAAGGGCCGCGAGCGATGGCGGCGGGGCCGGGGGGCGGCCCGGGCGGGGAAGGGGGCGGCGATCCGGCCCCGCGATGGCGGCGCAGCGCCCTCGGCTCACCCGGGGGGAAGGGGGGGGGGGAAGATTTAAAAAAAAAAAAAAACAAAAACATTTTAATATATAGTGATGGTTATTATTTTTAAATTTTTTTTTTTTAGTATTTTTATTTGATTTTTTTTTTTTTTTTTTTTTAAATAATGGAGATCGCAATAAAATTCTCGCGGGAAGGCGGGCCGCGCCGCGCCGCTGGATGGTGGCTCCAAGCGCGGCCTCGCTTTCTCGCAGATTTTTGGGGCAGGAATCTTGCAGAGGCTGAGCCCTTTCCTCGCCTCCCTCCCCCCCCCCACGCTCGCTGCCTCTGGAAGATTGATCCCGCTCCTGCTCTCAGATCGTTAGCTACGCAAATCCACTCATTTTTTCCCCCCTTTCTTTCCCTCAAATAATAAACTCTGTAGTGCTGTGAATTTTTCCGGGGCTTTGGGGGGTCATAACAAACGATCAGAGCAGGACGGTAACAGTTCTGAAGGTCACAGTCACTCAGAGCAGTTTCATTTCGAGTTTTATTCATCTTCCTCTTCAACCGAACGTTTATTCCCACTCGGTTTTGTGCACTGGCAATAAAACAGAATTTACAGTGCCCCCATTGTTGGACATCACTGGAAATAGGGTTTTACTTTGTTCCCAGCCAGTGAAACTGGAAGCGGAAGAGCTTTGGAAGGGTTGAAAAGGATAAAATAAATAACAACAATACCTCAGCAGCTCAGAGCACCGATTTAATGGTTTTTACATATGCCATTAGGTTGGACGTGATATTTACTGGGCTCTGTCCCTGCCAACACACAGTGGTACTGTAGAGGTTAACGTGAAGGGCAACAAAACCTCCAGCTCATTTTTTGAAATTCAGCCTGATGGCAAGCACTTGCCCCCATAGATTTGGGCATGTGAGCTTCGAATTCTGCCCCAAGTTTAAGATTAAAGCCACTGGATTTCTCCTGCCAGTGTTGCCTTTCCGGGTTCTATTGGATAAATTCCACTTCAGAACTCCTTAGGGAGTTCTGGTGGGACTGCTGAACAACTGACATGTTCCCTCAGAGGTGTTCATGCTCCCTTTCTTTTTAATTTTTCAAGTTATTTCTGAATGGAGGGTCTGTAAAATCACAGTCCCATGGAACACCTTCAGAGAACTTCCCCTATAGCTGTCCTTGGTCTTTTGGGAAGTGCCAATTCAAAGATGGTTCATGCTATAAACCTGGCCATGTGAATGAAAAGCTGAGTGGCTTTTCTGTTCATAAAAATGAAAATTTAAGTGGTCTGCATCTTGGTATCAATTTTAAGTATTGTATTCTTTAATAAAAACCTAAACATCTCCAATTTATGCCAATCTTTCTGCTCAGCAGCTCATTTCCCTGCAGCACTAACAGTCCCATGCAGAAAAAAAATGCTACTTTTCATGGCTAAGTTGCTCTTGAAACCTTAGTTTGAGCAGAAAACTCATTGATAATTAACTGTCCTGGGCCTAATTTTCTCTTGTGGGTTTGTTACTGGGAGAATTGGGCTGAGCATTTCTCCTTCTACCTCTGATCACGAGGGAAGGGTCAGCTCTGCTCACTGCCTTGGTCTCCATGGCTTCATACTGCTGCACATCTGTATTTCAGATTAGAAAAGGTAAAATCCTCTGTGAACAACCAAGACATTCCAGTGTTTTTTACTGTACTATTAAACAAAGGGAAAAATCAGAAATGAAGGCATCCTTGAAGGTATTTGAGATTAAAAAAAAAATAAAGGATTAATACCTTTATTATCAAGTGGCCCCAAGTGAAATGTTGTGTTTGTTTAATGTGCACTGTGGCAGATGGGCTCGGGCTGCAGGGGAGATGCCAATAGCACAGCAATCTGTAATTAGGGAAGATGTAGACTTGGTTCACAAACTTGCTCCCTGTGCTGTCAGAACATTATCTAACATCTACTTTCTGTGTTTGAGGGGAGTTTTTGCTGTTATGCAAGCACAGGAGGGTTAGCTGTCCTCTGGCTGCAAATTGCATCTATCCCGGCCTTCCTCCGTCTCTTCATCCTCTTTTTGTTGTTAATTTTCCCCCATTGTTATTTTATCTGAAGTCAAAACACCTCAAGAGTCAGGGTTTGGGTGTTTCTTGTTACAATTGTGGCAGAAGGGATTTTTCATTTTGGTAACTTGCTTGTCTAACTGGTCTTGGGATAAGAATACACTGAGTTACTGTCCTTTAAAAATGGCTTTTTCCCATCAAAAAGCTAAAACTGAAACCACCCCATGGTTCACCCTCAAAAGCAAACAACACAAACTTCTTGCCTTCATTTATTTCCCTTCTTCCTTGACATCCCTTTCTTGAGAGCCTAACAGAATTCTTGAGGATGGTGAACATCCCATTCAGGTGAAAGGAAAGGGGAACGTGCAATGCCAAGGTGCTGGAATTTCAGGGCAGTGACTGTTCTGGACACATGTGTCAGTCCCAGCTTTTCTAGTTGGTTCTGACATCTTTGTGTGAGTTTTAGTGCAACTGTGCTAAACTGCTGAGCAGCATGACTGGTTAACCTGCAGACCTCTTATCACTGTAAATACATTTAGGGTGGTGTTATACCCCTGGTTTTGAGTAACTTTTAATTTAACAACTGATTCATGGCAATGTCTGTGAAGGTTCTTCAATGACTAAGCCCATCAACAGGTTCCAGGTGTGCACGGGGCCACACTCGAGGTTGTTACATATCCAGATGCTGCAGAAGCTGTCACCCTGTGTGGAGACAGGAATTGACATTATTGATGTCAGTATTGGGGGGAAAAACTACAGAAAATAAAGCTGCAGGACTTCTTGCATAATCCTTATTTGACATCTTCGATTCATTTGACTTTAGAGAGCCAAACACTGCGTTGGAATAAATCCTTGCACTTCAGATTTCTCCCTTAGAAGAAAAGCTTTGCCAGCTCAGTGCACTATAGTTCTTTAGAGTACCCTGTAAATTTGTTTTCCAAGCTGCAACAATGTCAGTCAGTGCTCCAGAAACATCCATTCACACTCTTAAAATTCAAGTCTTTGTAGCTGCATTTCTGCTCCAGACATTAATTGCAGTGTGTGTCTGCATTTGTTTCTTAGTTTCAAAGTGAAGATGCTGCTGGAGAGAAAATTGGAGACTTTCTTTCCCATCCAGGAACGACTTTGTTTCCCTTGCATTAATTGGGAAAATACAAATGCGTGACCTTGTTTTGCTTATACAAACACTCTACTTGGCATGTAAACATTAAGGAGGGAGGTGAGGGATGCTGAGGAAATACTCATAAAAATAGAAAAAAAATGTGCAAGTTGCTGCTGGGAAAAAACATTTATAGTGCAGCTTTTGGGCCCTGATGGAGACTTTGCCTCTTGGTGTGTAACTCTTGGACTCAAGGGGTTGGCACTGAGTTTAATTGCTCAGTCCTTACTTTGTCCTGAGTTTGTGACTTTGCTACCCCAAAGCAAAGGGTTTCCAGCTTGGATTTGCCAGGCTATCCTGCCTTCACCCAGGTTTACCTTTAACCACATATCTGCAATGTAAAATGATTTTTTTTTTAATTTTGTCATATTTACCCTAATGGAAATTGGGCTTTAGGTAGCAGTGCCAAATTGCTACTGAGCCTTCCTAGATTCCCCCACCTCCATTTCTTTGTATTACTCTCCTGTTCCAAATTATGTTAAACATCTGGCAAAACCCATCTACCTTCTGCTTTTGTAAAAGTCCTGAGGTTTGTTTTTTTTTCATATGTTGCATCAAAGATGTGTCAAATGGTAGTTTGAACTTGAGTCTTCACTTACTGGAATATGAAACTCAAGTTGATGGCCTTGGTTTTAGCAGAAGATACAGATTTGGCTAAATTGTTGCATTTGTAGGACTGGTAAATATATTTTTTTTTTCATCTTGGTGGATATGTTTTGTTGGTTTTTATCCAATGGTTTGTGATTAACAGTTGTAGCTGGAAAACAAGAGGTTAGATCTATAAAGAGACCTGATAGATCAGAGAATTTCTGCTTTAATTCTTGGCTAATGTAGAGGTTGGGACTTCTTACTGATGTGGATGTGCACAATCAGTTTGTTTCTTGAAGAAAAGTGGGCAGTAATTTTGGAAATGTGGTAAGAGATGGAAAATCTGGAGCACTTGAGTTCATGCTTAGAGGGAATACTCCAAACTTTCTGCCCAGTCCAGCAACCCAGTTATTTCAGGTCTAAGAATACTTTGTCACTAGAAATGGGAGTGGTTTCTCTTGCAAAGACACGAAACTCTTTCACTTTTGATCTATGCATGATGGAGGAAGGAGGATCTTATAAAATCACTGAGAGCAGCAGATGGAACTGATAAAATTGTTTGACTTTGACCAAGTTCTCTGAGTGACCGTGATGGTCACATTTTTGATTGTAGTAGAAGGACAAATCAAACTGGGCTGTCCCTTATGTGGGGGGCTCCACGTCTGCTGGAATGACTTCTAGAAAGAGGAGAGTCTGAATATTGTGCAAAAATGCTGTTCCAGGTTCACAAAGCTTCAGTTCTCTTGGAGGCCATTTAACAAATGTCAGATTTGGTAAATGGTGAGATTTGCTCCAGAGCAAACCTGATATTGTGAGGCTGCCCTATGGAAAGTTAAGGTTGATGGGTAGTTAAATAAAGGTTATTTGCATTAGAGCTTTTTTTAGTGAGATTAGCACTCTGCAATATCCTGAAAATGCCTGCTGGGCACCCCAAATCTGCAGTTCTGCCATCAGTCAATGCCCCCAGCATGTGTGATGCTCTGAGACCACAGTTCTGTTGCAGAAGCTTGTTGGAAATGAGTCAGGTGATAGTTTAGTGGTTTTTCATTTTTTCCTCATTAAGGCTTTTCATGGCTCTCTGATGGCTTTGCTTATTTCGGCAGAATTTATTGAAGGGTTATTTATGTTCACTGAGAGAAGTTCCTTTGATTTTTTGACTACCCTGTGAGCTGTCTTTTATAAGGGCCTGTTATTTTGAGGGGTAGGTTGTATTCAGCCCCAGCTTGGTGTTTTTAAAAGCATTTGAATGCAGTTGGCATCTGATGAAGGTGCTCAGGAGCTCTGAGCAACCTGGTCTAGAGGAAGGATCCATCCCATGGGATGAGGATGGATCTTTAAGGTCCTTTCCAACCCCGACCATTCCATGATTTTGTGACATCCAGCTGGATCTAGATTTTAGTGTTGTTTAGATAACACCAGACATAATTCTTCAGTTGTCTTTATTGAAATAGTTGTGTGTCAGTAAGGTGAGTCTATTTTAAAAACTGAGTTTATTTTAATAGAACAGAAGATTTATTTTTGCCTCACATCACAGTGAGCACTCCTCAAGTCATAACACAAATCTAAATCACTATGAGGAGCATTTGAAACTAGGACTTCTTGGTACAGGGGAGGAACTTAGAATTAAGACACACCAGTGGAGCTGTTGGACACTTTTTTAACTGCAGGGATGTTTTGGGGCTCAGGTGCCTGGGGTGGAGGGCACAGACTGACCCTGCTCAGTGTTCAGGGTGTTCTGAGCATCCCCAGTGTCCTGAGTGCTACACAGTGACAGATTGGCATTAGGAGGAGCTGGTGTTTTGGGGGGAATGGGCAGAATGATTTGGTTTGCAGGGCTGTGAGAGCAATTAGAAACGAGCTCTGTAGGCAGAGCCTCACAGTCAGGGCTCCTCTGTGGCCTGGGGCAGGGTCAGTTGTTTGGGTGGCCCAAATGTGACACGGTGACAACATTTGGAGCCTCCTGGCTCAAGGAAGGGACCCTCTGCTGTGTAGGGCTTGAGCCTGATCTGGGTCCTGGTTTTGTGTGCCATAAAGTTTTGGAATTTGCTTTAATTGCACGATTGTTCTTTTATTTTTACTCTCATTTTATAAGCTTAGCATTTTCTTCATTTTGTCCTTTAATTTATCACAGGTAGCCCTCAACCTGCTGATGGCACTTGGTAGCTCAGCAGGTTGGAGCTAAACCCGGTGGTTTATGTCAGGCTCTGCCCTCTGGAAATGCTGTTTTTCCCAACCCCATTCTCAACTCTAAATTAAGATGGAATTTGGAATTCCTGCTTGGTAGGAAATAACAGCAGTTTCAGCAGTTCTTTAATCATATCCCATGTGTGTTTTTAATTCCAGAGGCCGCAGCAGTGGCAAAGGACCACCCCAGCCTACGGTAAGTTTGAGATTTCTCCTCTTTGTGCCACTGCAGAGCAGGAGGAAACAACTTAAAAGAATGGCAGATACTGGAATATTCTCTCCATTTTTTCCTTGGGATACCATGGTGGGTGGATGCTTTAGAGTGAGATACAATTTTCTAGAGTAGCATCTCACATTCGTTTAAGTCTCCTGGGAGGGTGAAGGGGGGAAGGTTCATTTAAACTTTTGACTGCACTAATATAAATATTCTGCGTTTTCTTGCAATTACAGCTGTAAATTTAAATAACATTTAACTTAATGCAGTGCTTTTTGAATTAGTTCCTATCTGAAAATTTTAACATTGGCTTCTCTCTTAAACAGATGACAGTAAGGCAGCATTTAATGAAATAAAAATAACTACTTTGTTTAGCTTTACTCTAAAATTGCTGAACCATTATTCTCAGTAGCTCCAATGTGCAGCTTTAGTTGTTCCCAAGGCTGTGTATTACTGGAGTATAGATGTGGCTTGATTTGCAGAAGATGATTTTATCAGAGCTAAATACATGGATCTCAATTGAAGAAGTGAATCTTTGAACTTCACTAATCAAATATTTGCCAATTTGTTGCTGGCCTGGTTTTCAAAGATGCCCAATTTTGGGGAATGGAGCAGGAGCAGGAAGATTTCAAAGGGCTGCAGTTTGCTTACATAAATGTTTATTGAAGATACCAAGACACTTGAGGAAAACTAAAGAAGCTTTGAGGAAAACGGGTGGAAAAGGTCACAGGCAAACACTAACCATCCCCAAATGTTGGTTTGTGTGTGCTGAGTGCTGAGCACGGGAGTGTCTCTAAACTTGTCTGTTCAGCCCAGCAACGTGACTGACATTTAAAAACACGTTGTCATTTGAAAAACTCAGACTATGGTGAGATCCCAAGAGCTGTTTTAGCATCTCTTACTTTACAAACACAAAGAGATACCAGGTATTTCAATAAAACACCTGCACTGAGGTGAATGTGTCCTCCAGCAGCCTGGGGACACCTGCCCAGCTCTCCCAGTCAGGATTGCAGGTCCTGGTGCTGCACTGAGTTACTTTGGACTAAATTAATGACAGGGTTTGTGGCAATTTAGCACTCCACAATTTGATGGCTTTAGCTGCTGTTAATGTGTGTAATCAGGGCTGGGAGATGAAAGGATGAGGCTGAGCAGGCCTGAAAACACCTTTTTGCTTCTGCAGCACTGCAAGTGCCTCATTCTCTTGATGGCTCTTAAACCAGCAGGGCTTTTTTTTTGTTTAAAAACAAAGCCCTGCTGACATCCCTCAAATCTGTGCATATCAGCTGCACCCAGCCAGCCAGAGAATTTCCTTAATGGAGTGACATTAGGGGCTCTCCTGGGTTTTTTAGCTTGTTTGAGAGGGTGTTAGATCTTTAACTGGTCAGGGGCCCTCTGAAAATCTCCCCTGGCATGTTTAATATTAATATTTAATAATAAGCATTCCATATATCTTGCCTGAGTGAAATTTTTACCCAGTGTTTCTGAGATTTTCTGTGTACTGGTGAAAGCCTGGGTTGGGTTGGGTGCTCTGGCTTTTGGAATTTCTTCAATATTCATGATGACTTTCTTATTTTTCAGATTTCTTTTGATGGCATCTATGCAAACATGAGAATGGTTCACATACTCACATCAGTTGTTGTAAGTCTTCATATTTGTAAAAATGCTTCCTGTAGTGACAGGGAATTGTTAATTAACCCACTAATTGTAATATAAAGGGGTGAACATTAAAAACTTTTTGCCAAAGTTGAACTTTAAAGGGTCACAGAAATGTTAGGCTTGGAAAGGTTTCACTCTAATTTGCAGAGGTACAGCAGATTTCTTAGGTGTATTTTGGATTTCCTGTCTTCAGAGAGGTTCTGGATAAATAAAATGGGTACCCGTGCAGGGATTAGAAACCTTTCTCCCAAGATTTTAAGGGAAGCCCTGACATGGCAAAATGAAGTAAGGCAGACTGTCCCACATCTGCTTGAGGCCAGGAGAAGCTTTTATCCTTATTTGTACCCACACAGGCACAGATTTGGGGTTTACACAAAACCTTCTTTGTGTGTTTTAACTGGTCAAGAGTCTTGTGCGAACCAAATATTCTGCAGTGAATATCTTAAATCCCTTCAGAGCTGCCCATACACACCCAGCTATTTGAATTTGCAGAGCACAGCAGTGTATTTATAAATGGGCAGATGCTGAATGAGGAGATTTGGCTAAAAATTGAGCTGTATTTTTACACTTTGGACCTATGTAAAGAGCACATGTTTAAGAAAATCACTGTAATGTCATTTGTCATGTTGGTAGAAAGTCATATTTTCATTTTTCTTGCTTTCTAGGGATCCAAATGTGAAGTACAAGTGAAAAATGGTGGTATATATGAAGGAGTTTTTAAAACCTACAGTCCTAAGGTGATTTTTTACATTTTGACTCTTCCCTCTTGAGAAAATTCTTAATACCAAATATCCAACGTTTGATTAAAATTTGAATATTTACCGTGAATTATTTTTACTGTTCACGCCTAGATTTACAAGAGCAGATTGTAAATACCCAGTTTTTGCAAATAAATGAAATTTTGGAGGGCATGACTGTGCAGTAAAGCAGTGCCTTGTGTTTGTATCTCCCACAGTGTGATTTAGTGGTTGATGCTGCTCATCGGAAAACTGCAGAATCCAGTTTGGGGCCAAAACGAGAGGATATCCTGGAGAGTATCTTGTTCAAGTCTTCAGACTTTGTTATGGTGCATTTTAAGGATATGGATACCAATTATGCCAGAAGAGGTATATTTGTTTTTAAATTTTTTTTTTTTTTTTTTTTTTTTTTTTTTTATGTTTTAAGATTATAATTCGAATTTTTTCCAAGTAGATGCTTTAGGATCCACGTATTGAAGTTCGTATTTGGATTTGTAATTCTTAAAGAGTGCAAAACTTCAGCACCTCGTGAAATCAGAAATTTATAAATTAAAAAAATAATAATCATTTTGAGTAGCTGGTTTGGTGTCTGGAAAGCAAAGCCTTAGTGGTTTCACAGAGTGTTTTATAGATTCTATGGGAGGTAAACCCATTTTTTTGTAAAATCTCTAAATTTCTCTGTTAAGTGTTATACAGGCATCATTGAATACAGAAACTCTCTGGAAAAAGATTATTTCTCAGAGTGAAGATATATAGAGTCTATACTGAGACAACTTCTGTGTCTAAACATGCCTTCATAGAAATATTCTATAAATATAGAATAGAATAGAAGAGAATAAAATAGAAATATAGAATATTTACTCCTTCAAACAAAGCTAAAAATTCTTTTAAAGTCCTCTATTTGTCTTTTAATTTTTTCTTTTATTTTCTTGTAGACCTGTAGGTAAAGCTCTTTAAAATACAGAGAGGTGACAGACAAGTCTTAAAATCTTGAAGACATTGAAACTGTTCAAATTAAACAATTTTGCAGTCACTCTTCATACTTTTAATGTTTGACCTCCGAGCCCCTGATTATTTTTCTGGAATCTAAGAGCTCGTGAGTCGGTTCTATTCCTTTGCAGATTTCTCTGGTTTTGGGCAGCAAATCTCCAGAGTCTTTGTCTTTAATGTTGCTGATTTGCTGGGATAAGGAATAAAAGGAAATGCACAGGTTTTTGTGGCATGGGGTGAAATTGTCTCTGTGTACATTTACAGGTTGATTAATAACTGTCACAGGAGCTCAGTGCTTATTGGAACACAGGTTTTATTCCCATTAGCAGGGACTTAGAGATTTGTAGGGACTTGAGGACATTTAATGAGAATTTCTCTCTTCACCTTGTGTTTGTACATGTGGATGTTCTTGCCTGATTTAAAGCTGCAGAATGAGAGGTTTGTTGTTTCAAGGAATTTTTGCTTTTCCCAGATGATGATGCATAATGTCAGAGCAAATGCAGCATTGAAATGCAGATAAGCTCCAGGTTCTGGATGGGACTTGGAATTTAAATTACATGAGAGCTGTTTTATAATGAGTTTGGTATGAACATCACTTTAATGTAAATGCAAACTGGGCTCTGCCTCACCCAATCTTGCTAGATTTTGAGCAGACTGAATGGGGAATATACTACAGCTTCTAGGAATAATTGCTCCATGCACATTTTCTAGAAGAAAATGACTGTTTCAGGTTGAACAGTCCCTCAGTTCACTTTATTAGGTGGACTGACTGAGTCTAAATCTCTTAAATACTGGAGAGCTGAAATAAAGCCATGGAGACTTTGAAACAAGATAAACTGGAAGGCTGCAGAACTTGATAACTCAGAGTGGGTGAATTAATCTGCTTTCCATTTTGTCTCAAAAATACATTATCTGGAAATGACACTTAAAAGTGTAACTCAGTCTCTGATCACACCTTCAAATTAGAGCAATGAGGGACTTTCTGCTTCCTGGGAAATTAAATAAAGAAGGATTCAAAAGGCTGGAGGTTTAAGAATGTGCATGAAGGAACTGCTGGCCTTTTTTTCTTGTAAATAAACCCAAATCTTTGTGGTACTGGATGATTTAGAGTGAAAACTGACTCTGAACTCCTGCCTGAGGACTTGGTTCTCCTTGTTTTGGGAATTGTCCCTGCTTGGTCCTCTGGTTACACTTACCTAGGAACAGAGGCTTTTGAATTTCTAACCCTCAATGGATTTTGGTTTTCACAGATAAGTGACGAGAATTTGGAAATGCTTGGTTGGGAAGGCTTTAAAATTGTAGTAAAATAAAAGGGCATTTAAGGAGCTCTCCTTTGAGAGGCTTCCCTGGAGCAGGGATGTTGGGGTCTGATGATCCTGTGGGTCCCTCCAACTCAGAATATTCTGTGATTCTCTCTGTGTAGTTTCTTACCCTGTAAGAGACTTCTAAATTTTTGTGGGCCCCTTGAACTAAAAAAATTTCTGCAGAAGATACTGTTTTGGGAATTTTAATGCACCCTGATCTCCCAATTCAGTATAAGTATCTATGGATTTTATTTTGGCATTTGTTCCCTGCTGGGCTGGAGGAACGTGGACAAATGGGCTCCTGTCTGTGGGTCTGGGTCTTCTGCTCCACCCTCTGGTTTGAGTAGCAGAGATGTTCTCTGGATTATGAAAAAGAGACTGGAAGAGGAATGGGAAAGAGCAGCAGGTGGGGAGAAAGGGAACGGGATGGAGTCTCCTGTGAGAAGATGGAAAACAGAGTTGTGTGTGAAAAGCCTCTGCCAGAGCCTGCCAGCAGCTCGCAGCGCTATCACAGCCCTGCAGCTTTGGGGCAGGGAGCTGATAACCCCCCCAGAGAGCCGAGGGGAGGGAACACCAGTGCAGGGCCTGCAGGGTGGAACTGGGAGCAGCACACGTGGCTTTGTGCCAAGCGTGATGCTGCACCTTCAGAGAGAGCCCGGGGGTCTGCCCAGATTGTGGAAATTGGGAGGGCTGGGAGAAGAAAAATTGGTAGGTCTGTTCAGAGAGGGGTGTCGTGACTGTAAATGTTCAAAAAATCAATGTGTCCCTGCTTCCTGCAGCTCTGTCAGTCTGCACAGACCTTGCAGCTCCTGGAGGTGCTTGTTTGGCTTTCAGAGGAATGGGAGGGACTCACCTGAGGGTCTGTCTCTGCAGAATTGAGGTTTGCTGCAGTACAGGCAGGCTGATGAATGAAACATGCACTGGAAAACTCAGGTGAAGCTGTATTATACCCATCATCCCCTTTTCAGACTGTTCTGTCTGCTTTTAAAGAGAGACTGACACTGATTTCTGTATGTGCAGTGGAAATCAGCTGCTAAAAATCCACTCTCAGTGCAGGCTGAAATCCTTGGCTGTACATTAATATTATCACATCTTTCTGCTCAACCTCTGAGTGCTGAGATCTTGCTGCTGCTGGGTGATTCGGGCTCCTGATTGATGCAGGAGGTTCTGTTTCTCCTGATTCTACACAAGAATTGTTTCCTGGAGCCCTGAACACCGATCAATCCACAGAGCTGGTTTGCATGGGATTCAAATTTCAATAAGGCTTTGGAGTTGCCTTCTTGGCTTCTCTTTAAAGACAAGACAATTCAAACATCATAACTTACTGGTAAAGTAAAAGACTTCTGCAATGTTTTTATTGTTTTTTGGCACACTGAGGAAAATACTACAAATCCAATGAAAAGAAAGGCAGAAGAGAATTGGCAATTTCAGATTTTCCTTGAATTAGCTCTGAAAGTGGCATCCTTCCAGAGAAAGTGTTGCAAGGGGAATAGCAGAAGGCATCTTAGGAACAAAAGAAGGAAATGTTGGCTCTGCAGGGCCGGTGGTAACTGGTTTTAATGTTTCAAATCAGTAGTAAGTAGTTACAAAACAAATCAGAGTTTACTGTTGAAACCTTTAAGGTGAAATCTCAGCTTACTTTGACTTGATCAAAGCTTCAGTGAGTGGCATCAGCACCTTTGGCACGTAACACTGATTGGTTTAATGGCATTTCTGCTGCAGACTGGCACTTAATTGCACATTTGTGCTCTTCACCAAAATCTGTTTGTGAAAACAAGCATGTTAGACATTGAAATTAATTAAACCCGGACTCTTAATTGCTCTGTTCTGGCACTTTTTTCTTTAACTCACTTAGTAGCACACACTTGAAGAATTTGCCCCAGCTGAGTTTTTTGCAGAATGTGTATTTTTAATTTGTCTTCATATGAATTTCCATTGCATTGAGTTCTCCTTGGGATTTTTTTTTTCATTCATGAAAAATGATTTCATCATTTTTTACCGGGCTTTAAAACAAGGTCTTTGATACCCAACTCCTCTGCTTAGGAAATGTCACATTAAGCAGGTACAAAGGCAGTGGGGGCTAATTGAGTGTTACAGCCTCAGCCCCTTGTTTCACCACGTTCCATTTGATCTTTAACTTTGGTTTTGCCTGTGTAGAAAAGGGATTGATTAAAAATTTGGCCTTGTCAAGGTGTCATGTGAATTGCTTGTTCAACAGCTCAGAGATAAGAGGCACCAGATAAGGGGGAGGCTGAGCCTGTGCAGTGTCTTGTCACTTATTGCTCTGCCAGCCAGCACTTTTAGCAGCAGCTCATTTACTTTATTAATAATCTTAAGAGCCACATTTTTATTTTGGAAACTGTTATTTTTAGAGGTTTTTTTTTTTTTTACATTCTTTCTCAATTTTGTTGCTGATTAATTTTGGTAGAGGCTTTGCTGGGTTTTTAATTCTGGTCTCCTCTGTGCCTGCCCTGCTGTTTGTTCCAGGAAAATACTGATCTGTGCCTTGAGGTCCCATCCTGCTGCATTTAAACTTTGCCTGGCTGCTCTTGAGACCACATTGTGTGACTGGGACAGTGCCTTTGTAGCTTGAATTTCTCCTATCTTTGGATTTTCTTTGAGTTGTAGAGGTTAAAGGGGCACAGTCTCACTTGTGACTTTCATTATAAAATGGGAGAGGAATGCAGAGCAGTGGAGCTTCCCGTGCCCTGTGATATACTGGATTTACTGGGAAACTCAGCAGTGACTGCACACATCCTACTCAGACCTGTAGCTCTTGCTGATAGTGGAGTTTTTGTTTTGGCTTGGGTGTTTTTTCCGTCTGTATCATTACAATAACAGCACTTCTGAATGTTTATGTGGCTGTTTAAATAAGAAAATTAGTGGGTTGAGTAGATGAGTCTTGTTAAGCTGGTATTTTATTCACAGTATCCAAAATGGCACAGTTGTGTGGAGTTTGCCTGGAGGAATTTAATAGAAATGAAGGAAACACCCTTCTGAAACACAGATTGCCTTCATCAGGTGCTGCCATCAGGCTCCTAATTCATATTTATCTCATCTCACTGGAGAGGAGCTCCCTCCACTCCCAGAGATGCAGAAGCAAATTTCAGTTTCCTAAAAGACATAAGCAGCCTCCAACTTGGATTTGGTGTAAAATGTCTCAATCTGAGCAGAAATAAAACATGGAATTAATGATATTTGGGGCAGATGCAACACTGGTTTGTCTGAGTTAAACCACGGGCTATTGATAAAGTAAATGCAGAGTTTCCATTCTTAAAAATTCTTTAAATTTCTTAAAATTGTGCTCTTTAGCTACTGCTTAACTATGATTTATAGCACTGTGTTCCTGTGTGGTTTCAGGTGCCATTTGAACACATATATATAATATATATTCAAGTATATTTTAAAAACTGTCTGTGTGAGCATTTCATGTGCTAGTGCTGGCTGTTATTAGAGAGATCAAGCACAATGAATTTTTATCCAATATATGTGCAGAATTTCACAGTGAGATTGGGTAAAACAGGAATAATAAGCAATGTCAGCAGTCTCTCTTTAAAACATCTTCAGTGATTGTGTAAAAGCTGTTGCATCAGTGGCCAACTTCATATGTTGGGAATTCTTTTCATAATAGCTTTAAAGTTAATTTTATTTTTTTTTTTAAGGCAGATTTTTAGATCTTGCCAGAAGTTAATTTAGGCCACGTTTTTCCTTATCTGGCACTGCCTGGTGGTTTGATTTCATCTTTTCTAAAGGTCTGAAATGTTTGCTTCTTATTTCATCAGTAGAATGATGATAGGAAATTCTGGATTGAAGACTTATTTATTTTAGGCTGATTTATTTATTTATGAGGTTATAACAAGCTTATTTGATTTTTTTTTAGAGTTCTGTATGTAGTTCTGAGATCCAATTGCTTACAAATACAAAAGCTTGGCTTCCTTGGTGAATGGCTTTAGATATATTTTTACAGCACTTGTAATACTCTGATATTATCCCTTCTTAAGTCTGGCTTGAATGAAACATGAACAAGTCAAAATAAATGTTTGTGATCTTTATTTTTTGATGTTTTTTTCATTTTTATGAACAACAGAAGAACTTCACTGGTTATTTATTCTCTTATGTTGTTGAGAACAAAAAGTAGAGAGTTTTCCTGAATTTTTCTGTGTGATTTGGATAAGCTGCTGCTTAGAAAAACTCTGGCAGGGGAGGAGACCCCTCTGTTCATGTCACAGGAAATGGGAGCACCAAGCTGGTGGGTAATTGCTCTGCTGGTGTGTTAGGAGTTATGGAAAAAGAAGAAATTTGGATATTTGAAAGAAAAATTGTATTTTGCACATTTAGGGAGTTGCTTTCCTGCTCTTTTGATATTTGCACACTATTGTGGTGTGCAGATGTGTGGGCTGGTTGGAAAAAAAATTTATACAAGTCTTTGGTTTTCTAGAGGAATAAAGATCCTTGTGGTTTTTTTCTCTTTTTCTTCCCCAAATATACACGTAATTGTAGAAAATATTTTGAAATAACTGAAAATAATTCTATTTTCTGATATGGGAGAAGTTAGTCTGTACCTGTATAGTTTTTTTAGGTCTGGAGCAGGGGCCTTTGTGATGTCCAGCAGCTCCAAGAGAGGAGGATGATATTGTTCCTGTGATTCAGCTGCATTTGGGCTGTTCCTCAGATAAAAACCAGTGTGCAAACTGGTCTCACTGGTCCCATCCCTCCCCACTGTGTTGCAGATGCTTTTACTGATTCAGCCATCAGTGCTAAAGTTAATGGAGAGCACAAGGAAAAGGATCTGGAGCCATGGGATGGAGGAGAGAACACAGCTTCTGAGGAGCTGGAGGCACTGGAGACAGATGTTGTAAGTGATGCTTTTTATCATCTCTCAGTAGAAAATGAGCTGTTTCCCTGGACATGCCTTGAAATAATTCCTTCATTTCAATCTAATAATGAACTTTAGAGGAGCAAAATTGCTGTTCTGCGTTGGGCTGGTGGATGTTCAGTCTTTGGCAGCAGCTGCCACAGCCCTTTGGAATTATTTGACTGACAATTTCAAATGGCATTTTTGGCAAATTCTGACCAATGGCAGCTGCTGTGGTAAGGGCTGTGTTGGACTCCTGGATCCAAAGAGCAGCTTTTGTTAAGGACTCCAAATCCAGCAGTGCCCCAAAGTGATTTATGTTTAATCAGAGCATTCCTGTCTGACTGTCACTGCACTTGGAAATTATGGGGAGATTGTGCTCAGCTAAGTGTCCCTGGGCTGCAGATGGAGGGAATTGATGGAAGCCTGGCCCAAGCACAGGGACAGTCTCAGATTATGAATCATTAGAGGGAGAATATGGCCTCAAATGCCATGTCCTCATCTATCACAGCAGTCAGCTTTTCCTCAAGCAGAAATTCTTGTAGCCAGGTATTCAGGCTGCAGTGTGTCCAGGGAGATAATATTACTGATTAGAGCATATTAACTTTGGATAGAACAATTCTCCTGTCAGCTTTGGTGTCCATACTGTAGAGCTGAGATTTATTGGAACACCCAATGCTCTCAGTGCTTTTATAAAATATTCAAACCATTTATTGTTGTGCTTGAGTGCTGTGATAGCAATTTTACTGTTGTGCAGATCAACAGGAGTCTTCTGCCTCTGGTGCCTCTCAGGTAATTCCATCAGTGCTTTTGAAAACTTTCAGAAATGTTAATTTGCACTTTTTGGAAGAGGCAAAAAAGATATTAATGTATTTATGTCTTGCTAGCCAGTAGTCTTCTAGTACTAGAGTGAACATTGTACTTAAAAAAAACCTCATAAAACAATACAAAAAACAAAAATAAAAGGGGATTTTGAAGGCAGAATCTGTGCAGCTGATGAACAAAGCTCCCTGAAATAAACTGTGGCATTAATAACTTTGTTATCTGAACAGTGAATTCATAGGCCCAGGAAAAAGGGCAGAAGGTTTAACTTCTGCCATCAGCCCTTAATTTGAAGGGAATGTGTTTCCAGTGTCATTTTGAAAAACAAGCATCATTTTCTTCTAGTCTAATGGATGGGATCCCAATGACATGTTTCGTTACAATGAAGAAAATTATGGTGTAGTGTCAACTTATGACAGCAGTTTATCTTCTTATACGTAAGTTCCAAAATATTTTGTTATTAGATTTGCATTGAATGTTCTCCCTGGTTTGACAAACTTTATACTCTACAGCTCATTTTGCATAGTTTCTGAAGTTGTGGAATCGAATAACTGCAAAAGCAATGAATGAATGGTGCTTAAGAAACCTTGCCAGCTTTCTGTGAATAGTTAGATGTAGAAATCTTTATATATTCCCTTAAATGGGCACAGCTCATTCCCATTGCAGAGTTTTCTGAATTTAGCCAGGCATTAAGGCATGTTTCTTGCAGAAACTTCCAGGAATAGGGTGGAAAGCTGTGAATTAATTTGTCTGTAGCTGCTATACCTATAGTTTTTGTTTAACCTAGCAGAGCAGTTTGGCTAAATCCTGATTTTATTGAGACAATTGATCTGGAAGATACTGGAATGCTGAAAAGCTGCAGCTAACCAGGGTGGGGGTTGTGTGCTGGGGATGGTTTGTTTAGCAGACTTGTCCAGCTCTAAACTGAAGTTTTAGTTAAATATAATAACAACTGGAATATAGAAGTAGTATAAAGGCTGCTCTGGCTACTCTGGCAGTGATTTATTCCCCAGAGTCTGCAGCTCTAATGTTCACTGCAACTGCAACACAAATGGACTGCAGATGTTCACAGCCATTGTGAAATGGCTTCAGTATTTCCCCACTCTTTTAACCCCCGAAGCAGAAACTTACTTTTCTGAATATCAAGGAATCTCAGTGAATATTTTTGATTTTTGTGTGTGTGTGTGTGTGTGTGTGTGTGTGTGCACTTGTCTACAGGTCTCTGGTTCAACAATCTGATTTCTGTGTTTTGTGCAAATGGACCTGTAACACGGTGATAATCAAAGTGTTCTAATCGGCTTATGTTTGAATCCTGGGGAAGCTGTTCTTTCCTTCCCTTCACTGCTCTAAGTACTTTTTGTACTTTTGAACTTTAGTCTTCCATCTTTCTGCTTTCTGGATATTAATGGAAACAGATTAAAAACATGAAGGTGGCTTTAAATTAATTCCATTTTTTTTCCCCCTCTAGTCAAGCAACTTGCTTTGCATATCAGTCTGCTAAACTGGGAAGCTCTTTTCCTGATTTTCCAACTCTGGGATGAGCAGCAGTGTAGTTAAATGCTTAGATGTGCAGCTGAAGGATTGTAAAGGATTTATTGTTTGATTATTTTCTTTTCCTAGAGCTAAGCAGTAGCAGGTATAGTTGGTCAAACTGCATCAAGGTACAAGTTTATGTTCCAGCAAATGTATTGATCATCACCAGGCTTCTGAACAATGTCATCCTGTCCATCCCATTTCCCTCATCTTTAATGGCCTGTTAAAAAACATGAAATCATTCCCTGCCTCTTTAGGTTGCCATACATCCCTTCATTTTTGCACTCACTCTAAATAAATGAGGATGATTGGCTCTTCTCCTTTACTGTGTTATTAACAGAGGGACCTGGGACTAGGTTTAAAGTGTAAATTTTACTTGAGCCAAAGCTTTATGCTGAAGGGTTTTATTGAATATTCTTGCAGTTACCATTGATAAGGGCAGTAAATGTTTTGATTGGCCAAAAATGTGGGGAAAAACTTGTGCTGCAGTAGCTGAGTGCAGCCTTGGAATTTGGCAAAGCCACTTGTTTTCCTCGTTCTGCCACCAACACTTGAGCAACTTTGCATATATTATTTTATACTTGGCTTCTATCTCCACCTACTTTCTTTGTTTTTCTCCTTTATATTCTTCAAAATATGGGCAGTAGTGATTCTATAATGCCCAGCAGAGCATGGGCCAAGCCTCAGCTCTGTTCTGTATTTTTATGTAGCTTATTCTAAAGTAAGGTTGGTGGAACAACTTTTGCAAAACTTGAAGTTAAAATCAAAGGAAAAATTTGGTTTTTTAAAACCTGACACAGAAATTAGGACAGGTAAACCCCAAAAATGGATGTCAGAAGGAGGTGCCAGGTGTGGTCCCATCCCTGGTTGGGTTTTTTCAGTGTTTCAGTGCTCATGTATTGAATTTTGACTTGGTTACTTTCCTAAGGGATGATTTTTGCAATATTCCATTGCCTGCCATGGAGAGAGAGACGTGGAATGGATGGGATTGAGGTCCTGGCACTCACAGATGAGTCAGGAATTTCTGGTCCTGTGCTCTAAAGTGTTGCATCCATCTTTTCTGCAGTTCTTCATAACTAGGAGAGCTGAAGCTCTGTGGCTGGAATTATCAAAGGATTAAGGATGTCAACTCTTTAATTTCAGTAGGATTGTGTCTGCTGGCAATGTGTAAATAGCTAAAAACATTTCAGATTTGGGCTCTTGGAGTAGTTTTCTATGTAAACAGCAGTCTGAGGTTTTTTTTATTCCTCGTGTTCTCAACCATGTTAAGAGTTGGAGCCTTTGCACAGCTTTTAGGGACTGGGGATTTTATAAATCCTGTGGAAAACTTCTGCACGCTGACCTCAGCTCTCAAGGCAGGTAAATGACCCTGAATTTGTCCATAATATCAAACCAGTCCAGAAATTCTGTATTTTAAAAAAAAGACAGCAAGTCTACTGGCTTAGAAGCGAGAATTTTTTTCACTCTGACTCGGTTAGAACTAACACTGTGTGATTTTTGTAGCTCCTTTGTGCTTTTGAATGCATTTCAGAGATTCTTTTCCTTTCCATTGTCTTTTTAGGGTGCCATTAGAAAGAGATAATTCAGAAGAGTTTTTAAAACGGGAAGCCAGAGCAACTCAATTAGCAGAGGAAATTGAATCAAGTGCCCAATACAAAGCTCGGGTTGCCTTGGAAAATGATGAAAGGACAGAAGAAGAAAAATATACTGCCGTTCAGAGAAATGCTAATGAAAGAGAAGGACATGGTGTGAACACTAGGTACTTGAGTGCACTGTGAATAGTATTTTTATTTAAATTATGGAGGTATTTTGGTACTGTAGCAGTTTGCTCATTGATACTGGGCTTTTTCAGCAGGCCTGATTAGGTTTGGAACCTTGTGTAAACAACCCTGTGCTGGTTTTGGCACTCAGGCTGACTTGGACACCTCTGCTTGGCCCTGTATTATCTGTGTAGTGAAACAAACTTCCCCATTCTGACCTGTCACCGTGGTGAATTCATCCCAAATTACAGGAAGGGGCAGTGGTTTTGCTGTCCTGGAGAATTTGAGGCATTACTGCTAAATCCTTCAGTGCCTGTGGGCTCATAAAGTGGACTGTGTGGCCACTATCAAAAGCCAATTCATGAGGTGACTGTTGGGTCAACATCTGATATTATTTAGACTTTTCCCCTTGGCTTGATGGGAGGAAAGGAGAGAAAATGGGGTGCTTCTTGTTGCCTCTCAGTTGTGTCTCAACACTGATAGAAATTTGCTGTGTTTCAGAGAAAATAAATACATTCCACCTGGACAGAGGAACAGAGATGTCCTGTCCTGGGGAAGTGGAAGACAAAATTCACCGAGGATGGGCCAGTCTGGATCAGGCCCACCAATCTCAAGGTCTGGATCCCACACTTCAGAATTCAGCCCTAACTCTGGAGCAGATCAGAGAGTAGTTAACGGAGGCAAGTATCTGAAATCTGAGTGAATGACCTCATAACACTGCAGATAATTACCTCATTTTGTGTTGAAATGCTGTGGGATTAGGCTGTGTATTCCATAAACCACGTTAGCATTCATCATTTAACACAGAGGTTGTGAGTTGGATTTGGGCTTAATTTACAAAGGAGCAGTCATTGCACTGTGCTGTCTGTGGCTTTGCAGAGCAGAAATGTCATTCATTTTCCTCCTCGAACACCTTTGTCTTAGATGATGGTGCACTGTGTGGATTTAAAGATGAAAAACTGCATTAGCACTGCAAAGCTCTGTGTGGAGGAGCAGCAGTGCTGACACCTGGTGAAAGGCAGTGGCAAGAGGAAGCTTTCCTTCCTTTCTGCAAAAGAATAAAAGCCACTTGCTGGCTTCATGAAAATGGGAGGAGGGAAACAAGAACAGAATTAGGGGAAAAGGAATTCAAAGCCTTCCCTCCAAATGGGTATTTGAGTATTTTCTGCTGGACACGTGGGTAGTATTTCTAACCAGGCACTGCATGGCAGGAATTGGTGTCCCAGAAGCCAAACACCATTTCTGGATTTCAGCAGTGGCTTGTCCTCAAGGCATTATTTGTAGAATTTAAAAATGCTATCATAATAAATTGCTGTGAATAAATGAAAAATGTATAATACTCAAGTGATCTATCTGGAGAGGAAGTCTGAGAAGCATCTAAAGGTAAGTGAGACTTCCTTTCTAAAGCCAGAGTCGGCTGCATAAAGGATGGACAACTGAGCCTTGCCCAAACAATGCTAACCTTGCAATTTGTCTGTAGTATTTGTGGTTTCTCTCACCCTATTACTCTGCTGAATCAACATCATAGACCTAAAACACTCAGGATGGCTTGTAAATTCAATTAATTCTGCTTTGGAAACCATGAGCCCTATATCCTAGATTAAAATCCTCCATTAATACCTCAGATAAGCGATAAAGGCACAAATGTCAGGATTCAGACACTGAACACCGCTGGTTTTTGTAAAGATCCAGCTCCTAGATGGATATTTACTCATCATTTGGTTTGAAAGTAGCAGTTTGTGTGGTCAGTACTGTTTGTGAACCTCTGGTAGCTGTTAAGGACCTTGTGGAGTGCTGGGTGCTGTGGAGCATTGGTATGCCAGGCTAACAGATCAAACTTTACTGTCTATTCCTTAGTAGTGTTTGTAGATCCTAATTAACCCTTTGGGGAGCCTGTGACATTCACAACTTCAATTTGACCCAAAACCAAGGCAAACCCAACCCTGCAGAGACTTTTAATCTCCTCAATTACCACCTCGATCCATCCCCAAAGGGTTAAACCGTGGGAAAAAAAAAAAAAAAAAACAACAACAACAACAAAAAAAATCATTTTGTCATATTTTACTTTTTTTTTTTTTCTGTTGACCTCCCCTTCCCTTTACCCTTTCCCCCACACCCCCCTCCCCACCCTCCCCTCCCCACCCCCCACCCCCCATAAATTTTTTTTTTTCTTTAGTTTTTATACTTTCCTTCATATCATTTGTTCTGTCAGGTGTTCCCTGGCCATCGCCTTGCCCATCTCCTTCCTCTCGCCCACCTTCTCGCTACCAGTCAGGTCCCAACTCTCTTCCACCTCGGGCAGCCACCCCTACACGGCCGCCCTCCAGGCCCCCCTCGCGGCCCTCCAGGCCCCCGTCTCACCCCTCTGCTCATGGTTCTCCAGCTCCTGTCTCTACTATGCCTAAACGCATGTCTTCAGAAGGTACAATAAATATACCACGATTTGTTCATGTTTTTTTTTTTTTTTTTTTTTTCTGTTTTTTTTTTTTTTTTAAATATAATTTATTTTTGTTACGTCTTTTAACTCTCCTCCGTGAGTTTTTTTTAATTATTGACGACGAGTTGGTTTTGGTGTTTTTTTTTTTTTTTTCTTTTCCGTCGTTGTCGTTGTTGTGTTATTGGTTTTTTTTGTTCGTTTTTTTTTCCTCTTCATTACTTAACCTGTAATTTGTGTTTAACTTTAGTTTATCAGACTATTTCTATTAACCTTTATTTTTGTTTTGTTGGTTTGGTTGGTGGTTGGTTTGTTTTTTTTTTTTTTTGTTTGTTTGTTTGATTTGAAGAGCTTTACAAAAACGAAAGAAAGCTGTGAAATTTCCCAAGTTTGGTACGAAATTAAACTCAGCTTTATAAACGCTGCTCAGTGTCTTAAATTAACCAACAGCAACATGCAGGACCTGATAACTTTAGAGAGCATTTTTAGGACTATAAGTTTATATAAAATACCAATTTTAACACAGTTGTTCCACAAAAAGCATAACTAAATCATTGAATCACTTCTTGTAAAGCAACCAGTGACAATAATGTTAATAAAAATGCTGTCTGTATTCAGAGAATAGTAGTATAGAACTGTGGAATGGGGTAGGATGAGCTGCTTCAAAGGTGAATTTGTAGGAAATTTTTATTCAGAACAATAAATCAGTCAATAATACACAGAGAAGGGCTGACCTGTGAGTCTTTGGTAGCTGTATGCAGAATTATCCCGACGAAATTTGTCCTGGGAGGGTGCAATAAGGAACACGGTTTATAATTTTTATTTCAAGTGCAAATTAAACCCTGCACAACACGGTGTAGCAAGGTTAGAAAATGCAGTGTGGTTCTGGTGAGCTCCCTGGAAACTTGCAGTGGGTGCTGTAGCTGCCTCCACTGGAGCCATGGGAGAGAGAGGAATGATCCCCCAGACTGAGCAGGAACACTGGGAAATGCTCCTAACCAAAAAGTGGGCGGTAGCCACATCTGTCTGGCCTGCTGTCCATTCCTTGTGGGTTTTTTTTCTGGAGTAAGGAACTGAGAATCCACCTGCAAATTGAATTATTTCTTAGCACTTGTGGTTGGTTTGTCAGGCATGCAGTGCTGCTTACTGCCATGTTTAATTCCTACTGCTGCAAGATTATTCCTGGGAAATGTGTATTCTTAAAAATATCTGTATGAAATTTGCATTGAGGTGGACTGGAGATTCTTGGTTAAAATAGAGGCTGACCTTTAAAGATTTATGTAAGCAGGAGAGGTACTTGGTATTTTAGAAGTTTCTCTGAAACCTAAAAGCCATTATCTGAACTCGACCCTCTTACTGACCCACGTTAAAAATGAACTGTAATCAGCCAGATTCTGTTCACTCGCAGTTTTTCCTTTTGAAGTATCAATATTTGAGTCTAATCCTGTAAAGAAAATGTTTATTGGGATGTAAGAACTGTATTGCTGCTTAGATTTGAGCATAACTGTGGTGGGGCAGCTGTACAGGCTGTGCAGAATTCCTGTATTCACTTATGACTTTGGCTTCTGGTGTTAAACATGCATGACTTGAACCTTGGGATAACAATCCCTTGTTTAGTTGCAATTTTTGCTGACTTGTAAATGGATTGTGACCTGCTGCAGGCAATTCAGCCTCGCTGCAGAGAATGCTCTGCTGAAATTCCCCAAGAGCATTGGTCAGCCAGTGGTGACTATAAATGGTTGGGATCACTGACCACCTGACAAAAGCACTGGGAATTTTTTATTTTCTGGAAAAACGTTTGATAGCCTGGAACTGTGCTTATCCAGGGGCAGCTGCACCACTGACCTTTATGGCTTGGCAGTGGTGGATGCTTGGATTGAAATATTTTAAATCCAAGCCTTGCACACCTGTTTCAGTGCTGATAAAACCTCTGAATACCCTGGAGCTGCCCTGGGGAGGTGATGAGTGTTGGCAGCCTGGCTGGACCAATGGCTTGGGTTTTTTTTAGGATATCAGTACCAATTGCTTGATTTTATTGCTGCTTTATAGAGAATTTTAAGATTAAATGCAGTTTGAAGAAGAGATACTCGAGTTTTTTTGTGATGAACATTAAGCACTTATTGTGTGGGGTTGTCTTTTTTTCCTCAGGGCCTCCACGGATGTCTCCAAAGGCTCAACGGCACCCTCGAGGTCACAGAGTCTCTACTGGTAGGGGTACAATTTCAAGTGGCTTAGAATTTGTATCTCATAATGCACCTGGGGAAGCATCTACTGCTGCAGTGGCACGAGGCAGCCCTTCAGGTGGGACGTGGTCATCAGTTGTCAGTGGGGGTAGGTAAAGCTTGGCTTATTGCAGATGGCTTGCAGGGGGATCCTTAGAGTGGGAATGCTCAGCAGAATCCTGCCTTTCCAGGCAATTCAGGCTCTGAATAATCAAATCCTGGGCTAAGGTTGGAGTTGGGAGAAGGAGGTTCCCCCAGAGAGCTGAGTGAGAGTTGGTGCAACATTGTCCTAACTGTAGAGTCAGGTGTTGTGTGAAGAGAAAGGAAGGAAAAGTGTGGGAATTAGTTGTTGAAAGGATTCATTTTTAGGGGATTTATTGGAGGAGTTGTTCCAGATTTGCCACTGCATCCCTGAGTTTGGTTATGGCAGCGTGGCTGGGTTGTGGTTTACAAATGAAGGAGGTGTTTGGGTAGAGGAAGGTTGGTGTTAAAAGAAGAATTGATACTCAAGTTCAGTTGGATGTATTTCTCCTTTGAAATTTGGATTTTAAGTGGTGATGTTGTTCTTGGCTACTGTAGGAGCAGTTATAGTGAGTGTCTTTTTTTTTTTAACCAGTTATTATGGGTTTTTTTTTAATATTCGACTTAAAGCTCAGTCTTGTGCCACAGGTCTAGTCTGGAGCTCTTGAGTTGAGGCCATGTTCTGGTGGGCTGTCAGGAGCTGGGTGTTTCCTTGAGGGCAAGAGAGCAGCAGTTTGGTCCTTTTTAGGCACTTTTTGGGTATTTTTTAGCAGGGCAGAATTCTAGAGGAGCGTAGTGGGAACGCATTTCTCAGGAAGAAGGTATAAATTAAACCCACATAGAATTGTTGCCTTGTGAAAAAAAACATCAACTCTTCTGTTGTGGCATTATTTGTGATTCATCTTCCCTGTTTATACATTATTAGCATGCAAGTAGGACTGTTAAACCACTTACCTGCCTTTGTGCTCACTCACTGGGAGTTAATATGTGACAAAAAGCACAAGTGGGATGAGCAGGAAGCAGGAGCTACAACTTACTGTTCAAAGAAATACACAACTTTCCTTGCTTCTTTAACACAGGGGCAAAAACATACCTAAAAAGCACTCTTTTTTCAATAGGCTGTGTTGTTTTTTTTCCAGCTGGCAAACCTCCAAAAGAGGACGCTGTAAAATGGATGTGTTTTTTCAGCCCTCTTAAAAAAATGTTTAACATCTCTTTGTGTGGAGACCTGACCACCTTTTGTGCTCTGCCTGAAACTGGGTTGATGTGAGCTCTTGTAGTTGTACTACTGGGGACTTGGGGAAGCATTTTTGCAGATTCTTGGTGGAATTAGAGGGCAGTGATAAATTTTGGGGGACAATCTACAGAGAAATCACCCCATTATCTGAAATGCTGCTTTGCAAAGAACTAGGAGAGATGTGCCTGAAAGGTAAACAGGTTTTCAGTTACCATATAATGTCTCACAAAGTGTTTCAAAGCATGTTTTTAGCCATTTTAAAACGAAAACAAACTGCTGAGCAGATGGAGAAGCTCATCCTATAACTGCTTTTTCCTGTTTGTTTCTAGTTCCGAGATTATCCCCTAAAACACACAGGCCTAGGTCTCCAAGGCAGAGCAGCACTCCCATGGGACCAGCTCTGCCTTCTCCTCAGCCTGGTACAATTCCCACTGAATCTGTTGCCATGCCTGTTCCAGCTGCCTCTCCTACACCTGCCAGCCCTGCATCCAACAGAGCAGTCACCCCTTCCAATGAAGGTAAGTGGCCCTCATGAGTTTGCAAATATTCCCTATCCCAAATTCCTGACAAGGAATTTGCTTAGGCAAGAGCAGAGCTGCTTGCTGAATGATGGGAAAATTTAGGATGCATGAAATTTTAGTGTGAATTCCCATTTCTCCAGCTTTAAAATTAAGGTTAGAGAGAGGCTTTTTGAGAAGCCTCGATGTTTAGTTTATTGGGCCCTTAAGGAATATGGGTTTATAGGTGTCTGGCTTAATTGAGGATTTCTTTTTGCAAACTGAGTTTTTGCCTCTTTTCTGTATTAAAGAAATGCAGGGCACTGGTTTCAAAGGACACAGCAGAAGGAATGGGGGAAAAAACACATTCAGGAGCACAGTCAAATGTCTAAGAACTCTCAAATCTTTGTAGCATCCTGTATGAAGAGCTTGGACTGCTGAAAATAATTGGCTCTAAGTTTATAGTTTGTTCAGTCTAATTAAGGTTTTGTGCATGATGAGAGGGATGAGTTTAATTGGGTTTTTTTCATTTGACAGTAGGATGGGGAGGGAGGGAGGATGATCCTCCAGGTACCAACTAGGTAGCAGGAAATGTGTAACTTAAAAGGTTTTTCAAGCTAAAAATGGTTAAATCTCTCCCCTGTTTCCCTCTTGCCTTCCCTCTCTGGTCACTGGAGTTGTGTATAAGAGAATAACTTTGGCAATTTCTTTTCCAGCTAAAGATACCAGGCTTCAAGACCAGAGGCAAAATTCTGCAGCTGGAAACAAGGAGAATATAAAGCCAAGTGAGACTTCTCCTAGTTTTTCTAAACCTGAAAACAAAGGTTTGTATCCAAAGCTTTCATGTACTCGAGTGCTGTAGGAATTGTGCACACTAAACCTGCTGTCCTGCCTGCTTTAATTGGCATTTTAAGGAAGCCTTGGAGGCAGTCTGGTGTTCTACAGTGATATTTGGTCATGTAGTTGTGAAGTGGCACTTTGAAATGTTGTTTGTGACTCATTCCATCAACACCAAGTGCAGAGATGCTCATGTGGATGGTGTGATTTCACTTGTTTTTTTTTTTTCTTTCCCCTCCCTTCTTTCTTTCCCCTGCTCACAGAGCTGGTTTTTAGCTGCCTTTGGACTGAAAGTGATTCTGCTTAGAGCTTGTGCTCACAATACTTCTGAGCATCGTGGTCAGCAGAGCTTTTCCAACTGTGCTTTTTCCTATTCTGCCTTACATTTGTTTGTCTCTGTAGCACTGTTTGTTCGTTCAGTTCTCAGAAAACAAAATCTTTCCATGTTGTTAAACTGGGAACCAGATTCATTCATTCTCTTACTGGAGAGACTTTTAGGATGAGTCCAACCATAAAGCTCACCTTGCTCAGTGTTTCTCCTTCTCTTGCTGTGTTTTGGAATGCTGGCACAGGCTGGCTTGGGGCTTTTGTTGCATTTTCTTTGTGTTCAGTGAGTTCTGCAGTCCCTGCACCTCGGGGCTTCTGCCTTGGTGTGGTGCATCAGAACTAAAGATAAATCAGTTATGTAATGCTCTGCTTTCACAGAGCCTTTCTGTGTGCTCATACACGTAGGTCATGGAATTGCACCAAATTAAAACCCAAAATAAAGCGCTGGATTCCATTTTTATATCTGCAAAACCATTCTCTTTCTGCAAATTCAGTAATGTGTATGAAACTTGTATTAGAAATGCTTGGACAATGTTGATCTTGTATTTGGCAGGTGTCTCTCCAATTGTTTCAGAGCATAGAAAACAGATTGATGATTTAAAGAAATTTAAGAATGACTTTAGGGTAAGTTTCTCTCTGTTAATGGTGTCATCATTCTCATGTGCATCCAGATTATTTTAATGAATTGAACACACTGCATATATTAGGAAGTCTTTATATTTTTGCTTAATTTATGAAAATATCTGTAAGAATTCATGTTAGGTATTGTAAAATCAATGCTGACTCCTGTTTGTATAATTGCCTAATGCACATAAATGTGAATATTGACTGTAGGCTGAAAACAGGACTTGAAACCTGTTTGATCATTAGGCACAAATAATCATCTCACACTCCATATGGAGGAGCTGTTGCAAAATTAAATGAAGAGCTTTGCAGAGGAAAATTGAAGATGAATTCATATTACTTATTTCCTGGTTATAAGGGTTTATTAAATCAAGTTAGCTTTTCAAGTGGTGCTGTTAAATCACTCAGGGGATGAGTCCAGAGGGTTGTCTAAAGCTTTCCTGTCACTCCCTAATCAACATACAGGTCACTTGAGTGCCTGAATAACTCCTTACACAGTGCCAGCTTAAACACTGTCAGTGCCCATGGATTTCTTTCCTAGTAGAAATGGAAATGTGTGTTTTAGAAGGTCATTTCCAGATGATTGAGGCTTGTGGGACTGTTTTACTCTGTGTGTGTGACAGCATTAGATGGTCTCTCCTGAGTTTTGAATCAATTTACTGAATATATCCCTTGGGTTTTTCCAGTTACAGTCCAGTTCCTCTTCAGATGCAGTGGATCAGCTGCTAAACAAAACCCGAGAAGGTGAAAAATCAAGAGATGTAGTTAAAGAAAAGACAGAATCCACCCCTAAAGAATCTATCATAGAAGCTGGCAGTAACACCAACTCCAATGGTGGCAGTAGCAAACCCAACAGTCCCAGTATTTCTCCTTCCATGAGTAACAGCTCTGAGCAAAAGCGAGGCCCTGAGGTGACCTCCCAAGGTGTGCAGACATCTGGGCCTGGAAGTAAACAAGACAAAGAGGATAAAGAGGAGAAGAAGGATACTGCAGAGTGAGTAATGATGCCTTTTGGAATAAGCACATCTTTATAACATCAGGCCTCGTGTAGAAGTCATGACTGGGTGACACACTCCTGGCTCTAAGTGCTGTTACACGGGAGGAACAACAGGGGAAGGGACTGCCCTGAAAGTCACCTCCTGACTCAGTGCAGAGCTCTGGTCCTGTGGATGCCTAGTTCACATCTAAAAGCTTATTTCAATGTTTTCCTGGCCCACGTGAGCTGTGGTATCAACTGGAAAACTTTTGTTGCAGTTGTAGTAAGAGTCCCTCAATGAGAGTGGCTTTTTGCTTGCCATGAGGTGTTTGACTTCTCAGAAATCTGACTCACAGATGGAAATAAGGTGTTTCTTAAATTATTAACTGCAGATACTCCTGTAAAAGAATAATGCCCAACTGAATTTTTTGTTTTTTATGTTTAGGCAAGTTAGAAAATCAACACTTAATCCTAATGCTAAAGAGTTCAACCCCCGATCTTTTGCTCAAGTAAGTGATTTGATGCTGTTTAACAATGCCTTTGAGTAGATCTTTATAAGCCAACTTTTTTGCCTTGGAGGATCCTCAAACTAACCCTGCCATATCCATTGCTCACCTCTGTTTGTAGCCGAAACCTTCTACTACACCAACCTCCCCTCGTCCTCAAGCTCAGCCCAGCCCCTCCATGGTGGGGCATCAGCAGCCAACCCCCGTGTACACTCAGCCTGTTTGTTTTGCACCAAATATGATGTACCCGGTTCCAGTGAGTCCAGGCGTGCAGGTAAAGTGCTGCAAACTCCTCAACCCTTCACAGAGATCCTCAGGAAGCTGAGCAGATTTAGGAATCACAGAATGGGTTGGGAAGGAACTTAAAGATCAGCTTGTTGCAGCTTGGGAGCTCTGAGTTAAAACAGTGAAATAGTTCAGCTTGTATTGCTCTTGTAAATATAAATCACCTTGTTGTTAAGTTTTGGCTGTGTAAATACTGACTTTTCCCAGTGCTCCCTCAATCTGGATGTTAAAATAATCCCAAACACTTGTAAATGCCAGCAGCCCACATTTATTGCAGATCTGTGCAGGTTTCCTCCCAGTCCTCCCAAGTATAGTCCCACTCTCTGCAGCTGTTTCTTTGTTTCCAGCTGTGTCCCACTGGTTTCTGGTTCTTGTAGGGATCACTGGGATTTCAAATCTAGCTCCATTATCATAGAATCATGGAATATCCCGAGTTGGAAGGGACCCACGAGGATCTTCAGCCCAGTTCTTGCACAGACACCCCGACAATCCCAGCCTGTCCCTGTGAGAGCATTGTCCAAAGCCTCCTGGAGCTCTGGCAGTTTTGGGGCTATGCCCATTCCCTGGGGAGCCTGGGCAGTGCCCCAGCACCCTCTGGGAGAAGAACCTCTGCCTGATACCCAGCCTAACCCAGTCCTGACTCAGTTTTATACCAAAAAGCTGCTGTGAGGCTGTCAGGTTGAGCCCAGTGCCTGCAGTAGCAGCAGTAGCATTCCTGGGCTGGTTGCTGCCAACCATCTGGTCTTAGTTGTGTGTCCATGCAGACTTAATGACACTGATCCAAGAAAATCTCATAGGTTAGGCAGAGTTCACTAAACCGTGTAACAGAACAGAGGGAAACACATCAAAGCTGAGTGGGGCCCCCACCCCAGCACACAGTGAGTTTTTAAAGGAATATCATACCTTCAACTTCTTCTGTTTCAGCCTTTGTATCCTATTCCCATGACGCCCATGCCAGTGAACCAAGCCAAGACATATAGAGCAGGTAAAGGTGAGAATAATACTGCCTGTTTGGTTCTCAGTCTGCATGCAGCATGGCTAAATGACAAATGTTTGTGTGTTTTCTAATCCATGGTAATTTGGTTTCAGTCGATATTTTAAATGCTATTTTTAATAAAGGGAAGTAAGTGGAAATATTAATAGATCTTTAGATAAACTAATTCAGCCAAAACATGCCAGGTTTGAGTAATGGGGGGGTTGCTTGGTTTGGAATCCAATTTGACAAGCAGGAAAATGTCTCTGTTACTTGGATCACTAGGGTGAGCTGATCATCTCCTGTATTTCATAAATATTACAGGTTTGTTTAAAGGGAACTTCTCTGCTGGTTTTCTGTACTGGTTTGCAGCAGTGCCCCAATGATGCTTTAATAGAAGGTTTTTTAACAACATACAGAGTCACTATTTCTTCAGGAAAAGATTGCTCTGCTGCTCTTCTGGAAAGAGCTGGTTCCAGTTTGTTCTTGTTCGTTCCTGCTGCCCCAGTGACTGAACAGCTGGACTGACAGTGACAATGCCATGTGTTTAAGTGACACCTGTGGCTGTGGAGTCACCGTGGGTGGGGAGATGTTCCCTGTGCTGGGCAGGGCAGTGAGGGAGTGCAGAAAGTGCAGCTCTTGCTGTGCTCCTGTTCCAGGGAATGCTGTAGCTGTGCCCAGTGAATGCATCTGCAGTGGCAGCCAGTGCTGCAGGACAGCACCAGCACTGCAGCTCCAGTCACTGCAGGAGGAAATTGTTTCCTGCTGTTTAGAAACAAACAAGTGGCCTTTATCAACCTAGGGAAGACAAAACCCTGCAATGTTTTTCTGTGTTAAAACACAGTAACTTCACTGTGGCCTCACCCCTGAAATTTTCTGGTTGGTAACACTTTGAATCAGAAATACATTGCTGAGTGTTCACTTGCTGGGTGAGGCAGCTCCAATTCTGAATTTAAGTTCCAATATTTTCTGCATATCCACTTGTGTGCAGCACAGCCCTGAGAGAGCTGCCTGGGTTACAGCTCTGTGCCTTTATACTGTTCAGGTTGCCTTCTGTATTTACTTCTTTCTGTTGTTGATCTGCAGTGTAAATAAAATAATTGAGTGAACTTACTGATGTTTTCAACATTTCCCTCTCCTCTCCCTAAGGGAATTGGGGCATTGCCCCTGCAGTGGAGTTTTTAGGTGCTTGAGGTAGCTCAGTTAATAGTTGCAGCCTGACTGCAGGAAGCTGGAACCTTCCTGGAGCTCTCCTGGAGCTGCCATGCCCATGCTTTGTAGGCTGAATCAGTTTGTTCCAAGTGAATTGGGTTCCCAGGAGAGCTCAGGTGATCCCACACTGCTCTGCTCTGTTCATCTTTCTTCCCTCTTAATTATTCCTACTCCTTATAGGTTCTCTCTCCCTCAGTGTTGTCTGTGACCTAAAATTTGCTTTCTGCTGCCCTGAGGGGTAGCAGAGAACTCAAAAGATGTGAATACCTCGAGTTGTGGCTGCATGGAGACCTTTATTGTGCTCTCCTCAACCATAACCATGAATCATTTTTACATAAAGACTCAGATTTCCAGCTGATGGAACAGTGGCTGTGTCGTTCCCATAGAGGGTGAAAAAGCCTTTTAAAGGGGGCAAGATTAATTGGTTAATGTAGGTATCCTGATATAACCTTTCTCTTCCACTTCTGCTTCTTGTCAGTCTTTCTTTCTCTCCACCTTTCTTCCTTCACAAAAAGGCAGGGCCGAGTTTGTGGCTGTGGATATCCAGCCCAAAGGCAGTGATGAAAATCATGTGAAGAAGAGAAACTCTTCTTCACTCTGTTCCTTTTTGACAGAGCTCTAACCCATGGTTAAAGGTATGGGCTGAGGATATTCCACGTGGTCCCAGTAACGTTATTATAATGTAGAACCTTTCAGAAACGTCCAGATTTTTTTTCTCTGTGTTTCTAACATGAGACAATTTTTGTTTTCCAGTACCAAATATGCCCCAGCAGCGGCAAGACCAACACCACCAGAGCACCATGATGCATCCTGCCTCAGCAGCAGGCCCTCCAATTGTAGCTACTCCACCTGCTTACTCTACACAATATGTTGCATATAGCCCCCAACAGTTTCCTAATCAGCCTCTTGTGCAGCATGTGCCACACTACCAATCTCAGGTAAGAGTCCTTTCCATGCTCCTGATCAATGCAAGCACAAATAATGAAATGGCTCAGAGCTAAATAACCCCCTTGTGTCCAGTCCTAAGTAACCATGAAGAGTTTCTGTGTTCTGGAGCACACGTGGTGATCTTGGAATGTGCTTCAAAGCCTGCAACAAATTTTAAGGTCCTAATGAATTTTAATGTCCTAATGAATTTTAAGGTCAGTTTAGAAGTTGGCATTTATTATTGATATGGTTTTTTAGCTCTTTGAAGAATTTCTTTAGGTCGTGGCCAGCACATCTTCTGGTTAAGTGTTCTAAAAATAACTTACTTGGTGGACTGCTCTTACTTCAAAGGCTGTTAAATCTACATGTGTAATTGGATAAATGTATAAGCTTGGTGCATTATCAGAGTGGCAAAGATTGGATATGCCAATGTTTTTTTGTCAGTTTGTAGCCCTTAAATTTTGGAAGCAATTGGGAAAATCACAACAGCGAGAAATGCTCAGCAAGGCCGAGCTGCCTCTGCTTCGATCGCGACTGTTCAGATGACAAAAGTTTCTTTGCATTAATTCCCCGATTAACCGTGTGGTTTTTTCCTCTGTTCTGCCTGCAGCATCCTCATGTTTATAGCCCTGTAATACAGGGCAACGCTAGGATGATGGCCCCACCAGCACACGCACAGCCGGGTTTAGTATCTTCCTCTGCAACACAGTACGGTGCGCATGAACAGACACATGCTATGTATGGTAGGAAACGTTTTGTGTTATATGTAACTTTTTAAGTCCTTACCTTGTGCAGGGGATGTATTTAATCTCAGCCTTCAGGCCATGGGTATCATTCAGTAGATGTGGTTTATATTTCATGAGGTGATGATGATGATGATGATGATGATGATGAGCAGAGCATTGAAAACTGAGCCAGCTGGTTCAAATGAAAACTCAAGTGTGCTGATTTCAGTAGGATACCAGTGACCAAGATGAGATTTCAACCTGGGAGCTGCTAAAGAATATCTGCTGAAAGAAGTTTGTTCAAGTTCTCTTGATGCTCTTGATACATCATCCCTTGTTTGTTCCTTGATTATAATTAGTACTTGTTTTATTGCAAGGTTATGACCTCAGTTTCAAACTTGACTTTAGTTCTGGCAACTAGTGAAATGCTGTCTTTATGATACTGCTGGCAATATTAACAGTATGAAACACTGCTGTTTAAGCAAAATAAACCATGTGTTGCTTACCTTTCTCATTTGGTAAGTCAAGAATAAGTAAATGGAACAGCTCATGTATTCCTCTCACTCGGACAATTAGTCTCTAGCATTATCAGATGGGCATTTTTCACTTACAGTGAAGTGCTGAAAATGTGGGTTACCTTGTGACAAAAGTAAAATGTGCAAGAACTTTCTAAAGCATTATAAATGTATGATGAATCAAGGCCAAATTTGGAGGAAAAAGAGTTCACTGCAAAACATGCTATTGAAAGAGGTAGAGTCAAGGTTGTTTAAGGCTTGGAAATTGTCATAAAATGTCAAAACAGCAGATGGTCTCTTGAAAACATGGCATTTCAATACTTGTTATAGCATCTGAGGAAAAGTTTTATTGGGTCACGTATATTATTGACTTAGATTCTAATAAAAGATTTTCTGTACCTTTAGACATCTTTGTATGTTTTCGGGTGCTTAGTTTCACACTACTTAATGGAAGTCCATGACATGTCATGAAAACTTACAGAGAATCTGGAGTTTAGTGGGAAATTAATTCTGATTTTAAGAGGTGTCTTACCCGTCTGAAAACATTCCTGTCAGATCTCTGCAGTGGTGTGGTAACAGAGCTAAGAAACAAAAATAACTTATTTTGACACTTGGAGGAAGAACATTTGAGCTCATTTGTGCTGAAGCTGAAATGGAAGTTACTTGTAGAGATTAATCTTTCTCTCTCAGGTCCTTGCTAATTGTATTACTTTGATCTTTTCAACTCCTGTGCTTGAGGTGTCCATGTAAACAGATCTTCTGTTTGCTTTTTGATTAGATTAAATAGAATTCCGATAAAGTGAATGATCAAAGGCTTTCAGGCCTTTATTGGTGAAAACCCTCCTCTCAAATTCTAATTAAAATAAAACCAAACATGAGATAATCTGAGATTTGATTCAGAATGGTTGCATGTGACTTCCTAGCAATTTCCCATTGTGCACCATCCTTATCTTCTGTAATCAGTGGGTTCTGCAGCGTTGAAGTACAAGCCCGTTGCCTTGCTTGGCTTTGATCAGATGTCTGTATAGTTTTTTTCACTGATATTCTAACTTACAACTGTTAGATCTCATTTTGTGTTGGTTTTGCAGCTTGTCTGTTGTAGATATGTGACTACCTGCCAGTGCAAACAACTAAGTTGGGTCAAACTTGAGAATTCTTTGGTATTTCCTGCCATGTAATTAAATATTACTTTCCCAAGAGCACCTAATTTAACAGAAATGGCCTGTCCTCCTGTGTTCTTTCAAGTAGCTACTTGGTGACTCTTCTAAATGTTCTCTCACCTGCCAGTAAATGATGGAGTGCTTGAAATTTTTGTTACTGAAACCATTCAACCCAAGAGGATCATGAACTCCATGTGATAGACCTTTTTGAAGGGTGTGTTCTTGCCCCCCTGCAGACGTGTTTAGAACATGAACGGTCTCAAATGTACCCTTCACCTTCCAAGGTGACAGTGACACATGGAATGACTCCTGATGTTCTGCAGCACCCTCTCAATTCACTTTTTTGCAAGTCTTCCATGTGCTGAGTGCCTGAAGACCTGGCCCAGATGGACTGTGCTTCCTCAAAGTGTGTCCAGCTGTAACGTGTCCACTTCAGCTTCCATTTATCCATGTGTGGGAAAAGGCAGGAATGCCAGAGGTGACCAATCTGAGCTGCTTGTGGAGCTAAAGAACATCATGTTGGAATTGTTCACATCTGACTGAGTGACTATAAGAAAATATCTATAACTTATGCTCTGTCTTTTGGGAATCTTAAGTTTACCCACATTTGAACTGAATATACCTGTGCACTTTGATTCTGGTCCTCTTTTAAAAAATAATTTGAAAGTACAGAATAACAACTTCCTGAGAAACAACCACCGCTGCTGCTTTTGATTTTACTCAAACAATTTCCCTTTTGGCTCTTTAAAATTGCTATCTGATTTTTAAAAAAATATATTATTACTTCTTTTTAGCACTGATATCAGGATTCAGTGGGCCACGCTGCCCTTTCATCCTTAGAGGTACTGGTGCTTGCTTTGAGTTATTCCTGCAAAATTCACTCAGTTTTTCTCCTGCATATGTGGTAGAGAGAAGATGTCTGCAAGAGCTACTGTGCTGAGACCTGGGGGTTGGGGGGAAACTGCTTATCGAGTATTCCTAAGGTGTGAAATGTTTTCTGGTAAGATCTGAAACTCCACCTTCACTAATGGTTTGGGACGAGTTGAAAGTCTGTGGCAAATAGTAACAGCCTGGCAGCCAAGAGAAATTCCTGTGGATTTAGGGGAGCCACCCTCTCTGCCAAAAGTTTGGGGTTGTTTTCTTTCCTGTCTTGTGAAGAGATAGCTGAATCCAAAATACATACGGTGACCTACACTTGGTGATAAGCACTCTTCCATTTTAAAGAAAAGTACTTTTGTCTAATGCTGTTTAATGGGATATTCCTGCACTTCTGGGATTTCCTTGCCAGTTCACAGTGTCACAACCCAGCTGTTGCCAAGAGAGAGAAGCAGAGCTGCGTGGTCCCAGTAACCCCAGCTAAAGACAGAACAGAGGAGTGTTCAGATCATTGGGGTTTTCCCCTCCAAATGGGGAAGGACAATGTCCAAACAACTTTCTTCCCAGCCAGACGGTAACAAAGTCTGTGACACTTCAGCTGCACAGCCGCCTGTGCCCAGGAGAGTTTGAAATGTGACACTTTTTACCTGCCACACAGCCCACCTGGAGGTGTCATCCTTGCCCTGCTCAGCTGCACCTTGGGTTCAGAAGGTTCTGTGTGTGGCTGGCAGCTGCTGGCTCGGGGTGGCCTCCCAGTCCCTGTCCCTGGGCTGCTGGAGTTTGCTGGCCACGCTCCCAGTTTGGCTCCTGTGTCACACAAAGCCCAGACCAGGCTTCTGCTGCTGGTAGAAAATTTGGTTACCAAGTAGAGGGTGGATCTGTCCATTCCTGTGACAATGAACTTGTGTTAGTTTTCCATGTGGCTGAATTGTTTCCAGATAATTGGAGTCCTCTGAAAAACTTAACTTTTGTGTTTATGAACTTGTGTAAAACCAGACCTTGGTTTTATACAGATGCATTTCCTGGTTTTTGTGCTCTCATTGCTGTCTTCATTCTCCCTTCCCCTTTCCCCTTCTGCATATGTTTTACTGGTCTGGTGTTGTCTCTAACTTTATCTGGTTTCTGTCTCAGCAGTAGAGTAAATTCTATTCCCCTGATAGTACAATGGTGGATATAATATAAACTTCAGAGGATTCTCCAGGGACTAAGAGTGAACCAGTCACCAAAGTTGTCTTGGAACTGTTCAGAATTGCAGTGCTGTAGCTGAAAAAGCAAGGGCCAGTTTCTGCTCTAGTATAATTGCATTTTAACCTTCTTGTTACAGTGGACAGTAATAGACCATGAATTGACATAAAGTTTCTTTTTGTGTTAATTAAGAACTGCAGACCTCAGTGTCACAGTTAAGAAGGAAGGCTTACTTGAGACTTGTGTTTCATTTCCACTCATTTGTAAAATGAAATATCTAGCTCTAATAGCAGCTAAGTAAATAAAAATATCTGCATGGTTCTAGAGTCTTCAAAAAAATTTAAAAAAAATTAAAACTGACACTGACCTTTCCAGAAGATGGGAAGTATGCACGTGGCAAGAGGCTAATTTACCTTTCTATTTCCCAAATTCAGCATGTCCCAAAATACCATACAGCAAGGAGACAGGCCCTTCTTTCTACTTTGCCAGTGAGTTGGGTTTTTTGTACTAATTTTGATTGTACAGAAAAGCACTTTCTAAAGAACCACATGTTAAAGGAATGGGACGTGTTGAGGGAACAAGTTTCCTTGCACCAAACCAGGATGTGGAAAACGCAGGAAGGTTCCTCTCAGTGGGCAGGGAATGGAGCTTTGGAACAGATTTATATGATCACAGGAAGCTGAGTTGTCAATTCTTCAAAAATGTATTTTGAACATGGAATAATCTGACTTCACTATCCAATCTTTTCATCTGCAGCCAGAAGTGGGCTGTAAGAAATCCTTCCCTGTGAGGGTGGGGAGGCCCTGGCACAGGGTGCCCAGGGAAGTTGTGGCTGCTCCACCCCTGGAAGTGTCCAAGGCCAGCTTGGATGGGGCTTGGAGCAGCCTGGGACAGTGGAAGGTGTCCCTGCCCGTGGCAGGAGGGAACAAGATGATCTTGAAGGTCCCTTCCCACCCAAACCACTCTGTGATTGTGCAGCTTCTGTTTAAACCTGTGGGAGCTGCCTTGCACCCTTTCATGAGCCGAACACGATTTTTACACCTGACCAGCTTCCTAAAAGGAGAAGTAGCTTGGGCCTCATCCCTTTAAAAAGCTCAAGTTTTGAGCCCCTGGGAGGAAATAACTCAAGTTGCAGCCGAGGTGGAGGAAATTTTCTGTACAGCTGCCATTGAAGGAGTGCTGGGAACAACCTGTGGTCATGATTATATGACAGGGATGAGATGAGGGCTCCTTGGCTGGTGAACTTTTATCAGTTCCATTCCCTGGCTCAGGTGGGGCTGTGCTGGTGTCCAGCATCACTGGAGGCCCTGGGAAAGGGACTGGACACAACAGCCTGGTCCAGCTCATCCACACTTCCCAGGAAAGGCAGAGAGCTGCAAAGTGCTGCCTTGTGTGCTGGGGTTCAGCAGCTGCTTTGAGGAAGCTGAGGTTTGAGGGGGGTGCTTGCAGGATGAACTCTCACCCAGGACATGGGAAAGGAGGAGTTGCAGTCTCAGGGTGTTTCTGTTCTTGCTCCTGTCCTGCCGTGGCACTTGTTGCTGTGTCTGTCTGTAAGTCTGTGCAGCCCATGCCAGGCACTCTCCTGTTTGGTTTTTTTTTTTTGTTTGGTTGTTTTTTTGGTTTTGGTTTTTTTTTTTTTTTTTTTTTTTTTTTTGCATTAGCTCATGCAAGAGGGATGTGAGAAAAACCACTTGTTCTCCAAAAAACTCCTCTGGAGCAGATTTCCTGTGTTTCTTGTGCCACATTGGTTGTGCCTGAGCAGGGGCTGTAGGGTGCTGACCTGTGCTGTGTTCATGCCTCTTGGTTTGGTGCACTGAAATCACTTCAATAACCTCGTTCCTTTCTTGGATTAGCTTTGAAGTGAAGTCCACTCTGCCTGTGTAAAATGACTTCTTGAAATGTTTGTATGATGAAAGAAACATTTGCTATTTCTTTGCTTCCTACCATTCAGGTCTTTTAAATGTAGTTATCCTCACCATCTTACTGGCTCTGGCAATAGTTTTGAAGTTTATTCACTGGTCAGTTCTTGAAAAATAGGCTCTTCAATGCATCTTTGGACCATGACCAACACTGACCACCATTGGCACCACTGAAATTCCAGGGAAAAGACAAAATTACAAAATGACACGATGTGGTTTCACGTATTCCCTTGTAGCTGGGAGTTCTGCTTGATTTCTGCTGCTCTGACCTCTTTTGATTTCAGCTCCTTTCTGTGGGTTCTGTGGCTGACTACTTCTTGTTTGCTCTCAGAAATGGGGTGCAGTTCTGTAGAGTTGAATTCAGTCATTCAGTCCCCGTGATTTTTATTTTTTTTTTCCTGTTCCGTGACTGAGTCGCTTCCCTCCCCACGTGTCCCTGCCAGGTCAGTGCAGTGAAATATCTCACATGAGAAGCAATTTCATTAGAAAGATGGAGAAATGAAGCAGGTCAGCCCAGGCAAAGGAATTTAAGGCATAAAAGGTGAGAAACCCAGTGCTGGAATGAGCTGAGTGATTTGCAGTAAGGTGTGTCCTTTCCTAGAGCTTTCTTGGTACATTCTCAGATAATAGGTGGCCATTTGGAAAATCTCCAAAATACTGACAAACTGGGGAAAAATGTTGGATAATGGGTCTTTTTTTTCTTTTTTTTTTTTTTTTTTTTAACCTCCTGTCTTGTCTTATTTGCTGTTAATTTGTGTAGTGAGCTGTTTTGATGACCAGGCAAAAATTCCTTTAAAAAAAATCCCAGGGAAAGTGTTTTAGTTCTGGCTGAGCAGGTGAATTTTTCATGACTTTTACAAGACTCCTTTGACAGCCCTGCTGGTCTCAGAGATTTCATTGGCTTGGCAGGAATTACTTGCACTAACTAAACATGAAAAACCACTTTCACTGCTGGAGTTGGAGTCTGAGCTCTGGTTTTGAACTGGGAATGCATTTCAGACCTGCTGAGTTGTTCTTGGTTTGTGTGCAGGGACTGGCCAGGATTTAGAGAAGTGCCCAGATAACATTTTTAAAAGGTACTTTTAATATTACTATTAAAACATAATTTGCAGCAGCATCTGAAGTGATTTGAAGCTGTACAAATTTGGTCATTAGGGTGGTCTGCAAAAGACAAAATGAAGGGAGAGAAGAAACTAGAGAAATAAATATTCTTCAGTATGAAAAAGTGCAGTGCTTCAAATCCAAAGCTGTGGATAAAATATGAGGTGGTTTTGGAAGAGCTGCCACTATGACAAAAACCTGATCCTCCCCCTGGTTTATATCTATTCTTTAGGGTGCTATTCCTTGCTTTAACTGGTATCTTAAGAGAGAAATTCCTTATTGTGAAGTTTTATTGTAGAAATATCTGCTTCAGAACAATTGAGTTTATTCTCTCTTGGCCATAAAGAATCTAAAGATGAATTGCACAAATGGTTTAAGGGAGTCCCACATTATTTTGGGGGCTCTTAACAAGTAATGTGGGAGTATCTTACAACTTAGAATTAAATTTCATGTACATTTTAAAGCCTCTTGAATGGAGTTGGAGTTAATTTGTAGTCAGGCTTGCCAGCTCTGTGGCTGAGGCACTGGGAGCATTGCTGGTCTAACGTGCCTTTGGCAAGCAAGTAATCCTTCCTTCCATTTATTTCTATTACTTTGACAAAGGTAATAATTTCTGCCCTTCTTCACAGTGTATCTAATCATGAGGTTGAGAAATTTTCCTCCTGTAGAAAGACATAAACTTGGTAGTGTAAAAACGATCAGTGTGTCCACTGATAATTTTGGTGTCATCAGAGGAGAGATGTCTGAAAGTCAGGTAGGAACGTGGCAGGGATGCTGCTGCAAAATACATTTTAGTAGTGATACCAAAAAAAAAAAAATCAAAAATACTCGGATTTAAAGCATAACAAAATGCTGTGGCAGAAGATCCTGCTGCTTTTGACAGTGTGCTTAGAAAATACTGAGGTGTTTTTGAAACCCCTCTCAATCAGGAAGTCTCAGAGTGTACAATTGTGCTTGCACATGTGGATAAGAACATTAGGATCAACTCCAGGCTGCAGGAATTTAGTTCATCTGCATTAATAGCCTGAAACTGCTCATCACTGCTCGGCCATTTGCTCAGTGAAGATTTAATGGAGCTTGCCAGGGATTAAGTTAAATGTGGCAGGCAGTTATTTTCTAAAGGAGGAACCTTCACATGGGAGAAAAACCTCAATTAGGCAAAAATATCCCGGCTCTCTGTATTCTGGTGAGTTGGAATGTATTAGAACTTGGATTTGTAAGGTTTATAGCAAACCAGACTGGAGGAAAACTGCAGTGGCCACCAAGATAATGCCATCATTTAACACCAACCCCATTAAAAAAAATATATAACCTGGTAGATACTCATCAGTAATTAACTTCAGAACAACCAAAAGGCACCAAAACAAATAAGGAACAGTGGAAGGAAATATTGAGCAGCAGGTTGATAGTTTTCTTTGGCTGTTTGCTTTTTTTTAGCACTTTGTCAGCAAAACTCTCCTTGGTCTTTCAGGCTGTGACATCAGAGGGATTAACACGTGTTGTCACACACAGAAGTAGCTGCAGACACAGCCTGGTTTTGTTGCACAACACCTAAAAGAAATTAGGGGAGACATCCTCATTTTTAGGGTCCTGCTTTCCCCTTGCATGCTTTGTGTTGAAAGGAAGACTTGTTGTCACTCTGGCTTTTCATACTTGCTTAGATGCCCTCAAAAGTTCAAAAAGAAAAATAGGATTTAATGTGGCCCATTTGAAACGGGACAGAGCAGGATCCAAGAAGGAACTTGGTGTTTGTTGTTGGAGACTGGCACGGCTGTAGCAACAGATGTGGCTTCACTGGGGTGAAAGTTTTCTGTTGTTCATTTTCTTCCTTTTTGGGAATTTTGTACCTTATTTGCTGCTGTTTCAAGGAATGAAGAATTCCGTGGCAGTGTTGGGGAGCTCACAGGATGGTGGTGATCCAGAAGAGATTGGCCTCGAGGGCAGAGGCAAAATGGGTTATTTTAGCACAAGAAAGTGGCTTCAGCAAAAATCTGATGCTCAAGTAGCCTCAGTTTTTTCAGCTGTGGTGTGTTTATTTACTCTGGAGCACACGGGCAGAGTTTGTGCTTCCCTCTGACTGTTCTGTGAGAAATTTCCAGAAGAGTAGCATGGTGAGGTTAGCCAGGTATAAGGCCAAAGAATTTTTTTTGGATGGTGGAAATAAAAATGGCTCATAACACCTTTGAAAAGTATATCTCAGGAAATCCTAAATTGTATGAAAATTATAAATTTGATCTTTGAAACCGGTCTGTTTGACAAAACAAAAGATGAAATACTGCTTTTCTCTATGTAGTATGTGTTACATTATCAAATTAGGGAAGATGAACTGTCTAATTATGGTTGTTTATAGACTTTCCTGCCAAACCAAACTACACAAAAGCAAGGTAAGATCATCAGCTATTTGCAAGATAAATACACTTTTTTTTGGAAGGGGGAGGGAATATATTTAGAGATGAGTCGTAGTGAAATCTTCAAGTGCAGATGGTGACTTGATAGAGGTGCATCCTGGTCCTGTACCTGGTGTTAAATATTTCTCTTTTTCATCCTAGTTTCCACTGGCTCACTTGCTCAGCAGTATGCCCACCCTAATGCTACCCTGCACCCGCATCCTCCTCATCCTCAGCCTTCTGCCACCCCAACTGGCCAGCAGCAAAGCCAACATGCTGGAAGCCACCCTGCTCCAAGCCCCGTGCAGGTAACACAGCCCAGAGCCTGAGTGGCTGCAAATTGTGTTTAATTGTGTTGAAGGGATTACAGCTGACTGGTGCTTGATGTTGATATATTGATTTCTCTGAGAGGAAAAAGTTGGAGCAGACTCCAGCTGCTCATTTCTCCCTGTTCACAGGGGATGGGGGGATTTTTTAATTCAAGGAAGGATCATAATTGTGTCAGTGCTTTCATATGGGTGAAGTGGAAATAGCAGATAAATGCTGGGAAGCGTTTGATTGGATTTTGTCAAAGCAGCTGAAAACAAAGTGGTCCTTGGAATGGTGCTGCATTCCTTAATTCCCTCCTGGAGCAGCTCTGGCTGTAGCTGTGAGGCACTCCCAGCTCCAGGTTCTCCGTGGTTTTACCTGGCAGTCTGGCTTCTGTTTGCCAGCAGAAGCTGGGCCTGGTGGGCTTGTAAAGAACTTCCCCCACCAGCACGGGCAATCCTTAAAATTCACCGTTTACAGATTGGGAATTGAGAGCAGTTTCCCACTCCTTTCTCCTTAACGGCATCAATGCCATTCCTCAGCCCTAACCTAGATGATGTCTGTGTTTTCTTGCAGCACCACCAGCACCAGGCTGCCCAGGCCCTGCACCTGGCCAACCCCCAGCAGCAGTCGGCGATTTACCACGCAGGTCTAGCTCCAACCCCTCCTTCCATGACGCCAGGCTCCAACACGCAGTCTCCACAAAACAATTTTCCTACAGCACAACAAACAGTCTTCACCATTCATCCCTCCCATGTTCAACCTGCATATACCAATCCGCCACACATGGCCCATGTCCCCCAGGTAAACACAGTTTAACAACCTTCAAGACTAAATGTCTTAATGCCACAAAAGTTAGGACAGTCGGGCCTGCTGAAGTGATTGCCAATCTGTCACCTCTCAGCACAGACTTACCTGTTGTTGTTCTTTAGGTTTCTGTCTGTACATTGCCTTTATTTAGAATTTGACACAGTGTGTTTGGACCTCAGCTTCCAACACCTAGTGCATCTGCAACTGTAGTTTAATGAAGACATCTTAAGCTGGCACTGCTACTGAAATAAATTGAGCTCTCTTCCCAGTTCCTGGCTCCCATCCTTGTCCCTGCCCCACCACTGTGCTCACAGAACTGCTTGGCCGTGGAGCAGACCAGGCTGGGGACACGATTCAGCCGAAATTTGCCTCCCCTACCCCCTTTTTAGGCTACTTCTTGGTCAAATCAGTTCCCTGCTCAGTCAGGTGCCTGATCCAGGAAGAGCTGGCATACAGAAAGGTTGGAGGTGGGAGCTGAGTGCAGAAAGGCTGAATTGCTGCTTTTGGTGGCAGTTTCAGGCTCTGCATCATGGACAAATTTTATACCAATCCATCCAGAAAAGGACAGGATAGGATTTTCCAGGGAGTAGCAAGGCAGTGCAGGGAGAGAGGAGAGAGTTAAGGTGACTGCAGGACAATCCTTGCAGATAGAAGCCTCTGTGTGTGTGGGGTGTGTCTGGGGTGTACGTGTGGTTCTAAATGAACTGCTTGTGCTGAAGATTCCCAAAGATTGTTGGGCAACCTAAAGCAACAGTCTTTGCTTCAGAATCAGAAAACCCACTTCTCTGAACTGCTCTCTTGTGGTCAGCTCCCTGAGAAGAAGGATTTGGGGAAGGGAAGCACATGATAGATTAATCAAGAGCTCCGTGTAAAGCAGTGTGACACAGATTTTCTGATGATTACTAAATCTCCTGGATTTAGTGTCCTTTGTCAAGGAATGGGCAGTTCAATCAGTAATTTGCCTGCACAATTTCTTCTTCAGACCAAGAATTTGGTGTCTGCCTTCTCATACAGGTTAACAATAGTTTGGGATAAAGTGACTAACTGTGATTAGGGATGTTAATCTGACAGGTGTCCAGTCCCTTGCAGAATTTTGATAAAATCTTTGCTTTGGTCCCTGGGACAGTCAGTTAAGCCAATAAATCAATAGTTCGTTAGGAATCGTTTTACTGATGTTGAATTTTTAGCTTTTTGATGCTCTTAGGCTTTTGATTTCTCTGCTTTTTTAGGGGAGAGGATAAGGAGAGGGTGGCCAAAGCTGATGATTGCTGTGGCATCTTGGCACGTCCTCCCCTTCTCTGGTTTCTGCCAGAAACGAGACTCCTGCTCTGCTCTGGTGTGAAGGCACTGCTGTGAATGCCTGGGTTGTGTTTAGGCTTAGTGGCATGTCCAGTGCTCTGATTTGAAACATCAAACATTTGCTTGAAGGCCGTGAAAGGGTAAAGCTGTGCCTGAATTGTGCCCTGGCCAGGCCAGGAATGCAGGATGTGACCATTGCCTTCCTTTCTGTGTGCCAAGCAAACCAAATTCAACAAATCAGATGCAACTTCGAGTCAGAACTGACTGCTCAGGCAGGATTTTTAGCAATCACAGACAAAGCCTGCCTTGCCCTTGATTTTAACTTGTGCAGTCTCTTCTGCAATTTTTTTTAGAACTGAAGCTGCAATTTGTGATATTTACACCAAACTAATTGGCTTTCCCAATGAAGTAGTTCCCTCAAAAATCTCTAGTGAAGGAATAACTACAGTTCTGTCAGAAGTTTTAAATGCGTGTAATTATTCCGTCGTGGGGAAACTAATCACTGGATTTAATAGTTTTTTAGCAGCCTCATTCCCAGCTTCTAAACACAATTCTGAAATGCCACGTAGTAAGAATTTCAGTCAGGCCAACACAGGGGATCAGTCCCAATTTCCCATCAGGTTATCAGATGAATCTTTAGCTGGAAGATATCTCACTTGAGAACCAGTACTTTAAAATTCATTACAGAGTGCTGTCAGCTGCCAATTTGCAAAATGTTTGAGCCACAGCAGAAAAATTTTATCCACTGTGTGTATTGACTCCAGCTGCTCTATGAATAGCTGCTTTATAATGATGGCTTCTACAATAGCATGTTTGTCAAAGTCAACGTGGAGCCAGTCCTGGGAGGTATTTCTGTTCCACAGCCTGATCTCCTAAATCTTTTTTAGAGCAAGAGTGAGATTTGAATTGCAGTTCCTGCCTTTAAAGGCTTCTGGGGTGCTACTAACACGTGCAAGTCTGATCAAAGAGTTTGGGAATGTCTGTGATGAGTCAAGTAACCCTTTTTGTCTTTAAGAAATAAAATTCTAGCCACTACCTGCTATCTGTCTTTACTGGCATGGGAGACCTGTGAGGCTGCAGTTCTGGGATATGGTAGAAGGACAAAGCAAACCTTAGGTACAAATGATGGGGTTTTGGGGCATTTTTTTTTCCCCAGGAGAAATCCACTGAGAGCTCTGAGTTCCTTTGTGCTTTTAAGAAATAATTGTTTGCTAGCTTTTTAAATAAAATAAACTGATGACCTCTAGAGACATGAACTGCTCTGAGCTAAAGAACCCACCGAGTTCCTGAACTTATTTGCCAGAGGTGATCAGCCATGGGAAGGATTAATCTCCTTTTCCACTGAGACTTAGCCCTGATTGCTCAGATTACACAAGAACTGCGATGAGCTGAACTGGAAGCAGAACAAAGCTGCCCTGAGAGTGTGAAGGGATGAAATCACTCATGTCAGGAGGACTTGGCTGAGCACTGTGTGGGCACAGGTCACTGGAGAGGACAGGGAGGTTCCCAGGGCAGGGAGCCAGGAGAGAACGTGGGGTTGTGCAAGGAGAGAGCTGGGGAAGGGATGCCAGACTCCCAGTGCCTGTGAAGTTCCTATCTGTACCCTCTAGGAAGTGCTTTGATCTAGGTGACTAACAGAAATGTTTTGAAGATTTGTTGCTGAATTGTTTTTTTTATTTTTTTAATACCCCTCTGTTTAATGCTGGCAAAACGGCTAAAATCGAGAACGCAACTCAGAGCCAGCAGTAAGAACTTGAGCCCTTTTTTTAATTATTATTTTTCTTTTTTGTTGTTATTATTATTTTTTTTTTTGTGTTACAACCTCTGCCTTAACTTCTAACCTAGTTAAAAAAAAAAAAAAAAAGAAAAAACAAAAAAATAAAACCAAACAAATGAAGAATAAACCCTCCGGATTTGCAGCCGGAGCAAACTTTCGCCAGTCATGTGGCCAGGAGTTGCTGCCTCCTTGTGACCATGATACTAAAGAGCTCTTTGTTTCAGGCTCATGTACAGTCAGGAATGGTTCCTTCTCACCCAACTGCCCATGCTCCAATGATGCTAATGACGACACAGCCTCCCGGTGGTCCCCAAGCCGCCCTCGCTCAAAGTGCACTACAGCCCATTCCAGTCTCGACAACAACACATTTCCCCTATATGACCCACCCTTCAGGTGAGGAGTGTGTGCCCGGGAGACCTGCACCCTAACTGAGCCAGGTCGAGGAGTGAGAACTGGGAGAAACCAGATTTTGGGAAAAAAAAAAAAAAAAAAAAATTAAAACAAAAACAAAAAAAAAAAAAAAAAAAAGACTCAACCAACCTTAAGATGTCCTTGTGTTTCTCAGCTGTGCTTTGGCAGCCTGGAGGAGCGTAGGTTTAGCTGGTGAGATGTACCTAATGCAGGGAATATTTTGCTTTTTCTCTAGCTGGAGTAGAGAAAAGTAAAGTGTGAGACACTGGCACTGTGGGACTGAGTTTTCCAGGTGTTGCCGTGGATTTGCCGTGGGGGATGGACCGTGTGTCGTTTATAATGATCAGAGGTTTGATTAAATCTTGAGGGCAGGAGTGAAATGTTGTGTGGGGGTAGGGCTGCTGTTAAAGTGACAACTGTAATTAAACTTGAATTCGGAGTAACATTCTGCAGCTTTACTTTGGGGGAAAAGTTGGAGTTGTGTGACTTCTTTCCGCTTTAAGTTTAACCTTATTTAGGTTTCTTTGATGATTCAAGTTCAAACAGCATCTGAACTTCTATAGTGATGTAGTTTTTACCTGATGTTTCCTGGGGAATGTGTGAGCAGAACAAAGCTGCTTTTTGAGGGCTTAGGTAGGGCAAAAGGAAAAAAAAAGCATCCCAAGGACATCTTGATGTGCAGGGTTTTGTTTTGTTCTCTAAAGAAATAAAAGAAAAAGAGAAAAAAAATAAAAATAAAAGAAAGTTGAGCTCAGTAGTTGTCCTGTGACCACTTTACTAGCAAACTGTTGTGTGGCTTGCCAATTTATTATTTACATTTGAACTTTTTTTTTACAGTACAAGCCCACCACCAACAGCAGTTGTAAGGCTCATCTGGAATAACTGAAAGGCTGGATACCTTTTGTAGGCCAAATACCCTCCTTCTACTGCTTCTGCCAACTGGAAGCACAGAAAACTAGAATTTCATTTTATTTTGTTTAAAAAAAAAAATAAAATTTTGATTTCTTGTAACATCCACTAGGAATGCTAACAGTTCATCTTGCAGTGGGAGAGATTCGGACTGAGTAGAGGCATTTAGGAACTTGTGGGCTATTCCATAATTCCATGCACTGTATCTGAATCCTGCAAGTGCCCCAACTCTGCTTGCTGAAAACTGGAAGTTATTTATTTTTTAATGACCCTTCAAAGTTATGAACTCGTCAGCTAGCAAAAGAAGTAACAAGAGTGATTCTTGCTGCTATTATCACTAAAAATCAAGACTTGGAGATCCCTTTTACTTCTAACTAAACTTGAAACAGGTTCAGTAAAAAAAAAAAAAATTCTAATCGTCAAACGGATGAGTTATTATTTATAAATCACGTTTGATGAGATAATCACTATCGTGAGACAGTGATGTAACTTTTAAGTTAAGAAAACTTTTACTTTGTAGATAATATAAAATAAAAACTTAAAAAAAAAATTAAAAAATAAAAAAAGTTTTAAAAACTGACCCTCCTCGGTGTTTGTGTGGTGATTTTTGAGTCTCTGGAGCCAGGGTTTGCCCTGAGTCTGTTGTGTGCTGCTGCTGCAGGGGCATTGCAGGAATAAAGGAAAAGTTTGGGAATCACAAATTCAGTGCAGTTTTCTAACGAGGTTTTGTCTCCAGGTGATTTTGTGTTCCTGATCCCTCAGCCTTGGGCTGCTCTGGGTGGGGTCAGGAAAGGTCCTGGATGGGTCTTCGAGGTGGTGAAAGTGTAAAAATCAGTGGTGCTGCTGGAGAAGGAGAGGAAGGGTAAGAATTCCCTGGCAAAATGCCTTAAAAAGATGGGGAGACAAAGTTACCCCTGCTCCATGTTGCTGACTGTCCTGTGTGGAGCAGCCATCCTCCCATGGGGACAAACCAGAGGATTTTCATGTCCAAGAGAGCATTTCTAACTTTTAGCATCCAGTATCCACTAAAACAATGTCCAGGCACCTGGAGAGAATCAGGCTGAAGAGTACAAGTGAGAAACAAGTTCTAAAAACAGTTTATTAAGAGCAGATTTTTTTTTTTTTAATATTACGGTAAAATCGCATTATTCAAGAATAAGTTACTTGTACAGTACATACAGAAACAATATATAGAAAAAAATTACAAGAAGAACTTTTCTGTGCAGGTGAAAAGTAGAACTTTCAAATTAATACATTCCAACAAAATTGTTGGCTTTAATCGTCCTGCTAAAGGCTGAGTTAGGGAATACACAGACGCCTCCCTGCCTCCAGGAGCTGCTGGGGAATGTTGGGGCTGTTTGGATCAAAGCTAAAAGTTTGGAATGCTGGATGACACCGGCGTTTGGTGGTCCGGATGAGGAATGAGAAGCTTTGGCCTCTCCCTGGATCTTTTCGTAGAAGTTTTACCCCAAAATAGCTTCAATGCAAAGGGATGGGTGGGGAATGGTGGTGTCAGTACCTGCTGGTGCTGTTGCACGGGGCTGGGATGTGGGAGGGAGGGAAGGAGGGAGACATCAACTAATGCTTCATGCCAGGAGCTCCTTCAGAACCTGACAGCCCTGGGGACACAAAGGCCACCAAGCGGGAGCTGCTGCCAGCAAACAGCAAGGACAAGAGGGGAGGGGAAGGGATTCTGGCCAGACCCAAGTCTTGGATTGTGCCCTAAACCAGGTCCCTGCTGTCACAGAGCAAAGGCACTGCCTGGTTTTCATCTTTATTGCTAAAAAGTGTCTTGAGGAGCTGGATGAAATGGGGCTCTGCTGGGGGAGGCCATCAGGCAGGACCTCCAGCCCAGCTCCAGGAGCTGCTCCTGTGGCTCCTGGCTTTGTTAGGTGGGATCCAAACTCGTGTTCCCCGTGCCCATCTCCAGGGCCAAGGCACAGACTGGTGGCCACGCCTGATTTTATTTCTGGGGAGGCTGCACCTCCACAGAGCCACCCAGGGGCTCTCCCCTTGGCTTCCCCTCCTCCCAAAATTCCCATAAATGCCTCTAAAAGCCCACAGGGGCTGGGGAACTAAACCCGCCCAGCCCTGGGCTCTTTGCTCAAGTCACACGAATATAAAAATCCTGCAAAATGCTTCTATTCCATAGGGTGGAATGGCTTAATGCTCTTTGCCCACTGCTAAATGTGCAGAGGAGGGAGTACCTGAGGGCTGGAGTAACGTGCTGGCAAGAGCAGAGTCAGGCTCTGACCTGTGTCACAAGCCAGATGTTTTCTAGGAGAAATGGGATTTCAAACTCAGTCGCCCCAGGAACTTGGGAAATAGCCCAAAAATCCCCTCAGGTCCTGCTGCAGTGGATCTGAAATGAGGAGCTGGTGGAGCTGGGAGGGCTGGACAGCCCTGGCTCCCTGTGGGTGAGTTTGGGGATGGAATTAACTATTAAATAATCAGAGGGACTCTCCCACTGCTCACTGGTGGGGAGAACAGGAGTTCTCCCCCACTGGAGTTTGTTTGCATGGGGGAAGTGGCTGACGGGGAGATAATGAACCCAACGTGTATTTTACTAATCAAGCACAGCAATTTCCATTTAAACTGCGGAGAACCCCCTTGTAATTAAACTGCAGGTTAAAAATACCACATGCACACGCATGTTTCAGTTCTGGCACTGGAACAATAAAGTCCTGGCGTGCCAAAACAACCCACCCCAGCAGCATCTGATTTATCTGGCAAGGATTTCTCTGGATTCATCTGGCAAGGGATGTGAATAGCGCTGCCTTTTCCCAGCCCATCCTTTCTTTGCAGATGGAAGGAGACTCGGGTGATTCCACCTCGCCTTTTGGGGGAAAACCCCTTTGAATGCAGCTCCCTGGAGCTCTGTGGGATAAAAAGCAGGAATCTCAGCAAGATTTAGCACATCCCTGTGTTTTCCAAGGCTTTGGGAAGCAGGCAGCAGGCAAGGAAAGGAAATAACTTGTGCTGTGTCGTCCCCCCTTCCCTTCCCCATCCCTATAAATGCAAGAGCACGGGGAGTTATTTATGAGCCTCGGAGGAGCTGCCTTGCCTGGCACAAGGCAGCCCCGGGGATGTGCTCCTGCCTCTGGCTGCAGCCTTTGTGCTGCTCCAGGGAGGAGAATGGGATGCGGATACAGCTGAGGAGCCCAGCGAGGACAGGGCTGGCTTTGTTTCTCCATCAGCCTCTCCAAGGCTGCCAGTGCTGCAGGACCAGTGCAATTTTGCTCTTAATGCTCCAGTTTCAGGCACGAGTGTAGAGAAAGCGGGGGGGGAAAAAAAGCCTTTGCCTGCTCTAAATGCACAAAGCCCAGGAGAGAGCAAGAGCAAGCAATGGGGAGGCACAGAAGGAAAACCTAAATGGTTTCTCCAGTTGATGGTTCCCGTTTGTCCCAGCCTCATATTTTGATTTTTAAACCTCGATTTGCTCTCATGGCTGCTTCCTGGGCTGTTTGGCCCCAGATATTTTGGCCTTGCCTTTCAGCTCCTGACCTTGTCTCCTTGGACCGTGGGCTCACCCAGAACCTGCTTCACACCAAAGCCTGTCCTAGAGGCTGGATTTTTGTGGAATTCCCTAACTCAGCACAACGAGGCTTTGTTTTCAAATTAATTCCTAAATATTAATGCTCCTGAGGGCTCCCACCGGTATTGCAATTTCAAGGGAAATAGAAATTAAAAAAGCTTTCTGTAAGGCAATCTCAAGGCAAGTTTTACATCCAAAATCCCAGGGAAGGCTGAGCTGGGAAATCTGGAAGTTGAATGCTGTGAACATCCCCTCCCGTGTGGCGCAACGGCTCCAGCCCTTCCTCTTTCCTAAAATAACGGCAGCTTCTCACAAAAGCTTCCTCTCTCATGGCTGCCCCAGGCAGGTGAAGCAGCCCCAGGGGCTCAAGAACAGCAGCAGACTTTGGGGACAGTTGGGGATGCTGAGACCCAGGGATTTGGACAAGTTTACCCTCCAGGTGGGGAGGTGTCCCCAGGGACCCCCATTGCCTGCAAGAGGCTGTTGTGGAGCTTTAAATGCCACCAAGCTCCTGGTGACACGGTGGTTTTTGGGGAAAAAAAGGCAAGCAAGAGTATGGGGGAGTTCTTTAGGGGGAATGCTGACTTTAGATTTGTGCCTAAAATCACTGGGGTAAAACGGTCCCATCACTGGGATAAAACGGTTCCATCGCCAGGATAGAACAGTTCCATCACCAGGATAAAAACGCCTCCATCACCAGGACGAAAACCCATTCAGCACAGGGATAAAAAGCCTCCATCACAGGGATAGAACTCATCCATCACCAGGATAAACGGGGATAAACCCCTCCCTCACCAGCAGGAGTGGTTTGTGTCAGTCTCTGTGTTAGTTCTTGGCTGGTGCCATGGCTAAGGATGGAGCAATTAGTGTTCAGTCTCAATCAGCCGGGACAGCAGGATGAGAATCCCTCTGGCTGGCGCAGGGAGTGACCACAGCTGTGCTGGGTTAAAGAGGAAAAGCAAGAAAAAGCCAGTTTTTGCCTTAGCTAAAAACAAAAAAAGCCCAAACCCTGCTCATCACCCTTCGTGGGAGCTCAGCTCGGGTCGGGTTTTGCTGGTGGGTTCAGCAGCCAGGGTGGGAGGACGAGGCCTGGAGCAGCAACTTGACAATGAATTTATAATCCTTTTTTTCTTGTTATCCTGGGGTTTTTTTAACTTTCTCCAATTCCGTGGGTGTGCCACAAGCCCCTGGTTCCTCAGCTGGGTGCTGTCGTGTCAGGGACAGGCGGGACACTGAGCCCCGGCACAGGCACAATCGGCGTTGTGTAAACAGTAATGAGGAAAGCTTTGATAAGAACAACAAAAACAACAATAAGAGGCCCTTTAACAGGCCAACGAGAGGGAGCACACCCGTACAGGAGTGAAAAATTACCCCCTTTCCTTGCAAAAAATACAATAATAATCCCTAACCAGAAGGAAGAAACAGGTACATTCTTTCTCTCGATGGATCCCCCAGAAAGTCTCCAGGATTTCTCCACCCGAAAGTGCATCCCAGTGCCGGCGTGGTGCTGGTCAGAGTGGTGTGTACTGGTTGTCGATGGCACGGACGTGGCCCCGGCCAGGTGCCTCCACCTCATAGTCCGAGTCACGGGGCCGGGGTGTGGTGGCCGTGGTGGCCGTGGTGGCCCTGGCCGGACGCAGGCTCTGTGCCAGCTCAGCTGGTGGTGGCACCAGGTGGAAGATCTGCTCGGCTGGGGGACCCCCGGGGGGTTCATCAGGGCCGTGTGGGCAGGAGGAGCCAGTGGGGATGAGGCTGAACTCGGGGCTCCAGCTGGGAAAGGGCAGAGGGAGCGGGACCGTGGTGCTGGAGCCGGGAGCTGCAGGCAGAAGGAGGAGATGCTGGTCAGGGGGATGCTCCTGTCACTCCATCTCTGGGGGTGCTGGGTGCATCCCATGACCCCTCCACAGCCCATGGCTGGGAGCAGCTTCTCCTTTCTCAAAAGAGGAAGTTGGGAGCTTGGGAGTCACCTTTTGCACCACTGCTTCCTCTTCTCGACTCCAGGAGCAACCAAAGGGCCCAGCTCTGCCCGGCCCTGGGGCATCCACACCCACCCTCCATCCCACGGGAACATTTCCCTTCCCTTCCCTTCCCTTCCCTTCCCTTCCCTTCCCTTCCCTTCCCTTCCCTTCCCTTCCCTTCCCTTCCCTTCCCTTCCCTTCCCTTCCCTTCCCTTCCCTTCCCTTCCCTTCCCTTCCCTTCCCTTCCCTTCCCTTCCCTTCCCTTCCCTTCCCTTCCCTCACACCTTGTGCCTGGGGCAGGACCACCACGTAGCTGGAGAGCCGCACATCGCAGGCGGTGCCGCATTCCAGCGGGATGGGGTAGCGGTGGAAGTGGTGCAGCATCTCCACGATGGAGGAGAAGCGCAGGTGCTGGACACGGCACTGGCCCCGCTCCGTCAGCGCCAGCCGCAGGTGCTGCGGGGAGGAGCAGGGACCAGTTACCCTCCCTCCACCTCCCTCCTGGAGGACACTGGGGGGTATTTGGGATGGGGACTCGCTGTGCTGCATCCCCAGCCTGTGGCTCCCTCGAGAGAAGGGCGCCAGCCCACTGCAAGCATCAGGACAGAGACCAGGAGAGCATCTCCCTGGGGTGGGATGAGTGGGACAGGGGCTGCCCTACAGCAGGGGGCTCCTGTGAGATTCCCCTCCCCATCCCAGCCCTGTCCCGCCCGTACCTTGGCTCTGCCCTGGAAGTTGAAGGTGAGCACGTACTCCCCGCGCCGCGTCTCGCTCTGCCGCACCAGGAACACGCCGTGGCCCTCCAGCCCCCCCAGCTGCACCAGCTGAGCCGCCTTCACACGGGAGATGGGCCCGTGGAACCAGGGGCAGGAGGAGAGGAACTGCTCCATCTTCGGCCCCGCCGCCTCCCCCGGGCCCCCCGGCGTCGCCCCTGCCAGGCAGAGGGATGAGCGTCCCCGGGAAATGGGACCCCTGCCCATCGCCCCCATACCCTCCCCTCTCTGTCCCCGCTCGTGCCATTTGGGGAAGGCCAATAAGCCCAGCCATGGCAGGATGTGGTGACCCGCCAGTGAGGGATACTCTGTCCCCAGGGTCCCCTGGGTGTCCCCAGCTCACCTTGGCTGAGAGGGTCGGTGCTGGTGGTGCTGCTGGCAGCTGTAGGGTCGGGGTGTCGGCACGTCAGGAGCTCGGGGTCACCCGTGTCAGACCTGCTGGGGGTGGGAGAAGCCAGGCTGAGTGCTGGCAGTGGGGACACAGAGCCACTGTCCCCATCCCCAGGCTCAGGGACATCCAGCAGCACTTACCCCCTGTGCACACACTCCCGGATCTCGGCCGTCCAGCAGCTGAGCTGCTGCTCATCCCCTGCCTCAAACAGGATGTCGGTGGCGTTGGTGACCTGGGGGACATCAGAGAGGGACGTGGGGTCTTCAGAGAGAGAGAGATGTGCATCCCCCACCCACCCATCCGTGCTTGGGACCTTAGCAGGGACAGAACATTCCCCACCCTGCACTCCACATCCCCCTGTGCATCCTCTCCCCGGATGGGAAGAGGAACTGAAATTTGGCATGGGAGATTTTGGGAGCCACGTGTGGCCCAGAGGGTGGGAAAGGCCTCGGGGGTGGCTGCAGACCCTTTGAGCAGGTCCTACCTTGAGGACGAAGGTGTGGAGGTTATCGGGCATCTCGAGGCGTGTGCACCTCCGCACCTCCTGCACGGCGGAGCAGGCAATGAGCAGCTTCGGCTTGGAGCCCTGCGAGGGGGAACACAGAGCCTGAGCTGAGCCCCAACTCCCCCACACCCCAAAACACTGCCCCAACCCCACTGCTCTACCAGATCCAGGCACACACTCGAGGCACAGCAACCAGCAAGGAAATACCCAGCTCTGCAGGGAAATACCCCATCAGCAAAGAAATACCCTGTGTGGTGAGGAAATACCCCTTTGTGGCAAGGAAATACACCCTACAGCACTGCCTAGTCACCTCAGGGGGCTGAGTGACATCCAGACCCATCTCAGGGGTCCCAAGGACCCTGCAGTGGAGGGATGGGTGGAGGAGAGGAGGGAGAAGGGGTTCCCAGCATGGCAGCACATTCCAGGGATGTGGCACTGATGGGGAAATTGGGGTGCAGGGGGGGAACATCCTGCTCGTGGGTGTGAGGGTCAGTGGACAGCCCAGAGCTCCCTGGCGGGTTTGGCACCGACACAGGCACGTGACAAAATGCTGAGCAAACACTTCCACAAAGGCTAAAATATCCCTGTGGCAGCTTTCGGTTCCTCTGCTGTCCCACTGACTGCCGGGAGGCTGCAGCAAGTGGCACAGGATCCAGGGTGCCAGGGGGACAAAAATTTCCTGAGCATGGGTGCTGGGTGATGGAGCCAAAGCTCCGTGCTCAGCCTTACAGCCAGAGCCATCCCATCCATGCCAGCAAAGCCCAGGCAGTGCCACCATGTGCCAGGCACACTCATCCCCCTGTGCCAGGCTTGCTGCACAGCATTTTGGCCGGCTGTGATTCACACAGTGGCCTTATCATCCCATGGGGTGCTGGTTCTCAAGGCTCTCTTTGCCCCACAGCCACTGTCCCTATACAGGGACAGTGTCTCTACACTCTGGACTGTGTCACTTCACCCCACAACAGCATTTGCCAACCAACCTTCCCAAATTCTGCTCCGGGCTTGTGATACTCAGAGCAAACCCACCCTCACCATGTCCCCAACCACCTGTATGACACTCAGAGTGTCCCCACCGGACACTTCCTCGCTCACCCAACCCCACCATCTTCAGCTGTGCTTTATTTTATTTTTTTTTCCATGCCCCCTCCTCCCTCCCTCTCTCGGCCGAGCACTCAGTGTTCTCTGGGGCCGGAAGCGCAGCTCGAGAGGGATCAGCCCTTATCAGCACCGCGCTGCACCGAAAAGAAAGTTCTTAGAAGTCGCTCGTGTACGGCGTCATGCACAGGGCTGGTGACACCGCGGTGGCTCCGGCACCCCCGGGCCCGCTGGTGACAGTGATTGCAGCTGTGCTGTGCTGTGCTGTGCTGCAATCACTGTCACCGAGCTGCTGTGAGGCGCCGGGCTAGCGCCGGGGCTTTGTCCCGAAGGAATTGGATTTTTCTGCCACCTTCGGAATGTAACCGTGCCCCTGTGCAAAATCCTGCGTGGAGAAGGTGAAAGGATTGCTCATCTTGGCCGCTTTCCCACGCAGGGGTTGTGACGTCCAGCATGACCCTGAGCGGATTTTATCAACATCCCAACCACAGCGTTGGGGTCAGCTTCTTAGGAAACGGGGGAATTCCAGGAAAAGGGAGTTCGGAGAAGCCCCCCGTGTCTCTCGGCGTGGAGAGCACAGCTGGAGCGTGAAGGGAGAAGGAAATGATGCAGCACAGAGATACAGTGCCCGAAAAACCAGGCTGGGTTCGGAGAAGTGCCTACCGCAGGCACGGTGCCCCCGCTGCCGGGGCGCCGCACCTGACCGCAAGATGCCCTGCTCGATGTGGCCAGTACCAGGAAAGGGAGTTCTCAGTAAGCAAAAGTGCACACTCAACACACCAAGGGTTCACCCACGGGCTCCTTCTGGGCTAGAGGTGCCCCAGCAGCACGGCAGGGATGGGTAATGCCTGCTGCTGCCTTGCTCAGTGAGCTCAGGATCGGATGGAATATTTAGGATGCTACGGATGTTGCTCCAGCTCAGCCCCAACCCCACCAGCAACAGCTTCCACATGCAGATTCACCCCACTGCTCCCAAACAGATCCTATGCAAATGGGGAAAAGCCAGGTTGAGCACCCCCCAAAATCCCCTGGGTTGTGACACCCCATGAAGTTGCACTCCCAAGCCCCCAGAAGAAAGCTGCCACTCTGCCATTGCTGCGGCATTCCCAGTCCTGGCACACAAAATCGGGCATCCTGGTCTGTGCCTTGGGTCATTCTCCAGCTCTCAGGGCAGTGAGATCTGGCCCAGTTCCCCCAAACTCCCTCTCCCTGTGGCTGAGCCCTGTGGTCACCTATGGAGATGACAGTTCCATAGGATGGGGACAGAGGAGACGCACCAGATTTCAGCACCTACTGGAATACACCGGTAATTTTGGTTTTTGCAAGGAATTTTTCTACAGTTTAAAAGTACAGAACTTCAGCCATGCCAGGGGACATGGGGCAAACTGGAAGACAGAGGAAAATGCCCCCAAGAACAGAATAGCCTCCTGCTCTCTGCCCTGAGCATCCCATCAGAGCCCAACCAGTGAGGACACCCCACTGCACCCCCTTTGTGTGTGCCCACATCCCCTGTCCCAGACACCCCCACAGGGTGCCACAGGAAGCACTGGCACAGCACAGGAACAACCAGCATGGCACAGGCAGTGCCACCACGGCACCCACACCCAGGGAGGGCAGGGCAGCCAGGAGCAAGTGGGGTTTGCCAGATTTGGGAAGGAGCCCGATGCCAGCTCAGCGCTGTGGCTGTGCCAGGAGCGTGAGCCAAGGTCAGGCCAAGGTCATGGCTGTGGAGTGGAGCACCTGCATTTCCTCCTGGCAAACCCCAGCAGCAGCTCTGCCGTGGCACTGGCACAGCCAGCTCCTCACTCCCTGTGCATGTGGCACTGGCTCCTTCAGGGGTGGCATTCCTCCAGCAGCTCTCCCAGCACACCTTCCCTTGCCCACGCTGGGGAAATCACTGCCTCGGCTCAGCAGGTCCTTTACAAATCTCCAACAAGGATATTTGGGATTCATGGCCTTTTTCACAGCAAAGCTCCTCATAGCTTGCCCACCTGTGCCAGGAACGCTCTCCCCACGATGCTGTGAGCTGCTGCCATAAGGAGCACGTCCTGTCTGGATGCTCCAGGGACACTGAGGGTGTTGGGGGGACTTTTTCTACTCAGGTGAGGTGGAAAGCAGCTCTCCAAGAATAAGAGTGTTGGTATAGCAACGATGGCAGTGGCATGATGATGACAGCAGTGGCATGGTGATGATGGCAGCAGTGCAGTGATGAGGGTGGTGGTCTGGCAATGGTGGCACAGCGATGACAACAGCATGGCAATGACATCGGTGTCATGGTGACAGTGGCAGTGGCACAGTGATGATAACAGTGGCACGATGATGACGGTGGCACGGTGATGATGACAGTGGCATGATGATGATGATGGCACTGGCACGGTGATGATGATGATGGTGGCTGGGCCATCAGGCCAAGTTTGCAGAGCAAATCCTTCGAGAGCAGCAGGAGCTGCCCCTGGCCCCTCCACGCTCTGGGGGTTTCCCCAAGGCAGCTCTCACTCCCACTCTGAGTCACCCACGGGAGGTGGGGAAGTGCTGAGCCCTTGTGCAAGGTCCCCAACGGATACGAGCGAGATTTGTCACTTCTTGTAAATCACGGAGCTCTGTCCTTACGCAAGGGACAAACCACAGCCAGAGCTGCACTGCCAGGCCTGGCTGTGCTGGATGGACACAAAGCCATATCCTGTGCCTGCAACCCTGGGGGAAGTCGTGAGGTTTTCCAGGAGCATGGACATACAGAGCTCTTTTCCAGGGAATGTCGGGTGAACTTGGTGGGAAACATCCCCTGGTGCCAGGGCAGGGCAGGGGGAGGGAGCAGAGCCCTGCAGGGCTGCGAGGGCTCCAGGGGTGCTGCTGGAGAGTGCAAAGTCTGCTGGAGCAGCCATCGTCCTCAGGGGTTTGCACCCCAGGTAATCCCAACCTTCACCCTTGGGGATTTTGTGTGGCAGGAAATCACGGTGGTTTCCCTTGGGAGTTTCACCATAGTTAAACCCAAAGTTCACCCTTGAGGACTTTTGCACCATAGATAATCCCAAAACGTGTCCTCAGGATTTGCACCATAGCTAATTCTGGTGTTCATCCTCAGGATCTGCACCACAACCACTCCAGTTATTCATCCTCAGGGATCTGCACCACAACCACTCCAGTTATTCATCCTCAGGGATCTGCACCACAACCACTCCAGTTATGCATCCTCAGGGATCTGCACCATGGCTAATTCTGGTACTCATCCTCAGGGATCTGCACTGTGACTAATCCCTCTGTCCTCCAGCAGCTAATCCCAGTGCTTGGGAGAGTTGACAGCACAGTTAATCCCAGTGCTCTTCCATAGCTCATCCCAAGGGGAGAGGTCCACCCTGGACAGCCCCTGCCAAAGCTGGTTTTTGGGACAGGAACTGGAATCCCACTAATTTGGGTCAGCCGTGCCTGCTGCAGGGACCCTTAGCTCAGCTCAGCTCCCCGCTGGCCACAGGGTGACACATTCCCAAAACATTCCTGCCTCTCTGCAGGTGGACACTGCTCATTTGGAAACCTCCTGACAGCATCAAGCACCATCCTGGGCTGTGCTCTGGGCTTGGGGAACTGAAACCTGGAGGTTCCCTGACTGTCAAACAGAAACACAGGAGGTGATTCCCGCTGCTGTGCGAGCTCAACATCCCCTACCCCAAAAAAAACCCTCCCTGCCCACCCCAAAACCCCGCCAGCATCCTCAGCCCGACACCCGAGGCACAAAGGAGTTTCCAGGACACGCTGTCTCCGAGCATCCCGCGGCAGGGGACAGAGCTGTCCCCGAGGGGACCGTGCCCAGCGGTGACAAGAGGCACCTTTGTGCCGGCCTGAAGCGCTGGCTCGGGGGCGGCCGGGCCACAAAGATCCCTCTGTTCCCGTTCCGGGCGGCTGCCGAGCGCCGGCGAACGGCGATGGGAGAAAACACAGCCCCGACCCCACCGCCCCCTGAGCCCCGATTTCCGATTAAATTAATCCGGGGTGCTGCTAAACGGCACCCCAAGAACCGCGGGGTGAGTCCGTGGGGTGGGATTTGGGGGATCCAGGCAGGAATCCCCACCCATCCCTGGACCTGCTGGTTCCTCTGTTCATTGATAAATCTCCCTGCTCTGAATGAGCCGACATCCCCGAACTCCCCAAACCGCCGCAAAGCCCCCAAAATCCTGCAAAGCCCCCCAAAATCCTGCAAACCTGCAAGCCTGGTGGCTCACAGCAGGGCTGAGGGTGATGGGGGCTAGAAAGAGGATCTGTAAACAGTCGGCATTCGCCAGCCCCTTGATTTTTTTTAAAATTTATTTTATGCCAAATTGGGTTCCAGCGTGGGCTGATTTAATAATTTCCTGGAATAAATAATAAGCATGGAAAGTAAACAAGGTGACTGCGTGCAAGTAGGAGCTGCTGCAGCCAGGACTGAGTCACCCCAAACCTCAGCCCCAGAGGGATGGAGAGGGTCCAGCACAGACTCTGCAGCTCCCCACAGTCCCTGGAATGCCCTGGGATTTTCTGTCATCTAGCATCACCCATGGTAGGATGGAAAAGGTTCAAAAGCCCACGTGGGAGCATTCAATCCCACTGGATGGGTATTTTCATTCCTGCCCCTTGCCCAGGGCTGGAGGAAGTGAGTTTGCCCAAAGTGCTCGTTTTTAACACAATCCCAAAATTCCACTGAACATCACAGTGCCCACCACGGACCCTGGAGCTGAGAGCAGCTGCCTGGTGGGAAGGAGCAGGGTCTACCCCAGCTGAGCCCCCACCACGGCTGGGATGAATCCTTGAATCCTTCCAGACTCTGCGCTGCCTGCACAGGCTCTCATAAATATTTACCTTTGAAAGAAGCAGCTCTCAGCCTTGAAACAACCACATCCTGGGCCGTGAAAAGAGAGAGGAAAAAAAAAAAAAGAAGAAGAAGAAAAAAGGGGGAAAAAAAAGAGACACAGCCACCCAAAAAAAACCCTCTAGGCATATCACATCAACTATGGGCACCAAGCACCCAGCAGCACCCACAGCTTTTTTCACTCTAGATGTGGGAAGCTTTGGGGGAGAAGTGATGCATTCCCTGAGCACTTTCCCAGTCCTTTTTCCTGTGGTTTGCTCAATATCTCCATTTTTTTGTCCACTTCTCATCTGGCACGTGGTGCTTTCCACCCCGAGCAGCTCTGCAGCATCCCTGGGAGTGACACTCTGATAAGCAGGGTGGGCACAGCAGGACGACAACATCCCCAGGAAAGGCGGATTTTAAAGGATGGGGTTAAAAGGATGGAATCTTTCCGAGCCCAAAACCCCAGAGTTCAACGGAGCAGAGGTTGGGGTCCATCCTGCACCCTTCCCCTCACACCCAGGCCCCGGCAAGCCCCATCCCAGCAACAGTTTCCAAAATAAGAAACTCCGCTCTTCAGCAATTAACGCCGGGGCTGTGGTTACGCTGCTAAAAGTGTTTTTTCCGTGCATGACCAAGGATGGAAAAAGTTGTGGTTAATAAATGACAAATAACCTTTGTCTCCTCGCCCTCCCTCCCACCCCCCCCCCCCCCCCCGATACCCAAAAACAGAGCCGGGGGGGAGGGGGAAGAGAGCAAAAGTCACCACCAAAATCTCACAAAGCCCTGAGGCCGCCCAGTCCCCGGTGCCTTCGAAGAACAGAGAGCACAGCGGGAGGGACGCGCCCGCCCTGCCCCGGGAGAGGCTGCCCGAGGGTTTTGGGGCAGCTCCGGGTGCCTTCGGGGAAGGTTTTGCCTCTCCTAAGATTTGCAGGACACCCAAGCCCCTCTGGATTGTCATCATAGCAGTTTTCTCAGCTCCTGGCTGTGTGGTCCAGAGGGATGCGATCCTTGAGGATGCTGGGAGCAGGATCACAGAATCACAGAATAACACGGGTTGGAAGGGACCTTCAAAGGCCACCCAGCCCAACGCCTCTGCAATAAGCAGGGACACCAACCAGATCAGGATGCAGCCCCTGGAAATGCCAAAAAAGGGATGCAGTCCCCGGGAATGCCAGGAGAGGGATGCTGGGAGCAGGATGTTTGGAGAGGGATCATAGAAGCACAGAACAGTTTGGGTTGGAAAGGATCTTGAAAAGCCAACGAGTCCAACCCCCTGCAATGAGCAGGGACATCTTCAGCTGCATCGGGACAGGATGCAGCCCCTGGAGATGCCAAGAGAGTGATGCAGTCCCTGGGAATGCCAGGAGAAGAATGCCATGAGTGGGATGCAGCCCCTGGAGACGCCAGGAAAAGGATACCAAGAGAGGGATGAAGTCCCCGGGAATGCCAGAAAAAGGATGCCAGGAGTGGGATGTGATCCCTGGGGATCCAGACTGACACAAACATGTGCTTTCCTGGACCAGGGATGGGATGATGGGACACTGAGGTTCTTCCCATCACTGGCAAAACTCCTCTCACGGTGTTCCAGGGAGGAAAACTCCCCCTCCACCACTGCCCTTCCTTGGCTGGGTCACTCATGCCAAGAGCAGCTCCAGGAGGAGCAGGGATAGGGAACAGGGACCAAACCACTGGGATGTGCCCCATCTCATGCCTGACCAGCTGCCACTCACAGCCCTAAGCACCAAAAAATCGGGGACAGGAACCTGCTGGCTCAGAAGGTAGCAGTTCTCAGAAACCAGATTCAGGTGAAAGGGGTAAAAAAAGAAAAAAAAAATTTTAAAAAAAGAGGAAAAAAAAAAAAGATAGAAAAAAGGAAGTCAAAGCAGCCTCACACTGAGCAGAGATAAAAATACTGCTCCTCCTGTGGCTACAGCAAAGATGTTTGAGCTGTGGCAGAGGCTCCAAGGGCTTTCTCCGGAAGGAGTCTTCCCGGCTAGTCCCGGCGTGCCATCAATTTAGGGGATGCACTGGATTTCATTAAAACACTATAAAGAAAGCAGCACAAATGCAAATCCCATTTCCCTTCCCCTTCCTGTAAAAACATCTGGTCAACAGAAATGGCTCGGGACATTTCCGCTGCGAATCACGGTTTTCACGGAGTTTGGGATTTGGCCATGTGAGAGGTATTTGGGGCTGGGGCTCAGCTGAGGAACGAGGCAGCCCCAAAGCTGACAAATCTGGGCTTGCCAGCTTTGGTTTAAATTGATGAAGGTGGAGAGACCTCAGAGGTACCCAGTCCTAAAGGCTATATGGGATTAAATGGTGTGAGGATTAAATGGAGAGGAGAAAGCCTTTAATGCCTCTAAGGAAATCAGGGAAGACTGGGAAGCATCGCGCTCATAACAGACATCAGAGAATCCACCTGGGCTGCAATTCCGTGCCCAGGTTTTCCTGTGGCACAGATATAAGTACAGCCATATATACAAGCACTACAGGTATCCCAATATCTCTCCATTCCAGCTTCTCTTCCACACCTCACTCTGCCCTCCTCACACCCCAGCACCCTCTGGAATGTCCCCAGGGTGGGATTGATCCCCAGTCCTGTGCCCTGCAGCCAGGAGAGCTCCAGATCCCATCATCCTCAAATCCCTCCTTTGCAACATCATTTTCCCAGTGTTCCAGGGAGGAGGGAGCGATGCCAAAACCAAGCCAGCTGTGGCTGTGAGCAGGGGAAGGGGAGCTGCTCCCTCTCCCAAAATCCTCATCTCCTCTGGCACACCCTGGGGCAGGGGATGCCCACTCCAGGCAGTGCTGTAGGTTTTGCTGGGTTCTCCAGCACAGCTCCCTGACCCCTTCACCCAGCACAGCCACCCAAGCAGTAAATGGGATCAGGGCTCTTCAAAGCCCCCACTCCCTTTGATGCTGGGCACGTTATGGGATTAAGCTCAGAGGCCTCATTGGAGCACCAGGAGAAAGGGAGAAAAATTAGATAAAAGCTGCCAAAAGCAGCAGGGCCCCCCCTCCTTTCTCCACACACCTGCCTTCTCCAAGGTCATTCCAAGGGGATGGATATTTGGGGGCTTGGCTTGATGCTGTAAAGCCCTGAGGCTGAGATGAAATTTCAATTGCATCCTATTATTTACAGGGTGGAAAGGGGGAAGAGAGGAAGGGGGAAGGAAGAGGAGGAAGGGGGGAAGGAAGAGGAGGAAGAGTGCTTGCAGACAGACCCTGGGGGTGACCAACCTCAGAGTGCAGAGATCAGTTTGGGTTGAAAAATTCAAAGAACTGGTTTTACAGTTGCTTATTTAAAACCACCAATTTTCTATGGCGATCAACAGCATCCTCAAATCAGAAACATGAGATGGGGAAAAGGCAGTGGCAAATCCTTGGGAGCATCTGGGACAGGAGGATGGAGGGGAGGGGGCTCCTCACAGCCATTCCCAGGGGGTTGTTGATTGGTATTTAGTTATTTTAAAGGAAAATAGCATCCCAACAATCTGTTCTGTTCTCACTGCTCTGTGGTTTGCCCCCGTGCTGGGTTTGGGGGAGTGGGAGCCACCAGCACCGCGGGGGATTTTCCACCGCCCCCGGAATTCAACCGCAGTTACTGGGAAAGGGTTTGGATTGATTGTGCTGTAAAGGAGACAGGAGCTGGCCCCAGCCCAGAGAACTGGAAAGGAAGGAGCCGCCCTGAGAATATTTGCACAGGAAGCAATTTAATCCAGAGACTTGCAAAATCCAGCAAGGAACATCCCCCACTTCCGCAGGCCTGGCTGAGAATCCCCCTGCTCGGGGCTCCAGGGACTGTGGGGTCTCCGGCCTCGTGGTGATGTGGAGCACCAGGAAATCTCCATCCCATGGAGACTGCAAGGAATAAAGCTCAGAGCACTGGAGGAACTTGGTCAGGGTCTTGTTTGAAGTGTCTCCCGCCCCTGGGTCAAAGCTGGGCAGGGAATGTGGGGAGAGGAAGAATGTGCTGGGCTTGCTTCCCAAGGGGGAGGGAAACAAATAAAAGAAAAGGGAGGACAGGAAAAAAAAAGGGGGGGGGGGGGGGGAATAGGGAGAAAAAAGATAGGGGCAGTGAAAAAAAGGGGGGAATTGAAAAAAGAAAAGGGGAAGTGAAAAAATAAAAAGGAGGAAGAAAAAAAGAAAAAGAGGGAAGAAAAAAGAAAAAGGGGGAAGAAAAAAAGAAAAAATTATTTTTAAAAAGGGATTAAAAAGAAAAAGGGGGAAAGAGAAAAAAGGGGGAGAAAAGGTGTGAGGGAGGGGAAAAAACCAGTGCTATCCAGCTGCTGGAGCACACTCCAAGTGCCCCAGAGCGCCTCTGACCTCCCTGTGCCCCGGGATGGGGACACACACTCCCACGGGGACAAACAACTGCAACCCTTGACATGACAGAGCAAAACCAGCTTTTACTTTCAGATGTTACAATTTTGATGTTGTTTCTTTTTTCAAATATTTAATATTGGAGCCGTTTGACGGAAATAGCAGGAATTCAGCCAGCTGCTCCCTGACCCTGCTGCCCTGCAGGCAGGGACAAGGCTCCAGCTCTACCGGAGGTTTCCTCCTTCCAGAGCACAAGTTTGTCATCAAAGTTAAACCAGAACAAAACCCATCATGCCTGTGCAAGTCAAGTCCTGCCATGTGGAGGAACCATCTTTTTACAGATTAAACACCCAGCTCCCCCCACATCACTCCCCACTCCCTCACATCCTGCACCATCTCTGCTCCAGCCATGTCCCAGCACCACAGGAGCTCCCTGCAGCAGCCAAGAGTTGAACTTCCAGTCACAGAACTCCTTACAAAAACTAAAACTATGGGTCCCACAGGGAGCAGAGAAAGGCAGAGAGCCTAATTCCTGTTTTCCTTTTCCTCTCCCAGCTTGCCTAGACGAGCAGATGCTCAGGCTGCTAAAGCCACAGCACAGGGGACAGGGTGAATCTGGGGTTCATCAGGCTGGGCTGCCCCTCACCTTGGTGGAATGGGTCTGTGAGGCTGGGATGAGTGGGATGGAGGCCATCAGCCTCTATCCTCAGTTCAGAAGGCAGGTGCTCTGTTTCCAGCTGGAAATCCCAGCTCTGGAGCCCCAGCAGGGAGAAATGCAATGACAGACTGACCGACTGCAGCAATTAGCAAACCTCGGTCTCAGCATCTCTCACTCCCCAAACACGACCCTGCAGGGGTGGCTTTGTCTCCTTCTCAGGGCTATTAAACAAACAGGGCCCAGCCTCACGTGGCTGCAGCAGAGGGAGAACAGCAGCAGAGCAAACCCATCCGGGCCCCACGTGGTGCTGGATGCACCATGGCCCTGCTCCACCCTGTGGGATGCTCTGACATCCAGGCATCATCCCCAGCCGAGGGAACCCCACAGCACCCCTGGCTGGAACAGGTAAAAGCCAGCAGGTCCTTACCTTGGGCGGGTCGAAGAGCTCCAGCACAAATTCCTCGGCGTCGGGCGGCCCCGCTCTCCGCAGCACCAGGCGGCAGCGCTGCCAGCGCGTCCCGCTGTCCAGGGAATTCTCATCCAGCAGCCCGTACTTGAGGAGCCCCTCCCTGCGCACCTCCGGGGGCTGCTCCCGCGACAGCCCCCACGGCAGGATGCGTTTTCCCAGTCCCGGCTTCAGAGCCGCCTCCGCCGCTGTGTCCCCATCGCCATCCCCGGGGAGCGCATCCGAGGAGCGCCGTCGGAAGAGGCTGCGCCAGCTCCTGCGCAGCTGGCTCAGAGAGAAGGGTCTCCGCGCCGGCCCCGCCAGCTCCTCCGAGCTCCAGGACTTGCGCAGCCCAGAGGGAGTAGCCTCGGGGGCTCGGACGGGCTGCTCGGGGCGGGCACTGGGCTCCGCCTCGGCTTTGGTGGCCACCGTGCCCAGAGAAGCGTCGGTGTGCCGCCGGTGCGTGTCCCGGTAATCCCGCGCCGGGCCGGCGGGCAGGATGCGGAGCTGGCTCATGGCGATGCCCTCCTTCACCTCGTGGCAGAAGTACTGCTGGAAGAGGTCGGTGAACTGCACCGAGAAGTTCTCTGCGGCCAGGAGGTCATGGTGCGGGTGCTCGGTGGCGAAGCGCAGGTAGTGCCGCGCCAGCTCCTTGGCGGTGCTGATGGCGTGCAGCTCGCAGAACTCATGCCAGCCCCGGGGATGCGCTGGCGTGCCGGCCGGCAGCGAGTGCCCATTCATTGCCGAGGCTCCAGCGAGGCGGCCGCGCTGCAAGACAGAGCACACGCGTGGTGAGGGCAGCCCCAGGGTCCCCCTGTGTCCCCCGCCCCGGCAACCCCCGGCTGGCGTGGCTGTACCCCGCTCTGTATCCACAGGGAACGCTGTGCTCAATGAGTCTCGGTCAAAGCGGCCTCATTCCCATGGACGCACTGGAAATGTCCAGGGGACAATCCCTTCCCAGTGAGCAGCATGGCCATGTGACCAACACTGCGGCCACCAGTGGCCACCAGCAGTGGCCACGTGGGACCCTGAGCTCCTAATCACGCCGCAGCGCCCATCCCCACCTGGCAGGGCCGTGCCTCAGTTTCCCCACCTGCGCGGTGGGGAGCGGGCAGGTCCCGGCCAGGGGCGTCTGCGCGGCTTCCTGCCAGCACAGCTGCCTGCAGCTGCCCGCCGCCCGCGGGGACGCCTGGCCCGGCCACATCCGCTCGGCTCCTGCCAAAGCTCCGCAGCTCCGATGGGTTTCCCTCCAGGGACCGATTTCAACGGAGCTGATAAAACTGGAATGGGGGTGGGAGGGGAGGAAACAACATGAAAAGCTGCAGAAATCCAGGGATGGAGATGCCTCGCTGCCAGATCCTCTCGGCCTCAGCGGCCTGGGGAGAGGCGGCCATGCCGCCGGCACTGCCCGGGGTGAGCTCTGCTGCCTGCGGGACCGGGATGCTGCCGGGCTCTGGCAAACCACACCGTATCTCTGCCCCCGGCAGATTTTTCTGCCAGGCCAATCTGGCGGCACCGTGGCTGGCGTGCAGCCGGCCCGGCGTGCCCGGCTGAGCCGGCAGTGGCGCTCCCCAGGGCCGGCCCCGCTGCTCACCAGCGAACCTCGTGTTCTCCGGGGCACTTATCGGGGCCGCGCACTCCGCTCAGGAAGGAAACATCGGCCAACCCACCCGGATCCTGCCGCGCCGGCACGGGCACCGCCGCGTCCCCGAAACTCCAGCAGCAGCACCCCGGCCGCTGGGAGGGGAGGAAAAGCAGATTGCATTTGTCAAGGGGAGGAAAAATTTTAAAAAAACCCCAAAACAACAAAAATCCTGAGGGGCCAGGAGGAAGCGAGCGGGTGATGAGGAACGTGCGGGCACAAGGGATCGTGTTTGCAGCCGGGGCGGCGATAACGCCGGGGAGCGGGGCTCTATCTCTGCCCACCCGCTGCCCTGCCGAGCACGTCCCGCGAAGGTTGCAGGCGAGGGGAGATTTTATCAGCCCCCCGCCAGCCTCGCCGGGCCCGGCTTCTCAGAAGAGCCACCCAAAGCTCGGGGCCGTGCGGCGTGCCGGCAGTGCAGGGCATGCGCCCGCCGCAGCCCGGCCGAATCCCCCGGCAGGGCCCCGTCTATCAGCGCCGCCAGCCTGCCCGTGACTCAGCATCCTCCGCCGCTCTCCCGCTTCCTCCCGGCACCCGGGAATCGGCTCCGCACCGCCCACGCCGCCGGCACGCTCCGCGGGATGCTCCCGCAAAATGCGGAGGGAAGCGAGGCACCCGTGCGAACGGCTCCTCAGGCAGGTGGGAGATTCCCAGGACAGGGAATTCACCTTTCAAGATTTCAGGCTCGCTTCGCGCCAGCTTCGGGAGAGGTTTGTGGCGCCGGAAAAGCCGGGCTTCGTCTGTGCCACGCGGTGGGAAGCAGCCGAAGGCCGTCTCCAGTAGCAACGTGCTTTTCCAACCCGACGATGGGAAATACTCCCCAGCGCTTCCTCCTCCCTGCACTGGCACCATGCCGACCTCACTGCTGCTGCCTGGCAAACTTCCCACATGGAAAGAGCTATCCTGGATGAATCCATGCCGGAGTTACCACAGCAGTATCCCGCTCCTACTGCTCAGCCTCAGGTTTCAGCAGCAACATCCACAGGGATGTGAGTTCCTGCTGCCGGGTGAGCGTCTCCCTGCTCCAGCCCATTGTGCTCCACGAAGCTGGAATCCAGCAGCCTGTGGCTTTAAGGCAGAATTTGCATTTTATTCCTCATATGTTCCCGTGAGGAGCTCGTGGCCATCCTGCAGGTCGCATGAAGTACTTCTGATTGCTTTCATTTGCTCTGAATGGAGAATCCAGCCCATCCTTGGACACACCATGGACTAGTTGGGATGGGGGGCTTCCACCCCTGCAGGCTTCTGGAAGAGCTGTACATCACCAAGCCCACCCCACCTCGGGGCTCTTTGTGGGTGCTGAGGTTGTTTTGGGGTGCTGGGATTGTTTTGGGGTGCTGAGCCAGGAACTCGAGGAAGAGCGGGACGGGATGGACCGACCGTGGTGGCTTTGATGTGGGCTGGGACAGCGAGCTGGGGCTTGTGCAGGATCCAGCCCTGCAGGCCAGCCACCCCCAGGAGCTTCCCTTAAACTCTTGCCCAACCTGAACGTTGCTGCAGCGGCGGTGCCAGCACTGACCAGGATGCGAATCCGTGTCTGGATTCCGGCAATGGATTATTTGTCCCAGTAAATGTATTTGTTGTTTAATTGCAGACAGAGGAGCTGGCAGCACCAAGCAGTGCCAGGGCAGTGCTGGGAGCCAGCGCCACAATCCTGCCACCCGCTCCCGGAGGATGAGCATTCAGAGCCAGCTGGCCTCGCCACGGAGGAGCTGCCAGATCCAACTCGCCACCTTCCCACCACAGAAGAGCCACCCAGGGGCTGTGGCCACACGGGAAAGTCACCCTCCAGCACCCAGCACCACAAATCCAGCCTCGAGGGGAAGTGTGAGGGAGCAGAGCCCACGTGGCCGTGCCTGGTGCCCTGTGCCCAGTCCTGCTCACACGCTGTGCATGTGCAGCACCAGCACCCGAAAATGAAACCGGCCCCACTCGCCGCCAGTTCCAAGCCAGGAAAATGCACGCCAGTGACGCGAATAGGAAACGTGATTGATGCGCCGGCTTTCCCAGAAATAACAGTTCCCAACCGGAGGAGAAGCGTCCGGAGGCATTTGCAGCTCCCTTTATAAGCACAGGACTATTCAAAACTCATCCCAAGGACTATTTTCAGGAGAGGGTGAAGCGAGGGGCTGGGAGACGCCCTGGCCGGCCCCGCAGCTCCCCGCTTCCTGAGTGGCAGAAATACAAAGTTCCCACAATCCCAAGAGCGGGAACATTGTTCCTTCCCAGGATGTCCTCCATGAAAAGAGCTATTCTGAGCCGGCTGCAGCCTTTCTTGGCATGGCCCCGCAGCCGCTCTGAGGCAGCTATAAAAGGCCAGGTTACAATGAACGGCACTTTTCAATGGAACAGCATCTGGCACTGCGGGTTTGGGGGGGATGCAGGTCCTTGGGGGGGGCTCAGGGGGATGCAGATCCCCTGGGGATCCAACCAGCCACACGTGATGCAGAGCATCCCCCCAGGATGGGGATGGTGCAGCCTCTCTCTGCATCCCGATCCCTCAGAGATGGCAGGAGCTGGAAGAACATCTGGATGCACTCCTGGATTGATGGGGACAAGCAGGGTGCTGCAGCCATTTGGGGCTGGGCATGGACATGCTGCCACTTGGGAAGGCAGGAGGAGTTGGTGCAGGGGGAGAGGTGGGGAAAGGGTCTGGCTGCAGCCTCGGGATGTGGGATACACCCACATATTTACAGCAACGCTATAAAACAGTGCCAGCAGAATCCACAGCAGAAACTGCCCAGCACTGTCCTCCTCTTCCCTCTGGAGCAGCTCCCTGTGATGGTGAGGATTCTTTGGGTCTCACAGAGGGTGATGACACAGCACCATCGCTCCTTGTGACCCTCTAGCTGTTTCCACACAAGCTGGAGAATCCCACAGGGTCTCAGGAGATCCCCTCTCTCTCTTTTGGATGAAGTAAACCAGCAAGGTAAAAAGCAAGAAAGGAGCAGGACAGAGAGATCTCCCAATCCACACGTGCATACAGGCTGTAGGAAATCAGTTTAAAAGCCAATGTGGGAAGGCAGATTTTGCCCTCCTTCTCCCCCTTTCTCACAGGACATACTCCTCTCATTTCACCTCCCGGCACTACAAAACTTTTTATATTAAAGACTCAAACTGGCCTTAATTTACAGCTCTGTGTGGGCTGAGCAACACCGCAGACCTCTGGGGATGTGGGTGATGTTCCAGCACTTCAAATCGAGGGAAGTTCACCTGTTCGGCTTTCCCTGACCACTGCAACAGGACAGAAAGGATGGAGAAAACCCAAATTAATCTCAGGTCAAATCCAAGCTCCATGCTGGCTCAGCCCACAGCACAAACAGCAGTGGCCAGCCCAGCTCCCAAAAAACCCTCAGCCTGCCTCCATACCGTGGCGTCTGGCACCTTGCAGCCTGGTTTACACCATCACACTCTCCTACACCCACTGCCTGCGGGGAAAAGCCCGGCAGCAGGGTGGCCTCTTTCGACAGGGCTTGTTTTGTTTCATGAAATGAATCGCTGCGGTGTAGGCGTGGGAGAAACTCCCGGGGGAGCAGCTGCCCGGGGGTCCCTGGGGACAGCAGGGAGCAGCTCAGCTCCCAGCCAGCCTGGCTCTCCAGGCTCTCCACAGCAGCCCCCCAGGGATTGCTGGATTTGGCCCCTTTTTTCCTTGCCAAGCCGCGGCAGCGCCGCCAGCACCACAAACCCCACCAGCGATGAGCTCTTGCACTTTCACTTTGTGTCACCCACTGGGATTTGTCCCGACACTTTCATGGTGTCCATCAGCCCCATGGGCGTGTGGGTGGGGAGGATTTGCTCCGGTGGAGGATGGAAGATCCCTCAAAAGCCACTGGCACTCGCACCCCAAGCTCTCCAACATAACACAGGGTGCTGGCAGACCCGCAGCCCTGTGGGCTCTGGTGAAACCAAACCAGATCTTACCGGAGGCACTAAGTACATAAAAGTAAAAGAGAAAATAGAAGAAGCTTTAGGGAGTGAAGAATGCATGGAGATTAGTCTCTCCTGCCCCAATAACAAGTTAAAAAGAAATCCAAAGCATTGTTCTAGTCCCAAACAAGTCAAAGTGAAACCTGCCACTAATTCCATAGGCCTTTAAAACCCCCAATCCCGTTTCCTGCCAGCAAATCCAAGTGCAGAGAGGACGTGCAGGAGCTGGCAGCACCAGGTCCCTGCACAGGCCACCTCTTCCTCTGGCTGCAGCCCCAGAAAGTCCCTAGGCCACCAGCCCACAACTTCAGCACATCTTGAATCAATTTACAACGATATCGAAATCGCAGCTCAACAACTCATCCCGGTTTCCTTGACAGTAAATGCCAGCCCGGGCTGCAATGGCCGTGTCACTGCCATGAGCCAGCGGGGTCCAGGCTCTCTTGTGAGTGACCCTGATGGCATTTGGCACAGGCAGGACTGTGCATGCTGGCAGGGCATGGCAAGGCCGCGGGGATGCTGACCGCTGGTGCATCAGCCTCGTGCTCCGAGCTTCTGCCAAGTCACAGAGCCAACAAAGTCTGCAGGGAGCAGAGAGTCAGAGGAGCTGCTTGGCGGGCTCCAGGTGGCACCTCTGCTTGGCACTCGCAGTGGGCATGGGGGCAGAGGCAAGGCATGGCCCCCTTGGCAGTGCAGGACCCCATAACATAGGGCAGGAGGGCATCACCCCACGGGACCTGAACCCTCCCAGAGGGGTCACCCCCATGGCAGGGGCTGCAGGGGTCCGAGGAGAGGCAGAGGTGGTTCTCTGCCTGGGATCTCCAAAATACGGATGCTGGGAAATGGGGGACGTCGAGGCACCCCAGAAGAAGAGGTGCTAGAAGGACGGAGGTCCCCAGGATGGGAGCACCCACACAGGAACAGAGCCCCTGGAACAGGGAGTGCCCACGGGGAAAACCGGAGCTAAGAAACTACGGGTCCCCAAAAGTGAGCAGTCTCTGGAAAGAGGCAGCCCGAGGAAAGGGCAGGGATAAGGCACAGAAAGGGGGTCTGGGGGAAGGAGCTGGCAGAGGAAGGGGCTCACAACTCCAGAACGGGGCCACCGGAGTTTCCCGGGTGAGAGAATCCAGCCGGGGGCTCTCGGAGGAGCTCCGGGAGCTGCACAAGAGCAGCGGCCGCCTCGCTGCTTCCTCCCGCCGCTACTTTCGCTTTGCAGCGGCCGCTTCCCGGGGCCGCCCGTCCCGGTCCAGCCCAGCCCAGCCCGTCCCGGTCCAGCCCAGCCCAGCCCAGCCCAGCCCAACCCGTCCCGGTACCGCCGCGTACTCGCGGTTACCTGCAGGAGAAGGCGTCCGGCTGCCGCTCGCCCATGATGGAGCGGCGCAGCGCCCGGGACGGGGCGGGCGGGACGGGGCGCACGGCTCAGCACGGCTCAGCACGGCTCGGCTCGGCTCGGCTCGGCTGGGCTCAGGCAGGAAACCGGGGCAGGCGGCTCCGCATTTCCGCCGGGCGGAGGCGCGGGGCGCGGACCCCGGCCCCGGACGGGTTATGTAAAGCGGAGCGGCGCGGCCGGGGGCGGAGGCTGCGCGGGGGCGGAGCGGAGGGGCCGCCCCGTCTGTCCGTCCGCTCGTGTGACTGACCCTGTGTGTATATGTGTGTGTGTGTATGTCTGTGTGTGCGTGTCTGTCTGTCCGTCCGTCCGTCCGTCCACCCGGCCCCAGCGGCGGCTCCGCGGGTGCGCCCGGCTCCGCGCAGCTCCGCGCTGCCCCTCCCCGCTCCTGCCTTTATCTTATCGCATCCGCGCCCGCGGAGCCCAGCGGCACAAACAGCCCGGCCGCCGCGGTCCCGGGGTGGATTTATTTTTAATTTTTACCTGTATGTATTTAGTTTTTGTGACTTTCAGAATGTTTTCTTCGTGGATTTGGGGGCGTCCGCCCCAGCCCCCTCCCGGGAATCGGGAGGGAGCCTGAGCGTGGGGCTCTTGGAGGCTCGGGAGGAAAACACCCCCCTTTCCTGTTCCTGCTTGGCCACGTCTTCCCCCAGCTCCGTGGGCTGGGACCCAAGGGACCTCTGCGGTGGCAGCAGTGGGCCAGATGCCGTCTCAAACACCATTTCTCGTAATTTCCCAAATTATCCTGTGGTGAAAAGCACCGCAGATTGCTGCCCACGTCCAGCCAGAGCAGATCGAGACACAGGGCCCACAGTTGTCCCACACCGTGGGCGAGGGTTTCAGCCGTGACAGAGCGGTCACAGTGTCCCTTGGTCCCAAGCAGGACTGGGGACTGGTGTGGGTGGACACGGGTCAGGCTCAGCCATCCTGGTGCCATCCTGGTGCCACCTCGTCCCAGGGGAGCAGGGGCCCCACAGCAGAGCACAGCCACCCACTCTGCCATGGGAAATGGAGGGAAAATAAACTTCCACTGCACCTTTTTCCACTGAAGGGCTGGACTGTGGTCTGTACCGTCACGTCTGGCCCATTGACATCCCCCACTCGTGTTACTGGGTGTGCCAAGAGCTCCTACGAAGCCTAGTGTGGAACGGCAGCAGTGCCAGGGACAGAGGGGCAGATCTCCACGCAGGGGTTACTCACACTGGGCAGGCAAAAGTCACGGCAGAGCAGCCGTGGTGGTGCCCACCCAGCACACCAAGCCAAGGAAGCCCAGGGATGTGGCAGCTGGGATTTTACAGACACCACACAACGGATTTGTGGCTGTTGGGAAGGTGGAAGCTGCAGGAATTTGCCCTTGGAGAGTGGGCTGAGACATACTGAGCTGCTTGTGAACAACTGTGTGTCACCCCCCGTGGGGTCCATCCTCAGTCATGCTTTAAATAAACCTCAAGTTGTTCACCCCATCCATTCCCAATCCATTTTTCAGCGAAGGAAAGACTGAAATGCAAACTCCCTGCCGGTGCTGTGCCACTCTTGGACCGGTTTGGACACAGCCTTACTGCCCTCCCCCAGCCTCAGGAACCCCCCCGGATCAGATTTGAGCCTTAAGTTCACAGCTCCTTCGGGCATTGCCCGGGATCCAGGTGACTGCGACCAATCAGCCCTTCCCAAACCCCACAAGGAAGTGGCTGGGAGCAGCTGACATGATAAAATCTTACCTTGAAATCTGCTTTTTAATTCCTCCTGCCGTTGCTTTATGCATAATTGCACCTTCTGGCTCTTTTCCTGAGAACGGAGGAGCGGCCGGCGGATCCGGGTGCCTGCCCCTCTTCCCGCGGGCGGCTGTCCCAGCTCCCGGCGATCGCACTTTTCTTTATCAACTTCATCTATCTCAGAAGTGCCCTCTCAGCGTCCTCAGCCCCAGTGGCCTGAGATTTCTCTTTTGTTTTGCTTCCTGTATGGATTTTCTCAGTCCCCAACTGCTAATTCACTACCCTCGACTTCTGCTTTTTTTTTTTTTTTTTTTTTTTTTTTTTGTATGTGGAGCTGCGCAGATGCTCTTACACACACTCACACTGCGCTGCTGCTTCCCTTCCGCTCTGCGCTGCCCTCAGCTTTTAACCATTGCTGCTTTCTTCTCCTGTATAAAACTATTTGCTGGCTTCCAGCCGTCCTTCCCACTTCCCTCCTTAATTGCTCTGTTATGGCCCATTCTGTTTTCAGGATGGGTGGGGTGGTTTGGAAATGGCTCATTTGCGTTTCTCAAGGTGGGATGTAATGGGTTTCAGGTGATTTCTACCATCTCACACTGAGGTAATGTCCGTCCCAACCTGCCCCGAGGGGGCCTGGGGGTGACGACTCTGGAAATGCTTGGCTGTGAGGATCTGTGCTGAGCTGGAAAATACCCCCCCAAAATCTTAGCCTGGCTTTCACGTGCTCCTTCCGAGGGTCGGATGGGGATGGAGGTGGTAATGGAGGCGGTGATTTAGGGATGATTGGGTTGGTTATGGAGAGGGTGGCGATGGGCAGGGTGGTGATGGAGCGGGATGGAGGCAGTGACGGATCCTGGCTGTCCCGCCGAGCCCCGCAGCGCTCCGGCCGCCGTGGCCGGGCTCCCGCCGCCCTCTCCCGGCCCTTGCCCGCGCTGCAGCCGCCGGCTCCGCCTGCCCCGGAGCGGGCTGGGGGATCCGGAGCAGCGCGCCCCGATGCCCCGATGCTCGGGGAACCCCGAGTGGGAGCGGAGCGCGGCAGGTCCCGCACCCCGAGAGGCGCTGGCAGTGTCGACCCCGAGTTTCTGTGACAGTCAGGACTTGTTCACTTTGAACTCCAAGGCACAGCCTGGGATCCATTTGGGTTCTTGGGGGATGATTCTCTGCCGGTCGCTGTGGAGACTCGCAGTTCTCCTCCCTGTGCCGGCCAGGGACCCGCACAGCGCTGAGTATCCGAGACCCCCCGGTACTCCAGCACCCCAAAATTCCCGGCACTGGGGGTGACTCAGAGCTCCCGCTCACCTCGCTGAGCCGGCCAGCACCCGCCGCTGTGTAATCACATCAAGTCACCGGTCATGGGAGCAGCAGGAAGAGGAGGCCAAGGTCATCCCACATCCAGAAATGCTCCTGGCACCCCCCGCCTCCTTTCAGACCTTTTTCTTCTCCCTTTCCCCTGCTGCTGGGCAAGCTCAACACGGGAGTTCATTTTCCCATCTTTCCCACCAAAACTTCTCAGGCGAAACTGAGGCACGGAGTCTGGGCTCCTTGCTGGGGAGATGCTGGGGGACAACAGGGAAAATCTAGAGCTACTCAGAAGAGGAAGTCCTGGAGCTTGTGCAACAACTCGCGACTGGACTGTCCCAAGAGAGACCCAATGGGAAGCAAAAATCCACAAGGGAATTTTGTCAGTGTTTTTGAGGAATCATGGTGATTTTCCAGAGCAGCTGTGGAGGAGGAACAACCTCTGCAAAATGAAAACGTGGCTTTGGAGTCCCAGGAAAGGAAAGCAGAGCTGGGAGCACTGATGCCTTTTTCCAATTACCCTAGCTGCTCTAATAAAGATATTGCTTCTCCCCACGGCCCTTCCTGTTCTAATCTTGCCTTGTGAAAAGGCATCTCTCAGCAAGGCAGGGAGATAAGTGGTGCAGAGTCCTGAGACTTCCCAGCAGCGACCTTGAACAAGCTGCTGTGCTCAGGGGGGAAGATAAAGCCCAGATGGTTTTATTGCTGGCTTGAATCCATTTTTATAGCCTGAAAGTGAAAGTCTGCAGGTGACAGGGAAAACCCTCGGTGAACTGAAAACCTCTGACACAAGCAGAAAATTGCAAAGTCCTGAGCAGCTGTGCAGGGAAATGGGGGCATCTATGGGTGGGGAGTGGACTACAACCTGTGGCAGAGGTCAGCAACAGCGGGATTTCCGAGATGGGGAGCTGCAAAATTGTTGCCAATGCCGATTGCTAAAATGCACACATGGCTGTGGAGCAGAGAAGGGAGATGAAGAAACTGGAGGAAAGGGACAGTGATAAGGAGAGCAAATCCTTGACACTGGTATCTACTGGGATGTGGTGAGGACAGCAACACTGCCAAGGTGGTCCTGTGAGCCTGGAAGGCCAACCAAGAGCAGAAGTCAGACTGGAGTCTTGTCCCCATTCAGCTTCTTCTGTCCCTCTGCACTGAAACCACCCCACGCTTGGCTGTGGCCCAAGGATACGGCTGGAAGGTCAGGAGAGCAGACAGGATTTGCAGCCTGGTCCCCTGCAGCATCCCTCACCCACACAGAACCAGTCCATGTCCTGCCACCGACCCTCCTTGTGGGGCTTGTGTCATCCACCTCATCCAGCAACCTCTGCCCGTTCCCTGCCAGATGCTCCCAGAATCCCAGTTCTTTGCCTCCAAAATGTGATCAAAAATGCAACGTTGTGCAGAATCTCCTGAGTTTCCCACACATGTGCACATCCCTGTGTACATACACAATCCGTACATTCGTCCCGGGATGTTCATATCCTCTGCACCCTCCAATGCGTGCCCCCATCTCTCCGCCATTCCCCCTCGCTCTCCCCGGTGCTGCCTGGTCCTCACTGCCGGTACCCGGAGCCGTGACCTGCCGCGGGTTTTGGGCCGATCCAGGAGTTCCCGGTCCCGGGGCCGAGCTCCGGAGCGCTTTTCCAGCTCCTCCCTCTCTCCCGGCCGCGGCCGCGGGGATGGGCGGTGGCGGAGGCGGGCGGGAGCAGCGCTCCGCCCGCGGGGCCGGGCCGGGCCGGGGCGGTGGGAGCCGAGGACAAAGGTGACCGTGCGGGAGCGCTGCCCCGAAGCCCCCTCGGACCATCCGACCCCGCATCCAGCGCTCTCACGGCCACCACGGCCACGCCCGTGTCGCTGATGCTGGTGACCGCCGCAGACCGGAGGTAGAGTCCAGGTGGGTGGAAAGCCTGGCGCGGCGAGGCCACCAGCGATTGGGGGACAAGAGGAGTGGTGGTCTTGTCACAGGGTTCATGGCCACGGCTCTCTGGAGCGGCAGCCAGAGCCATGGCGCCGGCCAAAACCCTCTCTGCGTGTCTTGGGGAGGAGCGGCGCGACACGGAAAACACGGCGCCGGAGGGGAGGTCACCTGTGCCAGGTGACGTGAGGCACCGGGACAAGCCCTACCTGGTGCTGCTCCGTGGGAAAACATTCTGCTGGGGAGGAGGGGGGGAACCTCATCCCCAGTGAGCCCTGGGGAGCCACAGCCCACCCGGCATCCGCCGGACTCAGCACCTTGTTTGGGAGCGGGTTTATCCCAACTATCCCGAGGTTGTTTATTCATCAGCTCCATTTCCTGGGCGCCAGGGCTGCTGCCAGCAAGAACAAAAAGCCGATGGTTCGTTTCCATGCAATTAAGGCGCAGCGCTGAGCACCCTCTGTCCCCGCAGGGCGCGGAGCCATGAAGCTGAACGAGCGGAGCTTGGCCTTCTATGCCACCTGCGACTCCCCGGCCGACAACGCCGGCTTCCTCTACAAGCGCGGGGAGCGGCACACGGCCTATCACCGCCGCTGGTTCGTGCTCAAGGGCAACATGCTCTTCTACTTCGAGGAGAGGGACAGCCGGGAGCCCGTGGGCGTCATCGTGCTGGAGGGATGCAATGTGGAGCTCTGCGATGCAGCCGAGAATTACGCCTTCGCCATCCGCTTTGGCGGCACCAAGTCCCGCACCTACGTGCTGGCTGCGGAGAACCAGGCGGCCATGGAGTCGTGGGTGAAGTCGCTGTCCCGAGCCAGCTTTGACTACATGCGGCTGGTGGTGCGGGAGCTGGAGAAGCAGCTGCAGGAGATGAGCCAGGGGCTGGCCGGAGCATGTGCGGGCTCCCGGGAGCCTCCCGGCCTCTGGAAGCCGAAGCCGTCGGGGCTGGAGGAGTCCCGGGAGCGGCTGCCGGCTCTGCCCGCCATCCTGCCGAAGGAGAACGGCTGTGCGGTGTGGAACAACGTGCTGGGGGCGGACCGGCTGCCTGACACTTCTGGCTGTGCTGGGCACGATGAGGAGGGGAGCCCGCTGCCGCCGCCGCTGCCGCCGCGCAGGCGGGTGTCGAGCGGCGAGGCAGCGGCCGTGGCACACGGCCCGTCCACCTTCTGCCGGCTCCACGAGCAGTACAGCCGGGAGGTGGCCCAGCTGCGGCAGGACTGGCAGCAGAGGCAGCGTGGCCCCCGGCCCTAAGCGGTGCCTGAGCCCTGGGAACCTTCCAGGAGCTGGGGCGGGGTGGAGGTGGTCATCCTTGGTGCTGGCCCTGTCCCCTCCTCACCCTGGGGTGTGCAGAGCTGGCTGTGGTGGTGATTGACACTTGCTGGTGGTGCCAACGAGGGCTCGGCACCAAGGGACACCAGTGCTGCTCTGTGATGGTGAAATGGGCACCACAGGGATGCCCTCCTGCCATGCCCCCATGTGGGTGTGGGGTGCTCCACAATCTACAAACCAGTCACTGGCTGAGGCCTCCTGGAAATCGACCACTGCCTCTGCCACTGCTCTTGCAGTGGGATCACACATTGACAACTTTTGGAGGAGGATTTTGCTGGTATCTCACCAGCCTGAGTGCCCGTGTGGGTGTTCCACAATGGAGAGCCTGCTGCTGACTTCCCCTCCCAGCCCAGCACAAGGCTGAGGTCGGCTGAGCTCTGCCAGATCCCTCTGCTCCAGCAGGATGTGGTTTGAAATGAAAATATCAGTGAGTGCAGCCCTTCCTTAACAACAGCAGCGGCTCCCCTTGCTCCGGGGCGCTGGTGACACCCAGCCCTGGGCATTCATTACACAGGGAGCAATTGCTGCCTGCAGCCTGGATGGTGAATATGGGGGGGTCAGACCCTGGGGGAATTCAGCAGCTGCAGCCACTGCCTTGCTGGTGGATATTTTGGGACAGCACATCATCCCCATGCCAGCTCACTAAGGGGAAGCATCGCTCATGGTGGCAAGTGGGAACGAGTGTGTCAGCAGCAGAGCGTGAGGAATGATTCATGTGCCAAACCAGAGCAAAGCTGGAGTCTCATGCCTGCATTTCTCTCTTATTTCCACAGCAGATACTCAAGCTGCTGCCCCAGCAGCAGGTGGGGTGACCCACACTGGAGCAGGTGGGAGCAGTCAGGGTGCCCTGGCTTAGGGCTGGGTGACTCCAGCTCCCTTTGCTCCCTTGGGACAGGTACAAGACTTTTCTACAATAAAAGTTGTTGTAGAACTTTCCTCCAATCCATGGTTTTTGTTTGTGCCTCTAAGCCCCGGAGAGGGGGTTCCAGGTGGGAATTAATGCTTTATTTTAGTCCTCCTCCTGTCCCCACCATGTGTCTGGGGATGGTCAGGGGCTGTGTCACCTGAAGGGGACATGGCCAATGACAGGGCCTTGCAGTGCCCTGGAGCCCCATATCTGCCTGCAGGGATGGGGTGAGATGGGACAGGGTCATCCTGGGAACATCAGGACACCCAGTGCCAGGGTGGTCCCATGGAAAAGATGGATCTTAATCAGGACAAAATATCTGTCCCCTTGTCACGGGGACAGTGTTGGTGCTTCACAGGCACCAGAGACTCTGCCCTTGGGAAAGTGGCCAGCACGTGCCTGCCCACACATCTCAGCTGCATGAATGTCTCCAGGTTCTCTTTAACGCGAAGTCTGGCAGAGATTGGGCAATCACTTCTTGGGGAAACTGAGGCACAAAGCCAGCCAGGGTCGTCTGCTCACAGAGCCCTGCAGAGCCTGGAGCCTGCTCCTGGCCAGGCATGGCATCCCCCTGTGGAATTTGGCATTTGGAGCAGTGCCAAGGGCAGCCAGGGTGCAGCTGCACCCGCAGCACCCAGATGGTTCACGCAGCTCCGTCCTTCGCCGCAGGGGAAGATTGTGGTTTCCATGGCAGCTGGCCCAGCTTTTCCAGACGTTCAGATATCCATCAAAAATAAGTCTTTCTCAACATGTTAGCTGACAAACAAGCTTAAACAGATATGCAACATACGGATTTATTAATTCATCAGACACAAACAGCCCTGCCTCGTGTCAGAAGCTGCCGACTCACCCGGCCATGGTGGGCTCTGAATAAGAGCCGTGTTGGAGCACGGTACCATGGGCAGTGCCAGGCTGGACAGGGCTTTGGGCAACCTGGTCTAGTGGAAGGGGTCCCTACCCATGGTAGTGGGTTGGAATAAGATGATCCTTATGGTTTCTTCTAACCCAAACCATTCCAGGAAACGATGATTTTATGATAAACCAAGCTGAAACTCATGCTGGAGGATGCTGAGCTACCCCAGGGGCAGGAACAAACCTGCAGCAGGGATGAGCACAGGAATTTCATGGGGCAGATCACACCCTGGGCTGGACTAAACCCATTTAGAACCCTCCTTTTTTTATCCACCAGTCACTGGGATAATGACAGTTCTTGCCACCATGCCAAAGCAAAGCTGTGACTTCCGAGGGTGCCAACAGCAGGCACCAAGCAAGTGAGAGGAGTTCCCATTCCATCACCTCTGGACAAAACACACCCCAAGGCCAGAGTTGTATCCAAATTCTGTATTTAGTGGCTCTTTACAGAACTTGTTCCTTTCAAAATTGTTAAACAAAGTTCATCGATCTCATAGAAACTTTTGAAGTACAGAACATGAGCCTAACAAAAACATGACCGGTGTGTCCCGCTGGCTTTCATACAACAGGATTGCCGTGCTCAGGACTATCCTAAGTGCTTCCTCAAATCCCGTTCCACTAAAGCTCCCTCTAGCACACAACGGAGCAGGCAGTCAGTGGTCACACCTCCACCTTCCACAGCACAGTGACAGAGCAGCCATGGGCACCCTGGGGCTCGCCAGGGCACGGGAGGAAGGCAAGGAGAGCCGTGCCCTCACTCAGCATTGCTCATCCACTACCACCCGAGTATAAAAATACCTTCTATTCTGATAAAAACGTCTACAGTGGAAAATCAGTCAATGCATCGCCTGGGAGCCTGGCAGGGCCTTGGTGGGCGATGGCTGATGCCCTGTGGGCAGGGGACAGGGCAGAGCAGCCCAGTGTGGGACACAACACGTTGTTTAAAGGCATTTTGCTAACAAAGGCCGGCTGGAGGTGGTGGGGTCAGGAAGGTGACAGAGACAACACCGGGATGGTGCCACCACTGAGCTCCTGTGTCTGCACAGGATCAGCCCTGGAAAGCCAAAGCTCAGGGGTGCTTTGCCCAAATCAGGGCTGAGCTTGCCCAGTTCAGGCAGGAGCCTGATGTGACATCCCAGAGCTCATCTTGGCATCACTGACATCCACCACCTGGGGACATGGCTGCGGGAAGGGGATGCTCCTTCTGCCCAGGTGCTCTCCCTAAAAAAGTGCTTCATCCCCAAGAGCTGGCTGTGATGCTGGAGCAGCCCCGAGCAGGGCTTACCCTGCCAGTGTGTGGCTCATGATTTTTGGGTGCTCACCTCAAGCACTGCTGCCCCAGGGCCAAAGCTCGGAGCCTCCATCTTTTTCTTCCCCAAATGGAACCGGGATGCCATGGATGTCCATGGTACCATCCTCAAGCATCACACCCAGGCACATTTTCCCATCCCACTCCCAAAATCCTAAGCTCAGGTTGCTTTCTTTGCTTTTGCCTCATTTTTTCTCTTCCCTTGGGAGCTGGCACGAGCCGGATGGGAGCTGCCACCGGCCGCAGGAAGCGCGAGGGACGGCGTTGGGACCATGCTACATCTTGTTCCAGAAGGCTATTGCAGACATTTCTACAACATATACAACCGCACGGGACATTCTGTGTTACAAAGGCTTCCAAAAACATAAACCACCAGAACTAAATACATACTCGATGGCATCGGGGGCTTTAGAGTCTTCAGGGACTAGGGCGCAGTCTCTGGCTGGGGCAGAAGCGATGCAGTGTCTTACAGACAGGGGTGGAAACTGCAAAAGTTTCTTAAATTTGGTCAGTCTCATAGTGCTTCTTGATGGCTTTGCTCAAAAAGTCTTTTCTGTGGGTTGGTTTGTTTTTGTTTGGTTTTTTCGTTTATTTGTTTTTAATCTCATCCAGTGGCAAACTACAAGACTTCAGTGTACATTTAATGACACAACTGCTACATCATCTTGATTTTATAGCTATCTTTAATATCAAAGCAGCTTAAGCTGTTAATAAATTCCAAAGTATCCTTTTATTAAAATATCTAAAAGAGGTCTATAAATATTTTTTTGTTTTTTTGTTTTTCTTTTCTAAAATTGTTCCCAGTTTTTCACATTTAAAACAAAGCCAGAGGGGTGGGGCGGCTCCATAGAGGGCGGTCCCCTCTTTTCCACGGGCGTTCCTCTTCCGGCCACTCGTCACCTCTCGGTGCACACTGCATTTATCAAAATATATATATATGTATGTGTGGGGGTGTATATATATATATTTAGGGCGGTGGGGGGCTCAGAACTCCCACTCGAGGGCCTCCTCACGGTTGGCAGCCCGCTCCAGGCGGTGGATGATGTTGTTGAGGTTGGCCATCTTCTCGTGGCGCCGCTGGACGCTGGTGCTGAGCCGGGGGCCGGGGGCCGGTGGAAGCGCCGGCGACACCGGCCCGGCAGAGGATGGTCCTGGTGAGGCTGAGCCGGTGAGGCCGGGCGAGGAAGCTGCCGAGGGTGATGTTGGGGAGACCACCAAGCTGCAACGGGACGAGCCCGCGGAGGACTGGGAGCTGTCGGGATGCGGCGGTGGCGGCGGGGGAGGTCCCCCAGCCGTGGCACCGGCGCGGCCTCCCCGCCGCGGGAGGCTGCCGGCGCTGGGGGCGGCGGCGTGGGGGGCTGCCCCCCGCTCCTCCTGGGGAGGTCCGGTCCCTTCGGCCGCTCCGGCCGGGCTGCGCGAGTCCCGCCGGCGGCTCCAGCCGCCAGGATCCCCCTGCTCCTCCTTCACCTTCACGGGCACAGCGGCGCAGGGGGGCTCGCCCCCCACCAACACGGGTTTGTGATCCTCGGTGTCCGAGTCGGGGCTGTGGGGGGCCCGGCGCCCGGGGACGGCTGTCCCGCCGCTCTGCTCCGGGTCCGTGTCGTTGTCCTGCGCGCCCTCCACCAGCATCTCTCGGCGCATCCGTGACCTGCGGGGCACAACCACGGATGGGTGGCAAAAGCCACCCGCTGTCCCGTGCCACGGCCACCACACATCTCCAGGCAGTGGACAAATTGTCCGCTACAATACCACCTAGGGATGGAAGCTGTGCTGCCCCGGGGATGGATCCCGTGCTCCAGCAGCCTCCATAAGGCATTCCCCCCACTCTGCAGAGCTCTCGCTCTGGGGTCAGCAAGTGGGTGTGAGCATGGAAACCTCTTTATATGCTCCACATGACTTGGTCAAGGTAGCCAACACCACCCATCAGCCTAAGGTGCACCTGGGGACCTCCTGTGGGTCTGCACCTCCCATCTAGGGAAGAGTGACGGGGAAGGCTGGAAAGGGAACAGTGACACCTCCTCCATGGCACTGCACCATCAGACCCCCAAAGCCTGGGAGCGCCTGTACCTGTAGTTGTGGAACCAATTGATGACAGTGTTGGTCTTGAGGTTGAGCTGGAAGGAGAGCAGCTCGATGGTCTGCTGGGAGGGGTATGGCTCCAACTGGTAGGCTTTCTTCAGGGCTTCCTTCTCCTCTGGCGCCAGCACCACCCGTGGCTTCTTGATCTGGAGCAGGCTGAGGTCCTGCGGCGGCGCGCTGGGGCTGGTGCACTCGGAGCGGGCGCTGGGGGACTCGCTGTCCGAGCCGGCGCTCATCAGCCCGTACCGGCGCTTCAGGTAGGCTGCAGGAGAGGACACCCAGCTGGCACCACTCACCCCCCAGCCCGGGACCCCCCCTTGGCCAGCACCCCTCACCCAGCGGGGCCGTGTCACCCCGTCCCTCACCCTTCTTCTCCAGCTTCTTCATGTCGCGCAGCTTCTCCACGTTGTGGGGGTCGTTGAGCCAGAGCTGCATGCGGACGAAGGGCTCCCTCCCCTTCAGGCTCAGCTTGTGCCACGGCTTGGGCCTGGAGAGGAGATCGGACACCGAGCCCTGCGTCAGGCCCAGGATGCTCTCCCCAAACAGCCGCTGGCCTGGCGGAGGAGAAGCAGAGGTGGTTAGAGGAGGTGGAGCAGCGGGATGGGTGCTGCAGTCCCCCTGCAGAGCAGGTGCACCCCATTTCCCAGCCAGCATCCTCCTGGAATTCCCATGAGCACCCACAGAAAAACATCTGGGAGGGGGTTGCATCTACAGGAATTGGGGTGCTGGATCCCTGCAGTCTCACCAGCAGTTCCCAAAAAACTGGGCAAAGAGAGGGTGCACACCTAAATTGTTGTCTGTCAAGACCTCCTTGACCTTCTTGGTGATGGAGTAGGTGTCCAGCTCGGGGGACATGGCGACGATCTCCTGGATGCCCACGGGCCCCTGGCTGTTGGGATACGTCTTCCCACCCAGTGCAGGCGTTGAGCGGCTCTCGGGCTGCTGGTTTTCCTTGCTGCTCTCCAAGGCCAGGGTGAGAGGCTCCTGGCAGCCCTTCTCGTGCTCAGCAGGGCTGGGGGGCGGCGAGGGGGACGGCTGGGGTTCCACTGGGCTGGCTGTGTGACACACAGAGGGGTCAGCGGGAGGGGACAGTGCAGGGACCCGGCAGGAGCAGCAGGGGCATTTGGGGGATGCCCTGTGGCTTTGCCCTCTGGAGAAGACGGATATCAGCTGAGCTTCTCCAGTGGCTACAGCAAAGCAGGAGGTGGTGGTGATGGTGTAATAATTAAAGATAAAAAATGCCACCAATATAATACAAAAAAATTCAGTTACTGCTGTATGTCAGGTACAAAGCCCAAGATTTTTTATGTGGCTTTCCTTTTATTTTTGTTTTAAATGAAGGGGGATGGGGATGAAAGGGCTTCCCAGGATCTGGGTGTTGGTGTTGGAAGGGACAGCTCTTCCCAGTGCTGGCGTGGGAGCAGGACAAACTCACTGGAATGGAGGGGATGGACACAGAAGTAGCGGGGACACTGATGGCACATGGGGACAGTGATGTCACTTACCCTGGGAGGGTGTGGGCTGCTGGCTGATCCCTTGGCCCAGCTGGTCTGTCAGCCAGAGCTGCATGCGGATGAAAGGCTCCCGACCCTTCTGTGTCAGCTTGCTCCACGGTTTGGGCCGTGACAGCATGTCACTCACACTGCCCTGGGACAGTCCCAGCACCTGGGCACCACGCAGGGGTCACCCACTGAAGGTGGGGTGCACTCCCCCAGTGCTGGGAAGATGCCTGCCCTCCACCCCCGTGGCAGGGGAGAGGGAGCAGGATGCCACCCGCTGCCACCCACTGCCCCACAGAATGTCTGGACCCTCTGTCCCCTGCCATGGGTGCTGATTGTGGGTCCCCCTGGGATACCCAGTGGGGTGGGAGGCTGGTCCCCAAAGGGCTCTGCTCAGGGGACTGGGCATTCTTGGTAGGAAGTGCCACCCACCAATTAGCGGCCACTGGGAGACTGGGGTTGGGTCAGACCCTGAGGACTCAGAATCCTCCGAGGGGAAACAGACCAGGGAAAAGGAAGGAGCTGGTAAAGGCCACCAATAAGCCCCAGACTGTGAGTCATGAAGCAGAGGAGACACCAGACCCTCCTTCTCCAGGCTGGTACCTTCTCTCCGAAGATCCTCTGGCAGATGCCGTTCTTGGCCAACTTCTCCTTGACCTGCCGGGTCAGCTCCAGCGTGTCCACCTCCCTGTACATGTACATCTCGTACTGCTCCGGCGTCAGCGGTGGCACCGTTGGCTTCAGGGTCCGTGGCACGTACGTGGGGTAGTAGGACAGACGCCCACCGGCCGCCGGCTCCGCGCCCGCTCCCTCCGCCTTCATCTCCGACAGCCGCTGGGGCTCCTCGTCCGCCGCCTGCAGCTCGTCCTCGTTGGTGCCGCCCTCGCCGGGCTCGCCCCGCGGCCAGCCCCGGCCATTGGCCATGCTGGAGTAGCTCGAGGAGGAGGAGGACAGCGAAGGCGACACGGAGGTGTAGGGCCGGCTCAGCAGGCTCCGCTCCGACGCCCAGTGCTGGTCGAAGTAGGAGCCGGCATCGCCGATCTCCGACTTCACCTTCCGGATGATGCTCTGGACGAAGGCGGCGGGGGAGAGCACGGCCAGGGGCGTCTGTGGCGGGCCGGGGCTGGCCCCGCTGCCCTCCTCCTGCTTCACGTAGGCAGGGGCGATGTTCTGGCTGACGGTGGCCAGCGTGGAGCGCTCGGCGGGTGCCACATCCCCCCCGCGCCCGCTGGCCCCCGACTCCATGTCCAGCAGCGCCTGCTGCTGCGCCTGCATCTCCCGCCGCGCCTGCTCCAGGATGCTCTTGATGGCATCCTCCGAGCTGCTGCCGCCCGCCCCGTTGGCCACTGCCTGCGATGCCGACGGCGTTTTGGGCTCCCCTGCAGAGAAAAGGGGTGAGAGCAACCCCGAGGAGCAGCACGTGTCGTTTACTGCGTGGCCGCAAGTCAAAGTGTGGGAGAAAAGTGGTTTATCCCCATTTGGTTTGGACCAGCAGCACCCACAAAGCAAAAGCTTCAGCAGCCCATCTCAAAGCCAACTTCTTTTTTGATGATTGCAAAATAAATCCCATTACCAACAATGCGATAGACAAACATGTTTGTTTTCCCTGCCTGTTTTTCCACCGTTCCCATCTAATTTAATTCCCCAGGATTCTGCTTTCTCAGCAGACTACCTGTTTTAATGTATTTCATTTCTTGTAATTGACTGCGAGAGCAGCTGCTTTAATGATTCCTCGTGCCAGATGGATCCTGAATACTCATTTAATCATCTGGTTTGGGGCAGGGGGGAGGAAAAGAGTGCATCCAAAGTTTCTGAAAGCCCAGATCTGAACTCTGCTGCATAGGGACTCTTCCATCCCACACACGTTGGTATTTCTTTCCAACATGCCCTAAAATTCTCCATGTCAGTGGGTGAAACACCCCCCCCCCCCCAAAAAGCCCATTTTTGGGATGGCACCTACAGCCACAGCACCCACAGCCACAGCACCCAGCCACTGGCACCCCTTTGGGTGCTGCTGCCATGGGGCAGAGCAGAGACTTGGCCACCCCTGGAGCCACCCCCATGGCAGCACCCACCTCCTTTCTGCGACTCAATCTCCTTTTTTGCCTGCTCCAGGATGCTTTTGATGGCGTCGTCGGAGCCGGTCTCCGGTGTCCTGATCCGCGGCGTGATGCTACCTGATCAAAGAGGCAGGATAACAGCTTTGCCACCAGCACTGGTTTTACAAGCTCCACTTGTATGTCAGGAAGTGTTTACCGCTCCTCATGTTCGGTTATTTTTAGGGATGCTGGTTTGAAGACAAATGTCACTCCTGATTAGTCGCTACCAGAGCACAGGGAGCCCTGGTAGCCCTGGCTGCCAGCTCCTGCCTCTGGCACAGCATCTCCCACCACTCTGCTCATCCCAACCAAGGGCACCCTCTCCCCACCGAGAGAAGAGACACAAGCACAGGGACCATGTCCCCATCCCTGGCACTGTGCCCTCCTGGCCGTGCAGAAGTGTTAATGATGGATCAATCAGATCCAGGGAATAATCAGAGCCCTTCAGGCTGAAACCAGCAGGTGTGTGGATTGTGGGTGTGCACTGTCCAGTCCTGGTGCCACCACAGGGACTCGAGTGACCAGCTGCCACTGCTGAGATGTCACCAGCAGCCACTGTCCCCAGAGATGGGAGTCACCATCCCATGGTGGTGCCAACACCTCACCAAGGTTCTGCAGCTCTAAAACTTCATTATTTTAATGAAATATTCCTGAGCACATTGATTCATACAGCACAGAACAGCCTAATGAATAATTAAATGGCACTTGTCAGAATAAATGAGTAAAGCACGTCCGAGGATGCAGCTTCCACAGCCATGGGTTGCTGTTAATTGCTGCCGTTTGCCAGGGCTCATCCCACCCTGCAGCCAGCTCCATCCCATGAGGGAAAATCATGGAGTGCCACTGGTGGGACCAGTGTCACGGTCTGGTGAGCCCTGCTGCCATGGCATGGGGCACCCCAGGGTGCTGCCTGGGTGAACTGGGGTGCACTGGGAGGGAATTCTGCAGCATTCCAGGACGGGACCCGCTGGCCAGGGCCACCCCAACCACTCACCTCTCTGGCGCACCTGGATAGTCCTCAGGGCCAGCACGTTCTGCTCGTCGGAGAGGAACTGCTTCATCTTGATGAACGGCTCCTTGCCCTTCACTGTCAGCTTGTGCCAGGGCTTGGGCCGTGCCAGGATCTCGCTGACAGAGCCCTGTGACAGCCCCAGCACGTAGTGCCCGAAGACCCTCTGCCCGATGTTGTGCTTCAGCAGCTGCTCCTTCACCTGGAAGGCGATTTCGGCCGTGTCCAGCTGCTCCTCCTCGGCAGAGCTGCCAGCGCTGCCCTCCGAGGGCTCGCCAGGGGGGCTGGTGGCCGTGGTGGCCGGCACGGGGATGGGGTGCACGGTGCTGCTTTTGGCCCCGAAGAAGGGGGAGGAGAAGGGAGGTCCCCCGCTGCTGCTCTCGCTCTTGTAGCTGGGCAGGGGGAGGTGGGGAGCTTTGGGATCCCCTGAAAGCCGCTCGCCCCCCGGGAAGGGGGACAGAGAAAAAGTCCGGGGACCATCGGGGGCCATGCCAGGCAGTGGCGGGAGGGGAGTGGGGGAGGCGGGGTCGTCAGCAGGGGCGTGGTGGGGGGATGGGTACGGCTGCTCCATGCCCAGTGAATCCTTCCCCGACTCGTCTTCGGAGTGATCCTCCTCTAGAGATGAAGCAGAGAGAGGGAGACACACACTAGAGCCCCCCTGGCCACAGCTCTGGCACAGCCCTGCAGCCAAACAGCTCCTGCCTCAGTTTCCCCAGGTGACATCCCACTCTCTGTCCTTCCCCCACCCCACCACAGCCAGGGCAGGATCTGTCCCTGCCACCCACATTCCCATAGGTATTCCCAACGGGATGCCACAGAATCCAGGATCCCTACCAGTGCTGGCCAGCAGGCTGGGCTTCTCCAGCAGGTACTTCTGGGAGGGGTAGAAAGCCTCCTTCCCCAGCAGCAGGGCCTCCTCTGCCTTCGAGATGCTCTGCAAGGAGCCAAGCCGAGATGGGGACAGGCAGCGGAGGCACCGTCGGCAGGGCTGGCACAGCCCGGCCAGCGCCTCGGGACGTGCCACAGCACTTGCCTGGGGGAGGCTGCAGCCAGCAGAGGCCACCTTCATCGCCTTCAGGATGCTGGGAGGGAGACAAGGGGGTGACACGGTGGCTGTGGCCGCGTGTCACGGCTCCCACAGGTACCAGGATACCGGCAGGGCAGCCATGGATGCTGCTCAAGCCATACCTGAGCTCTGTTTTGATCTCCTCGTAGTCTGCCTGTGCCTGCAGCTTCTCCTCCAGCTTCTGTGGAGCAGAGGAGGGGAGTCCTTGCAGCCCGATCCTGCTGGACCCCCAGCACGGCCGGATCTGTGTCCCCCAGCCCCAGCACGCCCCCAGCCCCCGCGGGCGCACCTCGATGGCCTCGTTCTTGGCGGCCAGCTGTCCCTCCAGCTCGGCAATCTGGTTGGCAGAGGACTCCTCCAGCTCCTGCAGAGAGCTCTGGAGGTGCTGGACATCCTTCAGGAGCCGCAGGATCTCCCGGTCCTTGGCAGCCAGAGCTGCCTCCAACCTCGACCCTGAGCACATGGAATAGTTCACTTTGTCCTGCTGGGAGAGGGGACACTGTCAGCTCCTGGCCACCCAACACGGGGACAAGGGCCACCCTTCCCACTGGACATGTCCCCATAGCAAGCAGGCGAGTCCAGGGCTCAGCCTGGTGCACTGGGGACCCTGGTGACAGAGCCCTGGGGAGGGACAGACCTTCCTTCTGCCCTTAAAGATCTCCCAGGTGCATTTTGGTGCTGTGGGGTTCCATGTCCCCTTCTCCATGGGAGTCTGAAGGGCACAGCCAGCACCACCACCTCAGGGTTGGAAACACTCCTTGGGAATTTTGGGCTTGGAATTTTGGAGCAACCCAACATGGTGGGTGCACCCAAACACAAAAAGATGCTCCTGCATCAGTGGGGTGCTCCCAAGTGCAATGGGATGCTCCTGACTGTGACGGATGCTGCCAGCTGCAGTGGGGTGCTCCTGGCCCCAGAGCTGTTCCTGGCCCCCAGGGGTGCTCCTGGCCCCAAAGGATGCTCTCACCCCCGTGCTGCCCGTCGGGGAGCAGCAGGCCAGGCGCAGGGAGCTGTTGACAGCTGCCAGCTGCTCTCGCAGACTCTCCACTTCCCTCTGCGCCGCCTCCGCCCGCTGCAAGAGAACAGAACAGCAATCGGACCAGGCACTGCAGCTCATCCCACCCCACACACACTCCAGGATCTGCCCCAGGCTGTGCCTCTCCTCAGCATCCCATTCCCACCTCCAGCATTATAAGCCCAGCCCAGGTATTTAAGATCCCCCATGTATTTAAAGTCCCCGTGTCCTTAAACGGCTCCTGATCCCAATCCTTGGGCACTGGCTGCAGACCATCTCCAGGATACCAGGTTTTTTTTTTTCCCCAAAAAGGATGGTTTTATTTATACAGTGAAGACCTCTTTTATTATCCACATGCATTTATTTGTACCCACATTTTCAGAATTAAATAAAACTAATTAAGAGGAATGGATAGGACCAAGAAGGATTACACTGGAATCTAACACAGGAACAGTGTGGGTTGTGCCCTAAAACACCCGTGAGAGGCCGGAGGTGACAAGTGCCAGCTCCAGCAGCCAAATGGAGCCTGGCAGAATCCCAAACACACCCTTGACCCCACACATGGGCAGGGGGTCCCACTGCGGGGAGGAAACCTGAGGTCTCCTTTGCACCCAATCCTGGTGCCTATCAAGCCCTTATCAGTTTTGGGGACAGACATCCAGGCCACACAGATACTCGGGGTGCACGCAGCACCCCGGGCTCTGCGGGGCCAACCTCACCAGCTCCTGCAAAGTCAGCTCCTGGCTCACCTGGTTGGCTTTTTCGAGGTTGGTCATGATCATGGCGACTTCGTCTGCCCTGTGACAGAAAACAAGAGGTATGGAGGCACAGACACAGCCCAGAACACGGGCAGGAGGCTTACGGACAATGACCCCGCTGGTGGAAATTATTCAACTCTCAAAAACTTTTTGTAACTTTAGTCAGAGAGGCTTGCTCGCCTTTGCCCAGGGGGAGGGGAATTGAAGTTTCTCTTCAAAAGACTCTATTCACAGGGAAAGAGTTGGGAGTAGCCAGGAGATAAACAGGAGATAAGCAAACATTAACAAACATTTCCCCCTGGTGGGTCGGAGACACCTGGTCTGGAAAAGATCAGTGACACAACCAAAGGATGATGACCTAATTAGCATCGAAGGCGAAGTGATTAACAGGAGATCGAATACTAAGAATTGTGTCAGCTGAAACCAATGAACGTGAATTTCTGTGAGGTTTTTATGTATAAACATGTGAAAGGTCTGGTGAAGAACCGTATGTGACCGAATGATTTTTCTCTGCACAACCCAGGCATGCGGGAATGAAATAATTTCTGTTCCACATCCTGGCCAGAATAAAATAATGCCTTGCTTCTCCAACACTTAAAAGATGTTGTTGGAGAATTTCTGGTTTTCCCACAGTTTTGGTGACACCAAGACACTTCAGCATGTTCCTGCAGTGGCTTGAAGGATCTCAGCTCCTCAAGCAGCACCACAGAGATGTCCCAGTGCTGCCAAAAGCGGCTCAGCTCAGCTTTGAGCACAACCCAGCCCTGCTGGGAACTTACTTGGATGCTGCTTCCTCGTCGTATTTACAGCGCAGCTCCAGCAGCTCCGTCTGGGTGGCCTTCAGCGCTGGCAAGATGAAGAGGAGGGTGAGCTGTGGGGCGGGGGCTTGGCCCTCCAGGGTCAGCAGCCCCTGTCCCAGCCCCACTACCTGCGTGGAGCACTTTGATCTTCTCCTCTGCCTCCCCCAGCCGAGCGGCCAAGGTGACCTGAGCTTCCTGCAGGCCCCTGTGAGAGACGGGCACCAGGGATGTACCAGGGGCCGTGCCAACCCCACAGCCCCCCAAAATCACACAGAGACCCCTCAGAGCGTCCCCTCTTCTGCCCCATCACTCACTGGAGTCAGGAAAGACCCATCAGTGGATATAAGCACGTGTTCAGGCCATGTTGTCCCCCAGTGTTGAGTTTATTGCCTCAAGTGTAAAAAAATCCACTTTAGGTTGAAAACAGTCCCTGACCCCTGAGGCTGAAACCCTTTTGAGGGGGTTATGGCAGCCCACCCCCACTTGTAATTAACTGGAGGAGGGGGAAGCAATCAGGGAAAAGTTATTCTGCATTATTTATAGCCTGCACTTGCCAGGAACTTACTCGCAGAGATCTGCAATTTAGGGTTTAAAGATTCTTCATTTGTTTCCCGGTGCAGCGTGTTAAGGAATAACAATGAAGGCACCGAGAAGGCCGGGAGTCTCCAAATTAAAAGGTCATCTAATGAGGTTCATCAGCGCCCTGGATTCAATCCATTAGTCTGAGCAAAGCCATGTGCCAGGCACATCGGACAAAGGGACAACAGGAAGGACCTGTCCCGGCTGTGCCTGTGCCTGCTGCTTCCCCAAAACCACCTGGGACCGGGGATGGACAGACAGACGGACACTGGGAGAGTCTGAGACGGCGTCAGCTTTCTGAGCAGGATGTGATTGCTCCCGACCAGACAGCAAAGGGAAGGAGAACGGGGATGAACAGACAGGAGCGGGGACAGAGCCACGCGTCCTCACACCGCCCCAAACCCACCCCATTTGGCGGCACTCACGTACTTCTGCTTGTCTGCCTCATTTCTGTGCAGCGAGGTGTCCGCGCTCGGCGCTTTGCCGTCGAGGCCGAGGTGCGGGGGCTCTGCTGCCGGCGATGTCCCCTCCCTGCGCTCTGCGGGGGGACACAGTCACACGGCTGCGGAGGCGACAGCAGCGGTGGCCAGGGGACTGCTCCTGGCCCGGGGACACACCCTGCATTCCAGGGATGCTCACAGGGAGCCCCGCCGGGCACGGCCGCCACTTTTCCCCAGCGGGGCGGTACCTTTGGTGCTGCCGAGCTCCGTGTGCTTCTTCCAGGGCCGGCTGAGATCCTTCAGCGGCGGCGGCGGCGGCTCGGGCTCGAGGCGCTGGAGCTGCTGCAGCCGATCCTCCAGGCTCCGGGCAGCCTCCAGCACAGGAGCGGGGTCTGCGGGATGTGGGGTGGGCTGTGAGCAGCAGGGATGGCCCTACACGGGCCCTCTGCCACCTGCCCGTGCCGTGGGGACACCCCGGGTCCTGCCTCTCCCAAAGCCAGGGGGACACGCCAGGTCCTGCCTTTCTAGGAGCCCTGTGGATATCCTGAGTCCTGCCATTCCAGGAGCTGTGGGGACACTCCAGGTCCTGCCTTTCTAGGAGCTGTGGGGATATCCTGAATTGTGCCATTCCAGGAGCCACGGGGACATGCCAAGTCCTGCTTTTCTAGCAGCCATGGGAATGTCCTGAGTCCTGTCATTCCAGGAATCATGGGGATATCCTGAGTCCTGTCATTCCAGGTGCCAAGGGACACCCCTAAGTCCTGCCATTCCAGGAGCCATGGGGATATCCTGAGTCCTGCAATTCCGGGTGCCATGGAGACACCCCCAAGTCCTGCTTTTCTAACAGCCGTGGGGACATCCTGAATCCTGCCATTCCAGGAGCCATGGGGATTATCCTGAACCCTGCCACTCCAGCTGCCATGGGAATATCCCTGGCATCCCGCCTCTCACTGCCAGCCCCCAGGCACGGAGGGACAGGCAGGGGGCACGGGGGCATCACCTCCTGGCACGAGCCGGTGGCACCCACGGCACCGGTGGCTCCGGCAGGGCTGGTTTGGGCACAGACAATGGAGGTTTGTGCCGAGGTAAGCAGGTGCATCCGGAGCCGTCCGTCTTCCCTCTGTCAGCATTACACCATCATTAGCTAGTGTCTGCTCAGCGGGGTGTGCCATTATGTCTCCCAGGGCTGATGTAATTATACATTGACATAATTAACCCAGCAAGCCCATTAAGCAGGCCAGCTAAAAATTCATCTATAATTATTTGTTGTGTGCATGCTAATGAGTCCATCTGCACTGCCATTGTACAACATGAACAAATTAATTTACAAGTCTGGATTTTTTAATAAGTTCAAGAAAATGCCTCCTATCGAGCCAGGTTAATATAGGTTTGGGGTTGGTTTTTTTTGTTGAGGTTTTTTTCGTGGAAAAGAAGAGGAAAGAAAATAGATTTGAATTCTCCAGAGTCAAAAAGTTAGATAAACAGGGAAGTGGGATGGAGTTGGGCATGCTACTATACAGCACGGATGTGTGGCAGGCATCCAAGGGTAAAAGATAATAATGGTGATAGAAAAAAATTCCAACAACTGGCTGCCTCCACTCAGAACGGGACACAGAGCAGCTCTGCTGCTCAGCAAGTCCCTGGCTGAGATGGAAGTGGTGTGGGATGAAGGAGGCCATGCCATGGGATTTGAGGGCCAAACACAGCACTAGATGACTTTGGGGAGAACCTGCCTAAAAGATGCAAGATTTGGTCCATGCCCACATAGATGCTCCTTGCAAACAAGAAATGCCAAGACATGTGCTCCTCCAAATGGGATTTGGGGGTCTGCCTGCCCCACTGCTGCCCTGCCACCCCACAGCATCACACCCTACAGCAGCCACCACGCAGCTTCCCCCCAGGATTAGTGACTGCCAGGCCAAAAGCTCCTGGAGTGTCCTCCTCCACAGGGAACCTTATCCCTTCCTTCTGCTGGACATCACAAAGACCCCATGAATGGATGGAACAAGAAGTTTGTGCCAGGATTCTGGCCATGAGAATCCAGAGGCAGATGCTCAATGCTGCTGCTGGCTTTGGCACTGAAACAGGCCCAGCTGGGACCCTCCTGGGATGCTCATGGCATCCTCCAGCTCCTGGCATGTCCCAGCTCAGCATCCCACAGGCTGATTCCCCACCCAAAGGTGAGGGATGGCAGCAATGCAGCACAGCCCCAACCAGCCATTAATAACCCCTGTAAGTACATGAGTGGAGATAAGGATATGGATAATTAAACCCTGCACTCTGGGGGCTGCCAGGGTCCCCCCTGCTCTCCCCAGCCCTGGGGGTGTTGGCAGGAGGCTCCATGCCAGCCTGTGAGCTGCCTCCATGGAGATAAACACTGGGACAGGCCCTGCTCTATCCACACTGGCAACTCCTCCTGCCTCCAAGATGAGAAATAATATGGGAAAAATGGGTCTGAGTGATAAAGCACCAGGGATTTTCCTCAGATCAGCGTTTTCCTCCCCATGAGCTGCAGCCCTGCTGGTGAGATACAGCCCCCATGTGCTGTTCCCTGTTTGGAGCTGCCAGCCTGGCATGAAATGGTGGGAGCAGAGCTTTGGGAAGGGAAGAGCAAACCTTTGCAACAGCCAGAGCAGCACAGATGCCAAATTCCCAGCTGGAATAACTACACTGAGGTAATGCCCCACTGCTCATCCTCTGGGAAATGCCATCCCTGGCTGTGGGGATGGCTCTGCCACCACATGTGACATATTGGGGTGCAGTCTCTGGCTCCATGGATCACTGGGGCAGGTTAGACCTGACACTGGCCAGCAGCACAGGTGGGTGACAGGTGACATGAGGGACACGTGTGCCTAAACAGGACCTGAGGGCACTGCACGCTCTGGGTGCAGCGTCCCCCACCAATGGCACAGTGAAACTCTGTGTCCCTGCCCTGGCACGCTGATCTGTCACTCCATACCCTCACCCACTCTAGATACAGTTTATACGTATTAATTAAATAAATAAATACATGTATAAGTGCCACCACTAGCTGGCGTCATTGGCCATCCTTTAGGATCAGAGAGTCACGAAATATCCTGAGCTGGAAGGGACCACAAGGATCCAGGAATCCAACCCCTGGCCCTGCACAGGCACCCCAACAATCCCACCCTGTGCACCCCTGGCAGTGGTGTCCAAACGCTCCTGGAGCTCTGGCAGCTTTGAGCACTCCCTGGGGAGCCTGGGCAGTGCCCAGCACCCTCTGGGGAAGAATCTTTCCCTGAGATCCAAGTGAAACCTCCCTGACACTGCTCCAGCTGTTCCCTGGGTCCTGTCCCTGCTCACAGGGAGCAGAGATCAGAGCGGCCCCAGCACTGCCCCTCGTGAGGATGCTCTGGATTGGGATGAGGGCTCCCCTCAGTCTCCTCCTCTCCAGGCTGAACAAACCAAGTGCCCCCAGCTGCTCTTCACATAGCTCCTCCTCCTCCTCCTGACCCTTCACCATCTCCATGCCCTCCTTTGGATGCTCACTAACAGGGACAAGGCAGTTCTGAGTGCTCCTCGCCTTCTCCTGAGCAGACACAGCTCCAGGGAGCACCTGTATCCCTGGGGATCACCAGCTAATCCCAGTGCCAGGACCATTCCACCCAGGCCATGTTCCATGTGCTGCTGCCTGGCTCCAGGAGGAGCACAGGTCACTCGTGGTGCACCCATGGGACACTCGCGGTACTTCCATGGTGTTGTCACCTCTCCACCACGATGGCCTCTCCTCTGCCACCCCATCCCAACCTGCTCAAACACATCCACCACCGCCCTACGAATCCCTCCACGAGTCAAAGTCAGCCTTAAATCAAATCATCCCCAACAACAATGACATTAATTATGCTTTTAACACATTTTACTGCTTCCCCCCCTTCCCTTCACGCCACATCTGTGTGAACAATATCCAAAAGATTTACGGTTTTCTCCCGTAATTACAGACACACAGCCAGCTCACTTATCAAAATACTTGCTGAGCAATCAGGCTCTGTTACAGTCTCTGCCAGAGATTTGTGTTGACAGCAGCCATTCAAAGCAAAAAATGTCGAATCAGGACTTATGTGGCGCTTGGAAAGTATTCCACAAAGAGTTCGCCTGTCGAGAGACATGTGGACATGGAACAGACGGGGATGAACCACAGGAGGGAGGATTTGGGGAGCAGGAGGGGAGCAAGAGATGATGCCGTGGAAAGCAGAGAGCACAGGGAAGCAGTTTTGGGGTGTGCACCCGCGTGCAGGCGGGAGGAGCCGGCGGGTGAGCGCGGGGAGGTGGGGAGGGAAGATAACTGGGTTCTGGAAACCGAGCTGACATTTGGTTCTCGTAGCACAGGAGAAAATTTAATGAGGACAAAAATATGTCTCCCTAATTCCCCTAAGAAATCATTAAAACATTTTGTTATTCCTAAATGTCTGGAAAATGAATTAGTGGCCCTGCAGGAGCCTTTCCGTGCATCTCCAGCCGTTTGCAGCTCTCAGTCCCCGACGTGCCGGGGGACGCTCCGTGCCTGGCGCACACGAACCCCCCCAAAATGGGGAGCAGCAGGAGGGGGCTCCCAGCCCCTCACCTCTCCCTAGGACCAGCTCTGCCAACACAAACCTCAGGGCTGCCCCGTGCTTCCTTTTCCCCCTCCCAGGACGGCACAGGGTGACAGAGGAAGGATGTGCCCGTGGCTGGCGCTGCGATTCGGTCAACTTACCATCAAACAGACAAGTGGGAATAGCCGCAGTGTTACTACACGGGCTGAGCAAATGTATTCCTTTCCTAATGTCAAGATGCATTTGGCTCAGGGGCTGAAACACAGCGATGGCAAAAGCTGCTTCCTCTCCTCTCTTCGGCTGGGATCTCCAGAGCACCATGCGCCGGCCGCGGTCGGCGACGCCAGCCGTGCCAGGGACGGTGCCAGCCGTGCCAGGGATGGTGCCAGCCGTGCCAGGGATGGTGCCAGCCGTGCCGAGGTCCTCGCTGGCTCCTCTGGGCACCGGCACACGACTCGTTAGGCAGCCAGGTCGCCACCGCGCTGCTTACCTGGAGCTTCGAGCAATTGCTTGTAAACGCTCAGGAAAGCCGTCTCAGCCTCCTTGCTTCTCTTACTAAGTGCAATCACCTGCGGGGAGAAGGATAAAGGGGTCAGGGATGGGCTTGGAGGGAGGAATTGGGTGAGCCAGAGGGATTGGTGCCACCACAGGCGGCACACGGGTCCCCCCAGCACGGCTCCATTCGCTGCCCGTGGCTAAACTCCTCGTGCCGCTGCCATGTCACGTCGCCCTAAATCATTGATGTGCTCTGAGTAAATGAAAATTATAATTTAATGTCGGCGCTTAAATAAGAAATAAAGAAGCCTGCCCGTTGTTTTGCCTGCCGGGCCGGATCCGGAGCTTTCCCCAGCCACCCTCCCAGGACGGTGCTGGGGGTGGAGGTAATGCTCACAACAGGACTGGGACACGTCCTCCTGTCCCTCCTGTCCCTGTCCCTCCTGTCCCTGTCCCCCTTGGTTGCTGGGGTACCAGGGTGCTGGTGACACTCACACCAGCCACATCCCAATAACCCAACAACATTAATCTGCTGCGTGTTCCCATCCAACATTTATGAGCATGAATCATTTACTCTCTTTAATTTTTCAAGGCAATGACACCTCAGGGCAGGGGCTGCTGCCCACCAGGTCCCCTTTGGTTGCCTCTCACATCCAGCCCCACCCAGAGCGGATGGGATGGGGCACCAGAGGGACACACAGGCATCAGGGATGGAAGTCACCCATTCCCAGCTGGAAAACATCAAAACTGGGCACTCACACCAGCAGGTGATGGAGGAAGAGGTGCCCACCCAGCAGACACGCTGTTGTGACAGGGAAATAATCAATTAAATTGCTCTTAAGCCACCGATGGGCTAATTATGAAACAAAGCCTGAACTTTGGGCCTCAGTCCAGTGGCAGCTCCCACACCAGAGCGTTTTTCCCTCCTCCATGCCAGCAGAGCTCCTGGCTCACCCTGCCAGCCCGGATTGCCACCGCTTGTCATTCCAACCCAAAGCAAACGGCTCATTTGTAATCCAGCAGCCACCTGAGCAAGCTGCCTTCTCCTCCAGAGCTCGCAGGCACTGGAGCACAAAGATCATTTTTCTATTGTTAAAATTGTATAAGCCGGGCTTTTTATAGCAGCTCGTACACAAACCTACTTTCTCAGCACCGCGGTTCCAGCAGAGGAGGAATTTGGGGGCTTTTCTTCAGCGTTCTGCAAAAATGCTTGGCTTCAGGGTGCTTTAAAATAATAATAGTGAAGAGGGGAAAGGAGGGAGGAGGCAGCCAGGAGCCAGCAGTGCCCATGTGCTGGAGCAGGACAGCGCTGTGCCTGCTGGATCTGCTGGTGGGGTGAGCCCTGGGGGATTTGTAGGGACACAGCAGTGCTGGGCTGCTCGTGGAATCAGCCCCGTGTGACCTCCCCACTCCCAAACCCTTTGGAATGCACAGGAGGGGAGCAGGAGCAGACCTGGGGCCGTGGGGGTGCCTGGACCTTCAGCTGCTCTGAAGAGTTCATCTCCCCTGAGCTGGCATCAACCAAAGGGTGCAGAGCCCAGACCCAGCCCAAATGTTCTCCATTCCCTCTCCATCACCCTGTGCACCCCAAACCCACGCCAGGGGCAAAGAGCTGGCCCAGACCCCAGACCAAGCTGTTTGCACTGCATTTCATTCCTTCTGTCACATGGTAGAGACAAAGCATTTTCCAAGGGGAGCTTTTCCCTCTCCTCAGCAATCCCTGTGGAGGTCTGAGCACTGTGGGGTGGGAAGGAACCTGCAGCATCCCCTGTGCTGGGTTCCAGCACATTCTGGCCCATGTCAGTGCCAGGGCACCACCAGTGTGGGCAACTGGCAGCATGGTGAGCCAGACACCCACTGAACTCTTCCAGAGTCCCACTAAACTTCTAGGAAATGTCAGTAGAAAAAAAGATATTTAACATTTCCAGTGATCTTTTCTGGATGGGGGATAATTTACTCAAATGTCAGGGGAGATTCCTGCTGGAGCAGTTCTGAGTCCTGCTCAGGGATGGCTCACCCAACACTGACACTGCTGTAATTCCTCACTCAGAGCTGAATAAACACCTGGGGAAAGCCCACACCAGCCCTAAAATCAAGTTCTTATAATTAAAACACCTAAATTCCCACTTTCTTGAAGCAGAACCAAACCCTGCATCCACATCCAAGAAGGCAACATCTGAAAACATGCTAAAAAGAGGAGAAAATGGCTAAAAATGGGGGAGCTGAGTGTCCCTGGAAGCCGCCCTGGTTCAGTGGGATCAGGATGGCGCCACTGCCGTTCTCCCATCACCACGATGCCCATCAGTGACACAAACCCTGCAGAGCCCTCAGTGCCCGCTCTGAGCGAGCTCTGCCTCTGCATTAAACATCCAGGTACTCCTAATTCCCATTTTCTCCCCCCTCCATCTCCCTCAGCAGCATCCATGGGCTCAAGGTGGGACGGGATCGCCGCCGTCTGATAAATTACATTTACGCGCCGGGTCCTTTTCATGGCTGGTGACTTTCCAGCAAAGCAATTATCACTGCAGAATGCGTAATAGCCTAATTAATTACTATTGTCAGGCTGGCCTCTGTGCCATGATTATACCTTCCGAAGCCAACTTTTTAAACATTTGGAAGCAGAAATATTATTATAATTGACTGACAAAATGGTAAAACTCCCCCGGCGCAGCCGGTCCTCCTCCCGGCGAGCTCGGAGTGTCTGAGCATCCCCGCTCCAGAGGCGCGGGATTTGCATCACACCGGCGCAGAGTTTATTCTTACATCCACCAGATCAAGTGTAGGATAAGTAGTGGGTTATTTCCATCTAAATACTGGTGGCAGTAAACCACAAATGAGCTCTTTTTCAGCGTCGAGGAACAGCTGTCGGTGGGGGAGAAAGCGGCAACAGAGACCCCAAATGTTGGAGAAAAGTGATGAAAAAAATTAATTCAAGCCTTCGCTGTTTTCCTCGGGTGGTTTTTTTTTTTTTTGCTGATGGGTAAAGAAATTGGGGAGAGAGAGAGAGAGGGTGGCAAGGAGGGGGAGATTGGGAAGGAGCCACTGGGAGAGCTCTGGGTGATGGGGCTGGACCATCACGAGGAACCAGACACGTGTTGGGGTCCTGCGGCTCCTCCGTGTCCAAACAACTCCTTAAATCCACCACGCGTGTTCACAGAGCCACAGCTTCACCCCACAGCCCCAGAGATCCACCACAGACACACACAAACCCCTCACAGACCCATCACACCCCCCCAAAAACCCACGGCACCCCCAGCCAAACCCATCACACCCACCCAGAACCCACAGCCTCCCCCCACCCCTTCATCCCATTCCTCCAAAGGCAGGAGCAGCTCCCAAGATTTTTACAAGGCCAAAAAGCAATTCATGTCAAAAAGATCAATAATATAAAAATAAAGCCTGAGAATTCTAGTTAAAGGGAACATCATAGAAATATGTTGTTCACGTCCATGATTCAGAGATTAAAAAAAAAACGGGGGGGGAAAGAAGAATCAATATAAGTTCTTTAGATGATGTTATTTCTAATGAGAAATACACCAAGACTGCTGCAAATAACTGCTTAACGGAGGAAAAAAATGCATTAATAATTTACTTTATAAAGCACGGGATCCTGAATGAGAGAAAATTGCTGCTGGTTCTTAATTTTGTTTTAATATTGCCTGACAAGTTCAACACTGTTTTGGCAAAGTTCTTGAGAGCAGAGACAGAGAACACTCAGTTCATTAGGTTATTTTTCCCCCCCTTTTTTTCCACATCATCCCAATCCTGCTGGCTCGGGCAGAAGATGCCCAAGCTCTTTCCTTCCTGTGCACCACAGGATTTCTTGGGCTGAGACTCCACATCAGCAACAGGGAAAAATATTTCAAGCTTATCCACCCTCCCCACCATAACTTAATCCATGTTTTTTCACTGACTGTTCGAGTTGGTTCTTTCCTTTTTTTTTTTTTTTTTTTTTTTTTTTCCCTCGGTTCTTTTTCCCTGAATTTATTTTTTTAGAGCATTTGCTGACAGTTGGCAGCTCTGAACCATCTGCCACCAACACAAATCCCGAAATCAAAGTTTTCAGCATCCAACCCAACGAGGAACAGGCTGATTTCTGACCATCACCAGGAGAAGGTGCCACCTGAGCAGGTTAATTCCTAGCAAGGCTGGATTTCTTGCAAGCCCCTCATAATTATTTCCCCCCCAAAAAAATTTTCCTAGAAAGTTATGCTTGTGGGAAAATATTTTCCTGCAAAAACAGGCAAAATTCCCCGTGTGGATGAATGACAGCAGTGGTCCAGGTTGGTGTGGGATTCAGGCAGGGATGCTCAGGCTCTGCACCCCTGGCATGGATGATGGGGGGGTGATGAGGGGGTTCCCACTGATCCCCAGATTTGGGATAGAGCTGGGATGGAGCCAGGCTGGCCCTGCACCCCCGAGCATCACAAAGTTTCATCTCCCACTTAGCAGAACAAAACTTTTAATTTAGATGTTTTCATCTATCTATCAGAGTAAAAAAAAATAAGTTTAAAATAATGACTGTAATAAATGAAGGTAATTAATTGTAGTTTGTTCCTTTACTGTCTAGTCAGCTTAATTTTACCTTTTCATCTAATAATGAGAAAATAATTTTTGTGCTCTGAGGGTTAATGATATGTAACTGCAAGAGCTGCTAATTGCATGTTGCAAACTATTCATCAAAATCCCCATCTGCGCTACTTGATTATGTTTGCTAAATTATTGCTTTGAATTATCTTTCATAAAGCAACTTTTGTAATTAGCAGGGCTTTCGCTCTGCTCTTTTCTCCGGCACAAGGATATTCAAACTTTGTCCCTCTCAAGCTGTTGCCATTAAACTGCTTTTGGGGAGAGAAAGGAGCTGCCCTTTAGTTGAAGAGGGGGGAAAAAATAAAAGCTGGGTTTATCACTCTGTGTTTATAATTTCTTCTCCTGGTCCTGCTACTCCTTCCTCGAGGAAAAAAAAAAATTATGAAAGAGCCTAAATATTTAGGAGATGTATTCAGGAATTGGAGAGAGGGATAGGGCCCAAACAGCCCATCCATACTCCTCCAGGTTAATATTTTAAAATTATCTTTTTTTCCCTTTTTGCTTCCCATTTAGGGGAAGGAGCAGAGGGGGAATGTTTGCCATCCATCACCCCGATTTTATGGGCTCCTTCCTGTGATGCAGGTGATGGAACACTCGGCTCTCCCTGGTTAATATTCATGGGAAGAGAGGAAAATAGGGGGAAATATATGGGATGGGAGTGGTGCAGGTTTTCAAAAATTTGAAAAAGAGGGAAAAAAACCCAAAAGTAGAGAGGTAAAAGGGAAAAAAGAGGAAAAAGAGGGGGGAAAGGAAAAAGGGGAAAGGGAGAAAGAAGTAAAAGGGGGAAAAGGGAAGAGAGAGGAAACAAGGGACAAAGAGGGGAAAAGAGGGGGGAAAGGAAAAGAGAGAAGAAACAGAAAAAAGAAAAAGAGCAGAAAGAGAGAAAAGAGAGAAGATAAGAAAAAAATGAAAAGGAGGAAAAAGGAGAAATATTTTAAATGAGAAGGAAAATAGAGAAGGATTGAAGGAAAGGGAAAAAGGGAAGGGGAAAGAGGAAGAAAAGAGTCCTGAGCCCTCTTAAGCTTGGCTCCAGGAGCAGCAGCACCCCACTGGTGTCCACCCTGCACCAAAGCAGCCCAGAAATCCAACCTCAAGGGAGCAGAATCCACTTTTTGGGATAAAATCCCCCAAAACCTCCCCTGGAAAAACGGCCTGGCGGGAGGAAGGTGGCAGAGCTGGGGAAGCAGCTGCTGCTGCTGCTCTGGGAATGGCATCCTGTTCTCCCTGCCACCCCCATAAATCCAGAGCCACTTGGGCAGAGGGGCTGCCCAGGCTTCCCAAAGGACATTGCTCATATTCCTGGAGCGGATCTAATGAAGACTATTGGAAAAAATGCAGTATTTAAAAGACTGAAAATGTATTCCTATTGTTATCACTCTCTTTTATGTGTTTATGCACAGTGCATCGGAATGAATCAATACTGGATTGCCCTATAAATAAATGAGCATATCCGTAAACCCAGTAATAAAATGAAGTGATGAAAAATATGGAAATCAGTCACATTTGTGTAAATCCACTTATTGTTTACTTTAATATTTTCCTATGCAGTTCCGTAGCTCCAAAGAGACAGATTTAAAACCAGGTAATGCTCAGCAGATGACAGATCCTAATGTGTCGCTGCTGGCGAGCTCAGAATACCAGCGGCTCTCCAGGGGTTTCCATCCAAGCACATTAGAGGAGCTGGAGGAAGCAGCCCCTGAAGAAAAAAACAAATTTCCAGGGAGAAAAGAGGTGTCCTGAAGTGCCATGAGACTCTCACCAGCACCGGGGACCAAAGCCAAGGCTCACGGGCGTGTGGAGCACCAGGGGCAGGATGGAGAAATCTCCCCTGGCAGGATGATGGGCTGGCACCGTGTTGTCCCACCCCAGTGGCTCGGCTCCTCCTCAGATCCCTCACTGCAACCTCATCCAGGGGATCCTGGCTGTGCCACGGCACATCCTGAATTTGCCACGGCCACACCTCGGCACTTCCCGGTGACATCGAGGCATTTCCTGGCCATGGCACCTCCTGGCTATGTCCTGGTCGTGCTATGGCAACTCCTGAAAGCATCGTGGCACCTCCTGGCCACGCCCTGGCACCTCTTGTCACATCTTGTCCCCTTCTGGTGGCACTGGTGTCTCCTTGCTCTGCCTGGAAGCTCTGTCCTGTCTGTCCCTCCCCGGGGTCCCCCTATTCCAATCCCCCAAGAGCCAACAGGGTGGGAAAGGCCTGGGATCACCCCCAGGATGAAGGGTGGTGAGGGCAGGTCCTGCTCCTGCTGCCCAGCTCTCCTTTGAGCATTCCCTCTAACGCTGCCAGTTTTCCCTCCCACCCAGCCAGGCTGCTAGAAACACCCTTCCCCACACAGCCTCCAAGAAAAGCTATTTTCGAGTTGCTCTTTTTTTTTTCTCCCCCCTCCTTTCTCGTCTTTTTTTAATTCATTTTTTCTAACAAACAACCCATCTCCCCCCATCTGGGCTGCGAGCTGGGTGCCAGCAGCTCCGCGCCGAACGCTCGACGCTTGCTTTTTATAAACGCCTCGAAACCCAAAATTCCCTCCTGCGCTGCTGGGATGCATCCAGGTGGATGCTGCACCCCACAAGGAGCCCCTTTTTCCCCAGCTCTGCTCACCCAAAAGAGGTGGCGAGAGCCAGAAATCCCCAAACCTCAAGGTTAGGGGCTAAAATTTGCCTTTGTGGCCAATTCACTTCCATTTTTTTTAGTCACTCACATCTACAGCTCCCAAAAAAATCTCGTTGCTGGGGAGGGAAATCCGTCATCCTGCTGAGTTAATTCCCTAACAGCAAATCTCCTGAACCCCAGGTACATTTTTTTCCCCTAAATTCCCAACTGAGTTCAATTAAATGTTTATGAGACTCTGCTCTTTCCCCCCCGCCACCCTGCCAGCGCCGAAGCAAAGAAGCTCCTTCCGGAACAAAACAAAAACAAAAGGTGGACAAAAACAACAAGAAAAATAAGGGGAGGGGGGGGAATAAAATAAAGGAGGGGTGGAGTACGAATTTGAGGAATACAATTCCCCCGGACCAGTTTTGCCCTGTGTCACACTGGCAGTATCGACAAGGGGGTTCACATGAATAATTGAAGGAATTCTGTATTCCCCGCAAAAGAAAAGGCAAGCCGAGAGGGTTGTTGAGATAATCAGGAGCTCGCTAATCAATATTCTCAGCCCCAGCCTCCTCCTCGCTCCTCCAAAAGGAGCAGTGCCATAAGCTCATCAGTAACTGTAAAAAAAACATCGCACTCCGAGTGTCAAAATAGTCAAGCACAGCATATTGTATTGCCAGATTTCCCTCCCGGTCCACCCCGGTGCCAGATTCCATCCATCAGCAGGGAGGGAAGCCGTCCAACGATGACTTACTTACGCTTAAGTGTTCATAAATAAGGTTTTTAAGATATAGATGGCTTTTTAATTTTGGTGGAATGTAGGAAAAAAATAAAATCGAATCGAAATGACGGGGTGGATGCGGTGGGAAGAGACCTCTTGGGTGCTGCCTGGTAAATTCCACAGCCCAGGGGATGTCCTGGTGCTTATCCAGCTTGTACCACGGTGAAAATAGCTGGAAAAAATTTAGGTTGGCACCACAAATTGTGGCAAAGGCTTTGTCTGGTGGGGAGATATGAAGAGAGGACGTATTCCCGCTATGGAAACCTCATTAGACAGAGTCTAATTACTGCCCTGCAGTCGGTGGGAAGAGACAGACACCGTAAAACCTGGGCATTAATTGCTTTTTGATAAATTGGGGGCCGAGGTGCTGCTGGTCGAGGTCAGGAGGTGTCTGCCTGGGGCTCAGCTGTGCCCCAAGCTCCAGCTGTCTGCGATTCAATCCCATCCCAAACCCTCCCATCCTGCTCCCAAAACGGGCACTTTTGGGGCACTTTTGGAGCAAATTTGGTTTGTGACGGAAGGAGCTGCCTCCCCCAGGATCAGCAGCCAGTCCTGGCCTGCAGAAGCTGCAGTTTGCTCCATTTTCATGTCCCAGCAAAACCTCAAAACCCCCATGAAACCAGCCTTGCAGCCCAGCACCGTGGGGATTTAAGCTGTGGCTGCCTGAATCATGAGGGATTTGGCTCTTTTCTCCCTGGCATCGCCAAAACCCACCCGGCTGTGCCACGATGGGATGAGGGGCAGGAGAGCCAGCACAGGGAGCCTCTCCTGCCAGCCAAGGCCACAGGGCAGGGGGGTGACCCCAGCCATCCATCACCCCCTTCCCTGTATGTAAATCCCTGATGCCAAAGATGTATGGAGCCAATTACCAGGGGTCACTGCCGGGTGGAAAATTCAGACAACGAAGCTCCGGGTCTCCGATGAATTTGAGCGAGATTGCAAGTTACTGCCTTTTATTGGACAATATAAATATTTCACTGTTATATAAAAAAATATTGGCGAGAAAGCAGATAAAGCCGGGTCCTGTGTGTATACAGAGAAGCAGGGAGTGAAAAACGGCCGTCAGCATCTTTTTAACGGCCTCTGGTGCGGCGCAGGAATGGCTGCAGAGGGGTTGGATGACCACGGTGGCACCACAGGACTGGGGGATCTCAGGGACCCCCAAGGCTACAGTGGGAATGGGAATGATGCTGGAATGAGCCCAGACACACAGACAGTGGCCTGGTCAAAGGGGTTGTGCCCTGAGCCAGTCACGACAGAGAGCAACACGGGGGATGCAGAAGCAGATGTGGAAACCTTGGAGGCTCAGCACCATTCCCAAGAAATGGATGTTGTCCCCAAGCCTGTGCCTACCACAGAGGATGCCCAGGAGGTGTGGGTCAGGAACGGCTCCACCATATGAATTAATCCCAAATGCATTTTCCTAAGTCTTTTCCAGTTTCATAGCTGTCCCCATCTGCAGACCCCCGTGCCAGCACAGGGCACCCGAATTTTATGCTCACCAACACATCAACACACTCCCTGTGACAATGAAGCCAGAGGAAAGAAAAAATAAAAAAGCCTATAGGAATCGATACCTCTTTCTCTCTTTCCCTATATTTTATTAAAAACTTTAGCATCAATATTAATGTTTAAATCCTCACCAAGCTGAGTTTAATTACCTGTAAACTGCATCCACAGCTACGTGGACTTTGCTCCTCGCCGCAGTAAATACAGCTGAGAAGGAGCAGTGCCAACACCTCGGAACATCCCCTGCCCATTCCCATGTATCCAGCACCCCCCACCCCCAGCAGCATGTGGGGAGGGGATGGTGGGTGATGGAGCCAGAGCCACGACCCCATCTGAGCACGGACGGAGCTGAAAGGAGAAAGGGGGAGATGAGGGAAGGGGAAAATTGAGATCCCGGGAAGAAAACGATGCGTAAATATAAAATATCTGGGACTCTCGCTGCCAAAAGGAATCTGCTTCCAGCCACTACATGAATCACACTGTGGGGGGGGATGAGGGAGAAGCAGTTGAATGGAGTCCATTAGTGGCTGAAGACGATGAATAACTCGCAGGCAGCAGGAGCCGCTCCAGAACGCGGCGAGGTCATGGGCGGCTGGCATGGAGGGCTGGGAGCTGCCAGGGAAACCAGGAGGGACTGGGACCACATCCCACTGAACCCCCACCAGCAGCCACCTCCTCCCTTTTCCTGCTGTGCCAGAAAAGAGGAATACAAGCTTGTTGTGCTTTCCCCACTGCTCCGGCCACATCTTTAACCCCAGTGGGCACACAGCAAACACACCGTGGGCACAGCAGCAGAGGGAGCAGGGATCGGTCCCCACTGGTGCCACTGGTCACCCCAGGGCCCATCCCAGGGCCACCAATGGTCCAGGGCACAGATGCTGAGAGTGAGGTTTCAGCATCTAAAATGGAATCGGGGTTTACAGAGCATTATCAGAGGAGCTGTAATGGGATCTCGCAGAGGGCAGAGATTTGAGACCTGCATCAGATTCCCATTCCCAGGGAGGCAGGAACAGGCTGCGTGTTTAAAAAACCCATCTATCAAGGGATGCTATCACATGCTGTGGTGTTCTGCTTGTGCTCACAGGCAGCTCCAGAGTTTTGCCATCCTGCTCCTTCCAGAGGCCAAAGAGGGGCTGATGGAAGGGCCCAGCCTGGTCCTGTCCCTCCAGACCCCACATCCTGGCAAATCCCCCACCAGGCTTCTCCTGCATCCCACAGCCTCAGCTCCTCCCAGCCAGCTTCTTTAAGGCTCCTTCCCTGTTAGATCCATCCCAGGCAGCTTCCCAAGGCCAGGGCTGGGACGGCAGCAGCATCATTCGAGGGCTACACTCCCACAATAATATTCATTTCCATATTCATTCCGTGTTTATCTCGCAGATGTACGGATCCGTTACAATGGAGAAAAAAGAGAACTCAGAATTTGTTCTCAAAAGATATTCAAATTAGTTAATCAAGAGTCCTTTTATCACGTGTCTCCCGTACCAGCAGCAACTATCCATCGAGATAAATGATCAGCTGCTAATAACTGATTACACTGCAGCAAGTGTTTTCTTATCCCCATTACCACCATGTTTAAAGACATTTTATAAATTTCTAATTATCGTAAATTGTTTCTCCTTTGGAAAACATCTTCCCATAGTCATCAGCTGTCAATTTGCCCTGAAAATCTCTCTTTGAAATGAGCTCATTGCAAGATGCTTGGGAAGCAGAGAAAACCCTTCCAGGCTCCTGGCTGGTGGGATGCAGCCTGGACACCTCCAGCCCGGGGCACTGGGGGACCAGGATGTTCCTCCATCCCTTCACAAGTGGATCAGACTTTAAAATAAAACAAAAGCATCCATAAATGGCATCAATCCTGGATGAAGGTGCTGCCTTTACCTGGCACATGATGCCAAGGAACAGTGTGGTGGAGCAGGCCGTGGCTCCAGATGGATTCACTCTCCAGCGAACCATGGAACAATAAATAACCAACAGTTCATAAAACAGCTCTTGGCAAGCACCAGCTCCTTCCAGCACTGGCATCCCAGGGCTGACCTGGGCTTGGGAGGGCCCTAAATAAGATCCTGCTGGTTTTCTGTGTATTTTACCAATGAAAGCTAAAATAGTGGAGAGGATTTGAAGCCAACCAGGACTTTAAATCCAGCAGTGGCCTCGAGCCGCCGCTCCAGCTGATTTCTGGGCCCCATTCATTATTGCAATCAATCAGCTTAAAGAAAAACAACCACAAAAACAACAATAAACCAACCTCTAAACTCTCTCAGGCACTTTAATGGGTCCTTTCATCTTCCCCAGCCGTGACCACAGGGCTGGAGCTACCATCCATGGGCCAGGATACAGATGGGAAGAGGACCACGATGGCAATGAGCTCCCCTGACACCCAATATCTCCAAAAGCAGCAGTCACACAACCCCCCTTGGGTGATGGTGGCTCCACTGCTGACATTCATTGCCTGGGGATGGCCAGGACAGGCACATCCCAACCACCCCCCATGGCCTATCCAGACCCTGGAGATATTTGCCAGGGTTTGGCCAAGCGCCTCCATGCTGGAGCTGATTGAGCCAAAGCTGCCGGAGGCAGAGGCAACACAGAGACACAGGATGGGAGGAGGAGGAGGAGGTGGAGGAAGGCTGCCCAGCTCCCTGCAGAGGATCAGGGTGTCCAGCCAAGCACGTTCTCCAGGCAGAGCAGGGCCCGTGGATGCCAGGAAAGGGAGGAGCAGCCGACGGGACGCGGAGCCTGGCACGGAGCAGCCAAGGTCCTTCCCGGCTCCAGGGGGGCTCAGACCAGGGGAGGAGACGCCGCAGGCACCAGCCATGCCATTATACGCTTTATTGATGCTGTTCTGAAGAAAGCTAATCAATATATTAGATTTCCCAAAGAAAGAAAACACCAGCTGCCAGCAGCACATAACTCCTCCGCCGCCGCGCTGCATTTTTCCATCAAGCCCCGGAGCCGCGCGTGGCTGCGCAGGATGAGGTCACGTTCAAGAGGAGACCTTCGGCTCCTCTGGCCACCAGGTCAGAGCCAGGGCCACGGCCACTGAGCAGCCACCTGCCAAAGCCCGCGGCTCCATCCTGGGGTTGGAGTTAAAATGTGAGATTCCCCAAATGTCTTGCACCAGCATCAAGCGTGGGATGCAGGGAGAGAGCGCAGCATCCAGCAGGACAAACCCAGCCTGGTCCAACAGGGCTCCCCAGGGAACTCCAAATGCTGATGCCTGAATGGACCCACAGCCCCGATTTGTGGTTCACAAGGGTTCCCCAACAGCTTTTCCCATTGGGAAGAGCTGTTTGGAAACCCTCCTTTCCCAGCCACACTTCCCTGCAGAGACATTCCCATGACATTGATCAGTCCCAAATGTGGCCACTCAGCCACATACCCGGACTGGAGGGAAACTGGAAAGCACCAAACCAATGGATGCTCCTGGGATCCTGGCACACAGAACCCTGGAACACCAAACTGTGGCACCTGATGTGCCCTGTGCCCACTGCCCACTCCCCATCTCCACTGCTGGCAGTGACCATCCCTCAACCATTAAAGCCTGTGCTGTGGCAGCTCCAACAGCCATTTAAAAGGGACAGGATAAATCCACGTTGGACCAGCAGGGAAGCAGACTGACGTCACAGGGAATTGATTAGTGCTTTAATAGAATTGGATCATTGGGAGGGCTGCAGACCCTGTTTCAGAAACCCAAATGTTATGCAGATTCACATTGAAAACCCTAAACCAGGGCGCATTTATTTAACCAAGGCAGAGTAAATGTCCCACATTTCCCCAGGATTATCTGAACCATATCAGATATAATCCAATGATCTGTAAAGTGATTATACCCAACTGAATATACGAGATCTCTTCTGGTAATGCAATATTTCATCCAGCTGCAGACATTAGGAGGAGGCAAACAAAGGAGGAGATTTAATAAGTGGAAATAAAACTATAGGCAGAGATAGTTTTAAATTTTTCTTTTTTTTTGTATCGCATCTAATTGCAATCAACAACAGACATCTGACACAGTGACAGCATCAGCAAAATTGCTGCTGAGAGCACAGAATCTTTGTCTAAAAATAATCAGACATTCAGCGCACCACTGTTTGTTATAATGGTAATCGATGCTGGAGGCTTTGAATTCCATCAATTTATAGATCTGCTCTGTTCTGCCTGGTGATTGTGTTCTGCACACATCCCCTCCCGCTCGGCGCAGGCAGCGCCGGGGCACTGTGTGATTAAGATAAGCTCAGATTCCTTTCATACATTCCTTATCAGCTCTAATTCTCCACCAGGCAGAGATGTTCACAGCAGTTAAAGATTAGTTCAGCTTCTCAGACGCCAAATTTGAGGGTATTGATCAATAAATCAAATCACGGCAATCAATCGCCCGATCCAAGTCTAGCCGATGCATTATTACTGGCGCCTTCCAAGCCGAGGCTTTTTCATGGGTTTCATCAAAACGCGGCTTCCCTGGCTCCCCGCCAGCTCCCGGGCTGCCTAATAGACTCCGCAGCAGAGGAGCTCCAGCCCAGCAGAAGAGCAATAAATCTCTCATCAAACAGCCGATAGAGAAACAAGATGAACATCTGTTTTGCTGCAATGAAACTCCTGTGTTCTTCAGAAGCTGCAAACCAGGTCTGACAGACCACCCCAAAGGCAGCTTTGCCTTCAACAAAGCAGCAAAGCAGAATATTTGCCGGTTATTTCAATCAGGTAATTTAAGAAGACTTTGCATTCTCCTCTCTGCAGCTGCCGGAGCTTTACAGACAGGATTCCTGCTCAGTCGATAATAAAAGCCATCCTGGGACCCTGTACTATGAAGGCAATTTTATGATACCCATTATGTGGCAATGTAACTTCATTAAAAGCTGTTTATTCCCTCTAAGCATTTTAAGCACTTTCCCTCACCCATAAAGAAGAGCCTCTCGGTGCACTGGGAAGGTTATTTGTGCAGGGAGCTGCTTTTGGGGGTTTCTGAGCGGGATGAGGGTCGTGCCAGCAGCAGGATCCTGGCAAAGGGGCTTCTCCTCCCATCCAGCAGCGAGTTGGGAGCTGCTGAGAGGCAGCTGTATATTATTGTTATCATACACTCCACACGAGCTGTGTTTACTGGAGCTCCTTTCAGGTGACATTCATTATTTATTTCTTTTATAAACTAATATGGACAAGTGCCCCAAAAATCTGCCTTTACTGCAAGGATGGGCTGGCTCCTCTGAAAGTTTGCTGCACATCCATTTGCTCTTCCATATGGGATAATTTGGGGTGTCCCAGCCCTAGGAACTTAATTTTCTAACCCAATGTTATAATCCAGCATCCAAGGGTGGAGCTGTAACCATGGCAAAGTGGGAGCCAAATCCCATCCTGCAGCCAACTGCATTCCAAGAGTCACCTTGCTCCAAATGAGGGACAAAGTGGAATAATTTAAAACAACCAAGCGACTCCTAAATCTCCAACCTAATGCTCCTTATTCCTTCTGGAAAATTCAGCCCCTCCAAAAATACCCAAAACCTGACAGTCTGGTTCCACCCTGGTGCTCAGCAAAGTATTAATTTATTAAGTTCATTCTTGATAAGCACAAGAGACAACAATAAGGGTGGGCTGGGGATGACTCTCCTAAAACTGCCAGAACATGGAGCTGAAGAGTTTGAGAATCCCATGGCAGGGATTTGTCTCCAGATGGGATTTAGGAGCACCTTCACCTCTCCAGGCTGATGGGGCAGGGTGGGTGTTTGAGCTGCCAGGGAGGCCACCAGCAAGTGGCTGTGCTCAAGTTTGTGCTCTGCTGACATTCCAGAGTCAATGAAAGCACCCGGCAGCCACCTCCCAGTCTAACGAGGCATCCTCAATTAGCCAGTGGCCTGGGAGAAATTACCCCTAGAGCAGGGCAAGCCAGCCCAGATTCCTACATGGTACTTAAAATAATGTGAATTCAAGAAGAGGAGGCAGGGAATGAGACAGAGAGAGAACGGATGGCTCAGATAAAGGGGTGAATCCCCCATTTTTTTGCTCCTGGCAAATTTTCTCCTACAGTTACCCAGGTTTTTCCAATTGCACAAAGGCTGTTATGTTTTTAGGGGTTGGACTGAGAGGTGTGTTAAGCAGGATCAGCACACACTGCTCCCACATCCTCCCCAAAAAACAACTCAGGGAATGCACTCAAAGGATGCAACTGCCTCTTCACCAATTAATAATTAGAACAATCAGCATGAATATCCATGCTTCAAGGAAAAGAAAATTCCCTCCTTACTACCTTCAACAAACCTGCACCTTTCTCCAAATAAATGGATGCAGAGATCTTGCATGGCCTGTGGGAAGAGCACAGGACAGGGCAGGATCCTGAGCTCATCACTGAGCACCAAACTCAACAGCAACAGCTCAATATTCTCCCATAAACACACAAACAAACGTGGAAAAATGCTGTTAATGGCTCAGCATTTCTTTAAACAGGATCGCCAAGGAAAAATAGAATCACTAGAATACATTTTAATTGATTTACAACAGCACTTAGTAACAGTGATAAAAGAAAAACTTGTTTTATTGGACCTCCTGCTAATTAGCTGGACTGACTCTGGATTGGAAAAGTGTATTCCTGCAACCTGGCACGACCCTGACCAGCACCTAAGACCAAACAGCTTTTGGGCTGAAATTCCTTTAGGAGAAACAGAGCAAATATACAACCAAGAGACAGTGGAGAAAAAAGGGCTTCTCCAAGGATGGAGCCACTGAACAGGATACACCAACCCCTCCAGCAGATTCCATCCTCTTCCCATCCATAAATACACCTTTATTATGACTTTGATATATCCTTCCCTTAACGACTTTTAAGGGCACCAGATAAAGTCGAAAGAAGTGCACAGGCAACAGGCAAATGTTTAATATTCAATAAATGTGTCAATTTTACATACGGATGCAAATGGGGCTTTATTGAAGAATTGGTAAACTTCCTTGGAGGAAAGTAAGTGCGTTTTAGCCTTCAAGGGGTCCCCGAAGAATAGAAATGGAATGTGATTTGTGATAAAACTCAGCTGCTCTATAAAAGACGTTAAATAAATGTTGCTGTTTCACTGGGGATACACAGAATTGATTGCATTATAGACCGATCAGAAGGCGCACGTTCCCCGCCAGCCACCCGCTCAGCCCCTTTCCATCCTCTCATGTTGGCTTCTTACTTCCAGCAGAGAATTTTCTGGAAATGCTTTAAAACAGCCTTTCCCTATGGCTTTGCCTGCTATGGCACCCCAAGCATCAGCTGGGCTGGATCTGAATTCAGGGGAGCACCAGACCCTGTGGTGCGGGGCGAGAGCCACCACGGGTCACAGAATCACCGAATGGTTTGGCTTGGAAGGGACTTAAAAATCATCATTTATAGATGATCTTTATCAGAAATCAACCCCACTGCCACAGGCAGGGACACCTTCCACGAGATCCATCCCAGGCCGTTCAATTCCTACAAAACCCCAACATTCCCCCATTTTTGCGTCACCGCGGTCGGCAGCGCAGAAACCGGAATTACAAACACAGAAACAACGAAAACCATTTTCACCACCGAGACAACGCCGAGCCCCTGAGCTCCCTGAGCCTCCTCCACCAGCACCAGGGGACCCATCAGAGCGAGGAGCAACACCGGGAAGGGCAAGGAGAACAAACCAATCTCCGACAGACAAATGAGAGGCCAACGGTACCACCGCGGCGAGCACAAACTGTGATATAATTGTGCTGCTGCTACATCATCTTTAATCAATAACATGATTGTGCACAGCCCAAATCCCAGCCTCCGCCAAGAAACAGCATGTTGTTAAAAAGCCCAATAGCTTTTTTTTATTTTTTTCCCTGCTAATAGGTGGCTCGTTCCCTCAACCCTGCTGATTTTTTAAATAAAGCTAAATTCCAATAATTGTTTAATGTTTATTTTTATTTAGCTCTGGTTCACCTACCCTGGGCTCTCTGTGTCAGAAATTGATATTTTGCTCCGGTGACTGGGGAAAAAATAAAATAAAATTAGGAAACTGGTGGTTATGTCTTGTCACAGTTAGACTGTGGTGTAACTGCAGCTTGGGGTGGCCTCCTGGGTTGTCAGAGGCTCTGTGCTCCCTAAATTTGTATTTTCTGTGTTTCCCAGGGATCAGCTTCCCCAGGACCCTTGGGTTTCCAGCAGAGAAGGGCTTTCCCATAAACACGTGATTATTTTTTTTCTTCTGCCTAATGAAAGCCTGGATTTAAGCCCAAAGGAGATGTTCTTGCTTTTCAGGTGGATTCATCCCTTTAAAACCCTCCAGTGTCACACAGCAGTGCCCCTGCCTTCCCGTCCCCCACCCCCAGCAGGGTTGAAGGTGATCCTGGAAAAGTACAGGAAAGCTACAACCAATTCCTTTAGGAGATCCATCACGTCAGATTAGCAACTTAGTTTCTTATTAGCTATTTTCCATCCTATCATATTAATATTTGTTTTCACTATACAATGCAGGAGTCTTATCATATTAGCAACTTTCACATCACATTAGTGAAAACAAATACTAATACAATACAATACTAATATGACATGATCTGATGGGAAATTGCTAATACAATAAGACTCTCCTACCATATTAGTACAGAGACATTGTGTGTCCCACTTACAGCTCTCTCTGAGCTGGGTAAATACCTGGAATTTCCAGAACCAGCCATGCTCGTGTCCAAAGGTGCCCGTGTAGGATGGGAGGACGTGAAAGGTTGGGCACTGAGGACTCTGCTCTGTCCCCATGGTGCACAGGACCCACAGCAGATGCATTAAATTGCAATGAAATTCCTGATCTAGAAGTAAATCAGAGACATTTGGGTGCCCTCACCATGGCACTGAGTGTCCTGGTCAGGGATGGAGATCCAAGGCAGCTGCCACAACCTGGGAATGCCATGTGGCTCTGGGAAACATCGTGGCCTGAAAACTTGTACCAGCACTAATAATCTGAAGGAGAAGCCAATTAAACCAAGAGCCTGATATGTAGTTCCTGCACCAGCAGCTGTCTCTCACTGAGCCCCTGATGCTCCCCGAGCCCCCAGCTCATGGCAGTGCCAGTGGGAGGAGCTGTCCCGAGGAGCAGGAGACATTCCATGGCCAGTTTGCAGCAGGAACTGGGATGGGGAGCACATCTGAGATATCAAGAGGGAATGTCGTGGGGCAGAAATGTCATCAGGAGGATGTGGGAATATGAAGCTGACACCGAGGGGAAAAGCTGGACCATGGGAAGCCCAAGTCAGTGTCCTCCAGACTGGGGTGCTCCCCTGGAGCGTGGGGAGCTCATGCTCAACACCAGGCCAGGAATGAGACATGATCCATGCATTAGGAAACAATTTAAAACACCATCTGCATCAGAAGTTCACCCTCCCACACCAGTTTTACACTCCTCTTTCCCACCAGCACCCGGAGCCATTTTCCTGCCCACTTGCTTCACTTCTCACACAGGTCCCAGCTAACATCTCCCAATCCCTGACCACGAATTTCCAGATCGAAAGCAAAGGGGAGATTTCTCTCCCCAGCTCCGTGGCAAAGCCACCTCCAGAGCCACTCTCTGGCTCATCTCTGACACTGACACACGCCGGGATGCTCCCTGTCACCCTGGCCAACTGTGCCACAGCCACTGCAGAAAATCTCTCCAGCACAGAGCGAGGCAGCGCCTCTCCTCCCAGCCATGCCCAGCTTCGGCACGCTCAGCAATTTTCTATTCTCTCAGCAATTTTCTGTTCTACTGAATTAGTAGTTTGTATTGAATTAGTATTCATTTTCCCTAATATGATATATAAGCATAATCATGTTAGTGACTTTGATATCGCATTAGGGCTGCAAAGCAGGAACGCATCCCGGCCCCCGCAGCGCCGGTGGGGAGCACCAGGGCCAAGGAGGAGCCTTCTGTGGGAATATTCCAAATGTGGGGCTGGATCCTGCTCTCACCAACCTCCCCCAGCCCCGTGGGGCCAAGCTGAGGTCTCTGCTGAGGGCAGGATTTCCCTGCTCGTGATGGCAGACCGAACTAAAGGATGCTGCACCCCGAATGAGTAACTCCACCTAAAATACAAAATTGCCAAAGGAAAAGCAGCAGCCAACAGCAGCAGCCAACAGCAGCCAGCCCCAGGGACGTGTCCCTGACAGAACGGGGTGTTCCTCACCTCACAAAGCCATGGAAATTTGGGAATTAACCCCAAACCAACAGCAGGATGCAGGCAGGTAGATCAGGGTTACGGCAGGGATGGGGGATGCTCGCTCTGCTGGAGCCAAGAGCTGGCATTCTCCCATGGGAAAATCCCAGCCAGCACTGAGCCTGCCTCAGTTTTCCCATCAGGATGACGCCGGGGCCCAATCCTTAATTAACTGATGAAATTGTAACGAGCAGAAGCAGCAAGAGGGAGCTGAGGGGACAGGGAAGGTCCCTGCCCTGCAGGGAGCAGACGGGTTGGGAGGGAGGGAAGGGCACCAGGGCCAGCACGGGGCCACCAAGGGACACAGAGTCCATCCTGCACAGCTCCAGGAGCCTGGCAGCAGGACAGGAACGGGCTTTGTGTCGGGGTGAGGGCTTCCAGAGCTGCAGCACCAGCACACGGCTCCCTGCTGCTGGCTGGCCACGTCCCCAGGAGCTCCTGCACGGATCCGAATTGTCTTCACATCAACACGAAACCGTGGGGTTATTTAATCCACGGCCCACAAGGCTCTGACAGCACCACACCTGTGCCTCTGACAGGGATTCCACCTCCCACCACAGGCATGAGCAGAGCTGGGAAAAACCAAAACGGTGCCAGGGCTGGAGCTGAGCTGCCTAAAGAGCACCAACATCAGAGAAGTGAGGTTGTAAGAGCTGAACTTTCAATATGAATCTTCTATATTTTTACATTTATTTTTACACGAGGTAAATATATTTAAATGTGGAAATCCCTACCTGCTGATGCCCACACAGACACCCCTGGAGAGCTGACAGCTCTCAGCACCGAGAACCCGACCAAGAGCCCCGAGATTTCCAAGGAAAACGCTCCCAGATGTGCACACACGCGTGCAAACACACACACAGGCATCTTTTAAAATCCTAAGAAAACCCTGAGTCTTCACTGTCAGTGCTGTATATCACTTTGAGATATATACCATATTAGCAAAAAGAACTGAATTATATTGCATTCATGATGCAATTAAACACTTCACTAGGAATCAATGTAAAACTGATGAGGCCTGAAAGTAGTGCATATGGCTTAGAACATTATAAAACATTACCTTCACTCAAATCCTTTTCAGTAGCAATTTAAATCTTCTTACAGTTACTGCTGCCAATGGTAAACCATCTACTGATTCATAACAGTGCATGGGAACGAATGAATTTTTTTAAAAATTTATTCAACTACTAAATTACCCATGAAACCGGAATAGCTGACAGAAGTAATCTGAATTATTATTAGCTCTGCAAGTATTCTGCATTAGCCAATTTAAAACCACGGCTCACAGGCAGAAACCAGTTAGTACAGGCAGGGTGTTAAATGACTGCCATAGTTCTTCATTTTACTGCTGCTTACGTTTAAAGGTCAAGAGATAAAAATTACATATGACTGCAAACACAGAAAGGGTGTTTATCTTTTTTTTTTTTTCTATAAATCAGGTCAACCAGAAACTTCCAAAACATTTGGAGAGATGAGTGTGTAAAGCATGATGCTGCTGAATTACGTCAGGATTTAGGAGAGGGTTGTAGAGCTGCAACAAAGGGAGTTATTCTTCCTCCTCACCCTCATCGCTTTTCAAGGCAGAAAAATGGGAGAAGATGGGTGAGATGGTCCTGAACTCCAAAACACGGGCACAGTGACATGACCTGAGTGCCAGCCAAGCTGTGCATGCAGGGATGATGATGCTCACAGTGACCAGGGGTCCTGGGTGAGGAGCAGGGGTGGCTGGAGGGGCTTTCCAGCCCCTCTCCATTGGCTCCAGCACCAGGAACTGCTCACAGGAGGATGAGAAATTCATCTCCAGCTCATAGCCCGGCTGGGCTCCTAATCCAGGGGCTGATTAATCAGAAAGCAAAATTACCTGGGGATTTGGGCACTGGCTGCTCCTGGCAGTGTCAGACCCTGGTGCTCCTGAAGCAAGGGCAGGGGGTGGCATCTGGGGACAGGTGTCCATTGTGCCATAAACCCTCCATTTATAAACCCTCTCAAGGTGAAAGCAGCCCCTCAGATGCCAAAAGTTCCACAGCTTCATTTACCTCTCACCTGGGGAGGGATGGGCTCAGCACCCTCGGGGTCCCCAGTGCCCATTTGGGGGTGAAGAACGTGTCTGACCCCCCAAACAAAAGAAGTGATGGGGAAAACGATGCCAAACCCCCATCCCACAAGGATCTCATGGTCCCTTTGCCTGTTTTCCATGGATGGAGAGGGCAGGCTGGGGCAGGTGTCCAGCAGAACCCCCAGTGCCAGCACGGAGCAGAGTCAGTGTCTCTGCCTGACCATAACACTGCATCATCCTTTCTCTTCCTATTTTCAGTTTTATTAGCAAAGCAGCACAATGTTTATACGAGTGGGTATTACATTTGCCAGAACAATTACGCTATGACAAATGGCACATCAATGTAATCCATCAACTCGGCCCAGACAGGAATCCTTTATCCTGGGCTGCCATTAATTCCCAGCCGGGTCTCTGGGGTCCCATGTGTCAGTAACCATGACAACCCCGGGGACGCCTGGCGGTGATGGCATCTCGTTGGGAGGGACTGGGAGGGACTGGGAGGGACTGGGAGGGACGGACAGCTCAGCAGGGCACTGGGGTTTCACCTTTGGTGATGGGACACGGGGGAGGCATTCCTCTCTGTGAGGGGAAGCAGGACCAGGGAGGAGCCCAAAGTCAGCGAGGGGACAGTGGGAGAAGCTGCAGTGGGTGGTGACACGGGCAGATGGTGGCTCAGGAGGATGGTGGCACAGCCCAGGACACAGCAGACAGCTCCCATAGGGAATCTCCAGTGTCTCATATGAGGATTGTGCTCACATCTCTTCCCATCAAGGAAAATCATTTAAGGTGCTTTTCTCCAGCCCATTTCCATGGAAATTTTTGTAGCGTGTCTTAAAACACATCATCAGCAACTGAGTTAAAATTAACCAAAGGAATCCAGTGTAGGATCCATCCAATGGAGGTGGAGCACAAACCTCAGCCCTGCAGGCACAGGGGGACGGGGCTGGCACGTGGCATGGGACAGTGGGGTGGCCACCACGGAGCTCACCATGGCTGGACACAGGACTGGAGCTCTGACAGGTGGGAGCCAGCAGCACATCCCACTCAATATAAGGTCAGGGGGTGTCCAGGGGGCTCCTGCCCAACCCTCTGCCTGAGGCCACATCCCCATCAGCTCTGAAAACCCCCAAGGAGGGAGGTCCCAGCACCTCTCTGGTCCATCTCTCCATGTGGATGAGCTTTTCCTTTCCATCTGCATCCTACAGGCTCAGCACAGAGACCTGGGAGCACAGGACTTTAGGGAAACACATGCTTGGCACGAGCTGATGGATTTGGGGTCTGAACAGCCAACACAGAGCCCTCCTCTGCCTCTGGTCTTTGGGAGAAGACTGCAACTTCCATGGGTTTCCACAGCCTGGGTGGGTTTGGAGCCATGAGCAGCATCTCCAGTGTGAGCCAGGGTCATGTCTGCTCCCTAAGCACTGAGTTTGGAATTCCATTGGGCAAAAATTCCCAGGAGCCAACTGCTGCCACACAGGAGCCAAAAACCAAGAGGAAAAATCAAACCCTCCCCATGGCCACGGTCCCCAAAGCACTGAAGGGTTTCTCCTCCTCTGCCAAATCGATGTGGCCCTGACCCAAAGGTGCATGCAGACATCCTCACCCATCTCCCCTGCTTCATTAAGCCATTCCCAGAATCATCCCATCCCCATTTATAATGTTCAATACACGGTCTGAAGACTTCTGTAATCCAGTAATTAAATGCAACGCTTCGAGGGATGAAATTGGGAGGGAATTTCACTCAATTACGCTGTATTTTCCAAGAGTTTGCCCTGATTTCAACCTCCCAGTTCCCTCCATCCATGCCTAGAAATAGTTCAGCTCACTTTTGGGAAAGCAGATGGATTTGGGGGGTAATGCCACCATCCCAAACTCTTCAGCCTGGTTGGGATTCCCCCTCATTTCAGCACAGATCCAGGAATATCCCTGGAGCATCCTCAGCCAGCACAGGGCCATCTCTCCTCCTATCCACCCCCAAGCAGTGCTGAGCAGAGAGGAAAATTGAGGTTTTCCCCATTTTTCTGTAGGTAGCACCCTGGCTGCTGCAGCTGCCACAATAAAAACATTTTCTCTCCAGCCTCTCCCATGTGCAGGGATAGGAGACAGCTTTATCCCCCTGAATCCTGTAAATCATCTCAAAGCCATCCTCTCAATTTATAGGGAGGACATTAAACATTATGGCCACTGACGGCACCAAATTACGCTTGAAAAATTGAGTTCTGCCGGAAAATGAATTTAAAAACTAAATTAAATTAAAATCTAACTAAATTAAAATTAGGTTTCTAAACTAAAATGACTTTTTAATATTTTCAGGAGGAAAAAAAAAAAACCCCACCACCCTTCTGTCAACTAATAAAATTTGCCAGTGTGTTTTATAGCTGACAAGTCTTGTCTAAGAGCAATCCTAGTGATGCTGCATAATAAATAACTGGGATAGGAAAGGTGGAGGAGGATGGAATGATCAGCTGTGCCATCTCAGCTCCTTCAAAGGAGGCTGGGAAAGAGCAAAAAGACCCTCCAAGCAATTAAAAAAATCATCATAATCAACACAATCTTGAGCAAACATCTGAATGGGACAAATCCAGCTGTGACCACAGCATTGTAATGATGGTGATGCAGCCCTGGTGCACTTGGGATATTTGGGGATCATCCCAGCCCATGGATCATGCATCATTCCATGAGGACACGTGCCTCAGGGTGTTGGAGGAAGGTCTGCTGATGGAGGATCCAGGGATTCCTTTCATTAGGAATGGGAGAATTTAGGTATCTTTTCCCCAGGTCCATTCCTGGCAGATCTGCAGGGATCCTTCACATCCTACAAATTTTGGTTGCGCTCATGAAGATGGGGAGCATGGACCAGACCATCCCATGGTGCAGCATCCCATGAGGATATTCAATCAGGGGAGTTGGAGAGAGATTTGGGGATGCAGGACCAAAGGATCAGGAAAAGATATGTAGGAATTTCCTCTGCCAGATCTGCAGGGACTCATCCCACCCTACAAATTTGGGTTGGTCTCACATGGCTGGAGACCATCGACCACATCACCCTGGACTTAGAACAGAAACACCAACACTGGAGCACTGTAAGGTGCCACCTACTCAGCTTCTCTCCCTGCTCAACCCTCCAGAACCATCAGCTGAAGATTCCTAAAGTCTTTTCCCGGTCATTAATGGCGGTAATTAATTCATCCCGCTTTTTAAAGAGCGCTCGATGTATGAGCTGCCCGCTCTCATCTTGATCTGCTGCTGTCAGGGCTGTGACAGAGGAGCTGCACACTCAGCCTGGGTGACCATCAGTCTATTGATCCTCGGGCAGGGACATCCAACACCAGCACTGTAACAGAGAGAGCTCTGGGAGACAGGAGAGATCCAACAGCAGCTCTGCCAGCAGCTCCCAGCACCCAGCAGGACACAGGGATTCAGTCCTGGAAGAGCACCCAGAGCAGTCACACCACCAGGATGCTCTGGATTAAACCCTGGAAGAGCACCCAGAACAATCACACCACCAGGATGCTCCAGATTCAGCCTTGGAAAAGCATCCAGAGCAGTCACACCACCAGGATGCTCTGGATTAAATCCTGGAAGAGCACCCAGAACAATCACACCACCAGGATGCTCCAGATTCAGCCTTGGAAAAGCATCCAGAGCAGTCACACCACCAGGATGCTCTGGACCATGCACCACCCTGGCAGGCAGGGAAGAGGCTCGACAGCAGCGGCAGCACTGCAGCCCCTTTTAAATGTTCTTTTTAATCTCTCGATATTATTTATTGCTCTGTTAAATTGGCAGCTCCCTCAGTGGGGGACATTTCCCCCTCCCTGACTCGCTGCTGCTTCCCGAGATGCCAGACTGGGGGCCAGCCTGCGAGACGCCAACCCAACGGTCCTCTTTCAACAACATTAATTATCTCGAGCTTTCCATAACAAAAAAAAAAATAATCTTGATCCCACTGGCTGCCAATAGTGGAGGAGCTGGCGGAGGAAAAGGCTTTTATCTCCACATCTCAGAGAAGAGCCTCGTGTTTGATCAGTCGGGGTGGTTTTTTTTCTTCCCTCTTTGTACATTTTGAACTTTTTAGACTGATTAATTCCTCCTATCGCGGTAAACTGCTGTGTATACTCTTGAGTGTTGACTTGATTTTCTTTCTATTAAAAAATAAATATCTTCATAAGAAATTAAAAGAGCTGAGCACATCTTTGCTCCGTAAGCAAGCTGGGAAGAACCTCAGCCTGGAAGAGCGGGATGGAGGAGGGGAGAGAGGCGAGTTGAAAAGATTTCTTTATTTTAAATTAAAGTTCAGGATTAAAGGCATCAGGCTTTCAAGAGTTATTGTGAAAGCTTTTTTAAAGGTCCCAAGTGCATAGTCCATAATCTTCTTTTAAATGGCTAAATTTAGAACGAGAAACCCTCCAGCCCTCCCAGCTCCAGCCCTCCACGTCTGGCACATGGCACTAGTGAGGGCTCAGAGGTTTTTTTAATATGATCCCTGTTTCACAAATACCAAACAAGATTTACACTATTTTTGTAAGCCCTGGCTCCACAAAGCCCAGCTTTGCTGGGCTCAGTATTAATTGGATGATGAGCAAGTGCCTATCCCTGCTGCCCATCAGCACAGGGGATGGAACCAGGAGAAAAAGATTGGAGCCACTGAGTTCAAAAGTTAATTTCTCTGGCTAGGCAGGGAAAGCAGAGCCAGGCACTATCCATATATCGACGGCCCACATCAGAAATCCCATTTATTGTTATTTATTCCCTACTTTTTCATTTTGCCAAATTATCTTAACCCTTGCCTCTTATCCCGGATCAATGGACCAGCTGGCAGAAACTCTGTTTCTGTTGGTCACAGAAAAACAAGGTTTATGTTTTGGTCTTTGCAGTTTCAGCTCTGTAATTGTGTCCAACACACACAGGATTTGACTGAGTTTGCAGCTATTTGGGTTAATAAATGTTTCCAGATTTATGGTAGTTATTCATGCAAGGACCACATTACACGTAAATCAATACCAGAATGAACTATTTGCTAAAAATACAAATACCATGTTAGGCTTCAATGATATTTGCAAAGTGGGATTGTTTGGGGCTGTATGTAAAATAACTGCACCTGTTGGAGTGATCAAGAGGATCAGAATAGTGCTCAGTGTTAGTCCACCCTAAAAATAAGAAATACCAGCAACAACTGCTCTTCCAGAGCAGCTCCCAAAGCCCCAAGGGGCTGGGAGACTTTGCTCTCCATCCACATGAATGCTCAGTTACAGAAATAAGAAATAATTGCAAGTAAATAAAAATAATTTGCAATTAAATGGCAATTAATGAGTAAATAAATGTGAAAGCTGCTGCAAACCCACTTGCAAGGAGACACCAGCCTTTTTTGGAGACCTGACCTCTCCTGCCCATCCATCCCTCCATCATCTCCCAGAGCTGGACTCACAGGTGGCTGCTGGTGGCTTTCCCACTCCAGCCTGACCATCACCATCCATCTCTTCATTTGGCTGATTACAAGGAAGGGAAGCAGAGAATTGGGGTTTATTTTTGTGTTGGATTTTGGTTTTCCCTCCCCAGCCAGTGTTGGACATCCCCAATCCCACAGCAAGGATGTGCCACTCACACTGTGCCAGGATGAGTGCTGGGAAAAGGAGCCTTTCCTGTGGGATCCTGTGCTGAAGAGAGACATCTCTCCCTGTAAGTCCATAACTCAGAATAAAAAGCTGAAGCTCGAACACAGCGCAATTAATGCAGGAAGCATCGATTCCTGCACGGCACCAAGCTGGCTCATTAATCCCAGGTGCTCCTACAAGGCAATTCCAGCAGCAGCCTCCCTGCAACAGGAGCCAAACAGGACAACATCGAGGCCTGAGATTCCTCCGTGCACTGACCTTTTATCAGCATGGAGCTTCCAACACCACACACTTCCCAAAACCACCTCAGTGCCAGGTGCTGCACAGCCACTGTCCTGGGAAATGCCAGCCCAGGGCTCTGATTCCACGGGCAGCATCCCACCTGCCTCTGCCAGGGACTAGGGTCACACCAGGATGCAATTTTGGATGTGAGGGACAAGCCACATCCACTGCCTCAGCTCAGCTCCTGCCACAGGATCCTCACAAAATCCCCCTTAACCCCTTGGTCTGCCCAGCAACACCTTCTGGATGGACACAATGGATGGGGGAATTCCCAGAGCTTTTGGGAAGTTGCTGGAATTCACTTAACCCCTACAAACCATCCAAGACCGAGGTCACTGCTCCAGTGCCACCTGGCCAGGAGAGCATCTCCCCATGCTGGGAGCCTGCTGCCTCCAACAGCCCTGGGACAGGATGTCCTGGATGTAAAAACATGGTCCAGGCAGACAAATATAACCCTGGGGTGGGGTTCAGCTGCCTTTTTGACCCAAACATCCCCAAACTGGTGAAGCCTGGATGCAGGAATATATCCCAGTCAGCCAAACAATAACCCTAAGGGGGGAACAAGCTGCCTTTTCACCCCAAACACACCAGGATCTGTGTGGCTGGAGGCTGGAAACCATCTGGAAGATGCAGGGAGAGAGAGAGGGGAGCAACCTGGCTGGAGCCAAAGTTTCCAGCACCCAGAGCATCCTCAGGCAGCACAGGGGACCAGGTCCCTGTGCAGGGCTTGGATGCAGCAGCAGGCAGGGGAGGCAGCAGAATCCTCCCCGCCGGAACAAATGCCAAATCTGGTTTGCACTTGACAGAGCCTGACAAGAGCAACAATCACAGATTAGTAGGAAAACTTCTTGCTTTTCAACAAAGGTTAATAAATAGTGACAGCATTAAGTCTCTTCTGATTAACTATGCTGAAAGATATTATTGCCGTTTGGAACACGGAATCATTATTGGATTAACCACAGTGTATAAAAATGAAATGTGAGTTTTAATCTCTGGCACAGGCCGGGCAATGCAGAATAGCTCCTTCCTATTAAATTCCCCAACTCTGGCTGTGGAGAGATTCCATCTAAACCACATCTCCTTTCCAGTTTTGGGGTTGGTTTTTTTTCCCTTTCCTCGACTACAACAAAGCCACCACGACTTGACTTGAGAAGCATCTAAAAATGAGCCACATGTTCTGGCTAAAATTAAGCCCCAAATCCTCTGTCACTTCCCAACCCAGCATCTCCTGCAGAGGATTTCACTGTGCTCCAGCCCCCTTGGCATGGAGCAGCCAGGGAGGAGGGCAAGGAGCAGGAATTGCTGCTCTAATTAAGGAGGCACTAAATGAAGCCCTCCTGCCCACACGTGACCACCCCAATGCCTCCTCACCCCCTGGATTTGGGCTGGGACATCTCAGGGGGGCAATGCCCAAGGGCGGGGCAGGGACAATTCCTCACTGGGGTCACCAGTGCCAGGCATCCCAACAGGAATCACCCCATGGAGGGAATTCCACAGTGACAGCGAATGGTGACAGGATAGATCCAAGGCAAGGATGGATGGGGTGGGGTGGACACAGAGGACACTGTCCCCAGAGCCCTGAGCCCAGGATGAGCTTCCCAGTCCCTGTAGGAGAGGGGACACGGAGCCATGGTGTCATAAGGGACATCCCACAGTGCCAGGCTGTGCTTGCTGCACCAGTGCCTGGAGTGCATGGGAGACAGGGATGGCTCAGCTGGAATTGACCTACAATAATCTAATCCAAGATGTTCAAAGGGAAAAGATTTTCTAAGAGAACAGTTAGAAGGAAAGCTCCCAAATCCAGAAGGCTGAAGGCACTTCCCAGGCTGACCTCACTCCTGTCCATACAGGAGAGAGGGAAGGCAAAATCCACACAAAAACCTCAGGATTTGCTGTAACTTAACGATTTCCATACATCACATCAATTCTCTTCAGCTGCTCACAGGGCATTTGTGCCCAAGCTCAAGGCTCAAAATAAAGAGAAGGTGCTGCTGCATTAAATTAGACAAACTTGGGCCCAATCCAGGCGTGGTCCAGCCTAAAGCCAGCAGAGTGATGCCAGGAAGGAATTTTACCCATTTCTACTTCAAGTTATCTACCGAAAAAGAAAAGCTCATGACTGAGAATTTTGTCAGCCTGTAGGTGTGCTTGGGATTCCTCCCTCCAGGCCTCCCACCAGGGCTTAAAATACCTCCAGGCTTGGCCAGGGGATAATATAATAAATATCAACCTATAATGAATTACGGGTGAAAATTGGAGGGGAAAGAAGGCAAAGCCACATCCCATCCTGAGAGAAAGTCTGGATGGGAAAGTGGGGAAACCCTGCAGGTGCCAGCACAGTCCCTCTGGAGCCGTCCTGGATGAGCCCATGGGACAGGACCCTGAATCCCAGTGAAGACACCAAACCCCAGAGCACCCAAAAGGGCTGCCTGCCTCCCTCTTCCTTAAAAAAAAGCCGAAAAACCAACCCAAACTAGTAGCAGAAGTGGTTCTTTTTCACAAAACCCCATTGCTTTTATGAAAAGCAGAACGAATTTTCTCCAGAAAAGGCATTTCTGAAGATGGAAATACTGGGGAAAAATAAATCCAAACATCTCCCAAAAGAGGAAATTTCTGTGGTTTTATTTTGGGAGGGTTCTCTCCCATTTATCATTCCACTGTTGGTTTTACACCCACCCTACTTCACTGCACAGCACCAGGACTAGTTTATAACATGACATAGCAGCTCCACTATTCCATTATTATATTTTTTTTTCTTATTTTTATTTTTAAAACCCTTAAGTGCAGCTGCTACTTAGCACCAATTGAAACCCCTTATCTTCTTTTCTGGATGAAAGGGGGGATCTGTTTGTTGTAATAAAACCAGTTTGCACCTAGATCAAAGCCTGCACTGTTTGCATCTTCAGGAAAGTGTTTGACACTCGTGTCAAAGTGTCAAACTCTTTCATTACCACGCAAAGAGGAGACACTTTGACTAGAGGAGATAAGATGTTTCCGTCAATCAGCATCCAGAAACAGCCTCCCCATGATGATTAAAAAAAAGATAAAATAACAAGGTGGTTTCAGCCACAGCATCCCAACGGTGGCTGTGCTGCAGGGAAGAGATGGAGTAATAAATAATGGGCTGAAAGCAAAGCTCAACTGCAAGGCATGAGCATCCCACTCTGCTCCTTCTGGGGTCACCAGCCAAGGGAGAATTCCACCTGATAAACGGGAAAATAAAGAATTCCTGCCCAAGGGGACAGGGGATGCTGCTGCTGGCTCATTCTGCCACCAGCCCCAGTGTCCAACTTTTGAGGGTGGAGTTTGGGGGATATTCCTGGTCTTACAGGTGGGAAAAGATGAGTCAAGCCTGAGAAATGTCAGAAAGTCTAAAAACAACCCAATACTCTGCCCACAGAAAATCCACATAGGAGCTGTTGGTGGTTGGGAACACTTTGATGAAGCATCCCCAAGATCTGTTCCTCCCTGTTTCTGCTCATTCCTCCCTAATCCATCCCTTACAGTAACACAGAGTTGGGGTCCATGGTGACATGTGGACCTCGGGCACTCGTGCTTGGTGACAGGAGGTGGCACAGTCCCAGCAGCGTCACCGAGCTGTGCCAAAAGCATCCTGAAAACGGGATCTTTTTAACAGTGGGTGCAATTAATGAGTTTATTCAAGGGAAAATAGAGCTGGAAGCAGCATCCATCCATGGTGGAATTAGAAAAAAAGCCTGCTTAGACCAGCCACGTTGGAGGAGCTATACAGGAGCACTTCATCAAATGTAAATACTGCCACCAGAATTCCAGCACAGCTCCGGGCTCCGAGACTGTCGAAGTTATCAGCTGAGCAAACTCTGCTTGTTTAATTTTCTATTGCCTTCAGGCACATTTACCTCCCCCAAATGCTCTGCCTGCAGGAAGGAGACATTCCTGAGGCTCAGCCTCCCATAGGATCCCCCTGGATTCACAGGAGCAGGAGGAGAGCAGCAGTGTCCAGCACTGAGGTTATTTCCCAGGTTAATTCAGGTCGAGCTCCGGGCTGGAGCGAGTGCAGATGCAGATCCACTCCTCTGACCTCTTTGCAAACTCCTCTTGCAAAATTGGTTTTTAGCAAAGCCACTTATCACCTTAACCATCTATTGATTCCCTGACTCCTGGCCAGAGCTCCCAGGATCCAATAGCACGGGCAGGAGGAGCTGAGGAACACGACAGCAAAGGAGGGCACCACAACACGGGGCCAGAAAAGGAGGCTCGGGGGGGAAACTTTTGGCTCTCACAACTCCCTGACAGGAGGGTGCAGCTTGAGGGGGGTCAGCCTTTGCTCCCAGGGAACGAGGGGAAAGAGGGAACAGCCTCAAGCTGTGCCAGGGGAAGTTCAGATTGGATATTCAGGAAAATTCGTTCATTGAAAAGTTGGTCAGATATGGGAACAGGCTGCCCAGGGCAGGGGTGGAACCACCACCCTTGGAACCATTCGAAAGGTGTGGCACCTGGGGACATGGCTGAGTGGTGAAGGTGACAGTGCTGGGTTAATGGTTGGACTCAATGATTTTAGAGATCTTTCCCAACCTTTACGATCCCACAACTCAATTCCATCGCCGAGCTGGGACCTGCCCAAAGCCACGCGACGCCTGGACCCCCATCCCACACAACAACCGCGAGGAGAATAAACAAACAACACCTTCCCCCACCAGATCCCTCCCCAGGGAATCTTCCACATGACACATCTGCCACCTGAACCCCATGGAGACAGCCAGGAGTGGCCAAGAACAGCAGCTCCAGGACTTGGCTGCAGCAGGAGCTCGCTGCCTCCCTCCTCTCCCAGCGCTATCGATCTCCCAGCAGTTACAGCTGGTATAATTTTTGCTTAGCTTCAAAATACCTGGTGATCATGAATTCTTTGGCCACAAGGTTATAAAGCATTCTCTAAAACATGAGGAAAAGATTAAGCCTGCTTATAGTTAATAATATACTGTACACTGTCTATCAAGCTGGCTGTTTGCTATTGAGAGCCTACTATTAGACACTTATTTAAAAGGCCTTTCAAGGCTTCCCAAGAAAGTGCAGTTATGCATTTTTTTTTCTGGCAAGAACTACTATAGATAAACATCAATTCGCTCCTGCGGATCACAGTCGCAGTAAATAAATTTTTCAGGAAACTAAGTTCCATACAAAGGCTCCTCAAAGCTCCCATTTCACACAACATCAATGTTTTGGCCTCTAAGAAAGAAAAAGCTGGAAGGTTGCTTTATCCAGAACTAAATTATCAATTGTGGCTGCTTAGGAAAAAAAATTAAAAAATTAAAAAAGAGAGTGTTTCAATGAGAAATCGGGGTGGGAGGTACACAGCACCATGGCTAGGTGGTGATGCTGGGTGGAGACAAAATGGGGAAAGACAGGGATTTGCTGGGGATGGATCTGGACCCTCTAGGATGGCATTGGCAGCTCTGAAACCATCACTGCAGCTCCACATCACAATAGTGAGGAGGGAGCAACGGGCTCTGGGCCAGCTCAGCAGCCAAAGCCTGCACTCCATTTTTTACAGCTTTGGGAAGTGGCAGCCTGGGATCATCCATGAAAACGTTTGTCACCAACAAAGCCCCGCTCTGGCTGTGACCACAACAGCCTCAGTGCCTGGGATTGCCCATGGGGTGGGATGGGGGGAGAGCTCAGCCCATGGTGTGCCAGGTGTGCCAACTCAGAGGCCCAAAAGTGCTTTTTGAAGCAGCTCCCCGGGATTCAGCCACGGGATAGGAAAGAGGGACAGGAAAAGCATCTCAGCTCACCCCCTACCTAACCATGCCTTGGTAATTTTGGTGTCCCACCTGCTGCCCACCCAATAACTCAGCCCTTGGGGGTTCATCCCAACCCTGAGCCCCAGGAGCTGCTGGCACTGTGGGAGCCAGGGCCATGCTAATATCCAGAGCACTCCATCTGCTCTTTAAATAAAGAGATGCTGGGCTCTGTCATTATGGTTTAATTATTAGCCTAAAAAAAGACCGAAAGGCAGAAACCCTCCCAGGCTCAGGTTATGCATCCTGGTGGGAAGGGGATTCTTCCATAAGGGAAGGGATGGGCAGAGAAGACCACTGCTGTCAAAAGGCAAATTTGTATGGTCCCCACAGTGAGACCTAATTGAACCCAAATACCCTGTGGTGCCCAAAATTATCGCAGCATCATGCTTGGCTAAATGGCTTTAAAAAATCGAGGAGGAAAGAGGAGAGGATGGTTTGCAGGTCTTGGTAACTCTGGAGTGACACATGGGATTTTACCTGGCGCTGGCTGGGGTACAAATTCATACACCCAAAATGAATCATAGAATTAAGAATTATTTGGGCTTTAGGGACCTTGAACATCATCTCTTTCCTCCCCCTGCCATGAGCACGGGACCTTCCAGCACCCCAGGTTGCTCCAAGCCTTGCATTATCTGGTCTTGAAAACTTCCAGGGATGGAAGAAAACTTCCCTGGGAAAACCCTGCAAAGGAGCAACCCCCTTGCATGGCCCCAAGGTGCAAAGGAAGCCTCAAAGCACCATTTCCAGCCCCTCCTGTGCTGTTGGCTCCCACCACGCCAGACCCAGCTCCCACAGGGCAGCAGAACCAGCTCTGGAGCTCTTTTGGGTCACTCCTGTCCTGAGCAATGACATGAAAACCCAGGCACCCATCGGCAATACATTTACTCAGCTGCTTGCTAAACACAAGGACAATTTTTGGAGTTAATAAGTTACCAGAGGAGCCAAGAACTGGGCAAGTCCCCAGAGCAACTCCCACTGCCCAAATAGGGCATTAAATCCCATCAACACTTCCTAAACACCCATTATTTAATAAAAAACAGCCCGGGAGTCCCTCTACTCTTTACAAAGCTGTTTTTCTTCCAACTCTTGTCAGAAAAATAACCAGCAGACGCCCAAGAGAAGAAGCACATTTTCCATCACTAAAATAAACTTAATTTGGAAGTTCTGAACTTGTGACACCCATCGCTCTCCTGCAAATAAACCTGCCAGGGATGATATAATCTGCATATTTAACCTCCTCACAGTGCTAATGGTCTTAGGAGAGGCTGATACATCACCTGTGTCTGCTGAGAGCAAACACCCATTACCTGCAGAGTTATTTCCAGGTGCTAGGAATGAGCCCTTGGGATTATAGGGTTGTAAGAACACCGGGCACTGCAAAGCTCCAGAGGAAACCAAAGTTGTGACCAAAGGCATCCAAAGGGATCAGGAAATGCATCCCCGTGTTCACATCCTCACCTCCAGCATCCCCAGCACCAGCCAGAGACCTCAGCACACTTCTCCCAGTGTTTAAATCACCATCTCGTCAAATTAACAAAAAAATCTGTATCTATAAATTCAGAAATGCACCAAACTTTTAAGAAGAGGTCACACTTTCAAGAAAGAAATGAAGAAAACCAAGAAATCTACCAGGAGCAATTCTTCACCGCCAGCCACGATCTTAAGTGACCCAAGGGAGAATATTTATTTAGGTTAAGAAGACTGACAGAAAGCACAAGTTTTAAAAGTAAAATCCCAAAAGGCCCAGGAAAAACCCATGCAAATTATCATCCCAACAAGTTCTTATCTATAATAATATCTGCCAGTGACAGAGAGTCCCCAGCCAGGCCCCACAGAGCCATTGCACCCTGCTGACATCCCTCCCAAAATTACATTTTTGAGACTTTTACCTTTGCTGTTATTAAAAAAACAGAATTTGATTTTCAGAGTCCTATGATGGTAATTGTTAACCACTCGACTGGCTTCAAGCCAAAATTTTGATCCAGTGGATTTCATTAAAAACCCACTAATTTATTATTTAAAACATAATCTTATTACATGTATGTCTTTACAAAAAGAAACATGTGCAGTTTTATCAACATGCAACGAAATACAGCAACTTCGGATTTTTTTTTTTGTGCCCAAGAATCAAAATTAAATCATTTAGAAAATAAATAAGTAAAGATTTTTCCCAGGTCCCCCACTGAGTATTTAACTTCCCATGGGGATTCAGCTGTTTTGAATGACGAAATCAAAAGTTATTCCCTCAGAAACTTTGCTCACAGGCCGGAATTTGATCAGGATATTTCTGCATCCCACCAGGACGCACCCACAAACTCATCCTGGTGGTCCTTGGGGAGGGGAGCTCCACTCAGAATGCTCAGGAAGAGGTGAATAAAACACTCCCAAAACGTCAAATTTTCTAATATTTGACTGGTAAGTAAATGTTTTCCATCAATAACAAGATAGTTAAATCAAAGCTTCAGCGTGCCCCGAGCAGCAGCATGGATTTCCCACCCAATCAGCAGATGGATCAAATACCTGGCACGAGGCTGCAGGATAATCCCAGCGATTTATTTTGGGGGAGCCAGGGCGAGGGAAGGCGGGGGGAGGCTCCAGCCCCAGCGAGGATTTGCGTATCAGTAAAAACAAACAATCCTGTAAATAACGAGCCCCTCGTCCTGTCTCCAGCACGCTCCTCTTATTGAGTGAGTCAGATGTTCTGCTGATTAAAAATTGATCCATTTCAAAATCTAATCAACAGAATAGGATTCTTTCATATGTTATCAAGGCAGATGCTGACAACAAAAACCAAACCTGTTATTAACCCATGAACCCCGATGACCTGAACCTGGCTGGGCTCTGCAACTGTAAATTATTCAGTAGTCCAAGAGCAATACCCGTAAGCCTGATGAATTTACGCCCTGCCCAGAGCCTGTGGGGGTTAAAGCCAATATCACAGACCCAGGGGTCCCTGGGGACACGGTTCATGACACGCTGCCACTCTGTGTCATGCCTGGGAATACATTACTGGCATCTGCTCCCCTTCGCCTTGCAAATGTCTAGGATTTTTTTTTTTTTTTGGGGTAGTTTTTTTTTTTTTCTTTGTTTCTAAGTGACTTTCTGGCTTCAGCACAGCCCTGTGGGGAGTGGAAACTCCTCAGTCCTGCTGGTCTCTGCTCCAATCCTGTGTCACCACCAGAGCAAATGGTTTGTGTCCCTGCTTCAGCCCATCATCCTCAGCCATGAGGAACAGGAAACCTGGGGGGAACCACTGGGATTTGTTTTGATTTAAATCCTTATTTTTAAGCCCCATTAGCATCCCTGCCCACGCTGCTCAACCCTGCAATGAAGGCATTGCAGTGGGGTGATGCCACTGCTTGGTGCCATCCTGGATTTCTCTCTGTGGGCTGGTGACATTCCCACCTGGTCACACCAGGGCACTCACGTGCTGCTGACTTGTCCCTCCCCAAAAACACCCAAAAGATGAGGACTCACAGAAACCCCAGCTCTGACACAGATTCCAACCCAGGGTCACTGCCAGCTGCATCACCACAGCATCACTCGGTTCCCCAAACCTCAAACTAACATCTTTCTCCAGGTTTTGGGGGAAAGCAGTAATTTTAAGCACAGATTCTAAAGCTTTTTGAGGCAAACCCCCCCCTGCCCAGCTGCTGAATCCTTTATTTCCTACCCCAAGCTGTCCAGGTGCTGCCCCAGCCTGGCTGATCCTCCTGGCTGGAATTAGAATGGGGAAAAATTGGCGCCACGTAAACCAAGTTCAAAGATAATGACAGCTCTTCTCTTAAATCGTAATATATTTATAAGTGTAATGACTCTCTGACCTCTCCTTAAAGCCCAAATAACCCCTGGGGACCCCCCTCAGACTGGCCACGATCGATCCTGGCTGGGCTGCAGCTCCCAGACAGAGGCAGCTCCCAGGGATGCTCCAGGCAGGAGGCAAAACCCCTCCTGCTCCCCCCAAAATCCCACTGGCTGCCAGCACCACGCTGTTGTTCTGTTATTTAATAGTGAGGCCCCACCATCCTTCACCCCACAACATCAGGGCGAGCCCAGCTGGCACCATATGGGTAAAACTACCAAATATTGACCTTTTTGCCTCTGTTTTAAATCCAAAAGGGCTTTAAAAACAACACAGAACACTGCTGGCAGTGCCCACAGGGATGCTCCTGGAAGGGAAGCCCAGGCTCTTCCCCAGGAGGGATTTTGAAGCACTGTGCCCTTCCTGGCACACTGGAGTCCCTGCAGCCTCAATATCAGTTCACAGACATCACCTCCATCAATTCTGGATCCAAAGAGGACCAGAAAACCAGCAGAAACTGCTTTTATCCTTTTTAAAAGCTTGCCTGGATAAAGACTCCTGGCTGGACATCCCCAGGCTCCACAGCCAGAGCAGGTGAGATCCCCCTGCTTTGGGGTACCTGGATCAAACCCCCAGGAGCTGCATCCCCACATCCCCACATCCCTCCTTGTGCATGTCCAGCCTGCATGGATCCCCCCCAGCCACAGCTGCATCCTCACAGGGATGTGCCCAGGGATACCAGAGTGATTCAGACACGGACAGCACAGCAGCTATTCCATAAAATTCCATTATATTACAAGGTAAAACAGGCAGCGAGCCTTGCAGGAGGAACTGAGTGATGGATCCAGCCTGGAGCAGCTCCATCCTGGCCCAGGCAGAGATCCATTCCCACAATCTGCAGGGATCTACAGAAACAACTGCTGGTTTGCCTCACCATCCTCCTCTTCCTCCTCCTCCTGGCCAGGGCAGCCCAGCTCCGACCTCGGCTCCCTCCTCCCCATCTCATAATCACACTTGTGCAAAGCCTTTGCCGTACATAAGGAAGAGAGAAAACATCCTTGGAGAGCCTCACAATCAGACAATTTTTAAGATCATGGAGCATTAAACCATTCCCAATAGGGTTTACTAATCAAACAGCCAAATCCTTCATAACCAACCAATCCCTACAGAGCAATTAAATCCTTCCCCTTTAAAACACTTGGCACGCTGTCTGGGGAGAAAAAGAAAAATTTGCAAAATTCATTTGATAAATTAACCAGGGAAAAGAAAGAAGTGAATCAAGCTTTGTTCTTTTCATTTTTTTTAATTATGGAATTCACAATGCCTGAATAATGTTTAATAAGAACTATGAAAATTCCTAACAGTATTACAACACAACACAAAAGAATTAACCTGGTTACCGTGAAAAATTGCATATTTAATTAAGAACAGAGAGTTCAAAACTATCCAGAGATTTCAAAAGTACCGTTGCCTAAGGGGCTAAATTACACGCTCGCAGTGCTGCTAACAGGGCTGGAGCGCGCAGTCATTACCCAAGTGTCCCCATTAAGTGACAATGGGCAGATGACATCAAATTCATTTCAAAAGCAACAGGAATTGAAGCATTCGCTTGGGTAGTGGAAAGGAAAGCGACTATCCTGCTGGTATAAACCAGACCCCTTGTTGATAAAGGCAATAATTAAAGAATAATGTTAATTAGCTGCTTTTATTTGAAAGGAAAGTGCGGCGGCAGGAGACGCCGCCTCAGCGGCGTGTGCCGAGCGGAGCCGCTGGCCCGGGATGGCCGGACACGGGCTGGAGCCGTGCCAGGGCACAGCCCGGGCACCTGCCAGCCCTCAGCTCTGCCAGCAATGGGGCTGGCAGCATTTGGGGTGTGTTGGCATCAACAAGGCACAGCCCACCTCTGGTTCCAAAGGGAGCCGGAGCAGCGCGGTCGCAGCGTCCCATCCCATCCCATCCCATCCCATCCCATCCCATCCCATCCCATCCCATCCCAATCCCCATCCCGGCACAACAAATGTGGCAGCAGCAGCCACTGAAGGGGAGAGACCCCACAGACTCACGGAATCACGGGGTGTCCTGTGTTGGAAGGGAGTCAAAAGGATCCAGGACGGTCACCCCAACAATCCCACCCTGGGAGTGTTGTCCAAGCGCTCCCGGAGCTCTGGCATTCCCCAGGGAGCCTGTTCAGTGTCCCAGCACCCTCTGGGGGAAGAACCTTTCCCTGGTACCCAACCTAACCCTCCCTTGGATGGAGTTGAGCCCCACCATCCTGAGGGACGGCTACAGCACAGGGGTGCCCACCAGTTTTTCTCTTGGAGAGCACCGTCCTCCACTCACCCCATCCCAGCTGCCCAGGGGGCTTTTAGCCCAAATTGTGCCCCACAGCTCCTCCCTCAGCCAAGAAACCGAGGGGACAAGAGGGGGAATAATGAGCCAGTTCCCAGGGATGCAGCAATGTTTGTGCAGCGCTCCCAGAGCCGCAGACGGAGGCAGCTCTCCCCGTCAGCGTGATTAATAAGGAATAAATGTCCTCTGCAGCCAGGCTGAGCAATAACAGCCCGGCTCTGCTCCGTGCTTACAGCACACATTACAAGCCCTGCTGCCAGCACCAGGTAATACTTTATTATGTTATCCCCACAGAAGAAAACAAAGGATGCTCGAGGTCCTGACTTTGGTGTAAAACCACGGGAGCGTTACCAAAGGCAACAGCGGCGTGCTCGGAGCGGCTGACGCACGGCACAGCTCCCACCAGAGGAATATTTACCCGGGGTTCAAATTGGTTATTTACTTTTTTGGGAATCTGTGTTGCAGGAGGACTGGCTGGCACAGGCACACGCCGAGAGTTAAATATTAAATCGGCCCCACGCTCGCTTAAAGCACAGCAAAGTCAGTGCTCGGGGGGGGCTGGGGCAGCTTTGGGGAAATCACTCGGTGCTGCACCAAAGTAGCCAGAAAAATAATTAAACAGCAAGGCCATGTTAAAGAATAAAAGGCACCAAATCCATTTTAGGAGGAGGTGTTGGCACGTTCAGGGAAGCTCAGCTTAAAAAAGCCACCAATGGTAAAAATATTGAATATTGCCCCCAAAATCCTCACCGAGCACCAGAGCCAAGCCAGGAGAGGGGAAATCACAGTATAAAAAGGATCTCCAGCAAACTAGAGCCAGCACAGGGCCAAATCCTGCTTCCCAAATTGTGCTGTCTTGGAAAGACAGACCAAAAGCTGCAGGAAAACGTGCACCACCAAAAAAAACCCAAAAAAAGGTAATTAAAGAAAACTCAGTCACAGATCCTGTTGCAACACGCAGGAAAAAGTGTTACAAAAGGGGAAAACTTTTTAATAAAGTCTGCAAGTATATATTCTTCCTTTATCAACCTCAAGATTTATTGACCCAAGGAGCCATATTGACTGAATAAATCTTGATAATGACCCCAGCAGAAGTCAATACCTGCTTATTATCTCCCAAGTTGGGGAATTACATCTTTCGGTAATAGGAGCAGGATGGTACAAAATGTTCTGAGAAACTTCACCCTGGCTTTTGGGGGGGAATGGATGTCTCTAATGTGCATTTTCTAATCCCAGAGGGAATGTGCTACACCAGGAGCTGCAGCGTGAGTTCTGTCTTGAGGTCAGGTGTGGGGGGAGCACATACCCATGGCTTGAAAATCCTAAATAAATCCCATTTCAAGGCATGCCAAGGAGCAGGATGCTGCTGCTCACCTTCCCTCCCTGTGAACAATGGCCCTGTAATTTCAGTTTGCTGTGTTTTGTCGGCAGCTCCCAGGATAATTCCCTGAAATTTGGGATGTGGGAATTCCTGCAGCCAGGGATGTGACGCCAACACTCAAGGGAGGAGGGGAGAAGCACCACTGCTGTCCCTTGGGACATGCAGCCACCTCTGGGAACCCAAATGCACCGATTTTCTCCAGCCAGCAAAACCAGGAGTGGAAAGCTGGGGAGCAGAGGGGCCCCTGGAGCCCCTAAAACCCACAGGCAAGCAAAGCCTCCTGCATTTAAAAATGCTTTTTTGCCAACAGCCAACTTCCCATTCAGCAGAGAAAACAGGAGCCCTGGGACCAGCACACACAACAATTTGCCTGTATTTTTATTCCAGGTCTCTGCAGACAGCAAGAAAAATTAACTGAAGGGAGCAGCTCCTGTGCCAACATATGGAGGGAGAGGCATCGCGAGCTCCGCAGGCTCTGCTGAGCTTTCCGAGTTCAGCAAGTGCCTCCTGAAGGACTGGTGGGCCGGGAGTGCACTGCCTCCTAATCTGCTCATAAATAATAATTCACATCACCCAAGGCTTTAACATTCTGCTCCACCCGCGGCGCAGGAGCCGTGCCCAGCCCTGCCCAAGCCCCGGGTGATGCTGCAGCCCTGGGAGCAGCTCCCTGCTCCCCATCCCGCAGGGAATCGACACAAGAGGCACCCCACGACCCCCACCCCTCACTGCCGTCCCCATTTTCAGTGGGCACAGCAATCCTGAGCCCTCCACTCAGTCCCCACACCCCTCTCCAAGCTGGAACACCCACCCAGGCTGGGCTTGTGCCCATCCCTGCACTACCACAAAAATCAAATTATCTTTCCATCCCTGTCCCCTAGTGCCTCATGGTCACAATCCCTTTTTTCCCCCTTCCTTCCAAGGCCACAGAGACAATCCACTAAACTGGATCAGGAGGCCAGCGTGTACATCTCTAATGGGCTGCAGCACGCACACAATTAATTAATGGATTTATTAATTAGGGAAGAAGTCACTCTCCAGGCTGGAATTGGGGTCACCAGTTTCTAAAGTGAGAACTGTGGTGCTAAAGATAAACTCTCATTTTCTGCAGCTCTTCTTGTCTGGCAGCATCTCAATTATTCAGCCAGAAAAAAAAAATAACAGAAAAAAAATCAGATTTCACTTCAGGAACTTCACAGCCTGACTTTCCGGCTATGCTCAATACCGACCCTAGAGCAGGTGAGACCAGAAACACAGCCCATCTCCTCCTCTCTTCACACAAAAATTGGAAATACTAGAAATATCAGGTATTAGTGAAGGATTTGGGGGGTGGGATGGATTATCACCTCAGGCTGTCCCAAGGAGGGAGCTGCAGTGGAGGCACAGAGGTGGTCAATGACAGTGACATTCCAAGACACCTGAATCCTTCAAGACCAAGGTTTGAATTTGTTGAGGCTGGAGCATCAGCTACATTTCAGTGACCAGCTCAGCCGAACCTCCTCGGGGGCAGCTGCACTTCCAGCTGCCATAGCCCTCGGTCCCTAAGGACACAGAGCTCCTGGGTGAAGGACAGAAGCGTCACTTGTGCAGCTCTGTAGGAGACAGCAGAGAATCCACCTGAGGAGTTCTGGTCGCTGGGAAGCTCCCAGGAGGAGCCCAGAAGCATCAGACAAGAGCCAAGCCAACCATGAGACAGACATCTGCCAGCCCCGGCCCCGGCCGTGCCGCTGCGCCCAAATTCAGATTAATTGTTCAAAGCAGATGATTCCGCAGCCAATGCTCCCCACGCCCCACTGCACCCGGAGCAGCTGGAGCCACTGGAAAGCACAAACTGCACTCCCAACCTCACAAGGCTTCTCAGCCAGCCCAGGGCACAGGCTGTGCTCCCACAAACCCGGAGATTTCAGCTTGGAAAGACAAAAATGCCTCTGAGATGGGGGCACTCAGAGCCTCCTTGGGTGCAGTGATCACAGCCCCCATCCCACCCTCCAGCAGGGATGGAGATGGAAGGTGTTGGATGCTGGAGGAAACTGGAATGTCCCACCAGTCTCTCTATAAGAGTTTTAAAACCCCAGAGCACCCAAGGCATTTGTGGAGGTGAAGCTCCCCCATTCACAGCCCCAAAAGCACCTCGGCCTCCCCCCAGGTTTACCCTGCTGCTCCACAGGAATGCAGTTAAGTGTATTAGTCCAAGATCCAGGAATTAAGCTCCAGCCAAGAGGACTGATAGCTTATTTACTGCTGTCGTCTATATAAAGCAGAATTTTGACACATTGTTAAATGATGCACATTTAGATAAGTCAAGCTGTCATATCATTTAATGGATGTCTAAACTCCCTCTGTAGCTGATATGTAAAATTTATGCACTTCAGAATATCATAAGGTTATAATATTTTAATCACATCCACAGTTGTGTGCATTTTTTTTCCCCTCTTTCTCCCCTAAACTTTAAACAGCAAAAACATTTCATCAAGCAGACCACGCTCCCGGGCTCCCGGCTTTCCACCATCCGGCAGAGCCGCCGAAGTTTCTGCCCAACTCCGGCACGCGGAGAGAGCATTTGCATTCCGGGAAATAAACCCAAGAACATTTTATTTGACGAGAACCAAAGGCTTGGAGCCGTGTAGCCAGAGCTCATCTGCATAATGAGATGTGAAGACATTTATAAAAGATGGCTCTAATCGCTCTCGCTCGCCGTTGTATTTATTACCCCAAATCAGCAGCTCGCAACTCTTGCCCATTTTTTTTGCCGTTTTAACGCAGAACGGGTTGGATTAGAGCAGCATCCAGCACAAGGAGCATCCCATAAATCCATACAGTGCCAACCAGAACGCAATAAACCCCAAGCAAATTAAACCCCAAAAACCCCACGAAGGAATGAATCCCGCTCTGACTACCACACACAAGAAAGCTGTAAAAAAATACTGCATTAGTAATGTACACAATAAACCAATCTCATAACCCGGTGAAATACGTCTGGTATTATCTTTGATAGAATTTTATCTCTTCTCATTTCCGCGACTCTGGGCCGTAAAAGGGCTCAGCGCCGTTTCGATCCGAGCGCTGCCGAGTCGCACATTATCCCTGTGTTTTCCATATGCCCACCATTCATCAGGGCGGCTCAAACTCTGCCATTCCCGGCCAGCCCCAGGCCACCGGAGCTGCTCAGACACATCCATTAAAAAAAAAAAAAAAAAAAAAAAGGGAGAAAGCTCTAGGAAGAATATAAATGGATTGCTTGCCTTCCTCTTTTTTTTTTTTTTCCTTCCCCTTCTTGTTTTCTTTTTCTTTTTTTTTTTTTTTTTAATGGAGGGCATTAGGCCAAGCTGGCACAAGGTCACCTTTCCCAACGTGATCCCGGCGAGGCGGCAGAACTGCTGCCTGGACAGAAGTCAATCCCCACTGCTCCATCTCCAGCTCCGCACCCAGCCACAGGCACCGGCCAGGCGGAACGGCGGGGAAGGAAGGAAAGAAGGAAGGAAGGAAGCAAGGAAGGAAGGAAGGAAGGAAGGAAGGAGAGCCGCCACCTCCCAGCCCACCTCTCCCTCCGGTAAAGTTCGCTCCCGACAGACCCACGGCGAAGTAGCTGCCAATATTTATCTTTAAATAAAGGTTCTCCGCGCACCCAGGAAAAGTCATTAGCGCGATTTAGCGAGGAACGCTTTTGTATCCGAAGCGCTTAGAGCCGTAATCCCTTCCCGGCCACAATGCCAGAACTGAGCAGTCATGGCAAACCCACCGGCCGCGGTACCTGCGGTACTTTTCGGGTCGCGTAGCGCAGATGCAGCACATAATCTGCTTAAAAGCCAAAATGTATTAAATGCTGGAACTGTTGATCCAGTACCGGAGCCCCATAAATCGCATTTCAATTTGTTTACTCCCATCCGAAGCACGCTGCATTTTAAACTCCGGAATATCCTACAGGGATAAACCCATTTAATATCCATGGAAATGCGCGTTTCGGTTGTTGTAGCGGCTCCAGGTTGGCTTTCATCCCATTATGTTAGGAGAGCCATTGTGTTAATTATCCACCTCCTATTTAAGGTGCGTATTTAAGGTCACAAACTGTCAGCAGCCCCTGGCAACCTTCCCCCGCACACGGTAACAAAGGACTTACCGGGAATTTCACAGACCGAGGGTACCACGGTGGGATACGGCGGCCGTGACCTGCCCGGAGCCACAAAGGAGCTGCCGCTCCCCCGCCGCATCCATCCCCGGTCCGAGCAGCACCGCCTGGTACCGACCGCCTTCCCGGCGCTCAGGGCTGGCCGAGCCCCCGCACCGGCCCCGCACACCGGCCCTGGATAACAATGGGAGGGCGGCGGGGCTCCGGGCAGCCCCGCTCCGCCATCCCCGCATCCATCACCGCAACCGCGCGGCTCTGCCCGCCCCGAGCGCGCCGGGGGATGCGGGGACCGAGCCGCCCCCGCTGCGGGCGGCGCCGGGGACACTTCGCAGCCCTCGGGCACCTGCGGCTCCGCTCGGCGGGCGGGGACCGCCAGAAACTTGGCGGGGCGGCGCGGGGGGGGCCGCGCTCCCCGCAACTTCATCCCGCGCAACTTCCCTCCCTCCTCTTCCTCCCTCCCTCCCTCCCGCCGGGGCGGAGCGGCGGCCGCCCCCCGGCCCTGCTGTCACCTCGGGGGCGGCGGGGCGGGGGCCGGGGCTCCATCGCGGCTCCATCGCCGCTAGCGCTGCTCCATGCTCTGCTCCAGGCTCCCGGGCGGGCGGCGCCGAACAAAGAGCGGCGGCGGCGGCGGGGATCAATTTCTGATACCTATCGATGGGGAAGGGCGGGCGGAGGGAGGGGGGCGGGCGCGGGGGGGAGAGGGAGGGAGGGACGGGGAGAAGAGGGTGGAGGGGGGGGAGTGATCCGGGCGGCCGCCCCCATCCCTCCCTCCTTCCCTCCCTCCCTCCCGCCGCCAGCCCCGCGCCCGCCGCCGCCACCGACCTGGAGCCGGCGGGCATCAAACCGTGTCCGGTACCGACACATCGATCCCGTGTCGGCGGCCATCTTGGGGGAGCCCGGTGGCGCGGAGGGGCGCGGAGAGGCGCGGAGGGATGGGGGGGCCGCCCCTCCGCCCGCCCGCCTCCACCGGGGCCGGCCCCGCCGCGCCCCGCAGGGAGGAGGGATGGGGCACCCTCCTGGACCACCCCTGTCCCCCCCGGGGCCACCTCCGAGCATCGCCCCCCGCGGATCCTGGACACCCCCCCCTCCTCGTCCCCACCGCGGGTCTCAGTCCCGGAGTCCCCCAGGTGATGGATTTTCCCCGGTCTAATTAAGGGTTTTTTAGCTGGAAAAATCGCCAGCCGGAAGCAGCCGGTTAAACTTTTCCAGGTTTGTTTGGTTTTTTTCCGCCCTAATCTGACTCTTCCAGCGCCTTTGACCTGCTGGGAATGGCTACAGTAAACACGCTCCCAGCGCTTCATAGCCTGAACCCCCCTAAATTCACAAATACTCCGAATTCAGGCTGGTTTAGGTCTGTATTTTTAAATTTCTCAATGGCTCTGAAGAATCCAACCAACTTCAGCAGAGGAACAGAGCCCACTCGGCAGCATCTGGGCACTGACAACACCTGTCCCAGAAATTCCCTCTCTGCTTCCCCACCAAAAAAACCCCCAAAACCTTTATGTTTTCTACACCAAGTTACCCCATAGCTTATTGTACTGGCCACACCAACATCCAAGGGGCTTGGAGAATTAATTCCCAATCCCCTGGGGAAGTGGTACCTCTCAGCACAGCCGTGCCATGTTTGTGCTGGAGGGACCCCAGCCCCACTGGCCGCGACTCAATTTTGAGCAGAGGAGAACGGAGCTGCCCCTCAGGTGCATTTTGCAGGCGGGGATTTGCAGACCAAGCAAGTGCAGAGGTTTAATATCCCTGCCAAGGAGCAGGGAACATCCCAGGCTGTCGTGCAGGCGTGTGCACATCTCTGCTCCTGGAGGAGCCTGGGGGTTCCTGCCAGGCTGTGACAACTCCACACCCCAGCACGGGCAAACACTGCCCACCACCACCCCATGGAGGGAGTCCCAGAGTGTTCCCAGGGGCTGCTTTGCCTCCCAAACTGAGATGATGAGGGCAGGATGTTCATTGCTATCCTGCTCCCTTTGGGTCCCCGTGCTCAGAAGGGCTGGAGGGAGATGGGCAGCATGGACACCAGCTGACCCAGAAGTGCTGCTGCAGTGGTCACTTATCCTTCACTGCTCCTAAACCTCTCCTTGCTGCAGCAAATCTTGCAGTGCTGGAGCCTCTCTCTGCACTTGGCTGGGGAGGAAGCAGCCTCTCACTGCCCAGGAATCACCTGCTGCTGGTCCCTGCGTTTTGCAGGGCTCTTGGGATTCCACCAAAAAGCACATTTTGAGTTCAGAAGACACCGAAGAAAAGGGATACCCTTCAAACTGCAGCCTGCCCTGCAGGTGCTTGCGATTGTCACAGGGACAGAGCTGCTCCTGGGCCAGGAAAATTGTCCTGAAGGGTGAGGCAGACACCCAAAGTGACCTTGGCCCCACACTGTAGCACAAACAGCCGGGAAATTATCTTGTTCTTCTCATCTCTTCCACTCAGAGAAACTCAGAGCCGCTCACAATCCCACAATTGCAAAACGCCTCAGGCAGAAGAACAAGTGAACAGAAAAATCAAAGTTCAAAGAAAGATTTGCAGGAGCCGAGGCAGTTTGTGTCAGAGAGAGCCTGGATATTCCTGTGAGCCCTTCACCAGCATCTTCCCCACCTTCAGAGCTGGCTGGAAAAGGGGAAAATCCTTCCCATGGCAAATCCTTCTTATGATCCTGCAAGAAACGCATTGCCTGGCACCAGGGAACCGCAGATGAAAATCCTGACCTGAAATCCCAACCCTGGTGGCATCAGCAGCAAATTCCATGGATGCTCTGAGACCCCAACCATGAGTGCCCAGGTGCTGCTCCTGCTTGGGGGCACACAGGTCAAAGCCTCCAACTTTGCTCTGGCAACCCAAGTGCTATAAATAGATTCCCTTATCCCCCAAATCATAAAAATCAGGGAGTGGAAACCGCTGGGAGTCATTGAGATTTGTAATGAGATTGGGGCTGCTGGTGGTGCCAGGAAGCTGCTTCACCTCTGGCTTAATGAGGCTGTAATTAGCCAGGGGTGGGAGCAGAGGCTGTGCAAGGGGAGATCCCACGTGGGAATTCATTTCCACACCTCCCTCAGGGCCACGGGGAGGTTTGCTCCTGGATGGGTCAGTAAACCCAGGTGGGATGAGTGGTTTTGCTGGGGGGAGAGCTGGTTCCTTTCCATGCCAGCAACAAGGATTGCCCAGTGTGTTTGTGACCAAGGTGCTCCTGGGATCTGCTGGGCTGGTCCCAGGCAGGGATCTTCTCCCTGCTCCCACCAAGCTGATCTCACCCCCATAAATCACTGCCCTGCTCTGCTGCCCAGGGAACACAGGAGCCTGCTCATAAATCAGGAATAAAACTAACTTGGCATCTTTGGTGAGCAAATTAAATTGTGGGCTTTGGAGGAATGTTTCTGTTTGGCCAAATCATTAATAAATCAATGGGAGCTGTGAGGAAGAGGAGAGGGGCTGCACCCTGTGCCACCTGGAGGGACAGAGACCTGCGGGGTGGCACAAACCAGCCGTGTCCCCTGTGTCCCCTCGGGCCCTGGAGCACCCCGAGGAGAGCAGGGGGACCCTGGTGCTGCCATCCCCCTGCACAGAGGGCTCACCCACCCCGGGGAGCACTGCAAGGCTCAGGTTAATAAATCAGTTTGTCTCCAGCCCCGTTTGCTTTGTGTGCCTGACAATAGCCCGTTGTAAATGGCAGCCCCTTGCCTCCTCTCCTGAAAGGCTTTTAATTAAAATATGGAAGGGGCTTTTCTGTGTACTTTAACAAAAAAAAAAAAAAAAAAAAAAAAAAGAATTTCAGCAGACTCTCGATCCAGGCGTTAATTTATTCCTGCCTGTTTGTGATCCATGGAACTGCTTTGTGCGGTGATCTGGCCCCGTTAGGCAGCCGAGGGGTGATGCTGGCAGTGAGAGCTGCTGCTGGTGAGCCAGTGCTGATGGGGAGCTTGCTCGGTCACCTTGTCCCAAGGATGGGCAGAGGGACAGCGGGAGCCTCACCATGGGACAGCAGTGCCGTCAGAGAATGTGTGAGGCCCTGGGGCTGCCCAGGAGCTCAGGCCCAGCTGCAGGCCTGGGCACATCCCTCATGGACACCCTGACACTGCTGCAGAGCTGTGTCCCCATCCCCTGCAGGGGAAGGCAGTGCAGCCCTGTCAGCTATGCCCCAGCAGGTTTGGTCCTGGGGTCCCTGAAGCCCTGGCAGAGGTCCTGCTGCCCTCCCTGTGCCCCCAGTGCTGGGATTTTGTCTCCTCCAATGGGAAGAGACAAAGCCAGGGCCATCCCAGGGCTCTGCCTGGTCTCTGCCAGCTCAGGAATGAAGGATTCTCCCTCCACAGCAGTGAGGTACAAGTGAGGTTCCTTCCGACCCAAACCGTTCTCTGGTTCTGTGACAGCACAGGATCCCATTACCACAGGTGATGGAGTTCATGACCATATCACCTCTCCCTACAGCCCTTCTTCCCTTTCCCTTTGCTCCACTCCCCTCTGCTTCTTCTCCTCCTGCTCTCTCCCTCCATCCCTTCTTCCTCATCCCATTCCATCCCTCTCCCCCCATCCCATTCCATCCCTTTTCCCCATCCCTTTTCCCCCCATCCCTCCCTCCATCCCTTTTCCCCCATCCTTTTCCCTTTTCCCCATCCCATTCCATCCCTTTTCCCCATTCCATCCCTCTCCTCTCCTCTCCCGCTCCCGCCGGGATCGAGCAGCGCCCGCTACAACGTCGCCACCTGGCGGCCACGGCGGGAGCTGCAGCGCTTCCCCGCGGGCCGGGTCGGGGACACGGGGGGACACGGGGGGACACAACCGGTCACGGTGAGGGGACACAAGGGGGGCACAGGAGTGCGGGTGAGGCACCTCGGGGGTGTGACAGCTCCCCGCGGTGCCCGCGGGACATCGCTGAGCTGTGCCCGGCCTCAGCCCTCGCTGCCCCCCGGTATCCCAGGATGTGAGGGGACGGTGCCCGAGCCTCTCCACCGGCCGCCCTTCTGCCTCGGGTACTTATTGCACGCCCATTTCCCCTACAATTAGCACATCCTCTTTAATTAATTTTCCTCTTTCTTTGCTTCGCCCAAATAATCTCAGTCCCGGCGCCGTTGGCGAGCTCCCGGAGGATAACGCTGCTATTTATGGCTTCCCCTTCCCGGCCACCTCCCCCCGGGACCGCATCCTGTTCTCAGTGCAGGGCACAGCCCCGGGACAGGCCAGAGCTCAGGAATTGTCTGTCCTCGTCCCCATCCTCGGGCCAGCCATTCCCATGCTCTGCTTGGCAGGTGGCAGCTCTTGCCCAAATTCCTGAGCTGGGCAAATCCTTCCAGCCATAACCACGGTGCTACAACTTTCCAAGGGAAGACAGAGCTGAATCAGGCAAAGCTGCAGCATCAAATCTGTCTGGAATAAGCTGTTACACATGGAAACCTTCTGAACACCGAGGGGAGAGGGATAAAACACTCTGAAATCTCCTGAGGATGCTGCCAGCAGGAAGGAGCTGTGGGGACAGTGTGGTGGACAAGGGAAGGACGTCCCCAAAACCTCTCACAATGGGAACTGAGGCACAGGGATGTGACAGAGGGCACAGAAAACAGCTGTGGCAGAGATGAATGTCAGCCACCAGCCAGCACCAGGGTCACCCTCAATTCGAGCATCAGGGATGGGGTGACCACCTCTGGCAGCTTCCAACTGCAGCTCCCAGCAGCACAGGAATCTATCTTTCTACCTTTAATACGCTTCCCCCCTTTAAAATAATCATTACCAATAAACAAATATAGCAGCCAGTGTATATAAGCATCAAATTAAGTAGCTACATGCATTTGTTATATTTGATATAGCCTTGTTAACTGGAAATTCCCAGGTTTGGAATATGTATTGATTTCAGCAAACATATATTACTTTACTGTAAGTACCCACAGTCATTGTAGTTAATATACAACAGTTTAATTTAAAATGCATTAGTTTAATAAAAATGCATAAAACAGAAGGGAATTGCATTAGCTTCAATAAAAAAAAATTCAATTTCATAAATATTATCCAGTGTTAAAATGCATTGATTTCCTGGGAAAATGTATTGGTCAGAGGTAATTTACATTGGTTTGGATGGGAACGTCCCGGAGTGTATACATATGTATTAGTTTAGTCAAATGTGTCTGATCACAGAAAAAAAAAAAAAATAGTGGCTGGAGCAAAGGATATTCATAAAGAACAGGCACAGAGCGAGCTGGCTCTGGAGCATCCTGGCGCTCTGAGGTGGCTGGGGCACCCCCAGGGCAGTTCCGTGGGTGCTCAGGCTCGGCAGTTTTGGGGATGCTGCCGGGATCCCCGGGACACGGAGCCTTTATCGGGCCCGGGCAGGGTCTGCTCAGGCAGAGCACGCGCCCGGCACGGAGCGGGGGTTAATCAAATCCTTTTGACTCCATTTTTTATCGAGCTCAAGAGGGGCTGGCCTATTAATTAGAAAGGCTTTTTCATGTAAAACACAGGCTCTTTTGCAGATAAGAAGGGACGATGCTTGATTTTGCCGTGGCACAGATCCGTGTGTTATTCCTTGACATCCATTCACAGGCTGCAGCCACTTCCCACAGCTCTTTTGTTCACTACAGGGCTCCAGAGGCAGGCTTGTGCATACAGACGTGTTTAAAGCGCTCAGGTTTTCCTGGGGGCCAACAAGCCCCCCAATATCCACAGGAAGAGAAGGATGTGATGTGCCTGGAGGCGCTTCCATCTGCAGGCTGGACCAGGATCCTCAGGGGAGAGCAGGATCTGGCCCGTGCAGCACAGAGGATTTCAGCTGACAGCAAGAAGTGAGCAGCGGAGCAGATGCCACGTCTTACAAGTCACAGCAGAAATCCTGGCAGCCATCCGCACCCCATGCCCATCCCGGATTTTTGTGCCACCCTCGGTCCCACCGACCCTCCAAAGCCTCCAGCCACCATCTCACCCCAAACACAACCCGGGCAGCACCGGGGAGGGACCTAGGTCTGTTTTATTCCAGGCTGGGCAGGCAAAAATGGTTGCTTCCAAAAAAAAAAATAACATTCTGGGAGATCTCCACAGCTCCAGGGTTTCCTCCTGCGCCGCCAGCCCGGACACGGAGCCGGGGATGGGGACGGGGCCAGGCAGCGCCCAGGCGGCGCCGGTGGCTCCGTGGCCAGCCCGTCCTGTGAAACCGCCACACATCACTTCCCTGATGCTTATGGATTTTTCCTTAATGCCACAAATTAAGGTAATTGGGCTCGGCTGGCCGATGAATCCAACTGAATTTGGCAGGACGAGGGACCGTCCGCGCAAAGATTGATCCTCCTCATCCCCGGCTGTGCCCGGGGCTGGTCCCGGCCCCAGCTCTGCCCCCGCGGCTCTTTCTCCTGCCCTTTTGCTCACACAGACCCCAAAACACATCCTGAAATCCTTTCCCTGAGCTGCAGCTCCATCCAGACGAGCTGGTCACTCCCGGATCAGGAGTTTTTCTCCTCCACGGGCACTTTTCCCTACACACTTCCCCGCCGCCTGAAATCCTCCCCGTAATGCCATCCTCGCTGGCTCGGCCGTGGCAGCCGGGCGGCGAGTGCCAGGGATTAAACACGATATTTGTGACCTCCGGGAGAACAAGGGCAGCGTCTGGGCAGAGCCCGGAGTTCCAGGGATCTGGTTTCACAATTCCTTTTGTTCCCAGCCTTCCCCGCTCGCCCACCACCCTCCTCGGCGTGCGGAGGGGACAAAGCCGGGCAGCGAGGCCACCAGCGCCCACGGGCACCGGGTCATGGCCATGCCAGGCTCCGCAGAGCTTGGGGGATTGCTGGGCATCGTTGGGCTGGCAGCACCATTCCCAGCCCAGCCTGTCCGTGAATCCTCCCCCAGCCTCATCCCGGGCAAGGCGGGAGGGAGGGGAGATAAAACGAACAGGCTGAAGACAAAAGGGAACCACCGAACATCCCGGTCCCGGCGGCCACAAGTCCTGCTCCACAAGCGCAGCAGACATGGAAGAGGTTTTTTGGGATTGCTGCCCGCCTGCCCGTGGGTTTCTTGGCTCTTGCTGCAGGAATGCTGAGCCAGAGTCCGGGCAGTGCGAGCGCCATCACTACAGGATGTGTCCCCGGAATTGGGAGAGTTAAATGCGTGTGTCCCACCGGGACCAGGGCGAGCAAATGTTTGGCTTAACTGGGTGACAGGTGCCTCAGTGGGGGTGACACATGAGAGAGGAGCTCTTCGTGCCTGCCCGGCTCTCTGGGAGCTCAGCATCCGCCTCCTGCCCCTCCGCAGCGCTCTGGGATGGGGCTGCAGCGGGATGTCCCCTGCTCGGCCACAGCCTGGGTGTCCCGGCAGCTGCTCCTGCTCCTGGAGCATCCCAAAGGAGGCGACCCAAAGGCAGGGGGGCTCCTCTGCCTCCCGCAGCCGGGCAGCTCCCAGCTTTGCCGTGCCAACGCTGCCAAGGCTCTCAAAGACGCCTGGAAGCACCCAGGAAAAACATCCATGTCCCAAAATTTGAGCGATTCGAGCGGGGGGTCCCCTGGGGCCAACCCCTCCCTGCGTGTCCCAGCGGAGGGGACAAGGCCGGCGCCAGCCCGAGTGACAAAGGCAGGTGGGATTGTTCCCGTGCAGTCCCGGGTCAGCATCCCCGGTGTGGGAGCTGGGGGCCACCCGGCACTTCGTTAACCTTGAAACCCTCCCGGGCTCACATGTCACGTCAGCCGGTGACAACAACAAGCTGCTATTCCAGATTAGAGAGAGAGAGGGACAGAGAAAGGCAGAGACAAGAGGGTTGGGGGCGGCCAAATTACCTATTACAGCCAAAAGTGGGCATGGGGCTATTTTTAACCCCGAGGGGGGTGTATTTATTGTTCCAGCCAGGGGGAGGGAGGGAGTGCCTCTGGGACACCCCTCACAGTGACATCGGCGGCCGAGCAAAGCCATGGTGAGTACTGAGAGCACAAAGCTCCAGCAGCAAGAGACAAAATCCATTCGATTTTTCACCAGAATAGCTTTAAGAGCAGGGAGCAAAGGAGGCAACAAGGAGTTGAGGGCCAAAGGTCTTGCCTGCCTTGGAAAGGGGGTGCAGAAATTGGGGAGCATCTGGCTGGATCAGCAGGGAACACAGAGGTGTCTCCCACGCTGGCAGAGCTTTCAAATGAGGGGAGATGGTTTTAGGGTCCAAATGCCATTTTTCTCTTTTACCTTCCTTCATGCAGTGAGAGGAAGGGCTGTTTTGTGCCCCCAAAATCCTCCTCCTGACAGACCCCCACGAGAGGGAACAACTGCAGGAGCAGGCTGGAATGAGGGATAATGGGCTGGGTGGGACAGTGAGGGGCTCTTCAGTCCTCTTTAAAACACACATTGACCCATTTCTGGTTGTTTCAAGCCTCAGTGTGCAGAAGGAGGCAGATTTTTAATTAAGCCACATTTTAATATCAGCATAGCTGGGATAAAGAAGCACCGACCGACCACAACCCTCGTGTGCAACCTCAGCAGTGCTCCCAAAGCCAGGGTTCCAACGGGGATAACTCACCCCAGTCCTGACCCTTTTACCTGCCAGTGGGAGAAGGGAATTCACTCCTCATCTTTCCTTGGACCTATTTGGCTAAATTCACCAGGAGCTGAAATTTAAGTGGGAATTTTAATGCCCCTCAGTATCCCAGAGCTGCAGGGAGAAACTAGCAAGCCTCCAGGGAAGAGAGCCCCAGCTCAGAGCTCCCACGAAGGAGTTACAAGTAAGAACAGGGCACTTCCATGCTTTTATTCCACCCCATAAAAAGCCAGTGAGCTAATGGTACATACTTGGACTCCTGCAGGCACCCAAGAAAGCCAAGAAGAGGATTGAGGGTGCTAATTCCAATGTCTTCTCCATGTTCGAGCAGGCCCAGATCCAGGAATTCAAAGAGGTAGGTGGGTTTGGTGGCAAGAAGGGTCCTTGATGGGATGTGACCTTCAGCTCTTCCCTTGGTGCTCTCAAGTGACAGCTGGCTCACACCAGGAGGCAGCAGGCCTGGTTTTGGGTCGTTTTATTTTAAAAGGGAGAATAACAACTCAGTGACACCGTTAAATCTGGCATCGCCTCCAAGCTTCAGAGGAGCCTGCATCCCACAGAGGATCCAGCAGCATCCCAGGGAGCTGGAGCTCATCTCCCAGCTCCCTCCCAGCTGCCTTGCCAGCAGCTCTAACCCCCTGCACGGCAGGCACACGGTCCTGTGCAGGTCCCAGCTCCAGGGATAACTGGCCCCAAATGGAGGAGCTGATGGCTCAGGCTGGCCTCTCTGCCTGGTGCCACATTGGGGTGAGAGGGCTTGGGCCAAGGGAAGGGTTTGTACAGCGTTGGGGTTTGGGTTGTCATCACCACAGGGTGCAGGACTGTGTGGGATTGGGGTGAGTGAGGCCCCTGGAGCCCCTGAGAGGGTTCAAAATGCCCTTATCCCATCCAAGCTGAAGGCAGAAGGAGAAAGGCACTAAAGCTTTGGCAAAGGCTGACAGTTCTCCCTTTCCCTGTGCTCCCTGCCCTGCTCCTGTGTTTCCAGGCGTTCACCATCATGGATCAGAACCGGGATGGCTTCATCGACAAGGCAGATCTGAGAGACACCTTTGCTGCCCTCGGTGAGCCCAGCTTTAGCAGCCTCCCCTCCCCAGCAGCTTTGCCAACATCAGACTTGTTAGCTGGGAAACAAGGTGGGGTGGGGCGTTTAACCGAGCCCCTGCCATTCACCGGATCTCCCGTTTTGCCAAAAACCTCCTGATCCAAACCCGAGCCTGTCAGGCTGGGAGATCCCTCCTGGGTGACCCAGAGCAGCTCCCACAGCAGTGCTGGTTTATCCCCTTGGCACTGGAGCCAGCTCCTGGATTACACAGCCGAGCATTCCCTGCCTTTTCCGTGCCTAGAAGCACCTGGCTGTGCCCATCCCACGGCATCCCGGGCCGTGTGGGCATTAAGGGGATTTAGGGGATTTGTGGGAGGCTGTGACACTGCGAGCTTGGCTCTGCCATCAGAGGTCAGCATGAATCAGCATGAATGGGGTTCCAAGGACAGCCCAGCCTCAGGAAAAAGGATGTAGGCATTCAACCCCGTTTGTTTGGGTGCTGGGGGACAGGGAGAACCCCAGTGCTGGTCTTGACCCAAAACACCTTCCAAGGAGGACTGAAAGAGCCTGATCCACGGGGCAGTGAGGGAAGGAAGCAGCACAGCTCAATCCTTTGCATCCTTATTTTCTGTGATCCTGGAGCCTGAGAAGCCAGAGCTGGAGCTGGAGATTCTCTCACCTCACTCCTGCTACCTCCATTCCTTGTCAGATGTGGCTCCCCAGGGATGTGCTATTTCCCTCCAGCGGGGAAAAAAACCCCAGGGAAGGGTTCTGTGGCGTGCATTTGTAGCCCCCAACACACAGAGCAGGACAGGGATCCGTGACTGACTCACAGCTGCTCTCCCCAGGGCGCCTGAATGTGAAGAACGAGGAGATTGATGAGATGATAAAGGAGGCACCCGGCCCCATCAACTTCACCGTGTTCCTCACCATGTTTGGGGAGAAGCTCAAGGGTGAGAGGGCACCTGGGGAGCTGGGAGTGGTCAGTGGTGGTCAGTGGCTCTCCTGTGCCCCAAAACTCCTGCTGATTTGCAGTTCCAACCATCCCTAGATCCCAGATCTTACCCCATGTCTCCCCAAACAGTTAGGGGGTATGAGATGGTCTCCGTGCCTCAGTTTCATTAAAAAACCCAAATGGCTGTGCTGCTGCTGTCCCATAGGAAGAGGGGACAGTTCTTGCAGCACCTCTGAGCCTGCTGGCACCTCCTGTGCCAACAGTGGCCCCCTGGCTACAGCCAGACTTTGACCCATCATCCCATCTGGCTGCACCCTGAATCACACACTTAACCCAAGGAATGCAGCCTCCTGCAGATCTCCGAGAGGCTGCAGGGCCCCAAGGGCTGTGCCTGGAGCTCTATAAATACGCTCCAAAGATTAGATAAAAGCCGGATGCCGGAGCAGTGGCGACACCGCCTGCTCTGTGCTCACACCACGGCCCTACGGCTGCTCCTCTGCATGCCACCAACTTCACTCCAGCCTCCAGCTGCAAGGTCAGCATTCCTGCAGGGACCTCACTCCCCACTCTGCCCCCCATTTTGCCCCCAAGGCTGGGAGAAGCAGGAGGCTGCAGTTGGCTTCCTACTCCACCGTCTCCAATGGCCTTGGCTTTGTCACCCGCAGGTGCTGACCCGGAGGAGACAATCCTGAATGCATTCAAGGTGTTTGATCCAGAGGGGAAAGGCCTGAAATCTGCCTAGTGAGTGCAGGGATAGCTGGGGCAGGGACTGATGGGGGTGTCCCCATAAGGAGCTCCCCAGTGCTCACCGTGCTCTCTCGATTGCAGCATCAAAGAAATGCTGATGACACAGGGGGAGAGGTTTTCCCAGGAAGAGGTATGATCTCCTTCCCACCCTCTGCCAGCCTCCCTCCATCCCAACAGACCCCATCCCTCCTCCCAGCCCTGGTTCCAAACCCCTCCCATGCCACCTTTTCTCCCTGGCTCCTCCCTGGCAGATCGATCAGATGTTCGCTGCCTTCCCTCCGGACGTGTCTGGCAACCTGGATTACAAGAACCTGGTCCATGTCATCACTCACGGTGAAGAGAAGGACTAGCCCAGGCTCAGGACTGGGGCTGGCACTGCAAGATCACCTCTCCCTAGCTCACACGGGGGTTCCCTTTGCTTTTCCCCTGGAGAGGCATGTGCCTGGGAATTTGGCATGGGAATGGCATTCACATTAAATGGCATTTTGGCAAGAGGAGATCCAGCTGCTGGTGTGAGCAGTGCTTGGGCTTGTGTGTCTGTGCCCTGTGGGAGCCCTCAGATGCTTCCAGACCCTGCTGGCCCCCTGGCATCCCAGACCTGCTGCACGTCACCCTCATGTGTCCTCGAGTCCCTTTGCCTCTTCTCTCACTCCCAGCCCCAAACCAGCCTGTTCCACGCTGGGCTGTGCCCATCCCACCCAGTCCCACAGCCTAGGGCCAGCACTGAGCTCAGATTTACTTTAGGCAGCAGAGAGTTGTCAGCTTCTGCCAACCCCGCGAGCACACTCACACCCTGCATCCCACCTGCCAGGCCCTGCCCTTGGGCACGGTGCAGGATTGGGACCGTGGTCCCCATCTCCAGCTGTGCTCGGGTTGTGTGACAGGGATGTCACCCTGTGGTAGGGCAGCTGATCCCACCCTGGCTGCAGGTGCTGTCAGCAGTGGGTGAAGCCATGCCAAAATGTCCCCCGGTGAGCTCCTGAAGCCTGTGAAAGGTGTTGGGCTCCTTCCAGAGAAGGAAGATGGAACGATGTGCAGGATGCAGAAGCTCGAAAACGAAACTGCTTCTTTAATTTGTCCCTGTCTGTGGCGGGCTCTTTGATCCGAGCCTCCTCCTCCTCTTGCTCGCGCTGGGGGGCCTGGCCCGCTCCTCCTGCTGCCTCTGGATAACGAGCTGACACAGCTGAGCCCGGTCCAGCGGCTCTTCCACTGCCCAAGAGAACGGCCATCCCATAATATACACTTTCACAGGCCTCATACCCCTGGTGGGGCAGGACAGGCTGGAGGGGACGGGCTGGGAAGGACGTGTGGCAGCAGGGCTTGGCCAGGCAGCCACGGGGGATTGGGGAATGACTCCTGCCCTCTCTCCCCGCTCCCTGCTCACCGGTTTTGGGGTCAGCAGTGTCCAGGTCTGGGGGGGGTGGGCAGAGCTTGGCCCTGTCCATGACCCAGAGGAGGCTGGAGGTTCCCTGGAGGGGGCTGATGAAGGCCTGGGAGCGCTGGCTGCGATCCACGGACGTGTAGCGCAGCAGGCATTCCTTCATCAGGAACTCCTTCACCTTGTTCTCCACGGGACCTGGGTGGGAAGGAGCAGCATCCCACAGTGTCCCTGCACCAGGATCCTGCCCAAACCCACCCCTGCATCCCTGCAGAGCAGGGGATCCTGACTCCCCAGGGTCAGGGGGCCAAGGCTGCGCCATGGAATCATAGAGTCACATCCACGCTGGAAAATACCTCCAAAATCACCAAATCCAACCTCATACTGAATGAATATCCCCTGCCTGTTAAAGCATACCACAAAGTGCCACATCCACTTTATTTTTGGAGCACTTCAAGGGTGGCGATGCTACCACTTCCCTGGGAATCCTGTTACAATGCTTTCAGTGAAGAAATTGTTCCTAAAATCCAACATGAACCTTCCCTAATGCAATTCCCCTTGTCCTCTTGCTGGCTTCCTGGGAGGAGAGGCCAACCTCCATTGCACTTCAACATCCAGGGCCAAGATGAGGGTTTGGGGGTCCACTGGGGTGTTTACACATTCAAATTAACTCCCAAATTTGCTGGGAATTTGGCACTGCAAATTCACTTTGGGGCACCCGTGACTGATGGGACAGGGGAAAACAGAAGCTCAGTTAAAACAGTGTGACAGGGTGGTGGAAAGGACATGTGGCATGGGAAGATGGGCAGCCCTGACCTACCAAAAACTGGCATCAAGCTCTCCCCAAGAGGCTTCACTATTGCTGAGGTGTCACAGTCCATGTCCTTCAAGAGGGTCTCCACACGAGATTGGATCTGTCCCAGGAGTTTGCTGCTCTCCTTGCATTTGTTCTCATACTTGTTGGCTTCCTCGGCAGTCTCTGTTATTTTTGCCTATCAGCAAAGGTTTTGCCAGGTGTCACACCAGCCCCTCGCTGATCCCACCCCCCCCCCAGTGCTGCCCAGTTTCAGTCTGGAGACAGAATCACAGGATCCTAGGATGGGACCAGTTGGAAGGGACCACAACGGGTGGTCTGGTCCATCCTCTACTCAAGCAGGGTCATCTCAGAGCACAGGGGACTGGGTTGTGTCCAGACAGTTCTTGAATATCCCCAGCTGCCCACGCTGGCCCAGGGCTAGCAGGAGCCCCACATTCACCCTCTCACCATGCACTGGGAGCTGCCAAAACCTTTGCAGGGGCCTTTTCTGCCCACGCCTCTCCTGCCACTGGCCAAAGCAGCATTTGCAGCACCAGACTCCCTGGGACAGACAGGGATATGCTGCCATTCCAGAGGGAATTCACAGCCACTGTACCTCCAGCTCCTGCAGGATATGAGTCCGGGTTGTCTCTGCTTGTTCCCGCTCCGTTGTGATGGACATCATATCATCCTGTGGGAACACAAGCACGTGGAGTTCCTCGGAGGGACACCCCCAGAACAGGAGGGCAGGGCATGGATAACCCCATTCCCACTCCAGGCAGCCCCAGGCTGTTCGAGGAAGCTCCTGGCTCTCTCTCCAGGACACTGCAGTATTTTTGCTGGGTACACGGTGGCAGCATTGAGACGCGTTTAGCTGTGAGAACACAGCAGAGTTCCAGTTTTGGCTGCTCCTTTGCAGCCCCCTAATCCTACCTGAGTGGCTGGAGACAGGCTCTGGTGTGGCCAGTGATGTCGGACACTTGGGAAAGGAAAAATCACCGTGACCCAAAATCACTATCTGGAAAGGGGAGACATAAAGAGCCAGGAACACACCTGGATCTCCTGGATCCTCTGCCTGAGACCCTCATTCCTGACGTTCAGCCTAATGGCATAGTTGAAGAGGATGAAGAATCTCCTGTCCTTTTCAAGAAAGTCCTCCAAGAAATTGTCGATGTCTCCATCTGACAGCTCCAGCAGACGCTTGTAGGCCACCTCATAGCTCTCCTTTTGGCTCCTTTTGGCCCTCTCATCTGCCTCAAAGGCTGAGAAAGAGACAGACAGCCGTGGTTGCTTTGCAGAGCCTTCCCTGCAGTGCTGTGGGGTTTGGTGCAGTGCTGGGGCAGGAGGGAGCAGTGCTGGAGGGGCAGAGGGTGCCTCTTTCACCAGGAAACTAAGCAGAGATGTCATGGGAATGGAGCAAACACCACGGGATCCCCTACCAGGAGGATGGAATGATTAGATTAGATCATATGTTAGGAAGAAATTCTTCCCTGTGAGGGTGAGGAGGCCCTGGCACAGGGTGCCCAGAGAAGCTGTGGATGCCCCTGGATCCCTGGAAGTGTCCAAAGCCAGGTTGGATGGTGCTTGGAGCACCCTGGGATGGTGAAAGGTGCCCCTGCCCATGGAGGGGGTGGAACTGGATGAGTTTTAAGACTCCTTTCCAACCCAACCATTCTGTGGTTCTGTGACAAAAGGAGCCGTGGTTACACGCAGGAGCAGCACCCTGTCCCAAGGGTACCCCAAGACACTCAGTCTTACTCAGTTACCACTGTTCAGCCTTTTTGCTTGTAGGGTGAAGGTTGGGTGGGGCAGGTTGTGGGCAGGGCAGGTGTCCTGCCTTTGGGGTGCAATTCTAGAAACCATGAGCAGCCCCTCCATCAACTCTGCAGACTCGGGGTTTGTGGTCCCAGCCACACAAATTCTCCTCTGATACCTTCTCTCTTTCTGGCCTGTTCCTTCAATTCAGACAGATCTGTACATTTGGCGAGGAAGAAGTTTTTCAGCCTGGTCTCCTGGTGAAGGGCACACTTCCTCTCCAGCAGCCTGATGTTGTACTGGATGGTTTCTCTGTAGCGAATACCCCGAATGTCCGAGATCCGCCCCAGATCCTCCATCCTGCACACACACAGCAACACCCACACCGTGTGTGTGTGCAAGGCTCTGTATTCCTGGCCTCTCCCAGCAGTGCCAGAGCTGGCAAAGCCCCTGTGATGCTGTGCCCATTCCCAGCTCTCATCTGGACGGAGTGGAGTAAGTCCAGAGGGAATTCATGGCCACTAACACAGCTTTTGGTGGGGTTTTTTCTCGCACCTTGAACATCAATTAACAAATTGCTCAGTGTGGGAGAAATGGCAAGTCAGAGTTATCATCCCTTGCCTTTGCTGACAGTTTTGTACTCAGGCATAATACCCAGCTTGGGTGGGACTCAGAACAAAGAGATTCCTCCATGGGGCAGTTCATCCCATCCAAAGAAACATCTGGGATAGATGGAATAAAACACCCTGGAGGTGCCAGTCTCCCCACGCTGACCAGGCACCCAACCCTTAGCACCCAGATCTAGATGAGAGTGGTGGCTCCTCTCTCTGAAGCCTCAGTCACTCTCTCTGTTTGTCTCTCTCTCTCATTGCAGGCATCACCCATCAGCCCCAAGTTTTGCCCAGAGGGCTGACAAGGCCACTGTACCACTGCTCGTAGTCTTCCGTGGCTTGCTCGATAGCAGCGTTGAGCAATCTGTTCTGCTGAACCAGCCTTTTCTCCAGCTTCCAGTAGGAGTTGTCATAAATGGCTTTCTGGATCTGCATGCTCACAGTCTCTTCTCTCAGCTTGTTGTTTCGGGTCATGATGGTGTTGTAACGAACAGTGACCTGGGGACAGCAAAGCCAAAGGTGTGGAACTGGTGGGGGACTGGGGGGTTCAGGTTGCTGCTTAAAGACCTTGACCAAGGCAGGGTCAAATACAGCCCAAGAGATTTGAAGCTGGCCCTGCACTGTCCTCCTCTCCAAGAAAGGAAAGAAGAAGACCAGGTCGATCAAACAGAGACCTGGAGCTGGCTTTGTGCAAGGCAAGGTGGCTCCAGGCAGCCCAGTTTGATCACAAAGCAGGTGCAGACCTTCAGGCCTCTTGGCACAGCACAAGTGCTGCATTTGGGTCACCAAGCCTGAAGGAGCCTTTGAGATATTCTGGGAATGATCAGGCCAAGGGAACAAGCCAGGTGCTTTATGCAGCTTGTGTCAACCAAATACATTTGCACCACTGTGCTTTGTCCTGACCAGAAAGGTCCCAGGCCCCTGTGTGACCCCACACATGTTCTAAAAAAATCTCCAAAGTATTTCCTTACATGACTTAGGTGCATCTCCAGTAATTCAATTTTCTTCTGCAGGTGTTTGTGACTCTTTGCTTCCAACACCCTCCAGGTTGTGTCTCTTTGTTTCACTATCTTCTTTTCCAGCTCTACAACCTGCACACACACAGGGAAAAAACCCAGAAAGTATAATCTCCACCCCTACACTCTGGATTCTTGTCAGAAGCCAAAGAAAATCCTCTCAGTTGACCTGAACTACAGCAACTATGCCATTAAGGAGCTCACAGTTATAGGAGCCCATCACACAGGGGTGCAGGGACTGGTGGGACAAGGTTGAGAGTCCAACCTCTCTTTTCCAGTCAGTGCTGCTGACTTGAATGGGAGCCTGGTTCTATCCATTTGTCATTGTCATGTGTCACTTGCCAGGAGGAATATTCCAAGCCCTGAATTAAATGTGTTTCATATTGAGGAGTTTCAGCCACAGGCCCCACTCTGTGACTCTGCCCTGCTGTGCTCAGGCAGAGAACACTCTGGATGCTCTCACCTGCTTGGCCAGGTCAGCTAGCAGGGCTTTTCTTTCTTTGATCAGAGCATCGTTCTGCATTCTGATCTGCAAAAGCCTTTGGACCTTCATACGATTTCTGCTTTCCAGCATCACATTACCCGGGGAATAGATCTGGCTCAGCATTAATGTCACATGTCTGTGCTCTTGCTTCAGATCATCTATTGCTTTTCTGTAAAAATGGAACAACAAATGACATTTAGCACGTCCTATCTGCCATGGCAGGTCCTTACCCCTCCCCATCTCTACACTGTGGTCCTCAGATCTCTTTATAAAAAAGAGGGAGCAACATTTTATATGGGCAGATGTGGTAGGACAAGAGGGAATGGTTTTAAACTAAAAGAAGAGAGACTGAGATCAGATGTTAGGAAGAAATTCTTTCCTCAGAGTGATGAGGCCCTGGCACAGGGTGCCCAGAGAAGCTGTGGCTGTCCCAACCCTGGAAGTGTCCAAGGCCAGGTTGGACAGGGCTTGGAGCAACCTGGGACAGTGGAAAGTGTCCCTGCTGTGGGAATCTATAAATCTGTGATTTTGGCATGGAGGAACTTCCCAAGCCCCAGGCATCCAAGCAGAGCTGTACTCACTCCTGAGCCTGCATTTGCCTCCAGATATCGGCATCGTAGAATTTCCTCTTGTACGCCTCATGATGGAAGTGGGTCTGCAGATGCCTGATCTGCACTTTAGCCCTTTGCTCCTTCTCCTTTGCAGAGAGCTCCAGGTCTGCTGAGGCTTCTCTCTTCTGCCACGGACAAGGGAGGGTTTGGTCACTTGAGCAAACACAGCCAGCAGTGGCAGCAGGTGAGGGGCAGCACCAGCTCCAGCTCTTCCCTGGCACCTGAGATATCCAACACCACCCAAAACACGCAGTGCTGGCTGAGCTGGAGCCAGCACCTCAATTCCAGGACAGGGATGAGGGCAGGTGATGGCAGGTTGTCACCTCTTTTATCACCCAGCACAGCAGCGAGGACCACGTGAGTCAGAACCAGAGCCACTGGGGACATGGATGAGCCCAGCTGGCTGCCCCGGAGTGGAGCAGGAGTGCTCCTGTCCCCGACCATCAAAAGGTGACTTCTAACTGAGAAACTGCCCAGCAGGGAAGCACTGAAGGCAGTCAGACCCACCACCACCCCTGTCCTCAGCTCTGCCTCTCCCAACACCCAAATCTCAGTCCAGGGCCTCATTCCTGGCACAGCAGGGCAGCAGAAGCAGCCCCACAGCACTTCGCTGGCAGGAGCAAACCTGGCTCCCACTGCTGGATGTGTATTTCCATGGGTAAGATCCCCACAGCAGATCCTCCATAGTCCCTGTGTAGTTGAGCTTTAGTTTGTCCTTTTTTACCTTCATTTTCCCCGTCTAACTCTGCTGCTTGCTCTGCAGACGCCTCAGGAAGGGAACAAGTGGAACTCTGCAGGTACAGGATTGCTTTCCAAGGGAAGAAATGAAACAGGACTAATGGAGTGGCTGTGTCCTCCTGCCCATCCCTCAGCACCCGCTCGCGTGTTTGGCACATGAGGAAACCATCACAGATGGCTGCAAGAGGAATAAAAGGAGAGCATTTCTGGTGATGTCATCGTGAAATTATCGAGTTTTATAAGTAGGGGAAGAACAGATGGTTTGAGCTATTCCACCCCATTCAGTACCTGGGTTTCCATAGAAATTCCAGCGAGGCCAGGCCCCCCCACCCTGTTCCAGCAGAACACCTGAGTTCAGCCCCTCTGTCCCACTGATGCCAGGAGGGCACTAGAGTGGACCCTGCACCCCTTACCCCCAGAGCTGGTCCCCAGCAGCCACACTGAGTCCCTTGGGTCCCCCTGTGTGCCCACACAGGACACCACAGCTCCCCTCCAGCCAGGAGACAGAACCAAGGTGGTAATCAGGTGTTCCCAAAGATCCACCCCTATTTCCAGCAGGAAGCTCAGGAGAGGGGAGAACCTAGAAGAGAACTGGTGCCAGTGCCACCCTTGCAGTGCCCCAGGTTCCATGGAACCATGGCAGGGCTGGTTGCCATGGCAGCATCACCACAATGGAGTGATGGGGGTGCCCCATGGACCACCAAGACAGAGCAAGCAAGGAGCAGCTGGGAGCCCACATTACATGGACATTACAAAGGGGTTTCCATGGACCAAAGGGGTTTCCATGCCCCAAAACCAGCCCTGAAGCTACAACACCTCCCTGGCTGCGTGTCCACAGCAAAGAGGAACCCTCATTTGGAACTGACCCATAACCTATCCTTCAAAGCCTTCTGCTCCAACAGCAGCAGCCAGGGGTTCACCATCCCCAGCAGTGCTTTGGGATTAGGGCTGCCACCCCACACCCTGCCTTCCAACCTGGCTTTTATCTGTTTTATTGATAAAGAGACCATCACCACCTCACTGCCACCGTTGTTGGCATCCAGAGCAGCAACGGCTGGTGCTGCCAAACTGGGGAAGGATCCTGGGGACAGGGACCTGTTAGGAGGCTGATTAGGGGACAGACTGAGGCTTCATGCCCACTCCTCTCCCTTCCATGTAGGGAAGCACACAGGAGCTGTGGACTGAGTCATAAGAGCCATGATAATCCTTTCCCTGTAAGCTCCTTCCCAGGGTCTGTGCAAAAGCTGAGATCCCTGGAGGGCAGGAGCACAGGGGCTGTGTTTTGTAGCCCTGGAGTTGCTTACTCAGCTGTGGGCTGAAGGGGAGTAGAGCAGTGCTGAAGGTGAGCCTGACCCACTTTGCAGGGAGTTCAAAGCCACGAGCAAAATCCCCAACCAGAGCATCAGCACCTCCCCGTTATCCCAGAGACTCTGAGGAGCTAGCAGCCCAGCCACCAAGTTCCAGGCTAATTCCCAGCCAGACAGGCTCTGAGGAGGCATTTAACTGGAAATCATATTCATGGCAGAAAGCAGAATGTAGTGTTTGATAAGAAAAATCACAACCAAGGGCAGAGCCATGCTGGGAAGGCACTGGAGCCTGAGGATCCCACCAGGGCTGGGGGAAGCTCCCAGAGCTTTTCATGCTGTTCCTGCATGATCAGCAGCTCTGTGGGATAATAACAACAACCTCTCCAGGGGTGAGGTGAGGTTGTCACTCAGTCCCAATGGCCCTAGTTGTGTGATAAGGCATATCCTTTATTTTCACCTTCAGCAGAAACAGGGCCAAAGCCCCAGTTCCCAATAAAAGTGGAGACGCAGGAGTGAACATTATTTTTCCAGAAACAATGCCACTCAAACATCTTGCTTTTCCTTGGTTTGGACTAGTCCAGCCTCAAAATACAACCCATATTGTCTGTCCTTTTTGTGTTCTTCTCCATGGACTAATTCTCAATTGTTCAGCAATGAACAAGTCAGTAAATTAAACTATTCAGGAGGGCTCTGATTTGGTAGAGTCTGTGTCTGTCTCCCTCACTGCAGAAGCACTGATTTGACTAAAGAGGACTCTTTTCACCTAAACAATGCCTGACTGTCACACTTGCTTTCAGTGAGGGTGACTTCATTGTCTGGATGGACCTTTCAGCAGAACAGCATTCAGAGCTGAATGAGGTTGTCCATAACATTTGAATCCCAAAAGTCTCCAGTTTCTGGGAGAAACAGAAGAAAAGTGACTTTCTATGCAATTTTCAACTTAACCAATCTTGCCTAATTTAACAAGTGCATTTAGCACTGATTGACATGCAGAAATTATTCCTTCAGCAGCAGATCTGGGGGCTAATTAAAACTCATTGTACTATATTAAGGGATGAATTCTGATCTGTGCAAGCCGTGTAAACTTTTCCTGATTGCAGCAACGATTTTCCTGTTTCCCTGGGTCCAGTTCACGGGGGCTGCAGGGGATGGTCAGAGCTGGCTCTGAGCTGAGCTCCCACCTGGGAGCATCCCATCAATGTCAAACGAAATCTCTGGGGTAAGCTGGAGAATCAGGCCCATATTTTCATGCAAATGTAATACATTCATGTTACTTAATGCCTATTTATAATAAATCCAGAACTTAATTCTTCTTAACCCGTCTTTAGTGTTTGACACATGAAATCGGTGAGTCAGAGGGCTATATATGGAACTGTCAAAACTTTCTTTTTTCCCTCCTCTAAAAGCCTGGATTAAATCATAATCAAACTCCCATCAGCTCCAGCAGCAGTGCTGGGATGAGCAGGAAGATGCTGACAACTGCTAAGGCAGCTGGTGGTGGGGAAAGATCTTCTCAGGCAACAAATTGATGGTTAAAACCTCAGAGAAAAGGTTCTGAATTCAGAAATTTGCTGTATTAGGTCCATTTGCTGAAATCATAGAACCAGAATGGCTTTGGTTGGAAGGAATCTTAAAGCTCATCCACTTCCATCCCCTGCCACGGGCAGGGACACATTCCAGGTTGCTCCAAGCCCCATCCAACCTGACCTTGGACACTTCCAGGGATCCAGGGGCAGCCACAGCTTCTCTGGGAAACCTGTGGCAATGCTTCAACACCCTCAGAGTAAAGAATTTCTTCTTAACACCAATCTAATCTCTTCTCTTTTAGTTTAATATCATTTCCCCTTGTCCTGTCACCATCTGCCCATGTAAATGTTGTCCTGTGGACCTGGAAGGATCCCTTACCAAGACCTGGCTTGCCAATGGTGTCCCATGAGAATATTTTCTAGCCAGATTTTTATTTCTTTCCTCTGATGAATGTTATGTTCACATGTGCATGAATCAGCTTTCAACAGGCAAGGCCATTTTTGGCCCAAAACCATCACAAACACATTGAGAGTTGTAGACCTGCAGCTTTTTGCAACTGGCTTGAGTTTTGCTCTGTGTTTCTTAGAGAAAAGGTTTCATTTCAAATATATACCATCTACTCTTCAAACGCTGAGCTGTTCTCTCCCTGCACAATATCACTTCTTCCAGCCTGTCCTTCCTGGGTGGGGCACAGACATCTCTGCAGCCAAATGACTTAAAAATTTTCAGGGTAATTGGTAGAAGTCAGGGGAGAGGAGGCTGTTGGCTGCCTCCTCGAGTACAGCTGTAATTTCTCCACACTCCAAGAGGAAATTGTCATCATAATTTCCTGCAGATGGTTTTCTCCTGAATTGCTGACACCAAGTGAAATGTGAGTTCCAGCAGTGAACTGTCTCCTCCGTGGCTTTACTGGGTATTTATTTCCAGCGTCTCTTTAGGAGCAAGTTCCCCAAGCTTTGACTTCAGGAAAGTAAAATTCTCCCACAGCAGGTTCCACCACTCCAGCAGAGCCAAATAATGTGGGTTTCATCGGTCTGGGCTAACTCCCAGCCACCTTTGGCTGCAGCAGGTACACTGTGCTGAATTACTGCTCAAAGGCTGCTTCCACAGGGGTGGAATGCAGGAGGAAAATAGTCAAGGATGTGCTGAAAGCACAGAAAGAGGAGACCTCCAAAAATTTCACTGGCTTGAGGTCAAACCTGGCACGTAACAAGCACACAGACACTGCAGGACGATTTTAGCTAAAGCACAAGAGCAGGGGACTCAAGGACAGAGCTGTCACAGATGCTGCTGTCACACGAGGCCGTGTCTGACCCCGAGCAGGGCCCTCTGTGCCAGTGTGGGGTGGTGATGCCCTGGCACAGAAAAGCTGTGGCTGCCCCATCCCTGCAAATGTCCCAGGTTGGACAGGGCTTGGAGCAACTGGGGTACTAGGAGGTGTCCCTGCTCATGGCAGGGGGTGGAATGGGATGAGCTTTAAGGTCTTTTCCAACCCAAATTATTCGGGTATTCCATGGTTCTGTGACTTTTTTCTTTGCTGTGATTTAGGCAAAACTGCACAAAGTTTCTCTCAGTGGTGCTGCTGATCCCTCAGCACTTTTGGAGACATCACACCCAAGCAGGAGGCAGGGGTTTGCTCCAGCTCTCAGAGTCTGGCAGAGCACTTGGCCACGGCTGAGCCGAGCTAATAAATCCCCACCGTGACCTCCCACATCCCATTCCTCCCCAGGGAAGTCTGTTGGCAAATCCAGACGCTGTGCTGGAAACCCTCCATGCCACATTGAGCTGGGGTGGTTTGTGGCTGAGGAAGCAGCACATCACAGAGTTGGGAAGGAAATTCCCTTCTCCATGAACTCCAGCAGCTCCATGTCAGCTCTGGGCAGAGCTGGGCAGCACAGGACAGCACAGCAGGTACAGCCTGGTTTAGAAGAGCTATTTCCAGTTAATCATTCCTGATTACAGTCCTGAGCAAGGCTCCTGGTCAGGACTAAGAATACCTTATTAGTTGAGCACGCTCTGCAAGTGGCTTAAGGCAACTGAGGATTTGCCTATATAAGATCACTCAGGGAAACTGTTCTGAATTAACATTTAAAGGCAATTAATTAAGCTGCTGTATGGGTGTTCTGCACCATCTGCATCCCATTCTTTTCCAGATCAAATGAAGGCCACTTGATCTCTGGGTTAAGCACAGGAGGAAAGTAGCCTGGGGAGCCCACAAGCCCCATGAAAAGATGCACAACTGAAACAAATCTTCCTGGAGGAATCTCAGCCCAGACCCAGCCTGCTGTGGGGATATTGATATGGACAGTACCAGAGCTTCCTGTCTCCTCAGTTTTGGCTTTATGGGAGAAGTTTGGGTACTTTTGTTCCCTTCCAAGAGCAATCACAGCGCTGGGAAGAAACTGAGTGCACCAACTGCTCTGCTCCAGCTCAGTGACATTAATGCCTGATTAAGTAGGTGACGATATCAGACAGTAAATGCTCGGCCAAGCACAGGCAGAGGACCCGGAGTGGATCAGGGTGGCCCTGCCCAAGATTAACCCAGTGGCTGGAGCAGAAAGCCAAGGGCACAGCAGCCAGCAGGTCCACGGGATGAGGCAGAGCACAAAGCTCCCTGGAGAGGAGTCAGCCCAGCAAAACCACTCAGAGCCTTTTTGTTTGATTTAGGACACGTCTCCTTGCAATTAGCCCGGCTTGGCCCCGCCGTTTTTCTGAAGCAGGATTTCAGACCTGCTCACGCCAGGAATAGCCGCTTTCCCAGGCTGCTGCCGGCACCACAGCCCTGCTCTGGAGCAGGAACAGATTGTTCTGAACAGTCTGGTCCATTTGCCATTCCTCCAAGCTGGCTGGGTTTGCTGTTTATTGCCACTCACTCAGCAAATGATCTTTTGCAAGATCCCAGCTATCAGTGCCTCCCCTCCCGTCTGCCGCTGCTCACGGCTCTTGAGGTTAGTCCAAGGCTTTACAAGAGACATCAGCTGATTTTTGTAATAGTTGTTACTCAAGAGTTCATTTAAATTAAAGCTTCAGCAAAGAAAACCCCAAGGGCTCGGGCTGCATGTTTCTCTTAGTGTAAATTTGAAGCAGCTTCCAAGGAAATGCAGAGGTGACATGAAGCGAAGCTGGGTTATAATGAATCCTCCTGGGTGTTTTCCCACATTTCTGGGACTAGTTGAAAAGGGAGCTGCACAGCTTGGAAATGGGCTGGAAAAGGGAGCCTGTTTCTAGCCCTGCTGCTGAAGGAGATTTGCCGTGGGTTGGATGTGCAGGGAATTCATTCCCAGCAGCCAGGAGCATCCTGTCCCACCAGCCACCAGTGGTCCCTGCTTTTCCCCCTTCCTGCCCTTCCCGGGCAGGTGGGGGCAGGCTGGGAAAGCCCAGGAGCGCTGGGCTGGCCGGGGCAGAGGGATACAGGGATGCAGCATCTCCTGCTCACTGCTCACAGCGAGGAGAGGAGCAGGAGGCAGCAGAGCTGCGCCAGTTGCTTGGCAACTCCCTAGCAAATCTCCCTCCTGTCAGAAAACATTTTTTTCCTGCGATTTGGATGGGTTTTCACAGGAGCAGGATGAGGTTTGGATGATCAGGTGGTTTTAAGAAACCACACGTTTTACCTGGAGGGGCCACGTACCTGCTTTGACCAGAAGCTGGACAAGGCTGATCCCAGCCCAATCTTTGTGTCTCTCCATCATTACAGGAGCAAGGCTGTGGTGGCATCATCCCCCAGCCAGGCTTTCCCCTGACATCCCATGTCTCAGCTGTTCTTCAAACCATCCCTGGCTTCTTTGAGACCCCAAACTCCGTGGCCAAACCTGACCTAGAAATCCATCCAGCTCTTCTGGGTAGTTACTGTGGTCTTCACTTTGTGTGCAGAGAGGAAGGAGAAGGAAGGTGGGTCAGGTTGTTCCCAACTTTTGATGGAGAGCAAGCAAAGCAGAACACTGAGGGCCATGCTGGGTTTGGTAGTGGAATTAAAAAAACAAAAAACGCAAAACAGCCCCAAATCACTGCCAAGGAGGCTGGATCCTGGCACAGACAGCATCTCTGTGCATCTCTGCTTTGCTCTACTCCCACTTGCATTTCCCATGGGACATGCTCCTGGTTTTGTCACCTTCAAGCTGAAGAGCATCCCAGTGTCACCAGCAACACCACCATCACCACCGTCAACCAAGAGAGGAAGGATGAGCCACCCAAAACTCCCATTAACCCCCTTTGCACTTCAGCATGAGGCCATTTGTGTGGGAGCTGATTCTTCTGCTCAGAGCTAATGAAGGGGGAATTTCCTCAAGGGAAATAAAATGGTCTCAGCCTGAAAAGGCTTTTCTCTTCTGGATTTTTTGGTTGGGAACAGCGGCTGGAATTTTCCTCTTGGCTATGCTGACACAACCCCTTCTCCTCCAGTGTGGGAGGGGAATTTGGCCTGCTGATATTCTGTGCCAAGTTTAGATCAGGATAATGATATACTATTCGGGTTTCTATAGATTCTCAGGTCACTTTGAAAACATGAATTAATCCTGACAACGCAGCTGCAAGGAAATGGAGATTTTGTTGTCTCTGATTTAAAGAGAGGGAAACTGAGACCTGGGGAGCACATGGTTTTTGTGAGGTTTCAGTGAAAACAAGCGACAGAGGCTGGGAGCAAACCCAGGGTCCCAAAAGCCTTTCCGCTCCTCGCCATGCTGCAGAGCCTCCTTCCCACACAAACCCGTTCTGGAGCATCTTTTTACACCAGCCCAAAATGTAACTCCCTTTTTATATTTAGCTCCCAGGTTCTGTAAAGGGACGTTATGTAACAGACCTCAAGTGTGGCATTTTATAATTTACCAGCTCAACTTGTGCTGCTTCTAGAAAGCCGCCTGTGTGCTGTATTCCCCGGCTGAGCCCTCGCCCATCTCCTCCTGAGCTGGCAAAATATCCCACTGGGCACCCATCTGTGGTTTTAAAGCTCCATGGTGTGCTGTCCCCACGGGCCCAGCCAGCCATGCTGTCTCCCAAGCAATTACTGCTTGCCAGTTCCTTTTTCTATTGTCAAATTCTCTGTCCCTGCAAGAGAAAGAGAGGAGGCAGCTGGATGTGTTGCTCTCAAAGGGCAGACACAGCCCTTGCTGGTGGAAAATCCTCTTTTGGGTTGCAGGATGGTTCAATAGGCTCTGAAATCCCAGTGGAAGGTGGGAGGGCACACAGGAACCATCTATCTATCTATCCATCCATCCATCCATCCATCCATCCATCCATCCATCCATCCAGTGAAAGTGGGTATCTCCAAATCTGGGAGGGAGTGAGGGTGAGGCAGCTGGCAGCCAGCACCACGTGGTGATGCTCTGCTGCCTCACAGCCCCTGTATCCCTGATGCTCTGGCAGCAAGAATCCTCCCTGGGCCCAGCTGGACCTCAGCACAGAGCAGAGCAGGCAAACACCAAACCACATCTGCATTGGCAGCCCACAGACCCCTGCCCCATCCGTGTGTTCAACCTTCCCAGTGCTCTGAACATCTGTTTGGAAATCTGGGGTGCAAGGAGGGAAATGCCAGGGGTGCATTTTCTAGGATCCATGCAGGCAGGGAGGCTGCAGAGATGCACTGCAGGTAAAGCACCGTTGCAGGGCTGACACCTCCAAGGTGAGCTCTGCTGGCAGGACAAACACGACTGACAGCGTTCCTGGCGTCAATCCTTGCCTGCAGGCAGAGGCAAGGAGACACATTAAGGAATATTTGCTGAAGTGGCAAAACCCCCTGGCTCACCCCATCTCACCCCTCTGCTGCTCCTGGGGCCTGGGACAAGGCAGCAGCAGCCCTGGGTGGGCAGATGGATGGACAGACAGCCTTGCTGTGATCACCTCCAGGCCAGGACAACAAAGGGATCCCTCACTTCCTTCAGCTGAGCTGAGCAATAAAGTGGAATGGCTTTAAATCCTCCGTGAGCCTTTTTCATTATTTCTAAAATTATATATATGAACTGGAGCTCCCTGGAAGTTTTGCCATAAGCTTGGGCGCCTGGTGCTGATTCGCAGCAAGAGCTCATCCAGCTGCTCACGTCTCTCTCCCTCCAAAAGCCGAGCACTTCACTCCCAGATTATTTTAACCCTCAACATCTGCAATAAACAGCAGAAAGGACTTGTCATGTGGCTCAGAGAGGGGTGAGGAAATGATCAGAAACTTCAAATCCTGAGCTGAAAAAACAGTTTTACTAAAAATACACGTCCAGCCTGTTTCAGCCCATGAGGCTGTCCCCGCCCTGGAGTTTCAGTCACATCTCTGAACATCATCATCAAACAAGTGAAACAGAAGAGCATTAATTAATCAAGCAGTTAAAGGCTGTGCAAGAACCAGGAGCAGCGAGCAGAGGATTTAAAACATCACATTGTGCTCCTGCTGCAGTCCAGGAGAGCCAGGGACAGCCTCAGCCTAACAGGCACTTCCAGAGCAGGATCAGTGGCAGCACAGGGATATGTTCACCCAGCCTGGGCAGACAAGACCATTTCCATATAATCACAGCACAATAAAAACGACCAAACAGGAACGAGCTCCCAGGGTGGCCGAGCTATGGAGTATCGAGTGTGTTCTCCGGATTCCTGGCCGATTGCATCCCTGGGATTTCCAATCTCTCCTTGAAGCCCCCGGGGTATTCAGCAGCAGTACCGCAGTTTCACCAAGTGACTCACACCTCTTCACCTTTAGATTTTATTTCCTCTCCGCTCCCTGCTTTCTCATGCAAATGTTGCTGTGCCAAGGTGCTGCGGCTCCCGGAGCAGTTCTGGCATGGCCTGCTGCTGCTGGAAGGAGTGAGTCTGGGTGAGACTGGGCAGGTCTCTTCTCTAGCTGGGGATGGGAAGAGAGGCTCTGCAACATGCACACTTGATAGTAAATAAATGTGTAATAGAAATAAGTGTAATCTTGGAAAAAAAAATGGAACTAATTAAAATGTGTCTGCGGTCAAAAGAGCTGCTGCCCTGCCCCACATCCTCCTTCACAACTGGCAGCAGGGGCCAGCGCACCCAGTCACAGCACAAGGGACACCGGGCAGTGTGGGAGGAGGACACCCAGGTCTGGAAAACATCATTTGAGCAACCAAAATTTAAAAGGGTGTAGGAAGAAAGAGGGCAGGGGCCACGGTGGCTGCTTGCCTTGTTTTAACCTGTTGCCCACACTGTTGTGGAAAGAGAGACAGAGCAGTGAGGATCAAGCAGAGAAGTTGTGGCTGCCTCATCCCAGGGAGTGTCCAAGGCTGGGCTGGACAGGGCTTGGAGCAACCTGGAAGGTGGAAGGTGGAAGATGTCCCTGACCATGGCAGGGGTTGGAATAACACAAGCTTTAAGTTCCCTTCCAACCCAAACCATTCTGGGATTCTATGGCTGGCAGAAGATCCTGGCTGTGCCAGGACAATCCCTATGGGTCCTCTGCAGAGGCCAGAGCTGATGGCATCTCATCATCAGGGCAGGTTCCACAGCATCCAGGACCTGCCTCTCCCAGGGTCCTCAAACCACTCCAGAGCTCCTGCACAGCCCCAGTGATCAGCATGTTTTGGGGGTCAGCTCACAGCTTGTGCCCACCCCAACCTTTTCCTCAGCAGTTGTGCCCTATCCATGGCACATGCCATGGATTTCCTTCCTTGGCAGGGGAAGGGCAGTGACCTTACCACAGCTTTGTGTGTGCCAAATCACAGCTATAAAAGGGAGAAAAGTTCAGCTGAAAAATACAGCTCACCTTTTTATAGAAGAGTATAGAAGATACATTGTGGTTGAAACCCTTCCAAAAAGCCAGGTGGGACTTTTTCTCTCTCTCTCTCTCTATATATATATCTAAACAAAACCATTTCTTTCTGTTAAAAAAAAAAAAAAAAAAAAAAAGGGAAAAAAAGAAGAAAAAAGAACTCTGGCAACTATCCCACGCCGAGAAAGACATTTAATTGAAGCCACACAAAAGGCAGTCGGTCTCACCAGCAACTGCACTTCTATCGCCTCCAGACAGCCTGACGCACAGATTCAGAGCTGAGGATGAATGTCAGCTGTCAGGTCCCTAAGGCTCTGCTGTGACCTACATGCTACTGAGAAAAAAAAAACCACCCAACACTTGTTTGAGTGGAAGAAGTGACAAAGGGAGCATGGCTTGGCAGAGGGGGTGTCATCCAGTGGGGGTTGGAGTGAGGATCTTTGGTGTGAATCCTTTGGTGCATGGAATCACCCAGGAGCAGCTTTCACTGGTCCCCTCCTCATCCCCTGCTAGGAAAGCTAAATTGACAGCAGGAGCTCTGCAGAGAAGTCAAAAGGTGTTGGAAAAGGACAGAAAGTGGAGCCTGAGGGCTGGAGACCACCAAGGTTTTGGCCGTCAGTGAAGGCTGCAGAGAATGAAGTGTGCAGGTGAAAGGGGCTGCTCTGACCTCCAGCAGGTTTCTCCATCCCTGGAGATGTTCCTTCGCCTCCAGAGATTTGTGATTCAGGCTGAACGACCTGGGAAGAAATGGTTTGGTTGGGAAGTGTGTTATCATCAGACAACTTCAGGTAGGCACAAACTTTCAGAAACTACTTTCCTTCTAAAATTCTGCCTCATGGTCTCAAAGTCCACTTTTCCTCTTCGTGTACAACAGGAAGGGACCTGTCCCTGCATCACCTTGCATGCATAGGATCAGTGAGAGTGTTGGGATGTTGGCCTGATCCTCCAGGGAATGCAGAGTCTCACATAGGATGTCTCATCCCTATTTGGATGGGAATTCAGAAATGAGATGTCACGACACATTTGAAGCCTAAATGCATCCTGGAATCATCAAAGCTGTTCTGGCTGTGGGGTGAACACTTCCTCTAATCTCTATTTTGCTTTCTAAATGGAAGGAATGGATTGCTGGTGCCCACAGCCACTCACTCTGAGACAGAAGTTTAACACCAGCCATCCATGTCTGTCTGTCTGTCTGTCTGACCTGGAGCCAATGCAACGCTGAGATCTCACCCAGCCCCAGTCTTGCCCTGGGCTGAATCTCACCTACAAATACACAGGGGATTCTTCTTGCAAACAAGGAATCTACTTTTAAACTGCAAAAAAATCACGTGAAGCAAAACATGGAGATAAAGAATGGGAAAATGGAGTTCCAGCAGAGCAGAGACTGGAACAAAAGGGGCAAGTTTCCAAGGCTCCCTTTTCCCCCAGATTAATGTTCCCAAATCTCCTGCCTCACCTGCTGCCTCACAGCTACGTGTGCAGGAAGCATTGACGTAAAAAGCTGATTTATTGCCTAAACCCCACCATTATGGACTCTGTCATTGGCAGCACTTGGATTTATCACCACATCCAGACCAAAACACTCGTGATCCATCAGCAAAGGCACCTGGCTGGAGAGCAGCGTGGGAGAGAGCCTGGCTTTGGATCTGTCTCTGCTGCAGCCCTGAGATGGGATTGCAGCTCCCAGGGTTGTGTCTGCTGTAGAGCAGCTCACAGCAGCACCCAAAGCACTGTGGGTGCCATGAAGAGCCTTGCCCACCTTTCCCCTGGGTCCAAGTTTTTGGCTAAGCCCCAATGTCCACAGTGCTCCAGATGTTTGCTTGGATGAAGCTGCCCATGGCCTGGAGGAAAGACCCTCCCAGGAGAAAGAGGCTTTCCTCAAGTTGCTTAAGGCATCCTTTGGATGCAGGTGCAGGTTTTTGAGCCAAGAACACAGCTTAGCCCAACTTGGGCTGGGGATTTCAGTGAGTTTAATCCGTTTTATGCACACTCCCTCAATTGGCTAATTACTGCTAATTACACAGGCTTGAACTCTGGCCATGCTCTCTTGGAGACCTGGGAGAAGCCACAAGGCAGCTGTGACCAAGGCAGCACTCATGGAATGGCCTGGACACCAGGATCTGAGTGATGCCAGTGGCAGAGGATGGGTCCCAAGGGATGCCAGGGCAGAGATGCCCCAGCAGCTCACAGTGGTGTGCCTAAAATGCACAGCCAAACCAGAAGGGAATCCAGGGATCAAAGGTGATTCCAGCCACAGATCCCTCTGAATCTTTTCACACCAATTTTGGCGCAGTGTTACGTAAGAGCAGCCCAGCTCCTGAAAATCTGCCAGGCTCACGAGCAGAGAGCAGCAAGGAGGAGGTGAGAATAGAAACAAATAAATAAGAATACCTGGCAGCTACCTCCACAATGGACCACGTTTCCAAATGCTGCATATGAGAAGAAATCTCAGGTGTCCAAGAGCTGCCAATGGGATTGCTCTGGAATTTCAGGAGTGTAAGGGAAAACAAAATGTGGATCAGCAAAGCTACTGCCCTCTGGACACTTGTTACCTGTCCCTGGGAAGGTTTTGGTGCACCAGCCTTCAGGCACCTGCAGGTGGGATTTGGCACATATTTCACCTGCATTTCCATGGGAAAAAGTGGGAATGAATGAATTAGGGATCTCTAGGGTGCATGGAAAGTCTCTTTCTTGCTCCTGTATCTCATGTTCAGTGGTGTGTCTCCCACTGGCAGAGGCACAGCAGCCGTTTGACCAATAGCAAATCACCAGACCTTCATCCTATTTCCACTTTCCCACTCCCTTGACAGCCCTCCTGATCCTGCTTTTTCATGGGTTTTAATTGGAAAAGCAGCTCAGCCATGAAGCTGGGCTGAGATCAGAGGCTGTGTCCTAAATGTGCATCTCTGGCCAGTGCCATGAGGAGCACCCACCATGTGCTGCCTTGGAGCCACGTGAGGCTGCAGCTGCACAGAAATGTCCCACTTTGAGAAGCAGTTGCTTCTCCTTGATTTGCAAGGTTCTGCTCACATCCCTCTGTCCCCCCACTTCCAGGTGAGCCGTGCTGACACTTGCTGACACTGCAAAGGGAAAGTTGTGCTCGCCCCACCACAAACCACCTGGAAAAAGTGGAAAAAACCCCTTTGTTGGGTGTACAGCACTGGCTGGTGTCCGTGTTTTTGCCTTTGCCCTCGGAGAACAGCTCAGCTGAGCCCTGTGGAAGCCCACAAGAGTTTTCCAGCCAGTTATGCAACTCCCTTTGGCGGGGCAAAGGGATTCCTGAGGAAGAGGGGAAGACGGGGCTCCACTCGGTGCCAAAGTGGCGTCAACTGATCCACCACGGCTGCTCGCCACTTAAAGCAGGACAAAGCCTCCTTTGGAGCTGCTTCTTCTTCTTTTTCCAAGCAGCAGAGCAGACAATGGCCACAGCTTGCCCAGGGATGTTCAGACAAGCCAGGACACATCAAAATTGTTCTTGTGCCTCATCTCGGAGCTTTAAAAGTCAGATTCATCTTAGAAATTCACCAAGAGTGTGGAATGTGCTGGGTTTTCCTAATCCAAAGAGCTGGAGCAGCAAAAATCTTATTGTGGTCACTGCTATATTATGAAAAAAGGGACTTATGAAATTTTTGTATGAGGAGGGTTTTATTGGTAGTATTTTTGCAAGTATGAACCTTCCAAAACTCACCAATAGAACATTTTTCCATTTGAAAATACCTTTCACCCGAAACCCATTAAGTACATCAACTTTCAATAAATAGATTTTTTAAAAACCCGCTAGGAGGGGAGGATATGGCAAATCATATTTCTCCCGTGTCAAAATCACCAGTCTCCAAATTTTCTGAGCTGAATTTTTTTACCTTTGGTATCAAAAATGTGATTTTAACAAGCTTGAGATGAACTTGTCATTGGTGCTGACAGCTACTGTTAGGGAGAGATTTCGGATGGAGAGCAGTTGTTGAGACTGGGAAATCATCAGCTTGGTAGAAATCAAGGCCTGGCTCTGGTGTGCAGAAGAGTGTAAGGAAGTCTCCAGCAGGAATCCTGCTGCTGGCTGGCTGGGAATGAGGTTTCATTCAGTTTCTGCACAAGGTTTGAGTCCTTGGAGAGCCCCAAGGCAAAGCTGGAGGCTCAGGAGCAGCCGCCAGCCCCGAGCTCCTCGCCAGGTTCCGCACAGGAACGTGCAGGATCCACAAGTTTTGTTGCTGGAGGGAGATCGTGGCACTGTGTGTTTTGTAAATAAAACATGACACTAAGAAAACTCCTGCCTGTGCGTCAGCAGCTCCCTTCAGAGCAGGACACAGACCCTTCCATCTCCAGATCAGCCTCGCAGCTTGTTCCAGCTGCTCCTCTTTTGTCTGACAAATCAGCGCCATCCACCCCCAAAACCCTGCTGAAATTCGGGGCTTAGCAAAGTATTTTAGGCATGAAAAGCAAGACGTGTACATGAGGCTTTATCTGGATTGTAACACCAGGCAAGCTGGGTGCAAACAGTGGGAGTTATGAAAACATTGGAGTCCTGGCTGTGGAGCGAGTTAGGGAAAATAACACCTGACCCACAAGTCACCCATTCTTGCTTTGGCAGTGTTTGAAGAGCGTGTAGATCTTTGTTTGAAATGTACACAAACACTCTCAATTTCATGGACTTAGCAAATATGTAATCTAAATGTGTGGGTGCCTCACATTTCTCAGGATCCACCTACAAACAGGGATAAATCAGGGAATATTTAATTATTTTTTCACATATTTACACCTAGGTGTGTGTACATGTGTAAATATGTATTGTATTGTACTCACAATATATGCATGTGTATGCATACATATATTTATATGTACAGAACAATACTGAAATATTTTCTTCTATATGTAGGTGGGTATTATATATTTAATTTATATATTCCTAAACTTAACCAGATTATGACCAACAATGCAATAATAAAGCAACATGTGCAAGGAAGAGTGAAGACAAATCAGTGGGGAAAGGTGTTTTACACAGAGGCTTCCAAGGAATGAGACCAAGGTGGTGATTTGTGAAATTTCAAGGGGGGGAAGGAAGAAAAGATCCAGAGGTCTCAGAGCTGTGAGCTGCGAGTGATTTGTGCTGAACAAATCGTTCATCACCGTGTATTTAACTAGTAGGAAAAAAACTGTAGACAAATTGAAAGAAGGGGTGGAGATGTTGGTATATGAAGTGTGAGCTTCAAAATTATGGAATGTTTCAAGCCCATGTGCAGAGTTTAAGGACAAAGGGATTTCCCTGACTGTTCCCTCTCTGGAAATAAATCTGTTCCTCCTCTAGAAATAAATCATTGTTGTGAGCAACACTGGAGAACAAAACAGTTTCATGATATTTATAACACCCTGGCTGGGTCCCTTTTCTAATCAGGGTGTGGGGCGAAGCTGGTTATTTCCTGCAGAGAAAAGCTACCTTATTAAAAAGATAATTTTGTGGGGGCATTTTAATATAACTCTGGCTCTCCACAGAGTTTACTGATAAGGAAGGGTCCCTTTTTTTAAATGAGAATGAGAAAGATCCTGTGCAAAAATCCAATCCCTTCCAAACATGACACCCAGCTGCAGAGATTTGGAGCTGGAACAAGGTGAGTTGGTTCTCAAGGTGATGATAAAGCCTCGAGAGATTCACCTTTATCTGTCATTTCTCTTCTTTCCTCCCAGCTACGCCTCTTTTTACAAGAATTCTCAGTGCTTTGGACCTTGCCTCATGTGGTTCAGCCAGACAGATTCTTTGACCTTGTTTTGAAGGGCTGGTTCAGTCCTTTCAGAACTATGGAGCTTCCAAGTGAATTCCCAAGTGCATCTCCTGTGTTTCACCCAGGTTGCTAAGCTCTTCCCCTCCATTCCATTTCCCAGAGTGTTAGCAGGAGTGAAAAGGATTCAACACCCCACTAAAGGTGCTCAGATCCCCAAAGGACTTGTCCCTGGAGAGGAGGTAACAGCTGAAGGGTGAGATGAGATGGAGATATTTCCAGAAATGAAAACAAGGCCAGGAAGGTTCCTCTGGAAACACAGGACCAATTTTCCTTGTTAAATAATTCAGCTAAATCCAAGAGAACAACTCGCCCTGCAGAATTAGGAAGGATTTGAAAGAGGAAGAAAGCATTCGGTGCAAGAGCCGGAGGGGGCCGTTCCCCGAGAAGGTGCAGCACAAAAAATAGATGTAAATCTGCAAAGGCTGTCACGTTGAAGTAAATCTGAAGTAACTCTATTGTTTTCCATGGGCTTACTTTGGGTTTACACCAGCGTGACTAAGATTAGCATATCAGCTTGGGCGTGCTCGGTGCGATAAGTGTTGGCTCGGGGAAATAGAGCGTTGAGGTTGTGCTTGCAAGGGGCCAGAGCCTGTGTTTCAGGTAGACTCTGCATCCTCTTATCTCCTTCCTCCTGCAGTCCTGAGGTGTGCTGAGACTGCAAGTCCTTTGCTTTATCACCCCCACGCATCCGAACTCTGCTCCGGCCCCGCCACGGCAATGAGCCGTAATGAATATCGTGTAAATGAACATTGTATAACTGCTGGCTGGAGGAATCCGACAGGATAGTGGGAGAAATCCACGCAGGGAAAGGAGGGGAGGAGGAAAGAGCTTGACACAGCCAGCCCTGCAAATTAAAGTAGGAGTGAATAAAGCAATTAAACAATATTCAACCCGAGATGCAGACTGAATAGTGGGAAAGGCTCGCACAGCCCGTCTGCTGGACAAATACAATCCAGTTCATGAGTACAACCCCGTTTCATTGCTTGTAGCAACATATAGAATAAAAACGTGAAATAAAGTAGCTAGATGCTTTTGAAAGAGGAGGTTAATTCCTTCATCGCCAAGGACTTGGAAGTGCCGTATGTTTGTTTCTTGAAGGATTTGCAGGTGCAGAGCCACGTGTCTGGAGGTGCTCTGGAGCTGAGGGGCTGCTGGGGACACGTGTCCCGAACCCGTGAGGCAGAGGTGGCTCTGAGTGAGGTGAAGGGCATGAGGGCTGTGCTCCCCCAGCCCCAAAGTGGGGTGAACAGCCCCAAAATCCCACCTGAAGCCACCATTTCCCTCACATGTGGCTGTGTGGGGCCAAGACCGCAGTGAGGGGACAACGTGAGGGCCATGGTGGCCCCTTCCTGCTCCCTGCAGACCACAGTCTGCAGGAGCCCTACAAAGCACAGACCTTTCTCCACAGAAATGGTGATTAGACATTGGAAGGGCTGCGCAGGGAGGTGGTGAAATCGCTGTCCCTGGAAGTGCTGAAGGAACGACTGAATGTGGCACTTGGTGCCACAATCTAGGTGACATAGTGGTGCTCTGTTATAGGCTGGACTGGATCTCGGAGGTCTTTTCCAACTTAATGGATGCTGGGATTCTGTGACCGCCACCACTGGTTCCGCCGCTCTGCCACTATCGCGACACCGGGAGGCGGCACCGCCGCACTACTTCCCGTCGCGGGAGCGGAAGGATCCCGCAAGCGGGGTCGCATCACCGCGCCCGCTCTTCCCGCCCGGCCTATAAAGGGTTTCCGACGGGCCGCGTCGCGCTCGTAGTATCCGTGCGCCAGGCGAGCCCGCTGAGGGGACGGCGGCCATTTTGTACAGTGCTGGCTCTGTGCTGAGGGGGCGGGGGGGGGCAGAGAGAGCGAGGGAAGGCGCAGAGCAGGAAAGGGCAAAAACGAAACAGAACGAGGAGCGGAGTCGGGCCGGCCAAGCCGCGAGCGGAGCGGCGGGGAGGGCTCCGCCCGGCCGCTGAGAGGCGATGGCGGATATAGACAAGCTCAACATCGACAGCATCATCCAACGGCTGCTGGAGGGTGAGGGTCGGGGACGGCGCGGGTGGGGGGAGCGGCGGGGCCTATGCACCGAGTCCCGCCCGCCCGGCGGGGTCTGAGGGGGCACCAAAATGGAGGGGCGAGAGGCGCTTTGTCTGCCCGGGGTCGCCGCCGCCGCCTCCCCGCCTGGCTCGGCCCCGCAGTCCCAACTTTCCCCTCAGCCCGTGTGTTCCCGAGGCGTTTCTGCCTTTTGATCGCCCGGTGCCATGCTGGGACCGGCCCGCTGCCCCCTTCTCCTCCCCTGCAGTTCTGAGGGGATGTTTAATCTGGTCGGGTGTTCGAATGAGGGGATGGTTAATTTAGTAGTATTTTGTAGGGAGGTTTTTTAAAAAGCCTGAGGTGTTCTCTTGCCTTTCACGCATACACATGGGATCAGTACATGGCTGGGCAGTCGTGGGGCTCTGGAAATAAGACTCAGCGTGTTTAAAGAGTGTTGAGGCAGCTTTTCAGCAAGTCGGGAGGAGACTGTCATGGGTTTTCAGTGTATGCTGGGTTTAGCTTTGATTAGCTGCTTGCATTAAAGCTGCCACAGGATTTTGGCTCTTAATTCGTAACATATGGTGGGTTTTTAGGTGTGAATGGAGGGTTGGGGTTTGGTGTTTCAGACAGTCTGAAAAAGGGCTTATTGTCTGCTGTTGTTGGGGCTTTGGGGTGAAAAGAGTTGCCTGGCAGTTTGTAAATCAAAGGAAAATCTGGAAGTTGCAGGGGGTGTCTCCAGCATCATCCCTTCACTTGCAGGGATCAGCGTTGGACTGGGATTCACTGATTTTAGGGCAAAAGACTGAGAAGTTTGCCAGTGACAAATTCTCTTGCAGGCATGAAGGAAAACCATAATTATTCAGAGAAGGAAGCTGTCCTGATCCAGCCTCACTTCACGTGTGTCGGGGCAGGCATCTCATCTGGACTTACTCGTGAAAAGCTTGATCAGGAATTTAACTTTTTTCCCATTTGGCCCAAAGTCAGCTGAGATGTTGCTGAGAAAAATGATGAAGAAATGTCTTTTCTTACACACTTTGCTTCTTACAGGATTTTGCTTGTGTAATGCTTGGATAGCTAAAGGTCAGGCAGAGGAGCAGAAATTCTACTCTAGAAATCCTGTAGATGAATTATGGGATTATTGAATAAGTAAAAGTAAATGGGGTTTTTCCTCTGATCCGGTTTGGGTTTTGCCTGTTACCAATTTAAACCGTCCTGGTTTCAATTATTTAAAGACTTCTCTTCAGAAAGTTAGACCAGGATTTTCCTGAAAATCCAGTAGTACGACTTGTAAATGTCAGGTCTCGTATGTCATATGTTTGGTGACATATTAATCCATGCTCAGTTGAACTGCATGTCTTAGTTACAGTTCTTGCTGATTTCCCTTAGTGTAACTAACGCAATATTTTCAATTAAAAATTTTTAGTTTTTAAAAGCATGGATTAGACCTTTCCTAGAAAGAAATGCGAGTGATTTCTCTGTTTAAAGTTTCAAAAAGTAGTCTGTCAATATGTTCTGCTCTTGCTCAGTTTATATCAGCATTAGATGGAGCAGATAAGAGTTCATAAATCAGGTTTCAGAAGGTTTACTGGCATGTTTTAAGAGGTGCTTCATGCAAATACAGACGTTACCTGAGGTTGCATCAGCTGCCAGAACTGAAATTAATTTTTTTTTGCCTTTATTAATACTGCAGCTGGGATTTTGGATTCCTTGAGGCGATGATTGTCTTTCCATATTTAAAACAATTGCTGGTGTTAGTAACCTACACTAGTGCTTTATTTGCTGATTATTAAATGTCTGTTCCAAATGTCTTTGCCAGACAGAGAGTAATGACTGACCTTTGTGTCATTTTTTTATGCTTTTTCTTCCCACACACTGCATTTTAGATTTAGATCAAACAAATTATTTTTTTTTTCAGTGCAGTTCTGGTAGAACAAGTGCATAATGTTAGTTACACAAAGTGTGGTGTGCCCATGAGCTCTGTGTCAATACCCCTTCAGACAAGGCTGCACACATTAAAATCACACTCAGGCATGAAAACGCTGCAAAATCTGGTTTAATAATCAGCTCACAAACTGAGTTGCCCAAATCCTTGTGCAAGCTGTAATTTTAGAGCAATTTGGTATTTCATTATAGCTCTCTTTAAACTAGAAATACTTACACATTTTTATAGCAGTTAACTTTAGGTGATTTTGCTATTAAAATTTAAGGAGTATGAGCAGAGGGCTTAGCCCTTTCTAAAGGTAACAAACCCCAGAACTGAGGAGATTTTTGATGAAATACTGGAAATCAGTGAGCAAATACAGTTAGGTATTTGTTTTATCACGTGCCTTAGCATTGCCCTGTTGGAAGAAGCAGTGAATCGAGTCTAATGGTTGAGGTAAAGTGAAGGGTGAATAATAAATTACTCTTGCTTTTGTCCGTAATACAGGATATTAATAATGTATTTGTGAGGGATTTTAGTTGCTTTCTATCCTGACTCCTCTGCTCAACTGACATTATTCCTGCTTTTCCCCCAAATAGTGATGTTCTCCCACCCACATTAGGCTATTTAGGTGGAATTATTAGCTTGTTCTTTAAAAGGCCTGGAAACATATACTTCAGCTTCTCATTCTAAGGTAAATATTTGAAGAGTCTTCCTTGCTCCAGATGTTTATAGTACAGAACCATTTGGCATTGAAATGTCACAAAAAACCATTTTTCAGTAGCGTTGTTCTCAACCTTGGAAAGTCATTCAGGAAAAGCATTGAAAATACTGAATCTTTTTGCTGTAATTGAATTCATATTTTCTCCCTTCTTTACTGATGAGGGTTTTGTCCTGCTAGGAACAATTTCCTGAGTACAGCTTGTCTGACTTTGTGACTTTTGGTAACTGTAATATCCACAAGAATAAGACTTGTAAAGTGTAGTAAGTAACAGTATCCTGCACTGTGTATTGAAATGTTTTTAAGTATCTTTGATATTGGATAAAGGTTCAAATATTGATGCAACTAATTCACCTTCCTGAGGAGTAGGAGGGGTCAAACACGAGAGCAAATTATGCCCCTTCCAGCAGGGGTACTGAAGGCAGCAACTGCAGCTGTGTGTGCTGAGTTTAAAATACCAGCAGACAAGAAGATGCTAAAAAACTCCTTGTAAGATAAAAAAAATCAGTAGCACCTGTATGGTCTTGGAAAGGGCTCCAGGAAATGGCAGAATTCCTGCCTGCCTCAGTAAAGAATGAGTGACAAATCCCGAGGCTCCTTGAGTGTGAGCATGGCTTCCTTTCTGTGTCATGTCAGATGGGATTCCTATAACTTGAGCCCCTTATCCATTTCCTCCATCTCGTGTGCTGGCAGCTTTTGCAGATAAGTAGGGTCTGGTTTGGAGCTCACAGTCACCTATTTAGAAAACAGGATTGAAGTGTATTAGTCTTACCATGGTAACAATAAATAATGGGTAAAATAACAGTTTCAACATACCTAAGTGACCCAAGTTGAAATGTCTTTCTGCAAATCTCTCCTGTTTTTCATCCTCTGCAGGCACTGTTAAGGGAAAATGGAATAATGAATGGAGGCTACTTTGGATAAAGCCACACGAGGCTACAGTGGTGGTAGCCATTCTGAAAGCTGAAATCCTGGCTAGTGCACTAAAATCAGCAAAAAGACTCTTAAATCCTTAAACATTTCTGTTTATACACCCACAGATTTCTATTCCCAGTAAAGCCTCTTGTAGAGATGTCAAGGAGATATTCTCTCTTAATTTGCTTTAAATGGGGAAAGATTATCATCTACTTATTAAAAATAGTTGAGCTAAAGAGCATGGATAAGAATTTGTTCACCACAGAGAAGATATTTTTCTCACAAATGCAGTCCTCAATTTTTTTTTCACCTTTCTGCTAAATACAGCATTAATTGGGTCTGCAGGGTTGCTTGCCCTTTAGCTTCATATACTGGGGTAAGAATGTTTCTCAGAGATGTTAATCTAAAATGTCACATTTACTCATGGTTCAGTTGGGATGCTGTGATGAAGTTTCTTATGAACAAGCAACACTTTTTGACCTCAAACCGTATCATTTTCCCTAGTTTGTGTAGCTTGATGTTAATTGTTTCCTGCTGTGGTGCAGCAGTTTCTAAGAGGGGGAAATAAGAAACTCTTTCTTTCCAAAGACCAGCATTAGATTCTTATCAACGCCATGGATTCAAATCAGTCTGTTAAGTTTTGTGCCTGTTGCCCAGTCAGTGAAGGGGAGGAATTTGTCCCCTCAGTTTGTGAGCAGTGTGAGTTCCCAGTGCTCCTCACCTGTCTGCATGTGTGCAGTTCCAAGATAAAGAACTTGTAGTCATGCAGGATCTTCCATTTGATAACACTGCTGTGAACTTTTGACGTACTAGAAAGCAGATGAGAACTTTTTAGAGCCTTGTGCACTGAGGAGATGCTTTTCCATTTCAGGTTTGAATTTGAAGCGATCTGATCAAAGCTGGTAGTGCCTGCAGTAAAGTAAAAACCTTTTTTACATCAACCACTTTCAAGTTATTTATTCCCTTTGTGCCTGTGGTGCAAAACTGACTGTGAAACTGTCATCAGGAACTGCTAAAAACGAGATTCAAACCAACCTGCAGTATTTTTGGAAATGTCACTATGATTGCAGACATCTTAACGTAAAATATGGTGAAACTGAGAGACTTGTTTAATAAGCCAGGAAAATGAACTGACCTGTAGATAGACTGTTTTTCTTAAAACATTTTCTGTAGGAGAACTTGATTCTCACACTTCAGTTGACAATATTTCAGCTGCTTCTTTTAATGCAATACTGAATGGAAATGAGATGTTTGGATCACTGCAATTTCTGGCATTTTTGAACTTCCTGCTATTTTTGAATACTTCTCTAAGTATCTGTCCCTTTCATATTAACCTTGACTGACGTAAAGGACTGTGTGGCACCAAAGCAAGGATTGGGAAACGCTGGGGCTGGGTTAGGATGTGGGAGTCTGTTGTACTCTGCATGCATATGGTCTCAGGCTGTTGTACATTCTGGATCCCCCAGCTCCTGACCCATTTATCCCTCCCAGGGAAATGTGGAATAATTCTCAATGTCAGGCAGTGTTCTGACTCCTGGCAGCTGCAGCTACGCTTGGTACTCGCTGTTTGCTCGCTCCAGAGTGACGGGGGTGCCTCAAGTTCTTGCTCTTCTTCCTTTTTCCTTCCTTTCTCCCTCTGCTGGGCGCCTGGCACACTGCACTGTTTATAACACACTCATTTTAGAGTCAGTATCTTGTTCTTCCCATCATTTTCTCCCTGTCTTTAATAGTGGATCCTATGTTCAAAGCAGTTCCTCTGCAGAGATCATCCTGGCTTCAGGAAGGGATTTTTTTTTTTTTCTATAGTCGTTTCCGTCTAATGGAGAGCTTATTTTTTCACTTCTCATATTTGTACAGTAAAAAAGATTTTACCTGTTAAAAAACTGCCCGGTCTGGACACTGAAATTCAGGTCTAGAGAAATGATTTCTAAGAACAGGAGCATCTCTGCCTAAAGAGGCTGGGAACATTTTGCTGTCTGGACGTGCTGCAGACACAAATAAAATAACTCTTGAAATGGGCTGACTTTTTTTCCCAAATCATTAATCTTTAGCTTGTTCCACCGTCAGTTCCAGGCTGTCATTTCTGAGGGGTTATTTTTTATGCATTGAAAGGGCAAATGTGCCTGCACAGGAATATCGAGCTGCTCTTTTGACTTCATGACCAAGCTGTCAATTAGTATTATACTGTCTGATCTCCACAAGCTGCCTTGTTTTGGTCCAAAGCAGAGAAACAAACTGTAAACACAACATAGTTTTCATAATGTATTATTTTTGTCTTTCTTAGAAGGGCTAAGTAACTTGAAGACCCAGAGAAACCTTTTAAGAAGTCATTAAGACTGACTATCCTGCATTTCCGTGCCAGCTCTTTCATTGTGGATGAGAAAATCCTCACACTAAAAATAGGAATTTCTCAAACCAAGATGCATTTCTGACTCTTCTGAAGCCAAACCCACTTTTGTTTTCCCAGCTTTTCAGGACATAGAGGTTAATGTCACAAGAAATTGAACACACTCATCTCCTCTGTGCAAGTTTCATGTTGGACAAAGTGGTGAAAATGTCACTGGCAGGCAGAGCTGAACCAAATTTTCTTGTTCTTTCATCCATGGCATCTGTCCTAGTGAGTTTGGGAAGTGAGGCAAAGCATCATTCCATTTTGTCAAGGTTTTCTACAGGCAGGTGACTAAAACTGTGTGAGGATTATACCAGTTCAATAAAAATATATTGGAAAAACCTAGAAAAGCTGTGTCTGAAACAGTGTTCAGATCTTCATTTAATCTTGAGCAAAAATGAATGCATATGCTTTATTCATGAGCTTTAGTGACTCAGTGCATTGCATAGTCTTTATAATATTTTGTACTTTTTAATTTATAGATGTGAAGTACATGGTTTGGTTTTAGCAATTTCTAAGAAGACCAAATCTTGGCAAATTAGGTTTTTGGCTTCACAGAAAACGAAATACAAGTATTTTGTATTATCTCAATAAAAAAGGTGAATTGTAAAATCTGCGATTAAGTGACCATCAATTTTATATTTACAATTCAGCCAGTTTATCACTTAATTTGGTTCTTTATTGCTTCTGGTTATTTGGCATTTTGAGTAACTTGCTTGTTGCTCAGGAGTCTTTGGAAAATTACTGTATGGATGAAAAAATTACTGTGTGCATGAAAAGCCTCATTCGTGATAAACTGCTGTGACAAAGATTTAACTTCCATTTACATGCTTCATTACTTCTGAGATTTTAATGAAAGACATGAAGTGCAGTGGTAATTCCAGTGTTGGCATGTAATGTCAGTGGTGAGTGATAACACGTGGGCAGGGAGAACAGAGGAGCAGGTAGAGCTTGAAAGAGAACATTTCCAGCCATGGCTTTTGACCTACAGTGATGCCACTGTGAGCATACATGTGATGTGAACTCGAGTTTCATTTTGGGGGTTGTTTGAGGAAGGGTGCTGTGGTTTAGGGCGCTGTCAGGGAAGGGTTGCAGTGCTGTGACAGTGACACTGCGAGTGCTGGCAGGGATCACATCCCGTGTCACGGATTTCACGGCTGTTACACAGTCCTTGTTTTATTCATGGTCTAGGTAGGGTGCATGCTCACTGAGCAGTGTTTTCTGTGCTTGATCAGAGGCCTGTGGAAAAGTCAGAAGCTTCTGTGCTAGTGAGAAATTAGAACACAACTGTTTTTTGTTCTTGCTGTTCCTGAAACTTGCCTCGAGCACCCCCAGCCTTTCCCACTGCAGTTCTCACTTGGCTTCGTACAGCGCGGGGCCCACAGTGATGGCAGAGATTTGAGTCATCTGGAGCTTTCAGATTTCTCACTCGGAGGTTAAACAGTAGCAAAGGAATTAGACTGAGCTCCTGGCTGGCTACTAAGTTATTCAGGACTTCAGGAAGATAACACTGCATAGGTTCTTGTGTTTGAAAAGATTCAGGCTTGTTGCTTGCTTTTTTTGCAATTAAAGACCAGTCCCGTTTTGGATAAGGGCATAGACTCTTCAGCCTCAATGCCATGGAGTTGCTCACAGTAAGTCAGCTAACCTGGCAGCCTTAGCAGTGGAGGGGTTTTGTTTCTGGAGGTGTTGGCAGAGCGTTTCCAGCCATGTGAGACTGCGGTTCTTGGTGATTTGGCTTTGATGGGGCTGAAGCAATGGGTTACATTGTAGAAGATGACTGCTGCTCTTAATCCTTTTTTTTTATTTCAGCCTTATCACTGTTACATATTGTCACTGGTTTTGACACCAAATAAAAGTATAGGCTTCACCAGTAATGGCATACTCATGATTTTTTAAATCCAGTCTTAACCCTGATAAAAGCTGTTATATGCAATTTGGGCTGGAGTTACAGCACTGCTGCTGTAGAAATGTCCTTTGTATTTCTGGGCAACAGATACAGAAGTGTGAAACTTGTTGGAGCCAGGCTGATATCCTTGTCCAGGGCAGGAAGGAAAGCTTTAATGGATGTTAAAGGAGCAAACTGTGTAAATTGTTGCAGTGGGAGAGATGGAAGGGTGTGAAGGATGGGAGTTTGGAGGGGAAGTGCTTTGGGGCTGAGAGATTGGTCTCCTTCTGGCTTGTCTTTTACCCTGCTCAAAGGCAGTGATGATGGCAGCTGCTTTGTCATCATGATCCAAAACTATTTCCTTACTGATGGTCCTGACCTTCCAGTCATGTGTGTATTTTTCTTCCCTATTCTCCAGCTGCACTGCAGGACAGGGCAGTACAGGATTTACTGGTGCTGTGGTCTTGTTTAGGTACTGTCTTGGGTGATTTCCTGGTTTAGGGAAACTTGCACATTTGTTGGTGATTGAGTGGCAGACACCCTTTGCTCAAGTTCAGTTTTCCAGGGAACAAGCACATAATAACTGCTTCACTAAAAAATAACATGTAAATAGACACATTGTCCAAGATGGGGTTTGTAACTAAATAGAACTAAACTGATGCTGTTTAAAATGTGACATTTTTAACGGGGGAAGTGTTGAGCCATGAATTCTGTTAAATGAAGGTAACATATGACTGGAACAGAACACACTCCCCTTTCCCTGGCACTGCCATTTCACCCCAGCACACTGATCCTACCCTGCTACCTTCTCATTCAGTGCTGCTCTGGCCTTTAGTCAGGCTCTTAAAATAACACCAGGATCTTGCTGGTTTTGATAACTGATTTCTGACTCCTCCCAACAGTGCGAGGATCAAAACCTGGGAAAAACGTCCAACTTCAAGAAAATGAAATTAGAGGATTATGCTTGAAATCCAGAGAAATCTTCCTGAGTCAGCCTATTCTGCTAGAACTTGAAGCCCCACTGAAAATCTGTGGTGAGTGTTGTGAGTTTTGGTTTGATCTTGGGGGAGGTGTCAGGTAAATGCAGACCGTAAGCAGATATTAAGTGCCAGATGCTACTTTCACTTACTAACAGTGAAACTAATGAATAATTGTAGCAAAAGGCAAAATAAAGCCCTGCTGGATATGTGGGGCAGAGGAGTAGAGAGGGGGTAATAATGTGGGAATTGCATTTGGGACCAAGATAATCCAAACCCAAAAACCAACTGGTCCAGTTTCACCATGTTAGGGGAGAGATTCTCATGAAGTTTTGGAAAGAAATTACCAAATAAATAATGTCTGGCCCAATTGTGCCTGAACAAGGGGACACAGTGAGGAGCCCCAGTATTTAATGTGCTGTCATGCAAAGCTGAACAGTGGTTTGACAGTATATTAAAGTCTTGCTGGAAACTTAAATTTCTGTTTCTTGGAATTATTTTCTAGTTTGGTTTCAGCATATTGCATACAGCAGTGCTCGTTGTGCACTCATGTTCATGTCTACTTATGCTAAAAGAATGAAGAATGACAACATAAAAGCCTCAATAAATGCAATTTTGAAAGCTTCCAGCAATTAGTTTTTTATCCTCCTCTAAAACAGAGGACTTACTTCAATTTGAAGCAGCTCATTACATATTTATAATATTGGTAGTCTAAAATCACTATTTAGTGTTCTGTTTGTCAGAAAGAAGCCCATGATTTAAACCAAAGGCAGAAATACCAATTTCATTTTTGATGCAGTTTCCCTTCTAGAATTTGAATTACTGGGTGTTTCCAGAAAACACAGTTGGTTTCTTGGAATCTTGATTTTATTTTATACATTTTATACATATATATTTTAGAAATATTTTTGTGTGGCTAGCATTGCATAGATGTCAAAATGTGATAATTTTATGTACATTAACTTCCATTTTAAGTATGTTATGGGAAGTATCTACCTGCAAGCTTTTTTTCTTTCTGAAGCATCTTTGATTTGTTCTTTCTCTAGAATTAATCAAAGAATGTAGCAAAGGCTCACTGAAGTGTCATGTCTGAATCTCCTTGCAGGGGACATCCATGGACAATACTATGACTTGCTGCGACTCTTTGAATATGGGGGTTTTCCACCAGAAAGCAACTACCTGTTCCTTGGTGATTATGTTGACAGAGGAAAACAATCTTTAGAAACAATTTGTCTTCTATTGGCCTACAAAATTAAATACCCAGAGAATTTTTTCCTCCTCCGAGGGAACCACGAATGTGCCAGCATCAATAGAATTTATGGGTTTTATGATGAATGTAAGTACCAGGTGTGTGTGCCTGTCCTGGGGACAGCAGGGTGGCAGGCTTAGGTGGTTCCTTCCCATCTTGAAATGCCCTCTGTGCTCTTTAGAGAGGCCTTGGCCTGTTCAGAGAGGGGAGTCTGTCCTTCCCCTGGTCCTCTTGGAGTCTGATCCTCACAGTACACAGCAGTAACCAAGTGGGTCATTTTATTTGTTGGCTGCTATGTTAACTAACAGTTCTCTCTGGTAAAACTCATAAGGGCATCTAATGAGAGGTGGGGGAATTTAATTTGATGTGCATTGCAGAGGTTCCCCTCTTTCTATTCATCTGATGAAGTGTACAGACTGTGTGATGGGGGCTGTATGTAGACCTTATCCAAACACAAGTCATTTTGCTGTGAAGTAGAAGCCAATGTTCCTGCTTCCAAGGATGTGATTTAATCCAGATAATGGAGAGATGATACTGTTAAATTAATTGTGCACTGAAGCATGTTGGAACTTGTGTGGTGGGACACACTTGGCTTGCAGATGACAAGATGTGCACTCCATGTCTTGTTCTCCTCCTGTGAGGAAACAAAGATGTTGGTATTTCAGAGTTGTCTCCTCAGAGATTAATCACAGGCTTAGTCATATATCACAAATATGTTCAGGGTTCATATCTGAGAGAGGCCCTTTGAAATTCATAAAATTGTAGCGGTTTCATTTTTCAGTCCTGTTTATTTGCTGAAAGTGAGTTCATGTGGTAAAGCAGAATTCTAAAGAAAATCTGCTTTTTAAGAATTGCTGTCTTCCCCTGAAAGAAATGGCAAACGGTGAGATTTTCTGCAACAGATCAAATTATCTAAGGGATAATTTTCCAAAGCAAAGTTGAGACTGGACAGCGTGGTTGCCAACTGATGAACAGATTTAGGGTGTCCTTGAAGCTGTGCCACACTGAGAGACCTTTGCCACTGTCTTTAAACAATTAAATAAATGAGAAAAGATCAATTATGTATAGGCTCTAATGCTGACTTCTTGCAAGTGCCAGTAAAGTTCACACATGTATGTTGGGTTGGTTGTGTTTGTGTTAGAAAAGCACACTGACTGGGTTTTTTTCCCCAATCTCTCCTAGGTAAGAGAAGATACAATATTAAGCTGTGGAAAACCTTCACAGACTGTTTTAACTGTTTACCAATTGCAGCTATTGTGGATGAGAAAATATTCTGCTGTCACGGGGGTGAGTAGCAGTTCCTTAGGTGATGTTTGAGGAACTGGAAAACTCAGTCATGGCAGTTTCATGTTTACATTGCTGAAGCTTCAAAACTTAGGGATTTTTCTCTGCCTTGGCTGATGTATGAGGAAGGGTTGGGCTCCATGAGTGTCAGTTTCATGAATCACGGAGCCAGTTCAGACACAATGATCTGCTCTTCCTTTTCCACCAAAAGGCACCTTTAATAGCCTCTCCTTTGGAGAGATTCCTTGTAGGATTTTTTTAGACTTAGATGACAATGAGTTTGATGTCCGTTCTGAAAAAATCTGTTTTCACAGAACCACAGTGGTTTGGGTTGGGAGGCACCTGTAGGGATCAGTAATAGAATTCCCCCACCGTGGGCAGGGACTCCTGTCACTCGTTCAGATTGCTCCAAGCCCTGTATGACCTGATGGATTTAATTTGTAGGAATTGATTTATGCCACACGATGCAGCTTTTTCTGGTCGTAAAATACAGATTGCACCTTAAATGTTTTATCACTTGCAAGTCATTACAGTTGCCCAGGGACTCACATCAGTGGAAAATGTTACCAGATTGGTTTGATATTTTATTTCATCTTACTGGGCCTGATCATCACAGTGAACACTCCCTGTGCTTCCTGATGTTGATGCCTCTTTTATTTAACAGCTCTTTTATCAGACACTTGCAAAATATTAGATTATTGTAATCCTGTAAAACGTGGAAATGGCCTTGCTTTATCTTGCTTCCAGTAAATCTCCTAGAAAGTGGCTTCTGTTGCAAACGCTTTAGAACAAATGCTGGATTTAAAAAACGTCAGTGAATGTCGCCATTGAGCTACGTCAAATGGCAGCGGTGAATCACTTTGAATCCAAGTTATTTTTGTCCTGGATGAATGTCAGTGTTGCAGAGCAAAGCTGGACTAAGCTGGGCCTGCCTGTGTCTTCCCTGTGAACAGGTTTGTCACCAGACCTGCAGTCAATGGAGCAGATCAGACGAATCATGCGCCCCACGGATGTCCCAGACCAAGGTCTCCTGTGTGATCTGCTGTGGTCTGACCCTGACAAGGATGTCTTGGGCTGGGGTGAAAATGACAGAGGAGTGTCCTTCACTTTTGGTGCTGAAGTGGTTGCTAAATTTCTCCATAAACATGATTTGGATCTCATATGTAGAGCTCATCAGGTATTTTCATTTTATACATTAAACCATGGAATAATTTAGGTTTTGGGGGACCTAAGGTGATCACCTGGTCCAGGCCAGGCCAGGAGAGACCTGTGTCAGCCCAAGGTGCTGAGGGTCTTGCCCAGACAGATTGCAAATATCTCTGAGGTTCTCTGCATGTGTCCCAGTTTTTAACAGCCTTCATAATGAACATCTTCATATAAACTCTGACTTTCTTGAACAAAAGTTTTCTCAGTGTTAATGAACTCCTGTTGCTGAGCTGGTTCTTGTGATGCCCCTGTTTTGGTGTAAAAGTTTGAAACTCATGCTCCTTAAACACAGCCAGATTTTCAGCTGCTGCCTCTGGAAAAGTTGCTTTGCAGCTTGTCAGGAGGAAGCTTCCCAGACTAACACCTCTGCTTTTGTCTCTAAAGGTGGTTGAAGATGGATATGAGTTTTTTGCAAAGAGACAATTGGTAACTCTCTTTTCTGCCCCGAATTACTGTGGAGAATTTGATAACGCGGGTGCCATGATGAGCGTGGATGAAACACTAATGTGCTCTTTCCAGGTACAGTATCTGAAGATTTTCCCTCCTATTTCATGAGGTCACACATCAAATTTGTGCTATTTTGAATCAATGTTTTACTGTCAAATAACAGTGAGACTTGTTTCAAATAGATCTTTACAGCTGTCACATGTAGACAGGGCAATGTTTGCACTCACATCTTCAAAAATGTGATAACCTTGTTCTGGTGTGAGTAGGGGAACTGTTTTATCCTGGAATTAAATCACTCAGGCAGAGCAGTTGGCTGCCAGCTGCTCCCACTGCTGTGGGCTCTGGAGCAGCTGATCCCAAGGCCTGGCCTAGCTCAGAGCAGGAAACACATTGATTTCCTGGCACATTGAGACTTGTCCAGAAGAACCATGTAGTGGCTTTACCAGTGAATTACTGTTTGCCTGCAAGACAGCTAAAACTTTTTACTAAATGACCCCTCTGTCTTTTCAGATTTTGAAACCTGCAGAGAAGAAGAAGCCCAATTCCAGCAGACCCGTAACACCTCCCAGGGGTATGATCACAAAACAAGCCAAGAAATAGTCACTTTGGCACTGCCTTGTTGGGACTTGTATCATAGTCTATAACCTCCATTTTTAAACCTATCATGTGTGCTGTTCAGCTTGCTCAAAATAGATAATGTGTTTGTGGTTTTCCTTTCCATTTGATGAATGGCATTTGCTGGTTGTAACAGCAAATGAAAGACTTTGCTCCCTCCCAGGAAAAGAGTTTGAAAGTCCCCCTGTGTCGGTGTTCCAGCTGCACACTCCACAGCATTTCCCCTCCAGCCAGGGAACCCCGGGGCTGGCGGGACCTGTACCATGAGTAGTGTAAATCTTGTTCTTTAGGATCTAAAGAGGGCACTCGTGTGCTGTGAGAGTAGAGATTGTTCCTGTCAGCGATTACATACTGTTTATACAAACCACTGTGAACTTTTTTTACGTTCAATTTTATTTTAAAGGGATTGCTTTACTTTTAATGTCTTGTCATGTACACGTTAGTTTTATTGCTGTTGACATTAGGAATAACCTTCAACCTTGCCAGCACCACTGGTAGGATGTATATTTAATTCAGACACACATCCCTCTCCGTGTACTTCAAATGACAAAGCCATTCTTTTAAGTGTTTGTCTCTTTCCTGAAGCCAAAGTTCGCTTAGAAACCCGTTTGTACACAGCCCCCCTGCTGAGTTGGCCGGGCTTCCCATCCACGCCTTCCTGTCGGAGAGAAAAGGAAGTGCTGGCTGGAAATAGCAAACAGAAAGGCTTGTCCGTGCTCGGAGTGAACACGTTCTTGTACAGTTTCCGTGTGTTCAGCTGAGCAGATCCCAGTGCTGAGACAGCAGTCCCGGGGCAGTGACACAAATGGCTCTGGGAGTGACGGAAAAGGCTCTGGATCTGCTGCAAGGGGTTTGTGCATTTCAGCATAAAGACTTTGTTCTACAAAGAAACCTAGAAACTCGCTTGATAAGCCAACCAGAGGTGTTGATCTTGATCACCGGTTTATATAAATCTCTCACAGAATCTTGTTTTTTAAAAACTGTTGATCTTTTTTGAACAGATGACAGTGTACAATATCATGTAGTGAAAATCACTTATTAAATGAAGAAATTGTTAAATCTTCTCAGTGTCGGTTTATCACAACATATACACTACTGCTCTCCCAGGGCCTGACGTAGAGAAATAAATTGTTCTGGAAACCCACGGATTCTTGGTTTGGATTTGTCTGAGCTGCAAGAGGTGATTTTAAACAGCACTGTTGGGTTTAGCTCTGGGTCTGGAGCCCCAGGCAGAGGCCCCTCCCAGCTGAGGGGCGCAGCTCCTGCAGCCCCACACGTGGGGCCACTGGTCCTGAGCTGGTGTTTGCCGCAGCCCAGCTCAGGGCTGGGCAGCAGCACACGGGCGTGGGAGGACAAGCTCAGCTCGGCTCCTCTTCATTGTTCTGTGCACTGGGAGGTTGGCCTTGAGTGCAAGTGCTGCTCTGAGAGGGCTGGAGCTGAGACCAGACCCATTTCCTCTGGTTTTTAATTAGAGAACTAAATTTCTGGTGAAATGGGGAACCTGAGTCCATGTTATCACTGCTGGCTGCTGGGGCAGAAGGCTCTGTGGGGACAGGTGAGGTGTGTGCCAGCTCCAGGCACTCGGCCTCCACAGGACCAGCCTGGGGTCCTCCACTGCTGTGTGCAAAATGCTGTGGGGTGTTGAGCACTCAGAGCAGGCAGTTCTTACCCTGTCCCTGCTCTAGGATGGCTGCAGTGCTGCTGCATCCACCGAGGAACAAGTTTGTCACTGGAATGCCCAGCTCTGTCCTGATGTCCCACTGAATTCCCCTCTACTTCTGCAGTGAGTGGGACTCATCTGCCATAAATGCATTTTCTGGGCAGTCCACAGCTATTGCCTTTATTTTTTTCAATGTATTTATCTGAATCAAAGAGCCATTTTCCTGCTCTGAAGACATTTTTCCCTTCCCTCTACAGCTGATTAATGAAAAACCTCTTAACCTCAGCTGAGCTTGCTAGATCAGATGTCACAGATTACCTGGTAAGGCTGTCTCACCACCTCACTTTCACCCTTTGAATCACACTTGTGGTTTCTTTTATAGCTCTATAATTTTTCTCTTTCCTTGTCCAACACCCTGCACATCTGTTACTGCTGTTGTGTGTGACAGCACGTGTCACAGTTGGGATGTTCCTGCTCTGGAAGGGACACTGTCACCCCTCCTCTGGCCCTGCTGCCTCTGGCTGTGCCACACCTTTGTCCTCCATGCCTTGTTTTTTTCTCTCCCCAAACGCAGTTTCGGTGACACAGGTGCCTATTCTGGGCTGTGTTCTCTGCCTGGCTGCATTCCCCGAGGTTGGGTCATTCCTCAGTTCTCCCAGGGCTGGAGGTCGATGGGTCCTGTCCCACCATGGCGAAGGGAAGGAGCTGCTGCTCCTGCTGTGGGTTCTGATCAGCTCAGGCACCTTTTATGGCCATTTGTTGGGGTTGGGTTGCTTTGATCAGTGGAGGAGGAGATGCTAATTGTTTTTCCATAATGACACTTGTAGGAATATTTAGCTGACACGTGGAATGGCTGGAGCAGCCAAGGCCTGTGTCCCCACATCCCAACACCAATTCCTGCTGGCCCAGAGCTCTGTGGATGCTGCAAAGAATGGATTGGGCTGGGGAGAGGCACTGGGCTGTGCCAGAGGTCTCCACAACAGGTAGCAGGAAATTGTGGTAAATCCGAATTCTCTTCAATCCCTGTTGTGTGCCCTGGAAAGAGTGATGAGATCTGAGGCACGCTCACGTTGGGTGTCCCTCCAGGCATTGGGGTGTTTCTCTGGTTTCTCCAAGGTGAAGTCTGTCCTTGCCATCAGCTGTGGAAAGGCTGGTTTTCCACACAGGTCATTCTTGCCTGCTCTGGTTTGTTTTGGATGTGTCAGGATTGTTGTTGTGTTCAGCTCCAAGTCAGGCTGACTTCAACAACAACAACACATCAATTTTCCTTGGAACATCAGAACCGAGTCCCCAGCAGAGCTCAGGCCACAGGGAAAAGTGGGGATTTTATTCACACATGCCTTTCCTGGTGGGGGTTTTCTTCTTAAACCTCATCCAAAAGGGGCTGGATGTGATGAGCTCTCAGTGCAGATCTTCCCCCATTACCTGATTGCTGTTTGCTGGACTCAGCTGAAACCAAAATGCCCAAATTAACTGAAAACTCCCAGGCTAAACCTCCCTGCCCCAGGTCCAGGGCTGTGCCTTTGCTGTCCCACTCCAGAACTCTGTACGTTGACGTTTTGGGGTGTTGGTTGAGGGATGGGGGATTTGGAGCTCCAGGAAGGTGTAACCTGTGCTCATTCGCCATCACCCCGGGAAGGACAACAGGGATGTGAGCTTCGGGATGAAGTGCTAGAAATACTCTAAGATATTCTATATTAAAGCAGGAAAAGCTTTAAACACTCTAGGAGAAAATATTTTCAAAGAAACATCTTTGAGTTTTAGAAGTGTAGAACTGGAGAGATGTTTATTTCTTGGACAAAATTAGGAATATTCCGAGTTTGTCCCAGCAGAGGTGCCACAGAGCTGGGTCACAGGTGCTTTTCACAGCTGAGTTTTTCTGAGGACTTCCCAAACCAGCTTGTGTTTGAGAGATGGGGGGGGTAACACTAAACACGAAGAGGCCTCTTACAAAACACGAGCCTATAAATGGAGGCAGATTAATCCAGGCCCGATTCCTGGATTTTACAGCTCACATTGATCCCTGGACCTCCACCGACTTCACGGGACTAATCTGTCCGTGCTCAGCAGCTCTCTCTGGGATCGGCTGAGTCACAACTTAGGTTCGCGACTCTCCTGGATCTTTGCTTGTTGTTTCGGGTGATAGGGAAAAAAGTTTAAAAACCATGAAAAAAAAAAAAAAAGTTTAAACTCCATCCGGCGTGCCCTGTTCCAGCAGCTCCCGCCGAGGAACGAACCGCGGGCAGCCTCAGGAAAAAAGGCCGCGGAAATGGGAAATGTCGGGGATGGAGGGGGCCTGGCTCGGGGACCCGCTGAAGTTTCTCGGGGCGCGGTGGGAAGGAGGCGGCGGGGCCGCCCCTGGCCGGGGGGAGGCGGAGCCGGGCCGGGGGAGGCTCCGCGGACGGCGGGAGGCGGCGATCGCAGCCGGGACGCGCACGGTACCGGGGAGCGGGGGGCGGCCGGGAGGGTCCCGGGGCTCGGCCCGGTGGGTGCGGGCTGGGGTGGGGGGGGTCACAGCGGGACCCTCCCGGGGCTGCCACGTCCTTCCCCTCGGGGTCCCGCCGCGGCTCCGGGCTCCGTCCTGCTCTGGGCGTCGCCGTGGCCGCTCCGCTCAATGCTGGGGACAGGGGAGGTTGGGAAGCTCCGGGATCCCGGGTGCTCCATCCACCGGCGGCTCCAGGCCCGCGGCAGCCCCGAGGCCGTCCCGCACGGGGCTCCATGCCCGGGACCGCTCCCCTCGGCTCCCGTGGCGGAGAACGAAGGTGCTGCCCCTGTGACGGCACCGTGGGACCAGCTCCCTCCTCCCGGCAGGTGACAGAGCTGGGAGCGGAGCCCACCGCGGCCCCGGGGAGTGGAGGAGAGGGCGAGCAGCCCTGGAGCACGGGCGGGCCAAGGGACCCCGAGAGGGGTGCTGAGCTCCCCGGACGGCTCTGGGCAAGGACGGGTGCCCGCAGAGCGGGACAGGGACGTGCTGGCGGCAGGAGCGGATCTCGGGGGATTTGTGGGCCAGACAGCCTCGTGGGGCTACCCAAAGAGGAAGGGATGCTGGTGGGGTTGTGATAAAAACACGAGAGCCTCTCCTGCAGGCAGCCACGCAGCCCATCTGAAGGCCTCCGGGTCTTGCTCTTCCAGCAAACTCGGAGTTTCACTGGTATGGTTTTTATTGCTGGAGTGTGGCCTTAATCGGGAGTTTGGTTTGATGGTCCTGCCCCTCGCTGGGTACCTGCAGGGATGTGCTGAAGCCGGGATGCCCGAGGGTGAAGTCAGCTCTGTATGGGAGGAGATGGGGAGGACAATGTCACTCACCTGCCAGGTCGGGATGTGGGCATCACCTGTTTAATTTGCCTGCCAAGGATGAGATAACAGCGTGTCATTGGTGTTAATGGAGGGGAATTATGGCTGTTCCTCATCTTGGCAGTGTGGCCTCAGGGTGAGGATGCTGGGGTCAGCTTGACCAACATCTTAACTGAATGAGTGTTCGAAACACAAGGGCAGCTGCCCCCACCTCCATCACGAGGTGCCAGATAAGGGCTGGAGCTTTTTGCTCCTCTAATCAATGCTTTGTTTGGAGAAGTTTGGAAATACCTTGTGAGGAAGTTCTGTGTTGTAGAGCAGCACGGCAGGGTGTAAACAGAGCTGGGAAGGCAGCAGGGGCTCCGCGTGGTGCCGGGGGAGGTGATGCAAAACCAGCGGTATCACCATGAAGCAACTTCCCGTCAGCAGAGCCCAGCCAGCCATGTCGTGTCGGAATGTCATGCTCTTGTCACCCTCACTGGGTGAAAAAAGAAAGATTTGGCATCCTTGGTCAGCCCCAAACAGGGAGGTGACACTCTGCTTTTGTCCCTCAGGGTGATGCCAGCTTGATCCAGAGCCATGTCCAGGTACCTGAAGCACTTCACGGTGGTGGGCGATGACCCCGTGCAATGGAACAACGACTATCGGAAATGGGAGGAGGAGGACGAGGCTGAGGAGAAGCAGCCAGATGCAGAGATCAAGCTGGAGCCCCCCAGGAGAAACATCTCCTTCCAGTACATGATGAAAAAGCTCTTCAGCTCTCACAGGTTTCAGGTGAGGCAGAACAAACCCAGGCCGAGGGCATCTGTGGCAGCAGAGCCGCTGTGGGATGGAGCTCAGGGAGAGCGCTGAGGTTGCTCCCAGGGTGCAAAGAGCAGCAGCTGCTGCTGAGCTGAGCTGTGCTGTTGGAACAGAACAACCCTGCTGCAGGTGCAGATGTCTCCTAAGAGGAGACAAGCCCCAGTGCACAATCACCATGGCTCCAGTACGTGCTGTCCTCCAGCTCCCCGAGCTCCCCACGCCAAACAGGGTCTGGTGGGGAGCCAGGTGGTTCATGTGGAACAGCCCACTATTAGGGGCAGTGGGAACAGGAGCAATGGAAAGTTCCACAAAACACAAACGGCCAAATCAGGGCTGTGGGCATTCAGGGTGTGTTTAGCTGAAGGGCTACGTTGGCTCCTCTTGCTCCTCTGTCTGTGCTGGGATGGGATTCATGATGGTTCTTCTCTTCCAACAGATCGGGATTGTCTCCTTGGTAATCATGGATGCCTTGTTGGTTCTTGGGGAATTGCTTATGGATTTGAAAATCATCCATCCGGACAGATATAATATAACCCCGAAGGTAAAATGTGGGGAAACGTCAACATGAGCAGCAGTTCCCTCCCTTTGGTGGCTCAGAGCCCTCAGGATAAACTGGGCAAGGCAGGACCTGGACTTCCAGCCTTGCTGAGCCAGTGGTCATGGAAGGGAAGTCCTCAGCCCTTCTCCTTGTAGAGCCAAACCAGAGGTGCCCTCGAGCAGCAGAGGCTTTCCAGCCTGCCCATGTGTGCCTGGGGCTTCCTGCCTTAAACTTGTGCTCTTTCCCCAGGTTTTCCACTACCTCTCCCTGTCCATTTTAACCATCTTCCTGGTTGAGGTGGGGTTTAAAGTCTTTGTCTACCGCTGGGAGTTCTTCCACCACAAGTTCGAGGTGCTGGATGGGATCGTTGTCATCGTGTCCTTCATCCTCGACATCGTCCTCCTCTTCCGGGAGCACGAGTTTGAGGCCGTGGGGCTCCTGATCCTCCTGCGGCTCTGGAGGGTGGCCCGGATCATCAATGGTGGGTGCAGGGCCGGGCTGGATTTGCCAAACTTCCCTGAATTACCTGGGCTTTGTTCCTTTCTCAAACCCAGCCTCAGGGGTCTTGGTCTCCCAGTGAACTCAGAGTTCCACCCGTGTGGTTTTCCTGGCTGGAATGTGGTTTTAAAGGCTGCAATTTATTTGGAGCAGTGACAATCTGCTGCTTGTGGTGTGATGCCTCAGGTGCATGGCAACCAGGCACATTCCCCCTTAAAAAAAACATTATCTGCACCCTTCTAGTGGAGAGGGATGGCTCATGGTTCTGAATTTCCATTGTAGGATCCTTTTGGCAGGGGAGTCCCTGTCTTCCTGAATTTGCTGCTACACCAGAGTAGGTTTTAATGCTCCGTTCTGCTGTGACTCCATTATCCCCTCCAGGGATGCTGCAGGGAATGTCCTGATCTTACTCTAGATCTTTCTTGCTTGAATTCAAAGGGTTTGCCATAAAAAGAGAAATAGAAAATGTCCCCAGTTCAGGCTTTAGTGATTTCACTGTAACTGTAAATTATTGCAAATAGATGTAAATTCAGACACATCCGAAATAAGCATAGCTGCAAACATTTTCTTCCTTCTTGAGGAAGGAATTTTGGGATTCCAAAAAATATGTCAATGAGATGACCTCAAATTCCTGCATGAAACCTCAGCTCAAGCTCTGTCCTGTGCTGATGTTCTCACTTTTGCTGGGTGCTCCATATTTGACACAGCTGGGATCAGAGGAGGGAATTGCTGGGGCTGTGCCCATTGCCCTCGGCTCCTTTCAATGGGGAGAAGGTGCAGCCAGAAAGAAGAGAGATGTGAGAGCAGCTTGTGGCTTTCCTTAGTTCAGACTGAAAGTCAGAGAGAAACCGGATTTGCATGTGGCTGTGGGAGCCGTGGGAGCCTCACTTTACAGCAGAAATCCAGGACTGCATTTACAAGTAAATCCCCTTTAAAAAAAAGGGACGAAGGGGATCTGCCCCACGCTGGGGTACTGGGTGTCAGTTCCTGTCGATGTTATCAATGCAAATGAGCAGCAGCGCTGCTTTGTCCTCGGAGGACTGAACCCCCTGAGCCCAAACCGGTGCCTGGAGCACTGGAATCAGCCATGATCCAGAGGAGCTGTGTCGGGAGGGAGAACGTGATGTTCTTCATGCTCTCATCAAGCTGCTTTGTTTTATTTTTATGGGAACAAAATGCCTTCAGTGTGGGGGCTGAGTTGATCTGGAATCACCCAACAGTGCTCGTAGAGAAGTGACACCTCTGCCATGAGGAGACTCTGCCTGCTCTCACTGCAGCTGTGCCAGCCAAAGCCCTGTGGCCCTGAGGATGTGCCAGGTCCTGCTCCTTTGGGATGTGCCAGGTCCTGTTCTGCCAGGCCGGAGTGATCGGCCCAGGGGGTGGAGGAGCCCTATGGCCCAGGTCTTGCTCTGCTGTCACACCTAAAACTGCTAAAACACAGCAAAGCTGCCCCAGCTGCATCCCAGGGCTCTGCCAAATTCAGATTCAGGATTTGAGTGACAGTCAGAGTGATTAATTCAGCTCTGAGGCCAGGCTGCCTCTCCCCAGCAGAGTATCGGTATCCAAATCCCCCCGTGGCTGATTTCAAACTCTTCCTCATTAAGAAAAGCACTTGGGAAGGGTGGTTGAAGATGACAGAACTGAGCTGGAGAGGAACATGTTTAACTCCTTGAGCACAGAGCCTGTGTGCTGTGAACTCCTGTTTTACAATGTAAAGCAAACCCACTGTGGATTGTTCCACAGGAATCATTTTATCTGTGAAGACCCGCTCGGAGCAACAAGTGTCCAAGTTAAAGCAAGCAAACCTGAAACTTGCCACAAGGGTGGAACAACTGGAACACAGCTGTTTGGAGAAGGTAAAAAAAAAAAACAAACACTTTTAATTTGGGTTTGCCTGCTAATGGGGATCCTTGTGCAAGGTTGGCACTGTTGGCTTGGTTTCCTCATTGGAAAGTGTGGGGTGAGCTGGGCTGAAGCAGCACAGCCCTGCCTGGGCTGCTCCTCCTCCAAGGAATGATGTCCCTACCTCTGCCCCACTTCTTTTGGCCAGGTTGTGCTGTTTTCCTGCAGCAGGAGATTCATTATAGCAGTGGGAAGAGCTGTGGGAAGCTGGGAAGCTGCTTGCAGGCTGTTAATGATTTGAATTTTGTCTCTTACAGGAGCAAGAAATCGAGAGGCTGAATAACATATTGAAACAGCATGGACTCCTCAGCCTGTAAAAATGGGAGGCCAGTTTTCCAAGGTGGGAATTCTGCTGTGTTGGAATCTGCCAGCTTGACCTGAAAGGTTTTTCTGTCTCTTTGCTTCCTCTTGTATTCTGTTTTCTATAAACATTTTCTATTTGACCCCACTTTGATCAGACCTTGGGATGGCAAAAATAGTTCTACTGGAAAATTAATCACACACAGTCCCTGTAAACAGTGTTTTTTTTTCTTTTCTTGTACAGTTGTACAGTCAAAACTGCAAAATAACTTAATAAAGACATATCTTTACAAGCTGTACATCCAGAAAAGTACCACTTATTTAAAATATTTTTTTTTCTGTAATAACATTCTTTGTTTGCAACAAACTTGAAGTACAAATTATAAGAACCCAGGATGAAAAGGTAATTTCTTCTCCACCAGCTGCCTGTTCATCATCAGTACAAATCTTTGCCAGCCATTCTTTTCATACTGTTGGTAGTTTCCTCATTTCTGTTGCTGCTTGTGCCACTTTGTTATTTATATAACATTCATTTCAGAAACACCAACACACCACTCCTTTCCCTGACAAAGAAATCAGCCCCAAAATAGAGGCAAACATGTGCCATCTTACATCAAACAATGCCTTATTCCAGCAGCAGATCCCAGTTCTGCATTCCCTCATCTCTTCTTCCCTTTTCACTGTTCCTTCACAGCCCATGGGGCTGCAAAGTTCTTTGTTTCCACAGCTCATAAATCCATGTATTAAAAGAACTGTAATATGTAAGAACAGATGTAGGTGAGTGCACTGCTGGGAACAGTCAGACTCCAGAAAAGCCATGAAAAAGCAAATTCTAAAAGGCCAGGCTGGTGTTTGAATTTTTTCAGGTACTAGAGTGTCCCTGTGGAGAGGCTTTTTGAAAGCTCAAAAGTGAGGTTTAAGAAGTGGCAATTCTGAGAGATGGTGACTGCAGCAGGTGTCTCCAATGGATTTCAGCCCCACTCAGCTGGAGGGGTCACTGAAAGCACAACTCAACTGTTCAGATTTTTTTAAAAAAGGTAATTAATTAGTAGTGTGGGAAAAATAGCCAGAAATATGTGGCTTATTCATCTATGCAAGGAGATAAATCAGAGGCTTTATCTAATAGCACATGATGAGTTTAATTAGCAATTTAGCTCTGCTGTTATGGGATAATGAACCTGCTTTCCCTGTGTGTCCCTCCTGCCTCTGCTGGACAGGCTGGGGCTGGGTCCAACGTGGTGGCTGTGACTGAGCCAGAGCCACCAGCAAGTTCAAACTGCAACCTTTGTCCTCTGCAGAGTTATAATTGGGTACTTTCCACTTCATGGGGGTTTCTTCACCCTGAACCTTCTGAGAACACTCACAAGGTCTCACCCTTCCTCTCTTGGCCAATTTTAGCCCAGTATCTACAACTTAGAACAAAGTGATGGCCCATCACAGTCAAAGGATAAACAGTGGACTAAAAATAAGATAAAGCAGAAATATGGCTTTTTTTGGATGCATACTTACCTTAGACAAAAGGATAGAAAAAGTCAAAGGGTAACTTGATGTTAATGGTGGGCCAAGCTTTGTAGCTTGGCTCTGCAGGTGCAGAAATGTCAGTGAAAACCACAGAACTTGTTATAGGAATAATCCTTTCCCTTCCTGAGGGAAGCTGCAATGAAAATACAAACAGGACTTAGCTTCTGTTTTCTATTTGTACAATTGTTTTATCTGGTCTGGGTTATATTTGTTAAAAAGGTTGTTTGTTTGGTTTTTTTCATACAGTTCCATGTTTCTTTCCATAAATGATGTATAGATTTTTATTGGAGTGTGCTTTGGCAAGGAGCCCACAGTTGTGTTTGAGCTGGAAGAGAACTGCTGGGTGTAAATACATTCTAATGTGAAGTGCTGCCTTTAGATAATGAGATTTTCTGGGTCACTGTCACACAGCTGATGGCCAAGGAAAACAAGCCACTTGTTTTATCTTAAATCCTGTAATTTAATTACATACCTGCTTCAGTGTGGTGGTAGTGATTGTGGCTGTAACATTCACTATCCTGGCTTGTGGATTGACCAGGGATCCATATTTAGTCCACTTCACTTCTATTCCCAGTGACACTGGTATTTGGCATGAGCTCTGCAAAGTGTAAGAAATCATCTCATTCTCTGCCTTCTGCTGAAACCATCACAGTAATTAATTATTCATGTTATTAAAAGGGTAGAATGTCCCCAGAAAGCTCACTGAGGGGGTTACCAGAACAGCTGGACCCTGCACTTTTGCTGGGCAGGACAAAATCCTGAACTCTGCCAGGGCAGAATTTTGAAGGCTACAATCTTAAATCTTTTTATGCATTTCTTCTTGAACTATCACACTTCTGGTTACAGAAACCATTCACTGTTTAGTTGCTGAAGCAAGCAAGAAACCATCCACAACCTCCTATTGTGCTTCTCTCTCTCTTACCCTGACCTGGACTAAGAGGGGAAACACTGATTCTGTTCCTTCCCTTTGTGTTTAAACAACTCATTTTGTACCCAGTAATTGCCCTGATCCATAGCTAAGGTGCCTGCACTGATTAAACCTAACTTGTACAGCAAGAGTGAAACCCTCCTCTCTGAATATTCCATGAATTTCTACCAGTTTATTTCTGCATTCCCAGCCCCATTTTCTCCTCCAGTTGGTTCCTGCATTTTTAGGGTGTGAAGCTGAGCTGATGCTGCAGCACAGGCACAGATCTCATGAGGGTGGAGTTGTGGAAGTGGTTTAACTTTCACCTGTTCTGAGATGTGGAGCTGAGTTATTGGCACCCAGTCAAGCACATCCTGGGCTTGAGAATTCCCAAATGAGGCCACATACTCAGGGAAGCTTTGGCCCTTCAGCACATCAAGGAGGGTCTGAGCCAAAGGCTGGCATTTCATAGCTGCTGTAATTCTTTCAGAAAACAAAACAAAACAAAAAAAAGGAGTTACAGCAAAATCCATTGGTTTGGCACAGTCATCATTTCTCCTTGCTCTCTGCTCTGTTCAAGCCTTCTGGCTACAGTTGCTAATGTACACAATCTTTCCAAGAGAAAGACCATTGTTAATTAAATGACATTTTTTATAATTAAATACTCCATTCTCAATATTCTTCCAGCTGTATAAATGGTCCAGGACCTGAACAGAGCCTAAGGGAAAAGGTTGTCAGAGGGTTAAAAGCATTAAATTAAAAAAAAAAAAAAAAAATTACTTCTTACCGTAACTTACAGCCTGATATCATGTTATAACCAAATAATACTGGGGCTCTGGCTCCCTGTGCTGCCAGGCAGTCCTGGGTGGATGTGCTGTGCAGAATGGTGAGTTGGCTGTGTTTGTTACTGCTCTGAATGATGCCAGATGTAACACACAGTTAAGGGAAATTAAATGCTTGATGGATATCAGGACAAAAAAAGAATCCTTAATCATAACCTTAAAATATAGCTGCAAATGCTATAATGGCTCAAGATTCCTCTCACAGTGTGAAAAAGCACCAGGGTGTGCAATGAAGGGCTAAATGTACCTCACTACACAGTCCCAGGAGATTGCAGTCAGGACTGAGTCATTCCCTCCTAAAACACAGCCAGAAAAGCACATTTTTATTTTTGGTAGAGAACAGATGTATTTCATAGATGTCCATGCTAGAAAGGGATTGTGAGGATGGACCAGAGCAAGTGCAGCAAACAGAAATGCAGCAGGGAAAGGATATCCTTGAGGCTGGAATCCTGCTCTGACAGGCAGCCCAACAACATAACCAGGATTGCCACTCAGAGCAACTGGCTGTGTATTTTCCTGCAATGCAAACAGAGAGTATTAGGTTGTTTTTTTTTTCCTGCACTGAAGTGGTTGAAAAACACAGAAATATTTCAGTTATTTTAGGATTATGACGTGCCTTGAATGATGAGGGCAAGACTGTAAGTAAGGCTTTGCTTTCTCAGTTATAGTCACAAGCTGGGGCTTGTAAATATGAGATTTTGGAGGTCTTTACTGCCCAGCTCTGAAATGCTGCCTCATCTGGGTATCCAGGGCAAGTTCTGCTTTACCTTGCTGCTAACAATTGTTCTGATTCAAGTTTAATAAGTTTTGTAATTAAATGTCTCTCACCAAGTCACCCATGACATCTCCACAGTTACCTGAGTGAAGCTGATTTCGAAGCTCTGCTCTATTGAAAGTTCTTCTTTGCTAATTGCCCCCAAGACAAAAGCAGCAGCTGCTTCTATTATTTCTCCCATGTCTGTGTGGGTAATGTGATATTTCACCTGAAAATTAAACGTTTTAGATATTAATTTGAACAAATACATAAGAGAAGCTAGGAAAAAATATTAAACCATGCAGGCATTTTCTTTCTTCCTTGCTTAAGAAACTCAGCTCCATGGTGGGGATGGATTATATCCTCTACAGGATGGAGCCTGTTCACAACTGACTTCTTGATAAACCTGAGCACAGACACAACGTTCATCTACTTGAAAATTAAAAGATGATGTGCAGCATCTATTCCTTTCTCTGTCATTAGTGTACCTGAAATCATCTTCTCCCAAGCATAAAGTAAATTCCAAATTCATGTCATTGTCTGTTTTGCCACATACACAGAATGAACACCAGGATTTTAGCCTGGCTCAATGTTATATTGCACAGAGTTATTATTTTGTTGCAAAACACTCCCTTTCATCCAAAATCAGTGCTTCTCCCGTGATATTTACTTTGGAGATGTCACAAAATTTGGGAACTGCAAGGCCTTCCTGACAGCTTTGCAGTTTGGGAACCAGAAGTGATTTGATGCATAGATGCTTTCCAGCAGCTCTGAGGAGGAAAAGGCTGCCAGACCTACCCCAAGAACTGCATTGATGCACAGCTCATCCAAAACCATCGGGAGCCTCAGGACATCACTGCTGCTCAGTAAAGTCCTCATTCCATTCACAGACTGCACAACTATGGACTGGACAGTAATATTCACCTGAAAAACAGACTCGTGTCAGCTCTGAACACTGGGTTTAATGAATTTTGGCTCTTTCTGCGTGATTGTGTGTGTGACCTTTCCAGGTTCTGTTCCACAGCAACAGCATGCAGTAATTCTCTGAACAGCTACTGTGTTACAAGTACTGCTGAAGCTCAACCAAAGGGGCTGGGTTTAAATAAATGAAGAGATTTTCTTGAAATGAGGGAGATTTATATGAGAGGAATGTATCAGGCTTGAATGTTTGCAGGCAGCATTTTATCTTGGAGTTGCTAAGTATCATTACTGATAGTAAATGATGTAATGTAAAGATTTGATCAATCAGTGAAAAATTCCTACTGACTGTAACTTAATAAGAATTTTGCCCACAGCTTTTCCAACTAATTTAGAAGGATACTTACCATCTGACTTGATTTGGGCACCTGGGGGAGAATAAAAGGACAAATTAAAGCAGTAGCAAAGGTCTGACCTATTGCACATAGCAGTCAAGTAAAGCAGGTAAGGCTTTGTCTATTTAACTCTTTCTCATAACAATAACTTTTATGTTATGGAGATAATTGGATATAAACCAGAGTATCCAGGAAGTGTGATAAAGACCTGCCACAATCCAATCCCCTCCTTCTTCTGACTCTTAGAATTAGAGACCACCAGTTTAGAAAACCTGCCAGGTTGTGCTTCCCAAAGAAATGAAGACCTTTTTTGTTGTCCTGTCCCATAATTTCATGGTCTCTAAACCAATAAAACAGAAGCAAGTATCTCTCTTGTTATACAGCACATGGATATGTGTTGCCCCACTGAAAAATTCCCACAAAAATATTTCATGGAAATGCAGAAATGTCAGACTAAGGTCATTAATCAGGCTGTAAAGTACTCCTATGGAGCACCATTTTGTCAAAGTTTTACTTTTCTGACTTTCCAATGAATGTTTGAGTCACATCTTTGGGAAGCTGCTCCAAGGATTGGACTCTGTTCATGAAGCAATTCTGCAGAATGATGATGGGATACTGAGAGCAGTGACTCATCTCCTGTCCCAGCAGGGAACACATTCCTGGGAGCTGGAGACCTGAAGGTGATGCAGGTACAGTTTGTCACACATTTATCATCCCAAGGTACAGCTCAGCCATCAGAACGAGCTGGATAAATAAAAGTCCTTGTAAAGATTAGACTCTGTAAAGATAGACTGTTCCTTGAGGGAACAGTGCTATTTCTGACTGGGTGGAAGGAGTGAGCACCACTCCTAAAGTTCTGTTTATCCATGTTTGGGGTGATGGATGATGTGTCTGGAGGTCACTGGCAGACAGCACTGCAGCCACTCTGCTGCCTCAGCTTTCCCCGCGACATGGAGGCAGCAAAGGCAGGGACAGCTCTCTGCTTTGGCAGCTACACACCCCCCACGAACCACGCTGTGTGTGAAGCACCACTGGGAGGATCCTGCTGGGAGATTCCGGGAATCCCTTGGATGTGCTGGTCAGGCCGGGGCAGGGAGCAGAGATTATCTACAACAATTCCCAAAACGTTGCTCTCACTCCAGCTGCCCATCCTGGCAGGGAGGGCTCCTGGGGATGGGGCTTTCCGTAGGGCCCGCTGTCCCAGTGCTCCCAGTAAGGCTCCCTCAGTTACTGGTTTGCCGTTTCTTTTGCCGGCAGCTCCACCTGCTGGCACTGGGAGGGCTCCTGCTCTGCCCTGTGACCGCCCTGTCCCCAGTGCCATCGCCTTTGTGTTGTCACATCCCACCTCCAGCTCCCTTTGGAAAAGGAACCTTCCCACAGAGCTTTTCCAGCAGCTTCTCAGCCCTTCTCCAGCTCCTGCATCTGATCCCTCTGACATCCAGCGTGCTCTGGGCAGAACTCTGACCTCTCCCAAGCTCAGCCATTGCCTTGGCAAGCAGCACAGGGATCAGGGCTTATGGACTTTTCCAGTCAGGAAAGGGAATTCATCTTTAAAGTCAAACCCACTCAGCTGCTGGAGCCTGGCCTGAGCCACTCTTGTTATTTTTTGGTCCTGCAGCCAACAAGAATTAATTTTGGGAGAACATGGAGAAGACACTCAAAGCCCTTCTGAGGCAGTGTTTTCTCCACTTCTTCCACAGCAGGAGGATGAAAAGCCAACATTTGGGAGCAATCCTTGGCTGATTTCAATGAGATCCTGAAGGAGCTGGAGAATGATCCCAGCTGTGAGGGTGTGAAATGCTTAGTGGGCTTTCCTTGCCTTTGGGAGCTTTGGAATCTGTGAGCAGCCTGGAAAGGGTCTCTAAGCAGTTACTCACTGCTAATTAAAATAATTTAAATAATTATATAAATTAAAATAATTTTAATGGTGAAGAGATTGCTGTTTCTTTATGACTTTCAGCTTCTGGAAGGAGCCATCAGGTTAAAGTATGATGTATTTCAGTTTCATTTTTTCATGAGTGATTTCTTTGACTTCATGATTATCCTTACAGAGGATTTATTTATACAGAAGACATCATCCTCCAGATCAGAAAGGGATGAAAAAGTAGCCAAAGCTTTGAAAAATAACCCCAGACTGGATTTTAGCAGGCAGGATCCAAAGAAACTTGCTCTCAGTCATGTTCTTTGGGAGCATAAAGGTTGTGCCAGCCCCCACTATCAAAAACTGAGGCTTGGAGGAAAGGAGCAGATGCAAAGGATTAAACCTGACAGGTTCTTTTTTCAGTACAAAGTTTTACCAGCTCTTTAGAACTCAGATTTCTTAGAATGATGTGTTCTGGTAAATGGGCTTCTTGGAAAAGCCTGAACATGCACAAAAATGTGAAACTGCACTAGCTCAGTGGCATGACCTTGGCTCTTCAAAACTATTATTTTTTACTTTATCTTTGACTATATTATTTATATTTGACTAAGCAGAGCACAGCAAATGCTTCTGTAACCAAAGCTTGAAGTAAAAACATTCCCAAAGGCTTTCTGTATAAAAGTCTGCTGTATAGGGAGGCATTTCTTCCCAACCCACAATTTAAAAATCCAAATAAAACACCATATCCCTCAGTAAATAGAAGTTACTTCATTCTGCAGATGCAAAAAGAAATAAAATATGAATATTTCAGCCATATGACTGTTTCAAATCATACTTACTGCCAAAATGCTGGAATTGATATAAAACAACATGCTAAGTGCTTGAATGCTGTCACATTTTTCCACACTTACTGATCTAATGCATTTTGTGGCTTGGTTTACTAAAAATCCTGGGAAAAAAAAGTCACCAAGTATTACTGGAGGAAATGAAAGAGCAATTATGAAAACCATAAGTGAAAAACAATACAAGAACTTAGGTACAAGCAAAACTGAAAGTAAATGTCATTTCTGTTGCAGATAAGGTTTTAGGTGAGCTTTGAAGAATGAAACTTTTTATATTCTTTAAAAAATGCTATGAAAAAAATATTACTTCTTAACAAGAAGAAAAAGCTTCATAAAAATTACTTAATTTTTGAATCTCTTACAAGATTTTTTTTTTCCCACAAGAGACTTGAGTTCTGTTATCACCACCACGACTCTTATGAGACCACATTTAATGATGACAGTGGGGTTTGAAAAATGCAGTTGTGGGTTTGGTTGTGGCTTTTTTTTTTTTTTTCTGCCTCCACCTCTGCAGATTTTCAGGAAATTGTGTGAAAGGTAAAAATGCAGAGCTCAGCCTCCGAGTCTGAGTGGTGAGAGGAAGCCCTGGGCAAAGGGAAGCTGCCAAAGGCTGCCCAGGCTGGGCTGGTGCAAAGCCCTCCTCCCTCAGGGTGTCACCCTTGCACTGTTTGATTAAACCAATTAAGCCAAAAAGGACGTTTTATTGTTGGATAAACAACCCTTTAACGAGATTCTCAGGGATTTACACATCTCACTTTGAATGTTTATAATAGAGATGCAACACAATTTCCATTACACATCTTAAACAAAACAGAAAAACAGAAGTGATTTGAAAATCATCTGTTTATGAACCTTTAGCTGAATTCCTCACGGCAAATGTGCCAACTTTCTAACTGACTAATCTCAAGCTAGAGCAGAATACTAGAAAGCAAAAAAAAAAAAAAAAGGGATTTAAGGCATTTTCCAACCTGCAGGATTTGAATCAGAGCACCAAGAAGAGACAACAGGACTTGGCAGCCTTAGAAATGCATCCTCTGTCTGCACAGGAGCCCCATACTGCCAAATAAAATGCACAGTCAGGTACACAGGTGTGTTTCAGCCCATGGAAAATCTCAGAGCATTTTTATTAACAAATATGAATAAAAGCAGTATTTATTTCCACAGGATCTTTCAATACTGCTTTGTGCAGCAATTCTTCAGTCACTGCTACAGCTTTATGTTGAAAATAGCAAAAAAACAAAGTGACTTATTTTTTCAAAGATCTTAAAAATCTAGTTCACTGTTTACGTAACTAAACACAAAAGATTACATTTCTTCTTTTTACATTTCTATATTTAAAGACCAATATAAATTTTGCTTCTTCCAGCAGAATTATTTAAAAGCAGATGCAAACAATGATGATTTATTCTTTCTGGAATAATCTAATACTAATTGCATCATATATAATTTACCTCTTAATGAATCAGAGATAATTTACCTCATATCTGGAAGTTTCATTTGCCTCGGGGGGATTTTGAACATCTGTATCCAAATCCCAGCTGTCAGGCTCAGCCCTGAAAGAAGCACCTCCATATTTTTCAAGCAACTGATCAAAATTTTCTGGAGTTGGGATTTCAGGGGTTTTGAGGTACAGGGCTTGTTTATCTATCAAAATATTTAAAGAAGGAGATAATTTAACGAAAAAAAGATACAGAAACAACATTTAGTAACAATGAGATAACTTTGAACATGATTTATTTAAGATGCTAAATTATTTACAAAAACAAACCCCAACAATTTTGGTTTTTTTCATCAGAGAAGATCAAGAATACCAGATGTTTAATTCCATGTATTCACAAGTGAAAGCATCACAACATAAGGACTGTGAGCAGACAGAATTACCAGTTTCCTGAGAGGTTTAATAGAATAAAAATAGTTTTAAATTCAGTCTTTTTCTGGTACCTTACAAAAAACAACACCACAATGGTTAACATTGCCTACAACTCTACTTACAGTTTGTAGCATGAATGCAGAAAATACTGGGATTGACTTGGTCAATTAGTTTAAATATCCTTTCTGGTGGATTTGCTTCAACATCAAGAGAATACACAGCAGCTTTCTGACTACACAGCTGCCTGTCACCTCTGCAAAAATAAAAAATAAATAAATGATCCACTAGAACTTGACCAGGCTTTAAAGTTCATCTACTGAGACAGTACTAGAAAAATTTTAAAAAGCATGAAATTACTGTGTTTAACACAATTTGTACAACAGTCATGCATCCTTAGAAGGTTCCTATTGTTTTATACTCTGTGCTTAATAATAAATAATAGAGAATTGTGCCATATGTTTTATTCAGCAGAGGAAACTGAGCAGCAACATGAACAAAGGTAAGAAACAGACTGGGGGAGGGAAAAGCAAGTGACAATATGAGAAAGAAAATGGCAAATTAGGTGGGATCCAGATGGTTGAGACCCCAAAAATGCAGAGCTGCACCACAGGCCAAACACAGCTCAGCAGCACTTTCATTTCCACAAGCCAAGTGGGATGTCAGAGCAGGAAAACAGTTTTGTGGATATTGGAATAATATTCATTTTGAGCAAGGAATGGGAAAAATTCCTGCTTGAGATACATGTAAAAGAAATGGCAGAGTGAGGAACAGAAGGTGAAATAACCCAGCCTGTCTTGGGAAAGTGTTTAAGGCTGTGCCACAGGCTCATCAAGAGCCCAGAACTGCAGCAGAATGTGCCAGTTCAGAGCCTGGGAGCACTGCTGTGTCCTACATGCTACAAACACAGGCTGATGATCCTTGTGAAACTGTTATTTAGCAGGATGGAGCAGCTAAGGACAGGCCCTGGAGAAGTGAAAGGACTTGGAGAAATGTTGAAGCCTGGAGTTAAGCTCTTCCATGAGGTGAGTCATTTGTTAATAGGATCCCATCATAAATCAAAGCCTTCTGCTGCTGTTTCAGAGACCTCAGGGCCTCTGCCTTGGGATCAGCCAAAACAACACAAATGTGCAAATGTAGATAAACTCTGATGTAAATAATGAGACCTACAGCAACTGCAGACACTGAAAATCCCCTGGCTTTTCATGCAAAATAAACATTTCACACAAAAGAATTTGGGCTAAGAAACACAACTTCATTTGAGGCATTTCCAGTTGACAAAGGCAGCACAGTCACCCGAGGCAATTAAAGTGTCACTCAGGAGGGCGTTGATTAGACCTTTCTGATCTATATAAATATCTATAAATGGGGAGCAGGAGTCTTTGTGTGCCAGAACAATAAGAAACCACAGTCTGGCATGACTGCTAATTCAAATTTCAATGCACCAAGAATAAACCCCGGTGCTCAGATTGGCATAATTTATACAGAAGGTGGGTTGAAAAACTGCACTTATTGTTCTGAGAAGTCACCAAGAGATTTTTTGCACATGATGATTTTGAAGTGAGCTTTCTTAACTCCTCTTTGAGATGGAATTGGGTGAAGGTGTTTTCAGATAAACTAAATAGGAAAGAAACAACTCTTGGCTTTACCTTATTGGTAGAATGTTTTGGTTTTTGTGAAGTGGCAGTGAGGGAGCAGGTTGTAAAATCAGGGTCAGAAAAATGCTCACACCATTTCAACAAGCTCTGAATTAATTAAGTGTGTAGCTGATATCACAAATCTAATCAAAGAGGTAAATTTACTGATAAAAACTGGTGATCTGCAGAAGTGGCCTGTGGTATCAGTTTTCTTAACTTTCAGACACTGCACTGATGAAAGTCTAATGATGCATCATTTTCCACCCCCCCCAAAAAAAAACCATCACCACCTAAATCCCCACAGAGAGGTGCACAATGAACCAGGAGGAAAGAGGGAATGAGTGGATTTGCTGCTCTGCCTGGCTGGGACCAGAGTGCAGGAGGGACTGAGGTGAAAGAGGGGGTGAGGATGGCAGGAATTGGTCAGAGGAGAGGACAGAGCCCCGACAAAGGCAGGCAGCAAAGGAACAACGAATTTTGCACTTTCTGGCTCTTTCTGCACTCACATGACCACAGGGACGGAGCAGGTGGTGAAGAGGCTGAAGTCCTCGGCGCTGCAGTCGGGGTCACAGCAGCAGTTGACATCGCACTGTGCCACCAGCAGGTCGCAGACACACAGCCTGGCAACTGCAGCAGAGAGAGAAATGAGAAGTGCAGCGGGGACTTGACACTTCACTGCATGTCCCGAACACTCCCGCTTTTCACCTCGCCCTGGTTTTGACAGTGGTCAAAAGTCTTCTCCAAATTCGCGTTTTCTTGAAGTCGTTTTTAAAAGATATCTTTTCTGCTGCTGAGCAAATCTATTTGGAACATGTGCACAAAACTCTCTGTTCCCTGAGAAACAAAACCCCAATTCAATAGGGATTTTGGAGGTGTGAAAACCTACTCAGCCCTGCAGAGATAAAAAAAAATAAGAGCTACAAACAAGGTGTGTTTATCTGCTTGTTTCAGCTTATTGGGAAGAAAAAATAAAATATCTTGAAGAGCAGAGAGATGTTTACAAGTATTGAGGATGTCTCAGGGTCCAAGAATACATTTCTCTGATGTGCCAACACAACCATAACTGACTTCTTTGAAACTGTTTATTCTCTCTGTTTTTAGATACTGTGAAATATTGTTATCACAGAGAGAGTAATTGCTAATAATTCTGTAAACTGGCTCAATAAAATATACACTTGGCAACTTCATGAAACTCTCTGAGATTTTCAAGTTTATAAATTAAAAGAACAGATATTACTCCACTGAACTGTTTATGACAGTTGCTGTTCTATAATTAATCTACACTTAAGAATAGCACAGAATGAGGGAAATTAAGGCCAGAGTTTTATAAGAAAGACACTCAAATAATATTTTCATAACTAATTATTTTATTTCACTTTGACTGCTGCCTGTTTCCCTGTGGCCTCTTGGATGTTCTCCGACCACCTGAACAGTATCCAGGTATTTCCTGGAATCTCTGAAGTTCTGACTGTTCTGTTGGCTGAGCTTAGCCCTGGATCCTTAGCTCACCCTGTAAACAAGAGAAGTTTAAACATGGATGATTAGATTGCAAGGTTATGTCTGTGAGATTAGGGATTTAAGTCTCTTTTCCCTAAGGAAGTAGCACCGGGCTGGGTTTTGCTTGGCAAGTAACCCATGGAAAGCTCAGCTGAGGGCAACACCGCCGGGATATAAAAGTGTAGCCAATTATACAGAGGGAAACACCTTCTGAGAACAGAGTAACCAAACTTTGGGAGCTCTATTTTTATGACAATGTATCCACAGCGCTAGGGCTGAGCCTCGGGGCAAAGCGTGCAGCCAGCTCGGGGTGTGCGTGGAGCTCTGCAAGGACATCCAGGGCCAGCCTGGGCACCTGTGCCAGGTCAGAGCAGGAGACCCTGCCCTCCACCCGCACCGAGCCTCAGGGCTCTGGGATGCCCAGCTATGTGATGTCCGTGCCACCATCAGCGGGGATGCCCAGCTGTGTGATGTCCGTGCCACCATCAGCGGGGATGCCCAGCTATGTGATGTCCGTGCCACCATCAGCGGGGATGCCCAGCTGTGTGATGTCCGTGCCACCATCAGCGTGCTCAGAGGCTCGCTGAGCCTTTCTGAGGAAGCTCCGAGCCTCGGCTGCAGCGGCTGCAGCGAAGGCCCGGGGGAAGCCAGGCGGTTGTGCCAATCCCGGGCAATCGCAATGAGAAGGGGAGGCCAAAGGCCGAATGCCCGAGGGAGGCTGCGAGCGGAGCTCCCCTCAGCCGGTGCCCCGCAGCTCCCGGAGGGCACCCACCGTCCGTGACCGGGGCCGGCGCGCTGCGGACCCGTGCGGCATCACGAGTATCTCCGGGCTCTTCTGCCCGGAGCGGCGGCGGCGGAAAGAGGAGGAGGATGAAGACGAAGAAAGCCCCGAGCTCCGGCGCCGCCGTCATGGCGGCCGCCCTTAGCAACGGCGCGTTGCCAGGGCGCGCGGGGCATGACGGGAAGGGCGAGCCGCGCTCTCGCGAGATTTGGCGGGCGGAGGGGAAGGGCCGCGCCCCGGGAACATGGCGGGGAGGGGAAGGGGATGGGTAAGGGGATTTGTGGCTCGTTGTGCCGCCCTCGGGCTCCCTCATCGCGGGGAGCTTCGGGGAGAGGCCACGCGCGGGATTCTGGCTGGATATGGCCGTCGTGGTGGTGCCAGGCGGCCGCTTGTGCCACCCAGCGCCCTCAGGAGCAGCCCAGCCCGGCGGTGGTGAGGGGTCGGTGCCCCCTCACGGCAACCTTCCCAGCCACGGGGAGGGTTTCAGGTGTCGTGATCCAAGTGTAATGCACGGAGGTGCTCTGGGAAAAAGCTCTTGGAAGGCCACACCTAAAAAAAAAAATAAAATAAGGGAATGGCCCCTTGTGAGATACAAAATGCAATATTTCACTGTATTTAAAGTAATATTTCCTTAAAGTAATTTTTAAAGTTTTTAAGTTTCTCCTTTTGAAGATGCTGTGGGTCCTCAGTGCTCAGTGAGCATATTTAGTAATTCAATTGTAATCTTTGCATGTGCACAGTTATCTTTGAGGTCTTTTTCAACCTAAATTACTCTGGTTTTGTACTAATTTGGAAAAAAACTGGGTTAGAGAGTGACTAAGTGATCATCTTTCCTTAGGGTTCCTTAGACCTTTTCCAACCTTAAAAATTCCATAATTCTTTGATCTGGTTTTATTTATTTTTTAACCTAACCAGGTTCTTTAAAGCTCTAAAAAGCTTTAAAATTCCAGTTCCCATCCACTGAAAATGGAAACAATTCCACAGTGCCCCTGCTTTGCAGTTTCCACATCACAGCAGTGAGGAGTCACACAGGACAGAGGCCGTTTGATGTTATCAAAGAGCTGGTACAGGATGGGTTTGAAAGAGCAAAATCCTGGAGTCACCCTTGCCCATGGAAAGACCTCGTTCCTCCAAGGACACGGTGGCACAAAGGTGAGAACCTGGCGTGCTCCACTCTACCTCAGACCTTACACCCCACAATAACCTCACCAAAAATAACCTCCAAGCTGCCTTCCTTGTGAAATGTAACCCCAAAATCTCTGTGTTTACCTTCTTCCACAGAGCTGGTGTTTTCAGTCTCTTTGTTTCTTTGCTGTTCCTGAAGTGGCCAAAATGCTGTTGCTGATGTTGGGTTTGTTGGTTTTTTCCAAGTTTAAAGAGTGACTTCACACACTTCCATTTTGAAAAGGACCTGTAAAAATGGCACCACAGGGCTTTATTTATTTTGCTTCTCACTGAGGCTGTACCAGGACTGGCTGCAGCCACTGAAGAGAATATGAGCCTGTGTTTGGAGGAAGTCCTGGGAATCTTTACAACTCCATCTCTTTCACTGTCCCACAGCAAAGGAACAAAAAGAGAAGCAATCCTACATGAAGGACAGCTGGAATACGTGGCTCCCTCTGGATGAAGCTGATTTAGGGGCTCACAGCCCCTTCAACTTCCTTGACTAAGCTCCCACATGGTCAATTAACAGTCATGGAGATGTTTCTCCTTCCTACAAGTCCTGCAAAGTTGGAAAATTGCAAAGTATTTTGCAGGCTTGGAGGGAGAGTGGTGCTTGGTTTATTTATCATCCCTGGTTGTGATCTGTGTTCTTGTTCCACTGCAGTGTCATGAGATAATTAATACTAAAACACCCCTACTTGTTAGTTTACATGTTTTTGATGCCTTTTAAATTAGTTGAAAAGGGCTGATGATATTGCACAGGGGGAAACAGAATTTAATACATTCTTCTTGCATCCAGAATTGCTTGGCAAAGCTGATGGTGCACCGGGGACCAGACTCCAAGATGAAAACCAAGCTTTGCTGAAATCTGAAAGCACAGATTGCATCCTGGATGAATGTGGGCAGGAGTTGGATGAATAAAGAGGTATTAATTCTTACTGCATCTACCATTGAAATGGAATAGAAGTATAGAAGTGGGCAACTGTTCAAAAGCAAAGTAGGATGGAATTAATCTGGTTTTCTCGTGACCTTTTTTTTTTTAGGGCTTCACTCACAGCAACAGTTCACCTAAACCCAATGCCAATACTTGCTGTAATAGAAAAAAAAAAAAAAAAAAAGGCAAGACAAAAGCCACATCTAAGAGAAACCATTTGAAAAACCTCCCACCACAAAACCCACCCTGGTATTGGACTTCTGAAACAGGTTCCAAAGAGCAAATCCAAGTGTGTAGGATAAGATCAGGACATCAATACATAATGCTTGTTCTCCATCAGAGAGATTTTAATTTATCCTGTAAACATGAGTTAATTAATAATTAAAGAGGGCACTGTGAGCCTTAAGTGGGAGGTTCTATGAAATGAAAATTCAACCAATTTGAGATGCAGTAGATTCCTGTTTATTAAAAAAACATGTTCAGGGATTTACTCTATTACTGTTCCAATTACAGTTTAAGCAGCAAGATTCTCCTATCATTTAAGCATTATAGAAGCTGCCCCATCCCTGGAAGTGTCCAAGGCCAGGTTGGAGCAACCTGGGGTAGTGGAAGGGAGTGGAATGAGATGATCTTTGAGGTCCCTTCCAAACCATTCTGTCATTCCTGTTGGTGATCTTTTGACTCTGCATCTTCTCTTGACTCTTCATGTGGGAAGTCTCATATGATTCTTCTCACATTAGTTTTCTTTTTAATCCAACTGTGCTGTCTTGAACTTCATCTTTTCAGGGCTAACATCGGGTTTGCCCTATGACAAATCACTTTAAAAGTCCAAGTGGACAGGCATTTGGAATTAGAGTCCAAACAAAGTCAAACCAGGCTGAAATAAACTGCATTTAAGATCAGCCCTTAAATAAATAGTGAGGAGCTGGGGCAGTCTGTACAGCAGATGGCATTACAGGTAGTATTTATCACACTCCAATCTCAGGGCTAAGATACTTGGGAGGGAGCACTGACGTCAGCTACAAGTGAATCAATTTTAAAACAAGCTGGAAACCTGCTTGTGCCTTCAGCAGTTGATGACTTTGTGCAGCACTTCTGCTTTGTACTCCCCTGTGCATTTATAGGTCTGAGCAAGCCTAGCAGGAAGAGTTCATTCTGTTTTTGCAGCTTAAGTGAGCTGATGCAAATAGATCTTGGACTTTGAGGTGGGAAGATTCCACCCAGCTGCAGTAACCAGGGGGATGCCCTTTGCTCCAGTTTTTGTGCCAAATTTGTGCATTGGGGAATTTTAAACAAATATCACTTGGCAGGATATCGACTCTCAGGGTACAAGAATAATACTGAGTAAGGCAGCAGGGCATGGGCTGGGAGGCATTTACAGGGACAACTAGGACAGCTATCCAGACTGAAACTGAACAGTGGAGAAAACCAGTTCTGAACTATTTTATGAAAAATAGTTGGGTTTTTGTCTCACAGGAGCGCAGAGATCCTCTGAATGAAAACCAGGAGCAGTTTTTCATCTGGGCACAGCATCCTTGTGCAGGATTCACAGAGTTCATCAAAGGTTACTAATTACCCTGTAAATGATGAGGTCGTCTGGCTGTCTGGACAGACTTGGGTGGGTGACCTGGGGTAGAATCATGTGATCATTAAGATTGAAAAGACTTCCAAGATCAAGCCCAACCTTCGACCAAACACTCCCATGCCCACTAAACTGTGTCACAAAGTGCCACATCTACTCGTTTTTTGAACACTTCAAGGGATTGTGACTCCACCACTTCCCCAGGGAGGCTGTTTCAAAGACTTTCAAGGATGGAAGGGTGTGAAGAGCTCACGGTGTGCCTTGGCTTGGGGGCACTTCGGGAAGCACAGAGTCGTGCTCTGCCAAATGAGTTCATCAGCCCTGAGCTCACGATGTTCCTCAGCATTTGAGCCATAGCTGCTGGGCAAAGTGGCACAGAAAGAACCCTTCCAGCCCTGGAAAACCCAGCATTGAGGCATGGAGAACTCAGCTTTAGCTGGGGAGGATCACAGACTGAGCAGCACAGCCAGGTAATGCAGGACAGGTCACCTTGCACCAGCCTGAGCTGCCTCAGGGCACTGCAGGCTGCAGCACAGAACAAGGGGTTAGGCCAGGCTGGACTTGAACTAGACAGGACCTGGACAAAGAGGAGGAAGAACAAGGTTCAGGGAAGGGAAAGAATGATTCTGTGGGGGAAGCTCTGCAAATATGTGCTTCCCTTTGCTGATAAAGGAGGGCGTGAGGCACGGAGATGAGCTACCTTGTTTGTCTGCTCTCACACCCTGCCAGGCCCTGGCAGCAGCACTCCCTTATCTGCAGCACATTGGCACATTCAGCTCTGCAGCCATTCCCTAATCTACCACACTGGGCCTGGGCTGCTCCTCGTGTTCATTCTCCTTCCCCCTGTTCTGACACGAGGATTAATTTTTTTAATAAGTTTGGATGCAATTTCAGCTTTAGCTGGATAATTCTCACGCATTGCTTAAGCCTTTAGCAGTGTAAGGAGGGCAATATTGTCTCTGCAAAGATACCCAGGGAGCAAAATGCTTCTCGTGTGATAATGAGGGTGCTTCAGCAGCGTTCTTGTCGGTGGCTTGTGGCAGGAGCTCTTTCTTCCTGTCACTGCAGGCAGCTCGGGGGGCAGGTTTCACTCTTGCCTCTGCTGCATTTACACCTCTATTGTTTGTTATTTACGCATCTCGGTTATGTAGGCGGCAGCAGCCTCTTGTGCGTGTACCCAGAGGAATTAAACGAATTTGCAGAGCAACCTGCTGGGAACTTCCAAGGCGACAAAGCCATTTTTTGCACACCCATGAGCAGCACGGAAAACCGAGAAAATAAGAAGAAAATAAGGAATTGGCTCTTTTTGAATATTGTGGGTCTCTACAGCATTGATGCCTTAAAAGTCGTTGCTGTTGAAGTTGTCCATCTGAGAGATTTGTGTCACTCTCAACTACAATTAACGTGGTTTTTACGGGGTTTGAACGATGACTGCACAACACACCCTTCTCGTGAGGCTTTTGTTTGGCACTTCACGTTCCTTAACCAAAATGGATTGACTATGGATTTGCAGAGAAGCCTCTCACGCGCGGCGCTGAGCTGGCTCTGTCCCCGGTTCGGGGAGAACAGGCCGAGTCATCCTTGAGGAAAAAAAAACCCAAAAACCAGAACATTTTTGCGCGGCGTGACTCACATAACCGTCCTCAGCAGGCACGAAGCACCGGCGGCCAGCGAGTCCCCGCGAGTTATTCGGAGCACGCGAGACACGCGGGGCGTGGAGGGCAAGTATGTGGGTTAGGCGCAGCCGCGCTGTGCCCGGTGTGAGAACGTTAATTGCGTTAATTGCGCTAATTGCGGCCGAGAGGCGGCGGGGCGGGGGCGCGGACCCCGCTCGGCGCCGCGGGGGCTGCCGGGAGCCGCCCGCTGTTATTGTCCCGCAACATGCAAATGAGGCGGGGCGGGGAGCCAATGGGGGGCGGCCGCGCGCCGCCGCCACGCACGCGCGCCGGGTGGAGGAGGAGGGCGGGGAGGAGGCGGGGCCGAGCTGGCGCCCCGCCCAGCGCCGGGGCCCTCACCTCACCTCAGCACGCGCGGCGAAGATGGCGGCGGCGGCGGGCGGCGGGGCGCGGGGGCGGAGCGGGCGGCTCTGACCGGGCACCGCGGGCGGCGAGGAGCGAGCCCGGAAGGAGCCCCGAGAGCTCCGCGGGCAGCGGGGAGCTGGCACAGCCCCCCCTCGGGGGGCGGTGGCGCGGAAGTGGGGGTGGCGGGGTGCTGCCGGTGAGCCCGGCCGTGAGGGGCAGCGAGGGCGGGTGAACCGCAGCCGGAGGGACGCAGGGCTCGGAGCGGCGGCGGCGGCGGCGCGGGCCGGCGGGCAGGGGAAGGAAGGCTGGCGCCCTGCGGCGGGCGTTCGGCGGGCAGGAGGCGGCTGCGCCGGTGGCTCCCCGCGTTCCTGGCGCTCGGCTGCTGGGCGCCCCACGCCATGTTCTCGGTGCTCTCCTACGGCAGGCTGGTGGCGCGGGCGGTCCTGGGCGGCCTCTCGCAGACGGACTCCCGCGACTACAGCCTGGTGACGGCCAGCTGTGGCTTCGGCAAAGATTTCCGCAAGGGCATCCTCAAGAAAGGCATGTGCTACGGGGATGACGCCTGTTTCGTGGCGCGGCACCGCACCGCGGATGTGCTGGGTAAGTGGCCGGGCCGGGGGCTGAGGTGGCTTCGGCCTCGCGGTGTGACCTCCCCTTTCCTTCCCGGAGCTGCACATGGCGAGCAGCTCAACTCCCAGTCTCAGACAAAGGAGCTGGTTCTGCCTGTCAGTGTCACCGTGAGTTCGCTTTTTTAGCTTCCCGAGGAAGCTGTCGGGCTCTTTGTTGCAGCTCTGCCCGCCTTTGGCGTGGGGGGTTGTGTGTGCCGGGTGTCCTGGCCCAGCCCGGCCGTTTCACCTGTAAGGCCTGCTGGCTCCAAAACTCAGAGAAACAGCTCCCAGTGCGTTTCACTTTCTGTCTTTCTTTAAAACCTAACCGAGCCCCGTGCATATGCATTGCATTTAAACAGACGAGAGCACTTGAACAGGCACTTCCTGATTTTAACGCGTGCAATGTCCTTGTCAAGTGAAAGGCAGAGTGACATTGAGACTGGAATCAAATGTCAAACTTCAGTTTCGTTGTTTGTTCTGGCCTGATTGTGCTCTCTGGTTTAGAATCACGGGCAAAATGAATCTTAAGGGTTCAAATTTTAGAAGTAGTGGATAATTATGGATAATCAGTTGAATTTTCAGACTATGGGCAGCGTTGCTTTTGACAGTGCTTTGACCTTTCTCCTGTGTACTCAAGGTTGAATGTGACTGACTGACACTGCACAGGTTAGCTGTGGTGTAACAGAAGCAAATTTCCTCCAAAACTTTGAAACTTAAAAAAGCTTCCTCCTCCCTGCTCCTGTCTATATTTGTGGGGTTTTTGGGTTTTTTTTTGGTTTGTGGGTTTTGGTGGGTTTTTTTGCATTTATTTGTTTTAAACCGGTGAGGTTGCACTGTGCTATCTCATGGAATTGGTCGGTGGTTCTTCAGTTTGGCGCTGTCATTGTAACTTGGTTGCCATTTAACAGAGCCCAGACGTTTTCCTCAGGAAGCTGCAAGTTGGTGCTAGGTAACAGTTATTGCTGGCTTTTCTCAGGGGAGCTGTTACTGTAAGAGTGATGCCACAGCTTTCAAGATGTGGAAGGTTGGTGGGTGCATTTTAGACACTCTGCATCTTGTCTGTGGTGCCTCTTCCAGATAAACTTTTTGGGATTAGAATTAGCTGTTGGACACCCTTCCTTTAGCATGTGACTAACCCTGCCTGCCTTTAAAGTTCATGCTAGGCCAGCACTGATAAATAACTGAGCAATTGGTGTTTGCCCTTAAGAGAAATGCAGGATCTCCTGTACTTTGAAGTGGACTCTGTGTGGGGAAGGGACAGATTTAGCCTCTTTTCAGGATGTTTTGGGGATTTTGGCCATATTTGGTAATTGCTGTATGTGGACCTACAGTTTGTCTTGTGTTCCTGCTGGAATCAACAGAGTTGCATTTCTGAGTTGGTCTTTGCATTAATTTTCATGGCAACTTGGAAACAAACAGAATTGTAGCTCCACTTAAGGCTCAAACAGCAAAGAGGGCAGCAGACTCAGGATGCCTTCAGTACCACGAAGCAAATAATTTAAATAGAAAATCTGTTGGTTTGTTTAGTTTTGGGATTCCTCCCTTGGTAAAGCTATTTTTATGTCACTTCTTTATTGGTTTTTTAATATACACACTGAAAACCCAAAATCTCTGTATTTTCTGCAGAAACAGGAATGTTCAGGTGGGTTTTGATGCTTCTACTTTGATGCTTTTTCTTTTTCATCTATTTGTAGCTCTTAGGTTTACAAACATAGGAGTTTTCTCCCAGTTTGTGCTGCTGGGATCATCTCATTACTCTCTCAGCCAGCTCTTTTGCACTGCTGCAGAGACAGTTTCAGCACCACCAGTATTTTCTTGCCCTCAATTCCTCTTACTCCTATCACAAATCTAAGGTTCCTTAATAATTTCTTTTTAAAAACTCTCATAAATTTTGTGCTACTTCAGTACCTAACTCTACACTTACAACAAAACTGAGCTGCACTGTTGGGTTTCAAACTTAATTTTTTGACATTTAAGGAAGAGGCTCAGGTGGTTTGAGCCAAAGTGAACAGTTGACACAGTAAATTTCAAATGTATCACTTGGAGTGAGTAGTCATCAGTGACAAAGGCAGGCCAGATAATTAATGTGAAATTTCTCTGTGCCAGTGTTCTCTAGAACCAGTGTGTTGTGGAGAGGCTGCCTGTGTGGGATGGATTGGGTGTGGTGGAGCAGTGAAAGAACTACTCCCAGCCTTTGGCATGAGTGCTTGGGGATTCATTTTCTTAGGTCAAACAAGAGTTGACTTGGCAGCGTGTTTATAGCAGAATCAAAATGCTAAACACTTCTTTTGTTGTATGTGTGCTGTATAGTTCAAAGGCTGAATGTTTAAGTGTCTTCCAGTCTGAGCTTTATCCTTTCACAGTAAGATCAGCAGAAAGCTGAAGAAGATTCAGGTTTTTTCCAGTTCTCCCATAGTTGTTCAAGGCCTGTTACTGGTGTACTTGAATCCTTGAGGGTTTTGTCTCTCATTTTTGCTTTTATCTGGAACATACCTGTCAATTTTGCGTGTTTTCTTCCCATTCTGAGCACAGGGAGAAACAAGAAGCTCAGAACAGGAGTTTTTCCTTAGGGATCACCCTAAGGAAAGGAAATGGCTTTGCTACTAATGTTAATCTCTAGAGCTTTACAATTCAGGCCTGTGTTTCCTTTCTCTGCTGCTTGTACCACGATGTGCTTTTCTGTTCATTCACTACCAGTGTCTTGGGTGTTCAGATCCTCAGAGTATTGAAATCTCTCACTGAAATTTGGGAGACGTTCTGTACTGCTTCATGTCTGATGCCTTTGGAACTTTTGAGGACAGAAATACTGGGTTTTTTTTTTCAAAGTTGAAAACCAAAACTCTGACACGTCTGGTTTTTTTCTCATTAGCATGCAAGTAGGATTTTTACTACATGAGGAACAAGCCAGATTTTTAAAATTAACTTGAACAGTTTTATAGCCATTTCACTAATTTACCAAAAGTAAACATTAAAGCCAAAATTTTCGGCTCTAGAAATTTTGAGGTGATTTTCCCTTAATTTTGGGATCTGCCTTTTCTTGCTTGTTCTGGCCTTATCAGGCTCCTGATTTCTTTGCTCGTTTTTTATGGATTTTCCAAGCTGTTGTGTGACTCATTATTGAAACATTGCAGCAGCCAATGCGCATCCCGTGACAGCAGCACTTATACAATGTCTGTGCTGGGTACAAGGTTGGGTGTAGCCAGTGTGACTTGACTCTTCCAAACTGTTTCTGTCCCCCAGGAATAAGGAAAAACTGTCTGGCAGCAGGAAACTCTTCGTTCACTGCAGAGTTAAAATTTGACCGTTGTTCTGTTTGCTGCAAATCTTGATTTTTAGTTTTTTGGGGGGAGGGTAGTGTCTGTGTGCTGCAGGGTGGTTACTCTAAAGTGAAAGGAGCTGCACTTGGTTTGAAAATTTTGTCAGCATCCTGTATAGGAGGAAGGTAAAACTGCAGAGTGACAACGTCCTGGAATATTCTTATGTCACTGTCATCAGGAAAAGTAAACTTCAACACCTAAAAGGATTTGTAGATGAAATGTCAAGGTTGTTCTGGCAGCTGTTGAGGAGGGAGGGATCCTTCCTCGGACGCCTGAAGGTTGTAGAGGCCTATGTTAAGTGGTTTATTTGGTATCATACCTATTAAAGAGATTGCTGCCTTATCACAACTTATCACACTAAAGGAGCCCAGAATCGCCCTCCTCCCTCGGAGTCACCTTTCACCTACTGTGTGTGAGAGCTCAGGGTGCTGAGAGGCAGCAGTCAGAGATCTGCAGGGCTGCACACGTGTCTTTGTTTGGAACAGGTCACAGGAAATCTGCTGTTTAACGTGGGAGCATCAGTGGCATTTGTAGGGAACCTACAGATTGAGAACCACCCCATTAACAGCCACTGACTTTGTCAGCAGAGCTGCTCTGGAGCAGCATTGAATGTAACCTCTGAGAATTAAACTTAGATCTGCTTATTCTTCTTTCCCACAGTTTCTGCAAGGATGCTGCACACGAGTATTCAGGTCAGAATTTCCAGCTAAACACTAGTTTTAACTGTAAATCCTAAGATGCTTGTTGATGGCAGCCAATTTTCCATTTATACACAGATCTTGGCCTGAAGGAAGAGCAGGTTCTGTCAGAAATCAGAGGGAAATAAGCAAAGCTGAACACAGTGCAGGGTTAATCATACCTATGCCAGAGGAAAAATCTCCTGCTCTTTGCTCTGGTTCATCCATGCTGTGAAAACTGAGCCTGAGATGGGTCAGGCTGGCAGGGATTTATTTCAGTGTCTGCCCTCAGTACCTGTCCTTCCTCAGCAGTTACTAAACACCTTGAGAAATTAGGTAATTGTAACTGGGGAATTTTTTATAAAGCCTGCAGAAATAATTTATAGTTTAGTATTCTCCTGGAGCTCCCCAAATGCACTGAGTGATTTCTCAGGCTTCAATAAAATAGGGAGGAAATCTACCTGGTAAAAATCTGCTTCAGGGACAAGTGTGCTGTAGCAGAGGGGAGAAATAGATAAAAGGAACTGTTGCTTTCTTTTGGGAGCAGATGCACAATTTAGTGTTTGCAGTTCTGTGTTTCTCCTTCAGTTTGTTCCTCAAGATCATTGCTCACTTTGCCTTTGCTTTTTGCTCCCTGTTGTCACCCAGTTACTCTTCCAGAACCTTTCTGTTTCATGCAAGGGTAGTTTAAGTTTTACTGTAACAGTGTGAATAAGTAACCTTTCCTTCTGTAACTTGTTAGCAGTCACACACAGCCTGCCCTTGGGGATTTGTGTTTAATTGGGTTATTTCTTTGTCAAAACCTTGAGGGGGAGATGGACACCCTTTGATTCTGACAGATCCAGGGAAGCTGCTGAAGGTCAGTGCTGGCTTTGAGCATTGGATTTACTTTAGATGGAGAACCTGTCTAGGTGTGTGATTTATCCCACCACTGATAAAACAAGAAATCTTATCATTTTATCTCAGTTCTGACATTGATAAATACTAGGTGCTATATTTCAAACTTGTGTGGTGCAACTCATTGCACTTTTTAACCATTTTAGCCTCCATATTTGATGCAAAGTTCAGCTATAAATATATCCTTTTGATGTTCTTTCAGCAGTGATTCATTGCTATTTCAGGTAAGGATCTCAAGAAATTGAAAGTTCAGTAGGATGTGCTGAGTGCCTTAGAAAGTTAATTGTGGTTGATGCAAAAGTAACTCCTGCTGACACACTTGTGCCTGCCTGGTGCTTCTCTGTGGGATTTTTATTCTTAGCTGATGCAGTATTTCAAAATATCCAGCTCTAAAGAGATTTTTTGGGACAGGGTGGTACTTTTGGACTCTGACCGTGGGCAGGTTAATTTGCCAGCTAACCAGATCTGCCCCTCATAACTTTATTTATATTAAACAGGGTTTGATCAGTATCAGGGCTTTGTTATGAACTTTCAGGCTGTTTAGTTTATATTTGTTGTGAGCCAGGCAGAACACCTGGGTCTCACTCAGACAAGTGAGTGGTGAAAAGCAGATATTGCTGCTTTCAACACTGGCTGGTTTTCCCTGGGCTTCTGCAGGGAACTCATGTTCTGGCAGGCAAAACAACTTCACATTTGCATTTCAGCTGGTATCTTATCCCAGGTGCTTTTAGCATTTTGAAATCAGCTTGAACAGGCTTCACAAACATCTTCCCTGGCTCAGTTTCAGTGCTGCAGCATCACTCATTTGTGCTTTGTCTTGTAACTTCCTGACAGGTGTTTCTCTGAGAGAGATTTTGATTTTCTGAATCTTTGAGGAGTTGGGAAAAGTCAGTTTTTTGGATTGACACGTGCAGCAAGTATTTTATCTGGCAGGCTTATTTCTGTATTTTCCAGCACAAGGCAATGTAGTGGAGTGTTAACTCTGAGGTTCTGAAAGGTCTCTGTAATGCAGTTAAATACTTGAGAAGTATTTATTCTTCTGAAGTAATTTATTGTGAAATTTTCAGTTGCTTTATTTACATTGGTGGTTCATCTGGCTGCAGGCATTGCACTGTCACGTGGATGTCTGTGTAATTTCTGCATGGACTTGAACAGGGAAGAGCCACAGAAATCTTCTTCCTATAAAATTTTCTCATTTACTGAATGGCATGAATGAAAAAAAACCCCAAGGGTTGTGTACAGCTCAATTTCAGCAGTTCTCAGCCATGCAGTTTGTCTTAAATGTCCTGTGATTCCTAATTTATAACCTGGTTAATACTGGAACACATTGGTTTATGGCTCAAAGGAAACCCTCAGTATTTGATGAAAAGGTAATTCGTTTGAATATATACCTTATTTTTTTCTTGGATGAAAGACAAGTTATTATATAAAAATAGAGCTTGGCATTATTCCTTGGGAGTGATCCTGCCAATAGCAACACCTTTGAATTTTCTTTTGATGACAGAGGGAAAACCTGGTATCAATCAAAGCTGAGTTTTTAGTTTTTGCTACATCTGCAGTTTGCAAGAGTTTCACTCCTTGTTTGCTGTATATAAAATAGCACAAAGTTAAGTAAACTTTATTCTCATTTACATTTAATCTATTTCAGCAGCAGTTTAATCAAACTATTTCAAAATCACATATTCCTTTCCCACGTGAAACTATTCAGTTTACTGAGATTGCAGAACGTAAAGATATTGGGTTTATTTTAAAACCATATTGAAGGTAGGACAGGATGATTAAAGGTCTTGACCCCAAACCTTTATAAACCCTCACCTTTTCCATTTGGGGCAAGGCCAAGAAATAGAGTTGGTATCTGCTGGGAGGTTGTGGAGGTGTCACTGAAGGGAGCCCTGGGGCTGCTCTGAGTGCAGTGCTTGTGTCAGCTCGGGGTGGAGTGGGAGCCAAGGGAGCTGTCCTGCTGCTGTGGGGTCAGGTGGGGCCAGTCTGCCTGTCCTCTCTGGTGTGGTACCAGGCAAAGCCAGAGGAGCTGCTGGGGGATGTCTAGAGGGTGATTGCTTTGGGGGGCACTGGCAGAGCCTACTTAAAGCTGTGTATAGTTTGCAAGAAGCAGACAGGAAGGCAGGCAGACAAAGGCAGTGCATGGCTCAGGATAGAGTGTGAAGGGTGCTGCCATGATTCACGTTTCCTGCCTGGAGTAAGAAATGAACAAAGAAAGTCAGATGGAATACTCATGTTTCCTTTAAAAATGGAATAGGTTTTGATAATTAACCTTCTCAGGTGTTTGCTGCGGTGGTTTCTGGTGCTCTGTGCTAAAGCTGCAGAGTTTGTGTTTCAGTGTTTCCCAACACTGATGTGAAAGGATTTTCTGGATCACTTGAGGGAACTCTGCAACTTCTGCCGAGCTTTCTTTGTAACTGCCTTGGGAGCCAAGAGCTTTGGGCAGCGTTTGTCAAACATCTTTTCATTGCATTAACCCTGTTGTCAGTAAAGCAGTGCAGAAACACGTCTGGACTATGTGAAGAAAATAAATGTTTATCTGCTAACTTCACATAAAGCACCATCGTTTAACCTGAAGCTGAGTTTCAGTTTCAAGTTCCAGATCTAGAACCTTTTCTTTATGATCTCTTCTTCTTCTAGACTTATCTGTGTGGCAGCAGAAAGCAAATGGTTAATCCAGTATTAACCTGAGGTTGTGACACCTGTAGGGAGAGGATTAATCTGTTCTTGAAGAATCTGGAAAAGTCATTTCTGAGAATCACGGCTGCTTTTGCATTGAGCTTCTTCCGGGATCTACTCAAAGAGGTGAATGCAGGGATCTGCATTCCTGAAACATTCTTCTGAGAAAACAGAGGGACAAAGCAGGTGTCTAAAAGGTTGTGCACTATTTTAGGGAGAAATCTGATTAATGTTGATAGGCTGGTGAGAATCTGGCGATAACCTCTTGTCAGATTATAGTTCACGCCAAGGTCGGCTCTGAACCTTCCGTCTCAGTTTCAGACCATGTCCCGTGTGAAGGGCGTTTGGACATGAGGAAATTGACTTTTATCGTCTCACTCACATTTTCGTGCCTTTGCTAATAGTTGTTTGTTTTTTGTTTTTTTTTCCCGAGGAGACTGTCCTTCAGCACAATCTGAGCACCGAAATTCACTTTTTGTGCTTTTATCATCAACATATTTCAGCTTTACTGCGTTTTGGAAATCTCTGCTTGAAATGGTTTGTCCCATGCTGAGGATCAAAAAGATGTTGGGGAAAATTTCCACATAGTAACATTCTAATCTCAAATAATACCTGCAGCAGTATTTTGCTTTTATCATTTAGGCAATTGGAAGAAGTTCAAAGCTGTTGAATTTAATAACCTGCAGAAAATGTGTCTGCTGCTCACCTCCCTCTGATCACCTCCCTCTGATCACCCCCTTTCCATGACCACGGTCACTGTTTTCCCTGTTGCTTAGAAGCTTCCCAGGCTTTGGCAGAATTGGTCTAATTTTCTAATATCCAGGTTATTTTGAATAACTGAAAATTTTCTGGATCATAGTCAGTTTTCATTCTCTTGCTTGGCTGAAGCTGTAAGCAATAAACTCTCTTTGAAAGGTGTAGGTCCTAGAATTGTGTGGGTTACATGGATTTTGGAAAACACTTGTAAAATTGAGATTTATTTTCTACAGAAATTGAAAACACCAAGTAGAAATCATTGTCCTTCATATGAGGAGGTAGTCTGAGAAAAAGATGTGCTGCTGAATAGCAGAAGATTTTCTGTGTCATTTCTGTACTAGTTAAAATGTTGACCTTGACTTTTAGCATTAATAAAACCCCTTCCCTTTTAATGGACTGATGAGAGATTAATGGGATTGAATCCCCACCTTTCCCCCAAATATCCCATTATTTGTTCTCTGGTGGAGTCATCCTCCTCATTCTCAGCATTAGACTTTCACCTTCCTTTCAGCATTCAGATGGTATTTGGAGATGTGTCTGGGAGCTGATACCAGAATTTATCTTAAAAATACCCAGAAATTTATTTGTTAATCAAAAATATTTTCCAGGCATTCCTACATTTTAGTTACAAAATATCATAAGTGACGTAAATAATGAAAACCCTTGTTTTAAAAGCCATTTGTGTTGAGGTAACTGTGGTTTTGTGTTTCCTTGCAGGGGTGGCAGATGGTGTTGGTGGCTGGAGAGACTACGGGGTTGACCCTTCTCAGTTCTCAGGGACTCTCATGAGGACGTGTGAACGTTTAGTGAAAGAAGGACGGTTTGTTCCAAGCAATCCTGTTGGAATTCTCACTGCAGGCTATTGTGAGCTGCTGCAGAACAAAGTACCTTTGCTTGGTAAGACACCAAAAAGATGTCAGTTCAGTCTGGGTTGTGTGTGTGTTACACATGGGCTTACTGAAGGGTGCCTGAATCTCTTGTCATTGTCTGCAGCAAATCTGCAGGCACTTAACTTTATTAACTGAAAGTACAGAAATGCAGTTGCCTTGGTGGCATCCTCATTTTCTCTAAAACTGTTTTAATTAATTTAGTAGTGCAGGGAGTGTTGATGTGTGTGTATTTATATATAAAATAAAAGGCTTTCTGTGGGAAGGGTGAATTCACCAGAGTTTGCAGAGTGAGTTCTGCAGTGGAGCATGCTGTGCACATGTGCTCACTCTGTATTTTATATGTATAAATAACTGCTCTCTGCTGAAAACTCTTCGTGGTACTGGTTGTGGCTTTCTACTTCAGTTATGCAAGGAGAAATATTTTCTGAGGATAGTTGGATGTAGTTCTGCTCATTCCTGGCCTTACTCTGCTGCTGTTGCCTTTTATGTCCAGTGGACTGAAACCCCAGTTGGTTGACTTGAGTAGTTCATATCATACAATGTCTGGTAGCATTATTTTTATAAATCTTTGTGGGGGGATTCATTACAGACCTTTCTGAAAGCCAGCTGAAGTAGATGCTTCACATATTCTGTGTCAGCCTTGATGGGACACAGGGCATTCAGCTGCCTGGGGGCTGGGAGCAGATAGAGAGGCCACGCTTGGTCTCAGCTGACAACTCTGCCAAGGGGCCACTTCTCTAAAGGCCATGAGACCTCTTCTGCACCAAGAAAATGTTTGCCCGGCACAAAATGCACGCAGCTCACCTGACCTTATCTCCTGTGCCAGAGCAGTGCTGTGTGAGCTATATTTAACTTGTCTGCTGAGCTGGGAGCAGATGTTCTCGCATTATACACCGAAAGAATAGGTTGGAACCTCAGGAGTGACCTTAAGTGTCACCAAAATAGCAGTGGTCGGTAATGACTTTAGGATTTGGTGTGTTGAATGGTGCTTGTTTGTGCAAAGCAGGTGTAGCTGTAAGCGAGCTCCAAAGTGGGGCACTGGCAGAGCTCTCCCCGTGCCTTTGGAGACAGAGCAGCTCTGCTGGGCTTGACCTTTGCAGTGCTGAAAAGCAGCGTGTGCTGAGTCACAAGATCTGCATTCCACACATGGCCTCCTGGTTACACTCTGCTAATAGAGTTAGAATTTGAAACTAATGATCCTTAGTGTTTCTCCTTTAGCTGAGAACAGTATTTTTAGAAGGAGGAATAAAACCCTGGAATTACTACAGCAATGAGCATTTAGTGTTTATTTAAAATAAAGGGACAGGAGAAGACTTCATTAAGGAAGATTCATTAGGCAGTAACTTCTCCTTGCTGTTGTGCTTTAAGCCTGGATACTTGGTTCATCAGGATTGAATCCAGCCAATTATACAAAATAAAACTGAAATGGGAGGAAACTGTGCCATTTGTTTAATCACTCTTGTGTTGCAGCACAGTTTTGGACTCTGTCACATATAAAATCAGATTTTTATTTCCAGAGATATTGCCTTGACTTAACATTCATTAAGGATGGAGAAGGTCCTGTGTGCTCACTAGAGAGCAGATTCAGGACAAGTGGATTGCAGGGAACTCTGTATTAGAAAGGGAATTGTCTGGAACAGGCAATGCCTGGAGCCAGCTGGACTTCTGCACTAGCAAAGCTGATCCTGAGCTTTGCTCACTGCAAGTCCCTGGTCTGTCCAGCATGGAGCTGTGCTTGGAAAATCCTGCTGGAAGAACACGAGGGTAGAAGGTGAAGACAGTTCACGAGCTGGTGATAGGGCAGAAGTGCCGTAGCTTACTCCCCCCTTTTGGGGATTGGAAGGTGTTTTGGTGGCTGTGCTGTCCTGTCCTGTCTGCAGAATTGAGTGATTGCTGTTTGCTGTGAAGGACTTTGGGTTTCTTTGCAATACAGCATTTTTGTGGCTTGCAACCAAGCACAGTTGGTGGCTGCTTCCCAGTGAATGAATGGAGAATTCCTCAGTGCCCTCAAGCATGGCTGGGATTGTTCCAAGCACAGTTGACATCATGTTTCTGCTATTACTTCAATTTTGGAATAGTATTTGTCTCTGAAACATTTTTTTTCTTAAACTTGAGGAGTTGGTATCCTGAAGATGTGACAGGATTATTATTTTTTAAACCTGAAGCAAGCTCTGCAGAGCCAAGCTGGGAGGAAAAGCATTTCATGTTCTGAGCAGAGAAATGCAGCAGGACCTAATACTTAATTGCAAATAGTTCTGTATTTGGTGTGGTTTATTTACAGCTGATGAGTGGAACTGTGTGGAGAGCTCCTAGCATTGTATGGATGCTACTAGAATTCTATTATCTCCATGATTTTGGAATTTCAGTATTTTATGGGAGTTCTTTAAATCCGGTCCTATAGCAGAATGTGCTGACATATGTTGGGATGGAAAACTGTAAATAAAGCCAAACAAAACAGATATTTGTCAGCATAATGTATTTACCAAAATCAAAGCAGGAAGAGTGACTTCAACACAAAACTCATAGTTTGTATAGCAAAGATTTCTAGCATTTTGCTAGTTTTATTTTATATTAGTTCTGGCATTGAGTATTTCCACTTCTCCTGACTTTTAAGCTTTGCTGAATGTTGTAATAATGGAACTATTGATCAGCTCAGTGAGAGAAGAAGCAGTTTGTGTAAGGCTGACTGCAGTGTCTGTGTTTGCAGGGAGCAGCACAGCTTGTATAGTAGTCCTGGACAGATCAAGTCACCGTTTACATACAGCCAACTTGGGAGATTCTGGATTTTTGGTGGTCAGAGGTGGGGAAGTCGTCCATCGATCCGACGAGCAGCAGCACTACTTCAACACTCCCTTCCAACTGTCTATAGCTCCACCAGAAGCAGAAGGAGTTGTCTTAAGTGACAGGTAAGGGGGAGGAGGAACCTTAATTTTTGATCTGTGTGTGTGTGACCAGCTCCCAAAAAGTTGCAGTTTTGCTGCTGTGGGGCCCTTCTGTACCACATAGAATATAAACACATATCCAGTCAGGTCCTGCACCTGCCACCCTCCCTCTGTGGGTGCCATGAACATTTCTCACCTTGTACTTAACTTTGGACCTGTTGCACAACCCGAATTTATTGGACAGTTCGTGGTGGCATATTCCCATAGCCATGGGTCTGTTCTGATCCATGGGAAGATGTCACCCACTACAGCTGGTGTGTGGACAAGTGGCTGGGCTTCCCAGCAGAGCTTTGGTTCCAATCCCTGCCTGTGCTCCCCTGGGACTGTTTGGAGTAGCTAATTTAGATATCTTGGCACTGAGGTTGCAAGTGCTTGAAGAATAGAGCAGAGGGACATGTGACTGTAACTTGTGTTTCCAACTTGCTGTTTCCAGCAGCATATTGTATTTGACCAAAACCAGCAAAAAAACTGTTTGGCAGAACACCAAGCTGGGAATGAGAGTATGAGGAAAGGACAATCTGTTCACAGAAATGAGTTGTTTCAAAGGCAGGCTTGTTCTTGTGTCTTCCCTTAGGAATGTTAGGCTGATCCATCCTGACTTTATGAAGTCTCACCAGTAATATGAAATAAACTCAGAAATAAACAGCTTTCAAATATGTGTTAAAATACAGCTTTCAAAATGTCTCACTCATTAAAGTGATGTCCCTCATCTGAATATAAGGAAGTGGTAACAGGATCTTCAGAGAGTGGCCATGGAATAAAGGGAATGCAGTAACCAGCTAAAGCTTTGGACTCAATGAGCTTGAGTCTTTTCCAACCTAAATGATTCTCTGCAGTATCAGGGCTGGTGCAGCAAAGATTGAGACTTTAATCCAAAATAGCTCTTTTTGGAAGTGTTGGTTAAGCTGTTGAAACTCCTGACCATTCTTGTGTGTGGTTTTATTTCTTCATCCTGCAACTGCTGAGAGGAAGCCAGGGTAGGACTCTGAAATTAGAACCCTTCAGTAATCCAATCTCTTCATTAGACTAAAATTAAATGATCTTTTGACATTTCAGAGCTGTAAAAAAAATCTTTCATTTTTCTGAGATTCTCTATCATCCGTAGAAGCAGCATAAAAACAAAGAGCAGAAGGATAATTGATAATGTCCAGTGGAAGTCAGGGAAGCCAAGTAATCTGAGTCATCCAGTAATAAGGAAAGCACAAGATAAATGTGCTCCCACACTTCAGCTCTGAATCATGATTACAGCTTTCTGCCTGGTTCCTGCACTGTTCCTGACGTTAATTAGTACTCATGCTCCTTGTCGAAACGCTTCTCCTGTCCTTTTTTATTTGTTGTCCCAGTTCAGTGATGAATTTGGCTATATATGGGCATAGGCAGGCAATCTCAACTCCATCAGCCTTCCTGAAGCTACACTTCAGTTGAGCAAAGCAGCTCCTCTGTGCTCTGGCAGAGCCCAGTGGCCTGGGATGCAGTGAATTCTCCTTTTTACAGACCCCTGAAGAGCCTTTAAAAATGAAAGGCTTCTTCTTACGTTTCTTCTGGGAATCAGATTTTGCAGCAATATTCATGCCCAAACTGGGTGTTTTCTCCTCCTGGTGTTGTGTAATGTGTTAGAGACAAGCATTCCAGCAGACTCTGGTCTCCTGGTAGTGATTTCCAGGCATGTTTCATATTCCATTGAATTAGAAAGTGATTCAGAATCCTGAAGTGTTTGGGCCAGGCCTGTTATGAATTGTTCTTTCAAGTATCTCTCTTACATTTTCGAGATGAGCAGAAGGAAGCCCTGAGCTGCCATTCTGCTTACTGGTTTCCATGGAGACACACTCCTGAAGCAGATTAGTTTGCAGGATTGTTCATGTGGGAATTTTAACTGCAAATCCTGGGTGTGGGTGCTGGAGCAGGACCTGTTTGCAGCCACAGGGACTGTGGTGGGGTTTTCCTCACAGCCCATCCTGGGGCTAAAGCTCCACAGTGAGTGATTCCTCCTTTCTCTTGCACAAGCCCCCAGTGAGCAGTGAAGTCAGAAGCTGTGGGTTTGCTGCTGGAGGTTTTGGTGTTTTTGTGAGGGCTGGAGTCCTTTAACCTCTGTCCATCCCCAGCCCCGAGGCTGCTGACAGCACGTCTTTCGATGTCCAGCTTGGGGACATCATCCTGACGGCCACAGATGGACTGTTTGACAACATGCCTGACTACATGATCCTGCAGGAGTTGAAAAAGCTGAAGGTGAGTGTGTGTGTCCTCAAACTCTCACGTCTTTTGTGCTGGCTAAACCTTTGTAGTTACAACCTTTACTTCTAATACCCAAAACCTTTTGTGTTTTGTATAAAAACCCCACCACAAAGTGCTGTATCCTTAAAAGGCTTTTCAGGTAATAGCCCATGGAGCAGGCCAGGGGACATTGACCCCAGAGTGCTTTCTCTTGGATTTGCATCCAGGCTGAATCCAGAAAGAGCAGCTTGGGCATAAATTTCCCAAGTGACAGCTGGTTCCATGTCAGTAACTGGTGAGGGAGGGAGAGGAGAAGAGGAAGGGGAGGAGGAGATGGCAGGTGCTGCCTTTGGCCACACACTGCATGTGCAGGTTGGAGATGATACACAGAAAAACAGAGAAGCCTCTCCTGGGTTACTTGAGGGTGAGCTTACACTTAAAATAAACTTTAGCTTCTCTAACCAGTAATTCTGACATAGTATGGGCTCTCTGAATTGTGGGTTGCACGTGCTTGAAAATCTTCAGTGTTCTGTAAAAAAAAAATCCTGTCAACTTTTCCACATTAGTGACCACAAATGTTCTTTTTAAATAGTAAGAATACATTAAAATATTTTAACTTGGCTGAGAACATTTAGCTTCAGGCTATTTACTTACAGAAAGGAAAGTACACTTAGGGAGATATCAATATGTATAAACTCCCTGAGGAAACTATTCTGCTGTGAAATGCAAATAAGAGAATTACAGTGGGGTTTTAAGAGAATTTGGCCTCCTCTTACCCTGCAGCTCCACAGGTCACTAATGTGTCACTGGGGCTGCAGCCACCTCACAGCCTTGTCTGTGCACAGTGTCCTGGCTGGCCACTGGAGCTGGAATTCCCTTGTGGAAGAAGGCTGAGCTCCACCTTTTGGCGTGTTTGGGAAAGGCACTGGAGTTCCCCAAGAGGTTCAGCCAGAAGTTAATCACATAAATGCCTGCTAATTCCCAAACCTGCAGGGAAGGCTCTTGAAATGACAAGGCATTTAAAAATGGCTACAGACAAAAAGAGCAGTGGTTGTCTGTCATGTTGGCTTGAGTGAGAAAAGCCTGGGAGGAAAGCAGCAGAATTACTGAAACAGGGGAAAAATGTCATTAAAACACAGCCTGGAGAAGGTGTGTGTGCTCTCAGTGCATTTTTCTCATCTGACTTTAAAGTGCCCCTTCTCCCCAAGGGTGCTCTTGCCAGTTGGAGTGAGAGAGCCAGAGGTGCAAGACTTGCACTCAGGATAAAACAAATACTTCAGCAGAGCCTGAGGTGAGGGAAGGTGATTGCAGGGTGCCCTGCAGGGACAGCTGCCAAGTGCCCTGTTCCCTCCAGGTGACATGGTTTAATCTGCTTTGAGTATTGTTCTTCTAAGTTTCTGAATTCTGGAAATCCTCCAAACCCACACCTTGAGCTGCTGGTGGGGATTTGAGGTCCTGGCCATCCTTTGTGAGGATCCACAGCTCTAACCCAATGTACAAAGCCTAAAGAACGGGGAAGGCTCTGTGTGCAGAGAGGGATCTCCAAACCTGACATGGATCAGCACAAAAGCTTCTGTAGACATCTGAATGAGAATAAACTTCTTTCCTGATGAATTTAGAACTCCAACTACGAGAGCATCCAGCAGACTGCACGGAGCATTGCTGAGCAAGCCCACGAGCTGGCCTATGACCCCACGTACATGTCACCCTTTGCACAGTTCGCCTGTGACAACGGATTGAATGTCAGAGGTAAGAGCTTCTCCTCCTCCTCTGCTGCTGTCTTGGAGAGATCTTTAGCAAAGTGAATTTCTGCTGTTCCAAAATCCTGTAGGAAAACAGAACAGTAGGAAATGTGGTTGGCAGGAGAGCACCAAGCTCGTGTGGGATTTGGCAGAGCCCCCAGGGCCTGCACAGGCCATCCCAGACCCTGCAGAGCAGGAGCCTCCTGTGGGGAAGCAGCTGGAGCATGGAGAACACAGAGCCCTGATTGTTTTATTTTGAATCTAATCTGTGCATTCCTGCCCCAGGAATCCTGCCTGAGATGAGTTCTCCAGCACTCCTGTACTTGTTGCTTGGATTTGGGTGTGTGGGTGGTGCTGTGTGAGGGTAGTTTTCTGTTTGGGAGTTTTTTAAGGTCCCTTCTTCCTGGTGTGTTTCAGCTGAGGTTCTGCCCACTCTTTGGTAGGTCTGGGTTTGGTTTTTTGGTTTAGATTTGAAACCCTTGTATCATTGGCATCCCCATACTGATCTCTCTGTTGGTTCTACTGTGCTTAAAAAGGTATTGGTACAACACCTCACAGACATCAGAGCCTGAGCAAACATCTTTCTTTTAACAATATTTTACTTTACTGGCAGAATTTTATTTATTTATTTTAAAGATGTTCTCATCTCTGTATCAGAAGGGCAGGATTTCCTGCAAGAACCTTAAGGCCCTTTCCTCAGGTAGCAGTTGTTACACTTGGGTTCTGTGTCACTCCAAACTCACTCAGTAATGAAGCTGCAGATCTCCAGGGTCCAAGGAATTGGTTTGACATCCCACATAACAAAACTTCTCTCCTGGGCCATTTTTCCAGGATTTGAGTGTGTTGCTCTGGCTGTTGAGGATTGAAAAATAACTGTTAAAAACATTAAGTAGCTTTTAGGAAGACCTGAGGGTAATACAGTGTTGGAGAAGATGCTAAAGAGGTGTTTGATGTTTGATTTACAGTGGAAATTCCTGAGGAGATCTGATGCCATGGCAGCTTACATGTAGCAGTGTCAGGTGTTTCGTGCATTTATTCAAGAGTCTGCTGAAAACAGGCTTTGTGCTCTGCCAGCTACCAGCAATGTTCAAGGTTCTGACCTCCTTTTCACAGTTTGATCTCACTGGAGCTTAAAAGGAGAGTGTTTTTGTGCTGTGTTAAATGTCAGTGCACCCCTCAGTTTGGAAAGGAGAGGGAGGCAGAGTTTGTGTCTACTCAAACCAGGTTTTGAACACTTAGACAAATTTCCATGGGGAATGTCACAGCTGATCAGAAGACATGGGGTTTGATGCAATAAGAGGGTTTTTGCTTCCCTTGCAGGGGGGAAACCAGACGACATCACCGTCCTGCTTTCCATCGTGGCCGAGTACACAGACTGAGGCGCTGCCCGAGCTCCCCGGGTGTCCCGGCCGCTTTCCTGCTGGCAGGATCAGGATTGTTCCTTCCTTCCTTCCTTCCTTCCCAGCTGCTCCAGGCTCCCTGAGCCCAGAGCCTGGCTCGAGACACAGCTGAGGCCCTTGCTAAGAACCACTCGTAGTCCACTGGTCTTGGTCTGCCAGCAAGAGATGGAGAAGCTCAAGGTTTGGAGCTTTGAGTCTTTGAGAGCTTAGTCCTTGTCTGGAACAGGGGAGGATCCATCCCACAGCGTTGCTGCGTTGGAGATGTGACTTTCCAAGGAGTAGAATTGGTTGATCACCTTTCAAACTAGATCAATAGGTAACCCTCTGCACGAGGGCATATTACTCTATTTCCTAGGAACGTTCTCTGTTGTCGAGGGTGTGTTACAGACCCAGTTCCATAAAGCATAGTCTTGTTCCAGTGATAGCCGAGGTTTCGTGTTTCTGAGCTCCGGTTTTCAGGAGATTTATAACTGCTGTAAACATTCTGCTCTTGCCATCCATGGTGTCAGCCTTAGGAGCCTTTTCTAGTACGAGATTTCAAACAAACCTAGTTCAAGTTATATGGATGCAAATGTGTTTTGTGATTTCAGGTGCTTAACTGTGATCTTAAAAGTTCTGCAGATCATTCGTCCATAATGGGCCTGGTTCTGGATGTTTTGGCTGTGGATAATTATTATTATTATTTTTTTAAACAAAAATTCTAGCTCAGTCTCAAACAGCCGAGCTGGCCACAGTTGAGGTCTTTCAGTGTTTGAACCCATCTCAGTGTGGGCTGATGGTAAATGCTACGGTGGGAGGTTGCACAAAACAGCTCATCCTCAACTCCGAGCGTCTTCACTTTGGGTAGATAATTCTGTTGTTGATATAAAACATAATTTGTGTTAATAATTGCCACTCTTGCTTGTAGAACAGAATATGCTGCACCAGTTTAAGTCCAGTTGATCCTTTCTGACTCAAACAGGAACCTCTTTGCTTCTGCTGCGGCAGCAGCAGCGAGTACGAAAATGGAAACTTCATGAATAATCAGCAAAGCTTACATTTCATTTTAACTAAAGTTTAGGGGTTTCAGTGATCCTTAATGATGTTTACAGTTATCTAACAGCCACTTTGCAATATGACATTTCCTTTTCAATGACAGTAGCTCACGTTTGTCCCCCCTTTTCCAGCCAGCTTTCCTTTTCCTTTCCTGAGGCTCATACGAAAGCTGAGAGCTGTAAAGATATATATATTTTTGGTCAGTTTTTCATTAACTTTTTTGCTGGTAGAGAAGTATGTAGAAATAAATTAAAGCCATGTTTTTATATATAAAAAGTCGGGTAATGTTGCTGTTTAGGTGAGTGCAGTTAAACTTGGTCAGTAAGGAATCTTACCTGCTCTCAAGAGGAGATTTTTACTACCTGGTTTATTGTATTAAAACTGTTTAAGTTTGAGGTTACCTCAACTTGTTTAAAGAATTTTTGTGGACTTGTACTGTATATTTGCGTAACTATGTCAAGCTTTTATTTAAGGTCATTTAACATGTACCATGTACATGTCATTTTACTATATTTCAGTGCATCATGCTTGTAACAGGCATTTCATTTATAATAAGTGATTAATTTGGGAGCTCTTCAGTAATTTATCTGCTATTCCTCAATTGGCATAATGTTAGATATCTTCTTTAAATCACCTTGTAATTACTTGTCAAAATGCCTTAACTACCCTAACTTGACCAAAATAGGATTTTGGTGAGGGTATGGGGAGGATTATATTAATGAAGAAAAAATTAATTAGTTTTGCGACACACGAACAGTGAGTGGTGGAGAACTTTGCACAACCTGTCAGTCCTTGTTGTTTTTAACCTGAACAAGCTGTCTCTGGCTGTCTTGGAGGAATGTATTCACATGCAGAACAGGGCTTTGTTTCTTGTTCGGGAGGGGCCTTTCTCTCCCGACCCTGGGTGTCTTTACATTTATCCAGTATTTACTCGCACGCTTCTGGATTAGAGCAGATTTGATCAATTCTTCTTTCCCTTTGCCCTTCCCTTCAGGCGACGCCCCCGTGGCCCCGGGCTGTTCTCTGCTCTCAGCACAGTCCCCAGCCCTCCCTGGTCCCCCTTCCCGGCTTTCCAGGCCTTTCCCTGGGGACATGTGCGGGTCTGAGGGTCTGGAATTCCCGAATTCCTGCTCCCCCGGGGCCGGGCGTGCTCCCTGTCTGTATCCACAAAGCCTCATATCACACCGTGACCTGTTGGGTTTTTTTTTAAATAAAGAACAAATTTGGGTTTTGATTTACAAATCATGAGTTTTTCCCTCACCGGGCACACCAAAGACCAGTAAAGCTTTTAGCTTTTCCATCTGTTTATAAAGCAATACTGTATTATAAAGAATTGATATTTTTATCACATGCTTGATTGTTTTGGGTTTTTTTTAAGACGTGCACTCTGAACATATCAAACCTGATTTTTTCCTATGAACTTAACGCTGTCTGCGCACAACTGATCTTTGGAGAAGGAAATGACAGGGCCCATCCTATCCAAAATAATTCCCAGCGATGCATGAAGCAGTAACACTTGCTAGGGGTTAGCTTAGTGGGAATGGTCACGACAGGAAGGTACAAGGAAGGTGTTCCCTGAGTTGGAAGCGAGCGGAGCACGGGCTGCCTTGGAGCTGCTGCAGAGGGATGTGGTTTGTTTTGGGAGAGGGATCTGGAGGAACAGGAGGAGCTTTGTGCCCCAGGAACCCGGGATTGCTGCAGCAGCTGCCCTAAGGATTGGGGTGGAACAGGGCTCAGATGTGGTGAATTGGAAAAGCTCTGTGGTTCCTTGCTACTTTCCTGGCTATCTTTGGGAGAGCTGCGACATACAGTCCTAAATGTCCTTTTTCAGGCTGAAAACCAAACCAAACCAAAAAGCAGATTTGGGACCAGGCAGTTACAAGTGAGTCGAGGAGAGGCGATGATCTGGCAGGGATGGGAGGATTTAGTGATGGAATGTCCCTCTCTTGGCAAGGGACGTCCTTTCTCCAGGGGAGGAGCAGCTGCTGTGTGGAGAACCTGACTGTATGCAGTAGTTTCTGACAAAGATAGCTGAAACAATGAAGCAAATCTGAGTCTGTATCTGAGGATGCTTTTTTGTTGCTGTTAAAATGAGACTATCATCTATGCTTACCTAAGAGGCAATTATGTGAATTTCATGTCTGAGGTATAACTTATGCAGGAATAGTTCTGTAAATACATTTAAATAAATTGTAAAGATATTTAATAAATATAGTATTTATACTAAAATGTGCTTTTTCAAGTCAAGTTGCCTGCACACCCTCTGTTTGTTGATGTGGGGATGTGGCTGGTGGCACAGGGACACAGCCAGGGCCGGGGGGCTGGGCTGTCACTGTGACCTCCCTGCACTGCTCTCAGATCCACACCTGAGTGACACCCAATGCCGTCTGCAGCTCTGGCAGAGAGATAACGATCCTTTAATGGACTGGGAATAATTTCAGTGTTGGGTTCCAGTGTGACTTCGGAAATTCTGCTCTGCCCCTGATGCAGGGAAGGAAAAGAATAATGCAAGTCTGAAACACAAACCTTTATTTTTTAAAATGCAGTTTTGTGACAACTTTGGTTTTTCAGTTAAACGCTGGTTCTGCAGAGTCTCTGTAAAAACCTGAGTTCTCCTGGAGCTGGGCTGGGTTTGGCTGGGACAGAGGGCATGGTTGGGTTATTTTTCCAGCAACCTCAACCAGAACAGCAGCTTCATTTGCTGATGTGGTAACAGAGTTTGAATTCAAACTGAGCCTCTCTCTAGTGAGAGTGTTCAGAGAGCAGAACCCCCAGCAGTTCCTGCAGAACACACAAACCAAATTTGTGCCATTACAAGAGCACTGACAGTTCCAGAACGTTCTGTGCTGCTGGGCCCCAGCACCAGTGCCAAAGGTTGGGCCTGCACTGCCCTTCCCTCCCGGGCACTCCCCACTGTCTGTCCTTGGACCCCTACCCCTGCACTACAGAACCTGGGAGCTCTGCAAGGCACCAAACTCCTCCTCAGGGTCACTGGCTGTCACCAAACTCTGGAAGGTGTCACCAATGGCCTCCTTCTCCTTGTAAGAGATCGCTCCAAAGAATAAGGAGTGGAACTGGAAAATGCAATATTTGTACAGGTAAGAATTCTGTGATACAGAATTTGGGCATGAATTATTTGTGTACCTTTTGCCACTTTAAGATTCTTTTTTTTTTTTCCCAGTGAAACCCACCTGCCCCCCAGGAGTGTTCCCAGCTGTGCTGGGGTTTTCCAGCTGTGCTGCTGTGACAGCTGATCCCACTGAAACCCCCAGTGCATGTGGGGGTGCTCAGCCAAACAGCAGCTGTGGGGTTCCACTGCTGACACCGTGGGGAGTTCCCTCACCTTCTCATAAGGAGCCTCTGTGGCCTCTCCTGCTGCTGCCTTGGCCATGGCTGCTCCTGCTCTGCCTGGCACGTCCCTCTCTGTGCCTCTGGGAGTGTTTTTTACTTCTTGTTTTGACAAAGCACTTGGAGGTTTTGCCGAGTTTATGCTTGGAGTGTTTCCCTTCTGCTGTGGCTTTTTGGAAGTGGCTGTGTCTGTGTTGCTGGCTCCATCCATGGAGGTCTGGTCAGATTTATCCATGCCAGTCCTCGAGCTGGATTGGACAGAGTAGGGCAGGTTAGCAACTGGCTTTGGGTTTCATTGGAATATCCTTATTTTCTGTTTGTGAAAAGATTACAGCTTTAGAGGAGATTCTCAGCATCTTCCCTCCTGCTGTGCCCAGACTCCATGGAGATGAGAAAGCAGCAACTTGTACAGAATGTTCTCTCTTGTACTCCCTTATTGCTGATGTGCTGCTGAGATGTTCCTGAACCCCTCTAGTTCAGAGTTTTCCTGTGAAAACCTGAGTTTTTCACCCTCTTAAGGCCACCTGCCCCCCTCAGCCCCCATTACCTGTCCCAGGGCCGTGGGCAGCAGGCAGGCCCTGGGGAAGCTGCCTCCTTCTCAGCCTCACACAAGGTAGCCAGGATAAAGCTGGCCTCCAGCAGCAGGTCCTCAATGCTGAAAGCAATGGGTCTAAACACAAGTGTTGAGAACAGCACAGGGAATTACAGATACTGTGGGAGGTGACACAAATCCTATGATGCTACCTATGGGATTAGAAAGCATTCCTCTGAAAAGCTGAAAATCTGTATTTGCTGCTGAGGAGTGAGAGAGGGGCTCCTGTTACAGATCTCACTGCTCCAATCAGCAAATGCTGTGCAGTATCAGAGTCAAATGGCAGCATTAAATATATTAAAATTGTATTTATTCAGAAAACATATTGTTTCTTTAAAGTGCTAAATAAATCATTGCCTGCAGGGCACTGAGAGCCTCGGGTGTCCAGGTAATTCATACACAGCGAGCTCATCAGTCAGCACGGCTGCCTTGGCAATGCCCACGCTTCATATGGAATTACAAACTCTGGATTGCAGGTTAGAAATGGCTTTGGTTTGAAATGAAATCTGCTCTAATCTGCAGCCAGAGTTCTCTGGGTGCCTGCAGGGGTCCCAGGCAGGGCAGCTCCCACACGTACGTCCCACATCTGTCGAAGTGGACGGACACAGGAACGCTCGTGGCTTCGGAAAACGCCAGCAGCCCCTGCAGAGAAGGGTGGGGGGGAAGGGCTTGTTAAACCCAGACATCAATGTTGGAATGTAACTTTATCCCAGCTGCTGTTTACTGGCAAAAACGGGGGGAAAACGCTGCTTCTGAGAGTAATTTCTGTCCTTCCCTGCCAGAGCTTTGCCAGAGGTTCTGCATGGAGAACTTCCCTGGTCACGATGGGGCAGCTGTGCTGTGTCTGCCCCACACAGAAACCACATCTGTGTTTCAGAAGGGTTTTGTTTGCCTTTCAAAGGTTCTGAGGATCCTGGGGTTTAAAGCTAATCCTCAACCAGGTGGTGAAACCCTGCTGCTGTCAGGAGGGCTGGTGGGAGACAGCCCAGGGCTATTCCACAGGAACCATCCTGTGCTGTCCTGGTACAGCCAGGCAAATTAATGAGAAATGGGTTTTCTTCCCAGACAAATTCTTACTTTACCCTCAATTCTTTAAGGCAAAATGTCACTTCAGAATCTACTCCAACTTGAAAGTAGTCAAATTCCTCTGGACTGAGCTGTATCTCAGTAAGCATTGTCCTTGAAAAGTCTGTTTGAGATAACAACAAAGTCAGAGACTCACAGCAGTGAAGTTTGAACTCAACAAAGCTGTGACTGTAACCCTGAGGTTTTTACATAAGCATTGTTTGAACAAATAATTGTTTTTAGAGTGGTTGACAGTAATAAATGTTTAGTTTATATACATATTAGAATTAAGTAAAATCCTCAATTTATTTGCAATACATGGTGTAGATTTGAATGGATTTTAACAGAACCCATTCCATGTTCTGCTGTGTGATCTAACCTAACACCTGCTACTGTTCTTGCAGATCTGTTTCTTCCACGGGCATCCATCACAAATAATATTCCCAGCTGTCTGTTGTTGCATGGATGGGAAGCCCAAAAATGCAGCGTGACTTTAATCAAAATTGCTGACAATCACCAGAGCACAATGGAGCTGGACTGAGGCTCTTTGTTTTAAATCACAATCTTTTCCTGACACAGGAAATTGGCCGTTCAGTCTCAGGTATTCAGTTTGTTGTTACTATGAGATTACCCCGTGGCTGGCAATGGGTGTGTGAAGAGAAAGTGAGAGGGCGTTTTCCTGGCGTGTGACAGTCCCCGGGAGCTCAGAGAAATTCCACAGCAGCTTGAGCTGCTCCCCGGCAAGGCCAGGCTGCCAAGGAAGCGTTCCAGGCTATTCCCACTCTTCCCTGTCTCTGCTCAGGAGCTTTGTTTTATCTCAGAGTTCACACAGGCTCTGTAGCTGTGGCAGGGGTGGGCAGAGGGTTTGATTTCTGTGGAAGCCCCGGGGCTTCAAAGGACACGGGAGGTGCTGCAGGCACGGAGATTCTCCGCCTGTCACTGCCCCTCTCCCTTCCCTCACCGGGGTTTTGGTACCTCTTTACATTTGAACCATTTTTTCACTTTCCTTCTTAAAATAGTCCTGGGAAGTGAATGTTTCTAAAGTCACCCCATGTGTCATTCAAAATGAAATCTCTGTATTTTCGGTCATTTCTGCCCTGTTTCACTCCAGCCAGTTTCTCTCCCACTGGATCCTTCTCTCAGCCTGTTCCCAGCCCTGTGCTCCGGGCTCTTCCCGGCTCATTCTCCCCAGCTTTGGTCAGAACAAATATGAAAAGCATCTCTTTATTATAGGCTACACAAGAACCTCTACTTTAAAACCACAATGACATCTTCAAAATTAGTTTGAGTCACACCCCAAGAATCTCCACTCGTTCTCCAGCTCCTGGAGATGTGACCATGGCAGTAACAGTGCAGGGCTTACTGACACTCTGTGCTGTCCTCAGACGAAAATATACTCTCTAATGATATCAATTCTATAATTGTGGTATTCAGATTTAAATAGTTCTTTTTAAAACATAAAATTATCCCCTTTTTCCTGGCAGTTGCCAGGCTGCTGCTCTTGCAGCACAGTAATTACCTCTTTCAAGCCTACAGCAAGTGGCATAATTTATTTCAATTGGCTGCTCAGTCTGAGATCTGCCACTGACACCAGGAAGATGTTTCAATTTATTTAAATTTATTTAATTTATTAAAACCAGAGGGTGGCAGCATGACTTAAAATCTCTTTCTGTAACGTTCTGTTAAAAATGTTGTTCAGCCATAAAATTCATCCCACATTTATGTCGTGACAGTTATTATTCCTGGAGTTCACCTCAAAAAAAAAAAAAAGTTAAAAGCCCAAGTATTGGTTCACATTTTGAATTTCCTTACCAGTGTCTTCCTCAGTGTAACTCTTGAAACAAACTTTCATTGGAGTTACTGACAAGGTTATTTCTTCCTGACTGGTTGGGAAGTGAATCATCACATCAGCCAGCAGCCTATAAAATGTCATTCAACACTAAAATAATTCTGTCTGTGACTATTTAGCATTTGTTACAATAGAAAGTAAAACTTTTTTTAAAAAAAAGTCTGTGTTTGTTACCTGGAGTGGACTTTAAGAATGTTTGGACACATGTGCTTTGCAAAAACAGCCTGCAAGGGATCACACTCTTGAAATGTCAGGTTATAGGTTTTTACAACACCTGAGTGTAAAGGAAATGAACAAAAATCAGTGCCTGGCTGGAATTTTAGGGTTTTTCAAAAGTATTAATTGTTCAACAGAAGAAGTTACCAAGTGACTTAGTCCAGCTCTATGGGAATAACTCACCACAAAGAGGAAATGGAATCCACCTGCCATTTTAGACTCTCCCCATCCTCTTTGCTGTGCCTGGACAGCATCCGAGATTTTTAAGGATCCACAAGAAATAAATGAACAGCAACAAGTGCAACAAATGCAGGGTGGGAAACTGTAATTTTAATCAGTAATTAACAGGTAAAATAATATAAATGGGAGTGGAATGCAGAACACAAACCCTACAGATCTCTGCCTTTCTGGGTAAGGATGTGCTAAGGGAGCTCAGTTGTCTGCAGAACTAATTCAATGTATTATCCTAAAAGCTGTTGTGGTTTTTAACTCCCCTGTGACCTTACCATGCCTGCAGAGGAGCTGGAAGGTGATGTGGTGCTCACTGGGGTTGGTGGAGATGCTGCATTTCTCTACATTCCTTTCCAGCACATTCACACATCTAAACACAGGGAGAACTGACTGGAAAAAAAAAAAAATCAGTGCAGAGGTTACTCCCTGAGCAGCTTTGCAATAAATGTAATTTCCCTGGGTTTGTAGCCTGGTTTATCTCAAGCTGCTCTGGGGACACTGGGAGAGCCCAGGCTGATCCTCACCCACTAAAATTTCAGCTGGGAATTGGGTTAATTTGCTGCTGCGTGTAACAACTCGCTAAAATGTACCTTAATTATCAATTTACAGGGGAGGGATAACTGCTTCTCCTTCTGACATGGCTGGGACACAGCTGTCCAGCAGTAATGTTGGAAAAACATGGATGAGAAGAACACACAGGCATATGCTGACCTCGAGGAATTCACTGATCTTAAGGCAAGCTGGAAATGGAATCACAGAGTCATTAGGGTTGGAAAAGACCTCCAACATCACTGAATCTAAATACTGAAGGAATAGAAGTAAAATAATTGATTAATTTTAAACTTGAACCTTTTAAGAAAAGCTTCCTCTGGGCTTCAGTGCCACCAGCAAATCTGGAAATACACATCTCAAAATTCTTTTAAAAAATTAAAATATGTATTTTTAATTGATTTTTATTTTTTAATAATAAATAATTGAGCTACCCAAACACCCAGCTTGTGGTTGGGCATTTGAGGAACATGATCCATACAGCTGAGCAAAGCCACCACTCACACCTCAAAAATTATTCAGGTATAAAACCAACTATCTCCACTTGTGATTTTCCATCCTCCAAGTGAGTCCAGGAGAGCTGATCACTTTTAATTAAGAAACCTCTGGAGAAAACACTAATTCTGCTGGAAATGGTGTCGGATTAATTAGAACCATTAATGGATGTGTTCTTCCTGTTGAGTCACAATGGTACAAAACATGTTGTTTTTAGAGGTACAAAACTCAAACCTTGTGACCTGTGACAACAGAACTGAGCCCTGTGCCATTAATCCGGATGTCCTGGACAACAAAAAAATCAAAGGATCTTAGGGCAGAGTAGGAACGAAATCTTCCATGAGGGGATCTGCATAATTACAATCACAGAAAATATGGCATTTGTCCATATTGAAACTGGAGGGAGCTGAGAATGTGATGGACTGAAAGGTACCCGTAGGAAAAAACAATATCCAGTAGTATAAATATTTGGCTTATAATAAAGATTTTTAAGTTAGAATAAATAAAATTCACTTACGCCTTTTTCTACGGGGTCAAACCAAAATTCATCACTAATCCGTGCTATGGCATGGATTGCTTTTCCAAACACTGCCAGGGAAAGAAAACACTGCAATATTCTAAATTAAAAGATGACACTGCACTTTCTCCAGAATAATTGAAGAGGAAATATTACAAATTTCTTATACATTTGGAAGAAAAGTGATGGTTGGAAACTGTTACTTTTTCTTTTTAATTAAAATTTAATTAACCAAACCTTCAATGATTTGGAAAGCTGCCTTTGATGAGGCACCTCGAATGTCGAGTGTCCTTTTGCAGCAGCTGGTGATACCACAAATTAAATCCATCAGACAAAACTCCACCACCGGGGTTAGAAATGACATTTAACATTTAATCTGAGAAGCAACGGGACATCTGGAGAGACGGAATCCTAAAAACACAGCGGGACCCAGCAGAGGGCCTGGGGATTTGCCTGTGGCAGTGGCGGAGCAGCTTTGGGCACAGAATTCTGCAGCCAGGGGGACACACAGGGGGACAATCAGCCAGGCCATGGCATCTCCACCTGCCTGTCCCCAAATCCTGCACATCCCAACAACTCCCACGAGCGCATCCCGCCCATCCCTCTGGGATGAGGGAGAGGCGGATCCCCCGCTCCGCTGCCGGGGCTCGTGTTCCTCCCAGGGCCGCCCCGGAGGTGCCGCGTTCCCGGTGTCCCGCACCGATCCCCGCCTGTGCCGGGCTCCCCGGGGCTCCGGTACCTCGGAGCTGGGCGCCCCCGATCACGCATTTCATGGCGGCCCCTCAGTCCCCTCACGGCCGCCCCCCCCCTCCCCTCACGGCCGCAGGGCGGGAATCGCCGCGGGGGCGGGGCCTGCGCCGCGCGGGGCCCCGGATGAGGAAGCCTGGAATGGGGGAATTGTGGAATTTCGGAATTGCGGAGTTGGGCATTGCCGCGAGTTGCGTGCAGGGATTATCGATCCAATCCTTACCCCTGCACTGACACCCCAACAATCGCAGCCTGTCCGTGAGAGCGTTGTCCAAACTCTCCCGGAGCTCTGGCATCCTCGGGGCTGGGACCATTCCCTGGGGATGTGCTCAGCACCCTCTGGGGAAGAACCTTCCCCTGATATCCACCCTAAACTCCCCTGACACAGCTCCAGCCATTCCCTGGGCCCTGTCCCTGCTCCCAGAGCACAGATCGGAGCTGCTCCAGCTCAGGGACAGAGCCAGGAAACGCCACCCACCCAAAAAAAGAGAAAGGCTGAGCATGGCACTAATTAGCATGACAAGCAAAAGAATAATTACCAATAGAATACTAAGTAATAAGAGAACTATGTAACTTGTAGCTAGTGAGCATCAATTCCTTTGTTTCCTAAAATGCATAAATAGAAAAATGTTTTAATAGTTGGGGTGCTCGGTTTGTGGGAGACCACGGAGCACCCAGTCTTGCGCAATTCTGAAATAAATAATCAGTGTCTCTCCGTCTCTCATTATCGGCTCCTTCTGGGGCCAACTTTCATTCCACGTGTGTAAAAGCCCAGTGAGTGGAACGCGGCACGGTCGCGTTCGGCGCTCTCTTGTCCCTTCGCAGGCGCCGTAGCGGGGGCGGTGCCGGGCGGGTTCCGGGAGGGCCGGAGCGGAGCGGAGCGGGCGCGATGGTGAGAGCGGGGCGAGCCCGCGACCTGCTCGGGACCCCCAGCCGGGACACCCCGGACACACCGGAACCCCCGGCACGGCCACAGGAGCCGGGCCCGACCCGGCCGGGCCGGGGGAGAGCGGGCGGGAGGGCGGCCCCAGCTGAGGCGAGGCCCCCAGGGGGTGAGGGCCGGGCCGTCACTGCAGGAACCCCGTTTATAATTTGTATTAATTTTATCGTAATCGCATTAATTTTTTTAAAAAAAATATTATTTAACGCTTCTTTCATAACATCGACAATTCATTAATTATTATTTGCCCGTTCATTTGGCTGTGTTTTCTCTTCTGTTGCTTCCTCTCGTTTAACATTGATCATGTTCCGCCCTGTTTCTCATCCCCTGCAATCAACTTCTTCATTCCAATCAGGCTGGGCACAGAGTAAGTCACTCCTTGGCTCTCGCTAACACCCGTGGGAAGGGCTCGTTCGTGTTGCTCCGATGAATTTAGGGGCTTCTGGTCAATCCGTGCTCCAGATCACACCCAAATCCCTGGTAAAATCCAGGTGTTTTGTCATTTTTCGCCACTGCTTGAAGCTCTAGATACCTGTGGTGGTTAAACACCCTGCAGTGCTGTTCATTTGGTTTGGTTACTGAGGCTTGCCAAAATTTGCTGTAATGAATGAAATGTGATTTTTGGGGAAATGTGGGGTTTACATTTTGTCAGCTGAGTGCACACACTGCTGGCTCAGTGGGGTGTGTGAGTGGCAGGATAATTTTATTAAACATCAAATACATAACTGGTACTGCACACTTAAGTCCCTTAGGTAGCAGTAAGACAATCTATTTATTGCTAATTATTAATCCAAATCACTTACCCATTTTTTACTTTTCAAAGGACATAAAAAATGCCTTTTTCCCCTCTCCTGGTTTCACTTTAAATTGGTCACTCGTTGATTAAAAAGCTTTTGTATTATGTAACCAATACTTTCAACCATCTGTCTCTAGATGGCTTTGATGGTGGCACTGAGGTGTTCTTAATATTAAAAAAAAACCAACAAATCCTAAATGAATCAGAAATACTCCCCAAGTTCCCTCTGCCTTTTTGAGGACTGTTAGCTTGAAGGTAACTGCATGGCCTAAAAATCCATGAGGAAAAAAAAATCTTTAAAAATACAATTTCCTAGCCTAGTTATATTCGTTTATAGAAATAAATCTGGGCTGTGTCCTTTACAAACACATTTGAGGGTGTCATTTTAGGAACTGCCTCACTAACATGAAGTGGAAGATAAAAATCTCTTTAATATGGAGCCATTCTTTGATTTCCTAGGGCTGAGTGTCTCCAGATCCAGGGTTTTCCCAGAGCAGTGCCATAACATTCCCTGCTTTATAGAGCTTCTTATGCCCTTTTTGCACAATTAATTTGCCCTGTGTTGCTTGCATTATTGCTTTATTTGCAGATTTAAAGCCTGTGCTGTGAAGCCATGGCCTTGCATCATTTCAGTCCTTAATTTTGAAGCCCCCACTACATTTTTATTCTGGCATCTGAAACTATAAATGGATAGAAGTGATAACAGGAACACTGTGCAGTGACCTGGATTGGCTTCTCTGCAGTGCCCTGTTTGTATTTTGATGTTATTTTTTAGCCTTATTCAGTTTTTCAGTGGTTTCTACAATGAGGACTCTGAACACGCTTCCTCTTCTGGTCAGCCATTAACACATGTTGCAAATTTGCCGCTTTTTAATTTTATTTTTTTTTTTAAATAAGGGGAGAGAAACTTGGATGAAGAGTTTTTTTTAAGAGAAATGGCTGCAGCTTAGCCAGGTCTGTGCTTGAAACATGTTAGAGAGAAAAAACAGTGGGATAGTTTATGGTAGCCCCCAAATTTGTGTAAAATACATCAGGTAATACAACAATAATGTGTTATCTTGCACTGCTGGCCTTCAGCAACAAGCCACAAATAATTCTGTAGACCTGTGTTTGTAAAGCCCCCTCTGGCAAAGCCCTTTGTTTCCTGTGGTACAGCCAAATTCCATCACCATTCCATCCTTACTTTAGCAGCTTTGGGGTCCAGATGCCAAGCTGTGGCTCTGCAGGGGACACTGCAGTGCTGCCTGTGCCCTAACCCGTGTCTGTCACCCTCTGTCCCCTCGTGCCCCTGAAGTTGGTGCTGGTGCTGGGAGACCTGCACATCCCCCATCGCTGCAACAGCCTCCCGGCCAAGTTCAAAAAGCTGCTGGTGCCCGGCAAGATCCAACACATCCTGTGCACAGGGAACCTCTGCACCAAGGACACCTATGACTACCTCAAGACCCTGGCTGGGGATGTCCATGTTGTCAGAGGGGACTTTGATGAGGTACTGTCCGTTTTTTTGGGGGGTATCTTTTATGTTTTTTTACATTTGGAGTTCATGCAAGTAAAAGCAGTGAATCGAGTTTCTGAGCTCTGCCCTTCTCGGGGTTGCATAGGGTTGGGTTTAAATCTAAAACTGTCTAATCTGGGTTTGGTTTCTTTTCTTTATTTTTAGAACCTGAATTATCCTGAGCAGAAAGTTGTGACTGTTGGACAGTTCAAAATTGGGCTGATTCACGGCCATCAGGTGATCCCCTGGGGTGACATGGCCAGCCTGGCACTGCTCCAGAGGCAGTTTGATGTGGACATCCTCATTTCAGGACACACACACAAATTTGAGGCATTTGAACACGAAAATAAATTCTATATCAACCCAGGATCAGCTACAGGAGCCTACCATGCCTTAGAGAAGTAAGTGAATATTGGGGGGATTTTTTTTTTGGGTAACAAACTCCTGAGGGTTCATATTTCTGATTTAAATGGCAGGAGGAGGATAGAGTTGTATAATTCACACAGCTGTACTTGCTCAGTCTCCTGGACTGAAACATGAAATACTCACAACCTCAGATCTCATGTGCTGTACTTAGAGAATTAATTCCCATTTTTCTTGAAGTGATTTCTGCTAAATAGTGGTGAAACAGTAAGGGAGTTATAGACTCACAATCACTATGAATTCTTTCCTCTCTTTCCAGCAACATCATTCCTTCATTTGTGCTGATGGACATCCAGGCTTCTACAGTAGTTACATATGTCTATCAACTAATTGGAGATGATGTGAAGGTAGAAAGAATTGAGTACAAGAAATCCTAAAAAATGTTTTTGCTTGTCTGGTATTTTTACCATCTCCTGAACTGCAAGTTCCAAAACTTGATTGCTTGTTTACAGCCCTGCACTGTCACTAACAGCTTAACAATGTAACTTCTTGTCATGAATTTAAACAACCTTGTGTTTGCTTTCCTCTGTATGAATTGATTTGTAAAATATTCCATTAAGATAACTGTCTGAATACTGTTCCTTAATGTTGTAATAAACTCCACTTCATAGAAAAGCTGAGCTTGGTGAGGTGGTGTTGGGGAAGAATGCAGCAGTTGTGGTGGTTTGGTGTTCAGTTTCTAAGGGATGCTTGTACAGGGCTTGAACAGAGATTGAGTTTCTGGGTTTGCTCCAGAATCCAGTTTATATTTAATTTTCTCAATTTAACATTCTCAACTAAGTTAAGGGAGTAAAATGGCATGATAGACTCTGAAAGGATTACAGTTACCTCATAATTTCACTGTAGAAAGTTTGAGTCTCCCTGTGCTTTCATGAATGATGATCTCATTAAATCTAGAAGCAGTGAGGAGAGGCTTTCCTTTATTTGTGGCTCACATCTGACACTCCATTTTTTGTGCACTTCTGCACAGAGGCTCTCACTGATGCAATCCCATGTGACTCTTCAAGCTGCTGAAGATAAATATGGGTTGTTCAAGGAACAGCTCCTCTGTTCCCACAGCTGCAGGACCTGGATGTATTTAACAGCTCCCCTTTCTCACAACTGCTGTAACTTTCCAACAAAACAGATTTTTATCTTTTGCCTCCCCCAGCAGAATGTTTAGGATGGGGGGCAGTTTCCTTGGCCTTTGGATTATGACTTTTCCATCAGCTGGAACCCTTATTTCTGTGTCATGAGCTGACTAAATAACTCATTCATATTCAAAATAAACCTGCTTTGCCCTGGACAAAAAGATATTTCAGGCTGGTGTCTCAAGAACCTCTGGCTCATTGCAATTCATGAAGTCAGACCAAAGTTGAAAAGAAAATCTGGGCACGTGCTATTCAGAGAATGTATTGACTGGAATATCAATTTATTGACAAGTTCATAATTAAGAGGTTTATGGAATCCTGTAAAATTGATGCATGAGGGGTTTTTTTATTTATATTGTAAGGACAAAATTGACACTTAAGTTTATTTATTTTTACCCAAAGGCCAAAATTGATACATAAGTTTGTAGAGTTAGACTTACAATTTGTCTACAATGTATTTTACATGAACCACAGCCCCTGCAGTTTTATAAAAGTTTATCAGTGATGACAAGGTTCTGTTGTGGTCCTGACAGCAGGCCTGAACATGGGGAAATACATTCGTAAAGGAAATAAACTTCACTCCTTCCCAAAGTTAAAGTGCTGAGTATGAACTGATGACTACAAACAGGAAATTCTGCTGTGAGTCTGAACTGGTTTTGTGGGGTGGAGAATGGAGGAGAAGCAGCCTAGAACAGCTGGAAAAAATGTGGAGGGGTTGTGGAGGCTCTTGGGAAAAGCTCTGGGGTTTGAGTCTGATGTTCCCTTGAGCAGTACAAGAGTCCTGAATGCACAGCCCCACCTCCTGCCAGGAGAAGGGAAAAGGGTAAAGCTTGACCTAATTTATGGCACTTCCAGGACACAGGATCCCTCTGATCCATTCAGGTACATCTGGAAGGTGAAAGAACAACATTAATAAGGCTTAGGAGAATGGGATGGGATCCAGGACCTGGGAAAGGCCTTGGAAATGATGGCACAGATTTGGTTCAGGTACAATGAATTGTTTGGCTCAGTGAAGGGATATTTTATTATATACAATACCTGTTACTAAAGAGATCAGTGAAAAGGTATTTTTTGCAAGAAGTTGGGTGAAAGTCTTTAGAGAAAAAGGAGAAAATACTGCAGAAATGGTTTGTTTTACCTGCAGAACATCAGATGCTGGGACATCTGCCAGAGCAGGGTTTCCACATTTCTCTTGATACTCTTGAATCAGGGCTTTTGCATCATCGAGGCTGTAGGAGGCAAAATTGATCAACTGTCAAATGAAGCTCTCTAAAATGCCAACAATTTAGGCAACAGAAGTAAAAATCCAAAGTATGATCTCATAGCTTTGAAGTCAGATGGGCCCTGTCATTTCCCAGTGGAGAAAACTAATCTGCCTTTGACTCAGGGCTGTTATAAAATCAATATATTCTGGAATTTAAATGTTTATTGGTTCCTGTCCCAGTTTGTGTGGGATAAGTGGGAACAGTGGCCTGCAATGCCAGGGTTTGGGCTCTGAGTGTGCCCAGGTGCTGTGAGTTCCCCACAGGTGAGGGGGGCCAATCCAAGCCCCTTTGTGATTTAAGTGGAGCACAAAAGGTGCTTTTAATGCTTGAAACTTGGTGGCAAAACCACCAATTCCCAAGTCTTCAGTATAGGCAGCTCATTTTTTTTTTTTCTGAGTGTTCTTATTGCTGAAGCTGTGACTCTCTGATGCCCCTGAGCTGGATTCCCCTAAAGGTAAGGTCAAGATTTTGATTATTTCACTCTGGTTCTTCTGTTTTAACTGCATTTGATGTGCTGCTAATCCAGGCTTAACAGTTTGTTATTCCATCTTGAATGGCTGTAAAACTCTGTCCTAGTGAGGTAAAATTTATTTCTTAACTTGTCAATGCTTTAATAATCCTTGGAGAATAAGTGTTAGAAAACCTCCATGACTTCAAACAGAAGAATATTAAATAAAGGTTAGATTTAATTCCTGCAACTGATCAGTTACACCTGGTTTTTTACCATTCATTAACTTACCAGTTATTTTTGGCAAAATAATCCACCAGCTCTTTTATTCTGTGGGTGTTTATCAGGTGTTGCTTTAACAGTGGATAATATTTGGTTTTCCAGAACTGTTCATAGAGCTTCTCGTTGATGATACTGTCCAAAACCAAAGAGCTGATCTGTAGATTGAAATTTTAGCAATGAAAAGTATTGATATTTCAGACAAAAGAGATTTTACTTTTGATTGGAAAGAGCTTACAATTTTCATATTGGACTCTATAGAGAATAGGGTGTCTTTTCCATGCTGTGAAATGGCAGATTTTATGAAAACTGAGCCCAGATTCAGAGAAATGATTTAAACTTGCCCATAGGGAGGCAGCTCAAGACAAGGCAAAAGTGCAATTTCCTAAACCCTTTGGCCTTTTAGCTTCAAGTACTTATTAAAAACATATAAAAGTGGTTCTGCTGCCCTCCAAACAGAGACAGCACTGGGTAAGTGCAAGAAGTTTTTCAGTTGCACAACATAAGTAAAAATGCATTTCACAAGTATTTTAGATTTTTTGAACAATATGTCAAGTAAGGCTGGACAAGATCAGAGGAGAGAAAAGAAGGTCCTGTGAACACTTACCTATCAAAAAAGCCTCCAAATCAAAGGGAAGTGAAGTGAATTTTATTTATTTACCTGGGAAGCAAATGCTACCAGTTCTCCAGTGTCCATGTGTTCATCCAATTGTTGCAGCACAGTTTCTTTCTTACAGGTTGATAACAAACCCTTGTGAAAATAAGTTACAAAACATTATTATTCTGTGATTGATTAAAGCAGGAGCTCTCCCCTCAGAAAAAATATCTGAATTATTCAGAAATCTTTTGAAATTCTAGGTGCAAACACAGAATTGTCAAGCCAGGGTCTGTGTGCTTGGACTGGAAGTGTTGCTTTTAACTCTCAAATGGGGTTTTGCTGTAGCTGTCACAGGATTTTTTGACTCATTGGCAGCAGGCTGTCTTACACTTAAGCTGTGATTTGGGGAAAACCTTTCTGAGGGGAACTTCAATGACTGAAAGTCTTAAGAATTTAAGGTGTCTTTACTGGTCCCAGTTTGCTGGTGACCAATATGGGAAGAGCTTCTAATGCTTGATCTGGGAGAACAATGCAGAGCAGAAATTAATGGAAACAAATGAGAAAAAGGAAAATGTCAAGGTTTTTGCATGGTGAGGATGTGGCTTTAAGGCAGAAGGTTTCTATCAGAACTTGTGCACATCAAACATCTTCCTTTCAAATCAGGAGTTTCCAACTCAACAGCCTTCAGCTGTAGGACTCAGTACTTTTCTTACAATCTGCTCTGGCTTAGGTTTAACTGTGGTTTTTTTTTTTCCCTTGTGTTTTATGAGTGGGATCCTATAAAACATCCTCAAATTCTCTAAAGGCAAAGTCAGATGACAAAGCTACTGGGGATGACTGAACTTTTAAAAGAAAAAAGAAGAGGAAGTGTTCACATGATCTCTTTAGAAGCCTTTGAGGGTGGCAGATGTTGAGCATTTATCAGCAGGGATGTGTTGAAAGTTAACTGGAATTCAGCTTTGACCTGCTCTGGTGAGCAGGACATGCTTAAGGACATTTCCCTTGCAGAGACAGGACACACCAAACTTCTGATTTACCTGAATTTGTTGCTCTCTCTTCTCAGAGTGAGGAATGACCAAGAGGCACCCCAAGGCAAAAGCTGGGAGGTCCAGCTGGGTGTATTGTTTAGCAATTCCAACAATATCCAGGTCAGCCAGGACAGGACACCTTCAGGAGATCAGGAGGGAAGTTCTCAGCTGTGATTTGTTTAACTGGATGGCTCAGTGCTGTCAGCAAAAGTGCCCTGAGATTTGCAAGTCAGGTAGAGCAACACATTTCCACCTCACAGTAATTTCAGAAATGGCCAAGCAAATTGAAGATTCACTGAATACAAACTCAGGAGGAGTTTTTTTAGCCTGAAAAAAACCCCCAATCACACCTCCAGTTTCTCTTTCTAAGCAGTCTGTTTTGAGGGGAATCTTTGGCCACCTGCCCAGAGCAGAGCTTTGGTACAGATGTGTCTGCACAGTAGTGCAGGATCTCCCTCCAGATAATCTTTAGGGTCCCTCCTAACTCAAACCTATTCTATTTCCAAACTAACTTTGCTTCAAGTCAGGCTCTGTGAGCTCTGGTGGGTGGTGAATGAAATAATGAAACGATGTGTTGTTTGCAGTGCAAGTCTGGGTGATGCACAGAATGCTCAGGGCAGTGTTAGCTCAGGACTGGGACCTCACCTGAGCAGGATCACAAAGCCCTCCCGGCACTCCTGCAGCTGCCTGCGACTTGGGGGACACGAGGCTGAGAAAGAAAGAACGAGGTGTAGTAAATCTACAACCCAGTTACTCCAGGGGCAGCACAGGGAGGTAGAACCCTACCTGTGAGGAAAGGGGACAGCACCACGCTGCGCCAGGCTGGGCTGAAGCTGGGAATCTGGTGGCAATCAAGATTTTTTTCCAAGTTACATTCAAAACCAAGGGTAACCAAGTGTGTTATAACACAACACCCTGACCCACTGCACCTGGAAGAAGCCTGTCAATATTCCTTTTTATTTATCCTGGATGAATTCTTCCCTAACATTGCTTTCCTTAGCTCAGAGTCTAAGATTCAGGCATATTCTGACTGATTGTGTCCAATGTTTACTGATAAATTGCACTGTCATAGAAATAATAGGAATTCAAAAAGAATCTTTTCATGGCTCACACACAAACACTCCAAATTCCTGTTAAGTGAAGAAAAAGATGAGGAGCAAGACAATATTTGCTTACCTCCCATAATGAAGGAATCCCAGTAATTGCAACCAAAACTCTTCTTAGATACTGAATCTGGAAAAAAAATAAAAATCAAGTCCTTTGGTGTTTCTGAGATTTGGGAATAATCTGCAGAACTGCATTTACCCTGTTTGAAACTTAAGAGTTTCTCAAGGTGTTCCTTTGACACCTATGGAAACTTTTTTTGTAGTTTAGTAAATTAAATTAAAAAACACACTGCCAGGTACATCTGTTAACTCTTTAGGCTGCAGCAACTTTACATAATGTTTGACAGCCACAGGCAATTAGGATTCTGAATGGCAAGAATCAGGATTTTCATCATCATAAATACATTTTAGAGGTCATGTATATATGTACACACATAAATACATGTATGCACAGTTTGTATATATTTGCACACAAGGATGTGCCTGTTATGTTGTAAATTGATAATAATATGAAAAAAACTTTCAATTTATTACCATAGGATTTATTCTGAAAGTCTTTTAAAAAATGAAAGTGTAGCAATTTAAGATCAAAATTCAAATTCTTCAAATCTTCACCAGTTCAGGATCTCAGAGCTCAAAGTAACCAGGGTTTATAGTTTCTGTACCTGTCTTGTTCTTCACAATTCACTGGACAAACCCAGCCTATTTCTCACCTTTTATTTTTTATCCTTATAAATTCCTTACCAAGTTGAAGCTCAGGAGTTTCTGTAGGAGGCCATTCCAGAGCTGGGGATCATAGACTTTGTATTCTAAACTCAGCTCTGTCACCAGTCTCACAGCCTGAAGGGGAGCAAGGACATGAAGCATTGTAACAGAAATTCATCATCTTCAAACCTTTCCAAGCCACTTCCAAAATTATGGTACACATGAGAGGAACAAAACCTAAACCATCTAAATGTGGGATTTTATTTTCTAATTTTAGGAAGGGTAAAGCTTTTATCTGTCATTTCCAGAGTACATTGAAGAAAAATGTTTAGACAAGCCTGTACTTTGCAGAGAAATTCATACAGTGTGTAACAAAATTTACAAAGGATTTAAAAATCTTACCCTGGGTTCATGGCTGTGGTTCTTCCATAACCCTTTGATCATGCCTTCCTTAGGGCTCTTGTGGAATGATTCATAAGTGTATGGAATATTCAAGATCTCAAACTCTGCCAGATAAATGCAGCACTTCAGAAAATACCTGTGAAAATAAACCCCCCAAAGCAGGAGTTGGGTGATGTTTCTATTTAATCCAAGTATCCAAGCTCAGGATAACACTGCAAAGTGTCTTTTTATTGCTTTAATATGTAAAAAATTCCTCTTACTTGACTTTCTCAATGGATTTCTTGAAGAGTGATTCCACAGTGTTGGTATCTGCCAGGTAGAGCAAACACCTGAATGCTCTGGTCCTGTGAGCAAAGGTCAGCTGAGTGTCACCAAAGGGCTGAGGGGAAAACAGTCCCAAAGTCACAACAGTTGGCTGAACAACTAGAAAAGCATCATGCTGGGTGTATATAACCCTTCAGTTTTCTAGATTTCAGACTATTCATACAGGCAAGAAAAATCTTTGTGATCTGTAGCATCACATTATATAATTAAGTGTGGAAAAGCTGGAGGTTAAGGTTCTGCTGAAACAATTTTATTACTCTGCTTTCATTCCACTCAAAGTGAGCCAATGTCTTACACCAGCTTAAGGCACACTCAAGAAAATGTTTCATGAAGTTTCAGATAATATCAGCAATAAATTTAGAAACCCCAGAGTTCAAGGGCTGCTCTTGAGAGTTAATAGCAAAATTCAATGAAAATCACAGTTTTAACCCAAAGGTTGGGGAAGGGGGAAAAATCAGAGCTCATACAAGTCACAAACCATCCAAAACACCAAACCAGCAAAGGCTAAAGTTGAAGTTTTTGAAGTTAAGCAGACAACATTTGATTTTAATAAGAGGTAAAAAGCTAAAACAAGAATTTAGCAACTCACAGATGTGTCAGCTGTTGTAATTGCAAAAAGCATTCTTGAACTGTAATCCATTGGGCGAGACTGAAGCAGATAAATAACCCTGCAAACATGGGTTTGTTTTTAATGCAGGTACAGCTACTGAAATACAACACATCAGCTGTCATTTAAATGTGAATATTTCACTGTCAAAAAGAGAGCAAGGATATGAAAAAGGAGAGGAAAACCTCCAAAAAGCTACTCTAAAGCACTTACAGATGTAAGTTATTGTCAATGGCATTTTGTGGTATAAATAAATATTGGATGATTCAAAAGTGATGTCAGCAGAAAGTAAAAATAAGAACAGTGAGCTCTGAATCACACATACACTGTTAGGTTTCTTGAAAAAGCCATTTTTTAAGTGGCAAGTTAAAAAAAAAATTCACCATATTGCAGGTAACACACACACACCTTTGGAGTTCTTCATCCTCCTGTACATCTCCAAAGATTTCTTGGGTTTTCTTTAAAAAGAAATGAAAATTTCGATGAGTTTTCCACATTGTTTGGATAAATAGCTGGGTCCTATCCCTGCTAAGAGCAGTGTTTGATGAGGTTGATAAAGTTACAACTGCTTTACTCCTCCAGGCTGGCTGCACTAAAGGGAAGCTTTGAATCTCTACAGAGAGAGAGAAGGAAAAGCATTTCAAATCCTTCTCACCACACACACTGGTGTGCTATTTTAGCAAAGTATTGAAATCTTCAACAGATTCATGGGTACAACAGGCAATTTGTACAGAATAACCTCAGGTTTTTTGAACAAGTGGAGGAAAAAGGCCATATTTGATGTAATTTGTCATTTTCCTTCAAAGCCCCAAGTGCTGACTTACCCCTGGGGATGGTGTGCTTGGACACAGCCATTTGGCCAACAGTTTGTCACAAATTTTATTCATATCCAAGTTGTTAATCTCAGCAATCTCCTTAGCTGCCACATGGATATCTACAGGAAAAGGTGCAGAAAATGTTATTTCCAAACCAGAACTGGGTTTTTTTAAAAGAACTTCTCTCTGCTCCTTTGAGCCTGGATTGTGGAAAACTCACCTGGATAATCTCTGCCAGCTGGGTTTTGGAATCTCTGGTCTATGCTGTGGTGTTCATACAGTAAAACAATCAGATTTGCTGGTTTCCCAATGGACTTTAGATGCTCCCCACTGTTCAAGTTATTTGTTATCAGGACATTTTCTGTTGCTGCTCTCTTATACTGGACATGTAAGTTCCTCTGGAGAACTTCTGCTCTCCCATGGGGCTCATCCTTTAGCAAAACATCACAGTTTTACATAAAAAAGTGGGTTTTTATTCAAAAGCAGAAGGAAAATCATCTTTTTACAGACTAGACAGTAGGATCTGCTCTTCAGAGGTGTCCCCACACCTGTACCCCCAGGTGTTTTTTCTGCAGACACAGAGGATTAACCACATTGCTCTAGCTAGGAAAGGTATTTTGAAAAAAATTGCAAAGCTCTGTTGTGAAAGAGCCAAATAAAATACACACAAATAGGTAAAACTGAGAGATTTTGAGGTAAAATGTGGAAGAAAAAAAGATTAATATTAGAGCTCATGGTTGCCCAAATTTCAGTTTAATTTTAGTTTAATTTTGGCATAATTCTCTAAATACAGAAAACTATTTAGGGTTCTTTGTGCCTCAACAACTCCATAGAAAGTTTGAGATTTATAATCAAAGCTGAGATTCTTATTCACCTTTCCCTGTGAAAGGAAACCATGTAAAAACAAGCCTGAGAATCAAGTCAAAGCACATTTTCTTTATATATAACCCTGCCAACAGCTAAAGAATCTTGGACCTGTAAGCAAAAATTAATAATGCTATTGATCAAAGCTGGAACAGATTCCACCTCGTTCTCCTGCAGCAAGAAAATTGCACACAACAGGAGAAAGAACAAATTATTCTTCTCTAAAACTGCTCATTTTTTTGTCCAAGCTCCAAGAACACCAAGCCTGATTTTTTGCAGGAGAATATTCCAGGACAGAGGGGATTCTTCTGGGGGGTCACTTCCCCAAAAGTATTTCCCATATCAGGGTTGGTTATGGTTACACACCCCTGCCCAAAACACCAAACATTAAAATACATATTTTGTAATTTTTGTAATAACTTCACAACAATCTGGCAAGCAGTTTCCATTACCTCAGCTGTAGTGCTCTTCAGCCACTTCTCAGCCAGATAGAGACAAAATTTTAGTGCCTGGACATGGTCAGGACCTTTTTAATGATTAAAAAAAAAAAAGGAAGGGAAAGAAGTAAATAAATTTTCATTAATCCTTCCTACACTATATACCATTTAAAAGAATTTTTTAAAAATTAGAAGCTATTTAAAATATTAGGAGAACTTTTGTGTCTAAAGAGAAAAAAAATCCTATTATTTATTTGGATTCAGAGAGCAGAGAAAGTGATTAAATTGGGCTGAAATATTGGCTCCTGGTGGAAAACTTTTCTCTATGTTCACACCATCTTCAGACACTTTTGGCAGGACAACAGGGCCAGGTTGGATGGGGCTTGGAGCCACCTGGTCTAGTGGAAGGTGTTCAGGTTTGGGCTGCAAGGACCTTAAAGCCTTTCTATGATTCTACAAAAGGAGGGGGAAAAAAGGGATTTGATGGTGAAGCTGTGATATCAACTGGATGCTTTTTTAACCTATTGTTCCAAACTGGATGCAGGAGACAAATTCATTTTCATCCTCCAGCTTTGCTGGCTGCTATTCAGGATCAGGGAACAAATGTTTGTTCCCACCCTCACCCTGCTTGTCCCAAACCTGTTCTCCCCGCCCCCCCATTCCTTCCCCATCCCATCTGCAGCTCACCTATGGGGAATTCCTGGGCAATCTTGTGAGCCATGGCCACAGCCCACTCTGGATTGACTATGGACAGCAAATAGGACTGAAGGGCCTGCACAGTTCTGATGGTTTCCTTGTTAACAATGGAGGTACAGCCACTGCTTCTCATTTCTAGTATTTTTGGTTTCAGTTTTTTTTCAAAGACATGTCGAACTGCAGACATGTGGAAGGTGTCCAGGGAAACCTGGAATAATGGTGAAGTAGATTAAGAGTTGTCAGAGCTTCTGCACTGAGGCCAACATCATGCAAAAGAAAGATGGAAGCTTTTTTTTTTTGGGGTGTGGGTGAATAATATTGAAATCAATTCCTCCAAGGTTTTACTTTACCTTCATTAGTTTGGAAATCAGCAGAAGGGTTGGGAAGGTTTCCTCACTGAGCTCTGCAGCTGAAAAGGAAAAGTTGCCTGTGAGAGTCTCACAATTCACTGTCAGCTTCCTCTGTGAAATTAAACACTTCCAGTTTATTGGTGGATGGGGACCTCCATTGGCAGAGAAAGGATCTGGTCCTAATTATCCCCACTGGGATGTGTGGATACATTTTAGAGGACCTGGGAAAGAATTTGAGGACAAACCCTGCACTGTCTTTATCATCTTAGCTCCTCTGGGCAGCAATCTGGGAGACAAGAAGTGCTTTCAGAAGCAGCTGGGATGAAAACTGCATTAATGAAGAATTACAGTTAACGTGCAGCATAAAGTGTGGCACTTGGAAGGTCAGAGATAGCAAAGAAAGGGAATGAGAGATGCTGAACTTACATATAATGTTCCAGAAACAGTGGGAAGTTCTGAAGAACAGCAGGTGAAAGGGCAGCCTGGTGTGAGCAGCTGGAGACAAGGGAATCATCTGCTCCAAAACATATTGGTGTTCTAGGTCCACTGGTGCAGAAATCCTTGTGTAAGAGTTCAGATGTTTGAGCAGGCTCAAAGCCTAGGGGGGAAAAAAAGAAATCAAATAAAATATAAATTGCTGAGAAATTACTAGTAATCACTTTTTAAGGCTATTTTCTGAGGGAGAGATGTGTACATGGAATAATTAATTTAATTTCAACAGTGCTGAATAGGTCCATCAATAAATAGACAAAGCAGAATTGAGGTGACATTAGCAAGGTCACACATCTGCACACACCTGGCTCAGCTGGATGCTGGTGTTCTTCTCATCAGCACTTTGGATCACTTTCAGGACAATTTCCAGAGTTTCATAGTCATAAGGATCCAGCTGTTCAAAATAACCATCTGTTTTAGAAGATCTTACATGATTTGTCTTATAAAAACATCCAAGTGTGTTGATTTTTTTCCCAATTTTAATATCAATTACTGTTTCTTCAGTGTTATGTTGACAGAAGCATCATGACATAATTCTCTAAAGTTACTAAATCCTAAAAATAGGCATCAGGATTTTGCAGAAAGACCAAACAGTAAGTGCTGAAAACAAAATAAAACAAACCCCCAAAACCAAAAAAAACTCACCCTACAAAAACCCCAACCCTCCAGAATACAAAATCAAACCTCAACCAAACAAAAACATCCCCAACATATTATTTTTAGCCCCCACCTATTTTTAATGTAGAACTTTTTCAGTGTACTTAGAAATGACTTTTTGTATGATTTTATGGCTGGTTAGTTTTTGAGGCAGGTGGGGATGAAAGACTCCTGCCTCTCTTTTAAGAAAATTAGATATGTGGCTGCAATTTCTTTTGTAGAGAAGCAGAAAACTGAAACTTAACATTTACAAGCTTTAAGAAAACTTGGAAAAAGCACAACCTTTTCAGTTTCTGTGGAATTATTCATCTGTCATTCATGAAGCAATTATTAGATGTAGATTCCAGGGATGTGGCAGTGTTGTTTATTTGCTTTGTTTTTATTTTGTAATTTTTTTTTTTTTACCTTGTACAATATTCCACTGAGACTCATGACCAGGTCTTTGGTGCTGTTCAGCAGAGGAATTATTTTTAGTGCTCTAGCCAATAATGTGCAATGAGGTTGCCTCTCACTGCTTTCTGCAGAGTCATCTTCACCATCATTTGTGTTTGAATTCTGGAGCAGAAGGGATTCAATGCAAAGCTGCAGTGCAGCATCACTGTCCAGCATGAAAGTGCTAGGAAAGAACAGAATGTGATTTTTCTCTGGGAGCTTTGCTGTCATCAAGGAGTTTCTTTCCTGATGAATAAATTAATCCAAGAGCAGGATGTATTCTGAATAGCTTTTTTTTGGTTTTTTTTTTTTTTTTTTTTTTTTAAGGAACAGTTTGCATTTTCTATTAAATAGGATTTATTTAAAGCAAAATAGATTTCAGTGGCCATGGTTGTTTTTACAGCAATAGAATCAGTACCTGCAGTAATTCAAGATGAGACCTGTGTCTATTTCTGGGTTTTGTACCAGCACTCTTATGAGTTCTTTCTTCCTTATTGGTGGCTGTCTAAACACACTCTCAAAAGAAATCTGCAGATAAAAACACATTCATCTTCTCAAGAGAGTCTTTCAGAAAATAACAAGACTAATTCCTTATAAGTAAAACTTTGGCTTCATTTCGTTTCAATCCAGACACTTTCAGAGCAGGAAAAAGCAGTGGATTTGTTGATTATTCCCTGTGCCAAATACTACTTAAGAACTTCAATCTTCTATTGCAGGCCCCTCAATTATTGCATTTCCATTTCTGATGTTTATTTATGCAGACAAGCAGAATGAACAATCAAAAACAAACCCTTAAATTTGCTTACATTTGAATGGGAAATCTGTCTAAAAACTCACACACATCTCAGATTATATTGCTATTATTAACTGATTAGTTAATAAAACCCTAAAATAAGTAAATAAATAAAAACTTACACCAAATTTACCAAGCTGGATACCCCATTCTGCATCAACAACCAGTTCCTGGAATTTTCTGTTTTCTTCTGCTTCACCGTATTGGTCAGCAAGCTCTGCTCCCACCTCAGCTACTGCCTAGAAGGAAGGGGAAGGGAAATGAATACAAGTCTAATAAATAATCTGAAAATCAGGAATCCTGAGCTCCTCTAAGTCCTTAGAGGAACTTCAAACAATTCATAAATGATCACCCAGCTGTGTAAAATGAAAATAAACCTCTGAGAAGGTGCCAGGACTACCTCACCTCCTGAGCTGGCACTTCAAAGCTGCTTTAAAATTTATTTGCTCTAAAATATTTTCCTAACATTATAGAAAGTACTTTTTAGGCATTTTCTCAGAATTTACATTACTCTCCCTCCTCATTTCTTTACTTCCCATCTTCCTTTATATTTTCATAGATGTATTCACTCATTCCATTCTTGAGAATTACTGCCAGAGAACACCTTATCCAAAATATAACACAGATCTAAATTATGATGGAACTTGGAATAAATAAATTCAAACTTTGGAATAAGTCATGATGAGGCTGAAAATCACATTAATATTGACAACAACTTCCCACTGTGGTACAGAGGCAGCTCCTCTCCCAGGGCCCTAAATGAAGGATCTCTTCAACTTTCTTTTTTTGCTGAAGAAACTCAAGGCTTTGGGAATTTACCAAAACTTTTCTGTAATTCTGCCATGAATTGTTGATGATCTCCCACAGCTTATTGAACATCTCTTCCTTGGGCAAAATGGTGCAATAGCCCAGGGCCAGGTTCTGATCAATGACACGGGAGTTGAACACCTGTGGTTTGGCAGGAAAAAAATGAAAAACTTCAGGAATTTAATTTCTTCAGTAGGTCTTTTTTTATCAAGTGCAACACAGGAAAAATACTCCATAATTTAGACATGTATGGGGTCTTTAAGTTGGGGAGGAAAACGAATAAAAATGCATTTCAAGATTTAAAATTTAAAATCTGAATATCCTGAAGCCAGTCTGAAAGTGACTTCCCTCAGTCTAAGCTGCCTTAGAAAATGGTAAATTGCACATTTTGCACAGAGCTTCTTAACAACTCCCCCCACCTAGGAAAAAAAATTACCAAACTAAAACAAATCCAGGATTTCAAATGAAATAGAGAATACCTACAGAGCCTGAAGGATACCCAAAGGTGAGGCTTTAGTTTGAGGGTTGAGCTCCATGACCTCGAGGGTCTTTTCCAACTGAAACAATTCCATGTGGCTCCAGGGGACTCACCTTGTGCAGTAAATTCAGCACTGAGGTCCTGATTACTGAAGTGCTCCTCTCTTTCATAGCGAGGAGGAAGCTCCTGGTTTCAGTGAGGAGCAGATCAGTGTCATGTGGCTGTTATGAAGAAAACAGCACCTAATTAAAAATAAATTCTAAATCTTCAACTTCTTGGCATTTACAGTATAGTAGGAGGTGCTATACTAGTTGTATTTTCAGATTTATTTAAGGCCTTACAAAGATTTTTTTCTAGATAGAAAAAGGATTTCTGTTCTCTGAGTGCTTTTGAATTGAGCAATGTTTCTTGAATATTCTATTTGTGACTTTTCCCATACTAAACAATGGTAAAGCAACATGAAAGAACAGAGTAAACCATTATGAACATCGTTCTAGTCTCTGCAGGAAGGCCAGGAATAAAAGCTCAGTTCTGAACACACTTTGCAAAGAGAGAGGGCCACGAAAAACAGGGAAAAAACCACCAGCTCCTTTCACAAACTGATTCAACATCTGATCATGTTTGCTTGATAATCAAGCTGCTAATAAAAGATCACACTGAGAGCCTTTCCCCTGCATCCCAAGTCCTTAAAGAACGACTCTAAACATGCTAAAAGTCACCTTTTCCCTCAGGGCCAGATCCCTGGTGTTTGAAATGCAGTGCTGGAGGCAGGAACCACAGCCCCACACCGTGAGCTGCAGGGCCAGCTGGAACTGGCTGCACTCCAGCAGGTTCTGCACTGCTGCAGAGAAGGGAGATCCAACGGGCAGCAGGAAGTTGTGTCCTGTGAAATATTTCAAAAACAACCCCAGAAAGTAATCATGAAGCATAATGTTCTTGGAGTTAACACCAGAGCAGTTTGTCTTTTTTTGCATTAAAGGATTTGCCTTAGTTCCCTTTAAAATCTAAAATTCTCAAGGCTTTTAATTTAATACAGATTCCCATTTTAGTCCAAAACACACAAGTTTTTGGCCAGAAGTTGTCTTCTTGGATAGGCCTCGATGGTCTTCACTGACAGTGGTAGAACTTCCTCAAGTACAGGTTTTGAGATGCTCAAAAATCCCACGGTAGAATGGTGGGAATTGTCACCCAACCTGGTGACTTCAGTGCTGAACCAAACCACCCCTAAAACATGGCTTTAAATGGAACATTTGGGCACCTGTGAAAGCCCCTAATGCCTGTGTAGGGTGAATTTAAACCTCGTGTTTTCCAGTGGTCTGCTCAGATTTTCCTTGTGGTGGATCTGGCCTCATGCCCCTGGATTTGGGTGATTTTTAAGGTCCTTTCCCACCCCAAGCAGTGTGTGATACCTTCCATGAATGCTCTGTGTGCCAGGCTTTGAGACTCCAGGGGGTACAGCTTGTCCTCTGAAAGACAGAAAATGTTTATCAGCAGCGTGCCAGGGACTCAGCAAGTCTGGGAGAACCCTAAAAATACCACAGGACAGGACATAAAATAGAGAGATGTGAATCCCAAGAGCCATTTGCTGCTATTTTTAACTGTGCCTGCTCAGAATTTATTTTCTAGCAGGGAATTATCTTTCAGACTCACAAAGGAATCCAACACTCTTCAGTAACTACTTTGTATGTAAATCCCTTGGATGAGACAGTGAACATTAAACTCTGCATCTGTGAAAATAAGAACCAAATCAAAAGTCATCTTTCTATTCTGTACCCTTTGATGGGTATTTCTGTGAGTTTGTCTAACTGAGATTTCTGAGGTGATAATTTCCACACACAAGCTGAATTATTTATATTTCTAGATAAAAATCAGTGAGAAACACAGATTTTATATTGTTTTAATGTTGAAGAGAGCAAGCTTACCACAAATAGGCAGAACAGCAGAAGTGAGTTCATATGCAACTGGAAGAGATGTCTGAGGATCAAGGACTATCCCATCTTCTTTAAAGAAATCATCAGAAGTCCACTCTTCATAAGCATCTTTATCTCCTCCAGAAGATGTTGCCTAAGTAAGAACATTGTCAAAAGTACACAAAACAAAAGGCAGAGCTAATGAGTCCACTCACAGGTTTCTGTTCTGGAATACAGGAATAGAACACGATGTTCTATTTGAAAATAGTAATTCTGTTAAATGGCCAGTGGCAATAAATCCATTTCCTACCTGGAGTGGCCACATTTGTCTTTCATGTTGCAGTTGTTTAGTTGTAAAGCCAAAATGTACTCTTACTCAATTTAATGGAGGCTTTCATAAACATTCTTGGCTAAATTTATAAGCTAACATTTTGCAAATGGACAATTTTCTAGAAAAATAATATTTTGTGGATAAACAAGCCCAGCCACTCTGCTCTGCTCCACTCCAGCTGTAAGAGCCCATTCATTTCAAGTAGCCTAAAGCACTGCTTGACCTAAACAGAAAACAAAGCTGCTATTCAAGAATTTGATCATCTTAAAGTTTTACAGAACTCTTGGGAAAGCCTTCACATAACACATTCATTTAAAAACCAACCCCTCCCTGCCATACTTTCAAGTCAGCTCTCTGCCAGTCCTGGCAGGAGCTGTTTGATAAAATCACTATTTTCAGCAGGATTTATTATGCTGAAATGTAAGTGGAGAATGCTGCTTGTGCTTGTCCCACAGCTGCACTGCTTTTAGGACTCTAATCAGTTTATTCTTGAAGCTGAAGAACACACAGATTCTAGGAAATTTTTATTTGTAGATTTTTGTTGTTGTTGTTAGCTTTTTGAATAAAGAGTGCTGGAGAAATGAGAGAGAAAATAATACAGTGAACAGCACAGAAAATACCTCTGCTGTAAATTCATAGTTGTCCATTTGGCACTGTCCATGAATTTCCTTGGCAAGTGAAGTATATTTACACAGTTCCAGACAATCCAACACTAAATCTGTAAAAATACTCATATTAATAGCAGGAATGGAAGGCTCATCTGTCCTTATTGATAGGAAACAATATTGCAGCACCTATTTTTACAGATGCAGATCTAGAAATTCACTTGGTTTGCAGGTTGATTGAGCACTGAGCTCCAAACATGAACACAAGTATAAAAATGGGAACAGGAATTACCTGGACTGCACAGAGTGGCTGCTTGGCCAGCCAGCTCATGGATCACTGCTGGGAGATCCATCCCATCAGGAGTGATCATTGGAACATCAACTCCCAGCACGTGGCAAAGCCTTTGACACACTGCAAACAGCAGCTTCCCTGTGTTTTCATTCCAGCTATTTTCATAGAACTCCCTGTTGAGAAAGAAAAGGATGTTAAAAATAAAAAGCCAGTAGTTCTTAGGGCTTTTACTTAATTCTGTCTTTCCTTTGCTCTACATAATTCAAAAAAGTGGCAGAAATATTTCAGAAAAGCCCATTAAAAGTGCTGATCTTGAAAAGCTCTGCAGTTTTACCTGCATATATTGACAGCCACTCCCACTTTTCCATCATCCAGGGCTCTCAAGGCCAGTTTTTCTCCCAGTTCATGCTCTGAGACTTGCAGGAGCAAAGCCAGCCTGTACAACCTGGATTCGGTGGGAGGGGTTTTGGGCTTGCCACCTTCTGAATTACAATTCACTGCTTGAACATTTCTAGACTTGGGTGCAGATCTGACACGTTCATAGCAGCTTATGTGATCCTCAAGAAGTGCAGAGAGCAGTGAAGGGTTCCTGTATTCTTTATCTGAGAGAAAGATAAAATACTCCTGCAACAAAAAAAAAAGTTATGTATTTGTGTCCAAGTAACTTCCTTTAATTGTTTTTTTTACCTACTGTCCTGAGATCTTAATAAATTCTTACAGCACTCTATCACGAACTCTTTGAAGTATTAGCAATTAAGGCTTTAGTGGGAGTATCTAATTTTTGGTGTAAATAGACAACTGAGTTCTAATTGGGAACTTCCCCAGACTAGATTAAATTGCTTCATTAGCCTTAGAATCAATTTGAAGTCAATAATAGAAACAACCTTTGCATGCATGTCATAAATACAATTAATTTTTAATTTGATAAGAACAATTGAAGTAACTACAATAAATCAAAAGAGATTTAAAACAACAACACCCACCTGCAGGGTAGCAAGTGTTTCAAACATCTTTAGGTTTTCTCCACATTCATATTTCTTCACGGGATTGTCTGTTGGAGGACAAAGACAATTACATTTTGATTCCATTTACACAAGGAACATATAAGATGTTGAAGTTGTACCTTTACCTTTTTGAATCCTGAACCAGAATTTAAGGACTTCCACCAGTGTCTTAGTCATAAACATTTGTGGGTTTTGCTGCAGGAAAAGAAGAGATTTGTAATTTTTTTTTTTTGTTACAAGGTTGCCAGAACAGACTTGGGCTCCAGCTCTTAAAGTACAATGCAATGTTCCACAAACTCCTTAAGCAATAATTACCAAGTCTAAGGTACAACCAGTTGAAAAGCAAATGAACAGAAAGTTATTTTACATATTCATCTTTTCTAGAAACAGTAAATATATTCTAGATGTAGTATGTGTTTACTCTACAGCCTGTTAGCTCTCACAGGAATTACCCACACCTCTCCCTTTTCAGAATAACTTGTGTCCCCACTTTGTGGTGTGAAAAGCCTTGGTACCTCTTCAGGATCATCTGCTTTGTCCTGTAACACCAGCCTTCCCCCCAGGGTCAACCTCTCTGCAACTTCCTCAGCCTTAGCAAGAGGCAGAGATTTTAACAAAGACAGAGATTCCTCTACCTGAAGGGAGAAAAAGAAACAAACAAAATTAGAACAGAAAAAATAAAAAGGGTATTTGCTTTTGGAAAAGCTGAGTTATGTGTCCATTCTTGTTCTGATGTTATGGCTGCACAATGGTCATGAGGGTAAGCAAAAACAATACATGAAATTGTGTAGACCTCAACTCCAGCAGGTGTATTGCAGGTCATAACTTTCACCCTATTCTGCCACAAAGAACTCTGACAAAGAACTAATTTTCAACGCTTAACACAGGCAGTTAAGTGTCCAATTAATAATTTTAAATTAAAAATACGTGTGCAAACTGTTTATAAGATTTCAATACAACTTGTCCCTGTTTTGTCAAGAGGCCTCAGTGTCTGTAAATTCCAGGATCACTTCCCTACCCTTTCTTTGTCAATCAGATCCATCATCCTCAGGAAGTAGACTTCCCCAGTGGGCAGCATGTAGGCTTCCACAATTTTCAAGGCATCCTCCAGGCAAGTAGGGGTATCTTGTTTGAGAATGTATCTCACAAGCCTCTGTAAGAAGAAAACAGAAATGGACTTCAGTTTGTTGATGTACAGGATAACAGAGGAATTAGTTTTATAAACACTACCAATGGAATTGTTTGGTTTGCATCAAGCAAGTTACCTGGGAAGCCTAAAACTTTTATCTAGAGAAAAGCTAACTGAAGTGTAACTGGGAGAAATTAGCCTAGGAACTCTGAAAATTTGTCTGGTTCCTCAGGATATCAAAGAACTTCTCCAGAAATACTCATGTTTTCTCCTAATGAATGGGAGATGTTAAAAAAAATCAACCCAAATAGTAAAAATAAAAATCACCAAGTGCTGTTCACTGTGACCTTTGGAGAAATCTAAAGTCTTGATAACTTACCATTATCATCTGCTTGTCCTTTAAAAGATTGGTATCTCTTATCCCATAGGCTCTCAAAAGTTTCTTCATCTCCATGAGTCTGTAACTTTCCTGCAGTAACTTCACTCTGGGCACAAATTCAACCATCATGAATTCCTTTGCTACCCCAGCTGCAGGATTTAATCATCACACACACAGAATTTCCCCAGCCAAGGGTAGCCTGTGGATGCTGCTTACTTGACATGATTCATTTCCAGGTGCTGTTTGACCAGCTGCTCCACTGCTGCACTCCATGGCACCACAGCTCCACACATTATCTGCAGGACTGCATCAAATTTCAGCTGGAAAAAGGAACACAAGCAGCTCCCTTTTCAAAATAAGTTTCAAAGTAGTCCCTTGAAGTATTGTTCAGGTGTGACTGATCCCTTTGCACAAGTATTTTCTCTCCTTGCCCAATGTGATCTTGCATAAAGGGCATTTATTGTCATCATATGATGTGAAAAGTTGGATTAGAAAATGCTTGCAGTCATTTATGAGACTGTGGTTCCACATATACTAAAATTGGTGAATTTTCCATGTGATGACATCACAACTACAAGTATATCCTCAAAAAACCTCACAGAGGAGATGACTAAAATAGAAGACAACACACTTTTCCCCTCATAGCACTCCTTAAAAATGTACTTGGAGGATTTTGTAAAAATCATGATTTGCTCTGATGTGTCAGAGATGATGCCTTTCATAAAACCTACTCACATCTGTGTCAGAGATGATGCTTTTCATAAAACCTACTCACATCTGTGTCAGAGATGATGCTTTTCATAAAACCTACTCACATCTGTGTCAGAGATGCAGCCAATGACAGCCACGGCCTTGGCCTCCCAGGCAGTTTCAAACACTGAACTGGATCGTGTCCGACAGCGCTCCAGCAAATCCTGTGTTTTGATAAAGGTGATTAGAACATGTGAAATCAGAGAAAACAGGAGTATCTTATAATAGGAACAAAAATGTAAAGTTTTCTGGGCATGAAGGGATTGTTTTATAACTGATATAGTAACTATCATTAAGTTCATTGACAGGAATAGGATTAATCTAAAAGCTGGGCCTAAAATTCAGGTGTAAATTCAAATGTTCATCAGGTTTGGTTTCTGCTTCCTGATGTCGAAATGGCTTTCTTCAAAAGGAAGAAAATATGGGTACCTTGACATACTGTAGAAGAAGCTCATCTTTTTGTAGGTTGTGTTCACACAAGTAGGGTTTTATAAACTTCTCCAAAATTGATGGGACAAGCTCTGGTGCCAAAATTTTATCGAGCATGCGAAACACAATAGTGGCTGCATTTTCCTGGGCAGCAAGTGGGAAAAGGCCAAGTTAGAAACATCACACATGTCAGTGCAAGGCCATTTACATCTCTGACACATAATCCAGCAGCCACAGGCCACTGAAATCAACTGGAAGATTTCCAGAATCCCTCTTTAGCTCAAATAAACCATTTAATTTACAAAGCTTTTCTTGTTCAGTTGTACTCCTAATTTCTCTGTTGCCAATCCTTGTTCCACAGCAGATGATCTGTAATAATCTGCAAACCACAGAGTTTGAGCCATGCCTTCTCACAGTATTTTATGTTATATTTATAATCTGAGTTGAAAAAAAAATTGTAACGCAATTTAACAAAAAGTCTTAGCAATTTATGAATGGAAATTCAACCAACACCCATCAGGATTTCTCTTTTGTCTGACTTTAAATCACATGTTGTAAGGTTCTTCTTTTCAGAACAATCTGAAAAGCACTTTTTCAAGTGTCTGCAGGGTTACCTTTTCAAAATCACAGAATGCCAGCCTGCAGTTGTATTTTCTGTACAGATTTCTCAATTCTTGCAAATCATTTACCAGCTTCTTTAACCTCTGTATCTCTTCACAGTCGCCACACCTCTGAAACAGTGTAGAGAAGTGAAATGTTAGGAGACAAGACCATGAGGAGGCTGTCATCAACTCTTTTTAAATCTTTAAACACAAGAAAATTGGAACTTGGTTCTTTTCCTTCATGGAATTAAGTGAATCTTCACCAAACCCACCAGTGACCTCATTATCATGCATTCCAGCTCCAGGACACAGAATCTCTTTGAAGTCTTAGTAGCAAATTCTTTTATTTGCTTCATTTCTTACCAAAGGAGTCCACTTGCCAAAAGCTGTCACTCCCAGTTCACCTTGATTTTTACTTGTAAAAAAAATCTCTGCCACCTGGAGTCCATTTTCAGGCCAGTTTGCCTGTCCAAAATAATTGATATTAGCAAACTATAATATACATCTAGAAATACAAGATATGCCAAGTTTCTCAGTGTGATTTACCTTGTCAGTTAATTCAAGGTTTCGAGCAGCTTGTTCCAGCCATTTTGCTAATATTTTCTGGAAAAAATACAGTTAGAAGTAGAGTTATGCTATCTATCTAAGCAAAATTTGCCATTAGAAACTTCTTTCAAAAGAAATAATTTCAAATATAAACGCTAGGGAGAAGAATCCATTTCCAAAGACAGAGCTCCTGACATTCAGAAGTCTGGAGGTGTGACAGTAAAATCATCTTGCTCTGAGAAAATTACAATTTACAGTTCTTAAGTCAGTCTCACCTGTCCATCTGGCACAACCCTTCTTGAGAAGGGGATCACAAAATTTTTAAGCCACACACAAAGTTCCTTCAAAGGAGCAGGGAAATGGATGGCATTGAGCAAATCCTTCAGCATTTTCTCATCAAAGCTGCTTTCAAAATCAGCCTAAAATATGAAACCAGAACAATTACAGATCCATGGAGTGTATTTTCATCAGGTACTCTGTAAAGCTGTTTCAATAATAAGAAGAGCTAGTAAATTTCACAAATACAATGAGAAAATCTCATTAGTCACAGACAGAAATTAAATAAATAGCTCTGTTCAGTAAAACTAGAGCTTGGTCTTCTTAAAAAAAGATCTAATTGTAGGAATTTCTTTACAAATCACACTGTTCTATTACTTTCAGACTTCTCTAGTTCTGTCTTATTGAGAAAACAACAGATATGGAACGGAAAGTCCTGCACTAAAAAATAAAATAAAAGCACGCTCACACTAACTAAAAAGTGTCATTCAGAGTAAGGAGTTTGTGTGATGATTTTTAAAGGATTTTAAGGCAGCAAACATCCACTTAAAAATTCTGAGAGCTGTGCTTGCAAGAAAGTGAATGGAAGATTACAAGCACTGCAGAATAAATCAAATTGCCATGACTTAGAAATATGAATTCTGACATCAGAAACACCAGTTTATTCCCAAATCAATAAGAAGTTCAGCTTCCCAAGCATGCAGGTGAACAGGCAATCATTGTGGTAACTGATGAGATTCTGCCATGGACCTTGGCTTCTCTTGAGGAGCTGTTTTGTAACAGCCCCTGTGAAATTAGGCTGGAAAAGTGAAGAGATTGAAGCCCTTCATAAATCCCAGAGATGTCTGTGCCTCCTCACCTGATGCCTAAGCCAGAGGTACTGAGCACAAGGCAAATTTCCTTCCTCCAGCTGAGAAACAATAATCTTGAACATGTCCTCGTTATTCAGGAATTCTGTCCATGCAATGCCACTAAAAGTGAGAGGGGGAAGGGAAGTTTTTGTTAAATGTCATTACCAAAGAAACTGGGGGGAGAACTTCAAAACTTTTCTACCTAGTGCTGGAAGTTTTAAGAAACAACAGGAGTGGTACTTTGTGTTGGTACAAAATCACAATCCCTCCTACACATATTGAACAAAAAATACCCAAGTATTGAAGTGGATGTGCAACAGATAATTTGTTTTCAACATACAGGATGACTCAACCTCTCTGCATTCTCCTTTCTCCACAACACAGGATGGGAAACTTCAGACAGAGAAGAAAGAGCTTGAAGTTTAATGAATTAATATTAAAAAAACTAAAATAATTTTAAATTCAGTGGTACAGGCTTAACAATCACAATTTCATTTACTTTAAATCTTAAACACAAACAAACCTGAATTTCTCTAGTCCAAAAGCTTCATAGAATGTTGTAAGCCTTGCCTGAGCTCTCAGGACCTGAATGCAGAGGAGATTTAAGGTTAGTATCTGGCTTAACATATTGTTACATTACATGATTCTCTTTGAAGGCCAGTTTACAACAGGACTAAACAAGAAACAAAACGAAATACCTAAAAGTACTTTAAGAAAGGTTCTGTCTTCAATTTATGGAGCATCTGAAGCTGAACCTTTCTATGACTGAAGGAATGGCTTATTTCTCAATCTGTCATTACTGTGGCTCTCTTTCATACTATAGAATATAATTTTGTTTAGACTTCCAAAAAATTCAGCAGTAATTTACAGTTATAATTTGAATTTACAGTTTTTAAAACTCTACAATTGTTCAGATGATACTGCAGATCCAAGAAATTTGTCCTCACCTCAGCTATGGACACTGGAGCCCCATCAGATGGTGGAGCATTGGTTCTATTGTCTTTCTTCAAGATCTGAAAAAAGGACATGAAAGGGTTTGGCTGATAACTCAGAACATGCCAGGCAGGACTGTGAGTGCAGGAAAGACATGAGCAAAAAGTCAGGACTTGTATAAATTGAGATTTTACAATGTTAGATTGGATCTAACCAGATCCAGTCTAATCTGGTTGGATTTCTGCACGGATGGAGAATCAGACAGATGATGTGTATCTCTCTGGTTCTTTTTGATAAGACTAAAATAAAATAAAGAAAACAAAGAAGGTGACCTATTTTGAGCTTCAGTTTGAAAATTAATATTTTAAAGGTACTTAAAAAAAACTGCAACTCAAAACTAAACCCTGCTTTCTGACACAAAAATAAAACTGTGAGCTCTTTTTTGCCCTTGAGCAATACCAAGAACGAGGCTGGAACAAGACTTTCTGCTTCTTCATGTTTGATTACACAGGATTTATAATGCCTTTCCTTTTGCCTTTTGGAATGACTGTAACTGATTTGTGACCCTCTCAAGTCGTACAGAAGGGTGGAATAGAAGTTGAAGAGTAGATAAATAAAAACAAATAAACCCCTTACTCTGACTTTAGCATAATTCAGCATTTCTCGAGTGGTTTCATACAGTGGCCATGGAGCATTTATGCAGTAATTCACAACAAAATGGTTGTCCTGTTTGCATAAGGAAACAACTGAGATTAATTCCAAGATCCTTTATAATTTGAACTGCTTCAGTAGGGAAAGAGGGTAGAAATAAAGACAAACCTGAATTTTTTGCAAATTTTCTTTGACTTCATTGCCAAGATCCAGCAAGGCTTCCTGGCAATAATTCCCAAGAGAAGCTGAAGCCAGTTTCTCTAAAATAGTGTTTGCTTTTACTTTGTATACAAGCTGTTTAAAAAAATAATACAAGTATGGTGAGATGTTTTATCAGGTAACATTCCACTGCCTTGGTAATATTTGTAATGTTTTTAATACTTTCTATTGGACTATAAGGCAAGAACCTTAATTTTAGTTATTAATCTCAAATGTGTTTATCATGAATGAACATCTCACCTCCACATCCAGTCCAAACTGAGTAGCAAAATTCTCTGCTTCAGTGAATTTGTGTTTGTGCAGTAAACGACTTAGTCTGGGATGAAATAAAATAACCCACTTCAATGTAGGTTCAGATATTAAAAACATATATATAATACAATGGTTTTTCATAGAAACCAGTACCTATTTTCTGGCAAGGCTTCAGTTAAACTTCTCATCACAACTATAGAAACTGGGTCTTCAGAGGGCCTGAGGATGAGAGGGAACTATGTGAATTTATCAACTCTATGTGGAAGCAATCTGCCATTTTTATATAAAAATGAGCTAGTTACAAATAAAATATTATCTTACATCTGATGGTTTTCACGAATTCCTTCCAAGAAGTATATTGTATCCTGTAGTGTGCAATGACAGAAACCATCAGGTGAAATGAAATAAATTCCAAATAAATCCAGAGCATTTTTCTATGCTAAAAGAACTTTAAAAGCTTCTCTCAGTTTTCAGCTGTAACAGCAGCAGGAACAACTGGTAGTGCTATTAAATAGTGCAAGAGATCTCAGACTAAATTTAAATTGTTCAGTTTGTTTCATAATAGGATATTTTTCTCTATCCTTTGGGGACTTCACTTAATCTTTCTTTGTATGATTCCTCCATAGTTTCTAGTAGAAATTGGTTCTAACCTAACAAGAATAACCCAGTACCCTCTTTAATATTTGCACATATTTAGACAACCATATTTCTTCTAAGAACAAAACAAAAAAAATCATCAAAACCTACTGTCCAAATCCCACTTTGAACAAGGGAAGAAATAAGGGACACTTCCAGAGAATAGAGCTGTTGCATAGTTGGCAATGCAAAAACCATTAGGCTTCTCATCTATTAAAAAAAAAAGGGGGAGAAAACAAAGAAGTCAGAATTACTTTTTTTCTCTTACACTGGTGAGAGAGTGATATTTGCAGAACAATTTCTGAATTCTTATGGAATTAGAGGGCAGTATTTGTAGGGCTTTTGATGGAATGCAGATTTCCAGTTTGAGGAAGTTTAATGAAGCTTCAGATGTTGCCTTCCCCTCTCTCTTAGGCCTATAATTCAACAGGTTTAATCTAATTTTTCAAATTGTATAATGTTTATCCTGGTATTTTATTTCAGTTGACTGCACTGACTGTACCTGGGGCTAGATGCTGAAGGCAGCAGAAATATTGCTCTAAAGAAATCTGTGAAGGGGTGTCAGTTAAGAACAGATTTTGCTGCTCTTCCTTGTCTGCCAACCTTAAAAAATCAAACACATAAACCCCAAACCATCCATAAAAAGCCAATCAGGGACAGCTTGGCCTTGTCACCACCACAAGAATCCCAACACCCTTCACTTGCTAGACCCTGATATGTAGATGGCCACATTTCAGTTTGGGCTTTAAGCTCCTCAGAATTCTCTGTGCCTCAAATATTTTGTCACCTCCATCCCTTTCCCCCTTTTTTTCCCCCATGAGCAATTGCATAATTACAATTAATGACCAGAACACAGATGAGATGATACCTGTTTGTCATCTGGCATTGTCATGACAATCAGTTTCACGTTGGCAAGCCCTTGCCTAATGAATGAGAAAGAGAGAAAAGAAAGCAAAATTTGCTGAATGAATCTTAGGTTAAAACTGTGAAATATTTTTGCTTCTGTGTTAAAGAAAAGTTTGTATTCCACGAAAACAAATAAATTTAAAAATCCCTTTATATTTTAATATATAGCTCTACGGTTTCTAGCACTTTCTCACACTTAGAACAGTGGTTACACTTTTTCTCACATTCTGTTTAATCTTAATTTTTAAGGAGGGAATTTCTAACAAGGACATGCTGTTTTGCACCAGCATCTGGGCCAAAATAATGAGATATTTCATAGAAATCACAGCACCAGACAACTTTTCACTTCTTTTCATTTCTCAGGATTGGTGCTGTAACACTTCACTTACCACATCACTTGAGAGGAGTCTGACTCAGTAGTGAGAAGAAATTCTTCAATATGTATTAAAGACCAATCCCAAATTAGAGTGAGAGAATAAATATCCCACGTGCTTAAGATGTTCTAGATTTAAAAAAATCAGACATGATTTCATATTTTCCTCATAGAAAATATTTTCCTCATAGGTTTTTAACAAAATATTACATTTTGTGGCTTAAATAATGAATAGGAGTAGAATTTAAAAAAAAACAACACAGGAAGATCAAGATGCTCTTGATATAAGTAAATACAAACATATTCATGTTACAGAAACTTCATTTTAAACCTTAAAAAATATGTTTATAAGCTGGTTCAAGAACATTGTAAAGTGAAGATTAAACCAAATCATTACCCATACCTCTGTATCCAAAACAAACAGTTGATTGTCAAGGACTTGAAGTTTTGCAGCACCTAGAAAATATTAATACTCATATAAATTCATTTTATTTCTTGAGATATGTATCAGAAGCAAAACCATATTCAAACACACAAGCAAGTGTTGGAAACCTCGTGGTTTAACCTCATGGAAATTCCTAGGACTGTGCAAATTTTAGCTTGAAGAGAATTGTGATTTATGTAACAAAGTTAAACTGCAATTTTGAAGCCCACATTTTGGCTGTGCCTTTACAAAAATGTTCTGCTTGGTACATGTGAATTTATTAAGAACAATGAAAAACCAAAAAATTGTACATTCTGCAATTAAATACGAAATCTAGACTTGTCTATAAAAAGATAAAACCTTCTTTACCTTGGATCAGACTTGAATCAGCAAAACTCTGAGCAGACACCAGGCCACTGGTGGGGTCCACCTCCCATTTGGAGAGCACAAAATCACCTTTACCCTGTGAGGAGAAACAAAGTCAAATGGGATTAGACAGGAGATATTTGTCCACTGACATGTCTGCTTCTACAATTGATCTGGAACTTGGAAAGCTGCAAAACTAAATTTAACTTTATTCCTCTACTGATGTTCAGAAAAATACATTGATTTCTTTATTTTTAATTTAGCATTTTTCACTTCTGCTTTCAAGACCAGCCTTTGTTACAGTGATTGCTACACTCAGCAGTTTTTTGGCTCTTTGAAAACAGTATTTCAAAATATCCACTTTCCATTCTCATAGAACATAAAAGCTGAATGAAATTACACTGGGCCTACTGAGGAAAATCCCATTGAATTCAACAGGCTTCAAAAAATAAACTCAGAGAACTAGTTTGAAGTCTCAAATTACATTTCAAAGCATGTCTACATTTTAATTTCTTTATTAGGTCTTGTACTTAATTCATGCTTAAAAGCTTTGTTGAATTAGACCTTGTTATTTTAGCAGGCCTTGCTGAATGAGAACCTGATTGGAAGATTCTTGCCAACTTTGGTTTTGTCTGTGAGCTCAAGGATAGTATCCATAAACAATCCAGCCTGTACAGACCGGGAACTAAGATTTACTAAGCTCAGAAACTCAGGGTGAAAATATTTTCCCCTCATCCATCACAACAAAGTAATTTTGGAAATGACAAGTTACTTCCTTATGAGACAAACTATGGACAGGCTGCACCTTTAAATTTACAGTGAAGGAAATGAAAAGAAAAACAGCACAAAAAGCTGATCAGCTTCTATTTCAAACAGCTGGAGACAAATTTTGTTGCAGATCCAAAAATGCCAACGCTGATCCCATAAACATTGTTATGATCATGTTCTTAGTGCTTACCCCAATTATCAAATGGATTTTGTTCTCTGAGTTGCTGATCACAAAATCCTGACAGCCCAGGCTGTGATGCTCTCCCGTGGCAATGAAAGTTGTCTTTATCTGTCCTTGTAACTTGTGAGTGGGAGAGGAAGGGATGTCAACAAATGGGGAAGAAAAAGAATTGTTTATAGAACCAGTGAATAAAATCTCTGCTCATTTCTAAACGTGCAGAAAAAGTAACAACCACAGCTCTGAGGTGCAACAATGGACAGGTAAACAGTCAATGGAATGTACACAGCAAAGTTTGGTTAGAAACTCTGCACTTTTAACAATTTTACCAGTTCTGCAGGTGTTTCTTACTTGCTTTGCTGTAGTCATATCCATCTTCTCAATTGCTAAATATTAAAAAAAAAATTAAAATCAGCGTTAAATAAACTTTTTCAAAATTTTAAAAAGGCAACAAAGAAAGTTTTTGAGTACAGGTCTCCCTGTTCCCACGAAATCCCAAGGGATCTGTAGCTTATCCTACCTTCCTGTGTTTTACCAAGTGGGACACACAAAATGCAGAAGCATCCATTGCTTGTGAGAATGAACATGTGATAAACACCTAAAAAAACCCAACAGAAATATTTCAAACTGAAGTATTCAAGAGCAAGTAAAGAGAAGATTTGCTTTTAAACAGGGCAGTGAAATAACTAACCACAAAAGTAATTTGACCAATAGATTAGACTATTTTAAACAAAAATATTGTTATTTCCAACTAGGAGCAGAACACAGGGCTGGGAGCTTAAAGAACAGAATCTTATACAACTTTGCTTTGCTTTGTGCACATAAAATTAGCTTTTCTTTATGCTTTTCTGTATTACTTATTTTGTAATCTCTTTCCCTGAGACTTATTAAAGGGGAACAAAATCACAAAAATTTAAAGAGGGAGAAAAAAATCACCCAGTTTTTACCTGCATCTGCATTATCTTCAACAAAAAAGAGATTTAAGTAAGTCTTTTCACTTGTAGATTGTTCAACCAAAATCTAAAATAGAAACAGCATAAAGACTATTATTCTGTATTTCACTTTAAAAAAATTGAAATATTGATCATCAGTTCAAACTTTAATTTTGTTTTTTTCATGAAGGTTCTTGTTTATGCATGCCATTCCTAAATAGATTTTCCTTACTCTTTACTCATGGGAACAGAAGTGCCTGTTTCACCTGTTTGGTTAGAATATGTGGTCAAAAAGACAAGGATGTTGATACTTTGGTATTTGGAAGAATGATGTAAAAAACCTCAAGAAAGTCTGAGAACAAAACATTTTCAGCAAAATGAAATAGAAAAGTTACTGTACCTTTGTTAGCAAGGTTTGTTTTGATGGGATGTGGATAAGATGTAAACTGCCACTTCTCTCACCAACCACTAGGAATTGTTTGTCTTGACACATACCCACTACATCCACGTTAGTATCTGAAAAGTTCCATGGCAAAATGTCAGATATTAAGATTTGGGTTTTATAAAGAAATATTAACACGGGAATTGGACAATAAAGTACCTCAGATTTCTTCAGAACAAATGAAGTTTTTGACTAAATGAAGTATGGGAAGGAGTCTACAGGGAATGGTTTCAGTATCCATTATTCCCACTTCAGTGAAAAGTTAGAAAACATTCCAATTAAATTGCACTGAAATAGTTAATTGCGTTCAGAAGCCAAAATCACTTTTTATTACTTAGCTACTTGTTATAATGCTTCCCTTTACAGGCCAGTCAGACACTTGCTATGTTTTCCTGTACAAACCTGGCTATTTTAAAAGCCAGTTTTCACTTGCCAAGTGGAATTCCAAAGGAAAGAACTCACCAAACTGAATGTGCATGAGAAGAGACAGCCCAGTGCTGTCCAGAAGTGCCACAGATCTGTCCACAACAACAATGCTGCCATCCCTGGAGCTGCATGCATGGAGCTGGGGGTTCACAGACACCTGGGAAGGTTGTTTTACACAGGAACACTTCAGAAAACACGACAAAGAAGCCCCAGTAATTATTAATACAGACAAAAAGCACAGCTTTGATGGGTTGTACCTTCTCAGAGGATGTGATTTGCAGCAGTGTATCCACCTGGTACAAGGCAGTGCCACACTCGTGTCCCAACCCCACTGGGAGCTGCCCGGTGTCATCGTTCAGCAGGAGCTCGATATCGTTCCACATCTTTGTCCTGGGATAAACGTTTCAGGAGCACCTTGTAGAGCAGACAGCTCTAAAACGTTACACGGCTACAGGTAAGTTATTCGTTTTGTTACTGTGGGGACACTGTGCCACGAAGAATGGCTGTACAAGTGGCTTTCTGAGGATAAACAGCGCATTTGGAAGCAAGTGAGCAGTGTGGATCTCGGCCAGGCTGAAGGCAGCTTGCAGGGAACAGATTTCGCCAACTAAATTCACTGCCAGAGTCCTCCTCACCATGCTGTGAACACCCCCTGCTCACAGGGACCCCATGCCCTGCCCTCAGGGAACCACTGCCCCTGACAAGGGTGGCAAACCCATGCTCACAGGGACCCTTATCCCTCACTGCGGCCGATGACATTATTTGCAGAGGGACCTCTGCCCATATGGTCTCCCCGATCCCCTCACAGGTGACACTGCGGTGCCTTCGGGGACTCACCGATTCCCTCACCGGTGACACTCCGGTGCCCTCAGGACCCCCCGATTCCCTCACCGGTGACACTCCGGTTCCCTCGGGGTCCCCCCAGTCCCCTCACCGGTGACACTCCGGTTCCCTCGGGGTCCCCCGGCTCCCCTGACCGCGCCCCCTCAGCCGCTCCTGGGTTTCAATTTGGCGGGAGCCGGCACGGGCTCAACGGATCGCGGCGGCGGCCAAACCTCCTGGAACGCGAACGCACCGCCCCGGCCCACAAGGCACCGCGTTCCCCCGCGCTCCCCCCCAGCGCCACATCCGGGCACCCTCAGTGAGGGCGGGCGGGGCCACGCGCGATCGCTGTGGCCGCGCAGCCGAGGGAGGTCGGTCCGTGCGGGGACGTTGCTGAGGGCCGGTGGCCCGGGCGCTCGGTCATGGCGGTGAGCGGCGGTCGCTGCCGGGGATTTGAGGCGGGGGTGGCGGGGAAGGCGCTGGGGGGGGAGCAGAGCCCGGGAGGGCCGGGTCGGGAGCCGTGTGCGCGGAGACACAAAATGGCGCCCGCCGCGCCTTCGGCTGCGGCGCCATGATGGGCTCGGGGAGGAGCGGCCGCGCTGCGCCCACCGCTTCAATCCCCGTCTCCAGAAGTTTCTGTTTCGTTCCTCGGGGCTTGGAGAGAGGAGAAGACTCCCTGGGACTGAGCCCTGGTGGTTCCATGGCTTTGGGGAGAAGCGCTCTGGCCGTACTGGCGTTTCTCATGGCGACTGTGGGGCGAAGCTTCTCCGTGAGGGGAGCGACTTGGTGTCTGTGCCATGTTAAATTTTTGTTTCTCTCCTTTTCTGAGCCCTTTTTCTTTGTGTTTGGTCCCAGGCTTTTTTGCGTTCAATTAATTCGCTCATATCCTTCTTTTTTATGGTTAATAGCGATGGGAAATGCCTTTGCTGTAGTTATCACTGCTCTTCATGTTCAAGCAGGGTCTAAGTGCGGCTTTATTTTCCCTGAAAGAATTCTGTGATCTGGTAACGTATGAAGGTATTTCACCCCTAGCTGGGTTTAAGAGTCAGTAAGAGTTATCAGAGAGTTAACTTGATGTGGTTAATTTTTTCAAAAGTTGGTAAATAGTTTTGAGTGTTAAAAAACCCCAGGAACAAAAAAACTAACAAACAAACAGGGCTTGAAAGTGATAAAATTCTTCAGAGTTGACTTAAAGCATTTTGCAATGTCTAATCTGGTATTTAAAGTTCTTGTCTCGAAAGTTTGGCTAGTGGTGAAACAGAACAGGGGGACTGTAAACTTCTGGAGAATTCTTTTTTAATGATTTTTTTCGTTGTTGTTACATAACTTAACTCTGATAAGAGTATGATACCTTTTTCTGTAAAAGGACTTCAATTACATACTTTGATTTTTCACTTAGATGAAAGATACTGCTGCTATATTTAGAAGTTCCTCTAAAGTGTAGGTGAGCAGCTTATTCAAGGTAACACTGAGCCTGTGGCCAGTCTGAGAACTGAGAATAATCTCAGTGAGTTCTGTCAGGTTTTTAATTGCTGTTCTTTTTTGTAGCGCAGAGATTTCCCTCAGGTGTAGAGCACAGGGGCACTAATGAGCAGCACTGTGTAAATAATGAGATTGGTAGCCTTGGAAAATGTGGCAGTGGGCTCAGTTTCACTTGGCCTAGTGTGTTTTAAATCCCAGCTAATTTACACTCATAGCTGGTATTCCCCTTCTCGAGTAACTTCAAAATGTAAGTAGTAGTAGCTGAAATACAAATCCAAATATTTACCTGTGGCACGTCATGAAGAAAGTCTGCCATTAGCACACAGTGTATTAATGACAATTTGGAATATCTTTTGTGGTTTAAGAAAAAGTAACTGCTTTGTCTTCAAAGCAATGGATATGAATGAGCATTTGAGAGGTTTTCCCGTGTTTTGTTCAGTTTGCAAACTGTTCTGCCAGTTGCAGCTGGATAACTGCAAGTTCAAGTTCTCTGCTACATTAAATTGTCTTCCTCAATAGCAATTCTGGGCCAAATGATGTCCCGAGTGACATCTTCTGCAGCCCCACGTTGTCCAGAAGGTTTGGACAGAGGAGATCAGAGCAAGAGCAGTGAACCTGTAAAATCATTAATGAGAGCACATTCACCTTGTCAGTGTGTGCTTTTTCACTCTGTTCTTCTCAGTGCATTGTACACCAGTTGTACTCATTTACCTCTCACACACTCAGTCACAGAATATCTTGATTTCACTAAATCAGTTTTTTGATTTAATCCTCCTAGGTGATGATTTAGGAGTGGAAGGAACGTCTTGGTTTTCATTATCAGAGAAAAATGTGATCTGGGGATAGGGGTGGTGACCTGTGTGTGCTCTCATACAAATAAATATTTTTGCAGAGATGCTCTTGAGGTGTTTCCTCATTCCATAGTGACCTGTCTCACTGTCACACCTTAACTGCATTTCCCCTCTGAGTTCATTCCATGCTTCACAACACTCTGGGGATCTTGTGCTGTGCCTCAGTAATGCCCAGAGTTGTCAGGTCACTCAGATCTGTTGGGATAGCCTTGGCCTTAAGTTCCTGGTCATGGAAATGCCAAGAAGTGATTGACCTACAAACACCATTTAGAGAAAACTCAGCGTTTAGTGTTACTGATACTCTTAGAAGTACACGGAAAAAGTAAAGTAAAGTACAGTTTAACAAAGTGAGAGAGCAAAATGTGAACTTTGTATCACTTCTCTTTATTAAAATCTTCACAAATCAATCTACATGCTGTTACACAGTTCACTGCAAGTCTGTAAAGCTGTTGCCTAAGCATGAGGTGAAGAGAGTATTGTATTTACAAAAAAAAAAACTTAGCTATATCTGCAGAGGAAGCACGAGGTAAATTGCTTTTTTTCTTGGTTTTCAGTCCTAAGCTTCTGTTTCTTAAAAATTCTGTCCTCATGTGTAGGGTAGTGATACAGAACGAGATGGAGTAGCCCCAGAAAAATCCTCTCCAGAAAGAGAGAAGAAAAAGGAACAGTCAGATGCCTCCAGTTCTCCCAGAACATCAAAGCATCATTACTCGAGATCACGCTCACGGTCAAGGGAAAGAAGACGGAAGTCAGGTATGGTCTTGGTGGGAGCAAATTGCTTGTGAAGCTGAATTCTCTGAGAAGCAATTTTGAGAAAAATAGGCTGACTTAGTTCTAGTAACGTGTTAGAATTGGGAGAAAATGGATCTGCTAACTTTTGGGGTGTATCTTAAATATTGAAACTGCAGAGGGAAAAGGTCTTATCACTGTTGAGGGGATCGGGGACAGGGAGACACGGTCAGACCACACCAAACAGGAAACTGTCCCATTTTGTTTCCTTTTGATTAGATAAGCATAGACTGGGATACTTTTGCATAGTTACAGCAAGAATAAGGTTATGTGGCAGAAGAACATGATTGGAGTATGGTGTAGGTTAGTTTTTCACTGTTAGTTTTAGAGCTTAAACAAATGCAAAGCACTGGGACTAACAGCCAGAGTTTGCTTTCTGCAATAGATATTCAAATAATGCTGTTTGCTTTTTAAATCTTGACTTAAAGGGATGGAATAATTGAAAAGAGCTAGAAAGATTATACCTAGGTGATCTCTTTATCTTGGTAAATGACAGTAAATGTTTTCCTCTCCAGATACTGAAGGAAGAAAACACAGAAGCCGCAGCAGAAGCAAAGAGGTAATTAACACTTTGTAGCGTTTAGGTAATTGTACTTCTTAAAAAGTATCTTGTAGTAATGCACATATGTGTAAACTTTTATAAATGACTTTATGGTAAGTACAAGAAATTGAAAACTTTAAACTTAAGAATGGATATGGAGAGCCTTTCATAGTGAAGCATGATTGCAGCCATCATGTTGACAAGGTAATAGTTTTATAGAAAATGCTTTCAGAAACTAGTAACTTAATTTCTTTCTTTTTTTAATTTTTTTTTTTTATTTTTTAAATTTTTGTGGAAACAGCCAAAAGAGAGAGTTCGTGTGGAGAAGTAGAATGGTGTTCTTGATCACTTTTACAGAGCTTCCATTATCCAAAAGCCTTGGGTGGCTTTGTTCCTGGACAGTGTTCAGGACTTTGAATAATACATACCTGTCTACTTAGGTGTGTTAAAAATAATTCCCCACCGGACTGAGCTCTGTTTATTGCATCCTTTAATTGTAAAGGCTGTCATAGCTTGGCAAACAAGCTGAGTCAGCTGGAAATGTGACAGTAGCAGCAAAAATTTCAGAGGGCTGTCTCTTAAGATAAATGAATAAGTGTGAGTGTGAATATACAGGGGAGTGAGAAGAGACAGCATCAATAATGCCTTAAAAATAACTGGCTCACACAGCAGAGAAGAGCTGAAACAAGCAAAGCAGGAGCATCAAAATAGTCATAAAGAAGCTTAAGCCGTGTGGGGCAAGAGGCTGGGACAGATAAGACACTTTTTAACTTCAAACCTGGGTCAGGAACTTCTCCTTCCCCCATTCCAATGGAAGCTCTGTTAAAAAAAAAAAAAAAAAAAAAAGGAGGAAAGAAAAATCTAGGCGAGTTTTTGTGAAATTGAATAATTTATTGTTTAGCTCACATGATAACATTTCTATAATAAATCATACTCAGCGTGCTAATGCGCGAAGAGACTGAACTGAAGACGCTGCAGACTCAGATAGCAAAATTATAAGCCTACTTCATGATAAGGTAACTATTAGTCATTCAAACTCATATTTCCCTTAAAAATATCTTAAATCCGTTATGGGATATAATGGTGGTTTTATTACTAAGTGTGTGTCTGAAAGATGTGATTAAAAAAAAATTCTAAGACTCTTTTGAATTATTAAAAGAAAAAGTGTTTAAAATCCTGTCCAGTGCTTTGCCAGGCTGTTGGATCTAATCTTACACAATTTATTTAGCAGCTTTTAAGTTTTGCAGAGTGAACAGATGAGAAATGATCTCCCACAGTAGCTGTACTGTTGTCATTCATTTGCAAGATTAAGCTCTGTCTGTAGACTTAAGTGCTGAATATCAATAGTTCTTCTTAGTATGTATGTGAGAACAACTACTTACATAAATATATACTTAAAATTAGTGTACAGGTAACCTCAGGTGTAACAACTGTTATTTTAAAGGAGCTAAGAATAAAATACTGTGAAACCAGGAAAAATTATCTAATATTCTTGTTTATTTGAAGAACAATAATTAAATATACTTGGATACATATTAATGAAGAATTAGGCTTGAGCAAGTGGTATAAACCAATTACAGCATCTTCTCCAGACTCATTTGAGAGAGAGTTGTGATGGAAGAAAAGGTTTTAGGAGTACTTAGCAGATTTAGATAAACAAGAAAACCAAACAACTTTTCAATAATTGGGGTTTATCTAAAATGAATGTATCATGCTTAGTTTGTGACTTGAGCAGAACATTATTTAAACAGAAGACTTAAGTGGGCTATGCTTTTGTAAGGGTGTTGATGTCATGACTTAGTCTCTAAGAAAAGCACTGGCAAAAATCAGGCCTGACCTTGCTAAATATTTTTGGCATTGCAGCTATAAAAAGGAATCTTTTTTTTTTTTTAAAAAAAAGGCACTGCAGGAAGGAATTGCGGTGTAGTGGAGCAGCATACCTGTAATTTAAAACTACTGTGGGAAGTCTGAGTGATGCATGTTCATTTGAAATACTAAAAATGGCATGTCAGCCATGTAAATTATCACTTTGCTTTGTAAAAACTGTTGGAAGTTACTGAAGAGAGTTTTGCTCTAGAAAATGATTACCTAACAATGACTAGGAGATTTTTTTGGTTTTCTAGGCAAAATAGTTTGTCTGGAACTACATGTGGATTTTAGTAACTTACTACGTGGAAGAGTCAGGCAAATATTAAATAGTCACTGCAACTGTGTTTCTATATATGCATAAATTGTCAGGTTCTTTAAGATAGGTACTTAAGGGCTTGGAATGAAGACAGTAACTGAAAATGACAGGTTTTTTTGTTACAATGCTGTGAGTCTTACATGGAAGCACTGTATAGATACCTGGATGGATACCTTAAAAAATCCTTTATAGACAGTGGGAGGAGGGAAAAGGGGGAAAAATGATAGTGTGCTTTTTGCAACTTTGGGTAGTTGGTGGCATTAGGTAAAGCAGCCGTGGCTCATGATTGAGTCACACTCCTAAGGTTACTAATGTTGCATCACAACTTAGCATTTTTATCTTCTGGTACCCATACTAACTCTCTTTGTTGCACTATTTTCCTGAAAGAACCAACTTCTTCTTAAAACAGGCAAGAAGACATGAATCCAAAGAGAAGTCCTCCAAGAAGCACAAATCTGAAGACCACAATGACAAAGAGCATTCTTCTGACAAGGGAAGAGATAGCCTAAATTCATCTGAAAATGGTGAGGAGAGGCATAAACGCAAAGAGAGAAAGTCATCCAGAGGGAGGAGTCATTCCAGATCCAGGTCTCGGGACAGGTAAGTTATTACACGTGATTATTGTGGGAGTGCATTTCCAAAAGCCATGTTTGGAATTATTGTAGAGTTCTATTCCTGACTTAGTGTAAAGCATCAGCTTATAGTGCATGTTTCAGTTTCCACTGAGTAGTGCGTTTGTAGGTAGTTCTTTGGCAGATTGGTTCAAAATAAAATTTCAAAATAGCACTAAGACTTTATATAGGGATGTGTCTCATAATTGGTACAGAAAATACTGAACAGAATATTAAATGTATCTAATGTATTGTCAGTGACAAGAAAGCAAATACACCTTACAGTGATATGGCTCTTTACCTCCTAAATCATGAGCTTCCTCAGAGGGAGTGCTGGCCAATCCTCCTTGTCTGGTGGCCTATCCAGCACGTTCTGAGGGTAGGAAAATTGCCTGGAACAAGCAGGCTGCTGCCAGCAGAACTTCTCCCTTTGTAACTGAGGGATGTGCAACAAACAGGGTAGCAAGGGACAGCTTTGGCTAATGACAGGATGTGAGTCACAAGCTGGAACTTGGGCACCTCTTCCCAAAGGTCTCAGAATACCATGGAGAGGAGCAGGGTTGTTTTGCCTTGGATTTAAGATTCTTATATCAGATTAGTTTGGCTATTTGTTTTGAGATGTACACTTTAATGAGCAACTCAAAACAGCAGTATTGATGAGCATGGTTATTTACAGACATTGTGCAGCTCAGTTGTGGCTGGTGCTGGGGCTTGGTTCCTTTCCCATTTCATCCCTTAGCCTGTTCTAGGCATGAGCATTTCCATGTGTAGTTTGCAGTGTCCCCACCCTGCCTGATGCATTGTTCTCTGTGGTGATGAGCCCATGTGTAAGTCCTGAAGTACAAACTGCATTTGAGCACGAGAACACGTGTAAGAATTCGGGGCGTGTGTTTCAGACGTCATCGTAGTAGAAGTCGTGATAGGAAAAAATCCCGATCCCGCAGCAGAGAGAGAAAGCGACGCATCAGATCTCGCTCTAGATCAAGATCTAGACACAGACATAGAAGTAGAAGTAAAAGCAGAACTAGGAGCAGAAGCAGGTAAGTGTTACCTTCCATACACGTGGTGATGTTTGGCTGGACATTGTGTGGTGGGCTGATGTGAAGGGTTTGCCAGTTAATGTCTGTTCAGTGCAGTTAAATGTGTTTGGCTTTTTCTCAGCTGTACTGAGAGTGGGTTCAGGACTGGGTGATTTTCCTGGTCTTACAGAAACAATTGTCCTAGACAGCTGAAGTGTCTCAAGCTCTTGGCTTTTTATAGTGTGACTTCTAGATAGCAGTAGTGGGAAGAACTGAAGAATAAGATACAAGTGACCCTTTCCTGTTTTAGGTACAATAGTAGTGTGGTTGGCACACTGCTGTATTTATCCCTTCAGTTTGTGTACATAGGATAAAAGGAAAGCTTAACTGGGAATCACTGGCTGTCAAAGCAGATACACAGATCAGAAGCTAATTCTGATCAGCTCCACAAAGTTAACTTAATTTTTCTGTGAAGTGGCAATTGGTGTGGCGTTAAGATAAATTTCGATTTAGATGGGTTATTTCTGATGTGAATGTACTCTTCATTGTTAGTGATTACCAGCTTCTCTGACAAGGTTCAGTTTGAGAATATTTCTCACATTAATTTTTCTCCCCGAGTGCTTTCTTCTTTAAATTCTAGAAGCACTTGATCTAGACACGTATTGGCCTGGTCTGGGTCTGTTTGACAGAGCTAAGATTCCATATCTCACCTGGGATATATTGGAGTTGCCACTTCCATCACTGTACAGAAGTTAATATTTTTCAATACTGATAATGCATTCAGTATTTTGTTGTGGAGTCTTTGTATCACCTTTGCATTCTTAATGCCTTGTAAGATTTTTCTCAATGGTGAAACTGAAATACAACTTAATCACTGCTACAGATGTTTTGTTGAAATTAGTTTCAGTGAAAATCAGGGTCCCTGCAGAGCTGCAAGAAAGTGTTGACTGTTCCAGTTCTCTTAATAGTGTTTTCACCAGAATATTTTAAATTTTTCTATGACTGGTTATGACTACTCAGCATTACAGTGGAACATTGGAGTCTTAACAATCACACTCGTGTAATGCTGCAACATCCCTTGTGAAACTGTTCAGAAGACTTCCCTTTCTGAAGAAGTAGTTGAATTACGTGGTTTGTGTCATGTTTTTGACAGGCACTTTCTACCAAACATTGAGCTGGGGTGAGTAGAGCTGGGTCTGCAGTTGGTACACGTTACTTGCATTTAATGGTATTTAAACTACATTCAGCATGTTGTGCAAGGCTTCAGCTCCCCATTTTCTCAGTTACTGTAGATAATGTGCACTGTTTAAAAGTCACTTTGAACGTGGTGTGTAAAGGCCCCATGAAAACTTTGTGTCCCAGAATAGATTTTGGCTTCTGCAGTGGAATTCAAATTACCTGAAACATCAAATGTGGGAAGAAAATGTAAGGGATAGTCATAGCTTAGGAATTTCTCCAAGTGGAAACAGGCCTTGTGGGATGCTGGTGGACTTACTGCAAGAATCTTTTTCTTTTGAGTACTGTTTGTGTCTCACAGACCCTAGAGAATGGAAGTAAATGAGGCATAAATCTTTTTTATCTGGAGCTAGAACACTTCATCGAGTTCAGGGCTCAGACAAAGCCTGGAAAAGGAGGTGACTTACAGGGCAGTCCTCAAGGCAAACTCTGCACAAGCCACATTGTGGAAATCGACCCTGTTAAAACTCACCTGTGAAAGGAATTCCTTCATTCCTGACTCGTAGTTTTTGTTGTGTAACAGTGAGTAGGCTGTGACAGAAGCATTTGTAAATAGCAGAGCTTGACCTTCCCTTGATGGTTCTTTGCATAATCTCAAGCTCAGATTTTCAGGTGATCTGTCCTCATGGGCATTTAAACCAATCCTTTGGCTTTGAAGTTTGTAGAACCTCCTGGCAGTTCTTCAGTGGTGTGGCTCTCATTAAATGCTAGGTGACACCAGCTGCTTGTTTCAAATGGAAATACTTCAATACAAAAGCTCAAATATTTATTTCCTTGATGTTTACCAGTGCAATAAAGCATCACAGACCAAAGACAAGACCAAACAACAGTAGTCAGCACGGGGAAAAATGAAGGTATCTTTGAAACATGCATTACATCTTATCTCAGGAATGCAGATCTGTCACTTCCCAGTGCCTGAATCTGCATCTTGTCATCTTCTCTGAAAAGATAAGTCTTGCCTCCTTTGTATTCTACCAGATTTGTCATGTAAAGAAGGATCTTTTTGTAACTTCAGTCTGCATTTCATGATGTTTGTAGATGCTGCTCAGGTTGCAAACAGAAGAAAGAGAATATCTGAATGCCATGGAAAGTGGCTCTTGCCAAGTTCGCCATTACCCCCAGTTAGCTGTTGCCCCAAATGGGTGATAATAACATTTAAATTTAAAAATTACAAAAAACAGCTTTGTGCACGTCAACTTACTGGTTGTGGCAAATCTGGGAAAAGTGTGAGTGCTATTTCCTGTAAATTAAGCTTTGTTGAGCACTTCCAGCGTCTGTGCATTCGTTCTTTGGAGCACCAGTGTCAGAGGCTTAAACAGGGATAAACCCTTCTGTCTTGTACTGTAGACACTGATCCTGGCACAGAGAACTGCTGCTCATAGTACTTTTTATATGTGTGAGTAGCTGTCGTTTAGATGGGATTAGATACAGATGTCCTAACACTGACTCCTGCTTGGAAGGAGGTGGGGAGAAGGTTAGTGAAGAAGAGTTGAACGGAATGTTTTGATATTTTGCTTAAAAACACATTTTAACTGGGTTCTTTTCAGATGGTGAGGCTCCAGGTAATTCATGCTTCAGAGTTCTCTTCCCAAGAGAAACCCAAGGCAAATCACATGTTCAGCTTAGCAGAATCCCTCAAAGCACATTTAGGAAAGAGTATACAGTGGGGAGAGTAATAGTAATTTCCTGAAGTGCTATTCCACTTCTGAAATTGGGCCTCTTCAAAATGCTCCTTATTAACATAATTACAGTGCTTTGAGGTCTCTTATGGTTTTAAAACATTCTCGTAGCTTGATTAATTCAAGTTCTCTTGCAATTTTTACCCGATTTTTCTTAGGATTTAAAGTTTCTAGAGCAGATCTATTTGTGAGTATGAAAGGATAAATGAATACCCAGAATTGCACATTCTGCTACAGCTGGAAATCTTCAGTTTTAGCTCTTGTGTTCTTACAAGGCGACTGTTGTAGTATAAACTCGCTGAAAGCTTTCCAGCTCCAAATGAACCATAAAGCAAATTTTCAATGCTGTGATCAAATCTTTTATGAAATATTAAACTGCATGTGTACCTTCATTGTTTTAGCAACTGTTAAATTTGGTTACAGAGAACGAAAGAAAAGAATTGAAAAGCCCCGAAGGTTCAGCAGGAGCCACAGCCGGAGTCCGAGCCCGCCGCCTTTCCGGGGACGGAACACAGCTATGGATGCACAGGAAGCCTTAGCCAGAAGGTCAGAAATTGTGGTGGTTTTAATCATATGTGACAAGAATAAGCTCCTGATGTTGATTTTGCATGTCTAAATATTTTTATTTTCGTGTACCTCCAGGCTGGAAAGAGCAAAGAAACTACAAGAACAGAGAGAGAAGGAAATGGTTGAAAAACAGAAGCAACAGGAAATGGCTGCAGGTAGTGCATGTGTATTAGATTAATTCCTGAGGAAAAGTGTGAGTAGAAGATAGATAGGCTTATGTTACAGGAGTGTTGCAGTCTTATCCAACAGTTGGGCAGGTTGTCTTTATGTAATTGTTAATAAGAAACACAACAAGAACTAGGAAATGTTAAAAAAAAACAAAACTAAAAATAAGGAACAAAGCCCCAACAAAAATGGTTGAGATTTCTTATTACTTGCTAGTGTACAAGAAAAATGTTGTATGTTGGGCTGTTACATGATTTCATGATGGTCATTGGGCTGCTACTTGCTCAGGGGTGTTTAAAACCACAAGGTGCATTAGCTTCATTTGTTTCTGGTTTACTAAAACTGGAGACATGTTCCTTAGTTGAGAAATCACGTGAATTTGATAATGCATTTGTTATCTGTGCACTTCCAACTTCTATTGAATGGAAGTGGTTTTTGTTAGGTTCTGGGGCAGGTTGGTGGTTGGGTTTTGTGTGTTGGGGTTGTTTCCCAAAGTCCCAAGTTCTTTCTAGCAAGTTCCCTTTGTTCCTCAGCGGCTGCGGCCACGGGAGGCTCCGTCATCAACGTCGCCGCTCTGCTGGCATCGGGGACACAAGTGACCCCTCAGATCGCCATGGCAGCTCAGATGGCAGCACTCCAGGCCAAGGCACTGGCAGAGACTGGCATAGCTGTGCCAAGCTATTACAACCCAGCAGCAGTGAACCCCATGAAATTTGCTGAGCAAGAGAAGAAGCGGAAGATGCTTTGGCAAGGCAAAAAGGAAGGGGTAATGTTGGCTTTTCTTACCTTCATGAACTCGTTTGGGGAGATCTTGCACTCAGTTTAAGGATGCTGATGAGTTTTATTTCCACCTTTTTTATAGCAAGTTTTAATACCAACCTGAAGTTAAAACTTCAGTAAAACTGGGAGTTGGACTTCGATGATCCTTGTGAGTCCCTTCCAACTAAGAATATGCTGTGATTTAGGAGTGAAGGGACTAGGGTAATTAGTCCTTCAGTGATAAATAGTTGTGACACAAGACTCAAGGAAACCCCAAATGTCATAAAGCTTCAGAGGTATAATCGGATCTTAGTGTTATTTTTGTGAGTTTGCCTACAACTTGCAGCTAAGCATCAAATCCAGATGGTCTCCCTTTGCTGGGAAGGGATGGCTAAAGTATGGAATGAATAACCTCTTTTTGGCACTGTAGAGATTTTTCATGTGGTGGTTGTGTCCTCTCCAATTGCAGATTTCAAAGACCAGTCTGTCGACCTTGCTGGTAACTTTTCAGGAGCAGAATAATGCAATATTAACCCTAACAAAAGTCGTAAATACAAATAAGCCTTCAGGCTTTTGTGCTCTTGTCAAATTTGCCTTTGCAATTAGTGAAATAAGAACAGCACCTCTGGCCGTTGCTTTTTCAGAAAATTGCTGGATTTCAGTAGAGTTTTTGCCTGCTGGTACTTTGGAAAAAATGGCCACTTTAATATTTGTATTTTTGTTACTCTGGTATTAGAAGTGTTTGTTAGGCTGGTTTCCATCTTGCAGCAGTTACACAACAAGCTCTCTTACCTTTCCTGACTGCTCGACAAGATGTGGAAAACAAGCCCAGTTCCCATGGCAATGGTGGGAGACAAAAGGGAGGGAGGGCAGGAGAACCCTGAATGCTCTCTGGGCACTTCCTCCTGAATTATGCTCTATATTGATTAGTTGCAATAAACAAATTCATTTTTCCATAATTTACTTCAAGCTTGAATTCCAACCTTTGGAAGTTTCAAAGGAAGGAGCATAGCTGTGTTTTGAACACTGTGGTTAGGTAGGCTTCCCTCACAAAGAGCTCCTGTGAGGATGCTGCAGGAGCAATGGCAGACTTGGAAACCTTTTACCTCCAGCTCTGGTACAGAAGGGCTTTGTCTTTAGCACTGCTCCTTTGCTTGCTCTCTATTGTGCTGTTAATGGAATGTTATGTAAAAAGGTGACGTGTTTTTTGGTTTGTTTTTAAATCTGAACAGGATAAATCACAGTCTGCAGAAATATGGGAAAAACTAAATTTTGGAAACAAGGACCAAAATGTCAAATTCAGAAAACTGATGGGCATTAAGGTAAAGAATTCTGAATATGCAATTAAGTTTATTAATTGTAGGATAATGATTTAACATTTTATAAGTTAACCTGATGTAATTAAGAGCTTTTAAGTATTTATTAAGTTCAGAAGCAGCATCTAAATCTGAATTCAATTCAACTGGGTAAAGGCCTGTGTGTGTTTCTTGACACAGAAAATCTGCTCTAGAATGTTGCAGCAATAAACCCAAATGCTTGAATTCTTACTCTTGTAAAAATGAGTGAAGCTCACTTGCCCACAGTTGATGTTTGTGTTGTGTTTCCAGAGCGAGGATGAAGCTGGCTGCAGTTCCGTGGATGAGGAGAGTTACAAAACCCTGAAGCAGCAGGAGGAGGTGTTCAGAAATCTGGATGCACAGTATGAAATGGCGAGATCACAGACTCACACGCAAAGAGGAATGGGATTGGGGTTCACATCTTCCATGCGAGGAATGGATGCAGTTTGAAAAATGGAGAAAAAAAAAAAAAAAAAAAAAAAACGAAAAAGGCTGTTTTGAAGTTTGGGACTGTGGAAGGTTCTTGTTCACATGTTGGGTCCTTGTTCACCAAAAAGCTAGCATTCTAGCTTGCATGGGTGTTGCATTGACTTTAATTTATTGAAAAATACAATTTTTTTTGTAAATATCAGATTAGTGATACTGGTGTTAGTGTTGTAATCAGGTTATACCCACTTCCATTAAACTTGACAGAACTAGAGGAGGACAGTATTTTTTAGTTAAAGTTCTACTTTTCAAACCAAGCAGCAGATGGGATGAACTCATACATGGATATTTCGTGTCCACTGTCTTGTGTACTTTTGTACTTTAACCTTGTACAGTTATTTTCAATTCTTGAAACATGAAAGAAACATTGTGTAGATGTTATTTAGCGGTCTGGGCCAATAGGCACATAATCCAGTGCAGAAAAACTGGTTAATAATAAAGACATTTTTTTTCTCTAAAGTTATATAGTAATTTTTCTTTTGGGCTAAACTTCCATAAGCCAGTTAGGAGAAGGGAAAGCTTAAGGAGGTTTTGCTTTGGTTCTTTTGAATTAGGATTTGCCTAAAATATTGCAGTGAGGGGCCTTGCTGCACACATCCTACTTCAGATACTTTTGTCCTGCACGCTGCTGCTACCCCATCTCTCCACCGCTCACCTCTTCTCAGAAGAGGAAGAAAAACTCCAAAACTGGGAGCGGTGCCGGTTCTGGAGGCAGGAGCGCGTCCTCCATTGTGAGTACGACAAGCGCTGCGGGGCTGGTTCGACGCCACGCCGCCTACACCTCCCAGCGTGCACCGCGCCTCGCCGCCACTCGCCTCTGTGGTTCGCCGCCGCGATGCACACTGGGAATTGTAGTCCGCGGCGCGCGTCGTCCCTCCCGCCCCGCGCTTCCCACCGCCCTTTGCCCTCCGCCCCGCCCTTCCTGCGGCGGCCAAGATGGCGGCGGAGGTGGACTTCGGGGACCGCGAGCTCTTCGGGCAGCTGGAGGGCGAGCCCGGGCCGCCCTCGCCGCCCGCCGTGGACGAGCCGGACCCGCTGCTGAAGCTCTACCAGCGGCTGCGCGATCGCGACGAGACGGTGCAGCGGCTGAGGGCGGAGAATATCCTGGCGGGAGAGGCAGGGCCCGCGCCGGGGCGGGGGAAGGCGGGCGCGCCGCTGCTGCTGCCGGTTCCCTTCCGGGCCAGCCGGTCCCGGCCCTCAGGGGCGCTCCGGCTTCTCCCCGGGAAGGAGCCCTCGGTCTCCGCCGGGGCCCGAAGGGGGAGAGGACTGAGCTGCGCGGTGAGGGGAGCCCAGTGTGTGCTCCCATCCTCAGAGCACGTTTTCCATAGAAACTTTTATCCTGGGAGCGGCCGCCCCAGCTCAGCCCCGGCTGCTGGAACAGCTGTCACTGAAACCCTGCCTTCTGCTTTTCCAGGGACAGCAGACAAAGTGTGTTCACTTTGACAATCCGTTTTATCGCAGCTACAAATAATTTCTAGTAATTGAATTGTGACACGTTTCCTAAAGGGTTTTTGGGTTTGCCGCTGCAGCAGAGTGGAATCTGAAATGTGTTATAATTTATTTCCCACTTACAAGTACGTGTGTGCTGCCATTACCTTACTTTTGGTGATGATCACAGATGTTTTAAAAATAAAGTATTAATCTCTTCATGCAATCATTGTATGTAAGGAATGGCGCTGCTCGGATTGTCATAGCTAGTACTCTTTTTAAAAAATATTTTTGTTTATTATGTTTCTTCAGCAGTAGGTGGATTTTCAAATAATCCTGTGTGCAGTGAAAGGGAAGGACTGAAACTCTGTTTGTTGTTCTGTGAAATTCTTGCTTGGTGTGTTCTTGCTTGTTTTGGGTGTGGGTTTGTGTCTTCCAAAGAAAATCATGGTCCTTAACAATAAGTTAACATCAGGAACTCAAAAGGAAGCTGCGAATTCTGACTCGCCCTAGGTATGTTAATGCTGACCTGAAACACTGAATTATATAAAGAGAATATGCTTATTTATATGTGTGTATATAAATAGAGTTTATCTAAGGTAAAAGCTGTCTGCAATAACAATCTGCTACATCTTATTTCCATGTCCCAATCCCTGCTCAGTGTTGGGCTTCTAAAATTCCATTCCAGTTTCTGAAAAGTCTTTTGGAGTTGAATAGCAGGAACTCACTTGGTGTTGCTTTAATTCTTATTTATTTTTGTGTTATCTGCTTAATGAAACTCACTTGGTCTTCAGGGAGACAATTTTAATGTAAAGTTCAGCAGTGAGGAAAAATTGCATTCAAATGCTTGAATGAATCTTAGAGAAGATTCTCTCTTAGAGAATTCTGTTCATACAAAATTAAATATTTCTGTAGTGTGGGAGTGTTTTGCTCTCCTTCCTCCTCACACCAACCTTCTTTGCTCAAGAGGATAATTTCTGTTTAAGTGGATAGGAACTTCTTAAAAATACAGATTTTATATTGACCAAACCTTCCTCCCTCTGTGGGGTCCAGACTCAGCTGGGGTAAGAGTGGTGGGGAATATTTACTGTACCCATTGTCTGTGTTCTCTGCTGTTCTAGTGGGATCTCAGTGGAAAACCCCAAAGTTGATGGACCTCTGCTACAGATTTTATTTATGAACAATGTCATTACTAAGTAAGTATTTTCAAGAAAAAACAATTCTGACAGGAACTGTGCTGTGCCCAAATTGGGGATGTAGATTTTATTCAATAACATAAACTATTAAAGGGAGGGGAGAAGGGATAATGGGCAGTACAACAGGAGTTCATTTTTCATTAGCAATATCTGATTTTCTCATGGAATGAAGGGTGACTTCCAGAAATTTGGAGTGAGTCTGAAGAGCAGTTTGAATTTCAGGAATGTTGTGGGTAAAAGATAAGAAATTAATCTTTCCTGCCTTTAAGTACATTTTTTGCCACACTCAGGTGCTGTCTAATAACAGATATTGCATTTGTGTTGGTGGGGGTTGAGAGGGGGAGAAAAAAGAATTGGATTTTCACCTTTTTAAAGTTATTTGGTAAATGCTAAATGCTTAAGAAAAGAGACATCTGCTCTTTGTTTCAGCCTTGCTCATGCTTTCATGTCTTTGTACTTCATCCTAGGCGGTATCATCAAGAAATTGAAGATTTTATTTATAGTTTAGTTCAAAAATATGAAGAGCAGAAGAAAAGTGAACAAGAAAAATCACATTTGAATGCTAAGCCACAGGTATCTTAAAACTCTGATTGTTATAAAATGCTTCTTCTCCATCTCTGTAATGGGAAAATGGAAATATTGCACTGTTAAACAGTAGCAAAAATCAAACCAAGTAGTTGTCAAACAAATGTACAACGGCTTGTTCCAAAAAAATAGAGCCCAGGACGAGGGAAAGATCCTTTCTGCCCATGAAAATGCTTCTTGGAAATTGTCCCTATTGAAATTTCAGTGAAAGAAAATAAGTTGGTTTAAATAATTAAGTAGAAAGCTTAATGAATCCTCTTCTGAGAGTATTTAGCCTAACTCTGAGGATATATAAGAAGCCAGAAAAACAGCAGAACCTGAAAATCTGCACTTTCTCCTCCTAGTTTAGAATTTTAATTCTAAACAGTCACTGTGGGTGAAAAGGTGGAATGGCACATTTCTCTCCATCTTTCTCTCAGCTTTTTTGATGAGAATGAGAATTATGCAGTGTATTTGTCATCAGAGAAAGCCTTAGCAAGGAGCTGTGTCCTGCTTTGGGCAGTGGAAAGCTTCATGACTGATGTGGGAATCTCCATCCTGCTGTTGGTGAAAGGACAGAAGCTGAACCCCCACATTCTCTGCCTTTTATATCATTCATTCAGGAGCTCTGTTAATTTAAATTCGTATTTTTCTTTTCCCTGTCAGCCCTCCAGCGTTGTTTTGGAAGAGGATTGTAAAGGAACCAGCTCGAGTTCTGCTAAAAAAGTGAAAGAAGCTTTTAGTGTAAGTTTTTGAATGTTCACTTCCATGGTAGGTCTGACTCTTCATTCTCCACATTCAATGTACACTGCCATTAAAATAAGATGTGCTATTAGTACACTGATAAATGAAATTTAAATTCAGCATGGTTGGGCTACATCAGTGCAAAAAAATCTTTTGTGTGCAGGTTTGGGCTTGTATTAATTGTAAATTCTTACAGAATGGGGAAAAAAACCTGGAAGTATTTCAAGCAGTGTAAATTTATAGAAATGCTACCAATCTCACCTAAATACTGACACATTTCTGACAATTCTCTTGACTTTTTTTCTACAGGTTGTAGGAAGTGTTCTGTATTTTACCAATTTTTGTCTTGATAAACTGGGACAGCCTATTTTAAATGAGAATCCACAGCTGACAGAAGGATGGGAAATACCTAAGTATCCTGTTTGCTAAAACACCTTTCTTTTTTCTGTTTGTCAAATCCAAAGAATTCCAGTGGGTAAATTGAACTCAAATTCTCTTCAGTGGATTGTGTGTTTCTATCAAAACCATACCAGTCATTATAGATGGGATGATTTAATGAGCCATTAATGGCTTTTTTTGTTCTAAACAAAGAAGTATTTTGATGTCATTGACTTGCTGATTGCTTTCCTGAGAGTGAATGCCTAATTCCCATAAATACATCTTGTGAATTTAGGGATTTTCTTGGCCAGTCTCTCATCAGGTTTGGAATGACTGCTTGTTGCAGATTGAATAAGTATTCTTGCTCCATAAATCCACTCTTTAGGAGAAGAAAAGGGCTTGGGAAACTCAAACATGCTGTAAAATTCTTTTTTCCAAATATGGGAGCTAGAGGGAAAGTATTTTATAAAAATCTAATTATGGTATGCTCTTAACATGCATCCATTTTACAGTTGGTCCTTTATTGTTAATTAAAGCCAACATTTGAAAAGTGGAATTGAGGGAAATGCTGAAAAAAGCTGGAAAATACTGAAATGTTTTTTGATATTGATGTCTTCCATGACAAAAGAAATTGGACAAGAAATTTCTCAAGTAACATCATCTCTCCAGGTTTCCAGTATTGCTTCTGTCCTGGAAAGACTCAGGACAAGAAAAGTTTCAGAGTTCATTTCTGCAATATCCAGTTCTTAAACTTGTCATCAAGGTCATGTCTGTGTTAAAAAATTACTTATGTCTGAACATAAATTGCAAATTTACAACCTCTGGATGAAGGAAGTAGATGCCTAATGGGAATTTCTCCTAAAATGCCAAGTTAAATGTGGCTGAACTGATTCTGAGGGAAATGGTTCATCAGGCACTGGCTTCTAAATGACCAAAGTACTGCTCTCAGTGAATCTGTCGTTTTGAAACTCTATCAAAATGTGGTTTAATGAGATTGCTGTGAAGCATTTCAGAATTATTATCTGGAAATCTCTGCCTGTAAACAAAAGGGTTGTAGTTTAAGCAAGTGCTGATAAAATATTGGGTAGAAATTTGTAGGAGGAAACAGCATAAGTTTATAGCAAATAGATTATAGTAGATATCATTTTATAGTTTATACCCAGGACTTCATATCAAGGACCCATTTGTAACTTAATGCAGATGAGTCAGTGTTCTGTTCAAAGCACTATTAAGTTTTCATTGATATTCTAAACAAAATTGAAATTTTGCTTCATCCAGTAGCAATTCCTTATTGAAATCTAAAGATATCAGCAAGTTTTCAGCCAGATTCTCTCCCTAGATGGACAAGAAATACAAGTAAAACCCAAAAGGTTTGTATTATTCTTAAATATAAAGTTTTGAGCTGAAAAGTTCAGATGCACTCTGTGATTATTGCCCAGTGTCTTGGACATACTTGAGCAATGAGTATTTAAATTTAAATTAAATAAACCAGAGCTGAGCATTGCAGTCAGTGGGTCTGTCTTTTTATTAAGTTTCTTTAGGAAGGGCCTAAAGTCAGTGTGTGAAAACTTCCTGAATTTTTATACTTACTTCTTTTTCTTGTCTTTATAGTGATTGGTTTGTCACCCTTGCACTGGTGTTGTGTCATGGTTACTGTTCTGTAGAACAACTCCTGTTGTTGTTGTTGTTCTCTGCCTGCTTGATAGATTTTTAAGACAGACTGATGTGAGAGTTGATGGTGTGCAGTTTATGGGAGGTCAGAAGTGAAGGGAATTCAGTTCCCAGCTGGAGTTACCTTGGACACTTGTGCCACACTTCTTGTCTCCACTTCTGGTTCCCATCCTAATTCAGTAAAAACTAATGTTCAGAAAATAAATCTTCCTCTCAAATCTTGGTATTTCACCCCAGTAACTTTGCACACTTTACAGTGTGCATGTAAAGGAAGATTTAAGTTGCAGCCAGCTGCAGTTCCATTCCAGGTTTTCAGTGCAGCTTCACAAAATGCATTACTTGAAACTGTGGGCCAGGACTTTCCAAAGAAATGGTTGTGCTCTACTGTTTGTTTTTGCTGGTGACTGATTCCCAGTATTGTGGAAGGGATCTGACCTCTGATGATACCATTTCCTATTTCCCTCTGCCCTTTCCTCATTTCCCATGTTCTCCTTAGCACTGTGAAATCAGCAACATTCTCTATTTAAGCGTTGATAGAAATTTAAGAGAAGCAGAAGACAGCACATGACATCAGCATTCATTGCTTTTTGGTTTTCTCTTTCTCAAGTGTAAGCCTTAAAATCTGTCAAGAATGAAAATAATTAGGCATATTGAACATTGCAAAGTTTTGCTTTCAGGTTTAATTTGTTGTGCATTTTTCAAGCAGGCCCAAACCTCATTGTTTCAATTGTGGTTCTGAAGACCATCAAATGAAGGACTGCCCAAAGGTAAAGTCACCAGTATTCCAAAGCCTGCTGCTCTCCAAGCTTTGTGTTGGGTGAAGGAGTGCATAAATTGTAAGTTGTCCAACTCTAAACTTCCCAATTGTATTATCTTTAAGCCACGAAATGCAGCTCGTATAAATGAGAAGAGAAAGGAGTTTTTGGAAGCTTGTGGTGGTGATTCGGGCAATCAGAATTTTCAGCAGCGTTACCATGCAGAAGAAGTAGAAGAGAGGTTTGGAAAATTTAAGCCAGGAGTAATTAGGTATCTCTTTTCTTTCCATTTGCTTTTTTTGGAATACCTCTTCTGCCTTTGGAGTGCAAGATTTTAATTGCCAGAGTTCATTAAGTCCATCTGCTGCTCTTTACTATGAGTGTATTATGTTTGAATTTGCTAAGTAGAATATTAATAAATTGCAGAGATATCTTTCAAATAAAAACTCACTGCTAGCTGGACTAGGACTGCTTACTAGTCCTACCCTTCCTCTAATGCAGGGAGATAAATATTACTCTCTGACTTCTCAAATTGCAAATTTATTATGTTCCTGTTAAAAACGTATATTCAAAAGTCTGCAAATTTTCAGCTGTGAGTGTCCCTTCCTCTCTATTCAGAATGTTCAGAGAAATCACAGTATTGTGTGGCAGTCTCCAAAAAAATCACCAGTAAATTCAGTGTCAAGGTCCACCCTTCCTGTTGATAGCTGCAGTCAAGGCCATGAGTCAGAAGGAGCAGGTCAAGTGGGTTTATTCTTGGTGTAGAATTAAATCTAAAAAAGTGTTTAAGCATATCAGCGAGGCAACAAGTTTTATTTAATATCAGAGCTGATTTTCATCTAGAGTTACTATATCTGAGGTTGAAATGCAACCCAACACAGTCTGAGCTAAAACTCCACAAAATATTCACAGCCTTTTGTCAGTAAGGAAGGGAATTTACTTTTCTGGATGACGTTTTGTTCTGTGTTTGTTCTCTCGGCTCAGCGGGGTCCTTCAGGACGCCCTCGGTGTGACAGACAAGAGCCTGCCCCCGTTCATTTACCGCATGCGGCAGCTGGGCTACCCCCCGGGCTGGCTCAAGGAGGCCGAGATGGAGCACTCGGGACTGGCTCTGTACGATGGCAAAGGTGAGCCCTGTGGGGCTGGAATGCAGCTTTACTGTGAGCCTGTGTGCTGGCTGCACCCTGCTCAGCACGTCATAAAATCACTGCTTTGTAAACCTTCATCGTCCTCCTGGAAGGGGGAGAAAGTTGAAAACTTGACTTGTTTTATTAATGTGATAATGCAGGTTTTTTTATCAGCTGTGATGTGACAACAGAACGAGTTCCATAAGGGTTGCATTGTAAAAGTGGGATTTCACTGTTAGAACCTGGAGCTGTAAAACTGCAAGACTTGCAAATCTCTTATTGTCCAATTTCCTCTCCCTTCTTCTCTTACATGTTGTGAAAGAAGCCATAGTCCTCAATAAATTTCTCTTACATAGGAACAAAACCACCAGCAAGCAAACAACACATTTCTTGGAACCCAGTTTAAGTAATTTACCATCTTTTTGCTCATGACCATGATTTATGCTGCATCTCACAACAGTCCTGATGCCAAATTCTGAAGGTAGCAGTGAAGAGCAGTTGTGTGGGAATACCCAGTTGAGTTTCTGGGTAGGGTTCATGCAGTATCTGATGGATTTGGTCACTGTTCCTGCCTCTGTGGATTTCAAAACTTTCTATCAATACTTACATTCAAACCTCTGTTTTAACATCAATAATGATTTTATTGTGTTGTAGGTGAAGTTGAAGCAGAAGATGGGTGCTCTCCCCAGCCCAGACGTATCACTTATGATGTGTCTAAGTTGGTCAATTATCCAGGCTTTAATATCTCCACTCCCAGTGGGATCCCAGATGTGAGTAGCTGTTCTCTGCCTTCTAAACATGTTGAGTGACAGGAATTGCTTTTAGCCAAGAGTTAATGTTTTGTATTCTGCATCTGAATTTCCTTTTAAGAGTCTCTTTTTAATCCGTACTTGGGGGCTGAGGGTTGTAATTAATGGGACAACTGATAATTGTCATGATTGTTGTGCTTGGGTCTGACAGTGCTTCTGTGGGGATTATTTCCATTATGAGACCAACAGGAGTCTGGAAGTGTTGTGGTTTATGTTTTAAGTTTGATATTTTTTAAACACAAAACTCCCTGGCTGTTTTTTCCATACATGTAAATTTCCTGAATGTTCTTGGAATACGAAAATCGCTGTGAGTGTTTCCATAAATACAATTTTGATCACAAAAAATTACATCACACCAGTCAGTGCACAACTTCTGCAAAGCTCTGTAACAACTGGAATTAAACAAGTCATAGCAGAAGAGCCACATAGTGGGTGCCCTCTTAAGCACAGAGCACACAAGAAATCTCCTGTGGGTGCTGCACTTTTATCTTTAAAAGCATTTTAACCTCCTCTCAGTGAATTCCATCACTGATCTCAATGCCTGTGCATTAAAAAGAAGCACTTTACACCTTTACATTTGCCCATTTAGTGGCCTCCAAATGTATTTTTTCATTCAGTGTTATTAACCAAAGTTCTGTTATTAACTAACCTTATGCAATTATTTCTATTTTCTCTTTTTTTTTTTTCTTTTTGCTCTAGGAGTGGCAGATGTTTGGCTCCATCCCCATGCAGCCATCTCAACAGAAAGATGTTTTTGCTCACTACCTTTCTAATTTTCAGGAGGTGAGTATATCTCCTTGTTACTAAAAAACCCCTAATGTTGTCTTTTAGTTAGTGTAGGTCGTGATGATTTCTTGCTTGTATCTTCTTTCTGCACAAGGGGACAGACTTTTATTGACACTAGTGAGGGTGAAATGCTCATCTGGCTTACCTGTTTAAACAAAAAAATGGCTTAAGGTTTAAAATGAATTCAGTTATTTCATTTAATATAAGCAGATCCCAGTTGTGCAAAGATTTTTAAGCAGTTTGGAAAAAAATTGCTATGAATTTACATAGCCTGGAAGTTCCAGACTCCTCAAATAAATGAGAAGCTTAGTTTCCACAGGCATGACATCCCTCAAATGTCAGTGTCTGTTTATACACTGGGTCCCTAAATAATTATGTAGTTACAAAATTGCTTTAATTCTTCCAGCTGGAAACATTACCCTGTATGGTATAATACTAATTCTTTTTGGGTTTTGTGGATAATTTCTCTCCAGCCAAGTCCAAAATCCAGCAGCAAAAGGGCTGCACCTCAATCAAAGTCTCATCATTCCAAACGACCAAGAGAAGACAGTTCAGAGATAGCAGCAGCTGACATGGACCTGGATTCTGGTACAGTCATTCTACTTTTTTTATTTCCTAGTTTCAACTTTTATTTTCGACTTAACTTGCTCTGAATTGAAATGTGAAAGTTAAAAGGAGAAGCCAATGTGTTAGCAGTCGTTTTGGTGGTAAGTAAAGGCAGTGCTGAGAGAGGCCAGCAGCGTCCTACTGCAGTGACATTTGCTGTGATTGTCACTGTGGTTTTCATATCTTCCAGTACCAAGCAGGAGGTTTCAGGTGTGCTCAGAGCAATTTCAATGTTATGTTAAAAATTCTGATCTCTTTACTTCAGGAGCATCCTAAAGAAACTTCTGTTAAGATCCCCAAATCCCTAAATATTTGGATGAAATAACATAAATTTGCAAGCTTAACATCTTCTTAAAAATGAGGCAAACTCAAAGGGGGATTCGATGTTAAGTGTTAGAACAGCTGGAGAAATTTCTGGCTTTTCTTTTGAAATCTGCCATGAGGAATCCTTCAGTGTGTCTCAGTGTGGAATGAGTTTGTTCTTAACACCTTCAAGAGTAATTTTTTTTTCTCGTGAATGGTTGGCAGAGTTAAAATCCAAAAAAAACATCGTTTTGGTGGATATGAAAACCCTCACAAAGTTTGTTCTGTCTCAGCTGAAAACCAAGGATGGGAAGATGTAAATCTGGTATTTAATCAAAAAATTGGGACTTTGATTCTTGTCCTGGTCAGATTTCAGGTTCTAAAAGGTGTCTTTTCATTCTTTCTAGATCTGGAAGGGGCACAGAGATCTCAAACTCCCAACAGTTTTCAGTTCCAACCTCCGCTGCCACCTGGATCTCCATCCATGTCCACTCCTCCTCCCGTGCCACGAGGGACACCCCCACTCACCCCCCCCCAGCCTTCCACACCCACCCACTCTCCCCTCCCCAGGACTGCTCCACCAGCAAACTCTGCCACTGATAGTGCTCAGCCCAAAATAGTGGACTCGGTCATGGATGAGGACACGCTGACCCTGGAAGAGCTGGAGGAGCAGCAGAGATTGATCTGGGCAGCTCTGGAGCAGGCAGAGAGCACAAACAGTGACTCTGATGTTCCTGCTGACACACCTTTAACTGGGAATTCCCTTACATCATCACCAGCCAGGAATGAAGCAGATCTGGTTGAAGAAGTCAGGTCACCTGAGAAAGTGATCTCAGTGGAAACAGAGTTTTCTGACACCAGTGAGCAGATCCCAGAAAATGAACGTTCTCTCCCCAGCCCCAATCTAGAGGACAGTTTGCTTGACTTGAAGGAAAATGCTGACAATGCAGTTCCTGAAGGCATGCTGGGTGAAACTCTGCCTGCTCCCAATCCTGAGGTTAATGAGGAGGAAAACACAGGTGGTAATAAAGTGCCCACAAGCACTGGATCATCTGTGAAAAAATCTGGATTTGTTCCTGACATGAGCAAGTTTGCTGCAGGCATCACACCATTTGAATTTGAAAATATGGCAGAATCAACTGGGGTTTATCTACGGATAAGAAGCCTGTTAAAAAATTCCCCAAGAAACCAACAAAAGAAAAAGACTTAAATCTTAACTGGTCTTTTGTTTTCTTATGTCCCAAATCCCTTCTGTTCCCCCCCCCCAGTTTTACAAACTCAGATAACCTCCCTCATCTTATGGAAAAGAGAAAATCTTGACAAATGCAGGTCTGCCCTATTCTTCCTTGGTATTGAAGTCAGTGCAGGTTTCCATCTTGACCAGGAGCACCAATGCAGGCAAAAAATGTAGAATTTTCCCAAATTTCATGCTTCCACTAAGGAATAATAGGACTGATGATTTGTTAAGAGCATTTTATTTGCCAATACTCGAGACTCTAAAATGCAGAGTTTGTGGTTTGGTGTTCATTATTTTGGCTAAGATTTATATTGTCCTTGAGTTTCAGGTGGATTGGTGATTTTTTTAATATCTGTCCTTTGTACAATAATCTACACTTTATACATTTTGCTAATTATCCTGTAGATAAGTTTAATATATTCGGAACGTTTTTAAAAAGGTCTGATGTTAAGATTTCCCACATCAAAGTCCTGGCAATTGGAGGAAAATAATTGGGGATTACAGTGCTATTTTCACCATTTCAAGTATTTTTATAAATTATTTATGTGGGTCTGTTTTAATTGCCACTGTATCTTTTGTAGCATCGTCCTTCATGTAAACTTGCCTGTACATACATGTTCGTGGTTGTCTACAGAGGTTTAATAAATGAGCTTTTAGCTAAAGAGCTTTTAATTGGAGTCCTAAAGCAGCAAAATGCTGGTTCTTGAAAATCAGCTGCTGAAGAAAATTGGGAAAACAAGCTGAGCAAAATGAGGATGAGTATAGTGAAATATTTTAGGGAGGGCCACAACTGTTGGCTTCAGGTTTTCTTCATCAAGAAACTTTAAAATTCTCATAGCTACTTGAACAGAACCTTGCCATACCCCTTCAGTTTTCATAATCTGAGTAGCTCCCACTTCTGAATGCTTAGAAATGTTATAATCCTGCTGATTAATTGTTCTCACACTTTTTTTCTCCTCCTTGTCTCGGGAGGGACGTGTGGCTGCAGTGACTGTGCATTGTTCAGTTGCCAAGAGAGGGAGCCCTAGACTGATGTAAGGATTCCTTGGAGCTGGTAAAGTCCTTCCAGAAATGCAGGAAAAGTCTCCCCAGCCAAGTGTAAAGCAGAGTAAACCAAAGCATTTTCAAGTAAATGACAAAAAAACTTGTGAAGGGGATTGTCTGTAAGATAATGTTAGAGAGTGAACTCAATTCTTTCAGATTCTCAGCTTTGCAGTTAGTGCATATTGCCCAAAGATCTTTAAAATAAATTATATTGGTACACTCTGCATTTGAATCTCTATGAGAACCCCAGGCTTTTTGCAGTTAAAGCCTTTATTTATTTGTCTTTCATTTTTTTCTCCCTAAATTTTACAGGAAGGCAAAACCAAAGCACCTTTATGTGTGAATTCTGAGAGGCTGAAAAATCTTTTTGCAGCATTTACCAGTTCAGTTTATTTGGTTGCACTTGGAAAGCAAGTCAAGGTAAATGTTCATCATATGTTCTAAAATGAAGGTCTTTTTTTCTTCTTAGTTTATAGTAGAAATAGTATTTTTATAACAGAAGTGGACAACAAAATAATGTGCTGGTTCCACCTTCTACACACATTGAAAGAAAGCTCTGTTAGGAAAACTTATGGATGTCTGGCACTTTTTCCTCCTCCTTCCATGGAGTTAAAAGGCAGTAATGACAGTTTACAGGAGCTTTGTGTGCTGCCTCATTGCCACGTGGATGATAAAGGGATGCAGGGCAGGAGGTGATGATTGCCAGTGCACACCTTTGGGGTGTGTTGTGCTGCTCATACTTGAAACACGAAGTTCTCTCACCACACCTTAAAGATCTGTTTGTAATGGCTCTTAGGAAATGCTGCCGCCTGAGTAGGACATGCAGCCTAAACTAAAGGAGTGCCTGTGGTTTCTGTGAGCAAAGCAGAAGAATACACACGATAAAAATCATCTTTATGTGCTTAGAACCTTTTAATGCTCAGTATGGTCCATCCTCAATCACCCTTCCACGTCATTAATTGGTCACAACAGATAAGCAAAAGAGTTTTGACTAAAGTACTCTCATTTGTTATTTCTAAATCTTCCTGTAATGCTTTTTTTTCCCTTAAAATAATATTTTTGTGATATGTTTTGATCTCAGAAAAGCAGGCAGGACTGTTTAATTTCTAGGTTTAATTAGAGTAATTTAATTTCAAATAAGGATAATCATACAAAATTCTCTGAGAGAACTCAGAGGTATTTTTTAAATTGTTCTTTTCAACCTTCTCTTTGGAATTGTCCTTTCTTTGGAGGTGGCAGTCAGCATGGGAAGTGCTGTGAGAAAACTGAACCAGTAAGTAAAACTCCTCCTGTATTTACCTCTGCTGTAAAACACACAGTTAATTAGAGATGGGGAGTTATCTCTGCTGCTTCTCTCATGATGAGGAATTCATTCATCTGCATCTCTTAGCTGTTTATCTATAATTCACTGTTCTATCAAGTGCTACATATTGTTGCACTGAAGATGCTTGTAATTAGTGAGGTTTTTAATCTGTCAGCTGTGACTACTCAAATGAGTTTTGTATATTGAAACTGCAATCAGATCACACTCTTAAGTCCCAAGGAAAAGCTGAATAGCAAAGTATTTTGGGTCCTTTTAAGTGTCATTCCCATGGTGATGGGTGTGGCATAATAACCTAGATTAGAGCTTAATAAAATGAATGAGTAATAAAATCTGTAATGAGGTGGGTATAGCATGAGCAGGCATCACTCAAATTTTCCCACAGATTCCTGTTGGCATAGTCCTCATGTTTATTTACAGCTCTTGGAACACCAAAAATGTTTTAAAATGCTCATGCACTTCTAAAAAAATCAAATCTCTGCAAAATATTCTGGTTATCAGTCAGGTGGGAAGTTATGTCTTAAAAAGATCCAAATTTCTGACTCGAAATTGTTATAACCCAATTCCCAGCGCTCAAAACGTCAAGAAAAGAGAAATAGCTGAGATTCTAGAAGATATCTGAAAGATGTGGTAGCTGCTAAAAATATTTCACTGCAAGCTCTGTGAGGCAGCATAGCTGGGAAAAAAAAAAAAAAAAAAGGCAAAATGAAGAGGAGGAGAAAGCTGCAATGTAATTCCAGTGTTGCAGTTGCCATGGAACCCCGTAGCACCTTCGGTGTGTGCCAGGGCTGTGCTGCCCCTGGGAGGGGAATTGCCACTGAAGATTGATGCTGTCCCTGAGAATCCAGTGCAGAGTCATGGCTACATTTTGGGGGGTGGCAGGGGGTGAATCAGAGGGAGGAATTGGTCGTGATTCCTGGAGTAGCTTGAAAACAGGATGGGTTTAATAGCGTGGTAATTACTGGGTGACAATTGGACACTTCCTAGACTTCAGACAACTACAGCAGCAGAGATGTTACATAAGATTTTTTGCAACATGAGTTTAGTGGTCACCCATGACTGAATGAATATTTCTTTACCCTTTCTTTAGAATTCAGCACTCGATAGGAACAAAATCCTTCTGCTTGGCCTCGCTGTAGGTGAGAATTCAGCTTTTATTGGTATTTACATAAGTGCTAGAATGATTTGCATCTTTATTTATAGACTGGTTTCTCAGTTATCAGGGAAATGAAACACTCATCAAGAGGAACATTACTGCTAATTTAAGTATCTTGTTTAAACCAGAATGCAGAAAGGATTCTTTTTTAATTTGTTCAAATACTGTTCTCTGTTGTTTTACCCATGTTAGGTAGAAAAATAATGTAAAATTGGATGAAAGCTTGTCTTGAGTAACTCACCAAAGAACAGGGGTTTGGAGAGCTTTTATTGCTGCTGGGTAGTCTGGCTGACCTGGGGAAGGGAACCAGTAAGTACATTAGCAGTGAAAAGACTTTTTGCAGCCTTTAGAGAAAAGAAACTACAGAAAATAGTCGTGCAAGTGCTGGGATTTTTGAAGCAGCACTTCAGAGATTTTTTTTAAAAAGCAATTAGTTGCCTTTTCCGTAGCAGATGTGACCATCAGTTCTGTATAGGAATTGCCAGATGTGCATATTGAAGAGATCATTCAGATGGAAAAAAATCTTTATTCAAAATTCTCATACTTGGGTGAATACATCCCATTGAGTAGAAAAATGGATTTCTTCAGTCAGGAGATTCTTACATTCAGTTCTTAAAGGACAACATTTCAGCTCTTTAGAAAGCTTCAACAACCTTGTAGCCATTACAAATCTGAAAAATGGCAGAAACAATTGCAACTGGTGTTCCCACATTATTGAGAACAATTTTCAAGTGAGCCTTGTACTTGTGGCCAGGATACCAGTAGTTATGTTGAATTTCCCTGGAGCACCCAGCAATTCCTGTTCTCATGGAGTTATGAGAATGCCTGATTATTATTTGTTGACTGATCTGATCATGCAGATCAGAAAAGAGCCACCAGGACTGGAATCAAAGGTGTTCTGCCTTTCAATCATACCTAATCCTGTATAGGAATGTGGTTTATAGCACCAGGATCTTTGATTATAATGATTCCTCCAAATTGGCTGTGCCCTACTGGTGCAGACTGGTACACACAGGCTGTCAGGCATTTCCAGCTGGGATGAATTGAAGTTACAGTTGCTCCAAAGCTACATTTTCATGGTATGAAATTGATTTTGGTCAAAGGATGGATAACAAACTCTCTTTTTTTTTTTCCCTACAGGTCTACAGGATCTGGAAGCTGAGTCTGTTCAGTAGGAAATTACTGGCACATTGCCTTGGTCTGTGTGACATTCTCAATTCTTGCCTTAGTCCAGGACATTTTTACTGTAGCCTTGCAAGGGAGTGAAGCAAAGTATTTACACATTTAAACCATATTTTATCCATTTATTTCCCCGCTGATACTGCTTCCACATGATGACAAGTTCTACAATAACAGCCCAAAGTTCTAGTTTTCATCTTTAAGCTGTCTTGTAGTTGCTGTACTCTGTCCTAGATGCATCAGTCTGATACTGCTTATACAATTTTAATGCTGTGCACTGAACTGCAAGCATTTGAGATGGACTTACATGGTGGCAAATTAACTGAGAGACAAAACATCATATTAATGATGGAGAATGATAGATACACTTAGAGAAAAGCCCATTCTGTGTTAGTATCAGATCAATACATGAAGCTCAAATCTCCACGACCAGAAAGAAACACAGGTTCACCACTGCAGCTCTCAAGCCAGCAGATATTTTAGGCAAGTGTTCTGTAAAGTTAGTACAGCTCTCCAGTTTCTACCCTTATTGCAATTTTTGTGTTAGGGATTATTTCCATAGCTAGGAGCTGCAGGATCTTTTTTTTTTTTTTTTATTAAGTGATCTTTTGCTGGTTCTGCACTTCTAAATACAACGCAATGTTTAAATCCTGAAGTCTTTGTTCAGCAAAACTTTTATCAAATTTTGCAGGGAGAAAGAGGAGTGGCTGTACATGCATTCAAATATGTGTTTCACCATATAATGGCCATGCCAAGAGATTCTGTTTAAACGTTTAGGATATGAAATTCCAACAAACATTGCTAAATGCTGATGTAGTTGAACCCTTTTCTTTGGGGAGTGCATCACACCATTTTGTGCTTTACCGTGCTGGATTCATGCCAAAGAACGAAGCCAAAATGAAACACAAATTGCAATCAGTCCCCAGCAATGGAATTGCTTTCTCATCACCCTTTTGTTCAAATGGCATCATGCAGAAACCAAACAAGCTATGAGACTGCAAACTGAGGTTTGCTTTGTGAGGAATTCAGCGCTGATGGGCCAGCTCTGCCTGTTTATAGGAGGGGAAGAAGTGGAGCAGAGCTGTTTGATTCAGCCTTGAAAATCGGTATTAAATTGCTGATGATGGCGTTGGAGCTGCTGCTCCAGCTGTTTAAACTTTAGCAGTGGGATAACGCCAGCTTCCAATTTGTTGCTTCACAAACACAATGAAAATAAAAATATTCAGTACTTGGAGACGATAAATTTCTGCATGATAAATTTCCGGGCATCAGGACAAAAGGAAAATGGAGCGAAGCAGCAGACAGTGAAGTTATTCACCCACTAGAGCGATGTGCTTCACACCTCCCCGTCTGTGCCCACCCTCTCCCGCTCCCACCCAGCCGGGCCGTGCCGCAGCGGCGGCTCCGGGACCACCGGGCTCAGCCCGGCCCGGGGGCTGCGGAACAAAGCGGGGGGCGGACAAAGAGAGGGGAGGGGGCGCGGGGGGCTCGGGGGCACCGCCGGTACCGCTGGTGCTGGTGCAGTCCCCGCCCCGGCGGGCGCAGACGTTGTGCCCGCCCCGCTCCGCCTCCTGCGAGCCGGGGCGGCGCCGCTGCAGAGGGGGAGCGGGAGCAGGAACGGGAGCGGGAGCAGCAGCCGGAGGAGGCGGCGGGAGCTGCGCTGGCGGCGGGGCCGGTGAGGCGGCGGAACCGGGCGGGGGGTGGGAACCGCCCTGGGGAGCGCACGGGGCCGCGACAGCGCCTGAGGGCGGGGGGAACCGCGGCCGCCGCCTCCCGCCTCGGGGCCTCCGCGCTTCCCGTCCGGGCGCCGCGCTGGGCGGGTCTGAGGGCGCGGGGGTCGGCGCCGAGGAGCCGTGAGGGGAGCGGCGGGGCCGGCAGGGACGGCGGCGGGGCCGGGCCCCGGCGCTCAGGGCTGTTAGCGGCCGCCACACGTGCTGCGCTCCGGCGGGGGCCCGGCCGAGCCCCGGCGGGACGGGGCGCTGCGGACGCCGAGCAGCAGCAGCAGCAGCGGGGCGGCCTCGCCTCCCTCAGCCCGCCGGGTGCTTGTACGGAGCGGGGACGCGAAGGTTGAAGGTTGGATCGCAGCCTCCGCTCCATCTCGCCCCGGGAAGCTGCGGCGCTGTGCTGGGTTAGTGGTGGCTTGAGCGGTTGATTCTGAGGGAAGAGGTTTGGCTGTTCCTTGTATTCCTTGATAAGTGCTGCAGTTCCCAGCATCCTGCATTTACGTAAGGATATTTTACTAATAATCTACCTGGGCGTTTTGGGATTTTTTTGTTTTCTTTTTTATGGGCGCTCCCCATCCTCGCGTTGTTATAAAAGCTGCTGGTTTCCAGGTGAGCTGCTCTGGCATCCCCTCAGGTGCCTCAGGAGAGTTTGCTGCCATGTTCTAGGCAGGGTCAGAGCTGCGGGATTCCCAGGCACAGGCGCTGCTCCAGGCCCCTCCTGTTCCCGCTATGGAGCCGAACCTCAGGCGATGCAGTGCTCCCTTTTCTGTGCCATAGCTGTCATGGGGCACAAGGTAATTGCTGCTGTTACTCACAGGGTAATGTGGCTCCTGCTGCATAAAAAAACCCCAGGAGTTACTTTTCCCTTTCGTCTCGGTTCTGATTCCGTGCTTTAAATAATTTTTCAAAATATAAACAAACAAAAGCCAACACCAAAGAAATTTTCCGAAATAGAGCATGTAAGTAGAGAAAATTTACTCTGTGATGGTATATGTTGATGATTAAAAATATGACTGTGAAATGAAGACTTGTTCCTCCCCACCTCTTCACTTGCCCGCTGTGCTGAATGGGCAGGGTTTTATAGAAGTTCACAGGTTGCTTTGAGGTCTTTGAGCAGAAGGATTTTAAAGCATGTGATACTTGTGTTGACACGTAGGAAGAAGAGGTACAAAAGAGGAAATGCCTTGATGCCGACTTCTTTGCAAAGTATTTTATTGAAAGGACAGAAATATGCATTCTGAATGCAATGTAAATTTGAAACTAGCAACGGCAGAGAGTGGTTTTCCTGAAGTGTGTCCGTGTGCACCTGCTGCAAGAGTAGGAAGATTGCAAAGTAGATACAGTGAAGGAAAAGTAAACACCTCCCCTCCGCCCACAGCAGCATTTCTTATTCTAAGAAAAGTTGAACTGTTCATCTTTTACATGCTGAGGATTGTTAGTTCTTGCTGTAAAATGACAAGATTTCAGGGTTGTTTTCCTGCCCAGTGCTTGTCTATGTGCTGGGAGGATTTCTGTCTGTGCTACAGTGCTCTAAAGCTTTCTGTGTACTGAAGGGAGAGGGATGAGTTGTGTGAAGCAGAAGAGCTCGGGAATGTGACCTTAAATGTCCGTATCTTTATGGATCAAAAATCTTTATGGATTTTATTTGGCAAAAAAAGAGTTTTACATAATTTGTATGGTTTCCCTTAAAGAGAAGATCTCAGCTTTCTAGGGAGGGCAGAACACCAGCTGTCTATGCTCATTCCAGATGTATTCTGTAGGGAATAGCAGCCTCTTTCCTCGTGTGCTTACACTGTAGGAAGGAGCAGTGCTCTTTCTGCTGGTTGCTACAACTTCCTAGAGCTCCTGAAGATTTCCTGTCTGACTTTCAGGTTGTATCTGTTTGCCATCTTCTGTCTGAGGATACCCAAGACAGCCTTTATTTGCTCAGCTTGGGCAGATTGCATAATTCCTTTAGTGTTCCTCCCTTTATCCTTTTAGCCCCGTTAAAGTTTTTCTTGGGAGGGACTGAGAATATATCAAAATAGATCCTCCTTAAAAAGAAATAGAGAGCTCTGCCTTGCCAATATGATTTTTCAGAGCTGCTTTTCTTTCTCTTTCTAAAACACTGGGGTCAAATGTTAACTCCGTATGTTGAATGCAAGTTTTCTAATGTTTGAACATGACAGCCATGAATGAATGCAGCTCTTGTTTAATCCTTTGGCATTCCTTAGGGACTACTGGCTCTGCTGGCACGTATAAAGAGTAACTCACTGGAATCCTTATTGGAGCAGCATGTTTGGAAATGCCTCAGATGGATGGTGTTTTGTTATTTCATGAAAGGCAATTATATACTGCATTAGCTGTAATCTCAGCTGCCCTCAGCCCCATGCCAGTTTCTGCTGGAGCAACCATTTAGTTGGTGTTGACCAGCAGAACTCTGTCAGCAGCTCCCTGATGATTTAAACACCTCCTGCTTGTTCTCCACATCCATTTGTTTGTGCAGAGTGAAGGTGCACTCTGTGACTGACCCTTAGAAATACCCACAAATCTGGTACTGGCTCCTGGCCCCCAAAAGGCTGTGAAGGATTCAGGAGATGTATCTAAGTGCAAGTTTGTGCTTTAACACCCACCCAAGTTTTTCTACTTGAAACATCTCATTAATTATTTGTAAAAATTCGTAAGAATAGTATCATACATTATTTTAATTTCTAAGACACGTCTTCACTGTTTCCAGAAGAACCACCATTAAAAGCTGTTCATTTCCCTTGATCTTTATAATCTTACTGTCTGTATTTTTAGCTTACTATGAGGGGAAATTGCAAGGCAGAGAGAGAAGCTCAGTATTGTATAGAATCAGCTTATTTGACACTCTCATTCTACTGCTCTGCTTGGCAGCAGCATCCACTCAATCACACAATATTTATCTAAGTTCTGAATTTGTACTTGTCCTGAGCTCTCTGCCAGCCCTGCAGCACTCATGGTGCTAATTTCAAAAGCTAAGAACAGGGAGAGCTAAAAAGAGACAGCTGACTTGATATTTTCACCCAGTGTGAAACAGTTACCGTTTCACCCAAGTCTATCAAAATTAAATCCTTACTATAAAAAGCAGCATCTTTGTTTCAGCTGCTTTGGTTGTAATTGTATTAGGGAGAAGCCTTTGTGCCTGTAAATGCTTTGGGATTTGAGGCTGACAGGAGATGATATTTTCTTTCTCAGAATTTGAATTGTAGGTCCCAAATAACTCGAGACTCTGCTATTCCAAAGTCATCATTTTATCCTGACTGATTGCACTTACTGGGATGGCTGAAGGGCATTATCATCAACAGCAGTCAGTGTGGATAGTCAAACAAATTGGTTTTTTTCTTGTTGAAATGGAGATCTTTGAGGAAAGACAAGAATTTCCTGGGAAAAATGTAGGAAAATTAGTAAGTGATGATAATGGGCTTACCAGAAGAGGTGGCAGTTATTTACTTAGTTGGAAACTTTCTCTACTCCTCAATCCTTGAGTCCTTCTGTAGGGAATGATGTGCTGAGGAGGGAGGATCATGTGCTTTCTGATCTTTTAATAGACCAGAGCAGCAATGTTTCTATAATCTGTATGCACAGTGGCAACTTGAAGTGTTAGTTTGCATCATATTAACAATTATCAGCTCTTCCTGATTCATTAAAGATAGGCAGAATCTTTTAAAAAGATTGATCAGGCTCTGTTTGAAATAGTAATAGATTGAGAAAAAAATTACTCACAAATTGCTGGCCCAAAATAGTTTTTTAGACATCCTCTCATTTGTGCTTCATATCCAGTCTCTGTTTCAGTGTTTCTTTACTGAGGATCCTGAGGCATTTAGGAATCTGAATGAACATAGCAAGTTCTAGAATGATAAAATGGAGTGACTTAAAATGTCCTTGATGCAGAATTAAAATCCATAAGCAGAGCTGAAGCTTTGATGAATTACCTTCCTCATAGCAGTGCTGTAATATCTGACTGATGGTTTCAGGTCCTAAGCCTCTTACTATCTTTGATCTGATTCATCTTCTTCTTAGCACAGTTTCTGACTTATAGGAATTCACCCCACCTTTTCCCTTTGCCTGGTGTGTGCTGGGAGGATTCTGTTTATACAATTTGCAGCAAATACCCTGCACTTCCCAAGGCAGAAAAACATCCTTGTATCTTATTTAGCAGCTTAGCAATTTGCTAATATCAATTTTCAGTGGATTTGGGTCTCGTAATGGTTGCCTTCCTAACTATATTAACTTCAAATTTTATATTATCTCCAAACAAACTGATAAGCTGCTGCTCTCAAATGTACTGTTGGCAAATTTGCTTCAGAAGGTAGCTGTTCTGAAGATACTGGGAGAAACTCAAAACTTTAAGCATAAATCTCCCTCCTCCTTGTTCACCTGCTTCTGTGAAACTTGTAGGAATGGGATTTATTTTTATTAGAGATCTCCTGCCTTTTATTTTATTTAGTTGAAATTACCCAGCAGGTCAAAATCAAAGGAGAAATAGATTTGTTTGCAGGCCTGGCTGATGTTGAAAGATGATCTAAAAGTCTTTGGTTCTGAATACCCCGGGACCTGTGAACTCATGTGGAGAACAGTTCCAGTCATCTCTGTGGTACAGAAATACAACTCCTGCTGTTGATTTCAGTTGGGAAATAAATCTGAAGCTGCTGGTTGAGCTGTAGCTTCCCATGTCCTTAACAAGGGACAGCGTTGTGGGGCTTTGGGATTCCCAAATACTCTTCCTCAGCCTCTCTGAGTGTACAAGACAGAGGGAGCATCTTTGGGATCTCAGGGAAAGAGGGATTTGCTCTTTGGAGTGAAAACCCCAGGAGCTATTTCTGGGGATGTCCTTAGCCCGGGTGCTGTGGTTCCATGGTGGGATGAGTGATGACAAGACAGAGTGTTTGTGTTACAGCCCTGGGACTGCTCCAGACATCCCTGCTGCTCCTGTCTCCCCAAACACACTCTGCCTGCCTCACACTAAGGAATGGCTTTCTAAACCAGTGCCCTGGAAGACAGAGCTGGAAGGTTTTTCAGGCCCTCTGCCACTGATAGCATAGCTCTATTTCAGTTTCTGTTGGTTTTTGCCACTCGTCCTTTCAGGTTGAGTTCATCACATCAGGGCCACTGTCAGAGGAGCTGTGTCATCCCAGTGGGCAAACTTCCCAAATTCCTGCAGGCTTTGGGCTCGTGTTATTGTGGCAGCAAAAGCAAACTGGGTTTGGGTTAGACTAAAGCCCTACTAAAACTTGCATGCAGCAGTAATTTCCTGGAGTTACCCTGGTGGCTGCTGTGAAGGCACTTCAGAAGAGCAAGAATTGCTTTTGTTCTGTTCATTTAATAGTTATGCCTGGTTGACATGCACTTCTTCAAGAGTCTATCCTTAGTAAAATTCATATTTATGTTAAAAAGCAGAATATAAGAAACTGTGGCTTTGAGGTTCCTCTAGGATAAGTGTTTGCTTTTGTGAAGGTTTTACCTCTGGAATTCCTATGATGATTATATTGACTTGGGCTGGAAAGCAGAGTGTCATAAGGATCCTGTGTAAGTTATGAGACCTTCTTATTTATTTTCTTACAAAATGTTTATTTCCTGTTCCAGTACCTGCAAACGACAGATCTGAAAGATCTGGATTTCTTTTGTTATTTTCTACCTGATCAGCTGAGTTATATTTATAATTTTTCTTTTTACCTTTAAAGGTGAGGTACAAAACATTGGTTTGATGGGCAGATGCCAGCCCTCACGTTCTGATTTTGGCACTAAGCAGAGCATAGTAACCCAAATAAATATGTCTTCATGGCACTTGGCATAACAAACATTGAATTAAATGATGTATTTTCCTCTAGTAGTGATGTATCTGAAGGCTATCTATATTCAGATCATAACATTACTTGACTAATTGACATAAAAATCAATGGTTTCTGGAAGACAAAATAAAACTGAAGCTGTTTTTAAATGCTCCCTTTCTCTAATTGCTGTGTGTTGAATGAGTAATCCAATATTGACTTCCAAATGCCAACTCTTCTTGTGTTGAAATCTTAAATTCTTAATTCTGTTTGTTTTCTGTTTTATATATCAATTCTTTCTTAAATTGCATTAGTTTCGATGTGACTGGTACCTGAAGATGCCTCTAATTGCACAGTGTAATCCCTGAGCAGTGCAGTTAAATCCTTGAGCAATGCTCAGATGTTGAGTTTGGTTTAACAGTGGCCTGTGCAGAGGATCTTCCCTCACCGTAATTTGCTGTTTGTGCCTCTCTTTGGTAACAAATGCCTACGGTGCTTTCTGGTGTGTTTCAGTCTGAACTTGCTGCCCATTCAATAAATGCATCAGAGCTGACAAAACACACGGAATTTGCAGTAAGTGGGGAGCATGAGGGTCAGGGAGGAGTTCATTTGCCTTTTCACTGTCTGGCTTCAGTGGATCAATGCAGAGAGACCTGGATGTGAGTTCATTGCTCCAAAATAGTTGTATTTCAGTAGAGAGTGGCCAGGAACACCAAGAGTGCTGCATGACTCCAGAGAAGCTCTGTAAAGTGAGTGCATGAGGGCTTCCAAATCCATCCTTCTGGTTTAGCAACTTGTAATTGGCTTTGAAGCTGAGTGAGACATTTACAATGGATATTGTGTGCTTTGAAATATTTCATTGTAAATGTAATCCATTGCTTGCACTGTGGTTATTCAGATTTTTTGGGTGCCCAGTAAGAAATTTCTCCAATAGACCCAGAATGCAGCAGAGGGGGAGTCAGGATTAGGAAGATTTTTGTTCCAGGATTCTTCTCTTGTGCCCCCTTGATCCAGAATTGCTCCTGTAAGGATTCTGGTGGGCATGTCCCAGTCTGGTGAGTTTTGTGCACCTGCTGTGCATGAATTACTCCCCTCAGAATCTTCCAGAGGTTTGGCTCTGATGTGGCTCATTCTTGCACACAAATATTCTTCAAGAGGTAGCAAGGAGGAGGCATTGATTTTGTTCAAAGCCCAAATGGAGTTGTATTTTTAAATCAGATATGAATTTCAAAAGCTTATAAATTCAACTAAAACATTAAGTGCTTCTGTAAATATATATACTCACTTTTCACAGGAGTGTAATAACAGCCCAGGAGACTGCAAATACAATTTTTGGAGCTGTAGGAATTAGATGTGAATCATAGAGAACATGTTTATGTGCTTTAGTTTTAAGACTGCAATAATTTTAGGAGTTGTGTTCATAACTGTGTAGGATCAGAGCTCTTGGAATAACTCATGGACTGGAGGGGAAATCTTTCCAGGTTCAAAATTCCAGGTTACTTTCTCTAAACTCCAGATATTTGAGGAATGATTCATTGGCTCCCTCAAGCTTGGCAGCAGCAGTTGAACAGCAAGTGTGAACCAGGTATTTAAGAAATGCTGTTCAGGCAGAGAGTTCAAACAGTGCTTCTTGTGCTGAGTTTGTTTTTCTCTCAGGAACGTGAAGGTACTGCATTATGGTGGCCTTTGGAATATATTTTCTATTTAGCTTTTCTACAGAAGGATTTTCTGATTTATTTTGATCATTTTACCTTTTCTTCATGGTACAGGAATTTGTTTTCTGGGTTTTTATTAGTGACTGCCACAGGCATTGCATGTGATGGTCCCTGTGAGGTTTTTCAGCAGTTACTGTTCTACAAACCCCTTTTAGAATATTTACTCTTTAACTTTCAGTCTGACTGTTTATATGTGTTTTGCAAAGCACCACTGTGCTCAGCACAATTAACAAATTAAATGATCTCTTTTTGAGCTTGGAGATGCATTGGCATTGCAAGGCATTTTGCAGCAGTATTTAGTCTATTAATGGTGTTAACGAAGTTAAATATTAATCTTTGTCATTTGAAGTGTTTTGAAGAACTAGGAAAAGCTGGACTCAATTATTTTAGAGGTCTTTTCCAACCTAAACTATGCTGTGGTTCCACTGGTACTCCTAAATTCTTGTTGTGACTACAGGGTTAAGTAGAGTGAGCTGAGGCTTTTTTCCCTGTGTTCTTATTTAATTTAGTTCTTTTTGGAATACTGTTTGTTGAAAGTAGTCTTGAAAGGAATGTTGGACAACTGCTTTCTTTTTATTACAGGAATTCCTTTTTTGACGGTTGGAAAATATTCTGCTTTTGTAATTTTGTAATTACGTGGCTACATTTTATTTATTTTTAATACCAGCCTGCCAACAAAATTCATATCTATTATCACATAGCACATTAGTAGGATTTATTTACTCAAAACAGTGGTTCCCAACTTGTTGCTTGATCCATGCAATACTTAGAGGTCTTTAAAAGCTAAATAAGAATAAGGGTGTCCTTAATCAGTTAAAATTCATATTGTGTGTAGTCATATATTTCCAATAATGGCACAAGTGCAAAGCCTGTGCTTAAATTCTCTTCTTCTGCTCAGTTCTGTTATTGGTAGAATGCCTCAGTGGAATATATTATCAGAGCCTTTCTGGACCTTTCCTTAGGTTCCTGACAGGATATTTTGGGACACAGTAATATTTTTGCCTATTGCTTATAAGGATCCTTTCTCAGGAGAGCTGAGACAAATTCAAGGGAGGAGAGAACAAATTGAGGCAGGCAGTGAGCTGCTGTCTTTTATGAGAACTGAAATGAGATCATTGACATCTGGAGCCTGTTAGGATACGTTGGAGTGTGTAATACTTAAAATCACTTGATGCAAATTTATGTGTTTAATGAGCTCCATGAGGCAATGCTGCTCCAAAGGCCCTGTCCCTAAGACCAAAAATTGCATTTTAACTCTTTCAGTGAGGCAGTCATTTATGAAAAAGTGTTGCCTCTGATCTTAGCTTTTATTTTGTCTGAATTAAGCTGCGATTTCAGTAACTCTGAAACCAGGACAGGAGGGATTGTGTTACTTCTGGCCTAGGTGAAGGCCTGTGTGTTGAGAAAAGCAAATGACACAGCAAATACATAACCCATGACTGTGGAGAGCAAGATTAAACTATGAATGAGTACCCTGAGCCAAGAAATTCAGTGGTAGAACATTCTAACTTTGTGTTGAGAGAGGCTTGTTAACCGTCTATTAATAAATAATTAACTGAAGCTGGCAAAGTCTAATTTGGGTGGTAATGTGTTGTGTGCTTTCTCTTGCTATCTGTACCTGTCCTTGCACAGTGCAGTTGTGGTGGTGCTGGAATGATCTTTGAGGGCCCAAAAAAAGGTGATGTATGGAAAAGAATGGCAGAGTGCTGGGGAGCAATTCCAGCTAACAGGCTTCAGGAAAAATCTTCCTTAAGGAAAACTCCCCTTGGCCCAAATTTCCATCACTTTGGTCTTTGACACTGACTGTGAACTAAAAAGGACTGGCCACGATGCTTCTCCTGTGTCTGTATTTGTACCAAACCCTTCTTTATCTTGAACTTGGATAAAGAAACCTTTCTTTATCTTGTTTTTCTGTTTGATGGGTTGAGGAAAGTAAGGAAGGTGAGTACGGAGATTCTGAAATTGAAGAAGAGGGAATAGGGGCCTGCAGCCTGAGGAAGAGAACACATTTGTAAGAGAGGAAAGAAGGTTTTTCAGGCCCTTGGTGTGTAAGGTCAAAGTGCAGTTTTAGAAGATTTCTAAAAGGAAAATCTAAGGAAATATGATGCAGAGTCATAACTCTGCAAGCAGGTAGATGACAAACTTCTGGCAACACTAGAAAAACAAAAAGGTTCAGAAATCTTCCCAGCACTTCATCATTTTCATGGAGCAGAACTTAAATTGTGGGTGAGCACAATTACAACCAAAGTGATCATTCATGCTTCTTAAAGTATGACATTGTTGCAGACTTAGAAAATGCCTTGAATTTGGCATGGCAGGTCTTGAAGTAGAATAAGGAATATTTCACTTTGGTGTTTAGGTTCACAAAGCAAACTGAATTGGTTTTTAGGAACGCTGATTAATAATTCATAACGCAGGAGGGATAAATCTTAGGCTGGTACATAAAGCCAGGATTGGTTTGTTCTCCTTGCTGCAGCAGAGCTGTCTCTGCTGGCAGGTTTGTTTTACCTTTAACTGGGTGCTGAGCTGCCCAGCTTTGTGTCCTGACAGGTACCAGAGTGCTGAGTAAAGGGCAGGACCCAGACGTGCTTTGTAGTTCTTGTTTGACGTGTTCTGAGCAAACACTTGAGCAAACTCGCTGCGTGCCCGTTTCCTTTTCCCCTTCAGCTTTTTGTTCAGGTGTGTGCTGCTGCTGCTGCTGCTGCTGCTGCTGCTGCTGAAGTGGTGCAGCTGTTCTGGCAGTGCCTCGTGTAAAAATCAGCACAAAGCCACGCTGCGTTCACAGTTTATTCCTTTGAAGAGGGGGGAGAGCAGGCGCCTTGAAGTTCAGCTTTGAAATTCGCATTCGAGGTAAAAAAACGCAGATTTTTCATTAGAGATGAAAAAGCCTTTCTGAAGCTTTTGTAATCAGAAAGCAGATGCCTCCTGTGGCAGAACACAGTTCCCTGAAAATCTTGGAGCTGGCTTCCAAATTCTATCCTAGCAACGTTGGGAAGAGTCCCTGCTCTTAGCTGGGGACTGCGAGCCAGCGTATCTTGTGATCTGAGGTCACCCAGAGCTGAGGTGGCTCTTTGCTTTTCACTTGTCATCATGTAACTCGAAAACAATGCAAGCTTTTCAGTTCCAATCTCTTGGAAACTTTACTCCTTTTATCCTGAAATTCCTGGCTGTCTTGATTTGATTTCTCTTGCTCTTATTTCTCTGGTCTCAAATTGATTTTGCCTGGGTGTTGCAACACTGGAAAAATATGAGTGAAAACAGTTGTGTGTGCACAGCAGTTAAATCTATGTGTAATGTTAGCTATGCTGTTAAGGGATTTGTTTTTCTTTCTTAAAATAGCCTTTTAGTTTAAATCTCAAGATAAATACAGCAGCATTCAGCAAAGTGAGGTCTTTTGATGATTTAGGTTTTAATAGGAAGTTCAAAAGATGAGGAGTTGGAAATGCTGCTGGTTGCTACTGGAAAGCACTTTTATAATGTATTTTGTACACAGATTGTGTATATATATAGAGATCCCTTCTGCAGGAGTTTACACTGATCTTTGCTCATGTCTGATCTTTTTAAATACAGGTTTATTCCAGAACTGCAAAAGCTTGAACAATATATTTTCTCCATGTTTGGAAAAAGATAGTTGTTACAGAGGAGGAGGATAACCACTGGTATTGCAAAAAGATGAGTATGTTAAAACCAAGTGGACTTAAGGCTCCTTCAAAGACCATCAAGCATGGGGGTTCATTGCTGAAAACACCTGCACCTGTTGCTGCTGGTAAGGAATAGTTAAATATTTTAATTATCCTCTTATTCATCTTCTGATACAAAAAGTACTTTGAATGCTGTAGTATACACTATTTTTACTCCTTCTACCAATGTATTTTTGCTTGTATTTCTTATTTTAAAAAATTACATGTAGAACTTACAAGACATCTAAAGATTACTAATAAGTGATCAACCAATTTTCCTCAAAGAAACCTTGTCATGATAAAAATGCTTTGGGAGTTTTTGAAATCAGACTTGTGATTTTTACAAGGTTTTTACCAAAACCTTCATTAAATGCATTCAGCACCTCAGTCCTTAGATCTTGAAGTTTTTTTTCCAGAGATTGCAGGAAAATTAGGAGTTGTAATCTCCTAATTAGGGACATTACTACATTGAAACGAAGTAATGATGCTCTTTGGAATATTAGTATATTTGATTCCCATTGTTTCTCACCGTGCTTTGATTCCAGCTCCAGCAGAAAAAGCAGCTCCCAGTGAGAAGAGCTCAAGCACAGCCCCTGCGGAGGCACACGAGGAGTTTGTGGATGATTTCAGAGTCGGGGAGCGCGTTTGGGTCAATGGAAACAAACCCGGCTTCATCCAGTTCCTGGGGGAAACGCAGTTTGCCCCGGGGCAGTGGGCAGGGATTGTCCTGGATGAGCCCATCGGGAAGAACGATGGCTCCGTGGCTGGAGTTCGATATTTCCAGTGTGAACCCCTGCGGGGAATATTCACAAGGCCATCCAAACTGACCAGGAAAGTGGTGACAGAGGACGAAGCCAACGGTACCCAGACAGCTCACGCCTCCAGAGCCACGTCCCCAACATCCACATCAGCTGCTAGCGTGGTGTCCTCCACTGCTGCGCTCCCCCCTTCAGGAATTCCACAGAAATCCCCCCTTGCTGCTAAGGAACATGCAACTCCTTCTCAGATTAGCAATCTTTCCAAAACTGCCAGCGAATCTATATCAAACCTCTCAGAAGCTGGATCACTAAAGAAAGGAGAAAGGGAGCTCAAAATTGGAGATCGAGTGCTGGTAAGATTTCCCCCTCTGCTTTTGATTGATTGATTGAAACTTCTGCTAATATTTAAAATTTTTCTGCCATTTCCTTGCTCAACATAATGTAAATCTATCCACTGGCTTTCTTTGTTTAGTGTTTTCTGTAAACAAGCTCTTTGCATGCAGTGGGAATATCTTGGCAGTACCAAGATAAAATGGTTGTTTTGACAGGTTTTTATCTATTATGTTTTGCCACTGTTTAAAAGACAACATTGTGTTTAACAACAGCTTTGTAGCTTATCTCTCTGTATCTTCAAGAGCTCCAGTCATGCTAAATAAAAACCAAGCCTGTGAGATTTCCATGCAGGTCTTCTGCCCTGTCCTGGGCTGTGTCTTTAGTGAACAAATAGTTCAATAATTGATTGTTCCTGAGTGGTGATAGGCAGGGACAGAAGCAGTCACATAATGCCACTGCTCAGGCAGGAATTACGTGTGCTCTTGGGGATGTGCCACATTACTCTGCTGCCCTTCCTAAATTCAGGCCCCTAAATGCTTCTGCCAGTGTATCATCTCACCTTTTTAAAAGGGAGTTGCTCTGTTAGTTTTAACATTTAAAAAAAAAAATTATCACAAAACTGGTGGTAGGTTGTGTATGTTATATTCTTAATTTAAAGACTGTTTATGTAGCCTTCATATATAACTGGAATGATCCTTGTATGCCCAGCAGATCTGTGATCACTATAACAGAGATCTGATTTTAGGTTTGATTTCCTCAAGTGTATCATTAAGCTGAAGATTTGTCTTGCTCTTATTTTGATACAATCTTTTCTTATTTATGATATAATTTTAGAATTTCCATTAGGCTGGTGTGAGTATTATGGTGTAGAAACATTTCTGGGGTTACTGTAAGGACATATAGAAAAAAATCCCCTGGATTTTATGGTTTGTCCTGCATTGTCCCACCAGATAATAATTCTGCAGTGAAGGTGGGTTGATATTTTAATTAAGTTTATTGTATTTTTGAAGGAAGAATTTGCCTCCTCTCTCTGTTTAAGAACTGAAAACACAGGGCCAAGTTGAAGAAGGAAGCAAAGGTGAAGTGAGGGCAGGGGTTGGCTGAGAGCTGGATTTGGGCTGAGATGTGTTTTCTTGGAGTGCCAATGGAAACAAAGATTTGTGGTTTATCCCTGGCTATTTCTGTCAGACACTGAGCCCTGTCCTCCAGACAACACCAGGGCTTTAACCACTTGTGTCCCTTTTCCTCAGGGACCTTTGTGAGCCCTTCTGGGATGTCCCTTTGGGGTGGGAGAATTCTCTGGTGCTGTGAAGGCACCAGAGTCTTGCTCTGCCTTCCCTGTGTCTAATTAGTGCAAATTGCAGGAGCACCATATCCTAAGTGCCACAGTTTGATAATAAGGTCCCAAATTGTTAAGTAGGACAAGTTAAACTTAATATTTCATCCTTTCTACTACCTCTGTTTGCCTTAAGTCTTCCTCATGAGTCATCAAATTGTAGTTTGAGGTTTTGGGGTAATTCCTAGCACAGTATGTTGGTGATGCATAACTATAATTTCTATACCAGTATAAGACAGGAATGTGAATGTTAAAGGGGCAGGATCCTTGTTTACTCTTTTTTAATCCTTTGGGATCCCATGCTAATTATTTGTAGTAGATCCCAGACTCTGTTGTCATGTCTAATAATAATTCAGATGTAAATATTCTAAGTGGCCAGGTTAGTTCAGATAACCCTAAACTTGGCTGAATAATTGATTCATCTGTTAATATATTTTTCCCTGACACTGAACTGTGGAGTTGAGGTGTCACTGAATAATTCTGGGAACTGTCCTCAGAGCCTCCAACCAACACCACTTGTTGGGAAATTGTTGCCTGTCACTTGTGTCACTTGCTCAGCCATTCCTGCTCCATCAGAGGGACAAATCCACCCGGCCTGCTCCACTCTCTTGGGTTTTATTTATGCTCACAGCTCACAGCAGGCCCTTTTCAGTAATATGTTACACAAGAGGGTGAAAGGCTGGGTGGAAGTTGCCAGTCCCACCTCAGCTCAAAATTTCCCCTCTAAGTGACAATGTGGTGTCACAGCCACGTGATGTGTTCCAGTCTAACCACACCATTGCAGGGCTGGAGGGGCTCAGTGCTGCAACATCCATCAGTTCTTGCAGCTTGGACCAACTGCAGTGAGTATTTTGTGAAGGTTTTTTGGTAATTGTGGACATGTGGGGAAAACAACTGCTGGGAATGACAGAGGGAGAACAGGGAGCCTCCAGCAGCAAAGAACTGCAGTTCAAAACAATGAATTCATGATAGACAAAAGCTCATTTGGGAGTCCTATTAAAACAGCTCACTGGAAAATGATGTCCTGAAGGGCAGATTCATAGATGGGTAAGGCACAGCTCTCAGCCAAGGTTACATTCCAGAGTGGACATCAGATGGCTTCAACTTCATTGATCTAAGTGTGTGATCTCAGGGTGTGGAGTGTTACACTGAAGTATTTCAACCTGTTCATTTTTTTCCCCTCTAACTTGGATTCTAAAATGTCCTTCATGGGAGTTACCTTGAGTGGATCAGTTAAGTTACTTTAAGTTTCTTTTTATTGGTGATAACTGGCTGGTTTTGGATGATTTCAACAAAAAAAAAGGCAAAAAATCTTACAGCTCTTTTTGTCTGCCCAGTCTGGATTAGCAAGGAACAAGAGGCCATTCAGCCAGTGTTTACTAACTCACATCCCGACTTTCTGTGTTACACAGATGCAAATTGGGCACAAGTTTGAGCCTGAAATGTTGGGTTCAATTTCAGGCTTTCCCAGCAGCTCAGCTTCGTTGGAACATTCTCGTGTTGCTGCAGAGATGTTCATTGTGCTCCTCTCCAGGAAAAGCAGCTGTCACTCCTCATTTGTGCTTCTGCTTTGTCCCAGCAAACTGTCCCAGTGGTGCTGGGATGGGCTGGTTTGATTAAAGGCTGTTGGGAGCAAAGAAGTCTTGAGGAGGTGATGAAAGCTCCAGTGTATGGCCTGTACTGTTTTGTGTGGAGAGAAAAGATGCCTTAGGCTTTTCTTCTCATCCCTTTGATCTCTGGTGGTTTCACCAGTCTTTTGTACACTTAAAGTTAGAATTAAAGTTAGAATTACCAAATTCTACACAGTCCCATGCTAGAGTCCTCCCAAACTTCTACAGGAGAACTTATATCTTCAAAATACAAAGGGTTAATAATAAAGGAAGCTTCCAGTGAATAGATCCCTGATTTGATTATGATTATATGATCTTTCTTAATTCAAATAACATTAGGAAGAACAGTGGTTACATACAGTTATTCAGAGTTAAAGAAAAGAAATTCCAGAGAACTAAAAGAAAGAAAATTTCCAGAGGGATAAAAAAAAACAGAGACAAGAAATGCCAGAGAAAATAAATTCTACTGCAAAAACCAAGTAGAGCTGTGAGGTGATCACCTGTGTATTCTCAAAACCAGCCTTGCTCAGAGCATCTCAGGGGAGGTTGTGCTGAACAGTGCTATAGATACAGAAATAAAAAGAGGCAAAACAAGCAGCCTTGCTTTTTCAGGGGGCAGAAAAACCTCTTTTCCCAAAAGACCTTGGATATTAAAAAGACATTGACATCAAAACAGACAGTGCTTCAAGGTATTGGAGATGTCAGCTGTGGGTGCCTGCAGAAAAATACTTACAACAATCAGCTCTAACCTTTCCTGGTTTTTCCCCTCAATTTGAAGAAGACATTTCCAGGCCATTAAATTGAGTTGTAAACATCAGAAAAATAACTCATGGTAGACATCAATGCCCTTAAGGGAAATATAATAATTGTGGGAAAATTCCCATTGTCCTGTTGTCTTAGAAGTTCTCTTTCTTGAGATTCCAGAGGAGTCAAAGCAAATCAAATACACAAGTATTCACTGAAGTGTTATAGCCCTAAATGGATGTTCTAGTGGAAAAGGACCTTTAGATTTCTGTAGTTTACTCCTCAAAGATGATTAATTGAAACAGCACCCTGTGCTCTGCTGTCTTGGGAATTTCTGATGATAAATCTGTCTCAAATCCCAAATCTCAAATCAGTGTATCTGAGCCATATTCAGCAAGCTTGTGCTCAATTTTCCTTTCACTAACAAGAGACCAACAATACCTCATGACAGTATTTGGAAATGTTGAAAATATTGGTAGATAAGTTAGATATATCAAAGAATTGTGGTTTCTTAGGTGTAACTCACTATTCAGCTTTTCATTTGGTACACTGATGTGTCTTTTACTGAATAAAAATAGAGTTAAACCAAAGAAGAGTTATTAATGCAAAGAATAATTCAAACAGCTCTGTATTAGGCGTAATTTCCATTCCTAACATGTGATGTATGTTCTGGAATCTGGATGTGATTTAAGAGTTAGAACATTAACTCTGGACAGCCTGATTTTGTATTTGGGGATTCTGTAACACAGGAAAATTGATGTGGAAATCTGCACTTTCTCCACTGCCCTCATCCAGCCTTTCTGGGGTTAATGACACAGTGCCAGAGCTGCAGTTGATTTTTCTGCTGAAAATCAAGCTCCAGCTTCAGCATTTGAACCTGCTCTGAATAAGAATTCCTGTGCAAGAAATGCCAGTGGAAGTGCCGTGCTCAATGCTAAACCAGATGGGGAAAGAACAACAGAAAACCAATTCAGAAAACAAATTACTTTCAGGCTCGGCCAGTTTGGGTTTCCTGTTTGAGTTGTGGCCAGAAAACCTGTTTGCCCTGGTGCTGCACACTTAGGATTTCTTAAGAGCCCGATGCAAAGTTGATTTTAAAAACAAACAAACAAACCCCCTCTAAGCTGCCCTATCAAAACAAAGCCAAGTTGTTAATAAAAGAGAGGAATCTGCTTTATGTGACAACTGTTACCCGTTCCAAAAGTTGAAGCAGCTTTGACAGCGTCACCAGCTTTTCCCTGAAGGGACCAGATGCTGTATTTTAAATAAATAAATAAATAAATAAAAATCTTATCAACCTAAGGGGCCTTAGCCTTCTCAAGGGATTAAAGTGCTTTCATTCATTTAACCAGTTACAGCTCCATCACAGTCTGCCAAATCTGCTGCTTCTGGGGCTGAGCTGTAAAGCTGGAACTCTGCCTCTGTCCATATGGTCACAAAAAGATGCAAACTCAATTTACAGGCATGTGCTGATGTGGCCTTTTTGCAAAGTTCTCCCAGTGCACGAGTGCCCATCTCATTTCTCTTTATTTCGTGTTTTACAGAGCTGGCTTTGATGGTTCTTCCCAGGGTCTCTGGATCTGGAACAGGCAGGGGCTGATAGGAGATTATTGTCAGATTTGTTTCCACCCATGTAACCTATCTGCAAGTAAACATGACGTAGGGCTGTCAACTGATTGCATTCCAGGGCTCTGAAAAGCAACCAAGGGAAAAAGAAACTTCACACGTAGAGAGGAGTTTCTCCCTTTAGCATTGTCATTGTGGTGTTTTTAAGGTTTTCTTTTTCTGCATTTTACAACTTTTTGGAATGTGCTTCTGAGCTTAGTCTGTTTCAAAGTCTATGATTTTATTTAACTGTTATTAAAACAAATATTCATTGGTGGTGTTACAGTTAAAACAGTGCAAAAATATCTGGCACAATGCATACAAGGATGGAAAAGGAAGAAAAATTTGGAAGTTGGGAACGTGTGAGTGGTTTGTGCTCTCCCGGGGCTCTTCTCTCGAGCCTCCTCCATCAAATGTGACAGTTCTAACTGCTCAGTCACACTTTTGCTTAATCCTTGAGCTGAGGTATTTTCATGGCTTTGTCATGTTAAGTCAAGGATGAAAGTAATTCTTATATTTATGTATGTCTACTTAGGCACACTATTTTGGACATTGTAATGTATGATGTAGATTAGTTTGCTGAGTGGCTTCTACAGCATGAAATCCGTGTAGGAGAAAATATCTGAGGGATAAGGGGTATCCAAAGGCTTTGCCTTCAATTCATCATCCAGGTGTTTTCCCTATGCAAACCTCTGCTTTCTTTTAACGTTACTTTGAAGCATTTTCCAGGACACAGCATTACCTACCTGCCCACAACGAAGCTGTTAAATTTATCTTAGAGTCGTGCCTGAGTCACTCTGTTCTGGCAACTCCTTATTTAACTTCTAATTGCCTGTGAGTTCCTGGGCTGTAATGGCAGGGACTGGTGACTCCCCACATGCTTTGTAGTCGTTAATTCCTTTTTTTGTGTGTGGATTCCCTGGCTCCCTTCCCCTCTCCCTGCCTTCCCAAGGGGGAATATCCAGGAACACGTTGTCCTCAAGTCATTTCAACACAGGATGGGAGAAAGAACAGTTTATTTACTTAGTTTAGTTTTTGCTTTTTTTTTTTTTTTTTTGTGGTGGTGATGAATTCACATGTGGCTTTTGTAGTAGGGAATTGCTGTTAGGGGGTTTTTTTTGTTTCCTTTGAGTTGGATGAATGAATTGAACCTCAATAGCACATCAATTTTAGTTACTCAGCTGTTTTCTCTGGAAGTGAAGGATTGTGTGGTAACACAGTGTGTGAGTATCTTATTGCACATGAGGTTTTTTGCCCACTTTGGCCTTACTTTTGAACTTTTCAAGTCAACTGCAACCAAATTGGGTAGAAATGGAGAGGTTTCAAAGCAAATTCTTCCAAGTTCCATGGAAACAGCTCAATAGAAGGTGGAGACTCTCTGCCCACCAGTTCTGGAAAAGCTGCAATTTGCCTTCACAGAACTTTGCACATCACAGAATCCACATGATCAAGGCTTGTCTGAATCCTGTTCCCATCAGTGGAAACAGCAGAAGTCACTCAGCCATAATATCCAATGCCACAGAAAAACTGCCATCATTAATTCTGCTACTCACAGAATTGCTGGCTTGAAAAATGTGAATTATGGAGGCCAGTTTAAAGTTTGGGAGATATTCTAACACTGTTCCAGTAGTGCCTTGATCCAATGTTGGATATTGTGTGTTTTTAAAAGGAAATAAAATAATCTAAAGCAAATACCTGATATCTGTCTAATCTCAGCAAAAAAGCCAAAAACTCGCAGAGCAAGCAGATGTTGACAAACTGAAATGTGGCAGTTTTGTCAAACACTTTTTCTTCCTTCTCTAAAACTATAGATTTAACGGAGAAGATGCCATTATGGAGTTATATGGTGGGATTATTATTATTATTTTAAAATCCTGAATGCTATCTAACAGTCTAATCAGCACTTAACTTCATTGATAGATTTAAGAACTCAGTATGTTTACATCCATAAATTATTTGAAAAACCCATTGGAATTCAGCAGGAATTCAGAACACAGCTGGAAGATGACTCAAGCAAGAGAAAGTATCTTGCAATAAAAGATTTTAAAAACTTAAGCTGCTAATGTTGAAAAAGAAAAATTGAGGTGTCTTGCTTAAAAGCTGTGTGTACCTGCATGGTGGATGCTGCAGAGCTCTGTAATCTTGCAAAACAAAGCTTAATGAGAGCCAGTGGCCAGAGGCCACAGTCAGATTTGTTTTATTTGAAATTTAAATCTGTTTGAACAATGGAGTGATTAAGTATGAAAACAGCCTGTCAGTGGCAGCATGTTTCCTGATGGATATCAGCTCTGCCCCAAAACCATCCCCACAGAAATGAGCTCGGTACAGTTACAGGGTTCATTACAGGTGGAGCTGGCTGGGATGGAAGGACCTGTTCCATGAGAACCAGAGGAAATGATCCCTTTGTCCCTTCTGGCCTCGAAGGAGTGAACAAATCAATTAAACACAATTTCTGTTACCGGCTGGAAACAGTTCTGCTAAATTTGGACAAACAAGAGGAAAATTATTCTGATTAGAACCTGATGAGTGGATCCCAGGTGTTTCAAAGGCTCTCTGTGGCTTCATGAGTTTTGCTTTTCCAAGTGCTGCACGTTGTGGTGCTGAATTGTCCTGAAAACGCAGAAATGTCCAAGCGATGCTTTCAGGAGACACCACAAGTTCGTGCTCGGGCAGAAGGTGAGACAGAGCAGTTGTTATTCACCTTTTACCTCCTCTGGGCAGGTGTGAATAAGTGATATTGTTACACTGACAACGTTCAGACCCTGCCTGTCCTCTTTTCCACCAGCACTGCTCAAATCACACTCTCATTTTTTAGATCATCTCTCTTTCCCCCCCACCCCACATTACACTGGTTTATTTGTTTCCTGCTTCTCCTTTTCTTTGGAAATGTGGCTCCACAAGATCTGACATGTTCATCCCCCTGTCCTTTCACCAGCAGGTTTTTAACCACTTCAGGTTTCCAAACCCATTTTGCTCTTTCACTTTACCTGGCAGCAAATTAATGTAAGCTCAGGTATACTCGGATAAATGGAATTTAATCGCTTTTTGCATGTGTTTGACATAACTCTAGTGAGTTCCAAGCAAAATTCCTCACCTCACCATGACCTGTAGTCTAACCTAGATTCTCTGGAGTATTACAGCTTTGTATTTTACAGCTTGATTCTATTGAGTGTGGGAACTGACTGAGAAAAGGTCTGGCAGTTCTTTTCTCTATCCATTATTTAGTGACCTGCCTTAGCATGAAAGAAGGTCATGGAAAACTGTCTTTGTGGTAGTTGTGCTCTGTTTTTTCATAGAACTTTCAGAAGCATTTTAGTATTTGTTTCCCATTTCTTTTAGAAGCGGATGTTTTTTATTTTAGTCCTTCATGCAGTACTGGGAGGTAGATCTGCTGGCAAATGCAGCTAGTTTTGTGGTTTGGGATTGGGTTTTTTACTTATTTTTGCTGTAATTCTCACAATTTAAAAAAAATACTTTTTCTATAAACAGATGCTATACACTGTAAGTACAATTCTTTTTTCATATTGGTTGGAACAGTTGAGTTTAATCGTGTCAGGATCTTTTTTTCCCTTTTTGCCATTAGGTCTGTGTATGTACAGCAACTTCCAGCATGAAAAGCCTTTACCACACTGTCTTGTACAGTAGCACCTCACGTTGTTCTACCAAGGGAATAAATTATTATTATTTCCTTCTCAAGGCAGGTGTTGTTGCTTGCAGGTACTCATTGCAGCTGGACATAAATGCACCTTTTGGGGGACATGTCTGTGAATGATTGGAAGCCTTCAGCAGTCTCAGGCTTTATAAAGGAGGGCTGACCTGTCTTTAAAGATGAAGTTTAGAAAGCTTTTGCTTAAAACTGAGCCAAAGTGCCCATATGGGCCTTCACTGATTCTCTGAGCACGTTACAGCCACAGAATGCTCTGATTCCTGCTCTTGTAAGGTCACACAGAATGTGCAGAGGGAAAAATGTAGTGTTATTCAAAGAAGCTGGACTGGGTTTGGAAAAAACCAAAAATTCTTTGGCATTCTCCCTTGAGTCCTGTTTAAAATAACCCAGGTACCATGGTTACAAGACAGTCACTTTGCTGCTTCTCCTGGGAATGTCGTGTTGAGCAGCCCCATCTGCTCTGGGATCTGAGTTGCTGCATTTGCTGGCCCCCACCAGGCTGTGGGTCAGGGCACTGCAGGGGCTGGAGCAGATCCAGGGGCTCTGGGCTCTGCCACATTCCTGCAGGCTGTGCTTGGAGTGTGGTCTCTTCATAAAATAATCTCTTCATATTTTTCACATAAACATGGAAAACGAGCAGGGCCAAGGTATGGAAGAGAAAGGAGGAATATCCATTCTGCACCCAAGTTTAATGTGTGTTTTCCTGGAGCCAGCATTTCTCCTCTAGAGGTTGGTTTGCAGTGGGAGTTGCAGGGCACAGATTGCAGCAGTTTTTGCTGTCCCTGGGAATCCTTGCATGGAGTTATCCTGTTCCACCACAGTGCTTCAGACACCTCTTACCTCATGACCCCACTCACCTTCCTATGGAAAGGTGGTGGGTGGCTGTGTTTAGGTAATTAATTTGGGTTTGTTTAAAAAAATCACCACAGACACAAACACACGCCACGAAACAGGAAAAAAAATTCCATTGCCTGGCTCAAGGGCTCTGGAAAAGGAGCTTGAGGAATCTCTGTGTGCAACCCCAGACCTGAGTATTGTCTGGGAAGGGATGCTCCTTATCTAGGCCATTGTTCTAGTTTTCCTGTCTCATTTCTTAAATGGGTTTATAGAGCCTCTTTTGATTTAACTCTCTTTTTTCAGGTAGAAAACAGAACAAAATTGAGTTGGGGAAACAGCTTCTAAGCAGAACTAACCAGTCTTTTCACCTAAAGACAGGTTCCAAATTTATCTGTGAAGAAAAAATTGCCAAACAAACAAGACAAACCTAAAGAGACAAAAGTCCTACCCAAACTTGCTAGAAAAGGAATAAGGAGGAGAACTTGGAACTCAGTATAGACTGATAGTGCAGTTAAAATTTATTGTTATATTTGTACTTAAGATTTGTACCCTCTAGAAAAAGTAGCTAATGTCTGAGGGTGAATAAGATCTCTCTCAATTTAAGGGGTAGATCTTTATCAGTGTTTTATATTCCCTCCTCAGCACTGGGCCAGAGATCTGCATTCTCTGTAACTCTTTGGATGGTTCCAATTCTTTTTTTCTAAGCCAGTCCTAGTGCTTGTTTGTGTGTCCTCTGCCAAGAGCACCAAATACCAAAGGTTCTACCAGTTACTATATTAGGCTGAGTCATGATAACTGTAAACTTTTGTGTGTTTTTATTCCATGGAGAGTAATAATTTGCTACAGTGCCACTTAAAGCAGGATCTGAAGGTGACCTGCAGTTGTTCCAGAATTGCTTCTAATGGCAGAGAAGGGGCTGCCACCTTAAATGTAGACAAGAGGTGTCTCTGCCACCTTTCTAACTTGAATAATACCAAAAAAGGCTCATTATTCTCCCTGTTTTTCTGAGGTTTGTGTGGATTAGGATTATTTTTCCTTATCAGTTAAAGCCTCAACTTGCCACTGGAGCCAGGAGCTGGAGCACAAATGTGTGTGCAGCTCCTGGGCACTGACCTGGGATTTTGTGGCTGTGTAAAGTCCTCAATTCCTCCCAGGTGACCTCGTGACTGAACTCTTCCCAACCGGAATAATGTGAATTCTCTGGTGTGCTGTGATCATGCACCTTAATTTACAGCGTTGTAATAATCCTGGGAACTTCCCCCAAGCAATATAATATCTGCTGTGAAAAGTATATTAAATACTAATGTATTTTTTAGTTTATAAAAAGGAGAATCACAGTCTTTAATAGGAAGTTTCATTCAAGCTCTCTGCCAAGGCCTCTCAGTATTCCTGGTTGTACAACATGTGCTGGAAAACACAGGTGGACGTGTTCAAGCCATTGGTGCATTTTCCACGTGGAATTTTGTGAATCTCTTGAAGAGGTTTCCATCACCATGTCCCTGTTTTTACAATGCTGGATGCAGGCTGAACAGATTGGCACAAATTTAGGGCACAACATATTGTCTTCCTGAACTGCAGGAATCCTGTGGCTCTTCCTGGCAAGTGTCAACCACACAACAGCTTTTCCTTCTTCACTTAATTTAATTCTTCCATCCCCTGGGTGTTATGAAAAGCTGTAGCTCACAGACATTGCAAGTAATTGGAATGGCTGTAAATATTTAATATCATAAGTTTGAAAGCCATTGCTTTCCAGGCTTTCATTTAGGAGTGTTTGGGTTGGATTTTTTTATTCTTGGAAGTGAAGAAAAGATAAAATGATTTTCCTCTCCCCAAGGATTCAAATAGCTGGTTATATCCACAGTTTTGTCAAGTGCTCTGTATCAAGCTTTATATCAGTTCTTTTAAATACAAGAGGGCTGTACTGTGTAGTTTATCTGAATTATTCCTTAGAGAAAATATGAAAGGATTTTTTTTCTCATTTCATTTCCTTTCTTTTTCCTCACAGAATTAGAATAAGAAGTAAACAGACCTTAGGCATGTTTATCTGCTGGTAGAAATTGATGTGAAACTCTAGCACAAATCTGTTGCATTCAGATCATGGGTTATATTGTGTCTTGTTAAATATATTTTTGGTTGTGAAGGTCAGTATTTGTTGAACTTTAAAACAAACTCATAGACAAAAAAATACGTAGTTTGAAATAAGAACTGGTTATGTCATTCCTGTGCTTTGTGGACATGGTTTTGCCAAAAGCTTCTTCCCTGAATGTGATGTTTTATTTTGGAAATGCATTAAATGCAGGTGTGTGTCTCTTTAGGTTGGAGGAACTAAAGCTGGAGTTGTGCGATTTTTGGGAGAAACTGACTTTGCAAAAGGAGAATGGTGTGGAGTGGAGCTGGATGAACCCCTGGGAAAGAACGATGGAGCTGTTGCTGGCACGAGGTCAGTCTGTCCCCACATTTACCCTATGAGATTTTCCTCTGTATTCTCTTTTGGGTTTTTATATCTTCCATGGAGTTTTCAGTCAGGAGAGAGAGGGAGGCTCTAAACCTGCCTTGTCTGCTGCTGCTGGTGGGGGGGCTGGTGTGCCATGGTTTGAATTCTCTGATGCCAACACTTCTCTCACATTCGTGGGATGAGCTGATCTCTCCTCCCATGTGAGTTTTATTCATAGACTGGTAATGGAAAATACAATTTGCTTCTTTTGAATGCCTATTTCTCAGCATGGAAGGAATGCTCAGTTAAGAAAATCTCTGGATATTCAGTAGTTGTACTTAAGGGAAATCTTCCAGAATCCCAGGAGCTGGAAGCTCCTGTTCCAGCAGCTGCCTCCTAGTAGAGACTGAGAGCAGTGTAGCTGCTCCCTCCAGTAAGTCTCAGTCAGAAGACATTAATTCACATCACAATTTAACTTTCATTCTCATTTGCCATAAGGAATAATCTTTTACCTCATTAAAAAGAGGTTTTACAAGGATTGTCTCACCTTAACATAGGTGATCACAGCTTAAAATTATAAGTGGCTTTTGTCTATATTTAACCAAAGATATATGTTCTGTATCATCAAATATGCATAAATGGTATGTATTTAATAAAATATAAAACTACTTGATTTAATTAAAATCTGATTTCTATTTTTAACTCTCAGCCATCACATCTGTTGGCAGCTCAGAGGAATGTGATGAAAGGGAAAGCTATGGATATAAAACTGAATCTGAATGGAATTTTTTAGGCACTAGAGCTGTAGTGTTAACTCTGAATTCTGAAGCCTGATCATGCTGATGTGATCTGAAGATGTGACCGTGCCGTTCCAGCCTCTCAAAGTCCCGTTTCCAAATCTGATGTTAAAACACAATTTGCAGCGCAACGTGGACGAGCCCCTTTAACCCTTCCGTCCTCCTGCTCTAGAACCCTCCGTGAAATGACATTAACTCCTGCTCTCCTCCGCCGCCTTTTCCCCCGGCAGGTATTTCCAGTGCCAGCCCAAGTACGGCCTGTTCGCCCCGGTGCACAAAGTGACCAAGATCGGCTTTCCCTCCACCACGCCGGCCAAAGCCAAGCCCGCCGTGCGCAAGGTGCTGCCCACGCCCGCGGCGCTGAAACGCAGCCCCAGCGCCTCTTCCCTGAGCTCGCTGAGCTCCGTGGCCTCCTCCGTAAGCAGCAAGCCCAGCCGCACAGGACTCGTAAGCTGCTTTTTCCTTCCCCTTGGCAGCCCCACCCCGGCCCGGCTCGGCTGAGCCCAGCCTAGAGCAAAGATCGTGGGCAGAGCACGTTTCGTGGTGCTTTTCTTCATTCAAAGCATGCGCGAAGGAAGGAAATCTTAGCTAGCCCTGGAGAGCAGCTGAATGTTTGAATGTTTAATTCGGGCTAACGGAGTGATTGCAATAAGAAAGGGGCTTAGGACACACACAAATTTCTCTCCGTTTAATTCATTTTCTGAGGATCTGGTGTGCATTGAAGCTACTCGTTTTATTTAAGCAGGAAGCTTCACGTTGGCTAAAATGTTCAAAATTTCCTTTTGCCGTTCAAGAGATGAGTCAGCTGAGAAATGCAGCAGGAGCAATTTCCAAGTCTCTGCTGACAAGAAGCCTCTTTCTTTTAGGTTTGGTTTTAATCCTGTGAATTCATAAAGGCTGAGTGTTGCCAAGTGCTGTGGCTCAGGTGAAATCTAACACAGTACTAATTCCACCTAATACACTTACTATGGATTCTTTTGAAGTTGCTCTGTTACATAAATGTCCTAATCTTGGGTTGCAGCAATAAAACAGAAATCTGGGAAGGCTGAATTTTGAGAAGTCTCTTTTATGGCAATTGAAAACATAGAAATAATTGGATTTTTCCACAGTCACCCTAGTTTTTTCCTTTTATTTTTAAACCACAGTCCATAGATAGATCTAATTAGGAAGAAGTGACTCCCAGTGATGTGGAACAGGTTCCCTGTCCCACTGTCCCACTGACCAGCAGGTGTCCAGAGAGGTGACTTGCCCTGGTCCTGCAGGACTGAAGCAGATTAGCAGAGGTCAGCAGTCGGTCAGGGCACCAGGGTTAATACCTGACCACAAAAAGGATTTTTATTTGGCACAAACGGTGGGACTTCATTACTTAATCCATTCTGGAAGTTGCACTTGCAGCTGCAGAGTGCCCTCTAGTTTGGGATCACTGCACTAACACACTGAGCCCAATGCTTTATTCCATGTGCTGTGATCCCCCAAGTTACACCTTGTGAATGTCTAAAATGTATTTGCTTATTTTGTTGTGTCCTAGGGATTTTGCATTATTTAGGCCATAAAATACAAAGCTGCTGTAATCCATTATTTCTGGAATTAAAATTCCAGCTTTCTTCCAACTCTTTTTCTCAGGCAGTGTGTGAATATTTGGTGGCCATCCAAGTTAACAGGATTGTCCAAATAATTCTGAGACTTTTTCTTTAAAAGTTAAGCTGCTGGGGAAACGAGATTTCCTGTAATCAGTTTTGACCCAGCAGGCTTTTCATGCTTCAGTTTCTAGGAAAACTAAAACTTTCTGGTAATTTCTGGACTCTTATATTGACTGCTCAGTTGTTCAGGGCTGTTTCTATTTTCTTTTTCCTGTGTAATAAAAGCTGCTGTCAGAGTAGGTGATCCTGTGATTTAAGGGGCTGTCTGATACAAGTGGTGTTTATTTCTGAATCTGAAGGAAGCTGATGTTTCTCTGAAGAGTTTTGGATTTGTTTTGCAGTTGGGATTGAAGGGTGATTTGGAGACCTAAAACTGTTAGAAAGCAAAACACCCTGGAATGAGATTTCTTCTGGAAACTGGGAGGGTGTGAAACAACCAGTTAAGCATCAGAGTGAAGGTGGTTGATTCTGTCTGGTGCCTTGCCAGTCACTGGCAGTGGATTGCAGAGTGTGCAGGGTAGGATCCAGGCTGGCAGGAGCTGAGGCAGCTGTTCAGGGTTTTGATCTCTGGAAGGATCATGCTCTTGGTTTTGGGTGATTGGACAGAGCTGAAGGATACAACAGCAAGTCTTTGTGATTTGGGTTTTTTTTAAAAAACTAACTGAGCTGTCATTCTCATTTAGTACTTAGGCAGATTTCTCAGCTGTTAGAGTTAGGTGTTACGAACAGCACTGGATTTTTTTTGTTGTTGTTCAGTTTTTCCTGTTTTCACACCTATTGCTCACTTCATAATTTTAATTTAATTACTTTCCCTGCTAGCTCAGGAACTTGTGAGGGTGTAGCTGGTAGGGCCATACTGAATTTTCCCTGATTCCATCCAGTGGGGCAGAGATGATGCAAGGTCAAGGAAAACCTGAATTCATTTGAGCCACAGTTCTCCTGGTTAATTTTAATCTGCATTCTTGAAGCTTAATATTTCAGATTTTTTTTTTTCCCGAAGTAATTTAATTCCAAGTGATAGAAACATATATTTTAGCCAGATACCAGTTGTTGTTCTTCTCAAGGTTTTAGCTGTAAGACTGGCTTTAGGTCAAGGTAAATGCTCTTTATCCTGGCTGGTTTTGCCGTGGTAGAGGTGCCAGATGCTGGTGGGAGTTCCCAAAGCTTTTCAAGGAGAGTTTGGAAGTGTTGGACTGTTGCTGGTGACCCAAGATAACGACCTGGTAACTAGAGACAAAATGTTTCTGGCTTGCTAGAAAGCTGCCTTTCTTTTTTTAATGGAAAATGATGCTTAGGAACATCCTGAAGCAGCCTTTGTGTGAGTCTACACCTTCAGCTGAGGCCTTTTATTTTCACTTCATCCCTCCTGCCTCTTCCTCTGGCTGCTGCTCCTTACAGGGCTCTGACCACACAGTGTTGGCCACTGTTAAATTCTGGAAAATGAACTCATTTAAGTGTAAAAGGAGAAGGTACAGTAGGTCACAGACAGCATTTGCTTTACTAACCCTGTGTCTGTGGAGTCTGGAGATACTCACTCCACCCCTGTTTTCTTTCTCTTGGTACAGAATGATTTTTTAACGCATTTATTTTGTGAAGTTGACAGAAACCTCTTCCCGGTATGCAAGAAAAATTTCGGGCACCACAGCCCTCCAGGAGGCCCTGAAGGAGAAACAGCAGCACATTGAGCAGCTCCTGGCAGAAAGGGACCTGGAGAGGGCAGAAGTTGCAAAAGCAACGAGTCACGTTGGGGAGATAGAGCAGGAATTGGCTCTGGTCCGTGATGGGCACGACCGGGTAAGAGAGTTACTGTTCTGAACCAGGGTCAGCACGTGGGGTTAACCTCCAAAATGGGCTTTTCTTATTGAAAAGGGCTGGCAGCAAGAGGTGGTGTGCTAAGAGTAAAATAATCCATACCTGGGAGATCTCCCTTGTGGGATCTTTGGCTTGATGAGATACCAGATCTGCTGAATTGAACTCGTTTTTATTGAACTTCACTGCAGTCTTTGATCATGTCCATATTTGACAGCATTCCTGTCACTTGGCTCATCACTTCACCAAACTGTGGTTACTGAGGTACAGGTACATAATTTGGAAAAAATTCCTGTATTTCCCAGCTTAGTAAATTTTGGTTTTATTCCTCTTCCTGATTAGCATGTGCTGGAGATGGAGGCAAAAATGGACCAGCTTCGAGCTATGGTGGAGGCAGCTGACAGGGAGAAAGTGGAGCTCCTCAATCAGCTTGAGGAAGAGAAAAGGTAACCCCAAACTGTCCTCATTAATGTAATTAATGTTCTTCCTGTGCTCCCCTTGTGCATCTTGCTGTTCATCCTGACTCCAGACATGTTTCTCAGTGCTGGGGTTTCGATGCAATTGTGACATCTTGAAGGCCTGTGGACATTTTGGATGTGTCCTGAATTTCTGATTGTTTCCTGCATGAATGGTAGAATATATAGAATGTGAGATCAAACTGCTGATTTAGGTCATCTCTTCTCAGATCATGCAGAAGGGTGAAAAAAGGAGAGAATCAATGAGGATTTAAAGGGTTTTAATACAAAATACCCTCTTCAGAGCTGCAGGAGCAGTGATGCCTTGCTTTGGCACTGGTAGTGTTTTAAGGACAGCACTTTTCCCTCCCTCTGATGCTTCCTGTGAGAGATTTCTCCTTAATGTCCCTGGCAGTTTGCTGGTACAATGGGAATGTTGTCACTGTCATTCTGATTTCCACTGAAAAATGAGCTTGAAAGCATTTTCTTCCAAAATTACCTGAATTTTAATGAGCTGTCCCCACAGGAAAGTTGAAGACCTTCAGTTCCGTGTGGAAGAAGAATCCATTACCAAAGGAGACCTAGAGGTAAAATATCTCCAGCTTTGTAAACAGCATATCCAGGAGGGCACAGAAAGGCAGGAATCATTAAAAGATGCAATCCTGGTCTAACCACATTAAAAGAATACCCATTTCTGCAGTCCTTTAGTAAGCAAATTGTCCCAAAATTGCAGGATTGCACCCCAAATTCAGTTGCACACTTTAGCAAAGGCTGTGCTATAGAACAGCTCTAGTTATTTAGAGAAATTAAATTAATTCATAGAAAATTCTACCTTTTGCTGTTAAAAGTAACAAATAAAAAAAATTAGTTTTAAAGTTACAAAATTGCAAGTTAATATTTATACCTTTGAAAATTAATATTGAGGACTTGTCCTGTTTGATCAGTTTCTTGAGTAATTCCTGTGCTTCCCTTAAGAAAGGTTGATTAATGGAGAATGTTTTGTCCTGAGAGTTTGCACATAAAATCTAAATAGCAATTCATGTGTGCAACTTTTAATCTATTGTTTATATTACTGTGATGCTGGGCTACAGCACAATGTGTTACTGCACAATCAGAATAGAAAATATTTAGGAAAGGATTGCTCTCAGGTATTTGAGCACTGCCAGTTTTTATCCCAAAATTCCAGTTAATAAGCAAGATACTTTTAGTTGCTCTGCTCTGTTGTCTAATCAGAAAGATATTGGAACTTGTTGCACAGCATAAAGTACAAACTTAGTTAACTGTGTTGCTATAAAACATTTGTGATGGAAGTGCTAGCCTTACGAAAAATACTCATTTCATATAACATTTCTTTTATTTTAGTCTTCCATTCATTTTAAGATACCTGTCTAGACTCTTCATAGAATGCTCCTTTTATTGTTTAATCCATGGAAATACTTTCGTTTTTTATTTTCTGTTAAATCAATTGATAATCATGGCAAACCATCCTAAAGAATGTGGTTTGTCAAGCTGCTTAACTTGGAGGTTTAAACTGAATTCAAGCTGATGAAATGTCTCCTGTTGTTTGTGTTGGAATGGTAGTGCTGAGTCTGTAGGTGAAACATTTTTGTTTGTTTGTTTGTTTTTAATTTTACTGATAGCAAAAGAGGCAGATTTCGGAAGACCCAGAAAATGTAAGAGGGCACTTCAATGTGCAGAGACATCCCATGTTAACAGATTGTGTGCAGAAAATGCTTATACTGATTCACTAACTGCATAATCTGTTATTGAGACATTGACTCTGGTATTTGTGTGTATGTGGCTTCCAGAGCAATTACAACATTTCTTGGAAAGAATGTGTGTAATGACTAAACGTGGTAATGGCCATGAGCTGCAGACAGGGCCAGTGTGGCATTAGAATTCTTTAGGGTCAAAACCTTTGCAGTTCAATTCCTGAAGAGTCCAGGAGCTTGGAGAACATGAGTGACCAACATCCTGAAGTGGCCTTCATTTAAATGTAGGATTTTAACTGTTGTCTTCACAAAATCCTGCCTGCTCTCCTATGAGATCCTGCTGCTGTTCAATAGATGACAATTTTTCTGAGGGAATTAATCTGTCTGTTCTTCATCTCCCCATATTTGTTTCCTTTCTTCTGTATGAAATGCTAAGGGGAGAGATGATTAAAACCATCTGAACAATTACTGTGCAAAGCTGTCTGATCTTACTGTATCTTCATGTAGCTCCTCTTCAAATGATGTAGGAAAAATGTGTTACTTGAGAACAGAAATGGCCTTGGGAGATGTTTAAGGAGCCTTCTTGCATCCCCTGCTCAGAATAGTGGAATTTTAAAGGTAAATTTATCCCAGGCTGCCTCCTCTGCTGCTCCTCTCCTCCCCAGCCAAGACAGGAAGTTTTCAGGACTAGAACTTGATCCTGCTGTGCATCCTTAGGGGTTCCCTTGGCAGAGATCTCTCAGGATCTGAGTCTCCTCCAGTGTCCCCATCAGGCTGATGCTTTGTGAGAAATAAATCTGCATGTTCCCTTCCTTTCTCTTGTTTTGTGCACTCCTTCTTTGATCCCATCTTTTCTCCTGACTTCCCTGTTCTGATCTTTCCATTAAAAATGGGCATCTTCACTCTCCAGAGGAGAGTTTCCAGGCTGACACTCCCTGATCCCAGTGATGTCCTGTGACTGTCCCCAGCATGAGGGGACTGGAGGGGGTTCTGCCCCATCCTGGAACTGACTGTCAGGATTTGTGGCCTCAGCACAATTTCCCAGTTTGATGAAGAATGTCATAGGGAGGTTTATTCTGGAGTGAAAGAATAACCAGCACACACAAATGCTGGAAAAGGCTGATGTCCAGCTCCAAAGTTTGGGTGGAATTCTTGGAGGCTCAAGGCAGAGTAAGAATCCCATTTCCACATCACTTCCCCAGTTGTGGAGCTCTGGATAAGGGGATGATGATTCCTTTGGCTTTGTTGTCTGTTTTTTTCTTTCCTGCTTTTCTTTTCCATCCAAGTTAAGGTGCAGAATCAAATTGTTTTCTTGGTTTTGGGGTACTCTCTCTTCTCAGTTCACTGTGTTCTGGGTTTCCTCAAAGAGAATCATAAATTAGTAAGAATTTCTCTACATCATCAGGAGAGAAATTTGAACAGTTGGAAATTTTGCAGTGATTTTCACCTCAAGGAATCTGGAATCTGTCCCTTGGAAATCAGATTTAATTAAAGATAATCTCTCATGCTCTAAATGGGGAAAAAGGTGTCAAGCAAAGATCTCTGGAGTATTCTTTTTTAATCTTTTATTTCCATTTTGGCAGGATTTTAACTTACTTGCCTTTGTAGTATATAAGAGATAGAATTTTAAATAACCCAGTGATCAGTGATGATCTGTCTGATCTTTGGAGCAGTAAAGCACTGTCTATAAAATTAATGATCAAAGAGTTTGGGTTTTATGTAGCATAAAAAAAACTTAAGGTTGCAAATTCCAAAGGCACACAGGGAAATTCTGTAACCATGAGGTTACATTAGGTTTGGGATTTCTTGGGTTTTAATAGATCCCCTTGATGAATTAGAGCAAGTAAAGTTTGAATTTCCAGCTTTTAAAGCAGATTGTTTTTCAGACTTACAATCTGGTTGTGGATCAACACTAATACTGACTTGTGTCAGAGAGAAAACTGAATTGTAGCCGCTTAGTAAATATTATTTCCCTTAGAATACTTAATTCCATTTTCAAAGGCTATGGGCAGGAAAAAGAATCTGTGTTCTTGTGGAGCATTTTTGCCTGTTACACCCTGAAGATCTTCCACTGAGGGAGAAACAGACCTGCTACAGAATAAAACATCCAAAAACCTCAGGAGCAGCTTTAAGTGTTTGTGGACACCAAGGAACTCCATAGTAACACAGCCAACTATTTTCATTTCTTTAATAAATTAACCCCCTTGGATGTCTGGATGCTTTTGGGAAGGAAGAACTTGCTGCTGCCAGAAGGAGTTCTGTGTTTGGAGAGGCAGACAAAAAGCTCATCCTCATCTTTATACTCTTATTTTTTTCTCTTCCCTTCAGAGGTGCAGGTCAGGTTTGAATTACCTGCTGGACTTTCCCTGCATCTCCCAAACTTCAGGCTCTCTCTTAGGCCCCAGGGAGTATCTGGATATCAAATATTCTGTGTTCTTGCTAAAAATTCTGTTTGTAAGCAAAAGGCAGGAGGTACCTGCTCACTTGGGTTCATCTGTGTCCTGCTTCTCTTTAGGAACCTGTTAGAATTCCAAAGCTCTTACTTTTTTCTTACTTCCACATATTCTTCAATATACTTAGGCATCAGTAACTGCAGAGCAATCAGGCTGATTCACTTTTTTATCTGGTTTTGAGGAATCTTGTTGCTTGCTTCATTTCTAAAAGAGGAGAAGGGGGGAAAAAAGAGGAGGGTTTTGGAGTTACAGACAACCATTCTCTTTCTATTTCTCTTCAGATTATTCAAGCCATAGTGACAGAGGAGGCTTCATGTTCCCACATCTTGGCCAGAGGCATTTTTATGGCTGAGACTTAGAGACAGCTACTATAAAAAAAAGAAAGTTAAAATTTTGAGTTGTCACACGAGCTTCAGTGGAGAATTTTTGTCCCCTTGTTAATAAGTATTTTTTTAATAAAATCAGCCAAACACACTAAAGGAAAAAGGTAGTGGGATGCCAAGGAGAGGGATTTACCATCCTTTTAGAACAGGATGCACAAATATATATTTTTGACATAACTATTCTAATTTGTGCTCAAAACTTCATGTACTGATAAATAACTTCTACTCAGCTGCATGAAACTTGTTTTTATTCACATTCCTCCGTTTGCTATTCATTCATTCATTCATTCATTCATTCATTCATTGATTTATTTTACACGTTTGATTTCATTTGTACACTCCCACCCATTGACACCTTCAAGCCCATCCTCCTCATCCATAGATTTCCCTGCCCATTTCCCCCCCCTTGCATCCTCTCTGCTCACCTGTTAGAAGGCTCTGGCAGCACGGCCTGCATGTGGCTCCTCCTCCTCTTGTGCTGGCATGTGATGGTGGCACCGTTGTGTTCTCTTCCTCTCCCTCTCCACTAACAGACGCAGACCAAACTGGAGCATGCCCGCATTAAGGAGCTTGAACAGAGCCTGCTCTTTGAAAAGACCAAAGCTGACAAACTCCAGAGAGAGTTAGAAGACACTAGGGTAATGGTTTTTCCCTGTTTGAATAACGAGCCTGATCTGTGTTGTGGAAGATTTCTGATGGCACAGTGCTGGGGGTGACACGTGCTGGAACAGGTCCTTGCTCCTGCCGTAGCCAAAGCTGGAACACTGTAAAAAAAAAAAAAAAATTTAGATTAATTTTGAGCTTCCGTGGGGTGTGTATGTGTGCCTGGACGTGTGACTCGTTCAAGAACTCAGGTAAGATGTCTTCACACTGCAAAAGTAATCCTTGGATCCAAAAGTGACAGAAAGGAATTAGCAGAGTTCATTAAACCCAAAAAACCTAAGATTGAACGTGCCAGTCCTTTTAACACAAACTGAGTATTTGGAGCTTGGTTTCTGAGCTCTTCAGTAGCTGCTGCACTACTTGCTTTGCTAAATCATGGTTTGCAGTGGCTTTTTAGCTCTTTTTTCCACCAATGATATAATCTTTTAATGGATATCCCAGTAATTAGTAATAATGCTGCCTGTCAGATTATTACTGACATACTTTGCACCAAATCAGGAGTTCAGCAGATGTCAATTCTTAAATCTATATACACACACCCATATATTCATGCTCACACGTGGGGATTTTCTTGAAGGTCAGGTGGGATGAATAAAAAACCCGGGATGAATAGAAAACCAACAATTTAAGATATAATAAGTACTTCTAAAGAGCAATTGCAGGCAAGTAATATCTTTTCCAGGTCAAAGCAGTAACTTCCTAATTAGAATTAATTCTGGGAGCTTTGCTGTAGCAAAAATTGCTCCAACAGTCAGTGAAAAGCTCAGATAGTGTGAGGACATTCAGAGAGAATGGAGCAGGTATAGATAGGATTTCAGAGGATTTATCAGTTCAGAATGGGTTTGTCATTTTCTCTGACAGTCTTGTAGCTGGTGTGAGATGAATTTGGAAGGAATTATTTCAGCAAAGATCTCAAGGTTCTCCATTCTTTTCCAGTCTGCCTTAAAATGGTTCTGAGGAACATTTTATTAATCATTGATAATACCCATCAGGGTGGTTTATAAGTTTTTTGGCAAATTATTTCTAGATAATACCAGAAGAACAAATTTTAATAAATTCAGTGTTTATAGACAATAGAAGATGTTTGTCATATGAACTGTGGACATTTTTCCCTTTTTGAAGCAATTTGCAACGCTCGTGGAAGCTTTTCAGCAAGGCCTGAGTGTCTTTGTGTGAAATGTATCTTTTCTAATCCTCCTTTTCTCAAAATGCTGTTGATCATAGGTGGCCACAGTGTCAGAAAAGTCCCGGATCATGGAGCTGGAGAGGGACCTGGCACTGAGGGTGAAGGAGGTGGCTGAGCTCCGAGGGAGGTTGGACTCCAGCAAACACATCGATGACGTGGACACTTCTCTCTCCTTGCTACAAGAAATCAGTTCTCTGCAAGAAAAAATGGCAGCAGCTGGCAAAGAACATCAGAACGAGGTGAACTCGCTGAAAGAGAAGTTTGGCCTTAGTGAGGAAGCCTTGCAGAAAGAGATCAAGGCCCTTTCAGCTTCAAATGAGAGAATAGCAAAAGAAAATGAATCCTTGAAAACCAAGCTTGACCACGCCAACAAGGAGAATTCCGACGTGATAGAGCTGTGGAAGTCCAAGCTGGAATCTGCAATTGCCTCCCATCAGCAAGCAATGGAAGAGCTGAAAGTTTCTTTCAGCAAAGGTGTTGGGGCTCAGACAGCAGAATTTGCAGAGTTAAAGACTCAGATTGAGAAGATGAAATTAGACTATGAGAATGAAATGGCAAATTTAAAACTGAAGCAGGAAAATGAGAGATCTCATCACTTGAAAGAGATGGAGTCGCTGAAAGCAAAACTGGTGGCAGTCACGGAGGAGAAAGAGCAAAACCTGGAAAGCCTGAAGACCAAACTGGAAAGTGTGGAAGATCAGCATCTAGTAGAAATGGAAGACACTTTAAACAAATTGCAGGAAGCTGAGATAAAGGTAAAGGAGCTAGAGGTACTGCAAGCCAAGTACAATGAACAAACCAAAGTTATTGATAGTCTTACACCACAGATCAAAGCTGCTGAAGAAAAGCTTTTGGACCTTGCTGCACTTGAGAAAGCCAATTCTGAAGGTAAATTGGAAATCGAGAAACTTAGCAAGCAGCTTGAGGCAGCTGAGAAACAAATTCAGACTTTAGAGACTGAAAAGGGTGATGGAATTAGCCAGGTTTGTATCAACATCCATCCTTTTAGTTTTCTTTTGCTTTTATTTTGCATTTGTACTGTTTTAATTTGCTATAGGAAATACATCACAGAAAAAAACAAGTTTTATTGAATGTGTATCTTGGGACCATCTGAGGAGGTTTAGAGGAGCTGGCTGGTGTCACAGCAGGTTTCTGCTGCTCCACCTGCACCAATAAGCAAAAGGAAAAAATTCCTTCTGCACTTCCTTGCTGCAGATTTAGGCATGTCTGTGCTGAAAACTTCTGTTATGGAAAAGTTACTTTGTTGGCTTGTTTGGGAGAAGGGTCCACACATCCAAAGGCTTTAACCTTTGGGGGTAGACAAGGGGACTTGGGACTCAGTGGGGAAATATTTCCTTCATTACCTTTCCCCTCCTCTGACAAAGTGATGGAAGAGGCTTTTAAAACAAAAGAAAGCACGAAAAAATCCTGGTGGAACTTTTCTTTAAGCCCAGGTTCTGCAGGGATGTTTTTGGCACTGTTTCACAGCCCTTGATACAGGATTTTCCTCAGGTTTGGATGAAGCACCTCTGATGGTTGTAAAGCTGGTGGTAGTGAAGAATAGTGGGAAAATAAGAGGAAAAAGCTTTCCTAAACTCTTCACAGGTGGTTCCAAGATACCAGGGTTTTATCTTTGACTCTTTTTGAGGCCACACTGGGTTTCTGCACTGCCCCTGGGTGTGGCAGAGCCCTTCCCTCCCCGTGTGTGTGGATTGATCTGATCAGCCAATTGAAGCACAAATCAATCAGTTCAAAAAATGAAAACCATAAAGAACCAAAACTGCTGATTGAACTAATGCTGGAACTTGGAACTTGTGAGTGTATTCAAAAATGTCTGCCATAAAATAATGTATTCACAATTAATACCAGAAGAACTAAATTTTAATTATTTCAAATCTATTCCAAGATGCTATTAGTGCTGTGATGTATGTAGTCATAGTGGAAATCAGCTTCACTCAGTTAATCCATCATGGTTTTTTCTTTTTTTTTTTTTTTAATTTTTCATCTTAGAGTGCTTTTAATATTACAGTTATTTCTTTCAGATTCACCTTTTAATTTTCCTAATTTTTCATTCATGTTTGTCATTTTGTTTTACTCCATTTCATCACCTTTGTTAGGCCAGTAATCTGGCCAAAGAACTGCAGGGCAAAGAGCAAAAGCTTCTTGACCTTGAGAAAAACTTGAGTGCAGTAAATCAAGTTAAAGATTCTTTGGAAAAGGAACTTCAAGTTTTGGTGAGTAATACCCAAAAATTTTGACTTTCCTCTTTGGATTTTGGGTTTCATGGTGAGAGTGTAATGGAAATCTGTGGATCAGCTCTGAGCAAAGCCTTCCAAAGGTGTTTTACTCATGGAAAAAATGGGAAGGGTTCATGGCTAAAGGGATCTGTCTCAGAATAAAAAGAGCATTTCAGTCCTGTGTAAATCAGGTGTTTTGTCTAAATAGAACTCATCTATTTATGGATTGCAGATAAAATTAAACCAAATCAAAAGCAGCAGCAGTTTAAATTGAGACTGCTCATTAAGGAACACTTAATGGCCCTTTATTGTAGCTGTTGTACCAATTAATGCTTGCTACACACTTCTTATGAAAGGTTTTAAAAGACATTTCTCATTTAAATAAATTTCTAAATACTATGTTGTTTAGTGGGGTTTCCCTTAGGAGCTACACTGGCATTAGTAACAAAACAATGGGATTTTTGGTCTCTCCATGGCCAATAGTAAATATTCAAACTTGGTGGAAGAGCCTCACTTGCTTTCCTGAAAATCTTCCCTTTTCTTCATGGTGTGGCATTGATTCCTGCTGGTAGAACTGGAGAACAGTGGTAGGAGGTGGCTCACAGGGCTGCAGCTGTCCCCTGTGCAGCCTGGGAGCAGCAGGGATAGAAACCCCAAATTCTTCTTTCCTATCCTGGGCTCTGTGGCAGCTGATGCTGATGAGGAATTGCTTTAAAGGTTGAGGGATTTGCAGCCAAAGCAAGGGAATATCTGTGTTAAGCTGTAACTCCAAAAACTGAGATGAGTTTATGATAGAACAGACTGTTCTACTTGTACATGAAAAATACCAAATACAAATTCAGTGTTTGAACTGTGCTGTTACTACCGAGCCTTACCTTAAGTTTTTATCATTTTTTCAGAAAGAAAAGTTTACTAATGCAGCTGATGAAGCAGAGAATGTTCAACAAGCTATGCAAGGTATGTGCTACTAAAATAAACAGAGAACTAAAAAGCTGCAGAAATTAAATGCCAACAAAATGGCTTTTTTAAACACTTTGAAGCTCATAGTTGATGGTACAGCAGTTTCAGTGGCTGTGGAAAGGACAGGATTATTTGTAGCCTCTCTGAAGGGTAACATACCTTGCAAGTCGGTGGAATTGTCTGTGTTTAAGTAATTACTAACTTTGTTTTCCAAATTTTACTTGCCTAGAAACGGTGAAAAAGCTGAACCAAAAAGAAGAGCAGTTTACACTCATGTCTTCAGAACTGGAGCAGCTCAAGTCTAGTTTGACTGGTAAGGAGGGGATGAAATGGAATGTTCTGGAAATGCAGCAGCTTTGTGCTCTGGCTCCTGTAGGCTGCAGGAGCCTTTGCTGTGCCTTTCTCCTCGTGCATGTCTGTGCAGAGGGAAGCCAGGCAGGACCTGTGCCCTCAGCCAGCCTTGCCTGGCTCTTGGCTCACAGATGTGATCCCAAGGGCTGCCCTTGCCCCTGGCAGTGCCTGCCCTGGCCTGAGGCATTTCTTCTTGGTGTTGCCTTCCTTGTTGATTTTCTGCTGATGAGTGCTTTCACCTCCAAGTCCTGCAGGTCTCTTCCTCCATTGCTTCCTTCCCCTCTGAGACAGCAGAACTTGTACCAACATCTCGTGGCCTGAAGGGAATCACTTCTGAAACAAAGGGCTCATGAGCAGCTGCTCCTTGCTGTTCTGAAGAGTCCTTAACCTTTTGCTGCAGTTACCAATTCAATCAACCATCATTTTTCATTTTAAAGGGGCGATCTGTGAGGTCTGGAGCCGTCAGTATTGCTGGTTTTAGTTCTTTACATTTCTCTAGCTGTTCTTTGCATGCCCTTCCTCTGAAATGTACAGCTTAACCTCCTTTGTTTTGCTCAGAGATGGAGAGGAAGCTGAGGGAGAGAGAAGAGAGGGAGCAGCAGCTGATGGAAGCAAAAGCCAAACTTGAAAATGACATTGCAGAGATCATGAAGTCATCAGGAGACAGCTCTGCCCAGCTCACAAGGATGAATGATGAGCTGAGGTTAAAAGAAAGGTATTTCATCACTGTCAGAGCATTGTCACATCAAATCTCCACTCCTACACTTCCAACTTCTCATTTTATTTTTCTGTAAATACCTGAACAAGATGCTCCTGAGTGTCACATTGATATGACAAGTGAGCTTATTCTAGCAAGCTAAATCAATCCAAACAGTCTCCTGGGAGTGATTTGAGGAGCATCCAACACTGATAATTCCAAAATTCTTACATAATGTGCTTCTCCTTGCCCAGAGTAAATGACCTCCTGAATAATCCAGACTGTTTTGTGATAGTGCTTCATGATTATTTGATTTTCTGAAAAACTGAATTTATTTAGATCTATAAAAGACATGGGTCACATTTCTGTGAGAGAAAATGTGGGGGGTTTTTTCCAAATAAACGTTGTATGTACAATAGTTGTTCCTTACCTTTCAAAACCCTGTACTGGGGGCAAAGTAACTTAGTATTCCCTGTGTATACTGAATTGAGCAGAACACACTCTATCTGTTAAACAATAAAATCTCTTTTTAAATGCTTGGTCAGAATATAGAACTTCAGCATAATCTTGGCTCTTTCATCTCTGTGCTTGTGGTGCTGTCAGCAAAAAGTGATGTTCTTTCATTTGGTCTTTCCAGGCAGTTGGAGCAAATACAACTGGAGCTTACAAAAGCAAATGAAAAGGCTGCTCAGCTTGAGAAAAACGTGGAGCAGACAACACAGAAAGCTGAGCAGAGTCAGCAGGAAACTCTCAAGATACATCAAGCAGAACTGAAAACTCTGCAGGATCAATTAACAGACATGGTAAGAACGACTTTAAAAGCACTAAAACTGTGCAGAAATATGGTCCCACTGCTGCCTGAACTGTGTTTTGCTGTTTTATCTTCAACCAGAAAAAGCAGATTGAGACCAGCCAACATGAGTACAAAGATCTTCAGGCCAAGCATGAAAAAGAAACTTCTGAGCTGGTGGCTAAACACGATGCAGATATCCAAGGGTTTAAGCAGAACCTGCTGGATGCAGAAGAGGCACTGAAAAGTGCCCAGAGGAAAAACAGTGAGCTGGAGGCACAGGCTGAGGAGCTGCAGAAACAAGCAGAGCAGGCCAGAGTAAGTGGCTTTTGTCACTCTGCAAGTGACTTAAAGTTTAAATTTTCTGTCTCAGTGACTCCTTTTCTCTCTGCTTCAACCTTTCATAGCCAGATTTTTGCAGTGTTCCTGTTTTGAACTTTTCCAGGGTATGTGGGTATGGGTTAGGGAGGAGAAGCCCACAGGACAAACTGGTTATTAGTTCTGCTCTCAGTTACACAAGAGTTGATGAGATACAGCTCTGTGATACCAGTTAACATTTTGTGTTCATAGATCTGGCTCAGCACATCCAGTTGGAGCCAGATGTCATTCCCTTTATATATTTGGATTTTAAGATGGGTTGTGAGCTACTTCATTTAGAAGAGCTACACACCTTTTGTTTTGCAGTATGATTTGCAGCATTTCAGTGTGTAGCTTCACTTTAGCAATTTTAATTTTTCCTTTCTGTTTATTTGACTTTATTGCTTGCTTTCATCCCTCAGCAATTATTTGCTATAATCTTTGCTGTATGATTTAGCAAATTATTTAGTGTATAAATTGACACACGATATTGACAGCACTGATGTGGTGTTTTGAATTAAAGGGGTCGTGACAACATCTTTTTGAGAGAATCATGAGGGGGTGAAACTGAGAATTGGAAGTCAGTTTCTAATAGAACTCCTTGCATTTTAATTCACTCAAGAGTCTCATGAAATCATTCTGTGACTCTTCTTTTGAATAATTTACAGTCAGTCAATTTATTGACAGTAGTTTTATAAATGACATGAAATTTTGGATGGAGGAACCTTTAAACCATGATTTTTTATAATAACATTTAGCCACTAAAAACTTCTTGTGGATGATGAGTGTTCAGTAATGTAACAGGGGTGTCTGTCAGCAGTTGAGTTCAAACAGGCACTGTGTGTCAGTGTATACACTTTTAAAATTTAAATTACAATTGCTCTATTTGCCCTTAAAGCACATTTCTCATTCATCTGCTTGACTTGATTTTTGTTTTCCCTTCTCCCCGACTTTATTTCTTTAGTCCTTAAGCTCTGTGTTAGCCTCATCCAGAAAGGAAATCGAACAAATGTCAGACAAGATGAGGGCTTTGATATCAGAAAAAGAGACTCTGGCACAGGAGGGGAATGCTTTAAAATTAGAGAGAGGTCCCTTGTTAACAAAACTTAAAGAATTGGAATCAAAGATTTCGTTAATGCAACAAGACCAAGAAGAACTCAAGGCAGAAAATAAAAGAATCCTAAAGCAGAAGGAAGAGGCTGAGGCCAAAAGCCAGCAGGAGAGCAGAGAAAAGGGAGCCCTGGTTTCTGAGAAAAGCAAATTACTCTCTGAACTGGAGGCAGTGCAGGCAAAGCTGCTGAAGGCAGCTCTGGAAAATGAGGCTCTCCAGTCCTTGGAGTCAACCTTGTCCCAAAAGCTGGAGGAGCTTCAGGCCAGCAGAGATGCCATGGATGTGCAGTATCAGAAACGTGTCAAAGAATGGGAGGAGCTGGAGAATTATCAGAAGACTCTTTTGGAAGAGAAAGATGCCATTCTAAAAGACAAAGATGATGTTATCCAGAAGCTGGGAAGTTCTTGTGAGGCCCTGGCCAAAGACCAAAGGGAGCTCCAGCAAAAAGTGTCAGCTCTGGCTGCAGAGAGAGATTCAGCCCTAGGGGAGCTCTCGGCTCTTCAAGACAGACACGAAGCCCTGGAAAAGGAGCTGGGCAGGGTCTTGCTGGGCCTGCAGGAGGAGAAGGAGATGCTCCTTGAAAGCACAGAAAAGCTGCAAGTGAGTTTAGACAAAGCAGTGAGTGAAAACCAAGCGTTAAAAGTGACAGAAGAGGAGATGCAAACACAGCTGACCAAGGCAAGGAAAGACATGGCAGAGCTGGAGAATTCCCTTACGAGTCTCACTTGTCACCTGGAGGAAATGAAAGCCTCAAGAGACACACTCAGTGTGGAATGTAATCAGTTACATCAAGAGAAAGAGGCTCTTTCCTCATCGGAACAGAGGCTTTTGGCTGAAAGGGAGCAACTTCTCAATGAAAAGAAGGCAATTGCTGAGAAGCTTGCAAAGACCTCAGCAGCTGCTGAGCTTTGTGAGAGAATCTGCACTGAGAAAGTGAACAAACTGACCCTGGAAAAGGAATCTATCCTTCAGAAGTCGTTGCAGTTTGAAAAGCACAGTGAAGCTCTTCTCCAAGAGAAGAAGGAACTGGAGACAAAATACTTGGAGCTTCTTGATGAAAACAAGTCTTGTGCAAAGGCAGTTTGTGATCTGAAGAGAGAACGTGAGCTGGACCTCTCATCCAAGAATGCTCTGGCTCAAGAGAATGCCACACTCCAAGATGCCATTGAAGCCCTGAAGGGAGAACTCAGTAAGAAGACTGTAGAAAATCAAGAGTTAATGGCCTGTAAATGTGACCTTTCCAATCTTCTGAAGGAGGCCCAGGATGATAAAAGAGCATTAGAAGGTGAGCTGGCTGCTGCATCATACACCAAGCAGGTCCTGTCGTCTTCCTTGGAGAGCTGCACCTTTGCCAAAGAAATGCTGAGCAAGGAGAGGGATGAGCTGCAGGAGGAGTGTCAGAAATTAAACACAGAGGTTGCTCTTACAAAAGAAACCTTAACCTTGGAAAAGGAAGCTCGAAAACGGGACGAGAAATCATTTCTGTTGGGATGTACAGAACTTCAAAGGAACATCTGCTGCTTAGAGAAAGAGCTAGAAGAGCTGAGAGAGAAAAATAAAGAAGTTCTGGCTGAGAAAACATTTTTAATTCAGGAGAAAGAAAAATCTGAAATGAAACTGATGGAAATGATGAAAGAGGAAGATACCTCCTATGCAGAGAAAGAGCAGCTCACTTCCAGCATGGAGCAACTGAAGGGTGACTTTGCTTCCTTGTCCAGCTCAGTAGCAGAGTACCAGGGCCTGCACAGCTCCATCTTCAGGAAGATGGATTTGCTTAAACACGAGATGGAGCTGATGAAAGAGGAGGAGATGGAGTTGTTCCAGGAACTGGAGAGCCTGAGGGATGAGGAAAGTCTGGCCATCAGTAAGGAAGGAACAATGAATGAGAAGGGGAAATTCTTCCAGAATTTTTACAGACTGTGTGAGGAGGTTAAACTTCTAGAACAAACTAATAGTGATCTCTCAGGCAAATTGCTGGAGTCTCAGGGCCTAAATCAGATGCTGCAGGAGCAAATGAACAATCTCATTTTGAAACTAAAAGAAATTGAGACTCTCCAGACCCAAGCAGTAGTACAGAAACCAGAGGTATTGAAATTCATAGTTAAAAGTCAAGTCTGGGGCTGATTCTACTAATCCTGAGCACTAACCCCTGCTGTCCTCTCTGCACTTCACTGCACTCTCAGCACTTCATAACACACTGCAGTTGTGGGCTCTCTCAATATGGTATTTGGGGGTTGTTGCAAGTTGCAACTCTGAGTCTGAAAGACACTTTTTTCTTTTTATTTTATTTTATTTATTTATTTATTTATTTATTTGTTTATTTATTTGTATTTATTTTATTTGTTTAATTACAAAAACCTCTGTTGTTGCTGAATGTTGCAAGAAAACAACATAAACTGTGAATAAAAGGAAGTTGTGTTCCCTGAATCTGGTAGGAGACACTGAGCAGCTCCTTCTGGGCTCTGCAGCTTAAAATCTGAAGTAGTAATAGATAAGGTTTTAGATTGGATCTTTGTGCAATTTTATGTTCAATTACAGCAAACTACAAATCTGAGTTACTCCAAAAAATACAAAAGAATGTGCTGCTCCTGTAAATGGAATTGGATAAAAGCAGTGTGAGAGAAAGGGAAAGACACTGACAATTCTGGTGTTCTTTTTATTCACAGAAGTGTTTTGTATTCACCACCAACAAATTCTTTATAAAATACTTTGATTTTCAGTTTGTGTGGCTTGAAGCCCAGAACATCACATTGAATGCAAATTGGAATCAGGAGATGCTATAGATTACACCTGCCTAAGCATTTTAGTATCATTGTGAAGTATTTCCTTTATGAAGCCATAATGAACAGCACCTAAATAATGCAATAATTGGCTTTGTCTCTAATTCCATTATTTTCAAAATTTTTAAGTTTTTGTAAATTCCATTACAATTTTCTGAAAACATCCCAGGCTGTTGGAAGTGAATGTCTGTTGAATTGCTACTGCCTAAAGAGGTGAGAGGTCTGAGAGCAATCACAGTGGTGGTAATGAGAAATCCAGGAATGAAAATAGAGGGAATTCCTCAGTGGTGACATGAGCATGGGGTTATGATCTGTTTCTGCATGGAACTGAATCTTCTCTTCAGTTCATTTTATACTTTATGCAGCTCCAAAATGCAAATCAGTTCCCAGTTGAAATCCTTACTTACCTGGGAAGCAGCTGACAAACCATGGAGCTGTGCATAAAGTATTGATCTGTCAGAGTTCCTGTTGGGGATAACTGTTTTTTTTCCCCACATCCAGGTGGCCAAACTGGCAGAAGATGTTTTCCAGGCAGTGGAGCAGGTGACCAAGGAGAAGGATGCCATTCACAAAGAAAAGATTGAAACTCTGGCCTCTTTGGAGAACTCGAGACAGACAAACCAGAAGCTGCAGAATGAAGTAATCACATTAAATGCTCTTCTCTGAAAAGTTTTGCCTGGTTTGTGAGAGCAGCTTTGAATTATAGAGAATTGAAATGGGCAGGAGAGGGTTCTGTCATTTTCCCTCTGTGAAAAATTACTGGATGAGTGCAGAGTGATGGAAAATGCACGTGGTTTTATGGTGATGGTTATTTTGGATTTTGCATGTGCTGTCAGTCCAAGGTGCAGCAGTTGCCATTGGGATCTGTGTCTGCCCAGCACTCTGTGCTGCTCCAGGGCCAGGGAAGGGGAGGGTGCTGTCACAGGATGGCCTCACCCTTGGGTGTTCTGCACTCCCAGAGCACTGGGGGGAACAGCAGGGCTGCCCTCAGTGCTGGAACGGGGGCGATTTCCAGCACAAGAATTAGAATTGGTGACGTTCATATGGGAGGGGTTCCCTTTCTGGATTAAAAAAAATCCACAGGGTCCTGCAGTGCCACGAGAATGGCTGCAGATTATCTGTTATGTAATAAATACATTGTGAGCTGCATGCAAACAAATCAGCTCCATGAGCTCCTGGTGTTCCGTGGGGAGACACAAGCTCAGGAATTCCATGTCCTACACTTTGTCCCATGCAATAAGATCTCTGCAAGGAATTCATTTCCTCTGAGTGCAGGCACAGCATTCAGCCCTCCTGACTCCCAGAAAATAAGGTATGGAAAAGCAGAATTTATGAGTTACCTTAGAGGAATAAAAATCAGGGGGACAGCTGGTTTTAGCAGCAAGCTCTGCATTTAACAAGCCATGCCCTGGGTGCTGCAGCAGTGAATGCAGGTGAGGTGCTTTGGGCTTTACCTGGGGGTGTTGGCACCACGTTCCTGGAACTGCTCTCCAGTGGATTTGGAATCTTTTGTGCTGCTCTGTTCGAATGCAGGAAGTCTCCTAACATTTGTTGTTGGACAAAGACACGAGTGCAGACAGGCTGGGTTAATTGAGGGGCTAAAGATGGAAAATGGAAGAGCTCAAGCCCCTGTTTGGCTGAGAGTTGTTTCCTGAGAACTGTGTGGTTTCATTGGTGTAATGAGGGTTTTTTTCCTCTTTAAGTTGGACATGCTTAAGCAAAACAACCTGAAAAATGAAGAGGAACTTAATAAATCAAAAGAGCTTCTAAATCTGGAGAACAAGAAAGTGGAAGAACTTAAAAAAGAATTGTAAGTATTTCATCTCTTCATTTTTGTGGGTACGTTTACCTTTAATTTTGTTTTTTAATTGTCTTTCAGCACCTTTCTGGTATCCTGACTTATAAAGCAGATGTTAGGTCAAAATTAAATGTTTGGCACATGCAAAACTTGACATGAGAATGTTGCTACTAATTGCTGAAGGGAATTGAAGCAAATCCTTGGAGCATAGTTTGAAATAATTTGTTTGTTGGAGGATTCTGTCACCTGAGGGCACGAGATGATATTAAAATCTTTATTAGAAGAGAATTCTGATTTAATTACAAGTACACTTGGAATTTTAAGTGGCTTTGTTCATAGGAATTTGACTCTGCTTTTATTTTTCATTGATGGCTTTATGAAGTTTATTTCTGTGGCCCCATTGTGTATTTATTTCCTAAGTGGTGCAAACCAAATCCTACATATGGAATGTAAAACTCGAATTAATTGTTCATTATTTGAGCTGCTTCATTGAAAAACAATTTGACATACTGCAGACTGACTGTGTAACACTGGACACAAATGAACTGAAAGCATTTGATATAAAGTAATTTACCCTGTGGAATCTCATTATAGCAAAGCTGCCACAGGGAATAAAAACCCCAGTTATTGCTGCCCTGCAGTGGCTGCACATCCCCAGCTCTCAGAGGTGTCCTGCATTAAATCCTAAACCTGCATTAAATCCCAAACCTGCATTAAATCACAAGCCTGCATTAAATCCTAAACCTGCATTAAATCACAAACCTGCATTAAATCCCAAACCACTTTCCCCCTGTGCTCCAGGAGGAATTTCTTGTCTCACGGAGTGAGAGCTGGAATCTCACTGACAGCTTAAGAGCAGCTTTGACTAATGATGATTATTGTAGTTCCATTTGTCATTTTGTGACAACTCTGAGCCACTGCCAGCTCTGAGGTGACACCAGGGCACGGGGGCCACCAGCTCACAGAATGCAGTGTCTGGCTGGCCCAGACCCCTTTGAGCAAGGCAGGATTTCTTTCCAGGAGCAATTCCTGCCTCAGAGCTCGTGGGAAATGCCAGAGGAAATGATGCTGGTTGCTCTAATGCTGCAACACGAGGGGGACTCTGATGTTATGGAAAGGCAGCAGATGCTGGGCTATAATTTGCCAGGCAGGAATTATTTCTGGGAGGTGCTGCCTTGAAAGTCTCCAGACTTTCCAGAGCACCACAAAGATGTTCTCAGGACCCTGATCACTCTGAAGTGGTTAATTCTTTTATTTCTTAGATTGAAAGTGGCCTCTGATCATCAGAGCTGAGACCCTGGGGAAAAAGGGAAGCTTGTCTAGTTTTTAATTGATCTTTGCTAGTTGTTCTGTGTGCTGCCCTGTTTTAATTACAGTAAGAATTAGCTCGGTGACAGGGATTCCTGATGAGCAGGGTGGGGAGAGCAGGGGGAATGTGGTGCCTTTGGAGCAGGGGGATGTGACAGGGACAGGGTGTCCTTTGGACAGGCTGGGCTGAGGGACACCTGCAGCGCCCCTGGGTGCTCCCAGGCCATCCCTTGGGAATTCTTTGATGAGCACGGGAGCATTTCAGGCACACTGACCCCAGTATTGGGTGTGGGGTTTTTTTAACACCCTAAATAATTTGTGCCTTAATGCCAGAAGAAAGAGGAGGAGGGATTAGTGCTGCACCTCAGCAAGGAAACAGGGTCAGGAATAGGAGTGTTCCTGCCCAGCAGGAGGGCAGTCACTGTCACAGGTTTGCTCCAGCCCAGGGGGATCAGGGTGGGAATTTGCCAAGTTGAGACCAGGTAGAAGAAATGGTTGAAAAATCAGAGTCCCATGAGATGCTGAACTAAAATCAACTAAAATTGTCTAAATGTGCCCAGTAAGAGACAATAGATCCTTGTATTTTGAAGTGCTTGAATAAGTTTCTGACTTAAGGGTTCTTCTACTTCCCACAGTTATAAAAGTATTTTTAATATTCCAGTCAGGGTTTAAGTCTGTAGTGTTGGCACACAGGAGTACTGCATCTCCTTTTTTTTCAAAACAAAAGAGTAATAAAAATTACTATTCAGTGAAATTAAGGGTATCTTTTGTGCTTTTTGAAAGATGTAAAATCTTAAAAGATTTTCTGTTAGTCACACAAGTTACAGCCAGCATGCAAAATATTTTTCAAAATTCATTGCAAATAAATTTATTTTAAGGAAACTACTCATTAGTAGCAGCACAGGCTGATGAAAGCTGCAAAGTCTTTTTTTCTTCAGCTTTGGTTTTGTCTCATTTGCAGTTTTGTGTCTATTAAAATAATGGAATATATGAGGTTTTCCTTCCTGAGATCCTGCACTTTTGGATGTCAGACCTGGTAGGGAACAGTTAAATAAGTGGAGCTATAAGCTGGTTTTTTTTTTTTTCCTGTCGCTTTTTTTCCCCCCAAGTTTTCTTTCTTTCTTTCTTTCTTTTTTTTTTTTTTTTTTTTTATGCTTTTAAGCAATTCAGTTTTACCTCTGGCTGCAGAGTTGCCTTCTGTGAGCAGCCCAGGCTTGGAGCATCTCCCGCCCTGCTGGCCCTGGGATCCCGGAGCCCCCGGGGCAGGGCTCGGTGCAGCCGCGGGGCTCCGCCCGTCCCCGCGTCCCCGGGATTGTCACCGCTATTCCCGGTCCCTCATCCACGTGACCCTGATGTATTTTTCCAAGCTGTGAAGCCGCCTCTCTTCCCCCGGTTTTCCCTCGCCTCTCCCGTTCCTATGGTAACGATGCTCTCTGTGTGCTCGCAGCGAAGCGCTCAAGCTGGCAGCGGCTCACAAGTCCCAGCAGCTCGAGGCTCTGCAGGAGGAGAACGTGAGACTGGCCGAGGAGCTGGGCAGGAGCAGGGACGAGGTGTCGAGCCAGCACCACAAGGTAGAGCGGCCGCAGAGGGAGGGTGGAGGCTCGGCCGGAGCTCCGGGGCTGCCCCGGGGAGCCCGTGCTGGGAAGGATGAGCCGTGCTGGGAACGTTCGGAAATAAATTTGGAAACCACCTGCACGGGGAGGTTGGAAGTGCAGGCTGACAGAAGGTTACGTAACCCGGGAAGGATACTTGGGAAGGCTTGGGAATGAGCATAAATTAAACGTGCTTTAGCCAAGTGTATTAACAGAGAGTTGCTATTTCTGTCGGGAGTGATTTTGTTACACAACTGTGGAAATGTCCATCCGCTATTACTAAAGAAATGTAGCTTTTGAATTCTTATTCCTGCTCTCCCCACTGAAAACAAAGAGCATTTAGGATGTATTTCAGAATACTGTGTAAAACTACTTGGTTGGACTTGTGCTGTGCATGTGTCTGCTCAAACTTCACACTGTGCTGCAGCCAGGCAGTGGTACTGGGGAACAGAACCTCTGCAAGGTATTTTTTTTAATCATTTTTTACTATTATATCTGAACATGTTGTTGGAGTCCTAAAATGGCAAGTTACTCAGCTTGTATCGCTGGTACTTGCCAAAAGATAAAATAGATTTACAGCCCCTAATGTGGTGGATTTAGTTCTTGTGGAGCAGTTCCAGTGACAGGCACACTGTGAAGGAATCTTTGAAAGATTTTAACCAAACGATCCAAAAACCGGAATGCAGGAGAGCAAGGTTTTTGTCCTGCCTTTCTGAGAGAGCACCTGTGCAGGGAGGGGATTCTGTTCCCCGTGACAGGGCACAGACTCTTCCACCCTGCAACAGGCTCCATATTTTTGAAGCCAAGAGGCTGATTTTTCCCCAAATGTTCTGTTTGGAAGTCCTGAGGATGAGTGACTGCAGCCCTGGCCGGTTTGTAAATCCCTTTAGCTGCTGGCAGGAGTAATGCTCAGGCTCCTTGATCCTCAAGAGCCTTTGGAGGTGACAAGCAGAGTCCCAGACGTGTGGGCTCAGCACTGACTCATTCCCCATCTGAGGAGTGGAGTGGGGAGAGCACATCCCAAACAGCCAGTGGGAGCTGCTCCCCACTCCCACAGCGTTTATTTCAGAGTCCTTAAGGCAACCTGTCATTTTCAGGGAGAGTTGTAACTTCAGAAGGATTTGGCAGCACTGATCCAATCTTTCTGCATTTTGTCACCCAGAAAGGCCCCGAGGGAAGGGACCCCACGCCATGGGCTGGCACGGTCACTGCTCTGGGTCTGTGGCCTCCTTTGTTTGCAGCTGACCTCGGGAAGGAATCCTGCTGTGTGCATCCTGCTGGCTGTGGATCTGTCAGCACATGCAGCACTGCCAGGACAGGCAGCTGTAGTGTGGGAAGCACAGGGATGAATCCATCACCTCACAAACTGCAATAGTGGCAGCTCGGCTGCTCCACAGCCTGTCCTGCCCAGGAGTAGATGGCTCCAAGAGCCAGGATCTGGAGAATCTGCTGGAGCTTGGACACACAGCCTGCTTGCCTTCTTCAGCCCTTTGTGTTCACTGTGAGGAAGATGTGATCTGAGTCTTGGGAATGTGGGAATGCTGCTGTTGCAGTTCCCAAATGTCTTATTTGGGCTGTGAGATCTGGTGAACAGCTCGGCCTCCCAAAAGCCTAGAAGAGGCCCTTGGTGTCCCAGGTATCCCAAAACCTCCCCTCTCCTGTCACACCATGCTCAAGCACCACTGGCCACAGGCTTTGGGCTCCCTGGGTTCAGGCTCTCTGTGGGAAACAGGAAAAATGTCACCACAGAGAATCCTCCAGCAGATTTTGGAGGAGTGTCTGTGGTGGCAGTGAAGGGTTTCCCACAGCAGGATTGCCCAGGAGCTGCACACTGTGCTCCCAAAAGTCTGGGCAGAGAGGAGGAGAGCAGAACCAGCAGAGCTCAGGCTGCAGAGGGTCTGTGCAGGTACCAGTGAAATGCTTCAGGAAGGGGCAGACACGGGATTGGGAATTTTGAGCTGTTGCTGTGGTAACCACATAAATTCTAACAAGTGTGTTGTCAATTGGGTTAAAGAATCTGTGGCTGCTTGTGACATACTTTGCAAAATTAATGACTCCTGTTTGATGAATGATTTATGGGGACGTGTAAAGGTTAAAGTGTCTCACGCCAGAGATGCTGAGGGAGCTTTTCTGTATTGATCCGTTAATAATTAGCTGATTGTAATTAGTTAGAGAGTCACATTCAGATAGATACGAGCTCAGAGAACTTTCCTGGCATCAAATTATTTGCTGTGGCATTTTGGGAGCCCCAGACCTGCTCAGGCATTTGAGTTCATTGGACAAGGTGTAGAAATACCCAGCAGCTCAACTGCCCATCTTTTATTAACGGTGTGCAAGGTCTGCTCCGAGGGTGCCGAGTGTGGCTGCAGAGAAATGCCAGTGCTGGCAGAGGACAAGGAATCCAAAAAGCCAGCTGGGAAGTGTGGTGGGCAGGAGATGAGGGGATGATTGCCCTCACTCTGGAGATGTGCAGGAGGAGAGGGAACCCAGGTGTCAGAAGGAGAATCTGGAAAAGCAGCTGAAGCTGCAGCTCCAGGGAGTCACATTTCCCAGACTTGTCACATTTCTCCCTTTCTGTCACCAGTCTGTAGATGTCAGGAGTTCACATAGGCTGCCTCTAGGAAACAAGACACAAACTGGGAATCAGGAGATGCTCTGGTGCTGCTGGTGGAACTGGGTTTGACCTGCAGGATAAACTTGGCCGTACCCCCATAATGCCTTGGCTGCTCTGCTCTCCCACAGTGGTCACTTGCCTTGAGAGACACAGCTTGATTTGCTTTAACAATTATTTATAGGAGTCCTCCTACACCCTTCTAGTATCTATTTTTCACATCAATAAAGTTGTCTGATGAAGCCCAGTGAAACAATCCTGGTTAATCCCAAACCTGGAAGGTTTAACAGCACTGCAGCACAGGGAAGGAGAAGGTAACTTGTCAGGAAATGTGGAGGAGATGGCTGCTCTCAGTGAGCTGCTTTTAGCTGAGAGCTGGGGGCTGGCAGACACCCTGCCTGCTCCAGGAAACTTGTTTAACACCTTCTGTGCCAAAGCTCAGGTTCTGCAAAGTGCTGAAAGAATTCCCTCTGTCAGGGACAGGAGCTGTTGTCAGGGCTCTGAGGTTGCCATTGTAAATGTGTGTGTTCCTGACCTTGTGGGTGAACTCTGGAAGCTTCTGAAATCCCACTGGAGCCTGTGCTCAGTTCTGGTACAGACAGTTCTCAGAGCAGTAATTGCTGGCTTTGGTCATTGAATAAGAAGGAAGGAGGAGACGGTGAAAAATAATTAATTTGCCTGGAAAATACTTGGTTTTTTAACCTTTTCAGAAGATCAGTTGTCCCAGTATTTCTGTGTTGAGCCTTTACATTTTTGTTTCTTTGCATTTCCTAACCCAGTTTAGACCAATGAACCAACAACAATAATTTCAGTTGAAGGCTTTGCAGGTTTTAAGGCCTAAGAGTGGCCTCACCGAGTTACAGGTTCAGGATGTGGTAACAAATACTAGACCAACAGCTTTGGGATCAATAATTTATCTGTGAATAACGAGGCAGTGACAAATACAGATCAGTGGTACAATGACAGCAAACCCAGCAATTCCCCAGTGCTGGGCTAAAAGTAATGGCCAGGCACTCAAAGGGTTCCTGTGGGGTCTGGAAATGTCCTGTAACACTGGTCTGACCTCTCTGCTGTGTGCACAGGACATGGAAATGCTCATAAAGCACCTCCAGGCCCTCCCTAGCTGATGTTGTGGTCACTGAACAGTTTGTGTTTGGGTGCAGGTGCTGTGCCAGGAGAAAATCTGCTGCTTTGAGGATCTGGGGGCTCTGCAGCCTCTCCCACGTTTATTTTATGATAATGATGCTCTGATACATTATACTAAGGAAACAATCTGCAGTGTATTAACTGGAGTCTGTCTGTACTTGTGTTTTAGCTGGAAGAGGAGAGATCAGTACTCAATAACCAGTTATTAGAGATGAAAAAGAGGTAAGTTGTTCTGCTGATGTGTGTTTAACCCCACAGTCCTACAGAAATGGAACACAAAGACACTGCTAAGAGCTGTTCTTTCCTGTTGTGTCATGGTTAAAAGTGCTGAGTTGTTGCACTTGTTGGATTAGAGATGGAAGCATCCACGTTTAGGTCCACACCTCCCACGTTGTGGTAATTCTTATTTGCAGTGACCAGTTGAATGTTTGGTTTTAGTCTGCTCTGGAATGTTGGATTGTCCCTCAGTCTGATAAAATGTGTGTGCACAGACCTGACCCGGCGAGCTCTTGAAAAGTAAAGGACAACAGTGATGCTGAGGAGGGTTATTAGAGGAAAAGGGAAAAGGAAAGAAAAGTTACTGAGCACTTGCTGTTTTGGGCTGTTGAGTCCCTTGTGGGTTATTGCAGTTCATTCAGCACTGCTTTTAAATGCCAGATTTGTCCTGGGTGACTGGAGCATCCCTTTGTAAACTGCTGCTCAGGGAAAGGCCCCAAGTCACAAATCTGAGTGTGTGCATGGGAAGCTGATTGGCCCCTGTGCCTTGAGGGAAATGGGGGCTTTCCAAAAGCAGTTACATAAATCCTTAAAGAACAACACAGCTCCCCACGACACCTCAGCTGTTCCAGGAAAAACAAACCAACCCCTGCTAAATTTCCTGGATTTATAATGCTCACAATAAAGAACAGTGAGTGGCTTTTGGCCACTCAGTATTATCACTGTTCCCTTCCTCATTCCCTGACACTCTGTTCTCTGGGAGGGGGTTGTCCTATCTCCTGCTGCTCCAAATGGGGTGTTTGTTTCCCAAGCCAGTGCTCCCCCAGGGAATGTCAGAGTTGGGTCAGCTGAACCTCCAGCTTTACCCATCCTCACCAGCTGCATCACCAGCCTGTTACTGAACATGTTTGAAAATGTGTTTTCAGTAGTGTAACTCCTGAAGTCATTTGAGGAAAGAAAGGAGGGAGTGGGAACCAAGTAATTCAAAACTTTTCCAGCAGTTCTGTTTCACAAAAGAACATTTTCAAAGACAAGCTCTTTGTGAGTTCTGCAGAGGAAGGTGTGTGGCTCTGATCTTCCTTCTCCTGTTTCACTGTGGGTGAGCTGAAATAATTGAGACAATTATGAAATCAGTGAAGTGAACTTTACCATGATTTTACCTTCAGTTGGTTACACTGAGATTCCCCAGTTTGTGACTGGCTTAATGACATTGCAGAGCAGTGTTGAATAAACTGCAATAGAAGAGGAAAATGAGGAATAGGAACAGCCTGGCTGAGGCAAACTGCAGCCACTGGGGCTCAGAACATGTCAATATGTGGCATCAACGCTAATGAAAAAAGTTTGGCTGAATAAAGAGCTAATTAAGTAAAAATAATGAAAAAAGTCTCTAAATTCCCAAATTCCACAGAATTTGGTGATGGGCAGATGATAATTTATTCCTTTTGCATTAAGAATTCGAGCTGCAGAACAAGAGCCATCTTTGGGTTTCAGTTAGGTCAAATCTCTAGTGGTGGTTTTCTCACCTTCCTTCCACCCCCAGGAATTCTCTCTCTCTGTTTTAGCATCCCCTTGTATGAAATAACCCAGCTGGGAGTGCAGGAGTTTGGTGTTGGTGGATCAGGGGGGCTCTGTGTGGCTCAGCTGTTGGGTTCAGTGTGGGTTTCTGTCTGACTGTCTTTGAGCTTCGCTGTTGATGGATACTCATCTCATTCCTCTCTCTTCCCTTTCCTGCCCTTGCTTCCCTTGCTATATCTGTGTGTCTTTAATGGTAAGACTCAAGAAAGTCTATCCACGTTACAATAAATAATTTTTTTTTTTTTTTTTAGTAAAGTTGTTGTACATATTTTGGCTGCCTTTGTCCCTTGGTGTCTTGCTTTTGTTTTGTAAAACACTCAGCTCTATATATATATATATATAATGAAAAAAAAAATCTATATATTTTTTACCAAAACAGAAAATGCCCCTGGTGCAAATATTGTTCTTCCTTATAGTATTTTGCATTTGTACTCCATGTTTCTAACATGTGGTTCTTGTTATCTTGCATTTTTAAAGCTTACCCAGTAGCACTTTAAGGTATTTGCTTCATTCTTAGAATTTCTTATTTTTGTAGTAAGGGAAGAATCTGGGTTATTTTTTTTCCTGTTAAACCAAAACAAACCCCTTTCTCCCACGACTTCCACACACTGCTCAGAACATGGTTTAAGCTTCTCAAGAAAGTGAAGTTTTAAAATGACACCTAAATGAAAAAGTCATTTTTATTGTTTTGATTTCCCCCTTGCTGGTAAGCAGATGTTTGGAATTTGAATTGGCAGGAAAAAAGTTTTAAGTTCACTAAATCAATTTTTTTTTTCAAATAAAATAAATAGTTTCCACAAGATTTTCCTTGCAAGCTCTCCCAGTGCAGTTATTTCCCATTGAGCACCTGCTCTGTAATTCCCTGTGTGTGATCCCACTGCACACGGTGCTCCCAGCATCGTCCACTTCCAGCAGCAGCCAAAACTCTGCCTGAAGTGCCCTGTGATCCACACTCAGGGATCAGCACCTTCACTGCCTGGAGCCTCTCCAGCTCCAGCATTTCTGGGTCCCCCACTGGAGCAGCTCCTGGAGAGACTTCCCAAGGAAAGGAAGCCCAAAGCTCCAGCACAGGGACCTTCTTCCCCTCTTGTTTTCTCTCCTCTTTTCTTCTCTCCTTTCTCTCCCCTTGTGTTTTAGCATTCGAGGCTCCTGTATTGAGTCTGTAAATATTTTATTTCTATCCTTACAACCTGTTTGCCTTTTTCAACCACCTCAGCGTTGTGATGGCTGAAGCCAAGCCCAACAAACGGCGAATTCACCATATTTGTGCCCAAAGCATCTGTTTGGTCCTGATCTCTCCATGAAGATCTGACCAAGTGGAAACATTGGCTGAATCACAAGCTCTAGGGCATGGGCTGAGTCACTGGGGTTCCATCTGCCCTTCCCCAGCTGCCTGCACAGCACGGGGACGCTCAGGAGAAGTCTCGGGTGCAGCAGAGCTTGTGAGCAGCAGCTTCCAGATGTGATTCCCAGATGTGATTCCCAGATGTGATTCCCAGATGTGATTCCCAGATGACCTCAGGGTTTCCTTCCCAGCAAACCCTGCATTGCAGCTCTGCTCTGTCAGCAGCACCTCGTGCACTGGTGTCACATCCTTTCCCTCAGCACCTCTGATCCACACAGCAAAGCACTGCAGGCCACAGGACAGGCAGAGCCTTGGGAATCCTGCAGGAGGACGTGGAGGTGGCTGGGGAGCTTTGAGTGCTTTGCTGGCTCGGGGTTGGCCACGGGGTCTTTCCATGCCGGTGCCTTTTTGGGTTTTATTAACAAGACTGTAACTTGTATTGGAAGGCAAGATCACACAGTCTGCAAGTTGTTGTGTTTCCACTTATGTTGATTCTCTCATTGTAAAAATGCACCAAAACCAAATCAGATTTTGGTTCTTGTTTGGTAGCTGCCTCAGCTTTTCTAAACCCCAGATTCTCCACTTGCTGCTTCCATTCCCGAGTACAATCTGAACAATGAAAGAATTGCATTGATTGTGCTCTCATTGTTGAGTTTATCTCGAGTGGGTGAGATTTCCTGTGTTTCATGGTCTGGGTATCGTGGCTCTCACTAACTGTAGATACCACAGAGATGGAAACTTTTCCATTTGAGCTCGACAGCTGCCCCTGAGCATCCTCCCACGTGGATGGGCTCTGCTCCTGATCCCTCAGCAGTGCTGGGGACTCTAGTGCAGTTCAGAATCCCTGCAGGAGCTCAGAGCTGACAGCAGCACTGCTGCCTGAACTGAACAGCCAGTTCCTCTTGGAGAAAAGTAAATGGTTTGAAGTCACTTTTTTGTTGTTTTCTTTTTTTAACCAAAATCTTTCAGCTTATAAGGAAATTTATAGCAATGCTCCTCCCATGAGAGGACAGTTAGTTACTCACTGTGTGTGTTCAGTGACCTCTCAGGAGGACAAACCAGTGTCACAGCAGTGGTGCCTTAAGGCAGGAGCTGTAGGCAGAATTTCTGTTAGATCCACAGAAAATATTGGGAAAACTGGACATATGTACACAGAAGGGAGTTGTGCTTGCTTTGGAGGATTTCTTTTTAACCCTTCTCCCGTGAAATAAAGCAAATCCCATGTGGTTTCTCCATGTGCAGGAAATGGTGATGTCACTGAAATTAGTGAGGACCAGCTGATATTTCCAGCCTCATCCATGCTTTGCATGACAACTTGTACAATGAGCTTTGCATGCCTGTTTTGTTGCTTGTTAGTAATTTTCAAGAAGTAACAAAACTCTCAAGTTAGGTTTTGTGGAACACTGTGCAACATGTTTGTTTATCCTGTATCTCCCCAGTCTGTTAACTTGCTCCTTTAAATTCAAATGGATACGGTGCTATGCAGATTCTGGCATGTACTACCTAGGTAAAGTTTTTGCTTTGTTTCCACAGTTGTAACACCTGAAATGTTTGTACATATATAAAACCATAGTCAAGTAGTAAATTGTAATTTGTTTTTTTAAGAACCACTTCTTAAGTAGTTTAATGCTTGAAATTAAATGAAATTACTTTAGGCCACTACAGTTACCCATTCATTAGATGACTTCTGGTTCTATTTGATTTTGTTTTAGAGAATCAACTTTAAAAAAAGAAATCGATGAAGAGAGAGCATCTTTACAGAAATCCATCAATGTTACTAGTGCCTTGATCACACAAAAAGATGAGGAACTGGAAAAACTCAGACATGAGGTAAATGAGGAATGGATGATCCCTAATTGCAATTAAATTGCATCCAGAGGCTCTGTGTGGTGGCTCCTGAAGAGGTGGCTGATCATTTTTCTTTCATGTGGCATAGTTAAACCTTAGCATTAAATCTTTAGATGCCTGTGCTGAGCCAGGAGACTCCTGGCACGTGGTTTTGGTGGCTGTTCAGCCTTTGCTTCAAGGGCCCTGGCTTTGGGGCTCTGGCTTGGTGCTGGAAGGGCCAAGTGTTGCCAAACAACTCTTCCAGATCACGGTGCTCCGCGGAGAAAACGCTTCTGCAAAAACCCTGCAGTCAGTGGTGAAGTCACTGGAGTCTGACAAACTGAAACTTGAGGAAAAGGTGAAGAACTTGGAGCAAAAACTCAAGGAGAACAACGAGCAGCCTTTAACAGTCATGAGCCCCTCAGGTAAAGTGAGAGCCACTCCAGTGTCCCTCAGAGCCTGTGACATTTCTGACTGAGCCATGACACGAGTCACATTGTACCTTGTTTGGTTCTTTCCTTTAAAGGTGATGCTGCTACTCTGCTTCAGGAGGAACTAGCAAGAGAGAAGCAGGTATTGGATGTGCACATGAACATGCTACACCAGCAGTGGGGCTGTAGGAGAGGGGAATATTCCAGACAGTCCTTACTGGGTTTTGCCAGCCAGGATTTTCACAGGCAGATTTATTTTGTAGCCCCTCAGCTTCTGGAGGGAAATGTCACTGACAGTAAATACTAAGAATCAAGTGATGAGTGATACTGGAGAAACAGTTCAGATCATGGGAATGTGAGGAAACAAGCAGGAAATGAGGGTGGCAAGTTGTGCCCTGCAGCCTGTCAGAGGTAGAGCCCAGCAGAGCACTCACTGCTCCTTGGCTTTTCCAAAGGTTTCTTGGGTGCATGAGGAAGAGTTGTGGCCCACCTGAAGCTGGTATTTGGCATCTTGGAGAAATGGGCTCCCTGAGCTCCTGGCTCAGAACAAGCGTTGGCAGCAGTGGAGAAGGGAGGTGCTCAGCTGGCACAGAAGATGTGATTCAGAGTAGAACAGTCATAGTGACCTCATGAAGTGCTGCTTCACAGGGCCTGTGCCAATAGATGCCTAGAAAATATGGTTAGAATAGAATCACCACCTGCTCACGATAAAGCCTTTGTTAGATCACGAATGTCAGTCACTGTGATTTAAAAATGTCCTTCTCAGTTGTGCAGCCACCAGAAATGTCATGAATATACACTAACCACCAATCTTTTTCTGGTTTTCTGCTTCCCTGAATTCACCTGCTGATGGGCAACCCTTCCTTCCACCAGGGCGAGGTTGGTTCCACTTCTTTCCTCCCCTGTTCATTTGCCAAGTGTTCCTTGGCTGTGTTCAGCAGTGCTGAACCCTGGGCTGGGGGAGGTGCCATCCCTGCCCCTCTGACTGTCCCTGTCCTTGGCTCTCCTAGATCGACTTCCTGAACTCAGTGATAGTGGATCTGCAAAGGAAAAACGAAGAACTGAACTTGAAGATACAAAGAATGTGTGAAGCAGCCCTCAATGGCAACGAAGAGGAGATAAATAACTATGACAGGTACAGATCCTAAAGGAAACCTCAGCTCTTGGGTTGGCAGCTGCACGATGCACCAGCCTGATCTCAGCTGTCAGGAGGGACAGACTGAGCTTTCCCTGGAGTTTGGTTGTTAATCCAGACTTCTCTTTGCACCGTGCTGTAACTGGGCGTGCCACTGGTGCTCTGTGGTTATCAGTCACAAACACTGATGTATCGTGACGTGTCTGGTGTGTGACTTGGTGAATCTGTCCCTTTCCAGCTGCAGAAGAGTCTTGGCTCCCAAGAGGCTGTAGCTGTGTTGGGATGGGAAGAACCAATCCAGAGAAATAGAACTAAAACTTATCTGACGTATCATGACTTCAGGTCTCTTAATGGAAAAGAGAAACCATTTTACATGTGTTTCTTTTAAATGTCTCTGTGCAAATATTTGCACAAACAGCAGCTTGATTAGAGTGTAGGGGATTGTGGGGGCACTGCAGGGGGGTGGAGAAGGGTTCATATCCTACTTTTGGTTGAGTTTCCGAGTCTCAGTAACCCGGAGCTCACTGCAGGGCCTTACTCTCGTGTGATAGAGGCGTTGACTTGTGCTGGTGCTGCTCTTGCAGTGAGGAGGAGAGCCTGTCCAAGAAGAAGCCGCGTCTCTTCTGCGACATCTGCGGCTGCTTCGACCTGCACGACACCGAGGACTGCCCGACGCAGGCGCAGGCGCTGGAGGAGCCGCCGCACTCGGCGCACCACGGCAGCCGGCGGGAGGAGCGGCCCTACTGCGACACCTGCGAGGTGTTCGGCCACTGGACCGCCGACTGCAACGACGACGAGACCTTCTGATGGCGGCGACAGCCCCGCCCCGCCGCCCTTTGCACCACCAGCAGCCGCCCGTGCTGAATGTCAGGACAAGGGACAGTGAGCCCTCGCTCCCCTGCCCGCCCGCTCCAGAATCCCTACAAGCGGAAAGATTTTGCTCTTCCACTAATAAATACTCCCTGTCCCTTTTTAACAAACTTCGGTGAAAGATAAATAAATGATTTAACAAGTGACTTTATGCTGTTTCTTCCCAGGTTCTGGGTTTGTCCTGCCCTTAACAGGAAATTCCCTTGTGCTGTTGGATGTATTGATGGGAAAACATGTATAGGAATGAAGCACTAGAGTTATATTAAAGCTTATTTAAATACCTTAAAAATATGCTGTTAATTTTCATATTTGCACTAAACCATTTTAAGGCTGAATTTGTACATTTAGATTTCTAAGCTTTTTTTTGACACTGGACTGAGTTGAGAAATATTTCATCTTTATTTTCATTTACTCCTTTGATTGCGATGTCGCTCGGTGCTGTGAGCTCTGGGTTGTGGTTTGGTGTGAAACGTGGAAATGACACAGGTAAGGAGCTGCTGGGGTTTTTGGAAACCTGGATGCTGTGCACACCTGTGCACACCTGAAACAGTTTGTGGGCCATCCCTGTTTTGCATTCTTTCAGCTTCTATATAGTGAGTGTGGTGTGTGTGTATATATGCATATATAATAAAGTTATATTTTGGAAAAAAATTCTTTTCTGCATTTCTGTTCAGAATGTGAGGGGTTCTGAATGGGGACAGACGTGCCCAGGGGCTGCACTGTAAACCACAGATTCCATCAGCTGGGAAGAGATCTCTGAGATCACCAGGTCTGTGACTAAACTCCGCCTTGTCAACATGACCAGGGCACTCCTGAGTGTCACATCCAGTCCCTACTTAAATATCTCCAGGGACAGTGAGTCCATCACCTCCCTGGGCAATATTTAATCACCTTTCAGTGAAGATTCCTCCTGATGTCCCAGCTGAACCCCTTCTGGTGCAGCTTTAGGCCATGTCCTGTCCCTGTTCCCTGGGAGCAGAGCCTGTCCCCCCCGGCTGTCCTCTCCTGTCAGGGAGTTGTGCAGAGCCACAAGATCCCCCCTGAGCCTCCTTTGTTCCAGGCGGAGCCGCTTTCCCAGCTCCCTCAGGAATTCTCCAGCCCCTTCCCAGCTCCGTTCCCTTCCCTGGACCCGCTCCAGCCCCTCACTGTCCTTCCTGAATGGAGAGCCCGGAACTGCACACAGGACTCCAGGTGTGGCCTCAGCAGTGCCCAGTGCAGAGGGGAAACAGTTCCCTGGTGCAGCCCGGGGCCAGTGACCACACATGACACACACACATGATCACACATGACACACGCATGACACACACGATTCACACATGGCACAGACATATGACCACGCATGACACACACACATGTCACACACATGTCACACACATGTCACACACATGTCACACACGTGACCGCTCGCACACAGCAGCTGCCGGTTGCCGGCCCCGCCCCTCGCCCCGTGCGGCTGCGCGGCCCCGCCCCCGGCCCTGTCACGTGCGCGGCCGGGCGGCCATGGCGGCGCACCTGAGCTCGGGCCGGGTGAACCTGACGGCGCTGCGCGAGGCGGGGCGGCGCGAGCTGCGCGAGTTCCTGGACAAGTGCGCGGGCTCCAAGGTGGGCACGGCGGGGGCCGGGCGGGGTCCCGTGTGTGGTGTGGCCGGTCTGATTCCCCCGTCCCTTCCCGCAGGCCATCGTGTGGGACGAGTACCTGACCGGCCCCTTCGGGCTCATCGCGCAGTACTCGCTGCTCAAGGTAAGCCCCGCGGGCAGGCGGCCGGGCCCCGGCGCTCCCGCTCCCGGCTGACGGCCGTGCCTCCACGCAGGAGCATGAGGTGGAGAAGATGTTCACGCTCAAGCCGGGCCGGCTGCCCCCGGCCGATGTCAAGAACATCATCTTCTTCGTCAGGCCCAAGCTGGAGCTGATGGACATCATCACGGACAACGTGCTCAGGTACCGCGGGCAGGGCGGTGAGGAGGGGACAGGTGTGGCCTGAATCCCCGTGGGGTTTGTTACACCTGTGCAGGGAACGAGGAGTGATGTGCAGACACCAGACTGCAGCACAGCCACTCTGCAGTTTAAGTGGGGGTACGAGACACCCTGGGCAGGGGGGCTGCACCTTGGCTGCGATATAGAGGGTGCGTTCCTCCCTGCAGGATGTACACTCCTTTAATTAGCTGGAATGAGTCACGCTCGGATTGCTGTGCCTTTTGGGAACTGCAGGTGTCAGAGTGTGTCAGAGCTGTGGCTGCACAAGGCTGGACACTGACACTCAAAATCCAGGGTCAATAACTCCTTGCAGTGTTCCTGTTTTGCGTGAATCCAGTGCCCCCTGCCCGTGGTCTGTGCTGCTCGCAGTGCAGTGAGTGACCGTGTGCTGTGCTCCTGCTGTGACTTTTCCAGGGAAGACAGAGGCCGCTCTCCGCAGAGGGATTTCCACATCCTGTTCGTGCCGCGCCGCAGCCTCCTGTGCGAGCAGTGGCTGAAGGAGCAGGGTGTGCTGGGCTCCTTCATCCACCGTGAGCAGTACAGCCTGGACCTGATCCCCTTCGATGGAGACCTGCTCTCCATGGAGTCCGAGAGCGCCTTCAAGGTGCGCCCTCGTCCTCAAGGGAAAACACGACGTGGTTTTGTGCTGGATGTTGGTGCTGGTGCAGCAGCTCTCACAGGGTTTGTGAGTGACCTGCACAGCAAGGAAAGGCTTTGCAGAGCAAACCTGGCTCGATCCTGAAGCCTGAACTTCCCTGTGTGTTTTCACTGAAGGAACAGTCACTACACTGAGCTGCACTCCAGTTCCTCCACCTTCAGCTGCTGGTGTTATTGTCTCAAGTGGAGCATTGCTGAGGCTTAAAGTGCTCAGTTGTCACAAGGAGCCAGCACAGTTTGTGTTCCTGCACAGCCGTGTGTGATGGTTCTCACTGCACTGAACATTAACAGCTGCCACATCCCAGTTGCATGTCCTGCCTTCCCAGAGTGCTGCATCCAAAACAGGACAGTTTGGGAGTTTCTCGGCCCTCTCTGTTCTGTGTGTAGCCTAGAGGACGTGTCAAGGCTTGCAGCTGTAATGAGGTGCTGGGTGCTCAGATTGGCCTAATTAGCAGGAGAGAGTCCTTCCAGTCACTTTCTTTTACTCTGGAGTTCAAAAATATTAGTGTCTGGTCATCAAAAAAATTATTTGATGTAGTGACAGCAAAGATAGTAAGGTCCATATATGCCAACAGCCATAGTTTGTCCCCAGGGTGTGTCTCCTCTGAACTGTTCACATGAACCCTGCTCTGCTGTGGAGGCAGCTGTATTGGATTGACACCTTCCATCAGAATCCTCCTTGTTCTTTAGGAATGTTACCTGGAGAGTGACCAGACCAGTCTGTACCACGCAGCAAAGGGGCTGATGACACTGCAGGCTCTCTACGGAACCATCCCGCAAATTTTTGGGAAGGGCGACTGTGCTCGGGTGAGGCTGAACAAATGCATCTTGTTCTCTGGAGCTGCCTTAAGGAGTGTTTGGTTAAATGCACCTCTGGGTTTTTTTAATCCAGACACACCCACATCCTTTTTGCTTCTCTGATCAACCTGTGCTTTATTGGTATTTTTTGTGGTGAGGGAGCAGCTCGAGGTGTTTTGGGGTTATTGCTGTCTTGCTGAGTTGCAGAGAGCAGCAGAGAAGGACTTTTGTTTTCTCAGTCTCATCCTACCCCATCCATCAGCCAGTCTGTACCTCCTGCCATCCCCTTCTTTTACCAGCATGTGCCTGCAGGGCCCAGAGGTCACATCCATCTGCTGTGGCCTGCACCATAACCAGAGTGATGCCATTTCCTTGCAGCACGTGGCCAACATGATGATCAGGATGAAGCGGGAGTTCCCTGGCAGCCAGAATTCCATATTTCCTGTCTTTGATACCCTCCTGCTGCTGGACCGCAACGTGGACCTGCTGACCCCGCTGGCCACGCAGCTGACATATGAGGGGCTCATAGATGAGATCTATGGCATTCAGAACAGTGAGTCCTGCAGGGAAGGGGAAGGTTTCTGTGTCCTGGGCCAGGTTGCAGTGTGTTGGGTGGGTTTGTGCTTCACTAAATGTGATGTGGGAGCAGCTCAGCTGAAATCAATGTGGGGTTTGTTCAGTCCCAAGCTGGAGCCCATCAAGATCCACTGTGACTCTTTTTGCCTGGGAAGGGGAGCCAGGTACAGTCTCTGGTTACTGTGAGGGCATCTTTTGGCTGTTGGTGCAGGCACAGTGACAACAGGGAGTGTGTGAGTGGGAATGGCAGTGTGTGCATCCATCCTGCTGGATCATGTGCCACACTGAGGGGACAGGGACAGTTTGTGAAATACCATTTTCAGAATACTGTCCTGCTCTTCAGGGGGTAAGAAAACTCCAGAGAGGCATTTATGGGCTGTAATCCCTCCTGCTGGACTGGACTGGCTGCTGGGCTGCCTCCAAGCCTCTCTGAAAGCAGGGCAGCTGGCACTTGGGTTCTGATGTTTGTGTAGGTCCCTGGCTGAGTGCAGGGAGACTCTCCTTAATTAACACACAGGCACTGAGTGGTTTGAGTGTTAATATTGCTTTGCTACTCAGAGCTGTTTCCAGCTCAGGGGACACACTGCCACAGCCTGCTGGTCTTAACTTCTGCCCACGAAGTTCCAGTCCTTGTAAGGGTTATTTCTCTGCATTTGGCAGCTTACGTGAAACTCCCTCCTGAGAAGTTTGCCCCGAAGAAGCAGGGTGAGGGTGGGAAAGATCTCCCCACGGAACCCAAGAAGCTCCAGCTGAACTCTGCAGAAGAGCTTTATGCTGAAATCCGAGACAAGAACTTCAACGCTGTGGGGTCAGTGCTGAGCAAGAAAGCCAAGATCATCTCAGCAGCCTTTGAGGTGAGGCCTGTGTCCAACAGTGCATCAGATAATTCAGAGTCTGTGTTCAGCAGGGCTGGGACTGGCAGCTCAGGCTGCTCCCACACAGTAATCCCCCATCCAGAAAAAACCAAGGATGCTGGTCCAGTCTGTTCCCCTGCCCTGGGATGAGGTCAGCTCCACTTGGATTGTTCTGAGTAGGTGTTGGTCAAATCTCTTTTTAAGAAGCCTGTAGTAATGTGGTGCCTCATTTCTCCCCACACCTCTGTTCTGGGGCTTTCCCTCTGCTCAGAGCTTGTCTAACCCACCCTTGTGCTGTGGGAGCCCATAGATCCCATAACAGGAATTATTCTCTTCAGTCTGCAGGAGTCAGGTGCTACTTCCCTCTGCAAGAAGCAAAAGGTGATTTTTAGTGTGCTGATCAATTCCACTTGGTTGCTTTTGTTACCTGTTCACTGAAAGGTCCTTTTCCCTTCAGGATGCAGAGAAAAAGCTTTAAGCAATAAAACACCAGAAGGTACTTTCACAGAGTATTGTGGCTGGCATCAAAAACAACAGAAATGTGCAGAAGAAGTTGCACGTTTGTGGTTTTGTTGAAAACATCCTGTTGATGATTCATTAACTGAGATCTCATATCTTATTTTTCTGACCTCATGGGTACTCTCCAGAGAACTTGTTTCACTCTTTGATTGTATTTCCTTGTGGGGGCTTTTTTAGCCTCCTAACCTCTGCCACATCTAAGATGAGGTAGTGGTACCTTAACTGAAATACTGAGTGCTCAGCCTCATCCCCAGTGCAGTTCTGTTTCTGCACTATTAGTGCTGGAGGTGCTAAAGATGGATTGTTCATACTGCTTGTTAAAAAAAGAGAATTCCAAGAAATTGTCAGCAGTAATAGGTGATAATGAAACAGCAGTGTATTGGCAGCAGAGGACTTCTTCAATCACGGGCTCCATCATGACTCTCCTGCCTGCACTTGCCCATTTAAATCCTTCATGTACGAGTCAAATTATTACTATTTTTATTCCAAGTTGCAGCAAGAGGCAAGTAGCCCAAGTGCAGTGCAGACCTCTGGAGCTGAACTCTGCATGGTGCTTCAGCACATCCTGCCTCAAAACCTGGCACGATGTTGCCACCACGTAGAGTGAATGGCAGACCCTGCCAGCCCAATTCCTCAGCACCTTTCACTCCTGCTCCAAGGGGAGACATTCCCCAGCATTGGCCTAGAGCTCCCTGTCAGCCAGCAAAGTAATTCCTCTTTGTGTGAAAAGGGAGTTTTCCCTGGTAGGGAAATGGAGGAGCAGCTAGTGATGGCTGGAGTCAGAAAAATGTGGATAAAATAATTTACAACACTGAGATAATGGAAAATAACAGTCAGTGATCCTGCTGTATTACATGCTGCCTCTCCCCATGATCCAAGTGCTGTTTCAGGTAACGCTGTGACTTCAGTGTAAGCATCTAAAGCCCTTTGTCTAAAAGGCTGCGTATCTCTAACCCCCTACAGGGAGTGCAGTAAAATTTCTTTGTGATAAAATGATCTGGTTGGTGTTAGTAACATGAAGGAGCCTAACCCAAGTGATGGATTTCCCCAGGAAAGGCACCATGCCAAGACTGTTGGGGAGATTAAGCAGTTTGTGTCGCAGCTGCCTCACATGCAGGCGGCGAGGAGCTCGCTGGCAAACCACACCTCCATCGCAGAGCTCATCAAGGACATCACCAGTGAGTAGGAACAATTCAAATCCAGCAGGATGCCAGAGAACTTGATGGAAATCACTCAGCCTGGCAAAAACTGGCTTTGTTCCATCTAGTGCATCTCTGCTGAAAAGTTAAATGTAAAACATAAGCTGTCAGTTGCTGTTGTATTGATTTTCATTTTTTTCCCAAAGCATCTGAAGATTTCTTTGATAATTTAACAGTGGAGCAAGAGTTCATGTCTGGAATAGACACAGACAAGGTAAGTAGATAATGGCAATTAGCCACTCTTACATCTTCAAAAGACTTTTTTTTTTTTTTTTTTGAAAGATCTGATCTAAGTCATGTCCAATGAAATGGATTTCTGAGTTACCTGTGCACAGCTGACCTATCCTGAGGCACCCCATGCTCTGAAGGATCAGTGGAACATAGAAGATGGTTAATAAGAATATTTTAGTGCCATCAGGCAAAGTCTGGCTACTGATTGAAGAGCTGACGTGCTCTGGGAGAGCCCGGGTGGAACCAGTGCTGGGTCACTGTTTTCCAGATGGTCCTGGAGAGCAGCTGCTCCTCTTTCTTGGTGTTTTGGAGATCCACACAAACCAGATCTTTCTTTCCAGGTCTGATGGGCACTTTAACAATTCTTAAAATAACCACTTACATATTTTATTTAATAGGTTAACAATTATATTGAAGACTGCATAGCTCAGAAACATCCATTAATCAAGATCTTGCGTCTCGTTTGCTTGCAATCCGTGTGCAACAGTGGGCTGAAGCAGAAGGTTCTGGACCATTACAAAAGAGAGATTCTCCAGGTTAGGCTCTAACATTTGGAGGAATAAATTCCTGAGAAAATCCACATCAGATCTTCAGCTCTACACTTCAATTCTAGACAGACACATCTTACACCTGAATAATGTGCACAGAGGCAGCATTGGGTTTCTGTCTGGGCTGATACTGGGGAGGTGCTTTTGTGTGTTACAACATGTAGACACAGAGGTTAATATCACTTTTTACTAATATTATTTAAACACTCTAAATTGGATATTCTCTACAGAGATCTTAACCAAAAAGCTTTTTTTAAACAAACATCTTCGCTTTTTTTTCTGTTTTAAACACTGGTCATGGGTTATTGCCATGGCATTAAAGGTGATTTCTTCATATTACAGACTTATGGCTATGAACATATATTGACCTTAAACAACTTGGAAAAGGCTGGACTCCTGAAACCCCAGACAGGTGGCAGGAATAACTACCCAACGATCAGGAAAACACTGCGCCTGTGGATGGATGATGTTAATGAGCAGGTAAACATTAACTCCAGAATCACGTGCAGCAGGAAAACCTCTTTTTTTTAATGTAATGTTATTGATTTCTTTGAGGCTGTTTTGCAGCACTGACCTGCTGCTCCCTCCCTGTGTGTCTCCCAGAACCCCAATGACATCTCGTACGTGTACAGTGGCTACGCCCCGCTGAGCGTGCGCCTGGCCCAGCTGCTGGCCCGGCCGGGCTGGCGCAGCATCGAGGAGGTTTTGAAGATGCTGCCAGGGCCCCATTTCGAGGAGAGGCAGCAGCTCCCTACTGGCCTGCAGAAAAAGCGTAAGTTTGGCTTTGTTTACCCGTGGTTTGCAGGGAAATAATTCTCTCTATGCAGAGAGTGAGGCAAACTGGAATTGGAGCAAGCAGAGTCCAGGTCTCTGTCTCATCCCCCTGTCCCACAGCAGTGTTGGATTGACCTAACCCTCCTTTAACAAATTGTTTAACTTCTCATCAGAGTGCCAAAATAAACCCTAAACCTCCACTATGATTTTAGTAAGTAATGTTATGTGAAAGAGGGTCAGCATCATTCTCAAACAGAATCACATCCTGTAGCAACTCCAGAGCTGGGAGCAGACTCTGGATTTCTTTGTCCAAGCCTCTAATTCAGATCATTTGAGTTTGACTGACAGTTGATGCAGGGGAGCTGTAAAAATCCAACCAAGCCAACCTGGACCTTTTTTGTGAACCCACAGGTCAGCAGGGTGAGAACAGAGTGACCCTGGTGTTCTTCCTGGGGGGGGTCACGTACGCGGAAATCGCCGCGCTGAGATTCCTGTCCCAGATGGAGGATGGAGGCACAGAGTACATCATTGCCACTACAAAACTCATCAACGGGACAACCTGGATCAAATCCTTGATGGAAAAACTGGAGCCTGCCCCGTTCTAGGGTGTGTGGTGAAGACAGTAAATGTGAGAGGCCCTGTGTAACACAGGCACGGCTGCTGCTGCTCCTGGAACGGCTGCTCTGTGGCAGTGAAGGGAAGCTCTCCTGGGACCAGCTCTGAGCAGTTCCCCTCATCCCTTCTGCACTTGTGTTCCAGCTTCTGTGGAACTTCCAAGTAGACAAGCAGAGTTGGAAGGCACTATTGATAAACAGTGGGAAAGAGAGAGAGAGATCCCTGCTCATGGTCTGACCTGGCAGCCAAGTGCTGGGGCAGCAGGAATGGGCCCTGGCCCTTCTCTTTGGCAAATTGCTGCTTTTTTTCTTTCAGTTTAGCTTTGGTGGGAGATGTGATTTCTGATTTCTACCCTCCTATGGTGCTGAGGAGGCAGGATGTTCTCTATTCCTGACTTCATACCAGTATTCCCAGACTGTCTCTCTCTGGTGCCTGATACATTCCATGGATGCATTGGATGTGTCAGTCAGAGATCTGTACACAGCTGTACCTGTGATCCTTCAGCCTTTTATTTCACTTGTCCCCTGAAGGGATCGCTGTGAGGTGACTTTTTTTGTCCCAGGTACACCCACCTGACTCTGGAAAGCTCCTCCAGAGTATGAATGACATCAGTGTGTCCCGAGTTTATGGCTGAAGACACACAAACACTCCCTGTGTGGGGGCCAAAAATAGCAAAAGCAGGGACCCAGTAAACAGTGGGTTTAAAACAGACACCTTTTTCACCTCTGGTCAGGTTATAAACTGTGGTACTTGGTGTCACAAGCTGTTGAAGAGCTCAAACTTATAAAATGGAATTTTCCATGGGCTTGGTGGCTGAGCCCTTGGAGTACAGGAGGCAGCTCCTGGCTCCAGAGGCTGGGCAGGCAGAGCAGGGTCCTTGGTGGTGCCTTTGCTGCTGCTGGGCACTGTCAGTGTCCTCACAGCCACTGGGACCCTTCCACACTGCAGTTCACTCTTAAATACAGCTAAAAAAAAAAAAAAGCCCAGCCCACTCCTCACCTTAAATCACTCTCTTAGCAAACATTTCTGCCTTAGTTATCATGTGTAATATGTCCCAATAAATCCCTCCATTTTTCCAAGTTGTCACAGTTGTGATTGTGGGTTTTGGCCTGGATTATTTTCTAACACTGAGTTCTGCCAAGTCCTACCCTCCGTGGAGCCCCTCTATCTGTTTAACTCCAGCTGACTTATTACAATAAAATAAAGATGTATTTAATCTTTTTTTTGGAAGTGTTTGCACTCTCTCTCTCTCTCTAGAATACAAAAATAAAATAAAACCCTGCACTGTGGTAGCTGTATCCTTGTCTCCTCGTCCCAGAATAACTGAATTACTTAAGTTGAAACTATTTTTCTTTTTCACTGTTTTTCTGGTTTTCCAGGTGTTTTATAATTAAGGCTCATGCAAAATTTCATTCTGTTCTGCCACCTAACATACTACATTAGAAGTGGAATTTCTGAGCTTTTGAAGGAAAATACCATTTCAGTCACTGGAGACTTTGTATTTCAGGTGGGGAGGCAACTTGTAGACAGACTTAACAAAAAACATGCTGCAACTTCAGTGATGCAAGAAGAGCAAACATGGATTGTTTGCTCTGCAAGTTCCATTTAAAGTAGCTAATTTCAGAGTATTTAAAAGGAAAACCGAATTAGGTTTGGATCAAAAATTAGATGTTACTGTGCTGAGAAAAACAAGAAATTGACTCAGAGCAACAGAGTGTCCTTGGGTTGGCCTTGAGGGTCTTTGTAGTATCACAGTTTCCAGATTTTTTTTTTTTTTTTAATCTTACCTGGATTTAAAAGGAAATACTGACCAGGCTGGTTTCTGAGCTAAGGTCCTGCTGTGTAAAGCTACATCACAAGTGAATAAAGGAAAACACACAAAGACTGGCTCACCTTTCCCCTGACCAGCAATCAGTAACAATACAGGCAAAACTCTTTTTGGTCAGAGTTTACACCAGACACTTGCTGAACTCTGAATTCATCACCAACATTGCTATTTTGCCTATTTTTTTTGCAGCTTGCACCAGTACTGAGCTAGAACCATATAGCCACTCCACCTAGACAAAGGCTCTTCCTGGAACTACTCAGCAGCAAAATAAAAGTCATCCTGACGCTGATCAATTCCCTGGAGGAGCAATTACTATTTAACAGGCTTCCTGGGCAGCTGATGATGTTCTGTGTCTGTCCAAGGCCCTGCTGACCATGCGGGTAATAATTTGATAATGAGAACCTAATTAAATTAAGGGACCATTTTCTACATCATAATATCTTTGTAGGTAAGAGATTTGATTTGCAGTACATAATCTTCCTTCTCTCTGCTGTCTGCATTACTAAAAAAAAAAAGAAAATATTACCCAACCTCTACCCCAAAAGACTTTCACTTTTCATACAACATTATCAGAAGCAGTTTTGCTAAGAATAAACAGAGCCTGGCTCCCTCCTCCCCTCACTGCAAAGGGGCTGCAGCTCTAAAAGGTCGGGATGACTCCCTGGGAGGGAGGGTAAGGGTGACACTACAGCAGTGACCTGGGGACAGTGCACGGATTAGGCTGCCTTCAGCCCTCACTGACTTTTGGTAAAAGATCCTGGCTCAGCCTGCACAGTCCCACCCAGGGGATGAGCCCCAGCTGTGTGTGAGCATCCTCGTCCCCGAGTAGCTCACAGGGTGCTCAGGGAACAGAGCAAGAGGCACTGCAGCCTTCGAGAGAACAGAATAAAACGTGTAAGATGACACAATATTTTGTCAGAGGCAAACCCCCATATCTCAACAAATGCAGGTTTTGATCTGGTGACTCCAACCAAGCCCTGGTATGGAACTCTGGAAACGCTGTTGCCAGAAGCCCCCAGGGGAAGGGGAGTGTTTGGCTGCTCCGAGCACCACGGCGCTCTCGGATCATAACGGGTGCTGACCACACCTAGAGCTCAGTCCTGGTGTGGGCTGCACACACACACTCTGCTCCTGCTCCTGGGATCAGCCTACGGCACAAACCCCTGGCAAAGGGACAGCTGCAGAACAAAACTAGGGAGGAACACCAACTTGCTGAAGTAGAACCCGTCATCGACCTGGGTAAGCAGTTTATTTCTTTATCAGCTTCTTTCTAGATAACCAGAAATCTTGCTCAGCTTATGGACAGAAAACTGAAACGCTCTGAACAACAGAGAAACCACAGCTGGTTTAAAAATGCTCTAACTCCTGTACTGTGTACATGTGCCTGAGCTTGGAATGGAATGGCTGAACTCGTTAACACCAAAAAGTGAATTCCTTATCACAAGAGCTCTTTAAAAAACATTCTAAGCAGCAGGACAGGAATTCAGTCTAGTTTAGCTGGCTTTAGGCTGTTCAGAAGAGAAATAATCCTTCTGGGTTAGTTTTTATCCTTTTGAGTTAGTTTTTATCCAAAGTCTGATTTTAAACTCCCTTTTTGTGCTCGACCAAGAGTGTCAATACTGTTGATCAGGCACAGTTACGATCAAAATTTAAAAGAATTAATTTAAAAAAATATAAATTGAAGAGATAATAGAATTTTTAGGTAGGTTTTCACAGCTTCAAATCTAAGCCAGTGGCTTTAGGAAAAAAGTTCTCATTTAATTTAAACTAACAAATGTGAAATCACTTCCAAGCCAATGTGTATATATGACTATACAATACTGCTAGAAGATGAATTCTAAGGCATCTTGTCCCACGTCTCCCATTACAGTTATTTTTAACGTAAGATATAAATATTTGCCTGTGCAAACTTGTATTTAAGCCTCAGTTTTCGTCATTCTTATAACAAAAGGCTCAGTTTGTGCCAGTACCTCCATTAAATGCAATTATAGAATTAAATATTAATGGTGGCTTCCTTGGAGGAATTGACCACTTTGATCAGAACATGCTGTTGGTAATGCACCATCAGCGGCCGCTCTGATCCTGACGCTTCCTGGCCGCACAGCCACAGCCCCAGGGGACAGGTTCCAGGAGCCAGCTGGACTCTGTCACACCCCCAGCCTCACTGCCATGGCCGTGCCCACTGCCTGTGTCCCTATTTCCATCTGCTTCCTCTCCAGTCCCGATCTGGCGACTTTGATCAGATCCCAAACTCTCTTTCAACACCTCGGCAGGACTCTGAACAGGCCCACACCAGTCACTAACAACCTCCCGGGTGGCCATCCACCCTCCTGACCACAGGATTTCTACCCATGGCAGGAGGGTGTCCCTGCTGTGAAGACTCACCTTGTTCCTCTGCTTCCAGGAGGGGCAGGGAGCAGCCAGCCCCAGGGAGCCGGGAGAGCCATGCCGGATTCCTTTGCCATCCACTTCCTCAAGGTGCTGCGGGAGCTGCTGGCCTTTGTGCTGTTCAGCTACACGGTGCTGCTCGGGGCGCTGCTGCTGGCTGGCTGGACCACCTACTTCATGGTGCTGAAATGAGGGCTCTGCCCCTGCTCCCGCCCCTGCTCCTGCTCCCACGGGCTTTCCAGAGGCACCCAGCTCCACGGCACAGCTCCACAAACGGGATGGGGGCCCCTTCCCCCTGCGCCAAACCTGCAAGAGTTCTGCGCTCTCGCTGCCTCATTGCAGTCTCGCTTTCCTATGTAAAAACAATAAAGGTTAAAAGAAAAGGCATCCCCCAGTATGCACTTTACAGATCCTTGTGGCTCTCGCAGATTCTTTCGTGTCTCCTGGACGTTTGTTTCTGTTCTCTGAACTATTTAAAAGCCTCCCAGCAGTTTTCTCCTGAGATTCTCACCCTGCCGAGCGCAGCACGGGGGATGGCAGGGATGCAACACCACTCCAACATCTCAACAAACAAGTCCTGCCTTGTCCTACTCTGCCTCATTAAGGGTGTGAAGGCAGACACACAGAAATTACTCGTAATTTGCTTTAGAAGTCCTAGCAAAAGGCATTTCAAATCAGCACAAGGTTCCCCTCTCCCTAGTTTTATGAGGTACAGGGTTGTTACCTGGTGCTCTCAGGTGTGCCAGGCTTTTGAACAAATGTTTATAAAGCATGGAGTTAGATGAAGAGCATGTGATACAGCACTGCCTCAGTAAAGTAACCTTCACTGAGCCTCTGAAAACCAGAGAGAGAACAGGAATTCCTGCTATAATTAAAAATAATAGATTTAATTGATCGAGGCTGTTTTGTGTGCAATTGCACAGGAAACTTTTGCTGGAGAAGGTGAAGATTATCACTAGCATGGAACTACCCAAAATCAAAACAGCATCATGTACCTTAGAACAATAAATGTACTTTAGAACAATAAAGATTAATTAAACCAGAGCCGTGAGGAGAACTGGTATCTCTGAGTTGGTCACGATTTGTCCCTGCTGGAATTCCCTTTTACCCAATGGAGCTGATTTCAAGAGAGATGCAAAGTTGGGGTTTTTTAGTTTCTTCCTGATCTTGGGGGTTCTGCCCACTGTCCTCATGGCCTGTAAATTCTGCATTCCTTTTGTCCAAATCCTTCTTCCCAAGCTTTGTTCACCTTTCCCAGATCTCATGTCACTGAAACACATCAAGCCTTAAACCTTATCAAGGCAATTCCACCACCAAGTAATTTGGTTTTCTAACACCTGAATATGACTCAAAGCTTGCTGCCTGCTCTGTTTCACAGATTTAATATTAACTATTCATCAAGCTTGAAAGCTACAAAATCAAAACCTAAAAACACATTTTGTAACAAGCAGGCAAGACCCTGTTTCATAATCTTCTCATTCCCAGCAAATGGGCAAATTGTTGCCTATTTCTGACCGCATCGCGGCGAAACACAGAGGAGGTGTCTCCCAGCACCACTTGTGCTCCACAGGGCCCTGACGGCGCAGGGGACGCGGGGACATCCCTGGGGACATCCCTGGGGACATCCCTGGGGACATCCCTGGGGACATCTCTCGGTCCCTCCCGCCTCAGGTTCCCGCCGTTCCCCTCACAGCCCGGCGCGCGCCGTTCCCGCCCTTCCCCTCACGGCCTCGCGCGCTCCTACACGCGCCCGCGCTCTGCGCACGCGCCGCGCTCGGCCCCGCCCACGCACGTGTACGCGGTGACGTCACTTCCCGCGCGCCGGGCGGGCCAAGATGGCGGCGGCGGGCGGCCGGTGGCTGCGGAGCTGCTGCTCCTTGCTCAGGTACCGCGGCGGGCCGGGGGAAGAGGCTGAGGGGGAGACGCGCTGCCCACACCGCCCCTCCCCAGCCGCGGGCTTTAGGTTAAAGAGCACATGGCATAAAAGAAGGAAAACCGACCGGCTGTTTGCATTAAATTGCTGTAGAACAACAACAAAAACAAAAATTTCTCACTGCTCTGTGTTTCTGTTTTTCCCCTCGAGTATTTCCGTGATAGACCCTGACCCCAGGACATTTGCACAGCTTGGTTGTAAATAAAACTGGCCACAGAGGCCCAAGTGTCGCTGGATTGTAACAAACCTGTCACATTTCTCACCTGCACGCCACTTTTAGGCATGTTTTTAACCTATTTCCCAGTATTATTGACTATGAGCAGTGTGCTGGTAGCAGCTAACTTACATTTTCTCTGTAGAAGTATTAATAACGCACTAGTTACTGTGCTTGTCTTTTCTTGCACTTATGATTAAACAATAATACGAAATTTGAAACAAACTTACCCACTGTCATGCAGCTGCATCGTAGAAGCCTGGCATAGACAGGTTCCCCTGGAACAGCTCCTGGGTAGTGTTCTCCTCTTTGATCCCTATTTCCCACTGTACACAGGGATGTTTCTGCTGCTAAACTTTCCCTCTTGCTTTTCCAGACGCAGTTTCCCGGTGCTGACCAGCGTCCAGCAGCGAGGCCTCGTGGGCAGGAGCAGGCAGTGGCACCAGGCCGTGGGGCTGGGGGTGGCCCTGTGCGCTGTCCCCGTGGTGGAGGTACCCCCAGCACCCCCTCCTTGCACCAGTTTAACACCCAAAGCCACCCGTCCGTCCTGGTTCTCCCCCTGGGATTGCATCCTCAGGGAAAACCTGGCCGTGCAGCCTCGCAGTGCAGCTTTTCCTCACCTCTGAGTTGGAGTGGTGTCCGCAGGGGAGGTCACACGAGTGTCTTGTGTTGCAGCAGCAGAGCTCGGGGTCCCTCAGCAATGATGCCCTGATCAGAAGAGCCGTGTCCCTGGTGACAGACAGCACGGCCACGCTGCTCTCCCAGACCACCTATGCACTCATCGAGGCGCTCACCGAGTACACCAAGGTGAGCTCAGGGCTCTCACACCTGGCACGAGCCACTGCTGGCACTGCCAGCTGCTCTGGCACTAACTGCACCTCTTAAACCACGCTCAAAGTGGGCTTTTGTAAAATTAATTTCTGGGGGGTTGAAGATGTCAGGTCCCTCGGGAGCCATGGGGTCACTGTTCTACACCAAACTGGAAGTTACTTTTAGCTTTGTTAAACTGTTGCTTTTGGGTTAAAATTAGACAATCCCAGAATGGTTTGGGTTGGAAGGACCTTAAAGCTCATCCAGTCCCATGAGCAGGGACACCTTTCACTATCTCAGGTTGTTCCAAGTCCCATCCAGCCTGGCCTGGGACATTTCCAGGGATGGGACATCCACAGCTTCTCTGGGCAGCTTGTGCCAGGGCCTCACCACCCTCACAGCCAAGAATTTTTCCCTCACATCCCATCCAACCCTGCCCTCTGTCAGCATGAATCCATTCCCCTTGTCCTGTCATTGCATGCCCTTGTAAGAAGTCCTTCTTTTTACTTAGGCAGAATGACTCTGGAACTCAGAACTGGGTCTGAAGAAACTCCTAACAGTTATTTATATTACCTGTGTACTAAGTTCTCTGTTCTTGGGCATTTTATTGCCCTTCTCAGCCTTCCTAAGGCCATGAACTGAGTTCCATCAGAAGAATGGCATGAGCCATACTTAAGTCTGAAACAACAAGACTTTGCAAATAAAGTGCCAATCTGAGTAAAGTATTTGCATTCCCGTTTACATCCTTGTCAGTACATTAAGTGTGTGAAGAGTAATTTTGCTAATTAACACCAGTTAACACTGAGACAACATCAGAGCCATGCAGGTTATTGAGGTAACTGCAAAATGCTTCCTTCACAGGCAGTTTATACCCTGGTGTCTCTCTACAAGCAATACTCAAATCTCCTTGGGAAAATGAACTCGGAAGAGGTGGATGCAATCTGGCAGGTGGTCATAGGAGCCAGAGTGGATGTGAGCAAACAAACCTCCCTCACCAGCTTCCTCTCCAGCCCTGCTCTCCGCAGCTCAGGAGAGCTCTCGGCTCTGTTGCACCCTTGTTGATTTTCTCCTGCTCCTAGGTGACCACCAAGCAGCAGGAATACCTGAGGCTGGAATCCAGCTGGATGACGGCGCTGCGGCTGTCGGAGATGGCGGCAGAGGCCGCCTATCAGTCAGGTGAGCACAAGCAGCAGCACTGAGCCTCTGCCCCTTCTCCCTGTCTCAGCACGGTTCAGACACACGATGTGCATTCAGTTAACACCACAACTGACAGCTGGTACCTGGTTTTTGGAGGTGCTGAGCACATGCATTCTGGTTTTGGCTGCGAGTCTGTAGGTGGGTTCTGAGAACTAGTCTGGAAGCTTCACATGTGGTTTAGGTCAAGACCAACCATGGCCAAAAATATTTGAGTAAAGAGTTCAGTTATTTTTAAAAGCAAGGCTCAGACACAGTCCTGGGAGCCACAGAACCAAGGCTGCCTGTGAGTCCAGTAGAGCTTTCCAGCTAGATTTAGTTACATTAAAAAAGGAAAAGATACTAATTTTGGTTTTTTCTCCCTGGAGAGATTTGAGAGCTCTGAGACTGAGTTATGGACTGGTTTGTGGTAAATGGGCAAAGTTCCTGGAATGGAGAAGGGAGGGAAAGCAGTGAACATACAGAGACACCCTAATTCTGTAAGTGCCTGGAAAAGACCCCAAAATCTGTGGGAGCATGGGAGGAGAGTGGTGGGAATTCAGCAGTGCCACAGGTATTCCCAGTGCTGGAGGTGCCAGGATGGGACAAGTACTGAAAGGTTCTGGCACACAAGGACTGGGCTGGGCTTAGCTCTCAAACCCACTGGCACAAGGTGATCACTCCCATCCAACTCCAGCTGTGTCCCACTGGGATGGGAGAATTCAAGGGAGCAGTGACATCCAGCAGTGACAAAAGGCTTGAGATAAATGAACAGTAAATGCATTGAGCATTAATACAACCCAAGAGCCATCACAACACTGCAAAGCAGATGATAATCCCATCCATTTCCTTAGCTGAAGGTTTGCCCAGTGCTGCTCTAACCCAGTGTGTCAATCCTTCCCTGCAGGTGCAGACCAGGCCTCGGTGACAGCCCGCAGCCACATCCAGGTGATGAAGTCCCAGGTGCAGGAGGTGCGGCTGCTGTCCCAGAAAGCAGAGACCAAATTAGCTGAAGCTCAGACAGAGGAGCTCATAAAAGCCCAAGGAGAGGACTCCTCATTGCCACAGGGTGTTGTAGGAAATACAGATGATGACCCTTACCTTCGGGAGGACTGAACAGAACTGAACTCCCAGGCTCAATCACAAATTGAACAGTCCCAAGCTCTTAAGTGTGGGATAGTGTAAAACTGCTGAAATAAGCCTGTGATTCTATTTTTTTTTCCCAAAAAGGATTGCTTTACAAATCAAGTATTTGGAAGGCCTCGATTTTGTTTGTAACTTACCTTGTTTGTAATACTTTTGGATTCATTTATTTAAATGTTTATCTATGCAAATGTGAAGACTGTTATCAGGGATGGCCTGGTGGTAATTGTGTCTCTGCTTGGAGGGTCCTGCTGCTCCCTTGGTGTGTTTGTGGGAGCTCATTAGGGATCAGCCAGAGAAGTCTATTTAAAAATCCATGTTTTTATCCTGTGAGGTAAATGATGTCTGTGAGGAGATTCCTTTATTAAACTCTGCAAAAGCAGCTCGTTGTGGGTGTGTCCATTTGGGGAAAAGATGAGGCCCTGCTTTCTACTTGAATTTAAAAGTTTTTAACCCCTGAATTGGCAGCTGCACCAAATTACACAGAGCTGCAGTCGGGGGAAATATTTGCAGCTGAGAACTTCCCATGGAGTCACCAGGCTCTTGGTGCAGTTTTGTTTAGCATAGCAACTTATTTCACCCAGAGTCACCTCTGGGGGAGGTTCCTCAGGAAGCAAAGGGGAGGTTTGATTTTCAAGATACTGTAAACGAAATAATTTTGGTAGCTATTGTGTACTGTTCTACAAAGCACTGAGCAAAAGAGAGTTTTACATATTTGAATGCTTCCAAGTGCAAGTTTCAAGAATTAGTCATGATTATTTCTTTTGCAAGCTTAATGTTTCACTGCAGGCTTCAAAACCACAGGTGCTTTCACTGTGTTCATTTCCTAACTTGACAGCTGCTGTGAAATTTGCTTTGTAGAACAGCATCCATTAGAACTTTCTCACTGATGATTGGAAGCAGTTAATCCCCATCTGCCAGGTTGTGTAAGAAAACACATATTAATCAAAGGTTTTTCACCACAATTAGCATCTGATGCACTGCATCTGTGTCAAGGTTGCTGTTAGTAAATTGAGTTGTGCCTGGCCAGGAATTTTCTTACCTGCAGCATAAACTGTGTCTCATTTTGGCTGCCTTTGCAACAAATAGAGTATCAGGTGCATAGCACTGTTCATTTATAGATTAAGCAGTAAAAAGAAAATTAACAAACCATCTTTCCTTGCTCCTCACTGGGTGCTGCTGTTTCCAAGGAGGATGGCACAGTCTGGGAGCTGCCAGTGTCTGCTGTGCCAAACACAGCTCTGGGCTGGAGCATTAGGGAAAAAAACCTCTGTGATGAGAGGATTATTTGGGTGGTGGCACAGCCAAATGCATACTCAGATCAACCTCTAACCACAACTGCTCTCATTTGGTACCTCCTGCAGTTGAAGAACATCTGCCAAGCCCCTGACCCGAGTGCACAAACAAGTTGTGTACCTTTCAGGATGCCACAGTAACTCTACTCAGATGTTTGCATGGCACTGCCAGGAGCATGCAAAGCCAGCAAAGTCCCTCTTCCCCTTTGAGGGCCTGCTCCCAGCCCCGCTGTGACTCCACTTCTTGTTTCACAGCACGTCCTGCACTGCCTGCCCGAGAGCTGCTCCCACACACGTCCAGCCTGATGTGACTGGAACCAACCAGTCAGTCCAGCCACGAATGGCTCCACATCACCCCCAAAACAGGGCAGAAGGAAGTCCCTCACCTTTGTTAGAAAGTGAGAGCTGCCAGCTGGGGGTTACCCACACACCTAAGCCCACGACAGACGTGACATCACGCTCTGTGCTCCTGAGTTTGCATTGGGAATCATCGAGGGGATCACAGAAGTGCTGGCACAGCAGCTCACAGGGCACCACGGTGCCTGCTCTGTCCACTCTCCTCTCCAGGACCAGCAGCAGTGCCCAGAGAATTGTGCCCAGAACCTGGGGTTTGCTGCTGACACTCAGCCTTGTTTACAAAGCCAGCACACCTCAAACTACACACAGGCACTTTTTCAGCTACAGTTAATGAAGCCTTGTTGGAGCTGCAGCCAGAAAACACAGTAACATCTTGCACAAGAACACCCTGAGGATGGACACAAACCAATTCTTTGAGACAAACCCCCACTCACACCTGGCACAGAAACAGCTCCTGTGAGATGGCACCTTCTGCCCCAAGAGCCTGGCTCAGCCCTGGGGCTCAGCCAGAGCTGCCCCAGGTGCTTCAGAGGGCCAAGGGAGCACATCCTACCTGCAGTCCCTCAACATCCCTCTGACAGCTCCCACACCTCTGCTCTCAGGGTGTCCCTGTCCATAGGACAAGAACCTCCTGGCAGCACTTCCCGGGCATTTCTGAAAGTTCCAGCTCCCATCTGGTGGGGGATGAATGCTGAGCAGCTGACACTAGAGACAGCAATTACAACAGCACAAAGGGCTCTGCTTTCTCTAATCACACACTTCCTCTTTACTCATTTGTTTTTTCCCCTAAGGCTTCCAGGCTGCTTCCTGATCATCCACAGCTCCTGCTCTAGCAGAAAGACACTGATAAGCTTCACAAAAGTACCACCAAAACTTACTTCTATATTTGATCTTTTCTTAAATTAGCAACTCTAGCACATTCAGATTAATCACTTTTGTGACAATGCATCTTGTCCGGACAGGGCAGAGAAGAGCTCACAGAAAAGGAAGAGGCAAGTATCCATTTCCACTTAACATTATTCTCTTTAATACAAATACCCAGCACCAGATATCAGCCTTGCCTGGCTTTTAGGGCTCTTAGCTTTCAGGAGAGCTAAGAATATTCCCATGTAAATACTTTTCAAAACTATTTTATTTATACACAACATTACAACAACAAGAACGAACCAAACACCTCCCACATAACATGGGAAGTTACAGCCACTCTTCCTACCACTGTGATTATTCAAGACACATGGCTCCTCTCAAACCAGGTGAGAAAGTGTTTGTGCTAAAGTTTCCAGTGCATGTAAACCTGTCGTGAGTTTCTGTAAAAGCAAAATGGCCGGAAGCAGAGCCCAGTCCCACAGATCATCATCACTGCTGTGTTAAAGCCATATATTTTTGAAGCTTTTCCTTCCCCACTCCACTCCCTTTCTCCTGCTGACTGGTAGGAGCTGTGGGGTTGCTGCCCTGGGACAGCAGACCCAGCAGGATGTACTGGCCTTTCTTCCGTGCCTTCAAGTAAATTTCAAATGCTCTGTCACTCGTTACTCATCACTGGCTTCCCCATATGAGACTGACTTTGGCAGGCAGTCAGACACCAGTGCAGGTGGCATTTGTGACTTCCTTCCCCTGGCACTGTCTGGCTGGAAGGAGCAGAATCCCCTGTACTGCGTGTCACGAAGCCACCAGCCACCCTGTGACAATTCAACTGCTTCAAGTGACCCCTGACAGAAAAAGACTCACTGCAAACCAAACCACAACAGCTCCAGTGCAGTCTGTTAGTAATGGACACGTTTCTACCACAACCTGATTTTTAGTTCAAGTACCCTGTCACCAGCCACACTCGCACTGGGCTCATCAGTAGCTCCTTTTCCAGCCCCTGCTGTAGCTGTGTGTCACTGACACCGCACACCTAATGCTGTCATCCTTCACCAGCGTCCACATGATCCACATCTCCGTCGGGTTCAGTCTGTGCACAACCATCAGCTCTTTGTACAAGCACGGATCAAAAGGATTGAAAGGTCTCTGGATCCCAAAAGTCTTAAAGCCAGCGTGGTTCTTTGGGGTCAGTGACATCTTTGCCAGGCACATCCCCACAAACACATCATCTATGGGGAAGAGCTCCATGTCCTCTGCGGTGCTCTGGAGGCGACGCACTGTCTCTCTGGACATCACATATCCCCCTCCTCCTGCATAGAGAGGATAGAAGGTGGCTCCATACATGAGCTCTGGAATAAAGTATTTGACCTTGGTGTTCCTGATGGGCCGGGCGTTGGCGATCACGTCCCCAACAAAGAGATCCTGTTCAGGGTCCAGCTCCCGGAGGAACTCAACGATGTTGTAAGTGTTGACAAACACATCATCATCGCCCTTCAGCACGAACCGGGCGTGCAGGCAATCCTCCCTGAACCAGCGCAGGAAATGCAGCTCCTTCAGGGTCAGGTTGAAGAAGTTGTCAACAAAATCCCACTGCAAAATGTCATCAAACTCCTGGCTCTCATAAGCCAGCAGCTGGTGCAGGGGCTGCAGCTGGATTTTGGCCTCGGAGCGCCCCAGGAGGAACACCAGCCTGATGTGCCTGCCCCCGATGGAAACCTCCTTGCCCCACGTGTTCCTGATGGCCACACGCCGGTCCACGTTGATGGGGGAAGACTTGATGGCCAGCAGAAGGAACATCTCTTTGCTACACCTGGAAGGCTTCAGCAGGACCGAGAAGTTCCTGCAGTGCTTGTAGGTTAAGAAGATGCGGTGAGGCTCGGGGAGGGAGAGAGAAGAATTGGCAAAGGTCAAGTTTGGCAAACACTTGCTGCGCTCAGCTCTGTCCAGAACAGGAGGCTGCAGTCTGTGACCCACCACATCCACTTTCTGCTCTGCTGACGATGCTGCGAACTTCGCCTCCTTCTTCATGTAAAACACCCAGGCCAGCAGCGTGATGGAGAAGGTGTAAAGCGCGAGGTTTTTAATCCTGGGATACATGGCAGCATCCGGAGCAGGACCAGCCCCGGGCGGCAGATGAAGACGAGCCGCTCCGTCCTACCTGACCTGGGGTTGGGACGTGTCTCGGTGCTTCCCCCCGGTTCTCACCAGGACCCGGTGCCGCCGGTCCAGAGCCCCCAGTCCCACCGGGGCGCGCACACCGGGCTGGAGCCGCCACTCCACGGTGACCTCTCACGGCAAAACCTCCGCCCTGCTCTGCGGAGGAGCCTCCTCCGCGATTCTCCGGGCGCTGCCGTTCCCTCCGCGATTCTCCGGGAGCTGCCCCCGCCCCCGCCCCGCCCCGCAGCCCTGCCCACGGATGCGGGGGGCTGGCACCGGCACCGGGGCAGCGCGTCCCCGGCACGGCACACCCATCCCACATAGCCACCCTCCACCCCTGCCCGCTACAGCACCGGCCACAGAGCGCCAGGAGCCCCGGGCATCTCTCCCAGCTCTGGCGGTTCAGCTAAAAATTCCACCTCTGTACCCCCTAAGTTTTCCCAGTTTTTCCAAGCTAGGAGCTGCACAGAAGTCAGGCAGGGGAAATGACATCAGGGAACAGCTGTCAATTCAAAGGCACAAAGAGAAGATGTAGCAGGAAAGTGGAAAGGTTTCAGAAAACATTTCTGTGATCTAATAATAATTTCTGATTCCCTACTGAGAAGAACACGAACTCACAGCCATTCAAGCCTGACAGTCCCCTGCAGCGGGAGCTCAGCACACATCCACAGAGGCAAGTCCAGCATCTTAAATGAAAAAAAAAAAAAAAAAAACAAAAACCAGAAGAAAAAGGTGATTTCTTTTGCTTCAAAGTTATTTCAAGTTCTTAAAGCCCAAGCAACATTTGCTCTTGATTTTGGTTGGGTGAATCATGAGCAGTGGGCACGGGTCATGCCATTCATTTAGCTGCAAACCCGGGGTCATTTATTTAGAGGGGACACAAGAACTGTTTGTGTAGCGACCTCGGGCTGGTGAGGGGCAGGAGAAAGGCCAGGGGAGCTCCCTGGGGCCACCAGGGCGTGTGGGGAACAGAATGGACGCTTGGATGACCAGTGGAGGTGAGGAGTGGATCCAAGTTCATCTACAGGGAAAGAAGTAGGGGATATTTTGGAGGGAAAAGCTCAGGTGATGAGTTCACCCACCTTGGCACAAGTTGAGTTCGCACAAAGTGGGACCAGAGGTGAAGGTCAATCCAAAGTCAATCCTGCTTGACCTCTGAATTCCAGGATAAGTTTTACAAGCTGCCAAATGAGGGATTAAAAATACACAAAAATGAAACCGAGAGCATTAATGAGGTTCCTGGGAGTCAATTACATTGTTGGCATAGAACTCTTAATGAGTTTTGAGCTTTTGATGACAACAATTCGGTTCTTGATTTGGATTAGTCACTGTGTGGGATTTGGGGTTTATCTAGATTTTAGAGGCCTCATGGTGGCCCTGACACTGCCCAGGAGCTGTTAGGAAAAGCAGAATCAAAGATCCTGGTAGGCACAGGGTGTTTTTCCCTAGAGCGGATTGTGGAGGAATTGTTTGGGACTTGGATTGTCCCTCTGGGTGATGCCAGTTGCTGTGATTTGTGTAATTCCATACATTTGACTCCCAACACTTCCCAGCCCAGGGGCTTGAGCTGACAGGGCAGCACAAAGATTGTTCTCTGTGCAGTGCCCAGATTTGGGGCTCGCTGTCAGCTTTGCTAGCTCCCATGAATTATCCCATAGCCCCGAATTCCCTGCTCAATTCCCACTGCCATAACCTCACAGTGCCTCATGGAGTGGAGATATTCCCATTATTCCCATGTGGAGCTGCCACTTGAATGCCAGCTGTGGCAGGAAGCAGCAGAGCTTCCAAGGAAGCCCCAGGAACAGGGACAGGTGTATATTCCAAAGAATTTGCTGTTCAAAACCCTCATCCCTCAGCCCTGCCGATGTCCCTGGGGGGCACTTGACAGAGTTACTTGGATTTCAGCTGATTTCACCCCCCCGAGCTCGGGCTCCGGGTGATATTTTCAAGCAGGAGAAGGTAGGGGCCGGAGGTGCTCCTGGCCCGTGCCGAGGCAGTCCCTGGACCCATGAGAAAATATCTCTCCCTGCAGAATTTCAGTTCTTTCCAGAGCCTCAGCAGTGACTCATGCAAGTTCTTTTCCCTCAGGAAAGGGAAGGATATCCCTGCCTTCAGCGCATCTCCAGTGGGACCCACCTGCAAAAGCTTTCCATCCCTTCTGCACTTCCAGCTGGCTCCCTGAAAAACTCCCACCTTCATCCAAACAAAACTTCATCCCACCCAAACCTTTGATTTTAAGGCATCTCTGCGGGCTGTTGGTTGGGATTTAATGTCTGTGAGAGAAGAGTGCCTTGGCTTTAAGGCTGCTGCTGGATGATGGCCTCAGGCTGGAAGGGAAGGGATTCAGGGAGGCCGGGACAAACCTGGCAGCAGCGTGGGAGCCCTGGGAGGTCGGAACCGGGAATCGCTGGCTGAGCTCCTCTGCAGGCGGCCCGTGCTGCCATCACCAGGAAATGCCAGCTGTTCATTGGGGGACTCTTGGGCTGTCGGTGGCCTCTGTCCGGGCTGAAGCATCTCCGGGTGCCTGTTCAGGGCAGCCCCTGAGCCGTGTCCGTGCCAGCGCTGCCCGGGTGCCCCAGCGCCCATCCCCGGGACGTGTGCTCGGCACAGGCGGGACACTGCAGGCACAGCCCCTTCCCTGCAGAGCCCAAGGACAAGACGTGCTGGTTGCCTTTTGGGGGCTCCTGGCCTCTCCCTGCCCCGCGTTCCCAGCCAGCTGAGACACACAGAAACACCAAGGAACGCTGCTGGCAGCGAGCGGGAGACACCGAGGCCTCTGTGCAGCTCTGGGCCACAAAAGCAGCCCCAGCTTCAGCAGCTGCCATCATTTTGGCCTGGCAATACTCACCTGCAGGAAATGTCCTATTTACTTGAGAGTCAGGTTTTAGGACCCCTCTCAACCCCAATATATCCTCAATATATCCGGTGATCTGGAAGTAAAGAGAAAAATTCTCAGCTGAATTTTTTAAAAAAGAGGTTTTAAAATTGCAGAGCTTTTTTGAGTTGCAAAGCAAGGGGCAAGGGGAGCATCTCACCCTCAGGTGCTGGAGAAGCAGCCTGAGTGGAACCGTGCCCCGCCCCGGCCGAGCGGCTCCTCCCGCCCGCGGTGCTCCAGCCCCGCTCGTTCCACGGGAGCGGCGGGCACGGGAAGGGGGAGCCAGGAGCTGCTCTGCGCTGAAGTGTGCAAGGAGTGTGCAAATGAGTGCAAGGAGTGTGCAAACGAGTGTGCAAACGAGTGTGCAAATGAGTGTGCAAGGAGTGTGCAAATGAGTGCAAGGAGTGTGCAAACGAGTGTGCAAACGAGTGTGCAAATGAGTGTGCAAGGAGTGTGCAAATGAGTGCAAGGAGTGTGCAAACGAGTGTGCAAACGAGTGTGCAAGGAGTGTGCAAACGTGTGTGCAAAATGAGTGTGCAAGAAGTGTGTAAAATGACTGTGCAAATGAGTGTGCAAGGAGTGTGTAAAATGAGTGTGCAAACGAGTGTGCAACGAGTGTGCAAGGAGTGTGTAAAATGAGTGTGCAAGGAGTGTGCGAATGAGTGTGCAAGGAGTGTGTAAAATGAGTGTGTAAATGAGTGTGCAAGGAGTGTGCGAATGAGTGTGCAAATGGGTGTGCAAGGAGTGTGAAACGAGTGTGCAAACGAGTGCGCATGAGTAATCGATCGCCAGGCATTAGCAATCGATCGCCGATCTAATCGATGGCCAGGCATTAGCGATCGATCGCCGATCTAATCGATCGCCAGGCATTAGCAATCGATCGCCGATCTAATCGATCGGCAGGCATTAGCGATCGATCGCCGATCTGATCGATCGGGAGGCATTAGCAATCGATCGCCGAGCAATCAATCGACAGGCATTAGCAATTGAGCGCTGAGCAATCAATCACACTCGTTGCACAGACCTTGCCCACCCTTTACACACTTCTTGCACACTTATTGCCCCCTCCTTGAACACAACTCGCACACTCCATGCACACTTATTCACACTCATTGCACATCCCTTACAAACATCTTGCACACTCCTTGAATAGTCCTTGCACACTCGTTGCACACTCCTTGCAGTAGTGCCAGGGCGCTGGCTCGCAGGCTGGCTGCTTTGTGGACAGGCAAGGGATGGCAAAAAGGAGAGTACCAATCCTTCAAAAAATCCTCCTAAATGAATACCTTAAGCTGGCACCCACCTGGCCTCTGGCATCCTGGGCTGGGAAATCCTGCAAGTGGACCACCTAAAATAAAAAAAAAAAACAGTGGATGCTTAGAGTTGCACAAGAAATTGAGAACTGAGCAAAAACAACTGCTTTAGTCCACAGGTCATGGCTCACCTTGCCCACTTCACCTTGACTGCTGATATCCAGCTTTATTTCCTAAAAATAAAGACAAAGAACAGCGCTGTAACACAGCCACTATTTACACTTCCCCTGCAAAGACAAACAATGACCGACCTTCTCAGGGGAACCCCCTCACCCAGGATGGGGCGCTCTGCCATGTATTTGATCCATCTGCATGTGAAGGGAAGTTAGGACAAAAGTCAGAGCACTGCAAGATATCTTAACAGCTCCAGACATCTTGGGTCAATCCACAGACATTATCTAGAGTCCCAACGACACCCCGTATTACAAATTTCAAGTCCCAGGGACTTGTCCTATCACACCTACACCCAGACTATGCAGCAGGGCAGAGCAGCTCCGGGCCAAATATGTGCAGGCACCCGTGACACAGGGCATGACAAACAAGGAGGTGACACAGGGAGGAAAAAAATCTAGGCTGGAAGAATGACCACAGGACCAAAGGACTGAGAGAATGCAAAATGAGATGACTGAGCTGAGACTGAAGGCGAGCTGACAAGGCTGGAAGAAGATGCTAGTAGAATGATTTATTCTGAGAACCACAAAGATGGATGCCTGAGAATCCTCTGGTCAGAATCCTCTCCCTATCTTCGCATCCAAGTCCTAATCCACTGTAATGGATCCTCACGGTGCAGATATAGCTCAGAACAAGACCTTAAAAGACATCAGACCGGATGCTTCTAAAGAAAGATGAGATTCTGATGCCTGTCTGAGCTCCTGGGTCAAAGGTTCAATGGCGTTGGCACCAGGCGAGGAATGCAGAGATCAGAGATGCTAAGAATGATGCTGGGGTTTCTGTTTTGTTATCTACTGTGGTGCCAAAGCCTCAGGGCTGAGCTCTGGGCATTTAAGGATGGGAATAAGAAAGGGTCAGCCCATGGGGGAACCTCTGGCTTTGAATAGCTGCTTTTTTGTGTCTGGCTGTCCATGGACATAGCCCTGCTTTGCTGCTGAAAGCATGACTGTCCCAGAACATGAACACACTGGCAGTGTCAGTACAGCTGTCACTTCTATCAAATACATATTTGATGGAGATGTTTGGTTTCCTGCCCCTTGGATTTCTGCCGGATAGCCAAAGAAACAAAGTTATGGGCAGATTCTGTGGGCAAACTGGGCACTTTCAGTGGGTTATTTGGCTTCTGAGAAGTCACGTTGGTCCACTTTGGAAGAGAAATCACTGCTTTCTAGAGCCTGATGGGCCAAAAGACCTGTGAATTATAAAGATGCACAGGGACTGGATAAACCCCATATAAACAGCTCACTGCTCTTCAAGGGTCTTACACAGCCACCTCCTCAGCCTGACCTGGGGCAGGAGAGAACCATCAATATGGTTTTTTTCCTAATAAAAATGAAGACGGCAAGACTGGGCCCTGGTCTGTGTGAGAACAAGCAAATGAACCCAGATGACTCACTTTCTTCATAATTCTCTAAACACTGGGACAGTCTTTCTTCTTTTACAATATCTATTTGAGAACCTGCAGTGTCCTTTTAGGTATTGCATAGCCTATTTTAAGGATCAGACTTTTTCCTCCCTTGGTTTTCTAGAATATCTGAAGAAGCATGAATGCATGTATCAGCTGAACCAGGCTCCACGCAGCATTCCCGTGTGGTTTATTTCCACTCATGCTTCTGCTATGGGCACATCACTGAGTGTTCCCCACTGCCATGGCCACGGTGTCCTGGCTCTGGGTGCCGGCTGCCAAGGGCCACCGAAGCAGCTGCATCTGGAATTGAACCGTCAGCGGCACCGGCTGGAGCTCTTGATCCTCCTCCACTTCAGCAGTGTCTTTGTTTTTTCCTTTTCCTGTGGTAAGAAGTACATTTATCACTGTCTTGAGGGAGTAAATCATCCTTAAAAGCAGCAGCAAGGACCTCGAGGGAAATCTATTTGAATATGACTTTGTATGATAGGCCCAAAATGTATCTTTAGACTGGCAATTGACCTGGGTGCAGCCTTGCTTTTTGTTGTGAAACTGCCCTAGGGCAACATAAAGGTGCAGAAATAAATTATTTCAAGGATCCTAGAAAATCAAGTGTGGGGTAAAATGAGACCTACGTGAGACTACTTCTGAAGACATCCTTCAGTGTCTGGGCAAATGGTTCACTTGTGACAAAAGCCTGCTGCCTTTCCTCTTTGAGCCGCCTGGAAGTGATCCCAATTCCTCTGAAAAGACTTCTTATTTGTGTGCATTTGCTGACTGAGGGATGCAAATCAGCCTCAGCTCCCGGCTGTGAGTGCCGGTCCCTGCACAACCCCGCTGGACACAGAGCTGGGAGCCACCCCCTGTCCCCCGGGGCATGGCCACTGTCACATCTCCAAAGGTGCGTGGTCCCCAGGTGATGAGCGAGTGTCAAACAGCCCCGGAGCAGCTGGTGACTTAGGGGACAGGCAGGATGTGCTGACACTGAGATCGGCAGGGCTCGAGCAGCCCCCCCCAAAAGCCACAACTGCGGTGTCCTGGTGAGTCACAGCCGTGGGACAGCGGGTGTAGCGAGCTGTGGAGCAGCTCATTTTTAGGCACTGTGAATTTTGCACTGACACTTTGAAATTTGCACTCAGTGGCCTCACAGTGCGGCCAAGCGAGCCCCCACCTGCACAGGCACACGGGGACACCAAATTAAGCACAAATCTCTAATAGCTGTGGGTTTCCTGCAGCAGCAGCACTTCTGTGCACACAACAGCATTTCTACCCTCAGTCAAGCTGAAGAGAAACCTTCTGCACGCACTGACCAGGGAGGGAAGGAACAAAGAAACAGCCACTGCTGAAGCTGAGCTGTTTGACAGCAGCTGCCTGCTTCAGCAACAGGCTGAGAGTACATTGCAAATACACATCTTCTTGTGGGGGACAGCAATTCCAGGAATTCTTTTCAGATCGCTGGGGGAGGCCACAGGTTTCCCTCAATGCAGACACAGCCCAGGACTGCAGAGCTCTGAGAGCGTCCCCAAAGATGGGGACCTTGCTGTGGGTGACAGGGCACAGGAAAGGAGCCTGGAGCTCTGTGGGTTAACTGCACTCTTAAATCTGATGCCAGAGCAGGAAAACAAAGCTCCTTTGGTAGCTCTGAGCTCTGGCCCTCTCCATGCTCTCCTTGACCCACGAGCAGCTTTTCAGCCTTGCTTGGCCACCCCTTCCCACTTCCTCCCACTCTTGCATCTCTTCCTCCCCTTCAGATATGTTGGAACTGCTATTTTTGCCGTCAAAACCAAGATTGCTGGAAAAAATAACCTGCAAGAGGCAGGGTGAGGTTTGCCTCTGGCAGATTAAGCAACGCTGCTGTCTGAGCAGCTCTGAGCTCCGCGTTGGGAAGCAGGGGACACACCCGGTGGGTTCGGGGTGGTCTCTTCATGGGTGACAGCAGACTGGGATCTGTTCCCAGCCCTGCCATGGGCTGGCTGGGGTACCTGGGGCTCTCTGTGCATCTCATCTCCAAACCAGAGAGAACAATAATCCCCTCTGCAAAGCGCTTGGAGACGCGAGCTGGCAGTGGATGAGGAGCTCATTTATGCATCGCAGGCAGCCCTCGCCCAGCTGCCCGCCCACGCCACCGCCCACATTTGGCAGCCGACACAGTGGGCAGCGCTTTTCTCACCCGAAAATCTGCTTTGCCCTTCTCCCCTGGCACAGGGTGCTGTAGGTGTGTGTCTCACAGCCCACCCTCGGTGCTTGTGCAGACACCAGCTCATGGAGAGTCCAGGCTGTGTCTGTCCCGAGAGCCCTGCAGTCAATGTCTGTATTCACGGCTCAGGATGTGAGTAAGTCCCTGCTCCTGGAGCTGGCAGGGTGGCTGGGCCCTGCTCCTGTTTGCTCTCTCACACACCCCACCCTCTGCCCTGCCAGCTCCAGCCTCTGTCACCTTTGGGAGGTTTTCTGGCTGGCCTCACCTTCTTTCTCTGCTTTGGGCTTTTTGTTCTTGTCTTTGCCTTTTTTTACCTCCTGTGGAGAGAGACGGTTCCACAATTAGGCTGTGTTGAAACTCACTGCCCTCATTCAGTCTTGTGACAGCTGTCATCATCTGGGTGCTGTCACTGGGATTTCAGGGGCAGAGGAAAGAGGGAAGAGGGAAGAGGGAGCAGGAGCAAAGCAGAGTGGCTGCTCAAGAAGAGAATCCAGGAAACAGAAAGTTGGTACAGCTAGTATGTGCTGCCATGCTGAGAGAGCACCAGAGGAAGCATGAGTGGCTGCTTACACATTCTGGAATGGAAAAATAAACTAATGTATTTTCCTAGGCCCAGAAAAAGTAGCAGTACTGCTTGCTAATATCAGCCTTAAATAACCACACCAGCAGCGATAGATGCTGGTTAGGCAGGGCTATTTCAGCCCCATTTTGGGAAGAGAAGAACTGAGGGATGGACAGATGGACACCCTGATCAGAGAGGGCATTTCTGAACCCCAGCCTGCAGCCCTGCCCTGGGACATGCTCCTTACCTTCTCCTCCAGAAGTGATGGTTCTGGTGGTTTCTCAGGGATCAGGATCCCAAAGTCACACACAGTTGCCACCAGGTCCTCGGTGGCCAGCAGGGTCTCCAAGGTCACCCTCATGGTGCCCAGGGTGCTCCGAATGGGAGGGTCACTGCGAAATTCACATGGCTGCTGCTTCTTCTTTTTCTGCTTGTCCTCAGACATGGGGACAGGTCTCAGCAGAAGGTTGGGGTCCCTTTATCTGAGAGAAGTAACCCCAACCCAGCCCCTTGCCCACCACTGCATCCTGGCCAAGGTGTGTGTCAACAGCTGCTTCCTTCCCTCCACAGAAAGGGGAGACTTTGGGAGAGGTCTTTCTCTCTGACACACCAAACTGACCCAGGAGAAGGGTCCTTGTTCTCCCATCACTGTTTTTGCAACTCAGACATAATTTGGTCATTGTTCTTTCCCAGCACCCTACCTTTGCACCGTTCTTCTTCAGCTCCTGCCCCTCCTTTTTATTTGTGATTGCGTTTTCTTTTGCATCAGCATCCACAGGCCAGGAAAGCACCTGCCAGGAGAGAGGAGCTGGCTCAGGGTCACTGCCATCCCAGCCTGCCTCCCAGGGGGAATGTGATGCCACTGGCTGGGCCTCCCAGCAGCTCTTCCCCCTTCATCCAGCTCGGCCACACCCTCACCTTCTCCTCCACAACCGAGACAATCGTTCCAGCCTCCAGGTAGGATTTCAGCCTCACCAAGTCCTTGGCAATGTGTTCCTTCCTGTAGCTGCAGTCAATGGTGTCTGCCCAGGGCTGTCCAGGGGTGGCAAACACCTTTGCTGTGTAGGGACACAAAAGAGTTCAGAGGAGACCTCTCTTTCCCCAGGACAGAAGGACCCCCAGGACGTGGCAGGTGCCAGGTCCATCAGTCCCAGGAGCAGCCCAGCTGGCACTGTGAGGGACATCCCGATGCCACCACATCACACAAAGAGCTACAAACCTGCCCTGAGAGATGGGACAGAAGATTATGAGATTCCTCACTTACCAGAGTGGGCCTTGGGCTCCTCTTTGGCTGCAGGCTCCTGATGGCTCTTTGTTTCTCCTGTGTCCTGAGCAGAGCTGTTCACATCCAGCGTGGCCACTGTGGGACTCTGGTGGATTTTTGTTGCCTGGAACAGAGATTGTATCTGCTTCCAAAATCCTATTCCCCAGCCCACCCTCATGGGAAGAAGGGACTTCAGTGCCAAGGAAAGGGTCTGCCACAGTCAGCAGGAGGGGGCTGTGATTTCAGTCCCACGTGCAGAGCTCTGGGCTCCCTGAGAGGGATGTGGAACGTGGGCAGCTGGGGCTTGTCCTGCTGGATGCAGCCACATGGGAATTCTGTCCCCAGCACTGCTGCTGCCCACGCCAGGCCCATCAGCCCATAGCCTGGAGTTCTCCCTGCTGTGACCTGCCATGCTGCTTGTTTCCAGGAGCACAATCAAGCACCAACCTCAGCGCTGCCCCTGTCCTCGAGCTCGTCTCCCTCTGCAAACTCGTAGGTCACACAGTAGCTGTAGGTGAGCACTGGTCCCTCGGAGCCAACCTCCAGCAGCTGAAAAGCTTCGGGATTAGGGAGTCCCTTCAACTCCCCAATGCTCACAACCACTCGTGCTTCACTCCTGATCAGCTCTGAAAGGAAGGCAATCTTGCCATGAAGCTGCAGCGCCTCCCTTCCAGAGAGAGGAAGGAACAGAGCAAGCAGAAACCTCCAGGTCCCATGTCCCACCTGCTGGCATCCCTCGGTGCCAGCCTGTGCAAATGCTGTGACAAACCAGTGCCACGTGGGGTCACTCCAAAGCCACACAAACACCTCTTGACTTGGCTGCTCTGCTCCTTCAACATCTGAGTCTCCAAAAAGCACATTCAGCACATAAACTCATTGAGTAGGGGCCATCAAGAGAGGCTTCCCATCCCGGGAGTCCCCAGCCTCCTGTTCTCATCCCAGTCAGGGACGTGGCACAGAGGTGGCACTGCTGTGTGCAGACAGTCCAGCTCCATGTGAGCACCTTCCCCTGTACAATGTTCCTCTTGCCACAGCTTGGGAGGGAAACACATGGCCTGAAAACAGAGCTGGGACTGGGATTGGTTGTTCTTGGGCCTAAGGCTGAAACTGCCTCGACTGTAATTACAGAGCTCAAGCACAATGCAAACTCCACTCCTGGATCACAGGGTCAGCACGGGCAGGCTCAAAGGCATGGGCTCACCTGGCTGCCTTGCCAGACCATGGAACTGCTGCCTCTCTTCAGGCCATATGTGGATGTCATCGAGGATGAACAGCTTGGGCAGGCTGTCCACAAGGAAGCCTCTGTAAGTGGGGGTGAGAGCCAGTGGGTTGCCTTGGAGCAGCAGGATGTGGAGGTTCTGCAGGGTGGACAGTTGGGACACCAGCCCTGGCAGGTCCGTGAGGCTGTTAAAGCTCAGATCAAGGGAGACAAGGTTTGGCCTAAGGAGAGAACCCAGGGAAGGAGGTAAGGCAGCCAGCACCCATTTGAGGATAGAAAGCTACAGCCCTGGGACAAAAACAGAAACAAAAATCATATTTTCCCAGAACAAACTGGGTTGAACTGAGGAATCAAATTTGGAGGCCAGTTCCAAATTCCTGTCATACAATCCATTGCCAGTCTGCCCCACAACACAAAAACATTGACCCCACTGCACCATTTGGTGATGCAGTTTACACTTCAGATCCTTACAGACTTCCAGCAGTGGCTTTGGGAAGGACATGGAAAAATTAAACTGCCCAGGGAAATGGAGCTGTGGTGGGCAGGGTGTCAGGGCAGCTCCCCATGTCATCTCCCCATTCCACACCTTGCTAAGGACCAAGACAACCTCTAGGCATGAGACAGATTGCTCTGCACAGAGAGTAGACACAGAGAAAGAAACAACCCTTCTGAATTTTCCCAAAATTTCCCCCTCTGTATTTTCCCAAAAAGGGCCACCTCCATGGCTTGAGGTCACCTGTTCATATCTGCTTGTTTCCCTTCCAGGAGCCCACGTTCAGCTTGTGGCATTACCAGAAATCCATGGTGAGGTGCTTTTCCTGGGAAGGACCACAGAGCCGGTTGTAGCCCAGCCCCAAGTGCTGGAGTTTCGGGGGTGGCCGAGCACACAGGTCCTGCAGATCACCCACAGCATTGCAGCAGAGCTCCAGGACCTGCCCCGGACAGAAGGAACAACAAACACCTTGGAAACGAGCTGTTCCTGACACCCTCTCGAGCTGTTTGGCTTCCACTGTGCTCCCACATGGGAATTCCTGTCCCATCCTGCGTAAGACCCTTCCTGCTCACCTTCAGAGTCCGGGGCAGGTGGGCTGAGGTTACTCTGCTGATGTGGTTGGCACTGAGGATGAGCTCCTCCAGCTGCTGGAACCGCAGCAGACCCTTATCCACCTCCTCCACCTGCAAAGAGCTGGGTTTGGCCAACTTGTCCCTGAGGCACGTCGTGGGCAGGGTGACATGGACACGTGTTGATCTGTGTGACATCTGTGTGACACGGATTAGCACAACAACCTGGGGAGGCTGTGAGGAGAAGCTCTACTCAACCTACAGTACCTGGGAAGACCCTGGGATGGGAAGGTGTCCTTTTCCCAAGATGTTTTCCTCCAACACAGTTCCCTGGCCTACAGCTTTATGGGCACCAGCAGCTGCACTTACCCCCTTGTCGAGTATCCGCAAGGATTTGACAAGCTGGAAGATTCTGGAGCCACGGAGGAGCTCGGGTGCCAGCACGGCCACTTCCCGCAGGAGCCGGTGCTGGGGGCTGCAGTCGGGGGGCAGTGCCCAGGGGCTGTGCTGATCCCTCAGCAGCTCCAGCAGCGCCTCGGGGCTCTCCTCTCCCGGTGGCACAGCCTCCTCCAGCCCTGCTGGCTCTGCCCGGGGCCTCCTGCGGGCATGGAGGCGGGATTTGTTCTGCAGATAGGGAGAGAGGAGAGGCAGTGGCAGCCCTGTGCCATGTCCCATGGCTGTGTCCCCCCCGATTCTTACCCAGCTGCCGAAGCCACAGGGGAAGTCCTGCAGCCCCAGGTGCTGCAGGTACTCCTGAAAAGCAGCCGAGACGCTGCGGGGTGCTGCCATCCAGCCCCAGCCTGGCAGGGAAGCCCCTGGCTTAGTGGTTTGTGTTTCTGTTGCTAGGAGATGGTGCCATGGAACCAAACTCTCCAAGCAGGGAGTGGAGCAGGTCTGGAATAGCACCAAGCTGGCCCAGCTGGGAATAAATCCCTGGTTTTCTGGTTCCCAATGGATTCTGGAGGCTGCTCTCTACCAGGGAAAAGCAGGTGGCCTCATGCTGCACTGAGGGTGCACGGGGACCCGTGGCATGGAATTTGCCATTTCCCTTATCTGTGTCCTGAGTGTCACTCGGGTTTCAGGGAAGAAGCAGTCAGTTCTGAAAGTCCAGTTCTCCACTTTACATGGAGTGCACTACCACACACCCATGTAAGGCCATCAGAAAACAGGCTCATGACTGAAAATACCAGCTCCCACACTTGGAAAAAAATAGGTGAGCTCCAGGAATAAAAGCCACAGCTGTGTCTCAGGTCAGCATCAGGTCTCCACACACAAATTTCCTTTTTCCAGCGATAGGTGTTGAGACAATGGCCACAAATTCCATTTTAGAGAGCTGACAGAGCAGCATGTGTCAGCAGAACTTCACAAATGAATCGCAGGTGCCCTGTGGTGTCTGATGGTTACGTGGTGGAAAGCTGAAGTTCTCAGGCTGGGTTTTACAGGACGGATGCTGACCTGCTCCCTTATCAGCTCAGCAGCTTATCACAGCTCATGTACAGGCCGGAAAGGATGTGCACAGCTTGCACAGGCTATGAGATAATGGCATGTCCTGGAGTGGAATAACCACATAAAGTGCTGTCCTTAGGAGAAAATGAAGTAAAATCTTCTGAAAGTCTTTGAAAGAAAATTACCAGTGGTTGAATTGTGTTTGGTGGAAAAGCAAAGCTGTAAAAATTCTGCTTCTTTTATTTGCATCACTACTTAAAATAACTCCACCCCATTGCCTTCAGTGCTGCACAGAGATACTCCTGCTCTTGGGGGAAGACCAGATCCCAGTATTCCCCGGCAGTGCCCAATGGCATCTGTTATGTACAAGCTCTTCCACCTTCCACACATCTTCCTGTGGGCCACTGACCAACTGCATCTCTGCAGGTTTGGTGCTTCCAAACAAGAAACTCTCCAAGATCACCCTTATGCTTGAAAGGAGCCATCTGTACCCACCACTGCCTTTGTAAGGACATCCCCTAAAGAACACCACACACAAACATCTCTCTTTCTCTCTGTCTCCATTTTCCCACCAAATAATAATAAAACCCTTAAATAAAATAAGTGTCTGCCAGTCCTTTCCGTAGGCCATGGTAACTCATCTCTTCATTGGGATTATTTAGCACCTATTCTCTTTTGGTGTGTATGAGAATTCCCTGCATTTGGTACTGGAAGCAGAAAACAGCCTCAGGGGAGTTGGAGAGATGGGTGACAGGGATGGGGAGAGGGGATCCTGAGCATCCCTTGGGAACAGGGTCTTACAGGCATCCAGCAAAAGGATTTATACATGGAACTGGAGGCCTGACCTACCTTGCACACAAACCTTTTTCCTTCCCTGCATTGGCCCATTCTCACACTGACTCTGAAGGAGAAGCAATGACTTTGGGCAGCAATAACGTGTTCCCAACCACCTTAATAAATAAAACAAGAGTTTATGCTCCAAATCCTACGCTTTGGAGAGCCCAAGGATTTAGATGGGATGGTCAAGCCAAGTATCCCAAGCTCCTAGTCAAAGAAATGACACAGGACACACTCTATGTCACTTTGAAACTGCACTTAGATCACAATCAGTGAAGACGCATTTGAATCAACTTTCGATATAATCTGTCAAAAAAGAAAAAAACCCGAATTATCACTGGCAAAAAAAAAAAAAAAAAATACTGTGGGGGAGCCACTGACGCAGGACTCCCCAGCACTTAAACGCAGCCTGGCTGGCCCCATCCACAGCACTCCAGGCAGGCAGAAGCTCCAGAAGCAGCTCTAACGCCAGCTCCCAGCCAAGCCACTGCTGTCCCATCCCGCCATGGAGTGCAGAGCAGGTGGGTGTGATTTACCCTTGCTACAGGCTGTAAGGTTGCCCTGGTTGATGTTCATCTCCAGCTCAGCCATTTCATGCTTAAATGATTTAAAAATTTATCACGCTGCACAAAACTATTAAGATTTGCAGAAAAATCTATGCAGAACATCGAGACAACTCATTGTATTCTTTCTTTCCTTTTGGTTTCCTCTCTTCATCTGAATGCAGAGATCAACAGGTTTGCAATCTTCCTCTTCTGTTTACTGGTTCCTTTGGGCTCCATGGCACCGACAGAGACATCAGAAAGCAAAGTGACTACAGCAGAGAGGCTGAACCATTTCACTACAGAGATACCGACCTACGCAGTAGTAATACAACAGAAAGCACATGAATTGTTTGAATTCTATGTAAGTGCACCATTTTCCATGTGCTGTGCCTATGTCTGTGGAGAAATCTCTTAAATTATTATAAAACACTAGAAAGATCACCAGAAAAGTATTTGGGTTAAAAACTAAAGTAGCCTCTTCTCTGTATTCCATGCAAGAAGGAAAGGGTTCATTGCATTATTTCAGGGCAGTTGGAGCAAGGGCAGCTGCAGAGAGCTTGGGTGACTTTGCCTCAGCTCATTGCCAGCTGGGATCTTCCTGATTTCCAGTGTTCCTTCTCAATCTCCTAAGTCCTGTTGGGCATCTTCTTGCAGGAATTTAGTCAGATCACTAGAAACATGGTGGGAATTGCTTTGCCCTTCAGTCTGGCCCTAGTGCTTGAGCACTTCTGCCAAAAATCCTGTTCACCCATCCTTTCCTTAGAAAGGATGAATTCCTTCATCTTCCTTCCTTCCTTCATCTTCCTTCCTTCCTTCATCTGAATTCATTCTTGAAATCAAAAAGCAGAGATGAAAACACACAGAGGCCAAACCAGATTTCTGGAACAGGTAAATTTTGCTGTTACAGCAAAGAATAGAACCCAAGGTTTAGAAAAGCTGAGAACCAAGGCAAGCAAGGCATGGGGAGAGGAACTGCACACTCTGCAACACCTGCTTGATCAGAGGGATGGAGGTGTTAATGCAACAATTGAACCACAACCAAAAACCCCACCAATGGGTGCACAAATGAGAAAGGGAAATCAAAGGATTAACAGTTTCTCTCTCCTCTTCCTTCCCCACAGAACAACTGTATCTCTGCAGCGTTCCACCCTGAGCCCTGGACAGTCCAGTCGGAAGCCAGAGACGTGGCAGACAGAATACCCAGATGTCATGCTTTCCAGGCAAACTGCTGTGCTTTGCACCACATCCAAACCAACCTGAAAACCCTGGAAGGTGACATAGAAACCATCTGTCCCAAGAGCTCCAGAGACGTGGTCGGGATGAACCTCAGCCAGCTGAACGCCACGCTGGGCCAAGGCACCGCCTTCTACAGCTGCAGGAGCCAGGACCTGCCCCAGGTGTATGCCCAGGTGCAGACCATGAGCCTGGCAGACAAAAAAACCTACATCTGGTGGGTTATAAAGACATATGAGGACGTCATGCAATTTACAGGAAACCTATACTCTGAAGCAGCAGTTTGATATGCCAGGATGAAAAAATAACTTGAAGATGCTGGAGAGCTGGTTAAATGTCTCAGGGGTTATGGGATCATTTTGATGCCAGGATCAACATTGATAATGTACTTGCTATTCTCTATAATTATATATCTAGTTTAATTTAATATTTAAAGGATGAATGTATTAAGTTATTGATTGTATTTATTGTAAAACTATTTATACTGTCTTATTTGCAACAGCATATAATAAGGATGGACTAATATGAGTCAAGGTAATTTAATTAACCAATCTTGACATATATAAGGAATCAAGAAAGTGTAATTTCAGTAATTTTAATGTTATTTATATTTTTATCTTGAAGTTATTTTTAAAAGAAAAGTTGATTGTCAGCAGGCTGATTTTGTACTTCTTTCTACTAGTGAATTTTATTTATGAATTTATACAACATAAAACATTATTTTTATAAATCTATTTAAGCAATTAGTTTATATATTTATTTATTCATTAAACATTATTAAACACTTATCTTTTAATACTGAAAGATATCTATTTGCTACTTAGTACATGAATGGCTTTACTCATTTCCTGTTACCACCTTTGGATAGAAACTGGAACTTAATTAAAATATTAATTAAAACAAATATTGCTGCACTGTCTTTTTACTAATTCTTTTTTACAACGTATTTTGCACTGGCCCTGTTCAGCTCAGACTTCTCCAGGAAAAGCGGTTTTGATATCAACTGAGCTGCACTGTCAGCCCCCAAAAGTCTGAGGGGGTATCCTAGAAAAGCACTCAAGTTTCCCAAGAGGAACAGAGGGACCAAGCTCCTTGCTGGAGCCAGGGAAAGAATTCCTCCCCAACAGGCCCCATTTCAGACAACTGTGGACATGTCACACAGTGGTCACATGAAGAAGGCAAAATTCCAACTTCATAGCCTTTATTTTTAATAGAAAAAGAAGAATGATTGGAAAAAAATTCTCTGCCTGAGGATGTGCTTATCCCCAAGGCTGAAGCAACACCTGCCTGACCTTTACAGGTGTGGTCAGCAAAACACTCAAGAAGGAAAAGTCACATCCCGAGGGCTTAAACATCACCAGTGCCAAGGACTGACACAAACCACTTAAGCCTTGCTGAACCAGAGGATTATACAGGGCTGCTCCCTGTGGTTTCCTCTCCTATGCACAGCTTTGGTTTCATGGCAAGAGCAACCTGAGCAAGAAAAGCTGTTCTTCCCTGGGGGGGAAACTCAGACCAGTCACTGCCAAGAGGAAAAGGCACGAGGTCCAGGCAGAACAGTGGGAGAACAGCTGCTGCCCTGACTGGTGCAGGGTTACCAGGGCTCAGATAAATCCTCCCCAGCCCTGGAGGGCTGCAGGTTGGGGGACATACCTGTGCCACAGGGAGCATCTCTGCTGTGATCAGGAATTGGTCAGAAGCAAAGATCTCCTGACAAGCAGTTCCTCATTTATCCTGGTTGAAAACAAAGCTTATGAGGCCTATGAGGAATGAAGAGTTTGGATGGAGGAGCCACAGATGAGCAGCAGCAGGACCCAGGGATGGGATGAGTCTCATCTTTCTTGGGTTTGTTTCCATTTGGTGGTGGAAAGGCACTGGGGGTGTGACACACACACACCTTGTTCCGAAACAGGAACATGTTAAACATCTCTCTGGATGACAACAAGGGCTCTTCTGTGTTTGCACACAGGGAATTTCCCCAACACCCAAATAACCACTCCTTGTCTGCCCACCTCCTGGACAAAGTGCTCAGGGATGAGAATGAGGCAGAGGTGAGCTCCTGAGGGCAAATATAGGTCAAAAATAAATAAATAAAAATCTAGTGAGCATTCCATTCCATTCTTTTAGATATAAAGAGAGCCCTGGGCTGTGAAATCACTTACAGCAGTGATTTCATTTGGCATCATTTCCACAGAGCAAGTGGAAGTCCACTTTCGACAGCGTTCAAGGATTAGCAGAGCCAGCCACAAAAAGAAACCACTTCACAAACTTTTGGCACCTCAGCTGAAATTACAGCAGCCTCCCTGAAATCACCACTAAATCAGTAGTACAGAAACAGTGCTCTGCAGCCACAGCTTCCTCCCAGAGAGCTCGATAGCATCGCTGCAGTAACTCTGGCATTTGTAGTGCTTGGTCAAGAGTGAAGGCAGGCTGAAGAGTTGGTTTAGCACTGCTGAAATAGCAACTGCTCTTCACTCCCACCAAAACGCTTTATGTGAGATCAAGCTTGTGATTTCTGAAGAATTAAAAGCAGGGTTTTTGAACCCTGCTGTACCTCCTGGAACCACAGGCCTGACTCATCAGAAGTTCTCATCAGAAATACTAAGTCAAAGGCATTAATCACAAGGATAACATCAACCAGCATAAACTCTTGTGCGGTGATTTTAAAATAAAATCCTTCTTTTCACTCTTCTATTACCTTTCACTTCAACTAGAGCCTCACTGCTGCTTCCACTAGGCAAGAAAATCCAGAATGTCAGGGAGGTGACAACTGAAGCACAGACAGCTGGAATGCCCTACCAGGGAAAAACAACAATCAGTCATTAAAGGAGGATTTATTAATTTCATTTTTCAAATGGACTTAAGTAGCTCAGTGCCTAACATCAACATCAATCCCAAAAGGAGTCCAAACTTCAGCAACTCCACAGAGGATACAGAGCCCTGCTCTGGGAAATGCCAAATACACAGACCCAAAGGTAACTCCAGCACTGTTCACAGGGAAATGAGCTCTTGTCACCTTTTAGAGCTGCAAAAAGGATGCCCTGCTCCAGGGGTAATTCTGCTTACCACTTCCCCATCTCCAGTCAGAAAACAAAGGCATTACAACCAGTTTCTTCCAAAAAATATCCTTTATTGTTTTGGTTGTAAATATAAAAAATGCATTGCACAATTCAACAGACCTACTGAAAAGTGCTACATATCAACAGCACAACAGAAGTTGTCATGCAACAGAACAGGAAACCTAAGCAAAGCAAGAGCACAACCTGAAGTCCTCATACCTTCAAGCTTTTTTTTTTTTTTTCTCTTTTTTCTCAGGAAGAATGAATTCCATTCACTTGAAACACATTTAAATACAAGGTTAGAAGAAGAAAACAATCTATTTATTGTTAAAAGGCTTGCTCATAACATTGGTATCTGTTGATTGAAAACCTTACTCATGTTGGAAAAGTTCAGATATAAAAAGTTCGGACAATGGCTAGAAATTAATTCCATTATATACCTAAAGTGTATACTGAAGTTACTGTAATTGTAACTGAAGAACTCAAGTTTTACAGATAAAGCTACAGTTTGGTTCTACCACTTCTGCTCTTTTTAACACAGTAAATGAGCAGAAAATCCAACCAAGAATGAAACAAAAAACCCCATGAGCTTTAACTGATGTTGTGGGAAAAATATTGGGGTACTATAAAAGAAAGAAACCTGAAAACAAATCATCTCCTCTGAAACTCGTGTGTATAAATTGAGGAGTAATAGAAAAACTTCTGATGTCTCACCTAATTTAAAAAACCTCCTAAAAGTTATCAACAATTGTCCATAGTCCTCCAGACTGGTGTAAAGAACCTGAACTGGATGTTATCAGCCTTTTGATTTTTGGTGGTTTTCCATGCAATAAAATTGTAAAGGAACCAAAAAATAGAAAGAAAAAGGAGAAAACAGTGAAAACCCCGTTCAGTTTTCAGCAGTTCCTTCTAGATGGCAACATCAAGGCAAGAATTATCCACTCTAGAAACTGAGAAAGTGAAACAGCCTTCAAATAAGCATTATCTTACTGAACATTTCTGCAGTGAGCTTCCCTTTCCTGTTCTCAAACTGCTTTTCAGGAGCTTTTTAAAATCAACCAAAACTAAATTTGCCTGCCCCTGTCCCTTCTACCACACCTGAACACTAACATACTCACACAGAAATTTAAAAAAACCCTGAAGATACAAAGAGATGGAGTTTTTCAATACATTTGACAGCCCTTTGTCTTTTCAAGCCATTTCAGATTTTTAGAGGTTTAAGGCCTTGCCTGTTTCCTGGGTTTGTCAGAGATTATGTCCATGTGTGCACATGGCAGTGGGGAGGGGGAGGATTCAGCAGGAAAGATGCAATTTTTTCCAAACATACACACAGTTACTCACAACCTCAGTCTGAAAGGGTCACAGTAATGCCACACAGATAAAATCCCCTAAAAAGCCAGGGAAGCCCCACTTCCTCCATTCGCTGAATTTTCCACAGAGCATCATTTTAGGGTGAACAGTGGACGACTTATCAAATGCATACACGACACCAAGATCTAAGGCACAGATGGAAACATTCTAGTATCCCCCCCCTCCTTCAAGAAAGCCTTTCCTAGGGGTCTAGAAAAGCATGGAAGAACATTCCAGTCAGGTCAAATGGTATTAACCAAGAATCCTTTGGTTTTGTGCAGAGATCAGACTGTCATGGTGAAGTGTGCACTGGTCTCTGATCCTACTCCTCAGTAATTCCTTCAATTCTAGTTTGCTCCTGTTCCTTCATCCCTTACTGCTCATCCTAAAAGCAGGCCAGTAACTACAATACAAGCTAATTATTACACCAGATAATGCCCAAGTTCTCCAGAACTTGTGTTTGGGGTGGGATCATCTACAATATACCAACTAATACCATTTGAGGTCAGGAGGAAATCCAGCAGACAATCCCAGTTTGACTTTGTGCATATCACAGGCCATAAATAAGTTATTTAGCCACTCCTTTACTGAGTGAAATATGTTGGATTTGACAGAATACAACTTGTATTCAGTTATATGGGGGTTCTCCAAAAGTTTAGCACCAGACAGATGTGCAGCACCTGCAATTCTGTGCAGACTATAGGCACTGTGTGTTTGGCTTGCTTACTCTGGTGACACTGAGGAAATCAGAGTCCTTAAATTACAGGAGAAAGTGTTATCAAACTTTGAAAAAAAAATGAAGTATTTAAACTCCTCCATGGGTAAGAAAGACAGACTAAGGTGTTTAAACATAAATCAAAATGGAAAACTATGCAGGAACTAATACATACGTGGTCCATCTCTCTCCATACCAATCTTTAGTGGTTTTACTGTTCAGATGTTAGACATAAAACAGCTTTTTTCCTCCTGTGTTTCCAAATGAAGTGAAATCACTCTCCTCACAAGGCTGACTGATAAAAGAATTCTGATCTGCAATAACAGGGTGACAAGAATATACTGAATCACTGCTTCAAAGAGCAGCCACGTCATTTCTGGTAATTGCTCTAGTGGAAAGTATCTTTTCACTTTTCCTTTCCTCCCTCCTACACTCTTGCCTAAGTAAGCAATATTTTCTCTTTAAGATATACAATTTTTTAATAGTGCTTTGAGTTTGTTTCTGCACCACAGTTTGTTAAACAAGCACTTTCCCTCCAATTGTAACCAGCTCATGGTGCAATCTGATGGATGAGTTTTCCATCCACATCAAAACTTTGAATGAACAAAGTTTTTGGCAGTTCAGGTAAATTATCCCCCCTGTTACTTTGCTTTCATTTTCCAATTCATTCAGTGACATATGGGATGTTAGGGTTTCAGTTCTCAGATCTCCCTGGGCCCTGAAGGATGACTGTACTGCACTGTGCTTGTCGGGACAGAACTCCCACGTCATCAATACCAGAAATGGTAAAAATCACACACCATCACTGCTGACAAGCAGGAGATCACACTGCAGGGGAGGCATCACAGGATCTCCTCACCTGAAAAGGTCACCAAAACCACCAGCTCCTGGACAATACACCTGCTGCTGTCTTGCTGGAAACCCAGACATGTTGTTAACACACAAATAGTGAGATCAGCCCACTGAGGAAAAGACACAAGGGACATCCCCAGCTCATCACAGTGTAAAATGATTTCACTGGAGTCAAATTCATAACTTTAGTGATAAAAATGGGAAGATTAAAAGCACTGATTAAAAAAAAGGATTTATTTATTCAACACTTGTTACCCAGATGTATCCAAAAGAATACTGTTTAATTTAATTCAACATTATGAAAGATCTAGGAATGGATCCCTCCAGAAAATCTACTCACTATTTAATTACTATGACAACCTTTGCACACCATTCCTTGGCTGAGACTTGGAATTTTGTGGCTTCTGTCACAGGACACAGGTTTTCACATGTGCCACGAACTTCAAATTGTATGTCAAATCTACTGTAAAAAAACAGAAAGAAAAGCATCTCCCCCTCTGCCTGCACAGCTACAGGAAGCTGTGTTGGTACAAAATGTGCCATCCTGCCTTCCCCTTCAGCCCTCAGTCCCTCTGTGCAGGGAGAGGCTCACCTTTAGTGCCTTGTCCTTGCTACAGTGCTGCTCTCACAGAAGGAACTCTGCAAGGAAAGCCATTAACTGCAAAAACTAAAAAAAAAAAAGGACAAAGGGGAAACAAGAACAAAACCATCATCTGTGCTCAGCCCTGCTTCCCAATCCTGTTATTTTTTTTTCCAAAGTGGAGGAGCTTGGGGACAATGCTTGAGAAAAGCTCGTTTCCCCAAGGAGAACCTACTGAGCCCATTTCAGAGTGTGCAATCCCCAAATGTTCCAGTTATTCCTCATTTTCCCACTGTGAGAGGCTGCACAGCACCTCCAGCCTGCTCTTGGAACTGGAAGAACTCTGCTCAAGGGAAATGCTCCCATGTTTGCATAGCTCTGAACAATCAGGATCAAGTTGTGAGTGGAATTACAAGGGTCATGGGATCATCCCAACTATGAACAATCAGCTGGAATGAACATCCCCAGTGCAGTCTCAGGATGGAAATCACTGCTGGAAAGGGACTCAGTTCACCTGCAGCAGAGCACAGCATGTGCTGAGATTGTCACAGAAAAATATTATGCTGTATTTTGAATTTTCAACTTATTTTAACATGTTTTATATTTCATGCTGAACATAAGCTTCCCATATAGATCAGGCCTAGCAAAGTCCTTCAGGTTTTTCAGACAGAAGGCAAAAAGAAGAAGCAAAAAAAAGACAAAGAAGCAAAGAACTGACTGCAAGTCTGTGTGGTTTGATATAGCTTCTGAGATAATAAAAAAAGCCAATTTTTTAACATTACAAACTCAATTCTTGTCTCTGAAGTGCTACTACATTTACCTATGGATGTGTTTTATATGTGCACATTTTGTGAGGATGGCAGCTGAACTGTGCAGAGTGCAAGAAAATAGCTCATTGATTAAATGGATATAAAATTCATGTGTTTATCCTAATTGCAGAATTTATACAATCTAATTTATACAATCTAAAACTGCTTTCTTGCACTTACTGCACAGCCTGCTACTCCCTTGCAATGGCTATATAAAAAAAATAAAAATCAGCTACTTTATTTACTAGAAAATAAAGCACGTCTTGAAACTGATCAAATGCAATGATACACTCATTAAAATAAAATACACAAAACACAGCCTGAGAATTTAATTATAGTATTTTTGCCACGAGTTGACATCACTGACAGATTTTTCTTCTCCTTTGGTTTTTCATATGATCCTGTTTAACAATTTTCACTATTCAAGTAAAACACATGGAACTGAATACCAGAAAACAAAAGAAAAAGCACATTTTGCTTCATGAAATCAGAAGTATTTTTTCCCCTTGAACAGCACATTCCTTGGTGTACAGGATTTACACTTCAGAGAACTGAGGGTGTTTCATTAGTTGCATAAGGATGCATTGATGGAGATCTATTGCTGCCTGCAGGGCTCAAACCTGCTGAGTTTTACCTGAGCTTGGTGGTTTTTTTTTTTTCTCACGTGACAAGAGCACAGCACAGCACTGGAGAGGAACCCAAACGTTCTGACAACGCTGCATCACCTGCACCTCTGAGCAAGGCAGGGCCAGTGCCCCGAACAATGTCTCTGGTGATGGAGAGAATCCTTTGTAAAGTGCACTGACTGCAGGAGCCTGGGCAGGCAGGGCCTGGCGGGTTCTCCACCCCTGGGACCAGCAGCACCTCAGTGTCTGTGGCCATTAGGTGTCCCCAGCTCTCTTGTTCACCTTGGCCACGGCCTCCCGTGCCTGCTCCGGCAGCCGCGACGGGTCCGACAGGATCGAGGTGCTCCTGCTCAGGTGCCACAGGGTGTTCAGCACCACTGCAAAAAAAAAGAAAAAGGCAAGAAAGCATCAGGAAAAGTTATTAATCTGACTGATCTTTCTTCTGCAAAAGAGAGCACTCCTTGAAAGTTATAAACGTAAATTAAATACTTGCTGAAAGGCAAGAGGGAAAGAATCAAGCATTGATGCAAAAAAAGAAAAGGTCACTACAAAGATGAATACAAATCTCAGAGGTCTTCCCTCATTATGAGATAAATCACACTGCCAAAAGTACTCCAACTAGAGCCAAGCTTTTGAAATTTAAATGTAGTTAAAGACTGTTTAAATTCTAGTATATTCAACAATTTTTTTCTGTCCTCACAATCAGAAGAGGCTCTTATTTTTTCTCTGAGTTAACAAAAAGGAAGCGAAAGCCACATTCAGCATCATGTGCTTTCTTTGCCATCCTCTGACTTTTAAGAATTGCTATTATATTATATTTTCCATGATCTGAAGAGCTGCTGGATGGAACTTCACTTACTTGGCCTCAGAACAGGAAGAGAACAGTGCTGATCCAACCAGGCCAGTGCAGTGTCGTTCAGATCCTTAAAGCTTGTTGTGGAAACCATCCCATTGAAGGACTCAAACAATGGCTTAATAATAATGCTGAACTGCAAACCATCAAATGTCAAGGGAGACAACAAAGGGGGAGTTCAAAGCATTCCATGAGAAAGGCTGTGGCAGAGAAAACACTCAATTTCTAAATGGACTTCAACTGCCAGAGGAATTGCAATGTTCAAATAATTGTCTTTTCAAATTTGTAACACCAAGACTGAGGAAAAAAATGGAACTTTAGTTCCTAGTGATATTCACTATAATTTTTCAAAATTCCTCAACACTGACCTGAAGAGGAAAAACGGAAAGGGGAATGTGCAAATTTTTGAACAGCTTCAGTAATTTTTTTCCCCTGAAATCTTTGCTATTGTCTATGTACATTTCCCAAAATACAACCAGATCTGCAGTTACAGCAGAGTCCACAAAAGATTTCTTGCAGTTCAATAACCTAGCAAGAACCCCTTGCCTCTGCATTCATTGCATTTTACCTTCCAGTTACCTCCCACATGTTGAAGTGAGCAAGCTCTGCAAGAATCCATATCCACACACAGACGTGGATGAAAACTGAGGACATTTGCTATTTAAGTAACTTGGCTTAAAGTCACAGCATCAGAATCCCAAGTTCTTGGCTTTAAAAGTACTGGTACCAAAACCCAAATTCATCAGGTTGGTGTAAAAGGATACAATCCAAAACTTCCAGTTCTGCAGGGTCCTGCTTCTCACATAATCATCGAACAACTTTCTCATGTGGTCAAACCTTTGTCGTGTTACAGGAACCCCTGTGGCAGGGAGCTGCTGCTGGCAAGAACTGAAATAGGTTTGAAAGTCAGAATCTCACCAAAAAGAGACATTTCTCTTCCAGACTCAACTGCAGTAAGAAAGAAGTGTGTACTCCTGGTATCTCTGGCAGAGGGGATTCCCAGTGCATGATCCTCACCTAGAGTGTTACCTGCTCCAGTCAGGAATAAAAAACTGTTTTCCCAACAATTTTGTCTATATTCACGCAGCAAAGCAATTTATCAAGCTGCTACAAGCACTTCTGGTTACAAACAACAAAACTGAAAATGAAGTATAACATAGAACAAAGTGATTTTAGGCATCCATTAAGGATAAAGCACATTAGGAGTCAAGAAAAAAATTACAGTTACTCCTAAGCAATGTTACAGAAGAAGATGGAACAGAGATTCTTATGAAAAAGATCAATTCAAAATAAAACCAAGCAGACTTCATCATATTTTGTAAGAAAAATAAAAAGGTTTTGATTTACTGCTAATTCTAACATCATGCCTATGGTTAAAACTTCTGGAGATGGAAGTAAAGCCACTGCAGTTCTCAATGTGCTTTGCAATAGTTACATAATCATAAACCCAGAGAGCAAACTGAGGCACTGGGCAGGTGATTTATCACAGTTATGTTCAGCCAGAGGAAAACTTCTGGAGCCCAAGTTCTGTCTGTCCAAGTTATGTTCTCAATCACAGTTTTCTATAAAACCTGACTGCATTTGAAAAGAAAACTGCAGCAAAGCCATTGTGAAGAGTGAGAGCTCAATCACCAATGAGTTTTATACAAACATCCTCTCTGAATTCTCAGAACTTTTCTGACCTGACACATCTTCCCTGATGCTGCCACTGTTGTGCATTGTTGCAAATCCACAGTTCGCACCAATGCCCATCCCACAGCAGCTCTTGGAGCTTGGAGCTGGCAGCAGCTGTTCTGTCCCACACCCATCTGCTCCCTGGTGTGACACCGAGCACACACTCCCTGCTGTTCGGCCCAGGCACCACTGAAGCTGCTGCTCCACCCCTGGCAGCTGCCCGTTCTCACAGGATGGTGGCGTTCAGCTCCTCGATTTCCTCCCGGAGGCGCCGGGTTTCCTCCTGCATCTGTGCCCTCTCCTGCTGCAGCTTGGCGATGTATTCCACTGTCTTCTGGAGCGTGATGGCGTGGCTGATCTAGGCCAAACACAGACACACAGCTCGCTTCCTGCAACAACCTGAGGTTCATCGTGGGTTTGTCCTCCTAACCTGCACTCCAGCACCTTTTAACTTTCCCTCACTGTGTGTAAAAGCACAGGGTCAGGCAGAGCAAAACACTTCAGATACTCAACTCTGCATTTCTCTGAACCCTCTTTGCACTCCTGTACAGAGAAATGTGGTTCCAGGGGTTGTTTTCTCCCATAAATTACATTTCTGCTACTTTGTTGAAAGAAATATTTTAATAATTTTAAAAGTTTTATTTCATTATCTGTCCTTTTAAAAATATTTACAGTTCTTACTTAAGTACTGAAGGATGTGCTACATCTCCAGACAGATTTATAGTGCTGGTGGAAGCGCTGCTTGAAGTTGGCAACATAAGTTATTTAGTTTGGGAAACCGGAAGTTATTAAACAGAAGGACCCACAAAAGGAGACAGATAATAATACTCTTCAGTTTGGAGGAACCAATTAAAAATCTGTACTTGAAAAATAAAATAACCAAACATTTCAGTAAAGCTGAGTTTACAAAAAGGACTTCCTTTCAAAACAGGCTATTCAAGTCAGGAAGTGAAATTCTGACAACATATCACCTAAATTTCTGAAACTATAAAAATTATATAAGTAAATCAACATGCTGAACAAAAAGCTTTCATATTTTACACATTTCAAAGCTCCTGGTATTTAAAGGTTACTAAGAATTTTGTTGTGCAGATGTATCTGTATTTCAATTTAGTGAACTAAATTAACTAGTGTAGCCAGAGGAAGTTTTTAGTTTGGACAAAGTAACTTGACAATGAAAAATCAGCTGGGATTTTTTTTCTCTGTAAACCCATGCACGAAAGACAGTAGAAAGGGGGATAAAAGGCCTGGATTCTGAAAGAGAGCTGGGTGGTGCAGAGAGTCCTGAAGAGATTTTCCAAATCATCTGAACTGACCGTGCCTCTGACTCTTGCTGGGAGATCTCAATGGTGTAAGAAATTTTAGGAATTTACCTGAGCTTTTCCATTCTACCTCTGCTCACTGCAGTGGTCCAGCACTGTGTGTTCTGCTGTGCTCAGCTGACCACTCAGCAGTGAAATGATTACATTTATTAACAAGACTTGTAAAATGGCTGGTTTTTACATTTCACATTAAACTGTAGGTGCTGCTGCAGTACTTACCAACTTGGAGTTGGCTGACACCAAGCTGTTCAGAGCACTGAAACCAATCTTGATATTAAACCTTCGTTTTTGTTCTGAAAGATGCTTCATCCTTCGATTCTGCATAAATAAAATCAGCTCAGTTTATGCTGTTCTCCTGCTATGACTATTTCATCTACTCAAATTCAGTGTCATTTCTGTTGACTTCCTGGCATTCACAGTCTCCCCTGGAACGACTCTCCAGACTTTTAATAATGAATTGAAGTGTGGACCACCTCTGACACCTGCACCTATTTTAAGCAACAAAATCTGAAGGATATTATATAACCTGGAGGTTCTAGACTTGTACAGTATGTACATGATTTGTTACTTGCCAGCATAAACGTTTGAAAGGTACTCTTTGTCTGTGGAGGTCTTTAGCAGAAAGAAAATGTCACCCTACACCTCTTTCTAAGCTTCAGCTGTGTCATCAGGAAGTAAAATATTTAGGATTTATATAAACAAAAGAACAAAGATGAGTAGACCCAGGATTGGTCCAGCCTGTGGTAGAAATACCTCACAATCAGTAACAAAGAAAACAACTGGCAAGATTTTTTTAGGCACAGGAGGATCCTGCAGCCCCTGGATCCCAGGGCTGGAGAGCTACACAAGCCACTGACAGGAGCTCCCAAGGTTGGTGTCCATAGTAAGAAAATACTTTCCAAACTATAAAAGGAGCTCTAGTTTCTGCTCCAGCACTGGGAATGCCAGATAATTCCAAGGCCTCTGAGCTGCCGAGGACAAAGGAGGAGCTGGCAGATCCCTTCCCAAAGCTGGGGCCACACCGCCGCCCTGTGGCTCCTGCCCAGCTCAGCCGGAGCCGGGAACAGCCAGGGATCATCCCTGGGATGGTTACACGTGTCACAGCCACAGCAGGGACACAGAGAAAGATCCAGGAAGGAAGAGACCATAACTGTGCAACAGCCCAGGAATTTCTTTGTTCCGAGTCTCTCTCTGGCAGCACCAGCCTGAGCTGTTCCTATTAGTGCACCACTCAATTTCTGCCTTTTGCTGGGAGTCTGCCACAGAAAGCCTGGGATGTAGAAACTTCTTTAACTGAGTTTGCACTTTGAGAACACATTCCTGGCAGAGTGAGGCTTTCTGGCAGCAGCTCACCATCACCCCACTTTATAATGGAGGAAAGCAATGTAATAAAGCAGTGGAGTGGTTGCCCAAAACCACAGAAAATGCAGGTTCATGAGCAGAAGTGAGATTTCCAGTGCCCTCTGTGCTTTGCTGAACTGAAATAACCATGTTACCTAGCAATACAGAACTGTTTAATCTAACTAACAATACAGAGGAACAAAAGCACATATATCTGGAATCTGGCAAGTATCACTGTTTCTTGTCTTACAAAAGAGTTACTAACAGCACATATCCAAAGCAATTCCTGTCAGAACAGGCATGTTTACATGGCTGTAAAACCTATTTTATAGCCATGTCCTTGCTTTTCCCACCATCAGCCAGCCCTCCTAATTAGTTCCTTTGTTACCTTACTCTCTAGCAGTGGAACAGGCTGCATCCACTGCTGTGAGCTTTCATGCCAAGCAAATCCCTGCCAGCTTTTATAAGTAACTTGCAGCATGGTCAGCAAGGGGCAGCTCTGATTGTCCTCTGCAACAGATCTGGACCTGAGTGTAGTCACAGGCTGCAGGTGTTAAACTTACCTTTCTGCCCTAGAGTAACCAAACTCACAGGGTACACAGAGCCAGAGAAGCCAGAAGGGGGTTGGCACTTGCAAAACAGTTAAGTAACGCTCTCTTCCACAACAGAACGAATGAGAGGGTTACAGCTGATTGTTCTGATGGGGTTTTTGTGGAGAAGTTTCTCATACCTCCACAGCAAGTGTTCTGACAAGGTCAGCTTGTGTGTGAGGTACAACCAGTGCTTGGGTGCTATCTCTAGACCGCCGAGTTCTTACCCCAGTAATTCTCGAAGGGTTTTACAGGTGTAACTTGTAGAGTCTGTGGAGCTGCTTCTCTGTGGAGCAGCATAGCATCACTGGAGACATGTAAGTAACTCAGCAGGTCAACAACTTCCCCTCCAGCGATGGCCAGAGCCCTGCAGACTGAAGAGCCCCAACAGAACAATGGCAAAAAGCCACGGTTTAGAACACTACGCCTGAAAGCTTTGACCAAGTAAACTGACACCTGTCACAACACTCCTGGGAGCCACAGCAGGAACTGCTGTCACGACCATAAGGACCTGCAGAGGTACAGCTAAGCCTGGCCCCTCTGGTGACACATCCCTGAGGAGCAGAGTCGATTAGAGTCTGACATTTTGGATTGCACAGAGCAGCATGGATGCAGCAGCAAGCTAAGCCCAACACACAAATATGCTACTGTCCTGAAGCACAACTTTCTGTAGTCCATGCTCAGACATCAGGACAGAAAAGTAGCCAGGAAGGCAAAGAAGAAAATCCCCTAAAAGGAAGGGACACACACCTTAAATGCAGCCATAGTAGGGTCAGTGGCAGGTTTTCCTGAGCAGCTGCTCTGAGGAGACTGTGGGCTGGGGCTCTGCTCAGAGGTGCAGGGGGAAGCTTGGCCTGAATTCTGACACTCCCGGCCTTCAGAAAGGAAAAAAACACAAGATATATTAACAAACAACTTTCTGTAGCAAATATAACTGCTGAGAAATTTCTACTCAGAATTGAACTGAAATGCAGTCGAGAACCGAATTACACTGCTTGATGCAGCAACCACATGCTTGAAAATATCAACACTGCTGGGAAAGCTTAGGATATCATGTTACATGATACATCCTGAATAGCAAGATGTAACAGTCCTTTCATACACACATATTTCAGCAGAGGGATGTTGGATGCACAGGCTGTGATTCCATTGTCCTGCTGGGCTCCCCCGTTTGTCTCTAAAGGCCTGGGACACGATGGTGACACTTCCAAGCATTTACCACCAGAACCAGCCCAGGGAACACTCTGCTGATGCACATGCAGAAGGAGTCTTTGCACTTACCTACAAGGATTGTGTCTGAGATCCTCCAGTCAAAATCAGAGCTATGACACTGAACAACAAACCTATTCAGCACTTCCTACACAGATGCCTTTCATTTCTTGGTGACTACAACAGCACATCCTTTTATCAAGGAGTGACTTACAAGAACCACAAAATCACAGTTTGTGGGGATGCTGCACAGTCATTTAAGACAGAAATTGCAAACTACTTGATGCAACTGAAGCTGTGGAATAGAAGGGCCTGAAAAGCTTTTCCTTCAAAAATTACCTAGGGATCCTCAAGGCCCCCTTTACACCCTGCCTACCCAACAGACACACTTCCATGTGCAGGGGAGAGAAAGCTTACAGCTTTCTAACTTACTAGGTGTAGGTGAGGGAACTTGTGAACTGCAACAGTGGGAAGGGATGTGTTCTCCTTTCACCAACACATCCTGGACTACACTAGGAGGGAAGAGATGTGAGACTGTGGACTGGCTTTGTTGACTACTTGGTGCTCGCTGTGCTGGACCAACCAGAATGTTACTACGGAACTCCGTCACCCCGGGAGCCTGGGAACAGCACAGAAACAGCACAGAGAAAACAGAGGAGAGAGCAGGAGGGGCAGTGTGAGGGCAGAGGGAGAGAAGGGATGAGAGAAAGGAGAAAGTGGAGGGAGAAATTAAGAAAGAGAAAGAGAGAGAGAAAGATTTGTTACCTTGCCTTTCACTAAAAGTAGCAAATTAATACATGATTAACAATCTGATGACATGAAACAAGGGCTAATATATAAGGATCTGGCAGGCACCAAAGTCAGGCTTCTGGCAGGAGACCAGTATCCTTTCATAACTTAAAGCAATATTACAACACATCAACAGCATAATATACTTAAATCCATCTCCATCTTCCTGCACACAACATACTGGGGAAACCCACTCACATACCCAAGGCATGTTTTCCAATATGGCAGTGGAAAGGTGAGCTCCCTGGGCTCCTTCCAGCTTCTGCACAATTAAACCATCCCCATCCACAGCACTGTGAATACAGGCCTCCCTGGAACCTTACTGTTGTGTGAGACAGAGCCTGTCAAGACTATAAAGTGCTTCCAAGCCCATAAAGTGGCTACATTAAAAATAAGCAAACATAATGCTGAATGCACAAATGCATACGTTGGGTAACAGATGATTTAGTGGACTTGTTACCTGCCTGAGCACATTATGGCTCTCACTACTTGCAAATAACAGGCCTAGAAAACAAATATGTAATTTTTTTTTCTTCTCCTTACTCTGACAATTCCAGCTGGTGCAATTGCAACATTAGACTGAGACGTGGCTGGCGTCAAAATCCCCTCTCTTTTTAAAGGTGCTGGAGTTACAATCACAGCTCTGGACTGTCCCTGAAAGGCAGCTGAAGAACACAATTCAGTTAGAAAAGTTAATGAGACAAAAAAAAGAGATGGAGATTATTTTGTATGAAATAACTTGTCACTAAACACAAGTGTGGATCAAGGGGCATCTATCTGGTACTATTTCACTTCAGTATAAAATGCCTGTCTTCCAACAATCTCAACCCCCTTCATCCAGTACAAAGGACTTCAACACTCCAGCCATTTTTTAGGTTTCTAGCATCACTGTCACTGTTTCAAGGTGAATTTACAGATGTATGTTGTAATTCAGGGAGATGCCAAGTGTCTTCATTCTATCAGAGCTGGGTTTGACAGGAGGAGAACCCTCTTCCATCCACACTTTGGGATGTCAGGCTTGCTCTGTTGACCCAGGAAGGATCAGTGACTCAGTACTTCATGCTTCCTTTATATATATAAAATCTTAAATCCTGTCCCTCAGCACTTCAGCCTACCAGCCTCTTTCACTACCTGGTTATATAGCTGCTTTAGATGACACACAACCAAATGTGATTGGGAACCAGCATCAAAATTCTACAAAATATGCTGAAGAGCCAAGAGTTCTGCAGGCAGCTAGAGGTAATTGTGAATAGCAGCAAATGTCTCCAGAAGAATCTGTGAAGGTCTCCATGTAACCAATGCAGATGTGCAGTTACTACCACGACACTCACGGTGACATGGATCTTGCCCAGTCTAGATAGAACATGACTGACCATCCTAAACTGTTACTAAGGGAAGAATCAGGCAAAGACACAGCTTCTTTCTGGGTTTTGATAAAACTGAACCAAATATACTTGGCTTCCCTCTTGGCTGTACTGGTTCAGCTCCCCTTTGTACAAATGAAGTCACGATGCAGCTCAGCCCCTGCTGAGCCACCCCTCTGCAGTTCAGCATCAGGAACCTGAAGGACACACACAGCAGGACAGGGAGACAGTGTAGGGTTATCCAGTGTCCCCTCCCTGACAGTGTCACCTGTGACTGACAATTGTGTTTTGACTCAAGTGGAGTTTCTGCACAGCCTCCATAGGAGAGGCAGTGGATTGCACAAACCTTGTGCCAGCCCTTGCGTGGGTCTGTCTGGAGCAGAGCTCTGTCACTGCCACAGGGAGCTCATTCTTTGAGCATTCCCACATCTAAAGCTGGAATCACAACCCTTCCACTGTTCACTGATGTTCAGCTGGACTTGTGACATCTCCATTGACCTCCAGAGCCTACTCCTCTTACCAGTGCATTACTGCTGCTGCACAGGCTTGGCTTTTATGACTTCCACATTTTGGGGAACTGCAGCAACCAGCAACGATATTTAGCAGTCGCTTTACGTGATTCATGTTTCTGTCCTACACATGCATCTTTTGCAGACTTTCCTCTCAAAATCAGCACATTTATCATGAAGTGGTGATAGCACTGAAGTCTTGCACCTGATGAGACCATCTGTACAGGTTTTTGAGTCTTTATACCACACAGCAGTTCTAACACAAGATAATGTAATTTGCTTTACAGTCACAAAATGATTTGTTTGTCCTGAACACAAATGACAGGCATAAATGCCTCAGTTTTAAGTACTAATGTTTATTCTATTGCCAAAAATAAACTCTAATATTTATATAAATTCTTGGATTTGTCCCCTGAGCTTGATGTCCCAGTAGTTTAGGAACACCATGATCCCCAAACACATGTCACTAGATGAGAAACAAAGCCACTGGTTGTGATGGTCTAGAAGTAAATGCTGGAGCACTGGGAAAGTAATATATGGGGTGAGGAACAACCCAGGAAGCACTGAGAAAACAGGAGCAAAGGCTTTCTGAAAATGAGTTGCCTACAATCTTAACTAGGTGAGAAATGCATGTCTTGACTGCTGAAGGTACATGGACTGTTAGTTTATAATATATATAGATAGGAACACTGCCATTAACACCCTCATGCTATTAATCATGGACCAAATTGATCCCAGTGACATCCTAGAATTAGATCTTGGGTCTGTTCTTCTCCTGAACAGTGATTTTTCTTTTTGGTGGGTAACCTCACTCACTATCAGGCCCTGGCAGACACACCTACTCCCTAGTAAAGCCTGTTTAACATTACTCCTCCAGGCAGGCTTTTTCTTGAATTATTATTGCACATTTCAAGTGGCTGAAGTCACCTGGCCCCCAGCCAGCACAAGTCTAAAAATAGACTGCAATAATCCTAAGAAAAGCATTCTGCCTGTCCTGCTTCAGCCTTGAGCTTTCCTACAAGCATCTTAAGCAAAATTCTCCCTCCTTATCTTGTTACTTTACCTTGTGCAGCACCAGTGGCTCCAAATCCCACTCAGTGTGGAAGTCCCAAGTGCTCCTACCCTGACCTGAAACCCACTCCTGACTTAAAGCATTCTAAGGGTCTCTAAAGTGCTTGAGACAAAGATCTCCAGCTCCCTGAGCAGAACCTCCTCCTCCACTGTGGCTGAATGCTTTGAGGGACAGTTAATCACATCATCACACCTAAACCCAGGGTTTCTATGGGGCAGGAGCACAGAGCTGGTGCAGCCACACAGCCCATCACAGATGTTACAGAGAGAGACACCCTTTTTCAGGTCAGCTTTTCACACTCTACCAAACTGCTTCCAATCCTTGCAGCAGTCCAGAGCATCCCACTGAACAGTGCAGCCACTTGCACTCAGCCAGTGGATTCAAGGGTTCCATGGACACACTCAGAAGCTCTATTTTAACTTATGTAAAGCAAGAAGGTCTTTTCCTCCTGCTAGTCCAACTCAGAAAACAAAACCATCCTCCCACAGCGCTCCTCACCTGGGGTGATGAAGGCATTCTTTACCAATAAGGACACTGTTTCAAGCTTCGGAGCAGGCACTATTTTTTGTGACTGTTTGGGCCTTGTCCCAGCAGTGGCCAGAGGAACAGGTTTGGGGAGTGCAAATGTCAGCTGGGACTGCAGCTGGGGCCGGGGCTGCTGCCCCTGCACTACAGCAGTCTGGAAGGCCAGGTTACAAGGCACTCCTGCCCCCGGCTGCTGCGTGGCCAGGACCAGGCTCTGGCTCTGGCTCTGGCTGAAGGTGGTGGCAGGGGCGTTGTGGGTCAGCGTGTCAGAAGCCGTGTGAGTGATGACCGAGGACTCACAGAGGAACTTGGCGGTTTCGGGAGCAGCGAAGGCGGCGGGGGCGGGGCTCGGGCTGGAGCTCAGCGGCACCGCGGGCAGCGGGGATTGCTGCTGGCCACTCGTGGGCTGCAGCAGCGGCAGCGGCGGCTGGAACACTGACATAAAAGTTTGTGGCCCGCTGAGAGACGAGTCAGGAGGGAAGTCTGCCGGCTGGATGAAAGATCCTCCACTTCTAATGCTGGAACACTGGTCAGCTACGACGTCAGGAATGACAGGAGCAGGTACTGAGGAAGGAATCAGTCCATCACTGATGCTCTCTGCTGGAAGCGTGCTGGGCAAGGAACCCGATGGCAGGACAGGAGACTGAGAGACAAGGAAATATCACTGATTCAGACATGTCTGAACTCCTCCTGAGAGGACATGGCTCATGAAAGAGCCTTCTGTTTTAGACATCTCTTACCTGGGAGGAGTGGCTGCTGCTGTCTGTGGTAGCTGAGCTGACAGCAGACACGGAAGGGAAATAATTACTAGAGCGACTGGGTGTGAATAATTCTGAAACATGAAAAGTCACCTATTAATTTTCTACTTTTCAGACTCAAGATACAGCATTGCTAGATCCTAAAATTCACAGGAATATCTATATTATTTAGTAAATAATGAAACCATGAGATTTTTGCTTCATACAACTGCTGTTGACTGAGCAGTGAATTGCTGTATTCCAGAGGAACTCTCTCTTTGGGGCTGACTCCTTCAGCTTTCATGCAAACTGGGACAATGCAAAAATCTGTCCTGTTAAAGGTTCATCTACACACAGACAGCCAAGAGCTGATCCTCAGTGAGTCCCACAAAGTACAGTGATCTGATGGAGACTGCTTGCAGAGCCAGCAAATAGATATGACTCTTTACTTCCATGAAGATCCATAACCATCAAAGTTGTCAGCAGTAGTTTAATGTTATATGGAATCCTTGACAGTCCCATAAAACATTGAAAGACAAACAAAATGTTAAATGTCTTCATCACTAAGAAGTGTGAAATGGGAAAACCTTAGATGTTTGTAACACTTAAACTTTTTCTATAACCTAGTTCGTAAATCACTGCAATATTTAAGAAATTAATTAGCTCTATATATGATTCTTACCCTGAAAAGGCTCAAAAGTATCCATGAAATCAAAATTTGGCTGGAGAGGAATAAGCCCTGGTTGAATCATGTCAGCATTTCCTAAGTGTCCTGCAAAATTCAGAAGACAGATTAGATTAGCTTCCCACCACTCACATAATAACAGCAGCAGGAATAAAACATTCCACAGCCAGGCTTGGCCAAGATATTACAGAAAAACTGCTGCTGAAAGGAACTGAGCATCTGCTTCTCCTCAGAGCTACAGCACAGTCCAGATATCAACGCCATTGGGGAATGAAACTTTCAATTACTAAAATGGAAGAGGTGAACCCTGAAGGCTCTAATTGACATCTGGGATTGTCAAGCTCAGATGCCTCCTGCTCCCAAACCTCCTGTCTTGCCCCTGCTGCACTACACACAACCTTGTTGGGAAGCACAGCCTGACCATACAGCTCACAGCAGAGTATTTTAAAATAAACAATCACCCATTTCATTTGCCTTGAGCACAATTCATGCAAACCATGGCTGCTCTGGAGTTGCTCAGACATCCCTGCAGCAAGGATGGTGAACAGTGGACATGTGCTGTCCCATCAGACAGTCAGAGCCTCCAGACAGAGCTGAACAGCTCTTGGGATTGTTTGTACAGATGAAACTTGCACTGGTTCTACTGGACAAAGCCAAACAAAAATACACAGGCACTCCTTTAAAAATACACACACAACTATGCTTTGAGATAAATCACAATGTCTTTACCACTGATAAAGTAAATACTGCTCAGTAGAGATTCATTAAGAGCAACATTAGGGAGCAAAGCTGGGAGCAGCACATAAGAAGCTAACTGAAATGAAATTCAGATCATTAATTGGGATTCTATAACCTACAGAATTATAAGACAGATACAGATAAAAACAGGTCAGGAAATGTATCAGCAAAGTAAAACAGATTTCTTAGGCAAAACTAGAGCAGCAAAGCAACAAACCAGACTTTTTGTAGCTACAGCCAACAAATACCTATGTCCCTGGAATTCGGCCAGGAAACCAGCTGATGTGAGGAGAGAGTGGAGAACAGCGTGTCGGTGAACTCGGACATGAGCATGTCTGCATCCAGGAGGCTGCCTTCCTCCATGGGCACCGGGGTTTCTCTGCCATACCTTCTTTCCTGCCGGAGAACCACGTCATCATCCTGCCAAAGGAAAGGGAGACAGGTCAGGCTGCCTAGCAGTGCCAAAGCAGTCTGGTGCAGATCTATAAAAGCAGCCTTCGTTTTTCACATTTTTAAAGGAAGAACTTCTCTTTGAGGAGCCATCAAATGGACTGAGACACATCAGTGGTGCTTCTGATACACCAGCAGCTTCAGTTCACTGAAATGCCACAACACTCTGGGAAAGGTTTTCACCCAAAACCCAGATATTGACTAGAAGCAAGAAAGACAAATAACACTTCCTTGTTTAACTGATTACACAAGTATTTTTGCACCTAGTTTGACAACCCCTTGGTTTGAATAAAGATTAAAAATGACTAGCAAGAAAGCAAAAAAACAACTCCTGTCTTGTGAGATGTATCTGAAACTCCAAGTTTGCACAAGACACTTTTTGCCCACGAAAAACACATCATAATGTGACTTGGCTTACCCATCCCTCACTACAGGCTGAGTTAAATTGCACTGCCTTACAAAAACAGAACAGTGCTTTTGATCATCAGCTGATATATCCAAAGTAGGTTTGACAGTTTAAGGGGACATACTAAATGGTGATACCACTGTTCCTTTAACCATTTTGTCCTTTTACAGGATCCTGGCATATTATCTGCCTGAGCTGTGGGCACAGCAGGAAGATCTGCAACACGTAGCTCCCACATGTTCACAGATCCAGTTACACAAGCAAGGCAGCAGTGCCAGTTACAACTCAGAAACAAGATGAAATCATGTGCCAGCCCTCAAAGAGATTGATCTCTCTGGGCATGCAATGCTGATTCCCATTTCTTCTGTCACAGCACTTTACATTCAACCTTTCCTCCATCCAATTCAAGCTACAAATCTTGCATTGCTCTCTGAGGCATAGAACATTAAGGTGTCTAACCTTAATTAAGGCTTAAGCAAGATACTTGTCTTTAGATTTTAATCAAAGCAAGCTACTGCATGTTACAGCTTTGTTATCTACTGTGAGTTCTACAAGCATAAATGCTGCCACTTCTCAGTGGTGTTACCTACCCTGACCAAACTTGAAAGATCTTCATCTTTGTGTTTCTGTAACTGCAAAAGGACAACAGAACAAATGGTGAAGTCAGAATAGGTCCTGTATGTACCAGTGGAAGACCTGATTTTGAAAGACCCAATCATGCACAATCAATCCCAGCACAAAATTTTTAGTTAAGTGGAACTAATCAGATAAGCATGTCTGTACCAGCTTATCATCTCTTTTAAATACTCTTGCATGCCAGAAAACGTGATAGAAAAACTCAAAAAGCAACAACATACTCATCAAGCTCAAGCAAACTACTTTCACTATGTAAACCAACAGACCCTTTTCTTGAAGTATGTTCTCCACTTGTGGTACTCCCTAATGACTATTTCAATTCTTCGTTTCCAGTATTTCCCTTCTGTTGCAATGGCCTGAGAACACAAACACATACCATGAATTACACAGAATCACGTAAGGGCTGAATATTCAATACATTTCCAAGCAAATATTCAGGCATAAAAAATGCAAAAGAAAGCATGCTAATTCTATTTGAGCTCATGTATCAGCAGCCCACACTGTCCCAGAGTTCAACTATCACAGAGCAAATCTGACAGTACTAACTTCATCTTTCCCACAAAAACCAAACACCAGATGACATCTGACTGCACTGTCAGCATCTCCCACAGCAGCTCAACCATAACCAAGAGTTAAGAAATGGAAAAAAAAACCCCAAAACAACCTTTAAAATTAATTTACTGAAATATAACATATAAAGCACACAATATCCTGCGAATTTCACAAGGTCACATGCACAGACACACAAATAAGCAAAAGCTGCTATGAATGACACAAAGCAATAGGAATCTGATGTCCAGCTCAGGAAGACCTTGCAGGCCACACACTGATGGCAACAAAAGGATCAGACAATATGGGTCTTCAATGTATCACAAAGAGCAGTGTGTAAGTTGGGGAGAGCAGACTAATGAGAGCCTTAACTTTGTGTTCGAGGGTCACTTTCAACACAAACATCAACACTGTTCTTTCAAAAACCTGAGACAGTTCCACAAACTCATCTGGAACTCCTTTGAGTTATAAATTATTCTAGAGTTATGCAGTATAGAGAGAGCCATATATTGCCACATCAAGGGCCTCACTGGTTTTCTGCAAGGAGCCAGAGGGCAGATGTTAGTTTTCATTTATGTTTACAGGAGCACAAAAATGAAAGAACACAAACTCATATTTGATCTGTCTGTGAAACTACCTCAATGCAGAAAAAGAAATTGCTTGTTCTCTTGAAACCACACCTTGCCAATTACATAAAATACAGAAAACACTCCCAGGGTCACTTAGATTCACTCCTGAAAATAGTCATCACTCTGATCTCCCACTGACTTCCAGTCAGAAGACAGCAGTGGCTGTCAAAATCTTAACTATTCAAACAGCACTTCTATGACTTATGATTCATTAAACTACACCATTAACATAAATTACACAGATAACAAATGTCCTTCTGGTTGCACCTTGATCATCCTAATGTGATAAACTCACAGAACTGGGTTCTCTCTGCTTTTCATGGTTCCTTCTAAATAAAACCAGAGCACAGCCTGGCTATGCTGCCCTTGTTTCCAGCAGACCAGAAAATCCTGTTACAAATCCAGAGCCCTCTGGGCTGTTCCCAGGGTTTCACACACCTCTGGCCTCCGGTGCTCATCGACATCCACGGAGCCGTCCAGGGGGGTCACAAAGTGGCACACGGGGTTCTTGCGCTTCTCCAGGTCTGAAACAACAAGGGAAATGCAAGTGCTGAGCAGGGGCAGGGCTGCAGAGAGCTGTCACTGCAGTGCCAAGGTGTGACAGGGAGCCTAGCCAGGATTCCTGCCTGATAAACAACACAAACAGGGAGATCTGGGGCTGTGCTTGGAGCACTCAGCACACCCTCGGTGTGGGCACATCCAGCAAAGCCCTGATCCAAGAGCACCGCCTCTGAAACATCAGACCTTGAGCAGATTCCCGAGCTTTTCACTTGACAGTAATTTCAATTCTCTCGTTCTCACCGGTGTCTCCGGACAGACCCGCCCCCAGCACGGTACTTACACTGCATGTACCAGGCCCTCCAGATGGCGTTATTGAGACGGATTTTATCTCTCCACTGAAGCTTCAATCCCTTAAAATTTTTCCATTTCGGTGAAACCAACCTTCCGCTGCAACAAAACAGACAACAAAACAGTCTGCTTTCAGTTTTTCTCTCTCCCTTCAAAACAAAGCATCCCCCTAAACCAGCCAAACAACAAGCCACACTTGGCCAGTCACAACTTTTGCTAACCATGGCTCACTGAGCCAGGAGCCAGACATTATCCCAGTCTTCAAGAGTCCTCCATAAGAACTAAGAACTGTCACAACTGGGCTCACAAATATCAGCAGGAATGAAATTCATCTCACTCACACTTTTCTCTTTGCCAGTATCACACCTTTTCTAATCCCTACCTATGAGCTTCCACCAATTGGGATCGAGATTATTCAAATTAAGAGGCTTCTGCATGTTTGGTCAGATGCAGTTACATTCGATTTTCCAGGCTGGTAACACTGAAAAGGAGGAATGAAATGCCAATTCTGCCCCAAGAAAAAAACATAACCCATCAATTCTACACTGCTGGTAATCAGAGCTAGGCACAAAGAAGTACCAACAGGCTAGAAAGAGCAACTTTTCTCCAAGGAAAAGCAAGGCTGGAAAAATAAATGGCTTTTGCATGAATGCTCTTGAGAGATGGAAGGGAAATGGAAGGAAAAAGGAAGAAGCAGCAGGGCTTCTAGTAAGCACTGTATAAACACAAACTACCCAGCCCTTAAAACACACCTTTATGAATCATTAATCCATTCTATTGACAGGGCAGAGGAAGTAGGAAATACTCACAACACAGTAAACTTCAAGCCAGAGATTAAAGTATAGGAACTGTGCCTATCCCAGATTCTGCCTCTTGTTTTGGGGGGGGTTTAGCCCCACATCTTCCAAGTTTATGTCTCCTGTGCTGTTTGTGCAACCTTGCTATGAGGGAATTGCACCAGCAATACCAACTGCAACCCATGCAACAACAAAGGAAACAGCTTCACACGACGAGCATCAGGTCAAGGGGTGATGGACAGAAGGAGTGACAGGAGCAATGTCACCACAAACACTCTGCCCTCTCAGATCCCCCGAGCACGTGGCCAGCCAGGAATGGTCCCTGCCACGAACTGCAGTGGCACTGGAGATGTACCAGCACACACAGTGCCCTGGCACAGGCCATTTGCCTCACACGTTCAGCACAAATGAATTCAGAGAGGAATTATTTATCCTTAAAAGCTCATTTCTCAGTTAAGCTCTCAAATCGCTGTGCAAACAGGAAGTACATCCTACAGAAGTGCAAGGCACTTCCCTTGGCTCACCAAAGCCCATGCACAGAGCCTGAGGCTAAAGAACTGATGATTCCCAGTTTCCTATTTGGTCTGGGAAACCTCCCAATAGCAACTCTTTTTAAAGAAACCTTTTATTAAAACTTGCAACACTAAAAATTAGTAAAAAGTCCTAAGCCTAAACAAAAGCAATCAGTATGCCAGAGCTGCCAATAACAGGATATTAAACCAACATTTTTTCACGTATTTGGCTCACCATTTCTTTCCTGCCTTGCTGACACCACAACTGCTCTCACACTCAGGTGCTCCCCACAACTCTGACAGTAACAGAGGAGCAAATGCCAGGTTTCAGACAAGAGACAAGTAAAGAAAACCAGCTCTGCTCTTTCAATTTTACTGCTATATAAAATGTCAGTTGTGGCAACAGGTTGTAGCAATGCACCAGCAGATGACTTGTTGCCTGCTCGTGAAATTTTTTTTTTCTCCTTGTCCTCTTTAAAAATAAACTGCAATCTTCTTGTATGCACAAGGAAGCAGATGCAGAGATAAGGTATAAACTGCACTAAAAGGAGAATTCCCAGCAGCAAGAGAACAGGTAAATGATGAAGTTGTGAGCCCTGTCCGTGCCCAGCTGCCCCTTTGGGGTGTAGGCTGTACTGGACTATGCTACAAGGCCCTGCAGCCTTTGGGACACTGGTGCTTGATAAAAAATAAAGTATAAACAAAATGTGGTACACAAAATAGAACATGAGCACCCCCAAAGACAAGCAGACTTGCTGGAGAAAGCAACTTCAGTGACTGGGAGTGACAGCAAACCATGTCAACTATTGGCAAGGAATAGAAAAATCATTAATAATGTACTTGTGCTGTCACTGAGCTTTAAGACATCCAGTACCATGAGACTCTGCATGGTCACAGACATTTAGGAAATCCTTCTGGATTATTTCTTTTCAGTAGTGAAATGCATCTCCCAAAACTGCACTTCTAAATTTCAAGACTTTTAGTTAATGAAAAGATCTCCAACTATTTAATTTTGCTGTTACCCAACCCACGTGTCAGGGCAGAGTGGATTTCCACCCATTTAATATTTCCACCACTGCAAACCATCCCAACACCTTCAGTGTTCATTGCACAGCCAGCTCTGCCTCAGAACCACTGCATGCCTTATCTTTCCTTCCAAACCCAGACTAAAGCACATCTTTTCCTGTTTCTCATCTGTACAGTAACAGTTTGGAGACAGGAGATGAACATGCTGGTGCACCCCCAGCACTGACAAAGTGCCCACAAGCCTTTGACTAAGAAATCTGTTAACTCATTGTTCATCTCTTCATAGCTCTGTGTGACTCGACAGTTCACCAGAGCAACAAAACTCTAATAATCTGCACTCAGAATAACAAGAGCAAATGCTTTTCTATAAAAAGACTAAAAGGAACTGTAATCAAGTCTGGTCCACTCCTTGCATCTTCAAAGAGCTAATTAAAACTGGAATTAAAACACAAATAGTTTAAAATATTTTCAATTACATTCTTAGAAAATGCTAAACAAGACTAGTAGATCAAAAGAAGGAAGTGATTAAGAACCTATTCTTAAAATAATTATTATTTTTAGTTCCCATGGGAGCAAAACACAAGTCCAGCTTGAGGTCATAAGTGAAACAACTTCAGCCCTGGTGGAGAGGAATCAGCATGAAGCTGACAACAATATTTAGACACTATTCCAAATTCCAAAGTCAATGGAAAGTCAATTACTTTGAACAGCACTGTGACTGAGAGCAGCTGCCTAACTGAAAGCAGTCTTCAGATTTTAAAGCAGCAAAACAACAACAAGGAAAAAACCCAAACAACTGGAGAAACCATCTGGCAGCTGCTCCTGCCAAGTCCTACAGCAAATGTGGAGCAATTCCCAACAGGTGGATGGACACCATGTACCTGCAGCACAACCCAGGAGCACACCTGTGGTCCCATAGCTGCTGCTGCTCTGGGGGGATGCTGCTCCCAAAGAGGAGAGCAGGAGAACGTGCCAAGGGAGACCTGGACCCAACAGTGCAGGGTACAAGGCAGGACAGCTGCACCCACAGCTTGTGGGAACGCTGGTGCTGCACAGAGAGTGGCCAAGGTGAGGAACACAGGGAGCCAGGCTCCCAGGTGCATCCTGCAGGGGATGCTGCTGCCAGGAGCTCAGCTCATGTAAGCAGTGCTGGAAGAATAGGTGACTTTCATGCTCTCCTCACTATCACACAGATCAAATCAAAGCAGCTGAAAACCATCTGGTGAATGATCTGCAATGCATTCCAGCAGCTCAGCTCAGTCTCCCATGTAGAAATCTCCACCTCCTGAGTCCAAATGTCCTCATCAAGTGATTTGATCGCAGCAAACCAGCCAAAAGAGCTTCAGCTCAACAGCAACAGAGCTGGAAATCCCCTTGGACACAGCGGCCCCAGCGTGCTTTAAAGGGCTGTCAGAGGAGAGGCTGCAGGCACCCGAGGCTGCCACTTCCATCTGCTGCAACTCTCAACTGAGAGTCCTGCATACACCAAGAGAGGCTGCACTCCATTCCCAAAGTTTTTTACAAGCGTTTTCCCAGCTCAGGAACTACACTTCAGGCAACTGAGATCCAAGCAGGCAGACAGATAACGCAGCACTGGTCTCTCCCAGTAACACAACTCTCCATTTCTACAACTCCAGTGAAAACAGCTGTGTTTTAAAACAATTATAAACCTTCAAACATCACAAAATTTGCAGCAAAATACAAGAAACAGACATCCACTGTGAGAGTGTGATCTGATTCCGTTCAACACCTTTGATTTCTAATTTTTTTTCAATCAACTGAAATGTAACTAGGGAGCAGACAGTACCCTGACAGTATCCATTCACAAGTAAAGTTTTGCCTCTGAGAATCTCATGGTTTTGTTCTAGGTTGATAACACTCAGTTCATGATCTTACAGGATGTTTTAGTGATGTTTTGGACTCAGTAAAGACAAGACCCTCTTTCTTAACACATACACATGGGATGCCATTCACTGCTGCAACATTTAAACCAGTAGCTCTTCCTAGCAATGAAACAACATTCAATTAATAAACTCAATGAGAAACTCCTCCCAACATCTGTAAGCAGGATCAAGCACTGAGATGACTCACAACAGAAGAATCCTCAGTTCACCTCCCTTAATCAGAGGATTTTAAGATGGACTTCAGTCAGCATAAAACCACATGACAGAAGCACCCTCTGGATTTGGGCAGAAAGGGACATTTATCTGTGTGCAAACCCAGAAGAAATTTAGGGATCTTTCATTACTTATTAGCATTAAGAAACGCCAGCATTTTAGGAAACTGATTTCTACAAAGAGCACTGAAGGGGCAGAGAAGCAAGACTTCAAAATATTAAGATAAATTCCATATATCCTCCACTTAGCAGGTGGTTTGAATACATGTCAATTAAATGGAAACGATATGGTATAGCATAGAGCTTATGGGTTTTACACAGCTCAGATGCTTTACTCAGCTGCTTCTGATTCAACTTGCAGTTCCCCATTTTTTATCTCCCTCAGAAATGCTCACAACAGTACTCCAGCCTTCTGTTTAAATCCTTTTCTAACAGAAGGCAACAGGGAAGACTTTGCTGTAAACATCAGCCTGAAAAATCCCCTTTTCCCATTCAGAAAAATCTAAGTTCATTCTCCACACCATGACATGTAAAAGCTGCTGAGCAGGAATTTCAGCTGGGAAGTGATCTAGGGATTGCAATGAACTAAATGCTGCACCAAGTAAGAAGTTTTTAAAATACCCTCTGAGAATGGAATGCAGGATCTCCTGCTTAAAATAAGGGAAGAGTGAATTACATGCCCGTGGCTACAAAGTGTGTGAGTGACACAGCAGAAGTAGGACATGGATTTTTTTGATGTACCACTGGGCTTTGCACATAAACCTCTCATTTCCACCCTCTCATCTTTCACTTATTTGATACACAGGGACAAGGAAAATCTCTGGCAACGTTTGGCTCCCTAGCTCAGGAGCTGTTATTTTTTCTCTTCTCCTCAGAGAGCACCTGGCCAAGATCTATGGTACATGGAATTTAAACACAAACCTCCAAGCACTGTGCTTTAGATTCCACAGGCATGTCCTGCTGCCCAAATATTCCCAGCAAGCCCAGCAGACAGGCTGGGAAGCAGCTACTGCACATCTGCAGGAATCACTTCTCCTACAGATCACTGGATTCTAATGTGCTACGGTTGTAAACAAATTCATTTGTTTTCAAATCTGAATTTTGTCAATTCAGTTTATGGGAACAAGCTACAGAAATGTCCTGTGTTTTCCTGTTTAGGTAATGGATTCCCCCTGCCCTTGTGCTAAAACAACTTTTTTTTTGCCTAATTAGCTCCAGCCTCGAAACCCACTTCCTCTGTGCCTCCCTCCAGTTCCTTCCTGTGCACAATCATGCAGTTTTTTGAAGTAGGGTAAGAATTTTACTTTTATTATAGGTAAAGGCAATGAGGCTCTTAATTTAAGTAATAAGACAAAAATCAGACTTGACAGTACAGTAGCTAAATAGATTAGCTTTTTCAGAAACACAGAAAAGGAACTTTCTGGCATCTCCCCAGAATTTTTTTCTCAAAGGCGTGGTTTCAGTTTGTTTTGTCATCTCCAATCTGTTTTGCTGGGGAGTTGGGCCTGTCAGCTCAGCTCTCCAAGAGCCAAAACTAACAGTATTTCTCCAAACAAAGGTTCATTCAGAGAATCAGATTATATGCATTGTGTGCTGGAGCAAAGGGGCAGGCAAGAGAAACCAAAACATTTCTACACGGCGTGAATGTGTGTAGGACTGGTGAGGAGACCACGTTGTAGCATCTCACAATTCCTACAAAGTTAATCCCAGCTGCAGCCTGAGGATACTAATCCCAGACAGAGCTCATTTTAAAAGCCAGATTTAGGGCAGGTCATTTGCTTTGTTACCTGGTTCATCCTCCTTCCCTGAAATCCTCCTGCAGTAGCAGGCTCAGGGTTGTGGAGGGATCTTCTATTGCCCACAGACCACAAAGGACAGCAGGGAGCTTTGTGCTGAAGTTAAATCAAACACTTTGGAACAACCAAAAGTCCCCTCACTGTTTGATTCATCACGTTTTAAAAATGATACTTCCATCCTGAAGACAGAGATACCAGACCAGACAAATATTTTTCCTCTGTCATGAGCAATATCTACTAAGAACTGTTAGAAAAATAAAGATCAAATTTAGCCAGTGGCAAACTGGAATTGCAACACCTGCCAAGAAACATGTTATCTGCACTGATTTCACGCAGGCAGGCTCAGGTATGCACCTCCTGAAATGGAACAGGAAAGTGAAAGGTCAGCTGTGTGCCTGAAGCAAATACTCCTGCCCCAACAAATCCACAAGAAACGTTGATTTATTTATATTATAAATTCAATGCTATTTTAAGTGTGGAAGTTTAACGTAATTGGCCTAAATGAAAGTTTGCAATACCTGGGCTCTTGCTCTGACAACCTGGTCTATGCTGGACTCAGGAATGACCAGGCAGGAGTTGTGTCAAGGCAGCCTCCTCAGGGACAGCTGAAAAATTCCCATTTTGGGAGCATTATCACACCTACCCCGTCAGTTTTTCATACCATTACCACTGTGTCAACCAGGGAAAGGAGCTGCCTGCTGCAGTTTTAGTCAAACACAACATGGCAGGGTCAGCTGAGTGCAGGGGGAGGCTGCAGGCACCTGGGAAGGACCACTGAGAAATGGCTTCACCAGATGCAGGTTACGAAATGGTGAAAAGAACACTGGACAAACACAGAGAACAGTACAAATATCAAGGAGACTTGAAGGCTATGGTGTCCTTCAGCCAGTGGTTATTTAAAGACTCAGAATACTTAGACAGTTTCTAATTTCCAGTCAGAAATCAAAGGATATTTCTAGAAATCTTCCTGCTTTTCAGACACTTGTCCAACAGTGGCTCACTTTAGTACAGAAGTGGAATAGCAAGAAAAGAAAAAAGCTTCATAAGTACTGTCATTAATATGCCAGCCAAAAGGCTGAGAAAATGGGCATTACCATGACATCTGTCACTGCTGACCCTCCCCAAACCTCTCCCTGACCCCCGTGTCTTTAACTTTGCCCCTTTACAAAAGTCACATACTCTGTAACTTTATAAACATTAACACTTTATAAAGGCCACACACTTCCACCGTCTAAAACCAGGACCTTCTTAAAGAACAACCAGAAACCCCACCATGGAAAAAGCAGCTGGCACACAGAAGTGACACAGGGCTCAGAGGAAATCCCACCCTTTCATTGCCCAAATCTGAAATGCCATGCTGGAGAGCAGCTGCCCATGGGCACAAAGTGTGTCAGTGGCAAAGCGAGGACACAACACCAGCCAAGCACATTCCAGCCACACACCCCACACTAGAAATGCTACCAGCAAGGGTGAGCTTTAGATTTACATCTTTCACATCAGATCAGTACATTTGGTTTTCCTTCTTTTTGAAGTGCTTCCTATGCTCTCATGCATGGTGGAAAGAAGTGTCATTTTTAGAGCTGCTTCAATGTAAAGGGAAGTGATCCTACTTACTTTAGTGTCTCGAAATTTTCCACTTCTTCCTAAGACTTGATTTCTGTCACTCACTTTCCATCAACCTCAGAATCGTAATATCCACTACAAAGAGCTGTTTCCCAATACAGATGATCAGGAACTGACAGGGTTTTGCAGTACACCTCGATTTTCATTTAAAAGGATAGTTGTTGGCGAGGGACCCTCTTGTATAGAAAGCTATAAATGTGTCAATCTTTTTGACCATTAAGGCCCCAGCCTAGATTAATGAACTGATCAAGATGTGATCATCTGGGACTTCAAAGATTTTTCACACTGAAAAACCCAAACAAACCCTATCAGCGTGGCAGATCAGCCCAGCTCTTTGAGCAGCACACATACCACCGGGGCCCAGAGCTGTTTACCATGCTGGAGAAACCCGAAACCAGCACTTCTGCTGCAGAGGATACTGTAACATTCTCTGAACAGCATTACAAGCCTATAAATACACTGCAAGACTTCAGGGATCTTATTCTGAAAGCGCCTTACAGGTTTGCAAAAGCAGAGATGCTCCCCCAGCTCTCTCTCCCCTTGTGACACAAAGCTTTCATCCCAGCTCCCTGCAGCCTGAAAAACACCAGGCTGGTTCCCAAATTCAGCTATTACAGACTCAAAACTGCAACAGCACATACAGTTTATTCAAAGTTTACATAAAAGCTGAACCAGAAACTACACAAGAGACAGAAGCAGGGTAAAGGCACCATTGTGTTACTACTGAAATGACTCAAATACCAATCCAAATCCCATAGAAAGATAATGTAGGGAGAAAACTCCTTCCAGAACTCACATAAGAGAGCCTGGAATGTGGAAAAAGAAAATGTCTCTCAAAAGTCATGTAACTCACAGGAAAAATCTCCACTTAGATCTTTCCTGGATCTGCGTGCAAACAAGGGCAAAGCTTCACCAAGACCAGCCCTTCAATTCATGGTGAACATCTCATTGCCCTGTGCATGGTCACGCCATGGGGGCAGTCATATCTCAAAAAATACAGTAAAACTCCCCAGGATCCACCCATCCAAGACCACAGACTCCCAGGAAGGTCGAACATTTAGAAAACACAGAGTGGAAAACAAACTTCCACCTCTGGGTCACCAGTCAAACTGGAGCTGTGAAGATTTGTCTGCTGCAATGCAGGGAAGGCTGTGTGAGTGACCCTGCCTTAATTAATTGGGACACGAGGCTGGCAGGGAAGCTGCTAATAATGCTCATTCCACATAATCCTCACCACGCTTTTCCCAGATGGCTCCCATTGCCTGTCTAGCATTGGACAGGCCAAGGGCAATGCCAGGTTCCCACACACAGATGGAGAGATCAACCCTGTCCTTGGTGGCTCCAGCCCTGCTGAATTGTTGGATCTGTTACTTTATAATGGTGGTGGTTATGGTAACAAGCACTGCACAGGGCATTGATGAATGTTTCATAGCAGTTAACTTCATAAAGCAATATTTAACCTCATTATATGCAGCGAGTGTCAGAGGAAGACGTTGTGTTATTGCATTATACCCTTATAAAGTCATTCCTTTGCTCCCCGTAACCACCATGATTCAATATCAAGCAGCAAAATGGTTCAGAAATTCTCATGCCATCCACCTGTGCAGCAGTTAAAAGACATGGCTGGACTGACTTTCAAATGGGCTGAGATGGTCCCAAAGCAAGTGGTGACTTCACCAGTAAAACATGTGACAGTATCAGCACTTTCACAAATCTTACTACAAGCAAAACAACAACCAAGTCATTAAATGACCCGCACTCAAGTCTTTTTTTTGAACAGTGTTTTTCCTAAAAATCACATTTTTTTTTGTGCCAAAAATCACAAAAAACCAGTCCTAACCTTGATTCTGTAGAGTCCTGTCCTGGGGATATGACAGTCCCTTGGTAAAGCTCATATGAAAGGTAAGTAACACTTTTTACATGTTTATTGCTATGGAGAGAAGCAACCTCTCAAAATTTCCTAGGATCTGTCTCCCCATTTCCAAAAGCCTGCTACATGCACCCAGCCTATAATCACCACATGCCAAGCTTAGACACCAAGCCCACTAATGTGCTAATAAAAACTGCTAATAAAAGTTTTAGTCTCCTTAAGCTCTGCTAAGATTTTTACTGGAGATTTGAGGGTTCTACTTGTACAACTGGATACTGAAAACAGATGGGATCCATGCTGAGTTCCTAAACAACAGCCTTCACAGACCAAAATTTTATTAGAAACAGTAATGAATTAGCTTTTTTTGCAGAATTCTATGCATCTACTTGCAGAGCTAAGATCTGCTCTCCAGTAACATTTGCCGATTTGATGAAGTAAATAAGTGCAAGCCAATCCCATGGTTTCCAGGATTTAGGAACGCCTCTGGCTCCTGTGAAGTCTGACTGCAGATTACCCTTCCTCACAGGAGGAATGACTCAGATCAGTGTCATTGCAGTCACAGACATACTGGCTCTGTGCTTTCACAAGACCGTGGAATCCCCAGCACCTCCAGGCAGCAGCAGAGAACGGGGCTGCTACCACAGAGAGCAGCCACACACTCCAGCCTTATCTGCAGCTTCCAGAAACCAAACGCTGCCTGGAATTTTTTCCCAGCTGATACTAAAACGCTGTAGTTCACTCCAGCACTTGGCACCTGCTTTGGCAAGAGCTGTAAGAACAGCCACCCAGCGTGCCACACGTTCAGCCCTCCCCTGCTCAGTCCCAGCAGTGGCTGAGCAGGTGCTTGGGGAAGGGTCACTACAGGACGAGCTTGTCCCCATGGTGTTCCTGCCAGCTCCCAGCAACGTCACAGCCCTAAAGGAAAATGATATTAGCAAGTGTATTAACTCACTCCCTAAAAGTGAACTGAACAACTACACAGTTTCTCTTCTGCTGTTTATAGACACCTCCCCCCCTAGTTGAACATGTATATTGATTTGGCACGACTCTGCTTTGAAAAGGGTGGGATAGTGACATTTTTAGTAGAGAAAAGCCACTGTGATAACTACTCAACAGCTTGGATGGCCCAGCTTTTGGACAGACTTTTGGTTTCCCAAAGCAATTATTTCACAATCTCTGTTTTCTGCTTTAGGTGTCAAACATGGTTGCTAATAATTACCAGAAGTGAGTGCAGCTTCCTCCTTGATATTTGTATTCCTGATCAAGGCAGTTTTCCCATCCCAACACTAGGTTCATTTGCAATAAGCTGACAACATTCTAAGAGCTTCTCTGGCTCTGTAACAGATCTAAATATTTCACAACTATATCTAAATCCCTTGACGTAGTCCTTCCTTTCTAAAAGTTTTATATCCTCTAATCCAGAAAAGTCTTTTTTGCATGTTTCTGGGCAGCAAACTTCCTCTACAACCCCCGCACTCAACTTTCTTTCTCAAAAGCTGTGTTTTAAAGAGCAAAAGCAAGTAGTTGATTCCCTCTCACTGCTTCATGCTTTCCCACATCTGGCACACCACCAGAACATTTTCTATCCAAGTTCCCTCAACCTCCAGCCTATCAGAGACAGATTCTTACCAAGCAAATAGAAAGCAGATACCAATCTGCAGGAGTTTATACAGGGAAACGGGGATACATTCTTTGGACACTGTACAGGACAAGGTAACAGAAAAGCATGATATGTAACATCCAGATCTTTGTGTGCTGCTAACACAGGAGCACATTTCAGAGCTGTTCCTGAATCCACTACACAGCTTAGCAGGACCAAGACTTCGCTGTGTCACCTCTCACTCAAATAGTGGGAGTTCTCCTGATGCACAGTTGTCACTGTAAATATTATTAACAGAGCTTGACTAGCTATGCCTAAGCTTACTCAGACTACAGCTTCTATGTAAACATACAGAAATTCATCTGGATGAGCAGAGAGTGTTCATCCAAGGACAAAACAAATTCTATTCTTTGCTCTGGGAAATGTGGCAGCAGATAATACCCATAACCAATGACTGGCAGATCAGGAATGCAAGGAGATCTTCCACTGCCCTCTTCCTGTCTGGCACTTCTTCTCTAATAGCTGCCAGACCCACAAGCTCATGTATTTCCTTTTTACCTTTTATTTAAGTTTTCCTTTTTATGTGCTCTTTCCTTTTTTACCTTGGTCACTTCCAAAGTAACGGCTTTCAACAATTAACACAGCCTAAATCAAGTGTCACACTACAGCACCAAAAGCAAAAGTCTGCATGATAAAAAGATAATCAAGAGCACTCATGGACTTCAAAGAATTACAAAGACATGAGAAGCTCTTCCACAATTCTTGCTCCACTTGGTCTCTGTCTCTTTGTGAACGGTGTGGACAGTGAGGACAAGTTAGATTTAAGAGCAGCCTAAAATCTGGATGTAAGATGCAGCATGAAGAACTGAGCAGAAGTGCCTGTGATGGCTCACATTCACATCAACATAAAGTAACTAAATGCTCTGGGCCTGAGTTATTTTTAGGTCTATTGTGAAACCCCACATTCCAACTGCTCCCAAGATACACCAGCACTACCACAGAGGCCTGGGCTCTGTATCATCACCCTGGCTGGCTAGAGTGAGTCTAACCTTTGCCTTACATTAGAATTTTGGTGTCAAGGCAACCAAGTCCCCGGCAGAGAAGGGGCAATATGGACAAGAAGTGTTTTGGACAACAAGCTCACATGGGCTGGGAAGGGTTTGGCTGCTGGATACAGAAATCACTGAGTTGCTGCAGCCTGGCCAGAGGTTTCCCAGCCATGCTGGCCAAGGTCACTTCAGCTGTTGTGTCCTTGAACTGCTGCAGGCAGAGCACCCGTTACTATGGGACCTTGAGGGAAGGGAGAGTAAACAAAGCAGCAGAGGGAAAGGAGGCCAGGATTTCGAGTAAACATCCCATGTTCCACAATTCCGAAAACAATGAACTTGACAGATTCCAGAAGCAAAGGCTCTTTCGTGCCTCTGCAATGTTTGCTTCAATCTTGTTATGCAGACATGTCTCTCATAAAGAACAACCCTGCTGATCTCTGGGGTCTAACAGCCTCCACTGGAAGGATCAGTGAAAAGAAAAGGCCTCATCCTGCTTACCTGTGCTTCTGCAGATCTGTTCTAGGCAGCAGAACGAGCTGCAACACCAACTCTCGAACAAAACACTTGCACACCTTTGTTCCTTCACTCCCTCCCCCTGGCAGGACACAGGACCAAGGTCCTGCACTCCCCACAGGGATTCTAATGGCACTAAAGGCTCTGGTGTTCACACAAGCTCCCAGCACAGACACCCCTGAGGACCCACATCAGCAGGACTCTCTCGGAACACCGGGGCAGATGCAGCACAGGACAAAGCCAGGAGGAGCAAACACCCCATGGAGAGGGTTCAGGCCAGGCCACATTTGCAAGCTGCCACCTTCCCCCCAGATTTGCAAAACCCAACTACAAACAATGCAGCTGCTATCTCACTTCCAAAACAAGACCAGCAATCCTCTTTCTCAAGAAGGGCAAACCTATTACACAAGAGCACGGTTAGCTGGCTATCTTCTCCTTACCCCCTCAGTCATCCTTAAGGCTCCACTCTTCAATTCTTGTTCTGAATTCACAAGCCAGCCCTGGGACAAGTAAGCCCCACCCAAAACCAGCAAAGACCACCCTTCATCTCCCGAGATGGAAGAAGCCCTTTCAAGCTGACACAGAACAAAACTGTAACAAGCATCAGACTCCTTTGCTTGAGTAAGGACAACTTTTCATGGACTAAGGATGATTTCTCATCCATTCTTCCTTGCTCCTTCAGCTGAAAGCAGCTTCGACTCTCTTATTTCTGCTTTGAACTGTCCCCCCAAAATTCTGCTCTTTGTTCCCCAAATCACTGGGAGAATGCATAGGGAAATATTGTTAATCTGCAATGCAACAGAAGCACAATATTTGCAGAGTATATGTACTCTACCCATAAAGATATTCTCTGCTTGCTCTGATGTGATATAAATGAGCAATAAAGATACCCTGAGAAATCCAGAAATTTTCCATTATAATTTAAAAAAAAGCATTTATCTTTGTACGTAGGAAGACATTACCACACATAAAAAATACAGTAAGAAAAGGCATTAAATATAGCAAAAAGGGCTGTATCCACTGCTTCCCTGCACTACACCATCAGCTAAACTAGAAGTAGAGAGACTACAAGGTCTCTAACTGTGCATTACTGTTATAGATAATGTGCTGCAAACACAAAACCAAGGATAAAAAGCTCTCTAACAAGTCATTAAAATTTAACAAGTCATTAAAATTTTTCTGTGCTTTTCAGGAAAAGTGATCAATTCATTAAGCAGCAATGCTCAGCTACTTAAACAGCTGAACCCTTTCCTCAGATCACGGGTACATCACCAACTGTGTCAGGGCAAAGGGTTATCTGTAGGTCAGGAGTATTCTGGCCAAAACACACTGACATATCACTAATTGAAGTGAATCAGATTCTTTCACTAATACCCTGTTACATGATAATCCAAGCAGTGCCCTGCAAGCCCTTTCCATCTGGCATGTCACCTTTTCTTTTACAGTCCCAAAGGTGACAAAGCAGCCCTGAGAACCACTCCTAACACTGTGGGTTTGTACCTTCATATACCGTGCAAGTGACCACGGTCTGGATAACCAGCCAAGGGAAGGAATCTTTTCCCTGGGCCTAGATGGCTTCCTATGGTCCTTCCCAGTCCCACTTTCTATGATCCACTGGTATCAGGGCTGGACAGCCAACTAAAACCACTAATCTTTCACAAAGGTAACTGCTGCTGAGCTTGCTCTCAAGCAGCACTCAAGAGTTTTTATACCTTAAGGCACAAAGTGAAATCTGCTTAACAGAGAGGGAACAGGCAACTCCCCTGCAGTCATTGACACTACACAGAATGGCCAAGGTGTCACCCAGGCTCTCCTTAACCACTTGGTGCTCAGAGGCATCAAGCCTGGAGGAGACTGATAAGAGATTGTCACATGTATGGGAATGGCAGGAAGATAAAACACTATCACCACTGAGCTCAAGCAAACTCCTGCTCAATCCAACAGTAGATTTAACACCGGGAAGCAGAGTCCAGCAACTGCAGTGCATGGAGCCAAGGCAGGAAAACAGATAAAGAGCCCTCCATTTCTGCTTGCAGAGTGAAGAGTTCGCAAACAGGCAGAGTCCTCCTGCTGCCTGAAGTGGCACATTCAGCTCCTGAACAAATCTCTCTTGAGGAAAGGGGTCCTGCCTCCAATAGCTATTATACATTTGACAACTCAGACAATTTAAATCTCCAAGCCAAACAGAACAAAAGGGTTTTCCAGATTCTCCAGAAGGCCACTGTCAGCAGCATGCTCAGGAATCCAGAGTGATGCTCCAGATATTAAAGGTTTTTTGGGGACTGCACAATGAGAAATCGATGCCTCTCAGAACCACAGCCAGGGCAGGGAGCAAGTGCTTCTCAGGCAGTTCAGTGAAGGCCAAGGGTATTTAGCAGAGCACTGCCTTCCAGAAACATCACGATTGCCTTTCAAATATCAGCCTGCTTTTATTACCCTGTAATTTGTACCTGTAATGTTCCCCAGTAGCTTTTCTAAGCTGCACATCTTCTTCATCATCCCCTCCTAAACCTTTCTTCCATTTGTCCTCTTTCCTTTATTAAGTTTGTAGCTGAAGTGTCACCTTTGATAGGTGTTCCTTTTAGACACCTGTATCAGCTCACTTCTAAACTTCATGCCTTTGTTTCCCTCTTTCTAAAAGGGCAGCACACACATCTGGGGCCCTGAAGTGCTGCCACTGTTTTGGTCATTTCAGAATGGAGAAAGGGAGGAAAAAGCAGAAAGTGATTTATCTAAGATCAACAGCAAAGAAACCAAGGGTTAGTGAAGAGCTTTGTGCTTGTGTGTCACTAAGTAAATAAGCTGTGGCAAATGCACACTGAAACATTTCCAATGGCAATGGCTGCTTTACTTACCAAGGCATGGCTACTACATTAATTATATCAGCAGTGACACCAAGTCAGTATGTTTTATGTTCAAAAACAACCAAAAATTACCTTCCAACTCCCATGTGAGCAAACAAACAAAAGTTATTTGAAAAGACCATGTTCAGAATTTGTGTTCTGGTACTAAAACTATTAGAAGCAATTTCTGAAGAACCTTGCTTTCCCTAACCCTATTTTTCAAGCCTTCCTGCTTCAGAAACTGTGACAATAGTGTAACTCTAGTTTGCACTAAAAACAATCAGATTCAGATTTTTCCATCACTGTCTGAAACACAAAGAACCAACTCTATTTTCTTTGGAGGCAACTGAAACAAGTACTTTTCCTAATCATCTTCAGAACTGTTTTATGGACATGTTAAAGGTTTCCTTCCCAGAGTGAAAGGAAAATTGTATGAAAGCTGTAAAATATTTCTATAGCCATCAAAGAGTTCAGAAAGCTTGTCTTTTTCCTCAGAAGTAGCTTAGAAGTTTTGTCTTTAAAGAACTGTTTGTGCCAATGATATTACGATATCAAAGGACACACGAGGGAAACTGTAAATGCAATTAATTTCTGCATACAAAGAAAGGAAGTTGCAAGCATATAGCCTGTAGTCTGTTAATTAAAAATAAAATATCAGATTTAACCCGAACTGGTGCAGGTTTCTCAACTGATGAACTGTTGTTCCTCTGTTTTAAAAAGAGAAGCCTTTCCCTCCCAACAGCAAAAGGCAGCAGGGCAGCATGAGAAGAGCCAAACCAGGAATTTCAGATATCCTGCCCCAACTCACTGCTCCCTCATCCATGACCTTCATATCTGGGTCCATCCAGCTCATTCTCTCCTTTATCAGGCACACCTTCATCAGTGCTTCCTATCTAACCCTCCTATCACAGATCAAAGCATGGGGAATAAACACTGGACTCTTCCAACTCCAGCCACACCTTCCATCATCTACCTTTACTTTCCATATATTCTTTCCTTTCATTCCTATTTCTCCTGTCCTGAACAGCACTACATCCTCTTTTCTCCCCAACTCATCGTGATCATTTACCTCTGTCCTTTTATTCAAATCTCATCTAAGTACACCTCCAACCTCTTTTCTTCTCCACAGTCCCCACCAGGATCAGAGACTTCCCTTTCCCTGCTGCTGGGTGTTTCCTCACTCACATGGGTTCAGTGAGTTTGTAACCCGGGCTCAAACCCACTCAGTCAGCTGAGACATCCTTTGTTTGACTTGATCTTTGCAGTAGCTCATTTTTTTCTCCCTGTGGCCTCTGTCAACACCATCCAGCTCTTCCTGTGGCTCTATCTTGGCCCTTCTAATTCACTCAGTGCATTCCTCAAAGATCCTCTTAATTTCACTCCACATCTCAGTGAGCTTCCAGCCTCATTCCTTGCCCTTTCAACTCCTGCTGCTTTACAACAAATCTTTAAGTGCTGTTATTAGGGAAAATTCCACCCACCCATAACAACTTAAAGAGTTCACTCTCTCCTTCAAGCCTGTCAAAATGCCTCTGACATCCCAGAAATGCCCAGCCTTCAGCTCAAAATGGCTACAAAGGTCCCTTTATTCCAACCCACCCCTTCCCAGCCTGCAGCATCACTAGATACCCTTTTGTTTGATTAAGACTAATCATAGCTTAAGGACACACAGTCAGATAAGGAGCTGCTCAAGTGATTAAGTATCAACTGTGCTTTCCAAAAGAATGGAAATTTTCCCCCCACATGGGAAAGTGACAAACAAGAATGGCTCAGTGACCTACTAAAGGGGTCTGTGGAAAAACATGAGTAAAGCCAAGACCTGAATTTTGGGTTTCTTTGGCTTTAATTCCGCTTGCCATTCAGTAGAAAGAAATAAAAATGTGTGAGGGGAGAGAACTAGAAATCAACATACTAATTTCTATTGCCATTCAAAGCACATCATAATCATGCAACACAAAATCTTCACTAAAAATAATGCCAAATCTCAAAGTTCAGCCAATTTTTTTCAGATCACGCAGAAGTTCCCGAGAACTGATACTCTGAGGACAAACAAGCTCCCTCTTCCCTATTTCAGCAATCCATCAAAAAATATGATTACTAAATCCATGTTGCACTTAAGCCAAAAAATAACATCTGTTTACTGAGCAAAAACACAAGATGAGAACTTCAACAAAACATGTAGATTAATTGGTAGACCAAAAGATGATAACAATGTGCTTTTTAAATGAAAACAGTGACTACTGTGCTACACACCTCTACAGTAACATCCTGCCCAACCAGGTCCATAGAAGCCAGTCTGCAGAGACACCAAAACACCCAGGAGCAAAAGAAACAAAATTGTCCCTGTATCTAAACCCCTTTCCACAGAATTTGTCTGTTCTTCCTGTAGTCATTTGTAGCCCTGAAAACACCAAAATCTTACTCTGAACCAAGGCCTTCTCACACTACCACTATTAAATGTTTACTTTGGCAAAGAGATGCATCTCTGAGACAAGAACAGCCCAGCAACCCTCCTGCAAACCACCCTGAGGCTCAAGGTTGTCAAGGTGGAATTTCAAAGTGCATCTTACACAGAGCTTAAAAGCTTGTGACTATATCAAGCATTTGACATAAGCAGGGTAAGAGGCTCAGTACCAATGTCCTGATCATACTGCACACTGAATATGGCATCCTTGCTTTGAAGGGACCCTTACCATGGTTAAAAAATACTTGTAACAGCAACTCTGCTCAAGTTTGGATAAATACAGAGGTGAATATAGGTGTTTTTATCTGAGTAGCTTCTACAAGCAGCATGTGAAATATGCAATTGAATTCTTTTTAATCTCCAAGTGCTATCAGCACTGCTGAAAACTTCCCCAAACACTGCACTGAACAAAGAATGTGTGGCAAAGGTGCCCTGGAAACAAGCTGACCCCTAACGTCAGTCCACTGAGGAAGGGAATATTTTTGGCTTACATCTACATGAAGGAGTCGTATTGCTAAAGAGGAGAGATGAAATCTAGAAATGACCTGGCAAGCTTTTCACAAGGCAGCTTTTGTCCCAGTTCCCAGAGCCCACTCTCCTGCTCTGTGCAGCTTTAGCAAGCAGGATCCAGAGGGTTCTGGACAAGGATCTCATGCCAACCTTAACACTCTTACCTCAAGTACAACACCTGGCATGTTCCTTAAGCTCTTATTAAGAGGTGAGAGAACTCTGAGGCTACTTAAGAATAAATGAGCCCACAAAGTCATCTTCATCTACCCTACCATGCCCTGTGCTAAGATAAGCAACAACTGCCATAATAATTTATCATAGTTTAAAAAGAACACCACTCAGCGTGAGTAGCATCATTAATAACTCCTAAAATAAAGCTTGTGCTTTGTTTACACAATGTACATGACCACACACATCTGAGGAGCTCATTCTCTCCACTGCAGGTCTGTCTCCCCAGGTCTGCACAAGAAGGGAACCTTAATACATAAAGTTAATTATTTACATGGTCTCAGAGCCTCATCAACCTCTAATTTCTCCACAGGGCGTGTATACAACACACTGGCAGAGTATAACTGAAATCTGCAATGTCACATCCATTTTACACCGGAGAAAATAAAGAATCATCTAAATCTAAATTTAAATATACTTTTTCCAGGAGTAATGCACTGTATTTCCCACTCCCTGCAATAATTACAGTAGTCATTTTAGCAGGATTTACCTCTCTACCCTAAAGATAAACCAGCATAAGGTCACTGATTCTCAACATCCATTTTTCAGAGCTCCACGTGCAGTTCAGAAAAGTTCCTATTTTAGGTTTTAAACCTTAAACTATGCATCATTCTTCCCAAAGCAGAGCTTTCCACAGGGAAGTCCAATGTCCCATATTCGAGACTGTCAGGGCAATAAATGGTTTACAGTGCCCTTTTGTAGAGCACAATTTTTCATCTCACAGAAGCTTTCAGCCTGTATTCTACATGGAGCTGAATATGATTCTTCCACTGGAGACAACAAGTCTCCAAAACAAAGAGAAAAAATTCTTCTGTCCCAATCTCACGAAAAAAACCCTTCATGACAGGCTGTTGCTGGAATATTTTTGAATACAGTTCAGCTTCAGGAAATTATTTCTGGATAATATAATTATTTGGATAATGGTAAAGTTATAAGAGGGCTTTACTAAATTAAATATCAAGATGACATAACATTTTACTTAACTGTGCATATCGTAGGTCTACCCAGGAGCACAGCTTCTCATTAGAATGAGCAGTGTCAAAGGTCTTTCTCATTTTGAGAAGAACATTTTTAAAGATCTTTTTGCCAGTCTAAAGTGAGCTGCCTGCAACAGGTCAATTCTAGCTACCTACACGTCAAGGTCTGCAAGGTCACATTGGTTTAAAGAGCTGAGATGAAGGGGCTAAAAGGGGAAAACCAATGTTCTTTTACTTCTGCCAGTGTGGTACAGGTCCCATAATCAATCTCATCAGAAAAACAAGTGACATTTAGATAAAGTACAGCCCGTGTGACACCTGTTGTAAACCCCAGTGTTTATAAGTTACTAATTAATTTTAAAATTGTTTTAATCTGCTCTCTGTACAGGGGAGTGTGCTATAGGCATATTTTCCCCTCTGGAATGGCTTATCTGAAATGAGACTTTTCAAGCTGTGCAACTGGATATGTGAGTGAAACAGCTGTAATGGAAATTAGAATCATGTTGGTTTGTACTGCTCAAAGGCATGAGGGAATCGCTTCCCTGGTGCTCAGAAATAACTTTTTTTATCATAAAAAGTTTAACCGTTAACAGCACAAAGCCAAACTCAAAAAAATTTACAGCACAATTAAAAGAGCCCAGGTTACATCATGAATCCATGATCCAGCATAAATTTGGTCACTTCCAAACAAACCACCCGAGGTAATGACCCAGGTAATGACCAAGGTAATCTAGAAAAACTTTGCTTTCTAGTTCATCAGCAAAGCTAATGGGTACCACACATTTTACTGCTTCTCTTTAAAACTTTAAACCCTGAAATACCAGCAATGAGTGCCATGTGTAAATAAATATTGCACAGAGAGCTCTGTTACAGCAGCTTCCTCGGGTTGGTGTTTAACACGGCCACATCACCCAGCTCTGCAGGCAGCTCAGGCCTCCACAAAGCAAAATCTTCATCTTTCTGTGTCACAGATTTTGCTGTTTGTTTCCACACTCCCAGTCCTTTTCTGGAGTGAATTTCTACCCAGTGAAGGCAGCACTGAAAACATTTATGTGGACTCATTAATGTTTTGTCAGTGCTGGATCTGACAGGCAATAATGAGAAAGGTACAGCTGAGGCAACAGCCACAAAAACATCCCTGTAAAACCAACCAAGATCAAATCCAACCTGAGCACGATGTGAACACAGACCTACAACCTGCAGGTCAATCATTCTTTAAAAAGACATTTCCCATTTCACAGCCACGTCCATCACCTCAAATCAGACTTTCCAGAATTACTTTAATCCTTTTTAGAGCTGAGTTTACAGTTGGTTTGTTGGGCAGATTCAAAAATTGTATCCCAAAGTTGCTGAGTAAGCAGGCTGGATTTGGGCAGGATGCTTCAGGGCTGCAACTCAGCAAACCCTAAGGAAGCCAAGGACAGAAGCATTAAGAATGTGCTTTCCTTTGGCAGCCTCTAAGAAGATATTTTCTGCACCTTGCCTCATGCTACCATCAGAAAGCAGGATAAAATTATTTCTTCCGAAATAAATTTGGTGCTCAATTTATTCACCTATATCAGAGTTCAGTACAGTCAGTGAGTGTAACAGAATTATTCCTTTGCAGAAGATGTGATCCTCAGTTTCAAAATCCCAAGGACACACGAATGGAAGCACAAAACAAAAAAAGGTGATAGAGGCCGAGGAGCAGATGCACATGAGCAGTCCAGTTCTGTCCTTCATAATCCCTGTGGTTTTTCTGCAAGTTCCTCCCAGCTTGTACAATAAAGGTAGATTGATTAATTTTTAATTAAGGCTTATATTTTTATTTCTTTTGTAAGTGAAAAGTACTTATGTCCACTGATGCACACACCTTATCTGAGGCTCAGCCTCTTGCCAATAACTAATAACGTTCTTGGCCAATATTACTAAGATTTTAGGATTACTTAGAGCAACTGTACAGAAGAGATAGTTCTATTGTTTCCCTTTCATTGAGCAATACTTAAATAGATGAATTTGGAGTGGGCAAAGTTAATTTCCTGTTACCAAGATAATGTGGTGCCTATAGATGAAAATAAATATTTCCGCTGATATGCCAAGAGGCATTTTCCATCAACCCTTTTAATCAACTTCCAAAATACGCTCAGCAGAGAACATCAGATTGGATCCGGTTTCTGCTATATCACACGGAACAAAAGACTCGAGCAGACACACATCTTTCCAAAACACTTCTATTCCACAGCTCTGCCTCCATTTTGGATGACAGACAAAGGGGATAAATGGGAATATAACGCCTTACTGAAGAGATGAAAAGCACAACTAAAGTCTGAGCAAAAGGTGCTTAAGATAAACCCAGGAAGTGCTGCTGCCAGCTGCAGCCACCACAGGAACAAAGGAAACAGCGACAGAGCCCGCTTGCTTGACTTTGTTATAAAAATAAAATTTGGGGAGGGGAAAAAGGAAAATTGGCCGCGTTTCACATCGAGCAGGGCACGTTGCCCTTTAAGAGTCTCTGCTGAGCACTAGAGGCTTCCACTCGCTGCCGGCCTGGCCGCGGGATGCTGAGGGTTCCCAGCGGCACCAGCAGCCAGCCGGGGCGAGCGGGACCCCAGCCCTGAGCCCTCAGCCAGGGAGGGCAGCGACACCCCCGGCCCACCCCAGCCACGGGCCCGGGGCCTGCGGGAAGAGCCCGCCGGGATCCCCAAGTTCGCTGAAAACAAAAGCGGCACCGAACCGGGTCGGGTCCGGTCAGGGGGGGTCCCCTCACGGCTGCGACCCCGCCCCTCACACGGTGCCGGGCCCCGGCGCGGTGCCCCCGCCCAGCCCGGCCCGGGCTGTCCCCGCGGCCGGGGCCGCCCGGCGGTACCTGTAGGCCAGGGACATGCACTCGAACAGCTTCGTGAGGGACGCGTCGATGCTGAGGCGGCCGCAGGCGCCGCCGCCGCCGCGGGCCGCCCCGAACTGGTAGGTCTGGCAGGTCTGCTCGTTGACCGTGTCGAAGTCGTAGCCTTTCTTGGGCGGGTGCTCGCTGTGCGGCGACGAGACCATGAAGTGCCCCGAGTGGATGATCTGAGGGCCCGGGGGCTGCCCCCGCCGCGGCCCGCATCGCCGCCCCCCGCCCGGAGACGCTCCGCCGTCGTCCGTGTCCGACGAGTCCTCGTCGGGCTCCGTGCGGGGGGACAGCGGCCCCGCCGCCCCGAGCAGCCGCGCCGGCCGCATGAACACGTCGGCGGCCATGGCCCCGCTGCTGCCGCTGCTGCTGCCGCCGCGGCCGAGCCCGCGCCCGCTCTGCGCCGCCACCGCCCCGCTCCGCCCCGCGCCGGCCCCCGCCGCGCTTAAAGGCGACGGAGCGGCCCCGCCGCCGCCCTGCCCCCGCCGGCATGGCCGAGCGGGGACACCCAGGGTCCGCCAGGATCGCTGAGAAATAAAACAGGAGGAAGGCGTTGCTGTTCTCCCCGCGCCAGGAATGTCCCCACTCCTTCTGAGGATGGCTGGTTTAAGTGATCTAGCGGGGATTTCCATCCAGCAGGACAAATTTATTTCTCTTTTTAAACCGAACTAAAGCATGAAATGTTCCACCTGAGCACGAGGAAAAACTCCTTTACATTGAGGGTGGCAGAGCACTGGAACTGTCCGGGGAGGCCGTGGATTCTCCCTCTCTGGAGACATTCCAAACACAGCTGGACGCGTTCCTGTGTCACCTGCTCCAGGTGACCCTGCCTGGGCAGCGGGGTTGGACTGAGTGATCTCCTGAGGTCCCTTCCAGGTCTAACCATTAGGGAAAACATTCCTAAACTTAAGGGACTGTGAGGAACACGAGATGTAGAGGGACAGCCCAGAAATGGCTGAAGAATATTGAGTGATTGCGCTAGAAATACTTAAATTGTCTTTAATACACTAAATTGCTTATTCTTTTCCAGAAGCAGTCTGCAAGGAGAGCCAGGGCAGCCAGAGAAGCTGGAGACCCACAGAGTCAGAGAGAGGTCAGGACATGGAGCTTCTGCTGCCAGGCTGGTGGCTCACACCTAACCCACTACCTGCTCAGTGGCACGTGAAAAGGAACCACAGATGTTCCAGGGGAAATGAAGGTCAGATTTCATCCTTCTCAAAACCATAAAGGAAGCAATGGATCCTGTAGGTTAACTTAAAAACATGGCAACAGGGCCGGTGTGGGGAGAGAGCATCATCCTACAGCACAAAATTCTATGCACATAACTATGTGTACACAAAGTCAAGAGAAAAGACCTCAAACTTGCCCTGCAGTGCAAGCCTCCATGACCAGGAGAGCAGTGAGATCCTAAGACACACATTCCAAAACATTTATACTAAATTGCATATGTTATTTCAGTTTTAGAACCTCACACTTGAAATGAAAAAACGGGCTCTTCTACACAGCCACCCTCAGGAGGGAAAAAGCTTCCAAACATTAAATAGCCACATGCTACTTTTTCTGGTGTGTTATACCAGAAATAACATCAAGGGAGACTTAAGAGATTGAGAGCAAGTCCTGAGTGAGGAGAGAAGAGGCATCCCTGCAATATCCCAATTACACCCATACAATGATCTGACATTCCTCATTAGCATGGAATCAAGGCTGATCCCTGTGTTTAGGGGAGGAGTGGTAGATCAGACACTTCCCCACACATGAAAGCAACAGTAAGGAATGATCACATCATGTGAGAGCTGTCTCAGATCCTTAAAAACCAAAACTAGCATTCAGCTCTTAGTCGGCATCATACATGGCTCAGATTCTGAAGAAAAGGCCAGTCATATTTAGCTTCAAATATGGTTATTGCTATCCTATATTAACATTTGCTTAAACAAAAATATGCTGCCTCCCAGCAATACATTCTGAGAATATTTTAAGTACAAAAAAATTAAAGCATTTCAAAACAACATTCACAGTTTAACAATACCTATTAAAAGTCTTCCATGTAGTTTGTTCAGAACTAAACTTGAGCTAAAAAAATCACCTCAGTAACAGCACTGTATTAAGTATTCCTGTGACAACAGCCTGTACACTGATCTCACTGAATTCTAAGCAAGTCAGTGTTTCCTCCTGCAGGAAAAGACAGGTAACTTGTTAAAATAAAATCATTAGGTTGCAGTGTAATTTTCTAGGAAGAGTTAGGAGTACACCATCATTTAAAGAAAGGGCAGCAGCTTTAAGCTACAACACAAGTTCAAGGTTTTCCCCTCTGCCAGATGCAAGGAAAGGGGCATCCCTTAAAATAAATCCACTTATTTTAGACCTCTTGGTTTGCTCTTTTAAGATGAGCCTTTGCTTGATCAGTAGGAGTTCAAGACTGCCAGCAATCCTCTCCTACTCCACAGCAAGCAATTCCAGGAGGCACAGGAAAGAGGCCACAGCATCTTTTGAGCATGTCTTTTCTTACTGTTTTCAATCAATCCACAGTGCAAGGTGAAACACGGGCCACCACCTTCTGATGATGTTCCTTCAAGGAACAACATCAATTCCTTGAAATAGGCTTTTAGCACAGGAGGAATTCCACTGTAATACACACAGTGAACAGAGACATCCGAGCTGTTTAATGCCCACAGTGTATTCCACACCACTTAGTGGTGAGATTATCCTCCCGAATCTACACACGGGGAGATAAGCACTCCCATACTGATGAGGGGGGAGAGCTCAAGGAATTTTACTCACAGCCTGGGCCAGGACTGAGTGCAAGAGTCCAGCCCAGCCGTGCCCCACTCCAGCAGGGCTCCGTGCCCGTCCTGCTCCAGGAAACCACGGGGACAACCTCCAGCCATGCCCTGCTCCAGGCTGCTGCTGCTCCCTCCCTGGCACAAGCCTTACCTGGTCAGAGGCCTTTCCTTCTGGGACCCATCTTGAGTTACAGCCTTGCTTCTACCTGTTCTTTCCTCTCTCTCCAGTTCCACCCAGAATGGAACTCCTTGATAAGTGTCTCCTGGTTTAATTCACTAATCTGGAGAAGGAAAAAAAAAACCCAAACTAAAACATAGTTTCCTTCCCAGACTAGTGAGTTTAAGGGGCTGGTGAGGATGTTAGGAGCACCCCAGTAAATGTGCGGGTGCCAAGGTGGGAGTAGGCTGGGGCTCACTCCTCTAGGAGCCAGAGCCAGCAGAGCAGCCCAGCTGCCTGTGGAGCTGCAGGCCACCTCGGGACAGAGCACAGGGATCACTAAAAATAAGCTGGACACTTTATATCCATCTTGAATGTAAAGAATCTTTCCAAAACTCTTCAGGAGTTTTACCCTTGCAAGCATCAGACTGGAGCTAGTTTCCAAACTGAAGCACGTTCCCACATTCTGCCTTCCCTTACCCCTCCAGTTTAAGTTACCCCAACACATTAACCGAGCACCAAACGAGGAATTTGGTAAATGAATTATCTGAAATGAGCAAATTATTCTGCAGATTGCTGCAATTACATTGGCCATATCTATTTGTTATTCTCATAACCACCACACAATTATCAAGACACCTTTGGACTGCTCAAAGGTGGATCATTTTACACGTTACCAAACAAAACAACACCAGAGAATGCACATTTAAAAATACCATTTATAAAAACAGAAATTTATTGCAAATTTAAAAGAAAAAAAAAAAAAAGAAAGAACCAAACTGAGGTTCAGTTTCTTGATAAAAATTATTCACACGGCATTCATGTTGTGATTTTTTTATTTTATTTTGAAATGAAACCATTGTACATTGTACAAACCATAACTACCGATGGAATAAATAAGTGAAAAATTATACTGCTGTACAACACACACACACACAAATCATAAGATGGAAAACGATTAGGTATTGAAGAAAACAAAATTCTTTACACCTTCTAACAGGCCCTTAGATATAAAGAACATTCCAAAACATATCAATGTTTATGTATGAAGATAGCCACCCAAAACCGGTATTTTATACTGCCTTGTTGATTTTTTTTGTTGTTGTTGTTTTGTAAGTGCCAGCACTTTTTGGAATGTTTAACAACTACTTTCCCAAGCGTAAAAATTCCAAGGAATAGTTCTGCTATAAAATGTTTGGCTGAGTAAATCGATTATCCAGAAGGCCTTCCCACGTGTTCCACAAACTCAGCTAAATTACTTGCTTGCTTCTAGTTTCTTTTTTTTTTTTCCATATTTTTTGTTAATTTTTTTTTTTTTTTTGTAACTGAAGCTCCAACATTCAGCATTGTAGCAAGGAAGCACTTCTTGATATTTGCACTATTTCTAAAACATCAGCTGTATGAGAACTTTCAGTCATCTTGAAAAAAATTACATCTCTCCTCCTGCTCCACCTCTCAATGCTTTCAATAAACCCTTTTACAGTGAGTTCATAAAACAAGTTTTGGGTAGAGATAGGTCCAAGCCAAAAAAAAGCTGGATTTTAGATCTGCTTTCAAACCTCAGGTGGATTTGAAATCCATGTTCTGGTTTGGTCCCATCTGTACTTTCTGGCATTAAAATGTGTTCAATCACATCCGTTGGCCCATAAATGTTATCAGGCACTTCAAAAAAAGACTAATAACAGTCTTATACACTATTTTGGATTTCTTCATACCAGATAATGTCAAAGTCTCTTCCCTCAGAGACTGACAATAACAGGTCTAAGGAACCCAAATCTATCTGCTTGTTCAGTTGTCTGTTGTCACTAGAATCTCTGGTTAAAATAAAAGATCTGAATGCATTCTGTAGAAGCTGTAAATAAAGGATTTCTACCTCAGAAATAAAGCCTCTAGGAAGATGGTTATGATGCCTTGTCTTGTTAGCCACAGAACAATGATCAGTTCTGAGCAGAAGCCACAGGAGAGAAAAGGAAGTTTATAATTAAACCTGTTGATGTCAATAATGCCAATAAATGCTTCTATCTAATGAAAAATTTGAGGTATTTTTAGTGCTATTTATATATTTTATTTCTTCCTAAAGTACAGGAATTAGTTCCTAAATGAAAAGTCTATTTACTCCCTTGGAAACATCTACAAAATGAAAATTAAAAACTTGCTGCGATGCACCTGAAGAGAGGGATTAGTAAACACGACTTCTTGTCAAAGGTGGCATCAATTTGTTTTGTTTTAGCATCAAGAATAACGAAAAGTTAGTAAATCAAAAATATTTAGAAGTTTGAATCTTTCTAGATTTGCCCATTTAATATATCAATAGAACTTCTCACAAAATATCACTTAAATCTGAATGTAATATACATACAAATCAATCAGCATGGACCAGTTATCCACATTTTAGGCATACACACAATTCAAGAGAGAATTCTACCGTTTCATTGCATATATTGTGCAATTTCAGTTTTTGGCTCCTCATTTCCTCATTTCCAGAATGTTAATGGACTTCATGATCAGACCAGAAATCCCAAAATCTTATTAGGGAGCACGCTGTTTTCATGAATGATTTGCAATCAAATTTTATTCAGTTAAAATCCAAACTGTTTTATTTCAACATAAAGGAAAAGTTGAGTGTCATAGGTTATCTGGGGTTCAATCCTACAAACATCTTATGGAAGGTCAGTATTGGCTCCCCATTCCTCCCTCCCCTTTTCCCTCCCCCCATTCCTCATTATTTTTCCTAATAAAGTGGTAATTGCAAATGTAATGCAGTAGTCTAAGTGCAAGCCATTTTCACTATTGGAGAATTCAGACCTAAATAAGCTTCACAAAGACCTAATTTATGAAAAAACCTTATCAACTGGAAGCAACTCTTTTTTTTTTTTTTTTCCTTTTTTTTTTTTTGTCTAAAAAAGTATTTACAGTTTTTTCAGCTTACAAACTACACGCAATCATTCCCAGAGCTGTGAGATCGTGTTTGAAATTCCAAGTTCCATCTCCCACACCAGGAGAAGACAGAGCAAGGGCCTGACCCAGCAGCAGGGATGGACACATGGATGGATGTGTGTGCATGGAAGTGGGAGATCAGCGGTTCCACCAACACTGGGTGTTTATAACCTGGAAGTACAAAGCCCACTGGAAGACCAGACCCTCGTGACCTGATGCAGATGGTTCCACACTTCTGCTTGCCAGGAATTTTGAGGGGAGCTGCACCTACCTTGTGCCTTTCCATTAGTTTAGTTAGCATAAGCACACTTCAGCGTTAATTGGAAGAGAAGGAACGTTCCTAACTGCAGTTTAGGAACTGGACTATGGAAACAACAAGGCTTATTTACAAGACTTGCTGAAAAGAGAATAAGGAACCTACCCCCCTCAATACAGTATTTTCCTGGAATATAGAAGTAAACATCTCATAATGAAACAGTACAATGAAATCCAGTTCAGTGAAAACATGGTATCAAAAAAGACCAATTGAAAATAAACTCACTGTGCATCAATCCCTTTGATCCTATTTATGTACATAGTGGAACTTTTCTGTAAAGCAAGTTGTACCCAGTACAGAGATCTGGACCTAATACGTAAGTATTTTAAGTGCCTGTGTTATAATATCTATTCAGATCTGGACTATAAATGGTAAACAGATCATGTTAACTTCTGATGAAGTTAAGTATTTAGAAGACCAAATTTACAGTTGCGAATGCCATGCATTCAATAAAAGATCTCCACTATAGCTGCTAAAATAAAATATCAAGCTCCTTTTTCTCCTTGGACTCCAAGAGTGAAAATGGCTTCCTGATTTGTAGTTGTTTAAAAATTTAAGCACCAGGGATTTAAAACTTAAAAACGAAACAAAAACCCCGAACAAAAAAAAAAGGAAAAGAAAAAAAAAAAAAAAGCCTTACTACATGGCATTATGCAAACATAGGTCACTTTGCAAAGGAGACAGTTGCAAAACAACTTTTAAAAGTTAGCACTGTTTTCAGAACACAAGGCACAAAACAAAAGCAGACATCACGCCAGAACAATGAACTTCACATGAAAGCTAATACCTGACCTGTACCATCCTTAAATATCTTACAATGTTAAATAGAGAAATGAAAAAAAAATACAGCAGCAACATAATTGTAATTTTGACTTTAGAAACAGTGCGTAGACCCCTCCTGAGTTGTTTACTCCAACCATTTCAGAGACAGTAACTTAAAAGTTCTCAATGTTTGTTTCACAGGAAAAAGTTTTCAGTGTCTGAGAAGTTAAACCTTTGTTAGGCTTTCTTGGATTTTTGCTTGGTAACTTGAAAAGTTAGGAGTTCTGTCCTCATCCAAGAGAAGATGCTTAAGTAAGGTTGTTCTATAATTAAGCCCACTGATGTACCTTACATAAAAACTGACCAGAAAAATCTATAGTCTAAATCTCTTCAACATTTTGTTGGGAAGCCTCTACTTTCATCTTTTTAGAAGGTGGCACTCCTTCAGAGTCCTTAATGAGGGAGAAAAGAAAAACAGCCACGTTATCATTGCACTGAAGTTCAGGAACCATAAACATCAAACAAACAGCACCAAACAAATTCCCCAGCGTGTGATGTGTCCCAGACAAAGCATCCCTGGATGCCACAACATGTCCCAGTGCTGCCTTAAATCACTCCTCTCTCTTACCTCAACATCTCTGCACTTGGTGTCTTCTACAAAGGGCAAAATTTTAGTTCCAGGCTAAAACCCACAGTGAATATTCCAAGGAACAGCCTCAGTGGAGGGGGCACTGAAACTGAGGACCCACAGGAAAAGCAGGAGGAGCAGAGCTCTGCCTGAGGATCTGGACTTGTCCTGCCCTGACGAGGGCACAATTGCAAGGATAATTTCTTCCTCCCACCCACTCAGAATTTTTCAGTGTTTCAGTGAGTGAACACCCAAGCATCCACAAATTAATTCTCCTAACTGCCATAAACATTTACCTTTATGGAAGGTGTTTTACTTCTGAATGGTCCTCAAAGGGTCCAGCAGATTTGTTCCAAGCAATTTATTAATGTAAAATGTTAATATTCACTTAAAAAACATGGTCTGGTTTAAGAAACCAAGAAATCCATCAGACCAATCTGGTTTTACTGTTCCAATTCTTTGAGATTCAAGCAGCCAGTCACCTGGACCACAAACCAGGTACAGGCACATCTAATACTCTACAGCTGCTTTACTGTCCTCACTTTGGAAATTAATGGAAATGCACAAATGTCCTCCTTATATTTGATTTTAAGTAAAAATAAACTTTTCCAAGATCCATGCAATCGGACTATTGCACTTAAAGTTACCTGAGAGTTTTTAGATGCCTCTGTAATTAAATCATTTTCCCCAGAGGACTGAATTTCTGCTTTCTCTGAACTATTCATGGAATTTTCCATTGAAGACTGTGAATTCTGTTCATCAGAGGTATCTGAAATGGCAAGAAATAATTTTAAACAAACAAATGAAAGCTTTCAGCAGGAGCTTTCCAGGATGTGCTCCCATCAGCAACATCCCCAGCACATCCATTTCACCCACAATGTAATCATCAATGAAAACACACAAGTGGACAAAAATGGTGAATTAACAAACTCCAGGATCACAACCTTAGCTGCTGCCTGAGCTTTTCCTTCCTGCTGCTGGAGCACAAACCCTGGGATCAGACCCTAGAGGGAGCCAAGCTCCTGCACAGCCTCAAACAGAATGTCAGAGCCCTCAGAGTCTGGACTGCAAGGGAATTCCTTCAAACCAGAAGCAAAAGGCTGAATTGTTACAACTAATGGATCTAAAAACCTGTGGCTAAGCAGAGAGAATAAAGTTACCTAAATCCAAATTCAGCCATGTATTTAAAATCCATTTCTTTGCTTGATACTACATTTGAGATAGAATTTAGAAATTCAGCTAACCAGCTGAACCACCAAATTTTTAGTTCTGGTGGACAGGTGTGAAGAAGTCCTCCAGCCTATCACAGCTGTTAACTGCTTCCAGTTTTCACTGGGGTTTTGGGGTTTTTTTTTTGTTTTTGTTGGTTGGTTGTTTTTTAAACTCTTCCCTCTCTCAAAACAAGACTTACAGAAGACTCAAGGTTAAAGCACCCATTTACTTAAAGAGGGGACAGGGGCATGTAAAAATGTGTTCCTAGTTCTCTGACCCAAAGATTATATGAATTTATTCCATATGAAGAGAAATGCAAGATCAAACAAAATCGTTGGACAGCTTTGGTCAATGGAGATGCCATAACCAGTGAGTAATGGATATTTTTGTGGTGTACTGTATAAAAAGCATCACAAGCATTTCTGAATTCAAGACAAAGTGACACCCATCACGACCATCTCAAAAGATCACATTCAGAGAACTCGGGCAGAATCCTCTTCCTGTCCACATCTCACCAGAAAAGCATCTTCATGCTGATAAAGAGACAAGTCCCAAGGGTCCAAAGAAGTCTGAGTTTCAATTTTTGCTGTGTATGTTCATGAAGCATTTCTGACCACACAAAGTGGCTTACAGGAACCTCCCTGATTTCAGGGGAGTAACATGAGACAGATATGCAAGGTCATTAACCCTGTCCAGCTGAATAATGTCCCAATTGCAGGGCTCTGACTGATCACAACAAGGTAGTTAAATGTTTAATAAATTGTTTACACAGCACTTAAACAACTGAAAAACCCTGCATTAATAATAGGTATTTTTTGCCATTATGTCTCCCTTTCATTTTACAGTAACTGGCTCTGGAATTAATCCAGATGACTTGGCATGATTTTCCCCAAACCTAAATTTAACCAGGAGAATATGCATGCTATGTAACAGCTTCACATAAGCAAGTTCAGACAATATTACACCAAGGAGTAAATCCTTACTGTTTCCTGTGGCCAAATATGCAAGTGGAGCTATTCTTTGAAGGAAATGGTGCTCTGCTTTATTCCAATTTGGTGATGGCTCTGTTGTCAAATTTTAACCCCAGTTAACAATGACAATACTTTAACCACTCTGGCAGTACCAAGATAAAAGTTCTAAATTTAAATTGGTCAGTGGATCTACTGAGTGAAGAACTAAATCAGGAGCATGTAATTTAATTGCTTTGGTATGGGAAGAATTCTGCAACCAAATGGTTAGAATGGTGTTAAGGACATCTTTTATCTGTTAGAATAGGACAAAGAAAGTTATCTTTCCAAGAATATAAATACAAAGCATGTTTCAATTACCCAAAATATCATTTAAAGAGTGAGGTTTAGAACAATCCCTTAACCCACGTGTATTTTTAATCTGTCCACAACTGCAATAGAATTTTGTAATGCTTTTAGAAAATTAGGACAGAACTCAGAGCTAACTTTTGAAAAAGCAGCTAGCAGGGTTAAGAGAAAGGAAAGCTGGCATTATAGTTTACACAATTTAAAAAGTATCTCACCTCTTATTTTACTGTCACACTAGGGTATAAACTTCCAGAGATCTACACAAACTAATACCTTGCAGGATTTGTGATTACCTGCTAGCAACTATTTCAAAGATGATTTTAAATTATTTCTTCTTTCAAGACTGATATTTGAGAACAATAAACCAGTATTTTGTTTGTTTCTCTCTGAAAGGACCCCTGAATGTCAGTGTGACCTTTCCAGTTGTATGAAAGATCACCAGTAGGTCAGAGAAATTGTGGCCCATTTTCACATAAATGCCAAGAATTCAGAAACCACTTCTTTCAAATTGTTATTTTCCAGTTCCTAAAGTGGATAAGCAAATAAATAACACATTAAAGGATAACTTTTTTTTTGGGGGGGCTTTCAAATGGCCTTCCCAGCTCACCTTCTGAACCAGGCTGCTCCTTTGCCTCTGCCTGAGTTTCGTCGGATTTGACTTCAGTGCCGTCTGCTTGTGTTGCCAAGTTCTGCTCTGGTGCTGGACTGGAATTACTGCTGTTTTCCTGTTTTATTGGAGAAGCATCAGCTATTGAACTCTGGTTGCTATTGTCATCTGTGAACAGAAGAGTGAAAACCAACAAAGTTTGATTTGACAAGATACAAAGCACACCTTAATTCTTCCATATTATTCCCTGAAAACACATGATCTAGTTTAGCTCATCAGGGATTGAGTCCAGTCATTTACACCCACACTACACATCCAACTTTTTCCACATCAGCCTAAGGATTTTTCAAGCAGTTACTAAAAATCTAATTCTAACCTATTTCATACAACGAAACAAAGAGTATTTTACTCAGATCTGACCGAAAAGAACCCAGAATTTTTTTAATAAGAGTAAACCAGATCAACCAAAGTGGCAGTCTCATGTAACACAGGGCTAAGGAAGTTCATGCTGCAGGTTTACCAATACCCATCACTCCAATGTTCAGATAAGCAGATATTTTTGAATTGAGTCCTGAACCAACCCAAAACCCCTTCAAGGTGAAATGTAACATCCAGTCCCAAAATCAACAGTTTCTAAGTGATAATTGCCCAGAGTATTCTCTAGCCCTCAAAGACCTGGATCACAGGAATCTTCTGCAGCACACATCAGTAGTTAACAGGAAATATTCTGCCTGTGCCCTCCCTGTGATAGTGGTTTCAGTAGCTCAGGTATTATTTTATGGATAGCACTGAGGTGCAACTTCCTGTAAGCCAGACTAACACCCACGGATAACCAAAAGGGAAGTTCCTGCTCCTAAAGAAAACTAACCCTGCAAAATATTATAAATTAAATTACTAGAATACAAGTCAATCCACTTCCCTCTGCATTTGTACAACCATCACATCCAAAGGACTTCAGGAACACAAAGCTGCTGCTGGGACCACCTCTCTCCAGAGCAGCCTGAAGTCAATTCAGATTGAGTTTATCACAAAAATATACACTGTGAAATTGTACAGTTAAAAACACGGGTGGTAAGTGATAAAAAAGCAAGTAGTGCATTCACCTCATGGATGGGAGAATCAAGACTTAAAAAAAATTAAGTTATCTGACCAAGGCAAAAGTTAAAATATTTGGAACAGATGAAAAATTAATTCAGATCTGCAAAACCCCTGCTCATTCAAGACCACACTTGCTGTCAGTACTGCAAAAAACAACCATGAGGCAACACAAATGCAAATAAGACTGAAATTAAAAATTAGCAACTCCCTAAAAAGTGATCCTCTCTTATCAGCTCGAACACTGCTGTGTTCTCAGCCACAATTGTTATCCAAACACCCCGAAGATAAAAACCTGAAGCAGAGCTGAGCTGTGCAAGCTGCTCTGTAATAAACACCAGGCTAACACTCAAAAGTCACATTTAAAAAAAAAATTAAAGTGAAATAAAATTGACCTCATAGTGCCTGACTGGCAAACACAAAGTGTTTTCTTGAGCAGTTAATTTCATCAAGCTGCAGCAGAAGGAAGGCACCACAAAACCAGAGCTTGCTTTCTTGGCTCTTGCAGAATTCTCTTGACCTTAATCAGTAAGAGAGTTAATAAGTACAAAACCTGTCTAAATTACAGTAGGTCCCACTGAGGCTTTGGGCGATTTTTGGTTCTTCAAACAGCAAACTCTGTTGAGGTATTACTCCACCTGAGTGCAGTGTTTTGAATGATATTTTTGATTTTATTTTCATACTCAGCTCCACTAACAATTTTTTTCCTTTACACTCATAGCCCAAATATACATGGCATTTAAACAACTGTTAGTACATCCACAGAAGAGAAGTCCAAGGTACCAAGTGAGTATCTGATGGTGTTTTTCATTTTGTTTCAAGTCCATACAGCAGAGCAGTGCAGAATGTGAGATTGCTGGTTTACACTCTCACAGCAGTGTAAGAGGGGAATTGGGTCTGACCTTCTCCCACTCACCATGCATGTCCATCATCCCTGGGGACGAGCTGTTCTCTGGAGTGGTCACTTCAGAGCCACATTTTTCATCTTTGCCCTTTTTCTTATTCTTATTTTTCTGAAAAACAAAAGGCACCACAAACAAATGAGGCTATGGCCATGCAGAGAAATCCACATTGCTGTGTAAAACCCTCCCCACTCAGCACTTCTGTAAGAACAGCCAACAATCTCAACTGAAACCTCCTCCTCCTCTACAACTAATGCTGTTTCTTCCTTAAAACTGCAAGATGGATTAAGAAAAATCAGATTGACCTAAACCAAAGAGCACAAGCACGACAGCCCTGCATGAGCTGGAGGTCCCAACCTGCTCCCAGCCCACGAGGATGAAAACAAAGGAAGGGACCATGGCATCCATCACGTGGGGAATCTGTGCCTGCTGAGGGATGCAGCATTTGCAATTAGGAGGTGACGTAATCAGACTCGCAGGAAAAAGAGCCAGCTGCTCTGCTTTTGGAGATCCTGCCTGCTGGGGAGACAATTAAAAGCCTGACTCCAGGAAGAATGCTCTCAGCCCACCCTTCTGCACAGAGACTGTCCAAGGAGGGAAGGAACCGAGCCACAATCAAATACTGTCTAAGACTGCAGAAGAAAATTCAACAAGTGATATCTGGAGGGACTTTTCTTTCTATTTTAAATAGATTATTAAGCTTATTTCTAAACTCTGTTTTTACTTAGAGAAGCCAGATTTTACTCGCTGATGCATGAAACAGAGGTGAGAGCACATGGACTTCTTTACAAAATGAAAGGTCAGAAGGTCATGATCTCTCTCAGGTTTGGTTTTGCTGCTTTTTAAAGGTAAAAAGGACACTTTTGCCACAAAAGAAATACTGAAAGTGACTGTGAGCAATTTAAGCTGACAGGTGTTTCTTAAAGAGGTTTAACAATCAAAGTGGTGAGGTTCCAGAACAGCCTTCTACAACCAGGAGGAGGAAAAGCCAAGCTAATTGTAATGAAAAGTGTCTAAGGAGCAACACGTGAGGGGGAAGGAATTTCATTTCTGTTCACCAAAATCAAAGACAACTTCCATTTGAAATAGGGAAGGTAACATTCTCCTGTTTCAGTGAAAAGCAAATATACTGTCTGGTCCTTCAGAGTGAATGAAATTGGATATAAAAGGATGCCCACAACAAAATTCAATAGGCAAAATTACCCCTACCTGGTATTTATTGTTAAAATATATGTGCTTGTGTTATTTGTGAGAACTTCCAGAGCAACAGGACAGAAACCTTGCCAACATCAAGCCTGCAACAACTGCAGCTGCACAACAGCCTCTACTTGAAATAAAAAAGCCATGACTGTAGGACACTAGTGTAACTGCTCTTAAACAAGTGTCCCAATTTCAGCAAATCTGGAGCCTCAGCCTAGAGATGATGACTTAGAAAACAATTAAACTCTGCACATAGAAACCATTATATAAACCCATTCTTCATAATAGAGAACCTGACTTTGGGTAGCAGTGACCTTGAAAATTCCTTCAGAAGCTCACTTAGAAATTCTGTTTCCAAGCCCCACAGCAGCCATCCTGCAGGCACAGCTGAACAGCAGGAAAACAACTGCCAAAAACCCTGAGCCTAAATATCCTAAACCTTGCACTCCCTCTCACATGGATAGCACAATCTTTCCCCACTTTGTACTATAAATAATAAAATCAAGACCAAACATTTGACAACTAGAAAGAATGGACAGGTTTCCCAATTCCCAATGGGTAACTTCAGAGAGGTGCTGCCCAAGCCCTGCATGAACCCCTGAGGTTTACCACAGCTCTGACAGTCCCTGAAATCTGTGGGACAACCAAAGCACAGAAAGAAATAAACTCAGTTAAAGCAATCCTAATTACAAAATAGGTCTTAAAATTGGAGTCTGAGTAAGAACAAGGTCATGGCACTGTCTTATCTGAAAAAACCACCATTTTACACATCTATTAATATAGAAGTTTTCTTCCAAATAGGCTTCACTCCTATTTCAGGTAAAGTAAAACCACGTGACAGCCCAAGGAAAGAGTACCAAATTTAGGATATGTTTTCTGTTGTGCCATTAATTTACTGTGGTATCGTGGGTCGATGTTCTCTCTATCACAATATTACAATTTATAAGTTGAGAGCAAAGATAATTTTAAAAAACAATTTGTAAGTCCTATCGACTTTGATATTTACAGTTATTTTTATGCCACACAAACAGTGCACACAACATAAACAGGATGCACAGACAGAACATTCATCAAGAGAAAACACACATGACAAAAGAAGTATGTGCTGCTGTATTATTTGGTTGGACATCTTAATAAAAGTGATCCCAGCTCCACAGGATATTCCTACACTCATGTCAGTGTTTTCCACCTATTTTTGAGCAGAACAGCAGTGATGCACATAGAATATGTTCTCTGCCCTGTTCCAAACCAGCTACTTTCTTTAAATCACCAGGCAGAAAGAGGGGAAAAATAATCCATGTCATAACTTTCCCTCCCTGCCTCCCAGCTAGACAGAGAAAGGTTTTCAAACTCGGTTTCAGCTGCATGTTCAACAGTTATCTGAGAACTGATCCCAGCTGACTCCAGGGAGACTGTCACACACTCACCCATCAACATCACTTGCTGCAGGGATCAACATCTCCCTGGAGCTTGCAAGACCCACACCAGTTTTAGCTTAAAGGCTCAATGAAAATCAAAGAATATTTCTTTAGACTTTGCCTAAACAGGAGCATCTACATGTGGAAAAAGCAAGATACTGCAGGATACTTACATCATCCACTTTAGGCTCTGTTACTGGTACCCATTTGTAAATCCTTAGGGATGTGTCGCCAACTGTCACCCACTTCTTCTCCCTACAAAATTACAATGCAGGAGAAGTTAAACTTCAGACTCAGAAGAGAGTGATCTGCTATTGTAAGGTGTCAGGGTTTTAAACAGGCTATTAAGTAGGATGATCTCTATTACATCGTCTTTAGCACTGCATTGTGCAAATTGTTCTTTGCATTTCACAACTTGCTAGAGCACTGCTAACCTCCAGATTTCTCAGGGCTCTGACTTGGCTGGGTGAGTAACTGCAGTAGCAGTAATAAGATCTGGATTAAAGATAAAGTTAAGAAGAACAGCAATTGAAAATGCAGATTTAATGCCTACAATTTTCACTTAAGTTTCTAGACAGCAGAAGAGGGTTTAGACAGACCAGTGTGTTTTGATTGTCATGAAGCCGTTTAATGGGATTAGAAATCTAGATGCATTTTGACCATCTGAGCTTTATCTGGGGGGGGCAGGAATTTGCTGCTGGCAATTTAATGCTCACTCCACAGCCCTGACAGACAGCTCTGCAATTCCAGCCTAGGACCAACAGCTCACAGGGAGGAATTTGTGCCGTGGTGCAGAACCCAGACTCTGGAGAGCCCAGCTCTGGGGAAAGGCAAGGCTGAGGCTACCAGAGAGGGGAAAGCACAACCTGGGGCGCTGAGTGCAGACCCTGCCAGCCCTGAATGGTGACAAATGGAGCAGGAATTGTGGCTGCAGGGTGGCTCTGCCTCAGGGGGTCCCAGGGCTGGGATGGAGAGGGATGCTGAGCGCTGAGGGATGCATTCCTTGAGCTCTGCACATCAGGGATTAAAAAAGAAGGTTCACAATGCCAGAGAAATTTCATCACGTTTCTGGGATCAGTTTTCACAGATTACCACTGCTGGATCCTGGGTTTGCAATGCAGCTCTGCAAATGGATCGATTAAAAGTTAACAACAAAGACCGATTCCATTAAATATTCAGGAACATCTGAAATTAATTTGGCATGAGATCTCAGGCTTTTTTTTTTTTTTTTCCCCATAAACACATTTAAATAATAGATTTGGGATCCAGTTATGGATCAAAAAGAAAAAATGTTCTTTGCAGGATGGGAGAAGCTGGATGTGACTCCAAATATCTATATTTATATATGTGTGATAGCTCCATTTTTAGAAAGGGCCTCCAGAATCAAAAGCAGCCACACTGTACAAATGTCACAAACATCCTCCTGACTATTTGTCTTAGCTACTAAAGCCAATCTTATATTTTCCCTTTAAAGAGGCATTTTCCTGTTTAATTAAGAACGAAAGTAAAACTAAACTATATATGACTATTTGATACATTTTGGCTCTGTCCATAATGATATTTTAATTCATGAAGTCCAAAACTATTGCAAATTAATTTCTTTCCCACTGCTCTTCATGGAGCAATGCTCCCTCAATGTGTTTAGACACAGCCATTTGGGTACACTAGGTGGCTAAAGTATGTCAAAATCCAATTTCACTCTAATTTGGAGCTCTACATGCGATAAAAATGACAGTGGAGATGAGGGCATGTCAATAATGAGAGCATACTTAATTGTGAAGAGATGATCATGATATAATTTGGGGTTTTTTAAGGATACAAGACAAACTAGATTTATTTCTACTTAAGAAAACCTTTGAAAGTATGGAAATAAAACCAGCTGGGGTTTTGTTTTGGGTGTGGGGAGAGGTGAATAAATGTTTTTGGTTTTTTTTAAATCAAGATTTTAGTCTTTTCCTACAGCAAAATATTACTTAGAGATGCTGCACTGGAAAACCAAAAGTTCAAGATACCTGTTAGCATCTCAAAGCAGCCTCACACAGCATCTTCACTGGACAGACTGTAGAACACAGGAGGAAACCTATATTAGTAACTTTTTCCTTCTAGTATTAAAGTTAGCCCTGACATTTTAACTCTTCTGAGCTTCTTAAGTACCACTTTAAGTTTTGCTAACCCTCAGCTCTAGGGATTTTTTTAAACTGATTTCAATACACAGAAATTCAGACAACAACGGGAATATTTTGTGATGGAAGTACACCAACATCCCAGTCCTGCAAACACTTATGGCTAAAAAGAAAACCCAACATCACAGTGCTATTATGCAAATATTTTACATGTGTGTTTACAGTATTGACAGTTTAAGACCATGAAAGTATTGGTAAGAAAAAAAGAAGACAACCTCCTCTAGAACTTAATAAAAGCATTGGCAGCACAAACACAAATTTGTTAACAAAGAAACGCAATGACTTTCACACATTTAAGATCAACAGGGTAAAATAATTTCAGGATTTATAACATTTATTGCAAATTAAGCTTAGAATGTTATCTGTAATACTTACTGCCTTACCATTTCAAAACAAAACCCAGAATCCAAGCAAGCAAACAAAAACCCCAAACCCACTTCTACTCTGAACACTCAATTTTTAATCTTTTGTGCAAAGACACCATCCCAACCTGCTGATCAGGGACTTTCCTTTTCACTCAGTGAGAACTGACAATTTACAGCAAGTTTGGGAAATGCTGCACAAATCACAGAAGATCCTCACTGGCCCAATGCTGGAATAGGGATGAGGAACTCATGAACTCTTGTGCTCAGTCTGTTGTGAAACTTTAAATAGTTTCTTCACCTGTTTTCCTGTCTGCTGCACCCACCCACCCCAAGATCCTGACCAGAATTGCACCCCCATCACTCAATTCCACCTTTGAGAAGTGATGACTGAGCAATATCTGTTATTGCACCATCCTCTGTTATTCTCTGTAGGTTGATCTCTATGCTGACTGTTGGATTGGAAAAGATGGTTAATGGAATACCATCAACCTGACACATTATCAGGCTAAAAATGTGGTAATTATCAACTTTATTTGTCCATATCTAGCTGATAAACTCCACAGTTTTACAAAAAAACCCATTTTGCCTGTTTTCAAAACTCTCCTGTTCCTCCACAAATAACTCAGGAGTAACAACAGAAAATGGCAAAACTGATATACAACAGTATTTTTTCTTTTAATCTTTCACACTGAGAAGTATCTTCAATATTTTAGCTAGAGTAAATTCAGAAACTAATCAGTGCAACAGAAACAAACCCTTACATTTATCTGAAATTGTGTAAAAGCATTTTTAAATTCTGAACTATATCTGCATAGCATTTAAAGGACAGCCAAGGGTACAAAGGGTAACCAGTAGTATCAACACTTCTTCAGTGCTTATGCCTGAGGCATACTAATATCTCAGAACTTACATCATTACATACTCAGTTCCCCATTCTAAATAACCCAAGACTCTCAAATATATTTATACTTTGTTTAATAACACTAAAGCTCCACAGATGAACATCAGATTCCACGTGTAAAAGTAATATACGGGTGAGCAAACACAACAGTGGGTATTACACTTATACAGAAAGTGTCAAGGCAGCTTCTGCAGCAGCAGGGAGTGCCAGAAACATTTGATGGCAGAGACACAGAAAGCCTTTTCTGCCAATATATCACTCAAGAAAAGGCTTTCCCACTTGTCTGGCCTTTTCCCATGACTAGCATCCATCACAGTGATGTGCATTTACACACGGATTTGCTCCCACATACCCCATCTTCTGCTGGTGATCACGAAGTGACGTCATAATGCTGAATTTATCACATCACACTCACTTGCATTGCAACAGAGTTTGGTGAAAATCACAGAATTATGACCTCCCTGTGGGATCAAGCAAAAGAGAAAGGGGATGGGAAAGAATATGCCATTATTATACACAAAAAGTGCTGTCAGATGCACAAAAAATGATTTTTTTTTGAAGCGTAGGCTTGCTTTTCCGAGCACGCCTACTGCTGAGTAGATGTTTGTCTAGTGACTAAAGTGAAGGAGCCCCAAACGCACATGGTGTTTATTGAACAGGCTGCAAATATAATAAAATGCCATGTAGAGAGACTGGACAAGGACATGAGGTCACAGACACCTTCTCTCTGGGTTTATCTAAGTACAGCACATTTGGGGAGCCTCCTGTAAGGTACACATGGCTTAAAGCAAGCCCTGCTTGGTTCCACGTGGCCACAGGCACCTTGCTTACAGCAGAAAGAATGGCTTACACATGCCAAAACTCTGCCTTCAGCTTCCACTGAAGTCAGAGAGCATATCCTGGCTCAGAAAGAAATAATCACAAGCCAGAAAAAAGAAAGGTATCGTAATTCAAGCATGCTAACAGCGTGTTTGGGCCACTACAGAACTTCAGTGCATTCCTGCACATACACTGGGTATTTTTACTTCAACCATCACTACTTGAACTACAGTCTTAGGAGAAAACCCAACACAGAAAGGCTAAAGCAGGGAGGTGATCTGGGAATAGCAAACAGCCTTTTTCCAAAGACATCATGTTAAGGAGTTGTGTGTCATGACTCCTTTTCAGAGAGAAAACCTATTTGAAGAAGGAGGCATGAGCAACAAAACCTGCAGCAGCTCAATCTCAGAGCATTACACAGCACACAAAAGCATTTTAGGTCTGAATGGAGACAGTGAACAGGAAAGCTACAGCAGCACTGCCTAGAAATCCTAAATAGCCACAGCTCATGATCCCAGCCCATGGCACCAGGTAACACAGCCCTTGGGGACTTTTCCCCTCAGCTTTCTCCAGGTACTTTCTCACCAGTTGTCCAGGTTCACCTCTTCTTCCTAAGATGTTATCACTACGCAGAGATCAGGGCTTTGATGGGTCAGAAAAAGGTCAAAAGGTTCCTGAGAAACACTGAGATTCAAAGGCAAGGCAGGGTCACCTATCCCCACCAGGTATTCCAGACCTCCATCCTTACATGTTTGCACAGCTGTCCCAACGTCCAGCAGTGCTATGTACCCAGGCAAATTATTTCACTGCCTCCCAAGACATCCTACCACTTATGCCTTCCTCCTGCTCTAGATGACTGTATTTTCCTTCATTTAATAAATAAAACTTTGACAAAAACCAAGAGTGTTCAGTATTTTTCTAATGCTGGTTGAGGGCACAATAGCTTTTGCCCCTCTCTTTTTGAGAGCCCACTTGGAATCTACATGTACCCATCAACCTTTAAAGACAAAAAACCAATCCTGTACCATTCATTGAGACAAAATAATTTCAGAGGACTTTTAAAATAGACTGGTAGAAGAATTTTAAATACTGTCCTCTTGCTGTGGAAATTTCACATTTCTGCCACACAAACACAAGGCAACCATGCATTCTGTAAGCCACGTGCTGTGTGTTTTCCAAAACAGATGCTCATTCATGAGCGTGGTTTAAACAAAGGAGATAAGGTTACAGTATCTCAAGATAAAAAAACGTAACAACTTCATTGTTTACTACTAAGTTCCAGCAATAACCACGAGTGCCACGCGCTCTGGGAACGGACAGGAAGACAGGGGACTTGCATCCAAGCGCCGGCTGTCCAGGAACACTGATTTTCTGAGGAAAAAAGTCCGCCCTGATGGAAGCTGCCTGCAGCAGGCACAGTCACAGACATGGCAGCACAGCAAGGTGCTGCACACCTGCACAGGTGGATAATGCCTTGGACAAAGCCACTGTCTGCTAGGATGAGTTCCCAGCCCAGTCTGTCTCCCTGCCCATCCCTGGCATGCACTGCTCTGAGCACACAAGTCTCACAAAACTCTGTTCTAGGAAATGTTGGACGCAAGGTATTTTAATTTTCAGCGGCTGCATTTCCACAGAAGAGCTGTGGATGGCAACAAATTGCTCCTATTATGCAAATGAAACTGCACACTTGGAAATTGCCGATGTGGCTCTTCTGAAGATGCAGGAATTGCTAGTGTGGAAAGTTCAATTTAACAAGCCAAGTCTTCTCAAAACACTGAAACCACAAAACACAGAATCTCTCTAGCTAAATTTCCCGCTGTATTTGACTGCAGGTGGAGCGGTAACCATGAGATTCACCTTCAAATTATGATTCCTTTAAAAATAAGAAAATTGCTTTATGTAAATACTTGTGAGGTACACGCACAAAAAGTCGGATCAATACTTCTGACAATAATCAACACTGCACGACCGTACAGGAGCCCTCTAAAACAAGCTATCATGAAGGTTAAAATGTAGAGAAATCTATTTATACCGTAAGATTTCTGTTTTACAGAAAGAGCCATAGCAACTGGCATGATGGCAGAGAGTCCTTGCCAAGCAAAAATAAATAAATTAGGTATTTTGTTGAATGGCCAAGCTCCTGTCTCTACTCCTCTCTGAATTCCGCAAACCAGGATTCAAAGGGAGCGTGCTGTGCTCATGAATGAAATACCTACAGACAGAACAGTCCCACACATCCAACCACGCTCCGGCTGGAACAAAAGTCCTGTCACACCACTGCACATTGTTCTGACCCTCCAAAGCCGGCCCAGCAGTCAGCAAACTGCACTTAAAAACAACACCCGAGTAGAAGAGAGTTCCTGAAACCACCCGGGCAGCGGAGCCGGGGCTGCTCCCGCTCCCTACACAAAGGCTGGATTCTTTGAAATCCCCATCCCGTGCCCGGCGTTACTGGACACACGTCCCGATTCTTTGTCCGGATCACTCCAAAGGGCCCATTCGTGTGCTGAAGGCCATTAAAAACTTATCAATCCAATTCACCCTAATAACGAACACGTTCAATTCTGCATTTTGCTCCATTTTTAACGAAAACAAAGCGTCCGCTGAGGAGGACAATGGAAGTGTCCCCTTGATTCCAAAGCTTCAAACCAGCTGAGCGATGCACAGTAACAATAACGCAAGGGATTTCCCCGTGGATTCCAAACATTTAAAGAAAGTATTTTAAGATACACGCACAGAGAGAGCTGAACAGTCAGCCAACTTGCTGGAAGAAAGATTCACTCTTGAGTCACACCGGCACTGCTCTTTCTGCCATCCCAAATCCCCGCACCGGCCATGCAGAGCACGGCGGCGACCGCTTTAACTGTATTGTTTAAACACCTCGTGTGCGTTTTTCTAACAAAAGCCAGGGGGAAAAAAAAGACAAAAGCGAGGAAATTCCAAAACGCGTTGAAGGCCTAACAAAAAGGACTTATTTCTCACGGGGTATAACCTTTAATTTTATGATTTCAAAGAGGTTCCAGGGGCAGTTTCGCGCTCTCTCCAGGAGCGTCGGTGGGAGACGATCGCGCTCGGGTTTGCTGCGCTTTTACGCGCAAACCCCGGGAACTTGGGAGGTGAAATCAATACATAAACAGTCAACGACAAAAAAAATTAACAATTAACTCTGGGGAGCTTCCCAGGGGTATTCTTAACGTGTTTTCCTTTTTTTTTTTTTTTTCCCAGAACACTTCTCCGAGCGCTATTTCCACCCAGAAGAGCGGGCGGCGGAGCCACCCCGGGCCCGCTCCTCGGGCCCTTTGTAGGAACCGGCGGCGGGAGGCGCCCGGCCCGACCCCGCCGCCCGCCCATGCCCGAGGCGCCCGGCCCGGGACCCGCGGCGAGGGGCGGCGGGCCGGGGTCGGCGGGGACCGGCGGGGGGCGGCGGGGAGGGGGCTCGGCCGCACAATGGAGCCGCCTCTCGCCCTCACACGCCGCCGCCGCCTTCATGTGACTCGCCGGAGCGAAATGGCTGCTGGGTGCCGCCGGCTCCCCGCCCCCCCGCGGCCGCCGGCGAGCCCCGGACCCGCGCGGGGCGCGGGGGGACGCGGGCGCGGGGTCCCGGCGCGGCGCGGCCCGATCACCATTTGCGCACTTTCTCGATGGCCGCCATCACCCGCTTGATATCATCCTTCGCCCGGCTCCGGGTCTCGGCCCTCACCGACCGGCCCGACATGCTGCTGGGGGGGCGGCGGGCTCGGCGGGGAACGCGGCGCTCGGCGCGGCCGGCGGCTCGGTCCGTGTGTCGGGGCGCCCGCCCGCACAATGCCGGGGCTGCGCGGGGCTCGGCACGGCTGCGCTCGGCGGCTCCGCTCGGCTCCGCCCGCCCGCCCGGCGGGGCCCGCGCTCCGCGCACGCGCGGGGCCGGCGGGGAGGGGAGGGGCGGGAACCGTGAGGGGACGGCGGGTGGCGGGAAGAGCGGCGGCGGCCGTGAGGGAGAGGAGAGGGGGGCGACGCAGGAGGCACGACCCCGGCGGCGCTCGGGGCTGAGGGGACACCGCGGAACCGCGGGGACAGCGAGCCGCCCCCGGCGGGGACCTGCGGAGGAGGTGCCGGGCGGGAAGGAGCCCGCGCGGGGGAAGGAGCCCGAGGCGGCCGCTGGCCCCGCGCTTCCAGGGTTCCCGTCGCTGCTTTTCCTCGAGTGTTCGATGGAGCGAGCACAAGACACAACGCTCTTTCCCCACTTCCACCAAGCTCAGGCCGTAAGTTACCCCAGAACTAAAAAGTCTGTCCGATTTCAGCTCGCCACCACTCTAAAAGGTCACCAAGAGCTGCCCAGGGAGGTGATGGAATCAGCTCCCCTTTCGGGAAAGATTGGATGTGGCACTTGGTGCTGTGGTTTAGTTGACAAGGTGGTGACCGGTCAAGGGTTGGACTCGATGATCCCAGAGATCTTTTCCAACCAAACTGAGTCTCGTGATTCTGTGATAAACCAAGGCAGTCTAACAGCATCAAGAGCACAGTTATATTTTACCACAAAGCAAAACCCAGTCCTAAAATGCAGGGCTTTTAGAAACCTCAAAGCACTTTACATAGAGATAATACCAATTTTTGTACAGGGCAGTGGCAGATACAGCAAGTGGTGCAAGGGTAGGATGGGTGACAGACCTTGTACACGGGGATGGGCAGTGAAGTCCCTTTTTAACAGGAAGCATAAATCCATAATTAACAGATTTTGATTTTTTTTTTCCCAGTGGTTATAAAGTTTCTCAGCTGCTTTAAATAATTCCAGTACTATCCATAGAACTGGGCTGCTTTTGAGCAGTGGAGGCTGACAGATCCATGGAAGTACATGAGCATAAAGGGTAAATTACTTACATGGGAGGTGATGCTCTGCAGGAAATTTGTCACAGACCTGCAGGCTCTGGTGTGGTACTGCTGGACTCTTTCATTAACTTCTCCCTCATGCACACCTTGCTGCTCCTGCTAATTGTACAATCACAGATGCTCTGAGTACACAACAGCGATCTCTGTTTAAAAAACATTGCTTCTGAAAGGAACGCTTCTTAAGGGCCTACATTATTATTCAAATTGATGCCGAGGATGATGTAAAGAAGGAAGCTGTTCAACAGCACTTCACTGATCTTTCCACAGCAGCTTGTATCAGTCTCATTATGCTGTTTATACACACACAGAGCGATGCCGTCCCATTGGTATTACACTGCTAATTGGAATTACTACTTTCAGAAAGAAAAAAGTCAGTTTAAAGGCCAAAAGAGAAGCGTGGTTTTAATGGATACCACAGCATTTGTTTCTTTACCGAGGTCCATTGGATTTATAATTACAAATCCATTCTAACCTGTCAAAGCATTTATCAATGTATTTAATCAATACAATACACTTACAGTGCTCTTTTGCTGTCAGGTTTCACAAATGAATACTATCTTAACATAATGAAAATAGACTGCATCTGGCATAAACCCACCTGAAATGACTTCTGGGAAGGTTCCAGCCAAGGATGGAGTGGCCACCTGCTTCATTCTTTCCAGCCATTCCAGTGTTTCCCTATATAGGTGTGAAATTACAGGTTTGTGGCATGTGCCAAACTGGGGACTTACTCTGGCGTTTGACTGAAATACAACTATGTGACCTTTACTTTGCAATAAACACAAGCCATAAATTTTGCAGATATTTGAGGAGAGGATCCTGGAAAGTGAGAACAAACAGAAAACGTCGTGGTAGCTATGATTCTGAGCCTCTGTAGATCAAAGATTCTTCTTTCTCCTTCTGTTCTTTTTTTCTGGTTCAGCAATAGGTAAGCCAAGAATGTCTCTAACAAATATCTCTGCTGTGATTTCTGCTGGAATTTCTTCTTCAGACAAAGCTGCTGCACCTGGAGAGCAGTAACAACAGCACAAGACACACAGGAGCAATGTCAAAATGGCTTTCCAGTAAAATTTATAAGCAGCAATAGGTGAATGAAATGTTTTTAAAGATATATGAAGGGATCATGACAAAGTGAGGGTTTACTAGCTCGGTACTTGGTCTGTTTATATCAGGGATTAAACCTGTCAAATCTGTGTGTCTCAACTTGCAGCAGATCCCTGCCTCAGAGGAGTGGTGGGACAACTTTTACACTTGGATTTGATGTGATTTAGGATCCTGAGGGATCCAGAGATTTCAAAGTTCCCTTTGGGAGCAGCACCTTTGCTGCTTGAGACACATTGCCAGTGACCCTAAACAGATGCTGTTCCAAACTGGTGAGGACTGGGACATGAATTGTACAGAAATGCAGTTCCAATTACAATGGGCAATTAAATACAGCCTCTTGGCTCAAATCAATGCTATAATTTGCTGTTCCAGACTGCTGTGGACTGGGACATAAATTGCAGACAAATGTGGTGGTTACCAACAGCTCTGTTACAATGGGCACTGCAGCCTGGGTGAAACCAGCACTGGGATTTCCCTGTGTGTTTCTAATTTCAGTTCCAGCCAGCAGATAAACAGCAGTGTAATCTTGTCAGGCCCCAGTTATAGTTCATTGTCCATTTATTTTTAGATACACCCGTGCAATCGCTGTGTGGATGAAGGACAGTCTGTAGCTCTGTGACTATTTTTGCAATCCCATCTGAGCAGTTTTGACAGCTCTTGGCCTAACAGGGTAAATGGGTTTGAAATTTAAATTATTCCGTTTGGGAATTGAAACAATCCTGCTTCTGTGCAGTGTGGAATGCTAATCCTGTACCTGTGAGATCGGAGGTGTCCAGTTCAGATCCTCCTTCCCCGGGTCTCCTCCCTCTCAGCAGGGTGGTCAGACACTCAGCCAGCTCGTCCTCTGTCATCTTCTCCCCTGTACAGAGCACCACCAGCCCATGGGTTATGGGGTGAAGAGCGCAAAAACTCAAAAGCAACTCCAATTAAACTAAATAGGACAGCTCAAAAGAGGATCTGGCTTCTCTGAGAGAGATGTATACACTGCCAACTGAAACACATGATCCCAACACAGGAAAATGTTTATCCTAAGGAAAATTGCTCTTCCCTGTAGTATTTTGGGGAAAAATGGTAATCAAAGGGAGAAATTCTGATGCAGACAGCTCTTTAAGCAACATTGCAGTAGCAGGGGCTTGAGCTTCTGTTCCCACTGGAGAATTCCTGGCACAGACCACAGTCCATGTAGCTGTTTTCATGCAGAGGAAGAGAAAGGTGGAGAAAAGTCTTGATTTAGTAACATGGACATAGCACTTGTTCCCAGTCAGTGGTTGGCTCATGCCCTGGAGCATGAGGTTATAGATCTGTTATGAAACTGTTCTATCTCATGTACCTATTTATGGATGTTCACACCATCTGTATAAATAGCTAACCTTTCTCACTCTGGCTGAATCTGTGGTTTCCAAGGATCTTTGTAGCAAGGAGTCTTGCCAAGTGATGTACCGAGTAAACCAGCATTTCCCTTTACCTGTTTTAATGCTCAGCTGCACTTTTACACCAGAAGTAAGACAATAGAAGTTTGTTATTAGCATTCTGTGGCACTGGCCACAAGCATACTAACACCCACATTTATGGTGCTCTCAATGATTCAGCTCAACCAAATCATCCCATCTTTTCAGTCTTTCACACAGATGTAGCCCAGGACCAATTTCATCCCTCCTTTCTTGTCTCCCTTTTATCATTTTTATACTATTTTTCCAGAGCCTGTGTGACTGGAAGAGAGAACAGCAATTCAGATAAGGGCACACTGGGAGAAGGACACATTTTGCCAAGATCCATACTCATCATTTAACAGCTGAGATACCTCAGGCCATCAGAGATTTCCAGAGCAGTAAAAGAAGCACAGCTGGGACAAGACATGTGATTATTCAATTTAAAATCTTAAGGCAGGTGGCTCCTCGTGCCTGCCCTGGTTACCAGGTTATCATTCCAGAATAATTTCTTGCTGCAGGGAAAAAGTTCTGAAATTGCAGGCAGAACTAGCAAGCATAAAACTGATATTAGAAACGAAATAACTCACCTCTGCACTGAAGCAGTAACAGGAAGTCTCCTCTGTCAATAACTTTGTCTCCCTTCTTGTTATCATAACCAAGAATCTGAAATGCTCGTTGTATGGTTTTCATTGACAAGCTAAGTGCAGGTCGATGATTTATATAAAGTTTGATAAAATCTCCTAAATTGATTTTTGTCACTTCTTCTCCAGTATCTGCATACTTGCTGAATTTTACTTCATTTATCATTTCTTCAATCTAAAGATCAAGACAAGGCAGATTGTTACATGTTTTATTTTGAAGAGCATTGGGACAGTTTCCGATCCCATGAATGTCCCCAACCGTGCCTGTGTTGGTGCCAGGGGTGCCATGACCACATCCCAGAAAGAAGTGAGCTGAGGATGGGAATGGCCAACAGTTACACACCTGCTGAGATGACAATAACAACTAAAGATGAGGGTTACACATACACAGTCATTTTGGATTTCCTCTCTTGTGACCCTGCAGCTGCTAGCGGCACCTTGGGCACAGCTGTGTCTCCACTCTGGGACAGTGGGCAGGCAAACCACAAACCAGTAAACACACCATCCTTGCCCTGGAAGCACACACACCAGAGTCCCAGCAGAACAAGGCTGCACACCCTGACTGGATAAGAAATCTTCTCTTCCCCGTGTCTAGGGCGGGTCAGGCGCTGCACAAGCCAAATCCGAAATGTGCTCAATGGGGCTGACACCCTGCCCTGCTGGATCCCTCTCTCTCCTCTGGGACAAACAGGCAAGCACTGGCTGTGCTGGATACCAGTGGTTTTCCTGAAGTCTGGTGCTGTGAGTCAGCCCAGTTGGCAGCTGTGCAGATGTGTGTCCAAAAGGCAGCATCTGCTCCATGCTTTCATTGTGCTTACAGCCCCTTCAGAGATACACGGGGAGAATTCCCCGTGCCAACACGTACCAGGCCTGCTGCTCCCCGGGCAGGGAAGCTGATGCAAGATCTCCCCAGGGAGGACTTTGCATTCAGCTTTGGGCCTTTGTCCTTGTGTCACAAGTTTTTCCACTGAATGAAGCCCAGGGAAGAGGGAAATCTCAGTCTTATATTTTTCCTGTAGCGAATGTCATGCCAAGCAAGAACAGACATTTTCACTCAGCTCTGGCTGATCTGGGATTAGGTTTTATATCAACCCCACTGAACTACAAAAGAAAAACACCAATTCCCAAAAGCTTTGCTAGTCAGCCCAAGCTGCCTTTTCTCCCTCCTGCTTTTCTTTTATTAAAAGACTCTAGAGAGAGATGAACCTTCTCTCTGGATTTATTATTGACTGTAGGTTGCCTGGTTTCACAACAGCTCAGCACCTCTGTTTCCATGCCTGAAATGCTGTTTTTATATTTTAATATGGGGAAGTATGGGGCATTATCAGTTACTATTCCAGAGACATTTCCCAAGGGAATATGTTCTCTGTGTCCCCAAGAGGCAAAAATGTAATAACCCAAGGAAGAGATCTAACACAGTATGAAGAGATTACACCTCAACTTGACACCAGGGCAAAGCAGCCCCAGCTCAGATAAACATTTGCTGCTTGTGGGGGCTCCAAAGTGAGTCAGTTTGGTGGCAGCTGGGGCAAAGGTCCTGCCTCCCATCTGGTGGCTCTCCTGACAGAGCATCCCTGGACGGATGGGGTGGCACAGACTCACAGCAGTGCCTCAGCAGCCTGTGGGCTCCTGTGCCATGGCAGAGGTGAACACAGAAAGGCTGAGGGAGTGCAGTGATGCACCTCTTCCCTTGGGAGAGCCTCTCCTGCACTGAGGGGCTGGAGCTGCTGCTCAGAGGTCGTTATTCAAATCTCCTTGCTTCAGGTTCAGTCATGCCAGGTTACACATTACAAATGAGGTTTGTACACAGTACAAACTGCCTTGGAGAAACAGCCACACAAAGGGGAAGAAGCAGCACCCTTCTTAAATCAGTTCTCTCTGCTGTAAAATTTTGACCCTGAGGTTGCCTTGTTGAACAACTCTGAGGTGTCAGGCTCCAGGTTTGCTCAGCCTTCCCCTGCAGTTGCCTAACTTGCTAGCAAGGAAACTTTTTTAGGAATTTTCTGCCAGATTCTGACCACTACTGTATTGATGCAGACCAGATAAAAATACATTGAAAGCCAATAAATATATCCCAGAGCCATCCAGCATGGCAATGGTCAGAATCTGGCCCTTAGAACACTTGGGAAGTGCAATCAGTCTTGCTCTTTCTTCTTTTAATAAGGAAAATAAAAACAGCTGACCAACCTCTTTCTCTGATGGATAAAATCCTATTGCTCTCATTACAGAAGGAATTTCCTCCAAGGGAATATGTGTTGACACCTGTCTTCTCTCCAGTGTTCTGATACCTTGGCTGCACAGCTGTACGTAGTAAAAATAGTCCTCCAGTTCCTGCCAGGGATTCAAACAAACACTGCAAATTTCAGTTACCAGCAGGCACAGAAGATAAGGCTCCTTTTAGGTTTTACTAACAGCCACATCAATGAGATTGCTGTTAAAGGCAAGCTGGACAAAACATAAAGAAATGTCAGGCCTGTATAAATTAAACTCCAGCCAGATGTGGCCAGACAGCATTCATGTGAGTATAATTACCCTGAAGAATTTGCCATCTCTGCCACCATCCAGGAGGTTGTAGAATGGGATCAAGTCCTCCCCACCCAGGAAAGCAGCAGCATCCAAGGCACTGGCAGAAGTGGAGGAAAGAAGGTACAGGAAGGGTTCGTGTGAGGAGACACTTTCAATAATTAAAATATCTGGGCCTCAGAATTCAGGAAAGAAGAGCACTGCCTTGAACCTTGTGCTGTTTTATCATCAGCTGCACTTCTACAGCATATTTCATATCCAGGTTTTACATACAATAGCACAGTGTGGGAATTAATTATTACTGAATGGTCCTCTTGTTTAGTGGAATGAGTACAGGGCTGGGAGCCAGGAGCTTTTCCGTGGACTTGAACTTGGTGTCTGGCATTTGGCTTTTCTGCTTCCTTATAGAGACATTGAGGGAGATGAATTAGCTAGATCAGCATTTTGAACATGCAGAGAAGGCTGGGGCTGGGTGTTTGCAATAAACCACACAACTCCCTGTTCCTTGATCCAACACATTTTTCCCCAATAACTCAGTGCAATCCATTACCCAACTTCCTCTGCCGTGGCAGTCGCAGGTGCAGTTTGCATTAAACTGAAAGTGCCTGAGTAGCCACCTCTTTGTTTCAATTTCATAGGCAGTTGGAGCAAAAAGAATCCCTTTGGCTTGTGCAGATGTAAAAAGAAACCAAGCCTGGAAGTGCAATCATGGCATAGCACTGCCACATAATACCCCACGCCTGGCAGCCTGGCTGCAGCTTTCACACACACATCTCTAGTGCTGCTTCCACTGGGGTTTTTGTGCAAGCTTCATGCTTTTTTTCATAATTAAGTTATTTGGGTATTAAACACAGTGGAGATTCACAAGATGCCAGAAGCAGCAATAAAATGATAATTAGCTCATCAAAAACTTCGCTCCAAAAACAAATTACATAGAAATTCAATGTTGCCTGGACTCTGGCCAACCATTATAAAAAAGAATCATTTATATTCTATTGCCTTCCTTAAAATGTCGCTTATCCTGACCCCCGACTGTTTAAGCCACACAAAGTGGAAAAGAAAATAAATAAACCCATTGCTTTCCCACTCAGGTTTCCTTTGTTCTGGCACATGAAGGTGAGCTGGCTTAGGCACTCCTTGGGCTTTCCTCAGAGCAAATGGTACCTGCAAAATGTGTTCCTTGCAGGACCAGCACGTGTCCTAACCACAAGGCTTGGTCCTAGGAAGGTGAGGGGCAGTGGTGGTTCCCAGGCACACCAAATGGCAAACATAGGAGCAAGGGCTAAAAGCCAGCTCCCATGGAGTTATTTCCCAGAAACCAGGAGAGGCAGTGCTCTGTGCTAGGAGCGTGTTGTGCAGGATTAAAAAAAAAAAAAACAAACCAGCACAGACTGAGGGAGACCATGCCACACTATCCTGACTCTGCCATGGACTAAGCTGCCTTCCCAGTCCCTGAAGTGTGAAGTGGTTCTATGGTAGCCTGGCAGTTTTCATGCCATTCACATCTGCCTTGCTCCATTTCTATGTACCAATGTATCTACTGGGCACCTGCAGCTGTGAGGGAAGAGCCTGTGCCCCAAACATGTATTACATTGAGCAGCTTTGGTCCTTGACATGCCAAGAAACCAAAATATCTATCTCCTGCCTTTGCTGTGTTACTCTCCTGTCATGTGGGAGCACATCTGGCACCACTGCCCAAGGGATCTGGCAGAGGGAAACCTGCAGAGGATGGTGTAAGAAACCTGGCAGGATTCATCACTGGTGCTCTGGGCCAGGGCCTGGAGATCCTCCTTTGTAAAAGCAGCCTCCACTGTTCAGCCACCCCATTTACTGCAGGCCATTTATTCATGTAAGCAAAGCTTTATAGGATTAAGGTGGCTTGTCCTAAATCCAGTCTTCAAACATGGGGGATTTCCCAGCAAATTCCTATCCCATTTGGAGAGCAGACACTTTTGTATCAGCAGCTGCCCTGTGTGCTTCTTCTGCAGGCAGTGCTGCTCCTCTGGTCCCTGCCTAACCCTGACAATCTCCCATCACACTGGCCAGGCCCTCACTAGGATCACAAAATCCTCTGCCCAACTTCTTACCATTTGGGCACCATTTCCCAGACTAGGAAATTGTATTGTTTAGGTACTATGGCCACCCCTGTGAGGTTTGCTGGCTTAATCCCTCCTAAATGTCAGAGAGGGGAACAAAACCCCCAAAAATATGTCTCTGTTTTAGCTGCTTGGGGCCCAATGGGTCAACCAAGCAGCTGTGGAAAGCAGTAAGAAGATTCCTTTCCCTTTCCTGCCGTGACTCACGGTAGGTTGATTTTCCATTTCATGAAAGTTCTCTCCTTGCCCCCAGCTGTGAAGATGTAACGCCCATCGTGGGAGACGGCAAAGTCAGAGGCACCATCCGGGTGGCAGATGAAGGCTGAGGACTTGTGGGGGTTGCCATCAATAGGCAGCATCTGCAAGCCCACCTGTAAGGGAAGAGGGAGTCTGGGAAGGCTGGGGGTCCCACTGGGGCACTGCCACATCCTCTTCCCCAGGAGCTTGCTCAGCTCTCAGGCAGGACCAGCCTCCACGTGGTTTCATCTTCAGTGAAATTCCCAGGGCACCACCAGCTCTGCAAGTGGGGGGCTCTTGTACAGCTGGGGCTCCATACCTTGTCCTTTGTGATGTACACCAGGTAGTGTTGCTGAGGGTCTGCAGAGCTTGTCCTGGGGAGGATTTGTATCTTCTCCAAGGGAGAGCCATAGATTGGTCCCAAAAGGGTCTTTCTAAAGGCAAACAATGTATTTATCCACTCTAGGCCACCCAAAACATTTTTCCCCTCTGAACAGCTGTTGTATGGAAGGATGGGTAGATATGGGAGGTGTGCAGAGGCTTTGTGCTACTGGCTGAGAGAGCAGGTTAGGACAGGGTTCCTGGCTAGAAGAGACTACACTGGGCCTCAGAAATTAACTTAATGCTCAGAAATTAACTTAATGCTCAGGAATTACTATGCTTTCCCCAGTCTCTTATGTCTGCTACATCTCAGGTCCAATGTGCTGAGCAGACCAAGGTCTGCCTGCAGCCACAGCCTTGCTAAATGACACATTAGTGAACAGCAGAGTGGGCATAAGAATGGAGTGACCTGAGCCTGAGGGCTCTAGAGCCATCCCAAGATGTGCATCACAGATGGAAAATCACATGCTCGTGGATGGGAGAATGGTGGTCATTAGATCAAGGAGAACACAGGGTCAGAAGAAAGCTCCCGGGTCTGACTCAATCCTCTACCTGCACATTTTTGTTGTAGTGTTATAGAGCTTCATTTTGTAGCAGTTGTTGGCAGTGAGGAAAAAGGACTCGGTGCTGAGCTGTGGGTACCAGGTCAAGCACAGGGGCACAGCATCCTGCTCCAGCCTGTCCCTGTGTGTGACCACCAAGTGGTCCTTGATGCTGCTCTTCAGGTCATATTCAACCTGGAGGGAAGACAAGGAAACACAGCAACTCCTCTGCGTTCTGCCCTGCACCCTTGACCTTGTGGATTCACTGGATTTGCATCTCCTGGAGAAGCCACAATAGGAGACCCTCAGCAGCAAGACCAGGCTGAGAAACAACCCCAGCAATGGAGCTGGTGGGGAGAGGGTTGAGAGCCATGGAACCAAACATGGAGTCTCCTTTGACGGCCTTATCCAGCCCCACCCCTTTAACCACAAATCTTCACTGTCCTTTAACCCACCAGCTGCCGATCCTCCCCGAGGCTCAGGAGCCTGGGCTCCTTGCTGTCCGAGTGGACCCCAAAGAGGATGCTCCGGATGGGTTTGTAGTGGGAGTCCAGCCCTGCCAGGTGTTCCCAGCATCTGCTCCCATTCTCCAGGACTCTCTTGTAAACTGTCACTGAATAATTCTCATCCTGCAACAACAGCACAAAGGTCAACGAGTGGAATCTTTTTCTTTGTACAGATCATCACCAGTTGCTACAACCTCTGAGCCAAACTGCTTCAACACTGCCTCAATACTTCTACACCAAGACACGGGGTTGAGGGAGAAGCCCCCTCCCAGAGCACCAGCCAGGAAAAAAATCCCTGCTCGAGCTCCTTCTTCAGATGGATGCAGAGCTAAGACTTGTCACTAAAGTTAGGGACGGGTCTCTGCTAGCAGCGGTGCCGCTGTGACTGGTGACGTTTTTACAGAGTGACTCTTGGAGCCAGGAAAAGCATTTCGGAGTCAGGAAGCCCCAGGGGAGGAACAGCCCTCTGCCCTGCTCGCTCTGCATTTCAGAGTCACCAATCCCCAGCGGAGGGATGGCTCTCTGCCCTGCTCGCTCTGTGCAGGATGGCCGGCAATTCCCAGTCCCTCCCAAAGCTGCCCCGCGAGCAGCGCATGTAAATCACAGAGCGGAAAAAACAAGCTTACAGCGGTTGCGAGGTACTTGGAATCGTGCGAGAAGCTGATGTGAGTCACGGGACCTTGTGAGAACTGGAATTCCTTGCAGATGGACTGAAGGGAAATTGCATCAAGGATGTAAACGCTTCCATCAGTAAAACCAGCAGCCAGAAAATGGCCTGGAAAGCAGACCAGAAACCTCTCACGACACCATCACTCCTCCCAGGAAGGCCAATGCTTGGCACACGGGGAGGTCACAGGGCTGGGATACCTTCAGGATCATAGGATAAGCACTGGATGCCAGCCTCAGTGAATATCCTGCTAACGAGGTACTTTGTCTGCTTGTATTCCCACACCTTCAGCAGCCCACAGTGACTCCCCACAGCCACGAGTGGATCCTGCGGGTGGCAGGCAATGGCATTCACAGCTCTCTTTGCCTCTTCCATGATTCTTTCAAAGTTTGTGCTGTCTGTTGCAACATGGAACATGGTTGCATCAGAGGTTGAAAGGATAAAGTTCCTGTTTAGCGTGAGAGGAACAGAATTCGATGAATCAGACCAACTGGCTCATGTCCCTCCAAGCTATATTACACATCAGCCTCTTTTTGGCAAGTTAGTTGGACAATCTCTTATATTTTGTGATACACAGTATGCAAACGCTCCTTGACCTGGAAGGCAAGTGGCACTTTGTATTCATGACCTGGGAAATGGCCATGGGAAGACACTGGAGCCACTTCCATTTTCTATTTGGCTAGGCAAGCCAGAAGATGAATGACATCTGGGGAGCTCCTGCTATTTGCAAGTCACTGGTGTGTGAGATGGACAAATGAGCAGTTGGAGATACACTGAATGGGCTTTTCATGTCTCCACACCACCATTGTCAGTGGCTCCATGTTGACTGTGCTGCCATGGCCAAGGTCAGAGGGCAGTTTCAGTCTCTGTCTGCTCATTTGGCCACGCTGACCAGCACAGCAGAGAGGTTCCACCGTGTGACTGGTGATGTGTGAAGCAGACAGATGGATAATTATTCACATTACAGCACAAACATGTACAGTTTCAGTCTGCTTGATGGAGAATCTGGACCCAGTAAAAGGGACAAGAGAAGACCACACAGAAATCCCAGACTGGTTTGAGTAGGAAGAGACCTTAAAGATCATCCTGTTTCAACACCTTCCACTAGACCAGGTTACTCCAAGACCCATCCAACCTGGCCTTGAACAATTCCAGGCACAAGGCATCCACAGCTTTTCTGGGCAACCTGTGCCAGGACATCACCACCTACACAGTGAGGAATTGCTTCCTATATCCCATCTATCCCAACTAACTGTGCCAATTTTAAGCCATTCTCCACACCCTTTTCCAAAGTCTCTCTCCAGCTGTTTTGGAGCCCTTGAGGCACTGGAAGGTGCTATAAGGTCACCTTGGAGCCTTTTCCAGGCTGAGTCTAGGAGCTGCACAGACAAGTGGGGAAGCACAGCTTCTTTGCCAGCTGTTCCACCACAGCCACCAGTTTATGCACATCTGGCCCAGGCACAGATGGACTCTGCACTCCTTGCTTGCCTTAGCTGGGCTCTCCAGCCATTCCTAATCCCACCAGCCTCTGTGATGAGCTCAGGCCTTCCCCTTTGGTTTTCTGCCTTTTGTGCTGCCCACAGCAGCTGCAAGTGGCAGGAGCTGGAGCAGTGACCCAGGAAGAGGGATGAGACAACAGAGACCAACAGGGAAACCAAACCATCCCCAGGACACTGCTCCAGGCTGGAGAAGAATCTGTCCCATGTGGCTCTTTGGAAAACACACATGGCTAAGAACAGGCTTGCCAGGAAAGCCTTAACAGGAATGACAGATGTGGTTTGCAGGCTGGATGGAGTCACTCAACAGCTTCATCTGGGCTGCAGATTCCCTGTAAATCCTCAGGCACAGCTACATCACACAGAGATACAGAGAGGGGCTGGTGCCCAGTCAGTGTGGCACAACCCTGTGCCACTGCCCCGATTAGCTTGCCAAGCCGTGATAAAATCCATCGGGATACAGCCATCCCTGGGAGATGTTTAGGGGGGATTAAGGGGTCCAGTGAGAGCTGGAGGCTCAGCACTAGCACTGCCTGGTGTGCTGGGTACGTGACAGAGAAGCTGATCATCACCCTGCCTGCACTAATGCCATGTCTGTGCCAAGGCATCATCTCACACTCAGAGTCTGGGATGTGCTGGAGCCCACCCACACTCTCTCCCTCTCCTGTGCCTGGGCACAGGGCAGAATCCTGCTCCAGAAGCTCATGGAGCAGCTCTCACTGACCACCTCCCCAGCTCTCAGCTGCAAGGCAAACACAGGAGAAGACCTGGGTTTGTAAAGAGACACTCACCTGGTGAGAAAGGGCTGGCTGCTGCCTGGGGGGTCACTGGGGGGATCACGAAGGATTGTGGAGAAGGAGATGGACCGGATGGGACCCACTTTGTCATGGCTGTAGATGGTGAGGAGCCGCAGCTGCCCATCGTAGAATTTAACCTGTCCTTCCACGTCACCTGTGACTATACAACTGCAGGGAAGGGAAAGTTATTAACCAACACACTGACTGATAACTCCCAAATACTTCTTGGAGAGCATCCTTGGGTGGAAGCAAATCTCTTCCCCGTTTCTCTGCACCAGCACATGAGCAGAGCCCTGCACAGATGTGCAGGAGAAAGCCAGGGTTGTGCAGAAACCAGCGGCTCTGCTGTGACCCTGCCGTGTCCCCAGGGTTGTCGCGGCGTTTGGTGGCTGTCTGCTCCCTCTGCCGGTGGCGGCCAGGAGGCTGAGCCACTGCCTGAGCTACCTCAGCAGAGCTGGCATCGCAGCACCACGACTTTTCAACTTCATTTCCACCCCCAGACAAATCCATCGCTAGAAAATTACTCATAAACCAGCAGCACTTTCCTGCGTGAGTGACCATGCTGCCAAGTGAAACTCCAACATTATATCTGCCACTCCTACAGCTGAGGAACCTGAGGACTGAACCTGCAGCTATTGAAAAGGGCTGCCCTGTTACCTCTCCAACACCTGGAGCACGGTAAGACTCTCCTTCTGCATTGCCACCACTTTGGTGGCTGTTATCCCGTGGGGTTTGGCCGGCAGCTCCTCGGGGAGAGTGCGGGGATTGTCCATGTCCCACACCACCAGCTTCCCGGCCGAGGTGCCCGTCAGAGCTTGGGTGTTGTTAAAATGGAAAACTGACTGGCTGAACTGTCCCACCAGGCACTTGAAGGTCTGTGGAGACAGCAAGCAGGCTGTGGTTTTATCCCAGAGCTGGCTCTTCCCTCCTCAAGCAGAGAGGTTTCTGCTTTGTCCTCATGATATTCCTGTCCCATGGCAGGACAAGACATGAGAGCCCCAGGAGAAAATGCAGTGGGGCACCATGGAGAGAGAGCCCTGCTTGAGCTCAGCTCAGGCAAACCTGGCTTGTGCCTGTCTGAGGGGGACAGGCTGGGGCCATGGCTTCTGTCTTTGCTTAAGGGGATGGGGAGGGCCAGTGCTGCTGCCAGCAGGAAAGCCAAGAGGGTGACATGCTGTGGTTCCTCCCTGCTGTGCTCACCTGGTTGCTCAGGAATGGTGTCCCATACTGCAAGCCAGAATCATCCTGGGGAAAGCAGAGAAAACATCTAGGACAGGGGTTATGGAACCAAGCTCTGCAGTGCCACCATGTCCCCTCCCCATCTGGGCACTAGCCCCACACTATAGTGACCAAAGCAGGGCTCCTGGGGCAGAAAGGCTCCAAGGTCTTCCAGAGAACACAAAACATCCTCTCTTTCCACCTGCTTCTTTCCAAAAGCTGCTGAATGGCACAAGGCCCGTAGGAAAGCAGGAGTGGGAGAGGTGAAGAGCATCTCTGCCACTGCTGGGCCTGACCAGTGTGGGAGTGGAGGGAGTATGATCCTCTGTCCAGAGCACTCTGGGATCTGGCAAGGGCAGGGAGCAGGGAAGGGACAAATCTGCAGAGTGTGACCCCAGTTGTGGACCCAGCCCCTAAGCACGCCCTGCCACCTCCTTTCTGGCACTAGAAACACGACTTCCCATGTCCCTACTTACCCACAGGAAAAATATCACCTGGGTTTTGCTGTTGCTGACAAACTCATGGGGATTCTGAGGGTTAAAAATGACATAATCCTGAAATTCAGAGAATTGCATTAGTGCCAATCTGAGCAGTGCTTTCTGCTTTTCTTCCATCCAAAACCACTGCTTTTATCCAAAACCACCTCACCAGCTGCACTGAACTGGAAGCAGAGGACACCCCATGCCTGCCAGGCATCAGAGGAACAGGGATGACCCCTGGGATGCTCTGCTCCATCAGGGATGTGATCCTGCCTCCCATGCCCAGCTGACACCTACCAGCAGCCCCGTGCTGGATGGGGGTAAAGGGGGGAGCAAGGGAGGATGGAGCTGCCCACTCCAGTCCAGTCCATCCCCTCTGCCCCCCTTGGCCATAGTCACTCACCTGATACCCAAACTCAGGCTTCAGCTCTGTGCTGCATATAACTTTGTCTGTGGGCAAAGTCCATCTCCAAACACAAACTTTCTGGAAGATAAGGGAAAAAAAATCCAAGGAACACTTGTGGCTTTCTGGAAGGTTGGGGAAGCCAGGTAAATCCCATTCCCCACCCACTACAGGGGCTAAAAGACTGGAGCAGAGTAAAACCCAGCACAGCCTGGCAGCAGAAAGCTTAATTTCAGGAAATAGTGCTAGAAATTGCTTAAATGAAAGTGATGAAGTCAGAAGCTTTTATCCCAAATTAAGATCCATTTTCTCAACTCTGCAGCATTCATTTTAATGAAATCCAGGTCTGTCTTCTAATGGCTCAGCAAAAACAAGGCATCACTCTGCAAACCTGCTCCCCCTCTCTCCTCATCTGAATTCCCACCTCTCTTGTGCTGCACTGCAAAAAAGGCCCTATCCTTTCCAGGTCTCTATCCTGCAAAGCTATAAAAGAGGAGATATTCTCTTCACCTGCACAGCAGCAGCACTAATGGTCACCAAATACTTGGCATCCTGGGAAATGGCAATGGCACAGATCCCGTCCTCTGAGTGAGTCTCGAAGATGGTGCACACAGGAATCCTACAGAGCACAGACCTCATGGGTGCTCCTGGCAGCACAGGGGGTTCAAGGCAGTCACTTGGCAAAGTCTGTGGCACAGCCCACCCACCCTGGTCTGTGTGGAAGAAGGGATGGAGGAAGGGAGGCTGCAAACAGGCTGGTGCTCAGTGTCCCCTCCATCCCTTCCTCTCAAGTAAATGGCACAGGGAAACAACTCACCAGGGATCTTTTGTAGATCCTACAGCATGGAGATGTGATGTCTTAATCTGGGGGAGCTCAGCCCCATCTCAGTGTCCCGTGGGTGTGGGTGATACAAGGATGATGAAGGACTTGGTTTTGGCTCCTTTGCTGCTTTTTAGTCTGCCCCTGTGTTCTCCCATTTTATACTCAGCTGAGACTGGAGTTGGTCCTGAGTGATTTACCGAGCACAGGGGGTTTCCACAAGAGGAGGTTCCTGGGAGCTTACCCGGAGTAAGAATCCCACACGATGATCAGAGCATCTGGCCCTTGGTCAGCAGTTGCAACCCAGCGTTTGTCTTCACTCACACACAGGCAGGAGATGACATTCGTGTGGCCCTGGGGGAGGGAAGCAGCAAAGTGCCTTGGAGGCTGCAAACCTGGGGCTGTTTTGTTTGTACCTTTTGGATGGGCTGCTCCTGGGTTTGGTTATAGGTGACCCCTGAGCACAGGGCACCAGAGAGAGAGATGGAGGGAGGGGGATCAGGAGAAGGGGAGGAGGAGGGATATGCTCAGCTGTGTGTGCCAGACCTGCAGGTGGAACTGCCTGTTCCGCAGGATATCGTGGACGACCACTATGTGGGAGGAGACGTACAGGAGCACTCGGTCCTCCCCATCCATCAGGCTGTGCACAGCCAGGCTGCTGTTGTAGCCAAACACCCAGGACAGGTCCTGCAGGGAAAAGGCAGCTCCTGGCTCTCAGCAGCCGGGACAAAACAGGCACAGGAGGTCTGTGGGGTGATGGGAGAGGGCGGGGCAGGAGTGCCGAGTGCTGTGTGGAGCATCCCAGTGGCACCGTGCCCGTTGGTACTCACAAGGGGGTGAAGGCTCCTGTCGCTGTTCTTCCGGAACAGCATCCCCGGCGTGGCCCCCCACACCAAGCTGGCAGTGCCTTTGTGCTGTGTGTGCTCCTCTGTGCAGCCTGAGAGAGGGCTGGAGATGGCTCCCTTGCCCTCAGACAGTGCTGGGGGTAGTCCAGGGGGTCCAGCACCCTCCGGGCACGATATCTCAGCAGTGCCTTCCCCCAGGGTGCCCTGGATCCCAGCCCAGGTGCTGGGCAGGGTGTCTGAGATCCCCATAGGAGATGACCGGGGACACAATGGTGACTCTGCAGTGTTCTCTGGTGCTCCTTTTTTCTCCCTGGCAGCAGCAAGGGGATCCTTGAAAAGGAAAAGAGTTTTTGGTGAATGCTGACTCCTGGGCTGGTCTGGATAAGGACTGCCCTGTGGCTACTGGGAATGAACCCCAGCATGTCCCAGATCCCAGGGGCTCTGTTTCCATTAGGATCTGCCCCAGACCCTGTCTCAAACAGGACTTTCCATGGCACTACCCTCACCTTCTCAGGCTGTACATCCATCTCCTGAGCTGTCTGTCTGTCCTGGGACATCTCCCTGGGCTCACTGCTTAGTGCTGCTCTTCTCTCAGTGGGTCACTCCAGTGTAACTTTAGATGGAACATCCATCCACACCTTCTCCCAGGGAGCTGGGTGTGGAGATGCTCTGAAATACTTCCCCACACACACTCCCAGATTTGGCTGCACAACAACCTGGAACTGGGCACAGCAGGAGGAAAGGGCACCTGTGAAACTGGGAAATGGGTCCCAGAGCCCCTTCTCAGCTCCAGTAACACTCCCACACTGAGCACAAACAAGCCCAGTACAGCGGTTCTTCCAGCACGCTCCGTCCCTTGTCAGCCCGCACACCGCGCCGGGCACAGAAATGTCCCTTTTGGATGGAGTTTTGTCACAGTCCCTGTGAGCACACACCTGCTCCTGGGCAGCAGCTGCTTCACCTCCGGCTTCACGGGTCTGGATTTGAGCCAGCACGGAAACCTTGCGCACAGAAAACTTTCACGAGAGGGGACAGAGGCCCTGGGAAAAACCCTGCGGGCCCCGGCAGGCGGGACGGGAGCTCGGGAACGGCCGCGGCCTCCGGATCTCACACGGAGCCCTTCCCAAACCCCTCCAGGCTTCGGTGCCTCCTGCTGTCCCCAGGGACCACCCCGGCCACCCTCCCGAGGACCCCGCCGCTCACCGACACAGCGATCCCCGCGTCTCTGCCTCTGCGAGCGCCGTTCCCAGGCAACGGCAGCACCGGCAGCACCAGCGGCTGCACCGGGAAACGCCGGGAGAGGCGGGGGAACCCTCCTCATCCTCACTGCCTGCACCGGGAAATACCGAGAGAGGCGGGAGAACCCTCCTCATCCTCACTGCCTGCACCGGGAAATACCGAGAGAGGCGGGAGAACCCTCCTCATCCTCACTGCCTGCACCGGGAAATACCGAGAGAGGCGGGAGAACCCTCCTCATCCTCACCGCCTGCACCGGGAAACGCCGGGAGAGGCGGGGGAACTTCCTCGTCCCCACCGGCTGCCAGAAGAGGCAGCGCTGCCCCCCCGCCCCAAAGCAGGGACTCGGAGAAGGGAACCCTGAGCCCTTCACCCTGCCCAAGCCTAAATCCCGCTCATGGCTGTGACAAAGCCCTTGTTGGCATCGCCGGAGCCATTCGGGACCGAATCTTCACCCTGCCCAGCGAACGGGATGAGGGATCCTTACCCGATGCCCCTCACAAGGAATTGTAGGCAGTTCTGCTCCAGTGGCTTCCCTGAGCAGGACAAGCGAAGTCAAAGCGAGAAAAAATGCTCCCCCAACCCCTGCCAGTCCCCACGGTCCCCAGCTCTGTGCCAGGACAGCACTTGCACAGGGAATCCACTGCCAGGGCTCACTCCAGGCTCTCACTTCACCCCTGCAGATCATCAGCTCCAAACGCTCACAGCTGTTGAGCTCAGCTTTGCTGTTAAGCTCAAATAATAACAACTTCTAAACTTAATTTGTTTTTCCTTCTGCCCAGAAAGAGCCTCACACCCTGCTGGGAGCAGAAAGGAGATTTGTTATCAGCTCCCATTATCTCCCTGACCCAGAGAGGCTGCCCCAAATAATGACTTCTATGAGAACACAGAGAGGCAATACTCAGTTTTATTGTTTTGGGAGACTATTTTGAAGTTCAACTGGAAATAAGCTTCAAACAAACCAGTCATTCCCAGAATCCCTTCAAAGTTTAGGAATGGTATTCCCCAATTTACTGTTCCCACTGAAAACACCCCAGACCATGTGCCACTCACCCACTCCCACCACTGCTCCTGCAGCAGGATGGAGAGGAGAATGGGAAGCACAAAAAGGTAAACCCTGTCCTGGCTGGAACCAGGAAAACACCTCAAAATCAACTCCTGCAAATAAACTAACTTTTAAAAAATCCAAAGAAAATTGAGAGAGAAGTCAGATTAGGAGTGCTTTTATCATGACTACATGGACTACTAGAAGTTCCAAAAGTAGAATAATAACCCTGTTCCTTACCTCATTGTGTTAAAATAATTGGGCATTCCAAAAATCCTTTCAGTATGTTTACTGACTTTAAAAGTTGTGGCAACATGGGGAAGATGAAGTATCAAACTTGCATATTTCTTGGTTGTCATCTACTGTGACAGGCATCAAAAAGTGCTCTAGGACTTTTTAGCATATATTACATGATATTCAGTGAGGAGTTTCAAAGGGGAGAAAAAAGGAATGCTCTGTTATCACCAAGCAAGAGCATTTCAAGCTCTTCAGAGCATGTATCAAGTGAGATTTGGGTCTCTCTAGAGCCTTATTCTAAGTTGATACAAGGTGGAAGAGATGAGAAGCCACATCTTGCAGCTCTGCAGGTTCCTCCTGACAACCAGTGCAATTCTGAACTGCAGGCAGGCCCTGCTCTGCCAGAACCCTTCAGGCACCAGAGGTCACAGCAACACCACGCAGGGAAGTCTTCAAACCAGATCAGAGTCCAGAAAGCAGGCACAAACTTCAGCTTTATTGTTCTCCAAGCCATGGTCATCTTTGTAAAGGAATGATATTGCAGCTGAAAAAGAAGAGGGTAGATGGAAATATAAAATTTTCTTTCTCAAACAGGCACAGAAGACTTGACATGGGATGGATCAGACCCACCACAACCCTCCTCCACTGGTTTCCTCTACCAGACCAACCAGCCACTGAGACCTTTCTCCCTGTGCTCTCGTTTGATGGAACTCTATTCCCTGTGTCCCTGTGCAGAACCAGCAGCCTCCAGCTCCCTGGAGGGACAGATCTGTGAGGTCTGCCACAGTGGCAGTGACACAGTCAGGGCTGGCCCTGCTCAGGAGACCTGCCCTGAGCTGCTGAAAGCCTCTTCCCTTCCAGCAAGTGAAACAGCAGCTCACCCCAGGAGGCCCTTCCCGGCCCAGCGCTTTGGAGTCAGCCCCACGTGCACCCTTCTGCCACCACGGATCACAGTCACACTCAGGGGTCTCTGAAAGAGAGGAGAAAAAAAATTAACCAAAATATTTCACTTTTCCATTACAAAATCAACTCTCTTCTTTCTTTTGCTGAAGCACCAGAAGAGCATTAAGGCCAAGGAAGTGTTCTGCAGCAGTGCCCATTCCCACTCCTGTGGTTATAACTGAAAGAAGAGAGTGTTTTGTGTGAAGTCATCTCCAGGAGATCCCTCACTTCCACCACCAAGCACTTAATGGTTGTGGCAGCTTCTCTGCCAGTCCACGAGGGTGGCACAGCAATGCTGCTGCAGGGAGTCCCCAGGGAGAACAAACAACGTGATGCTCACAGCAAAGAGCACACACCTCTCAGCTCTTCCATTCATGAGCAAATAGCTCAGTGCTGTGAGAGAACAAGGCTACAACAGCCCAGACTGAATCTGAACTATTTCTGACATGGAAATGATGATTCCAGAGATCCAAGCGCCATAGAAAAAGCTGTGGCTAACACAGGTGAGAGAATGCAGTCACAGCAGGAATGAGCTCACCCCCTCGCTGTGCTGCACCACCGTGGCGATGTTCTGCAGGTTCTGGAAGTTGTTTGCATTGACAGATCCAAACTCCACAATCTCGTCATCAACTTGAAGTCCCTAGACAGAGAGAGAAGAGAGATGATCATCTGTATTCTCCAAAGACAGGTGATATCACAGGTAACAACACAGGAACATCACCCTTCACCCAGCCACAGGGAGAGATGTGCTACAACACTGCTCACACTGAGGCAGGTGAACATCACTACAGCCTCTCCATGGCCATAGGGAGAGGTGAGTGTTCATTCCTGTGTTCTGTTTCATGGGAAGAGAAATGCTGAGCCTGGAGTGGCCAGTGAGGTGTGGGAGGAGCTGTGTGATGCCAGGATACAGCTCAGAGAACACCCATCTCATCCCTGTACAGTCACCAGCCCCTTCACAGACATCCCAATGTGATAAAAGAAGGGGGTGACACCTTAATCAAGCCCCATCTTATTCCCACTAATTAACAAAGTGCAGAGGGAGCCCTGAGCTGTCTGGCTCCAGACAAAGCCTTTCCCACGAGCTGTGCCCCACGTACCGAGACACTGGCAGGGGAGCCCGGGGTCACGGCGTTCACTTTGGCAAAGGCCTGGGCCAGGCTCTGGTTCTGCCTCATGGCCTCGGCCATGGCCTCCGCCTCATCCCTGGCGTGTTTCTCCTTCTCCCGGGCGTGCAGCTTGTGCAGAGCTTCCTCCACCTCCTTCATCAGGGCCTTGTGATCGTTCTGCAAACCTGCGGGTGACACCATGAGCATGCAGGGAGCGGGAGAGGCTTCCCCCAAAGCACCTGCTCCCCTCTGCAGCCATGCAGAGCAGTGCCCTGGCTGTCTCTGATCTCAGCAAGAACCTCTGCTCTATCTGCTGGGGCCTGGTGCCAGCTCCACAGATGTTTATCAGCAGAAGTCAGACACAGAGAAAACCACCCTATGAATTTTGGTAAACACGCGAAAGCAGAAGGGCTGGGAGACCCATGATCCTTAGAACTCAGTGAGCAGCTTAAGTCTTTCCATTAAGCCACCTGCTGTTACGTATGAAGAGCAAAACCCATCCTGAAAGTCAGGGCACTGGGAAAGATTGGGATGAAATAATTGCCAAGCTGTTCCCAACCAAATTTCATTCTACAAACAGCACAGAAAAGCACTGTTGTGTTCCACAGATCCCAAACGGCTCCGCAGCAGTGGCAGCATTTCAGCACCTCTGCAGCAACACGTGGACAAAGCATTTTACTGACTCAGCTCCGAGCACTGAGCAGACCCCCTGGGAAACAGGCTCAGCGCAGCCCTGGGCTGCAGCTCTGAGGAATTACAACCAGCGAGATGGGGGTTCCAGACAATCCCGCGGTGTCACCGCTGTTCGGCGGTGCCTGTTCCCGGGCAGAGGCCGCGTTTCCCCCGCACACCCCGGTTTCGCTGGCTCATCCCGCGGGATGGGGGCGCGGCCCGGCCCCGGCAAGGCCTCCCCGCCCGGTTCCCGTTCCCCGCTCACAGATGATGTTGTGCCGGGCGGTGCGCACTTGGTACACGTCGATGTCAGCGCGGGGGAAGCCCTCGGCGTCCACCAGCGGCTCGTGCATCCCGACGCCCTTTTGCTGTGAGGGAAGAGGCTGCGGTTGGGAGGGGGCCGGGCCCGCGGGCCCGCACGCCGCCCCCCGGCCCGGCCCGGCCCTGCCCGGGCACTGACCCCCTCCAGCAGCTCGTAGCACGCCTTGATCTGCGCCTCGATCTCATCCTTGCGCCGGACCAGCTGCTGGACATCGCTGACGGTGACGGGGCGGCCCCCGCCGGGCTCCGCCATGGCCGCGGCCGGACGGGAGCCGGGACGGGCAAAGGGGCGGGGCCTGAGCGGGCACGCCCAGGGGCGGGGAAATGGGCGGGGTCTGTGCTGGGGGCGGGGTCAGTGGGGACCGTGCTAGGGGTGACACAGCGGCGACACAGCGGTGACAATAACGGGGTGGCACAGCTGCGTCTGTACCACTGCAGCACACTGCTGTGGCGCTGGCATGGGGTGGCACAGCGGTGTCACCATCACTGAGTGACACAGCTTTGATGGTGACACGGAGTAGCACGGCGGTGTCACCATCACTGAGTGACACAGCCGTGGTGTACCATGTTGGCCCCTCTCCAGTCTATGCCCCAGCACACTTGGATGGTGCTGCATGGCATCCATGTCCCAGGGAGTGTGGCAGCAGGGGACAGCCCCAGCACGAGACCCCCACCCTGTCCTTCGCGCCACTGACACCCCCCAAAGGCCCCTGTGCTCATCCTGCCTGGTGCCTCCCACCAGCTCCCAGTCACGTGGAGTTTGTGCACTGCTGTCGCCCCGGCAGGGCCATCTCTTGCCCCCTCCTCCTGCTGTCCCACATTTTGGGGTCCCTGCAGCGCTGGGCTCACCGGGGCTGGGGATGGCACCGCGTGGCCCCGTGCCCAGACACCACCACACACCCAGCTGGGCTCTGCAGGCTGTCCTGGCTCAGCGCTGGCCAGGATGACATGTCCCCAGGGCAGGGTCAATGTCCCCAGGGGCAGCGGGCGGGCCGGGGGATGTGCTGCCCAAATTGCGTCACCCCTGTGTGACCCCGGCACACACGGGGCAGGATTTGGGTTTGGGGTGAGCAGGATCCCAGCCCTCCGCAGAGCCTCACGTGCTGCACACCCGGCCTCGCCACCCTCCCCGTTCCACCCCGCAGCGCCACCGCTGCCCCAGTGACAGGCCGGGGCAGCTCCCAAACCAAACCAAACACATCCCTGGGTTGGTGGGGGCAGAAGGTGGGGCCGAGGAGGAGCCTCCCCCTCCTGCAGTTATATTGGAAGGTCTCCCGTTCTCGCCTTCTCTTTGCTCCTCTGCCACATCGCCAGGTCATAAAAATGGTGAGGGGCAGCAAAATGGGAATTAATTCAAGCGTCAGGGGCTCCAAGGCACGGGACGCCTTGGGAGGTTTAAGCTCTGCTTGAACTGGGATTTTCCAGTGATTGTGCTGGTAGTGGCACAGCAGAGCTGTTCCTCACAGCCTGACCTTTGGATTCAGCTCCCTGGGGGCTGCTGTACCTGCCTGTCCCGTTAATGTCTCTCTTTTCTCATTCTTTTTCAGACGTCCTACACAGACAAGGGAGAAAAGGTAAGAGTCGTGTTCCTGTCCTGCCCCTCTGCCTGGTGTGAAACATCTGTCGTGTTAATGCAGATTAGATCAATTCCTTGATTACCTGTTGAAATCAGAAGTAAAACTGCTGTGGCTGGGCCACACAAGATCCTCGTTGTAAATTAGTATTAATCATTGAAATTTCTGGTTTGGGAGGAGAGTGACAAACAGGAGATGATGGCTATTTCCCAGTTAAACCAAGCCTTAAGCAGAATCCTCATTCCGTGCAACATTTCTGTCCAAATGCTGCATTTGTTGCCACCTTTTTCACTTTTTAAGTGCTTCCAGTGCTTGAGTGCCCTGTGCCAGGCTGGGCAGTGGTGGGGAACAGAGCAAAGGGAGATCTATCCTGGTGCTGGTGGTTGTGTAAGAGCTTCTGTGGAAGAATTAATCTTTAACACAGCAAGGTTTGCAGGTGGGCAGCTCTGGGGAGAACTGGGTGAACTGGGACGATGACTGTGGGCAAAGGCAAATCGGTGCTTCGTACCTTCCAACCTGCAGTGCAGGATCCTGTGGGACTTGCCTGTAAAGCATTTGGAAAATCACCATTTGGGGTGTGTTCCACCCAGTTAATTCAGATGCATTTGCAGAAGATGCATTTTCAGTGTCACAGCTGCCACTTCCCCCCACTCCAGAGCCGAGCTGAGCTGCAGGAAAGGCAGCAGCAGCAGCTTTCAGCCCCATTTTCTCTTCCTTTTAGCCCCAACGAGGCCGTTTCATCCATTTCCACTCCATCGCCTTCTGGGTCGGCAATGCCAAGCAGGTGAGAGGCTGTGGCCGCCGGGCACGTGTGTAAGGGGACACCTGTGCCAGGGGACACCTCCCCAGGACAGCCCGGGCACTCCAGGCATTGGCTGCCAGGGGGGTGTTGGCTCATCCCTGGGCCGGGGACGTGCCGCTGGCCCTGGCCTGGCGCCGGTGGCCTTGGTGGCCTTGGTGGCCCTTGCGCAAGGTGAGGGGCGGCTGCCGGGGGCGTGCGCAGGGACGTGGGACATGACCCAGTGCACAGGGCCGGGCTCAGCTGCGGCCACCAGCCTGCAGATCTGCATGGGCTCATCCCTTACCCTTAAACACCCCTCTGCTTCACACCCGAGCTGCTTTTCACCCAACCTTGCAGAACAAGGGACAGGCAGAAATGTTTCCTGTTCCATGGCAGCTCTCTCAGAAAGTTCTAGAGGCAGCACTTCCCACTGAATTTGGGCTTTTTCCTCAATCCAAGCCCTTTCTTGACTCTGTTTGTTCCCCCTGGGAAGCTGGAGGGGGCAGAGAAGCTGCTGCCTCTTCTTACACACACACAGACACACACACAGGGCAAGTGTGACTTGCACCTGCCATGGTGGCTGTTCTCCATGGCCTTTGGGCCACCAGCACTGCAGCTTCAACCAGAGGGACTCTTCCCTGCCCACAGGCTGCATCCTACTACTGCAACAAGATGGGCTTCGAGGAGCTGGCATACCGGGGGCTGGAGACTGGCAGCAGGGAGGTGGTGTCACATGTTGTCAAGCAGGACAAGGTAAGGAGGGAGCCCCTGACAGGGCAGGGAAAGGTGAGGTGGTGTCAGACACGAGGGTGCTGCCAAACCCACCATGAGAACCATCACCTGCAGCTCCATCCTCACCTCTCCTCCTCTTCCTCGGCAGATCGTGTTTGTTTTCTCATCCGCTCTGAACCCAGGGAATGAGGGTAGGTGTCTGGGGGGGATGGAGTGGGAAATGGCCCTGGCAGAGCAAAGCACTTCTGCTCATGCCTGTGGCTGCTCCTGCTCTGGGCAGAGATGGGAGAGCACCTGGTGAAGCACGGTGATGGGGTGAAGGACGTCGCCTTCGAAGTGGAGGACTGTGACTTCATCGTGCAGGTGGGCAGCCCCTCCACCCCCTCCCAGAGAGCCCCCCAAAACGGTGAGGGAGGCAGGGAGGGCCTGGGGATGTCTCCCCCTGGCCCAGGGGAGCTGTGGCAGGACAGGATCTCTCTCCTTCTGCCCAGAAAGCCAAGGAGCGCGGTGCTGTGGTGGTGAAGGAGCCATGGGTGGAGCAGGACAAATTTGGGAAGGTGAAGTTTGCAGTGATCCAGACGGTGAGTGGCAGGGCAGGGCAGAGCCATGGGGCTGGCTGCACCTGGGAGGCCCCCACATAAACAAAGCCACAACACAACCACTTTCCCCCCTCGCAGTACGGTGACACCACCCACACCTTGATAGAAAAGATCAATTACAAGGGCCTGTTTCTCCCTGGGTACCACCCACCCCTCTTCAAGGACCCCCTGCTGCCCAAGCTGTGAGTACTTTCCAGAGTGTCCTGCCTGGCTCTCTGCCATCGTGTTCTGGTGGGATGTCCCACCGAGGAGCTGCACAGGTCCCCAGTGCCTTGCCCTGGGGTCCCCTGAGCTGTGGGGTACCCCTGAGCCTGGCTGAGACCCTCCTTGGCTTCCTCCCACAGACCAAGCACCAAGCTCAGCTTTGTTGATCACGTTGTGGGGAACCAGCCTGACCTCCAGATGGTCCCAGTGGCGGACTGGTAAGAGTGGGGACAGCTGGTGAGAGGTGGGATGGAGCACAGCTCTGCTGCTCTCACTGCTTCTGACAGGGGTGGCTAGGGCTGATGAAGCCAGAGCAGAGCTTCATTACTGTGGGGATGGAGCAAGGGCTTGATTGTTCCCCTTGTGGCCTGGGCAGGTACCAGAAGAACCTGCTCTTCCACCGCTTCTGGTCAGTGGATGACAAGCAGCTGCACACCGAGTTCAGTGCCCTGCGCTCCATCGTGGTCACCAACTATGAGGAGACCATTAAGATGCCCATCAATGAGCCAGCACCTGGCAAGAAGAAATCCCAGATTCAGGTGAGTGGATGCTGGTTGTTGAGCCATCTGGCTGCCTCCTCTCCCAGGGGGATCTTGGTGAAGAAAAGGGACCAAGGGTCAGTGATTTGGAGCCAGAGCAGACCTGCTGTGCTAAAGTGGCTGCTAGAAAGCAATCCTGGCTCTGTTTGGGTCTGACAAACCCCAGGAGAGCTGCTGGGCAGAGCCAGTTTACCCATCAACAGTGTCTTTGTCATTCCATGGTGCCCCTGGGTTGATCTTGCCTGCTTATTTATAAGCCCAAACCCATCCTTCACAGCTGTAGCTGTACTGTCACCACCGTAGTGACATCTTTTCCCTGTAGGAATACATTGATTACTACGGAGGGGCTGGAGTCCAGCACATTGCACTCAACACCCCCGACATCATCTCAGCGGTGAGTGCAGCCCTGGGACCCCTCCCCTGCCCTGGGAACCCCCTGCCTTGGGACCCCCCTCTGCTCTGGGCACAGTGCTCGTCACAGGGTGGACCATGACCCTGTCAGGGTACAAGGCCACAGAGCACATGGGCTTTGTGCTGTGGTTGTTTTACAACCAGGATTAAATGCTCAGGCAGTCACTGCAAAGGGACTTGTCTGCACCTGTGAGCTGCCTGTCCCTGCAGCTTAAAGCAATTGGGGTCTGCAGGGCCTTTGGTGGCACCTTTGTCCTTGCAGGGTGCCTGGTGGGACTCAGGCAGCCTAGACTGCCAGGCTGAGCCCCACAGCCCATCACCCACCTTCGGGTGGGGCAGGGGCAGGTCTGGGTTGAGCCCAACTGCTGCTGAGCACCCAACTTTGGGCTCCTCTCCAGACCAAAAGGCCTCCAGAGGTATCAGTCAGGTCAGAGCAGGACAAATCCTTGCACAGCTCTCTGCAGTGCCTGGGGAGGGCATCTTGGGCCTGCCCATTGCTGGTGCCAAAGTGAAACGATGAGCCAGGTTCTCATGCTTGGGGTTGGCCAGTGCCATGGGAAAGCACCTGTGTCCCAACACTGCCCATCCCAGGAAATGCTCCTGGCACAAACTCCTCCCAAACTGAGCCCTGCTGGGTCTCCCCTGCCTTGCAGATCACCAACCTGAAGCAGAGGGGCATGCAGTTCATGGATGTGCCCTCCAGCTACTACCAGATGCTGCGGGAGAGGCTCAAAACTGCCAAAATCAAAGTGAAGGAGAACATTGACAAGCTGGCGGTGAGTCAGAGAGGGACAAGGCCTGCCCGGGGCTGGAGCAGCTGCCCCAAGTGCTTTGCAGGGATGTGAGTGACACAGAGAGTCCCACTTACTCCTCTGTGTGTCTTTGAGCTGGCGCCTCATTTCTTTTCTCCAGGAACTGAAAATCCTGGTGGATTTTGATGAAAAAGGCTACTTGCTCCAGATCTTCACCAAACCAGTTCAAGACAGACCCACAGTCTTTCTGGAGGTGATCCAGAGGCACAACCACCAGGTTGGTTTGAGGATCTCCCGCTGATCCTGGCCAGGAGCCCTCAAGGCCACCAAGCCCCTGGTCCCTAACGCTGCCATCTCTGCAGGGCTTCGGTGCTGGGAACTTCAAGTCTCTGTTTGAAGCCATAGAAATGGACCAGGATGCCAGAGGAAACCTGACTGTCCTGCAGCCCAACGGGGACACCAAGCGCATGTAGAGGATGGCAGGAGGTGCCACCCTCATCCCTAAGGAGCTGAATCCCAAATGAACTGGGATGTTTTGGTAAATAGCCCAGACCTGAGTGCCACAAACCCAGGGAAGCCACTGCCAAGCTGGACAATGGAAAAGGATCCAACACCTCTCCCAGCCCAGCCCTGGCACTGCCCTTTGGTGACTTCCTGGGAGATGGGGCGTGGGAAATAGCAAACACACTCTCAAAAAGCAGCTTAATCTGATCCAAACCACGGAATTCTTAACAAAGGGCAGATTTAAGGCATGTGCCAAAGACACGAAGCTACAGAGGAAGACAGAAGAAACAACTGGGAGTGCTCAGATTTAGTCTACCCAAAGTTTTAATTTTAGCTACACAGGAAGCTGAGAAAGCATGGAGGCGTTTGCCTCTCTGTGCATCTCCTCCTGTAAGATTTTGGTTTAATTGCTTTTAGACTCAATCTTGACTTTGAATTTGCTGAGAATAAACATGGTTTTAGGGTAGCTCCAATACTCTGGAATGAGAATTAATTGTATTTACATATTTCAGCCTTCCCAAGGCAACACAGTCTTGCTGTAATACCTGTAAATTCCTGCTTTAATGATGGGTTGGGGTTTTTTCCCATGTTCCAAGCAGTAATTGCTGGCATTGGCAGCGATTCCCTGGCTCAGATCCTGGCTGCATGTGCAAAGTCCCCTCTGGGTGTTGCTCTGGTGTTGTCACTGTCCTTTGCACAGGGAATTCCTCCCCAACACAATAAATCCCTTTCCTGACACGTGTCCCCTGAGTGCCTGGAGAGTCCCTGTGTTCCCAGGGGCTGCAGATCCAGCACTCCCTGTCACAACCCCCAGCCCAGCTGCTGAAGGACACCCTGGGCTCTCCCCATTGTTCCCAGTTTCCCAGCACAGGAGCTCGCAGACCCCGAGCAGCCCAAGCCCTGCTGAGCCCTCAGCTCAGGACACGAGTCCTGTCCCCAGCCCCATCCCAGCCCCTCCTGGCTGAGCCCCCGAGCTGTGGCTGCCCTGCAGCCCTGTCCTGTGCTCACCTGAGGAATGCAGGAGCTGAGCTGGGGAGTCACCTACAGCCTCTGTCCTGTCTCATTCACCTCCTCCTCCATCAGCCATTCCACTGTCCCTGCTTCAGGTATTTCTTCTTAATAAAATATAAAAATTTCTTCTTAAATAAAAGCTCAGAGAGGCCACTGTGACCCCCTCACAGCCCCCCACTGGGGGTGGGAACGTGGCCAAACCTGAGCAGCTCCCCCAGCTCCCCCTTCTCTGGATCCCAGTGAGCAGAACTAATCCAGATTTCATACAATCACAGAATACCCTGGAAAGGACCCACAAGGATCATCCAAGTCCAACTCCTGGCAATTTGAATAAACTGATGTAAAAAGAAGGAAAGCAAAGAGCCTCTGGCCACAACAGCCTCACATCACTGACAACTCACCCGGTGGTTAAGGGCTTCTGCCTCCATAAAGTTAAAAGTAAATAAATAAAAAAAGGATATGAACTCAGAGCAATCCAGGGCAGAAGCTGCAGGAGCAGGAACCCCTCACCTGCAGAGGTTGGACATGTTTGGGACTCCTGGTTCACTGTCAGGAGAGCTCTGCTTCAGCTCTCCAGGCTTGTCAAGACTGTTAATACTGAGACATTTCTTAAAGTTTATAGACTGGAATCACTCACATATTCCTTTCATGAAATATAATGTTGCTTAAATTAATTTCCTGCTCACCAGAATTAATATTTTCAGTAAACTTTGCTGTTCTTGCTCTGCATCTGCCTCCTTGAGCTCTCACAGCTCCCAGCACAGGTCTAAGAGCAATAAGCTGCCCTGGTAATATATTAAGCACAACATAATTTTTCTGTAAGAAAAGTCAGTATATTTATGGTTTGCTTTATAAAAGTTACTATAATACAATGGTACATAGTATTCAATTCACAAAAATATGAACAAATATATACAGCATGACACATCCACAACAAAAACACTTTCTTCAAAACAAGATACATACTGGTGACAGATTCTATATGCACAAAACATCCCTAAATTTATAAATTTGCTTAACCAAAGAAAAAGCAGAAATCCTAAATTTTCAAAGCAGAGTTGTTCTTTTTCTCAAAGGAACTTAGGAAAAAAAAAATTAATTTATTGCAAACGATTTGACCTGCCTACTTTTAAAGGAGGCCCTTGATTTCCACGCTGGGAATTAAAACCAGAAAACTGCAAGAATTGGGAGCTGGGTGTTCTTCCACTTTGCAAAACTGCCCCATTGTTTGAGAGTGTCTTTCTTGATGTGTTTCTTTTCACTTGGACAAATCCTACAATGGCAATCAAGGAGGAAAAAACTCATAAAAACAAAACAAATATTAAACTGAAAAAATCCAGTTGCAAATTCGCTTAAATACATTTTAGGGTGTCTATTAGACTGTACACTTTTCCTTGCTTGAAATAAATAGATTTTGCACAATAGGTTTCAGACTGAGGGAGGGGGGGAAAGAAGAAGCCTTGACTTGGCAATTTTTTGTCTTCAGTTTCTTAATGCTTCTAATTTAATCTATTTATTTGACAAAAAAACCCCGTATTTATACAGAATTTACATTATACAAAGCTTGACACAAGCTGTAAATGCCACCAGCTCCTTTGCTATACTCAGTCCTTCTTCCTCCCCATCTTGACATGATTTAGAGCTGGAATCTGTTTAAAAAGAACTCCAAATTACAATAGTCACTTTTAATAAACTATTTACATGCTCTTGAAGTACAAAGAAATCAGCAAAAAAATTTTGACATGTTTCTACAAGAAACAGTGTTTGAAGAGAAGATTCTTGAGTTCGCCTATGTACAGAAGATGCATTTTTTTATACTTCAAAATCCTTTTTTTCCTTAAATTTTCATTTTGTACAGAAATGCACTGAAATGATCCCTGAAAAAGGTCACAAAAACCAGAACTGAAACTACTGTGTAATTTGTTGGAGTTTAAAAGTGATGGTTGTTTTTTCTTTCCTTGTAGAAATAAGCTGCTCTATACAATATAAATACCTGCAGGATGAGCCCCATCCCCTCCTGGACCCCCCAGAGTCCCAGACCACTCTGGGACCAGCCTGGGACTGCAGAGAGGTGTGAACCACACGGATCCTGTGGATGCCAGCACGGAGGCACCTGCACCCTGACCTCCCACAGCTGCAAACTAAAGGTTTCAATTCTATTCCCATAATTTTGCTCTGTTCTCTTGGGTCATTCCTCCCAGTGAGATGGAATTTTGCAGGGAGCACTGTAAATGTCTCTCTCTTTTTTGTCTTAGGCTCAAATTGAAGTGACAATAAATTTGGGGATGGGCTTTTCAGTGGACAATAAGCACCTCGTGCTGGTGAGGCTCCTCTTTATCCCTGTCACTGTTTCCATGGGGTGCCAGGGAGCCTGTGCTGAATGTGAACCACACAGCTCCTGCCCCCCCTCTCATCCCAGCCCTTCCCAAGTACAAGGCAAAGGATTTGAGGCATCTCCAAAACACATCTGTGCCTGCAGGGCTCCCCTGGCTCAAGGAGATCCCGTGGGCTGGCAGGGACAGGGCACCCATGGAACTCACTGCACCAGACTTGGGAGTCCTCACCACAAAATGATTTGTTTGGAGGTCAGGCAGCTTCCCAGTCCAGGATGAAATATCTCCCAGGTTGGACTCTGCAAGCCAAGATTTATGGGGAAAAAAAGAGAAGCCTCAGGTTTGGTTTTGAGATCAGACTAACATGATTTTTCAGAAGTGCTGTGGCTTCAACAGATCTGTTTCTTCCTGGGGAACTACTGGGAGCTCAGCTCTTCTAAAAGCTCACATTATTTGTCTGGGATCCTAAAAGGGGATGAATTACAGGCAGTTTCAGAAGTACCCAAGTGATTTAGGTGCTCGTGGTCTTTGGCACCCAAATCCCTTTGGTGCTCCCAAAAACACACAGTGAAGGATCTGAAGGTGACAGTGACCTTCCTCCCCACCTTCCTCCCCAAGGATTAAGGCAAACTGCAGGGGCTGGTCCCATCCAGAGCACACAGATATGCTGGGAAACAGAACTGCCAGCAGGTTCTCAGGGCTGGGCCTTTTGGGGTGTCCTCACCCCCACAAATCCACCATTAATGCACTGATGGAGCAGAGGGGAGAAGGCCAAGGACAGGGGCTTCAGTTCTGACACACAGGAAACTTCCATGCATTTCCAAAGCCTTCAAAGTCAAAGGTCAAACTGTGGAGATGCCAACACATTGAATCTCATTCAAAAAAACAACAACTAAACTGAGCAGCTGGTTTAACTCCCAAATGCCATCACTGCAGTTCTAAACAACATTCAGTGACAGAAACTTGTGCTTCTCACAATTTTAGGTTCTGGGTCACCAACACCCAGTTGCTGGAGAGATTTATGAAGAAGGGAGGAGGAACAACAAAACTGAACTGAAACAAAAGCAGAGATGGACCATGGACTGTCCAACCTCAGAGACAATTTGCTCACCCTCAGACAAACACAGCTGGCATTAAGGCAGCTTGCAGCAGTCTGTGTGTTCCTGCTCTCTCAGGCCTTTTGTCTGGAGCAGAAATTCAGAGGCAGAGGTTTAACCTACATTACAAGCTCCATGTTGCAGTGCAGGCCTGGCAATTCCATGGAACAGCTGAAAAAGCTTCCAGGAACCTCTTTTGCAAGGCTGTCACCTCAGCCCGTGGAGGTTTGGAAGGAATACAAGAATACAGCTGTGCAATTTGTTCTGTGGGGAGAAGGTGTTTAGTTATGCAGATAATCTTCCCATTTCATAATGACATTGCAACTTCCCCTTACAAGCCAATTAAAAAGGGTTTAGTATGACTAATCTCTACTTTTAAAGCAGGAGAAATTCAATGCAAATTGAAAAACTGATCCTGTCTATACCTGAACGGTGGCGTAACATTTCCAGATCTCATCCAAATGATTTTTTTTTGGTGTTTTGTCCCATTTTTAAATGGAACCTCTTGAAGAACTGCAACCTTCACCTCAGCACATCTACAAGGACAAAATATATTGAAAAATAATTTTAAAACATGCCTTCCAAATGTAAAGAAGCATTCATTTCCGTGCTCTAGATGGGGGGGACAGGATTGCTCTTGGGGATACTTTCACCATGATTTTCTGGAGGGATGGGACCACCCCAGGCCAAGTTACTGAGTAACAGAGGGAGGAGAGCAGCAGGGCACAGCTTGCTCCTATCACAGGAGGCATCTCCCACATCCAAGGACAGAGCAAATACTCCACGTAAAACACTGGAAGGGCAGGGAAAATGCAGATGAAAGTGAGAAAAAAATGAATACAAGTCACACATCAGCCTGTTTCCCATGCACAGGAAGAAAATCCTGCTATAAACGTGGCCCATGGTCCTTGCTTGCACGCAGGGCAGGATTTCTACAGCACAAGGGGCTGAGCTGTCCACTTAATCTCAGCCTCTTCTGCAAGCAAGACAAGCCCATCTCCAAGGAATGGAAATCCCCAAAGGCCACACGATGCTACAGCTGCTCAGCTGACCCCACTGCTCCTAGTGACTGAAGTATCCAAGGATTTCTCACGTGCAGCTGCAGAGGTTTTGATCCCCCATGGACCAGCATGGCATAGAAAATGAGAGGGGAGCCCAGGGAGGGGAGCTGAGGTCTGGCTGACCTGACTCTGCCCCAGGGTGTGGCTGAGGGGCCTTGTTCAGGCTCATCCCTAAGGAAAAGGCAGGACAGTTCAGCTCTAGTCTCACTGTGGACACATCTCCACACACACACACACCCCAAGCACACGCACACACTCATTCACACACCCTCAAGCCTCTGGCTTGCTCTGTAACATCAACCTTACATTTATTTACAGCTTACTCTGAGAAATCTGTGCAATTTCAGCCAATCAAGCTCCCAACAAACCCTATATGGCATTTTCAGTCTCTGCTTCACATTTAAACGTTGAATGTCTTTTTCAACCAACGAAAACTGATGAGAAAAAGGTAGCAGCATTTATGAAAAGATGAAGATTTATAAGAACAATTAAAAAAAAAAAAGAAGGTACCATTATCCCATTATGGAGCATTACTGCAGGGACTGAACAGAGAAGCTAGTGTTTGGATAGACCATGCCACAAAAGGTAGCCACCTTTTTGTGTGCGTGTTGGATCTGAAAAGGAAAAAGCACCTGAAACATGAACAGTCCTCGTGAGCGTGTGCGCTTTTTGCTTTCACTCATGATCCTGGCAGAAGTGCGAAACTTGCTTGGTTTTCTTCTCTTTTTCCTCTTTTTTTTTTTTTTTTGGTAAGTATTTTTTTGCTTTTAAATTTTTTTTTTCTTCCTTTTTTCTGTTGGTTTTTTTTTTTCCTCTTTTTTTTGGCAAAGTGCAACCACACCTGGTTACCACAGTTTTGACATGGCCGAAGGTGCAAGTGTGACGAGAAACCTTGAGTTCAGTTCAGGGTTCCCCTGCAGTTCTCAGAGCCACAGAGACACGGGATTTTTACATCCTCAATTGGAAACTTGTAGTCGTAGGTAATTTCCTCGTTCACGTTGATGTGCTGCTTGGAGTAGATAACGATCTTCTTTTGAGACTCCACCGTGATTACTTTAGCATAACAATTTGGCTGCAAGGGTGACAGAACAGGTGATGATGTAGGTTCCCGAGGGCCATGGCTCCCCAGCCTCCACACAATTATTTCAAGATAAAATAAAACAGGGCAGCTCTTTCCCAAGACAACCCCGGCCGTGCTTCCAGAGCCTGGACTCAGGGCAAGATTAGGGAGGAGGCATGAAGCCAGAAAACAGAGTAGCCCTCCATGTGCTGCTCCAAAATACCCACGTTCTGGTCATTTGTGGAGCAAAAGAGCCTGGGTGATGCTCCATCTAATTTGTCACAGGTTAAGAGAAGCTCAATGCTTCGCAATTTGGCCACGAAGGCAAGTCTGAGTGCAGACTGCAGCACGGAGCAGGGGGGGAAACAGCAGGGAATAATTTCCCATGCAGACACTAGAAGGAGACTGTTCCCACAGCTGAAATTTGGTATGTTTTAAGGAAATATTTGTTAGATTTGCCTGCTCAGTGTCCATCAAAGTTCCCCAAGACAGTCAGGAGGGCTCTTGAGTGCACTCAGTCTTCCTGCACGTTTCATTTCTCAGGTCTCTCCAATAAATGCACTATAGACCCTTACACTGTAGACCATGCCCTGATCTGCTGTGTCTCAATAACATTTAATCACAACCCTGCCACTCCTGAGCACCCCAACCAGGGCTGGCAGGGACCCCCTGGGTTTGTCAGTGTGCCAGGGAAGGAGGGCAGGGGAGAAGCCCATACTCACATTGCAGCTGTGGTTGATAAACCTGGCGAAGTTCCCACATTTGGTGGCATCGATGATGGTGTCGTGGTCCACTCTGAACATGTAACTGCTGCCAATGCCCTCGTCCTCGTATCGCTTCTCACGCATGTCAGCAATGACCTGCACAAAGCCAGGCAGGCTCAGCCACGCTGCACAACTCACCTGTGAGCAGCCACCTACACACCTCAGCTCCCCTGAGCCAGGCAATGGGGCTTTATAGGATCCCCACCACCCCAAGAGAGCACACACCTAACTGGAAACACACAAGTTCAGGATAGGCTTCTCAAGGAGGATTCTCCTGAGTGCTCAGTTTCCATGGGTTGTTCAAATTGCCATCCTTAACCCCAGGACTCCAACCCTTGCTGTCATACTCAAGGGCTTCTTCTAGGGCAGGTTTTTGCTCAGATTTCACCCACAGCTCACCTGCCTGATGTTCTGACCCACGTACTCGATCACCATCTCATCAGCTGCAATGGGCTCCATAGCAAAAAGGCCCCAGTCGTGAATGTGGCTCTTGCAGAATTTTAGTTTTTTCTTCCGGAACTGCATGAAGAAAACACCCCAAAACCCCAACCCTGGATTAGCTACAGCACAGAATGGGATAGGATGTCTCTGGGTCCAGAATCTGCAGCAGGGGGTGATGTACCTTGAGCTGGTTGAACTTGAGCAGGTCACTGTCACAGCTACCAGTGAAGGAGGAGAGGAGCCTGCGCTGCTCTGATCGCCTCTCGGAACCAGCCCGTGTGGAAGCGTGAGGTTGGGCAGGGATGCTCATACCCTGAGAGGACAAATGGGTGATCAAAGCTGACCCAACACCCTGCAGGCTCCCTGTGAGCAACCCCTTGTGCTACAACACATCACCACACAACACCTGACATCAAACATTAACACTTCCCACACAACCCCAGGATAATCAGCGAGACACAACAGCTTCCTCTCCCTCCTTGCCAAAAGGCAGGAAGCACCTACTGTGTGTGAGTGTCAAACCAAATCCCATTCACACCTGGCACCCCTGGATTCCTCACCTGTGTGTCAGCTGGAGGCTCCTCTGCAAAAGCTCGGCTATTGTTGAGGTATTTGAGTTTGTCCTTCTTATCAATTTTGTAATAGCCTTCGCTTCGTGCACAGCCCGTCACGTGCTCCCGCATCCCGTCATCCCTCTTCTTCTTCTTGGGGGTAGAAAAGCTGGTAGGTGGCAACAAGTTAAGGAGAAACACAGCCAGAGGTGGATATCAGACTAAACTTGCTACAGCTGCATGGAGCTAACACCAGGAGCCTGGGAAATCAGGGAGGTTTGGTGGGGTTGCAAAAAATAACATTACTACCGTGATGCTGCTCTCACCAGCCTTGGGAAATCAGCTCCTTCAGAAACATCTTATAAACCTTCAGGTCTGAAGTCACTTTCAGGGCTTTGGCTCCTGAAAGGACAGTGGAGCTGTACTGCTGCCAGCTCACCTAAAACACAGCCATGAAGGCTACAACAATTGAGACCGACCCAAAAATTCTCCCTGCGAGGCAAAACATATCCTTGACACGAGAAAACTGAAGCAGAGTGACCATAAAAACCAAGAGGTGATGTCCTCAAAACCAGAGTGCTGAGGGTTTGCTGCAAAGCAGGTGAGCCTGCAGGTACTTTCACATTTGTCATGCAGTGTGGCACATGATGAACTCAAGGTGAATTTGAAGTGGCTTAAAAATGAGTGCAATTTTGCTGTTACAATATAATCCTTATCAAGAGGGAAATAGATTTCTTTTCACTAGGGGTTTTGTTAGTTGTCACTGACTGTTTTTAGGTGGTTTGGGCTTTTTTGGTTTTGCTTTCCTGTCTTGCAGGAAGCAAGGGATGAAGATATCTGAACTTCACACAACCTCTAGCAACACACAAAGTGGTGTGTTTGTCTTCTTCAACACATAAACCTGTACATCCTTCCTGAAAACAGTACTGGAGAGTTCTGAGGTTTTTAGAACAGTCTTTTAAGCTCTGTTCTGGAGATCACTGCTGGTGGCTGCACACACACAGAGCCTTGATGTGCCACATAGAAACCACTGATTTTATCAGTAATTCAAACTCAAAGCAAGTTAAAGCTGCTGGAAGCACTAACTCATTGTTTTGGGCACAGATGGTGAGATTATTTTTACAGCAAGTTTTAGCTCCGAGTGAAAGCTCTGTATGTGCAGACTAGAAATTCCACAGGCAAGCTGGAAAAAAAGTCTGGTTACATTGCAGACAGAAGCTTCTCAAACTAGGAAGGAAACCTCCCCAGAAGAGGTGCCTACAGACTGTCCCTGCACTTCCACACTGAACGTGCAGCAAGAACTTCTGCAGTATTTTTGTACTGCAGCTTCAGAGAACAAAACAGCCAAAATTCCCCGCTCATCCAAGCAACCGCTATTCCTGTAAGCAGCTGCTTCTCCCACTAACTTCTCGTGCTGCCAACACAGTGAGAAAGGATATAAGGATGGAAAACCCAGAGGGTGTCATTGAGCCAGTCCATACCGTTGTCCTGCTGTAACAGGCGGTCGTACGTGATGCACATGAATTTGATGTCCTCGTCATCGATGCCGCCGTTCCAGATGTCGTACAGGATGGTCATCTCCTCAAACTCGGAGCGTGGCCGGAACTGCGGCCGGGGCGGCGAGTACTCGGGGGAAGGGATCACGGGCAGCTCCTCTGACGGCTTCTTCTGCCTCCGCCACTGCCGCTTCGGCTTCGAGTGAGCTTCTTCTTCCTTCAAGTCTTCATTCCACTGGTTCTCCAGTTCCTTGAAAGGCAGCTTCTCTGCAACCGTCTCAGCTGCTATTTTGTCGTGGAAACCGTCATTCCTGAAGTCCAGGGTGACGGCTTCAGGGTCTTTCAGTCCATAGTAGGCATCAGGATGTCCACTCAACAGCTCTTTGCCCACAGCACCTTCCACCAAGGCCACTGGCATGGGAGGAGGTTCTATGGTTTTGCCCATACACATGGGCACGTCCAGCGAGAGGACAGAAGGTGGGGAGCGCCTCGGCCGACCCGGCCTCCTTTTGGGAAGAACAGAAGGTGGAGGTGGGGGAGGAAGAATAGAAGCCCCAGGGGGTACTTCTGGGGGGAGCAAACCAGGTTTTACTTCTGCCTTGCATTCCTCGATGGGCATTCTTCCATCTCCATGCATGCACGGCAGGGCTGCTACAGGTATTGGCTCATCAGGTGGCAAACCCATGTCCATGTGGAAATCTGCTTGTGGGGGGCTGGCAAAGGGGATAGGGGAAGGAACACTGTTCATGCTGATTGTAAGGGAAGCACCAAGAGGCTCTTTAAAGGTTTTCTCTTCTAGCTCATCCTCTGACTGTTTCTTGCCAGGAAGAAGGCAAGGAATGGTAGCACCAGCCTCTGGGAAAGTAGGCGTGAAATTGAAATCTCTCCCAGGAGTCCGAGGAATGCCACTGTTAATGCCAGGAGATTGGGATGGGTAGGAAAAGGGGCTCCCTGGGACTTGAGGGGAACTGAGGGTCAAGCTGCTTCCTGTAAGGGGAGCATCACTTCCTGGCGTGGCTGGAATAGTGTCCGTGCTCTGCGACTTGGCAAGGGGGTGTGAAGACTTGGCCAAAATGTCCCGCCCAGGAGTCCTGGGAATCTCCTCTTCCACGGGCGTTTTGGTCACCGTTAATTGTTCAGGGAACTTTTCTGGAGGGACTAAGGATTCTTCCTTGCCAGGAGTCGATGGCAAGGGAAGCATGGAGGATGGCACCTTGTGGGCTGGAAGCAGGAGAGTGTCAGTGTCCGTGTGGATCATCACCTCCCGCCCAGGCGTGCGGGGCAGCCGCTCGTCCTCCTCCGCTGCCGCCTTGGCTTTAACCCGGCCTTCCAAGCTGCCCTCCTCTGACTTGCCAAAGAAGCTGCTCTTGCTGGGCAGAGGTTCTCCAAAGACTCCCACTGGAGTAGAGATACAGAGAGCTGCCTCCTCATCTTGAGATTCAGGCTTTGGACCTTCCTGTACCTCTGGCTCCGGCATGGAAGTGGGTTCGGGCTCTTCCTCTGCAAGGGGAACAGAGAGGAGAATCAGGAGCTTTGCCTCCACTTGGTTACTTGCCACTTGCTAGTAAAGACATGTTTAAGATGCCACAATTAAAGAACAGCTCAATTCCACTGGGAGGCTTTAAAACTCCAGTGCTTTATGTTTTGGAGGCACGGAGTGTAGAGTAATTAGACACTACCACACACTTTCCTAATGGACCATAAAAAACCCACACTATTAATTTGAGGATTAGCTACAACACAGAGCAGAACGAAGGTTTCTCTGCTTTCAAAAGCCCTGACAACCTTTTGTAAAGACATTAAAGGAATGAGTGGATTGTGGGGTGAGAACTTTGGAGGAGAGCTGTCAGAGCCCAGAGCTATCACCTTTTCTAACGTGGGAACTTAACTAATTGCAGGCCAAGGAGCACCCTTGGCTCTCCAAGGAGAGAGCAGTGAAGGGAATAGCACAACACTCCTGAACAACACATGAAGAAAAGGGGAAGCCCTTGCAGTGGATGAGGAGACACTCAGATGGTACCAATGAGGCAATTTATATGCTGCTGTCCTTGCAGCAGCCTCATTTGTCTGGAGTTTATTTACCCACTTAGGGCCAGGTCCAAAAGGAATAAACAGTGAATCTTGTTAGGCAGCTCAAAATAACATTTTCAAGTGGGAGAATGAAAGGAGGTGAAAATGCCTGGAGAGTTGGAAGGGAAGCATTCCCCATTTGTGCTAACCAAACCAGGGCTGCTGGGGAAGGGCCTGAGCCTTGCAACTCCTGTATGACAGAGCTGGGCTGCTCAAGAACAATGCTGCACTTTCAGTTTGTTCCCACAGCTTATCTGCAAAGCTCCTTACACATGTCAAGTTGCTCAAACGCAGGCATCTCCAAATTTACGTTCCTCAGGCACACTGACCCATTCTAGAAAGGATTTGTGCACAACCGGTTCTTCTTTCCCTGTCCAGCTTAACATTTAACCTCTTTGTGACTTTCAGATTTTGCAGCAGCCAAGGAGTGATGCCCTGTGCAGGGACTGGATTTCCAGCTCTCCAAATGGAAAACATTGCCCAGTCCTCAGACACCAGTGCTGCCCAAGGCTCCACAGCAGGCCCCACTAGATGTGCCCTCCTTGTTGGCTCCAGTTTTAACTTCTAGATTTCCCCCAGTTGCCAAATTACTCAAGCTTTATGCATCTCACTCCTGTTCTAGTAAAAGGTTTCCAATTTCCTTGGGTTAAATACAACTCTGTATTGACTGAAGACAATTTCCTTCTTCCAGAAAACCAGAGAGTATCGCTCATTTTAAAGGAGTAGGTGACAAAAGCCCCCACAAATAATATTAGGAACCATACATAACTCTGGGACTCCACTCACCTGCCCCATGCAGCTTTTCCCTGTCACACTGCTTCAATATTAAAACCAAAAAGAGCCAGTAGTGACATTCCTGTTCTGTTTTAGCAGCCATGGCTTTTCTATCTTGAGCTTCAGCCACCACATCACCCCATCAGTCACCCTTGGATGATGACAACTGTTCAGTCCCTGTAGGACTCAAACTAGACTGCCCCAGGATAAGATTCTGGATACAGTAACCACAGTATTTTTAGTAGCAGATGGCTGATGGAAAGCTCCTTACTAGGAAGGAAAGTTCAGCACAGACCTCTTTCCCTGTACAGATAATCCCTAGCCTAGAGCCAAGGCTGGAGGAAGAAAGAGAACAAGGGAAATACAAACCCATACATATTGGATACCAGGAGAAAATTTACTTGGAAATGTGATAAAAAACTCCAAAGCACATAGAAGGGCATACCTGGCCTACAGATGGGAGAGAGTGCAAGTTTTGTCTCCTGGTCTCTTTCCATAACCAGATGTTTCAGAGTTTCAGCAGCAACAGAAGCCCCTGGGACCTGGCCACACTCACTTTCCCCTGCCTTGATTTCTTCACTGCCTTCATCTCTCACTGCCAAAGCTGGCTCAGCAAGTTCCAAGCCTGTTGCATCCATGTAGTCATCCACGGGATACAGGTCCAAAATAGTCTCCCTCTCATCATCAGGAAGCTCAAGACCAGCAGGTTCATGCTCTGGCTCAGCAACCATGGCTTCTCTGCCTTGATCTTCAGCCACCTCTTCCTCCTCTTCTTCCTCTTCATCTTCATCTTCATCATCATCCTCCTCCTCATCTTCATCATCCGAGTCTGAACTTGACTCGAATTCAGAGGAGTCCTCACTCTCATCAGATGATTCAACTTCAGCCTTGGAAGATGAGGGACTTGCTACATCTGCAGGAACAAACTGCCATTAGTTCTGCTTTCTGGCTTTATTAAACAATCAGAGGTAAATATCCCTTCCACTGTAAAAGTGTGGAAACAGCACCAACAGCAGCATGTGGGTTTGAAGGAGTGGCCTTCCAGTTTATTTATCTTTTATCTATTTATCTCTATATTTATAAATCCTGTGTCTGGCTGCTTACAACAATCACCATACCACATGTGAGGAGCAGTGCTGCCTGGCACCTTCCCACGTGGGTCTCTTGTATCTTTTATTGAGATTTTCTGCTACCTTTACACATGGCCTTAAAAAGCAGAAACTACCACCTTCCAGAGCAGGAACTGATTGATAGGACAGAGTTATTGCAGCCAAATTACCCTTGTCTGAAATCTCATCCCTTCTCCCCTCAGCCACTCCTGTTTCACAAAACAAGCACACATTTAGCTGGGCTTGAGACCTGTGCCCCTGTGCCAGGTTGGGCTGAGATCAGTTGGGACTGGAGGGCTTCTGTAAAGGGACTCACTGACTGAGGGATCATGGAAACCTCACAGGTATTAATTAAAAATATCTCTGTGCATTATATTGTGTAAAACTGCCTATCAGTGAAGGGAGGTGCACAAGGAACAAGATCAGCTCACAAAGGCACAAGGGAGACCACAGCTGACCCAGAGGTGACACTCGCTGCTTCCCCTGGAGCTGCTTACCCTCCTCGGAGTCCTGCTCCTCCTCCTTGTCACTTGTGTCTATGCCTGTCTCCTCCTCATCATCTTCATCCTCTTCTTCATCATCATCTTCATCCTCATCATCTTCATCCTCCTCATCCTCCTCTTCCTCCTTTGCAAGAAAGCATTGCCAAAAATGAACAGTGCCTGAGCTGTCAGTGCAGAAACCACCAGGGGCTCTCAGGGAGGCTGTCAGAGAACCTGACAGAGGTTCTGTGACCCCACCAGGAGCACTCACCTCCTAGAAAAGGGAACTTTGGCACTACCAGGCCCCCTTTTAATGACAGACAGCCACACACCAACATACCTTGCCAGGTGGTGCTTTCACCAAGCCTGCCTCTTCTTCCTGCTCCTCTTCCTTCTCTGAGGAGGACTCTTCCTCTTTCCCTGATGTCTCATCTCCCTCCTCTCCCTCGCTGTCGAGCTCCAATGGCCTTGCTGGTCGCCGTCGCAGCCCCACTGCCTCTGCATCCTTTTTTGACAGCTCAGATGTTGTGTCAGAAGCATCCCTGTCCCTCTCCGACTCTGAGGAGCAAAAGCAACAGAAATTACCATCAAATACCTTGGAAAGGACACAAAGAGTTAACTACAGAAGGGAAACTTCTTTGGGAAGATCAAAGTTAGGAGCGATGTGCCCATGTGGTGTGAGGGTCCCCCAGCCTACAGGGGACAGTCACAGTGAACAGTGCTGATGGCAAAATGTGGGTGGTCGAAGCTGACACTCCCTAGGCAGAGCAGACAGGAGACATGATTGAGGTCAGGACAGCTAACCTGAATTTAATGCTTTTTTTGTTTCATTTTTTGGCTTCAAAACCACTTGTTAACCTGAATCGACTTCAACATGAACCCATGTGCAAAACAAAGGGTATTCAAAGCTTTGTCTCCTATTTACTCCTCTTTGGTTATAGGAAGTAATGTTAAGATAGTTTAAAACAGTTTTTTCTGGCAAATAATTTTGGTTTCTTTCTCAAATCAAGTGCAGAGCAAACTGTTACGTGCATCCTCCCACCACATCCCAGCGAGCTGTGAGCACACCCCAAGCAGCCCATGAACCCATCTGAGCTCCTTCTGCTGGGGCCCAACACAGCTAAAATAGGTTATGAGTTATTCTTAAAATGTGGGTCTTAAACTTCCCAGCAGTGAATTTCAGATAATTGAACCCAGAGGGGCCATGTCCCAGCTGATGAGAGCTCTGTGAGAAGCAGGGCTTGGCTCAGATCCTTGACTCTGTGTTTTACTGTAAGCTAGCACACTGCTGTGAAGTTTAAAGGGATTCAGCTTGCGTGGGGTTTGCATCTGCTCCTAGGTTTCAAACAAATGCACTTTGCAAACCTTCATCTTCATCATCCACAGAAGTAGAAGGCCGGATTCTCTTCTGATCTCCCGCTGAGGCAGCTTCAGGTGGCTCCTTTCTTTTCACCTGAACAAAAGACACAATTAGCATTTCTGAAAGTTTAGAACACCAGAAATCAACTTCTTAAGCAAATTGCCACTTTATTTTGCTGTGGTCACAGCAGAAACCAAGGGGCACTCCCCAGCTCTTGATCTCTTTATTGGCTTGCAAACAGAATTTCACTCTGAATGAAACTCTACCCCTTCAATTTGCATGAAAACACCCCGGGTACCAGCATGGTGCATGTCATCACTAGGTACTTTGAGGATGACAGAGAAAACTCTTGATAAATCCATGTCTGAGATTGTAGCAGAACAGAAAGAGAGCATAAACATATCTTAAAGAACCTCAAAACTAGTTTGACTCTAAATAAAGACTGGAGATTCTCTCATCCAAAACCTTTACTTGCACCTTCTGTGCATTCAAAAATCTTCATTTCAGGGAAGCCCTTTACACTCCCTTACCCCATACTTCTTTTAAAATACTTTTAATTTTCTATGCAAATGCTTTTCAAAACGGATACCCTGTGCTTCTGAGGAGACAGTTTAAGCAAACTTCAGGTGAGATTCAGCTGCCGAACCATCAGAGATTCCAACCGAAACAATAACTGTGTAAAGCACTGTGAGCATACATGTATTTTCATGATCATGATGAATCACAGGCAAATATTCCCCTTCCCTTGCAGAGCAGGGAGATCCTCCACAGACAATTCACACAAGTGGAGGATGAACAGCTAAGGGAACAGAGGGTCCTTGCTCTGGTCCTGGGGGGTCAGAAGCAACTCCCTGAGTGAACACAGAGTGAACGGCCTGAGGGCTCTGGGGCACAAACCTAGCGAGGTCTGTCCTCCTAAGGCTCCTCTCTGGGGGATGGCAGCATAAGGAAGAGAGGTTTTGTTTTCACCTTGAAGGATGGCAGGCGGATGGCCCCTCGTAACCCAATGCCCAAGCCAATTGCCTCATAGCCCAGCCCTTCTCCTTTGTTCCAGTTCTCCAAGAGACAAGAGGCAATTCGATCCTTCGGCTTTGGCTTTTCCTCCAGTTCTCCTCCAGACTTCACTGGAGTGAGAGACGCCTGCAACAGAGAAGGCACATTTGAGAGGGGAAGTTTCCTGGGAAGGACACAAACTCTGGAAACCATTTAGACAGTTGAGGTTTAGGAAATATCACTGCCCTGCCCATCAGTTTCTCTGAGGGCATCTGAGGGTGCCCCACACCTGAATGGAAATAGAGCTGCACAGAATAATACAAATAACTCGAGTGTGTTTTAGGAAAGTCAGCCCAACAATGTGTTATCTACCTTCCTTTGCTAACCCACATAACTGAAAGCAACTCCAGACCTTCCAGATGGGAACACCTTCCTTCTGTTGAGTGTAAGGCCAAAAATAGTGCATCAAAAATCACACACATCCCTGTGTTTCCTTAGCAACCACAGCCCAAGTCCACAAAACCTGTCAGAAGGCTCCAGTCCTCGGAAAAGGGACATCAAAATATTTAGGCAAAACACCAAAGGGTCTACAAAATAAACACATAGTTTCAACAAATCCTTTTTCACCACAGCTGAGATGCAAAGGAAGGTGGCATGTCAGGCTCTGCCCAAGCCAGGGGCACTGGAGGTGACACTCACCTGTATCAGCCCAGGGCACAACACCCCAATCAGCTTTTCTTGCACACCCTAACAGAGCTCACATGCTGAAATGGGCTGTAATCACCTAAGAGGCAGCACAAGCTCAGCTCTCCCTCTAATAAGGATCAAGACTAATGGGAATATCAAGCAGAGAATCCAAGCAGCAGCACTCCATGGCCAGAGGTGCCTGGTTATTCCTGGCACTCTGCTTAATGCATCTTACTCAGGCTTTCAAACCTGAACCCACCACTAGATTTGGGAAAACCTTTCCCCTAGCTCAGGCAGAAAAGGTCCATGGAATGTGCTGCCTTCCCTAGCAACATGCTCCTTTCACAGCTTTCACCCCAGACATTTTCCACCCTGTGTGACCCAGGACACCAGCTTTACCCTTGAGCCTTCCCACTCTTTACCCAGAGCATGATGCCTCTTGGAAGTCCATCAGCTGCCAGAGCTGGAATCAATCAATCAATCAATCAATCAATCAATCAATCAGCTGCCTTTGATGGAATACAGCAGCCAGAGTCAGTGTGATGGCAGAGCACACGGGGAACTGACCTCCAGCTGCCACCAAGGAGCCCAGTGACCTCATCCTCACACACAGAGAGACACCAGCAATGGGAAGGTACAGTTTAAGCTGAATATTCATATTTTGTTTTCTGCAAAAGCAGGAAATTTGTGCCTGAGAAGGAATCCTGTCCCACCCCAATGCCAAGGGTGCCCTGTCCTAGCAGAAAGGAGGCTCTGAAATCTGTGAGGTTTTTCTGCACACAACAGTAACACACGCCCTGGGGCAGAAATAGTTCTGGCATCTCTGTTCCTGGACAGAAAGCACATGTGGTTTTCCATGCAGCAATTTTGTATTTTCAATTACACTGCTCACATCCAACATAACCTGTGGCAAGGACTGTGGTACAGTCAGCTTCCTTTCCCAAAATGGCTTTTAAATCAAGGTGAGGGAAGAACACCCCAAATCCACCCATAACATGGGATCTAAAAGAGCCTGAAGATCTGCCTCAGCTTGCTTCTGCTTCTTCACCGCAGATGTCTGGTTTAAAACAATTTCTTGAGTATTTCAGTTGCTGTTTTTGCAACTATTTGCTGGATCTGTTTCCTTTATTGCCCTGGAAACTCACGAGCCTCCTCCAAGACTGTCAGCACACGCTGGCTGGCAGAAGAAAAGCTCTGAGCATTAGTCAGGAGGAGAGGGACGGGGTTTCTGCTGCACGTCACACCAGCCAGCTCTAAGCCACAGCAAATTACACTGTCATAAAACAGCTGTTAAGCAGCAGCATTACCAACCTCTCCAGAAAGCCAAGGAGCTCTCCCAGGCACCACAGTTAACAGCAACTCGTTTACAAAAACAGGTGGTGAGGATACTGCTCTGAAAGCTGACATGTGAAACAGACCTACCTGCAGGCTGTGGTTTGTTCTGCTATTTTTACAGTAACTCACTGAAATGGTAATTTTGAGGCTTGTATTAACCTTTCTGTAGTGTTAGGTTTTTTGAGTAGTGACAAATTCACCACACATTAAATCACAGAGCTGTTTGCTGGCTGAGGTACACTTCAAATCGGGTGAGAAAAGGATCAGAGGATTCATGCAAAGCTGTTTTCTCAACTAATCCCTGGAACTCTTCGGATGTTTGGTCAATGTTCAGTTTTTGAATTAACCGCTGCTTTGTACATGCACTGGGGAGGGGGCAGAACTGGAAATACCCACAAATCTCACTGCACAAAGCAGGGAACACAAAACAGAAGCTTGGTGGTTTCAAACACTCCTCTTGCATCTGACCTTAGTTTTCTGGATCTAAACTTCAGCTTCCTCTTGTACAGAACAATTTAGAGTTTTGGGGTTTTTAAAGTCAGCTCCAGACCCCCGCTGACCACACAGACTGGCCACAAGCACTAAGAACAGCTCTCCCCAGGACCCAGGACAGAGCATGTGAAAACCCACTTTTGCCAGACGTTCCTTCTTGTCCCACCAGTCATCAAACGCCCGGAACGCCACCACTTCGACCATCTTGCGGTTCAGGTCCCTTTTCATGATGGCCTTGAGTTCCTTCACTATGACCAGGAGGACTCCATCCACAGTGGCTTTGTGGGGATCTTCCTTCTTGGGCTCATAGCCCGGGGGTGGAACCGAGGGGTCAAACTTGGGCAGTGGTGGCCACTGCTGCCCACGGGCCAGAGCGGCTCCCATGGAGAAGGGGCGGTAGGGAGGAAGATTCACAAACTGCATCCGGCCCGTCATGAAAGGTGGGTACTGGTACGTGTTCTGTGCCTGCATCATGCGGCTCAGCATCTGAGTTTGCATCTGGAAGGACATGGGCATGCCACCCCACTGGTTGCCCAAGACACTGATCATATCCACCTGCATGACAGGGAACATGCCGGGATGGAAGGGGGGCAGCGGGGGCAGGATGTGGGGCGGAGGGACCCCGGGCGGGGCGGGCAGCGGCGGCGGGGGCACGGTGACGGCCGGGTGGGTGGGTGGGGGTGGTGGAGGCAGCGGTGGGGGCATGGGGAAGCCTGGCTGTGGAGGTGGAGGAGGAGGAAGAGGAGGGAATCCCGGTGGTGGCAGCGGGGGGATGGATGGAGCCATCACGGCCGTGTTGCTGACGGAGGAGTTCACCACAATGGTTTTGGCACATTCCGCGCTGGTGATGGGCGCAGGGTTGGTCTCGTCGTCTGAGATTTCCATGTCCTCCCCTGAGGAATGCTGACCCTGCCACAAAAGAGAGAGAAAAGGTGACGAGCACATTCTCTTTACATTAAATACCACAGCGCTGGGCTGCTTCAAACAAAAGCTAAGTTTAACACACATTTTAATTGGGAACGGAGAAAAGCGAGCGATGCTCTGAAAGGACAGGGCCCACCGAGCAGCTGGTGCCTATTGAAGCTTTTCTCTTCCGTGTCAGACCTCAGGAATCAGAGAGGTAAAAGATTTCTAAAAGAGCATCAGCACCAACTGAACAAAACCCTCAGCTTCTATGGAGCAGGAGGAATTGCTCCCATGCTTGGTGAAATACACACAATCTAAACGTCCTTCACTGCGAGATATCTTATCTCTTATTTGCATCTAGTACTCCTAGGTACATTACACCATGAGTTTTTATTCCTTAGTTTTTCCATGCACAAATAACTACCCTGTTTTTTAATTATAATCCCTGGCTCATTTGCTGTCAGCTCCTAACCTCTAATTGTGGAAAGACAATACCTCCACATGGTTTCTGCTAGTAAAAGTTGTCTTGACTAGACCACAGCAATTGACATGGGGAAAAAAGAACCCCCAATCTGGTTAAATTGCTTTTAAACATCAAAGTCATAAATGCTGGGATTCAAAGACATAGCTCATGTTGTGTTTTGGGACAAAATGAATACTTTACTAGCCACAAGAAATACAGATTTGTGGAAAATGCTAAAACCATTGTCCTACCTCTGCTGCCAAAGGAACGGAAATTGGATTAAAACAGAGGGTGCAAGCTTGCTCTGAAGTCTCAAAGCTGCCAGACCAGGTCTCGTACAAAAGAAAAGTCTCAGGAGCTACCTCCATCCTCAACAGCACATGGTCACACCTGCACACTGTGTCCTATAGGCACTTCAGTCCCCAAGGTGTCTCCAGCACCAGGAATCCACCTGCATGACTGTCACATCCCTCAGGTATCAAACCCTGATACGAAATACAGTAACCAAATACTGCTGGAAGACATATGCACAGGGTGACAGTTTATCTAGGAAACATGAATGGGACTGATCTCTGCCTAGAGTGATGACAGCAACAGGACAGGGTCCCTGTAACCTCTAAATGTGTCTCACATTGCTGGTGCCAAAGAGCTCCCCGTGTTCCCCAGCTCAGCCCAGGGCACAGCAGGGATGCTCCTCCTGGCCAGAGCTCTCCTGCTGCCCTGGGAGCCAGGAAGAGATCACCATCAAGTTCCTCTCTCTATCAAAATCCTGGCAAGAATTTTGGAACCTCCTGGCTGTTATCAGCCAAATTTGACTGTAGATCCCAAAGCTATTTATTATTTGCTCCACATTTCGTGCCATCAGGTGCCTCTTCTGTCTGCTCTCCTACCAGTCTCCCCAGCCTGAAAGGAAGGAGCAGTATCAGACATTGGAGAACGTGGAAGCTCTGGGAAGAGCTGCTCAAAAGCAGACTTTGTTGGCAGTTTTCACATGGAAGCCGCTGTGATTTGGTTCTTAACCTGTGAATTTCTTCCTGGGATATGCAAACAAAAGCAGGAGCAGCTGAGCTGACTCTGCTACAAACTGTCGCTGTGTGAAACTGAGCAACCACAACTATCCAAATCACTCCAAATGTTTCCCGTTTTATCAAAGGTCATCTCTGCTACAGCAGCTACCACCAGAGAGCAGGCTGAGCACGACGCTTGCAACAGCAGCTGTGCAAATCCTCCAGTCCTGGCACCTCCCCTCGCCCTGGCTTCCCCGCATTCCTCTGCTGCAGCACGAACTCAGCGCCTCCCGCAGCGCCTGGGGCACCCCCAAAAAGCCACTCGCAGTTTTAGTGCCCAAAATGCCCAACAAGGAGACACCATCCACCTGGCAAACCCTGAGCAAGAGCTATTGACCCCTGGTAATGGTGATGGAGAGGGGACTCCCCTGTAGTCACAGAGTCACTTTAGTGCATCTGTGCACGCAGGGAGAACTCCGAGGGCTGCTTTGTAAAACCTAAAATGAACAGCTAAAAAAGAAGTAGAGGTGATAACTCATTGCACTCGAGTCTTTCCAAAGGCCAGTTGTATCCTGCCCTTGAGCTGCCCACATCTGGCTCACATTTCTCAGTGGGTCTCACACCCTGCATCCTCTCCCCAGCTGCTCTATTGCAGTCACGTCCCATGCCGAGGATGCCGGGGAATAAAAGGACATTCTGCACTTTCAACTACTGCAGCTCCAGTGAAAGGAGCAGAGGAAGAGCAAAAAGGACGACTGTGGCAGGTGTAAACAAGATTCCTGTGAAACAGACCCTGGTTTTCACTAAGTGAACACAAAAGGCCCTGTTAAAAGCACTGGCTCCGATTGCAAATGCTGGATGATGCTAAAGGTCGGTGCTGGATAGAAAGCCAGGAGTGTTCAGGCTACCAAAGACAGACAAAATCAGCTTCAAGTTCACATTAATCTCATCTGATGGGATACAGAGAAAAGTCACCTCATGAGGCCTCAGGGGAGGCCAGCACTGAGCAGTGTCAAGCCACAAATTCTCCCCAGTCCCTCCTGCAGGACCTTACACCCTCCCAGAGCCCTCCCAGCCTGGAGCACCAGCAGCACCCAGCCTGTCCTGCCACACGAGATCTGTGTGCTCCTTCCTGACCATCACCCAGAGCCCACTGCTCTGACCAATGAGTCCTGCCTGATAAATGAGGCTGGTTTTCCCTCCTGAATGAAACATCACATAGAAAAAGCCAGTCCTGAAACTGCAGAGAGGTGGCAGGACTAGCAGGATTCCATGCTTTAGGGCACAGAGCTTCCTTCATCCATACATGCATTAATTTTTACTTAAGCTGAAATGAGAATTGCTAAAGCAATAACCAGTGTCTGAAATATTGAAAGACTGTTGGGGTTTTTTTAACTTCTGGTGCTCAGATGGGTCTACAGGAAGCAACAACAGATTCCCTGCTTCCTACAATGATGGGCTGACAACTCACCTCCACTTGCACAGTGCACACAGTCTGTGCTCCAGTTTTATCCCAAGCAAGATGGATAAGGAGAGAGAAGAAGATTAAATGGAAGGGAGAAAAGGATCAGAAAAGGCACAGGGGGTAGGGGGAAAGAATCACAAGGTTAGGAAAGAGGTCAAACCAAAAGAAGATCATCTACAAGGAAGTCTTTAAAGAAAGTTAAGAGTAACGAATATTTAAAGTGGATGACTTTCCTGTAACTGCTCATATCCAAGAGGGAAAAATGTAGGCACCAAGTGAAAGAGATCAAGGTACAGACAGAAAAACCAAGGGGAGACATAGAAAGATCTTCTGTTATTTGAATTTCTTTTCATTCACCTGTCTGAACCTGGATTTACTATGGTTGCTACCAAATACCTCTCAGGGTAGAGCTGAAAAGCACCTGTGCTGTCCTCTCAAAGAAACTGCCTTCTAGCTGGCCTCCCTCTTTGCTCTTACAACAGAAAAAAGTGAGCTGATAGAAGACATACATACTGCTATGAGAATGTCATGGCCATCACTGTCAAAAAAAACCCTGTGTCAATCAGTCCTGGAGTTCACCTGCCTGTTTCTGAGGTCATCTGGTACAATTCCACCAGAAAACCTCCCTTCAGCCCACTGAGAGAAAAGCCATTTCCAGCTAAATTAATTTGTGCTGCCATCTTTACTTTGGATTAATTAAATTAAGAGTTAGCAAAACAGGTATTTAATTATACGCATGACACATTTTTCCAAAGGTTCTTTAATGATGCAAATTTGTTGGGAGAGATTCATGTCAGCGTAACTGGTTATAAATGGCCTCATTCACTGTTCACCCAAAATGTTAATTGCCACCTTTAACACCAGCAGAGTGTGCAGAGACTCTTAAGGTAAATGAGGGAACATCCTGGGATGCCACTCCTTCATCAGCTGGAATAGTGACAGGGTAGAGCCACTGGTTACAGGGTATGGATCCCACCTCAGAGCCATACCCAGCAGTTTGCAAGCAAATGTTAATACCTCCAGAGAAAAGAAATTACATCTTAAGATTTGCATGCAGACCTGGTAGCTTCCAGATGTGAGGAGGCTGCTCCATCCCCTGACTCACAGGAGCACTGACACCCTGGCAGTGACTGGGACCTTCACTGTACACAGGTTCAGTGTTACAGGCACAGAAACTCATTTCCTTCTTAAAGGCCATCTGATAAAAGAATTTACTCAGAATTTCAGAACACTTTTTGAACACTATCAGCTTACAGCTCATTTTGCTTCAACATTCTGCTGGGCACCAAGTTACTTATATTTGAGGTAGGCTATCACTGAAACCAGCTCAAGTTCTCTAACACACAATTCTCTTCTCAGACTCCTTCAGCAGAGCACATTAAAGAGAATGAGACATTTCAAGCCTGCCACATTTCCTATGCCACCATCCAGAACAAAAATGAAGCCTGAGGTCACCAACCAGCCACCTGCAATTCTTCCTCCAAGACAACTTCACTGAAAAACTCCTTTCAACTTTGGCCCAGAGAATCCCACCATTCACATACCAAACACCTCTTGCAGCCCAAAATTTGCAAACCCAATGAGGGTTTCAGAGAGTATTGCTCTGTTCATTTTGAATCTGCTTTTAGCTTGCAGGTTCCCCGTTGTAGGCAAAGCACACGAGGAGGAGCCGTGGCTCTGAGCTGCCCTCTTGTCTTGCTGGGAGAGCACGATGACATGACAGAGGGACAGTGCTGAGCATTCACACCTCGTGTGTCAGGCGTGAACAAGGCAGACCTGGCACCTTATTTACAATGCACACAAGTATTTTGACTTTGCTAACCATAATTACAGCCCTGCCTTGGGAAGAACACGCACAGGGGCGGCGCTTGGCTGGCGGTGCAGACACGGAGTGCAGGAGGGCAGAGCCACTCCAGGTGGTTTGCCAGCAGCCCAGCAGCAAAAACACAGAGCAAACTGCTGCCTGCACCTTGCTGGGTGAGCTTTCCAACCTGGTCAGGTCACCGTGCTGTCCACAGTGCCTGTGGTGGCTCCTGGTGGCCAGCCCATCACCACTGAGCCTGGATTGAAGCTGCAATCAGGCTGCTGCCTCCTCCCCGTGGGTTACTCAGGTCTTTCAACCTCCTCTGGGCAGCTGAGAGAGCTCCTGTCCTCCTGCTGCAGTCAGAGCCCACAAAGGCAACCACAGCAGCTTTTAATTGGGACAACTTTCTGGTGTTTGCACTGTAATAAAATCCCCAGCTCAGTAACTGGCAAATGGAAAGATTTACATATTACAAATCAGTGATTATAAAATATCTTCAGCAACATGTGATTCTATCTCTAGAAAAGAAGACTGCAAGGTTTTTATATTGTTATATATTTAGACAGCACTTTATAAATGAACTCACAAGCAAAGGTGCAAACACACAGATCAGAGTGCTGGACTCCATGCAGTGTCTCACAAAAAGGGGCACCAAAAAGGCCCTAATGGAACAGGGATTTCTCATAGAAGGACAGACACTCCTTGGATGTTTTGGTTTGTCTAGTATCAATTGCCAAAGTACCTCTCACTACCTGAAGAAAGGAACTCAAGCTCTCTGTGATGACAATATCCCACCTACCACACACACTGTGTTGGCTCAGGTTGTGTTTTGGTCTGGTACTTACTTGCAGCACTTCTTTGGCACAGGCAACGCTCCCCACACCTACAGGGCTGCCCAACAAGTAAAACAAGTGACAATAATACCCAAGTGCTCATTGTAAACAAACAGCACTGCAAACACCAGCCCAATTTACACCACTTACTTTCCTTCCTAAGGCCAAGAGGGAACTTTGAGTTGATATCTCAAATCACAGAAGGATAGAAGAATTCCCCAGAAGACCCTGCTGCTCCCAGAAGAGGGGGACAGGGGTGAGGAAATGCCACGTGCTTGCCTGTGTCTCACAGGTGCTCCATCAGGTGCTGGTCCCTAATTAGACCATCCTGAACATGGGAGGATGCCACAAGCAGGGATTTGGAAGGATGCAGGGAAGCAGCTCAACAGGGCTGTCAGTGTAGGGCAGGAAGGGCTCTTGAGAGGGGAAGGCACATGGGGGTGATGCTTACAAAGGGAAAAGGTCTCCTCACTCACTCCCAGTATTTCCTGACACCAGAAACAGAAGTAAATTGATTTATGTTTTAAGGACAGCAGGAGAGCTGGACAGCTGCCCAACAGTCCATGCCATCATCAGATGAAACAAGATGACAAAACAAGCTCAAATGAGTCCTGGAGGATGGACAGCAGTGCCAAAGAGCATCCCAGCCTCATGCAAATCCACACCAACTTCCTGCAGCCCTCACATGCACTGAGCAGCTGAAATGGGTCTCGACACTTCAAGGCCCTGCTTCAGACTCCAGAGGGGATTATTCTGTCTCCCTGCAGGACAGTGGAATAACATCAACATCTCCACAGAAAGGAACTGAGCAGCAGCTTAAATCAGTACTTCCCAAAGCAAAGCCCCTGATGTGACACAGGGCATGAAATGGTCCACACAAAAAAACCCACAAAAAATAGGAGAAAATTAATGCAATGATTGAACAGGAGGGGTTGAGGCTGTTTTTACTTGACTGTACATAGGATCTCTGGTGGTTGTAGGAAATGATGCATGGATTCTTCCTTCCAGAAGTCAAAATAGACCCTGGAGTAAGAAACACCCACCTAGGCAGCTGCTAGGCATTTCGACAAGGCTGAGAACTTCTTTCATTCAGCAAGTGGTGCAGGGAAGGACAGACAATTCAGGTGAAGTAAGAAGACAGAGATGGGAAGCCCATGTGGTGCAGTCTAAGGTAAATAGATCTTTACTGATCCAGAAAAAAGACAACTTGAGGAATGTGATCCCAAGGGAAGAACACTCAATCATCAGTCAGTACTTTCCAAAATCCATTCTCTTGGCAAGACAGCACCACAGTCCAGTTTTCAATGTGGATGTCAAGAGCCTACTGCAAGAACTTCCCAGGACAGAAATCATCAGAGCCAGGAATTCAGCCAGTGGGAAAACAACTGCCAGATCTGCCTCAGCAGAAATCCTGAAGAGATGAACTGGCAAAGAGAGCTAGATTGAGGGGGTTCCTCTGTTTGTTAGTAAGTTAGGAAGCCATCCACAAAGAGGATGGCTTAATTCAGGTCTTTCTGCCTCCCAAGTGGAGGAGGCTCCAAACTGCAAAGCTCATGGCATATGATGTGGTTACACTGCTCCTGTCAGCAATATCACTGAAGAAGGGACATGTGGAGCAGTCAGACATTACCTCTGGGCTTCCCATGCACAAGAGACTCTCCAGTGTCTGCAGGGAGAGGCCAACACAACATCCTTGGGGTCCACATTCAGCAATGCTGAGACTGGAAACCTCCAGACACCCCGAGTGCACAGATCTGAGCAGAGACCGACACGAACATCCACTGGGCAGGTCACAAAATCCAGTGAGAGTATGAGATGGGGATTTCCTGGCTCCCAGCCCGAGCTCAGGGAGGCCTGGGCATGCCCCCATGCCTGGACAGTGGCCCCTCCTGCATTATGTGCACAAATCTGAACTGGCAGGGAGAATGTGTGCCAATTCAGGGCCAGCGTCAGGCGGCCACAGGGTTTTTCATCACATATGAAACACCCTAAAACTGGATTTACCATCTCATGGAACCATGGCCTTTTCCCTTAAGTCTTAAGTAGATCTTATTAAAGGGGAAAAAAAAAGGATTTCTTTATGGGGGGAAGGAGAGGTAGGGAAAAGGAAGGAGGAAAAGAGAGGGGTGTTAACATCGGGAAACCATGTAACAAGGCAGGTTCTTTCCACAGCAATGGTTGTTCTGGTTTCCCTATTTTAGATGGGGGGGGGAAGGGATAGCTGAAGAGCTATTTGCAATCTAACTTCAAAGGCTTTAGTCGGCTGGGAAGCCAAGTCATGCATAAAAGGATGGTAGAGTGGCAAGAAAATACCCCCTACAGATAAATTAGTCAGGGAATGCTCTCTGCTTCTCCCAAAGACTTTCATACAGCCAGACTGGCTTTACCCAGGTAAAGCTCTTTTCAGACATCAGGTTCAGTGATGCAGAGTTCTGGGAACTAACCAGCCACATCCAACAGAGGAACTGAACAATCTCTCTGAAAAACAGAAAGGCACTGGTACGCATACAATGGGCTCCTCTGTCATTTTCTGCCACCTCAGCTACTATTTTATTCTAAGGTCTGTCCACATACAAAAGATGCAGAGCTCGAGGCAGCATCCCCTTCTCTAAAGATGCAAAGAAAAGCAAGGAATTCAGAAGAAATCACACTACACAGAACTCATTTCTCAAATGATTCTGTAACGCTGTCTTGCTCGTCACCCCGGTGTGCAGAAAAGCAGCCACATTTCTAAAGAAGGCACTTTGCAATCAAAGATAAAGGGAACTGGCAACATTAGATCAGAGTCCACCTATAAGTAAAAAAAAACCACCCTGCACATGCAATAACTGCATGTGCAGAGTACACAGATCCCTCACAGTTCAGTGCCAGGCAGGAGCTCACATGCCAGCCCCTGACCTCACCCTCATACTTAAACCTTAGGTCAAATGAAGCCATGAATTCAGATCTTGCTACCAAGAAGGTGATAAGGAAGGAGATAAGCATGGAAAACAGTCTAGCTCCCCAGCTGATAGCAGCCTGTTGAAGAATAGGTAGTACACATGCTGTATTTAAACAGTTCTAATCAGCACAACTAGGCCAGTTTGATACTCTTCCCCTTTTGCACAGAACTGCTGTACCCTTGGGTATCTGAAATCACGTGGCTATCACGGTTATGGCAGCATTTTCAGTGTCCTGTTCAGTGCTCTCTGCATTTCAGTGTTAGTAACAACAGTGGCCTCATTTGCAAGACCTGGATGTCCCCAACACAACCTGTGAAACGTTGAGTCTCCTCAGAAGGGAGGGCAAAAATGAAGGAATTTTGGGTCTTGAAGGAGAATGGGCAAAAGAAAAGAGTTTTTGTTAAATCATTCATCAGTCTCATCCTTTAAGGCTCTCCTGCTCACTCCCATCTGCCCTCCACACTGCTCTCCTTCCAGCAGCTCTGTTCTAGCCCAGCTATTTGAAAAGAAATATGCATGAAAGAGGGAACACACTGTTAAAGAGGTCTTTAGGACCTTGTTATCATCCTAACTGCAGTCATGGTGGCTGCATGGTATGGTTTCAAACAAGGAAACCTGTGGCTTTCTGTTCTGGAGACAGCCACCACCATCACCCCAGACAGGACAAGAGGACATCTGCTGCATTTCTGAATTCCCAGAAAAATTGCTTCAGCCAGCACACATGGTCTTGACTGACAAAAAGCATTTACCGACTTTGGACAAAGCCCCCACTGGAGGTGGCACAAATGCTCTGGGTCTGCTGGGACACAGCTGGAGTGGCCCCAGGGAACAGGAGACCCAGGAGACACAAACCCTCCCTGGCTGTGAGTCCTTCACAGCAGTGACCACAAGAGATGAGTGGCACCCTAATGAGCTTAGCAGCTCCTCATTTTCTGAGCATTACAACACAACCCTAACAAGTCCTTCCCAGCAAAGCAGTAGATGCATTAAAAGCCAGCTAGGCTGCAGGAGATGCTTCACTCAGAGAAGCCTATTTCCAGCAGCTGAGTTCTTCCTCAAAAGTGAGGGTGAGGCCAGCAAGAAACAGTTCCCCTTTGGTAACATTTCTCTTCTCTCTGGAGGCAGCTTGAATTTTTCACTGCTTTATTTCCTTCTTAGATTTTTCTTCTCTTGCTGTACTCAGATTTAACTAAGTGCATGAAGTTAGAGAGGACAGAATCAGGCTCATCTATTGAGGAATGTAATATATTTATTAAAACAATAAAAATATTGTTCTAAGACAAAGAGCAAGAAATACCTCCAAGTTGTCCTTTTTCAAAACCTGCTCAGTGAGGGAAATGCAACATTTTCCCCCCTACCACTCCCTTTGGGTAATAAAAACAAAACCCTTGCAGCTGCCAACTGCTGACTAGTTGATCCCTTAACAGAAATAATCCCTGTGCAGGACATAATATTTCTCATGGCCTTCAAGAAAACACCAAACTTTTACTATCAAACTATTCCCACCGTGTGCAAAATAAATTGTAAAACCACAAGTGTTCTAAAGCACCAGAGTGGAAATACCCCCCAGCTCGGCTGCATTCCCACTGGCATTTGTGCAGGCATAAAATATGCAAAAAAGAGAGGAGAGGTAAAGTGTGCTGATTTCCCTACCTGTCCCCTCATTAGCCAGCAGGAGGTTTAAACAAACACACGAAAACCCTTTTCACCTAGAACAAAATTCAGCTGTGCACTGCACTGTCACAGGATACTGCCCAGGCTGAGGAGTGCAGATGGGTTGAATAATGGATTAGATGTTCGTGGAGGACAGTCCAGCAGAAGCTACTGAGCTGAGCATTGCTAATCTGCTGGTCAGGAGGGACCCTGGGGAGTGCTGGGAGGCTGCTGCATGGCACCCACTGCACACCCAAAGGAATAGCCCCCAACAACACAGCCAGCCATGGAAAGGCAAAGATGTGCCTTTTCCTTGCTTACTCAGAGTTAGTCTGAAGTCTCTCCTGCTCTCTCTTGCAGCAGAGCTGTAATCAAGCTCTCCCACGGGTGACTGCTCAAGTGGAAGGGCAGCGTGTCCATGGCAGAGCCCTTCAGCAGCAGGCAGCACCAGGTGATCCATGTTCTGCTCCTCACAGCCACCACTCCAGCTCTCAGGCTCTTCTAGAGCCACCCCCATGTTGGTGACACTTTACTCACTTCTTTACTACCTGCTTTAAAGAGCTTTACTAAAATGCTCGAGATGAGTGAAGCCCTGCAGAAGCTCACAGAACAACATCACCACAGCCCGTTCTTGAGCAGACACAGCTAAACCCTTCTCCACCACACAGCTCTTTATTTGTATTTTTAAAGCAGCCTTCCTATTAGTACTGGTTCATTAGTTAGGAGTTATATATGAAGCCTTAAAAAGGCAAGCTACTTATTTAAAGCATTATGTGAAACCGTTGTGAGAAAGGCACAAAACCAGGCAAACGCAGCTCTGTGCTCATGCATTCCATGTCCTGTTCACTGATCCAGGGGGCCTGCTGGGAGGCATGGGCATCTTTTTACTTTTTAAGCAGTTCTGCAGGAACAGCTGCTGTGGTGGTTTGCAGCTCATCGTTTATTACTTAGCACCGTTTGGCCTCAGCACCTTTTGAAGCACCAGAGCTGCACAGTGGTTGTTACATCACTAACCATCATCAATACATTTGCACTGTGCAATGCTCTTGATACAAGAGCTCAGATAAAATAGTAAAAACACTGCAAAAACTGACTTTTCTCTGCCTGCAGCACGTGTGCCCCAGCAACAGCCCAAGAAAAAGTCATGCAACACGACTGCTTCCTCAAGCTGAAGCCTGAACATCCAACCCAGCAGGGTTCACAGCTGACTGCTGGTGCCTTGCAGCCAGGCTGGGTGCCCCCAGCACAATGCCAGCTCCCAGGGAATTTAAAAGCAACCCCAGCATCAGGACACCACCCTCCAGCAGGGCTCTGCTGGGGCCAGGCTGCCTTTTGCCACCAAACCCTCACCATCTGCCTGCCTCTCACTGACCTGGAACATACCTCAGCTTTGCAAACCCATCTGTTGTTACCACTTTTCTGAGGTAATTTGGGAGATACATCCCACCTGACACTATATTAACAAGCAAATAAATTTGTTGAGATTCCCTCGACAAAACTGATCCTTTCACACACGTCTCCATGGCATACATTCCACTGGTAGATTGCCCTTTATGTATTACTTCAATTTGAATAATTTCATGCAGTATGAAGGATTGTCATATTTTCCAAGTATTTCTTTTTCCTGACAATAGCAAAATGCTTGTAGCACCATGATAACAGTTGCTCACATTTATCTGCATCCTTCAAAGACAATATTTCAATTATCTGCACTGGAAACTCTCAGCCACATCTGCCGACCAAAATGCTACGTTTGGCAACTGCTTAGCAATGAAGAGTGGATTGGGAAACAGTCCCCAGAGCCATGTGCCAACACCACACCAGCTCCTGCTTCCACCAAACAGCACTGCTACCAGCTCAAATAAGTATATTTTGTTCTGCCTGGGATCCACAAGGCACCAGAAATAACAAGTTCCTTTGGGAAAAGGGAAATCTGGAAAAAAGCTGCCTGCTTCAGCAATCCCTCCCCAGGCTCCACAGGGAATGTCTCCCTGGTGTGTGCAACACTTGTTGATCCCACACCACAGGAGGAGGACAGGCCACTTGGACATAAGCATAAAAGTCTATCTGCTCACTGCCAACACAGTTCTCGTGGAAAAAAATTTGGATGTAAGAGCAACTCCCACCCCACTCCACCCACAAATGCAGCAGGCATCAGATTCCTCGATCAGGACAGCAAAAAGGCCCAGGAAAAACAAAACCCCATCCATCCTTGATGTCAGCCACCCTGCACCATCCTCAGTCCTCTTCTTCCTAAGGCTCTGTGCCATTGCACTTAGTGGCACAGGGAATCTGGGCACTGCAAGACTGAGGACATCCCACCTTGGATGCTTGAAGGTGCAGGCAAGGAGGTGAGACAGGAAGGACTCGAACTTGGCAAGACCATCTTTGTTTCTCCTCTTCCTCCCCTCCTCACCATTCTCAGAGCCTTTTCCCCAGCTATCTCCCTGACTTACTGCCTGATATAGAGAGATTGGGCAAAACACAGGTGAGCTGGTCAAAGGTGTGTGGTAATTGCACTTAGCACACTGTTATCAACTCCACAGAAACACACAGTCCAAACACAGCCTTTCAGAGCAGCCAGCAACTCCAAACACCACTAAAAAGTGCCAGACTCGAGGGAAAACTGGAAGGTGAGCTCCAGCTGTCTGACCCTTTTGCAGGCTCTGTGTCTGGGTGGTTTCGGTTCCGGTGCCCTCTGTGCTCAGAGCCACTGCTGGAGCCCAAACCACCAACAACTTCCTCTGCTCAAACTGCTCCTACAGCAACACCCCTGCACAGCCAGAGGAGCAAACCCATTCCACCTATCCCAGCCTGGAGAGAAATGAGAAACCTCAATTTGCAGCTTTGCTATTTCCACTTCATGAGGCCTGTCTGCCCTGCTGGAAATGCATGAAAGCAGACACTGACCTTATTTTAGCACTATGCAAATAAAAAAACATTTTTAACTCTTTTTTTTTTTTTTTCCCTTTGCCATTTTCTTTCTTCTTTGTTTGGGTTTTTTTTTTTTATATATTTTGTTTCTAGGAGTACAAAATGTGAGCAATCTTTTTGTCATGATGAATGGGCATATCCAAAAGCAAGCACTGCACTTTCATAATAAATCCTGAGGCAGCAGTAACGTGTCTGGGTCAAAGGAGCCCTCGTGGGCAGGTACATCATGCACAGAGTTAACGATCTCACAAGTTTCATTTTGAGTTCTGCCCCGTCTTCACTTGGTACAAACAAGTACCCCAAACTGAAAATTAAAATTAACAGAAGGGGGGTGGCAAAGTCATGGGCCTCAAAATTGATGCAGCATGGAAAAAACATTCTACTGATGAACTGTATCTATTTAGAGGACTCCAGGAAAGGCACCAGCCAGCAGAAATTTGAATAAGAGCTCGTCTGCTCAGTGCTCTGTGTCAGACACAGACACATATAGAACACAGCGGCTGCTCCGGCATCTTCACAAACCAGACCCAGAAATTAGTGCTGTTCTGGAGGCTGCCAGCACAATATGTTAACAGCAATTATTTTCTCAATATTTCTACTGATTACCTAACACACTGGCACGTTTTCTCAGTGTCACTGCATGTTGCAACACACGCCGCCATCCAGTAACTTGTCTGCATTCCCTTGGTCACTTTTCACAGCCATCAGATGTGAAACGCAACTGGAATGATAATGGGTTGGAGAAACTGTGAGGAAAACGTGTCACTTCAATGTGAGGCTTCACAGCCTGCATTTATGACATCTGAACATTCAATATCGTCACTGCTAAATCCTGAGTGTTGTAAGGAACAGGAAGAACTCTGCAATCAGCAAAAGGAAGATGGCACTGGCTCTCTAACTGTGGATGGTCTGCAGAGCTCATATTTGGAGATATTCTTCCACCATAAGTTATGTGCTGTGGTTAAACACCATAATTTAGATCTAACTTTGCAGTGCAGGGGCATCTACAGATTACACAAACACAAAATAAGCAATGCTCTACCTATTAACAGGCAGTTCAAATACACACAGCCAGTCCACCAGGAACTGAAAATTTACAGAAAGTCACTGGTGGAGAAACAGAACAAACTGAGCTAGTGGTGAGAGTATTGTCAGCAACAGTGATTTATAAAAAGGAATGGCAATGTCAATTCTATCAGGTATGCAAAATGAAAAAGCCTCAAAGCCTTGGCCTGGTGTGAGAGCAAAAGAACCACTCAGCCTCCCAACCACAGCCTGCTTTCTATTTTTCAGTTACACTCCAGAGCATTTCACCATTTCCAGCTCTGTTATCAACCAGAGACACGTTCTCTCACTCTACTGGAGTTGTTTGGTATCCAACAAAACCAAACCACAAACAGTCAAATATTTTTCCATTCAGGTTTCCTTCCCCCCACAAGCATACAAGCATGAGGGGTGCATCATCAGGAATGTCAGGTGAACCTTTATGCAATACTGCTCTGAAAAAGTGACTGTAAAAATTGACACTGGGCTTGTTACCTCTTGCTGCTTCCTCTATTGAACATTTGTCTGGTCAAGCCCTCTGCTCTGCTTAACCACTCTGCAAGCACTCCAAGAATCAAATCAGAGCCAAATACAAAAAGTCAAAAGTGAAATACAACTTAGCAAAAATGAACCGACTCCTCTGCTTCATATAAATTTTTGTAGGAGCAGCAGGTTGTCATGTGGTAAATGAATCAGTGTACAAGGAAGCAGTCCCTGCCTGTGGTCTTCGAGCATCAATTCTGAAAAAAAAAGGTAAAATAACAACCTGCACTTCCACTGCTCCAGGAGCTGGACATCCTTGCCTTGGTCAGGTTATTTAGGAACTGACCCTCAGCCCTCAGCATGCCCAGGGGGATACAGGGCTGCAGTCCTGCTCCCTTCCTCAGGACTCAGTGGCTGAACAGATCACTGAGCTCTCAAAGGGGCCAGTGTAGTGTCACATTTAAATCACCTTTTGAGGGATTTGTGTGCTGCCTTTCTCTTCTGAACAAGCTTAAACTCCACAAGATCCCCTGAAGTCCCTGTGGCTTCTTGCTGCTGTGTGGGTCAGGGAGGGCAGAACTGAACCCACAGCTTAAGCAGTTCACTCTCATTTTAATTTCACAGGTTTAGCATGGCTGGTGTAATTCACATGTAAAACCACAGCAGTCATCCAAATCTCTGCTGCCTGGGCATTGGCTGGCTGCATTTCTGGAAATTCATGGTCATAACATGATACCTATTTTTTGAGTTTCCATTAGGAACCGGTTCTGTCAGGCATGATTGCATTTGCAAGAGCTCAGGAGGCAGGAAAATTTGAAAAAGTGTTTATGAGACTGGGTATAAATCACAGCTCTCAGATTTTTCTCCCTTCTTCAATTAAAAGACTACATTCAGAGCAACCATTTCCCCCATCTACTCTCCCCATCTCCCTCCAGAAATGATGAATCCCACTCCAGCTGTAAACTGGATCCCAGGTGTACCCATATATATTATATACACTAACAGCTACCTATGGGCATAAGAGCTCTTGCACAGTTACTGTGGAAACAAAGGTATCAAATTTCCTGGCTCTTAAGGATCTACCTTCTCAACCTTAATGTGCATTTGCCTTGAATAAATCATTTCTGAGCTCTTCAGCCCAGAAACATCCCTCAGCAGAGTGAGATTGGGTTCACCTTTAGGGGCTCCATGTTAACTTATCACCCGTGTCCCAGGGGCTGCCTGCAACCCACACAATCCATGGGTGGGAGGAGGGTACAGGAGGAGAACATCCTCCTGCAGGCATAGATGGATTTGCTCCTGCTCAGCTCAGCTCCAAGGGACATCAGCTGTCCCTGGGGCAAGCACTGCAGGTACTGCTAGCACCAAAACCCTCAACACCTCCTCTCACTGCCTGGACAACACCTGGGCTCTGCTTTGTCTCACCAGAGTTTGAATAACTAAAGGCTGAATTTGGCTCTGCAGGAATGGGCAATCACTTACCAGCTACTGAAACAATGCCCAGTCTGGATGGGGATGCAGCAGCATGGAGCCACACAAGACACGAGGCAGTGTCTTGAGGGGAATGTCATCACATCCTGCTAAGGCTCCAGAGGGACAATATGACACTTCAACAAAAATTTCTTCCAGTTCTGGCCGTGCCCACACAAGAACCCAAAGATGCTTCAACACAAAGGGCAAATTCAGCCCAGATGTAACCTCAGGGACTTCAGCAGAGCTTGTAATAGGGTTGAGCCTTACCCACCTCATGTGTGTGTAAGCACAGCTGGGAAATTCTCCCTGGGTAGCAGTGAGAGGGTCCACTGCATCCACACAGCTCATCCCAGGGACGCTGATGTTGTCCTGCAAGAGGTACCTCAGCACCCAGCACAGCATTAAAAACATTCCCAACAGCCGGATGAGACAGCTGGTGACAGCAGTGGCTTTCAGGGTCTCTAGGGCTGTTGAGCACTGTGTAATTTCCAATTCACTCCCCAGCCCATTTGCTACAATTCCCAGCAAACAGCAGGAGAACTGCTCTCGCCTCATTCATGCTTCAGGATCTTTATTTTTATGATGATCTTTGGCGTTTTTAAGGCGCCCCTCCCACCTCAGTAAATCAGTGCTTAGCCAAACTACCAAGACGACAGGAGACTGCTGATCCCTCAATTAAAAAGTGCTTTTGTACTTATAAATCTGGGAAAATACCATTGTCAGCCATACAGTCTTCCTATTACACACTGGCTATGCACACAAACTGATACATTCAGAACCTGAAACATGAAAGGAATCATCAATATACAACAAAGTGACTCGCTGCAATCCTGTCACCCTCCCCAGCACAGAGGCAGGGCCTCTTCCTGTCACAAGCCAAGCCAAAACAAGACCTGGCTCAGATGGGATGTCAGAACGTCAAACTGTACGTACTTAACCTCTGCACTTCCAAAACAGCAAAAATGCCATGAAAACAAATTATTACAATTCTTTCCTTTTTATCTTCTCAAGCACATAGGAAGGAAAGTTTGTACATTGCTCCCTCAAAAATTTCCCTCATATAACAATGCGGTTCAGCTTTTTTTCTTTGCCATCTTCTAGTTTCTTGAAAAAGTCCTCTCTGCCCTGCCTTCCTGTCTGGCAGGTTGAGCTGTTTGGAAAGGATCCTTTTCCTCCTCTCACCTCATACTGCCCACCTCTCAGCCTGGTCCCTTGGCTAAGCTTAGCTGGACTTTCTCTGCAGACCTTAATCACTGCTCTGAGATTAGGCAGGTTAGGTGTTACAGACAGATGCAGAGCCCTTCCTCTCCCACAGCCAAAATCCCTGTCAAACTCTGGCTTAGGAGTATCAAACCGGATCTTGAAATCAAACTCCAGGATCTTGCATGATAAATCAGAGCATTTGCTGGGCTTGGCTGTCCCTCCTTTACTTATGGCAAGTCTGGGGGGGTTAATTTGCCTGACGATTTGACGGCACTTCACCTATAGAACAGATGTTACTGTATCAGCAATCATTGACAACAATCGTGCTTGTTTTGATTGGAAACAGGAGGAAGTCCTTCAAAAGCACTGATCACCTCAGGAAAATCTTCCTTGTGACTTTGCTGGCATCCTCATGAATCCTGTGATTTTCCCAGCTAGAGCATCCACCCAAAGAGAGCTGACCTGGGGTTGCTCTGACCCTTGAAGAGCGAAATATTAAGTAAATAAGTTCAAACTCTCTGCCCTTTATTGCTTCCTTATGATACTTAATGAGCCTTCCCTACACTGAGATACCATTCCTGCTCTGCTTCCCAAGATACACAGTCACTAGAAATATTTGTGTCTGCCTTCCCTCTGTTTTGCTGGAGGATTCTCTAAAGGACTGGAGTTGAATAGTGGTATCACAATGGGCTGAAGCTGGAGGTTCAGCTTTCCAGCCCTTACACAGACTCAATGCTCCTCTCTAACTCAGTTGGAAAGCTGCAGCTCAAATTTCAGCCTATGTTAAGTCACTGTTCAGCTCTGCTCCTTCAGCAAAAGAGAGGGAAGCCAGAAGAGCCTTTTTCTAAAGCAAAAAACTGTGTGGGGAGAAGGGTGGGGAAAGGAAGCAAAAACACATGGAGATCGTTTTTTCTGCATCACAAGGAGCAAAGAAAGGCGCAGGCAACTTTTCAAACATGTCAGAATAGCTCAGTGTGATTTGTAACCAAGAGGAAGTTTGAATAAACAGCTCCAACAACAAACATCAACTTTTTTTGGAGAAAGGAGACAAATAAGGCAGCAATGACCTGCATGGAGACCCTGCTACCACCCTTCTAACTTCTGCACAGGATTGAGGCACTTATATAATTTTGTATCACAGAACCACTGATGTGAACTTCTGACACCAGCATCTCATTAAGGGGAAACAAAGATTTAACATGGGCTGCAACATCAGCCCCATATCACACCCTACAATATCACATCCCAGCCAGTCCCCCAAACCTGGTGTCAGCTACAGAAGTGCCTGACCCACACACCATGCTGGCACCTACCCATCTTCCTAAACACACTCAGAATCGGCTGCAACCCACTTGCAGGAATGCAAGGACAGTAGACACAAACCCAGAAAGGCAAGGGGGCGAGGGATGCCTTCCCCACTGGTTTTTAGTCAAACTAAGAGTGTCCCCCTCTTAAGCCTGCCAGGCCCGAGCTTAAGGAATCAAAACTCCATTCCTAATTAGCACATCATCAGGCCTCACCAGCCAGGGACTTTGCCTCCCAAGAGGGGAGCCTTGGCCAGCCTGGATGATGAATGAGAACTTAAGCAGCTGAACTGTTTCAAAGGCTAAACCGGCAATTGCAAGGACAAGCAGGTTCAGAAAGGCAAGCAGAAAAAACAAAATATCCAGCACAGTCACATTGTTTTCACTATTCAGCACGCAGACCTGCACTGTGTAACTGCTGCAGAGCTTTCCCTCCAGGGAAGCATCCTGCAAAGCCCATGGCTACAGGAGCAGCTCCTTCTCTCCCAAAACACAGCCACTTCTCTGGTGAAAACCTCACAACTGCAAACCACTGGAGGGAAATCCATTCTGCCAGCTTAACCCCAATAAACTTTCATGAGTAAATTAAAATTGATCTACCACACTCGGGACATTTACAGAAGACCAGCCCTCTTCACTGCAGCATTCTTGCACACCAGGGACAGCAGTTCCATCTGCTTGCATGACCATTATAAACACTGAGAAAAAAGGTCTGGCATTTGCAAAGATCTGTATTTTGACCGTTCGTTGACACAGCACAATAGGACCAACACATCCACTGCAGTGATACTCACATTTGTTGCAACAGACCTCCCAAACAGACACACCATGCAACATAATTCCTGTCTGCTGGCACCACTCTACACTGTTCAGCTCTCTCTCCTCAAGCCACAAATGCCCCAGCAGAGGCAACAAACTCCAGTCTATTATTGGAAGACTCAGTGGAGCACATCCCCCACAAGACAACTACCTCCCCCTTTCAGATACTCCCTCCCTCCAGAGTAAAGTGAGTATTAAAACCCAGCAACTGTCTCCTGTTGGAACCAGATGGCAGGAATAGCTGGAGAGCCTTCAAACATCCTATACACTCAAAACTTCAGTGCAACATGAAAGCCCAGTTAAGCAAGTGTGTGCCTGCATACACACCCCTGCTCAGAGAGCACAGCAATGGCAGAAAGTGCTCCATTAACTCCTCTAGTGGCTTAAGTGTCTGTCAACACTCAGGACGTTCACACAGCCTGAGCACTGGCCAAACTTTGGTGGCTTGTGCAGTCCTTGAGCTCTCCTGAAGCTATAAATTGCAGCAGGCTGGTATTATAAATAAGGAAAGCTGGAGACTGCAAATTGATTAAGACCATTACTTTGTGTCACATCTAACTCATTTCCAGCTGGCTCGAGTAGAAGGAAAAGCCACCAGAAACTCCAGGCTCTGACGACACAAAGGCAAGTGCAATTCCCCACGCTGTCCAGCTCTGGGGACACGTGCAAAGCTTCATAAGTCAATTCCAGCTCACTTACCTCGTCCATTTTTTCTGACGTTGGAGTCTGGTCACCAGGCACCATTTCTTTAGCCTCCGAGGTCTCAATTTTGGAGGTCCTGCTCAGCTGATCAATGGGAGTCATGCTGGCCTCGGATGTCCCCCGGGAATTCTGACTCAGAGAAGCTGTCCCAGGGATGGGCTCATCATCATCAGAGTCAGGTAAAGGTGTGGGGCTGATGTCCTCCAAGCCTGTGCTGGAAGGGCGCGAGGAAGGCGTCTGACCCCTGAAACCGGGCTGAGAGTTTGAACCGTACGTTGGGATGGGGGAGAGCTGGGAAGAAGAGGAGGAAATAGGGCTACCTTCCATTCTGATCTCATTATCTGAGTCATGCTCGTTAAGAAAGGGTAATTTTGTTCTCTGCTCTTTTAAGAGCATCTCAATCCTTGAGTCTAAACTGTTATGCTGCATCTCAGTCTCCATGGTGGGGGTGCCAGGGGTCTCGCTCCTCTCTGGAGTCTGAGAGAAGGACGCTGTGCTTGGTTCAGGAACAGAGTTCGAGTCGGGCAAGGGCGGAGGCTCCTCTGGTTTTTCCTTCACTGGGACAAAATCGATGCTGGGGGCAGCGCTGCTCTCCACAACCATCTCGGTGGGAGGCGGTGCAGGTCTCCGGTACTCTGCCTCTCGGGAAGTTTGGGGAAACGGCTGCTCCTCGGATTGGGGAAAAACAGCTGGTGCTTGGTAGGGGGAGAAGGCAGATTTATAGCTTGAAGAACTAGAGTGGCTCAGGGGAGGAGTGTGAGAGAACTGAACAGGCTCCTGCTGATGGGATTTGAAGGTACTGAACTGATGCTCTGTGCCTCGGAACACCCCAGCCGAGTTGTGCATGTAGTGGTGTCCTGGCCGGCGGTTGTAGGCATCCGTAAATTTCGTCTCGTGCCTCCTGGGTTTGTAGCCACTGTCCTGCCCAAAGTGGTACACGGGCGTTGTCTGCCGGCTGGAGTAGGTGGAGTCCTGGGAGAAGGGTGTCCCCAGGCGTGGGGTGTGGGGTGTTCCTTGGGACTGTGGGGTGAATTGGCTGTAGGAGTTTGGGGTGTCTTGCCGACAGCTGGAATAGGCTGTGTCATGGGAAAAGGGCGTGCTGCTGTTTGGGGTGACGGAGGATCCCGCGGAAGAAAGGGAACTATCCTTCAGGCGCTTCAGGGAGTCCGTCAACTGTAACAACAGAAGAGAGAAAAGCACCTAAACACACACTTTTATAAAGATATTTGTCTAATCTGTTCGGTTTTCAGAGGAGTACCCGAGAGTTCGTGCTGATTTCCAGGGTAAAAGAAAATAAATAGGTTACAGCACCCCTGAAAACACAAACCGTTAAACATTACTAACAGTTCCCTTTGATTTAAAAGAAAAAGGCAATGAGTAACTTGTTTGCAGGGAGAGGAAGAAGAAAGCAGATACAAGTTTTCCTTGTAAGCTACCTCAAAAAGCATCAGGTGAACAGGAGACTTGCACACCACTTTTAGCTGGAAGAGTTTCAGTTTTTAGCAACTATGTAACGCTAGTGCAAACTGCAAACAGGGAAGAAAATAAGAAAAGTCTGAGATGTGAAATTGTCAATTTTTTTTTTTGTGAACAAATCAAAACATTCAAATGAGTGAACTGCCAGCCTGCAGCCAAACTTATGCAGCAGAGCTGGCCCACCATCCTCCCTTACCACTCATCTGTAACAAGGGAGAAGGCTACACGTATAAAAAGTACAAAAAGTTCTCAACTGCCAGAAAACCACCATTTTAAAGCTCTTCACAAATGCTCAGAGTGCCACTGATTATGGCATTTGAAACTGAAACCCTACAAATCTACAGAGCAGCCAAGTAATTGCTCTGCAACTCACTTCATAGGCACGTTCAGGGGGTTTTCTAAGAGCAGCCCTGCTCCAGCTCAGACTCTGCTGAGTCATAACAGTGCCACACTTATCATCAGCTCCAGAATCAATTTTCCATCATGCAAAGCAGGATCTCAGTGAGAATCTTCCTGGTAGCAAGAGAGGATGGACTGAGCTTCAGCTGCCCAAAAGCACATCAGGACAGGCAACTGGTGAGACCTCTTAAGCACAGGTAGGCAGGGACGTGTCAAATGACTGCTTGGGACATGCCAGCACCATCAAACTCAAGCTGAACTCTCACCTGCCTGCTATGTTCACATGTCTCACCCATTCAGTAGTGTGGACTTGCTCTCAGTTTGACCCCCTGGACACCATGAACAGAGAGACATCAGGGAAGTTTCTTCCTCAACTGTTCTAAAACCCACAGAAAGGAGCAGGAAGCACGTGGCTGGTTCTTAACAACATCCACACTGCTGCAACTTTAGTGTAGATGTGCTGTGGAGTGTTTTTCAGTGGGGTTTGTGTATGGCCTGGAGGCAGGGATTGCAGAACTGTCAGATCTTTGCTGCTCTGCATGAGAGGAGGAGCAAATGTCAGGAGTAATTTACTGAACTACAACAGTAAACAAGTTCGTTGGCAGATTCTAGTGTCAAAACTATGATGCAAACAGTCAAAAGTTACTCACAAAGCAATAATTCTGGTGGTAATTGGGAAAAAATAATCAATTCAGGACAAAAATATAACACATGAGCATAACATCTAGAGAAAAAATCTTCAGGATAATTACAGCAGGGACTGCTTCGGATGATGCCATCAATTAAGTGTTTTGCTGTTAACCCTGAAAAAAAGAGTAAGAACAAATCTGCCCATTTTTATTTGACATGTGGAAGCAGCTTAAATGAGCAGTTAGGGTCTACTCATAGCAGGGCTCCCAGCAAAATCGTTACTTGCCTCCCTCCTGCCTTTAAAAGCACCTTGCTTGGGAGGTAAGGGAGAACCAAACTCTTTATGATTTTGCTAAAAGGATACCAGGGTTTTGCCTTGGTGTTGTCGGGGTGCTTTGGTGGGAGGAGACATTTCCTTTTTTCAGATCAATGGGATTTTCATGTTCAATGTACAGCTATTACCTGTCCTGAGAACACTTGATCACAGAATTAATGAAATCATGGCATTTTAAGAAGTTGTATGAGTATATACAAGTAGGAAGAAGGAAAAAAAAAAATCTTTGCCAAATCTCTCTCAAATTTGATGTCCTAAAATCAGTTCTTAAGTCACAAGGAGTAGCCAAAGTACCTTTAGACAAGCCAAAGAGGCTGATGACTTCACACAAACAGGCTTCCCTTCCCCCTGGCCTTCTCATCCCAGTGGGGTTCACAGGGAAGCAGGTAATCGTGCAAAGCCACGTAGAGAATTGTGCCCTAAATATCAAGGGACCCCTGGAAGCCCGCAGGAATTCTGTCCACTGCTTTTATTAAAAGCTGATTCCAGCAACTAATTAAGATTCTGGAAAATTGATGCCATTATTGAAGCTTAGACACCTTCCACCTCTTAGCCTTTAAGCAAGGCTGAAGTCCGTGCACGCTGAGGATTACACGCCGCAGACGCCAGGCCAAATGTACCACTGTAAATCATCCCCCTGACTTCAAGGGAATAATCTCATCTCAGGGACAGATCTGATCCAGTCCTAACTGCAGGAATTTCTAATGTTAATAGGGCACGTTCTGTAGGCATTTTTCACTCAGAAAGACAAAAAGCACTTCCCGTGCAAAGCAGGCACACATCAGCCACGTGCTCCATATTCAGAGGTACATTTGATTTGACAGTTATGAGCAAGTTCTATTTAAATGTGAATTAGTAACAGCCATTGGAACTATGGCAAGACACAAAAAAAGCTAAATTAAAAACGTTAAAATGCTAATGTTAATGTTTGGGATTTTCTAGGAAATTTTTCTTTTAAAAAAAGCTAAGCACACCTACCTGGAGACCTTCATTCCCAGTTGGGGACACGTCCTGTTCTGTGCCTACAGGGAGGGTCTGAGGAGTGTAAAGACCATTAACCAGCAGTTCATAGAACCTCATGCGGGTTTCACCTGCACAGACCACAATGCAAGAGCAGATTAAACAGAAATATCACAATCCATGTCAAAACACACATTCTTGACGCTCACACGACCCTGCTACCACTCCTGGCCCACTGCATCCACGCAAGAGAGGAGCAGTTATCACCTCAGAGCTTGCAGGGATCATTTTTAAATAATCTGCTGGGCAAGTGAAGTCAGACACTGCCTTCTGCAGCCAAGACAAGGAGATTTCTAAATCCTTTTTCCTCTTCTCAGCCTCCCTGGCAGCTCTGCTCTTTACCATGCTTTCTGGAGCGCAGCCTTTTTCCTCCTCTCCAGAGTGCCAAGCAAATAGCTCGCAGATTTGAGAAGTGAAACTCTCACCCAAGGGAGAAGCCTCTGCCAACACCCAGAGCCACTTCAGAAAGCTCTCCCTGCACACCTTGCTCATAGGAACTGCCTGTTACTAATGCAAACACAATGCATGGGAATGCTGAGGACAAAACCGTTAATGCTGTCTTTCCAAAAAGACACCAATTAATCCTTTTTTTCCCTCTAGTTTAAGGAGAACTCAGTGGCAGCCTTCGAAGAAAAAAGCCAGAGGAGCAAACTGTCCTATATAGCATTACTGAGCCTCAGCCTTTTCATTCCTAAAGTCTACAAAGACCCAGTTTCTTAATATTGAATTTTTCATTACTACAAAAACTTAATCCTACTTATTTTGCAGTCTGTAAGAAATCTGTCATCAGCTTCAAAGGCAATAGACTCAGACCCTGAAACTATCTGAGTTTTTGCACTGAAAGATAAAAATCCATAGAAAAATGGACAGACCTGGCACCTGAGCCCAGAAAATTAATTCAGGCAATAGCTCCCCAACACCAGGACTACTTTTTTGAGAAAGTCCTGCAGGATCAAACCTCAAACTCCCTGTGAATCACCCCATTCAATTCAAAAACAAAGCACCCTGTAGCACAATTCTGTCCTGAAAAAGACCTATTTATCTTGAACAAATCTGCAGATGAAGTTATTTAGGTATCAAATCTCATTTCCCAAAGTCCTGAGCCTCATCCTCAACTATGTAAACTGCTTAAGTTCAACCAAAGTCATGACAAAAGAGATCTCTTCACTGCAAGAGTCTGAAGATAAACTTGAAATATTAACACACACCACCCACGCATGACACTACAACACCATAGGTATGGAAGTGTTAGGCTTATTTTCACTTGTTCTTAAAAAAATATAAAGTAATTGTTACATAGTTCTTCCTGGATCCCAAACATAATGCAGGAAAAGTTACAGTTTCAAAGAGTTTTATGAATGCGAAATGATTCCCAGCTATTGCTCTAAGACAGGTAATTACTAGTTGTGTCCAGTCTGCAGATGGATAAACTGAGACACAGAAGTTCCTTTAAACAACCCTGTCTCAGATGAGGAGACTGGATTTATTAGTTTCAGATTCCCAGGCCTATGTTCACACCAGACAGATTAAAAATTACACTTTCATTCCTAATATATATTTTGCTACAAAATTTTTAATCAACCTTTCATTCTCTTGCAAAGCAGAATGCTAGAAAGTAACGGTGAAAATGATACACATATATAAAGTATGTCCTAACCTGCGAATGATATTTTAGGAACATAATTTTTACTTGATTCTGACAAATTATAGCACACTGACAGTCCTACTCTTTCAGAATAAAAGAGAAGCAACTTTGTGGGTAAAAAAAAATACATTAGGAGCATAAAGCTGGCAAACAAAACAGCAATGCAATTTGAAACTGACTTCAGCATTTTCTCCCGGGAAACAGAAGCATAACCCCCCTCTCATTTCCCTGATGTGATACAAACTTTCTGGAACAGCTGCCTGGTCAAGACTTGCAGCATAGTTTATAAACGGAGGAGAACAAGGAGGAAGGCAGCATAATCAGCTTGTTTAAAATGATTGTCATTAAGACATCCATCACTCACAAAACAGCTTTAGCTTATATTATTAAATCTGCAAATGGTTAATTTGTCCTTAAACGTGATTTTTACCTTCAAGTTTCAAAGCAAGGGAGGAGCCTGTCTGTAAAAATTAGTGGTACTAGAATTTCAAAGTATACACATGTAAGGTCAAGCCTAGCTCCCAATAGAAAATATTATAATACTACTGTGATTTTTCTTCTAACAGTGGTCAGTAATGTCAATAAACATCCTGTTCTACTCTATCACATGTGGCACACCAACTGCTGTGTTGGTTGTGCACTAAACTGTTGAAACCTTTAAATACAGAACAAAAATAACAGGATTTTTAAGAAAGTGGTGTTAGCAATGTCTTTTTCCCAAGAAAGAGAGCAGCAAGCCAGTTTTGAACTAGAAATGGCACCTTTGGAATGTAGAAATACAATCAGCAACTGATCCGCACCTCCTCAGTCTTAGACATTTTCTAAAATTCAGGCAGATTTTAGCACAGCCCTTTCACTATCACGCTTGGAGGAGAGAGAACAGACGAAACACAATGCCTTCACACTTGCAGAAACTTTGTTGGGCTTCTGAGGGCTCGGGAGCGGGGCTGGGAGCTGCCTCCTCCAGCACAGGGAGCTGCTGTCGCTTTAAGAGCCAGTCTCACACTTACACACTCGCACACACTGACAAGTGCTGCGTGTGCACTCTGCTGTGCCAGCCCTCAGCCCGCTCTCAGTATCAATGAAATGCCAGGCACGCAGGGGACAGCACCCAGCCCCACTGCTGCCACCAGAACCCACAGATTTGGGTCCCAGGGACAACCAAGACTTGCCCAAAAATCCCATGTCTGCCAAACGCAAGTGCCACCGGGTCCAGCAGCCCTGGCAGGTGGCTGAGAGGGACCAGCCTGGGGCAGAGAGATGGGGGACATGAGAGGGCAGCAAGCAGGGACAGGGTCGGGCAGGGGAGAGGCAGGGGACAGGCAGGATGGCAGCATTTTGCAAATTACAGGGCTGTCTCTTAGCAACAGACAACACATTTGGCTCCACGTGACTCGCCCAGGCCCCAGACACCAGACCCGCTGCCGGCTCCCTTCGTATTTTTAATCAGCAGGTCCCTGCCCTCTGCACCAGCCTCTGTGGTGGGAGTGGGACGGGCAGGGGCTCTGCAAACCCCAAAAGCATGAGGCCCAAATGTGCCCCCTCACCTTTTGTATCCAGCTCCACGTGGATGATGTTGCCCATGACAGAGGTGTTGTGAAGGTGCTGCACAGCCTCCCGGGCACCCTTAACAGTGGCAAAGATGACTTTGGCAATGCCCAGGTGCTTCTTGTTCTTGGGGTTGTAGAGAATCTCCACCTCTTCCACTTCACCGTATTTCTTGCACATGTCGGCCAAAAAGTTTTCACGGATATTGTCGTTCAGCTTGGCAAAGGTGACCTGCTTGGGAGGCACTGGCCCCACGTAAAATTCATCAATCTGGAAACGGGCACAAGGTGGGGAACGATAAAAATAATCGGCGTTGTTAACGAGCGTGGGGGAGGGCCTAAGAATGGCACGGGAGGGAGGGGGTTAAAGCATCCTGCAAACTTTGAGGGGGGAAAAAAAAGCCTCCGAGGCTCTGGGTGAACCTCAGAGCCGAGCAGAGGCTCTGCCGCTGCAGCCATTCACGGGAACCGGCTCCTTTCTGGGCTACAAAGATGCATTTTGAGCAGTGCTGTCAGCGGAGAGCCCCCTCCCCACTGCCCCCCGCCCCAGAAGCCCCAGCTCCAAAACCTTCAAGTGATCTCGTTAGACAGATGCATTGATTTCTTGATATCCTCCTAGAAGAGGATTATTGTTAAACAGTTTGCTAAATAACAATGTTAATAGGAATATGACTGTCATTTAAACGGTCCATTAAACTATTTGGAACTCAGGCTTTACTCCCAGATAAACAAGTTTCAGAGCTAAAGCCAAAAGTCAGGGCAGTACCTTGAATTTGGGGACAGACAGCTCCAACTCCTTAGTTTTGGTCCATATTCGCCCTATTCTGGGATCCCTGACACAATCCACAGGAGCGATCCCCGAGTTCTGGGAGAAGGAGGAGGAGGAAGAGGAGGAGAGAAAACATAGAAACAGCAATAACAAGACTTGAAATTTAAGACAAAAATACAAGAAAAAATAAACCCCAAGGAAGCACGGGCTGTCTCAAGGGAAGGGGAAAGCGCACACACACACACGTGTCAAATTGCAATACTGCTGGGAAATGCACACAGATTGGAAACACAGAAAAAAGCCGCAGGTTTGGGCTCCTGACAGTTGAATACACAGTGTCAGGTGGCTGTAACTTTGGTGGCTGTGCGTGTCCCCCCCCCCAGACACCCCTCCCATACACATGCGCTACGGCGAGGATTACCACGACCCGGAGGGACCCCCAGCCCCCAAAACGCCGGTAAGAGGGAGGCTGGAGGGGGGAGACACGACACAATAGGGGAAACCCGGGAGCCCCCCACTCACAGGCATGCTGAAATGTTGCCCATCGTAACGGTAGAGTTTGTGCTGTCCTTTTTTCAGAGCCGGGTCAATAATCAACTTGTAACTTCTCCAATGGTGATTTCTTTTCTCGACAGAAGTGCTGGCTTGCGTGCTGTTCTCCATTCCGTTGATCCAACCTGAACGCGGGGGGGGGGGAGAGAGAAAGGGGGAAGGGGAAAAGAAAAAAAAACACACGAAAAACCATAAAGTTAAAAAAAATAGTCAACAAAGACCTCTTCGTTTCGGTGTGTGTTTTTTTTTTTTTTTTTTTTTAACGAGCCGCCAGCTCTACACACCCAGGCAGGGAGGAAATCCACCGCGAAGCGAGCCCCAAAATGGGGGAATTGCCAACCGGGTCCCCCCCTCCACCCCAAGCAGACAAGAGGCAGAGAGGGAGGAGGAGAAGAGGAGGAGAAAAAAAAAAAAGAAGAAGAAGAAGAAAAAAATCCAATCTCACTTGAACTCTGCTTTTTGCCATGATCTTCAGGGTGCTTGGCTTTTTCCCCCGCCTTGGTCTCTCGGAAAGACATCGCGCTGGGCGGCCGATCGTCTCCGGGCGGCGAAAGGCGAGCTCCCGTCTCACATGGGGCCGGTTACCGGCGCGGGCTGCCCGCCAGGCTCCTGCCTCCCGTTTTCGCGAGCCACCACATATTGTGTGTGCTCGCTGCTGGCGGCGGCCGGGATCCCACAATACACCGCTGCGAGCGCCGCGAACGCCTAACCGCGCTCCGCCGCCTGCACATTCACGGCGGCCGCGCCGCGCAGCCCCCGGCCCGCGGCCGCCCGCCGCCGCCCCGCCGCCGCCGAGCGCCGCCGCATGGGCCGCCGCCGGGACGCGCGGGTTTTTTTTTCCCTCCCCGCCGCGGGGTTAACGGCATGCGGGGGGGCGAGTGGAATCTGCCCGCTGCATTTACCTTAGCGCAAACTGTTTCTAAACAAGATGGACCTATAGGTGGGACAAGTTGGGTTTTTTTTTTTTCTCGTTTTTTTTTTCCTCTCTCTTAATCTTTTTTTAGGGAAAGACTTCGGCGAGCCCGGGCGACCGCGGGGGCGGGTGGAGCGCGGACCCGCCGCGCTGCTGCGGCGGAGAGCGCGGGGGGGGAAGCTGGTGGAGGGGGGGGGAGGTGGCGAAACACGGAGGGGGGGGGGTGATAGAAGATGGGGGAGCAGCTTTGCTTATTAAAGGTCCGGAGCCTTCATCAGCCAATCAGCGGGGAGGTTCCATTTTGTTTTCGGTATTAAAGGCGGGCGGCGCGGTGCCCCCGGCGCTCGGCGGGCGCGGGGCCGGGCGGAGCAGCGGCGGGCGCATGGCGCGGCCGTCCCGGGGCGCGGGGCCGCGGTGGCCCCGGGAGCGGCCACGCCATTGGCTGGGGCGGTGGCAGCGCGGCGGGCGCAGCCAATGGGAGCGCGGCTTCCATGGGGCTTGAGTTATTAGACGGCGGGGTAAAAGCGCCGCGCGGCAGAAGCCAAGGAGAGGCCGCGGGACCCGCAGCCATTTTTCTGCAGTGGAGCGAAATGGCCAACTGGGCTTTTCCTTTGTTCCATAAAGGGGGATCCGCCATGTGAATCCACACCACGCGGGGTGGTGGGAGCCTCTAGCACGGTGCCAGACGACTCACTGAAGAAGGATTTCAATATATATATATATCTATCTCAACCCCTTAACCAAAAAAAAAAAAAAAAAAGTAATGCGGATTTTTTTTTCTCCCTTATGATTCGGGATCCATCTTTGTCTTGTGTAACTAGGTCATGGCACACCCTATGTCAGCAGTTAACAATTTCGAATGCCAACAAAAAAAGAGTAAATACATTCTTTTTATATATTTTTTTGTTGTTTTGGGGGTTTTTAAGCTTTAAGCAGCTCTGATGACTGAACAATAAATTTGAGAGACTTCTCTCCCGTATTAAACACTTGATTCCTGGCCATTTTTATTAACTCCTCTGGTGCTTAAAAGGTAATGTTTTAAATATAGGTATAGGAATAGTGAATTCTGGCAAAAAAAAATAAGGCAATTTTACTATGATAAGCTTTTTCTCTTTCTTTCCTCTTACATTGTAAGTACCCAATCCATTCTGTCCTTGCTAAGTGTAGTTTTCATGTTAATGTTACTGAAGTGGTCCTTATTGCTAAGCCTTCATTTGCATGTCTTATGTTTTTGTCTGTTTAAACAAATTTATGCTTTTTGAAATATTTTACTTATAAAGCAAACTATCTGGCTAAGATATGCTTACCAGTTGTTTAGAACCAGTAAATGTTAACTAGGTGTTTTCACACTGACATGTGCAGCCTAAAACTATTGAGGAGAATATTTTTAGTGTCTGCGTGCTCTGTGGAAAAACACTGAACGTCCTTTTTATGTACAGAGTAAATCTGCCACAGGAAGGTAGATTTAAGCCTCGAGCAGGAGTCCTCGCCTGTGTACGGTCAGTCAACATAGCTGGACTTTTTCTATAGCTTTTTTTTCCCCCTTTTTTTCCTCTTTTTTTGATGCTAGACCACTGCCATACAAAGATCCGTAACTTATATTAACAAGATCCGCTTTGGCTCGCAAACTTACGAGAGAAGTGGTGATACAGATCATATATATATTTATAGCCATTATTTTAAAAAAGAGTAACAACTTCACCTTCAGAGCTGCATTCAACTATGGTGTGCGGGTAAGTAAACCCTTTTGCCCTTGCAGAGGAACAAATAGCCCAGGCCTGTAGCTAATGGTATTGTCCTGGGTGGAAAGATCCCAATGGTCGTCTGAAAGCGGTGGCGATCTCCTTCTCCTCAGAAACATCTAACAGTGCCTCTGAAACGTCTGTTTTCAGGGAGGAATTTGATTTCTCTTTCTGCACAAAGCTCTTGGTCGTCCTCAGCCCTGGGTGGGTTTGGGTTTTTTTTGTGCGGAGAGACGCTGTGAATCCATTGCAGGCATTACGTGGCTGTTAAATTGAAAGCACCCAAAAAAAAAAAAAATCTGCCTGTGAACAGTAAGATGTTAGTGAGGTTGATGTTAAAAAAGGCGAGAAGGCGGTGGTGGTGGTAGGGATCCCTTACATGTTTTATCCGTCTAATTACAGAAGCTCGACAAAAACCAGGCAACAAAATGGGGGGGTGTTTTTCACGACGGTGAGTCTTAATGGCGGATGTCTCCCTAGAAAGCACTGTAAAATCCTTCATACCGAGAGGCAATGACTTGGAGAGAGGGGGGAAAAAGGAGGTCTGGAAGTATATCCAAAATGAGGGAGTTTCCTTCCAAGTGAGGGACCCTTTGCAGCCTGAGTGTTACAGATGGAGAGCCGTGACGCAGTTGATATTCACAGCAGTTGTGCTTTAGTGCCGCCACCCAGCCCACGAAAATGGCCTCCCCGCCGAATTCTGGTGGGTTTATTATGTGAAAGGCTGCGGCAGCACCGTGTCCCGGGCGGCGGGAGGGGCGGGCACGGCGCTCCCGGTCGCGCTCCGTGTTGTGTGAGGGCAGCCGCCATCATGGCTTCTCCTTCCCTTCGGCGCCGCGTTCTCCTCAGCGCTGGGCGGTGGCGCGGCGGGCTCTCCCCCCGCTGCCTCCCGGCGCTCCGCGTCCCAGGCGCTGCAGGGAAATGGTGGGTTTGGGGTGGTTTAGTTTTTTGGGTTTGTTTTTTTTTTTTTCCTCCTTTCTCTCCCCTCTTTCCCGCCCCCCTTCCCCCAGCGCTTTGTGAGGGGCTGTGGAAGGGCGAAGCCGGGCAGGGAGCAGCTCTTTCTCCCCGCGCACAACATGGCGGGAGCGCCCTGCGGCAGCGGGGCTGGCGGCGCTCCAGCCGGGCCGGGCGGGGGGGCGGCCGGCCGGGAGGACAAAGGCAGCTCGGATAATGCCGGCGCAGCCCCGGCTGCTATAAATAACACCGCCCTTCCCCCGCCGCTCTCCTTATAAACACCCAGCCATGGAAGTCGCCTAATGCGAGGAGGGGGGGAAAGAGGAACAAACAACAACACCTCCCTTCTCCCCACACACACACACAAGGGGGAAAAAAATAAAATGCACAAAAAAATTAAAGGCCGGGCAGTGTTGTGGGGGACGGGGGGAACCAGCAGCGTTGGCCGCGGGAGGGGCCGGGCGGCGCCGCCACCTCCCCGCCCGGAGCGGGTGCGCCGGGGGGAGCGCGGCCGCCGCTCCCCGTCACATGGCTCTTTGTTGTTTTCCTTCTCTGCCTCTCCTGGGCTGTTCCCCCCTCCGCCATCACCCAGCCGGGGCAGCGCTGCCCTGCCTCCTCCGGCCTGCAGCGCCGAGCTCCCCGGGCCCGCACGGGCAGGGCTGGCGCGGAGCCGGTGCCGCGCTGCAGTGGAGCCGCCATGGCCCGATGAAGTGTTACATGTGGCGTTGTGGCGTATTTTTTTTTTTCCTCGGGTTTTTTTTTTTTTTTTTTTTTTCTCCTTGTGGTTTGTTGGTGTTTTTTTGGTTTTTTTTTTGTTTTCTTTTTTGGTGGGAATTTTTTTTCCCCCGAGCAGATTCTACTGCAGCTCGCTTTGGGTGGAGGCTGAGGGTTATCTCGGAACAAGCCTCGCTGTGCTCTGCGGGGAATTGCAGCTTGTGCTCACTGCAGACCCAGAATAGGTGAGCCAGGAAAGCCTGGCTTGAGCAACCACTTCAGAGGGCAGGACAGGGAGGAAAAGCAAACACTGTAGAGAGGTGGCCTCCCTGGTAAGGCTAGAGCAGGACCGTCCTGCGGACTCTGAGGGAGGGAGAAGGTAAGTGGCTGCTTGGCAGAGGCTGTCTGCGGGAGCGGCATGTGCCGGGCAGGGTGCGCCCTGCCCGCAGTTCCTGCGGCTCAGCACCAGCCGCTCCGTGGGTTTGTACAACCTGTGCTGTGGTATGTGCCGAGGCTCAGGGCTGTTTCCCTGCGAGGGAGCAGGGTGCTGCCGCGAAGGAGGCACCGCAGCCCGCGCCTTTCGCAACAACTGCGCTCATCGCTGCATTCCTCGCTCCCCCCCTCGCTCCTCACCGGGTCAGGCTCTATGTCGAGAACAAGCGACAAACCGTCCGCACAAAACAGAACACGTTCCCATGGAAGGGGAGAAAACCAAACAAACCAACAACAAAACCAAAGCGCTTCCGCAGTGCCAGGCTGGCTGGTGTTGTAGCGCTGTCGGGGGCTGCGGCGCTCGGAGCCGGGGCCGCCCCAGCCGCCGTTCGGTCCCTGCCCGGCCGGGAGCGCCGGGCCCGCTCTGGAGCCAGCGCTGAGCACCCGGCCCGGGGCACGGCGGCTCCCAGGGACCGTCTGCTGGCAAAATCGGAAGGAACGCTGACGTTGTTCTTAGCTGAACACCATTAAAATGCTCCTCTGGTATCTCTCAATAGAGGTGAAAAGCATTTCAGCTTCCTGGAAATGGCCGAAAGAGGCGACGTGTAGATCAAAGTACGGCGCAAAGCTGGGTTCGTGTTTGCAGGGGTTTTTGAACTGTAGTGAAAACGTTTCTGCAGCTTGCATCGTAATGAGTTAACTCAGCACGTGAAGCGACTAAAAAAGGCATATTTAAACAGCATCGGGCTATTAACTTTCCTGGGATTTAAGATTTATGTTCAAATATATATTTGGCTGTTAGCAATACCAGCATTTAAACAGTAACGTTGATCTGTTCAACCCTGAAGCAAACCAGCTCTGCCTAACGCAGCTTTGAAGCAACACAGCCAGACCATAATACTGTGGGAGCTTAGACAGCTTTGTCTGTACTTGCATCTCTCTGCATATTTTTCCAGGACTCTGATCTTTGTCTGCGATTAATCATTGTCCAGGACGGCTGTTCCCGGTGGTAGAATCCATGAAGTGCTCCAGCTGGGAGAGGTCCTAACGCGTGTGCCTGGCGCTGCGTACGTGCAAACCAGGGCCAGAAATTGCTGGGGCAGCAGGCGCTGGACAGCGAGCCTGCCGTGCCGCCCCAGTGAGTTGTGTGGGTCCTCAGCACTTCTGGAAGTTGTTTTTGTAAGTCTGAGCCGAAAATTTCTTTCCATTTTTTAGAGTTTCTAAATGACTATAATGTTCAATATAGTTTAAAAGTCGCCAAGGCAGTTGAGACCAGTTGTGCTCTCAGAGTGGGTGGTTTCATGGCTGAACCTCGTATCTGAAAAGCGAAATGTTCTGGTACAGTGTGTTTAAATCCCAGAAAGGTCAAACCAGACTTTCATACTTGAGTTAGATTGACCCTGGTTTGCTGCGTGAGACTCTTTAGATAAAGAGATCTTTCAGGGAAAAGGGAGAGGGGGAGAAAAAAAAAAGATTTTTTTTTTCTCTGAACAGCTTGTGGTGGCTCCGTGCACATTCTTGAAGCAAAGGAGTTTGTTCTTGCCCACAGCGTCCCTGCCTGGCATTGTTGAGTGGAAAACTCTTATGCTAATTATATCACTGTCTGTTATCAATAAGAAGTGATTTAATTTCTTTGGGAAAGTGTTGCAACAAGAGCAAATTAGATTGAGAGGCAAAGTGAAATAAAAAATAGGCAGCTGTTCTGCCAAACAATGATCCTGACTGTTTGCAACATTTTGTTTTAGACTGCCTTGTACACAGTATCCTTTATATCGAAGGTTTTCAAGTCACAATCCACTGCTTGTGCAAGGCAACTAGATTAATAGATTATAAAAGACAAAAGAGGCCAAGGTTCATCTGGTTCAGCTTCCTGCATTATGTAGGTCTCTGGATTTTTGTGAATTTTTTTCTTTTTCTCGTTTGAAAAAATTTAACTGCAGCATAGCTGCATCTTAGATAAAGATCAGATTTTCATTTTCAAACAGGCTGTGAAAGGGAGTAAAATAAGGGTAAATTGTTTCCATCAAAAATCTACCTGACAGACTAGAAATCAAACTTGTCTAGTTTCTGCTTTCAGTTTCTGGATGTGTCTGTCCCTCAGTCTCCTTGGCAGAGGAATGCTCCATGACCAGATTTCCATCCCCTCATAGCTGTGTGCAAGCTGAGCATTTAAACACTCCATTGCAGGCTGCAGAGCTCCCCCTCGGGTCCATCTTTACTAATCCTGTAATTGTTCCTGCTCCAGTTTGTCACCATTTTGATCTGGGCAGAAGGGGACAGAGCCATCGGCAGTGACCATGCCAGAGCCAAGAGCCCTCCTGGCTCAGATGTGTCTGTCGGGCATCCAGGGATTTACCCAACTCATTTTCAGCTGATTTCCCAGCAGGGCTGCAGAAATACTCTCGGATCTGCTCCTTCTCAGGATGACAGCCTTGTACTGTAGGATTGTGCTCTTTGTTTTGTGTGGCTTTACTCTGGTCCTCTTGAAAACTCAGCGTTGTTGCTTGCGATGACCTTTTTTAATTACTATTTTTATTTGACACTCCTTCCTGATACTGCTTAGTGTCACCTACAAACTTGGTGGGTTATGATTTTATGTTTTCTTCCAGATGAACGAGCTATCTGCTCTGTGGGTGTTTCCTTGTTCCGGGTGTGTGTGCACCCACCTCAGCAGTGTTAATATTGTGTCAGGAGGAGGTCTGATTCCACACCATCCCTTGCCACACCCCGGTTGCATGGGAAGAAAGCCCAGTTTAGGAGCTGGAAGGGAGCCAGGGGCACACTGCAACACTTGCCTGCCCTGGCTCTATTATGTAGCCATTAAATAATGCAGAGCACCAAACAGGTGGTTGCAGGACCCATAAAAGAAAGATGAGAGGTCTGAGGCAGGGTGGTTACAAAGTACATTTTGAGATCTTCCTGTTAGATGGGTTTTTTTAGACGTGATGCCTCACTACATACTCTGTATCCAGCTGTTCATTCAAGACCTAAATACATTAGGGACTTCTTTCCCCCTGCCATATTTGATTGAGGCTGGAGGAAAAAGGGAAGAAAATTACATAGAACAGCACAGTCATATTAGACAGTTTTATTTTTAGGAAACCAGGCTAAGAATATCAAAAGAATATTTAATAGGAATATGGACAGGGTATTTGCCTGTTCAGATTTTCTTGCCATAAAATTTTTCATTCTTTCCTAAGAGCAGCAGATGATCAGTCTAGGGAATTGTCAGCCAAAATAAGCAACCTGCTGACAGATTTCACCTGTGTCCCAGCATGCTCTGAGGATGCATGGGATGTGAGCCTTGAACAATGACAGGGAATCACTAGGCTAAGTTGTTTGGCTGCCAGGGTGCAGAGATGCATGGTGACATCCAACAGTGGAACAAATATTTGCTGTGTTTAAGATCCAGACAAATTTTGATGGATATGTTGGCTATTTGCCAGAGCCGAGGGTTTGGGGTTTTTTTGTTACTTTTTAAACTGTATGTGATCATATTATTTCTGAAAGTATTATGACAAAGCCACCCCTGTAAAGTAGGGAGTGAGTGCTTTCAGAGATCTAATCTTTCTTGAGCTATAAAGGAATAAAGAAGCTGTTTCAACACCTGACTTGCAGAATGTTTTGTGTTGCTTCTTGCCTATTGAAATGCAGCTGCCATCGAAATGCTGTGATCCTATCAGGATGTAGAAGTGGTTATTTTTTAGAATGCCTTCAAGCTTATAAAAATCATGAAATAAATCAAGACGACTGGCAATTCTAATCAGCATTCTAAAGCCATTGAATTACAAAAGAGTTCAGTGCTTCATGGCCCCTGAACAGTACAGTTTCACAAAAATGAAAGAGAAAGAATGAAAAGAATGTACCATTTAAAGACACTGGGCACTTACAAAGCTTGCATCAAAAGGAAATGAAGATACAAATAAGTAATCTAAAAGGATATTTATGCATTAAATTACTTGTGTCTCTGGACACTTCATTAAACAGCGTGGATATGATGGTAGCTGGGGACCTGGGAGCCATTTTAACATAGACAGCACATACAAAGAACATTCTGATTACAAGTGATGGAGTATAAAACCTTGCAGCCAGAAACTGATGACAAAGATCAAAAGCTTACAAATCAGAGCAGTGTCTTCCCACTGGTGTGATGTGACACGAGACCAGGACTTTGTTTTGCCCTTGACATTGCCACCACCGCTCTCAATCCTGCAGTTAAGGATTTGCATCTTGATTTATTGTTTGACAGGACAGTAGGGGAGTGCCCCAGCTGGTCCCCGGAGCCCTGGGTTGCAGCCGAGTGGCCCAAAGGCACCAGGTCGGTGAAGGCCGTGCTGTCCATGGCTCCCAGTTGCTAAGCAGCTGCAGCGCTGTCTCTGCCCGTGCTGTACGAGGGGAGCAGCACGGCTTCCCCTCGGTCGCTGCAGCATGGAAACGGGAGCAGTGGCCATGGCAAAATCATTCCATTCCTGGCTGGCTCATGGAGCTGCTGGCACAAACGCTGGAGAGAGGAGAAGGGACACTCGGTGGAGCAGGGGGTGGCAGGAGGGGAGGGAAGAGCCAGCATATGTGCACAGCAGAGGCTACAAAGACAGCAGATCCTGGCAGAGCAGGGGGCACACACCGAGGAGAAAGGAATGGGAGAGAGGCCAAAGGCACGGCTCAGAATTTAAAAAAAAGGCAGGAGGAGAGTGTGGCATATGGAGAGGGGAAATAATGCAGAACTTGCACAGCCTGCAAATAATTGAATAGAAAATACAGGAAGAGGGAAGGAGCTTGATTCATTACTGCCCTTCACCTTGTGGAGACAGCTACACCCAGGAAGAGGAGGTGTGGAATACAACAGCATCGTTCATGTTCCACAGTGAACCGTAGGTTTTAAATTTCAACCCCTGCCATTTGTGGATTTCTCCTTTCATAGCCCATGCCTTTTGTTCAGACTTGACTCCTGCAAGCTCTGTTCTTATCTTCATCTAATTTCTGAGTTATTTTTGAACTTGCTTTAGCTTTTTTTCATTTCTAGATAAGTTTTAAATTAAAATACTTTTTCCAGATATTTTAGTTGTTTTAACCTTCAAGAGGGCAGGCCATTGCTAGTTTCTAACTGAAGTCAGTTTACACTAAACCCACACAGCCTGTGAGCTGCCGTTGCAGGACAGGGTTCTCTTTGCTTCCTGACACCTTCCCCTGCACATTGTCTTTCCCTGGAAGCAGTGCCTGCCAGCAGTCTGGAAGGACTCGCAGTTAGCAGTGTGCAGGAAGTGGTTCCTGTGGCAGTAAATAATCACAAGCGCCTGACGTGCTGCATAAAGAGGAGTGAAAAAAGTGTCACGAACATCTGCAGGCGGTTCTGACCAAAAGGGATCCTTAGTTCGCCACCACTGCCCACATGAAAAAGCACTTCATGGTGTTGGCCCCTAACGTGCAATTGGCTGTGGAATAGGAAATGCCAGTGGAGCTGGCAGGGAAGCAGGAAAGCTGGACATTCCTCTCCTCCAGGCACAGGACTGAGGGGCACGGCTTGTACAGCAGGGTGGGGAGAGGAATTTAAGCTCGTGCAGCTGTTGCTCTGCTGTGACCAGTCCAGGCTTGCTTGGAGGCCTTTCGGCTGAGAACACTTTTCCCCAGGTCCCAAATTGAGTCCTAAAAGGAAAATGGAGGTGCCTACTCAAACCTAAAGTGGAAATTATTTGAATTATTTGCTGTGGGTGCTGTGTTTGTAGTTCAAGCCAATAAAGTACTTGACAAATACACAGCCAGATGTGTTCTGTACTTAGAAAATTTTTATCTAAGATATCTGATTCGTGGGGTATTCTATTTGCTTCCTTCTTCCATTTTCCTGGAGCCCTTATCTTTGAACAGGGACTGTCTGTACTATTGTTAGACTCCCAAGACCATTAAAAGTCTTGGGGCACTGACATTTTACAAGCAGATCCAGCTGCCATTCACACAGGCGCATTTTTAGCCTTATGAGAGATGTAAGTTTAATGAGAAGTGTTTTAACAAGGAAATCTCCCCACCTTAAGAAATCAGAGCTACTGCGTTAATCCCAGTAAGCGATGAGGAACTTGACAACGTGCCTGTTGTTACGAGGAGATTCAGGAAGGGTGAGATGTGTGTAGGAAGGGTGAAATGCACAGGAAATGTGCCATCAAGGACAGAGGTGTGGAGCAGGGCAGGGCAGCGTGCCAGACACAGCACTGTCAGCTTGCTGCTCTCTGCGCCTGCCCTCACCACCCCACACCACTGCTTGAACACCTTCCTGACCCTTCTGGTGACTCACAGCGAGGACATCCAGCCAGGCCACTCTGCACTGTCAGCCCAACCAGCTCCCACAAACCAGGCACAGGCCAAGAATCACATCTCTAAAGCAAACATCACTCAATTACAACCTGGTTTTATTTCCAGCGCCTCAAGTTATTAATTAACCTGCTCTGAGCATCGCTGTTCCTGTCAAGGTTTGCTCTGGCCAGGTTATGATTGCTCTCAGGTCTGAGAAAAATTCAGTCTGGGCCTGTGCTTTGCCTGGCCATGCTCTGACAAGCCACAGGCTCCTCTGGCTCCTGCCAAACCCCCTCCTCTATGAATGAGCATCTTGCCAGCCAGACAACTTCCAACAAGCACTTCCCACTTAGCTCTATCCATACATCCAGCACTCCACAAAAAAACAGGCAGAAATTGTGGTGTCCCCATATAAACAGAGGATTTTATCATCTTTTCAGTCTGCCATTGCTGCCTTCCTGTGGGAAGTTTGCACAGATATCAGAGGGGAGGAAGCAAATTTCATGTTAACTGCCCTATAATGCCAATGCTATGCATGAATCAGCAAAAACATGTTCCTGTTTCATCCATTGTCCATTCCCTTATAGCCTACTTCACCATCTTTTATTCTCCCCCTGTGTATATTCCCAGTTTCCTCACATCCTTGTCCAAAAGGTTTGGGAGCTTCCTGCCTGGGCCAGGTGCAGGAGTGCAGGAATGAGGTGTTGATCAAAGCCTGACTCATGATTCTGTAAAACACACACTTGTTCAAGCTGCACTGTAGCCCACATAGTGAAAAGCATATTTAGGAAGCCAAACCTGGGTTCACTTAAACTTGATGGTCTCTACAGCCACACAAAGAAAGTACAACTCTGCATATTTCAGATTTAGAGGATCTTCCAATAGAATTTTGGGGAGTGTAACCCACATTTGGCAATCCACCATTGACTCACCCACTCCATATTAATCCCTCCTGTGTAAGCTAAAGCAGCTGAATGTAACTCCTGCCCTGGTGATGTGGTCATCTTAATTAACACACATTCCTCTTGGGTTCAGTCTTCCCTTGTTTCTGAACCAGCAAGTACATTAAAAGGAAATATCTCTATCCACAAGGAATTACATAATTTGGGAACGAGAGAAGGGAAAAGTGATCTGAAGGAAACAGATAATGCAGAGAGCACTCCGATTTTGAAAAATAAATCTTCATGCTTGCTGGGTTAGGTGGAGTGCTGGGTAATGAAAACACAGGAAGGCCTAAGCCAGAGGGATTTTAGAGGTTATACTAAAGGGATTGGTTGGATACTGGCTAAGAACTCATTGTGTTTCAAGCAAAGCTATTTGTAGCCCTTTTCCCTAAATTTCCCCAAATTACTTCCTGATGGGATGTGTTCTCTGCTGCAGATCTGGATGCAGAAGAGCATCTGATGGTGACTAATTTAATACAGATCTGTAGCAGAGCCCTGATCTCTGTCAGCCACGAGCAAGGCTGTGCCTCACTCCTGAACCTGGTGTTTCTGCCTGTTCCCATGGCAAAACCAAGCCCAGCTCCCAAGGCAAACACAACTGCAGATCTCACCTGAAACGAGGAGTTCTGAATCCCCCTCTCTCTGTGAAACATCCAGATTGCCTTCCCAGCCCAGAGGCAGGGGATGAGATCCAGCATTGCTGTGATAGCTCTGCCAGCCTGTGGTGACAAATTCCTGCCTGTGGCTTGAGGAAGCCATGCCAACACATCTGGGAGACACATCCCCAGATCCGTGGGGGCAGAGCTGTGGAGGTGTTGGCAGACACTTCCCTGTTCATTTCATGCTTTTCAGAGATCACTCATTGTGTTTGATGTTCCAGAAAAGTATAGGATGATTCTAACCTTGTGTTACCCATTTTTCACAACAGAATTTGGCTTGAAAATTCATGCTTTAGTGATCAACAGAAACTTGAAACTGCCTCTAAGCAGTTGTATCAGGATGAGATGTTACCATGTTGATTTACTTCAGGTTTGTGAAATGGAGTGGTTTTCCCCCACAGCTGCAAAGCCAAGAACTCAGTTTCTAATGAAAGGTGAAATTCAAAAGACAGCATGTTGGCCATGTGTGTATCAGGTAGGCCATATTGTGGCACCTCTGATTTAAAGAATACCAGAGAAAATAACCAAGAAACAGTTTGTGTTCCCTATAAATAGCTGCTCACCACGTAGTCGTGAGTATGTGGTTTATAAATAAAGTTTATCCAAACTACATCAGAGTGCCTGAATATTCTCTGCTTGATTTTGCTGAGCTGTGTGTCTTAATTTGTTTCACACCTCCCCTTGCAGACCCTTGTCCTGTTTTCTTTCCCAAGCCTCTGAACTCCCTGGTAGCATTTGAACAGATTTTACATAGAGTTTATCCAAAGATTTCTGCACTGATTGAGTGCAGGAGCTACTTGAGCCAAGTGAAACAGGAACTATTTCTAAGGCATGAAAAGGCAGAAAGGAAATTTTCTTATTGAAATATAATTTTTCCATATTACTTAATAGTCTAGAAAGTTAATGCCTTTCTGGCAGTACTTCCCACTGGGAAAAAAATATGGCTCCTACTCAGCCAAACAACAGTGTAATAATGTTTTAGGTTGGGTTAAACGTCTCAGAGACTGGCAGGTGTTGCAGCCACCTTGCCTTCAGTGAAAAAGGCAATTGAGAGCCCTTATGGAACAAGGGATTTACATCAGTAGGAGCTGCTACACAAAAAACCAGGCACATGGCAAGGTTTGAATAGATGGTGAATCATGTGGCCCAAGGGATTTTTCAGGGTGGGGGCACGTGTGTAAAATATCAGGCCATGAGGACCAGATGGTTGAGCTCTGCATGTGTGAGAGGAACAGCGAGAAACACTGCAGAAATGGAGACTGAGAAGCAGCTGAAAGTCAAGGACACTGGGGAGCTTTGATTTTGGATTTTGTGTGGAGGGTTTAGTGAGGGTCAGAGCAGTGTTGGCACTGTGAGCAAAAGTACAACTGAAAAACAATTTTGTTCATTTGTTCTGTAAACAGGAGGAATCACCTTGAGTAATACACAGTTACTTTGTCATAGGCTTCTCCTCTCACACTGATTCTGTCTCCAGAATTTTGTGCTGTGTGCAGGGACAGTTCAGCTCACCCACATCATAATTCCCCCTTCCTTCTGTGCCCTGTCCATACGAAATTCTGTGGGGCAGAGACTCTCCCTCAGTAAGAGTCTGTGTGCACATGACAAGCAATTGTTGTCCTTGTGCAACATCTGAAATTTATCAGAGATTCACTTGACTTACTTGGTAAATCTCATTGCTTAGGGTATGTCTTTCCCATTGTGAATTTTTCAAGGCATTCCTCTTGCTCAGTACATGCTGTAGTGGGAATTCATAGCTGAAAACACAAATAATTAATGTCACCGGTAATATTAAAAAATAAATATTTAAGGCTCTGTCTTGTTATACACTTTCTTAACTAAGTTTATTAATATTTCCTTGAACATAAATGGGGTTAGTTGTTGCTAAGTTGGAGTCTTTGTAAACTGGGGTCTGTGTTATGAAGAAAAAAAATTAAGTGTATTTAAAATCATAGTTCTGAAACAATTAGGAAGAACAGGTCCCCATTCTTGTCCAGTTTGTGTTTTCAAATAAACTAACAATATGAATATGCAGCACATGGTGTGTGCAAACAATATTGAACCTAATCTGTGAGTCTTTTTTTGGGTGTTTTCATTACTAACCTGAATTACCCATCAATACCATCCAGAGTGATAAAGCATCTTTTAAAAATCACAAACTCCCAGCAGTTTTCCTAAGGTGTGTGCTGTCTTTTCACTCCTTCCTAACTTTTTCCTTGGCGATCATGAAGCAACAAATTGGCACCAAGATTGGAGCACAGATATTTTCTATACCCCACTAATGCCCTGGTTTGTTGTGCTCACTGAGGATCTCCACACACACACTGACCCCTGAGCTGCAGATGTGTAAGCTTTTGATGAAAGAACTTGTGCCAAAATCAATATACAGGCCAAAACTGAACTAGAAAAGGACACGTGCAATTAGTAATTATTAGATTTTAATTTCACTAATAAAGGGTTAAATCTTCTTCCATTTAAATCAGTGGAACAATTCCATTTTAGATTTTGCTTTCTTTTTTGGAGTCAGCAGAACAGGCTCAGCTTTTGCCCAAACCTAAGTGATATGCCTGAAGCACTGCATAGCTGTTAATCAAAATTAAGTACCTGAGACATTGAAATGTTGTATTTCATCCATACTAAGTTGACTCATTACAACATCCATTACTTAAAGGCAGTCTGGAGTGTTTACAGTTATATTTGTAATCTGCTTATTTTATGTTGTTTCATCCCAAATCTAAAGGTGTTCAAATCTAAAAGTTTCCTTAGGTATAAAATGTACAAGGAAACAAAGCAGTGAGAAATGTAAAGATTATTTTGTGAGACTTGAAAAAAAAGCCAAAAACAAAAAGAAAAAGCAAAACCCCACAAATTAATAATGAACTACAAAATACTTTTATCCCCCCCAAATTTCCCTTTATGGCAATAATTGACTTGAAAAAAGCCCTGAATTCTTCAGTTACAAGAAGACTGTTAACTCTTCCTGCTGATTGTACCATACATAGCATGATACTGGGTTTGAGCCAGGTCCAAATAAATCATTTCAGGATAAAACAAATTCTTTCCTAGCCCATCCATTCCTGTGCCATTGGAATGCTCTCAGCTATTACAGTGGACAGGAGCTGATGGCTTTTCCTGTGTTCCAGATAAGATTTATAAGACTGTGCCTCGTAAAGCATTTTTTGACAATTTCTAGGTGCTTGCATCAACTTTTTCTTCAGTAAAATGATGAATTTTAAATAGATGTGAATTTGACCGCTTTTTAATTATTATAATTTGAGTTATATGACACTTTGTTGGGTATTAAAGGTCCTTCTTCTTATCTATTGCAGAAATACCCTTTTCTAGCTTTTTGTTTGCCCTGTGCACAAAGCAGGATTCTCCTTGCCCGAGTGCAGTGCTGTTTGTATTGGGTCTGGAAGGCCATCTAGTGACACAACTGCGCAGGGAAAATGAAAAGCCCTACTCGAATAGTGGTATGGGTTTTTTTCTTAGTTGAATTAAAAGGTCTTGCTACAGACGAGCATGTCCTTAGAGGTTTGTTGCTATTTGCACAAGTGGTACTAAAAAAAAAAAAAAAATAGAGGAAATTTTTATTTCTTAAAAACAAACTTACTTAAGATAGAGCACACTGATAATTCCTGCCAGGAGAGAAATGTACTTTTTTTTTATGCTGAATGGTGGTAGATTTGCACCTGAGCAGCTCTGTCCAAAACTCACTGTCACTCCCCTGACCTGTGCATTGGAGCCAAACATGATCCAGCAGTTGTGATCCCCTTCCAGAGCCAAACATGCCCCGCTGTTGTGATCCCCTGCGTTCCACGAAAAACCGCCACATGGAAGCCACCACATCTCTGCAATTAAAATGAGAAATTCCAGCAATTTTCATTGCAGCTCACCTTGGGTGGTGAGCAGATGATGAGCAGAGCTGTCGGTTCTTACCCAAGCAATAAATCAGTGGAAAACAAGCAGTGGGTCAGTGTCAGTGGCAGCACCAAGGCGCCTTTCCGGGGGTGCCTCGGGGTCTCTGCCTGCCCTCACCGTGCCTGGCGCTGCTCGGCCTTCGGGACTGCACACATCAGCGTTGAACGGGAGCGGTCCCTCAGCGCTGGAGGGGCTCCCTGCAGGAACAAACGGAACGGGAATAAATAAATAAACGGGCATGGGGTGTGTGGGTGGAAGGGCAGGGGGAAGGTGCCCGGTGGTCCCGGAGGCTCGAGGGCTGCCCGGCGGGACGGGCGGGCGGAGCAGCCCCGGTGGCTCTGAGGGGACGCGGCGCTGAGGGCGCTTCCCGCCATGACCCCGAACCTGCGGGCGGCCCCGGGCCGGCCATGAGGTCCGGGAGAGGCTCCCCCGCTGTCCCGGGGGGCCCGGGCGGGGCCCTGCAGCACCTGAGGCGGCGGCGGTCTCGGCGCGGCCAATCCCCGGCTGGGCGCGGGCGGCTCTGCCCGCCCCGGGCGCTGAGGGGAGCGGAGCCTCGTCCCGGCCGCGCTGCGCCCTCAGCGGGCCCGCTCCGCTCCCCCTCCATGGAAGCGGCCAACGGGGCCGTGCCCGAGCCCCGCGGCCCCGCGGCCGCCCCGTCGGGCAGGAAGGAGGTGAAGGTGGTGATCGTGGGCGACGGAGGCTGCGGGAAGACGTCGCTGCTGATGGTGTACGCCAAGGGCTCCTTCCCCGAGGTGAGGGGCTGCCACCCCCGCGGGGCTGGGGGCCGCAGCCGGGGCCGGCCCCAGCGCTTGGGCCCCGCCAGCACCGCTTCTCACAATCACAGAGTCCATTAAGGTTGGAAAAGGCCTCAGAGATCATCGAGATCGTTCTCCTCCCTTTGCAGCAATACGCGCCCTCTGTTTTTGAGAAGTACACGACGAGTGTGACAGTGGGGAAGAAGGAGGTCACCCTGAACCTGTACGACACCGCAGGTAAGGGGCTCCGCTTTGCCCATCCCGGCCGGGCTGCGAGGGGCAGCTCCCGTGCGGTCACTGCGATGGCACCACCAGGGACATCGGCCTGGGACTGAGCCCAAACCCAGCCCAGCCTTTCGTAACTTCGGGCAAATAAGCAGAAACTCTATTACTGTAAAAAGTTGCTCCGGTGAACGTACCCCCGTTTCTGTTCCAGCAGATTTTTCAGTGTCAGCTTAAACCAGACCAATATTTGAAGACTGTAAAGATGGGCAGATTTTCAAATTGCTTCTCTACCAGCATAGTTTAACCATAGCATTGCAGGTAAGACTGCTAGAGACTAAAGTGCAAACAAACCAACCACCATTACCTGTGCCTTCACATATCAATGTGCCTTCCAGAAAAAAAAAGGATCGATTGTCTAATGGCAGTTCTGGTCATCGACTCATTCATTATCTTAACAACCCAATTAATTCGGAAACATCAAATAGCAAACATATCTGGAAGAATTAAAACCCAATTCCCAGATGCAAAGCATAATACAATCAACCAGGAAAGTATTTTAATCTGCTGCCATGTGTGATTGAATAGGGAAGGAGAAAAAGGCTGGTTTGTGTTCAAAATCAAAAGGCAGTAGCAGTAAAAGTTATTTGAAAACGCTGATAGTTGTTCAGGTTCATTTGAGGAACTTGTGAAATGGTTTGTGTTCAACTCCACTCAAAGTTCCCAGACTCTGTTATCCAGCTGCGTTCCTAAATGAACCCTAAAATTGACACGTGCTGGGTTTCAGCTCAGTGTAAATCATCTGTTTCAGTTCAAGCCTGTGGAGTTGTTCCAAATTTACACCAAGACAAATAAGAACTGAATGCAGTCCAGTCATTTTAATGCTAATAAAACACACTTACCTTCTTGTATACTGCATGTGATAGCTGAAAACATAATTTCAAAAGCTTTTAATCTAAAAGTCAATTTCACTGCTAATTTTTACTACAGTGTAGTAAGATCCTGAGCACCCAATTTGCCAATGTGTCTTCTTGTGTCAGTGTTAGTAAGTCCATTTAGTTGGGATAACATGTCTTCTACTGAATGGCAAGGGTTTGGCTGTAAGTCTTAGAGGAAAAGAGAAGGACTGGAATGTGGTGTGAGCAACCAAAGAGGGAATTTCCTTAATACAGGGTGTTGGCACCAGGAACCTGCCACTGCACTCGTCATTTTTATGTTTGTTTGCTGTCAGTGTGTATTTTTTGCCTGTCACATGGTTTCTAGCTCTCATTTAAAATCCCCGTGCCGCACATTCCAGCATTTGCCTTTGGACTCTCTTCCAGGCTGCAAGGAACACGGGCTGGATTTGGAGATGGCAGCAGGCTGGGCAGGTCCAGCATTGCAGCACGGAGCTCTCCTGAGCCTGGCAGGGGTGCACAGCTCCTTGTGTCTGAGAGTTCAGCTCTGCTCAAGACCTGCAGCCACCAGCAGCCCAGGGATCACTCACTGAGCTTGGTGGCTTATTGCAGAATCAGGACAGTTTGGGTGGGAAGAGACCTTTAAAGGTCATCTGTGCAATGAACAAGGACATGTTTATCTAGATCAGGTTGCTCAGGGCCCTGTCCAAGCTGCCCTTGAATGTTTTCATGGCTAGAGCAGCTACAGCTTCTCTGGGCAGCCTGTGCCTCATTGTGAAAAAATTCTCCTTTATATCTATTGCAAATCTGCCCTCTGATAGTTTAGAACCATTACCCCACGTCTTGTAACTTCCCTGTTCATGCATGTAACTATCAGGCAGTGTGTGCCTTCCACATTGAATTTACAGGTGTAAAAACTGATTTGGACTAAAGCACTGCTCCACTGAAGAACACTGGAGTGCATTTTGTATCTTGTGAGACACTTTGGGAAATGGAGCTGCCATTGTTGCTGTGAAAGAGAGAGCAATTGCCTTCCATCTCTCATCTGGAAACCTTGAAACCTGACATTTTTCATGTCCCAAAACAGCATCATGGCCACAAGGCTACAAGTTTGAGGCTGTTGACACTTGTCTCCTCCCTTACTGTTAAATTTCTTTCGCTTTCCGTAAGACATAGCAAGAAAGAAAGCAAGGGAGATTGTCACTTGGCTTAAAACATTTGATTGGGAGGGGGAAAAAATCTGAATTTTGGTTCTGTTTCAAAGCTGCTTACATAGTTTTATGTTACATATCTGTAAACTCTGTCAAGCTAATTCAAGCAGCTTTTCAGCCTCTTTCTGTAACTGGAAGTTTCGCTAGAGGAAGGACTCACTTGAGCACACATTTTAATCTCATCCTGTTTTTAATAGTACAAAACCAATGTTGAGTTCCTTAAGGTTAGACTAAGGCGAAGAGTTGTGTATTTTTAGGATCTTGTTTGGAGCAACACTAAATAGAGCTGGGTGCACTTCAGCATCATCGAAGGGTGAAGGACAGGTTCAGCTCCATGAGCTGTTTAAAGTTGGAAGGATTCTTTGTATTGTCAAATCCTGTGCAGCTCAAACCTTTGAGCTTGTCCTACTTACTGAGGAAGGAGGACACAAACAAAAAGCTGAAGAAACAAATGTTTCAAGATACAAAAGGAATTCTTTTCTTGACAAGAATTTTGGTAACAAATTAACTTAATAGATTAGTCTAAAATGTACCAGAAAAAGAATTTTGGTGAGAGTTTTGTACTGTGCTGCTGTGTCTTCCTCATCAAATACTTCTTGCTGCTGCAGGAAGTTGGTGGTGCACATATGCAATGTATAAAGGCTTTGTAATGTCACTTGTCTGGTCTGCAAACAGCCTTTGCAGCTGCTTTTTCAATTAAAATTTTCCATTTCCAGCTGTGCTTGACAGAAGTAAAGGTAAATGACCTCTGTAGTTTTCCCATGCCAAGGGAGCAGTGTCAATGCTCTAGGTGCAGTTCAGACACCAGGCTCAATTCCTGGTGCAGGAGTTCCTCAGAACAGAGAGCAGGGCAATGCTGGGCTGGAGAGGAAGCAACGCCTCATCATTGTGGGTATTTGCTCTGCCTGACAGGAAGCACATGCAAAGCCTCCAGTGAGGTTTTTCAGGTCTCTGATGACAGAAGCACAAGGTCTTCAGAGAAATTTCAAAAGCCAGTGAATGTGAGAAAAAATTCTCATAACTTTGAGAGGGAATTCATGCCTGAGTAAGAAAAAAATCCCATTTTTTAAACTGACGTGTGCCTCTCCTGCCCCAAGTGTCCTCATGTACCAGTTTTCTTCCTGCCAAGAATGTCTGTTTCCCAATTTGTTTTAAACTGAACAGGGAAAAAACATAGCTGGCAAGCAGCTCACAGACTGGCACTTTGGTGATGAATGGGCAGAGGGGTGAGGAAGAGCAGACAGAGGTGAACATGCACAAGAGACTGAGACCTGTGGTTTCACTTCTCCTGTTCACCCTCAGCCATCACCAGAGCTCCGTCCCCACCACAGGGCCTGACTGCAGGGATGTGGTTACACAGCATCTCCCAGAGGCACACAGGACTGGGAGCTTGGCAGAGAATTAGCAAATTTTAGGTGAATTCTGTTGGATGGAGTTTTTTCTTTAGAAAAACCCAAAGTCTCTGATGGCACAATGAATCGAGGAAGACAGAGGGATCACAGATGTGCTCAAGTGTAGGCAGATACTTAACCAACTCCTCCACAGCATGTTTTGTGTTAACTAGGGAAAGAAAACAGCTACCTGTGTTTGAGGAAGCACAAACAGAGCTTTGCATAGACATTGAGTTACTGCTTAGGTTCAGCCCTGTTCCTCCTTTTTAAAACTCTTTTAGTAAAAAGACCTAAATCTGTGCCAAGTTAGCTCTGACCACAGACTAAGCAGCTTTACAGAAAAGTGTCCCAGGCCCTTTCTTGCATTTCACCAGCAGCACTTGAGGACAGGGGGTGAAAGGGATTGTTTTCAGAGAGGGGGATGTCTATGTTTAGACACAGCTTGATCTGGGTCCCGTTACATCCTCAGCAGCTGAGGAGCTGCATCTGAGCTCCTAAAGAGCAGCTTCCTTCTCCTTCCCCGTGAGTGCTGCAACCACCACACTGTAACACAGCTTAAGCAATTGCCACCTCACCTTCCCCCTCTGCTCTCTGCACCCCACCCTGCTCTGCACTCTCTATCCAACACTCCAAATGCACACAGAGCTGTCTTTTATACAGCATTTTCTCATGCATTTATTGTTTGCTTAAAAACCCATAACTACAAAGCTGGATTTGGAGATGACGGAGCAGTTCACCAGGGCATATCTATAGTTTCTGACTTGCAATACAAGATATTGTGTCACATAATTAAAGGCACTTTTTCTGTTATCACATCCAGGAGAGTGTGAATTTAGAGGTTTGTTCTGATTCCAAACAAACAAACATGTTTCTCCCAATGGGACAGCCCTGTCTGCCTCACAAATTACCAACAACAACTCGGAGGACCATTTAATTTTACAAACTATGTTGTTAGAAACTCAGAAGCCTGAACTTCAACAAGGAAAACTTTACACAGCACTAGAGGAAGTTAGGAGGGGGAAAAAAAGTTTGGCACCTGATGTGTTTAATGCATTTAAGGGATTATCTCTGCAACAAAATGGCAAATCACTTGCAAACAAGTAGATGGATTGGGAGAATAAGAAGGGATAAGCAGTATAGTCTTTGCCCTGAATGTTTATACAACATGCATAATTTTGTCAATTGTGTATTATTTCTGGATTAAATCCTGAGAGATCAATCCCTCTTTGTTCTGCACCTCCCCACAGAGCACATGGCTCTCATGGAAGCTCAAATACAAAGTGGTCCAAATCCAAGATTGCCACTGTACAAACATCTCAGGCAAACTGAGTAATGGCTTATCCAGCAGGGATTGCCTTAGAATAAACTGTATCTCAACCAATCTTTTAAATTAAGGAAGGGAGAAAAATATTGCAGCACTACTGGCTTTCTAGTACCTGCAGTTCTTCAGATTGGAGACAAAAATGTCAAGTGATGTCACAAAAAATGTCAACTTTGGACTGAGGCAGGGGCCAGAGCAGGAATCATTGCTGTAAAGTTGGGGCACACTGAAATTTTATGCATTCTTTCTTTTGAAATATCAACATGAAGATTTGAGATGTGGAACTTCCCTGTAGGCAGTTTCTGGGCTGTGTGTGGATTGTGGTGATAGTGGGAAGGAACAGCATTCCCAGTTCTCCTCCTGGAAATTCAGTATATCACAGACACGTACCTGATTCCAGCATCCAGATGACAATACCCCTTCTAGAGACTGCTTGAATCATGCTTTCTTCCTTATTAAATGCAAAAGATTGGTTTTTTTTTCCTGAGCTGCCAACTGTATCTGGGAATTATTGCTTTCTTGAACTTAATCTCTCAAAGCAAGTCACCTTCAGACCCTGGCATGGTGATTACTGTAAGGGGAAGAGTACAGGTATGAAGCAAATCAGCTTCCTCTTGTCACATCACGTGCTAGAATATCCCTAATCAGAAGTATGACAAATCCCCTGCTTTTCCAGAATTCAGCAGAATTCCCTTAGATCTGCTGGGGAGTCCAGCTTCAAAGGCCAGTTAAGCCTGGCTCATGCTGCAGCATTGCTTGTACAATCCTGTGTCTAATCACTGCTTCCTCTCAGCTCACCAGGCTGGGAAAAGCAATTTTACCACTAAGGTTTCTACTTCACCATTCCTGTCTAGCAAATACAGTGTTTCTTCTCCTCACAGCATCACATATGAAAATTATTTTGGGGACTGCCACTGTCAAACTGAAAATGTTTAATAATAATTGTCAGATTCCTCTTGATGACTTTATTTTTGATCAGCAACTTGGCAGTCAGTGTTTAGAACTGCTTCTAAGTCCTCAGCAAGTGGACAAAGCAGGCTTTTTATTAAAACCTGCCAAGGATGTGTTCTGTATTCTAAACCATCGGTTTTGTCAGTGAGGGGGAATCTCCTGTACTCAAGGGAAGGAATTTTACAAGTACGAAAAACTTGTGTCTGTACAATTATAGTACCATTGTTCTTGATCTCAAGTATGTGTCTGTACATATCCCCATTGTTCTGCCTGTTCAGGACAGAGATTTCTTCATCCAACCATCCTGTGTTTCAGGGCAGGAGGACTACGACCGGCTACGGCCACTTTCTTACCAGAACACCAATGTCGTGTTAATTTGTTACGATGTCATGAACCCCACTAGCTATGATAATGTAGCAGCCAAGGTAAGAGGCTTCTAAATGAATTACACGTGCCTGATATATGACAAGATGTCAAGTTAGAAATGCTGGTGCTTTTAGTGTCCTCTACCCTGGATGTGTAAATGCCCAGATCACTCATCACGCCTTGAGCTGCAGGTCACAGACCTTAGACCTGAGGCTCACCTCTGCATGGCTCCTAAGTGCTCGGATCTGGGGTTGACTCTCACTAAAAAGATTGAACTCCAGCCATGAAATCACAGCTTTATCTGCAGCAGTGTCACACGACCAGCATTGCACATCTTAGAGTCAAGACTACTTCCATCACATCTGTGTTTAATTGCAGGGGAGAGGTGAGAGCGACCACTTCTCTGTGCTGGTATTTCTGTAACACTCCAAAGCATTCTTGGACATAGCACCAGGAAAACAAAGCAAGACTTAATCCAATTCTGTTTTTAAATGTGACTTTAGAGGAGCTCCTCAGAATTTAAACAGATGGTAAATAAACATTTTGGCAGAGAGACAGATGCCACTATGTTTTTATAAAGCAGCTGACTTTGGGTGGGACTTTTAAACATTTCTGGGATGTAAATAGCACATGTTGGCCACCCCCCCGCTAGACGAACTCCAAAACTCTTAAATTGCAGCTTACATTAAATGCTTGGTTGTATCGTTTTCATTTCAGGAGACAAACAAGAAAATAAAAGCCAGATGTAAAAGTTTTGTTTTTCTACCCCCAGTGGTATCCTGAAGTGAACCATTTCTGCCGGGGTGTCCCGCTCGTGCTGATCGGCTGCAAGACCGACCTTCGCAAGGACAAGGAGCAGCTGCGCAAGCTCAGGGCTGCCAGGCAGGAACCCGTCACCTACAACCAGGTGAACTTGAGTGATTCTATAGTGGTGGAGGTAAAGCATCTGGTGGCATTGCTCCTCACAGCTATGATCACAAACACTGCACAATTAGGTGATCCAGATAAAGAGACGACTGGCAGCACTAACAGAGGTTTCTGTAAGTTCTTTTTGGAAGTGGTCAAATCACCACCCAGTTTAGTGCCAAAGTAAAGAGAAATACGAGCAGTTTTAAAGGACACAACTATTTGCATTCTGTGCTCATTACATCTCATTCTTCTTTCACAGCTGGGTTATTGCTGTTACAAGTTTGTAAGCCTTAACAATTTTGCTGGACTTCCTTCATAATTGTTATTAGCCTACATTGCAGCCATCACTGTTGCTGTGATCAGTACTGTGATAAAGACTGGAGACGTTAGGAAACACATTCCAGTATTAAATACGCTGACCATTCTGGAATAAATGTGTTTTGCAAATTCAACTTAAAAATAAATCCTTACAAGGCCAATAGCAAGAACATCTGCAAGGTTTCTCTGACATGAGGGACTGTTCTTTGAAGTCTCTAAAGTAATCTTAAGAAAACTACATATTATCAGTATCTCTAAGTATTATGAAGCAGTGAGATTTATGAGTAGTGTTATGTCACTGGCATAGCTGTCCTAGGTACAGGAGAAACACTGATGGAACAGCTTGTTCCATGTCACACAAAACCTTTCTGCTTGGTCCTCCAATTTTTTTTCTTTTTTTCTAAACTACAAAGCCATCCTTCTCCTCTCACCTCAGAGCAAGAACAGCAGTTTTCAAACTGAGACACACGTCCAGGGAACAGGGTCAAGTGCACTAAGACCTTGACTGAATCACCACTTCTTCTAAACAGCAGGAAAATAAATTGCAACTGCATCACCATGAAACCATGCTGGGCCTTTTAGTTTTTCTGCCTTGCACACAAGATGAGGTCCCAGCCTGTCACCATGAACAGTTGCAGATTGTCCTGTTTGCATGAATAAATCCCTTCATTATCCTCACATGAGAGAGGTTCCAGGCAAGCAACAGACACTTCTGGCCAGTCTGCTGAGGCTTCATGCAGTTAAACTCAAGGACCTACATGTTATACAAACTTTGTCTCCTATGTGAGCCCTCCCACTTGTTTTTTCCTCCCTGAAATATGCTCTACCTCAGTTTTTCACAGCTGATGGCACCTTGAGCCACACGATGTGATGCTTCCCATGGCAGGCACAGAGGATCTGAGCAGTATCTGCCACCACTGCAGCTTGCAAACAACTGGAAGGAGACAAATGGCTTAAATATGAAGAAACACCACCCCACCCCCCCCAGATAAAAGCCCAAGTGACCCCACTCCCAGAGATTATAATGAATAAATGCAGAGTCTGTGAGCCATGGGTTGCAGACCTGGAATTCACAGCAAAAGGTTCACGAGCATTCAAACCTGGGGGCTGGCTCTGTAGGGACAATAAAAAAATCACAAGTAAGAAATCACTGTGCTTTGTCTGTAGTGACTTCACACAACCAGCACTGCATGGAAATATTTTAGATTCAAGCCTATTCCCATTGCATGGCTGAAAAAAATTGTTTTTATGAGGATTTTGGTTGAGCCCTTGTGATGCTTCAAAACAAAAGTCAAAGTTCCTGCATGTGCACCAGCAAAACAAGGCAAAGCATCAGTGCAGATCCTGTTCTTGCATGTGACATTCATTACCAAAGGTGACAGCACAGAATAGTTAAGGTCAGGCCTGAAAAAAATACCACCATGTAGACATCTTATCCTCACTTAAGTACCTACCTCAGCATTTAGCTTAAAGAAATTCAATACTGGGAATATTTTTGTGCTATCAGGACTCTGCATCTCAAGAGTCTCTAATGCTCTGAACTCTTAGTTCAGGATTTGGTTCAGCATAGTGGAAAAAACCCAAGTTTATTTACAGTGCTTCAGTTTATTACCAATGCCACTCACACTCTAGCACTGCACTCAGAGGCAGCATTTTTCTTCATGATTGCAAAGATGCAAAAATTAATTCCCTTTCTTCCCAAGTCACCTTCTTCTCTCATCCACTGAACTTACATCTTCTCTTACTTTTTTGTTCTTTCCAGGGTGAGGCAGCTTGCAAGGAGATTAATGCAGAAATTTACCTGGAATGCTCAGCAAAATGTCGTGAGAACATAGAAAATGTTTTTAAAGAAGCCACAACCATTGCACTGAGTGCCATGAAGAAAGCCAAGCGCCACAGGAAACAGAAAGTGTGCTCAGTGTTATGATCTAGACTGCACCAGAGTGATTCAGATTTTATAAACAGTTTAACTTTAAAAACCTTCTTTTTTTACCTATTTGTATTCCTAGGATAATTTTTATTTTAAAATTTTAATTATTTTTAGTATTTTTGCACTTTTGTTACACTGTTCTTACAGAGTTTTCAAAGCTGTTTATCACAGTTAACTCATGCTGGGTGCCTTCACCCATCTGGCTTTTGCTTCTAAGTGTGAACAAGTCACTATTTAAACTGCAATGAACAGCAACTGCTACTATATAACTCAGTGTTGGGGTTTTTCTTCCTCTGCAAAATAACTGTGGCACATTAGAGTTACATTTACTGCCTTTTCCCAGTACAAAACTCACACCTTTCAGAAGCAATGTTTAAAGCAGCTTATCAGGCACCTTTGAAGAGACAGAAGAAGTTTGGTCTTAACATTTTCAAGTTAATTAACTTGGTGGCAATGGCACGAGTTGGCCTCAAGCTTCCCCCTGAGTGCAGATGGAACATCCACCACCCCCCTGGACCAGCTCTGCAGATTTGCACCTCAGACTTCTTCGAGGCCTGTTGCTGGAATGGAAAGTGGCATTTATCAATGGAAATACGTCAGTTGCTCCAATTAAGCAGTGGAGTATCACGGGAAATAGTTAATTTACAGCACTCAAATTTAGAAGTACTCCAAGCAGCTACTACATGTAATGTTAAGTCAATCTTATGATAAACATTTACAGCTTATTTAATACAAGACATGCAAATCATGGTGCACACTGGAGGAAAAATTCATTCACTCGTGAAATCATCTCTACTGGTATAAATTAAAAGTACAAAACTGTTTTGGAGCAAGCCATCATTATTGTTTTACATGCAGGGTAAACAGATCTTGACCCTTGAAAAATCTTTTTCTTTTCATTTTTCTCCTAACTTGTTTTGATTTAATTAAGGTTTGTGAATACCTGTGAGCCTAAAATGGGAAATTAAATTAATTGGAAGTTTGTGCATATCCCTGACGATAGAAAAACCTTGAAGAATTGTGCAGCCTTTTCTCCACTTGTCAGTAAAGGAACCTCACCTCACCTAGTACTGAAACACCAGTGTTCAGAAAGTGATGTTCTCCACAGTGGAAATGGCTCTGGCTTTTTTAATCTGAGTTTCTGAGAATCTCAGTTACTCACCCCTGCAGAACCAGGTCCCAGCATTGCTTTCAACAGAAAACAAATTACATCTCATAAACTGAGAGCTCAAGGAGTAAAAACACACCTCGCAGGATGTGCAAAAGAGAGCGAAATACAGCCCAACTGGTGTGAAAACTGTTGAAAATATGCAAATTGCAGTTTATTGTTCATGCCTACAGGACAGTGATGTGGCAAAGGTAATTTTGCTAGTTTGCAGCAACAAAACTGAAGAATCCATCTCAAGCATTATCTGTCACCTTGTGAGCACACCCTGGGGAGGAGAGCACTGTTTTCCACTCCCACTTCCAGAGGATGTGCCCAGTTTGGGCTTTGTGCTGCTCAAAGGGAGCTTTCACTGCTGGGAAAGACACAGCCCAAGGCAGCTCAGTGCTGCAGCTGCCTGAGGAGGTACACAAGTTACAGCACCCTGAAAAAGGTGTTCCAATGAGTGAGTGAATTCAAGCAGCACAAGGACTTCAGCAGGGTAGCAGTCAGTGTTTGTCCTCTGCCATCCCCTTGACCCAGTGTTTCCATTCTCTTCATTATTGGTACAAGTGCAGCAGCTAAAGAGAGTATTTAATATTTGGGCTGAGCCTGTCCTCCCCTTTCCAGAACCATGTCTCAAAAACCAACCCAAGGGCCGTGTGTTTGTTACTAAAAAGGGGCAGAGGCAGCTGCATATTGAATAGTTTATTTTAGGTCCTCTCAGGCCTGGACAATGACCTGATCTCCCTGGAAAAGGGCTAGTAGACTTCCCTGCCATTTAAAAACTGCTTTTGCTTGCATGATTTTGCTTTCAAAGGAGGAATTTCTCTTCTTTAAATAGCTTTTTGGAAGTGTATATAGCAGCAGTATGGTACAAAGACGAGCATTTTCTTTTCACAGTACACACAGGTTAGTATTGCCACTGAGAATATGCCTTAAATAAATGCCTTGAAAAACAGCATTCACTCTGAATTACTGATCCACCCAGAGTGTTCATAAACCTCAGTAAATTCAATACCCAGAATTTAAATAATAAAACTGGAAAGTGTCAGGTATCATTCCAGAATTGGAATTACAGTAGATTCCACATTTTCGTCAACACTGGCACTTGGCCAGGCAGATGCATGCTGCTCTATATACAGAACAAAAACCCCAGAAGCAAACATGTTTTATATTAAATAGACATAAATAGCAGGAGTGTGACTGGAGAGCCATGCTTGCATTAATACTGAGTCTGTGCTGGCAGAGTCCTTCACCAAACACGGGGACAGACGAGTCCTTCTGAGCCCATCCATCCCCCAGCTGGGGCTGAGCAGGATCTGTCCCAAAGCCAGCCCTGCTGGGGGCACAGGGGTGGATGCACACTGAGAACAGGGGGAGTCACAGCTTCTTCACCTTGTCTTTGTTCTTCTGGAGTTTAGTGTGCACCACTTTGAGAGTAGTGAGGAAGTTCCCAAGGAAGAGCAGCAGGAATGTGAAAGCCAATACAAAAACCTGAAAGGGCAGAGGGAGCAGCATTTATTACCTTGTAATATTACAATATGGATTATATTCATCACTGCTGGGCTCTACCAGACACAGAACAGGCTCTGTGCTGCATTATCCTGGGACATTTAAATGGAGTCAGATGCCCAAATATTTTTGAGGATGTGGTCAAGCACCCCCTCTGCCCTGCTCTGTGCTTCATCTCAGCAGAGCCAACACACACCTGCCATTCTTTGCATTCCTTATGCCTTGACAATCTGAAAAGCGTGATTGCATTGTACAGCTGCCAGAACTGCAAAGGGGAAAAGAAAAAAGGCAATTGAATTACAAGCCAAAAAGAATTAAACCTTGGAAACGTTTGTCATGGTTGCATGTGATCCAAAGCACTTTTGTGTGGTGCAGCAGCAGACACTGCACCACAGAGGGAGGAGGGGATCACACAACTTACATGCCCAAAGAACAAAAAGGGAAGGAGAAATGTCAACCCCCGCCACATCCAGGACTGAAATCCTTCTGGAAAAGGTGGACAGAAGAGACAGAGCATGAGCACAGAAGAGCCAGGACTGGACCTGCAGCTCCTCTCCACCCAAACCACTCCATAAATTCCTATCGAGTAAAAATGTTTTCTTGAAATTGCAGTATTTGGAGAAGGATAAAGTTAGGGATGACAATGACCAAAAATTTCCATCTTAGTCTCCTCAAATGCTGACAAAGATCAGATTCCTCTGCTCCTGACCCACAGGACCCAAGGAGGACGATAAAAGTCTCACTGCCCCTCCTGCCTTGGGACACAGGCAGCTGAGCAGGTGGCAGCTCTCTCCCTTCCTATCACTGCACCCAAAACCTGTGCAAAAGCAGTGCAAAGGTAGAGCAGGAAACCTCACCTACTGTAAGGTCCAAGTGGTTTCTCTCCCCCAAAGCCCGGAGCCTGTAGAGGCAGCCCCTTTGGTAATAATACTGCAAGAACTGAACACAGCCTGGAGAAGGAGACAGAAAACATCACTAGGTTGATTATTCAGAAGTAGATAAGTATCAAACTACTTTAATATTATTGCTTGCATTTGTAGATTGCATATTTTTACACTATCTTTATATTCCTACAGTTTAATAATCTAGTATTTACCAAACAAAAGTGTTTTCTTCTAAGCACGTATGACACAAAATTACTTTATCCTCTGAATTAGCAAGGTAAGATATACTCACTCTGAAATATTGAAAATGCTAAAAATTGACTGCGAAACATCTGATACATGAGTCCATCTGGCCTGGAAGCAGAACACAGGGGAGGTCCATTAGTTTGCTAAAAGCATCCAATACATCCAAACCCTTCCCCTTCACCACCAGGCCTGATCCCATTAGCAAATGAACCAGCAGCTGGTGCCCAGCCCATTCCACCCACTGGGAGCCCAGAGAGGTGCTACAGCCACACAGGAAGTGCTCTCATTGATTAGGTTTCCCCTCTCTAACAAGGATAAATGCTGTCCCCTCTTATCCATTAGGAGAGTTTTCTCCAGGCAGCAAAGCCATTCAGCATCATCTGCACGGAGAATCCCAGCACTGGAACAGGGGGTGGGGCAGGTCAGGATAGATGGAGGCCAAGGGACCTTCTGCCCCAGCCACTGTGTCAGCCTCTTATAGATTCAGGAGCAGGCACTTCTGCTGTTTTAAAACAATTTTGAATAATTAACTCCTCAGTTCATGCCCAAGTTGAGGCAGGTTGTACATGGGGTGCATCATGAGTTGTCTGACCACCACCACCACCCACTGCAAGGGGGTAACTTGTATTTTTGGCTTTAAACTCTGTAATCAAGGCTCGGTAAAGGCACTAAACATTTTGTGGTGTCCTTCCTCTATAGCAAAGTGCTGCTTGTTGCCTTAACCACAGAGAGAGAAACTTGCAGAGATTTTGCTATCACCAGCCCAACTACAACCACAGGGTTTGCATTTCTTTCTTTGTTTTTTTTTTTAACCAGCAATGTAAATACAAACTTGCAGTGTTGTATTTATCATTGAAAACATCTATAACATCAATCAAACAAATATTAAGGCTGACACTCTGCCATGTGTCCTGTGGCCACAGCTTCGTAGTCACACTGGATTTAAATGCTCAGATGATATAAACACCATCAAACAGGCTTGAAGCAGCTCGAGCAGGCAAGAGCAGACTCACCACGTTAACATCACTCCAGACAGGAATGTGGAAACGTAGTGATGAGACACCCACCAGCCTTTGATCCTGAGCAGAAAAAAACATGGCAGTTAGACAAGAAACATGGAATTCAGCATTGAAGTCCAGCCTTGCAGGCAAAAAATGATCCAAAAAATGGGAACAAAGCAGATGTCCCAACTCAAGCACAAGGGATGGTGTGGCATTTTCAAAGATGTGTGACCTCTAACACAAGGCAGCACACACACCCCAACCACATCTACAACTAACCCACAGCTACCAAAACCAGCCAACACATTGGACCAATAACTTAGGGACTGTTAGGAACTGCAACTGCTCTCTCCCCAAACCCCAGGTGGCCACATGTGCCCTTGGAAGTGACCAAGGAGGAGGAGAGAGGCAAGAGATTCAGCAGAGAGGCCATCAGCATCTTGGATTTGCTTGGCTTTGTTGCCAAGCTCAATCCCTTTTTGTTGCCTGGTTTTCTTTTAAGCACATTTCATGCTTTCCATGGTTTTTGCAGGTGGAAGTGTACCTTGAGCCATTGCTAATGAGAATGCTTTCCCGTATCGTCAGCGTGCAGTAATACCACACCAACAAAAAGTTAAACACTTCATCTGTCACCCTGTTAAACAGAAAAAACAGAGAGTTAAAAAACATATTGTTAATTATAAAGACACATTTTTAAAATCCCTATTTTTCCTTCCTCCTCCTAGATAGATGAAAACCTGCTCAAGTGAGGCTATGGACAAAAAGTCCCATCCTGAACATCTCTAGCCCACAGGCAGCACTGCAGGCTCTTTTCCCCCATGATCCAACACTGCAGATCCTGAGCTGATAAGCAGGTATGCAGGGATGACATTAAGTGCTGCTCAAGGAGAGAAAGCACCACAGAAGCAGCAGATGATCCAATTTAGAGAGGCCTTTCCAGGCTAATTCAATGAGGAGATTCCATGAGATCTATATAAATCCAATCAACTAAAAGAATGGAAGAACATTATGCTCTGGGGCAAAAAAAAACCAAAACACCAAAACTTTACTTTGCAATTTGCAAACTCCTGAAGGCAAGGGGACTTGGGGCAGCCTCTATTCAGGACAACCTCATTTCTGGGATGATCCTGCATTCACCCAGACACACAGAGACCATAGTGGAAGTGCGTGGCTCCAACACCTTCCTTGTTTTTAAGCAAAACTCAATAGTGGAAGCTTGTTGGTGCTCAGACACTTCATCAGAATCTAGAGACAGTGTTTCAGGTCTGATTATTTCATACAAATTCTCTTTTGTTGTTTTTGTTACCCCAGAGCTGCAGCACACTGTTGGGACAACCCACAAGCACAACCAACTGTTCATTCCCAAGGACAGCATGATGCCAGAATAACAACATCAATTTTTAGCATCATCAGGAAACATGATGTTGGACTTTCTCAGTTACAAAAGACTCTTTTAAAAGGAAAAACAGCTAAAATACAACTCCTACCAGAGTTGAAGAAGTGCAGGTGTCCTGCTGCCCAACTGCTCAAAGCCTAAACATCACCTGAGCTGTCTCAATGTCCTTAACAGTACATAAGATAATTCAAACCCAGCATAATTTTATGCAAAATACTTGATAAGAAATAAAAATGCAGCTTACCTGTAGTGGAGAAAAAACCTGCAGGCAACAGCCCCGAGTAACAAGATTATTGTCAGATAAAGTTTGAACTTCTCATACTCATCCTTGTAGGCGAACCTGGAAGGAAACAGGTGCTGTTTATGGACACAAACAAATGGAATTCGACTGGAGCGTGGCTTCACCTTTTCCAAACCACATACAAAGCCAAATGTCAAGCCCAGAGACAGAGGTTTTGCTGAAACACTCAGAAAAGCAGCGGACAGTGGTGAAAAGCAGAGTTCTGCCTGCAGGGAGGGTCTGTCTCAGCTGCAACACAATGCCTTAAGTCCACCAGAGCTGGTTTCTGGGTTGCCACAACAAGATTTAAAAAATACATATATATCTCCATTTTCTGGAGCACTGTATGCCTAGAAGTCACAGTACCATTTTTCAGCACAAAAAACCTCCAAAGAATTTTACAATTAAAGCCACAGGCTAAGCTGGGCTTAAAAGCAAGCGATGGATGGAATCAATTTGAGCTACATAAGATGTCAGCTTATCCTCATGTCATAGTCCAATCACCCACCCTCAACATTTCACTTAGCAGGTCTAAGAGAAACCCATTCCCCTCTCTGGGCTTCAGTCCACATGTACAGCTGGCCCCAGAGAAACCCAAATTCACACGTGGGGAGGCTCACTCACTTTGCTTGGTTGCTCAGCAGAGTGACATTCACGTTTCCCAGCACCAGGTTTAAGTACAAGCTGGAAGACAAAAGCAAAGAGCAGATCCAAGTAAGTTGTTCTATTTGAACACCACAGGATGATCTAGATCGAGGTGATAAGACAGTGGCTCTGCCAAAGCCATGTTTGCTGCAGGTTTTAATTAAGACAAACTGGAGGGAAAGGCCACAGAAGAGGCTTTACACGTGGAAATATTGGTCAGCATTTCCAGGAAGCTACTGTAAAGGTTCATTTTCTTGGTCCTTTTTTTGCACTACAATCTAAGGGCAATATATGTAGTATGCACTGTACAACAGGGAGGAAAAAAAGTTTCTGATAGAAACTTCTGAGGGGCTGCAGCATCAACAACTGACATTACTCTGAACTAGCAACCCCACCTGAAGGGAAAGTTAAAGTTGGCTAAAAAAAAAAAAAAGAGAAAAGTCTTGTGCTGATTCAGCCCTCAAAAAAATTAGCCCAGGAAAAATCAGTGTGGGACATTGAACTGCACAATGCCTTGCCAGTGCAAGTTACTGTCATTTTAACAGAAAACGTGCACTGCCCACACACATTTATATCCACTCACAGCTAATGAATTCTGCGTACAACTGACACAGCAGCTCAGCAAGAGATTTATGACTAATCCAATTTTACATGTCTTTCTTCAACCTCTTCCTTCAGGAACAAAACACTGTGAACATTTAAAAATCCAAAATTCCTGGAGCCTGTGAGCCTCCCTGGCAGAGCACGTACCCGTTTCTCTTGGGCAGGTAGGCTTCCATGTCAAAGAAGGCATTCTGCCTCTCCTTGATCTGGCTGCTGATCTCCTGAATGACAGCAAACTCCTCAGGACTCGCTCTGGGCTTGCACCTGCAAGAACACAGAAACAAGATATTCCTGTTCATGTTTTCACCTCCTTTTCATTTGAAGGAAAATAATGTTGTCATAAAATCCAGGCTGTTAACAAGCTGGCTCTGGGAGGTGATGCACTTTGCTCCTGGATTTCTGCAGCACCATTTGGCTCATCACGACTTTATCTCACTGCCAGGTTTATACTGCTGTAGGTTACTTCAACCAGTTGGTTTATAAATCTGCTTCTCTTTTCATCAGCTCAGTGACAGGACTGCGTGGGAATATTGTGATTTTCTGAAGGAACTCCCTCCACCCTGGGAACTTTGTGCGTGGTTTCAGGCACTGCCCTTGCAGAGGCTGCAGCTCTTCAGGTATGAAGTATTTCAGGACGTAACAGGACACAGAGCTGATGATTTACTGAAAACAGTTTTAGTAATTAATGTTAACCAGAGAGCAGTGAGCAGCATAGCCAGCAGCCTGTGGTGTCAGAGGTGCTGTACTCAGGCCTGCACACAAGGAATTCAGCCCCTGGCTCCTGGGATCAGCCAAGCAGCCAGAGACAGTTCCCTCCTGTAAATCCACCCAGGAGCAAGTTACACCTTCAGTGTTGCTGTTCTTCCAGTGCAGTTTACAGAGCAAAGCACTGCTCACCTGGCACAGCCAAAAGCTGCACAGTCCTGCAATGTACAGCATGCAGTGCAAGGAAAAAACCCACACCAGCACCCTTAAACTTCTTTATTTACAGGACTCTCTCTCATGCACTAATGAACGTTCTACTTGGCTGTAATATGGAACAACTTTAGCACTGCAACACAGATTGTCTATTAAAAGTACTAAAAATCTAAGCTTTTCAGCTTTTGGAAAGGAGAACTATCCCATCCCTGCCTCCTCCACCCTCCAGGTCTCCTGTTACCGTTGCAGGCTGTGCTTCAGATCCCTCAGTGTCTTCTTCTGCCGGTGTATGGAGCTGCTGCAGGCTGTCTGCAAGCTAGTGACTTCTTCCAGTTTCTGCCTGTAAACTTTGTGTGTTTCCTGAAGGAGAAGAGGAAATGGTTGATAGTAAGAGCCCTTCTAGGTTATTCATGGCATTTGGTCCTTATCTCCAAGGGAAACAAGGAAAATCCTGGTTTTATTGGATATAACAGGCACTCTTTTAACAAGCAAGGAGGGGGAGATGCCAAATCGTATGCCAAACAATAGGGCTTAAATGGACACTCATGAAATTCCTGCAAGAGGAAAAGCATCCTCTACACTTATCTCATTTCCTCTTTAAAGAGCTTTCCCATTCAGGAGCTCCTCACTCCCACCCCACCCTGCAATGAAGCCCCTAATCCTTGAATCCCCTAATCCTCCATTTGATCCTGATCCATGCCCATCAAATGGTGGCTAAATCACAGGGCACTCCAATTTCACAACCAGATTAAATCTTGGAGAAAAAAAAAAGAGGACTTAAGAGAGTGGGAGGGGAGGAGAAGAAAGACACAACACCAGGCACAAATCCATGGCTGGGGGTTTAGGCACCACCTGGCCACCACTGCCATCCCAACCCCACAGATATTCAAGCAACCTACTACCCCATATTCTAGTTAAAGAGCTGAACTGATGTTCCTGCCTGTGGCTGCAGATGCTCCCTGGGAGGAACTGCTTTGTCACAGCTCATTGGTGCCCTGAAGTCCCCAGTTCGTGCTCAGCCATAACGAGGACATGCTCACCAACTGCAAACCCATCCCATGAAGGGCTCCCCAAGCACCAAACAATGACCTCTGAGCCAGTTTTAAGACCTATAATAAGTTGGAAAACAGAGTTTGCAGAGTCAGTGCCAAGAGACAATGTGGGTTATGTGGCTGCTTCGCCAACCAGAACACCAACCACAGGAAATTCCCACTGCTCTTCCCAGAGCATATAAACATGGTGCTGAGACCATAGAAACCAAATCTTTGCTCTCCTCCTTGCTAGGACCCACCTGGTAGTTGTTCTTTATTTACAAGAACAATTCAAAACAAGCTCCAATATCTGATTTAAAGACTTTAGTAACCAAACTAACCCCATACAGGCACTGCAGCTCTCACCATTTCAGGCTCACTTTGGTTTTGCTGAGCACACCTCTACAGCACTAACCTACTGACACCTCGACCACCAGCACAAGTGCCACCCCACCAAAAAGTGTTTCTACTTTCCTTTTACAGGTGGGGAAACTGAGGCAGGGACAAGAGACTGACGTTTACTGTGGTTTAGGTCAGACTCAGGCAGGGAGTTTGTCGAGAAGGTGCACACAGCAAACAAGTGACCAACAGAACCATGCCAGCTGGTCTCCCCCAGCACCCAACCCTTGTTTCTGCTAACAGGAGTACAACCTGAACTGAGTTTTAATTAAGAAACAAGCTAAATCTGGAAATCACACTTTGTTTTTTCGCATGCACGTTCTGTTGAACAGTCTAAAAGAGGCTAAAACAGCCTCCAGAGTGAGAACAGCCGGTTGTACTTTAAAACTGGTTTTAAGATTTAAAGCACATGTATAGGTGCAGCACTAACGACAAGAAGGGAAGGAAAGGAAGATTTCTGGAGGTAAAAACATCTTGTAGAACAGCTCTTGGCCCCCACTCCGAAGCCTTTCTGTCTCTCAATGCACTTTTGCAAGATGGAAAAACAGCACTTGGACCCGTCGTATTCCAGCACGGGAAATCAAGCTCCGCCAGGAGATGCTGGCGGGACAGGCGCTGCCTGCGCTGCTCTTTGCACCACGCCACGGGTGCACAACCACACCGCATCCCCTTCTCCCATCCTTGTTCCAGCAGTGGGAACCGCGGCATATCATGGGATCTGAGGATGCTGGGATCCTCAGAGGGACCTGGGGCACGGCCACGGCTCGGTGTGGGCTGTCCCAAGCGCTCGCAGCCTGGGGGCAGCGGGGCACAGGCTGTTTGCGGGTGCCGTGCAGGGATGCCCATGCTCGCCCCGCTGCGCTCCGTGCGGGCACCCCGCGGCGGCAGCGAAGGCACCGAGCACGCTTGGCCACCCCTGGGGGGGCTGGGGGGAATCCACCCGCACCTCCTGCTCCCACCGAGCCGCCCCGGGGATGCGGCCGGCGGTGGAGACCCCCGGTCCCGCTCCTGCCGGGGAGGAGCGAGCCGGGGCCGGCCCCGCATCGCGATGCGAAGCAGAGCCGGCAAGGGCAGCGCGGGGCAGTGCGGGAGAAGCTGCGTCCGCGCAGGAGGGGGAGGCACCGCGATGCCCCGCAGGGCCCCGCCGCTCGCCGCTCACCTGGAGCTGCCGGAACTCCTCCTCCAGCTCCCGCCACTCGCCAAGGCACCGCTCCAGCTGGTCCCGCATGGCGCGGGGCCGCGCGAGCTCCGCGGGCCGCCGGCGCGCGCCCGCCGCCCGCACCCCCCGGGCCCGCGCGCCGCGTGCGCCGCTGACGTCATCGCGCGCGGTCATGGGCGCGGCCCCGCGGCGGCGCGCGCCACTCGCAGCCCCGCCCCCCCCTCCCCACCGCCCGCCCTCAGGGGAGGGACCCGTCAGGTGAGGAGGTGAGGGAACGCTCCGGTCTGTGCTGCCCTCGGGTCAAAGCTCCCCTCAGGTGCGGGATCCCCTCTGGTTTGGGCTCCCCTCATCTGTGGGATCCCCTCAGGCCCGGAATCCCCTCAGGCCCGGAATATCCTCAGATGTGGGATCCCCTCAGGCCCGGGATCTCCTCCCGTGATGATCCCCCTCTGGCGTGGGCCCCCCTCAGGCCTGTGCTTTCTTCAGGCCAGGGCTCCCCTCAAATAGGGCAGTCCCCTCAGCTGCTGTCACCCGCCCTGCCCCGGTCACCTCCGGGCGACCCTGTAACCTCTCCTGAGCCCCTCTGTGTTGTGGCAGCACCCGAAGTGCTCCGTGGTGTGACATGGAAGCATCTTTGTACCCTTTGAGGGTGGTTCATCACGCGCGGGGCTGAGAGGGGAGATTAAACCCTCCACTGCACAGGGCCAGCTCCTTCAGAGAGACCTGGTGGCTGAATCAGAGGCAGCTCAGCCCTGCAGCTGCCTGGAGCTTCATCACAGGTCCTTGATATCAGAGAAGATGACAAGAGGATTCCTGATGTCTTTATTTTAACAATAATTACCCCCTCAACAGCTGGACTGGCCAGTTGTGAGCAGGGCCTGATGTTCTGGGGCAGGGTGTGAAGAGTTGTATATGTTGGCACCGCATCCTGTGGGTTTCTTGTGAAAGGGTAGAAATTGGCGAAGAGGAAAAAGGGAAGGGGAAGGAAACAATTAAAAAAAAAAAAAGGGGCAAGGGTGTGGGAAGGGGAGGAGTGAAGCAAAATAAAATATTTAAAACCACAAATGCAATGCTGTCTTTTCATGAGAAGTGTGTGTAGGATCCCATTTCCTTTAATTTGACATAAACAACCAAAAACGTTGTTTTTTGGAACTCCTCAGTGTTCTTGCTGTCCCTGGTCCTTCTCTAGGTCTATATTCACACTCTTTGCCTTCTTGCGTGTTTTTTTCATACATTTGTGGGTGGACATCTGAAATGCTGTTGATGACCTTCTGCATTCAGTTTCCAGAGAAACCCGCTCAGAACTTGCAGTGGTTTGGGATTTCTGCTGGTTTAAGAGCCACCAACCCCAGGGATGATGCATTGTCCCTGCTGCTTCTCCAGTGAGGCCGTGATTGTCCAGAGATCAAGCACGTGTGTTGTGCGAGGTCTTGGTAATCCTGAAGCAGAATAATAAAAAAATCAACCCAATAAAAATGTCACAGGAATTTGTTACCTCTGTATTAAATTTTTCCTGGATTCTAGCTTTTGTCCACAATCCTGTGTAACAGGACTTTGTGTTACAGGAGGGCTGGATTTTGGATTACAGACTTTGGAAGAGAAAGGATTGGAGCATTAGTTCCGCGCTGGATCCGTGCCGAAATTTTCCAGTTTGTCAAAAGGTTGGAATACTCCCTGCCAGCAAAGTTGTTTTTCCTTCCCATGTGAAAACATTCCCTCCACCTTTGCAGTTCTCTGTCAGCTCGGTTTATCACCTCTAAGATGTAGCTGCACCTTACCCCTTGCTGTTGAGGTTGGGGTGCTGACACTCTCCTGCAAATCTGTGGGAATCCAGAAAGTAAAAACACTTCAACATTTGTAGGATTGCTTGTGTCACTCCTAACATTCAGGAAAAGGTGCTTCTAGAAGACATCATAAATTGTCAATAACCCTTGAAAGTATTCCTTTCACTGTTGATCTATAAGCCTCAAAAGAGCAGAAGGAAACTCTTATCAGACATGAGTATTTGTCCTGGGCTGTGATTCTGCAGGCTGATGACATTTCGTTAGGGCCGTGGTTGGTGTTTCACATACAAAGGCAGGAAATGTTGTGCATTTCCCACTCAGAGCCTTGCTGTGCTGGCCCCAGAGCTCTCCCAGAACACCAAGGGATCACCAGACATTTATCCCAAACTTTCCTACCTCTCCCCGCAAGGAACATTTCTTACACTTGTTGTGGCTGTGCATAATGATTACCCCAAAATATTTCTTTCAACTTTTTAGCTAAGCCATGCTAATTAATATTCATTCAAGAGATCTGCATTTTCTTTCAAACAGTAACCACAAAAACATTTAATTAAGCACAAACAATGTGAGTGTAGCAGGGCTGGCCTTACAGATGGTTCTGCATTATTTAACCTTGCACCATTACAAAATACTTCAGAATTACCTGTAAGCTCTCTCCACCTCCTGGGAGGCTGTAGCTGTTTGTATAATCTCATTATTTCAATCACATCTTCGTGAATAAAACCAAAGGAAGCTGAGATCACTGAGATAACAATGATCTGTTAGATCACTAACCCTGGATGTGGAGCAGGGGATTTCCACACCTCACTGTCTTTCACTGATGGCAGCACATGAGGAATGGTGCTTCTCCTCTGAATTTCAATATTTTATGATCACTTTTCAAGGTATCTTGCAAGTTTTGATGGCTGTTTTCTGCTGCCAGAGATCACCTAAGGCCATTGCACAGCAAATCTACAAACATGAAATCTCTGGTTTGCCTTTACCTTAATTAAGCCCCAACTCACCAACCTTTCACTGCCAGAAAACGTATCTAAGAAATTGAGTTAATAAATCAAGTTAAGGATGACAGTGAAATTGTGACTGTTCTCTGGGTGTTAGATTTTGTTTGAGTACACATAGTTATATATGTGTACAGTCACATGTGAGCTCCTTTCCTTCACCCTCCAGACTATTCCTGAATGCAAATTCCATTCATTCTTTCCTCTTAAGATAATTGAAGCTGTTTCCTTTGATGCTTTTCTCCTGTCCTAGAAATACAGATTCTTTCCAGCACAGCAAATGGGAAAGGATGAAATATAAATGTAGATGAGTCCCTGTTCTAACATCAGGCAACAATAAGCCATGATAAATAAAATACTTGGCACATTTTTCAGCTGGAGATTGATACTGCTGATTCATCTTGTACTCATCTGGATTTATCCCTCAATTAAGGAATAAATTAAGGACTTGAAGTGAGGCATTAGCTCAAGTATGGCCAAATTTATCTGCCTGCAATGATATTAAGAGTCTTGCAAAGCATTCCCTGGTCAGTAAATAACTCTCAGCTTTGGGTGACTTCAGGCATTAACATCATAACTTTACCTTTAAACCTCTGCCTTGTTGCAGGTAGTTAAGCAGAGACCATGAGCTGTAAATCTGCAGCAACAGGAGCTCATGGGGAGAGGGTATCTGGTGTCAGCTTCCAGGAGTTCAACCTTTCAGTTTGCATGACTATCTAAGTGCCTGAACATTCCAGATAACCCAGGGGTTTAACTTCAGGCTGTTTTGATGTAAAACCAACATGGTTTTTATCTTTAGAGAATTGCTCCCAGCAAAAAGGAGGGAAGAATTTTAAAGGCTTTCCCACAAGGCTGCCTCTTAAGCCAGAGGCAAGCAGGTGAAGTTTACACCTCAAAGATTTCACTTTAATCCCTCCTAAATCCTGCTAATGACAATTCTTTAGAGCAGAGTGGTGGGGATGCTCCTTGAGCTCCTTCAACACAGGCTTGGTTGGAGTCCAAGACCCTCCCACCTCTTCCCTGGCTTTTCTTTTGAATATATAGCAGCAATAAAACACACGTCTGAGCATCCCACTTCTACAGTATGTTGTTGTCACACTCTTCACCTTTAAAGAATTCCAACATATGTTTCCCTAAATGCTTTTTCTCTATTTATTCTACAAAGTTCCCAGAATAAATTTAATTTATTGGTTCTGACAGTTTTCAGTTGGTTTGGACATTTCACTTGGGTGATTCCCCAAGCTTAGTGAGAGCAAACTCAGCTTGGAGCAGCTGTCTCCTTTCAGTGCAAAAATGATTGATTTTAGATGTAGAATACTAAGAGCCTTGGTTTATATTTAATTTTTTTAAGATAAAATCAAAAATTTTTAAAAATCCTGCCCTTAAAGTGAAAAAATTGAAAGTGCATCATATGTCACAGGACCTTGCTGCAGAAAGGTGTTTCTGGGCATGTTTCCATGCACAAATTCCCAGTGCTTGGTTTGCTCTTCAGTCTGTCCAGCCTGGATGTGGAGTTCATTGCAATGACCTCTGTTGGCAGAATAATGGGCTGAATTACAGCATCATTTGCATGGACACATTTAAAAGCTTCCTTTCAGTCTTAATAAATGTGAGGTTTAATCAACTGCCAGAAAATTAAAGCAGCAACAGTACAAGCAGCAGCAGAACTGAAGCCCTGGCACTGCCTGGTGAAGGTTTTGCTCTTGTTCTGGTGCCAAATTCTGGTTGGCAAGGCTGGAACAAGGGGAATTGTGTCAAGGCAAATTCTCCTTCTAGCACACTGAAACTTGAGTTTTTGACCCTACTTTTCTTAGTGGCTTCAATGTTGTGCCTGGAAACAACTGCTCTTGGAAGAGGAAGAGAGACTGGTTAGGACATTTCTGGGTCAGTTTGAGTTTATATCTCACTCTTTGACTGAGTTATAGATGACACCCTTTAAAAAAATTATCCTCACTTCCTACTTACTAAGGGAGTTTCTTCTCTCAAAATAGAATGACATTTCCTAAGAAAAATTTCATTTGAGTGAGTCAAAAGGATTTTCTGATAAAGCTTCAAATATCACCACCTTCTCTTCAAGCTGGTCTAATTTTGCCTTTTTTTGTAAGAAGAATATGCTTACATTTTCCCACTCTGTACCCTTGTAATACCAAAAGGTATAGAATTATCATTCTGTATCAAGTGACAAAATAATTAAGTATGATTCAAGTGTTTATATCTGAACTAAGAAAACTGTAAATGGGAGTAACAGACAGCCTCTTCCTAGATAAATGTCTCTATGAAGCCTCCTTGGAGGGGGCAAGAGGGTCTGTGAGGGTGCTAATAACCCGCTCTGGCACCACAGAAGTAAAATAACAAACACACAGAGACCAGCAACAGAAGAATTTAAAATAAGCAGAAATGGAGGCAGCACCCTCCATCATATCCAGATACAGAAGTTTTTGCAGAGGCAGTGTTTGATCCTAATTTCTGAATTTTAATTTGTTGCTAAAATATTGTAACTCTTTTAAAGTTTTTATTGTTTCTAAATGTATATTAATTTTAAAATATTTATGTAACTTCTCGTTAACAGAAGCTGTGGTTAGGTATGACATAGTTTGGACTTGCAGTTCAAAAACCTCAGGCAGTCCATGCCCTTCAAAAATAAACAAGTAAAATGGTCTGAATTAGCTAATTATTTTAATTGCCAATCTCTCAGTTAAGTGCAGTGCAAGATAGGGGCTGAAATAATAAAAATAGTTAATATTTTTCCAGAGAGAGCTATTTCTGGCTGTAATTTCAGGCTGTAGATTTTTGGGCTGCAATAAGCATTTTTTCTTCTCCCTCATGGGTTTCTTTATTTCCTTCCCAAACCTCTGTCCTCACTCCAGCCCTTACAACTGGCCATAGTGAAACACAGGAATGATTGTTTTCAGTAATTCTTAGGCTCTGCCCCAAACCAGAACAAATTAACATGAGTGACTGGGAATAAATCCTTCCTGAATATCTTCATCTAATTTTTAATAACAGGAGACATTTTCTGTTGTATAAGTATTTCCTAATTTGGTCAGCTTCCGTGGTTTTCTCTCGGGTTTTTTTTCCTGCTTAAAGAAGTTTTTAAGTTCTGCCTCTCCTACATCCCTGGAAATGCTTGCTAACAGCTGCCATCTTCCTAGTTCATCTAATCTAATCTAATCTAATCTAATCTAATCTAATCTAACAAGAAATTTCATGTGTGTATTTTCCCTTGGTCCATCTCCCCCTCTGTCATTTCCACACCGGCTCATGTTGTCCGTGGAGCACCTCTTCCTTCCCTCTGCTTCATTTTCCTACACCTGATTTCCCAGGAGTGACATTACCTCCTTTGGCTCCAGGAAATGGAAATAGGAATATAGGAAATGGAATATTTGCCTTTAGTCACACTCACACTTGGAATAAATCAAATAAATCCATTCTCTGTCCTATCCGAGCTTGGACACAGCATTTAAGCCACGTTCAATGCCACATATATCAAAGATGGCAAAGGAACACCCATCTGGGAAGACTGAGCTGTATCTCATCTTTACAGAGGCAGCTGCTTTGTTTCATCACGAGATTTCCCACCTGCCTCAACATTTTTACCATACAGCCTGCAGAGTTGTGCACAAAAAATGTGGTAAAAGGATGAGAATCAAATGCATTTGGCTCATGGGAGTCATACAAGAGCTTTGGTGTGATACTAGAAATGTGCACAGTCAATTACCCATTAGGGAAGATGATTACAGACACCCATAAGGCCAGAGTGGCAATCCCTGCTCACCATGGCTGTGGAAGAAATGTAATGGATGAAGGAATTAGTGTCAGGTTTATTCAGATTTCTCCTTTAAGACTGCTGATGTGCATTTTCAGGGGCTTTCTTGTGTTTCTCCTGACATTTGCAAGGCTGATTTATTTGTTACTCATCGGTGCTGTAATCAGTGCTTTCATTTCCAGCCTTCTGCTGCTGGGCGTATGAAAACCAACCAGAGGTGAAACACTCGTTGCTTCATTAGCACTTTATATTCTGCTGGAACACCCCGAGCTCAGGGCACTGCACAGCGCTGTGTGTGCCGGGTGGCTCCGGCTCCATCCCCCGTGCTCGGGAGGGTGTGAAGCCGTGTCCCCGCACATCCCTGCATGTGTCCCCGCACATCCCTGCCTGTGTCCCCGCACATCCCTGCCTGTGTCCCCGCACATCCCTGCATGTGTCCTTGCACATCCCTGCCTGTGTCCCCGCACATCCCTGCATGTGTCCCCGCACATCCCTGCAAGTGTCCCCGCACATCTCTGTCCGCCCGGGGCCGCTGCCGTGGCCTTTAGCGCTGAGTTTGGCACGTTGCTATGGCAGCACCCGGCCGCCACCAGCACAGGTCGGTGTCCGCGGTCGGGCCCTCGGCATCGGGGGCGGCGGGAGAGCGGCGGGGAGAGCAGCGGTCACACTCGGGGTGCTCTGCGAACCGAGCTCCTGGGCTTTCCCTGTCAGCTTGCACCGCTGCCCTCCCGCCCGAATCCGCTGGGGAGGAGCAGCAACAGGCGCTCCTCCGGACAGCGCCCTGGAGGCCAGCAGGAGACGGGGGTGACTCCGCTCCGCCGGTGGGTGCTGGTAAAGGGACCCCGCTGCAAGGCAGCGCCGTGGTGCTGGGTCACGGCAAGGGCTGAGCTCAGCCGGGGCATCCTCGGGGCCGAGGGACAATCAGGCAAGGTGCGCGGGGGTGCGGTGCCAGGCAGGGTTCTGCCACGGACAGTCAGCAGCCGCTTCTCTGCAGCCAGGTGTGTTTTCCTCTTTGCTCTTCATTAAGATGTAAGATGGAACAAAGTAGCTACACCGCATTACTCTGAAGTTCCGCAAAGAGTCAGGGGGAAAAAATGGGCTTCCTCTAGGGCCATGCAGACTGGAGCTGCATTTTACAGGAGATCCGACAAAGGTGGCAGAGCAGCGTCTGGAGGGGGACGCGGGGGTCTGTACGAGCCTCATCCCCAGGCGCCGCGGCAGAGGCGCACGGGAGCAGCCGCGTCTCGCCCTCCACACCGAGAGCTGCAGCCGGAACGACTCTGCTGCCCCGCCTGCTCTCGCTGCCAGCCTCCCCGCGCCCTGGTAGTGGGCGGCTGGCTGAAAACATCCAGGGAGGCGAGTACCGACTGCGTTATCACTTACGCAAACCTGGCATCGCTGACGTAAATTTAGAAGGGGATTCAGCAAATAAAGGCGGCTCCCTCCAGCCCGCATTACCTCGAGTACTCTGCGCGGGCTGTGCCTTGCAGGACATGGCGAGCAGATGGGGCTGCCCCCGCAGCTGGGAATCCTCCCTGGGGTTTGTAAATCCTAAGCTTTGAGTTGAAGAAGTGGTGGGATGTGGTGGTGGGAAAGCGATGCTCCCATCTGGCAGGGGTAGTGAAGAGACTTCTTGTCACAGGCATGAGCTGCTCAGAGGTCAGGGTGGGTACAGGTTGCTGTAGCTCGGCTTTTCTGCTTCCCCAGCAGGACAGGCTCAAGCCAACAAAGTGTGGCACAGTGTCCTGAAAAAAAACAGGCCTTGGCAAATACTGGCAAGATCCCCTTCTCCAGGAGCTGCAGAGCTCAAAAGTGAGGGAGGAACTCAGCAATTTGAGTGTATCCTGTGTTTGCATTGCTGGAAAAACATCCTCTGTGGTGGGCTGTGACTCCATCACACTGATCCTGTCCTCCGTGTCCTCTAACCAAGACTCATTCTGCACACATAAGTACTTTTATTTAGCAATGCTATCCTTCCAAATAGCTGTTGAATGACCATTTCCCACGGCAGGAAAATGCAGAACTGAGGTTGAACTCTAACAGTATTTTCTTTGTTAGAATTCTAGCTTTTATTTCCTAGCAAGGACCTAAAGCACCTTTCTTCTCTCCTCCCAAGGTGCAGGTTTTCTCCCCTGCCGGGCTCTCCGGCACCCGCAGCCCAGCAGGAACCAGAGCTTTGCTCTGCCGAGAAGGGAAAGATGCAGCAAAATTATTCGAAATGTCTCAGTTCAGCAGATCAGAACAGAAGGGGGAGCCCAGGAGACAAAATCGGAGAGCATCCCACCCGCCGGGCTCCAGCCGAGCTCTGGATGTTAATGGCATTCATAGAAACTTGCTTTTGTTTCTACAGCCACCTTTTGGCTTTTGTTTTTGGTTTATAAGAGACCACTCTCACCTCTGAGTCTGTGCTGCATTCCCACGGCAGTTCCATTGGCAGTGCTCAGAAATCACCACTATGCTGCACTCCACCATTGTCCTCTGCATTTATGAGGCAAAACATCCAATTTTCCCTCCTCTTCCCCCACATTGATCCTCCAGGCCTCTCACTGTGCTCACCATGCCTTGCCTGCTGTTCCTGCTTTAAACCCACGTCACCTGTGAAGTCACCTCAGAAGTCACCTCTTGGCAGCTTGGTGGGCTGGTGAGCACTTGGCCTGCTCTGGGCAAGTCCACAGCCTCCAGGGAGAGGGAAGGGTTGTGGTTTCAACCCCTTCTAACAAGGCAGCTGGAGGACTGATATTTTTAGCAGCAAAGGAGCCTGAGCTGCATTACTGCTGGGGGTATGAAGTGTCCCAGCTCCAGGTGGGCCTCAAGGACACTGGACAACTCCCTGACCCATTCCATCAGCTGTATGGAGGAGATGCCTTTCCCTGCACTCCCCAAGATGTCTGGCAGGTGCAGAGATCATTGCCCACCACAAACCTGACCTGCTGAGATTTATTTAATGTTTCCTAACAGGCCGGGCTATGCTATGAGCCCATTTTCACATAGTGCTGGTTTGTAGTTCAGTATCTTTTGTTGCCTCCCTTTTGTTGTATCTCTGTGCATGGCTTACAAATACTGTTATGTCTGTACCTGCCTTAGTAATTTCTAATTTATTGCTGATAATAATTTGTTTTCTTTTCCAGATACCAATAATATGCCCGTTATAAAGTACCCCAGGGTTAGAGACCCTCTCTTTTATGAATGGGACAGGAAAGCCCAGAAATGTGGATTAAGACACACAGTTTATGCTGTAAATGGGGATCAGTATACTGGAGAATGGCTGGACAACTTGAAACATGGTAAGACAGATAATTTTGAGAAAAAATAGCAACTTAGATGTCCTTATAAAGGCTCCTAGGGGCAGGAAGTGGTCACTGGTTTTATGTGCTCTATATGCTCCTAGAAGAGCATTCATTCATGTATGACTATATGTACACACACACACATATTTGATATATGTAATGCAAAAATGCATTTTTAATAAGTAACTTGAAGAGCTTTTGCATGCACTCAGGGGCAACTACCCAAAATATCTGTATTACAGATGTTTAAAAATCCTTTCCAAATACAGCAAACAGCAGTCAACTCCATGCACTGGGATGTGCCCTGGCTGCACAGTCCCTGGAGCTCTCTCAGCTCCTGACTTGGCTCCAGGAATCTTAATTTATTCCCCAGATGTGGCAGGGGCTGCAGGGGACAGAGCAGGAGAAGGAGACCCTGTCTGAGCCAGGAGCAGCCAGAGCAGGACAGACTTGTTTACAAGCAGTAAACTGAGGCTTGGAAAGATTTCAGTGCATTCAGCACAGGCCACACAGGAAGCCCCTGATCAAGATTAACGATGGTTCCAACTTGGGAAACTAAATTGAATCCCAGACCTAAGCCTGACTTTGTGCAGGGAGTGCTGCCCTTCTCCTAATCATGATGGTCCCCTTGTCATTCCTCTTGTTTGTTGAACAGGTAAAGGCACCCAGATTTGGAAAAGCACAGGAGCTATTTACAGTGGTGGCTGGAAGTTTGGGAAGAGGGATGGTTATGGCTCATACAGCATTCTTGACCCAGTGACCAAGGAATACAAGAGGGTGTACACAGGCTGGTGGGAAAACGACCAAAGATGTGTAAGTGAGATTTTCTGCCAGCAGTGAGACCCAAAACACGGGCAAGAGTTGGGTGCACGTGTGCAAAAGGATTACTTAAAATACTAATTTTCACAATACTGAGGCTGAATTGAATAGTCAAGACTAAAAGATTTTTATGCGAGTGCCATCTCCTTCCTGGAGAGGGAATCATCCCCACCCACCTGCTGGTTACCAGGCTACAGCCCCAAGCTCCCACCGGCTGCCACAGAGCAGTGGTTACTGCTCAGACTCACCTGCACCTCTGCCAAGCACAATGGGAGGTTTCACATCCTGTCTCTTAATCCTCCCCACCCATCCCTTTCATTCCTCTCGTCCTTGAACAAGTCAGAGGAACCTGTATTATAAGCATTGCCAGAAAATGCACCTTCTTCTAGGAGTTTTACAGCATAATAGGCAAATAACTTGAGTTCTTTTGGGAATTAAGCCTGTCACATAAATCACTGTTTTTCCTTAAAGGAACATAATGAGAAAGTCATCTGGTAGAAGTGACTGCAATGTAACGTGCAAAATCCTTGTAGGAACATTTTTGGATCTGCCAATGGAAACCTTGTGTTTGTGTCTGCTCCTAAATTAAACTCATCTCCAGCAATGCTTTTAATGGGCATATGGCTCCATGGCTCCTGTCTCTTGGAGGGAGCTTCCCTTCCTGTTCTTTAAGGTTAGATTTTCCATAATTGAGCTTTGGTGAAAGATTTATAATGACATCCAAATATCACTAGGGTTGGGTTTTCTTCTAAAAAAGTTTCTCCCTTACATCTATGCAGTTTAATAAAATTAATACTCAGAAAAATCATTTGTTTCTAGATTTGGTTTTATTATTTGTTCAGAGAAAAAAAGAAGACTTTATTCCTATAGGAAAATATATTAGTGATATGGAAATATTTTCTATTGGTATCACTGCCTGGCTTATCTCTGGACTTCTCTTACTGGCAAACATACATGTAAAACAAAAAAGAGGTGGAATTGCCCAGCCTGGGACACACTGAGCTGGAAACCTCTAGAGGGTTGAAAGACATGAAATCCCCATGTTGAGAGACACTTCCTTTAATGCTGCCTATCCCCAGGCAGGTTTATATACTCGTAAAACTCGCTTTTAGCTAAATATTAGCAGCAATCATGCCAATAATAACACACCAAGATATAAACCCAAGGTTTTTGTCAAGGGAATAAAATTGTTTGCCAAAAAAATTCCCATACTACCACATCTCATTTCCTTCAGCACGAGAACAGCCACAGAGCTGGGCTGCCAGCAGCCACGTGTAAGAGTAATAAACAAAGGAATATTCTATCAAAGTGATGTCCCAAAATTGAACACTGTCCCATTTCAGTAGAGCAGCTCCTAACCAGCCATCTCTGTGTCTGCTGCTGTGCAGGGCCGAGGGCTGTTCTTTTACCCCAACGGGGAGCACTACGAGGGCGAGTGGAGCAATGGTTTGCGGAGCGGCTGGGGAAAGATGCACTACAAGGACGGCTCCGTCTACGAGGGACAGTGGCTGACGGATCAGCCCAACGGGATGGGCGTGCTGCGGCTCCGTAAGTGCTGACCGCGCTCAGCCTGCCCCTCCAAACTGGTCGGTGTCGTGCTGCCATCCAGATTTCTGGGTGCTGCACTGCAGCCTTGCAGCAGGACTGCGGCCGCTCCGAGTCATCCCTCCCCTCCTGGTCTGGAGCGGGAGGCAGCACAGGCTGAGCAAGGGCCGGCACTGCTCTGCTCAAGCCCGTAAGCCCGCACGCATGAAAGCTTACTTCTGCTGTGATTTACATTTAAATGACTGGGATGGTTCGGGTTAGAGATAATATACTGTTGGGTCAGAGAAGAGCAAATCTCTCTTTTCAAGCCAGGCACTTTGCCAGACAGGCTTTCTAGCTCTGCATACCAAAGAAGAGTTCAGTTTCCAGCACAGGAAAAAAATCCACAACAACATAGTTTTCTTTTTGAGTTCACTCCATCCCCTCTGTCTACTTCCGACAGTGGCTCGTGTTGAGTGAACACAGGGGTTTCATTAGTACACAATCCTTTTCCATAAATAACTCCAAGCACATCATGGATTGGGAATGTTAGGGCCAATCTCAGCATAAATACAGAAATTTAAATTTTTTTCCCCTTATTTTCCTTGGAGTTAAACACATTTTCCCCCAAAGCCAAGAATCCCAAGAATCTCTGCAATATTAGGCATGACATTCCAAGAATATCTGAAGAAATCTTATCTCTGTATTATTATTCATCTATTCAATCTTTTTTTTTTTTTGCTTGAAAGTGATCTCAAGGCTAGTAATTAGCTAAGCAAGGCAGCTGGGAGGAATGAGCATGACCTTCTCTGCACACCACACGCATGACTGTGCTCTCTCTGCTGCCTGTAAAGTCGCTTTGGACCGATGGCTCATCTGGATGAAATCAGCACCTGCTTCCAGGGGGAATCTTGCACTGATCTGTCAAAGGCCCTGTTAGCTATAAACTAACAGCCCCTGCAGGCTGAGCCGTGGCTGATGCACCATTTCAGAGCCCAGTTGCCTCCAGCCTAGCCTGCAACTGATTGTTAGCTGGATTCCTTTTGGTTAAAATTAGCCGGAGCAATTATTTCATACCCACAAGCTTAATGCATTCAGCTCAGCTGCTGGAAGTGCGCCCACGTGCCGGCAGCTTTGCCATGTGAAAGAAAAGGAGTTCTTCAGTGGAGGTCACGATGAGCTGCAGCTCAAGATTAAATTGCTTGTAGTGGCAGCTTGCCCGGTGAGGGTGAGCTTGGCTGAGAGCACCGTGCTGATCTGCCGCCTCTGCTACATCCATTCCCCAACAGCTTTGTACCAGAGCACTTCACATCCACAGGGATCATGGCTGTGAGCAACACAGCCTCGGGTGCTCTGGGAGGAGAGCAGATGGGAGCAGCCGGGCACCACAGTGCAGTCAGGGTGTTCACTACCCCCTCCTTGCAGCCAGGGCTGTGATTTTGGTGGTTTCTCATTTGTTGGTGGCTGGAGTGCAGAAGCAGAGCTGCTCCTGGGGGCAGGGCAGCTTGGTGTTGCAGATAAGCACAAAACCAGATCAAAGTTGCAGATAACCATCACCATGGCTCCAGCCTGTAAACCAGACCCTGCCTGAGCAGCCCAGCAGCCACATTCTCCAGAAGCACCCTCTTCCCTTACAGTATCCTGGCAGGCCCCAGCTATCTCTGCAGCACCGTGTGCAGTGCCCAGGTATTTTAGCCACTTCTTGTGGTGAAGAATGGCAGAGTTCAGCTGATACTCAAAGGTATTTCCACTAACATGGTCAGATATCCCCATGGGTTTGGGCTTAGAAACACCGTGTGTAGGAAAAGGGGTGAGCAGAGGACTCTCCTAGTGACAGCAGGGTGGCCTGGACCTATCCCAGCCCCAGCATCATCATGGGTATGATGCTCTTTCTCAACCAGCATCCATGGATGAGGCTGTTCTCTTCCCCTTGTAGCTCTGCTTTCCTTGTTAGTGATGGATGGGTGGATTCCTGGAGAGCAGCAGAGAGCCCAAAAAAAGCCTCTCTCAACATGCAGAAAAATGCGAAGAGAAGCAGTACAGCTGGAAAAACAGCCTGTAACTGACTGCCTGAACCGTTCAGACTCTTACAGCAATTCTCACCCCGTAATTCATTGAGGAAAAACTTAACTAAAAGTATTCTTTGAAATCCAAGATTATTTTGACTGGACAGCAATCAGTGCTCTGTTCCTTGCCCAGACAAGCAAACCTCTTCAAGCCAGAGATACTGCGTGATTTGTTGCAGTGACAAATCTGAAACACATGTCCTGTAATTTTTCATGTTGTGAAGAATGACTCAGGAACCAGTCCCTTACCCTGAGCACACTGGCTTCTTGTGCCAGCAAAAAATGAGTATCACTGTGAGAACAAGGCAGGTGAGCACAGTCCTGGTTCCAAGTGAGCAAGTGTGGGCTCCTTCTGCAGCATTTTCTCGCTCTGTGCTACAGCAAATGGAGCACTGCAAAATCAAAATGACAGAGCGCCACAGCCACCTTGAAATTACTAAGAGGAGCCAAACACATGATCTTCTCCTCTGCTGGTTTGCTCTATTGATTGATTTAATTTGTAACCCCTTAACAAAATGGTGCAAATTTCAAGGTCTGTTCATGTATTCAATTGCAGCAAATGGAAATCGTTATGAAGGAGGTTGGAAAGATGGCAAGAAGCATGGCCCAGGGAAATTCTTCTACCCAGACAAGGGACAGCTGTTAGAAGGCATGTGGGTAGCAGATATACCAAAGTGTGGAGTTCTGGTTGACTTTGGCAGAAACAACGCTCCAGCCCCTACTGAGTCTCCCCTCCCAGAGGTAATTGCTTGGAAATTTTTGTGTTTGCATTCATCAGTGCTCGGGTCAGCTCTCCAGGTAGCATTTCACTCCTCAAGAGATTTCCCCCATGGGGTGTGTGCTCACAGTCTTTTGGCCAGCAGCATCCTAAATGGCCCCATAGGGACTAACAGCTCATGAAGCCTCTGCTGGAGCCTCCCAATTGCCTACATCTGAAAAAATGCAGTTCTCATGCACCAGAACTGCTCAGAGACCTGATGCAGCACAAAGGAAATGGGGACAATAGAGGCAGAGACAATAGTGGGATTTGCGTCAAGACCAAATGATTTCACCAAGCCCAACTGCTGAGACTGAGCAGACCCTGCAGGAACCTGAGCAGCTGCAGGGCCAACAGCAGCTCATTCCTCCCAGTCAGGGGCTCAGCACCGTGCCCAGCAGCCCCGGGGGCAGAGGGGTGTGTGCAACTTCGCACCTGGGCCCAAGGGTGGCAGATGGTGCCCTAGAGCCCACGTCCTCTGCTCCTCTTTTCCCTTTCCAGAATCCACATCCTCTGCTCCTCTTTTCCCTTGACTGACATACACTGCAGAGGAAGATCCAGGCCCTCTCCCAGTCCCTAAGATTCTGTGAGACACAAAGACACACTGGGCCACCAGCCTGGCAGCCACTGGGTCCTTGCACATCACTTTGGTGCAGGACCTGGAGGAAAGGAGAGCCTGTACCCAGCTCTGTGCCCTTGGAAGAAGAGGAAATGGGAATCAGCAGTTAACAGATGACTCCAAGTGAGAGCTGGCCCTAAGAATCTCATCTTGAACCCTCATGGTCTGCAAACCACAGATGAGAAACAAAATGGTCAATGTAGGATGGGCTGGGGAAGCTCTCCTTCACTTAGAGCCAAGCAGAACCACCCTGGATAAACAGAGCTCACCACTTTGCTCCAGTAACACAGGGAATAGCACAGCCCCATGACAGGTAAAGCCACCCATGGCAGTGCAGAATAATAAACCCCAAATACCCACCAGAGAAAAACAATCTCTATTTTCCAAAAAGAGTGAAAGGAGCAGCACTTCTGGAGCTAAAAATATTTACTATATGTGGTTTGTCAAAGGTCACTGAGAAGAGCCTCTACAATCCAACAGCCTGTAAAGAACTGCTGGTACACTAAGGCAGGATGTGCAAGTCTGGCTGTTTATTTAACTCCCTGAAGACCAAGTGATGATCCAACTCACTTCTGCTCTATAAGCAAAGCATCGACTTTCACTGCTGTTATTGTGCTTTCAATGGGCAGATCTCAGAATATTAAAAGATAAAAGCAGAAAAATTGAATTCAGGTTTCCATAAACTTTTGTCACCACCACCTCCTTTATTAAACTATAGGTGAGGCCCAACAGACTACAAATCAAAGCCACTTTTGCCCAAGAGTGTGTTTTGTTAAGTAACTCAGAGCTATTTCAAGGAGATAAAATGATGTTCAACACACTAATAAAATTAGGGGAGTGTAGTTGTTTCTAAAACAATAATTGAAAGGCTGCAATGTGAGCTGAAGTCCTGACACGTGGGAGACACTCTAATAATGCTCAAGTAATCAGGATCTATAAAACCTTAAGCTTCTTCAATTACACTGCATAACTGATTTGTATTCTTTTTATTTAGATTAAACTACATGATCCAGCTGGTGTTTTAGCAGAGGCCCGGGCAAGGTTTGATGACAGCCATAATTAATAACCAGATTCTGAAGGGGAAAAAAAAAAAGTTTCAAGAATATGATCCTGGGTTATTTATTCCTTCGAGCCTCAAACCCACACCATGGTTATCGTGTCGTGGTCTGCCTCACCCTTCCCTCAAGGCTGTTCAGGTAAACTTCCCTCTGCAGGTGGCTTTGCTCAGTAGCCTCCTCACACCCTCATTATTTTGGAAAAGAAAGAAAAAAGCTTGATGGGAATAAACCCAAAAGGCAAGCACCAAAACACGGGAATACAGGCAGAGTGACTGTTCAGCTTTTCTTATTCCTCCTGCTAAGAAATCACACTCCTGTTGGTTTCAAAGCCTTTGCTTTAGAGGAGGGTTTCTAGTATGTGTTTTAAAAGCATATAGAAAAGTATACAATTTAGTAATTGTGTCCCCTACTCCTCCCAATACATACCTGTGACCCAAAATGGCTTTTGGAGTTACAACCGATCATGTTTTAATTAATAAGTATATTTTAGGCCTCTAGATAACAAATAATCCACAACAACTGAGTATATTTTATTTCATGAAAGTATTTTATACCCAAATAAGTGATATACAATAACCAATGTTTAAAATGATTGAGGTAAATGCCTAACACCGTTAGTATAAATAAGGGATAAAAAAAATTTAAGTGCACTCAATTTTAGATCCACGTGTTTGTGTCTGGTTACTGCCTGGGTACACAGTGACAAAGGTACCCAAGGTGTAACTTTCATTTCCATTTCCACCGGTGGAAAATGACAAAAACATACTTGATATCACGGCTTAAAGTGCAGAAAATAGTCAGAAAATTAGCTGTGATAACAGCGCCATTAGCTCAGAGCCTACCAGCTTGAGAAAACTAAAAATAACTATGTCCCACTAGCTTCTAATTCTGTATGTCTTAAACAACAATAAACTCCACACTTCTCAGTCACTTTGTAAAAGATCCACAAATCAAAGAGAAATTCAGCTACTTATCCAGAACAGCAAGGAATTTTACAAAATAAACTTGGAAAACGGATTTTCTAGACTTCAATTCAGAACCATGTAACTTCTAAGTACAAAATTTACAGACAGAAGTAAAATTTTTACACCTGACCACACCTTTCCAATCAGTTGCTCTAGTGTGAATAGTAAATCAGGTTTTATTCCTTTGGTGTGGGATTTTAGGGGCCTATTTCCCCAAGACAGAACTGGTAAAGTTCAGTAAAAGATGGGAAAATACACTTTGTGCCTACTACCAAGATTTTGTGATTTGGAATGCTGCTTCCTTATTGCCTTTACTACAGCAATGCTTCCAGTGCTCCATGAACAAACACCTGTGAGTTTTTATTAGTTTTTCTTCTGTAGTTACAATCCTCACCATCAGATTTACATCAGGAATAGAATATATTTGAAGCATGTAATGGCAGAGCTGAGAAAATCCAGTTTGCCCTCTGTATGCCAGGACTTGTGAAAACACCAAGTGGAAAGCTGCTTGCTGCTTGTGAACCATGACTGCTGCTGAAAAAAACAAGCAGCCCAGCAGGTTTCTTTTTTTATAGTTATGTTTTTAGAATACAAAGGCACCACGGGTGACCTTGTCAACACTTTGCACTGTGGTGCTGCTGACAGGAGAGATCAGTCCCCATCTGCTTCAGTAGTAACCACACTCTGCACCTGAGCTCCACAGGCACTTTGTACAGATTGCAAGTACTTTGGGATAACCTGAGATGGAGGTTGGTGTGAGAGACCACGTTCAGCCCAGGCACAGCTCCCCTGGACTGTCACAGTCCCTCCTGTCTCATGGCAAAATCCCAGGTTTCCATTCCACAGTGATAGCTACAACTAGTGATAGCTAGTTTTGTTTTTTTTTTTTTTTTTTTTTCCTTTGGCTTGAAACTTGTCTCAGTTTGTGTTCAAAAGACAGCTTTTACCCATTAAAGCCCAAAGCTACTCTGCAGAAGAACGGTGTTCCAAAAAATTCATCTCCTAAACATTGCCAAAATTAATGAAGCAGCCCAGGACAACTGCTGGAATCTTTCTTGGACAAACCTCTTATCTAGGAGACCAAATAGAACTTTTTGCTTAGAGGAAATGAACAACACAGTAGCCTTGATGTCACAGAGGTGTCTGAAAGAAAGCAGCAATATTAATTACAAATAACCTACTTTCATAAATAAATATACATCAACGAAAGTTGTCTTCCAGATCCTTTGAAAGCAAAAAATGTATAATGAGTTATTAAATACAACACTTCAGCAAAGAACACTTTTCTAAACAAGGAAGACAAAGGCATAGCTAATTACTTGGGAATCCAACACAGAGAAAGCACCTTTTGCTGCTTGTTTCTGAGGATTTATTAAAAATATATTTTCAATATAAAAGTATAAAATAATTACTACTTTGGCTTGGAAAAAAAACCAGCAGTGGTTCTGATTTTCAAGCAAAAAAAATTATCCAGTGATAATTTCCATCTAGTTCCTTCTTTTTTAAAAAAGATTCTTAAATGAGAAACAGGCAAATCTATCTCTCCAGATAACATGTGCCAGCTCATGAGAACTTTAAAACAGTTATTGCTTTTATTTTCTTCCATGGAAGAGAAGAGTCGAGTCTCATTCCTACTCATGTGGCCACAGCACACGGCAGTAAGTCTAGTCCTGGGTGTTTAGCAAGTTACAAAATGTGTAAGTGCCACGGGAAAAAGGCACTGGAGAAATCAGCAAAGTAATAATTACTTGGCAGCAAAACATACTGGGGAAAGTGCTGGGAAAGCTTTCACTCCTACCATCTGTCAGGCTTTCCAGGGAGAGCAGCGCTAGCACTGAAACCGAGTGCTAATTGCTGCATGTCCCAAGTAATTTGTATCATGCCATGCAATATGGATAGGACAAGCAGTATCTTCTAGTAAATGCCAACATCAGATAAACAGAGAAAAAAAAAATCCACAACTTCTCTATCCATTCCTAACAAATACCCAAATGTACAATGTTATTTTCCATGTATTTATACAGCCACCATTCAGCATTAACGAGAAAGATGCGAGACAGTGTTCACAGGAGGAGGGCTGCTCACACAGTGCAATCACACCCCACCATCCATTCCTTCAGATAGCAAAACTTGTATGAAAGGAACATTTCCCCCTCTCTAAAGGGCTAGAATATTTATAATTATTCTTTAAATGGTAATCAGCAGTTCGATCAGTTCATCCACAGGGAGTCACCATAAGGCCATAAGGCAGAAGCAGAATAGCGGGTTTATTTTTCTAAGCACAGGTTTATGCAAAATTGGTGACAGCTGAGGTGACAGCGTCACCTCTGTGATCCAGCTGATCCTGGAGCCGTGCAAATTCAGCAAGTTCATTGAGTTCCTGAAATTGCCTGTCTGTTTTGTGGCTCACCAGTGACCTGTAGAAGTGGACTGCAAACACAATGAAAATCAATCCAAAGGGCACCATAATGGACGTGGATGCAATGGCTGCTGCCTGTCCTGATGTGATGCTAGAACTGTTGCTCTGCGGGGTGTTGTCAGTTTTCTTCTTTAAAGGAAGGAACTTCACCCAGCACAGTAACACCACTTCTGCAAGAAAGAGCAAAGTCCCAATGACAGTGGAGAAGGCCCACGCGAGCTCAATGTGCCGGTGCATGCGCTCGTGAGGAGATTCCTTGACAGAGTTGAGGTTATGCACATTGCTAACAGCCTCTATGTTTGGGAGAATGCAGGTACTTATCATGAGTGCAAAAAGGTGAACTGCAACAAGCACAGTCGTGCAGGCACTGAAGGCTATCAAGAGCCCCTGAGGATAGTCGTGGTCTGCATCAAGCTGAACTTCCACCATAGCCACCTGAAAAGGAAAGGGGAGAGAAATGCAGTTACCTACATCTTATATTGACTACAGGTTATTCAAAGTTTACACCATGTTTCTGGAACATCTGATCCAAACAAAGTGAGTCTATATTTACATTTCTCCTCATGTCAAACTGTACCCTCTTCATTAGGTCCAAATTTAGGTCTGAGCTTAAAGCAAAGCAAAGGCCACTGTTTCCACTTATTGTTCTGTCGTAGAGCAACACAACCACCTTGCCACCTGCAGCTCATGCCACCAAAACAGCTGACCCTTATGAACAGCATATTTGGACACCTTAAGTGAAATACTTCTTCTTTTGTGTTATATTGAAGACACAGCATTTGATCTTTCACTTATAAAGTCTTTTGAAGTATCTGTATAAGGCTGCAAAGGCAGGGGACTGCCTGAAACAACCTCGGTGGTCCTTCCTCCTCGGATATTTGGGTTTAAGTTCTAAAGTGCAGAAACCTTTCAGGAAAAAGATCACCTTTCCATGGGGCTCTCAGCTATATTCTTTCAAGTATGTAAGCAGACTCTGGAGCACAGATTCAAAATGTGAGTCTCCACATTGCCCATGGCAGTCAAGCAAGCCTGTTAGAGGCTGGAGGAAAGACAATGTCTCCAGAAAAGATAACACAGTGCTCCCAGGCATCACTGCTTCCCCAAAGATGAGGCTACTCATGAAGGTGTTCCAGCTCTCCCCTACCATATGCAGCCATGCCATTCTTGTAACCTTAGATCTCCAAGCATGCCTGTTCCTAAGGAGTAAAAAAATAAGCATTAAATAACGGCATTAGGAAACTCATAAAACCAGCTGGGATATTTCTCACAAAGAAAATGAACTGGAATGCCTTTTAACTGGTTTTAAATCTGCCAGGTGGTTTTGTGCATGTATGCAATGGATGAGTGACATTAATCCCAACAGTTTTCCTGGAATAATCTTTCCTGATAAATTTCCCTTTCAGACAAAGGATAGTTCCAAAGAGGGAAGAATGCACCAAGGTCTCTATGTTCAGTGCTCTTTCTCAAAGGAACTCATTAAACAGACAAAAACCAGGTAAAATGCAGAGGAAAAAACCTGACAGCAATCTGAAATATAAGCACATCAAGCTGATAGGAAGAAAGATTCCTGGGTAATACAGATGCAGGGAGGCATGGAAACCAGGGCTCAAAAACAGCTGCAAAAGCAGCAGGAATGTTCAAACCTCATTATTTTGCAAGAGCTGTGCTAAGCTAACATAGTCCTGGATCCATCTTATGCATGTTCCAGGACATCAGAATTCTTAGTCACTAATGCACCCAATAGATTAAGGCAACCCAGGGTTTTGCTCAGACATGTTTCAACAGGCATTCTAGGCCATTTGCCAATTTTTTAATTCCTTTATTGAAGGCTTTTATTGTCTTAAGCCTAACCACCCAGCCAACTAGCAAGCAGTTTCCAAGAGTACAAGAAACTCAACAAGAAATTATATTAATGCATATACAGTCCTTGCTCGAGGATTTAAAAATACCATTTTTCAGCTGTGGGAAACTTCACATTTGAGAGGATAAACATTTGCTTGTCAGGTCTCTCTTCTGCAGGATTGCTTGTTAAGTTGCAGTGTACTCGTGGGATGTTGGGCTTCCTGTGTTTTCCCCAGAACAATTGCAATCCTTCACCACTGAGGATTCATTTTCATACTTAAAGATTTTTCTTGTAAGTCTTCTGCTGTGCCTAGACTCAAAGGCATTTAGCATGGCAAGACACTTTAATCCTTTATCCTAGTTCTTAGTATGATAACATAAACATGACACTAAAGAGCTTCATGAGATGAAGACTTTATTTTCTTTTAAGAACTGATGGAATTTAGTTTGCCAAACACTGAAGACATTTTATATTTCCATTTATCAACGTCTCCATACAAATGATATCAAGTATCTGATTTTGGGCTCCTTGTGTTCATGTCTGGCAGAGTAACCCCAGTCTGACCCATAAGTGAAAACAGTTCATGTTTTCTGTCTCCTCAAACTCTCAGCAAAGCTAATTTGGGAGCTCTTTCAGTGTAAACTACCAGAAAAACTGCCAACTCTTTTCAGCTCCGAGTTTACTTCCTGGGCCAAGCTTGAGCCGGGCACCTAAACCAAAAAGCTTCATTTTTCACCATGAGGGCCTGTGCCTGTTTTTTAACAGTGATGCAAAGTGTCAGAAGTTCCTCCCTCCTTTGCTCATGCTGCAATTTCAAAAGAAACAGATCACAACTGCTCTTGTAAAGTAATACCTGCAAGAACAGGGCCCTGATGAGGTCATCTGACATGATCCAAATTCACATAAATTCACAGGTACATACATTCTAGGCAGGAAATATTCCTGCTCGACTTGTTCAGAAGAGCTGCTCAGGACAGGAACTGTCGTCAATGGCTGCACACGTTCCAATATAACACTTTCAGCACCTTATTCTCCTCCACTTTCAAAGCTTCTCTAAACACTTGCTGCATGATTTGACCGTGCAGCTGCCATGCTGCAAGTGCCCTGCCTTGCTGTGTAATCACAGTGTAACACGGGCTGCAAGACACCTCAAGAGGTCATCTGGCCTAATCCCTGGTTCAAAGAAGAGCTAACTTTAACTCCAGATCATCCTACAGATATGACTGACAGATTTACTATGGCTCTTGACAAAGCTGCACATCTGAAGTACAGCTTCTTGACAAAACTAAAGGACTCATGACATTAGGACACAAGACTGAAGCTCTCATAAGCCTAAAAATGGCAGCATTCAGGTGTTTTTAGAAGATAACTGAATTTTGGGACATAACTGTGTTAAGCCTTCATCAGGTCTAGATTTCAGAGTCACAGCAGCCTTACTACCATATTGTAGGAAATTTAACAACTTACCCCCCGGAAAAATCTGCACTTCAACTTCTTTTTAAGTTCAATATACAGACCAAGTTCATTTCACTTACTTGTTCATAAGGCTCCCATGTCTTACTAGACCCGAGGAGCTTAAATAAAGCCCCTGCTTTTAAATTAAAATCACAGGCTTACATCTTTTTCAGAATCAGTAGACAGTGCTGCAGAGAAAAGGACATAAAATGCCTTATCTCAAGTAAATCTGTTATCTATGAGCTATTTATTATTTACTTCCTCCCCTTCCCCACAAAGATGCCTCTGAGCTCAGGTTGGTGGGAATATAACCCTGTACTGGGACTGCATTTTTATACAGTCTAGCACATCAAGAATGGTTTAAAAGAAAGCTGTGTTGATCAAACATCACAACTGTATTTTTGAGGGCCCATCCATCATTGCTTGTCTATGGGTGGGACCACAGAGGAAACTCAATAACGAGCTAAGTGTCAGAGCATCACTGGGATTCAGCTCCTCTGGCTGGCTCCCTGCTTTCCTGACAGTACAATTCACTCCAGAGACAGAGGCGCAGAGCCAGGCTCTCACAGACTGTCTGCACCATTCATAAAGAGTTATAAACAACTCATACAGAGGCTCTGTATGAGCCAGAATAACTCACCGGAAATTAAAAACAGATAAGTCAAAATAATGATCTTATTTACTGGTTTCATACAGAAGGGAAACTAAGCATCATTTATCCCTTAGTCCAGGATCTTGACTCTGCAGATTATTGTATGCTGCAGAATGGCAAAACACATTAATATTTGCTGATGTTGACACTGGAGTACAAATACAGGATCTCATTTGATTTTGCTAGCAAACATGAAAAGGCAATACCCATGTGATTGGAGTAAATGCATGTTGAGGAGCTAATACCCCTCTACAATGTAACTTATAGCAAATATATTCAGTAAATACAATTTCAGATTATCCAGAGGCTCAGCATCCCCTTTACATTCTCCAAACTACAGCAGCCACTCACAGCTGCTCCAAGACAGAACGGCAGGAGCCCCAAACACTCCACACTGCCTGCCTTGCTCATCTATAACCTCCAGACAGAGATGTTCAAAGGAGGCACAAAACTTTCCTTTTGTGACTGGAATAGAAGAAACTTTTTGCATGGGGGGAGATTCTCCAGCACAGCTCTAGCCTGTAAGTGCAGCAGCATTACAGAAGGCTACGTGGAAGCACAAGCCACAAAACTGGGCCTGTAACTCTTTCCTGCAGGTTACAAAATGCCACTGTTTCATGCTATTCTACCAGCAACCCAGCTAAACACCACTTAAAAAGTTCTATAGAGACTGTTCTAGTATTTAGAACAGCCAAGTGATCTTTACTAGACAAGGACAATGCTGTGCTGAGCACCTGTACAGCTCTGACACCAGCGGCCCCAGGTTCTACAGAACCTTATCTGAGTACCAACTGTTATTATGGAAATCAGTTTAATAAATATTTATCACTGCAGCCAGTCTTCTGCAGAACATGACTGAAGCTGTCTTCAGGAAACCATACTGGCCATACTTCAAAGGCAAGAGTTGACAATTCTTTGATTATATTCAATATTTAAAGAATATATATCCCATCTACTGTAGTGTATAATTCAGACCCATAGTTCTGAATCAGTTATTTTCACAAAGTTGTTAATTGGTGGCAGAAGGAAAAGTTGAGTCTTCTGGTTTTATGACTTTGTGGCATTTAACAACTTTCCTATGGATTCTGATTCTCATATTGTAACATTGTCATGCTACTGTGTTATACATCCCTGGTGACAAAATGATGCCAACAAGTCAGAATAACTTTAAACAAAAATAATCTGTCAGCAGCCTATTCACTGTGAACAATAAAAACAGATCAAGCCAAGCATGAGAGGGAAGATCATGCAACAGTATCTGGGCTATAATGCAGAAGTGAGAAGTATCTGATGTCCCCACCAGTGTATGGAATGAATCCTCCATTCTTTAATGCACTACACATCCCCTACAATTTACATTTTCTTTCTCTACCTCTAACGATTTGGGGGATTAATACTACTAGCTGGCTCTATAAATTGGGAAAGTATACTAAATGAGGTTATAAACTTAATTTTCTTTTAGACATATGGCACTGGATGATAGCATCCATGGAAACCTGATGAAGGAAATGCTCAGGTTTACTGGGGCAAGCTCAGCTCTCACATCAGTAGCCACCAGGCCCTGCAACTGTTACTGAAGTTCACACAGAATGGCAAATCCCGATGTAGAGCTCTGAAACAAAACTAATGGAAAAACAGGTTTTTAATCTTCTCTGGGGAAACATAACACTTCAGGGTTTGAATCCTGGCTGAGCATTTCATACTCCACCTCACTGACCTGAGCAATGCCTTGTTTTTGGCGTGCCTCATTCCACCAGGGTATACATCACCAATCCTGAGGGGACAAAACTTTGCAAAATGGCTGCAGTCAGATATAAAAATAATCCAGAAAAAGGGAACACTTCAACAGGGATAAACTTAGCTTCTCCTAGAGGACCATACTCTTTAATCAAAGAGCAGGGATCAATGGGGCTGGCATGGAAACCAGCACTCCTGATAATTCCCATCAGTTCACTGGGTGGTCCTGGATGTGTCACTTAAGCTCTTTCTTCCTTGCCTGATAAGGAAAAGAGACGAACAATGACCGTTCATTGCTGTTGCCAGCTTTGATCCAAGACTAGAATGTACTTTAGCAGCATTCTGTTCAAGTATCAGGTGCCAAAGAACTGCAGTCAGTAAACAGTGCACAAGCATGACAGAACAGCCCAGCTTTTCAAGAGGGACAACTCTAAGAGTTTTTAAAAGAAATCTAAAAATATTCGAAAGTTACCTCAGCTCTTCTGAAACAAGATTAGGAAGTCTTAGCTAGAGGACTAGGACTAGGTCTGTCAGTGCAAAACCAAACAGACTACGGATGGATTTCCATGCTGAACTTGTTAAAGGGAAAAAAAAAAAAAAGTGGATTTTTTTGAGGGGGAGCTTTGGAAAAACTTAAATATGAATGTTCACATGTAACATTCCTGGTAATTAGAGATTTTGTTAATTGGAACGAAGTGGCTTTTTCCTCGAATACCCTAAGCAACAAATTCAGCAGTCTTCAACAGCAGGAGACCAAACCCCTAAAATTCTAGAGAATTAAGAAACAAGCAGAAGCCTCACCTCATACATCCATACATACCACATCTTTAGAGAAAAACCAAGGAATTCAAGACCTGAAGTACAGCCTTAAAACAATAGCATTTACACTGAGATGCAACCTCCCTCAAAGAAAATTTCTAAATCCCAACAAACTCCATATTTCCCTATGTTCTCTCTCAATGTAAAGGCCTGACTCAAGCAGCCACAAACCACTCTGAGAAGGCAGAAGGGAAGAACTCTTCATCAAGGAAAACTCATTATGAGAAGCGGCGTGCGAGCTCCCAGCCGGATGCGTTACCCAAGGAGAAGCGACTCAAACGCAAGCACACAAACGCCTGTCAGTCAAACGAGCAGCACTCCACCACCTCCCCAAGAGTTGTGGTCTGTTTTTAGCCTTTGAAGGAGGACAGTGACATTTATATGACCGTCAGGAGGTTGCTGTGTTTTCCAACAGCATCATTGGAACAATGGTTCTGGAAGAGAGTAGGTTCAACAGCTGGAAATATTCAGTTTGTTAAGAGCGGGGCAAAAAAATCAAAATAAAGCAAGGTCAGAGGAGTGAAATTCCAAATTTATTAACCGTGAAGAGTTTGTAACAGCTGCATAAAGGGGCTCAGGGCAGAGTTTGCAGCTTTGCATGTCAGATGTCTGGGCAGATGAGGAAGTCTGCGAGTTACTGTATTTCAAATCATATGGAACATTCATATAAGATAATTCGGGCTACTAGACCGCACTTCACATCAAACTCGAAAGAAAACACACACGAACAAAAAACCGTTTCTAACTACGCACAAAACTCCAAACCAAGTAACATTCGAGTTTTCCTTAAAACTAGAAACCTCGCAACTGCAAAAGACTGATGATGAGCGGCATAACGAACTTGAACCAGTTGTATTTCTTGGTTTATTTAAAAGCAGTTTCAGCGCAACAGCCGCCCTTGCCCTCGCTGCGCAAGGCGTGCGGTCTGAGACAGAGGCGGGATGGGAGCCCCGAACCCGGGCAGCGCTGCGGGGCTCCGGGCGCGGCCCCTTCGCTCCCGACACCCCGAACACCCCACGGCGACCCCGCACCCCGCGGAGCGGCACACGCGGCAGGCACCGCGGCTTCTGCGGTCCCGAGCATCTTCCGCGGGGGAAATACGTAACGATCCAACAAATCTTGCATTATTTGGCGGAGATAAAAGCCGAGAGGCAGCTCTGAACTCGTGCCACGAAGAGCTCCAAAACAAACGAGCTACCGAAGCGAGCTACAGGGAGCGGTGCCCCCGCTGGGCCGGGCGCTCCGCGGCGGCAGCGCCCGCCCGCTCCTCGCCACCCCAGGTGCCACACGCCGCTCCGGGGGCAGCGCCCGGGCGGGCCCGGCCTCCCCGTCCTCACCGCAGCGAGCTCCGGCGGGAGAAGCAGAAGCAGCGGCAGCGCTCCCGGCCCTATGCCACCCCCCGCCCGCCGGGCCAGGCCGGGCGCTCACCATGGCGAAACCGGAGAGCAGCGCGGAGGTGCGGCTGGAGGCTTTCAGCTTGGCTCGGCTCAGGTAGAGCTTCCGCCAGGACAGCGCCTGCATCGAGTGCTCGTTCAGGCTCATGGGCTCGGGGCGGAGGAGCGGGGCGGAGGAGCGGAGCGGAGCGAGGTGGAGCGAGGCTGGCGAGCGGCGGCGGCTCTTTCCGGCACAGCGGGCCCGGCCGCGCTAACACCCCATGGCGGCACCGCGGCTCTGCCAGCCCGGGGCCGCGCCCGCCGCGCGCCCCGCGCGCCCGGCCCCGCCCCGCCGCGTCCCATTGGTCCGCCCTGTCTGGCCCCGCCTCCGGCCCCGCCCCGCCCGCGCGCCGCCGCTTCCCGGCAGCCTCGAGCCTCAGGCGGGGCGCGCGCCGTGCCCCGGGGGCACCGCCCGCGGCCAGGGGGCGCCGCGCCGGCAGAGCCGCGGGCCGTGAGGGCGCCGCGGACCGGGCGGGGCGGTGGGGCCGAGCCCCGAGCCCCAGGCCCCGAGCCCCGAGCGCCCGCCGCGTTCCCCGGGTGAGCAGCTCCGCTGGAGTGCAGCTGACGGGAGTGGGTAGTTTCTGGTGAGTTTGTGCCCCTCAGCCCAAAACGGGAGCCCCTGCTCTCCCCAGGGCGGACAGGATGGGGTGTCCCCTTGCAACACGTCCCTCAGAACAAAACACAAGGCCGGGCTTCAACATCTTCGTCCTAAAATGCTTAAACATTTAACTTACACCTGTCCGGGGGGTCCAGACCGGTCAGAGCATCCACCCTCACTTCCAGTTAAAACTGACCCACCTAACCCTTTGTCACGTAGTTCAGGGTTTTCACAACATTTTGTAGGCCCAGAGCTCTTGATAAACCCGCCTTTATCAGCAAGCACTTGATAAGGTTGATTAAGCAGAACATTTCAACATCTACACATGCCAGTGTTGAAAGACTTTTTATTCCCAGGTTCACATAAACCCTTTAAACCATAATTCATTTTTTTCTGTGTTTTACAGAGGAAAAAGTGAGGCGTAGAGCAGAACTCCCTAGTGAATACTTGGCATAGTTGTGAAGGTGATTTCTGAAAAGGTGAGGCAATATACTGCTTGTGCCACATCAAATTTGTGTATCCGGAGACTTAAGGGATGTGTAAGATATAAACCTATTGCTATCAATTTGTAGTTAAGAAAAATAGGATTTAACAATACAAATAATACTCGATAAGGATAGTTTTACTATTAACAGGGCACATGGATGGTCACCTAGGAGATGAATCCATGCTAATTCCATTAGCAATCAAAAGCGTCGTTAGTTTGTGTTGTTTTGACATTTTCCACCTTATTTACAAGTAGGAAAATCACGGCAGATTGTCTTTAACATTTTTGCTTTGTTCTTCACACCTTTCTGATTTGCAAAGTCCTTCACTTCCTTAAGCAAAACAAAGGGAACGACAATCGATACCAACAAAGTCACTTGATGCTTTTCATATACAAGGCATTCTTTTAAAAAAGATGTAGCGAAAACATCCAAGAAAAATAATCTTAAGTATTTGAAGTCTTCAGAGGCATTCCCTGTGCTGTACAGATCTGATCTCATTCCCTTCACGAGGAAATAAACACAGTCCTCCAGTTATAAACAGCTTCGGGTGAGATTTTTATCTACAGGGGCATTAAAACACCTCCGTAGAAGAATGAGTTTAACTTAGCCTTTCCATAAAAGCCTTAGCTGTTCTATCACTGACTCCACAGAATTCTGGCCACCTTCTTTCTCTTTTTTGGGTGACAGTACTGCTGTGTAGGATCCATTTGAGTAGAAGTCCAACATAAGTTAAAATTTAGAGGTGAATTTGGCACTGTTAGGTTTGTGGTTAGACTTGATGATGCTAAAAGTTTTTCACAACTTAAATGAGTCTTTATAAAACGCTACTCTTTCTCAGGTGTGCTTTAATTATTACCCCCCCAAAAATACAGAACAGAAGACCACCCCAAAATGAACATTCTGTCTCCCACTGCTGCCTGAAGCTAAGAAGAAACCAATTGTGATTTATCACTTTTTTCTTGGGAGATACGATAAGCATCAAAAAACAGTAACTACAACTTCCTCCACATCTCAGACAAACATTTAAGTCTCTGTCCTGTGGAATTATATTTTTAAAAATATTTTGCATTGCTGCTCATAAGCTATAACAAATGTTTATGTACATGTACATAACCAATGTGGATTGTTGACGATTTCTTCTTGTTTCTGTGCAAAATTATAGTTGAACTGTAACATCATGAGGGAGTACACTGCACTAGGGCTTGACCCGTTCCCTAAAATCAGATTTCTCTAAAAAAAACCCCCACCACCTGCAAGAGACATACATCTGACAAGGACTTCAAGTGTCCTTCTAAATAATTGTATTAAAATAGACTCTTTGAACTCACCGTTCCTCTATTTTCCTGTCCATCACTCTTATTCCTGTTTATTGGAAAGGGCTTTGAAAGATACAGCAACATTAAACACTGATGTACTGCTGAGTTTGTATTTCATTCAGAGAAACAGTATGAAAAAGGACCTGCAGAATCAGTGAAGGCATTTCATCTCATGCCTTTTTCCAAACCAGGCCCATGTGTCATTTTGAGATTCCAAGCCTCAGTGTGGTGGCTTTGAAATAAACATTCCTTTCCTGTAAGAAAGAAAAGATAAATCAGTTTGTTAAACAGAAAAACATACACTAAGGATCAATGTGAGGACCACAGCAGTGCACTTTTCCCTTTCTGTCCCATTTTACAGCTCCATCTGAGGTACAAACTAAACAGGATAAATTATTTCCAACTCTATTGCTCATTATGACACACCTCTACGCTGCCACTCTAGAGTGAGCTGAAACTAAAAGAGTCAGCCATGCTTAATAAACTCTTAGAAATGCTTCAGGGAGTTCTTCTGAAGTCACGCTGGGGCTCTGAGCCGGGGTTTGCTGTCACCTGTGACCCGTGCAATTGCGGAAGGCCACCAAAAGGGTGTATCCTGCCCCCTCCCTTCATCTCAGCCCTCTCCATCCAGCCTGTGCATCGCACCGATCAAATGGCTACAGAGCTTCAGCGGATTGACCTAATGAAATAAATAGATTTTTTTTTCCTTAATGGCTGAGTTTTCTGCTGGATCGGGTCGCTGAACTGACTCACCCCGTGGTTGCACCAACACCAGACCTAATGCAAGAAAAGTGAGGGATGTACATGCAAGAGAAGGGAACGGGCCCTTTCAGCAGCAGGCTGTTATTACCCCTAATTAGAGGTAATGTCAACCCGTTCTCTGGATCATTTATGCATGAACACAATCGGAGCAGGTGGCAGAAGTCCAAGTTTCTTTCCAGAAAGCCCCGAGAAATCTGTACACTGTCACAAGGATACTCACAGTTCTATTTTTCTGCTAAAAATGTACTTCTGTATTTTCTGTAGGAGGCTGAATAGGTTCTCTGAGTACCCTGTGATTAATGTGATCCGGTGCTGAGCACACCGAGGTGCTGCCCTCGGCACAGCAGCTTTGCTAAAACGGATCTCCAGCTTCACATGCAAATCAGCACTTCCATTTGTTCCTCTTACTGCACCCAACCCGAATCAAGCCACCACAAAGTGGAAGTCATGGTAGATCTGCATTAAAAACAACACATCTGAACTTGCAAAAGGCAAATAAAGGTTTGGGAGCGGTCCCAGGGAGGTTAAAGAGAACATCTTTGCAAATCTCATCTAAAGCAGAGCTTAACATTTAGCTGATGGAATTTCTGCAGATGAAAGATTTTGGTCTGTCATGTCTAGAAATACTGTATTTCAGCTTCCTTCATAAAACAGTGAAATACTTAAATATCTCATTTCCATTCTAGCCCAAGGTAAGGAAAGTATAGAATGGTAGATCTTATAGGATAAACAGTATCTTCAAAAATGTTTTAAGATTAGTCCAGTCCATTCTACGCAATGGGAAGTAACTGTTTTAAAGCTCAGTGGAGTGAAATGATCCCACGTCTTCATAGAACCTTCCCCAGCAGAGCACTTCAGCTCTGGTTTCAGCATGAGCCCTGCAGTACAACATTAATTAAATGACAGCTCCCAGTTCCAAGCTTACGAGGTCAGGATCCAGCACCTTGGCATGATTAGATCTTAAATAATTTAAGTTGCATTAACGTCTAGCAAAAAAAAATTTGTACTTTTTTCAAGGAGTTCAGCCCAGCCCCTTTCCCAATAGCCACCACTCCCTTTCCACAGCTGATACTGTGGTTTTGACACTTTATCACAATGTTGAAGTGTTTTTCCCGTGTTTTTGAAGTGAAGAAGGCCAGCCTTGTGTCAGGCCTGGGCTGTCCCGTCCAAGCCTGCCTGATGGGGCCCAGCTCTGGGCACTGTTGGAAAACCCTGCCATGATCTGCTTAGAGGGGAAACCAGCCCCAGTCCTCATCAGCCAGCACTGAGCCTGGGTATTTAATATTGCTTCTAAAATGTTTTTATCATGTCTAATGCAGCTGTGGATATGGATATTCACATCATCCACAACCTACACATTCCCCCTCCTCTTTTTTTTCCCCCCCTAGTTGTTTTAAGTTCAGGATAGGTTTTTTGTTATTGACACACAGATTATTTCCATGGTATAATGAACTGTAGTTGAATAGGTATCTTTTCTGTCTTAAAACAAAGTTTTAAAAGTGTTTTCTATTTTTAGAGAGCTATAGATAGAAACTGTGTTGTTTCTGAAACATTTACTTCCACACTTCCATAATGTGCTCTGGTGTTTCCAGGTGTATGTGATGGATACAGTCTTTGGTGGGTTTGCTTGATACACCAAGAGTCTCAGATTGTCCATGTCCCAAAAAAATATTTAGAAAAATGAGTTGATTTTCTTTTATGTCTCTGTTCTGTCTCTTTTGGTAGACTTTTGCAGCATGGATGGATGATGTGTTTTTTGTCTGATGATTCTCTAGCAACATCCGTTTATCTTGTATTCTGACCTCAATCCTACAGATGTACACATGTATTTAATTTTAAGATTGAGTAATCTTGGCTGAAAGGTCGAGATATGTATGTATCTCCTCAGGATTATGGATTAATAATGCACTTGCTCCAACAGACATCTGGAATCCACACTTCAATATATAGCCTATAAAACACTTCCATACCATAATAAAGTTCAATCATCTGCAAGTAGGGAGATGTTAGAGAAAGATTACATGATTTTTCAAGATTCTGCAAACAGTTCTTGGCAGAATCAGAAGGAGAAGCTCGCTGCCTTAAATCCTGTTAGAATTCTGTCCTCTCCTGCCTTTATCCACGTGTCATAGATCATTAAAATAGGGATTGTTCCAAAGGGATCGACAGCAAGGCCTGCAAAATTGAATTTGAATGTGTTTTGAATTTTGCATTAACACTTAATATATTTCCTATAATACCTAGGATGCTTGACTGATTACAAAAAGCAAACCAGAGGAGCACTGCCAAAGCCATCAGTCCCGACCCTGGGTTTGGGTATCCTTTGATGTTCCTTTACTTGGGGGTGTGTGGGGGAAGTAAAGGATGTCACTTCAGAGAGGAACCATGCGGTGGAACCTGGGGGCTGTTCAAAATCTGCACTCTGACCCTGCTATTGCAATCAGATGGTCCCAGTACTTGCTCAGCATCAATTTAGAGTAGATGTTAGTGGGTGTTGTAGAAATGAGACCCGCCGATAGTTTTAGGAACTGCAGGATCTCCATCCTGAAGATTTTTTGTATCAGCAACTACTTTATAGCATTTTTACCTACTTTTTCATGCTATTTCTAACTACCTGTTGTACATGCGTATTGCAAAGGCAATTCTGGTTTATTTAACACCTGTTTAACACCATTTACAATACATTCTGTGTTTTATGACCGGTTCTCACAAGACACGTGGGTGCAGTGCCGGGAGCGGTGCCGGCATCAACCGGGGTGCGCGTTCCGCGCCGAGCCGCACCGCACGTGTGGCAGAGGCACGGAGCAAAGCCACCACCACAATTAACCCCAAGTCCGCGTACTATAAGATTATTTTCAAGTGTTTGCTACAATAATTCGCCACTCTTTACCCCGTCTTTACGCCGTTGGGGTCGGGCACACTCGCGGAGCTCAAATTACCCTCGGTTAAGCAGAACGACTCAACTCTTCGGGCACATCCCGGGGGCTGCGGTACCAACCCAGGGACCGTCCGCGCCTTTGTGGGGCCCCGTCCCCGTCCCCCCGCTGCCGCTCAGCGCCTGCGTGCCGCGCACTCGTGACCGAACACCGCACGGCGGGGCCGGCGGCCAGCACAGCGCCGGTACCGCCCCGGTACCCTGGCCAGCAGAGCGCCGGTACCGCTCCGGTATCCCACCCAGCCCCCTATCCCGGCCAGCAGACCGCCGGTACCGCTCCGGTACCTCGGCGAGCCCCTCCATCCCGACCAGCACAGCGCCGGTACCGCCCCGGTATCCCACCCAGCCCCCCATCCCGGCCAGCCCAGCGCCGGTACCGCCCCGGTATCCCGGCCAGCCCAGCGCCGGTCCTGTGCCGTACCCCCGGACATCAACCCCGCCCGCCCCGGCCAGCCCAGCGCCGGTACCGCGCCGTGTCCCCGGTCCGCCCCCCCCGCCACCCCCCCGGCCCCGCCGCTGTTTACGTTCCGGGCACTGCGACGCCTGCGCCCCGCTCCGCACGCAGCGCCTGAACATGGTTCCTTAGGACTTTGCAAAAGGCATCGCCGCCGCCCCCCTCCCCTTCCCTCCCCCTTTCTCCCCCCCCCACCCCCCAAAAAAGTCCTGGTGCAAAATTGCAAAACTTTAGCGAGCCCTGGATGGCTTTTGTTTTGCCTCCTCCCCATTTGGGCCAAATATGCAGGACAGGAACTGTTGACAAATAAGTGATGAAACTCTCCAAAAAAATGGAGGCAAAGAAAGACTCTGGAAGAAGATTGGTGTGTAGCTGGCTTCGGTCTCTTTCCTATTCGTGCCTTTTAATTGATTTTGCTTAATTGTTTGCAAAGGGAGAAATGCATGTGGGACGTAGGCAGCGGAGCGACTTAGTTTGCAAGAGCGCGGCTGAGGCAGCGGGGAAGGGGCGGAATGGAAGCGAGGGACGGGCAGGGTGGGACGATCATGGATCATTATTTTTTCCGGTGCGTGCGGGTTTGCGCTGATCCACCGCGCGTGTCCGCGGGGCTGCGGGGCGGGTTCGCAGGGCGAGAGCTGCCGGGAGAGGGGTAGAGCCGCCGGCGGCAACCGGTGCACCGGGCTCTCCCCGCTCCTCCGGGGACCTACCTTGTGCGCGGCCGGTCCCCGCCGCCTCCAGCCCCATCTCTCCGCGCCCGCCGCAGCTTCCCCGGGGCAGCGGCATCGGCCTCCGCCGGGCCTACCCTACATCCCCCGGCATTGAACTCGTTGCTGCCCCTCGGCCGCGGACCCCCGCGCTTTCGGCGCTGTCGAGCGTGCGGGGCGGCGGGGGGAGAGCGCGGGGGCTGCGCATCCATCGCGGCGTTACATAAAGCGATCTGGTTTTTAAATCGCCGCTTCCGGTGTGACTATGGAAACACTCGGATTATGTAAATACCGAAACCTGGATGCTGGGCATCAGATGCGAAGATTCGCCCCCCTTCCCTTCCCCGGGGAATTAGCTCGTGTTCACGTACAAAAATAATATTAATAATAATAATAATAATTTTAAAAATGATCCTCTCATTAACGAGCGTTGACCGCCGTTCACGGGTTTTTATGGGATTGCAAAACGCATCGGTGCTGTAGCTTGTGAATTGTCGGCGAGTTACGTGTCCCCCGCTCGACTTCCAGCGCCAGCCCCTGCTCAGCAGCCCAAGTTTGAGTTTTCCTGAAGCCAAGCACCTGTTATTCCTGCCGAGTTCCGTGTCACGGGATGGAAAAGGTGCATGCAGAGGGGTTGGAGCTTGTTTGGGTTCAGGTTTTGTTCAGTTTGTGCCTTGCCATCTTAATTATTTCCCGCAGAATGTGTTTGTCAAACCGTTGTGCACTATGCATGTGCTTCCCTGGATTTTTTCTTTTCTGGACAATGTGTTTTATTTTGGTTTTCGTGTCTTTTCTAGCGCTGCATCGGCCGAAGACGGTACGATGAGAACGAGGACCTCTCGGACGTGGAGGAAATTGTCAGCATCAGGAGTTTCAATTTGGAAGAGAAATTAAAGAGTAAAATGTACCACGGGGATTTCGTGCATGCCATGGACGGCAAAGGTAACACTGGCGGCCCGGGGGCTGTCCGGCCGCGCTCGCCGCCTCCACGTGCGGCTCCGCTCCGGCTTCGGATTTCGCGCCCGCGCCCCTGCCCGGGGATCCGGTGACGCCGCCGGCCCCGGGGAGCCGGGGGGCGGCTGCTGGCGGGGCCCTGCAGCCCGGCCCGCCCCGGGGGGGCTGCCCCAGCCCGTCCCCCCCGCACCCGGAGAGCGGCTTTTGCTCCGGCGCGGTGCTGGGATGAGCGCGGTGATCCATGGCAGCGCCCAGCGCTCCCCCCGCCGTGCCCCGCCATCGTGACCCCAGCGCAGCACCGGGCTGGTCAGGAATTAGGTCCTGGCACGGGAGAGGCCCAAACCCCAGCCCCCACTTAGCCAGAGGTGATTCCTGCTCCCCCTCCGCTCCCTCTTGAATCCAGGACCCCTTTTGCCAAAGGGTGCGATTGATGAGCCTGTTCGCCAGGCTCGGAGACTTTAAAGTCAATAACTTCTTTGTGTGTCTATCATATATTAAATTACAGCTCTCCCCTCCCCAAAGTTACTTGCTTTGCTTAGGTGGCTCGAATTCCGGAGCGGTAAGCAGAGCCAGACAGCCCAGCGCTGCCGCACGCTGCCTGGCAGGAAGGGAAACGGGAGAGGTTTGCCCGGGAATCAAACGGGCCGGGGGGTTTGCAGGTCACCTTTATTTACCGCTGTGCTGTTGACACGGATCCCTAATCCCAGATGGCTATCACCAAAACTGAGCCTGACTGAGGACGCCTGTTTAGGATGGCTATCTCAAGAAAGAGATGTTTTGGCTGTAATCCTCCTGAAATTGCTCTAACTCTGTGGAGCCACTAATCGAGTTTAGAAAATTTCCTTTTCTCCTCTAGGCTTAGTTTTGCATGAACATTTTAAGCTCCTTTTAGAAAAGTTGCTGTGTGGTGGAGAAATTAAATACCTATCTTACTTAGGAAGGTGTTTGTTTAGGAGATAAGCTCAACCCTGACCCCTCTTCCTCCAAACAAAACACAAGCAACTTTTTTAGCTGGAAAATGTTAATTAATTTTCCAGAAAATGATTGCGTTCTACCCCGAGTTTTCAAACACTCCAGTGGTTGTCACTGCTCCATGCTAAGGATAGTACAATCCACATCTTCCCTGGCTTAGCAGCTCCAAAATCTTTGGGCAGCTCTCTCCTTTCTAGGGAACTTGAAAATAAATGAGTGTCTTTTGTTATTTTGTTGTGGTCTGTGTCGGCTTTGTTCAACCCCACAAGGGATTTAAATGCTTTGTTGGGGCATTAGGAAGAAAGGATCTGCCTTGCTATTTGCTCTGGTTTTATTTTTACTATTGGTTTACTTTTTTTCTCTATAAACCTAAGAGTTGAATTGAATCTGGGCAAAACAATTACAGTAGTATGTAAGAATAAAACAATTTATATGAACACATGGAATTAGTTGAGCAATATATTTTTTTTCTTTCCCATGTCCTTGTTTTTATTTTTAATGATAACTCATCTTGCAGTGGTGTGAGTTTTGGCTTGAATGCACTTTATCATAGCTACTTGTTCTTTAGTTTGCAAGGCTCTGCTTCTTCCACCAGTGTTATTCCTGATGTTTGTTGACTTTCTGACTTGGATCAGTGTCTGTAAAAAGTCTCTGTGGTTTATTTATTTGTTTACCAAAAGGCAGTAGCTTTAATGGGGATGCCTATGGGGAAGGATGACTTCTTTAGCACAGAAATATTTACTTGGTAACCTTAGTTAAATGGAGTGTTCCTTACACTTACTTTGAACCTAGTGGCAATAAAGTTTCTGTAGTTTTCATGTTTCTGTAAATGGATAATTACAGTGCTCTGATTTGGTAACTCTTAAGTAACAACATTATACCCCTACTTGTCATAATTACTAACTGAATACAGCAAAGAAAAAGTTGTAAAAATAGAGGGCAGTACATGTGCAGGCATGAGATCTTGGCCTCTGGGCCCCCTCTTACTTTCAGTGTGGGGTTTAGAGCAGAGAAACATCAGGAATAGAAGCTCAGGCTGAGGTGCTTGTGCTGGCCCAGGAGCGTGGACAGCTGGATGAATCTTGGGGTTAAACTGCTCGTGTGTACCTGAATGAACTGCAGGGAGTGTGCACTGGGTTTGGCAGTGCAGGGCATTTTGTAGTGCTGAGCAGTCAAGCAATGCTTTCCATTTCAAGGCAGTGTATGGACGCTTTAAAAAAGTAATTTTTTCCTGAAAAAAAGTGGGAATAGCAGAGCCATAGAAACAGTCCATGGCTGCTGCAGGAATTCCTCTGCTCTCTGTAGCAGAAGGCTCCAAACTGAGCCTGGGGTTTTGTAGCCATGGCTCACCCAAATCGCTGCCTTGTAACTTCCTCTCTAATCCCCAAATCACTGCTATTGTGTCAGACCGTGCATAGAGAAACCCCCAGGAAAGGCCAGTCCTGTGTAATCCTCAGAGAGGAGCAACAAGGTAATGCTGGCCAGTGTTAACATGACAAATTTATGTTTAAATTTCACTTTGATTGTGTATTATGCTGTGACTCCTCACAATTCATTTTTCACAGAGAGATTTTCACTGTATAAAATCTCTCAGCTCCTGGAGTTACATTGCTGATTAATTAAAAGAAAAGTTGTTCTGTTGAAACCAACAGTAACCCCCACATAAAAAGAATTATGTGTTCATAGAATCAGGGCTCTCTGCTAGAACCAGATAGTGCTCACAAGAAAGCATGTATTTATCTAAGTAGAAAAGTGTAACTTAGGATATCTAAACTTACATATACATTTTAAACTACACATTTGCCAAAAAAATACCAGACTGATTTGCAGTATTTGGTCAGGATTATCTTTTAACTGTTAATTTGGTATTTCATTACATCCTGGGTGTTTCAACACAGACCTTAATTGACAAACTGACTGGCTTCTACTTTATGTGCATCAGTGAACAGGAAAAATAGGGAGCAGCTGGGAGAGCATTGTCTGTCATTGGGTTTCCGGTTTGGATCTAAAATATGCATTCTCTTTCTATTTCTCTTTAGGTGATAGGGAGTTCTTTGGTGAGAAAAGGGAAATGGGGAGAGTCTGAGAAAATGTAATGTGAGGTGCCAACACCATTGTAATTGCTTTTGGATGTTGTTCTTATTCATTTTCACAGATTTTACTTTTGAGTATGTGCAAAGAGAAGCTCTCAGAGTTCCCCTCATCTTCAGAAATAAGGATGGACTGGGAATTAAGTAAGTTACAACCAAATTTTGATGATTAATAAATGCTTTTATAAAATAACCATTATACTTTCTACTTGTATCTGATATTTCTTTTGATGATCTCGAAATAGATTGCAATTAGTAAGACTGTCAGCACCCTTGAGAGGAGGAGTGATTATTTTCCGCTTATAAACAAGCAGATAATGAAGTTCTATAAAAGTTAAGTGCACACAGCGTCAAAGTGCATACACAGTCAAAAATAAATCAGCAGTGAAAGTTAGGAATGAAATCCAAAGGTTTCTGCACCCAATCCACACTGTAATGACAGAACAAACTCGCTTCAGTTTTTGACTTCTCAATTCTTTCCTACATTGCAGGTGAATTTCTAATGATGCCTGTCATTTTCCATTATTATTATGTCTCTTCAGAATGTTACAGCTTTGTAAATATTTAATAATGTCTAGTTAAATATGGGATTATTGGAGCCTTTTTGAGGTTGCATTTTATTAATATCCAGTATAAAGGATTTGGTATTTTAATAAGAGAATCATGCAACTTTGTTTGTGAAAGTGACAGTGTCTAAAGGAGAAGTATTAAAGGCATTAACTTTATCAGTATTTAATCCATAGTTTAGAGGAATGTTCCTTGATACTTTTGGAAATTAGGATCATGTAACTATTGCTGAAAGAAAGAAAAATAATTTTTTGAAAGCATCATTACTTTGCTCAGTTTCATCTCAGTTTCCAGCTATGGAACACCCTCCAGTTTCGGGGACCAAGGAGTCCCAATTATTAATTAAAAGGAATCAAGCCACTCCAGTAAAATTTAAAGAGAGAAAGAGACAAAGCAGAGTTTGGGGTATTTGGGGTGTCCTTTTAGTATGAGAGCAAACAAGAGCTGCTGTGGTGCTTCTGGTGACTTAGTGAAATAGTTTTGTATGTTGAACTCTGAACAAGAAACGCTCAATAGGCTCTCTCATACATTTGGTATACATTGGTTTTAAACTGCTGCTCCTAAGGGACAAGTGATAAAAACGTCAAGAATTTCTTCCTGAAGAAGAAGTCATGAGCTGTTCAGTGAGGCTGGGGAGTGTTTAGGAGCCAGAGATACTGCAGCACCTTCCTAGCAGCCAGATCCTCCTCCTATGTTTGAGGAAGTTGTCACGAAATTCCCCTCAGCTGAAGAAGAAAACTGGGAAGACGTTTCAACTCCCAATGGTACCAGTTCAGCTCATGCTCCAGAGTGAAGAAGTGTGGAAATGAGAGCTCATCCTGCAGACACAAACATTCCTAGGCCTCAGATCACAGGAGGCTGTGAACATCATGATGTGGTGGATTGGGTGATCCATATATATGTAGGGTGACTTTTGAGATACAATGGTCTACAAAATACATTATATGTTTTTTTTTTTACTTCTGATGTTTTGAGTAGCTCCTGATACAAGCTTCCACTTCTGCTTGTGCTGAGCAGTCAGCCTGCATGTCTGTGCCTGGCAGATGTACAGAGCAGAGTTTGGTTACTGTGCTTGGAAGTATTCTGAAATGGCAAGGAATGAGAGGAATGGTGAAAAATTCTTACAATGAAACTCTGAAAATTGCTTTTCTCTCTACTCCTGACCATCATAAGGTGCTACTTGTATGTCTGAAAGCAGGAAAGCTGTCCTGTGATCTCTGTAGGGAGGAAAGCTGTTTTTCTTGGAGGACTGTTTCCAGGATTGTAACCCAGGGAGAGAATGCTCTTTGGAGAGGTGTTATCTCTTATCTGATCAGCATTGTTTCCTGGTAAATCAGATACCTGTGCTGGCCAGAGCTTATCCTCATTAGGATTTGAATAGGTTCTCTAGCAAATCTTTAAACATTTGCTAAAATGCACACAGGGCAGGCTGAGGTGTTTGCATTTCTCTTCTGGCTGAGGAAACTAGAAAGACAATTTGTTTATTACAGACTGCTGAACATCTACAATGTAGTCAGTCATATTTTGGAGTTCAGTCACCCTGCTGTATTATTCTTCACCACCTTATATGATATTTGAATTCTTTGGAAGCATTCATGGTGGTTTTACACAAGATACATTTGTCTGAAAATTGCATAACATCAAGGGAAAACATTGCTACTATTCTGAATTTATAAACAGAAAATCAAATGACTGGTGACATTCAAGAAAACAGTTGCTTTTGGGGTTTTTTTTCTATCATAGTTTTGCAGCAAACCAGCCCTAATTGTGTAAGAGAGAGTGTGGCAGTTATGCTGGTGGGGCTGCAGCTGAAGAAGTATGGTCATCTGTGGCAGCAGAAGGGGTTGGAATTAAACCTGGACCTCCCAATACTACCCAACTACAAAATGAGTTCTTGAAACTTGCTGTTTTCAGGCTTGATTTTTTTCGCTTAGTGTACACCGTTTTTTAATGTATCATACATCCTTAGACTGCAGAGAAAAAAAATCAAGAATCTGCCAGGTGTATTCTCCAAAGACCTAAACATATTTATTTGTTTGAAAGGATTGTATTCTTCAAGTTTCAGTAATGTTTATTTTTGACTGCTGCTGAAGCTCTCAAAGCACGGAATTGCTCATATCCATCTGGGCTAAGGTTGTTCTCCATCTTCATGGCTGATTTTTATTTTGATTTATACAAATATGAAAACGATTTCCTATCTAACTGTTGGACGTTTCTGACACCAAATACAAGCAAGCTGTGTCATTTGCAGACAAACCTGGCATGTTCTTGTTTCCCACAAATGGTTCCTGTTTCCCCTACTTCTGACTTTCTAGTGCTTGGAAAGAAAAGATGAGCTCTGAATGAACCCTGAAGGTCAGTAGATTCGGGCTGTGTCATTCCGGAGAGGGAGTGAATTCCAAAGCTGTGAGGCCCTCACAGCCAAATGCAAAGATGTGAGGGTTGGCAGAGAATTAACAAAAGATACTGTGCAGCCTCTGCATCCCACCAGAGGAAGGTGATAAGGGTAAAAGAGAGTGGACAAGGAGAATTTGGCAAATAGTTCTCAAGATACGTGCATGCCAGTAAATCCAGTTTTTAACTTTACCTTTCAGTGTTTCCCTAATAGTAAAAATTATTGTTCTGCATGTTTCCCCATGGGCTGGATTGTTCTAATTTTCAACTAAATAATGTCAAAAGTCCAGAAGAGAATTGTTTATCTTCACTCTGGGGCAGTACAAGAGGGGCAGAGTACTGAGCTGGCAGGTCCCACTGGGCTGTTTTTCATTACAATTCCTTAGTCAGCTTTTGTGCAATGCGAAGTGTGAAATATTGTCAGTAAAATGAAGTCAATCATCCTTAAAACCTCACTACTGTTTTTGTTTTCTTTTCCATCCAGTTTCTATGCTGCAGAATTTTACTCCCTCACTGACATGTAGAACTCACTCACTTGCTGGACCAGGCTACTCTCTAATTACATTATGCCCTAAAACATTGCTTGTGTTAGAAGTGATCCTGTAAATGCATCAACATCCCTGAAACAATTATGCTACCATTTAATTTAGCTCTGAATTAGCCCAAATTGAATTGAACAATTTCCCAACCCACCAAATACAACTGGGATGTCTTCTGCCAGATGAGGGGGTTTAGTCATTAAAACAAAGAGGTTTTAATTATTATCATTTTTTAATATATATTTTATTTCCAAGCCATGATTCCAACCTGTGATGAAGTGGCTTTGAGCAGGTTGTTTTACTGCTCTGTGCCTCCATTTGGCAAATGTGATAATGCTCACCTTGGGGAACAGGCATGAGGCACCACAAGTTGCTTAACAAGCTATAAAGATTTAGGATTGTATTGAAATGACTCCCAACCCCTTCCCTTCTCTCCCACTCTGGTGCTGATAAAAAGTGCTCTAAGAGACAACTCTTCTCTTTCATTGTGAGTAGACAAACTGTTGTACACTTGCCAATGCAAAGATGTCATGTGTGTCATTAAAACTTGCACTGTCCACACTCCAGAGAGGCCTTGCTTGAGTCCACGTCCTGCACTAGGGACAAAGAGCACTATACATTTATTTCTCTTTTATTATGGTAACGAGAGTGTACCCATACTTATCTTGACAGTATTTAACATTGCTTTCTTTGCTAATTACAGAATGCCTGACCCGGATTTCACCGTCAGAGATGTGAAGCTATTAGTGGGTGAGTTATTTTGAATGCACTGGATTAACTCTATACAGAACAGAATTGCTTTTAAATACTTGTCCAGTTGTGTTTGTAGACATTTGTGATAACTCTCAGAATCTGGGAGAAGGCATGGAGAAGCAATTTGTAAATTAAAAAGGCTGGGAGAACCCTAATTAGTAGTTGTGCTAACTGGACTCCGATCTCATGCTGGATAATTGGCCATTTGGAAGGGAGGGAATGCTTTTGCTCTTAACAGGTGTCCTACAAACACTTTTGTGATCCTGGAAAGCAGCAGCTCTATTGATCGAGTTCCTATATATTTTTTTTTTTTTAAATCTGTTGTAGAGCATCTGTTTGTAAAAGGTGTGACTGGAGCTGTATCACCTTTTGCCTGTGTTCTCCCCACAGTATTTATCAGTGTCAGGCCAGGTCAGTGCTTTGAGGGAAGGTTGTGAAGAGAGGCTGAGTACAAAGCCTTGCAAAACGCCTGGCTTTTGATGAGACACAAACCAGAGAAGTGGTGACTGACATCAAATGTTTCCTACAATTTTTGCAAAATAAATGTTTTTGAACTCTAAGAAAAGCTACATTTTGAGTAGGAGATTATACTGTATGTTTCTTTGAAATCTGTTTTTACTGCAGATGGGTGTGTTATTTCTTGTTATCTGAAATTGTTACTGAATAGTGATCCTGCACTCCATGGAGTCATCGCTGTGGAGCAAGCTGGAGGTTGGATGTGTTGGCTGCAGTCCTCCTTGGAGATTTTTAACTGCATTCCTGCTAGTTAGAATTTACTGTATTTATTTACCTGTTTTGTGGCAGTAGTTAATCTTTAAAATTAGCTCAAATGCTGAATTCTTAAAGACCAGAGTTTTTTTTTAAATTACTTTTTGAGTTTTATAGTCAATAGAAATATCAAGTCTGGAAAAGACATAGCTAAGAAAAACAAAGGAGAGGAACTTGTACCTCATTTCTGCTCACTTGGGGTTATCAGTGAGAGAGGGGTTATCTCTGATAACCTTCCTTCACAAACAACTCAGCAATGTTGCTTAATTTATGACCATTTATAAGCTCAGGAAAAAAGCACCAAATATCTGGCAGAAAATGTTGGGGAAGTAGCGTGGGAAGTGCTATTTGGTGGTCAATCTGCATTAAATTAGAAACTAAACTCCTAAATGTACGGATTTCCTAAATACCTGCATGTGTACATTTGCAGATATAGAAAAAACCCTTTTTGCTGTGGAGGAGCCTTGTGCATAAACCCTGTCATTATCTGGACCGTGCTGCAGTTTTCTGTGAACTTGTTCCATGGCTGATAAACTGCCATTTCTGTCTCTGAGGCTGCTGGAGCTGAGGGTCTGACGTTGAGATGTTTTGGAACAGTGTAGTGTTGCATAACAACAGTGTTTTTCCTGTATAACAGTCAAAGTGTGGGAGTTGCATTTCCTCAAGATTGATGTCCTTTGAAGTAGTAGGGGGTGGAGATTCCTGTGTACATGGCCAGCAAAGCGGGAGGATATTTATAAATAAAATTGCATTTACGAAACAATGGAGCAGAAATAACATTTGTGATTAACTTTGACATTAAGTTTAATGTAAGAGCATGCCTGCTCACAGCTGGATCAGCAATCCCCATACCTGCTCTTGGCCAGATGTCACATCATGGGTCCTTTTATATCATGTTTGGGCAAACTCCCTTTGGAGTCATTGTGCTGAGACCATAATGTGGTCCAGAGCATTGTCACCTGCCCTTTTTATAATACAGTTGATGACTTTTGGCATCACAGGTGGAAACTTTGATTCAAAAGACCTAAATATTTGGGAAATGGATAATGTAAGTTGCATCTGAAAAATCACAGTTCTTGTGGCAAATTGTTTTCCTTGCTGTGGAATTTGTGCTGGGTGGAACAGCCACATTGACACTGAGAGCACATGGGGGAATTCCTGTCTTCATGCCAAATTTTAAAATTATCTACTCATTATTTCTGGAAACACTAGTGAGCATCTTTCTATAGCATATCATTGCTGATATTTTTTTCCAGTTTAAGGTTACGTGTGCTACACTCACTATCTAATGTTCAAATAAAGAACATAAAAAGTCTTGTTTTATTAACATCTCCTGTCACTGGAGGATAAAAAAAATCTGCATTTTTTTAGCAGATCCCTCAGATCTTCCTGAACCTCCACGTTTGCATTTCCAAGGCGTGGTATTTTCAAAACTTATTCAATCCCTTGCTGAACCTGGGGAGGGAAGGATGTTTGGTGAATGTGAAATGGAATGATCATAACTCTGCATCTGATTGTGTGTGGGAGTCAATAGAGAGAGAACACAGTCTGAAAAATGTTGTGTTCTGTGTAAACTTGTTGGCTTTTTAAGTGGTCATCATCATAGTTTGCTGGTGCTTTTTAAGCTTCTCATTTCTTTCATTTTCTTCTTTGAAACAGGGAAGGACATTTGTTAACAGAACCCTTTAAGGATGTGGTGCTGGCTTTTCCCAAAGCACATAAATTCAATGGAAACTTAATGAGCCTTTGATCCCAAACTCTCTCTCTAAGAAATCTTACTTTCTATTTCTAACGTGACTGTTGTATCATCTTCACAGAGGAGAACCTAAAAGTTACAGGGAAATAACAAGCTTTTAGATCTCCCTTTGAAAACTCTGCTCTATGGAAATAATAAGGAGAATAAAAAAAGGATGGGTTTTTTGATTGTTGTTTTCTTTTACTTGGGCTTAGGTGTCTATTTTTGAGTCTTTTGTCAGACTTCCAAAGAAACATTGCCATTGCTTGATGGATTTTTCTGTTTTTCTGACTTAAAAAAAATGCAGCAACCAGCTGTAATTTAGTTTGGTGATGTTCATGACCTCCTGTTTCTGACACAAGTGCCTGATTGTGCACCCATGTGTAACGTGTGTGTGTGAAACACTCTGCCCTACAGTAGCTTTACCTTACAGAGCCATCCCATGGCTATAACCAGACTCCCACTTCCACATGAACCATATCCTGGATGCTCTGTAAAACCTGAGCTGATGGATTAATTTCAGTAGTTGGAAATGTCTCATCTCTGAAATGGCTGTGAGCCAAGAATACAAATGGAGAAGTAGAAAGGAATTCCTGGCCTGCTCAGGAACTTGAGACAACTCTTGAAAGATGTAAAGCTCTGTTGTAATTTAATAACTCTTAAGCTTTGTGATTTCATTGCATAAGGTATATTTGATTGCTAATTCTGAAGAGCAGAATGTCACTGTCATCTCTTCATAAGCTGATTTAAAATGTGATCGAGGGTCATTGGCCTTCTTAGAGTGTCCTTAAACATCTGCCACATCTGCACAAAAACTTTGGTGTTATTTCTGCAGGGGTGCCTGTCATAGATGGGCAGAAAAGCAAAAGTGTGTTTTCCCAGATTGTCAGCTCCACTCTCTGCACTTAAGTACCTGTGTGAGAGTTTTATCCCAAATACTCTGCAGAGCAAGAGGAATGCCTTGCCTGGGGCTGAGCAAGGAGAGAGGTGACTGCCTTTCTCAGCTGCTGAAAGCCAGGCTTCCCTGCTTGCTGTGGACCCTATCCAGTCTTTGCCACTCCTGAATTCAAGAACTGAATGCAGTAATTTGTTTTAGTCTTTGATGTCAGAAAACCAAAGCATTCCATTTTGTCATTTGTTTGAATTTTGTCTTTATATTGTCCTTCATGGACATCACACAATCTGAAGCTGGCAGCCCTGAATACTTTTGGAAGCTGTGAACCATGTAAGGGAGAGAGAAAGAGGAAGTGCTCATGGATGTGTGCCTCAGTCTATCACTCTTGCTCCTTGCTCTTTCTCTGATTACTTCTTTTTATTTGGGCTTTTTTAGAGGTTTTCTTGGGTCACCACTGGTTGAATTTAGAGGAGTATCTGCTTTTCTGTGACTCTGCACTGCCTTTGTCTCCCTGGGTAGGTGTGCAGGCCCTGCACGAGCACAGTGTTTCTCTCTAAACAGTAGTGGCCAGTCTGGATGTATTTGCTTTTATTTCTAATTTTTAACTGACCTATTTTCAGTTTGCTTGCCACAGGCCCGCAGTCTAAGGCTATTGAATCCCAGCTTTTACACTTGCACCTAAATCAAGTAAATAAAAAACTAACTAAATAAAAGTGGTGCTGGGTCTGTGATGTGCATCACCTCCTCCCTCTCTGGGCTGCTGTAGCTTTGTGTGCCAGGGTAGGTATTTGTTGTGCACCCCCAAAGCAGAGCTTGCAATCCCAGCAAGTGGCAAAAGGGGAGATTTCAAACATGCTGAGGATTGTAGGAAAGAAAAGAGACTTTGGGTTATTGTGATCTCTGGGCAGAAGAGGTTAAAGTTGTGACCACAGCGGTCACTTCTGTAGGATCAGCAGCATTGTCCTATGGAATTCACCGTGCCCAGCCAGGCATTGTATCAGTGGGAACAGTGCACGTACAGGACTTAGACTATTCATGGGGTGGTCTAACAACTGACATCAACTCACTGATTGATTTTATTTAACTAACTCACTGTGGGTTTATTTATAGAATTAAAAAAAAATAAGTGTTAGGAGCAGCAGAGGATGTGTCATCAGTCATGCAATTTGCTATTAAAATCTGATGCTGTAGCCTGGACTGGGCCCTGATGCTCACAAGCATAGGAAATGTTTGGTTGCTGTGTTCACAAACTGCATTGAAAGGCTTTGGTGTTTTCATCTTGTATAAAGAATCCAAGAAAAGTTGAAAGCAGCAAAGCATTTAATTGTGATACTATTTGTGCACTGAGGTACAGCAGTAAAGAGCAAACATAAGCAAGCTCCAGTAACTGTTGTAAAGACCAATCTTCATCTGCCCAAGGAGATGATGCACAAGATGGGACCTAATAGATCATTTCAATATTTGATTCCTGCGATTCTGTCAAATCCCTAAAGATCTGGCAGCAGGCTTTGATCTCAAGACAAAGGGTGAAAGGAAAACCAAGGCTCTACATATCCTGTTGCTTTCTTTGGTGGGAGTAGCTGAAGAAATACTTGATTATTGCTGGGATTTGCCTTCTCATTAGAAACACCAAAAGAATAGGAGCTGAGCCAAAAATTTCAGTTGCAAATTGACTGTTTAAAGAAATATGTGTGAAGGTCTGTGCCTCAGCTATGAGTTTATAATCATGGTGTCAGTGGAGCAAGATAATAGAATAAATTACATCATTATATCCCTGATGTTTTCAAGGGAAAAGCCCTGTAAGTAGGGGGGGTTGGCACTGCAAGTGCAGGTCAGCCTTCCCTCATGCTGCTGACAAGTTCTGGAGGAGATGCTGTGTGCTGTTACACATCTGCTCATGATTTATTCACTAAGTGCATCATACAGCACTGAAGTGAGGATTTGAGCTTTCATTAACATCAGTGGATGAAATCAGACCTGCATACCAGTATTTCCCTGGCTGTTTAGATTTTTTTTACAGGGGAGAGCCCTAAGCAAGGTTTGTGAAGTTTGGTGTTGCAACATTTAGCTCATTCTAGGAGGAGCTGCAATTCTGCAGTGTAGTGGTGCACAGTAGAACATGTGGACTTGTTTTCCCAGGTGGGAACCAGGCTGAAAAGTGAAATGATCTGCTAAAATCAGAATTTGGGGAGTCTCAGTTTCTAGTTTTCCTATAAATTGTTAATGATGTAGTGAATGTAGCAAGCCATGGCCTCTTTGTGCAGGGACTGTGGTGGGGAGGAACAAGTTCCCTGACTAGTTAATATCAGCAGACTGATGTAAATAATTTAAATTCAGTTGGGACAGAAAGGGTTACTGCCCATCAAATGTGCCTAACAGCCATTAGTTATGTGAGGCTCTGCATCTTTCATCCAGCCATTTTTGTTCTCTTAAATGCACACACTGCTGTAGTCTCCAAGAATTCCAGCTAAAATGCGAATATGCATGCCAGGTACTTCACAAAGAGACAAGAACCCCCCTAATCCATGCTTCTGGAGGCAGGTGATATTGAAAAAGGAACAGAAATAGATATAAACATTGTAGGTAATAATTATTCTGGCTTTATAAAATGTTTTATTATATCTATTAAAAACTGTACACACGTTTATAGATGTATACACATACACATATGTAAATTTCATTCAGTGCTGAATCAAGAATCATAAGCTGTGTTTCCATGGAAGAGAAAATTGTGGTGCTGGTGGTGAGTGCAGGTCAGGTGGGTAAAGGCAGGAGGGAGGGCAGGGACAGTGTAAAACACTCCTTTTACATTAGCATACATTTCTTGTGGTGTGACAGCACAATGGACCCCGAGCTGGCTGTGCAAATGCTCAGCTTTTTGTTAGCAGCTACTCAAAAAAGCTGAAAGCAAATCAGAGAAGTGTCCCTGAGTAGCTGCTTCCTAGTGATTTTTTGGTTCATTCCTCCTGCATGTTTGCTGCTCCTCTCAAATTGATCTGTTCTGAAAATTGTATCATGGTTGAATTCACATCCAACTACAAAGCAAGTCGAGAGGCTCGTAGTGTGGTCTGCAGGCAAGTAGGGGAAATTTTGTCTTAATCAATGTACAGTTCTCCATCCTGTGAAAGAAAATTAGCTGTGTAGATACAAAAGAAGGACAAAGCAGCCACACACTGCAGCTCAGAAAACTTTCCATCATTTCTGCTGAATAGGGACCCAGTGTTGCTTTTTCTATAGAGCAATGCTCCATTTGTTTCAAGGAAGTTGTGAAATTGGAGCCTGAGAGGAGTTAGGAGGGAGGCTCATTAGAGAGGCTCTGTTGTAAGGAGCACTTCCCAAAATTAAACTGGCTGCTCAAAGGAAGTGCAAAAGTCTGCCCCCAGACTTGCATCTAAGTCTTGATTAAGATGTATGGTTCTCCCCTGGTGTGGGGATTTGTCCTGTGAATGGGAATGCCACTTTGGGAAGAGCAGAAGAGCTGAGTCAGGAGTCGTTAACTGCTGTGTCTTCAGGAGTCTTGTGTGGAGAGACAAGGAGCAAGGTCTGTGCTCTGCTCCTGGGACCCAAATAATGCATTTTTCAAAACACACTGGACCAGGCTCTTCTAGGGGAGAGCAGTCATCACTGATCTCATGGGAGGGGAGGTACTTGGACGAAATATTTCCATTCATTGTGAGATTTCTCCTCATTTCTCACCGGGTTTTTGTGCCTCACTGTGTGATCTGTGCCTGGCCTGCTCTCTGGGTTTTTTCTTCATGTAAGTGGGACTGTTGGAATATTAAGAAAACTGAGTTAATGAAACATCCATAGTTTGGAAGGCCAATGTCTGTGTAGTTTTATACCAACTTGTGAACTTGTTCCTCAACTTGTGAGAATCTAACTGAGAGTACCTCAGCCGCCTTGAAGCAGGAGATAAGGATGGCTCCCTGCAGGAGGAGGCTGAACTTGGTTGTTCCTCATAAGTGAATGTAAAATAATTACATGTCACTGCTATTCCCATTGAATTGATCTGAGGCTACAGACCCAAAACCTGTGTTTTCAGGGAGCTGGGTTATGTACCTGCCTACAAATTTTCCAAGGGGAAAAATGGAGAATCAGAAAGCTGCTTTCATCAGGGCCCCACTGATTTGTCTCAGATGTTATTCAGAAACATATGTTTGAGATCCAGTCCATAAAAATAAATTGTTTCCTCTGTCATGTTGTTTTGTGTCCAAAGCTTGTTTTAAATACTTGCACTATTCTAAAAAAAATGCTTTGTTTTTAAAGTCAAGTTCCAAATTGCTCACGGTCATGCTGTTGGGCCTGTCAACCTGCTTCATGCTCTAAACTGGGAAATGTGCTAAGTCAGGCCTAAAATCAGCAAATAAATATTACCACTGAAAATTATAATTTCCCAGTGCCTGTAAGGTCAGATGGAGTCAAACCGATGGTCTGTCAACAAAGGGGTTTATAAATACTATTGGTATGAGCTGGGCAGACTCCTAGCTGCTGCATTTATTTTTAAATCTGAGTACTGCAAAGAGGAAACATCTGGACAATAAAAGTAAAGTAAAATAAAATGTTATGTGCTATTTCATTGTAATGATTGACTCCAATTCTGTCTAGCAATTTTCTCTTTCCAAAGTACAACACTGGAGGATTACTGGCTCATCCTTTTGTCTTTATACTTTTTTCTTTCTTTTCCCTGGAGCGACCTCTCCTGTTTTCTCTGTATCCCTCTTTCCTTGAGGAGGCTGCTGTACTGTACAGAACTTGTTTTACTCCCTAATTCCATAGAAGTTTGTGAGGAAGTACAGATAAATCCTTCCAGACTCGAGCAAGTGCTCTTAGGATACTGTGGCCAACCATGAATCATTAGTGAGAGAGAGATCAATAGGACCAGTAGGATTTGACAGGTGGGGTTTTTTTGTTTCCCATGGAATCTATCCCTTTTTTGTGGGACACCAGCAGTCCTGTATGTCAATCAGACAGCCTAATGTGATTTCTGACCTCCTCTATGTTAGCTCAGGCCTAGGAAGAATGACAAAGTTGTGGAGCTGTATTGTGTTCTCTCCTGGGCAGAATTAAAATTAGTAACTAGACAGCAAAGTTCCTGAATGGATTTTTTTCAAGTGAAGGTTCCATTAGTGATTTTCCTACAGTCTGAGGGCTCTAATTTGTTGAAAATTGAAGTGGTTTGTAGCAGCTCTGAAGAAACCCTTTGGGACTTAGGCATCCACCAGTGTTAAGGTGGAGAAGTGCATGAATAAAGTGGAAATCTCTGTCTATTAAAGTGTTATATTGCAGACTTTCAGGGGATGTTGCTTCATTTAACACTCACTGGTTTTGTGCCTCTTAAACAGCTTATTGTTTAAGAAGAAAAGCTGCAGTCTGTAATAGCAGGAGGGAGCTGGGGCTGGGTTGGTGTCACCGTGGGATTTCCCACAGTGCCAGTGCTGGCTGCACATCCTTCCCCTGATGTTTGTGGAACTGTGCTGGGAAGCAGGCAGGGAGCTGACCCCGAGTAAAAAAAATTATTTAAGCCTCATCAGTTTCTTAAGTATTGGTGAACAGTTTGTATCATGAAACCAGGACCTAGGGCAGACAGAGGTTAAAACTTACCCGGTGTTCCTGATAGACTGGAGATGGAATCTTCTCCTCTAATACCAGTACCAGCTCTGGTGCCAGATCATCTCTTTGTCATCTAAACTGGCCTCTAGCTTTGCTGCTGCTGCCTGTTATGTGAGATGGGAAAGTGTCTCTGTTCCTTGTGCTCCCTATTGTGTCCAAAAATTTGCTTTTTTTTGCCATACCAATTAAGCAATTCTAAATTGGCATCCTGCTCATTCTCTTCCTTCTCTCCTCGCTTCTGGCATTGCTCTGTCATCCCCTCCTGTGTGCTGGCTCAGGCTTTCCTCTTTCATGTAGTGAGGTGGTTCAGGAAGTTGAACCAGCAGAAAACTCACACTGTCTTTCTCCCTTGCAGAAAGGTGGAGGAATATATATACATTTATTATTTTTATATTTTTTTGGTGCTTGTTTAGCTCTCAGCACTAACAAGTGCTGGGCTAAGCTGTGATAGATGTAGCCTTCCACCTCTAAGTTTCCACTGGAACTTTGTGCATCAGAAGTTCCAGGTGAGTGAGCTTTGAGCCATGACTAGGGTTTCTGTTTAATAAAATAAATAAAAAGAAGGCCTTTAATGCTCTCTCATTATGCTTTTTTTCTTTTCTCCTAGAAGTTAAAGTGAAATATTATAACACTCACTTGCCTATGTTTAGCACGTCCGCTGACTTGCCATTTTGGAAGTAGAACCAGTTCTATTTTTAGAGCTGAACTTCCTGTTTGAGCTGTCTTTAAGTTTGTCCTTTCCCCAACACAGACAAACTCTTTAAAAAAATCTTAGTTAAATTGGGACAATTTGGCTTAAAACAGTCATGTTCACGTCCAGATATAAACAGCAATAAATCTGCTTTGAATGAATATTAAAACAAAAATACAACCTCTCGAGAGAATGTATTTCCATGATGTCAGGACATGAAAGTGAAATCGAAGTGATGTGTTGTTGTGGTCACAGGCATCTCAAAGTCTCTGTCTACAGGTGGATTTAAAGATGAATTGTCCATGTGGGAAAATCAAGCAGAGGAGCTGTTTTAGAAAAACTCCCCATAGTCACACTGCAATAAGCATCCTCTGCTTTATCTCATCCAGACTAGAAATGAGCTGTTTATTTTGGAGTGATCCCACTCAAAATCCTAAATATTTTATGGTAGTTGTGATGCTTTAGTGTCACAATATACCTTAGTTCAAAATTACATTCAAGTGTAGTGCCTTTACCTAAATATATATATTAATAGCAGCATGTTTTGGAGGTTTGATGTAATCATAGCTATATATTTCTTCAGATGTTCTCATAAGTGTAGGTGCAAGATGTGTGGGGGTGTTGCAACCCTTTGACACCTTCAAATCCCCTTCTAGACCAGAGGGGAGCCTGCAGGATTGCTGGTATAGTGCACATGTTGATTGGTAATGTGAGTGTAGTTGAAGGTCTTCTTCCATTTCCTAATTGCAAAGTATGAGGGAAATCAAGTTTTCCTCATTAAGAGTTGATGAGGTTTCAGAGGGCAGAAAGGTTATAATTTTTACAACATTTTTCTATATTGTTACTGTTAGCTATATTTTATGTTGAGACATTTAGGAAATGATTAATGGTCTTAAAATAAATTTGATAGATAAATAAACGATAAGATTTTCACCAAAGTTATATCCCACCCCACTTTTCTTGGACCTTGTATTATTTTTCTTTATATAATTGTTATTTGTGGGCTCTGTGTTTTCAGCCACCTGGAGTATGCTTATATTACAGGTTAATGCACTGGAATACTGCATAAAAAATGAGAAGTAAAATGCTTCTTTGTATAAGAAATTTTTTCAATGTGCTTTTCACTGTCCGAAGCTTCTAAGAATCACTAAAAACCATGGCTTGGGTAGGTGTAAGGATACTGATTAATTCCATATAATGCCACTAAAACACATGATTTGCCTGAGCCCCTTTCTCCAGCCCGCTCCTGTAGCATCAAGGCTGCAGAGGTTCCAAGGCTGCTCCTGTGGCCATGCCCCGCACACCTTTTGTTGCGTGCAGACAGCTCCTCACGCTGCTTATCGGCACTTTGATATCAAATGATAAAGCTGCAGAGGGGCCGGAGGGCAAGGCTGGTGTGAGGCTCGGCAGTTTCACATCTCCGTGAGGAGGAGATGCTGTGACCCCGCTCAGGGCTGCACACACCCGGCCGAGGAGGAGGGGACGGCAGAGAGCTCAGCCAAGAGGATTTTTTGGGTTTCCTGAGACCCTGCGGTGCTGGGAGAGGAGGAGCGGGGGGAGAGCCCGGTGCGATGTCCGGGCTCCTTTCCCTTTGTTCTTCTGTGCCCTCTGGTGGCACTGGAAGCGATGGGATCGGGACGCGTCTCTTAATTTGTTCGTACCCTCGCTCTGAAATGCGGGGAATGTCGGGAACAGCTCCACTTGAGCAAGGACTTTCTGCTCGGATTCACATCCCTCCCAGTTAGCAGGGGATATCATAATAGTCTCCCGTGGGCATCAGAAGAATACGTGCTTCCAGCTCCGGGAGCTCCGGGGGGATTAACTGGGATGCAAGTCAAAGCCTCAGTCTTTAGGTACAATTAACCCGCTGGCGAGCCTGGCAGATTTCCTGAGGCTCTGCCAAAAATCCTGCTTTACAAACCAAGGATTTTTTCCTCGTAAGAAGCATAAAGATTAGGCAGGAGCAGCGGGCCGGTCCCTCGGCATTGGAGTTTGATTTCTGGTTGTCAACACTATATTGTACCTTCAGCACAGATCTCAATTCAGCCACGGAGGGTTAAAATAATTCCCGAAGGTAGCTTTATCCTCTTAATGGACAGGCTTGATAATCATTCTTACAGAAAGGACATTTCCTCTTTCCTCTGCCGTGGGGGAGTTGCACCTTTTCCTGCTGGTGCTGTGCTGGAGAAGAGACCACAGCCTAGAAAACTCTGGTGTCATTTGCAGCTCTGATTCACACCTCCTGTGCATTTCTCATACTCTGCTGTGTGGTTCATGTTTGCCTTGCTTCCACTGCTCCAAATATCCGTGCTATATCCACATCATGGAAAAGGATGGGCTATGCTGAAGGCTGGAGTCTGGCAGCTTGGATGACCTGAAGCTCAGGGCAGGGGAAGGCAATACTTCATTTGTTAGAAATAAGAAATGGCAGCTGTTGGACAGCAGAGGAGATGATCATAGTCCCAGCATTTCCCACTCCCTGTTCCCTCTCCGGAAAATTGTTACAATACAAGTGGAGGGAAGTGTGGGTGCAAACTCTGCAGGGGAGATCAACAGGAGCTTTGCTGAATGACTCCAGAGCTGGAGCCCATCATTCCCGAAGGGTCTGGGGTGGCCTGGGTGAGCTGTGATTTGGGAAATCATTTGCTGATGCAGGGAAGGTGCCTGTGTAGCCTGCATTCCTGGAGGGCAGTTCTCTCTCTGACAAAGGCACAAGGTTTGCTTCCTTGTTGCTCTTGTTTTACCAAGAAGCCCAGAACAGAAAGGACCAACTCTCTGTACCAAGCCAACTTGTCCAGGATGGGCAGTGGGACCCCATACAAGTTGTTTTTCCTCCAGATGTTCATTTCTATGTGGGAAAAAAAATATATTACAGCATATGGAAATGTTTTACAAATCAATCTATTAGATCTTTACAGTGTCTTGGTCATTAGGCCTCTAAATAAAGGGAACTGATATTATATATGCTATTGTCCCCTTAACTTTAATGGGGATTTTACTAATACATGGGCTGGAGTAACTTGATATGTTTCTAAGGTTTTAAGTAAAGCATAGTTCTTCTGTAGCTCATCCTGATGGATTTTTTTTCCAACTTACATCCCTGCAATTGATTCTTCTGTCTCCTTCTTGCTGTTGTCTGTTCCCCTTGTCAGAGATGGCACTAGCTTGTTTCTTAGTTACTGTCTTTGTGATCCTTTGGGGATTCACTTGTGCTCCATGAACAAGCAGCAGGAGAGGAAGATGTTTCTTTAGGCTGTAAAATCCCCCAGCATCACCACTCCACCTCTGAGTCACATCTGCTGCCAGAGATGAAGCAGTGCCTCTTAATCCCACATTGCCCAGTCCAGGGTTCTACTGGAAAAACATCCAGGGAGGTTAAAGGTGAAGTGGTGCACAGTGCACTGAAGCCTCCCCTGCCACCAGTAAGAGACTTTGCCAGGACGCCAGGTGTCTGTTAATCCATGTCCAGTGGGTGATGAGCTGAAGTGAGGGACAGGGGGGAACGAGGGCAAGAGGCTGCCAGGGACACTGAGATCCTGCTGGGACCTGCTGGGCTGCCCTGGGCTTGGTTGAGTGAGGTCCCTTCTTCGAGAGCATGGTAAGAGTGTGGTAAGGAGATGCCTAGGAATTGGTTAACAGAAATGGATCAAGGTAAAATGTGTGTGGAGCTGCTTAGAAATCCAGCTTGACCTGACAGCTCACAGCCTGTCATCACTTTTTGGAGCCTCTGTGTGCTTCTTTCCCTTGTTCTTTACTCTCCTAGATGATATTTTTTCACCTTGTACTAGGAACATGAGATAGAAGAAAGAGCTGAATCTTTTCAGGACAGAAGAGATAAAGCTGGCAGTGAGCCAGAGCTGCTGTGCAGTGGGCAGTGAACACCAGGATGTGAACCTGTAATTATACATCTCAAATTCTGTGAGCAGTACTCCAAGAATCATTATGTATGGGCTTGTTTGACAGTACTGTGGCTTAAGAGAAAAACATCCCCTCAAATTACTCTTTAATTTGGAAGTCAAGAGATTATCAATTCAAATCTTAAGCTCTTCTGCCTGTAATTGATAATCGTGTTAATTTAACAAACCTGCTATTGAACTGCTCCTCATACTCTTAATTCATCAGGTAACTGCTGATTTTTCTTTTGGAATGGATAATTGAGAGGCTCTACAAGGTTGCTTCCAGCAAAGCTGAGATCAAACCTAGACTAAAATATGGCAGATCCCAGACTCAGCCACGCAGCCTTTCAAATACAATTTTTCAGTATGTGTTTCCTTAACCCTTCTGGGCTGTAGCCATTGCTTTGATCGCAGGTTCGGAAAGCAGAGATCAGGACGGCTTTCATTAGGGGCTTGTTTAACAGCACCCCACCCCAAGCTGCTAACCTGTGGAATTGAAAAAAACACCATTCACCTAGATAGTAAAGCTTACAGTTAAAAAAAACACAACAAAACCCTCCAACCCATAACTAGATTTTATGCATGTTGTTTCAAACATGCAGATGCCAAATTTAAGGACTCTCGTGCTTTTTCACACATATAACTAAACTCTCCCCATCCTGCCTCAAGGTGGCAACACTCCAGACAGTCCCAAGCCCAGCCCAAGGATGGGCTCCTCTTCCCTGGCCGTGGAATGAGGAGTTTGACTGACAGGCTGGTGGGACTGTTCCAGATTTACACTATATAAATTTTTCTTTTTGATTTCAAGGCTTTATGGTCTTCAGTTCCTTTGCAGAATCATTACCACATCTGTCACTGTCATTGCTATCAGGGGCTAAGGATGTTTGTAATGGAGAACAGCAATCCTAGCTATCACTCTTGCTGAAATATTGCTCCCAAGCACACGATAGGCCAGGTGCTGTAATTAATAATAATTCCCTCTGATGGTGCATATCAGCCCTACATTTGGTATTAATGCAATTTATTTTGAGTTATTTCTTCAGTGTTGAAAATTGTTTTGGAGAGATTTTCTGGAAGCGTTGCGAGTTTGTTTGCTGGAATCCTCTCCTGGAAATGAGGCATGTCTCTCATGGGCTCCTGTTCACTCACACACAAATGAACTGCTAATTAGGATGATGAAATTGCTGGGAGAGGTGAAACCTTCCAGTTGGCCGAAGAGAAGATTGTGGATTAATCTGTGTAAAGCTAAAGGCTCGACTAAAACTGCTGCTCAACATTCTGGTGCTAATGAGACTTGTATGTCTGCCACTGAGGAGCTGAAAGTATGGCCTGTAGTTTTTATTGAGAGATCCAAAGTGGGAGCTCACTCCTCTGTGGCATTTAGTGCTTTCATCCCCACTGCTGATGACTGGAATTGGGAACGTTCAGCAGTTTACACTACCCAGTGATGCAAGGCAGTTTTTGCTCTTTGTGGATAGTTTTTGTACATGAGTAAAAGCATCTTGAGAGACATATGGATGTTTAGAAAATTGCAGTATGATTTGGAGAGCAATTTGTCTTGCCTGCCCCCTGCTACCATATTGTATCACTTCTTCGTAGTTTTTAATGTACTCCTGCTCACATCAATTCACATAAAGGAGGAAACTGCTCTCTCCATCTCTGTGAAGCACCAGGTGACCTGTTCAGGAGCATATTGGGCAAAAAGCCCAGTTCCAAGTTAGTTCCTTGCTCACTGTTCGAGCTTCTTAGGAGCCATGGAAGGGCTGGTACTGCTCTCATCCTCTTTTCCTCAGTTTCCCTGCAGTCACTGAGAACTGATATATATATATATAGATATATAAAATAATATACATATATGTGTATATAGATAAATGAAGGCAAGGCAGATGTTTTAAGCCTGCTGCTGTGTTTGCAGGAAGCCGCCGGATCGTGGATGTGATGGATGTGAACACTCAGAGGGGAGTTGAGATGAGCATGTCTCAGTTTGTCAGGTACTATGAGACCCCAGAGGCCCAACGGGAGAAGCTCTACAACGTCATCAGCCTGGAGTTCAGTCACACCAAACTGGAGAACATTGTCAAGCGCCCCAACGTGGTAAGGGAGCCCGTGGTGATGGGCTTTACCTCAGCTTCTTCCCAGAAATAAATCAGGGAGTTTCAACAAAGTGATGGGAAGTACCTGCAACTCCTGCTCATTTAGTGTCAGGATCTCATTTTTAGCCAAGTAGAAAGCCGGTCTCCTTGACAGTGGAACTTAATTTACAGGAATTAGGTACCTGATGAGCTGTTAATCATGCAATTTGCATTGATACACAGCTCCTCTCAAGGTATTTAGGGGAAACTTAATCCAAAATTAAATACCTATCTAGTATTTTTCCTCCTCTAAGGAAGCTTAAACCATCAGGATGCTTGGATTCATTATATATGAACACTCCTTTTACCTAAAAAATGTTCAGGGGGTTCCAAAGCAAAAAAGTTGGAAACATAATTGTTAAATGTAGAAATGTTTACATAATTAAATCAACATAATCGCTGCTATATCAGAATCGGCAGTGGTGGAAGGGGGTAGATTTGTACACACTTTTTAAAGGCAGAGGGCTTTTGTGATTTTATTCCTGATGGAGTCACTGGCATGAAACTCTGACCTTATTAGTAAAGATGCTTTCATTTATCTCTGAAATGTAGCTATTTGTGCTGTGCTAGCACGTAGCTGGGTCTAAAACTACAGCTCTATGATGTTTTGTTTTCAGACACTTTTCACCTGATTTCTAAGTCCTTTTCTAGTTACAGCAGCAGTTTTTTTCTGCTGGGGACATATCTTACCCAAAAAGACGATATAAACACCACACTTCTGCTTTAACAGGTCACAAATAGATGGCAGTTCGAATTGCTTTTTTTATTTTAATTGCTAATTTGTTGAAGTAATTCTTAACTAGACTCCTTTGTTCTTTTACACACAGATCACAAATTGAATATGAAACACATATTTAGAAGTTCATTCAGATTTTTGCTGTCATTCAGACACTTAGCAGGGAATTTGAAGGTGCTCTGGGGAGTTTCTTGTGTTCAATTGATCCAGGTTTTCCCCAAACACATTGTGTTCAGCGAGCTTTTAAAACATCTGTGCAAATTTCCTGGGTGCTTAGAAATGAAATAGGCAGTTAGGTACCTGTTATCACATGTAAATGGTTATTTCCTAGCTGTTTAAAATGGCCTGAGTGCACAGTTGTTTGTAAAGCCAGGAATATTTAGATCTCACTGAAAGAGAAATTTGCATTCTCATGAGAGTAGAAAAGAGGGTGTTGTGGAAGTCCAGTACCTAAAGTCAGCTCCCATATATTTATATAAATGTTCTCTTGAATCCTGCAGAGTTTTGAGCCCGTGTGAGGCAGAAATACCTGATTTAGGTTCCCTGCTGTGCAAACTCCGGGTTGCAATATCAGAATGTGGGAATTATTTCAGAATCAGGGCAGTAAGCAAGTTTTGTTTTCACATACAATTGTGATATTGATGGAATCAGTCCTATTTCCTCCTTGAAATGGAAGATATTATCATTGTATAGTCCCTTTTATATTTGCATTTTAATGTTCATAAATGCAATTTCTAAGCTGTTGGCTACAAAAATGCCACAGACAGTAGAAGAGAAGGTGCTTACAGGTGCCCATGAGACAGAATTTGCACTCAGATAAATTGACTGTTAAATTCTCCTTCCCCTGTGTTTTAAGGGGCTGAGTTGTGGTGGTGAAATGCTGCACCTTAAAAAGTTGTGTGCACAGGACTTTTGCTGAACAGCTCCCTGTCTGTGAGCATCTGCTGCTGTCACTGGAGGAGTTTTAGCCAACAAGAATATGTCCTACAATGTGTTCAGGAGCTAACAGTTGATTTTGGTGATGTTTCAGGTGGACTTAGTCGACTGGGTGGACAATATGTGGCCACAGCACTTGAAGGAGAGACAGACGGATGCTACCAATGCTATTTCAGAGATGAAATACCCCAAAGTGAAAAAGTAAGTCTTTAAAAAGCTCTGCTTTTGACTGCCTTAAATAATTTTAACTTTGCTGAATGCAGTCTTTAATCAAGTCTCTTTGAAAAGTGCATTTTTATTTTTCAGTTTTGAGCAACTCTGTTTTGAAAGTGGTGGACTGACCTTAAGTAGTAAATTATCAGAAAGTGCTGCCCAAAGAAATCACATCACACAGATATGTCACACAGTATAGTCAAAGTCTTGCTGTAGGCTGGGCTCAGATCCTGCCCAGGCTCTAAACTGCTAATGACAGACGTTATTAGCTGAGAAATGTTTTGTGAAAAGACCTTGAAGTCCATTTTTAATGGTGTGTGTGACTTAGTATAAATTCTGTCACTGCCCTTCCTGCCAGTTTGCTTTCCTATCCACTTTTTCAAGAGCAAGGCCAAAGATTGGACTGACTATCCAGACCCAGCACCCACTCAGGCCAGGTTTGAGACTGAACACAAGAGCAGTTTGTCCCTGGTTCTGCCTGTCTCAGTTCTAGGTTTTGAGCAAGCATAGGCTCACCTTGCTTTTTCTTCTCTTTTAATGTCTTCCTTGAAACTTTTTATGTGGTGGTTGGAAAAAAGAACTATTTGAGGGCCTCAAAATGTGCGCTGCAAGTTTCATGGGAACGAGTACAGCTGAGATAGGGGTTCCTTTCATGATGTAATGACCTGTATGGCTGATGAACACCAGGTAATCCTGGAAGCCCTTCACTGCTGTTTCTGTTTTATTGCCCAGACCAAATGCTGGCAGCATCCCAGGCTCTGCTGTTGAACTGACCTCTGATGTTCTGCAAATCACTCAGAACTCCTTCCAAACTGTAAAATAGATTGGTACTAACAGATACAAAGGAGTATGCAGTCAGGAAGTGATATGTAGCATTTACTCTTGTTTTGTAAAAAATAAACATTTTGGAAGGTAAAGGTCTCCATAAAAGAAGAGACTCTGTGATAGGCATTGGGGATTATGCTCAGAACCACTGATTTCAGTGGAAGTTAAAGATACTTCTACGTTTTGAAAGGATCAAACTGCTCATTAGTGTAACTGGATTTGGACTGGAGTGCCTCATACATTTGGAAATGTCCTAAGTGACTTGCCTGAGGTCACACAATAAACCAGCAGCAGAGCAGCACTTGCTTCCCAAGTGGTTAGTCAGCTAAATAACATTATTTATAATTTGCCAGAGCTAAGAAATTGAATCATGATTCAGGGCCTAAGGATTCATGGATGTTACAAGGTAAGAGGTAAAGGAAATTATTCCTTTCCTAGAGCAGGCACACTCCAGATGCTGAAAAAGATGTAGCAAGTAAACACAGCAAGGCAGAGATGGTTTGAAGGATAAGGTAGCAACATGACTAACAGAATTTAGCAGAAAAAGCAGAGTATAGGCTTGCAGTTCACTACTTGCATCATGAAATGCCAGATGGTAGGTTTCAAACGGATTTTAGAGACGTACCAATTCAACAGATTTTGACATGGAGTTTTTCCCATTTGTGGAGGGTGGCCTGATAGAAAGGCAGGAGATGCCTGATGAAGAAGCAGACACAGAGCCGTGGAGGTTGCTGTCACTGGCAAAGGGAAGGTGGAGGTTGACAGCTTGATAAACTAGAAGATGTGATAGGTACAGGGAAGCTAAACACTGAAAGGCTGTGAACGCTTGAAATGTGACAATAGAGTTTGATGCTGGGAAAAGGAGTTACCAGGCGTGAGTGTTAAAGGCGAGGGTGATGCAGCTGGAGTGATGAGGATGTTGCTGCTGAGTGTCATCTCACAGAAAGACTAGAGAAGGATGATTTACAGCACTGTTGGCACAAACTCCTCATCAGTCTGAAGAAGCCACAGAGATAAAACCAGTAACAAACAGTGACAGTCTGTGAGCACAAGAGAAGCTGTACCAGATCAGGATGAAGATCTGTGGCTCTCAGTAACCTGACTGCTGCTGGGTGCTGGCACTGATGCCCTGGCAGGAGTGTAAGAATGATGTGAGTGTAAAATGATGCTGCTCCTAAAAATTATCTTCTAAACTTCGACTGTCTGCAGTCCAGGCAGGGGCTGTCTTGAGGCAGAAGTGGTTTCTGTGTGCTCAGTGACTGTCTAAGAGATTGCCCTTCCATGAACTCGTCTGGTTTAAAGATGAACTCCTCAAGAGATTGGCTTTCTCCATCTTTGGGAATTCAGCTTAACCCTTTCCTGTAGAGATACCGGTCCCAGCTATTGCTGTGAGTACCCGGAGGGTTTGAGCCCTTATTAAGGAGATCATGTTAAGTTGTGGAGGCACAAGTCAGTGCTGTCACTTGCTTCACTCTGCCCATTCTTTTATGTGAATCATCCCTATTCATATGCTTTATTAATGACTGTTGCTGCTCAGAAATGGGATCGATTCATTCCATTCTTGTTCTGAGCATTCCCATAATTCTGAGAGTTTGCAGTATGCCATCCCCACCATTAACGTGTTCCCTACAAACAAAAAGCACTCCAGCGAGAGCGCTGCAGTTTTGCAGACACAGATGGCATTACCAGACACAAATGTCTGTCTTGGCTCCTGCACGTCGAGTTCCGTGCTGGGAGTGAAGTTACAGAACGCTCCATCTGCTGCTTCGGTTACCAGAGCACCGCGCGCGCTGGAGACCACCCTGCCCCGCTCTTGGACTGCACCATTAACTTCCTAAAAAATTCTGGGGAATGAAGTTATTTTTCTCTCTGTAGGTAAATGGCTGCTTACCTAACAGGAGCCTTAGAGGACTGAATTGAGTGGAGCAGTAGTTTATGCCCCTTTTTCACATCCCAGGGTGCAAGTTCCTGAAAAAAGCCTCACGGACATGGGATCCTGGATGAGGGTGGGAAGATGCTGTGTAAAAAAAAGGCAGTGCTGTTGTAACATCAGTTTTTAGGGGCAGAAGCTTGTTGTATCACCATAAGAATTTTCAGGTAGCTCAAAACAAGCTCAGATTTGTTTTTCTGTTTAAATTCATCCAGAACTGAAGCAATCTGAATACAGCTGAGCCAACAACAACAACAAAAAAGTACGAATTTGATTTTTCCTTAATCAAAAGAGATAGCCCTGCTGAAATTATTATCCTCTTTATTAGGTTTTGTGTTTGTAGCCTTGCAAGCTTATTTGCAATGCAGTGGCAGTAAATAGCTACTGTTCAGGTCATGAAACAGTAACAGGAATTTCCAAGAACTTGGTAATGTTTGTGCTGTGGAACAAATGAAAACTAAATCTTTAGTCACTGCAACACCCTTTTTACCTTCAAAATGCTTCCTATTACTTGACATATCTAAGCACTGCTGTAATAGGTCCCTATAATGATGCTGGCCTTCAGTAAAGGATGGGGTATGTTGTGTGAAACATCTACCTGTTCACAAAAGAATGCTGCTCTGTTAGCATGTCCTCAGCCCTATTCTCCCTCTTCCCAGGCTGTTGTTCAGCCATCCATTCCTTTCTATTCATTCCTTTACTAAGTAGGGATGGATTTAAACAGATGCTAAAATGCTCTGCTGAGCTGTGGTCTAATTAGAAGCTGAGGGTGCCTCTGGAGACAGGGAATGGAGGGAGCTCGCAGGTCCCACAAGGCAACCTGGCACTGGCTTATGCATGTGAGAGACTTGTCTGCACTTTGTATGCCATTTGTGGATTGCTTTTGATACAAAACCTCTATAAATACAATTCAGTAAAAAATTTACACCAATAAGTGTGTGCTCGTTAAGACTTTCCAAGCTAGCAAAGTAAATAAAATGTGGTGTCTTCAGATCAGTGCATGAGGCTCAAATCCTCCTTCAGGTAGAACTTGGAGGAGCAGCATGACACAAGTAACTTAAATAACCACCAGTGTTTACAACAGTTTGTGGTGACCCTAGAGCTAACAGCCTTGTCACAGGATGAAGAAAAGAGTTGTGCTCTCATAGACACCAAACTGCTGTTCCAGGGGCAGACAGGCCTGGCTCGCAGTGAGTTGGCAGCTTGGTTCAATTCACTGTGGTGGTGGGTACCTCTTCAGAAACATAACCTTTCAATCAAAAAAAGGGAAAAAAACCCAAACAAACAAACAAACAAACAAAACAGAAAGAAATCAAGCCTCTTCATCCTTGAAGTTCAGAGGTTCCTACGCTCGTGTGCTGTTGGGTGCTAAAATCTGGAAGGGCAGCCAGGGGTCCGTGTGCGGTCCCCGCTCGTGGCAGCGGCACGCTCGGCTGTGAGCGCACCCCGCGCACCCTTGGTGTTCCTCCGGGCCGGGGCCGGGCAAGGGCGAGACGAGGGAAGTGTTGTCGCTTGCTTTGGTGCCAGCGTGGTCTGAGAGCGTGATTTGCAGGCACTTCACAAACTCTCCGGTGCATGGCAGAAAACTGGCTTCCCTTATCTCGGATGTTGTTTGTGTGTGTCACTGACTCGGACCGTAACCCCCTCGGGACAGGAGCCGGACCTTTCATGTGCGTTTGAAGTGCACGGGGTGCGGTGACCACGATGTGTGACGATTTGGTTTGTTCCCTCGGGCTGGAAGCGCTCGGTACCGCTCCCCAGGAGGGAGACGGGGCGAAGGTTGGTCCCGGCAGGGCACGGGCACAGGGGCTGAGCTGCCTTCCCCGGGCACGGATGGCCCGAGCTGGGGAGCCCTTGCCGAGCGCGGGGAGCCGGGGCTCATCCTTGAGGAAAGCCAGCTTCATCCTCGCAGGAGGAGCCAGGGCTCACCCCTAGGGAAGCCGGGGCGCTCCGTGAGGAGATGCTGAGGCTCATCCCAGCGGGGCAGCCGGGCCCTCCCCACCCCGGCAGGGCTGGTCACTGTCCGGTGAGGCGAGGGCGGGAGGCGGCAGCCGGGCCGGTGCCTCCCGGGTGACAATGGTTTCTTTTGTCTTGCGGCGCAATTCCTGGCTTCCAGTTGCAGGGCCCCAGTGTGGGAGCGCTGTCGGTGCGGGCCGAGGCGCCCCGAGGTAGCCTTTGTTCGTGCAGCCTCCTGGCAGCCCCGCTCGCAGGCCCGGCAGAAGGGCCCCCGCCGTGCCGGGATGCTGCCGGGGGCCGCTCTCCCCCGACACCCGGGGCGCCGCTCCCGCCCGGCGATGGGCAGAGAGGCCCGCGCCTTTCCCCGCGCCGGCACTTGCAGTTGGCTCATGGGTCTGTGGTATTCGGTTTCAGGCTCAGGGATTTCAACCAGCCGGCGCTGCTCCTGGGAGGAAGGAAGAGTGAGCTATACTTTTCTCATTGGCCCGAACAAAAAACAGAAGCCTCTGCTGGGGTTTGGGAGTGGTTTATGGGCTGAGCTCAGTGGCAGGGGAGCCCTCGCAATGCCAGAGGGAATAGAGCCGTATGGTGCGCGGTGCCTATTGCGGGAGAGAAGGAGCTGAGCTCAGGGTAACGCTGCTGCTGCTGCTGCCTGTGCGTCCGCTCGCGTCTCCCGGGCCCATGTGCATGAACGCTGCCGCTGCCTGCCCTGCCCGGCGCTGCCTTCGCATCCCGGCGCGGCTCTCGCTGTCTTTGTTTCTCTGTTTGCTTGCGGGTTTGTAGCGATGCGTGGCGAGTGCATTGTGGGTTTGCCTGGGAGTGTGGGCTCTGCGCTGGGTTATGGAGCGGTGTCTGTGTTGTTCCTGTGTTCCCAGCTCGCTGTGTTTGCTTAGTGGTTTAGCTTCATTTGTATCATCTCCCTCTCTTTTTTTTTTGGATCTCTCTGTTTGTTCTTCCTCGTGAGTTTGCAGGTTACTCCATATTTCTTCGCATCATTTCTCTTAACAAATTTCCCCAGATGTTTGGGTGTTTGTTTGTTGTTTTTTTTTTTTGGGGGGGGGTGGGAGGGGGAAGTTCCCCTTTTCTCCACATCACAAATCCTTCCTCAAAAATAACAATACATTAACTGAACAAATTTCAGGCTTGTGGAGAACACAAACCAAACTCTTCAGTCGGGAAGGGAAGCTCCCCCCAACAGATTACAAGCAGCTGCGTGTTTTAAAACCCTGACTGAGTCTGTGCAGGGAGATAAAGTGGAGTGTGCAGGGGTTGGATGTGGTAGCAGTTGTGAAAATATTCAACTTGGGGCATCTTTTGTGTCGCTTGTGTTTTCAGGGTGTAGCTCTGGTCAAGTTGTCTCCTCATGCCTGATGTGGGATTGTGTTCCTGTAACCACTGTACCTGCCCTGGCCCAGAGCGCTGTGGCCACAGCACACAGTGGGATGTAGTTCCTAGATTTCTTTCAACATGGATGCTGTGTTACGGCTTTTTTTTTTTTCCCCTTGTTTTTTTTTCCCCCCCACTGTTGTTATGGAAAACCCTGAAAAGTTGAGTGGTTCCCCAAATTAGCAGCTGTTGGTGATGAGAAGCCTCTGGCTGAGGCTGGAGCCGAGCGGTGCCTGCGATGAGCTGTGGCATGGAGTGTGCTGGGACCATGTGACTGCGGTGTACATTGGAAGAGGAAGCTGTAGAGGTCAATGCAAAGGCATTGTGCCAGACTCTGGCAACCGGGGAGAGAGCTGGATGGCGGAAGATCCTCCCGCAGGCTCCTGAGCCGGCCGGGAGCTCTTGGGCTTGGACAAAAGCAGGCCTGGGAGATTAACAGCATAAATTAAGGCATGGCTTGTTTGTGGATGGAAAGAAAAACAGTTTATTTTCCAAATGCTTTGCAGGTTTTTTTTTAATTGCCATATGTGACTCTTTCACTAAAACCACCTTTATTGGAGTGGAAATTGTGTTTAGAGGAGTTTCAAGAAAACAGAGGGGAAAATGAGGAAAAACAAGGAAAAGAAAGAGTTGTTCACAGTTATACCTGCTTTGGTGTTTTCTCACAAAACTAAATTTTAAGTGCTTTGATTTGACAGGATTCAATCCTGTTACTTCCTCTCTGAACATAAACAGTTTGAGTGCTTCAGGCTTAGATTATTGACTACTGAGGAATACCTAAAACCCCTGGGCTAATGCCCAAGCCATGTTTGCTCTTCCAGAATATCTTAATTCAGTGAGTGATTGTTGGTAGGTAGCACTGTCTAGAAAATTTTTGTTGTTAGTGTGATGTATTTTATATCTGGCCTTTTGGAAACTGAGAATAATTGACTCCATAAGGATTTGAATTTTTTACTTTAAAACAACATGAACCTCTAAGTACTCAGCACTGCTTACAAGCTGAGAATTTCCGTGCTGATTTTTTTTTTTCCTAATGAGCAATAATTATTCAATCTGTGACTTTTTGCAGTTTGGCTGGAAGAAAGGCAACTTCCTTTCTGGGCTTCTTTTATTGTTTTTAAATTCTATCTGACTTGTAATCAACAACATCTTGGTAGAGAAAACATAAAAGGAGAAATTAAAAAAAAAAAGTGTTTGGGAGGGAAGGACTCATATTTTGAAATGGAGCATATTGAGAGTGTAGACAGCTTCTTGGCTAGCTGTGATTTTTGAAGCATCTGAAATACCCCAGGGGCAGCAAAAGCTTCTTCCTGCTTCTGAAGGATTAAAAAAAAAAAAAAATTAAAAAAATTCCAGAGTGGGCAAGAGGAGAGACATGTAATTGCACAAGGAGAGGTTTTAATTGTGAGATGAAGGCACAGGACCTTTTTTGAAGCCCACAAATTGACTGTCTTCATGACAGCATTGCGTATCATTCTGTCAACTCCGGCTCGGGATGTGGTTGCTAGGCAGCGGCTCTTATGGACCCAGAGTGGCTCTGATTTGCCAGCCTTCTGCAGACACATGGTAAGGTCCTTCCCAGCCTATCATCTACAGGGACTTCTGCACGCCGGCTGCATACTGCTGAGCTTCTCCTACCTGAATGTGAGCAGAAAAAGACACACTTAAATCAAACCTTTTTTTTTTTTTTTTTTCCCCTTTCCTATTTTTTTTTTTTTTTTTTAAAACAAATCCCCTTCCGGTAGTGTTTCCATAACTCCCCTTAAAAAGCAAACCAAACCAAACCCAAAAAAAAAAAAAAAAAAAAAAAAAAAAAGCCATGAAACGGAGACCGGAACAAGGAAAAGAGGTTAGTGGGTTAAGTGGTGTGTGTTTCCTGCGTTTGCAAAGGTGCCTACAGTGAGGAGGGCGGCTGTGATTCGGCCATTAGTTACAGATGGTGGCTGCAGGCTGGAGATTCCTGCAGCCAGACCACAGCTCTTGTGTCTTTTCCAGCAATGCAGACTTCAAACTGCTCAAATCCTCTATGTAGACGGCGTAAAAAATAGTGGATTTGATACTTAGAGTGGCTGCCAGCTGGGTCCTTTATGTATTTTGATGCAGAATGCCTAGAAATGTGAACAAAAAGGAATTAGTTTGCCAAATGAGGTTTCTGTCCCCTAATCCTTGCAAAAATGGCATGAGTGGCAAGTAGGTAAAGAACATTCAGGAGGATTTATAAGCAAATTAGATTTTTCAAAACTTTGAAGCAATTTGTGTACAACTTCTGATGAAGGTTGTGCCTCTGAAGCGATGAAGGAGAGCATTAAACAGATCACCCCAGGGGCTGGCAGTGGCATAAGAAATATTTCTGAACAGCCTAACTTTTAATGTTTTTCTATTCCCTAACTCTGAAAGCTTTAATTCCTCTTGTATGAACAGCAAACTCAGACATGGAGATACACATTTTTCAGCAGAAACCTCGTTACCTTCACGAGACAAATTCCTGTACTGCGAATGCAGAAACTTAATTGGTGGAAGCAGCATTGCACAGGCAGTTAACCTCTGCAAATTAAGATGTGAAAAATACTGCTTCAGACTGATTCATTTTTGTCCTTCACTCTGCTTGCAGGTACTGTTTGATGAGTGTGAAAGGATGCTTCACTGATTTTCATATTGATTTTGGTGGCACTTCAGTGTGGTATCACGTTTTCCGTGGGGGGAAGGTAGGTGAACCTTTTTTGATATTTGGCTTTATTTCTCTGTGCCTCTTACAGAGGGGAGGGGTTGGTTTTTTTCCTTTCTTTCTCTCTCTCTTTTTTTTTCCTTGAGGGGCTCAGCCAGTGATCAGACTGTTTCAGCAGCTTTGTTGATATACACAGAGTTTACTGAACTAGAAGGACACCACTCACCGTTATGAAACAAACAAGTGATTTATTTGAAATACTAAACGTGTTATTTGCTGGTGGTGGTGCTTTTAGGCTCGCTGTTGCTGTGTGGTCCAGAAGTGTGTTGCAGTAAGATGTGGCTGTATGTACCCTTGTTGGGTCAGAGTGCCCTCACACGTCTCTTGTAGCTAAAGCTTCTGTTCCTTTTAGAGATTCCATGTTCCTTTGGTGTGTACAGGCACAATAAGCCAGAATTGAAACATTAAAGGATACAGAAGCCTTAAAATACACAGCATGTAGAGCTATATTGCCATCTTTCCTGGTTTAGGATGCTTTTCCCAGTTGTAGTGTGGACAGTGTGTGGTGGGAACTGAAGTCAGTGGTACAGATCCTGTTCCTCTCTGTAGCTCAGCACAGCTCTGCTGTTCCAACACGCTGTTCTGACTGCAGGTAAACCACAGGCAGCTTCTGAGTAAGATATTTCTGGAAGAGAGATGACAAGTGACAGTTACCCAGCCACTTCCAGCACGTGGGCTAATTGCTGCTGCTGTCTGTGTGTGTGTGCCTCAGTGTACAACACCTGGAAAACAAGTGTTTCATGCAGAAAGCAGCTCATTTGCTTAACACATGGTAGCCTTTGTGGAGTCTCTCAGCTGTTTTTTTCTTTTTTGTTGACTGCTGGTAATAGTTATATCTTCATTTTGTTTTTAGATCTTCTGGCTGATTCCACCTACTCTACAGAATCTAGAACTTTATGAAGAATGGGTTCTCTCAGGAAAGCAAAGTGATATCTTTCTGGGAGACAGGGTGGAACGGTGCCAAAGAATTGAGCTGAAACAAGGCTACACCTTCTTCATTCCTTCAGGTATCCCTGTTAGCTAACCTGGAATGACTGGGATTGTGTTTTTCTAACAGTTTTCTGTAAAACAGTTCTTCACAACTAAACCCCATACTGACCTGTTTATTTGCTATGGCAGAAGAAGGGCCAGAGACTAAATGTGCTTCATTTTCCAGAAATCAAGATTGATGGAAAATGTACTGTGAGGAAGTGTGTGCAGTGATCACGTGTGTGTACTGGGAGAAAGGAGAGGGGAGCTGGGCCTCTGGAGCTGTCAGTTCACCACTTCTCATCAGAGCTGTACTGACTGCTGCTGTTAGCTTTCTGGGAAAGACAGTTTTCTCTTTTTGTGATCTCTTCTGGCAGGTTTCACCTGCAGTTCAGTAACTTGCTTCTTTGCCTCTATCTGTAGCCAGAGGTGGGTCTTTGATTCCCTGGTGGAACTCGGGTGAGATTCCAGTCCATGGGAGAGCTGTGCTCCCTCAGGTTGTTCCTTGGGCAAGCAGCTTCATTGTTACACCTCTTCAGAATTTCTGTTGATGGTGATGGTGCTGAATCTGGACATCTTCCAGCAGCCCAGCCACACTCAGTTTTACACTGCTGCCCACCTCAGTAGCTGTGCTGCATGATCCAGGCTCATCTTGCAAAGCCACCAAATAGTTGTTGCTTTGAAGGTTGATGCTTTAGCCCTTTCTGCTCCTGTCTAAATTGGATTAAGGATGGTGGAATGTGTGACAGCCCTCATTTAAGATGATATCAGAACTCTGCTTTCTGTGACTATTACGGGAGCATAAGTTTGTTTATAATAATTTAACACATTGCCTCTGTCTATTGGATCTTACCAGGGGAAAAAAATAGGTAGACTTTCTGTGACAGAAAGGCAGGCTGGTAGTTTTTCAGCTCTGGAATTAATTAGTCTGTGAAGATAGGATTTTTTTTTAACCCTAGAGACAGAGAGAATGCAGGTCATGCAGAGACAGAGACAATGTTCTTCTCATCTGGGGAGTGTTGTTAGGATCAGTTGAAGGCCACAAATGTGCATATTTTAAGTATTTGGTAAGAATCAGCCTGGGAGATGACAGGCAAAATGACTTTGAAGGTGGAGGAGTTAATCTGTTAAAGGAATTAGATCTTGCCTTGAAACAGATCAGAATGGGCTGTTACTGTTTGAACTGGGTATTTGAGTGTGGCTGTGCTGTTTGCTTAGATCCCATTACTGCATCTTCTATTTATCTCCATCATCCTGTGAAAAGCCTCCTACAAGTAAGACTTTCTGTATGTCAGTTTAGTCATGTTCAGCAGCTGGAACACTGCAGGTTGTGGGAGCTTGGACAGGACACAGCTGTAACATGGTGGCTGACACAAAGTGATTCCAAATGGGTTTTTGACTGTAGTTTCTGTTTTCTTAGGAAAGCCCCAAGTACAGAAATGCCAATACCTCAGACATTTTAGGCTTCATGCCAGATTTGAAAGGCAGTTATGAATAATTTCTCTGTAAGCACCTCATAGATTCAAGGGTTTTTGCTCTGCTGTATTTTGTTTGGAAAACTTATTTGCAAATCTCTTATTTGTGTGAAGGGACATTATTTCTCCCTTTGTTTTAAGAGTATGGAAATGCCTAATTAAAGGCTGTTCCAGGTCAGTGAATTGAGCACAGCTGTGTAAAACAGGTCAATTCCTGTGACCTCTTTGCTCTGGTTTGTGCACATATCATGTTAGTTAATGTTTGAAAGTGGTTTTTATGTGCTTAAGAAGTGTTCTTAGTGTTTAGATTCTGTTTATGGGTGTTTGTAAAACCAGCGTGTCCTGTATTTTCAATTGAGCCTGATAAAACCTTGACCAGCCTCAACTCATCCATGAGGAAATACCTTCTAATTACAGGTTTGGTCACAGAAAGTGTAGAGGAATTAGTGCTCAGCTGGGCTGTGAATGGGGAACGTTTCAGCAAGGGACCTCTCCATAAAACATCCTGCTCTGCTCCTGCTTTCAAGTAATTTTTGGGAGTAGTCCTAGAAATGCTGTTATACCATAGCACTGTGGGGGTGAAGTAGGTAGAGAAGACTGTAAGACAAGTGAGGGAGTGAAATCACAGACTGCTGGGAAATGGAAGGTTTGTCTGAGAATCTGGGATCAGCAGTAGATCCAGTAAATCCCCGAAAGTACAAACCACTTGGACAAGAATAGGGATCATTCTTAGGGAAGGCATAATTATAGTGCTCACCAGGGCCTCGGGGTATTTTCCTCTCCATCACTGCCATCATCCTTTCAGGATTAAGTTTAAACCAGTAGATTTCTACTGGTGTTTGTAGCCCTGCAGAGCACTGAGAGCGTGATCCCAGCTGTGCTTTCAAGGAGGAATGAGCCAAATATTGTCAGCACAGTGAGTTGTTATGGGCCAACGTGCATTTTTCAGCATTTTGGGAGTTCTAAATATGGGGAGGAGGAGAGTGATCTGGGATTCTGGGGTGTTCTTGTAGGAGCCCAGCTGTGCCCTGGTTGCCCCATAGGGCTGCTCCACACAAGTGATGCACCGTTACAAGTTCTTATCTCTCACTTTACTGATTCCCACTGGTGAGTCAAGATAACTCTGGTAAAGTCTGTGGTAAAGTGATAAAATCAACTAGGAACGTGACCTTTTCCATTAGTGTAACTGGTGCCAGTATAATTGTTGATTGAGAAATACACACATTGTGCCATCCTGAGGTTTGTGGCGAGATCAGATTCAAGATGTTAGACCAGCTGAAGGTTCAAGAGAGGAGAAGACCATTACTGCTGGGAATGATTTTATAATTTTTTTCTGTAGAACTCAAACTGTTGTTTTACCAGGATGGGAGCAAACTTTTCCTTACACAGGAAAAGTGCTGCAGCCCTAGGATATTTACACTGTGTATGTTACCATGGGCAGAGTTTAAAATGTAAAGTTTTCATATGGTAAACATTCACCACAGATGAAATCTGGTCAAGGTTAACACTTCTCTCTCTGGGATAGTGGACAGGGCATGCTGCCTATCTGACTCATGCCAAATAAAAGAGAAATTCTTTATAAAGTGTGCTCCAGGTGGAAACTGTGATGATCCACAAGAGAAAAAGCCTCATTTCGGTGCTCAGTTATTGTCTCGGTAAGGAAACAACAAAATTTTACCAGTCACAGTCAAATCTAGAGCTTGTCCAGTACTATTTTTGCTGTAGTTTTCTTCTGCATCATGTGATGACTTTGCAGGGGGAATGTGTGAAGTGTTTGGAGTCTGTTGTGGTTATGGAGTAGTAATTAAGGTATCTCTCATCACTGTGCTGGGACACACAGAATCAGTGTTTGGGCTACATCCCTCAGATTTTTACAGCTCAGGATTTCTGTGGACATGTTTTTTTGGCTTCTACAGGCCAATTGCTCTGTCACATCGTGACTGTTCCTCTACAGCCTTTTTGAAATACTGCTCAGTAAGTTAATGCCAGTTAACCAGTTTTTTTATCTTGAGTGCTTCTCCCTTTATAAGTATTTTCTCCTTTATCGTCACTGCATAACTTCACTGGAACCTTTATTTCTCCTTCTCTTGCCCTTCACTCTCCACTCCAGTCTTTATTCTCTGTAAACTCTTTCACTTCTCTCCTTGCACTTGTTTTCTCAAGTGGTGCATTCATTGATTTCTCTCTCTCTTGGTCTCTGGACACCACATTAGCTCCTCTCATGTCCTCCTAAACATCACTGTTGTTACCTAAACCCAAGCTAGAAACTAAGCATACACAAAAGTTCATCTTTTTTTCAATCCACTTGCTCTTTTAAGTTTTAGTCTTGCTCAATATGTAATTTTGATTGTGAGCGATGGACCTCTGACATGGATATTGTTTTTCTCCTCCTGCCTTTTGTCTACAAGCAAGATTTTTGCCATAATTTGAAATGTGTTAAACTTGTTTGCTTTTCTCTCAGTTTTTTTCTTTCAAAAAATTACCTTTTCTTTCATGCAGATGTATATATTTCTGGTGCAGACACTTGTACTTCAAATTCAGGGGAGTTTGCACACGTAAAATTGGTGAATATAAAATGTAGTATCTTGTGGAAAATGTATCTTGCATTGGTTTTGACTGTTAATGTTGTGAAGTCAGAGAGCAATCAGTGTCTTGAAAAGGTGAACTCCAGCCAGTTCTGGATTGTCACTGATGTTGTCTGCCAGAAAATGGATGAACGTGGATTTTCTCCTTTTTTTATGAAGACCAGTTTTGCTGACCTCCAAGGTAGTTGCCACACTTGCTGTGGATACAAGTTGATTCCAGGGTTTGCAGTGTGATTGGAACATTTGCAAACATCCTGGTTTTGATTCCTTTGGGAGGAGATGGCTGATGCTGCCAAGGGTTGCTCTATCTCATCTCTTTCTTACAGCCTTTTTCTGAGCCTCTGTCATTGCTCAGAGGCAGTGGGCTCTTGAGCTGCTGTGGGCTTGGGTTGGGTCTTCTGATCTTACTGTAGGCTTTTAAAATCTGTAGCTTTAATGTGTGTCCATGGAAGAGGTGAGATGTTGGGCTGCCATCCTGCAGTGCTGATTTATTCAACATTCCTTCAATCAAAATCCAGACAGGGTAACCTGCTGTCAACTGGATGATGTTCCTTTCTGGTTCTTCTTCAAACTTGTCGTGTTGCTGCATGCAATTTTATAACAGTTGTGTTTCACCTGGGAGCTGGCAGTGTTCCACTCAGGAGTAAGCTGTTTGTTTTACTTTATTTTTCTTATGTTCTCTGTACTGCACTTCGGGGCCTTTGGCATGGAAACATGCTGTTAGAGTCTCTCTTAATTATTGTGGTAACCTGAGAGTGCTCCAGAGTTCTTGTCTCCAGTCAAATGCAGAAATAATGACCTTTCTCAGATGAATGTTTTTGGGAAGGAGAGTGGACAGAAAGAGATGTTCTGTGTGGACTGCAGGCAGCTATTTGCAGGGATTCAGATGCTGTCTCAGTGGTTACCAGTGGGATTTTGCCTATTAGGAATGTGTGGTCCTAGGTCACCTCTGCTGTGCCAGTGAGAGTTTGATGGATTATTGTGTGATGGGGCCAGAAGGTGGCACATAGCCCTTACAGCAGGGAGAATGACAGGCTATTAAAATCCGGCTGGTACATTTTTTGCAGGGTGTTGTGCTAGGGCTGCAGAGCTGCCTGGCTATTTTTGGTTGCTGTTTAGCTTTTCCCATTCTGTGAGCTTCCACTGACATTAATGGAATCTCTGTGCCTGGAACCTCAGGGACCACATGAAGAAGATTGGTGGAGAGGATCAGAGGAGAGGCTTTTTGCCTGGAGTGTCTGCTTTCAGATGGAAGGTGACAGCATGATGTGGGATTTTTGGTTCTGTACCTAATGCCGAGCTCTGCCGCACTCTTAAAAACAATTTAAGATTGTGAGTTGCTGTATTACTTGTACTACTGGGACAGAATTAGTAAATCTTTAACTTTAAAAATACAAACATGATCTTTCCTTGATAGGTTTGGTTATGGGCACTGTTATGATGCAGTCATTTTTCTTTTGATATTTGCTGGCAGTGCCCATTCTTAGGTTATCTCTTTAGTCACTTTTTATTTTTGAGACATATATTTCATCTTTTTCACCCCAAGTTGCTGTAGCATTGCAGGAAAATGTGTGGCCACTTCTTTATCACAAGGCAAAATACCAGTTCAGTTACTAATGGAAACAGATTCACCGTGGTTTTGGCTTGGAGCTTGTAGGCTGTTTGCCCCATAGCTTTATAAGTTAATATTCTTTTTCATTATTCTCAGATGGATGATTGCATCCTTGAGTAGGAATTTGCAGCCCACTGAAATCTTCTAACAAGTTTGCAATGTTTAATAATACTTGTTTTATAAAATTCAGAAGATAATGAGATCATATCTTTCTTTTAACTGTTCAGAAAACGTTTGTTACTGTTAATTTTACCTTCTTGATTTACTAGAGATGATAACATCTAAATATTCAAGTGTATCTTAGGAGTGGTGGAATAATTCATAACTGTAAATCAGCTGAGAGCATTTCTGAGTCTCCTGAATAGAATTCCTGCTCAGTGTTGGCTTGGCTTCATACACAAGGATTGTTTTGGGAAGGAAAAAGCACTTACTGATCGCCAGGAGCTGAAATAAAACCCATCAACTTCAGAAAAACCATAAGTGGATGGGCTTCTTATTGAGGCTTGACACGAGGGCTGTGAGCAGTGACTGAGCAGTGTCTGTACTCCCAAATCCATTTACCCCTCGAGGCTGAGCCTGTCCTGGGCAGTGGCTGTGCCAGAGGCCGGGCTGGTTCCACCTTCACGGCAGCATCACTGCTCTTGGCACAGGCTGCCTGGGAAATGGTCACCCACGGGCAGCAATCCTCCCAGTTCATGGCTGCTCCTCAAAGCCACACAGTCAATGTCCTCCTCTCATCTATAGGATTTAATTGTAGCTTTAGGTAATATTTAGCAGGTGCTTTTGTTTGTTGCTTTCAGACAAAAATGAATGATTTCTTGTTCCACTGATCTTTGACTTCTTCAGTCCTTATTCCAGTTGTTCTGATATTATTCCAGTGCTTTTTTTTTTAGCATTAAGGATAAAATTAAATGGTTGGCATTTGTCTCTGTTTTTGAGACAGTTGCCAAGAGGTGAGATGTTATCTCCTGTCTTGCACAAAGCCATGAAACATGAGGGCTGTGCAGCAGTAGCAGGTTTGTGTGAGCAGCACGAAGCAGTCATTGAGGAGAGAACTGATGAACTCACTCCAGAGGTGTCGGTGCTGGAGGCTGTGTGGCAAGTTTGTGCTGTGAGAGCTGGAAGTCACACACACAGGAACAGACATGGCAGGCTGTTCAGCATAGGTGACATGATCTAAAATGTCAACAGACCTTCAATTCATCCAGCAAAACATAACAGCACAGGTGAAGGTGAGGCAGGGGTGTGGTGGATGACATTAAAGCAAATCCCTTGGCTGTCCTTTTGTCTTTACCATACGTGCAGCACCTCCTGTTCTGGAGGTTTGTCTTCCCCTTTAAAAACTGTGGTAATTGGGGAGCTGAAAAATGGGTGTTTTTGTTTGCAAATGGTCACAATGAACATTCATCCTTCTCAGTTTATTTCTGAGTCGTGCTGTAGCTAAGCTGTGGGAATGGATTGAATGTGCCATCCAAGCTTCTCTTTTCTCAGAGCTCATTTCCACAATACATTACCCTGATGGAAACTGTTTCCTGTTTTCTGCTCATCCCTCTTTCCTCCTACTTCTACTTTTCTGGTGCTGACCTCCAGTTTTTCTCCATACACAGCCTGGTTAATATTAAAACAAGAGATTTTCGTGTTGGCTTTTTTCCCCTCTGTGACATCTGTGCCAATCTTGCTGGGATTTTGTACCTTGTCAGTTCTCCCATCTTTTTTGTCTAACCTTGCCTGTTCTGTCCTGTGTCCCTGGAATCCACCTCTTGGTGCTCGTGTCTCTGCAGTTTCAATTATGCACGTACGTTCCTCAGGCAAGTGGAAGCTATTTTGGGATGCAGTGTGACTGAAATGCTGCACAGCTGAGTGGCCAAAATCTGTTTTATGTGCAGGTGACTCCTCTGACAGGGCCGTGTCCTGCAGAGGGGCTGAGCTGGATGCTGCCTGTGGGAGCACATGAGCTGCAGGGAATCTGGGATTCCCCAGGACTGAGCTCCCAGCTCAGCACATGAGCAGTGAGGGGATGGTACCCACAGGCAGCATCTGTACCAATCTCAGAGCTGTGCATTGGCAGGATAGAAACTTGACTTCCAGGACTTTACAGCTGATGACTTTGTTGCTCGGCCTCTCATTTATTTTTGTTTTCCCAATCTTGATGGATTTTAGTCCTGTGTTATTAAAGGATTTTGCTACTGACAGCTGTGTCATTAACAGCAATATTTTCAGTCTTGTTATTAGAAATACTTGCATCTTGAAGGACCTAGTGTTCAGTTAATTCAGCATCTGGGAGCTGAAGGTACTAATTGCTTGTAAGATGTTTAGTCCTAGATTATAAATGCAAGTAGGGAATTAGAGACCTTCTCCACAGAACCAGAGGTTGTTTCAGATACTTTCCAGAAGATTTTCGGTTTGCACTGTACCAGCTCTGCAAGCACAGATGTTTGAAACTATGTTTGTATTCATTATTCTTTCTGTTGAGGGTTTGTCATGTCTGGAACACCTTTTGTTGGAGCATTGGCTCAAGCCAGTGATAGATCCTTCCAAATTCCTCCCAAAAATATTGTGACTACTACTGAGAAAGTCTAGTGGTTATTAACACATCTTGTGGGGATAGAGTTGAGAAGTCAGGGAAGGTGTGAAAGATCCAAAGACCAGGAAACAATGAAACCAGCTGCACTCCAGTGTGAAATGTTCACTCAGGAAATGCAATTTGTAGAAGGCCACTGTGTGGTTTCAGTGGAAGCACCCACTCAAAGAACAACTGCATTGATGGGATTTAATTTTATTGATTGTTAAATGCAGGGTTATCTGCTTTCAGCCTTTCAAATAGGACAATAATCAGCTCAGTTACTCCTTTTAATTAAGTTGTTAACAATTGTTTGATAACAAATTGTATTCTGAATGCTGTTGATGATTTCACTAAAATAGCAGCTCCATTTAGGTTGGACGTTGACACTTGTGCTGTGGGAAGTGATGCTGAGGACTCCTCAGTGTTCTGCTGGTAACTGCCTGCTTCTGAGCTCTTCTGCCACCACTCAGTTGTGGGGCCATGAAAGTAATCTCACTTTTTCAAGTTTCAGTTTGTTCATCTCTAAAGCTGACAATTAAGGTGGATTGTCAGCAAACCAACCCTGTGTTTAAGCACTCAGCCAACAAGTTGACTTTGGGGACCCAGATTTGCCTCAGTGCATGGTTTCCATTCTTTCCTCCAACCACAGAAATCTTTTTTTTACCTAGTGAAAACATGGCCCCAACTTCCTTGAGCTTGGATCTGTTTTCCTTCCCAAAGACTAGGATGAGGATCATTTATTTTTCTAGTAGTTTGCTCTTAGTACAGACAGATGTATTTCGTGTGAGGTGCTGAACTACTTCAGCTGTGAACTATTTATAGTGTTGATGTGTGTAGTTGCCACTCTACCTTTCATGAAAAAAAAGTTCCTCTCTACTTGATTGTTCTTGATTTGGAAGTAATAAACAGGCTGGATCGCTGTAATTGAAATGATACTGACCAGAGAACCATTCTGTGACTCTGAAATTCAGAAAAATGTATCCGACATGATGGGGTTGTGTTTCCAGGGAGAAAATTCTAGTGCTGATTTCTTTTCCTTCCTATCACTCTCCTACCAACATGCCCTTAAATGAAAGTCCCGGTCCTGCCATCTGCTGTGGCTCAAGGACTTCCCAGATAGAACTTTGCAGTCTTTTATGGTTGAAAAATTGTTGTGGAGGAGCACTTTTGTGGCTGCTGGCTGGAAAACTCTCTAGGCTGAATGGCGTTTTCCTGCTCCCTCACTGATGTGGAAGTGAGGGAAAGCTGCCACAGCTTTAATGGAAAGTACTGCACAGTCAGGAGAAAATTGACTGCCCCCCATGTTGCTTTGCTGTCTGCTGGTTTATAAATTGTAATGCTTTTCATTAAAAAAGAAGAGGAAAAAAAGTGTCAGGTCTCTGTGGGTCCCAGATCATTAGCAGGATCAATTCCTTTTTCACTGCAGAGATCAGAGGCTACAGTCTTGCATAGCCAGAGCTTCAGCTCCTGACAGACCAAGCAAACAATGCAGAGGCAGAAGAGCTGGTGTGTGGCTGCCTGAATTGCTGTGCCTGGATTTTCATTGTGATAGAAGATTCTTTGGAGCCTGTGAAATTAATTCAGTCCCTTGCAGGATTGGGTCAGAACAGTCTCATCAGCTCCAGTACTAAAATGTTAAATCCCTTAACTTGAGGCTTGCAGTAAAAACCATTTCTTGGTGGCTTCAGGAAGTTGATCATAGGTGAAACTTTCACCTCTGAAGGAGGGCTGGTACTAATTTGAAATCTTCCACCTGAAGGTGTGTTGGAAGTTTGGTGTTCCTCAGTCCAGTTCCACAACCCTTGGCCCACCATCACTGCTGACATGGTTTGCAGCCATGCTGGAAGTGCCAATCTGAGAGCCAAGGGTATGGAACAGACTGAATTTACTTCTTAGTCATGGACATGGTTGAGTCATAAACTTGGGTGTGCTCAGTAAACACTGTAAGTGTTGGGTGAATAAATAGAAGAACTGATTTTCAGAGGGTTGTGAGACTGCATGTCACAAGGTGCCCTTCTGCTATGACTAGTCCCTAAGTGTGGCTGTGAGCATCCCATTTAACCTTTCACTACTTTAACCTCTCAGCCCCAGCACAGTGGGACTCAGGGGGTTGTTAAAATTTGATTATTAATTGCTCTGTAATGTTACATAGCACGAGGCATTCTCAGTTCTTTGCTTTCCCTCTCTAGGGTGGATACACGCGGTTTACACTCCAGTAGATTCTCTGGTGTTTGGTGGAAATATCCTGCATAGCTTTAATGTTCCCATGCAGCTTCGCATCTATGAAATTGAGGACAGAACAAGGGTAAGGATTCTTGATTCTCTTTTTAACTGAGCAGTTCTTTGTGGCTATGATCTGTCATAGTCTCTCCCTCGTATTCCCTTCTGACAAACAACAACTGACGGCATCTCCGTGTCAGAGTGGTTGAAACAAGAGGTAAACATGAAGTAATGAGACTTTCAAATGTTGGTTATTTTTAGTGGGATTTACTCATGTGCTTCCCACAGATGTGTCCCTTCTGTGTCTTTTGTCTGCCTGTTAAACTTGCATGAAACACCTTGGCTTTTGCACAAAAACATATTGCACTTTACAGACCTTTGTACCAGTATTTCTGGTAACCCTCTGCTTGTCACCTCTCTGTGCACACTTGGGGTGGATGCCTGATCCTGGAGAATTGATGGCACTGGGTCTGCTGCCCACAGCTGAATTGACAAAGCTGTGCAGAAGTTGTGTGTGAAGTGACATCTTCTGTAATTGGCAGTCACTACAGTGACTTGATACCATGCAAGAGTTTCTTGGAACAGAGAATCTGGGGTGGGACATTGACCTGAACATTGTGATGTTCATCTGGCTGTAGGATCTACCTGAGGGAAAGGCTGGGGAGGTTACTGTGCCACCTCTTTGTTGGGAGTGACAATTTCATCCTTGGTTAATAAACAGGGCACCTATTAATCATCTCCTTTGAGTTTCAAAAAGCAGCAGGATCTGAAGGAAGTGACTCTGTTTTAGTAAATAACCTGTGCAAGGCCATTGTGGCATTCTGATATAAAAATGGACCAGAGGGATGTACAATCCAGATGGGGACTGTTTTGGAGGCCTCACTCTGAGACAGTGCTGACAAGCCACTGACACAGGTGTCAGCTCTGGTGTTAATGGAGATTTGGGCTGGCAAAATGACAGGAAGTCGGAATTCTTCTTCACTAAAAACGTCTTGAAATGGTGTGGTGTGGACACCAGTGCAGTTCACTGTTGTTCATCCCTACAAGAAGGCACAAATCTTGCTCCAAGTTGGCTTTTACCCCAAATTTCTTTCTTTGCAGTGAGAGTGCATAGGCCTGAAGCAAATACAAATTGGTTTGAAGTACATCTCTGACTCAGTGGAAGTGAGGTGTCCTCCCCCTCAGCCTCCCTGGCTTCCCTGTGGGTCCAAGGCCTGGTAATCTTCACCTGGCAAACCAGTGGTGGGAGCAGTCGGTTTCCTGGAGTGACTTTAATGAAGAGAAGCAGAAAAATGAATTCTTAGTGGAAGAGAGATGAAGACAAAAGCTGAAATTTAGGGGGAATTAGAGCAGAGGAGTGTGGCAGAGAGTGGAAGTAGAGGTAGAAACCAGAGTGGATTCAGCTTGGCTTTGAACAGGTGAGAGAGTCGAGTGTCTTGAGAAAGTGCAGAGGGACTTGGACAGGAAGATTAAGGTGACAGAAGCAGGAAGGGGCTCACCAGGGCCTGGCAGAGGTTCTGGGCACAGGAAGGTTTCCAGAGTGACTGTAAATAAGAGCCAGCAATGCATGCTGGCAGTACACTGCAGGTGTGCAGGGAAAGGTGTGCTGTGCACTGGCAGCTCACATGGAGAGCAGGAGACTTGGAGGGAGGATCAATGCCAGAAATGAGTGATTTCCTTTGAAGTCTTTGGGGAAGATGGGCAGGAAATGCTCTTTTTTCCTTAAGTTGTATAAAAACTGACATTTTGTTCACACAGGACTTGAGCTACCTAAGATCACACACTTTGGTTGTAGCTGCTCAGTTGTGCTTCATGTCAGGCCTTTCTCCTTAGGAAGCTGGGTGCAGCTTTGATTTTCTAAGCTTTTTATGCCAGCAAGCAAAACTCCTTATAACAGTCAAATATTTTGGTAACTTCTAGGAACTAACCAGCCAGTTACACTGAAATGCCTTTTAAAATTTACTGGCACCCTGATCCTCTGAGAAGGTTCTGGGATTTGGTTATCTGCATCTTGAAAAATATCCTGTCACCATTAATTGGGAAAGGGATACTGCAACATTTGGAAATCCCAAATCAGACCTTTGTTCTTGTCATTTTTTGTTTAAATTTTCTTTGACGTCTGTGTAGTTCTTTATCATTTTCCCTGCAGAAATACTGGAGTGCTTTAAAAAAGACCAATGAAAGCCAACAGCCCAGAATATCCACAACTTCACAGAAGCAATTTCAGCACTTGGATGTTGCTGTGTGCTGGCAATGTGTTACACACAGGCTGTACCTGTGCTCACAAACTTGTGCTCGTGGGCAGAACTGTGTGAACAGTTGAAGAATAGCAAGAATTTCTGGACAGAAACAAATTAGAAACTGTGCAGCTAAGGCAAACAGAAGTTTGATAAAAGACAGGAAAATCAATACTGTGATTTAGAGATAATAACACTCCCCCCCCAAACTAAAAATATCATGCAGGAATCTTGAAGGGGAAACAGTTTCAAAACAGGATTCTGGTGTGTACTACATTATTTGCTTTGTCAATCAAATGTTGTCATTTCTTTGTTGAAATAATTTCATTCATAGACTGGCTGGTCTGGCAGACTCAGTACAGTGTATGTAGTTCACCCAAATTTTCAGTGTGAGCATACTGCAAATGAGTTTCTCATCAGTATTGATCTTTCCATTGTGTATGGCACAGAAGCAAATTACATGATGTGATTGACAAAGTAATTTGCCACACTTAAATCAAAGTGTAATACAGGTGTGCTTCCCCTCTTCATTTTGCACAGAGCAATTTTATGGAGGTTTCACTGTGTTTAAACCTGCTATGTAATGTTTAATCATCTTTGATTGCTGATATTCAAAGTCATTTTTATGCTAGGTGTAGTTGTTATTGTCTTAGCTCAGACAAGAATAAATACAGGGTTGAAATGGTAATGCTGATTTACAGCCTGATAAAATTGCCTAGTTTATATACTTGTCATGCTTATTCTAGCTTAATTCCTCATACCCCTGGGAGACTTTTTAAGAGGGTTGTAGCCATTTAAAAATAGTTTTAAGGAGTAATAAAAAACATGTCTATTGTTGGAAACAGCTCCTAATGTGCAATTGAGGTAAACAAATATTCTCCAGCCTTACAGTTTGTAGAGACTCTCATTTTGCAGCCTGGCTTTCCTGGAGGCCAATTAACAGCCAGTCAAACAGGCCAAGCTGTTTAGCTCTCTGCAAGCCCAGCTTGAGGAACTGCAGAGCAGGATGCCATGCAGGGATTCATCATTTGGCATAGGGGTGATGCAGCTCTCTAGTACTGAAGAGGAAGAATGTGCCAAACTTAGCCCCAATTAATCTAAATTTAACTGCTTTAAATATTAGAACACGGTGGGAACAAGGGCACTCAATATATACGTAAGGTGGTCACTCACAGATGATGGTGTTTGCTATTCACTTGGTTTTCTGCAACGTAAGATAACATATTAAGTGGCTAGATTAATTATTTTGTAAATAATCATAAATTGCTTTTCAATATTGTGATTAGATTGATTAAACACAAGGGGAGTTTGTAATGATTTTAATGGGCATTGTGGAAGAGATTATTACTTTTTTCAGGAAAACGTGTGTCTTACTTGCGTAGGGTTTTTGTTTTGTTTTTGGAGGGCCATAAAATTTCTAAAATAATTTCACTTTGAACTGAAGAAATGGATCATATTCCAGAGAGGATTTTTTCTTGCTGTACAGGAATAATTAATTTTTTTTCAGTGTATTGTAAATTATTAATCACAGAAGTTAGAGCTGGAAATGCCTATTAGATGATCCAGTGTATTTCCCTGCTGGTGGGGAATTTAGTCCTCTGGTAGTGTCTGTATCAGATATTACACTTGGAACTCATCACAGAACATTTTTAATTTTTTTTCTTTCTTTCTCTTATTCCTCCTCCCCTGTCCATAAGATTTCATTTGCCTGTGAGTGTACAATGGAAAGAAATATGGACATGCACATAATGCAGTTCACATCCATTATAATTAATAAATGTTCAGGGATATCATAAAGAGCATATTCCTCTATACTTTTCCATAAGGCAAACTTTAAAAGTTTTTAAAGCATTGTTCAAGTCTCTTTTCTGGCAGAAAGCCCTGTAGTTCTCTGCACAGTATCTCTGTCTACAGATGGTAGAGAGAGCTCTTCCTTCTGAAGGTTTGTAAAAGCAAAGCCTTCTCGGGCAAACAGTGGATTACAGAGGCATGGAGGGATTTGCTGTGGGTTGGAACATTGATAGCGAGGCAATTAGGAACTCAAATTGAATATTAAAGATTGATATACATAATGGGAGCACTGCATGCATTACTGCCTTGTCTTTCACATTGAATTAACATTGGTAACAACTAAATTTGGTGAAGCTCAGAATCTGTCAACAAATGTTGAGCAATGATGTCTTTAATATTCCCAGGCATGTGGCTGAAAACCTTTTGAAGGCTGAGGGGTGGAAGGCGGCTTCCTGTTTGTAAGTCAATTCTTTGCAAATTTTGTTTCCTGCAGTGCTCTCTTGGAAAAATTTGAGTTCCTTTATTAGCATATATTTTAGCATGGATAATTTCCCCTGTGTTCCCTAATAGTCATAAGTGACTTGATCTCTTCTCTATGACAAATAACTAAACTAAAGGAAAAATTTCCTTCAATGCAAAAAGGCCCTGGGGTTAAATGTTCTCACACTTAGGGGGTTGTTGTTTGGCTGGTTGGTTTTTTTTTTCCCTTTTCTTTTTTCCCTTCTTTTTTGGTATGTGTGCTTTGTTACAAACCACACAGGGAAACATTTGGAAAGGTGCAGCAGTGCTGGATGCATGACCTGTGGCAACAAGCAGTTCAGATTTGCCAGCTGTATTTGTGTTGAATTTCAGGGATTTTAACGTCTGGGAATTGCCATGGAGTATTTAATCCTACACTGTGATACATCTAGTGTGACAATACAGTATATTTTCCTGTTATTACATTTTGTTTTACTGCTAAGAGTGTTTGCATTTCCTGTGCCCCGGGAACAGAGGCAAGTTTTTTGGCTGTCCACCTTGGGGACAGTTTTGAAATCTGGGCATTCCAGTAAGTCACTGATCTGCTCAAGTGGATGCTTTGATCACTATGCAGGTGTTTGGACAGTGCCTGCTTTGCAGAGCTGAGTCTGAGTTTGCAGGTGCTGGGTTAGTGGTTCTGTTCAGACTTTGGGCTTTTGGCTGATCTGTAGGGGGTGAGAGAATTCTGAGATAATGCTCCTTTCTGGTGCAGTCCAGCTTTTCACTAAAGGTGGGTGCCTACCTCTGGGCTTAGGGAGCAGTGAATATGCAGAGAATATTTTAAAGCAGCTCCTGTAATCCAGTGCATGCATGTGAGCCTGCAAAATGCAGATTTCTGTGCCACCAGGAGAAAGAGGTGTACAGTGTAAGTACAAGTGCATGCAAGATGCATGGTATCCATTTTTAACAAATCACAACAGATACACATATCTTCCTGCATTTTAGGAGCTTCCCAGATCCTTCTGTGGTACAGTGACCTTCTGCAGATAGAAAACTATGTTGGAAAGGAAGGAAACCCTCTTTGTTTTCTTTTGTATCTGAAATACTCTCACAAATAACTAGTGTTGGAGAATTCAGCTTTTTGTGTGAGAACAACAGGTCTGAGATATAAGAAAAAGTACACAGCTTGACAGGATCTTTTGTCAAAATCCTGCTCTTCTATTCTTACTCTGTGGCAAAAGCTAACTTGCTACCAAAAGGTAAACCACATAAGGGATTTTTACTTTCATGTGTAGTTATCAAGAATACGTGTGTTCATTTCTTTAATCAAATTGTTGAGACAACCATAAATGAAAAAGATTAATTTCCTGCTTGAGTCATTTTAGGTAATGCTGCCATTTTGATAAAAATCCTGTGATAGTGTTTAGAAGATGAAAACCCTCACCTTTATTTTAAGTTTTAGTGACTAACATCTGTATGTGACCACCCTATGTTTATACAGCAGGTAAATAATTCTGTAGGGGCCATCCATCAGTTTCATGATTTCACAAGAACACAAACCCTCTCCTCTCCCACCACCCCAAGAGGATACAAATTAGTGAACCAAGAAATGATGCAGTCGTGGCAGGCAGGCTGGCTCCTCATTCCGTATGCTGGAGGCATTCAGCTCCCTGCTCCCACCCTCTCCCCTCCCCCTCCTCCCACTGTTTGTGCTCTTGATAACACGATGGGAATGATGACTGGCCCTTGTGCTGCAAACTTCTCTCCCTTCCCCATGGGCTGACAGTGTTGATCTTGCTTGCAGGTGCACGCCAAATTCCGCTATCCTTTCTACTATGAAATGTGCTGGTATGTTCTGGAGAGATACGTGTCCTGTGTGACCCAGCGCTGCCACCTCAGCAAAGAGTACCAGAAAGAATCAATGTTAATTGGTGAGTGAATCCTTTGAGTACACATTCAGAACTGATGCTGGCACCTCAGGCTAGTGCTGCTTTGGTTTCTGCAAAGCACATTATAAATTGAACTGGAGAACTGGAGAAATTCTAATGAACTGTTTCTTTATTTTGGGGTGGGGAAGATTTTTGACTCTTAAGTGTTTCCATGAAGTACCAACCTACTTCCAAGTGTATTTATTGAACATTCCCTTAGCAAGTGATCCCAGAAAAATAATTTTTGGATGTGTTCATTCCTTGGTTTCAGTAATGTTTGTGTTGGGATGATCTGCCAAACAGTTGAGGATTTACTGCCATTTTCAGCACAGTATCTCAGTAGCCAGAAATGTGTGTATTGCAAATGTGCTCTGGTGGGGTGGATATTTTGTCCTTTTGTAGAGCAGCTCTGCTACAGAACACACTGTGGTCACTAAACCTTCCTTCTTTCTCTTCTCTTTTCCTTAAATTCTCCTGCAATTCTCTGGTGACTGAATTCTAGTTCTGCACAAAAACAAACGCAAGAAAACACGTACACAAATCTCCATGATCTGTAACCCAGGTCCAGGGAGGTCAAAGAAACCTTTACAAGAGCTGAAAATGGACCAGAGGAGAGACAGACAGATGTGCCTGAGGCATTGCCTTGGCACTGGTGTGAGCTTTGCATCAGTGTGTGACAATCTAATCGTTGCTCTGCTGAAGTGCCCTCTTTTTCCTCCTTTTGATGGAACAAGATGGTGGGCCATGTTCCCTCTGCTTTTAAGTACAAAATAGCTGAAAATAGCACAAGCACCAGCTAGATCTTAACTGATGCATGTTAAGTGTGGAGGAGGATAAAGTATTTCTGTGCCTCCTGCTCCCTGAGGTGCCACTCAGAGTGAACCTGGCATGGCTGGCACTGCCCCAGGCTCTGGACAGAGGAGGAAAACGTTCACCTATGAGCAAAATTCTTAGTAGAAGGGATTGAAGAAGTTGTCATTCTCCAGTGAGTTTTACTGACCAAGAATAATTTAAGGGAGCTAATAATCTGTGTAGATAGGGCAGGAGGAATTCCTGGGGTCACTGGGCATTTGGGTTCTTCACATTTTAGCTCTGAGACTCTGGTCAGAAAGGTTAGTTAAGCAGAAATTCTGTGTCCAGAGGAATTTTTCTCATAAGATCATCCTAGAGGAGGAAAGGATGAATTGGCCCTTTGGATCAGCTCTTCAGAAAGCAGTGACAAAACTGATAACTGCATTCTTTGGAAAATAAAGAACAATCTCCTGTTGTCTAAACCACTGGCATGGAAAGAGGCTGGTCCTGCAGGCAGAGGTGCCAGACCAGTGATGTGTAATTTCAGAATAAATTAGATGTGGAGAGTGGAGGGTTCAGGATATTGAGGTGGGACCTTTCCCAGCAAAATCACCAGTGTGAATTCCAGCCCAGCTCCATAATTACTGATAATGATTTTGTGATCCCCACGAAATGTGCCTCAGTCCAGTTAGCTGGGAGATATTCCAGTCATATAAAAGCTCACTGGGAACTACAGATGTCCACTGTCTAGAGGGAACAGGATTGTTTTGCATGACCAAAGAGTGCCAGCTGCAAAGGCTTCAGGAAAGGGAGCCTGGCTAGTTGGAAAAGTGTTTAGTGGTGACTTGGTCAGGATCTTGTGACCCGTGGTGGCTTCGGTTGGTGGCAGAGAGAGATGTATGCTTTTGATTTGTTAGAAACTTGGGGTTTTGCTTTTATTTCTTGGCAGAAACTTAACCTTAAAATAATTATTTCAGTGGGGGTTGTGGTTCAAAAGACCAGATCTGCCATACTGCTGGATCTTTCACTTTGGAATTTGCCAAATTGAAAGGAGTAAAGGTACCTTATTTACCTTTACAAAGCTGCACTGCTTTGTTCCAATACTGTCTCCAGTACTTGCTTTGCTTTTCTTTTAACTGGTCTGTGTGCAGCCTCTTGACTCGAATCTCTGTGAATTGTAATCTTTGAGTTAAACTGGTTTGTTCTGTGGAATCTGAATCTTGGTATCATTCACTTGCTGAGGGATGGGATATCCTAAAGACATCGGTGTTCCAAACCCTGCCTCTTCGTTTTTAAGTTTTTCTTCAGAGCTCCAAAGGTCCTTAAATTTTCTCTTCCTTAGGGACTTCTCTATCTGCAAGCAATTTCTTAATTTCCCATGAGGGAGTATCCCTTGACAAAGAATTTCCCATTATTCTCCTTAAAGAGTAAAGAAGCAAAGTACTTAACTTCTCCTCAAACCCCTTAGTAGATTTAATTGTCTTCTGTCCTTCTTGGTTTAAGGAAAAACTCTTCACATCCTTGTATACATTTTCAGAAATTTCTCTTGAATAATCTAAATGCTTCTCCTACTTGTAAAAAATAATTTCCTTGACATAATTTGTTCTAAATATCTACTTCCTGCCTTTCCTTTTGGGTGCTAGAACTGTCTATTTTTCATCCTACAGTTGTGCTGCTTGCTTTCTTTACATAGCTTCTGGTAGAGTGGTTGTAGTGGATCTTTGAAGTTACAGTGATTATCAGTAGAGGAGGACATCGACCAGAGAGAGTGCAGGACACTGCCCACAGTCTCTGGGATTCACAAGGGAGTAGTTTTCATGAAATTCATAGAGGTTCTGTTCTCCTGCATAAAGAAAAGAAGAACTACTATGTTGATAAAGAACATCATTGGAGAACACAGAAAACTGAGTTCATCAGCACTTGGATTTTAAAGATATCTTTAGACTTCTACTGTGTTTTTATAACATAATATTTATTTGCTTTGACGTGAAGGTTGTTAAATTCAGAGTGACTTTCAAGACAGTGTCTATTCATAAAAGTGTATTTGTGTGATTGTGTTGTGATACCTCTGTCCTGATACTTGTATGCTGCTGTAGCAATTTATATTGTTCTTTGCATTTTTTCTGTTTTCTAAATGTCTCCACTCACAAAATTTCAGACAGGAAAAAAAGCCCACCTCTGTGGAGGCACAGCTGAAACCTGGAGTCTTCTCTCTCCCTAAATAAAAACGTGAGTGCAGCTCTAAATGAGGTGGAAGATGATGGCTGTGCCTTCCTCCCCCATTCCTCAGGCCCAGAATGAATTTCCAGGCCGTGTCCTCGCAGGCAGTGTGAGGCTGTTCTTCCTCAGATCTCTCCCAGGAGGGCAAACACTCAGGGGAACGACGACATGACAGCAATCACAGGCTGCTGTAAAAGCACACAATCTATTTTTCTCTTTTCTTTTGCTTGTCTCTCTCAACTGGGACATTTGTCCTGCCAGCTGAAATCAGAAAGGAGCCTGTTTGGGTTTCCTACTAGATTTGAACGTGCACTGTTTTTCAGGGTGGATATGTCTTCATTATTTTTACTCTTATCATGAATGAGTCTGTACTGGATGTTTTCAACCACAGTTGACCTTCAGTGAGATATGGATGTTGAGAGTGAGCTGACAAAGAGTAATTGGGAGAAGATCCTGGGCTATCAGAGACGTGCTTTCTCTGTAGCCTGCAGCTTTGAAGATTCCCATTGCTAAAATTTTTACAGGATGGCTCTAACTGTATGTTAAGCCTGATGGATATAGAAAATATGCCCTCTGGCACAGTGAAGGAGCCATGTCTCTTCCCCCCCCCACTTCTCCTCAGCTCAGGGGATAGAATAGATTTGCTTATGATAGACAGGTACCTGAGTATTCTGAGTGGTTCCTGTGTGGGGTGCTCCATGCAGTGATACATTTCCAGTATGCTCAGGGTTTTTCTGCTAATGAAAATGTCATTGCTGTCTTTAGCAGACTGATAGCAACTGCTGCTCCCAAGTCACAGTGGCAGGGGTTGGAGCTGGGAATGGCAAGGTAGACACTACACACTGGACTGTTCTAAAGAGTTCAGAAAGGTTTCATAATTATGCCTGACCCCCATCCCTTTCTTTTAAGTTCTGTAATACAACAGTTGCTTTTCAGCAAGGAAGGAAACAGTGTATAATTCTTGTACAAGTGGATAACTGTGAGGAAAGTTAAGTGGTCAGCCCAGAACCACAGAGAAGTGAACTGCTATAGAAAATATAGAAATATAGATTTCTAATGTTCTGTCATGTGGTCAAGCCTGTGCTGCTCCACCTTTCCACTGAGCTAGATCACAGACTGGTCTGTATGAGCTGGTTTTATTTGCTTTGAGATGAGGAGGGTGAAGGTCTTTTTGCACTAAGTTGTGTGGGAGCCCAGGCTGGATAACCCCTCTGAAACTGGGGTTCAGACCTGGGACTCAGTGGTGCATTGAGTCAGAAGAAGAAGCAGTTGAGCAGGTGCTGTTTCCCACAGAGACACTTTATAAACCAGAAACCTCCAAGTCAGTGGAGCTCTGGTAATACAGTGCTTAAAATGCACTTCTCAACAAAGTAAATGCAGATTATGCTTATGTAGGGCCTCAGCTCGCAGCACAGTAACTCTGTCAGACAGTGTTTTCATTGAAATGAATAAATAAAAATCATGGCATGTTGCATTACAACAAAACACTTGAAAACACAAAATTGAATCTCCCTCACCTTGAAGTTATCCTTCCATTATTGATTCCCTCGGTGCTTTTTTTTTTTTTTTTTTTTTTTCCAGATTAGCAGCACTAGCAGACAGTTGTGTTTCGAGAGCAGCCTGCTCTTAATCCGGTGGTGCAGCAGCTCTGTAATCCCCTGGTGCTCCAGAATAGCCTGGTACACTCCAGGTTAGCAGCAAGGCATGAAGTGAGAGCCAGGCATGCAGAGAACAGGGCCGTGCTTTGGTGGTGCTTTGTTTGGGGTTAGGTGTGAGTTGTCTTTGCCTGCCATGCCCAGGTGTGGCTGGCACAGCGGGGCTGCCCGGTGCCACCAGCCGGTGGCAGGGACACGGTGGCAGCTGGCAGAAGGGAACTGCTGACCCCCCTCCGTGTGCTGGCTTCTCCTGGGAATAGGCCCCCACTCTGCTCTGGTGCTCCACTCCTCTCCTGCCTTTTGTTTCCATAGATTAGAGCAAGAGACAAAAAGTGGAGACGTCTCTTGGAAGCTTTTTCTCCTCACACGAGAGCATTACTTGGAGTAAATTATTCACACCTCCATAACGTGATCTCCCTCATTTTCTTTAGGCCTTATTTACTCTTGTGCTTTGCCCCAGTTACAGCCATTAGTTCCTGTTCAGCAGACCTACAGCATAGGAGAACAGAAACACGATTTTCTTTGTGCAGATTTATACCACTTTCTGTTAATGACACCGTCCTGGCAGCGTGGGGATGTGTATCTGCTTTCAGCCTCTCCTGTTTGATGCCAGATCACTGGCATTTTCTCCCATCCAGGCTGGGCTTTGTGGCTGAGTCAGTTGTAAAACAGCTCACCTAGGCTGTGTGGCTCAGAAAAGGGGGTTCCGGCCTTGGATCCAAGAGCCTGGATTCTGATTCCTGGTTTTTCCCTAGATTTGATGTGTGACAATGAGCAAATCGTGCTTTCTCCCAAGCATCTGTTTCCTCAGTTGTAAAATGGGAGAATGACATAAGCTGATTATGTAGCCTTTGAGGTGGGTACGTGTGCTTGCTACTGTGGACAAAGGGAAAAACAGTGTGAAATAAAAGTTGGATAACTGAGTGGGTTTTAAATGTTCTGGTTAAGATATTTTCTAATCCTGTTTATTTTTCTGAGAGAAGCATGGGGGTGTATTAGCACAGAGCAGAGAGGAGGAGCTGCTTTGGAGTGCTGATGCCACCACCTCAGCACACAAAATAATCTGTGAGGCTTTTTTGGAGGGTTGCAGGAAGGAAGTTACCCTGTCCTGTGGATGCAGCTGGATTTGGTTGCACCCTGCCTTGCTGATAGCTGGTATTTTCTATGGCTGCCATCTTTTCACAGGCATTTCAGCTTAAACTTGCCTTTCAGGAGTCATTTTATGGCCATTTTAGTTTTGAGGAAAAATGCAAGCCTTGTCTGAAGGAGGAGACTGGACAGAGTTGCTGGGTCTTTGCAGATCCTGTAGCAGCAGCACACTTGCCCTGAGAAGTGTGAGGTGAGCACCTCGTATCTCTGGGGCAGTAACACACAGAGCTGAGCTGGCCTTGCAGGGTTTTTATTGGGAACTGCAGAGCTGAGCAGCCGGGCAGGCTGAGCAAGCTGCCCTCAGACACTGCCACTGCCTGTGGCATCTCTGACCAGTGTGTTTGTGACAAGATGGCACAGACTGTGCACACACAAGGAGCATCTCTGTGATCAGGAGGAGTTCTCCAGCTTGGAACTGGGCTCCAGCATTTGTTTTGAACCTCACTGTTAAGCAACCGGATGCTGAGCTTTCTCATTTATGTCCATTTAATCCTTCCTTAAGCAGGGTTCACATTGTCCTAATCCAAAGCTACTGCACTGCAAAGCATGGAAGCTGTGAAAGGAACTTTTCATTAATTGTTCTCTCACTTCTTCTATGTGACTTCTGTTTCCTTTGCAGTGTGTTTTTGTTTGCAGCTTGATCTCATACCCATTTCAGCCAGTAATAAAATTCATGTTGGCTTAACTGGGTGTTGCCAATGTTAACTGTATTTTCCACAGAAATTCCTGCTGTTGTTAGCCTGCATTCAATGTTGTTCACTTAGTAAGGGAAATTGTGTCTAATAAATTAGAAAAGATGTGTGCTTGAGGGAACCATGGCCACTGGTTTCCTACATTGCTTTCACTGCTTGATTGCACAGAGTTGACTAACAATTTGGGCTCTTTGGGGGAAATTAGGATTAATAGTTCTTTAGACTCAGAAACTTGCCTTTAAATTTTCCTGAGAAGTACCTAAAATATATTAGGAATGGCATTAAGAAAACTAGTAGCATGTAGCTGTGACAGTCCCTGTGTTTCTCAGTGTGTTTTGTCTTGTTGTTGTAAAATAAGCACAGTTGAAATCTTCTGTCTCAGAAGAGCAATGAGTATTCATGCACTAACAACTGGGGGCTCTTGTTTTATCAACACTTAGTTGCTTGCAGAGAGGAAAAGTAGTGAGGAGTTGATTTTGTGCTGTGCAGGGTTCCTGGAAGAATGATGATGTACAGCATTTTAACGTGCTTTCTCCCATCATTTCCCCCTCCTCCTTCTGTGCTAACTCTCCTCTTAAAGCTGTAAAGCTGCCGAATCTGGTCTTTTTCGGATTTGTGGGAAAATTAATTGTGTGTGACTTAAGAGCTCTGCCTACTCCTAATTGAAGGCATAGAGGACTGAAGCTTTGAAGAAAGCATAATTTTTCCCTAAATGTTTCCCAGTCATTTGAACTGAGTAGATGTTAATGAAAACCAGCATTAAAACAGACAAACAAGCGCCCCCCTCAAAGAAAAAAAATTAAAAATCAGCTGAATAAAGCCCATTCCTGTCACATACTCACTAAACCATTCTCCAGTGCCCTTTGAAATAGGCAGCACCTGGCCCCAGTGGTACAGAAGTGCTTCAGCTGTGAGGTTACAGTGGCTAAAAAATTCAGCATTCTTTTTCTAATTTTCAGATGCAAAAAGAAAACGCAGCACAGACAGCTACTCATCAGATTCGTGGTTAGACATGGATGAAGAATCTTGCGATGCCCATCTCCAGGAGGAGAAGGATGACAACTTGGATAAGAACTCTAAATCCTTGGTGGATGGCTCCTCCTCACCCAACAGCACACACTCAGAAGGGAAGGAGGCTGCAGGGAGGAAACAAAAAGCCACAGTGATGAGGTACCTAAAAAGAACTTTGTCCAATGAGTCAGATGACAGCGTAAAATCCACGACCCCCACGGACTATCCCAAAACACCCACGGGGTCTCCAGCCACAGAAGTTTCAACCAAATGGACTCACCTCACAGAATTTGAACTGAAGGGTTTAAAAGCCCTGGTGGAAAAGCTTGAATCTCTCCCAGAGAACAAGAAGTGTGTTCCAGAAGGCATTGAAGACCCGCAGGCTCTCCTGGAGGACATGAAGGTGGGTGCCATGACTTGCTGCATGACACAAACTCTGCTCTGTGGGCACAGCAGGAGAGCAGAAGGCAAAGTTCTGCTGCTGAGGGGTGGCAGCTTGTGTGTGGTGACCAGCTCATGTCAGGCTGCTCTGCCACAGACAGGGAAATGATTCCTTGAACCAAAGCTGTCTCTGGCTCCTGTTTGCAGCCAGATTTAAGTGACACAGTCCTTTCTGACTGTCACAGTAGTGGCCAAAAGTTTATATCCTCTCGTAATTCAGCACTTGTTATGTTCCACATGTAAATATTACACCTCAAAAAGTCTGTTTATATTTATAGTCTTAATCAGCCCTTTTTGGTCTCATGTCTCCCTGGTGTACACCTCATTAGCTGACACATACAAAATGTAAATACTTGATTGCAGCTCAGAAGATAGATTGTCTAACACTTCCAGGCCTTTTTTTTTTTCTTTCACCTTTTTCATTTTCCTTTCCTCCATTGCCCTCTATAGGTTGATAATTATTCTCCACTGGTACAATATATTGGCTTTGGAGCTGGTGTGAGGAGTGAGTGCTCACTAGTGACAACTTCTCTGTAGATTTTCAGTCTGTGAACAGTATGGGTCTTCAGTTACATATTTTCTATACACAAGAGCTCTTGTGTAAGGCACACAAGGCATCTGAGGAGAAAAATATGTGTTTATGTGGTAAATGGGGAGGGAGCCTGTACTTTTTAGTGCAAGTGGTGTAACAGCTGCTTAGAAAGGCTTCAAAGCCAGTTAGAGAAGGCTGAACATGTGCAGCGTGCAGTGGAACCATATTCCCTGATTTTGGAGCTTGGAAGTGTGATACACTGCTCTCATTGTGGTAAACCACAAGAACTCAGAAATTCTCTTCTTGCAAAATCAGCCACTTTGTACATGAAAGTGGACACACCTGCTCAAAAGTTGCAGATGTAGATTCACAGGCTTGCTCTAGGATCAATCATCTCTTAATCAGAAACCAAAATGAAGACCAGAAGTTGAATTTGGGGTGAAGCAGAAAGAATGGCCATGTTACTTCTGCAAGCTTGATGCATAGGATAATTTTCATTTAAAAATCCAGAAAGGGGTGCAACATATAACAGCTGGTGCAGATGTTCCGAGTGGGATCCTGCTCCCTCTTTGGATGACAGACTCCAGAGTGCTGTGAGACATCTCCCTAGAACACAGCAAGGTACCATATGTGAATCTGGCTTAAAGCTCCCTGTGGGAGTATCTGTTTTCCTACTCTCCCCAGAGCAGTGGATTCACTGAGATGGAGAACTGCAAATGGACATTTGAGAAAAAGGCCAATATCACCTTTTTGGTGATAGTGTGCTGTAACTGGTATTGAGTGAGCACCTGCCAGTTTATTGTGTACAGCTTGATGTTCCATCTCCTTTGATAACTGCCTGCTTCTAAACTTTCTGTCCTTGCCAGCACACACTGTAACCATCAGGATGTAGCCCAACATCTGGATACTGATGATTCCCTGCTGGTTAAAGAGCCCGTGACCACATCTAAACATCAGACATGCTGCAAGATTGTTTCCCCTGGAATCACCTCTAGATGTTCAGCCAGTCTGTGATTGATTTGTCAGAGTGAGACTTTTTTAAAACCATGTTAACTCAAACATCTTCTTCAATAGTGTCTAAAGAACTCCTAAAGAACTTTCTCACCCATTTTTTTTTTACAGTATTGACCCACATATAAGCCAGCTCTCAGTTTGCAGAGAGTGAGAATCATAGTGGCAGAGTAAATTAATTAAAGCTCATAGAGTCAGCTTCCTCCATAATTCCCTGTGGTTGCACAATCCACTTCCCAGGTGCTCTGAAGGAATGGGGGCAGTTGGGGCAGTTGAGTACTTTTCCTCCAAGCTCAAGAGGGGAGACCAGGATTCCCAGCACAGGTTCTTCTCTTTGCTCATCAGCAAATTGTCACAGGCAGCCACTGATAAGGTGAGACCCATTCCCATCTATTCTGGGACCCTGGATGCAACAGCCCATCACTCCTTTCTGCCACTGTGCTCACTGATGTGGTAGAGAGCAGTGCAATGGAGCCAAAGCATCTGATCTCCTCAGAGCATGAGGTTTGTTTTATTCAGTTTATTCGCTTCAAAAAAAATAATCAAACCCAAGTGTGTGAGTGTGTTTAGAGCTTTTACCTTCAAAGGATGGAGCATGCTGAGGGAGGAGTTGCCAAGTGACAGATTTGAGTCCTCTGAGCATGCATCCAGCATAATGGTCCTTGCAGGATCCCTGTGTTCCTTGGTGTGAGGATGCAGCTGTTCCATCCTTGCTGTTCCATCAGGTGCTGATGTTCAGCCCCTCAGCTGGACAAGGTGAATGAAAGTTCCCTTGGGGTTCCCAGGGATTCTCACCCTCTCCTCCACACATAATGGATGAGCTGTTATCACAGGGAACTGGGGTGCAAAGAGATTAAGATAAAAGTAATTTTGGATACTGGCTTTATGTGCCACAGGACAGTTAGTGTATTTAACAATGATATGTGCAAAAGAGGATTTTAGTTATATTAAAACAGTAGTGGTTTAACATTTCTGCAGAGCAGGAGTTCTGATCTTTAGCATCCAGATCCCAAGCCAGGCGTGAGGAAGAGCAGGAGCACACAGTTCATGACACCCTGTGGTAACTTGATTTAAAAGGTTTGCTCTGTACCACATAATGGCAGAGGAAGAAATACAGTCCATTTTCCAGAATGGTGTTTATCTCCTTAATCACTGAATCATGTTCTCTCTTATTTTGCTACTAGTTTTCCAACCTGTACAGATAACATGGGGGGTTTGCTGATAGCATCAGCAGTGGAGTGAGCAGAGGCCTGGCCCCTTTTCCTCACCCTAATGAATACCCAGAGCACCAGTCAGCTGTGTGACTGAATTGAGGCATCCTGCAGGAGCTGTGCAAATGACCCATGCTGTGACTGTATTTGGCTGTATTAACAAGGTTTATTTCATGGGCAGCCCAACTTTCAGGCATGTGATGTATTAATAATGCTTCCTATTTGAAGTACCCTTTTAGTGCACCCATTTGAGAGGTATTTTTAACAAATGCATAGCAAGAACATGCTCTGACAAAGTCTGAAAGCTGCTGCTCTGCTTGGAAAGTCTTAAACAAGTTTCTTCCTGAAGCAAATAAATCAGTATTTATTGTAGCACTTTTATTTCTTAATGAAATACACTCGGGAACTTTTTTTTGTATGACATTCAAGTCTGTCTTTGTGCTTCAGGAAGATAATTAATGTTTTCAGAAAACAGGATATGGATAGTTAAACTGGAGAAAGGAAACCATTTTATTCGGTGATGTGAAGTTTCACAGAACTAATCGGGGTAGCTCACAAAGGATCCATGCTTTCCCAGCTGAGCAAGAGCACAGTAAAGGATGGGTGACTGGATTGCTGCTCTTAGTGGTAAACACAACCACGGCTGTATACAGCTATTTAATGTCAAGTAGGTGAGACTTTCTGAAGTAAAGTAATTTATTTTCCTTATGAGAAGGGAGACTGAAAACTAAACTAAGCCTGTGTAAATTCCTTACATATCATCTGGGCTCCAAACTAAGTGTGCCTGTCTGGTGGGGACACAGCAATCCAGAAGTGCCAACTGCTGCCTCTGCAGATTGAGCACCCATTTATCACCATGATCGATGGAGTGCAGCAGCACAAGGGAGGCTTATTTGCAGTGTGGAACAGCCTCACTTGGAGAGCAGGTCAGTTCTTCCCTCAGCCCAAACAGGGAATTAAATCCCTGCTGGCTGCAGCAGTGCTGGGGTGGGCTAATGCATGAGGAAGAGGTCACCACCGTACTCCTTGGTGTAGTTTGCACTCCAGGACAGGTAAAGCTTTGATTGTGGCAGTGCAACCCACACACATTAAACCCAGTGCCAGGGATGCTCACCTGTGTGCAGCCTCTGATTTCTGCACATAACACTTCTAACTAACTGTGTGTTACCAGCAGGATGGTAATTCCTCTGCTGCTGTTGGGAACAGGATTGTGAGATCTGCCTCTTACTAATGCCACAGACCTTGCTCACTTCTAAGTAAAGACACTGCCCTTCTTCAGAAGGGCCTGTGGAAGTTCATTAGAGCAGAAGAAACTCGGTTTGAAGAACAGAGGTTGTCAAATATCTGCAGCTCCTTGGCAGCAGGAGAAGATTCTTGTGCAAGACAGATGATATCTACTGAAATATGTTCTTACTTTTTCTTGCCAAGAAATCTTACCCCCTTCTCATTTTGATGACAGAAAAAAACCTCCCTCTACTGAATGCATTTCAGGGAAGTCGTTCCTTGCTGTGCTTTTGAAATTAATGGCTAAGCTGAATTCTTACACAGTTAATCAGCTTCTTCCCTTCATACCTGCTGTTGTCACCACAGCCCTCAAGTGTAATGAATCTGACCACCTTGTGCTGGAAGAGCATCACGTTGTTGCTCTAACTGGAGCCCCATGGCTTTTCTTGATCTTCTTTTTTGTTGTTTTTAAGCAGGTGAACAAAACCCTGCCTCCCCCAGCCTGTTGTGAGCTGACACTTGATGCTCCAGTCAGCGCAGCCGTGGCTGTGCTGTGGCTCTGAGTGCAGACAGCCGTTGTTTTCAGCTGCCTCAGATGATAAGCTGCCATAGTTTTACATTTCTCCTTGGATAATATTTTCACGTGATACATATGATAACAAGAAACCTTCATTACCTTGCCAAGTTCTTAGAATATACTGTGCTTTCCATTGAACTCCGAGTCTCTGACAGTCGTTAGTGGAAATGTTAAGGTTTTCTGTCTTACAGGCTTTCAAACCTAAGAGTAGCAAAGTAAAAAGGGATTAATTTGTCCTTTGTTTATGGCTCTCAAGCTGCCTCCTTGTTCTGGAGAATTTTGGCTTTGCAATGAGAATACAAAAGAGCTCTCAGTTTTAGGATTGAACTTTCAGAATGTGGTCACAGCTCAATTAATGCAGTGATCTCTCTCCAAATAAAAAGGACACGAGAAAAGAGGTGCTCACTTCACCTCAGCTTGGCCAAGAGTTAATTTACCAATGATTGGTCCCTGTGTAAAAGTTGTTGGGTGTTGCACTGGAAGAGCAGGTGCAATACAGACTCTGCATCACAGCCAGCTTGGGGCAAGCTGGGTTTTACTCCTCACCTTTGCAAAGCCCTGAGTGCAGCCACAGGGCCAGGCTGATGAAACTGGGCTTGTACTGGTATTGCTTATTTTGGTCACTGGTGCTGCTCTCAGCCTAACCAGTATCACCACCAGCCTTGCTGGTGTCTGCAGGAGCACTGCTGTGCTGGGGCTGTGCTGTCTGGTAACAACACAGCTCTCACTGAAGCACAGGCTGGGGAATTGGGCTGAGTGTGACAGGTTGTGTGAGCTCCAGGGAGAATGTCAGCCCCAGGGACACTCATCCAAACTCAGGCTCCTGGGGACTGGAACATGCCATCACACTCCGGGCTTTAGTTGGATGATTACAGATGAATTCCAAGTGCACTCCCTATTAAAACAATTACTGTATTTTAAGCTCTTTTTGTATAGTGTGTGAAATTACTAATTACTAGAGTGCTGCACTGGGGACTGACAGAGCCTGCTGCCTGTTGTTGGCTAATTAAGCTATTTTAATATACTTGGGAACAGCACTGCTGAACTTCATTGTCTGGGGTCATCTCCTAAAAATTCTGTTGAGGTAATTTCCAACCTGTTGCTCTCCTTTGTTCTATTGGAGCTTTTTTTTTTTTTAGTCTTTAACCTGTTAGTGCTGATTTGGCCTTTGGTTTTCAGCAGCACAGCAGAATCCTCCTTCTCACTCCTTTTTCTGTTTTCATTTCTTCCTTTTCAGCCACCTGAACTCCAAAATGAAGAGCTTTGTAGCTAAATTAGTGAGCGTGTAGGGAGTCATGGGAGGAGAGCGTGGACTATTCCCAGCTGCACCACTGAGTGTTTTACCACCTCTGTGTTGAGTTACTGGTCATGGGAGTGATTCACAGTGGTGGAAGCTGTGTCAGCCTGTGCAACCCACTCACGAAATTTCTAGAACAGTGCATCAAAGGAAAGGGTTTGGTGGGGGTGGAAGGGAGGGGAGACCAATCTTTTTCCTTTAATGCTGTCCATAGTCAGATCCTTTGCTAGTGAGCACTCAGGAACCTGAATGCCTCAGCTGGTCTCATAAAGGGAACTGGATTCCAGCAGCTCTGTCCTGCCCATCGTGGGGGAAGGAAGGGCAGTGGGAACCATGGTACTCTTGGATTGCCATGTACAAAAAGATGAAAGGTTCCAGAATGCATTTTTGTTGTTCTTGGCTTACCTGAATGACTAGGAATCTGGGGACTGCTCCAGACTACACATCTGATGCCCTGTGATGGCTGAAATAACAGGGGCAGAGTCTCACTGCTTCTCAGGCCTTCTGTAGCCTTGATTAGGACAGAAGGGGTCAGTTGTGGGGTCAGTTGAGATTTAATGACCTAGACTTCATGGGGGAAAGGTAATAGTGGTAAGACACTGGTCTTGGACACACCAATATTAAAGAATTCTGTAACATTTGAGGTGACTGAGGGCTGATTTTTCTGCCTGTTTTGCAAGAAGTTTTACATCTTGGATGTTAATGACAAGTGCAAGAGTTTCACTGGGAATTGGAAGTTTGGAAGCAAAAGTAACTTGCAGAGATCTTGTCACTCTGCCACGAGAGCAGAGTATTCTCTTCTGTAGGTCTCTGCACTCTTGAGTTGGAGAAATGTTTCTCTGGTTAATAAAGGCCTTTTCATTTGCAACAGAACATACTGAAGGAACATGCTGATGATGACCAAAATCTTGCCATTTCGGGTGTCCCTGTGGTCAGCTGGCCCAAGAAGACCACAAAGGTAATGAGACACAATTAGTTACTAATCATTGTTGTGACTGGTCTGGTGTTTATTTATCAATAATCTGACAAAGTGCTGTGTATTATCTGTTGGAAGCTGCTAGCATTTTTAACACAAAATGTTACTTTTAATGGTTTTGTGATTAAGACTTGAAGCAAAACAAGAAAGTGCCTTAGCAGGGAGAAATCAGAGTTTCCATTTTAAAAGAATTTGTTTAGGCCTTATTTATCATTATAAAACTTTGATATGTCTTGGTCGTTTACGAATTATGGTTAATTCTAAAAATTTTGATGCATTTTGTGTAAAATTAAATGATGTGTAAATGCTACAAATCAGTCACTTAGGGAGCACTCTGGTCTGAATGAGAGGATGGTTTTTCTCTTACACTATGAGACTTCCTGAGTGCTCTGTGCAATGTGCCACTGTAACTTTGAAGCATTGTTTTCTGTCCTTATATCCTAATTTTTCCTCTTATACATGGGAGTAATTATTTTCACTTTGCAGGAGAACCATGAGGTTTGCTTCGTTAAGACTGATAAAGAATTTGAAATAATTAATGAAAGAACAATGTCAAAAGGCTGGTTGTTATTTATAACAGTGGTATGTTTACCACACTCCAGTTATTCAGCATGCTGTAAAAGCAGCTTTGCTTATTTAGAAGATGTCTCATCGCTTCTATTTTTACTTTCATTTTTCACTGAATTAGTTTTATAATCCATTATTTCTTTAGAAACGCTGAGGGGATCGGTCAGCTTAAATCAGGCTTCCATCTGCAAATCTGTCGTTATCGTTGTAGATACCTTTAAAATAATTATCAGGGAAGATAATTCACTCAGTTCTCAGTTTTTGTGCTGGTGAACTTGTTATGGCACGTGTAGCCAGGAGAATTTGCTGTTTGCAGGTGGGAAGTAGGAGACCATAAACAAGAGGAGAGTGGGGCAGGATGAGCACATCGTGTTCCTTCTTGGTTCTTTTTGGGTTTTAGCTCAACACATTTCAGAGGAATCGTGTCTTGTTAAATAGATATTTCCCTTTTAGCTTGTAATAAATCTGTGAGAATATGCTCTGTGTTTAACATTGGTTTAGAAACAACAGTGGAAAACCTTGAGGAACAGGTGTGGGATTCTCCACTTCTCTGGTTTTATGGCAGCTGCTCATTCCATGGTCAGGTGTATTTTAGGCATCGAATAAAGCAAAATCTCTGTGACCAGAGAAAAGGTGGTGTGGGAAACATGCAAGATAAAACTAAAGAACAACTGACTCCCTTTTGAGCTTGTGAGAGAAAGGAGGATCTGAGTGCTTTGAGGCTTTTATAAGCTTTGGCATTTGTTAATGTTCTTGTTCACTTTATTTTGGAACCTTGATAAATTCTTCGTTTCTTCTATTTTATTTCTGTGTATTGGCAACATAACTGCAACTGTAAAGGATTTGTAATTTTTGTGACTCAAATCTTACCCTTTTTTGCAAAATCCATCCTACTGGCTGCAAGGGGATTTTTTTCAGGTGTTTATTTTCCTTCCACCTTTCTGAAAGCAAAAACTTTTAGGAGGCCCCCATTCCCACTCGTATGAAAATATCAAATACCTGCGAATAACAAATACAAGGAAAACTTACACAGAAAGTCAGACTTCAGGTTGAAGTTTTGAAATAAACAAAAATTGATAGCAGAAAAAATCCTTTCACCATTCTCTTCATATTTGCTTTGCTTAATCTGTGATCAGTTTGTGTTATGTCTTATGTTTTAGTTCAAAGGTACACATGCAGATAGGGTTGCACATTTCCCAAGAGAAATTTGTTGTTGTGCTTCTAATTGGCAAACGTCCTTGTCATCTTCCATGTTCCAGCTATTTCCCTTCCTGGGAACAGAGGCCAAGTGAACAGGCTGGGAAGAGATGATTTAGAGCTGAACCTTTGAGTCCCAAATTAAAATCTGTGGGAAAGACAATATAGGGGAGATTTGTCTAAAAGCAGTTTTAGTAGTTAAGCTTGGTTATTTCTCCTTTGTTCCATGTAAGCCCTGATAATGAAATAGAAGATTTTACAGAGAAAAAAACCCTTAGGGAGGGGGAAACTCCCTTGGAAAATGGATTGTAGCTAGTGGAGCAAGTCTCCATGGCCAGAAGATCCCACAAATGTTGAGCACAAGGCAGGAGAGTAAAATCTACCAGTAATTTTGCTTTCTGCAGTCTTGCTCTTGTAGTATTTATAGGAGAAATGGCAGATATTTCCCAGTGCTTTCCTGAGATCCTTGTGTTCAGAGGGAGCAGGAGTTCTAGTACAGCACAGTACCTGCTACTGTGGGGCTGCAAGGAGACATTTTAGTTGGTATCAGCTTCCAGGGACAGGAGCATTGTCTGATTCCAAGCCATGGAGGAAAAGAAGGGAACTGAAATCCAGAAAGATGCAGCAGTACATGGAACAGAGTACATCTCTCTTGCTTTCTCCCAAGAGAAGGCTCCAGAAGAGATTTAGAAAGACAAGAGCAGCAGATGGAGAAGGAAGAATAAAGCCAGCATTAAATGCCAAAACATTTCAAAGAAGATGGAAATTACTGTAAAGAAAGGAGGGGAAGAGACTAGAAATGGCGAGAGAGCAGGATTAGGAGAGAAGCAAGTACTGAAAAGGGATGGAGTGAGCAAAGCAAAGAGCAGAGGGAGAGAACCCTGACTAAAGTCAGAGATCCCTGGAATAGGGACAGGGAGTGTCTGTGTAAGTAACCCAAGCTGGGGAAGGTCGAGCTTGGTTGACTGACTTGCTTTTGAAAGAATGTGCTTTTGATAACCCAGATGATTTTCAAAGCAGCAAATAATATTTCCCTTTAAAACAGAGTCAGTTTTTTTTCACGTGTTGTGAGTGTGATGTGAGCAGCGTGCACAGAGCTGCAGAACAGCTGCTTGAAGCCTGTGTCATGCTGGAGTTTAGGGAAGAAATTTGTTCATTCATCTCAAATCCCACTTCAGAGAGGATGAGGTGTAATGGGCAGGACATTGACCCGAGCACAGGGAAGACCCATCCGTGTGTCATGGCCCTGCAGTGGTGCCTTGCTCTGTCCACCTTTCCCAAAGGCATTTGGGGCTGCCGGTCACACTGCAGCTCCCTGACAAAGAGAATGATTCTCTGGGAAAAGAAACAGAAGTAATAATCAGCAGTGGTTTAGTGAGGAGATGGAATAACTGGGTGACATTTGATGATCTTGTGGTTAGTGCACAAAATGGGAGGCGGGGGTCTGTGCCTGTTCCCAGCTCTGCTGCAGCACCTTGTGTCGTGAGAGGTGAATGGCACATTCCTGCTCCCTGAGCTTTCCCGGGTGGAGATGGGACTTCCCATCTGGGAGGCTGGGAGGTGAAATTAATGTTTGTAAAGATCTCTGGCATCTTCAGTGGAAAGTTCTGTAGTAAAATGTACGAACCATTATTATTTTGTGGTAATAAGAGAGATGGAGTGTGATTCATAGACACCTCTTCAGATTATATTTACTCATCTTTATGGAGCTATTTTGAGTTGCTTGTACTTCTTATAATTTATTGATAATTATTTAGCACAATAATTACTCTCCTTTAGGCACCTTTTTTTTTTTCCCTTTGGAAGCTCCATTTCAGAAGAAGCAAGAACCTGTCTTTTCCTTTTGGCTGTAGAGTAGGAGGAAAACACTCCAGTACCAGGGGTCTCAGGATATGCACATCAATCCTAATTTAGATCTGTTGAAGGAATCAGGAATGTGGGACTGAGTGGATATTTGAAACCTGCTTGTCCTGATGGCTGCCTGACAGTTTCTGTACCTTCAGGCAGGACATTTCCCACCGGCTGCCGGCGCGGATGCAGCTGTGGATGTGCAACCCCCATCCTGTTCCTGGCCGGGGGCTGTGCAGCAGGGGCCTGTCCTCACTTGGTGCAGGGCTCAGTGTTATCTGGGGGGCTGCAGTCATGGGTCATTCGGGTTGCAAAAACCTCCAGGAGCATCAAGTCCACCCTTTGACCAAATCCTGCTGTGCCATGCTGTCCAAAGGGAGCAGCTCCATAGGGCACGCTGCCTGCAGGTGCTGGGTTCTTCAGCAACTAAAGAGGAGCAAGAAATCATCCCAACCAACTTCTACCCCATCCCTGGGACACGAACTTTTGGGTGGTGTGAACAGAGCCTAAACCTGATTTCCCACTGTGGCAGCTCACAGCTGGTCACTGGTGCAGGAAGCTGGTGACTGCCAGGCCCAGTCTCAAAACCCCTTCCCATGAGTTCCTCAGCCCTGCAGAGCCAGAGTTCCCATTTATCTTCACAGGAATTAGGGATAGTATTTTATTTAAGGAACTCAGAATATGGTTCAAGCAGAAACCATGTTTTTCAAACCATTTCCTATTTCTGGAAGAAAACAGTCAACTCCAGCAGCATGTAATTACACTCTGTGGCAGTGCCTTCTGTTTTTATCGTGATAAAGATCTTTAGTTGTCTATGAAGAGCAGCTATAAAGAACTAAAATATGTTTGGACTCTCCTGTTCTGTCAAGAATTAGAAATGCAGACTGGGAGCTGGATTTTCATCTCTCTTACCTGGCACAAAACTAAAGCCACTGCATTTGCAATGAGAGTGAGTGTCCAAATACATTTAGGTCTGGCTGTGAGCATGAGATGGAGCTGTAATTTTCAGTAGCTGGTTAACAGTGCTGCAATATGTGGCTGTTTCTCTGATGTCAGTTCATTCTCCTTCTCCATGTAACTTTTACCTGTTGATTTTTAAAGAAGATGGCTGAGAAGTAAAATAAAGAAATGGTAATATTCCCATTTAATGGAATGCTATTAACTAGTAAAGGCCATAAACTGAAACTTTGATTGGATTATTGGTTTTTTTAAACACCAGTTTTCCTGCAATTGGCAATGCAAATAATGTTCACAGCTCTGTATCAGGGCATGAGAACCAGGAAGAAAAAGTGATCATTGGCAAAAAAAAGGAAGGCATCACTCAGGCTGGTTTTTTTTTGGGTTGGGGTGGTCATGGGTGGGCATCACATTGAAAGGGACTTTCTGGGATAGCAGCACCTGATTTATTTCTGTCATCAGTGAGTTCTGTCCTACAGCAGTTCAGTTTGTACCTCATTATTTTTACTAGAAATCTCTTTGCAGAATTCTACAGATACATCCATGGATGTGAAAAAGGATTAACTCACATGAACTAATCTGTGAGAGGCAGAGTAAAAGGCTGATTGCTGTGGCTGAGGAGAGCCATGTCCCAGCAGCCCACAGTCCTTGTAGCACTGTCCTGTTCCTGGTGGTGCTGTCACAGCTGTTAAAGAGTCGTAGGAACAAAGCAGAAATACAGAGATTCCCTTTGCTTATCTTCCCTGTTAAGATGGAAGATTATATCTTCATCTTTTCTGCTTAGTGTCCCCTGGCAGAATTTTTTTCTCTCTGTGAATTTACCTAATAATTTGTGGAACCTGTTGATCTTTTTGATCTCCTCAGCATCCTGTGCCAGTGTCCCCTGCGGTTTAATAAAGCTCTGTGTAGATAAGTACTTCCTTATGTTGTTTCAGATCTTTAATATCATAAATACACTTCATGCCCTCTCTACCAGGCATTCTGAGAAATTTGAATGAGGTGTCTGTTCATCTCTGTGCTGTCAGGGCTTTTTTTATGTCCCCATTACTGTGTTTCAGTCTTTTTTTCCCCTATTCCCAAGCTGAAAATCACAAGTCAGTTCAGTCTTTTCTGGTACAAAACCCATACATTTGAGCTTGATTTTTTTTTTTTTTAACTCTATTCTGGTAGTTTTGAAGTGAGGGTGAACGTGAGACTCCACAACCACATTTATTCAAGATATGATGTTGGAGAGCAGGGACCAGCAGGACATGCCTGGTTCAGCATGGCCCAGCAGAGTTGAAGGGGGAGATGATTGTTGTGCAAGTACTTCAGGGAGGATAATCATCGAGGCAGGAAAAGAGTTATTTAAGCTAATGGACAATGTTGGCATGGGAAGAAGTGAATATAAACATGCCCTAAATAGATTTAGGCTGGAAATAAGATTTCAGATCATTGTTCACAGTCTGAACCAAAGAGCATACAAGAAGAGCAGTAGACAGCTGAGGTGAAAAGGGTGGTAGATTTTTTAAATGAACCTGTATTTTAAATAATAAAAGCCAGCAGGATTAGCCACCATCTCCAGATCTGGACCCCATAGATGTCCCCATGTACTTTCATATGTCTGCTGCCATTTCTGGCAAGGAAACTTTTTCCCTCTTTGGTGTTTCACCTTAAAAGTGCTGGGAAGAGAAGAAAATTTACCAGTTTTTAATAACAGAGCTCTTTTATTTATGGATTCAGTTTTATGTGACATTATGCATTGGATCAAACCTAAGAAATAGTCAGTAAATGGACTAAGAATCAGTGGACACAATAAATTCGATTGTATGCAAAAATTAAGGGGTAAAGCGTAAAATGGAGTGTTTTGATTAACTTGAAACCAATGTGATTTTTCAGAAGTGTTGAGCATTGTTTTATATCAGGTTTTCTTTCAGTTCAGGGGGAGAGGTGTGAGGTGGACAAAGAACATTCCTGAAAACCTTTGAATAAGTGCTTCCAGTTTTTACTTGCTTACTTACTAAGAATTCCTGCCATAGCTATCGCTGGGCCAGCTCCACCCAGAGAAGCAGGAGCAGTGAGGGACTCGTTACAGCAATTAGTGCTTTAACCAGAGTGGTGGCTGAAACAGATCTGAGCACGTAGAAATGGCACAACATCAAACCAGCATCAGCTTCAGGAGCCTGCCTGGGGCTACCACCAGGAAAGCAACATTCCATGAAGCAGCAGTGGGAAAACTCTGCCAGATTCCCTAAGACAGGCCAGTTCCTTGGAGATCTACTCAGGGAACTTCCTGTGGGAATACAAATGTATTAGAAAGCACATACTGACAATTAAAAACAAGCACTTAAGAATTAAAGTAAGAATCGAGTCTATCTGGTGTTAGGAAAAATCTGTAAAGGACAAAAAAGATAAAGGTAGATGAGACAGCAAAACAATCCTGTGTAAATTGTTGTATGATGTATTTTCTGGTTGAGATTCTGGGTAAGTTGTTGTATGGTGTATTTTTCTGGTTGAGATTCAAATAAGTTTTCCATCAGTCATTCCAAGTGGTGCAGGAGCAAAAAGGAGATTTAAACTGTCACATTTCATTCTTGCCAGGCACCAGCTTAAAGGTGTTTGAAGTGATCCCACACATCAGAGCCTGAACTCTGTTTGGTGTCAACAACAATTTTAAATGCCAGTAGTCTGCAAGGAGATTTGCATATACAAATATGTGTGTATTGTGAATCCTTTTTGTTGATAAAAAGTTCCTGATTATAAAATTCATAATCTATTGCAAATCAGGCATTTCTTCATAGTTATCAGATGCTAATAATTACTTTTCTTCCAGAAAATAACACAAGTATAAAAGAAAATGAGGACTTAAATCAATTTAAATTTGTTTTTCTCCTTACTGATTTAAATTGTGATTGGAATCAGTGATTTAAATAATTTTGAATAATTCGTGTTCTTTTACACTGTAGGATAGTTGATGCCATGTGGTAGGAGAGAGCTGAAATGTATTCAAGAAAAATACCCCAGTTCTGGCTCCTGACAAATCTATTAAGACACAAAACCACATAGTTGAGGTTGGAGGGATATCTTTTTTAGGGGACTTCCCCCAGTAACTGTACACATACAAAACGAAGGCCTTCCTCTGCTAAGTACACTTGGAGGCAGGAAAAAAACCTGATGCACCAGAAGCAAAGGTTTCTCGGGGTACTGTGCAAAGGAGTGAAAGCTGTTGGAGCTACTGGGAGTTTCTGTCAAGCCTCTGCTTTCCCAGCAAGGCAACTCCTTGCCTGACCTGTTTATTTTTCTGAGCTGTTTCAGTCTCTTACACACATTAGTCCTCCAGACAAATTCATTTGTGCAGTAACTCGGTGCAAACCCAAGGAGTTGCAGGGTTTGGTGGATGAGTATCACACATAACACACCACGGGGGGCTGGAACTAGATGGTCTTGAAGGTCCCTTCCAAGCCAGCCCACTCCATGACTCTACAAAAGAGCTTCCCTGCCTATTGCCTCAGTACTCCTCTAAAACCTTTTCCTCGTGACTCGACAGATTATTTCTCACCTCAAGAGGCTGTGCTTGAAATATTGTGTCCCTTCAGGGAGTAATTATAAATAGCAAGGACTTGAATGAGCACCTTCTTAATCTTCCATCTTTGACTTAATATTTTCACTTCTTATCAACTCTCAGCCACTTGCTTTGAAATCTGACCAATGCCTTTATGTGATTAATACATCAAACAGGTAAATTAGAGCCATTTTGACTCTGACTAGAAATCTAAATGGATTGGAAAAAAAAAGGAACAGACATCTCTGTTTTCCAACTGTTGTGCTCCAGGTATCACACAAGAAGATTTATGTATTCCTCCCGAGTGTCATTCTTCTACCACAGACACGAATATTCAGTAATATAAATTTTTCCCAACTACGCCTTGACTACCATTTTTCAAGACAGAAGCTTTCTCTTTATTCCATGACAGCAAAAGTGCTGATGAAAATTACTGTAGTCTTAAGACTTTTTCCTTAGATAGTCTGTGTGAAATGAGTTGACAGATCTCAGATTTTATCACCAGGAGCCTGGCCTATGTTTATTGCTGAGCTGGCCAACAGAGGTTAAGGTTTGAACCCGGTTTAAGACTTCCAACATCGTTTTGCTCTCCACCACCTCGACATCAAAACAATCCAAGTTTGAGTTACATATCTGGAACTTAGTAGTTTTGTTTCTGGATCGAAGCACGTTGGCAGAGCAGTGGGAAAGGCGTTTGTCATTCCATAGTACAGGCCGTGCAATTACGGACATTAATCCCGCGTGCACTTTGCAGAGCAAAATTGAATTGTATGTTCTGTCCCCAAGAAGATGGCTTCCTCTTAGTTCCACAGCACATTGAAATTAAAGTCTGATGAGAATATAAATGAGGGCTTGTTTCAATTTCGGGACTTTCCTGCAGGCACCAGTGGACCAGACAGAAGAGGGACAGCAGTGCTCTCCTTTTTGAAAATAACAGATATAGCAAAATATATGGGTAAATTCCAATAAAAGCAAAGCAGCTGCAAGTCTTAGCCTAGTGTGGTTTAGTTGTTAGTCCTGGATGTTTCCCCACAAATGCAAGTCAAGTTTATAGGTGATGACAATGAGCAGTGAGCCCTCATAGACAAACTGCACTTGAGCTTTTCCTTTGCTTACCACGTGTTTGGTTTGGTCTCTGGATTTTCAGGCTGCTGCCCACACGTTGGACACAGCTGAGTGTCTCCCAGCATTCTGAGCTGTGTGTCAGAGCACACTGAGCCTCTTGCAGGAAAGCAGGTTTCCTATTCCAGTTAATCCACTCTTTCAGCCACATCTATTTGCATGTTCCTCCCCAGCATGGCAGTCACTGCTTATCTTCTTAGGAACCTCCTTCACTAATTTTTGCATGGCTCTTGGAGACACAAACTGTGCTGTGGAAACACCTTGTGCCATAAGGCTCTGGGGAAGAAGGAGGCATGGCAGGATTTCCCTCATTTCCCAGTGGATAGTCCCAGTCATGTCATGGCTCTTCCTGCAGAGAAGAGTCTGTCTTGTGTGATAGATGCAGTCCATGTTTCACCATTCTGCAGTCTTATTTAATACTTTTGTAAGATAACAAAGTGTTGGGGTTTGGGGAGGGTTGTTTGGGTTTTAAGGCTTATGAGCAAGTGAGTTCCTGTCTGCACATTCTGTCTGGGCTCTTATTTGGTGCTGCTCCTCTGCTGTCACAGCCCACAGCTGTGTCCTCCAGGAGGTGTTTGTACAGCCCTTGCTGCCTTTTGGTTCTCCTGGAACAGTGCTGGACACTGGTTAGGGAAGTGTGAGCAGTAGCGTGGAGGGAGCAGTCAATATTATTTCATCTTGAGTTACTTTATTTGATATCTAAGGTTGATCAATCAGACTTTATTGAAAAGATTGTGACAGATACTCAGTGCATCTGATGACAACTCTTATGTCATAGTTCAGATGAAGTAGATGGGAAGTAGGAAGATTGTGGATATTTAGGCTGTCAGACTGTCACTGCTAGTGTTGAGAATACAACTGAAATATTGGCTAGAACTCTTGAGAAAAGTGTCATGAAATTTGCCCAGGCCCAACAGTTAAGATCGTATTTCATGTGAATGGACACTTACACCAAAACAATGAACCTTAGAAAGCTACTAGGTAACTCTCTTATTCTGATACAGGTCAATAATTGTGATTCATAAACATCTCAATGGGTTTCCTTTTCAAAAACATACGTGCTGGCCTACAGAAAGCAGCAGCAGCTCAAATCACAACATCTATTTTTCAAGGACTTGCATATCAACCAGCTTGAGGTCTAATTGTTTCTGTGTAAATATTTCTTTCTAATACCAGCTAAATATAATACTCTGTAAAGGTGCGTAAAAAGTTTCAAGGGAAGGTTAAATCAAAAGTGTGTTTGTGCCACATAAAAAACTTTATTCCACTTCATTATTGAGCATCATAAACTCTAACGTGTAATAGGAAAACACGGATCCTGTTCAGAGCTGGCAGCAGCAGCTGCAATCTGTTGGTACAGGAGATGCTCAGGAGTGAGTGAGTACAACACAGGGGTTGTAGTCGTCCTCCCCCAGCTTGGTTTTACTACTTAAGGATATTTGCATGAGAATAAAATCTGGTTCTTTGGCACTCATCTGCTCCTGCTGTTTATTCTTTGCTTGAGGTTATTGTCTCAGTTTGTGACAACATAATTGGTTTCTGTGGAGAAGATTATGATATTGATGAGACTTATATATGACTTCAGGTGAGGTGCAATCAAAGCAACAGTTCAAAATAGAAGGTGCTGTCTGTTTTCATGCAGTTTTCACTATGGCTCATTCAGCAGCGTAATTAAGGATGTTATTTATTACTGAACTGTATCACACTAAGCTGAAGTATGGACACAGTTCTGCCACTGCAGGCAGGACTGGGGTCACTGCTGCTTATTTTGTGTTCTAAACTGTTGTAAACTCCACCAGGCTGGGCAACTAGACGCTGTTCACACAAGGGTTGCTCACTATTTGTTGTGATTTAGTGTTCTCTAGTGAAGGCAAGCTGGAAGAATTGAGTTGGAAAATGCTCTCTTAATAGTTCCTTCTGTGTATTAAATATTCCTTTGAATGGTTAGTTGCTCTTGTACAGGATGAGGTTTTTTAAGAGCAATTATAATCAGAAAAAATTATTTTATTGTGTTGTTTCCCTCTTGCTGATTCCCCATTTGCTATTTTATATCATACCCTATCCTGTTTTTTCAAACACTGTCTCGGCAAAGTTTACCTAGCGTTTGGAAATCATTCCAACATCTTGGCATGTGTGAGCCTTCTGTCCTAACTCAGGCTCAGTCATTAGGGCTCAGTTGTCACTTGTGGTGTTGTTGCAAGGGCAGCGTGGCCACGCTCTGGGTGGCAGGGCTGGCTGTGGGGTGAGGGTGCTTGGGTTTCACTGGGAAGGAACCTGCTGCAGCCCTGAGAGGCCAATGCCAACATCAGGAGTGCTGGAATGCGTTGCAGATTGAGAAGAGTAGGATGATCTCTGTCATGATTTAATTTGCTGTGAATGACATTGCACCGTGGTGTGACTGGTGGATTGTCCTTGGGGGATGTCACAGGTTATTTTTTTCTCCTGTCTGGATTACGGAGCCAAAAGGCTGGAGGGACAGACAAGTGTGAGCCAGGTTACAGGGAGCCTCGCAGGGAAGTGGGCTAGTGGAGACTGGGTCTGCCCATGGACACGTGTGGGACCAGGCATTTTCCTTCCAAATGTCATCTGTCCTCCTGCTGCTGCAGGCCAGGTGTATTGTGGCACCACAAACACGGCTGTATCCACGTCCTTGCTCGTGGTTTAGAACATTGTAGGCCTGTCATGAGATGCATCCCCCCCTTCCTCTCTCCTCCAGAAAACATTGGATTCTGATATTACCTTGTGATTCTGAGAGCCAAGGCCTTAGGCACATGCCTTTCGTGCCTCAGCTTTCGTCTGCTCCTGCTCTCGGTTGTGTAGGAACACAATGGGGGAAGAGAGAAACCTGAGGAGACAGGCTGAGCACATCCCATCGCCTCCTGGGAGCCCCATCAAGTGCTGCGAGTAAATGCTTTGCTCCCAGCATGGTGGATGAGCAGGATGGGGAGAACACCATCCCCTACCCATCCTTTGAGTTTGAGTTGGCAAGAGGACAGGAAAAAAACAGGCAATGGATATTTAATGTACTGAAAATAAGGAAAGGGGATAATTATGCTATTCACGTGGCTTTATCAGCAGTTGCCTGTAAATTTGTGTTTAAAGTTTGACTGTGTTTTGTTACTTAAACTTGAGGGACCAGGCTCGGTGTGGATCTTGGTGTCACAAGGGCTGTGTTGCTGCTTGCTCCCATGCCAGCCCTTGCCTGTTGCTGCCTCTTCTGAACTACCCAAAGTGGTTGTGCCGTGTGGTAATTCAAACCAGGGAACCGAGCTGAAACTAGTTTGGCAAAAATCCTGATGCAAGGACCATTAGATGTGCTTCTTTATGGCTTCTTGGTTGCTCAGCACATGCAAATATTTAATCTCATGTTTAATTCTGTGTTGTGGGCGTAGGAGCCGGAGGCAAAATCCTAACAACTTGAGTGGAATCGGGATTTCCCCTGAAAGCAGGCCCATAAATCCAATGGGAAATTTAAATCTCCGGCACTCAAATACAGGCCTGTGACCCTCAGGTTTTGGAGGGCAAAGGCAGTGGCCATGTGGAGGGGCTGGCCCTGGACCCTTTGGATCCAGAACAGGTCCCCAACTGACCCATGTGTGACACTGAGGGGAGGGTATTTCATTGTGAAACCCCAGCAGCGGGGCAGGATGATCAAGAGCATGGCTAGAAATGGTTCCTTGGGAGCAAGTCAAAGAGGGGGTGCGTGCACAAGGAGCAGCGTGAGGCCAGATGCGAGCAGCTCCACCAGCCGGGTCGCCTCGTCTCATTCCAGCGCTGGTTCTGCCGCTTGCAATCTGGAAGTTTGCTCGGTACCTTCCTCCCGCCGAGGGATGGAGGTTCCCCGCCGCCGGCCCGCCCCGCGCCGCGGGAGGGGAGCGGGCAGGTAGCGCGGTGCGGGGCGTGTGTGTGTGTCTGTGCGCGTCTCCTTTGTCTGAGCAGCCCGAGCAGCGCCGAGCGCCCCGCGGGCGGCCGCGCATCCTCCCCGCCCAGCGCCGCTCGGCACACCCGAGCCTCGGCCCGCCCCCGCCGGCCCTCGGCACATCGCGGGGCTCATTACCGGCGGGGGGCTAATTGCCGGCCGGGCGGCCGAGCCCCCGTCGCCGGGCGCGCCGTGTGCGGGGGGCGGCCGCGGTGCCCCGGCCGCGCGGTGCCCGCTGTCCCCGCAGGCCGGTGGTGTGGAAGCGGCCCGCGATTGGCCGTGCCGGCAGGGCCAGCCCCTTCCTGGCTGCCTGGCATGAATATGCACGGCCCCCCTTCCTCCTCCTCCTCCTCCTGCATGTGTGTGTGTGTGTGCGGGGAGCGGGGCTCCGCCAGCAGCGCCGCTCCAGCCATGTCAGCTCGGCTCCGCCTGGGCCCACCATGAGCCATGGCCATGTCTGCGAGCGCCGACGAGGAGGACTACGAGTCGGAGCCGGAGCCCGAGCCGGGGCCGGGGCCCGAGCTGGGGCCGGAGCAGGTCCGGGGCGGGCGGCGAAGTTTGCAGCGGGAAGGGAGGGGAGGAGGCCGGGCCGGGCAGCGCCGCGCCGGCCGCGGGGACGGGAACAATGTGGGGTCGGGAGCGGCCCCGGGGCAGCGCCGCCCGCCGAGGGGCCGCGCCGGGCGGGGCCGCGGAGCCTCCGCGGGGCCGGCCCGGGGCGCTCGGCCTCGCCCGCCGCGGGCGCCCCGGGCACCGCGAGTTCGGCACCTCCCAGGGCCCCGAACGCGCCGCGAGCGGGTGGTTCTTGCCTCTCGGGGGCTGCCCTGTCCGCGGCAGAATTGTTATTTTTTTTCCTATTAAGATTCCTCAAATAGCTGAGAGGGCTGCGGGACTTGGGGGAGAGTCTGATGCTGAGCCTGGCTACCTTGTCTTGGTTTGATTTATAGCCAAAGCCTTCTTTCCATTCCCAGGGACGAGGGATGTAGAAGAAAGAGAAGGATGTGTGCCGAAATGAAGAGAGAACTTTTATTAATACTTGCAGGGTTTATTCTCTGAAGGCTTTTTTTTTTTTTTTTTTTTTCCCTGTGGGGGAAGGAGAATAAACTTTTTGAATTTATGAAGTAATCTGTGAAAAATAATCCAGAACATATGTTCTAGATTGCGTATTTTACTCTCTAAGAACTGCCTAAGCAATTAAAAATGCACCAGGAATAGTATTAAACATGTGTATGTAATTTAAACGTAAACTTGATAGTTTTGTTCATAACTCGAGGTGTTGCGCTCTTTAAAATAGCCTAATATTTTGTTTTTAGAGACAAGTTTCTACGTAGTCCAGGTGTTGAGATTATCTTCCAAAACCCATCTTGTTTTGAGCAACTTTACTTGTTTTGGTTCAGAATTGCACTTAGAAAACAGGGCTGAAAAAGAGTTGGGGGTGGTGGTGTGCCCTGGGTGCTCCCCAGGGATGGCAGATCTGATGCACAAACCTTGGGGGGACACGGTGTGCTGCCCTGACCTGGTGCAGTGTCAGTCCAAAAACCCAAGCTGAGGTTTGGATAAGTAACTTTTTTAAGCCTTTACCTAATTCTGAGGAATTGTGTGAATGTGCAGGCCTGTGCTGCTTCTGAGTTCGCTGCTATGCTCCCAGACATAGTAGTTAAAATGTCCCAGTCCTCTTCTTTTCTTAAATTTTTTCTCATGCCAGGCCGTTTCCATTTGTGTCTGTGTCTTGGTGCAATCACTGTACACTTTTTAAAAAGAGCTAATGGTTGAGAGAGCAGATTGGTCTCAGCTGTATTGTACCAGCTGTGAAATTGCTGCTACTTGGAGGAGGTACTGGTTCTTGCTGGATGAAGCTGGAAAGTTGGTTATGTTCTGGGATTCTTCAACTCTTCTAAAACCTGAGGTTTTCATAGCATTTTTGTATCTTAGAAGTTTAAAACAAAAATTAATGCAAGACAGGGGAAATCTTTCTTTTGGAGTTTCTTAAGAGTCTTGGTCTGATCCTAAACTATAATGCAGTGACCTATGTACCAAAGACCTGTGGAATGTTTTCCTTTCTGTTCAGAACTGTTCCAGTGGTAAAACACCTCATGTAGCTCCAGCTGTATTTTCATACAGGCCTGCTTTAATGTCTGCTTACGCTATTTCTCTACATAGGACATGTCAAATCAATATTATGTTTCTTTTTCTACTGTGACAGCCCTTGTATGTAACAGGTGCTTCACCTCTAAAGGTGCAGTTGAACAGCACAATTTCAGTGCTCGGGTAGAAGCTGCAGGTTTTGTCACTTTTTATGCTGACTTTCATTCCTCATTCCCTGGTCTGTGTCTAAACTAAGAAGGCAAAAATACTGTGGGGTTTTATATCACAGAGCACACAGGATTTACTGCACTTGTGGTAGTTTCCAGCAGCACTGGGGTCGTGGAAGTGTGTGGGTGCTGTGGCTGTGTCCTGGGCAGCACCTGCCCCAGCCCACCAGGTTGCTGTGTTGTTCCTGGTGTGAAGAAATTCAGTTTCTGACTGTGTAAACAGAGGAAACTGCATCTGGCTGAGGCAGGGGCTGTAAAAAAAAAAGCTGCATTGTGCCCCAAGTCTGGAACTTACTAGTGTCTTTGTTTTTAAGAGCTCCTACTTTTGATTAAGCTTATCTCCCAAAGCATATTTTTGCCAATATATCTTATTCCATCCTCCAGGCCTAACTTCTGCCTCCTCACCACCAGAGGAAAATAAACAGGGGCACTGGCCTTGGCAGTGATGTGCCAGTTTATCACACCCTAAACAACATTGCTATGTTGGCAGAAAAGCTGCTGGGGTGTCGTTAACACCCAGATGAACCTGTAAAGTATAAACTTCTTAATTTTCTTTCTATTTTCTTGTGGGAAATGAGTCTGATTCAGTAGTGGAGCTCTGTGTGGTCACCTGGAAGGGTCACTAGGAGCTACTTTTGATTGTGGTAGAAGAGGATATTGTAGGTATGAACTGGAGGAGATGGTGGCAGTGAACATCTGGAGAGAATTAATGCTGATTTGGGATGGCTGGGATTGAAAAAGTTCCATTGCCTTCCCTTTCCCTCTGATGCTGCTTTTAATGAGGCACCTTGGATTTTCAGGACACCTCCACCCCAGCAGGAGCGTATTCTGAAGGAGGGTGATGTAACTGTAAACACTCACTGTGAGAGGAAAACAGCTCTCCTGGAGTTTGCATGTGCAGAGTTTTGGGCAGATAGGCTTTAGTCAGACATGATCCGTGGTGTTGGCATGTGCTCTTCAGTTAATACAGCTTTTAAGGATGTTATTGGCATCAGTGGGATTTTTTCCTTTCCTACTCTAGCTGCTTCCTTGGCCCCACTGCATTCCTGCAGTTACATCATCTTGTCCTTCCTTCTTCCTCCGAGTTCTTCCTTTGAGAAGGGTTTTTGTTAATTGCTAAACAGACATAAGGGTTTAATACAGAAGAATTGTTGACTTGGTTGTGATTATTCCCAGGCTCCTCGGGGAAGTGGTGGAATCATGGTCTATGGAAGAGTTAAAAATACTTGTGAATGTGGCACTTGGGGACATGGTTTAGTGGTGAACGTGGCAGTGCTGTGTTAATGGTTGGACTCAACCATCTTCAAGGTCTTTCCAACCTTAACAGTTCTGTGATTGTGTAGTGCCTGGCAGTGTAATAGGCTGACCCTGCCGGGCAGCCAAGGCCAGTCCCTGTATTTGGGGTTAATGTAGAGTTACCTGGTCTGCAGCACTGCTGGGAATTGTTAGTTTGACTGAGTTGCCAGCAGGAACACCGAAACTGCCTGCATAAGGAGGGCTGGGAGAGGGATGTGGCACTGGAGCAGGAAGGAACAGTGCTGCCCACTGCCCTGGGCAGCACACAGCTGTCTTGTACTCCAGAGCTTGCACCCTGTTTGGATGGAAAAATGCACCTCTGGTGCAGTGGGAAAGGACAAAAGCCTTTGCTGTGCCACCCTGTGGATGTCTCCAGTGCCCAGTGTTGCCCATGACCCAGCTCCTGTAGAGTGATGGTTTAGGTGACAGCAGTTATGGATTGTGGGTTGATGCATGTGGCTTCTGTAAAAAATTATTTTCCCCTAGTGTTTATTTATCAGATAATCTAAAGAAACGAGTGGTATTTATCCACTATCCTAATTCTGTTAAAACAATTGCATTGGGATGCAGTGCCACATAAAGCTCTAAGCTCAGGACTGGCACTTGGCCAAGTCCTGGATTCTCATCTTTGGGTGCTGTTGTGGTTGTGTGGACATGCTCAAAGTACAATAAATGAGAATAATCAGAATTTGTCCGTGTGTTACAGAAGGAAATCGTCGTTGCCTTGCAAATGCAAGGGCTAGATTTGTGTGGCACAGCACCTTGAAGCAGTGAACACTGCACACATAAAAGATCTTGTCTAGGGGAGATGAGCACAGTGCATACTACATGAGCTGTTCAGATTGTACTTGGTTAAAGTGAAGTGCCTAAGGGTCTCACTGACCTGTCCCCCTGAGAAGCCCTTCAGAATAGCCCCACACGTCTCTGGGTTTTTCTTGGAGATGTTGAGTCTGAAATAATGGTTTGGTGCTGCTGGCAGCATTTTAAGCAGGTCACTGAAGCTGAGTGGTGGAATAAGAGGTGCCTAGGTAAAAGCCACTTGTTTCTAGGTTGTAGACTTAGTCAGCCTTGCTTTGAGAACCAGGACCTCCCTCCATCTGGGCTTGGTCATAGGGTCAGCTGATCTTCCCCTCTAGGGTGGAGGAGTTTATGTGAAGTTGCCTGGTGACATCTCCAGCAGATCCCAGTTGGTGTTGGGACAGCAGCTGGGGAACATCAGCACCTATTTAATGAAGCGTTTAATGGCTGATAGCTCTTGCAGTGTTTTCTCCAAAGCTTGATGTTCATGGTATTTTTTGTTTGCTCGAGGTCTTTTGAGTTGTTCTTTGTAATTGTGAAGGTTAGAAATGTGCTGCTGTAAACATCAGGGTTATGTTTCTGTTGCAGTAAGGGTTGTGCTCAGGGCAGAGGCCGTTCTTTAGTGCCTCTGGTCCTTCTGACCACGATTGGTGGTTTTTTAGTGACAGCTGAGCAGGGCTGGGATGTGTGAAAATGTCCTCGGGTACCTGTAAGTAGGCAGTGGAACTTGCCCAGCAGCCAAATGTTTGTCCATAACCAGGATAAACTCGTGTTCCTAGCAGAGGCTTCCAGGTTGCTCATTTCCTAGGGCTGGTTTAGAACAGCGAGTGTTGTACCTGAGCTTATTCCCAGATCTGCACAGCCCTGTCAAGAAACTCTTAATTACCGGTGACCACCCCACCTAGTCCCCTAATTGCTGTTCAAAAGGAGCATTTGAATTGGTGAATTTGGTGGGGTAGGAGGCCAGCTCTTCAGAAAATCGCTGCAATCTGTTTCCTGTTGGAGGAACGGACATGTTTAAGCACTGTGATGTGGGAGGGTGAGCCCAACTTGATGACTTGTAAATGGTTTTGTAGTGCATAGGATAATACATGTGATGGCCCACGTTTACCCCTGGAGCCCAGGTGCTATGTCTGCTTTGGGAACAGGAGCAAGTTACCTTTGTGCGTCATAGCAGTAATATGGAGAGCACAAAAAAAAAAAACCCTACAGAAGAAAAACAAAAACCAAACGAGCAGGGTGTCCTGTTCACGTGTCTAGGAGGCAGTGCAAGTCCACCAGCTTTCTAGGTTTCAGTGTAATAGAGATAGGGATTTAAGATATTAATCCTAATACATTTCAACAGCTGCTTGCTCTGCCTTTGTTAAGAGCTTGGCAGGGTGGCTGTCACCACTTCAGCATCCTCCTGCCTCTCTTTTGAAGGCTTGCTGTGCCCATAGAAGTTATAAGCACAGTTTTTGTGGCAATGCTGGAGAACATAGTGAGTGGCTGGTGATAGTATTCCAGGTAGACTCTGTCTCAGCACCTTGGCCTCTGTTGTAAGGTTTAAAGAGGAAAAAAAAATCTTAATGTTTGGTACAATCTTTGTGTCCTTGATGGTTCTCAGAGGTGGCTGTGGGGGGCTGCAGAGTCACCAGGCCCAGGCTGTGCTTGAGGGTTGCATCTCCTTGGGAAAGGAGATGATGGGGTCCCCTCCATAGGAGTGAGATTGTGTCAGCCTAGAACCTGGAGTTGGGCTTTGTGTGACACCCAGTCCTGAGCCTCAGGCCACGGAGCTGCTGTTTGCTGGCCACTGTGGTAAACCCAGGGTAAGGAGTGCTGCTGTCCCCTACCATGTGCTCGTTATTTGCAAGACAAATCCATGGAGCTGTGCTGGGAGAGTGACAAGTGGCAGTACAGAGGTGGAGACAGGAGCTGTGAAGGAGATTTTATCCAGTCTCACTGCTGGGGCTGGTATGTTGTAAAACTGCAGTTTGAGCTGGAAATCCTGCAGCATCTCCTCACTAACATCGACCTGGAATTTATCTGGCTGTCTGCCATGTGCTAAATAAACCCCAAGCCATGTTGGAGGCTCCTTCTACCCCCTTGAATCCCAGCCCCTTTCTGGGAGGAACCCACAGGCCAGATTTTCTTCTGTGGAGGTTTTTAAGCGACCACTTTTGGAGCCCCTTGAAACTAGATACGAATGGGAATTCCTGCAAGGCCTCTTTAGCCTTGCTGGCTGCGACATCCTGGAATGAAAACGTGGCTTGGATTGAGGATTGGTTGGTAAATTAGTACAAACCCAGCTAGTACAATTTGCTAACGAGCAGTGAAGAGGTTTGGGTAGGCAAGAAATGGTCCGTACAGTGAGATGGAGGTCTGCACCTCTGCTCTCTTCTGGTGGTGTTCGGAAGAAAATCCGAGTTTTGTGGCGTGGTCTGACTTCAGGCTTGTTCTTGTACTTTCACCTTCCTGCTTTTGTGGGTTTTTTAGGATTCTCAGATTCTATGTTCAAGTGATGCCTTTTTATCACTTGCATCTTTGCAGTGTCCTGCACTTAAACTGTTGTCCTCGCAATTAGGACTTGGCTCGTATTACTGTGGCAGAAGCAGGAGTTGTCTTTCAGCTGGAAAAGTACAGAGTTTGATTTTTCCTTGAAAGCATTTAAAAACAGCATTCTCACGGTGTCATAGCTGTTGTTTACCTCAAATATAATCATGTTGCTTCCCAGTAGGAAGGAGTCAGGTGCTCACACAGAATCTTCCATGTGTTGTTGTCCAAGGGGAGCTGCCAAGGTTGTTGTGCATGTTTTGGTTTAACTTGTTCCCGCTGATATCCAGCCTTTGGTTCGTGTCTCGCCTCCCTTCCTAGCTGAAGGAGACTCTAATAGAATGGAGGAGTGATTCATGCTGAGGAAGAAAATTATCTCTTATCTAGGTTGCCTCTAAGCCAGTCCTCCCAGAGCCGACTTTATCCTTGAGAGGCTGGAAAGTTGGTCTAGAAGGTAAATATTAATTCTTTGGAGTGTCTGACATTGATCTGAAATCCAGGCGGCTGCTGCGGTTGCCGATGGGAAGGAAGCTCTGCTCGTCCGTGTTCACACAGCACGGTGAGATTCACCGTGCACACGGAACAAAATCTGTTCTGGAGGAGTGGAATTGAAAACTTTGCAGAAATCTCTGCAAGATCATGGACTAAGTAGTGTTTTCTCCCACCTCGGTAGTGACAGTCAGTCTGTAGGGGAGAAAGCTTAAGGGGTCTAGCTCCTGACTTCTTTGCTCTCCCAGCAATGAGATTCCTGGGATGGAGGCTGTTAAAATATCAACACTTCTCTGCAGCTTAGAGAAAGTCACTGGGGCTTTGCTAAGTCATCTGGGAGGAAGATAAATACACTGCAGTGTGGCTACTCTTCAGGGTTGTACAGCAGGACACTTGGGGAAGCTTTTGTACAACCAAGTGCAGTGTTTCCACATCCTTTCTTTTAAAAACTCTGGTGGAATTTCTGCATGGCTTCTTATAGCCAAGCTGCCCCTGCCTTGGTGGTTGCCCAGAATTCAGCAGAAACAGAAAGTGAAACTGGGTGGTCTGTTGGTCATATGCTGAGATGTGCAGAAAATGGAAGAGTTGTAGAAATGCTAAACCAGATGAACTTTGCAGTCCTGTTATTATCATCTTTATGGAGAAAGGTGTCAGGGGTCAGTATGAGCCAAGCCAATTCTTGGATAGTTAGCCCCATAAAATTACATGGTATTTAGTGATGTTTGGCTTGAGCTGTAAGTTCTTGTTTATAATAGGGAGTTTCTGATGAGAACACGGAATTTGGATGTCCAGAGTGAAAATGTTGCAGTTAACCTAATCATTTCAAATCTTTTCATGCTCCTTTAGTTTCTGTCTTAAAGGTCATTGAAATCTAGACCTGGGATGCCCTTTTTAGCCTTTGCACATCATCAGTTGGTGTTCTATTTTTGAGCAGTTGCTAGTGTTGGATAGGAGGGGGCCTAACTTGGAAGGATTTTGTAGCATTTGTGTTTTATTTCCTACCTTATTGCTTGGCAGTAGTTCATACTGTTCCGAATTTTTAGGGCTATGACTGGGGGCTTGAGCCACTGGCTGAGTGTTTCTCTGCTGTACCTAACCACCAAATCACTTTTGTTGCTCCTTGCATTCAGCAGAGGAAGTCCTTCTGGTTTAACCTGAGCGCAAATCTAAGATATCTCTGGCCCAGAGCTCAGCACTGGCACAGATCATCCATTGTCCTAAGCCAAGCCACCTCACTTGGGACTTGATCTTGTGTTGAGCTGTGCCTAAATACCTTCTCCCTTACCTCCTGTTGAAATGGGCTCGCTTTGGCTTTGAGATCTCTCATTTGTGTCCTGGCTTCTGTGTCTTTTTACAGCACATCCTTCCTCGGAAAAGCCATGGAACTCCTTTATGTCCAAGAGTGATCGTATATATCCACTGAGCGTTACCTGCGTGTGCATAATTCCCATAACACTTCACTTGTCCCCAGAGCTCAGCAGCAGGTGGGATGCGCAGCTGACCCTGTGTGTGTGTGTGTGTGTCTCTTCCAGAACAGGGCAGTGGGGCGGCCCAAGGGGAAGCTGGGCGCTGCCTCTGCCGTCAAGCTCGCGGCCAACCGGAGCACGGCGGGAGCGCGGCGGCGGAGGACGCGATGCCGCAAGTGCGAGGCGTGTCTGCGGACAGAGTGCGGAGAGTGCCACTTCTGCAAGGACATGAAGAAGTTCGGGGGGCCCGGCAGGATGAAGCAGTCCTGCATCATGAGGCAGTGCATAGCTGTAAGTGTGCCTGGGCCTGCAGCTTGTCTGCACGGTCCTTTCCTCCCGCTGCATCTCCTGGGTGATCGGGTGTGGGGATGGGAGCTCTGCTTTGAGTAATCTCTGACAAAAATGTGTAATCCCTGCCCTCCCAGCTCAGATCCCTTCTTCCCCAGTGCTTCTCATCCTCCCCAAATCTTAAACCAGACTACCACTAAAACATAACAGGACAGCTTTCCTTTTAGCAGTATAGAAGCGGAGAATGTCAGTACATCAAAAATCAGTGCTCAGATCACTCTCAAACTCTGGCATCTGGGGGAAAAGGGGAAGAATGGGAAGTTCTGATTCAAAGGATGGAGAGGTGTGTTCGGTTTGAATGTTGGAATTTCCTGAGAAAAGCTGCCCTGCCATCATCTTTGCCACGTTATCCACCTAAATTAGGATGTGAGGAATCCTTGACTGGCAGCCTCCAAGATTTTGGTGTTGATGGCCCCAGTCCCAGGTTCCCCGAGATCTGAATTTCAATTTGTTTGTGGTGACTTAGGCATAGAGCAGAGGGTCTGATATAGACGAGGCAGAGAGCCATCAATCCAGGGTCTTGTCTTCCTCAGGGGCTGGAAATGCCTGTCAGGGAAAGAGCATCGGCACAGGGCAAGCAGGCACTCGGTTTCCTGGGCTCCTGTGATACATTACTGAGGAGCTTCTTGAGTCACAAGCAATAGCTTTCTATTTAACAAATATTGACAGATTAATCTTCCATTAAGTTGTTCAAGCAGCTTTTGAATCTCCAGCTGCCATGCTGACTTGTGGAGCTGCTTCTCAGGTCTCATGTCTGCAGTGACTGTTCAAGGCTAAAAATCAGCTTTAGTTTTTATTTTAATTCTTTAGAAGGTCTTGTTTGTGCTGTTGTTATGGGTTTGGTTTTCTTTTGTTGTTGTTTTTTTAAGGAAAGGAATGTTGTTTATTCATAACTGAAATATCACCCTATCTATACTGATTTCTCTCCTTACAGTTCCTTTCACTTAATATTTGGGGGTTTTTCATTTAGTTCTTAGGAGATGACCAAAGCGGAGGGATTAAATGACTTCACCTGACACTGATAAAAAACTGATGAGTACTTAAGGTTTCCAGTAGTTGCTCCTGGTAGCTCACTCCATGTCCTGTACCAAGCTCTGCACTGTTCCTGACACGGAGGATTTGGTTCAGCGCTGCTGGATCTTTCAGTAAAGTACACGGAATATCCACCTTTCTGCAGAGTGCTTTTGCAGCTCAAGTGTCTTTTCTTTGAACACTTGATTTCCTGGAGTGTGGCATGAATTGAACAGCATGGATGAAGAATTTATTATTCTCCAAGGGCAAGAAATAGTGAAATCATGCTGCCTTTTTAGTGGAAGGATTAAATTAGGACTGCAGTGTGCTTTCTCATCCTCACTGATGAAGGAAACTTTCAGACTAAGCTGTTTCACTCTCAGTAACACAGGCTGAGTGTTTTGGAGATGATCTGGGTTCTCTTCTAGCTGAGTGTAGTCATCCTCTGTCTGACAGTGAAGACTTATTTATCTTCTTGGTGCCTAGAGTTTTACTTTCAGTTAGGACAGAGGTAGCCAGGGGTCTCTGATTACTTGTCCCACCCTCACGTGCACTTGACAGTGACTTCTCTGCACTTCCTAGGTGGGTGCAAATATCAGGGAGATTGTTACAAACTCTTAAAGCAGCAAGGGCCCAGAAAATTAAGGCACTGAAGTGTTGTAACTTTCAAGGTGCTTGACATTTCTGTAAGCAATCCCGTTGGCTTTGCCCTTGTTCTCTAACAATTGAGCAGTAATATATTGTGGTACCTATCCAGCAGTTTCCAGCCAAAAAAACCCTGCAAGATGCTGAAGCTGTATGGAAGTAATGATCCCTACAGTTCTGGGATCGTGCTTGCCCTGGTTAATAACATTGACAATATTAACTAGACAGACTTTCATTAAGCTCAGAAGCCTTCAGAGGCTTTTGGTACTGCTGTTCAGAGAGCAGGAACCTCCTCTGCATCACCAGTTCCATCAGGAAGGGAAGCAGGAGTGCCTGGGACACTGCTGCATGGAATGGGTCTGACGGGAGCCTGGGGCTGGGAGGAAACCTTGTGACAGCACTGCTGCTGTTCCAGCCCCTCAGTGGGACAGAGGCAGTGGTGGCACAGAGGAGATTGCCTTGCTCCCAGCAAGAAAAATTGTACTGCTGTTTGCAAAATGCTCTGTGCTCTAACAGATCACTACAGCTGGGCTTCCCCCTGCCTTGCTGAGGGATGCACTGTTTGCTGAAGTTTGGGTTGGTGTGCAGGTATTCTCTTAGGGATTTATTCACTCATCCACAAGAGATCCTTGCTGGGAAAAGCCCCATCTCTGCCTCTGGCTGTGTAATAGTTAAGGACTGGCAGCCTAATCGATTGCACTTCCCTTCGTGGGCAGCTTAGGGTCTTCCTCTTCTTTTTTGTAATGAGGTTTATACCTTATTGCTGCAAACCAGAGTTTTGTTAATCATTAGCAAAAAGGTGGCTTTTTAATTAGAGTGGCATTCAGTGCTTTGACATGGGTGACAGATGTGTGAGATGCTGCAGTTCCCTTTCTGCCTCAGAAGAAAATCTGTGTGATCTCACTTGTGACACTTGCAGGAGAGAATCCTCTAAGTGAGCAGAGCTTTTTGCAGTGCTCAGGTTGGGAGCAGGGCCCTGGATAATGGACTGCCAGTCAGGAAAAGGGCTGTTCTTGGTTCTGTTGTGGGCTTGCTGTGAGACCTGGATCAGGTCCCATAACATCTGTCTGCCCTGCCTGTAAAATAGGGGAGCTGCCAAATTGCTACTTGGATTGTGAAGCCTAATGGATGTGAATAGTGATATTCTAGGTTGCTTCTTTCCCCTCCCATTGTACGCTGGTGAAGTGACTTGCATGCCAATGTCTGTGTCAGCTCACAGATACAAGGAACCCACCAAAAATGCATTTTCATCCATCCCAGTAATGTTCCCTGAAGCTGTATTGCTGCAGGGAGGGCCCTTTGGTGAAACTTGTCCTGTGGAGCTTGGTCTGGTACCCAGCCCTAATTCGTTACCAATTTTTTGGGGGTTTTTTTTGCCTTCATGTCAGTTTGTACAATTAATCCCTATTTACCTCCTCTTTGAAATGAGGATACTGTAAATGCACATTGAGCTTGTGTGTTTCTATGTCTGCCATGTCTTGATCAATTCTTTCTGATACATAAACAGCCGGTGCTGCCTCATACTGCTGTGTGTCTGGTGTGTGGAGAAGCTGGGAAAGAGGACACTGTGGAAGAGGAGGAGAGCAAGTTTAATCTCATGCTAATGGAATGCTCCATTTGTAATGAAATCATACACCCAGGATGCCTTAAGGTGAGTACAAGGATGTGATACATGTTGGAAACAAAAGCTGAATTAGTTATCACCTTAATGTAAAAATGGTGCACTGAAATTGGGAAGCTTTTAGGTTTTCATCTTTGGACAGATGAGTAAGTGAGCAGAGAGCTGGTGTGAGGAGCAGGGTGGGATCTGTGGCACACACAGCCCTGAGCAGCAGGCAGGGTCCTTGATGTAACAGCATTCCCTGGGAGCAGGGGCCCTGGCTGTGGGCATCCCGAGTGTGTGTGTGCATGTGAAGATCTTGTGGGTTTGTTTCTTTCTTTCTGCCCCTTGTTTCAGGAAGGGAGGTGTTTCAGTTGGGATGGGGAAGGCAGAGCAAGCTGCCTGTACTTCGGGGTGAGATATTCCCGAGTCCATGTCAGGAGCTTCTTCCTGAGTCCCACGAAGTACAGATGAGCAATTGGCTGCTCATGGAGGTCCAGGCACAGATGTGCCTTAGAGTGGCAGCTGGCTCTAAAGATGTTAGGAGCAAGTGTTGGAGCAGGAGGAGTGCAGCTCTGGAGAACAGCCTGAGCCAGTGTCAGGCTGCAGGAGTGCTCACCCTTGGCTGACTTGAGTCCTGTGAGCAGCTGTATTCTTTGCTGGTAACAAAAGTGTCATTTTGGGCATATCTACCTGCATTAGCATTTAGAAGCTGCCTTTCTCCAGAGCTTGTTTCTTTCAGCTGATCAGCCATTTCCTGTTGCTGATTTGTTTATGGTTAAAGTGATTTGCCAAAGCAAATGTATTCTTGCACACCGTGCCCCAGAAAGCAGCATTTAGGCCCTTCTGGGGTGTCTGGGAGGAGAGGTGTGTGTGTGCTCCTTATGCAGGCCTAGGGTGAAGCTCTCCTGGCCTTTCATTTCTCCTGAGCTGTACATGGTGCTGCACCAAGCTCTGTGCTGTCGTTTATTAGAGCAGAACGTGGGGAGCTGGCAAACCAAGAGCTGTGCCTTCTCCCTGATTCATGGAGCTGGTGCTCAGTTCCTGCCACAGATGGGCTCTGAAAAGGAGCTTTGCTTGTTTGGCTCTGCCTAAAACAAAACTTTGGGGGCTGATGAAGCAGAGGAAGGAGCTGCTCATTTTCAGAGGTACCTTAATTCTGGCTGCTTTGCTGTTCCAACCCTTGCTGGAAGTGCCCTGTGCACCCTCATCTCTGCCTTTGCAGTGTCAGTGGCACCTCAGGGCTGAGTTCAGAGGACACTTGTTGTCTAGTGGCAGCTCAGGTATGATTTCCTCTCCCCATACTACATCTGGGACTAGTACAGGATGTGGGTCAGATCTGTGAAATCAGGCAAGTGCTGTTTGTTCTCTTACACATGCGTGGTGTTCTGAGTGTTCTTTTGGTAACTAGGAGCAGCGTTGCTTTGGGTGATCCTGACAATTAAGCACTGGGAGATTCACTGTGTTCCTTGTGTGTCTTGTATTTTGATCTCTCAGTGCTTCTGCTGAGCTGAAATAGTGGGTAACTGGTGCTGTTTATTTTCTGAGGCAAAAGAGCACTGGTAGAATTTCAGAATCCCCTCGGAAGGGGAGATGAGACTGCTGAGGGGAACAGCAGAAGGAAAATGGAGCTTCTTCCTTGGATCCTTCCTTGCTTTTCATTCCCGGGTTCCATTATTTCCTTCAAGACAGAAATTCCTGCCATGTTTACATGTTGCTGGAGCCCTTGAGCCCTGAGGATGGAGCCCATAAATAGCCTTTGATGCAGCCCCAGCCCCAGGGCAGCTGCTTCCTCTGCCCACGAGGGAAAGTCCCTTCCTGTCCCACTTGGGAAGCAGCACCATGTGAACTGCTGGTCATCTCCAGCTCAGTGTCTGGCTTATGCACTGTTGGGGAAGACTGGAATGAACTGGATCAGTGAAAGGCAAATGTCCTTTCCTGGCTTATTCCCCTGTGGAGTGGATTCCCTCCAAGTTGCATTTCCCAGAGCTTGTGGAGTAGTTTGGTGCATGCAGGGGGTGATTTATTCTCCAGGGCAGGTTGGTTGTGGTTTGAAGTCCATCCTCTTCCAGCTCCCTGATTAGGTTGTACATGTTCTGGAGGTTTCTCTCCATGAAGCAGCAGTGCCAGAGGACCTCTCTGAGGAGTTAGATTAAGGGTGGCTCGGGTGTATCTGTGCCCTGGCACAGATCTGAGCCTTGAGGGGCTTCTGTGGGGACCCTGGGTACCAGAGCACCTGCAGTGATTGTGTTGGAGCTGTGCTGGGCACAACCAGGATGTTCCCAGGATGTTCCATGTGCTCAGAAGTGCTCAGGAGCTTCCTGACATCCTTCTTTCCTTGAAAATACCACACCAACACAAATTCTTGTTTTGCTGAACGGGTTTCTTATGAAAATGATCTCGGTGAGAGTTTGGCAAGCACAGCATTGCTTCCAGAGGGAGCTCATGAGATTTTGGGATGAACACTGCCTCTGCCTGTCGTTGTTACACAGTGTTTGAGTTGAACCAAGAGTGGTGAATTTTTCTTGCTTCATCTCAAATTGCTGCTATTGCTGGCTAGCACGTCTGAGTGCAGCATCTGATGCCTTTTGCTTAGGGAGAAGGGGTTCTTCTCTCCACTAGGAGCTTGTTCTTTTCCATCTCAGCTGAATGTAGTGATAACAATTGAAGTGAATATTTAGGTGCCTTGTCAGAGCAGCAGGGATACAAAAGCCTTTTCCAGCACAGCTTCAGCCCAGGTGTGTCTCACTGCCTGTTTCAGTCTGGGCACTGCCAGAATTTGTGGGTCTTCCTCAGGGATGCCAGAGCAGCATCCTGGGGTCTCCATATCCCCACCAAGCACCCAGGTCTCGTGTTCAGGTCTGAGTTGCTGACCTCGTGCTGCAGGTAGGTTTCTGTGACGCCTCACGCTGTGCCTCAGACACCCACCTGCTGTTTGCAGCAAACACTCAGAACTGGCTCCCACCCAGCCTGAAAGGCTTGGGACAGATTCAGTGGCAGGTTTGTGTGTGTCTAATTAGTTTGCTTACAGTTCCTCACATCTGTTCAGTTCCTTAAACTTCACAGAGGGGACAGAGCTGTAATGCTTTCCCTTCAGCAGCACTTGTTCTATATTCAGTGCGGGAAATAACTTGTTCCCAACTTGGGCTTGGGCCAGGAATTGTTCCCCTGAGGCAGAGATGTATACAACAACTCCTGAAGTATCTTACACCTACCATGGGAAAGAAGGTTCAAAGGCACATAGTTGTGATAAAACCAGTATTTAAATTCTGCCCACTTCATTTACTTATTTATTAACTCCAGGAGTCTTGCTGAGAGACTGACATGTCATCACTCTCACTGGATGGTGAAACTAGAATGGCTGCTGTCTGGCTCAGGGACTTGAGGAAGCAGTTCCTAAATCCAGGGGCTTGCTCCTGCACAGCCAGTGCCTTTTCCCTGCACTGGGAGGAGGAAATGTTTCAGAAACATGAGAAATCTGCAGATCCCTGCCTGTGCTTGTTCCTGTCTCCTGCAGCCACACTGCTGCTGCCAGTGCCCAGCTGTTAGTCTGGACAGCAGCATGTTTTTGTTGTCTACAAGAGTAATAAATCAATATTTTTCTTTTTTTTTTCTCCAAGTTTTTTATTTCTGAATATGTAATGAAACCCTTAAGTGGGAATGTGCCATCACTGAGTGCGTTTGTGTGGAGGGTGTATCTTAGCTCTGCTTTTCATTCACAAAAATGTCTTTTCTGAAATGCCTGTTCCCTGTTTAGAAAGCACTCCAGGCTCCTGTGTGAAAATCCAGAAAGGAGGAGCATTCCAGCTGTGTAGGGCAGGATTGTGCTTTTGCTGGAGTGTAACAACACTAAGCATAGGTTTCTATCAGAAAGCAAAATGTCAGTGTTGGAGGTAGTGAAGTCATCAGCATTGCTGTCCCTTACACTGACTGAGGATCTGGGGTGTGAGAAACCCTGGAAATGCCTCCGTGTGTCCAGTGCTGTGAACAAACGTGTCTGTTCTGAGCTGCCTTGGCAGCACCATCCCCACTGGCACATGGGCTGAAGAGCTGCAGCCTGGGACTGCTAGTTCTGATCCTGAAAGAAAAGTATTTTAAGGAACACTTGATTACAGTGCAGGGTGCTGTGCTGCTAAAAATTGCCCATGGGATTAATGTATGTGGGAACATGGATGGGAGAGCCCTGCCTGTGGGGGGATCAGGCTGTGCCTCTCCCGGGGGACACGGGACTGGGCTTTGCAAACCCGAGGTGTGGGAGGGCGTTTGGAGATGGTGCAGTCACAGCTCTGCGTTTGGGGGGTTCTCTGTTGTTGTCCTAAGAGCAGAGTGTGTGAATTGAGATTGTCACTGACCTATGGAAAGCCCAGATGTGTTTGGCCAGCGTCCCTTCCTCCAGCATCGTCCAGGGGTGGCTGTGCAGCACCCAGGGCTTGCTCAGCCTTGCTCAGCCCTGTGCCTCTGCTCCCCTGGGAGGGCTGCAGTCTATCCCTGAAAACGAGGAGCTGGACAATGTGCCTTGGAATGATCATCACCTTCCTGCCCGTGCAGTTGTGAATGCTGTGTCTCCCCCACAGGTGAAGGAATCGGATGGTGTGGTTAACGATGAGCTGCCCAACTGCTGGGAGTGTCCAAAGTGCAACCATGCAGGGAAAACTGGAAAAGTGAGTTTAATGGGAATAAGTGGTGCTGGAATGAGATACAAAATCTTAAGCATTCCCTCTGGCTTGTAGATAGATTTTAGCCCAACACCAGCTTTCGGTTTTGTGCTTAATTCGGGTTTTGTTCTTAATTACCCATGGTGAGGGGTTGGAATGAGGTGATCTTTAGGGTCCCTACCAACCCCAACCATTCCATGGTTATGGTTCATTCTGTGAGTTGGAGACAAGCTCACAGCTTTCTGTTCTTCAATCATTTTTGTATACTTGTGCCAACACTTCACCCAGCACCTGGGGAATATTTAGGTTAGTTCTGTGCACTGCTGCACGTTAATTTTGACAAAGAAAACTCCTGAAATTAAAAATTCACATGCAATTATGCAAAAACGTGGAGTGTCTGTTGAAATTAGTGCAACATTATTTCTTTGCAGACCGAGACAGACACTTGCAAGTGTGTAGTTAGAAAAATAACCTCAGGAAAATGAAAACTTTAAACTCCCCATTAATCATTTTGTGAGTTAGAAAGTGACCAACCCACCAGCGTTGGAGTGCTGGTGGCAACGTGAAGGGCTGGGAGATGCATAAGGTATAAAGTTGGTTTGTGTTTTGTGTCTCTCTGGCGTACAAGCAAAAGCGCGGACCAGGATTTAAATACGCATCAAATCTCCCGGGCTCGTTGCTGAAGGAGCAGAAAATTAACAGAGACAACAAGGAAGTGCCAGATGCTGCCAAAAGGAAAGGGGACTGCGAGGAGACTCCCAGGCGGAAATCGGAGGAACATTCCAAAAAAGCTCCAGTTGACTCAATCCTGAGGAGAAAGTCTGATGAAGTGCATCTGTGGAGGAAACGGAAATTCGAGAAGTCCCAGGAACCCACGATGAGAAAGAGGGTAAGGAACAGCCCCTGCTCGTGGCTCTGCACTGAGCCTGGGCTGGCTGGGGCTGCTGACTCTGCTCTCCTGGCTTAGAGCTCATCCCCAAATCCCAGATTGTTCCCAGAGGAACTGCCACGTTTTACCGTTCTGGTAAAAGCTGCTGGTGTGACAGGACAGGGGCTTGAACCGGGACACTCGGGTAGATGTTCAGAGGCTGAAAACACTGGGCTCTGGCTGTTGTTTTATTCAAGATACTGGAAAACCCACTTTAACTGAAAAGTCTTTACAAGGTGCTCAGAGTAGGAACAAGGTGAAAATCAACTTTTAATGGAAGCCTTCTCATGTGTCTCCACGTGGTGGCGCCTGGCAGCTGTTCTGGGGCTGATTTGGGGCTGTGCCACCCTGGGAAGCCTCTGGAAAGGACCTTGGGGTGCCTGCAGAGACCAGGAGCTGCTCCCAGCAGTTGTGTAGGCAGCTCAGCCCTGAACATGCCAGTCAGGGCTCTCAGGCCAGGCAGGGATACTCTGAATTTTCATGTAGATTCCAAAATGTGGTACTTGGGATCTGCAGGAATACTGGTTTGCAGAGAAATGAGGGCTCCAATTTACTGTGTCTCATGACTAAAGTGGCTGATGGCTGTAAAATCAGAATCGGGGGCTGGGCTGGTATTGCCTGTGAAGCTGCCAGGGGTGGGAGTCAATGAGTCCTGCAAGGCTGGACAGTGGCAATGCTGCAGGATGGCAAATGTAGGGATTTGGGCTGCTTTGGTGGAGAGAAAGCAAAGTTCACAGTAGCAGTTCATGCATACCTGCGTGCTGGCCATGTTTTCCTTTTCCCATCCCTTTGGACTCCCCCCAGTGAGGAAGGCTCTGTGAGTACCACATTACCACACAGCACAACAAATGTGTTTGGGTTTTTACTTTCTTTCAACAGCTGAAACATGGAGAAGAAAACAAACTATCCCATTTACATCTTGAAATTACAGAATCTCTCTCTCTGTGGAAACCTTTAACTCCAGAATAGTTCAGCTGCACTGTCTGGGTTTATATTTTCTCTTCTAGTGTCCTGTATTAAAATACAGCAGCCAGTTGTGTTTTGATGACCCAAGGAATAAAAATCTGTTCCTGTATTGATGGTTGACCCTCCCTGTGTGAACACAGCCCCTCAACAGGGTCTGCCACAGCACATCCTGGAGTCCCTGCTCCCCTCAGGGAACCAGGGATGTCCTGGCACACTGCTGCCCTCTCACAGCCTGGCATGATCACAATTCCAGTGCCTATGGGCAGAGCACCCATCACTGCCCTGTGTGAGGAGTGCAGGGAGCTACTGGGCTGGTGTAGTAAAGTTTTTATTCTAACCTGTCATTAACTTACTGTGACTTCTCCCTTTATAATATGTTAATTTAAAGGCAGGGTGATCAGCTTTCTCCACCATGCACTGCAGGCTGAAACTTGGGAACACAGCCACTGCCTTGATCCCATTGGTTTATTGGGAAAGAGAAAGCACGAGCCCTCTGACACAACAAGTGTGCTCACAGCAGTTCCCTCTCCTTGCCAGTCCAGATCTCCTTATTAGAGCTATTTCATTTTAACAGCTGGTGATTTCTTTTTTGCTTGTGGTGATCAGATTAGGCTTGAAGCCTTCCTGGGCCTCTGACACAGCCTGGTGAATCAGAGGGACATGGATGAGTGGGGGCGAGTGCAGAGCAGTTTGTTGGGAGCAGGGACTGGGGCAGGAGGAAGGTTCCCTGTGAGGGCTCAGCAGTCCTGGGGTGTCACATTCCCTGTTCTGCAGGCACTGGAGGGGATGGCCAGGGTTTGGTTGGGTGTAAAGGAGCATCTGAAAAGCCTCTAAAGGAGGCTGAGGGTGTCCAGCTGCCAGGATGGTTCCTGAGGTTTTGGGAATGGCCCTTCTGGCCATGTGTGAGGGCACTTGGGCAGTGTTGATGTGGGTTCCCAGTGGGTGTGGCCCAAGCCTGGGTTCTTGTGGCCTGCTGGGGACAAAGCTGTCCGTGATGTGCTGCTGATCTTGTGTGTGTAAATGATCCACCCGGAGATAGGCAAGGCCCTGCAATGTGCAGGAATCTGCAGGGTGAATCAGTCCATTTATCACTCCTGGAGTCCAGCGAGCCAATGGCTGGACTCCTCATCCCTGCCGGATCTTGAACTCGATACCTTTGGCCGGTGCTGGGATGGTGCTGGGATGGGTGGGGCCCGGCGCTGGCAGAGGGCCCAGCCCCGGGCAGGGCTCCTGTGTGGAGCATCCACATGGGAAGCTCTGCTGAGCACGGCCCGGCTCCCGCAGTCAGCCCTTGTCTCTCCTTCCAGCGGCGATCGTGGAAGGCCCCGGATGACCGAACTGCCATGATCAAACCCCTGCGGCGCCTCAAGCAGGAGCCCGAGGATGAGCTGCCAGAAGCGCCCCCCAGGTCCAAGGATAGTGACCAGTCTCGGTCCAGCTCGCCCACAGCAGGGCCCAGCACGGAGGGCGCCGAGCCCAGGGACAAGAAGAAGTTCAAGATGAGGAGGAAAAGGCGGCTCCCCAATAAGGAACTGAGCAAGGAGCTCAGCAAAGAGCTTAACCAGGAGATCCAAAAAACCGAGAACAGCCTTGCCAATGAGAACCACCAACCCATCAAATCTGAACCGGAGAGCGAGAACGAGGAACCCAAGCGTGCGTTGAACAACAGCGAGAGACTCCATAGGTTCAGCAAAGGGTTGAACGGGACTCCCCGGGAGCTGAGGCACCACCAGCTCATGCCCAGCCTGCGCAGCACCCCCCGGGGAATAGCCCGGCCCCCGCCCTCGCTGTCGCCCCCCAAGTGCATCCAGATGGAGCGGCACGTCATCCGGCCTCCTCCCATCAGCCCCCCTCCGGACTCGCTCCCCCTGGATGACGGGGCAGCCCACGTGATGCAGAGGGAAGTCTGGATGGCTGTCTTTAGCTACCTCAGTCATAGAGACTTGTGCATCTGTATGAGAGTTTGCAAGACCTGGAACAGATGGTAAGGAGGGCGGGACACGAGGTGTGGCGGGATGGGCACGAAGGGCAGCGGGTGATGGAGGCACCGGTGTCTCCTGGGAGAGGGGTGTGGGCTGTCCCTGGAGCTCTGGTGAGCTCAGGCAGAAGGGCTGACCAGCACCAGTGGCAGGACTCAGGTTGCTTTCTCAGAAACAGTTCTCAGCATTTCTGATGGAGCCCTGTGTGTGTCAGCCTCGGCGTCAGTGTGCCGGGCTCTGGAGCAGCCTGTGCTGGAGTCAGACACCGCGGTGTTCCTGCTGCTGGAACAGCCAGGCTGGCTCAGCCTTGGTGTCATTCTGCCCCAGGACTTCCTGACTGCCAGCATTTGTGTAGTTCAGCTATTAAATACTTAGTGAGACAGTGAGGATCCCACCGTGTGCTCTTCACAAGGGCTGTGCTGATTGTCTCCCTGTGGAGGGAACGTGCAGAGCCAGCCTGTTCCCTGTGCCAGCAGAGCACGTTCTGCAGGAATCCTTTGTTGATGGTGTTTGCTCACAGCGTGTCCCTTGTGGCCCTGACACAGCTGTGGCTGCACAGCAGCAGCAGAAGCTGTAGTGCAGATTTACAGGTTCCAGTGACCCCTCAGTGAAGCCTTGTGGCTCTGGTGACTCCTGTCCCAGGTTCCTGCTGTGCACAAGGACAGACAGACTGGAACAGGCTCCTTTCCAGCATAGGCTGCTAACAAAACATGCACAAAGAAGAGAGGCTGATAATTCAATGTGAGGTGATGTGTGTAGAGTGTCTCCTCCGTGGGCTGCTTGGTGTCACTGAAACCTGCTAAATGCATTTTCTGCTTAAATATAGTATTTGCTAATAAAAAAAAAAGGAGCAAAATGCAGACTCCTGCACACTCATCAGGACTTGATGTTGTTGCCCTTAGAGAACCATAAAGAGCAAAAAGACACATAATCCACATGGATAGGGATAACACAAACACACAACAGGAGAGGGAGGATCTGTTTTCCCAAATCTGCTGGTCTTAAGTAAGGAAAACACAGAGGAAATGGGCATATTATTTAAATCAGACTTTCATAGTCAAAATACAAGGAAGGAGTGGTGACTTGTCTTAAGGCTATAAAATGAATTTTAGTAAGTGCTGGGATGACTTAAAATGGGATCCAAAGATACTTGTAATTCTGTAGAAATAATTCCATGCTTTATTGCAGGATATATTTGATGGAGAAACTTGAAACTTACGTAACATTGTGTGGGGTTGTTTATCTTTGCAATACTTGGCCTTACTTTTGCAATTTTCAGTTCAATGCTGCAGTATTTCCTACTGTTTAATGACACCTTTTAAAGCCTTACCAAAATCCAAACAAGTGCCAAATTAAGTGCTGTTGGCTTTTTTTCTTTTTGAGTAGGTGCTGTGACAAAAGATTATGGACCAAAATAGATTTAAACCATTGTAAATCCATCACTCCACTTATGCTTAGTGGCATTATTAGGAGACAGCCTGTAACCCTTGATCTTAGCTGGACAAATATATCTAAAAAGCAGCTGAGTTGGCTTATCAACAGACTGCCAGGTAAGTGATGTGTTCTCCTCACCAAATCACAAACCAGACTGTATCTAAACTGCAACCTCTGGGGAAAGTCTCCAGGGACTGGGGTGGCCTAGAAGAGGAGTAGACTTTACTAGGAGGGCTGGAGATGTGTAAAGAATCAGTGGGTTAAAACTTTGGGGTCAGTTTTGGGGGCACTTTGGGGTCTGTAAAATGAGCCAGAATTATTTTTTCTGACTACTCAATATGTTCATTTAAAATAATTTGAGGCAGGTCTTGCCCAGCAAGTGATGAATGCTCTGTGGAAAGGACTGAGGGGACTGGGGGAAGGAGTGAAGTTCCTAGTGGTGAGACAGATGGAGAGCTGGGCAGGAGGAGGGGGCCGTGGTCAGAGCAGCCTGGGGGTGCCAGTGGAGGTCACTGGATGTGTGTGGAAGGTCACAGTGCTCCAACCTGTTCTGTACCTGCAGGTCTGCGGGACCTGCTGTTATCAGGGTGCTCATGGATAGCAGTGTCGGCACTTTGTAGCTCCAGTTGTCCCTTGCTGCGAACTCTGGACGTGCAGTGGGCAGAAGGACTGAAAGACGCACAAATGAGAGACCTCCTGTCCCCGCCCACGGACAACCGGCCAGGTAACAGCGGGAGGAGCCCGGGAGCCCCGCCCCACCCCCGGGGCCTGTTCTGTGCTTAGTCCCCCTTGGAGCAAACGGGCAGGAGCCCCCACAGCCGAACCTGGCGGGGCTGGGGCCGTGCTGCCCCTCGGGGAGTTCGAGGAAGTGACTTGGAATACTCCTGGTTGGAGCCCTGGGGAGACAGGGATGTTGTCTGCCTGCTGAACCGTCATCTGAGCCACTGTGCTGGTTTTCTGTCTGACTTTCTTCTCTTCAGGCTGCAACGGGTGTACTTTAGAGAGTATGGAAACACTTTCTTCCAGTTCAGGGAAGGAGCAGTTCTGTGGGTCATGCCACATTCGCCCGGATTTCAGCTCAGGTGAAATTTTGAGCAAATCAGATCTGCTTTCTGGCATGCACTGCACAGCCTACTGCTTATTCCCGACTTGTAATTCCGCTGGGCCCCTGCAGTTACTTTCATCCCTTTTGTTTTGAAATCAGGAGGTGGCTTTGTCCACATGCCTGTTCCAAAAATAGACAAGTGTTCCTGCTGATATTCCCTCCAAAGCTCCAGACAGGCAAAAGCGTCTGAAGTTGACCCAGGGCAGCAGTGTTGTGTGTCACGGTGCATTTCATAGAGGCCTGCGGATGTTGGCAGGGCGGGCTGGGGCTCGTGGGAGTGACCTCGTGCCTCTGCTTTGCAGGTCAGATCGACAACCGGAGCAAGCTACGGAACATCGTGGAGCTGCGCCTGGCCGGGCTGGACATCACGGACGCCTCGCTGCGGCTCATCATCAGACACATGCCCCTGCTCTCCAAACTCAACCTCAGTTACTGTAACCACGTCACAGATCAGTCTATTAACCTGCTGACCGCCGTCGGAACCACCACGCGGGATTCGTTAACGGAAATTAATTTATCAGGTAAGGGCTGCGGGGGAGGGAGCTGAGGGCACTGCCATCAGAGCCGGGGGGTTTGGCCCAGCCCCTGCCCTGCTCCTGCTGTAACTGCTGGCAGCAGCTGGCCGTGCTGCTGCTGGAAGTGGCCCCGCAGCTGCCGGGAGGTGTCATATCCACACTCATCCTCCCGGGGGGTTTTCCAGCACCGCTGCTGTGCACATCTGGGCTGCCTGGCTTGATCCCGTGGGTTACACAACAGCTGGGGGATGGGGATGGGCCGTGGAGGTAGCAGGGATTCCTCTGCTGGGGATGGGGATGGAGCTCTGGGGATTCCTCGTGCTGGAGAAGAAAATCAGTGTTGAGTTGCTCCCCTCTGCTCTCCCCAGACTGCAATAAGGTCACTGACCAGTGCCTGTCCTACTTCAAACGTTGTGGGAACATCTGCCAGATCGACCTGAGGTACTGCAAGCAAGTGACGAAGGAGGGCTGTGAGCAGTTCATAGCAGAGATGTCTGTGAGTGTCCAGTTCGGGCAGGTGGAAGAAAAACTTCTGCAAAAACTGAGTTAGTTAAAGGACTCGTGTAAATACTGGGGTGAGGGGGGGGAAGGGACTAAGAACACGTAGGGATTTTATTTTCAATTGGGAACTTGGAATATCAGAAAATGCCGCGATTGGATTTTACAACTCTTGTTGAGGAGAGAACAACGTGAAACTACCCATGTTAAGAAATTCAACTTGTGCCACTAATTCAGTCCACCTGGGATGTCCTGCACTGGCTCTTATGCAAACTCATAAGGCGACTGTTACCGATGATAATTGTTCACACCCTGGAAGAGGACTGAGCTCCAAGAAATACTGTTATTTAAAGTACCACAGCATGTGCTTGGTAGTGTAAATTTGATTTCTGCTTTTCATTTCTTAAGGAAAAAAAAAAAGTTGGTGTCATTTAAGTGGACCACGCACTGCATTTCTGCCTTCTTAACACGTTTTGTTTTGTTACATCTTACATTATGCAGAACTATTTTTGTACAAAAATTGTTTAAAAATTATTTATGCAATGTTTGAATGCATTACCAGTGTTTCGGTTTTGATTGCCAATTTTTATCTTTACTTATGGTAGGCGAGAACTTAACCTATACTTCGTAGGCAGTATCTATCTACAAACGTGCCCAGGTCAGGAAAAGTAGGTTCATACTTTCAACTTAAAGCATGTTTTAATGGAAGTTTATATCCTGCTTTGTATACTTCAGAAGTGACATAAGCATGTTGTGGAAATAAGGTGTAAATTATAGTTGAAGTAAAACACTTTTATCTGTATAGAAATCACCTTTTTCTCAAAATTTTAAAAAAATTCCGATTTCAGCTTTTGCACATAGGAGGGTTTCACTCTGTAGCATGAGCTCTTGTACTCAATATAAAATTAATTTATACAGTGAGTCCAGCAGTAGAATAAATGGTCAAACGTAGTCTCTCTTTCTTTGAAGTGTGAGTTGAGTTCTCATTTAAGGTTTATAACATGGTTATTTCCTGATTGTAAAATTCTGCATTCATAAGTGCCATTGTTGTACGGTGTTGTTTTCGTAGACCTTCCTGATGCAGTTTTACCTTTGTTGAATTTGTATAAACAATTGTACAAAAACAGGCGCTGGCTCTGCACGTTTCTGTCGGGGCAGGGGGGAGTGGCTGCAGGGAGCTCTGGTCCAGGGCTCTGAGCATTTTCCAGGGCATTGTTACATCCACATCTCCATTCCTCCAGCAGGGATCTGCCCAGCTCAGGCTCCAGGAGCACTGACAGCTTGAGAACATGAAAACTGGAGCTGAGTAACCCCCAGCACTGCCAGGGCTAGGTAAGAAAAGAGACAGAGGCTGAGAGAGCCCATCACCCAACTTTATTAAGCTCGAGTGGCTAATGAGCAGCATGGAAATAACACCAAGAGCACGTCTGTCTTCATTAGCCTCCCCTCTGGACAGACTCCAGGAATTAAGTACCATTAAAAAGTTACTTCTAAAAAATAAAGCCATTGAGAGGTTTGCTCCCTTCTGAAAAATACCCAGTAGAGCTTGGAGTTGTGTTTTGTGTGAGGAGGAGCTGCTTTCTCTCTTCCAAGCCAGCTTAACAGTTAACAAAAGAGCAGGTGCCAGTGCAGCACAGGTCCAGTTCTCAGGTGCTACACCCTCAGCCAAGCACAGCCTTGGCTCTGGAGCTTTGCTGCCACATTGGGAAACAAAGGAGAAACTACCTTTAATCAACTCTGTTTAAAGAATAACTGGACCTACATGGTCCTTCCTCACTTCTTTTTTACAGTGAACTTCACCAATGCCAGTCATGCTTGTGCTTGCTCACAGGCATCCTGTTCTTACCCCTAGCACGAGTTCCTCTTGCTGCTCCCTTCCCCACGTCATTGCTCACAGACATCCTACAGCAAGAGACCTTACAATTCCTGCTCCAAGAAGACCTGGATCCCAGCTCATGGCACAAAGCTCAGCCTGACCCTGGTCCAAGAGCTGGCAGCAATACAGGGCCCTCAGCAGCTCCTGGAAAGCTGATTTGGGTGACTTGGCTTTGGGTGAAAGTCTATGAACAGGAGATTTTAAACAAAAACTCTCCCTGCTCCTGCCTCCCCCTCCCCAGTTAAGGTTAGTAACGCTGTACATTCCACCTTAGCAGCAAGGAGGTGGTGCCCCTGATCAGGATTCACAGTAACATCAGGCTGTCGGCACATGGAGTACAATCATCACAGATTAATAGTTACAACAGGCGTGAGCAGATTAAGGACCACGCTAACATGGTTTACCTACAGTACCCCTTCTTAAAAAAATAGTTTATTCCTAAACTAAAAATCACTCAGTAACTGGTTTTTGGAGCCCACCAGGCAGAGCCCAGTGTGGCCCCTGAGCCCTGCAACGTGATGGAGTGTTTTGTACACTGACAGAGAACAGCCAAGACAGCACACGTGTCATGACAGACATTCAGAGGGAGCAATCAGCATAAAGCAAGACTGCTTAAGGGCTTGTGTGCAGGAACAGTTCATGGCAGTGCTTCCTAAGCTGTGTCCGACACCAGCACCAGCCAGGCTGCCGGAACAGATACATTCTATCGTTAGGGAAAAGCTGAATAATCAACTGATATATTCATTGCTTCTAATGCACTAGAGAACACCACAGGCTAATAGGCTCAAGCAGAGGTGTTTGCTGACCACTTGCCGAGTGCTGAATGCGTTAAGGACAGGTGAGATTCTTCAGAAGAGAGCAAGAACTGCTGTAAACAGTTTGACTCCAACAATCTGTGGGGCTGTAAGGTCAGTGGGGCAGGGCCTGGGCCTGCCCAGCCCTGCGCTGCAGGAGCTGCTTGAAAAACCTTTCACCAACTTCTACATCTTGATGTTGAAAAGGCCGAGTTTAACCAAAACAACAAGGCTGCCGTGTGCCCCAGGGTGCAGCACTCCTGCCCACAGGAATCCTGTCCCCGGGAATCCTGCCCGGGGTTAGGATTTGAACACGTGCACGGCCCGTACCACGTACTGGCGGCAGATGGGGCACTCGCTCATCCTCTTGCCGCACTTGGTGCAGGTGACCATGTGGCCGCACTCCAGCAGCACGCAGTCGATCACGGCGTCCATGCAGATCCGGCACAGGCTGTCGTCGTCCTCGTTCAGCTGCATCCTCTCTCCCTCTGCAAACCAACAGAGGGAGGTCACGGCTCTGGGCCCTGCAGAGCCAGGACAGTTCCAGCCCAGCCAGGCTCCATCCCCTCACATGAACTTTTTTAACCCCCAGCTACAAATTAATCTATATTCCTCCAAAAATAAGCAAAGAAATAAGAACTACAAAGCCTCTCAAGTGAACATCCAATATTTGGCTTCATTCTTTAAACTCAATAAACTATGTTCTATTCAGAATGTAATGACTGTGAAATAACATGCTGGATTAAAATTCAGAGCATGTTGATTTTCCATCTCAGAGCTCACTGTTTGGCAGAACACTTTCCTCAGAAGATTAAACACAATAATAATAAAGCAGACTAAGAAGTGGAAGTCTTAAGTAGGCCATAAAGGTGGCAGAAGTGAACAAAACCCGTCAAGTTTCATTGCAAATAGTCACCATCCCCATCAATAACTGAACATTCCATCAGATCATGGTGGAAAAAATAAATCTTAAGTTTAAAGTTATTTCCCAAGTTTTGTGTGAGCAGGAATTGGTCTGAGGACAAATTACACCAAGTGAAAGACTCCAATTGCTGCGTGGAGCAGAGGGTAGAACAGCAGCCACTGAACCGCAAGATTTATCATGAAAATGTGAACTCAGACCAAAGCACTTGGACTTTTTTTGCTGTAGATTTTAATTCTGCAGTTACAGACCTGAAGTGCCCTAATCTGCACGGCTACAGAGCAGCTCTGGCTGTGAAACCCAACAAAGCACATGGAGGTGCCAAGTTTCAATTCTCTGAGGAACCAGCTCTCAGTTGTGCAATTCTACCTTCACCATGAAAGCTGAGCTCTCCAAGCTTTGGAAGAAAGTCTCAAAAAACCAGCACAATCCTGGAAAGCTTTGTTTAATCACCACAACCACGTTCAGCTACTCTTATGGACACCCTGCATTGTTAAAACACATTTTCCAGGTGTTCCAGCAGAGCAGACTAAGTTCAAATATTGAGTTCTTCCACTGGCGGAACCAAACCAGAAACTGGAAACCAGAAATTCCATAGTCGTAAGAAAGCAGAAATAAAGTATAAACCTACGTGTCTTGTGGTTCTCCTCATTCTCTCTGTATAATCTGCTCACTTTTTCCACAAGTTCCCATTTTTCACAGCATCCTGAGTAGTTGACAAAATTGCAGGCGAGGATTTCCTTCAGCTGCCGAACACTCAACCCTTCAATGTCTTCCAGACTGGAAATATCGGACAGGGAGGCCCTGGCTCTCTTCCTGGCCAGCCCTGGGGTCTGAAACACATCAGTTGTGTGCCCTGGTTAGTTCAGAGCACCAGAGCTGGAGCACATGAAGCTGCAGCAGCTTGGTTAAAATTTAATTCTTTTTGAAGCCAATGTGTGCAGACATTCATTGCTAGACACAGCAAACTCTGAAAGAACTAGAGCATGAGGCCAAATGTTGGCAGAGATCTAAAACACTTTATGGTGTCACATGCCAAAAATCTATTCTTTGGGTAGTTCATATCTCACCTGCTCTTCTGCACTTTCTTCATCTTCATTATTTACAGATGTTTCCGTTTGTCCCTGTGTACAAAATGAAACTCATCAGGATAAACCCCCATGTTATTCCCTTATAAAACATTTTTCTTCCTACCAAGGTGATCACAGATGACAATGAAATGACACTTTGAAGTTCCAATTGCTACTAATCATTCCAGGTTTAAGTCACTTCTGACATGAACTAGGAATCTTTGCTAATTATCTCCACGTTTCAAGTGCAGGGTACAAAAGGCATTTTCCTGCCCCTCCAAACTGTGTCAACTGGTGTTTTATTTTGATACATAACTATTTAAAAAAATATAAAATAAAGCAACGTTATTGCATGAAACATGTTAATCACTGTACCCGTGAAGGTGTTCCACTTCCTGTGCTGCCCCTTCTGTTGCCAAGTTCTCCTGGGTTTGACATGGACACAGAGGTGGAAAAGGGATGGGTAAAAAAGCCCGAAGTCTGTGAGCGTGACGAGCGCAAGCTGCCAGTGTCCATGTCCTCCTCCGAGCCCAGGCCATGGTGGCACAGCACCAGGTCCACCAGGTCTTCCTTCTCCCTGCAGGTGTCCGTGGGGATGTTTCTGAGGATCAGGTACTGACGCAGATCCTTCACTTTCAATCTCATTAGCTGAGGGCGCTGGAAGGCCGTTTCTTGCAGCAAGTGACAAGTGGAACATCTTCGGAGATTCTCTTGTAAGACTGAACAAACTGAGCAAAAATCCTTTTTGCAGTCACAGCACACGTGCTGAGGGGAAAGGAGGGAACCATTCAGCTGTGGGTCACAGGAAACAAATCCAGGCCCTGCTCTCTCCTTCTCCAGGCTACAGAATTTACTATTAGCTTTTCCACTGTCAGCTGTGACAGACAATTTTTAATATTTAAATACAGAAAACTGCCCTGTCAGTTTTGCAAGTGTTCCAAGAGAGTCTCTCACTCTTTTGGCACTGCTGAAGCCGATTTAAGGTTTCGGTGAAAAATATTATGAATAGACAAATGAATAAATTACTCAAGTTGTAGTTCAGACAACAAACGAAACTAAAACCAATTTTATGGTCTGTTAAAATACTTCTGAATATACTGCCACTACTCCTTTCACATGTGTAAAACAACAGTATAACCCCAAATTTAGCGAACCTACTTCTTCCTCAACTGATTCCAAGAACTTAAAGTAAGCCTTGCATGTGATGAATCACATGGGAGGGAAATACTCCCAAAAGCCCAGATGTCACTGCTCAAGAGAGCTTTGTTCAAAGGACTCACAATACACAAAAGCTGAGATAGACAAGACTGTCAGCATTCCAGCTGCTCTGAACAAACCCCAACTCCTCAAGGTTTTCAGGATTATTGTAACTTAATATTGGCTTCAGAAATGTCCCTACATATTTGCTTCATTCACCAAAGCCTTGCCCTGTGAACAGGACACATAAGGGGAAAACAACACAGAAACTGAGGGAAGAGGCTTCATGATTATCTGAAAGAGCTGCAGAGGATTAGGTCACTGAGGGGACAAAATAACAATCCTGGACAGTTGTCATATACAGGAATAATAAAATATTAACAGTCTCAGTTTTATTTATCTGCATTAACCCACGAACCTGCCTCCCAAAGAAGGAAGAGAGCAGAACTAAAGCTGGTCAGGAAACAACCAGAACTGTGTGAAAACTTCCAGAAAGAACTCTAATATCTAATAGTGTGTTTTTAACTTTACTATCACCCAGTTTGTTCAGTCCACTACTCATTCACTGTTTGGTGCCATCTTCAAAACCAGATGTGATTTACTGTTGAAGATTCTGAAGCTAACACACGTACCTTACAAATCAGAGTCCATTAATTTTCAGGCCAGCCCAGATCCAATGTGTCACTGACTAATGAACATCAGACTTAACTAACGTCTAATCCGGGCTGACAGTAGTGTCCTCTGACCTCAGAATAAGACACTTCCTCCCTCCCTGCCTATATCTGCCTCGGGTTTCTGAGAAATACACTCTCACCTCCCAGTTCAGAGGGGTAAAAATGCAATGCAATAAGGAATATACTCACTTTTTTCCTGAAAACTGAGAAGGAGAGTCCGCAGGCTTTGCAGACGATGTTGGTGCCAGCTGCAGCAGGAGCTGGATATGCTGAGAATCCTGTGCTTGGTGTAAACCTGAACGGGCCAGCACCTCCCCCAAAGCCAGCCTGCTGGCCACGCACTGCTCCCGTCCCCATGACTTCATTCAGCAACCCGCAGCAGGAAGCCCACATGGAAGTAGCTCCCGCCTGAAAACATCACAAAGCAAACAGAAAATCAGTCTCTGAAAGCTCACATCAGATGTGACTTGCTGCTGAGGAGCCACTTCACTCCATCTGCCACCATCCCAGGAGCTTGTGGTACCAACTGCTGAGCTCCAGGATCCCAGCACGCTGTGACAGAGCAGCTCCACTCCCAGCTGAAATCCAAAAATGTCCCTCCCAGAGGCCAACGCAGGCACAGGGAGCTCACACTCACAACTCCTCTTCTGGAGAACTCGCCACAAAAAGAGCCAGGAATTTGAGGAGTGATGCAAGAGTGGAGCAAGGAAGGAGTGACTGACAGCCCATTGTTAGGTGAGGGGCAAACCCAGAACGGTGACAGCAGAAACAGCAACTTCTCATGATTAATGCAGAACTGTCCCTGCAGGATCTGCTCCAGAACTCATCCAGCTCTTCCATGACTCACAACAAAACTCTCTCTAAAATAACATTCCTGGTTTTCAAACTTGAAAACCAACCTTCATTAGAAGATAATTACAGGCTGGTTTCACTGAGAAAAAAACATTTTTCAAGATCTCCCCAAACCTCCTTGTTTTGTTGCCTTATAAAATGTCTAACAAAAGTCAAAATAAATCTAAATAAACTTACTTTCTATTGATTGTATCTCAGTTTTGAGTCACATGATCTTAAAACACTGGAAATTCTGAACACATAAACAAAGTGCTACTTTTTATCCCTGGAAGCCTTTAGCACTGGATTCTCTATCAAAAGCTCATATTCTACTTCAAGGTGGAATTTGGACTCCAAGTTGGGCAGGTCACAAATTTAATCACTGTCAGGTGGCTCCCTGAGACCTGCTAGAAAAAACACGAGGGGCAAACAGAATCACATCAGGTTCTCCCTGAAAGGAAGCTGAGGGGTGCAACTTCCTTTAAACACAATTAGTTTTTCACACTTTTTTCTTCAACAGCTGTTCTCTTTTTCATTCCAGGGCAGCATATTTTCTTTTTTTTTTTTTTTCCCAAAGCACCAAGACAGAAAGTAATTGCTTTTGATACTTTTAATTCTTGCTGTAAAACCCCAACCAACCAGAACATGCACTTCAGCTCTGTAACGTGGTGCTTTAATTCCTGTAGTAACTACACTAATTTCTAGATGAAATTGCACATTTGCCCTGAACTGAACACAATCCTCTTACATTTGTAGGAACTTAATGTCACAATAACAGGGGAGAGGCCAGAACGTCTCCTTTCAAGCCACAGAGCACAAAAGGTAAGAACAAGAGCTTCAGTTACAACACCAAATATACATTCTAATTAAATCCTCCCATCATTACGAGTCTTCCAACAGCAGAATTCACGCTGATGAAACAAGAACCCTCCGTGCCCTGGGGTGCCCAGGCACAGGAGATCTTCCTCAGCTTCCTCCAGGGGGATGAACTCCAGCAGCCCTTCCATGACCTCCAGGGAGCTCTCACAGCTCACTCCAGCCTCAAACTAAAGCTTGTTTTATACTTCTCCACTATAAGCACTGTGGAAATGCATTAATATTAATTTTCCCTGGACAAGACATAATTATCCTGGTTTAATAGGCAAGAGGAATTAACTTGCCAGAAACAGATCCTGAAAACCAATGACAGTCCAGCAAAGCTCTGAGTTTTAAAACTTGGAACTTCTGAAAAATACTTCCTCTCCTCCTAAAGGAAAGCTGCAACACAACCTTTCCTTTCATTCATTACCTAGTCTTCAAAACTAATTATGTCAATTAAGTATCTAAAAGATTTCAAAGCAGCCACATATAAATAACAGAAAAATAAAATAATGAACTAAAAGGATCTGTCAATATTCAACTTCCTTTTTTACAAAACTATAGCCTGTTCAGGGGGTCACAGCAGCAGCAGGACACACAATGACTAAAAGGACATGAGACATTTGATACCACAACCCTGGCCTGAGAGTTTAACACCTGCTTCTTAGACTTATTTTATTCCAGAGCCTGTACCAACTGTTCAGACATCACTGTCAACACCAAATACATATATTTTTAGAAACTTTTTGTTAGCCATTTTGGACACAAAGAAGTTGATGGTATCAAACAGAAAATCTCTTTATCTGGCTGCCAACCACCCACTTAAGATGAAAGGTAAGGCTACGTAGGCATTCATTTTCCCCTTAACCTACGTCACCTGTGGATTCCTTCTATGCCCTCAGGTCATTAACTGATAATTTAATTACAGTGTCTAGACTCTATATTGCTCTGTAAAAACAACGGCTGAAAAGCACCAACACAACACATAAATTAAACACGCCAAAACAAAAAATCCGTCCCCTGAAAATTAATCAAAACATTCCAAATTTCTGCACCAAAACCATCAGTCTCCACTTCCATGGACAAGCTGCCGTCGGTAAAATCCCTCTCCATACCTTATGTGCATCACCCAGGAGCAAAACCCTGCGTTCCAACTTCTCTGCTGTTGGTTTTGGCTTTAATGGTGTTTAGTTACCTGACGAGGATTTCACCTGCTGCTCCTGACACACCTGTGCAAGCTGGGTGTGCTCGCAAACCCGCAGAACGACAGGAGAGCGGCGAGAGGGATTTCTTTTAAATAATTTTAACTGAAACTTCCTCTTTACACCCACCCTCGGGCCAAGCAGAGCTTTTCCGGGACGGCACAGCAGCCACGGGCGCGACGCGGAGCCTCAGGGGAGCGACGGCGGCCCGGGCCCCCCGGGGCGCCCCTCACAGGCCCGGCCCGGGCCCGGCCCGGCCGCTGACTCAGCGCGGGGCCCCTCGGCTCGGCGCTGCCGGTCCGGGCGTCCCTCAGAGCCGGGCGGGACGGCGGCCACGGCCTCAGGCGAGCCGGGAGGGGCGGCCCGGCCCGGACATCCCGCCGGGCTCCTGGCCCTCACCCTCCCCGGTTGGCCCCTTTCCTCCTTCCTTCCTTCCTTCCTTCCTCGGCGAGGGAGAAGCGCTTTCTCAGCTGGCTGAACCCCTCGCCCTCACGGATCCCCCCCCCTCACCTTCATGGCCGCTCCCGCCGCTCCAGCGCCGCGTCGCCCCCGCCCCGCGCCGACCCCGCCGGGCCGCCGCTCGGAGGGCGGGCCCCGCCGCCGCGCCGCACGCCATTGGCTGCCGAGCCACCGCGCCGAGCGCCTATTGGCTGCTGCGCCCCGACGGCGAGCGGGAGTGACCAATGGGAACAGAGGACACGGCGGGGCCGAGGGGGCGCGGAAATGTCCCGAGCGGGGCCGGGACACGCGGGGGGCACCGAGGGTGGCGCTGGTGGTGTCACCCATGGAGCACCGATGGAGCACCGAGGGTGGTACTGGTGAAGCCCCGAGTGTGTCACCGGTGGAACAGTGAGGTTGTCACCGATGGGGCACCGAAGGTGTCGCCCATGTGGTCACTGATAGTGGCACCGATGGTGGCTCCGAGGTGATGCTGCCCCTCCACTCGGCTCTGGCACATCTGAGTGCTGTGTGCAGCTCTGCTCTCCTCGGGACAGGAGGGAAGGAGCTCCTGGCGAGAGTCCAGCAGAAGGCACGGGCACAGTGAAGGCTCTGGAGAGATGGTGGGAGCTGTCTGCAGAAGAGGAGGCTGAGGGGGGAATCTCAGCAATCCATACAAACATCTCCAAGGGGTGCCAGGAGGATGGTGCCAGACTCTTTTTGGTGGTGCCCAGTGACAGGATGACGAGGAATGGCCATAAACTAAAACACAAGAAGTTTCACCTCAACATGAGGAAGAGCTTCTTTCCATGGAGGGTGGCAGAGCACTGGAACTGCCCAGGGAGGTCTTGGATTCTCCCTCTGGAGCCCATCCAGTGCCAGCCCTGCCATGGCAGGGACACCTTCCACTGTCCCAGGCTGCTCCAAGCCCTGTCCAGCCTGGCCTTGGACACTGCCAGGGATCCAGGGGCAGCCACAGCTGCTCTGGGCACCCTGTGCCAGGGCCTCCCCACCTTCTGAGGAAATAATTTCCCACTAACACCTAACCCAAATCCACCCTCTTTCAGCTTTATTCTACCAAGCCCTTTGGTGAGAACCATTAAACTTGATAAAATATTATTATTTAAAAATCCACTTCCAGCGAGATCCTAGATGCCATTATTATTTTCTCTAGGCTGTGAGTGGGATATATACATAAAACAATAATTGTAGGTTGCAAGAACTGAAAGCTTTTAACCAGAAGATTACATTAAAGAAACCCCAGCAGTACAAAGTACCAAGGCTTGAGGAAAGCTTTATGTAAGAGCACACAGGGCCAAGAACCAGGCAGGCCTTTGCCAAAAAGAGGAACAGACAAAAGTGGCTGAAAATAAACATGGAGCACAAATCAAATTTACCCTTACAAAGAGTTGGATGCAATCTAATAATTTCTGCAGGAAGGATCTATTTTTGGAGCACATGAGATACAAGAAGTGGGTAAAAAAGAAAAAAATAAAATTGTGTAGTTGCCACGTGAATGGCACAGTCCTGGCAGCTTCAGGAGTAAGAGCAGATACTGCACACAGCCCAACTTCTGGATTTGCATTGACACCATATTTTAACTCAAAATCAGGTCACCTTTTTTCAGAAATGCTTGTGCTCCTTGACAAGCTTCAGATATTCTCTGAGCTCATACACATGACTTAATAAAAAATGTCATTTTCCCCCCAATAATAGCTTGCCATTTTAGTCAAAGCAACAGAAAAAATAGAAAAGCCTTGTGAATATAACATTGGCGCTTGCAATGGCACATTCCTCACATTTCTTATGCAAAGAATTGCATTAAGACACCTTAAAAATATCAGTACAGTTTGTTTTTTAAGAAGTTCTATGTCATCTAAACCCTGTCAATTCAGTCACCCTTGAAGTACCAAGTTACACACATATTTTTGTTAATAATATTAAATTAAAACATGAGAAGTCCCCGTGCAGTCGTTGTAATGGGGTAAAAGCTGTCCCAAACCAAGAAAAACCCAACATTTTCCCTTTATCTCTGTTGAGGATTAGCTAACAAGAAATCCTCCCAAACACAGATGTTTTAGGGAGTAACGTGGGCCTGACAGAGCTGAGATCTGGTGACAGTGCTGGCAGCTGCACTTGCCACTCCTGCCTTAATTTGGGCAGATCTGGATGAATCATGTCCTTAACATGTGATTTGAGATGACTTTTACTGCATTAGTGTGCCCAGACTGTAACCACGCTGGGGGTTTTAAACGAGGATCTTTAACTGTGCCAGCTACTCCGTGGGTGAAAAGGAGCATTTCAAGAGGTTCTATTAATAAAAGACTTGCCCTCGCTGAGCCTCCTGGATTGTGCCAAAGCAGCATTAAAAGATTTAAATCTATTACTGCGAGATGTCCCATTTCCTTCTGCCACCAAATAACAAGTGACAACGACTGGCTGCAGCTCTATAATCCCCCAAGGTTTTTACACAGCACCAGAGACAGAGGTAGGGAAGTGATTCTTCCCAGGAATATTAATTTGGTTTTAATCTAACAATCTGCAAAATTTAATAACAGAGTTAAAAAAGATGAATTTAATCACTAGGCTTTACCTGGGGATTTCAGGTTGAATATTAATGGCTATGGGAAGAATCAGGGAATCACAGAATCAGAATGGTTGGGGTTGGAAGGGATCCTAAGGATCATTTATTTCCAACCCCCTAACCCAGATTACTCCAAGCCCCATCCAGCCTGGCCTTGGACACTTCCAAGGATCCAAGGGCAGCCACAGCTTCTCTGGGCACCCTGTGCCAGGGCCTCCCCACCCTCACAGGGTGGAATTTCTTCCCCAAATCCCATCTAACCCTGTCCTCTGCCAGTGGGAAGCTATTCCCTGTGTCCTGTCACAGTCTCCATCTTTCTTGTCAGCCCCTTCAGGCACTGGGAGGCCACAATTAGGTCACCCCAAAACTTCTCTTTTCCAAGCTGAATGACCCCAATTCTCTCAGCCTTTCCTCACAGAAGTGCTCCATCCCTCAGATCATCCTGGTGCCCCCTCTGGCCTCGCTGCTGGGCACAGCCTGTTCTAGGTAAGATAAAAGATTACTTTTTCAACTGTGTTACCTAATCTTGGATTTAATACAATCAAAGTCATCTCTCACTGCTGGTTTTTAGGCGTGAGAGCTGATTTAAATATACTTTAAAAGTGTATTCTAAATGTTCTCTCTGCACCACGCACTGAAGGATTGTCAGCAGAGTTCACACTTTGGTTTTAGAGCGTTGCACAGAAACATCAGAACCAGATGTTTGTAATTTCCTTTCCCCTCCCAGTCCTTGCACAGGCCGGCTGCAGGCCGGCCTTTATCTCACCCCCCTCCCCTCCCTGGCCTGCCACGCCACCAGTTCCGTGTTTCCACCCAGGCCATCGGGCTTTATTTTCAGGAAATGTCAGCAAATTGACCTTTATAACATAATAGCTGCTGTTACTTCCTGCGTTCTGTATTCAGACACAGCTCAATGAGTTCATTGAGGGCGAGGAAACGATCATTAATTACACCACCAGCAGCAAGCTACAATGTTAAGTTTCTTAAATGTAAATGTATCCTAGAAAATTACTCCCCGCTTGATTTGCCTCCTCCTCCTCCTCTCACCACCCTCAGGCATGAATCAGGAGCAGCGCAATGGAAATCCCCGGGGACATGCAGATGTATAATAATATTGAGTTTTGTTTTGCTCTCACTTACAAAAATGAGAACTATTATAATAATTGGAGTATTTTCTTTGGGAATAGGATGCCTTAATGAAGTACTTTAACAAGTTATCAAGAAAATAAAAACTTACATGTGGAAACATCTTTATGGCATCACAATTAACTCACAGGAAATCCAGAGGGGAGTGAATTCACTCTGTGGTGTTGTTCTCCGTAACATGGAAATGCTTGTGTCAGGCACAGAGAAAAGGTATTAGATAGGTGGGTTCATCTAAATTTTACTGTATAAAAGATGTAACTTTTTACCCCTCGGGGTGTTTGACTTGCAGAAACCTCCACCTTGTAGCCTGTGCAGAATAAACGACATCTTTTCCAGACTCTATTTAGAGAGCTCCCAAAATCAATAAACCCACAAAGCCACTGCCCGTGGTCATCTGTACCTCACCTGGTACACGTGTGGCCATCTCGGTTAATCACAGGATCATTAAGGTTGGAAAAGACTTCCAAGATCATCAAGTTCAACCTGTGACCAATCACCAAAGCCTATTGCAAAGTGCCATGGCTACTTACTTGTTTTCTGGACACTTCCAGGCGTGATGACTCCATCACTTCCCTGGTCAGCCCCTTCCAATGCTTCACCACTGTTTCAGTGAAGAAATTTTACCTGGTGTCCACCCTGACCTCCCCTGGCCCAGCCTGAGGCCGTTCCCTCTCCTCCTGTCCCTGTTCCCTGGCAGCAGAGCCCGAAATCTCAGGGAGTTGTGCAGAGCCACAAGATCCCCCTAGGCCTCCTTTTCTCCAGGCTGAGCCCCTTTCCCAGGTCCCTCAGGAATTCTCCAGCTCCTTCCCAGCTCTGTTCTCTCCCCTGGACCCGCTCCAGCCCCTCAAGGTCTTGCCTGACGTGAGGGGCCCAGAACTGACCCCAGGATTTGCGGTGCCTCAGCAGTGCCAGCACTGAGGGAAAATGTCTGTTCTTTATCTAGCAGATAACTCCTCAGGTCTGCAGCGGCCCAAGCGCAGCCCGTCCCTTCGCCGTCCCCAGCCGCGGCCTGGCTGCAATGCGGGGCAGTTCGGGGGAGCAGCCCTGCCATCGGGCGGACCCTTCTCTTCCCGGAACGTCTCTCTCGCGTCCGGCCCGTCTCGGCGGGCCCGCCGTGGCGGCGCACAGCCCTTACTCTGATTGGCTGCGGCGCGGCGCGCGAGCCGGCGGCGCGGGCGGTGATTGGCCGGCGGGGCGGGCGCGCGCGGTTTCCCGGGCGACGGGCGGCCCGGCGCCGCCATGGCGAGCGTGCACGACAGCCTGTACTTCAACCCGATGCTGACGAACGGCGTCGTGCACGCGAACGTGTTCGGGGTCCGCGACTGGGTCACCCCACACAAGATGGCCCTGCTCGTGTTGCTCAGCGAGCTGGGCCGCGCCGGCCCGCAGCTCGGCCTGCTGGAGAGGCGGCGGCTCAACCGGCTGCTGCTGCCGCTGCTGCAGGTCGGGGCCCGGGCCGGAGCGGGGGGAAGGGTGGCCCCGTTGTGTCGTGGCCTGTCGCGACATGTCGCTATCCTCCGCAGGGTCCGGATATGGCGCTGTCGCGGCTGCGCAAGGCCATCGAGGAGTGCTGCCCGCAGCTGGCCGGCTCCGTCCACATCAGGTGCGGGGTCCGTGCGGGCGGGGCGGGGGAAGAGGCACCGAGGCCGCCGTGCGAATCCTCTGCGCTGTTCGTGTCCGCTCTGAGCTCTGAAACGTGTACATGTCAGCTTCTAAAAACACACATTTGGGCCAAAGCTCTGCTTCGACAGATTTATTACTTGTCATAATGAAGTTTCTGAATGGCACCAACATCGAAGTCATCAGATTTAAATTTTCTGCGGGACAGAAGATCCGTTGTCATATCAGATAACTCACTAAACAGCAGCAGTTCCAAAGATGTAATCAGTCAAGAATTTTAAATTTCAAAAATAAAAATCAGAAAGGGCTCCTATTTGTTTTAAGAATAACCATCTCGTCTAATTATTCTCTTTTTAATAACGACCTATTTAAAAAGAAAAAAAAAGCCCAAACCTGATTATTATTTGGTTTACCAGTATTTAATATGATCTTATTTATCTCATTATGAAAACGTCCTGGGTCCAAGAAATTAGTTATTACTTGTTTGTGTTTGCTCATTTATGCAGGAAGCAGGGGAATATTTTATGTCTGTGTTATACCCTGAAAAATGTCACTTTGTTCCCCTGTTGTCTGTATTAATATCCTAAAAAATCTTATTTTCTTCCCCTGTTTAGGTTAAAACTTATGGCAGAAGGAGAACTGAAAGACATGGAACAATTTTTTGATGACCTTTCGGATTCATTCTCAGGGACAGAGCCAGAAGTTCATAAAACAAGTGTAGTAGGTAAATAATTGTTATCCATAAGGTATTTTTGATGTGATATCTATCATCGATGTGATTCCCTCAGGACACAGCTTTGTTATTCTGGGGAGGTGTCAAATTGCAGAATGTCATTTTTCTCTTGCACAGATGTTGCATATTAACCAATAGTTTTGCATATTGTGAGGTTGTTAATGTTTTTAACAATTTATCACTTATCTTTAGTGACATTTGCTACTAAATTAACACCAGATTCACACCCTGCAGCACTGAGTTGTGTCATTGAGATGAGACTCATTAATTTCTATTCCATTTCTCATTCATTTCTGTTTAATGAGGAATTAAATGATGTTATTTAAGCTGTTGGCTGTGATTTTAGTGTCCTGTCTGCAGCAGCACCTGACAGCCCGTGCTCACAGCAGGCATTTCCCTCTCCAGGTCTGTTCCTGCGCCACATGATCCTGGCATACAACAAACTTTCCTTCAGCCAGGTCTATAAACTTTACACAGCACTCCAGCAGTACTTCCAAAAAGATGAGAAAAAGGATGGAGCCGACGAGAATGAGATGGAGCTGACAAATCCAGAGGATCTGGATGGGAAAATGGAGAAAGAAGAACTTGATGGGCCTTTAAGGTGATAAATTCGTGTTAAAGCCTTTCTCACCTCTTAAGAAAATTAATCTTTTATTTTTTTTAAAGCGTCTTGCAGCCGGGCTGAGCTTTGTGGCCGCTCGTTTCCTTGGTGCCACCGTGTGGTAGCATTTGTCAGTGGCTCGGGAAGGTGGCACTGCCCCATCCTCATCCTCACAGCCCAAAGGCTTTTGCTGCCCACAATTTCCCACTGCTGAGTGACTCCCTCTGGTTGTCACGTGCTAAAACTGTTGGAGAGGTCACTTCTGCTTTCAACAAGGAAAGATTGCTCAATAAGGAGAAGTTGAACAGTTTTGTTTTGCTTTTCTCTCCAAATAAAAGAACTCACGTCTACTCAAAAAGGAGAAGCAAATACTGAGAATTTTCACCTGCTCAAGATGTGCTCCATTGTAAGAATAATCCTGAAATTATTTTATGTGTCCATATATTTAAAACGGACTTTGCAAACTGTGTTTGTATAAACTTGTGCAGGAGTTGCTGCATCATGAGTCAGACAGCAGCTTTTGGGGTCTGGCTGTGTGCTGGACTTGCTGGCTTTTCCACACAGTATCTGTCTTGCAGAACAGCTGTTTCCAGCAGTGATGGATGTGGCCAAAGTGCCAGGTCATCTCCTTAGGATTGTCTTCAGAAGACAGAAAAAACAGAGCAGAGCCATTTGAATATGTCAGCCCTAAATCTTCTCTCTGCTGTTTTTCTGTGGATTTTTTAGGGTGTATTTAGGGTAACGTTGCTCTAAACTACAGTCTCTGCAGCTTGAAGCTAAACTGTGAAATAATTTGGATTGCTGACTTTCATGGAGTAAATTTTGTTCTTTATTAAGTTTTCTCAGTGTTCCTTCATGCTTTGAGGTGTAATACCTCAGAAAACTTTATAAAGCAAAAGTGTGGGGTGTCTGATGAAATGTGTTTCTGTGTTATCTTTCCTTGCCCCTGTTTCTAACCAGAGTGTTTCTTACCAGGGAAGAAGAGATAGCTTGCAGTGGGCCTCTTTCCCAGAAACAAGCAGAGTATTTCCTTTCTCAGCAGGTATTTAATTCTCATTAAAGTGGAGGAAATGTTCCATAGCATGAATTTCACCTTGAATTTTATCCACAGTGTCAGCTGTGATGTTTTCTCTGGTCTGGTAGAGGCTTGTTGATATCTTGCATGTTGTTGCTCAGTATGAGCACTTGGGGCTATGAGTGTTTTATCCAGACATGTCACCATATGCTGATATTTGGTTCTCAGAAGGTCCTTCTGCTCTGCTTGCCTCACATTTCTGTGAAATGTGCTGTTTTGTTGGTTATTCCAGCTGGTAAATAAAAAAAGGAACAGAAATACACATGGACACAAATGTCAGTAATTCAATAGTCAGTAATGCTAATTTTAGTAAATACATCTTTGTAATTTTTTATTAATTTAACTGCTTGCCAAAGCAAACTGTGGATTTATTGATTGGTTTTCCTGAGGGTTTGTTTGGTTTTTTTTTTTGCATGAGCAGATACATGTAATTCCAGTGAGCAATGTGTGGCAGTAGTTCTTCAGAGAGAAACTTAACCAGAATTCTTTAAGTGCCTTTAAACAGTCCTTTGAATAAGGTTTTATTTGACTTGGTCTCTCTGATCTCTGCAAAGTGAACACTATAATATAGTATAGAATCAAACTTCCACTGTCGTAATAGGGCTGCTACAAAATCTTCTTTAAGCAGATAACAGCCTGACAATCCTGTACCACAATATATTTTTATAACCCTCCTGATGGAGTTACATATCTTACTTGTGCTGTTCAAATTTTATTCCAGGCTTCTTTACTAAAGAATGATGAGACAAAGGCTCTTGCTCCAGCATCTTTACAAAAGGAATTGAACAACTTGTTAAAATTTAATCCAGACTTTGCTGAAGCAGTAAGTATCTTTTTCTTCATCCAGAATGGTTGTAAAATGATTTTTTTATCTCTAGGATAGGATTATTTGGGAGTAATTTATTCTCTGTTGAAATATAAGTAGTGAGCAAGTTGCATGTAAATGTTTAGTAATTCAGACTAAAACTCCTGAAGGTGCAGAAATCTTAATTAAGCAAAGTACTTCCCCTTTGTGCACAGATATAAGCCTCTTAATTTTGGTGGGACTGAGTGCATTCTTGTTCAACTAAATCTAAAACTTACTTCTTTTACCCACATTTTCCTAAGGAATTTCAGGCCTTGTACTCCTGTAGTTTAAAAATCAGTATTAAGTGCAATATCTGATAATTTTTCTGGTTGTTGTTCACTTTGCTTCTAGTCTTTAATAGCAATTTATACTGAAAGCCACAGATGAGTCGTGCTGAGGGGCATCTCCAGACCTGTGGTGTGAACTTCTGCTTTGTCCCTCAACAGCTTCTTCTTGAGCAACTTCCATAAGTTCAACTCTTTAGTGCCTTGCTTTCTGCCTCTTCCTCCCAGCAGCCTTGGGCTGAGCTGACAGGATTTTCCTTGCTGCTGTTTGGAAGGCTATCCTTGAAAAGGCTGCCATAGTCCCTGGCTGGACTTGACAACATAAAGGATTATCCTGCCCAGGATATCAATGCCAAAAAGAAAATACGTAATTTTAGCATCTCCTTTTTATCTGCACAGCATTTGGAAGCAGTGCTGATGTTTCTTAGACAGACACTGTGGGAGTTGTGCCTCCATTCCCACTCTCATTTCACACATAAATACAGGGATTCCACCTCTGTAGAGATCTCAGACTCTCTGGGATCATTCTGACAGCCAGATCTTGTAATCTTCACATTTGGCAGATCCTGTTAGGGTAGACAGCCAATATTGTCCAACAAATTATCCAATTTTATCCAGAAATTCTGTCCAGGTAGTGTCAGTATTGCGACTTCTCATCAGTATTTCATGGTTACATGTTTTGGACAAAAATACCTAATAATTATAAACAAAACCTCCGATTTAGTATCTGTACAATTAAAGCTGATTTTGTTTCTCTTTCCAGCATTATTTAAGCTACTTAAACAGCCTCAGAGTGCAGGATGTCTTCAGTTCCACACACAGCCTCCTGCATTACTTCGACCGGCTGATCCTCACGGGGGCAGAGAGCAAAAGCAACGGGGACGAGGGCTACGGGCGGAGCCTGCGCTACGCCGCGCTCAACCTGGCGGCCCTGCACTGCCGCTTCGGCCACTAGTGAGGAATTCAGGCCGCGGCATCTCAGAGTGCTGCAAAGAGACCTCCCCTTCCTTCTGAAAATCCCTTCAGGGCCTTTCTCTCACTTGACAGCAGCTGTGGTTGGGTTGGGATCCTCTTGTGGTCTTGATTTGTTCGGGTTTGTTTTTGTTTTGGTGTTTATTTGGTTTCCATAATAACTGAGCCATCTAAGAGTTGGCATTTGTCTGTGTCCTGGGTATTTTAAGTGTTCAATTGCATTTCCATGACCTCAGAAGGGTGAGTGGGCATGAGTGCCTATTTTCATCCATATTTTCAAGAAAGTGTGGTTGGTTTTCTGCAAGTCAACATAGAGCTGATGATCTGGCAAAATAATTAAACATAAAAAGCCATCCAAGCTTTTAAAATTTAAAATGCCATGCGGGTGGGATTTATTTTGTTGATAAAGCTGGCCTACCCGTCTTCATTTGTGGTTTGCATTTATTGATTGCTGCCTGGAGGCACGATGTGAAAGGATGGAGAGGGGAAGGACATTGCAAAGTTGAGAGCAATAATTTCTACACAGGCAGATTATAAATGTTGCCCCTGTTCAAACAATAACTTGGCACCATAACTTGGCCTGTACAGGGTTTGAAAGCCCACGTTAGGGGTTACAGCTGCATTTTGGTTTGCAGATGTCAGACTTATTGTCCTGAAATCCAGAACGCACTGCTGAGTGCTGGGAGGAAAACACAGGCTGTTAAATCAGAGATCTGAGTGCATTATGCATAATTCAGATCAATATTCCTCTGGATCAGGATGCTGTATCTTAAGCACTGTAGGAATACTAATTGTTCTCCCTCTGTGTGCTCATAGCCAGCAGGCTGAACTGGCACTTCAGGAAGCCATCAGGATTGCCCAGGAGTCCAACGACCACGTCTGCCTGCAGCACTGCCTGGTAAGAGCTCTGTTCAAATGGGGCTTGAGTTGTTCTGCTCAGTGAACTGTTGCAGAACTTCTCTCACAGCAGCATCTCCCCCAGGGATTTTGACTGCCCAGCAGTGGGGTGACATTGCTCCTGGCACACAGGGCAACAAACTGCAGGATCATGGGATGTTTTGTTGCAGCTCAGGATTAATTTCTTAAGCAGGAATTGTTATCCCAGAGATCTCAGTAGTAAGCTCAAAGTTGAGTCTTAGATATTGTAAAAAGAAGTATTTCAGAACTTCCTCCTTCCTGTCTGTTGAATTCTCAGAGTAACCAGCCACCTTTTAGAGCAAGCAAAGTGGGAGGGAAGGACTTGGATTTCTCTCTATCTTTTTCCCTGTAATTAACATTATAATGAATTGACATCAATGGTATCAAACTCTTGACGTGCTGCATTCCACAGTTCACTGTATTTTTGTGCATCACTGAACCTCCAGCGTAGGCTGGTGCCACACCAGCATCCCAGCCTAGCTGCACTTCTGATGTTTTGCTGTGCAGCATTTAGTAGAAGTTTCCTTGGAATCAATCCTCAAGTGGTTTGTATTTCCAGTTTTTGTACATTCTGTAACAGCAAGCCAAGTTAAAAGTGCTGCAGCCATCAGTTATTTGCAATGAGATTTTGATCTTTTTCCTTGTTAGAGCTGGTTGTACATCCTGGAGCAGAAGATATTTGATAGCTGTGTTCTGCTGGAGCACTCTGTGAACAAATCCTTACATTTTGGATTGCCAGTGAGTCTGTTTCATCAATCCTTACCTTTATTCTGGGACAAACCCATGTGGTGATGGGCGTGTGTGTGATCAGAGTTTGGGGTTTTCCAGCTTGTCTGTTCAAAAGATGTGACTGGATTTAAACAAACATGTTTTAACACTCCAAAATCTTAGCTGTTTCTATTACTTTTATTCTTCATATTAACAAGCCAGAGTTCAGTTGCTTTAATGCCAGAGCATTATTGCAAGGCTCACTGGTTTTCCTTCAAACTTGTTTGATTTTCAGGCTGCAAATCTCTGTGGCTACTGGCCCAGGCACCATTTTGGTACAATCTGGTGCTCGGGGAGGTTCTTAGGCCTCCACCTTCCCTGAAGCTCAGTGCTGATGCCTCTAGCAGGGCTTTGAACACATGTTTACTTGTACAGCTCTGTAAAATCTTGCAGGGCAGCCCTCCCCTTTGGTGGTTTGTGCCCTGACAGATATGTTGTCTGTTAATATTTAGTTCTGTCTCCAAATCCGTTAGTCCTTTATTAAGAGAATTGTTCTAAAATGGACTAAACTGCTGTTGCTGGGAGATAGAAGCAGACATGGCCTCTCTGTGGGGAAGGGAAGGAAAGCAAAGGCTCTGTTTTCACAGCAGTTCTGGAGAAATCCAGGTACTGGTCCTGTCCTCCTCCATAAGATTTTTCTGTGGAGGAGTGGAAATTACCTTTCACATCCAACAAAATGACATTCACATATGTGTGGGTGTGCATAAGTGAGTATTTAAAGAAATGCCTGGAGCAGTGCTCCTTTGTATGTGCTGTCTTTTTGGGATTCTTTTTTAGTAGTTTAGAACTCTGCTGCAGTGTAATTTGCAAGCCTGGGGTACTCTGTTGTCTTCTGACACTGTAGGTATGTTTTTTTCCTTCTTCCCAGTATCTTGCTTCCTTGGGAATACAATCCTTGGTTCAGCAAAGAGCTTTTGCAGGAAAGGCTGCCAACAAACTAATGGATGCCTTAAAAGATTCTGATCTGTTGCATTGGAAGCACAGCCTGTCAGAGCTCATTGACATCAGCATAGCACAGAAAACAGCCATTTGGAGATTATATGGCCGCAGGTATTTGTTTTGTTTGGAACTCCTGGATTAGCTGCTGCACTTGTTAGTACATAATGCATTTATATAGGTGTAACAAGTGACTGTGTCTCTCCAGTGCACTAAAATAAAGCAATCAGACTGTGATTCAGTGCAGGCTGAGTGCAATTATTTCCATTCTCTTTTGTTCCTTTAAAACTCATACTGAGGAAGAGATAGAGTTTCCATTTAGTAGTGGCAAATAGATCATAAATTGTTCCTGTGCCCCCTTTTCAGCATCTCTGTGCTTTGGCTGCATGCAGCTTTCAGTCTGTAGTACTTGCTGTGCCTGCACAGTCCAGAGTCCTTGGACAGCAGTTGTAAAGTTTTACAAAGTTTTCCTTCTTCCAGGCCCTTGACTTAACCAGACAATGTAGACTATTGTCATTAGACCATAGATTAAAAAGGGTTGTTGTTTGTTGCTTGAGAACTAAAAAGTATTTCTCTTGCATAAGCACCATGGCACTTCAACAAGCCCAGACCTTGCTGAGCATGAACAGTCTGGAGGCTGTGAACGTGGGCGTTCAGCAGAACAACACCGAGTCCTTCGCAGTGGTGTTGTGTCACCTGGCAGAGCTGCACGCCGAGCAGGTGAGCTTCAGGGCTATTTGCACAAGGTGCCATTTGGTGAGAGGAGGTGTGGGTGTTACTGACAGAGGGTGCAAGACTGGACTTGTGGTTTTTTGTGCCTTTAACGCCTGCTCTGGGGGCAGAGACAATGCAGGGTGTTTGCGTGGCAAATCCCTTCCCTGAAGGTTGTGCTGAAAGGGAGGGGAGCAGGGCCTGCCCTGCTGCATTAATCAGTTTCCTTCTGTTCCAGGGATACTTTGCAGCTGCTTCTGAAATACTGAAACACCTAAAGGAGAGATTCCCTCCCAACAGTCAGCATGCACAGGTAGCATACTTAGCATTCAGCCTGTAAGTTATGTAACTATTATACAGTAGGATCTGAATCCCACTGCTCTTGAGTTTTCCTCTGGTTGCCTTGGGCTATACATTTTCTCAATTCCCTTGGCTCGTCCTCATGGGAAGCTGTGCAGCATCAACTTTCTTACAAAAGCATGGAAAAGCTGTCTGTGTTGTTTTCAGACTGGTGAGACATTTCTCTCACCACAGCCTCCTAAGATGAAGCTGTTCAAGTACAAATTTCATTAACAGAGAAATATACATCTGCTTCATGAGCACATAGAGCAATTAAATGCTCTGCATTGATTTGAAGCTTCAAAGTTCTGTTTAATTAGTCCTGGTTATTTTGATATATTACAATCCAGAAATAACTGAGATAATAGGCTAATTGCATGGGTTTTGTGTGACTCTGGGAAACATTGCTACAGGAGTCTATAAGATAGTATTTACATTGAAGTGTTTGAGATCCCATTAAATACAATGTGAGCCTTCTTTTTTCACTACAGAACAAGTCTACTAGTCTACAAGTCTCAAATCATTAGTAATGATTTTAAAGAGCCTTTTTAGTTAAAATGCAGTCGAGTAGGTGAGCTTCTATATTGAAACATTAATCCAGACCTGAGCATTTCTGTTGAGGACAGTAATTCAGTAAATGCAATAACTGGAGAGTGGAGTTAGTGTGTCTAGACACAAATACCCCCGGGGGAAAATAAAAAGTAAATTCTAATTTGGGATTAGAAAATGAGCAGTCACAACTTCTAAAACTTGTTTCTGGATGTTCTTTGTTTAGCTTTGGATGCTGTTTGATCAGAAAATACAGTTTGAGCGAGCCATGAACGATGGCAGATACCATGTAGCAGATTCTCTCGTAGCAGGAATTACAGCACTTAATAGCATTGAAGGTGTATACAGGTAAGAAATTGTGGCTCTTCATGCACTTGCAGGTGTGTTCCATGAAGAAAATGAAAAATTTAGCAAAATGATCACTGGCACATGTGCTCACATATTTTTCCCTTTCCAGAACTCGTTATGGTCATGTTGTCTAACCTATTGGGCTACTCCCTTAGAGCACGTCCTGCAATAATAATTTGTAGATGTTTCTCTGGACATTTTAAGAACTGGAACAGCTGAAGCTGGTGTTATTCTAGAGCTGTGAATCTGTTGTGGTAACGTCTTCAGAATCTGTTATACTCAAACCTGAGCACAAAGCAGATTTTAATGTAAAATAGATGGGGAGGGAGCTCAAGCCTTGAGCGAATTCCTCTGTGGCTTGGTTTCTACATCTCCAAAATGGAACAATGTGATTTTTTTTTTTTTTTCACTCGCCTTAATGAGGTCTTGTTTCTAAATGAGAATGACATGTTAAAAATAGTTACAGTTAAAACTTGGTATTTGGTAAGTATGAAAACCAAGTTAGTGTTCAAAGAATTTCTCGTTGATTTTTCAATGAGGCAAAGCACCTAAAAGCAGCCAGTGCCAGTCAGCTGGAAGAGCAGTATTCAAGCTGTGGGACCTGATGCTTGTCCTTCTGGAATTGGACTGATCATGAATTCCCTGATCTTTAAATATTCTGCTCAGTGTCTGGTTCAGGGTGTTTATACCCATCCCCTGCTGCTCTGCATTTGGTCCTGACTTCCCTGTTCTCCATTTTCCTGTTGCTCTGTATCCTTGTTAGCTCAGGCCAATTTTAGCTGCTTTACCTCATACCTGTTTTTCTCACAGATAATTACTTACACTTTCTAGCTTGCATGTCCTCCCACTTCTGCTGCCTGTTTGGCCTTTGGTTTTGGCAATCCCTGGTTTCTATCTAAAGCTGTTTTATGAGTTTGATCCTTTCTGCCTGGGAGCTGTCCAGTTGGCACCAGGGAGATCTGTTTTTCCTCCTGTCTGTGTGTGCAGCATGTGTACACTTTGTCAGGGTGCCAGTCTGCAGTTACAAGAAACACAGGTCACACAAGAGAGACCTGTTTTACTGTGTTCTGAAGAGCAGAATTCTATACAAAATACAAAATTACAGTGATGTTTTCTTTCTACCACAACAGAAAAGCCATTGTATTGAAAGCCCAAAATCAAATGTCAGAGGCACACAAACTTCTGCAGAAATTGTTGATCCACTGCCAGAAAATCAAGAACACTGAGATGGTGATTAGGTAAGAATGTTTCATTTTCAGAGTATTAAAGCCACTTCGCAGTGATTAGAATCAGCCATTTCAATTTGTCTGTGTTCAGACTTCACTAGTCTTCAGATTACCTGCTGTGATTCTGAGATTACAGAGTCATTTCAATTATTAATCACAGTATGGAGGAATCCTCAAAATATTGTGTCATTTAGACCTAGTTGTTTTTAATATGTAAACTAAAAGGTGGTAAACCAGAAAATTAACCCCACAAAGTTCATGGAAGAAGGAAACACTGCATCTAAAATAAATAGGAAATAGAATTGGTTGTTTGTGTAGTTTTATCTTGGTGTAAATCTTGAGAGAGCTACGGTGTTATTTAATCTTTTGTGTATCTGTGGCATCTCCTCTTAAGGGTGTAATTTACATTTATTGTATATGCAGCAGCGTAATTCATAATAAAACCAATACCATTGTGGATGGGATAATTCCCTGGGAAACAAGTGGACATTTGTCATCCAGAGTAAAGGTTTGTAACTGCTTGTCCCTGTTTGCTCAGGGTGCTGCTGTCCATAGCAGAGCTGTACTGGAGATCCTCGTGTCACACCATCGCGCTGCCGGTGCTGCTCCAGGCTCTGGCCCTGGCTCGGGAATACAGCCTGCAGTACTTGGCTTCTGAAACTGTGCTGAACTTGGCTTTCTCCCAGGTAGGTCTGATTTGTGTTTTCACAGGGCTGCAGGGCAACATTTATTCTGGGGATCTGGATGCTGTTTTTACTCCTGTGAGATTTAGGAACGCAACTTCGTTGGAATTAAATTATTGATTCTGAAGAAGCAAACTCTGAATGTAAAAGCTTTCGAGGAAGTTAATAAAAGTTGATTCATGTGTATCACTAAAATGTATAGGTACTGTATATAATTAAGCAACATAAATTTCCCCCATCCTAATGTCTTCAGTTATTCTTTTATGCTGGTATTTTGGCTTTCTAGTAGCACAGGTTGGTTTGTATATTAAAAATAAGGCTGGTAATGAGTTCAGTTATATTGTTTATTCTGAGAGACATGGCTGTCAGCACTGACTGAGTGGAGAAGCTTTTCCCAATCAAGTTTTGATTTAAAAGAAGATTGTGGGGGAAAAGATGAAAAAAAATTTGTGTGTTACATCCTGGTATTAGAAACAGACGTGGCTTGTGTTGGTGTTCCCTGAAGAAGCTGCTCATATCAGTGGATTCCAGTGTGAGACCAGCAAGTATTTCTCTTTCAGCTGATCCTTGGCATTCCTGAACAAGCCCTGAATATCCTGCACATGGCAATAGAACCTGTCCTGGCCCACGGAGCTGTCCTGGACAAAGGCTGTGCCATGTTCTTGGTGGCCAAATGTCAGGTGGCTTCTGCAGCTTCCTACACTGCACAAAAGAAGATTGAAGGTAGTGTGAAGAGTAATTCTCTCTGAAACTGCTCAGACACTGTCTGTACTGGAGTCCTGCTACACCAGAGCGTGTTACCTGGTTATTGGATACAAAATTAATTTGGAATTAGTTGTTCCACAGATGTTTATAATGGAACACTGTTTATCTGCATACTTTCACACACATATTTTGCAGCAAAGGCTGAATAATAGAAACTAGCTGAGAGACCACGTTGCTAAGACACAAATGGTTTTGAAAAGCTGAGGAATTTATAATTGGCCTCCTTAGATTTGAGCTGCCTTGCTTGGAGTTCTTACTGTGATATTTTCTTAAATATGACTGTCCCCCTTTTTCTCCACAGCTTTGGAATCTGCTATCTTGAATCTAAATGAAGCCAAGAATTATTTTGCCAAAGTGGACTGCAAAGAGCAGCTCAGAGACGTTCTCTACTTCCAAGCCCGGCTGTTCCACACCCTCGGCAAGACCCAGGAAAGGAACAAATGTGCCATGTTGTTCCGTCAGTTGCACCAGGAGCTGCCAGCACACGGTGTCCCCTTAATCAACGCCTTCAAGTGAAGCATTTAAAGATGAGATTTGTTTGTTTTCCTGTTTTGTTTTGTTTGTTGGTTTTTTTTACGAACATCTTTTTATTGTATTTAGTCATCCGTGTTTCAGAATAACTGCCAATAAATCATGGTCTGCTCTTGAACAAACTTTTGTGTTTTGTAACACCAATATAATTTCCCACTCATTTCGCTTTTATTCTGTACTTGAAATTAAGAAATTAGTGGGGAAAAAACAGAACAGACCCTCTTGACTGTGTTATGAACACACTGAGGGGAGTAGTGCAGTCATGAAGAAGTAGTGTTCTGTTCTTATAAGTGACATTTCCCGAAACTATGCAGGCTTTTTGAACACAGGGATACAAAAAATAGTGGAAAATGTAGGCAAAGCTCTTTTGTGCTCTTTTTAAGTGGTATGCAAGGAGGAGTCTCATTTAAAACGTGTCCTTGCTTCTAACCTGTCTGCAGTTGCTGTTTACACTGCAGAAACAGATGGTGCTGGCAGAAGGGGAAAAGACAAGGTTCAGTCAAAGAGGTGTAACAGTGCAAAGTCCTGGCTCTGTTGTTTCATGTGTCCTTGTGCAGAGGGGGGATGAGAAGAATGAAGAGTGGGAAACAACAATCCCAGCTCAGCTGAAATGGTTTTATTGTGCATGTTCTCCTCTCAGCACTGTGTGTCATTCACCTGCTCTGCTTTGATGGGTGAATAGATGGAGATCACAACTGACTGAAGTATCTGGAGGGGCCTCCAAGAAATCTGGAGAGGGATTTTGAAGTGACAGGACAAGAGGAATGGCTTCCTACTGGCAGAGGACAGGGTTAGATGGGACACTGGGGACAAATTCTTCCCTGTGAGGGTGGGGAGGGAAGCCCTGGCACAGGGTGCCCAGAGAAGCTGTGGCTGTCCCATCCCTGGAAGTGTCCAGGTTGGATGGGGCTTGGAGCAGCAGGGATAGTGGAAGGTGTCCCTGCCCACGAGATGAGAGGTCCCTTCTAACCCAAACCATTCTATAACTGAGTATGTGATGTGCTGGCATTGACTGCTAGCAATGAGATTCTCATTTTGGAAGAAAATTTCATTTTGGCTGTAGTGTGGAATTTGAGGGCAGATGGGATTGCACTCCAGTGAGTGTAAAAGTTTTGTAGGTGCCAGTCACCTGGTGAATATATAAAAGCTGAGCATCATTAAACCCCAGGAGGTACCCTGCTTGGAAGCAGTAGATGTAACTATGTCATTGACACAATGCAACAAGAAAGCAAGACCAGACCTCAACCTGGTTCTGCTGGAGCCCAGACAGGTAAGGAGGAAGAGAGAAGCACTAAGGTGTGGTTGAGACAAGGATAGTCCGGTGTCAGTTTACACATTCCATTAATTAGTGCTGCATCGGGGCTGTTGGCAGATAATCAGAACCTTGATTTTAAAACGAGGTTTCCAACAGCAAAGGGGAACCCAGCTTTGTGGAACACATTCCCTCTCTGCTGTGTTTTAACCAACATCGAGGAGTTTAATCCTTAAAATGTTTGGAGCACCTACAGCATCACGGTGAGTGTATAAACCTGGGTTTTAGAGTGGCTTTCAAGATTCTGGTCAGAAATACAGTGTTTATTAACAAAGCTGGCATGGAGGCCTGGCTTGCTCTGGGGAGCTCTAGAGTGTCAAAGTGGTGCCCACAAACGAGCCTTGGAGCAAAGTGAGGAAGAGGGCTTGGCCAGCTGTGGCATTTGCATCTGCTCAAGGCTGAAGCTGTTGCCTGATGAAAAGAAAACCGGGGGTGAGCTTGGTGCAGAAATGGTGCTGGATGGCAATAAAAACAAACCCCAAATACTGGACAAAGCAAAGGGTATGTTTACCAGGGGTTAGAGGCCGTGTCCATGAGCTCTGTTTCAGCCCTACAGAGTAGCAGCTTCTGTGGGAACTCTTTGGTGGTGGCCTCTGTGACATTTCCAAACAACTCTTTTCCAAACCGCCCCTTTAGGTGATGATTTGGGCAATCGCTCAGTGCGGGGGAACTGGCGCAGGTAACCCGGTTTGCCCCCAGCCGACCTGACGCTGGAATCCCGGTGTTTGCAGGGGGACAGGGGCAGGAAGCGGCGGGGGGGGACGCTGGGGTTCGTGTCCCTCCGAGGCGGACGCGGGGAGCCCGCAGCGAGGTCGGCGGCAGCGGGACCGGCCGGGGCTCCGCGCCGCATCCCGCGGGGAGGTGACGCGGGGCCGCGCGGCCAGGGGCTGGGGGGAATTAAACACTGGGGGAAAAAATTCTAAATAAACAAAAGAACAAAGCACACCCCAAGAGCGGCTTACAGGGGGCGGGCGGGCAGGATGCGGCTGCCCGGGGGGGAAACCTGCCCTTCCCCGGGGCGGAGCGGGGCCTCCCTCTCTCTCTCCCTCCCTCCCTCCCTCCTTCCATCGCTCCCTCCCTCCTTCCCTCCCTCCTTCCCTCGCTGCCGCGGCCGGAGAGGAACCGAAAGCGAAGGCGGCGCCGGGCAGCCGCGCTCCGGCCCAGCGCGGCGGGGGCTGCCGGGGCTGCGGGGTCCCGGGGTCGCTCCCAGCCAGGTCGGTGCTGCGGGAGCGGGCGGGGAGGCCGGGCGGGCCCGGGCGGGGGATGCGCCCGCGGTGGCGGAGACAAAGCCGCGCCCGGAGGGACCGGGCGGGCGGGGGCGGCCGAGCCGGGGATGGAGCCGGGGCCGGGGCTGGGGCTGGCGAACGGCATCGCCTCCGGACGGGGCTCTGTCGCGGGCGGCCTGTGCGGACACCCCCGCGGTGCGGGCTCGCTGCTGTCATTTCCCCATCCCGCCCGGGCCCCGCGGACATCCCGCTGCCGCCGGCCCCGACACGTGCTGCGGTACCGGCACCCCGGGACCGGCGGCGATGGGACCGGGTGGCCACAGCTCCTGTCCGGGGGTTGAGGGCCGGGATCGGGGTGCCGGGGAAAGATAGGCCATGGGGTTGGGGAAAGCGGGGGGGATTTAAGGTCAAGGGGCAAGCGGGACGGGGAATGGAGCTGGTGGAGAGACTGTGTACAGAGGACGGGTCTCATTAGAAGCCACAGGTTGGGTTGCTGCGAGTGACAGTGTGGTTAGGAGGTGGGATGCAGCCCTGCAGCCACGTGCACGGCACAGAGCATCAGGAGCATGATGGTAACAATCAAGACCAAGAGCCGAAGTGAGATGACCACGGGAAGCTGGTGTGATGGAGCTGTGGGCTGACTGCAATGCTGCAGAGGCAGAAACCACCCCTGGGGACAGGACCAGGTTGTCCTCAGGGCCAGGGGGACCACGCTGGGGAGAGGATGTGTGCTAGCTGTGGGCACCAGAGCTGCCTTCCTGGCCCATACCCACAGAAACAGCCTCTCCCCTGGGAGAAGGAGCCCCGTCCTTCTCCTAGCTCTCCATGAGCCCTTACCTGAGTGCTGTGAGGGGTGTCTGATGGACCTGTGCTGTTCCAGGGAGGTAATTTGGAGGAGCCTTTGCTTTCAACTCTGCCCTAATGTCTTTTAAGTGGTGTTCACAAGGTGGAGAACTGCTCTTGTTTCCTCTCTTGTGGGCATCATGGGCTGTAGCTGATGTTTCCAGAAAAGCTGGGAGTTGCTTGGCAGTGCTGGACAAGGTGATGGAGGTGCCCTGAGCATATCCTGGCCCATGCTCAATACCATATATTGCTTCAGCAGTGTTAGGCAGTATCCTCAAAATTATAAAAAAAACTTCGGTAAAGACGTTTTTGTGACTCCTACTCCTGCTCCCGGATGTTGAGACACTACAATGTTACCAGCCTGGATTTGTGTTTTTTTCTCCAATTCTTTCCACCCTGTGTTGGCTGGGCCAGGCAGTGCAGGAGGCTCTTCCATTCACCCTGAGGATGATGAAAAGCTTTGCTGCTTGGGCACAGGGACCCAAGATGGGCACAGGCACCTGTTTCCAGTATCTCATAAAATTGGGTGTCCTCTGACTTCTAGAGAAGGTGCTGAGAGATTTTTTTCCCCATTAAAAGTCAGGTGCAAGATGCATATGGTCTTTGTATACTACAGTGACTAATATATTTCTGGCAAGGTCTGTGCTCACCCGTAGGAAGGGAAACTGTGATTGATGCCCCTGTTGCTGCAGATGACACCACTCTTGGCACAGGCACTTCCACCGCTGACCATGACCGGGGAAAGCAAAATAGCCACTGAACTCTGCCCAGGGAGACCAATAACTGCCCCAGGCTAGCCCTGCTTGGCTTTTAACCAACTTTGGGCAGTAGCAAGGGAGAATCTCTGCAAGTAAAATCAGTCCTGGTTTTGATGTTTTGAGTTCAGTTTTGTTATAAAAAGCTGAAGTTGTGCTTTTTGAGCTGATCCCCATGGAAGCATGGATGGAGGGATCAGCACTGAGATGCCACCAAGTCTTGCTCCCTTGGGAGGGTCTGATCCTGACACTGTGTCTGGCTTTGCTACAGAGATACAGGTGTGGGAAAGGCGAGGGTTCGGCCCCTGCATCTGGGTAGAGAAACAGCTCCAGGGAGGGAAGGGCAGGCAGATGCATCCATATGCTCTGATTTAAATCCCTGCAGCCAGTGCTGGCTGCAAGGTGTCACCCTCTGCACTCACCAGAATTGGTCAGCATGTTCCCCTCCCAGCACATCCAGCAGGGCCCCGGCAGGGCCCACACGCTCTCAGCAGAGCTGGGGTGGCCCAAGGGGGGCTGTGAAAATCCCTCACCCTCGCGGGGGCTGATTTCACTCCCATTCGCTTCCGCTCAACCCACGTGGATGCTGAGCGAGAGGGAGAGCTGCTGCCAGGGTTTCACAGACCTCTTTTCATTTTAATATCCCTCTCCTTGCTGAATTAGATGCGAGACTGATTGCTTCGATAATCCTGCTGCAGCCGCTATGGGTTATATATGGATTGCAGCCAAAAGCTGTGCCGATAAATCATTCCTATACACCAGGCTGTTATATTTCCTGAGGATTTTGTGGGCATGTGCTGCTCCCTTTTACATAAGGATCTGCTGGAGTTCATACCAGAATGTGCTGCTTTTCCCCAGGCAAGGGCCTGGATGGGTTTGTGAAGCCAAAGCCCCCAGGCTGTATTTTCTCTCTTTGGGATTACTGCCCCAGCTACTTTACTCTTTTCTCTGGCTGGGAATTCAGCAGTTCTTCTCCTCCTCCTCATATGCTTATTAAGGATAAGAGGGCTGTGTTCAACAGCGTGATCCTGCTTTTGGGTTTCTCTCCAGGGAAGTATCATCTCAGAGGGCAGTTTCTTAAAACCCCTGTCCTCTGACCCTTTGCACACATGCAGAGGGAAAACCCCTCTTATTTTCCACTGCAGCCAATGTTACGATGGGGCTTGGATGACTTTTAGTTTACAGAGCCTGGGGAAGCCTGCTTGAATTAATCAGACTTGATATGTTTATCCTGGTCAAGCCAATTAACTCCCGCCGGCCAGGACACACTCAGTTCTCAAGTGTGACTGAGACTTCATAACTCATTTTTGCTCAAGCCTGGCAAAGTTTATCGGGAATCCTTGGAAATCGAGATGCAGGCGATGCTGTGGGGGTAGCATGGGATGCCCAGCCATGCTGTGGCACTGCTGGGGATGGGTGTTGCTACCAGCAATGTTCCTGGGGTGGTTTCATCCCAAGGCTGCCCCGATGAGCTGCCTTTTTTGGTGTGGCCGCAGAGCACGGTGAGGGTAGAGGGCACAGCATTCTGGATCAGCTCCGGCTTCAGGGCAGCTATTTATATGTGCCCACTGGAGGGGTGCCCAAAGCAGGCCAGGCAAATGGCCTCGAGATACATCCCTGTGAATTCAAGATGAATGGGGGGGGCCCTGCCTGTTTGTTTTAATCCATTTGGGACTGCATTAAAACACGCTGCCGTGGGCTGCCAGCAGCACTGTGGGGGGAATTTGACTTGGCTGGTGGCTCCTGGCTCTCTCATCTAGCAAAGCCCCATCCAGGAGCGGATTCAGCCCCACGAAACTCAGCGTTTCTGGAATAGTTTGTCCTTGTTGCTGTTCGTTGGCTTATTTATAGCCTCCCCATCCCTGTGCTTCTCTGTGCCTCGGAGCAGCGAGCGGTGCCGCGTTGGCTTCAGCTCCAGGCCGATCCCACTTGGGCACAAAAGCTCTGGTTTATAGATCAGTGTTGAAAACAGCAATTAGGGCATTGTGAAGCCTCGAGGACGGGGGAGACGATTTGATTTCTGTACTTGACCCATAATCTCTGCTGGGCTGATTCAGAGTGGTTGTGCTGCGGGTGCAGCATGGAAACTTCAATGGAGATGAGTGGAGCTAATTTTAACTGGCCGCCTCGTCGAGGTGTGGGAACCAGGCAGAAAAACGCCTCAAACTCTGTTCCTGCTTCTGGGCTGGTTGTTTCAGGATATTTTCTTCGCTTCCTTCTGTGGCAACTTGTTAACCTAGAAATTAAAAACAGCACCAGTGTTGGGGCAGGAAAGAGCCATGGTTTACAGCCAATCAACCGTGGAACAGCTCCAGGTGTTGTGGGGTGCCTAGGATGTGTGAATTAACATAATTTTCTCCTCTTTTTTAATTATCACTTAATTATTTTATTATTAAAAAAAAAAAATTTAGTTGCTAACAGTTTTCTCATTTATCTCAAGGTTTGGGGACCCGAGTTTTGCACAGAAGGCCACAAGGCGAGGAACAGGAATCACCGGCAATGATGGGCTGTGGGAGGAAGCAGTGAGCCAGGGGGCTGGTCCTGCACCCTGCACTTGGTAAGTGGGTCCCTGTGCCCTTGAACTGCCTTGTTTGGGGAGGCTGGGCAGAGATGTGCCCACTTGGAGCAGTAAAGTAGGGAACTCAGTAGTATGTATGCTGGTATAGTGCAATTCTTTTTCCTGCCCCTTTAAAACAACCCCTTTGGAGTATTTCCATAGTGGAGATGATAGAGTTGTTACTCCCTGGAGGTGTTTAGATAAAAAGGGTGGAAGGAGCAGTGGCGGCAACCCTGGGGGTGAGGCTGGCTCTGGCCTGGGGTCTGTCCCATGGCAGGGTGATTGTGCATCCTGATGCCATCCTGTACTGCTGCCCTTGGCTTCACCATTCCCTATGGCATGAATAAATCAATCTGTAGCACAATGACCAGCAGGAAATCCCGCTTTCCAGAGAGCCTGGCTGACCCACCCTGTGTTTGCAGGCACATCTCCCCGCCACAGCATGGCCAGGATGAGGCCATCGGTCCCTCCACACCACCACGTGTCCCCAGCAGCTCGCCCGCCCCACAGCCCCTCTGCTGCGCCGGAGGCCGCGGCCGCCGAGCCCCCACGGCGCTGCGGGACCCCCCGGCGCTGAGCCCCGGCCACAGAAGCATGGCCTCGCTCATCGTGGTGACCGAGCACGACGGCACGGGGAGCACGAGCGAGGAGGAGATGGACGTGCCCGGCACTGAGGGCTTTGGGGATGGCCGCAAGCTGCACCTCTCCGGCCGCAAGCTGTCCCTGCAGGAGCGGCCACAGCCTGCCCGCTCGCCCGGGCACGGGGACACCAACCAACGCTTCATCTACCCCTCCCTCCCGTACTCCCCAGTGACGTCCCCGCACTCCTCCCCACGGCTGCCACGGCGGCCGACAGTGGAGTCCAACCGAGTGTCCATCACAGGATTGCAGGTGAGAGGCTTAAGTGTTACAGATGAGGGTGATGAGCATTACAGGTGAGGGGGATGAACCCTATAGGGTGATGAACGTTACAGGTGAGGGGGATGAACGCTGCTACTGTGGTTCTCCTGCCCCCATCTGCCTGGATTTTCCCACCATGGCATTTCTTCTCGCTTTTTTTTTTGGGGGATAAACCCCCATGGCTTGTCTGCAGGTGTGTGGTGGGGGGCAGTGGGACATCCTGGGCCACAGGAACAGGGAGGTGAGACCCCCAACTCACCGGTTTTCTTGCTTTTTGCTGATGCCACCCCTTCTCACGGCTGTGTTTGATGGAAGCCAGGAGTGTAGCGCAACTTTCTTTCTTCACCCCTTCAAAATAAAAAACAGAGAAGTTCACTAAGATCTAAAGAGAAAACAGGCCTGCTTGCCCCCAGCCTGACAGAAAACAGGCAGCAAGTGGCTGCTTTGCCCAAAATAAATAAAATTACTCGGCGCCAGGTTGCCAGCATTAAACCCCTCAAGGCTCTTGCCGTCCATTGCTCTCGTTTCACATGAGTGGACAGGACAGGATTGCCTGCCCAGATAACATTTGCAATTAGCCATCTATAAACACACCAACGTGTGCCTTGGTGGGTGGCTTTTGTGGCTCATGAATCAAAGCTACCCAGCCCCACGCGGGTGCTTGGGCAGGGCAGGATGGGGTGTGAGTTTGCAGAGAAAGTTTTGCTGGAGATTTAAAAGGAGAAGAGCAAATGTGAGCAGTTTTGTGGCTCATGCCAAACTTCCCTGCTCTTTCCCTGCAGGACTGTGTGCAGCTCAACCAGTACAAACTGAAGGATGAGATTGGGAAGGTGAATATTTGGTTTGGGTTGGGATGAGGGGTTTTGGGTTGGGAGGATGCCGGGCTTGCTTTCACTTCTATGGGAATGCTCCAGAATGGGAGCAAGTCCAGCCACTCACCACGGCAGCTCTTTGTTGCTCGCTGTTCTGTTCTGAGTGGTGCCAATTGAATTGTATATTTTTAAAATTATTACTAATTTTCCCCCTTCCCCCTCCCACCCACACAATGGGGCATTTGAAGCTTTTCTTTGCTGTCAGTGTGATGTCAGACTGTACACCCCCCTGCTCATCCCAGCATCGCCCACCAGCTCTGTGATCCCTGTGGGGTGGGTTTGTGGAGGAGGCCAGAGCGTGGTTTGGTGATGTGGGTTTTCTGGATTGTCCCTAACTTGTGCCTCATGGCTCTGCCCCTCTCCAGGGCTCCTACGGGGTGGTGAAGCTGGCCTACAATGAGGATGATAACACCTACTATGTGAGTAACACATGGCCCCAGAGTCTGCAGCGGGGCAGGTGGGAGGGGGATGGATCCCCTCTGCTGACTCCCTGCTCCATCCCACCAACCACATTTTATCCCTGACTTGCCCCAAATTCCACATTTGTTCTCCTCTTGCAGGCAATGAAAGTTCTCTCAAAAAAGAAGCTGATGAGACAGGCGGGCTTCCCACGTAAGTGGCAGAAAGCTTTTTGGGGTGGGGGATATTTTGGGGATCCTGGGGGATTGTTCCCAACTGGACACATCTTTACAGGCCGTCCGCCGCCCCGCGGGGCCAAAGCTGCTTCCGAGGGCTGCCTGCAGCCCAGAGGGCCCATCGAACAGGTCTACCAGGAGATTGCCATCCTGAAGAAGCTGGACCATCCCAACGTGGTGAAGCTGGTGGAGGTAAGCGCTGGACTCTTTCCAAAACTCATCCTTGAGTGTGATGGAGCCTGAATACTGCAGGGATGGGCTGGGTGAAGGGGAGTGACCCCAGGAAGGGGCAAGGGCAGGTCCTGCCTTTGGGAGAATTCTGTTTTCCTTGGTTTAGAGGCTTTTTTATTCTCACCTCCCAAAAGATCTTTTCTTCCCTGCTCAGAAAAGGAAACGCAGAAAAATGTTTCTTGTGGGGAGGAAACAAGTGCTGAGACAGGTCTTGGGGAAGAACTGGTTTTTCTGTGAGTTCAACAGTGCAGCTGCCTTGCCCTCCACCCACTGCCTGTATGGAACAGTCCAAAAATCAAGAATTAAGGATGTGCAGGCTGGAGTTTATTTGGCTCATGAGTCAGATGATGCTTCCTGTGTGTTTTAAATATTTGCTTCCTTGAAGTACAGCTACATCTCTGTCCTCTTTTTTTCCCTACCCTTGTGGGGAATGAGATGAGCAGACCGTGCTGATGGTGCAGATGGTGCAGAACTGAGATGGCTGCTAAATAAAATATCAAAATGCCTAATTTGCAAAGTTTTCTTGGCACTGTTTAATTGGCTTTTTGCTTCTTTTGGCAGGTCCTGGATGACCCCAGTGAGGATCACCTGTACATGGGTAACTGCCCACTGCCCCGGGGTGTCAGAGGGATGGGGAAAAGGTTCCTGCTGTGTTTTGTAGCAGCTCTGTATGCAGGGCTGGGTCTCTCCTTCAATGTGGGTATAGCCTGGATGTGCTGGAGGAGCAAATGAGATGCAGTCTGGGTTATGAACAGAGACAAGAGTGCTTTACAGCACTTTATTGGCGTTAATTCGACACCAGGGCATACTTTGCCATGAGAGGCACCAATGCTGATGCTCTCCACTTTGAAGCTGGAATGATAGAAAGCTTTTATTTCTCGGGCTTTGGGAAAAAGACAAGGTACAAATGAGCCACATCCCAACCTGCGTGGCAGGCTGCAGTTGTTGCTTCAAGTAATATACAACTTTTGAAGAAAACATATTTTTTTCCATCAGTTATGTACTAGTGGAGGAGTATGTGATGCCTTCAGGACCAAGCGCTGAGGTTTGCCCAGGGTGTGGGCTCAGCCTTTTTGGTAGCAAACTGAGAATTTTTGTGTGCCATGGAGGGCACTTCACGATGCTGAAGCTGCAGCACTGAGAAGATAGTTGGCAGCATCCCCTTAACTGAAAATGGGAGCAACCCAAATGCCACGTGCCTTGCATAAGACAGCATCTCCTTTTCAAAAATAACATATTATTTTTAGAATTTTTGTCATTAAAATAATTGCTTTTGTGCTGAGGCTGTGCTCGCAGGAGCCATACCCTGAAAGCAATCTCTCATCACCTTCTCTTTTGTGTTGCAGTGTTTGAACTGGTGAAGCAGGGGTGAGTACTAAATTCCAGATTTAATCCTACTAACACTTGAACATGAGATGGGTTTGTGGGTGGCAGAGCTTGGCCACCCAAGATGGAAATGGGGTGCAGAGATTTGAGGGTTGGGGTTTCATGTTTGGGGCTTGAGGTTTGAGTAGCATTTCCCTGGCCTGGTTACAGCCGAGTATACCCTGTGTACTGTGTGCCTGTGTCTGGGATTTGTGCTGTCACCAGCCAGTGACAAAGCCTTCGGGCCCTGTTTCAGCACATCCAGGTGGGGAATGAACTCCATTCTCTGTTGCCTTTGCAGCCCTGTGATGGAAATCCCAACCTTGAAACCTCTCAGTGAGGACCAGGCTCGGTTCTACTTCCAGGATCTGATCAAGGGCATTGAATACTGTAAGTGTCTCTGCAAAGAGGTGGGGTTTCTTATTTTTGGGGTTTTTTTCTGAACACCTGGAGCTGGCCTTTCTGCTGGTGTGCAGTGCTGTCTCTGGTGGCTCATGCTGTACAGGGGCTTTTAAAGCTGAGTTGTGGTCTTAGCAGAAAGAGCCACACGGAGCCCTCATGGCTCCTTTGCTGCAAACCAGTGCTGCTGCTGCTGCACCACTCATTGTCCCTCTGGCTGCAGTGCACTACCAGAAGATAATCCATCGGGATATTAAACCTTCCAACCTCCTCGTGGGGGAAGATGGGCATGTCAAGATCGCCGACTTTGGAGTGAGCAACGAGTTCAAGGGAGCTGATGCCCTGTTAACCAACACAGTGGGCACTCCTGCCTTCATGGCCCCAGAGACCCTCTCAGAAACCAGGAAAATCTTCTCTGGAAAGGTATTTAATAGCAATTTGAAGGGTCTTGGACTAACCTTGCACATACAGAAATCTTGTTGTAAATTTAACTATGCTTTCTTCACTCTGCAGGCTTTGGATGTCTGGGCCATGGGGATCACACTGTACTGCTTCGTGTTTGGGCAGGTAATGAGATGGATTTTTCAGTGCTGTTGGTGTTTTGGGGGGTTGTTTTATGCCTCCCATGTTCCAGATAATCAGTGGGACTGGCACCTTGTGTCCCTGTTCAAGCTGAGTGGAGATGAGGATGTATGGATGGAAATAGGAAACCTTTGCCTGTTCCTAGGATAGGTGGAGCCAAAACGGTTGGGTTTCTTTTCTTCCCCAGTGGAAAAAAAAACTTGTGCCTGGGCAGATTTTTTAGGAAAGTAGCTCTTATAGTAATTGGTAATTTTTGGTTAAATGTTTTTTTTCATTGTGTTTAAAAGTAGACACTGATATAATTGGAAATCTTCTGGAATTTCCCTGTAACTGGATCTTTGCTCTCCTTAAAACACTGTGAGATCCTGATGCTCCTCTGGCTGCCCCACTGCTGCCCCTTAACAGAGGTTGTTGCTTTCCTCATTGCTCTTTTTCTTCATGGTAGTGCCCTTTTATGGATGAAAGGATCTTGAGTTTACACAATAAAATCAAGACCCAAACGTTGGAGTTCCCAGACCAGTAAGTACTCAAAAACAAAAACAACCCATCAATCCTTATTTTACAGCTCATTTGTTTCTCAAGCACTCCCTGGGTAGGGCTGGCTCTGCTCTTCGTGGTTTTGCAGAACTCAGGCTTTGAGTTGGCCTCTCCCTGCCCTGTACATGTGGAATCACACTTCACATTGCCTCAAAAGGGAATATTTTGCTTTTTCTGGGGGTTTGGAGAGGAGGGGGTGTACAAGAACCCAGAGCTGTCTCCTTGTTGGGGCTTGAGTCCAGCCCCTCTGCCCAGAAGGCCCATAGTATCTAGCACTGAGGTGAAGAACAGAACATCCATCCCTTTCCCCATCTCATCTCTCCCTTCTTCCTTCCACAGGCCAGAAGTTACGGACTTCTTGAAGGATTTGATTACACGAATGCTGGATAAAAATCCTGAATCTCGGATTTCGGTCCCAGAAATCAAGGTACTGACCCAGCTTCCTGGTGCTGGCTGTGGCTTCACTTCTGTTGGGTTCTCCTTGCTCGGCTTTTTTTGGGAGTCAGTTTGATCGTGCCAGGCTAGGTCCTCCCCCTGTGCCCAGGGTCCCTGGGCAGGTAAGTCCCAGCTCCTTCCCCTGCTCCGGGACCTGCTCAGCTTTGGGACCTTTGGTGCCTATAGAAGTCGCAGGCAAAAGGAAATCCCCTGAGTACAGTATTTCCTCTGCTACCAGGAAAGTACTGTGCAACAGCCTTTCGCAGGAGATTTCTGGTCCTTCGCCCCTGCGGGAGCCTGGAAGGGGCGAGAAGCTGAGAGAATGGAGACCAAGGTAGGGGGAAAGGATTGCGGGGGAATTGCGGAACCGTTTTGTGCTCCCCCTGCAGCCGACCAAGTCACCAGGAGTGTGGGCAAGGAGAAACAGGGGTTCTGCCTTCAGCTGTGGATTACAGCAGGTCCAGGATGAGGGCTCGGTGGGTCTCTCCATCACTGCTGCTCGTATGTTTGGACTGGAATAAATCTCTCCTGCCTCCCGGTGCTGTCTCATCCATAAGATGAGAGTGAAGATAGGTCTCCTTCCCTAAAGCCCAGAGATGCTCAGTGCTGTAGGTCACCAAGGTTATGGCTTGGTTGTGTAGCTGGGGCCAGCTCTGGCTCTGGATGAGCCACACCACAGCATTTTTCTGCTCCAGGCTCTGCAGTTCCTGGCAGTGCTGGGGTGAGCTGGCTCACCAGTGACATGGCACACCCCTGCCCTGCTCCCTGGCGTTTCAGGAGCACTTAGGGGCCATAGCTTGGACAAGGAGATGCGTTTGCCAGGCTTGTGTTGTGTGAGTTATGAAAAAGAGGAAATCGTTCCTGACAGGCTGTGTTATTAATTGAAGTTGCACCCTTGGGTCACCAAGAACGGAGCAGAGCTGCTGCCCACGGAGGATGAGAACTGCACCCTCGTCGAAGTGACAGAGGAGGAAGTGGAGAATTCAGTCAAGCACATTCCCAGCCTGGCCACCGTGGTGAGTACAAAGGAGTTGATGGTCTATGGATGTACAGCAGGGTCCATGCTGCCTTCTGGGGTGGCCCTGGGCAGCTGGAGTTCGCTGCTGAAGGGCAAAGCATTGGGCGGGATTAGAGCAAAGACTTCTCTCCTGGAAACAACTGCTGCAAGACCTGGGGTGTCTCAGGGTCTCAGCAGCTCTCTGGACATGGCCATACCCCAACAGTGCAGAGGAATATTTTAGAGCAGTTCCAAAGGTAACTGTCAGTGAATTGCTGGTCTTCACACTTGAGCTGGCTGCCTAAATATCACTGTATTTGCTCAGGGCAAAAGAGCATCTGGTCCAGAACCTGCCTGTGGCCAGGAGCAGGTGTTTTGGCCAGGCACAAGGAGCTCCTGCCCTGTTCTGCTTGTCCAGCTGTAGGGGCTGTAGGAGCTTCCCAGGATGGAGATTTTATCTGGGCCACGACATGCATCAGCCTCCGCCTGGAGCTATTCTTGGTGACTTCATCTCATCTCTTTTCAAGCTCAATTTTTATTCTCTGCAACCCACTGTGCTGGTGAGAACCACATTGTAACCCTGTCCTGTGTGGAAAGTGAAATCTTTTTTAGGTTTCGAATCTAATGATTTCTTTGGGTGCCACCAGCCCTTGTGTTAGGAGAAACAGCGAGTGACCATTCACAGTTCCCTGGCATGGTGTTATCTGCCTGTAAGCACCCAGACTGTGATTTTTTTGAAGAACAGGTTTCCCTTTGAAGCCCCTTTTCCATCTCATAGCAGTGCCCACATCCAGCCTCATTTCTGGAGCTCTCTCCCTTTTGGGTACCCTGCAGAAATCTCACTGACTGCAGATATGTGAATATTCAAATATGCCTTGTGCTGCCCAGGCTGAAAAAGCAGATGTTGCTCTAAAGAAATCACCATTGATGAGGGGTTTGCCCCCTTTCTCCTGTTCAGAAGGGACTTGATCAGTAGGCTCAGTCCTCCCAGCCCTGTTGAAATCCAGCCAGGTGTGTTCAGCACAGCTCAAGGCAAATCAGATTTTATTGCACCTTTTTGACTCTTAAATAACACACTGCCTCCAGGCAGATGTGGTATTTTCACATTTGCATCTGATCTTCAAAATCACCCTCTGGTGCCTGATCTTTGTGCAGCCAAGTGCAGGCGTTGACACTCCAGTATGAGATCCACTCACGTGGCTTTGACTCTTAAAACACCCTCGCCTTCAGACACAGAAGGGCTCTCTGCGCCCTGCTGAGCAGATAAATGAAGCACAGAGGGATGAGAAGCAACATCAAGCGAAGGCAGGGGCTCTCAGCAATGCCCCTGCTGAGGCAGGGTCCAGTGCTGCTCACCTTGTTGACTGCTCCCACCAGCAAAGCAGGCTGGGGTATACCAGGGAAGAATCCTGACACTTCTCTGCTTCCACCAGTCTCTGATTGGCAACTTTGTATTTTGCAGCCAAAACTGGACAAATGGCCAACTTTTCAGTTTGGTTTCAGATGAACATTCAGGTAAAATTGTGCCAGTTCCTTCCCTTCTCCCTTTCCAGTGAATTATTTTGCCAGGTAATCATGGAGGACTGGGAATTTGCAGGTACTGCATGCAGTAATCAGTAAAATGTGCTTCTGGGGAGGAAAGAAACCTCCCGGATTTGGCTTTGCTCTCCTTTCCAGCCTCTTACACCTAGTGGTTCTCACCTGCTAGGGTTTCAGATGAGGATACAGCCCCTGTATTAAGCAGCTGGAGACTTGCAAAGATGCTTCCTTCTGATTTTTATTAATAGAGAACTTTGACTTGTTTTCACTAGTTCTTTTAATTACTTGGGCATGCAAGTTGAATGTTCCTCTTGCTCTTGAATGAAGGAAAAGCACTCCTGAATGAATGAACTGCATTCTGGTTTTGCAGATCTTGGTTAAAACAATGATCCGGAAGCGATCCTTTGGGAATCCATTTGAGGGGAGCAAGAGGGAGGAGCGCTCATTGTCTTCATCTGGGAACCTGCTGCCGTAAGTGTCATCTCCTCACCTTGGCCCCAAGAGACATTTGCAGCTTTTTCTCATGCTCTGGAGGAGAAATGAAATGGTTGGGCTTTGAAACTTTCCTGGGGGCCATGACTGACATTCACACCCCATCTGCCTGATCTGTAACTGCTTTATGGGATTTTTGTGACATGGAATATCCTACTGTTCTGATGGGATGAAAAACATCTTTTTATGGCACTTCCAGCCTGTTACCTGGGGACAGATGACACACGCTCAGCATCCCAAAGATCCCAAGGCAGGAAAGGGTCAGAAACTGGTGTCTCATGGCCTGTTTTGCCTTTTTCTGAGTCACTCAGCAGCTGTTTTATTTCCTTTGAAAACAGGAAACAAGGCAGTGAAGATAACCTGAAATGCAACGACTTGCCCAACGTGGGAGAAGAGGAACTTCTTTCTTGAACGTGGACTTTACGGTTCTGTTGAGCAGCTCAGTCCAGGGCACGTGACCGAGCGTGCACTGGGGACGAGGTGACCAGAGCCCAGAGCAAACACAGCATGACATGGCGCTATCTCAGTACAATGCTGGATGTAGAGCTCACATAGCAGCATGTTCTCACACGTTATCAGACATCTGATTATTTGCCATAAACACGGAACATCTCCGACCCCTTGGACTGCTGACTTCTGGTGGGAGAGGCGCTGGCGGGCAGTGGAGAGGTGAGCGGTGGTGGTGAGCAGCAACAGGGCTTTGCAAAACAGAACCCACAGCAGCCAAAGGAAAATGTGTTTGGAACTGCTTTTAGCTGGTTTTAATGCCAAATAATTTGCAGGGACTGACGCCAGCGTCCCAGGGGCACGATGCCCATCATGTGGCTGTGGGCACGTGCAGAAGGGTGAAGCTTTTGCCAAGTGGGATACACAGCAGTAAAACCAACCACACGCGTGCACTTTGAGAGTTCACGACCTACCAGGAATGTTGTTGCATCTATTTCTTGTCGTTCTGGTTTGTTTTTAATTGACACCTTTTTAACTGCATGGGAACAAAGCAAAAACCCACCTTTTCAGCTTTTTAAAGAATGCCTACCTTTGTGAGCCAAGTTGTATGAAACAGCATCTTCAGGAAGTTCAGAAAGTGAGGTTAATTACCTCCTCGGGTAATTAACACCTTTCCAGTGGCCTTGGTGTGACCAGGACTTGGTAAGTTAGGTATTCAGTGTATGAAAGGAAAAGGTATTTAAGGGCTTAAGTTCAGTTTGAACTATTTTTGCTGCAGACATATGAGTGAAAGGTGGTGTTTAGAATGTTTTAAACAACAAAAGAAGCACTAACAGTTTATTTCTAAATCTTTTACTTGATCTAGGTAGATATACTATAAAATATAAAATTCAGGGTAAAATCCTTCACTTCCATGTACATTACATGGTTTACTACAATTAAAAATAATACAACTTATGCTGTTTTTAAAGTATAGACTTAGGGCTTGCTTAGAATTTAAGATCTTAATGATTAGCTAGTAATTTTCAAAGAAACGTTTGTTTTCCAAACTCTTAATCTGGATTCTGGGGCCAATGCTATGTATTTTTTGCAAGTTTGTTACCAGTAATTCGTGAATGCCTGTGGATCAGAGGCTTGTTAGTAAACTAAGTGTATATCTAGTTCATGGATTGTTTCTTACGAAGAGCTCTTTCACCTTCAGTCAGATTACTCTGATTATTTGTGGTGCTTGTAAAAAATAACAATCTGTCATGTGGTGGGAGAGACTCTGGTGTCCAGACTCACTTTCCCAAGTTCTCTGGGCTCGGACAAGCTGGAGAATGAGGAGCCAGGGTTTGCCTGAGGAAAGGGGTCACGGTAAGTACAGCTGTTCTGTGGAGTGTGGGACTATGGGGAAAAGGTCTGATTTTTTTCCTTTCTCAGTCTGATATGGTTGTGTGACCTTGAACAAGGTATTTGATGTACCTGACAGAGAAGACAGATTTGAGTCTCCCAAGCTTGTGAGGGACTGATAAGGTGTAACTCTTTGGCCTCGGGAAGAAGGCACTAGGAGACTGCCAAGTGTCTTTCTTGATTAATGGCAAGATCTCTGCCTGTTAACCCTGGCCATGGATGCCCTGCCTTTAGAAAGTGACCATTCCCTTGTCTTCCTTTATTTTATCCTGGACAGCACAAGCAGCAGTGTGCCAATGTCCTTGGCCCTGCTGCAGTCAGACCTGGCCTGGTAATTCCTGGTTAAGACTGGCTTTTGTTAAAGCCAGGACAGGATTAGCAAGGGTGCAGATGCCTACCCAAACTGTCCCTTACACCTTTTGATCGCTTGAAGCGATGTTCCCCCTAAATTGCAATTTATTATGGAAGCATTGTGCTGCTGGCCTCTCTCCAAAGCCAGTGAGGACAATTGGTGGTTTAGGAGCAATACTATGGAGTTTGGAGCCATAAGACATGCACTGTTTTTCCTCCCATTTTAGTCCGAGGCTATGCCAAAGCCCTGCAGCTTCAGCTATGGGAAAACCAAACAGGTAACTTGGGGGGCAGCACTACTACAGCTGCCTGCTCCCCCTTTGCTACACAGGACTTTTCATTGTAGAAATGTGTGTGAGTGGGCAGCCTGGTTCTCTAACCCTGCAAGTGGACTTGAACTGCCAAAAAAAAAAAAAAGTAAAAAGCTAGGGGATCTGACTCTTTGTAGGTAGTGCATAGTAATGTGTGTGGTGTGTTTGCTAGAGGTGTGTTGTAGAGATCTCTGTGCTGCCCATCCCTGGTTGTGATTTGTCAGGTGAGACAGTTTACATTGACCAAACAGGTCTGCCAGGTGTAACGCAGCTTCTCAACAGCTGCACCATCTCCCTAATGCCCAGCCAGTGTCTGGGCCTCAGATACTCCCACTGATCAGTGTCTGACTGCCTGCACGGGCTTGGTTCTAAAGGATGCTAAACTCAGCACTTCCCCAAGGTGCTCTCCAAACCGAGTGTCCCTCGGTGCAGGCTCTGGTGGGGCTGCAGCCAAATGCACATTTTGGAAAGAAATGCAATGTGGATTTTTCTGGTTGGTCAGCTGTTGAAAGCATAAAGCGTGGCCATGTGAGGGAGATCTCTCTAATTGCATGACCTGTTAGAGAAGCTGTGCTGTGTATATAAACCTGCTCAGTTCCCCAGCTGCTGTTCCTTAGTAGTGATGCTGGCTTTCTCCTTGTAGTGAACATTTTGCTTGTGCCTTGGAACTGGGCGATAGCTTGATTTCCCCAACTCCCTTCCTTCCAAGCAAGCCCGGTGCTGGCTGTGGGCTTATTGCTGGGTACTAAGCCTTTTTGGCTCTGAAAGCACACAGGAAAGTGCTAAGGGGAAACCAGGCCTCTTATCTGAGTAGTTTTCCATGGTGGTCCCCTCTTACCTATCAGGCAATTGATCTGTTTCTTTTCTAAGGTCCTGAACTGTTCCTGATTTTTATACTATTTGTTTAATGACCAAGGCTTGTGTTTCACTCCTACCCCTTTATTATGCATTTAACTTTATCAGGTGTATCAAGTTTAAATACTGTGTATTTACCACTTCTAAATTATATTACCTAAGAAGAAAGAATAAACCAACAACTAAGTGTTTTTCCACACAGGTGTTCAAGCTTCACTGTACAAGTTGAAATAAATGACATGCAACCAAACCAGAGTTAGTTGATCAAGTGGAACCATTATTCTGTTTGAGTGGTCTTTATCAAGCTGTGAGAGTTTGGTTGTTGGAAGAGGAATATGAATGCATTCTCCTGTGTTAGTGAAGTCTGGGGCTCTACCATTACTGGGGATCTTGGGCTAGGATGAGACCATAACAGCTCGAGCCACTGTATAATCCAAACTGAGCGTTCACATGCACAGACTGGAGTGCTGGCTCTTGGAAGGGCACTCTTAGAGCTGGGACAACTTACGGCTCAACAGCAGCAGCACATAAAGAATAAAACAAAATGATAATGCTGTGGTTTACCCACTGTGCTGCTGGAGCAGCAGCCAGGATGCTGGAGGTATGGAATAGATCCCAGGGCTCTGGAACACCGGAAAAGGTTCAGAGAAAGGGAAGACCTGGACTTTGTGGGTCAGTGTGATCACTAGAAGTGCTCAAGGCCATGTGAATATAAAAGCCAATAAATCCACTTCAATGAAATTGTGTAAACTCATCAAATGCAGCAGCCCAGATACAGGATTGGTGTGGTGGTGAAGAGCATGGAAGGTGTGCTAGGGAACAACAGGTCTATTCTTCCAAGCACTTGGTACCAGCACTCAGAAAAAGACCCTAAGATCTTGGCCTCTGACTTACAAGTCTTTTCCCTTGGAGAGGGTTTAAGGCCAACAGACACGGACAAGGTGTCAGGAGAACCAAGTCAGAGCAGCTGTAGTTGCAGCAGCACTTCTGCTGAGAGAATCAAGAGGCAAAGGCCACAGAGCCCTGGCTTTAATAGCCCTCCACTAATACTTGGTATGTGGGGAGAAATGAACAATCAAAACACAGCTTGCAGAACTTCAAGAGGGCTAAGGGAAGGTATTGTATTAAAGTAAATTTTAAAGTAATAGCATAAAAATTAGACAAAACAGAAAAAAAATTCTGTAACCAGTAAGCCATTTATCATAGCACAATGGAGCAAGACTGCTTTATTTTGGTCTGTGGCCCCTGGAGCTTGGAGACCTAATTAAATAATAGGTACAGGCTCAGCTAATCTTCACAATCCTTCAGGGAAAGAAAAATGACAACAGCAAGGAGCTCCTGTCCCAAGGTTAGGGACCTCCTGGCAGTGGCCATGTTCACTCTAAGGAAGAATCTGTGCCTATTGTCCTGTGCACTCTGCTATCAGTAAACTCAGGGACAGGAGGACTGGCAAAATGATGATGTCAGAGCTGTCCCTGTCCCAGGCTCAGCCACTGCAGAGGTCTGACATAAAGCACAATTTTCCCTCTGTGCTTAGTGCAAATAACTTGGAAAGACAGCAGACAAGGAGCAGACCCAGTTCTCCCTGGGACTGGCTCCCAAGTAGTAAAGAGTAGTGAAGATGGTCCCTTTCTCAGTTTGGTTTCCCATTTTCTTCCAGCAAAGAGGGGGTGGTCTCATGGCACGGTCAAGAAATGTTTCCAGCAGCAGTTCAGAGCAGCAGTTGGTCCTGCAGCACCAGGAGCTCAGGAGTTTGTTTCATGTCTCACCAGCTTCCTGCAAGGATCAGAGATTACAGTTCTCTGCCAGAAACTCTTCCTTCTCCCCCTTCCAATCACATAAAATCCTTTGCACAGGCAAGCTACTTCCTGTTGCTCAGACTTTTCTTTTCCAATGGTACAAGGTGTTTTGATTGAGAAATCTGCCCACTGCAGCCACACTTTGCACCAAGCACAGGGTTGTAGGGCTGAGCTCTGTCCTCAGCACCAGTCAAGCAACCAACTAAATCCTTCTGACCAAACAGATCCTTTGGACCTTGGAGGGAGCTGTAAGTGGCTGTCAGCACACTGGTCTCAGAAAATACCAACCCATTGAAAGGGTTTTTTCACAGCTGCAGGAACCCCAAAAGCCAAGAAGGAAGGATTTGATGGGAACAGGGCTGTTCAGCTCTCAGAAGGCAAATGCCAATGACTGCAACCCAAAAAGGAGGTGCAGTAGGAGCATGACAAGTTCTTGAACATATATTTTCCCCTCCAAGAGTGGTTGCCCAGGAAACATGACAATATTTGTTTCCAGTGCTCTTCCCTGCAACAGCTTTGAGGTAAAAATTAGCTTCTCTGACAAAGTTTCCTTAGAACTATGATTCAAAATCCCATTTGATGTGGACTTTCTACATCCTGTTTGAGAATCTCTGTGGAGTCAGAGGAGGAAGCAAGTTTGCCTTTACCCTGCCTTTGTTGATGCTTACCAATTCATAATCCTCCACATATTTGTATTTCTTCTCACGATAGTAGTATTTCTTCTTCATGCAATACAGAACAAAAATGTCACACAGCACTGTTGCCTAGTGGAGATTGAAAGAGTTTAAGGCAGTGATCTCAGAACTGAGGCACTAATCCAGAATCGAGTCCAAGTGCAGTGTCACTTACCACACCAAACAACGCTAAGCCAGAGCCGATGTTAATCATGGTAGGAATTACATCAAATTTTCCTGCCTAGAAGACAGTCACAAGCCTGAGCATGCATTTCAGCATCTCTGAAAGCCCTTGCTACAAGACCTCCAGGAACTGTCACCCTACCTTTCCAAACACTATGATATCAAAGCGGATGCCATAAGCTTTGACAAGCGTCCGTGAATCAGTGCCATCACTATTCTTGTAGTATTTTGCAAACCTGCAGAAAAGATAGGCCAGAACTTAGCTGGAAATTTTGAGGTTTATGTTATCATGCAATATTCAGGTGTGTTCCCCATCCCAAGTGGATGGGCTGAACATTGGTATTTCCAGCCACAAGCCCCAAGTGACAGAGATTTCATGCTGGCAAGCTCATATAAGAGAAAAGCCCAAAGCAGGTGAATTCAAGACAACAGTGAGAACCATAAAATGAGGAAACTTGCAAGGCATAGGAAGGGGAGAAAGCAGCTTTAGCAGGGGAGCAGAAGGACTAACAGGAAGGAATTCGGCTACACGAGAGAGGCAGGCAGGCGGCTGCAGAGGACCAGGCAGCCGCGAGAGGGCAGGGCTGGGAGCACCCGCGAGGCTCGGCCCAGCACACTAAAGTTGCTCCGCGTCCCGCACTGGGTGACAGCAGGCAAACGACACGGAAATGGGAAGAGAACAAGTAAGTGAGATCAGACTTACTCCGCCACGTGGTTGACTAAGCCAGGAGGAAGCAGCGAAGAAGGTGGAAGAGAAGAGGAAGGATTGGTAAGGGGCTGTACCAGAGTCTGAAGTTAGCAAGAGCATTTCAGGTCCAGCTGTGATATCCTCCAGGCAGCCCTGACACCCCGATACCTGCCAGCCTGGCCCCTCCCAAACACACATTTGTGCTCTGCACAGCTTCTCAGCAAATTCATCCAAGTTCCACCCAAAGATTCTCTGTGCTAAGCGAGATTTTGTGGTTATAAAAATAATAGCCCTGAGCCATGTTTCCTCACAAGCAGGAGTCCTGCAAGGACCTTTGGCATAGGGGCCAATCCGTATTATTACAGTCTGAGTCTGGATGCAATCAGCTGCCAGCCCTGTGCTGGTGTTTTACTGGAAGTCCTGGATTTAGCTGTACTGGCCAGAATGTGTATGTGAATGTGGTGGTGTGTGCCAGGATACTCCTGGTGCAGATAAGATCTTCAACTAACAGAGCCACTTTTACAGGTTAGTTTTCCCTCCAAGCAGAGTGAAGGACATGCTTCAGTCTCCCAATCCCACCTCAGTCTCCTCAAATTCTGCCCTATCAGCAAACCCTGAGACAGTCAGTTGTCCCATTGCCACCCCATTGATCAAACAGCCACCAAAAAGCTGATGGAAACATGACTCAGGCACTGACACAATCAGTGGAGCTTCACTGACCTGCCCCCTCTGCTGTGGTTTGCACACAATGAGAATCCCACCTACTCTGTCTTACAGCACCAAAAAAGCTCTCCAGGTTTTCTTCTGTTGCTCTCCAAGCACCACTGAAAGCCCCAAACTATCACAACTGCCAGTGGCAGATGGAGGGCACCAGGTGCCCTCCACAGCCACATTACCTGAAGTTGTAGCCAGGTGAGACGGTGTGGGCAGAGTCCTTGGTGTCGAGGCGCCGGAAGGAATATTTTGGCACACAGTGGGAAGCTGCTCTGTCCAGGTTGCAGTCCCAGTTGATCTGCAGTGCCATGACTCCACCCTGGCAAACGGAGGAGAGGAGGTGATGGGCAGTCCAAGTGCACAGCCAGCCCAGCACTAGGCTGTCTACCTGATTTACTGGCTCTAATCCCAGGCTCAGTCCAATACTCTTTTCTGCTGCTGCAGAATCTTGCACATAATCCCTCCCAAATAAAACAAGGCCAATTGTTTGTTAACTAGAATTTCTCCAGTCCCTCTGGCCATCCTGCAGCTGATCTGTGTTCTGTGGCTTATTCCACGAGGCAGAGGGGACAACCCCCTACCACTCTTCTTCTAAAAACAGCTGAAGCCCAAGAGAAGGGTCTGCCAAATACCTCCACAGCCATTTCTTGGAAGTCCTGCCCTGCAGCTTCAACTATTTTCCCTAAACGAAAGATAGGGCAGAAAGGATCTGTCTGGGCATCGTAGATGCAGTTCTTAAGGTAGGTGGAGTTGATAGTGGGGAGGATGTTTCGCCTACAGGAGAACAGAAAGAAGAGAGTTGTTGCATCCCTTTTACTGCCCATGAGACCAGACAGTGTGATGACCCTCTCACTATTTACTTGCTGAAGTTGAACTTGCGGTACCAAATGTTGTTCTTCACCAGAAGGGTGAAGTTCTCAGCTTCTCGCAGGAATGCTGGCCTGCAAAACAATAGGGAAACACAAACAGCCTCTGCAGAGCCCTTGGTACTAATCTCTTCAGCCATTCCCAACAGCATCTCAGTGGGAGAAGCACCAGCTGTGTACCATGAGCCTGTTCTCAGGAGGAGCACTGTGGAGTAGGAACACAGAGCACTCACTTGGGTATGTGGTAGTCATCCTCAACGGGACACCACGCAAAGACTTCACAGGTCTTAATGCTGCTGTTGTATTTAACACACTTCCCAGTCTGGATGCCTGGAAAGAAGTGCATGGAGGTACTACTGAGCAAAACCAGGCAGTATTTGGCCTGTGACATCCCCTCACTCCATATGAGGAAAGCAATTTTCCCAGAGGTGAAGTGCCACAACCAAAACCCACATTATCTTCCATTGTAAGTGTAATTTCAGAGAAAGAAGCATCAGGTGCTCTTCCTGAGTCAAATCCTCATCTATATGAAATACTGCTTCAGGGACTGAAGCCCATGAAAAAGCTTCACATGTTTGCTAACTCACCAAAGCCCACATCTACCCATAATCCACTCAACACAGTCTAAGTTCATCTGGTCTAAGTCCACCAGAAGAAAAATCTGAGCTTCCCCTTCAGTTCTCTTACATGTGAGAGAAAGAGAACAAGGAGACTGAAGTGAAATGCTGCTTCCTTCACAGCAGGGAAGGCACAGCGCAGAGGCACCACAACCCAGACTGAACGGAGCCTTTGCAGCACGTTTCTTACCACTGCTGTGGGTGCTGACATATCCTGGAGCACAGTTGGTATTCACCTCACACTTTGTTTGATCATCTGGGAGCTGGAGAGGAACAATAGTTACATAAAACTCTGAGCACCCTCTCCCTCACACTCCCACCCACACAAGGCAGGATTAAGGCAGAGTCTGCACCTACCTCTGGGCAGCGGCCTTGGCTCTGGTTCAGTGTGAGTATCGCATTGGTCATGACAAACACAGTGTTCTCACCCTGAGCATGCAAAACAAGCAGGAAACTTAAGAGTGACAGTGTGCAAAGAGCATCCAAGGCACTGCAGCAAACACCTTTGGGTGACAGAGCCCAGGTGGCCCAGCAGAGTGCTCAGGACACTGCTGGTGCAGATTCCTAAGTGCATTGTTGTGTTTAGCCAGAGGAAGGACTGTGGGACTGACAACTCTTTCTGTCCTCCCACTCGGCCCAAAGTTCCTCATTCTCATTATGAAAACAGAGCTCACACAGCTCCTCAGGGGAGTTGTAAGGCAGGCGCAGAAATAGAGCTCCAGCTGCAAGTCAGAGCACAACTCCCACTCTTTCTTTTTACAACATATCAGTTAGGAATTTGCCCGGTCCTGTTTCTTCAGGGAGCACTATTTTCATTACTTTACTTTCACTACTTTCAGATCTGTACAACTCCAGATCTGTCATCTGCTTCCGCTCCACTGATACGCAAATATGACCACTCAGCCAAAATCTGACTAAATCTGGCTTTTTTTCTGCACCACATGTCACGCAGACAGAGGGACCCATGACCAGCAGCTTGGCTGTGCCTGCCCAGCCCGAAGGCCATCACATATGGCCCACAAAGCACAGACTCCCACAGATACAGTCAATCAGTAACAACAGCAATGCTTCCTGTTCAATTCTGGATCAGGTGACTTGCAGGCTGTTCCTGTGGCTTCTGCCAACGACTTAACTTGGGGTTGTTTGCTTTAGAAAGCAGTAAGAAAGATGACGTGGTTATTGATGCAGCTTCTTCCTGACACCTGCAAAGCTCTTCCTCCTCTGCCAGGACAGGTGCTGTTGCAAGCCTTTGTGGGCACCATGGACAGTGGGATCAGTGCACCCCCAGAGAAGGAAAAGCTCCAAGGAGAACTTAGAGCCCATTTGAGTACCTAAAGGGAGCTTATAAAAAGGAGGGAAAGGAACTTTTTACACAGGCAGATAGCGATAGGGTAAGGGAGAACAGTTTTAAACTAAAAGATGAGAGACTTAGATTAGATATTAGGAATTCTTCACTCTGAGGGTGGAGAGGCCCTGGCACAGGCTGTCCAGAGAAGCTGTGGCTGCCCCATCCCTGCAAGTGTTCAAGGCCAGGTTGGGCAGGGCTTGGAGTAACCTGGGACAGTGGTCCTGCCCACAGCAGAAGAGTGGAACAAAATTATTTTGGTTGCTTCCAAACACAAAACATTCTACGATTCTACAGAAACACAGACACACTTTTCTTGGAACAAGCTTCCCCAGGGCAGATGCTCAACATGATCTGCAACAAAGCAAAGCTGCTTCATTCTCTCATATCATTGCCACGGTGGAGCCAAAGCTGCTCCAGCCCTCAGTGGACCTTAGCAAAGCAGTAGCTGTTTGTTAGAAAACCTTCTCTCTGCATGTGAAAGTGACTGATACCTGAGGAGGGATGACATAGTCAGCTACATCCCAGATCCTGGCTCCCAGGAGGGATGTGTTTGTCAGTGCTACTCCTTTCACCTTCGTGGTTACAGAACTGACCACGCTGTCTGTTTCTTGGTAGCCCTTTTCCCACAGAAAAACCCACCTGAAAGAGAAGGATTGCAAGAAACAATAGATAAACACCATAAACAAGTTCAGGCTGGAATTTCTCCTTTTTCCATGTCACTTGAAAGGGCCATTCCAGTCAGTTTCACAGCGTTTCCTTACAAAAGGGTCGCCAGACTGGCAATTTCCTCTCTGATTGTTGGGGTGATATTTTTTTATTTTCAGACTGGTTTGCAGGGTCTAACTTGCTTTTATGCCCAGCTGGGGGAATGCCAATCACCTCCTGAGACGGTCGCACTCCTGAGGAGCCATTCTCTTAAAAGTTGGACCTGATCCTTGTGGGATCCTTTCCAACTCAGAATATTCGGTGATTCTGTCCACAATCCCAGTTAAACAGTGTCACCACGTCCGTGTCGCCGTTCGGGGAGCTCCGGGCTCCCCTCAGCCCCCTCACAGATTCGGTGCCGCGGCCCCCTGAGGGCCCCTGAGGGAGGGGCAGCTCGTGCCCTCAGCCCCGCGGGCTCCGGCCCTCCTCAGCTCCCCCTCAGGGACCGCCGCGCCCCCGCCGCCCGCTCACCCGATCACATAGGCGAGGATGCCGAGCTGCACCGCGCGGTTGATGAGCCCCACTTTGCGGCTCCGGATCAGCACGATGCGCGGGGTGTCGTACTCGAAGAGGAAGCTGTGGATGGCCCCGCACAGCGCCATGGCGGCTGCCGCGAGGGGAGGGAGGGCGGCCGGGCCGGAGCCGTCCCGGGCCGGGCCGCGGCTGCCGCAGCCCCACAGCGCCCCGAGCCGCTCGCCGCGCGCTCCCGCAGCCCCGGGGCTCGGAGCAAATTGCCCGAGGCCAGCGGAGGCAGCGGCACCGTCAGACATAGATTTTTCCACGGCTGTTTTCACAGAATCACAGAAGGCATCAGGTTGGAAAACACCTCTGAGATCACAGAGGCCCACCTGTCACCGAACACAGCATTGTCAAACAGACCACAGCACTGAGAGCCACGCCACTCTTTACTTAAAACACTTCCAGGCTCGGTGTCTCCGCCTCTCTGGGCAGCCCGTTTCAATATCTAATCACCTTTTCTGGGAAGAAATTCTTCCTAATTCTTCCTAATGTCCAACCTAAACCTACCCTGGCACAGCTTAAGTTAGTGAAAGGACCAAGCAACTGCCTGCCAAAGAGAGCAGATCATACTCAAGACTGTCACCTTCCCATCCACAATGACCAAATTCTTTATTTATTCTCTTGCAGAATTAATCTTTGCTATAAAAGCAGGGATCTACCACCTAGTTCATGTACCCTCCACCTCATCCTGAGATACCCAACACGGTCCTTATTGTAGAAACATCTATAACCCTCATTAGAGCAGGTAAATCATCCGGAAGAGATGAAGTGAAATGACAAAGTGGCAGTGAGAATTTCAGGCAGCACAAAACTATTAAGACCCTTTAGTTCAGCTTTATATTAGTAAAATGCTTAACTTTTTACAAAACTAGATGAAACAGAAAGGACCAAAAGAAGAGAGGAAAGGATAGGAATATGACTGAATATTCAATGTAACTTTCAAAAGGAGAATTGGTTCATATGCTAGAACAGAAATGCATAAATGCCTATGGTAGTATTTTCCCACTCTAGATATATAAGATGCTGTAATATGAATATTAACACAATTAATGCATTTTTCAATTGAAGATATAAATACAAATGGCATAATCTGCCAGCAATGTATCTTAAAATGTATGTGGGAAATGGAAATGGCAAACTGCAGGGTTAGCTCAAAAAGAACAAAGCTTCGTTGAAAGGAGTGCAGAACACACCTGTTACAATCCTTCTCACCTTGTTTCTACAAAAATAGAAGATGTCTAAATAGAACAAAAATAGATAACAGAAAAGGTGTTGGAGCACAGATTAATTCGCCCTGAATTTGCTGCTCCTTAGATGTACTCTGGCCTTACACATCATAGAACATAGCTACTCACAAAAGTTCAGGGGGGAGGAGGTGGAGGAGGCAAGGCCTGATTGAAGCTGAGAGCAAACAGGAGGCCAAAGACCCACATTACAATTCCGGTGAGTATGAATGAAATGCCCCAAAAATATTACACAAAAACGGCAAAAGTACTTTTCATTGTAATTCCTTGGTTCAAGCTAAAAAGAACAATACAAAGAGAACCCACTGGGCTTTTCAGTAAATGCTTTGTGTCACTGGAATCGTCTGTAATGAGCGTGTTTGATCTGGTCAGACCATGAAGCCTTCAATGGTGAGTTATGAAACACATTCAGTGGCCCCTTTCTAGAGCCTTGCAATCCAGGACTGCAGAAAATTGACAAGGCTGGGGCAGAAAAATGCTCAGCACCACATTTTTTAGGTGATACATCTTTTGGGCTTCCTTCCTTCAGAGTCATGCTTTGAGGTGACTTCTGGCTTTCTTCAGGGTGCAATCAGACAGCACCAGGTGCTGAAACCAATTCAGGTTGTGATGCACTGCCCTTTTTTCTTTCAGCAAGAGCTGCTCGTGGTGCTTCCAAGTTGGTTGGCATTTGCCACAGCAGCACCACTTTTGGCAGTCTAGGGAAGAGGCTCCTTGTCTAAGGGTTAGCCCCAGCTCATATTCTTCATTATGATGGTTCTCATGGGACTCACCAATACACATCAGCTCAGATTCTTCATTTCTAATGTTCTCATTGGACTGGCTGGTGCAGCAGCTTGCCAGCAGCACAAAATTTCACAGGGTGGCTCCGCAACAATTCCCAACATAAATCAAAGAAAACAGCATTTGCTGCTTCATCCAACCACAGAGAGAATTTTCAACAGGGATCCTCACCATTGGGTTCTGCACTTGACACAGCACAATGGGGATAATGATGATGGATCAGCAGATCTGGAGGAGGATTGTTTTTCTGTGTTGCCATCACCCACCCCAGCGAAACCGAATCGACACCTCACGAGTTGTTTCAACACCGACGCACTCCCGCGGGCACGTACCCACCACAGGAAAGCAGCAATTTTTAGTTGACTCAAGAAAATACATCCTCTGGTCACAGAGTGCCCATGCTCTGACAGCTTTAAAATCATGTTATTCTAGAGCAACTCCTGAGCATACTTCAGCATTCTGGATATCAGCATTTTCCATCCTCTGATTGAGTGTGGCAAGAATCATGGGAGCCTTAACCAACTTCCAGTTTCTTATTCTACCAAAACCCTGACTTTCCTGGTACACAGCTCACTTCAGCTTATGGATCAATAAGCAGTCACAGAGCATGGAACAAAGAGATGATTTAAATGTGACAATAAAAAGCTGACAGTGCAGACAAAAATCATTATATTGACCTGAAAGACCTACTACACCACAATGACACTAATATCCAAACTCTGATGACAACACCCATATGCCTTCTGTCTCAGACGTGCTCTCAGGACTCAAAGTGCTGCATTGTTCTTGACTGGTTTGCTTGACTTATCTCTAAACTCTGCTTGCCTTCATTTAAATAAATAATTTCAATAGGAATTTGCTTAGCTGAAAGGTCACTTGCAGGAGTGGCGGATACTCCAAGATCCCTCTTTCATTGCTATTCAAAATTTGTTCTACAATTGGTTGCCTGTTCAAGTACCAAAAGAGGAAACTCTTAAAGAGGATATATCTGGTGTAAAAGCCAGCAGTTCAGCCTTCTGTTTGATACCATCTCCAGGTATTCCGAAGATAGAGCCATCGAAAGAAAAATTCATTTTCCCCCTTTCTTTTTGAGTTCAGTCCCTGTTGCTCTGCTTTGCCATCTTGATGCCAACAAACCAGTGCACAGCAAGCTTTTAATTGATTCCACTCTCTCCTGCACATCCTACTGCAAGCTAAGTTTGGGAAACTCTGAGTGGTTTAATCAGAGTTCCTGAGATCTTGCTTCCCATTCACCAATATATGATTTGTATTCTCTGAAGGCAGTGAGTCACTCCATACACCACATTGTGGTATGTTCTTCTATCTTCTTGCTTGCACACACATGAAATGCCCTTTTTTCTCTGTTGAATGGTTCCAGAGATATGTTTTATAGGCCAGCTTGTACCCTGCAGGTCAGTCAGGTTTTATTTGAGAGTTTTCTTAACTTTTTCCAGGATCAGAGGTTTTTTCTAGCCCTCAGGGTAGAGGTTATTTCCCATCTGCTCTTGGTGGTATAGAAAGAAGCCTTCTCTGTGGTAGCTTTGTGCTCAGAGCTGACCTGTTCAGAGCTGTCTTATCTCTATCCACAACTTGTTTTACATCTGCTCAGTTTGTAAAAATATGCATTTTTTTGTTTGTAGCTTCCAGATATATGTGCCCCTAACTGGGATATGGGAATTAAGATGAATTCTTTACTCTTTGGATAATACTACCAGAAAAATTTCACCTGTGTAAACTAAACACTTTCACCTTATTTGAATCATACATCTGTTGTGCTATAGTGATTTTACCCTAATATAAACCAGTATATCTGAATAAGCAATTCTATTGAATGAGATGAAATAGTTATGCTGAGAGGCTGTGTTCCCAAGCTTTCCTTATTTCCCTTGGTTCCTGGAGGATTAATAAGACTAAAAAAATATAAAAGCTTTCTATTTGTCACTCAGGCAGATAACAGTCCTGAATGCATAACCTTTTTGAGTAAAGAATGCCAATTTACACATTTTTTTCAGAACACTACTAGTTACTCTTCAGAAAGCATTAAGGAATGCTTGCACTTACATGGTGTAATTAAATTTTGGGAAGTGAATGTTGTGCTTATTGGCACAGTGAAATCTTCAGAACTCCTCAGAACCGTAGGCCAAAAAAGAAACATCAAATTAACTAACTTCTTATACTTAAATACATCAGTTAATGTTATGCCACTGTACTATTACCTGGGAAGCTGTCAGTGGGAGGAATATGTTGCTAAGAATAACAGGGAGTTAGGTGGCTCAGGAGAGCAGGAAAGATATGGGTAGTTTTCTTAGTTTTGGGTATCAATTGTTCTCTCTTTATTGCACTTGTTTGTGTGGGCCAAGCCTAACCTGAGTCTCTAATTACAGCTGAAATATGAACTCAGGAGGCTTCTGATATAAATCTTGCTACAGAATAGTAGTGAGAATTTACACCATTTGACAGCTGCTGATTTCTGCCCTGAACTGAATTGGCAGTTTCACTGCTGGTCCCCACAGACACGTGGTCATTTATACCAGAGCTGTGCAGTTACTAAAAGGGTAAGGATCAGGAGTATTTGAATTTCCACCAAGAGAGTCATTCCAAGGGGGAAACCAAATCTTCCAAGCAGTCATCCTTGTAAAGGACAGTGCTCCTGAACAGGAAATATTTTTCCTATCATTGTATTTTGAGCAATGCCTCTGACAAGCAGCACATTAGCTGGATGATGTGCAGTTAAACCAAGTTAACAAATCAGACTTAGTTGCAAACCAAATCAACATTTGTGGATGCTACCTGAGCAGGAAAGTCACTGATTAGTTTCACTGTATAACACTCAAGACATTAATTACTTGTGTTAATTTTTAAAGAACTAAAAATTAATGAACCTATAATGGGAAACTGTTGATCATCATCCACTGGGGAGCATCTGGAACCTGATCCAAAGACCTTCTGAAAAAGGTGTTCCAAACACCAGTCCTTCAGCCAGCTGATCCAACAGCAGTGCCCTGCCTCAGGCAGAAATGAACAATCCAAAATAAAAGAACCTCCTTGCCAACATGCAATTGTTCAGCTCCTGCCATAGCTAACAGGAAGGAAAAGGAGGTCTCCTGTGTAGTTCATGAGATTTACCTTTCAAAGGAATTTGGTCAATGAAGACAATCATGGGTGTAACCGAAGCCCCACATTGCTACCTCAGTATCTCAACCACATGGCAGAGCTTCCTGGGCTCTGACCTTGGTATTGTTCTGGCAGAAAATAAACATTCAGCTTTGCTTTGTAGTGATTCCTCCATTTTTGCTTCTTGCCAATGGAACTTGTGAAGGAACTTTATACATCAGAGGTTTGGACCAAACCTCTCATCCATTATTTTGGTGCCTGTAGTTACCCACTCCTGGCATGTTAGAGGAAGGTTAGAGAACAAGGCAGAATGTGTCAGCTGTGCAATGTAATTGAAAGCAAAACTCCCTCTGTAACATCCCAGCAGGAGCCTACACAGGGTGACATTTCAAAATGACTGGCAGTGACTGAAACTTTATAACAAACCCTTTAGGATTTCATTAACTCAGGAAGCTCATGCATATCTTTCCCGGATACTGTATGAACAATTACAGCCTTCCTGTTGTTGGACAAAGCCTTTCTCAGATCATAACTCTCTCCACATGAGAAGGGAATGGAATTTGCTCCCAAGTGCTGAAAAACCTCAGCAGAAGGAGCTGTAGGAGGCATTGTGGGCACGGGAGAAGACCTGGCAGTGGAAAAAGTGCTCTGTTTGTGCAGAAAACCCCAAATTAGGGAGATGAGATATAAATGTAGAAAATTATATGTATCTTATATTTTATACATATGGGCTTGTAAATGAGCTAATGAAAGTGCTAATTGACCTAGTCTCTTATGTATATATTTCAAAGCTGGCTGAGAGGAATTAAATTCATTACAATTTGCTTTCTTTGCTATCAATTCTATAATTTCAGTTGAAATAAAATATTTTTTAAATTCTTTGGCTGCTACAGACTAGAAATAGAACATTTTTTATCTTGGATATTGTACAGTCATGGGGTTACAACAAAAGATGGCTACGAGGCCCTTCCATCCTACTCCAGGTCACAGCAGCATTGTTCTGTGGAATCTTTTTCTAAGAGATTTCTTTTCTCACTGTTTGACAATGCCAGCATTGAAGTTTTCATGATCTGTGTAGGGAGGATGAAGAGATTGTTCTTTGGTCTGAGGAGGATCCCCAAACACCAGCCAGCAGCACGAAGCACAGACAACCAATCTACCCCATGGGGAAGTTGAAAGAACCTCAGTGTGATAAATGAACCCACAGAGAACTTCCACATCTTCTTTCTTTGCAGAAGAAAACCCCACATTAGGATACTTTTAAAAAATTTCTGTCCCTGATTAAAGCTCTCTTACGTTGATGCATTTTCCTTGACATTTGCATTAATGAGCCAAATGTCTCCAGTGAATTCAAGATGAGCCTGTGACACCTAAAGCTGTTTCTATGGCAGCTGCATGATGGTACAAACTGGAGGCTATGACTTCACTGCAGGATCATACAGCAGGGCAGCTGGGTAGAAGTCAATTATTTGGGTATTTTAATGAGTTAACAGTATGGCTGTGAAGGAAAGAGCTGCTTTACATACATGAGATCTATAAGTGCTAGGAGGAGGGAGTACCTTAAAATTTCATGGCATTGTCAGTGTATCTTTCTTTCAACACAAAAAAAAATGTAGATATGTCTTTCACTTACTTAGGGAGGTTTTTCGTGGATTCCACAGTTTTTAACAGTTGCATTATAATTCACACATGGTCCTGTTTGAATTCTTGTAAAGAAACAAACTCTTACTCGAGGGTTTTTTTGCCACTTAGAGACAGTTTCAACCTGTCCTCCTCAAATGTAAAATAGGGAACTTGACATTTCAGATTGTTGCAGCTTTCTATAGGAGGAAGCTGCAGAAAGAACTACCCAAAGCATGGTCCTGCCACACCTCATCAATCCTTATTTAGCCCTTTGCTTGGGTCAACAGTGCTTGTCATTGTTTGGGCTGAGGGTGAAGTAATTTCCTTCAAAATTTTATATGAAGTTTCATATCTGGGTCTAGTGATAGATTGAGAAATCAAGTGTTTCAGCTAGAAGTTTAATTCAACAGCATGAGCAAATTAAAGGAGGATGTAAAAGCAGGCAGAAAACCTGAATTCTGAATATTGAACTGACAAAAGCTGAAGACTTGCCTGCATTGGTACAGTGTTTTCTGCTGTATCCCAGATCCTGTTGCCTTTGTGAGCCACTTCATTCACACTGGTACTTCCCGAGCTGTTAACATCATCCTCTCCTGTCAGAGTCTGTGAGAAGTGGCTAGACAGCTGTCTGGACAAAACAGAAAAGACAAATAAGCCCATAAGAATAAAATGTGTCAGCTTCTTTGTATCATTCTTGAACAAAACACACTCCAAGATAAAAGTCAGATGGACATTTTCAAGTAGGTGAGAGAATTTTTGAGCTGTATCAAACTCTGCCTTTGTTTCACTTTCACAACTTTTGGCTTTGAATTGATGTACACAAGAAGATAATGTGTATTTTCCCATCCTAAATGACACAGAAAACGTGAGGTGACATCCTGACCCTTCAGATGCCGTTTGGGAAACAGCAATTATCTGCAACAGGCTTTGACATCATCCAAAAACTTTCCCCTGTGCTGTGTTGCTGTGGACCTAGACTCTGACTTTTTCTGTCACAAATGGTACTGTCCTGTCCATGTTGTTTTTCTTTAAAAGAGTTTAAAAACATAGCCTTTAATTTTTCAGAACTATTTTTGTGCCTCATGCTGATTGCTTCAAAAACCTTGGCCTAACATTTTTACTTTCTCATGAATTGAATGTGTTAAGGAGGAAGGACACCTCTGTTCTAAAGCTGACAGGAATGTCACCCAGCTCATCTAACTCATAAAAGCACTGTCAAGTTTGAAAAACTATTGTATGTTCAGAAGATACTTTCTACATTACATAAAAGTGATATAAAAGGCTTGCTTTGAAAAACAAGCCACAAGCACTTGCACCAATTCAGGTTAACAACAGACTTTTCTGGATGGAGATAAAATAGAATCTGAAGAGCAGAAACACAAAGCAACTGATCAATGTTCCTTTATTTATATCCTCTATTTTGACAGCATTTCAGCCTTTTCCTCCTGGGGAACAGCGCTCTGAGATAACAATGTTGTTGGAAAGTGGCAGTGGGAACCCAGCTCTGAGTAGCAGGAGGTGGGCATAGAACCTTAGTAAGGCCACTTGGATTTCCTGCAGACTTGATCCTTGGTGTGATTGGGATCAGTGTGCGCAATGTCCTGGCCTGCTGCCCTCCCAGGAGAATGAAACCAACTCCACGAACATGGGCAGACTTTGTTCAGCAAACTTATCACTGAGAACAGCCCTTGCTTGGCAGCACAGAGCAAAATTTGCCCTTTAGAGGCAATCAGTTATGGCATATTCCTAAAACATCTTATTGTTCTTGGAATCTGCTGCAAGGGGTGACTCGCCATTTCATCTGGCCTTGAACAGGAGGCTCTACAGAGCAGGCTCTAATCTCAGAAACACTGGTGTAAACCCGAGACTAAGCAGTGGAGTTATTTTGGATTTTTCAGACAAGAAACAAAACCAAACAGCATGTCAAGAAACAAAATTGTGAGTGTTTTCTAGAGGAAGCTGAGTTAACTCAGCCCAGCCAACCCTCCTTGCCACACTCCCACCTCGGAAGATCCACAGCCACATCCACCTCCCAAGGTGGTCTAACACAATATTTATAATAACAGAAACAAACAAACAGGAGGGATCAGATTGTTTGAGCAAAGCAGAAGTATTGTCTCCTCTTCCTAAATGCTCTTGTTTTCACACTAACATCTTCCATCTGTTTGGGATCTGACCTCAGCAGCCCGGCTGGGCGTTCATGCTCTTGTCCGTGATGTTCCCATATAAGGGGATCTCTTCCACCGGGAGCAGGATTCTCATTTGCTCAGGTTTCGTCCCACTCGGATTTGCTGCTCTCTGTGGTCGAGCTCTGTCACAACTTTGCTCGGCAGCATCTGCACAGCAGCGGCTGTAAAGGGAGGAGAAAGTCAGGAGGGAGCAGTGAAGCTGTGCCTGCAGACCCAGAGAACTCTGGGTTATTTATTTCTGTTTTCTTTCCTCCACAAGTTACCTCTGCAGGATGTCTTTGCAACTTCCACAAGCCTTTCCCAAACTAAATAAAAGACAAATTCTATCCAGAGAACTGGATGGAACTGTAGGGCTGAACTCTTATAACAACTCTTACATCAAATTTTCCTTCAAAATCTGTATCACTCTCCCTGCAAACTAATTTGGGACTGTGGAAAATGCCCCAGAATTATACAACAAATATACTGGAACACTGGCCCTCGAGTCTGTAAGACTTGACTCAGTACATCACCCAAACTAAGATAACTTAAGACAAGTTAAGCATAAACAAATCTCAGCTGCTTCCTGTAATATTTACCCAAGGCTGCACTGAGAGTTTATAATCTCTCTCATATCTGCGAAGATTCTCTTGTGATAAAGAGGTCAAGGCACTGAGCTAAGCCTTGATTTTTTCCTTTTAGGCAGTAATTTTGAATATTCAGACACCACTGTAGACTGTAAATAGCAAGCAGGAGGGGGCAGCCAGGGGGCTGCATGTATGGAGAACACAAAACTGGTGGAAGAAAGGCTCATGATAACATAAAACTTTAAGGATGACACAGGATCTCTCTCATTTTCCTCACGTTGGGAAGTCCCATGCAACAGGGCTCTAATGTGTGATTTTGAGCTTTCAAACATGTCAACAAGTTCAGCCAGTCCAGTTCTAACGATTTCTGGTCATGGAAGTCTCCTTTCCCAGAGTCAGAATAATCAGACTTCATGAGTTTCCATCTCACCATCTTTTTTTGTTATCTTGGCATTATCTAAAGTTTTCATCCTTCTCCTTCTTCAATGTTACAGAAACATGAGAAGAGGGGAATTGTCTTTTCCTCTTGGGAAGGTGTGAGGACTGCAATAGTCTCAAATATAAAGGAAAATCTCAGAGCAGCAGCCTTCCAGCACTGATCCCTCTCCATCCTCACCACAATTGCCTTCCCCTCAGCACTGAGGAAGAAAGGATGTGTCTCAGTATTTACAGAAACAGTTTCTCCAGGATTAAGGGATGGGGAACTCACAGGCACCTCCATCAGAAATACCATTCTCATCTGCTCCCTCTGTGTTCTATGTGCTCAAAATACTCATCAGAGAAAACAGTAACTGATACCAGGAAAGCATGACAAGGGAAAGCAGATCTCTTCTGGGAACTTGTAGGTAAATACGATTCCTAAAGGTCAGTATATGGACTGAAAGCACAAAGGAAACATGATCTGGTTTTAAAGTTCAAATCCAGGAGTCAGGAGACCTGGATTATGTTCCTGGCTCTACCACAGCTCTCATACCCAACCACAAGGCACCCGTCCATCCCTTTTGTCACTTCATTTAACTAGTTAAGAGCTCAGACACCAATCAGTGTTACCTCTCATCCTTCCTGTGAAGACCAATGAATTTTATGAAATTATTGTATGAAGCATTTTCTGTTTCTCAAAAGGAAAAGAGGAGCTAATCTAAGATAGTCGCAGTGCTTAGAATTGCAAAGTATTGCATTTATGGTTGCTACTTACTGAGTCAAATTCTGCAGTGATTTACAACCTGTGCATTTCAATTGGCACCAATTTAACATGACTCACTGCATATTTTAATCCATCATCTGGGGACTCACATGGGATTCTAAGACTATCCAAGAACCTAATTGAAATAGCACAGAGGCTCCAAAATCCAACTATTTCAGGCCTAAGCATGGCTTTTGAAGGATCTGCGAGAACAAACTTGCAGGCTGAGAAATTCCATGAGCAAGTTTGACTTTAATTTATAGTCTGGTTCGGATCATTTGGTGGTTTTGAAGCTGCTGTCCTTGTTTGAGATTTATGCAGTACGTATTTACTGCTGCTTTGAGGCACACTGACAACTGATGTTCAGCCTCGAGGACATAAATTTGCCATTTGCCCCGGACTAAACCTGGGCCCAGGACTGGCTGTTCCACACAGATCCTCTGTGCACCTTTCCATTTCGAAGGAATTAAGTAACCATTCACCTGACACGTACATCAGCCACACTTGACATCCCTTTGTGCTGTCAAAGAGGCTGCCAGAAATCTTAATTGGGTAACTGCAGCAATCTGTTTGTACATCTCCTACACATGCGACAACAACCTCCCTCAGAAGGAGCCGCAGAGCCAAGTTTATCCTCCAGAGGCTGAATCTCGGACCTATTTCTGCCACTCCTCGCACTTTTCTGTGAAGGAGCCCCACGAGAGACTCGCCCTGTGCCGTGTCCGCCCCGTCAGCGGCCTCAGCCGCTGTTCCCGGGGTATTCGCGGCGGGAAGGGCACAGGACGGGGCGCAGCGGGAAGGACTGACCGGGGCATGCTCTGGGGACACCGGGAGGGCTCCCAGTGCGGCGGGCTCTGCGCTGCCGCAGCCGGCTGTGAGGGCAGCGATTCACGATCCGCCAGAGGAGCCCGGTGCCGGTGCCGATGCCGTTCCCGGTCCCGGCCCCCTCACAGCTCGGCCGCGGCCCCTCACGGCCAGGCCACGCCCCCTCATTGCTGGACCCCGCCCCACCACACGCGACCACGCCCAGTCCGGTCCAGACCACGCCCCCTCACTGACAGGCCCCTGCCCAGTTTGCTAGCTCCGGAAGTGACGTCACGCCCGTGTCCTGGCAACCGTCCCCGCGGTAACGGCGCGCGCGAGGCTCCGGTCGAGGCCTCCCCGGCCCGGCCCCGATCCCGCAGCCCCGCCAGGGCCCGGCCCGGCCCGGCCCCGATCCGATCCCGGCGCCGAGGGGCGGCCGGACGTGGTCATCGCCCCCCGGCATCTGCTGTGTGTTCTCTGCACAGGTTTTCCCGGGACACAGTTATGGGTGACCAAATCCAGTTCATTGTTGAGAAGCTCAATCAGGAGCCCTTCAGGAAGAACTACAATCTGATCTCCTTTGACTCCCTGGAGTCGCTGCAGCTGCTGCAGCTGCTCAGTGATGTTCTGGGGGAGATTGACCCGAAGGTAAGGAGGCCACTCAGAGGTGCTCAGATCTGAGGTGGCTTGACACCGGAATTTGCTTTTATCTAAGTCTGGCTCAGTATAATCCTGCAGCGTGTTTGTTTCACAGAAACATCTTGTATGAATCTTCCAGGAAATAAACGTGCCTGGCAAGAATCCTTCCTGCCTATACGTCTGAGTGCTCTTGGCAAACCAGCAAATGTTGCATGGGGCAGGGCGGCAGCATCCCTGTCCCACAGGGGCTGATGACGATGTTTTTCCTGTGAAATTAAGATTACAGATCTTGGTTCATACTGACAGTCGTGTTTTGTCAAAGTCAGGCTGTGTCTTGCACACACCCAGGGCAGGAGCTGATCAAGAACTGAACCTCACGACTGTGCTGTTGCAATGGAAATTATATCCCACTCTTTGAAGGCTGCCAAAAGTGTGTGTGAGATGGGAAGGGACCATTGACACACCTGGGGTGTGGATGCCTGTGCCTTGGAGTGCCAGGATATCCGACTTCCCGAGTGGATGTGGTCAGTGTGACTGCACAGATGAGATCCCATGAGCAGGGAGAAGGTATTCCTGCAGTAAATTGACCTGAATACTCACATTGCAGGAAAATCCATTAGAAGAGAATTGAAGTTTGGTGATTTAAGGGATGTTCTGTACAGAGCATCTCACTATCGTCTGGTAAATTAATAAAGTCAATTCTTACAGTGTTGCCAGAAAATTAACATCACTTGGACAAACAAGTTTATAAAAATAATAATATAATTGATTATAGTAAATAATATAGTGTTGTCCTAATAATAAGTAATTAATTATTAAATATATTGTTTTATAATAGTCACAATAATTTTTACTGTATGAATAGTAAAAAGGAATAATTACTTATTTAATTTTACAACCCATTTAGCATGCTGTCGACATTAGAGAGGAGCTGCCAGAACAAACAGCTAAAAGAATGCTGAATCTCCTTGGAATCCTCAAATACAAACCTCCAGGGACTGTGTCAGACCTGTGAGTACCTTTTTGGCTACAAATCATGTTAAAATATCTTTTTTAGGTTATGTGGTACTGACCTTTAGTTCAGGTGAGCACTTGCCCAATGTCCCCATGGACGTTGGGACGGGATTCCCGGTGTAGCTCCAGGTGGGCGCTGTTCCCGTGTCTCTGTGGATGTTTTGGGGTCCCAGGTGGGCGCTGTTCCCGTGTCTCTGTGGATGTTTTGGGGTCCCAGGTGGGCGCTGTTCCCGTGTCTCTGTGGATGTTTTGGGGTCCCAGGTGTGGCTCCAGGTGCAGGTGCAGAGGCGTCTCCGGCCAGCAGAGGGCACTGCCCGGGCAGGTCCCGGTCCCGTCTCACCTGTGCCAGGTGATCCCAAATCCAAAATCCCAAATCCCGCGCTCCCCTCCTGCTCTACTGGCATCCCCCAAGGCTGTTGCAGGAAACGAGAAGTTGTCACTGCTGGCTTTATCCTTTTAGTGTGTTATGGGGTTTTTATCTGACTCAAGGTAGAAGAATTGGGAGCCTAAATTGCAGACTTCCAGCTCAGAATGGGTTGGGTTGAAAGGGACCTTAAAGATCACCTGTTCCAACCCTACACCTTCCACTATTCCAGGTGGCTCAGAGCTCCATCCAACCTGGCCTTGGACACTTCTAGGGAAGCCACAGCTTTTCTGGGTACCCTGTGCCCAGGGAAGAATTGCTTCCTAATATCTAATCCAGCCCTGCCCTCTGTCACTGTGAGGCCATTCCCATTGTCCTGGCATTCAAAGCCTTGGTAGAAAGTTCCTCTCCATCTCTATTTTTTGTTTCCTTCAGGTTCTGGAATGTGCATATCCCTCAGCCTTCTCTTTTCCAGGCTAACAAGCCCAAGCCTCATCCATGAGCATTTTCTCTTCTAACAGGATTACAAAAATCATTAGGCAAGTGGGCAAGTGGAGAAGGAATGTCAAAACATTGCAGATTTTTTTGTTCCAAGCCAGCATTCTTTTGTTTGAGATTTATTGGCATTTTCTCCTGGTTGGTTCCATACAGGAGTGCTTTTCGCCAAGGGCTGGTTACTGGAAGCAAAACTGTAATTCATCCTGTCTTACATTGGCTTCTCCAGAGGACCAGTGAACTCAGGACAAGAGCTTACCTGGCACGTTTCTTAGTGAAACTGGAAGTGCCAGCAGAGTTCCTACAGGATGATACTGTGGCTGACTTCAACAAGCAGGTACCATTTCTCAGGAATGCCAACATTTTAGGTTAATTAAAGTGTCAGTGGGAGGAGGGATAAATGAATCAGGGAGTTACTGCTGGAATACATGTTCAAGTGAGTTATGTTAAAAGCTTGTTGGAATCAAGGACAAGCAAAGATTCATAATGTCTTGACCACTTTTCCTCCAATAACCCTGAAATTATGTATTAATAAGTAGCATTGAATTAAAAGGCCTTAAGCCCATTAAGCACTGGATGCCAAATAATGTTCAGAGCCATGTTGGCTTAGACAGACTTTTAGTTCTTAATTTTTGAACAGGTTTGTTTGTTTTTTTTTTTTTCCTTATGAAATATAACCTGGGTATTTATAAAATTACCACTTCAAACAAGTCCAGAAAATGTTATGACCAGAAGTCGATATCTCCTAATTGTCCATTAATTGTATTTTTAGTCACGATAGTCCATTGATAGTATTTGATGCCTAATATTTGTATGAGCCTTACTCAATTTTTGCTTTAACCATTTGTTTTTTTTGTGAATAAAGAAAAGATTTCTTTTTCTCCATGCTGACATTCCTACTTATTATGTTCCCACTTCTTTTGTGAGCATTAAATGTTGATTTTAGATAGTCAGACTGGGTGGGTTTGAAATGTAAAACTTGAAGTGAACGAAAGTTTTGGGTTTATTATCTGAGGTACATATTTACTTAATTTTTTTCCAGTTTTCTGTGCCTTTTGTTCTGTAAAACTACAGTGGGTTTGAGTGTTTGTAAGAGGGAACTTGATCTATTAACTCAGTATCAGCAAAGCTGAAGAGTCTGACTGAGGCTTGAGTAAGCCTTTTATTTTTTTGTTACCTCTAACAATATTGGATTTATACCTTGAAATAACTCAGCAGAAGTAGCAGAGAGAGAAAGGAATGCAGATTGTATGTTTTGTTCAGTATGTCACAGTCTTAATGTGTATAAATATCCACCTCCATAATTTCCATTACGTAAGATGTGTTCCTTTTTGGGATTACAGTAATAGAACCATCTTATTAAACTAATACCCTGCTGATTAATTCAAACAGAAGCTGGGGTAATAGAATGCCTTACTGCAATATAACACGACAGTGCAAATATTTAGATACTAATGAATTAAACAATTACCCTGAATTATTTAGATCTAGTCTTGCAATGGTGTCTTTTAAGGGAAATTTCAAAAATAAGAGTTTGGACACCTTACAACACAGTCAAGTTTTATGGATGTGTAGAGTCAAGTGAAAATGAACTTTTGTAAATTACTTATAGAAGATACTCAGAAAACCTGCCACCTTCTCAGCTGTGTTGTGATTTAGACATTGGATTGCCTGCAATATATAATTTAAGAAATAAGCAACTTCAGGCATTAATCTCATTGTTCAGGCTCCAGTGATTTGCTCCCAGGTGCCAGAGATCTCTCTTTCCATATAGGAACCTGGGTGGTTTTTTGGTCATTTGAGTGTGTCCCTTATTTCAGGTGCATGTGGGGCACCCAAAGGGAAAAGTGAGAACCTTGTTTTATGATCCATCAAACTCTGCTCTGCCTTGTTTGACTCCTGCCATTGGCCTTGAAATTTCATGTTCCAATGGGGAAAAGTCTTATGGAACTCCTCTTTTGACAGAGGTAGAGGCACACACAGGAAAACTCTTGGACACCAGCAGTGGGAATGCAGTTGCTCAGAGACCACCTGCTCATTTTCATTTTTGTTAAAGGACTTCCAGAGTGCATAAGAAGCCAGTTGGGTTTTACTCCTGCATTTTGTAAATTGTTCCTCTTCGTTCAGCCTGTGCATTCCTTGTCACACCTCTATTTGCCACTTAATCCAGCTCTTTATGATTTTATTTTCTTCTCCTTAGCCATTTTATTGCTATTTTTTTTAATTCCTTCCACCTTGTCAGTGTGTGCTTGATACTGAACCGACCAGAACTGAGCAGAGTGCTCTGGATGCTGCTTCCCCAGGGTTTTATAGAATGGAGTTGCTGCTTCACTGCTCAGGGCTCTGATGCCTTTGTTTGAACTGGCCTTTGCTGTTGCCATTTGGTATTCACCTTTCATATCAACTGCTCTTTCCAGGAAGTAAAAAAGGACTTGATACTTTCCTTTTAGATTTTTCCATCTCATTGAAGGGCTGTTTCTGTGGAGATTATCTTTCCTTATACCTCAGCTCGCGTTTCTCCCAGTTGAATCTAAATTTATTTCCTCTCCATATTTCTAAACTCTTGCTGTCCCCTGTTATTTCTCTACCCACACAGACTTTCACACTGCCTCTCAGTTTAAGATTCCTGGTGGGCAAAGTACTGGTGTGGAAGTAGCACACTGTCTCCTTGTCTCTGAGTGCTGAGCTGCATCTATCAATCTCTGGGATGTTCTGAGGGTTATGCAACGTGGCCCAGCCATTTCTCACGTGTTCACTCAGCTCTGCTCTTGGGCCACTCTGGAAACTCAAGCCCCATTACTTCCATCAAAAGTGTTGTTAGAGGAAGCTCTTCCTTTTGGGGCTGATACATTTATATATGTGGTTTACACAAATGTATAGTAACAGAGTAATTTGTTAATTTGTCCCTCTCGGGTGACATTTTTATTTTGCAAATACACTCTGTATTACAAAAGGTGAAAATACTGAGGAAATTGTGAAGTTCTGATTGTCTTTTCAAATGGAAGATAATGCACTGTGATTTTTAAATTTCTGCTTTATAAGCTGACAGGCTTTTGCAATGACAAAATGCTTTTTTATCTTGTTCTCACCATATTTCTATGTCTACATTTACTGTCTTAGTAGTAAAACTGTTGATCTGAAAATCCTTAGACACAGAGCTCATTCTGCACAATTTCCATTTCATTTCACAGTATGAAGAACTCATGGAAGCATTTAAAAACCTACATAAGGAGCACGAGCAGCTCAAAATATCTGGTTTATCAACTGCAGAAATAAGAAGGGTAAACAAACTCCACGATTTTTAATTTAGTTGTTTTTTTTGCGTGTCAGTTCCACGTTTGTGGGCTTGGTGGACAGTGTGAAAGCCATAGAGGCCAGAGCTGGTGGGCACTGCAGCTGCCTCTTGACTCTGCTCTCTGTTGGCAAACACAAAGTCCTCACTTGTGTTTAGAGCTGAGCTTTCTGGAGCAGATTGGGGAACGAGGCTGCCAAGACTCTGTGCAGCACGATTTCCAAATATTAGAACTCCATTTCCTCTGAATGCAGACTGATACAAAGCCTTTTGCTTTCCTGATAGTGGCTAATAATTCCAGAGGGTGTTGAATGAATTAAGAGCTTAAGTCAACAGAAATGATGAACCCACGTGGCTCAAGTGTTAAGTAGAGATATTTGCTCTGTTTCAGCAAAATAATTAAGCTTGTGTACAGCTTTCCAGTGGACACACTGACAAGCCAAGCAAATGTCTACATTTGGAGAATTCATTTTCCTTTCTCTCATAACTATCAATCTGTAGAGCCCTGCTGTTGTGAAATAGAACTAAAGGAGAATAATAATCAGATACATGGTTCAGCACTAGAAAGTGTTTCTTTTAAGACAGCCTTAATACAAAAAGTGGCAGCAGACGTGGCTCATAAGCAGCTTCATGCAAATTGGTCTGCCAGGAAGTGGGTAATGCTGGTGACATTAAGAACATATGTCAGACTACTCAGATGTTGAATTCATGCTGATTCGTTGCTTGGTTTTTTCTGTTTGTTTGTTTTTATTTTAGAGAAATCCACCTGCTTTTATTTTAAATGTTCACATTAATACTCAAGGATGCAGATGAAGTATGTTAGCATAAAGAGAGTGGGAACTGTGGGGGAAGTAAGAGAGGAGAGAGATTGGAATTCTGGATGTTTGATCATAGATCAATAAAATTATAACCACCTCCATGTATTCAGGGGAGAATTCTGATTTTCATATTAATTTGAAGAGAGTTTAGTCCAATCCAATATACATGGGAAATTAACATTTCTTTATCTGTTTTGCCTGCTTTTTAGGACATTGGTGCAATGGAAGAGGAGAAAGATCAACTGGCCAAAAGAGTAGAGCGTCTTAAGAAGAGGGTAATAAGAGAAGTAACACTCCTACATTTCAGTGTCATAATTCTTGGCCTGCAACTCCGATTTTGGAATGCAAACAAGGATTAAGATAAACACACTGTATGTCTAGGAAGGAATCAAGTAACTAATTGACCTACAGGGAATCTCCCCAGGCGTTGATCCAGAGCTTTTAAGAATCTCGAGTCCAGTACTTTGCTGTCATTTCTGAGTAGTAACGTGTATGGAAGGGAAGTGCTAAGTGGGCTTGTGAGACATATGATCTCTTGAATGTATTTCTCAGCTATCTGACAGCAACATGCACTATTTATCCACTTGCTGTAGGTGGAGACAGTACAAAATCATCAACGGATGCTTGAAATAGCAAGACAGCTTCGCTTAGAGAAAGAGAGAGAAGAATCTCTGGCTCAACAGAAACAAGAACAAAAGAGTCAGGTACTGGCATAACAACATACCTGTTAAAATAAAAAGTTGTTGATATTTGTTTGGGAATCATGCATTTTAAAAATACATCAGGAACAGCAGTAGCTGGGAGAGTTTCTCCCAGCCCCAGAAAATTAAATCCCATTTAAAAGATCTATGTACATTTTAAGGGAAGAGGCTTGACCCTGCAAGTTTTGAACACCACAGTGAAGGTACTTGGCTGCCTCAGCTCCCACTGACATCATCCTTTAGCATTCCCAGGAAATGTTCCATGACTTACTGCTGGAGCACCCAAAGGGAACTCTTCATATTTATGGTAGTGAGCAAATGTTTCCTTGGTTTGATCTCTATCTCTGTGATTTGCACAAAGATTTCAGAGGCTGAGCAACACAGCAAGTACCTCATCTTTTTCATGGGTGGGGGCAATATGTATTTAGGCCCCTGAATTTGGGAAAAATGATGTCCTGAGAAGCCCTGGGAGCAGCTGACATCCAAGTGTAAGGGTGGGTTTTATTCCTGTGTTGTCAAAAAAAGGTACTTCAATAGAATCCAGTGACATTTTGTTACACTGTCTCACCAAATTCTGTAGCCTAAGTTTCAACACTATTAAAATGGGAAAAGCCCTCAGATTTCTTGTATTGCAGCCTTTGTCTGGATGTGGGATCAATGGGAATCAGTGGCCTCTCAAGCTGTTGGGTCTTTGCTTGAGCCCAAATAAGATCAAATGAGACTAAAATGAATGTGATGTCCAGTTAATTCCAGTTCTTACTACACATCTCTCTGAGTCACAAAAATGGAAATCAGCTGGGGCTTGTTTGGCAGGAAGCTTTCCAGACTGCTCTTGGGATGGACAGTGGATTGCTGTGACAACTCAGCTGCACTGCAGGATAAGGAGAATTGTCTGCTGCAATCCTGATTCCTGCTGCCTTTTGTTGTTCTTGTAATGCTCAAGCCACTCGTATTTTTGGTTGAAAATTGTTGGATGAATTTCTGCCATCAGACAAAATATCACTTGGGAGAACAAAAACATTCTTCTCAATTAACAGGAGGGAATATCAAGTAAACCCAGGCCAAGTGTTGAAAATTTGGTCTGGCAAATTCCCTTGTGAAGCAGAAAACCACCAGACGTTAGAGCTGCCATGATTTGTGGTTGGGGTTCTTTGGGACTCTGCTGCTTTAGTTGTTTGCACGTCCATTTCCAAGGAATGACCCTGTGTGTGTCCAATTGTCTCTCCAAAGTTGTTCCACGTGGAGCAGAAGCTGCAGAGAGCCCAGGTCCAGCTGAAGGAGATGCAGCAAATGGTGGCAGATTCCAAACCAGACAGTGAGTAGGGCTTTTCCTGTTGCATTCTAGGTTAGTGTGGTGCAAAACATGCCACAGAATGGTGTGTAAATTACTTCCAAGATGATAGAATCTGACTGCTTCTCAATTTAAATTTAATAAACCAAGTCATTGTCCTGTTCTTTCTAGAACATTTACTATTTCAGTTGCATCACACAACTGCTTTGGCTTTTCTTCTGAGTTTAAGGATTTTTCTCAGTCACCACCTTATAGCATTGTTATTACTTTATAATGTTACTTTGATTTTTTTAATGATTCTCATCTGCCTCTGAACCACAAATGGAACTAAAGGAGTATCTGAACCATCTCACAGGGACTTGCAGTGGATTTTATAACTGTTCCTTTTTGCAGTAGCTATCAGAGAGTTTATACAGCAAAGCTGTGTCAACAATTCTATTTCAGTTCCTGGGTTTTTTTAAGGCCAATGGAAACTCGATGGGTTCAGTTCACAGAAGCAAAGGTAACATAATAAAATGCCAGTAAATATGTCATTTAATCATTGAAATGAAAATAAAGTTAACATATTTAATTTCCTTATCTCGAGTCCTGCTTGCAGGGGAAAAACAAAAAGTATTTAGATGTTCCCAATCAAAGCTTGGAGTCATTACTTAAGAAAACTTGTGTTGAAATGTTGCCCAAACAAAGACCTCAGAACTCAGCTTTGTAATTGCTTTCCCCAGTTACAAAGGCACTGCTTGTAGCAGCAATTACAGAATGCCAACTGTGGGGTTTTTTAAATAATTGAAATTAGGTGACCACAGTGCACTGAATAGGTTCCATTTATTTTAAAAGCTTTGTTGGTCTACAAGGTAGCACAATTTATTTCATTTTGAAGATTCCCTTTGGCTGCAGTGTGGTACCTCAGCTGCCTCCTGGTATCACTGTAGCCTTGTCTGCTGACAGTGCAACAGCTGGATTTTCACTGGAAGTCACATCCTTCCCTTTAAAGGAAACTTCTTGCATTTTGAATACTTCAGGTGTTTTTACTTCCTAAACAAGATAAAATGTTGTGAGTTCTTGCTAATGAGCAGAAGCTTTGTTGTTTGTCTTATGGATTTGATGACTTCACTTTATAATTAATTTTATATTTAAAGAAATGTAAAGGAACTCTGTAAGGAATGCAGCTAGCACATATTCATGAGTATGATTAGCATGCAATTAGCATCAGCCTGCTTGAGCTGTGCCAGGAGAATATGCCTTGAGGTTGGTAGGATTTTAACTCTTAGAAACATCATTTTTAGAAGAACTTGTATTATATCATTAATTGTTATGAGCTGCTACAAACCAGCTGGAAGTGATGCTGCTGGTTCACAGAACACTCCTTCCCTGTTTATTAACTTCAGTCCTTCCCTGTTTATTAACTTCAATCTTTCCCTGTTTAATAACTCCAGTACTGCTCGGGATATTGTTTAACTGGAGAGGGATTTGCTGCTGGTAGCACTAAGTAACTTGAATTTTCGTATTCTGGAGGGGTTTTTTGTACTGAATATGAGCAGTATTTTGATTAACACTGGCCTCTGGTCTAAATAACCACAACCCAGCTCACACTTACTCTACAAAATTGACATCATTTTGCTTTGAGTATCTCTGCTGCATGAACAGAAATTGATAATATGAAGAAACAAACCAAATCACTGAGTTCTTGGTCTCTGTCCATTTTACAGGAAATTACTGGTTACTTTATTGGCAGAAATATGAAGAAGTGAATGAGTAGCTTGAAAATATTGATTAAAAGAATGTGTTAAAACGACTTGTTGATGAACAGTAAAATGTGTAATTTATAAACTTCATTAAGTTAACATTAGAAATAGATTTAGCACACTGAGAACCTCAAAGACATTTGTTAAAGAGGCATTGCTTTGTACAGATGCCTATTTTATTTCGTTCTTGATGAAAACCAGAAATTTAGGAACCTATTACTTAAATATTCCATTTGGTGTAAAAAATTAATATTTTTCTCTTCCACACAATGATCTTTTCCTAAAATTCCAAGTTTAAATGATCTCCTCCAACACTGCAGACCACATTACAATTAAAATTATAGAAGTATTTGGTAAAGGAGACTGGCTTAGGTGGACCTTTATTCATCTTCAAATAATTTTATTTATTATAAAGCCACTGTCAATCGATGCAAGGTCGTGATAAAGCACTTTTAAGATAATTTGATATGTGTGATGAAAGTACAAATCTGGTTGGTGAGATTGATGGTGTTGCTGTAGTTGATTTTTTTCAGGTCATTAACTCTTCTACCCCATTTTGAACAAACAAGGCAGCAAAAATTCAATGTGGTCTCGTTAAAAGGATTAAAAGGAGTTTAGTGGAAGGTTTAGAGAAATGGAATGGGTGTTTGGCTTGTTTTTGTTTGGTATTTACACCAGATTCCTGAAAGAAAATAGCAAATTATCCCTAATGAAATAAAAATAGGGAAATGGCTGAATAATGAGGAGGCTGATAATTCCAAGTGACCATAATGACTTGGGAAGCCAAGCCCGTGCCAACAGTATTTATTTTAAGGAATAGCCAAATTGCAGGATATTCCTCCAGGAACGATGTACATGCAATGTATTTATGGCATGTGGGGCTTTTCCTAAGAAGTGTCTGGGGAGAATTTGTGGGTCACGTGTGGGAATGGGAGAGCTGCAGCTCCCACTGCCATAGATGAGGTCCCTTCCCTGCTTTTATTTCTGGGAGAAAATGCCTCAGGAGAATTTCTTTGCCTCTGGGTTTGGCTCTGGCACACCCAGCCCTGCAGCCCCAGGCCAGTTCAGCATTCGAGAAGAGCACTGAAAGGTCAGAGAGGTTTCAAAGAGCTCTGATAATGAAAAACAGGGAAAGCAGAACTTAGAATCACAAATTCAGGAAGCTTTTTGGTTTTTCAGGGATATAGGGAAGGGATGATCTGCCAATGTTTGCCTGTCCCAGGCCTCTGTTTAAGAGAGGGAAAGTGGAAGTGATGATCTTGAAGCTGTGGAGGAAATAATTTCAGCCTTCTCTTTGTGGCTGCAAAAGAGAAGGGAAGGATTTGATGCTGGAAATCTGCTCTAGACTTGGTCATGGCCTTCCCGTGTGATATTAAACAAATGGTTGGCAGAGAGTCTATGAAATGAGTGTCCCTCTCTCTTTTCCCCCCTTTTAAAAACCTGAATTCTGTTGCAAATAGTTCTGGTCCAGGATGCCCAGTTGGCAGCCTGTAGAAGGAAAAGCAGTGGGATTCTGAGCACAAGGTTAATCAAGTTTTAGCACCATTAACAGAATTATTCAAAAAAAATTGCCTCTCTTCTACATGACTGGGCAAGCACGAATAAACTCTTTCTCCCATCCCTCTCTTTAAAATAATAATAATAAAAAAATTTGAATGGAAAACATGAGGAGTTGCTCTGAATAGCTCTCCACATGTAAATACATGGTTGGCAGAAGCTTGCTAAAATAACCTGAGGGCACAGAGCCAGATTTCTGTGCTGCTTACGTGTGTAGATTTTGTAACCATAAGTCAATGTTGAAACATTAAAAACAGAATTTATATGTGTAATGGAAAGATCTGAAGTATGCTGGCCTTTTTCCTCTCTAGCCTGGGAATTTGCTAAAGAATGTTTTTCACTGAAAAAAAAAAAACCCCAAACCAGGAGCTGTCCTGTGATTCGGTTTTTAAGGTTCTGTTAAGCAGCAAAAGTAGCTCTTATGTAGTTACTTACCCATGCGTTGAGTTGTGTAGGAGAAAAAATATATCCAGTGTATTCAGGAAAGAAATGATATTACTCATGAGGGATGTTGACATCATGTCTTTCCCCATCAAGAAATCAAGTTTTAACTCGTTTTGTTGCTCCATTAGGACTCAGCACAACACAGAACCACTCAGGGGGTAACAGGACTTGGTAGCAGCTCCAATGTTATTTGAGGAATAAATCAGATTGTGATCAAGGTTATACCCCATGAAGTCAAAAGGTCTCTGCTCTCATCAAAGCTCTTGTGGTTCTTTGCTAAGTTTTTTGTCATATCTACAACAAATCATTTAAGTATATACATTTTTATCAGAAAACTGGAGTAGCACAAGAAATGAAGTGTTGGTTATATATGCAGGTCTCTTTGCTGCTAAAAACCTCAAGAAATTGATTTAATTAAAATATTACAATTTCATATCAGAATAATTTAATTTATATCACACTGATTTTCCCACCTAAGATCTTGGTTATAAATATCAGATTGGGAGTGGTGTTCCTGCCAGTTCTGAGGTGATAATTCAGCTCACAGGGTACGTGGGAAGCAGCTTTGCTGCATTTACAGAGGTGGGAGATTTCTAGTGAGACATTAAAATGTGGTCCCTCCTGCCCAGCTCTCTCATGGGCTGAGGAAGATTGGAATTGAGTTCTTGTGGAGGAAAGAAGAGGGAAATCTCTCCCAGTAAGTCCCAGTTGTTTCCCAGGGTGCAGCTGCAGTGCCAAGTGTACAATGGCTGTTCCACAGGCTCAGTAACTCCACTGTCCCATTCCAAAACCAGGCTGGGGGCTGCTTCTTTTGATAAATGACCCCTCCACGAAGGGGAAAAGGTCCTGTGGTAGTGTTGCTTTCCATAAACACAGAAATCAACAAAGTGGGAAAGAGGAATTCCCACTCATTTTTAGTTTGTGTTGACTCGACTTCGTTGGCAGTGCTGCTTTCCCCAGGGCCTGTTTTTTCTCCCAGTTCTTGAGGTTTTCTCAAGAGCTGATGGCTTATTTCCCTTCTGGCAGCTTTCCTGTCAGAGTGGGCTGGGAGCAGGGCTCAGGAGGATCTCTCAGGACACTGATTTAGAGGTAAATAGCAGCAGAAAAAACGGGGGCCCCTTTTCCTGGGCTCTTTCACTTTGTTGTGACCTTTCCCTTTGGCAGTCAGGCTTCTTAGCCTGAGAACCAAAAGCTGTTTTCATCCACATCCTTTCCCATCTCTGTTTCAGCAGCATCAGCTGCACTTTTGTATCTCTGCTCAGCTTCTCTCTGCTTGTGCAGTAAATGAAAGAGACGGAGATTGTGAATTTCTTGTTTTCCTTGGCATTTCATCACAATTCCATCTTCTCCCTAATATGGAGAAAACCAAAATCCCAACCCGAGCAAGTTGTTTGAAAATGAAAAAGAACCCTGGATCACCTAGATCATGAAAAATACTCTGAAATACTCATTCCCACTGTCATCTGACATGCAGCTTCCAAGTCTTGTAGTCCTTGGCACAGTTGTCTTGAGGAATTACTGCACTGAACTGCCTGTTGTCAGTGGAGACTGTGCAGTGTCATTTAAATAGATGTTTCCTTTTATTCTGTTGCATTTTTCTGTCTGTGAATTGTTCTTATCTTATGCACGTACTTGGGTTTATTTATAAATGATCTGTTAAGGAGCCTGAATTACTCTGCCTAGAAAGAGCCAAGTCCTCCTAAGCCTGGTAAGGTGTAGGTGCATCAGGCTGGTGTCCAGCAAAACTTATAAATGGGGTTGCTTTTTTCTATTGGATTGTTATTTTCTGCACTCTCAGTCTATAAACTGTCCTGAGATAAAATATTTGTTCTATCAAGAAGAAGTCTTTAAAGGGAGGTAATCCGTGTTCCAGCAAGTAAAGGACCCTTGAAGTAGGCATACATTAAACTTTGCCCATTTTAAGGCCTTTTTAAATGCCAGACAGAAAAAAAAGTTTTATTTTAAGCATGAATCTCCAAGGATAATAAATCTATCAACAAGCTAGGCCAAATTAAGATTTTTCTACAGATAAAGGTTCAATGGCTGTTTATATCAGTGGTGTGTGTTGAATTCTGTATTGATTCAGCCAGAATTTCACATGAGATGGGGTTCAGTTGTTATTAATGAGAAGAATCTCCCAAGGAGCTGATAGTTACATGTTAGAGATACAAGTGCATAATAAATCCTCTTATATTGTTTAAGATCCAGATTAAAAATTTAAATCAAGTAACTCCCCCTTTCTCTGAGCACTGAGAAGAAGACTCAAATGTTATGTTGTTGTTATTGTAATCAGCTGCTAAATACTTTAATGTGTTGGGGAAATCAAACTTAATTATCTGCTACATTGCTTTTATAGACACTCACTGATTTAATTTGTTTTTAAGGTTTAATGAAGAAACTAGAAGAGGAGATGAATTTCAATTCCTACCTGGTAACTGAAAAAATACCCAGAGAGGTGGAAAGTAAAAAGACTTCAGTGTATTTCTTACAAAAGGTGGTTGCAGAGCCAGCCATGACTCAAGCTGATCTCACTGCACTGGAAAGTGAGGTGAGGGACCAAGGTCACCTTCATTTGTGTTCTGTAGCATGGTCTGAGCTTCCTGGACTCTGCAATGTTCTTCTCCCTGCTTCATATCCTGCAGAAAATGTCTCATTCCCAAAGCAACATCCCTTCAGTTGTAAAACCAAAGGTGTCTCAATCACTAAGTGCAAACTCTCTGATAAGGTTTTTGTAAATACCCACAAAAGAGACAGGAACAAACCAACCCCAACCCAAACATATCCTTAGGTGCTATTGAGGAAATTGTGTTAATTCAGCACTTAAGGGTTGATTTTTCTTCTCTTCAGATTTCACTTGTTTGGAACTCTCCCTGCCATCCAGACACATCCAGAGCTTATGGAGGGAACATTCCTTGAGGGATAAATCCTCAAAAGATGATGCCTTAATCCATGTGCAATGGCTCAGAACTCCTCAGTGTTTGGAAGAGCCTTGCATTGTATGGTTTAGTTTTTAAGACCAAAGAAAATTTGGGCATCAAATACTTGATTTACCTTTCACAAATTAAAAGCAAATAGCATTAGAAAAACTCTTCTTTTGTCAGCTATATCCAGAACGTGCAGAGGGGTTTGTTGCCACAGAAGTACATTTATATATTAACTCAATGAAGTTTTCCTGTTTGCATAATCCTAAATAAAATATTAAATATGAAATGTTATGTCCTGGAAGAATTTGGAGGAATGCTAATTATGAGTATTTCTATTGATGATAATGATGAAGATTTACAGCAGTGTTAGAGGGAAGAAGAGTAGTCCTACATCCTAAATGTCTTCTCCTACCAGCTGTGTTTAATACCCCTGGGATTTCCAACTCAGGCTTTGCCATGAAATAGAGATAATGAGGAAACAAAGTATCCATCTTAAGGGATGACAGCATTAATAAATGGCAGATTAGGGCTGAAATAATAAACCAGCTCTGTGATTCAGCCTCTGCTTTCCTAGATTAGTTCCTCTAATCAAAACAATGTTTGTGGCTGCAGTTATGTCTTTCAGACATGCTTGAAACTCTGTTTTGAACATTTCTTTTCCAAGAGTGTTGTTGGGTTTATCACAATAGTTTGAAAAGCTTTAAGTTTTACCCTCTTTCTCCATGATGTAACCTTTGATTTTTATATTTTGGAAGTATCTTCCTCTTGAAAGATAATAAAAACATGTATTACACTTGGCTGTTATCACAGCATGGCCTTAGGCAGATTTTTTTTTTTTTAAGTTGGCTTTTATTATATCAGTGCCTTAAAAAGGAGCTGAACTGCACCAAGTATGTTTCCACCATGCATTTTATAATATAAAACCCAGGAATTTATTCACAGAAGGGAATTCTTATGCCATTTTCAAATTCAAGCCTGTTCTACCACTAATAGAATAGAATTCACAGGAGAGTTGGGGTTTTTTCCCAGGTGTTGGAGTATTTTTAGTCCTATTGGGCAATTTATTTAAGATTCTCAGTTTTTCAAGCACATGGACGTTGCTTCCAGAACTTCCAGAGTGATGCCCAGGACTGTCCCTGTGTTCTGGTCTCTGGGATTGCAGCACATGTTTACACTGCTCCCTTAGCAGCAGCAGAGAATTAAAGGAAGGTTGCTGTGGCTGTGTTTTCTGTGGCTGGTGGGAGTCCCAGTGCACTGGCACAGCTGGAATCTGCACTCTGGTGTGGCTGAGAGCTCCAGAAACTTTGGCTGGAATGAAGCTCAGCAGTTTGGGACTAAGGACAGCCTAGTGCATCTCGTGGCAGGAGGAGAAGGCACCACAGATCTGGAGTACAATGGTCTGTGACTCTACAAAGTGTTGAAATATTTATCACTTAATCTTTACATGCTTCCCTTTGAACTTCTGTTAAATGGTTGAACGAAAAGGAATTTTAGTTCATGTCAATAAAATTACATTTTTCACTCTGCATGTGGCAATTTCTTTTTTCTGTACCAACTCACTGCATTTTCTCTCCACGTGCACCAGTTTACTTCATTTTCAGGGCCAACGTCATGGTTCTGCCTTATCATAAAGGCACAGAACTGGAAATCCAAAACCAGCCTCTTCCTGGCCAATACTTAATGACTCACTGAGATTTTTGGGTCTGTTTCTCTGTTTTAAAAAAAGGAACTGGCTGGATTGTAAATCTGGGATGCAAAGCATTTAATTCTTGGAGAAGACAAAGACACCAAGCTCTGTTTCCTTAGTTTTCCATTCTGTCTTGCAGAGAGATGAAGTCAATGCAGAAATTAATCAGCTTATTGAGAAAAGGATGATCAAGTATGAGCCAACCGATAGTAAATTCTCCATGTATCGCCAGCAGGTAAGAAGGAACAAAATGTGTTTTAAGCAGAAGCAGGAGGAAAAATCAGTCACTGATTGATTTACATGCTGATTTTTTCCTTTGATTTATCTAGCATCATCAGTAGAAATACATAATAATGGAGGTCAGAAGGAAAATAAGGAGCTGTTGAACATATGTGTGTTTAGGGCTGAGTCAAATGTGTCTGTGAATGTTTTGACTGCTGTCCTTGCATCACAGCAGTTCTGGAAGGGACATTTTGCAGGAGCTATTTTGGTAAAGTTCCAGCTGTGGATGGATTCTAGGAGGCAGCATGAGGGCTGCCTGCTGCAGCTCTGTCCCTTCCTTGTGTGTGACCAAATGCCATTTTTCTCCTTTGCATCTCTTAAGAAGGAATTCTTTGATTTCTCATCCTGAGGCTGTAAAATAATCTTGCTATGAAACAGGCTGTCTGCTCCAGTCTTAGTAAATTCCCAAGTTATAAAAAGGATTTATGAACTTGGAGATTTTTGGAGCTTAAGCAGGAACCTGAGCGATTCCTTTTGCAGGCAACCTGCAACACTGCTAATTTTGTGGATGATCTTCAGTGTGATGCTTATGGTGATGGCTTGAAAAATAAAAAAGCTTAAGTAAAATGTATCAGTGGGAGGGGGAAAATGGGGCTAAGATCCATACTGCAGTTCAGTCACAAACACAACGTGGAACTCTGTTTTATTTTGGAAGAGATGCTCTTCCTGAGAGCAAATCCTGCTCTGGAATGTGCTGGGACCAAGGAGGGAGCTCCTGGTCAACCAGGACCTGAGGTTTGCTCTGGGAGCTCAGAGCCTGTGGAGCTCTTTGCTTTCTTCTGCCAGGCCTGGGTTCTATTTCACAAAATAATCAGCTCTGTTGTTCCCTGGTTTGTTACCACAGACACCTCGTGCAGCAAAGAGCTGAGCTCCCACCCCAGCACAATTCTGTTGGAGATTTATTTAGGGAGAAAGCTGGTCCTCTCAGCTGAGTGTGAGAAAGCTGCTGTGATTTGGCTTCATTTTTTTGTAAGTTTTCCCTTTCACTTGAAGAAACCAGTCATGCCTCAAATTCCTGCACCTGCATCCAAATGAATGTGTTGTGTTATTTTAGAGTATTTTTCAACAGGATACTTTGACAAGAGAAAAATGCTTTTTTTTTTTAAATCCTTGAACTAATGTATACTTATGTTACCAAATCTGTCCAGGTCAAAACTCAGGTACTATTAAATATTCAGTCTTGTATAAAAGATTATTTTTTAAGTGCTTTATCTTCTAGACTAAGAAAAAAGAAAAAATAATCTGTAATCTACACTATTTCTGTACTTTATTGCTTTATTCATCATCTTCTAGCTATTTGCCAAGATTTAGTGGCTCGGTTCTGCTTTAGTGTAACATATTTCTGTAGGTTGGAGTAGGTTGGAGTTATAAAAATCTGTATTATGACATTTGTGAAATCTTGGATAACTTTCCAGTTAAGCCATGTTGGTGTATCTTACATATGCACCAAGAGGGAATAAGCAGGAGAAATGGAGCAGCTAAAATGCCTGCCTTTTTCCTCAATGAAAATGAAAAAATGAGGTGAAGAAATGTAAATCTAAAATGCAAAATATATCAGCATGAATCTGGGCAGAAAGGCTGTGCTGGAAACCTCATCCATACTGGAGAAAGTTGGGATGCTGCAGCCAACTTCAATGAGGCTGTGGTTTAACCTGCTGTATATAATTATACATTCTATCTAAAAATCATTTTTCTCCTGATTAAACAAGGCAATTTTTACGTTAATGATCTTGCAGGCTTCTATAATTTCCCGGAAAAAAGAAGCCAAGGCAGAAGAGCTTCAGGCTGCCAAGGAAGAGATGTCCAGCCTGGAGAGGCAGATGGAGCAGAAGAGCAGTCAGGCCCACGAGCTGGAAGGCTCTGAAGTCCTCACTGAGGATGAGGTAGGGATTTGTAGCTATTTTCACATTATTCATTTCTCTTATTTACATTGTGCCTAATCCATTGCAATGTATACAAAGGACTCAGTGTTGGGCTGTATTAATATTCCAGCCAAAATAATGGCAATACCATCTCAGTGGTTTGATGGTGAATAACTAACCATAAAGGTCAATATGATTGTAAATAATAGAAAAAGCTTGTATGATTACAAAGCATAATACCAGTTATTATCAGAGATGCAATTAGTCCTGTGGTATTTATCACCCACAAAAGTTTTTACTTAAACTCCAAATTTCCCAGACCCTCCTGAAGTTCAGCTGTGACATTGACTTTGACTGATACACACACTGTGGCCCAGGCACAGAGGGATTTCAGCTGTACTTCTCAAAGCAGCTTTTTCTGCTTCAGAAGTTTGCAAAGAATAAGGGAGCTGCAGTTTGGTACTGGTTTGTCAGCAAAATAAATTGACTTTTCTTCAGCCAGTAATTTTTCCCAGATGAGAAGAATTCTGCTAAGGAAACTTAGAGGCACAGGCACTAAATTAAAGAGAATTTTATCTACATCATTCTCTGACTTAATATCATTCTCTCAAGTACTGTCTTTGCACTGCCATCATTTAGCCAGAGGCACACACTCCTTGCTTGCTCGTTCTTTGTTTCTGTGCTTTTTTTACATACTGCTAAATACAGGGAACGCCCTTTTTAGAAGGAACTCCCTTCCTAATCCCATAGGACGTGACTGCTCCACAAAATCAGTTCCTTTTAAAGGAGTCTGAAAGTGTGGATGAAGAGTTCAGGTGGGAGCAATGGCACAGAGATGTGGAAAATGAAGATGTTGGTTTCTCTTCCCATCCCACACTGAACCCTTTCCCTTGGTAGCAATAATAAGGAACCCATTGCATTGGATTTCTCTCCACTCCAAGGTTTTCAGCTCCAGTGGGCACATTGCTGGAGACTTTGACAAGTTTTTAAGCAAAACTAAAAGCAGAAAGCTGACAATTTGTGTTTTGTGACATGTGATGGAAAGAAGTGTTTAATTAATCAACAAGAATATATTACCAAGACAGCAGCATATGTTTTACATTATCTGCACAGGCACTGTAAGGTAAGAAATAATTGTGCCTATTCTTTAGGAGACAAGAAACTGATCCATAGAAATTTGAGAACTGGGTAGGAAGGAAACCTCATAACCTTGTAAAAGGCTTAGTAATGAAAAACTCAAGTTAATTGCCTGACTCAAGACAGCAAAAGGACAAGATCTGTTTTGGACATGACCTGCATTCCTTTTGTTCAAATATGTTCTGCTTTTGATTTTTAAAATATTTCCAAGTCTTCATTTTGCAGAATGAAAGACAAATGGCTGAGCAATTTGGAAAAAACCACTGGCTTAAAATCAGAAATGTTTGTCTTTTCATAAGAAGCATTTCCTGGTTTGTAAAATACTTTCTGCAAGGAAATGTGTACTGGCAAGGAAGCCAATGTATAAATCCATGTCCTGTTCGTGTTTATTACTTCCGTAGGTGAAGTGCAGTGGTACTCACAGGCACCAGTGCAAAGCAGTAAAAAGGGTGTTTCCTGTGCCTGAAGACTGGGAAAGGATTCGAATTCTTGATGGTTTTTGATCACTTCTGTTTCAAAGGTCACGGTTTCCTCATCTGGAAGGTGGAGACAGTGGTATTTAATTCTTTGTAAATGTCTGCTGCCAAAATTGCTGCACAGGGCCTTGGTGCTGGAGATTCTGCATCTCCTCCAAGTCCATGGCAAATGCACAGAGTCAGTCCTGCCTCAGAGTGGGGCTGAGATGAGCCAGGGCTGGCAGGGAAGAGGTAAAGAAGCAAAAGTGGCATGAGCGTGTTCTCCCTCCCCAGTGAAGGTCTGGGTTCCTCACTGCCAGCCGACCTCCTGCTGCAGGTTTGTTTCTGGTATGTTCTGCTTTAGGATTTGTATTTTCTGGTTCCGTGCTCTGCTGCTCCAGCTTTGAGGCAATAGCAAAGGAAATGTTGATGAATGTGGTGGTGAGTCAGTGCTGCAGTTCATGGGGACAGGAGGAGTTTGTCCATTCACCCTTCACTTCACACTCTGACAGCCGAGCTTCCTTGCACTTTCCTCTTCCACACTTTCCACACGTTTGACATTTAATTCCTCCATTTTTAAAAAGGCAGAAAGAGGGGGTTTTAACAAATAGCTTTGCTGTCTTAAATTTAAATGGATTTTTTAATCCTATCCAAGTGCTACAGTTAAATCAAAGCATTGTTTTTCATCTATACCCAGCATTTCTAATCTTTGCTTTGTCTCACTTTGCTCTGTCCTATTACATCCCATGGCACTCTCAAGATTTGGCAGTGGAAGAATCAGCACCTTCCTAACTCATGCTCCCAAACCAGTATTTGGATCACCAGTTAAAGTAGTTTTTGCCCAGACCTGGCTTAGGTTTTTAGGTGCTGGTGTTTTGCTTTCTTCCATAGTCATGAAAAGCATTCTGCTGGGTTTGAGAGGTTCTACACCTGGATAGAACTCAGGAGAAACAGCAGGGAACAACCAATTCATTTACATCAAACACAAAAAAAATAGAATAAATTGTCTGCTTCGGGGATTATGAAGTCTTTTTAAGTACTTCAATCAAAGTGCAGTGAGCAGGGGGCACAGTTGGCAGCTCCTCACTGCAGCTGTCAGATCCTGAAAATTAGGGAATCACATGATGACACTTGGAATGCTGGGTGGTTCGATTACAAGTGATCCTAGGTAAAGCTGGGATATTTTTAGCCCTTTGCACAGCCCATTGTACTTTCAGAGTTCAGCACAGGGCCCCAGGAACGCTGAGTTTCCCAGCGATTCGGAGTCGTCTCAGAGCTGTGCTGAGCTGCAGGAGTGGGAATCAATCTGATTTTGAGAACAGGGCATGGGAACTCCTCCCACTTTGTTCACACATGTGTGAGGTTTGCACAGGCATTTCCTTAAGTTTAATCTTTTTTCTATACACATGCTCATCCATGCATATCTGTCCCAGGAAAACAAGAAAAATGTTTCCATTTGCAAACAGAGAAAGCAGCCTCAGATCAAAGATCTTGCCATTGTTCCTCAAAAACTGTTGATTCACCTGAATCTGCCAGATTTTTGCTGTGGGAAGTTCTCTGTCACCTGAGCCAAACATGTGCAGAGATTCAGGGAAATCTCCCAGAGCTGAGCACTCCCTCAGCACTTCCTGCCATGGATAAATCCTGGATCTCATTGATCTGTGCATCTTCCCTGAGCACACAAAATGGGTTTTCATGATAAATATTTGGATTGATTCAAAGCATTAGTAATGGCTGCTTTAATACTTCTAGGCTGACCAGAAGCAAGCACTCTTGGAAAATGCTAAGGAAGAGCTTTCCTGGCTGAGCTGTGCCATGTGCAGGCTGTAGGATACTTTCATTTTATTAGACTGAGGCTCTACTGCTCTTATCTATTAGAAGCTCATCCTTCTGTGTCTGAGTTATTAACTCTGTCCAACACTGGCTTTACTAGCTTAAATTTAGAGCCTCTTAGGAAAAAAAATATGGAAAACATGTCATGTTCAGGAACTTTTCCTTACTGAATTTTAATACTTTGGACAGTCTGTATCCCATTAATTAGTCTAGTTAGAAATTAAAACATCTGTTCCTCAGTTCTTAATGAAAATAGTCAGCTAAGATGCTCTGCAATTATTGTGCTTATGCAAATAATTTTCTTAACTAAATTTTTTATTTGGAACCTTGTTTAGTTATGTGTTTTTTTACAATTAGTATTTCATTTTCTGTAGTACTTTCATATGAAGAATATTTTTATTACAATAACACAATCAAATTGCTGCATTAATCCAGAAAATACTATTTTAAAAGATTTTACTCCAAAGTGAGCAATTTATCTGGGGTTTATTCTTTGGAGAAAACAAGCTTTATCCATTTTCTCCTTTAATGATGATCTTGGAATAATCACCTTGTGCAAACTTCTCCTGGAGCAAATGTGAGATTAAAGGAGATGAGGTGAGAAGCTTGTAGTGAGAAGCCAAGGCTGCATAGAGGAGCTGGGCTCTGGTCCCAGTTCTGAGCACAGAGGGCACAGGGTCACCAGGCTGATGTCCTTTCCTGGAGGGGGATAACCTGCCAGGCTCTGGATGCCCCCGGAGAAGCCATTTTGTGATTGGATTTTTATTTAGAACTGTTATAGTAATTCCTTCACTAAGTGTGGAGAGACTGAATCTGGTGATACCAACCTCTTCCAGATTCTAATAAATGGAGAAGCATAAAGTAGGTACATTGCTGGATTCTTCCAATAAAAATGGAGCATAATCCAGGAAATCTGTCCAGTCATGGTGCATACCTGTGTTATATGAGAAATCAAAGTCCTGTTTTCATTCACCGTGTTCCATAATCTGCATTCCATGCTTGTTATGTTACAGTCACCCATAAAAATAGCCAAATGAAAAAGCAGAATCTTTGCTTGCTTTCCCTTGGATGGTTTTTGTGTCTCCAGGGGCTGTGACTCGGCTGACAAGGGCTCCAGGCTGGTTTGCTTCCACTGCTCCCTTAGTGCCAGCACTTGGTTCTTGTCCAGTCATTTAATCTTTGAAGCTGAAATGACTGCTTGTGTTAAATTGCTTGAGAAAGAAAAGCTCCTGGTGGACATGGTCCTGACTGGAACATCCCTGCACAGGCAGATCCATGGGAATTCCACAGGATGAGCCTGCTGAGTTTGGACACAGGGAGCAGTTGGTCTATGGGAAAATGCTGCTGCTCAGAAGTGGATTCCTTTGGTTACTTAACTTGAAAGTGATGTGGCCAAACAATGTTATTTCTCTGTGAACTATTCAAATGATTGAAAAGACCTTTCACCACAGTAAAATGCAGTGTTCTGTGGCATAGATTTCTCATGTACACATGAGGTGTATAAAGCCTCAGAAGCAATGCTCACACAGAAGAAAACATTAGTTTTTTACATTTTCTTTTAGTTTTTGGAAAGCTATGGAATGCCTCTAAGCTTTTAGGCTGAAAAAGCCTAATTTTGCTGTAAGAGCCCTACAAGCTGCTGATTTAAGTCGAGTCAAATCTAAGAGCTCCAGCTCAGAACTTGGCCGTGGATCTAAAGGAGCCTTCAGTCAGTGAGATTTTGAGGGGCTAATCTGTGCTGCCCTTGCAGTAAATCAGGTCTTTTGAACGTTTTGCCAAATTATTGATTGCGTATTCTACACAGATGATCACTTTCCTACTGTCATTTATATCTGCTTTACCTTGTTTGCTGCAATAAAAGCTGTGTGAAAGGTTAAGTTTGCTTTAAAAAGCCAGAGGTCGTGCTGACATCCACCTCCTAAAAGGAACAGATTTCAGTTGTCACTCTGAGCAACTTGTAGCTCATTTGGGATGAAATTTGTATTATATAGTCCTAAGTTAATCAACTAATAATAGAACAGTGGTGGAATTGGTTCCTTAATCAACAAGATCCTTTGACTTCCATTGTAAAATACATTATGCTTTGAATATTGAATATGCAAATACCCTACCTCCCACTCGAGCTATTTTCAAGACCTTAAAAGTGAAGAGAATTCTAGTTTGCTTTTTATCATGGGATACACTGACAGAAGATCATTCAGATTTGATAACTCTGTGTGGTCACATATTAAATTTAATCCTTTACCTCATTCTTTACTATATTCCACTGGTCAAATGAAATGTCCCAAGGATCAAGACAGATGACTGTGCTTCCCTTAGAGATTGTTCAGTTGGTTAGAGAGATTGCAATTATACTTTTGTAATCCCTTGGAAATCACAGAAAGCTTGGTATTGTCTAAGCAATTAAAGAAAAAAAAGTATTTTGTATTAATGAAGAGGATGATTGATTTTGCTATGAAAAGGAATGAATTTGGTGCTACTGTATTAAATGTGCCAGTAATGTACCAGAGAGTGTGAGAGAGGCTCAGGTGACCTTGTGTATCCTTGTCCAGGGTAGTAGCAGGATGTAGGATGTTATCCCAAAGCCTCACAGAGGCCAATCTGCATAGAGCACATTGAGTAATTTGTGGGTTTGTTCTTTCACCAAAAACGTTTATAGCTTTTGGCTTTAAAAATAGTTCTGGAGTGTAGCAAGAGAGAGGCAGCTTTGGCCTAGATATTGCACAGGATGGCAGATGAACAGGGTTGATTTCATTGTGGGCATTTTGCCCAGGACACTTTTTATAGAACATACAGTTACTCTGGGGGTTCTTAGCCTGTGGTCACATTGGGGGTTTGGTTTTATTCCGTAGAAGGGAGAGGGATAATTTGGCAAAAAGAAAAATTAATGTAAATTTTGAAGTGTAAGTTGTTTTATGTTTGAATTTCAAACCTGGATCAGTGGGAGTGGGATTAATTTTCTTCCTGGGGCTGCCTGGTCTGTGCTCCCTGCACACACTGAACGCCTCCTCATCCAGGAGCATTCTGAAGCCTGTTCTTACATCATTTACTCTCATAAATTTTATTTGCTTTCCATCTCTGGATCTGAGTGCATTTTTTGAGCTGTGACTGGCATTTACCTTGTAGCTCTCATGTAAAATCCAAGAATAAGAGCTGAGACTGCACAACAGATGGAAAACATTAAATCACAGAAAAATCTTACCTGTTTGTTTCAACCCCTGGTGCTTGTGTTACAAATTGAACACACACGGGTCTAGGTGTAAATTAGCTATGGCTGTTGGACTGTAAGGATTTTTATTATTTTACTCAGTATTTAAGAAAAATATAAATTCTCCATTCCTTTAGATTTTAAGTGAAATAGATCCTGCATTTCTCTGTTTCTATGCAAGGGCTCTGCTTTTATTTTCCTGGGTTTGAAACCTTAGCCAGAGATATCATCTACGTCTGCAGGAATCAAGGAAAGAGAACAAGTTTTAACTACTGAGAATATTTTTTAAAAAATATTTTCCCATGTCCTCTTCCCTTCCAATTCTGCTGCTGTCTGTGATCATGTTTTGGTCTGCAGGGCTGGGGCTCTGTTACAAGTGCAAATTACTGTTGCATTAAGTTTTTATTATCCATGACTCCCATAACGTTTTGCAAGGAGTATTTACTTTTCCAGCTGTCAAATGGTGGTGAGCAGAAAGGAGTGATCTCAGGCCTGCAAATGAGTGAGCTGGGACAGAAAGCAGTGGAGCTGCTTTCCTTGAACGAATTCAGTGAACCAATGCAGAGCTGAAAATAAATAGACCCTGGGAATCCTGAATTCCAGCCCTCTGTTCTAAACACTGCATTTTCTACGTGCAGGACAAAGGGGACATAAATATATTACATTTTATGCTGCTTTGCTGTAAGTAAAGTGAGTTCCTGCTCTCTCCCATCCCCCAGTTCAAGCAGTACGTGAGCAAGCTGCGGAGCAAGAACACGTTTTACAAAAAGAAGCGGCTGGAAATAGCAGAAATCACGGCGGAGTTCGGGATCCTGCAGAGGACTGAGGAGCTCCTGAGGCAGCGCCACGAGGCCATTCAGCAGCAATTGGTAACGTGAGCTCTGCTGGCCCGGGAACAGCCTCGGCATCACTGGGATGCTGCTGGGATTGTTCCGGTGACTCTCACCCTCAGCTCCTCTGCTCAAGGAGCCACTGGGCTATAAAAGGTATTTTTGTCTGCCCCCTCTGAGGCTGCTGTACTTTGTGGCCATCAGGACTGGTCTGCAGCTTCTTTTTAGACTGAGGGGCCTGACCCTGCTTTTTAAAGTCGATGGTAAATCTGTACAAAATGCTGCTTAGGGCAAGGCTGGATGCTTCAATTACTTTTTGGTATCCATAGATGTAGTGAGGGCTTAGAGAATGACCAACAGCAAATAGGATCCAAGCTACTGCTGTAAAATATATAGGAATAGCATTTAAAGAAAAAGCAGGCAAGAAGGAAACATTCTAACCCCAGAATATTTAGCAGAAAATGTGTTTAAATTTAAAACTGGATGAATCTTCCCTAAGCCAGAACAGCAGGAGAAGGATTTCTGCTCTGGATAACTGTAAGCATCCCAAATGCAGGAACACTCTGTGGAATTTTCTTTCAATCCCTGTATTCTTGTTACCAAAATACTTTACAAAATAATTAACTGCATCTTCAGATCAAGCAGACAGATTTTACACATTGAACTTCTTCAGAGCCTGACCTCCAGCCCACTTTACTCTGTGGAAACTCTCTGTTCAGTTCACTGAGCATTGGATGACCAAATATTGTATTTACAGCAGGTTTTTATTGTCCTACTGTTCAGGCATAAGATAAAATCTACTTTTCTGGAAGCTAGATTAATTATAATAAATTGATTAATAAAATAAATTCATTACAGTACTTACCCTTTTCACTTCTTCACAATATTTGGCTCCAAGAAGGAATTTGCTGTTTCTTGGTTAATGGACTCACATCCAGTATTTATTGTTTGTGTCTGCAGCAAGCAACTGAGGAGAAGAAAGGAATCTCTGGATACAGCTACACCCAGGAGGAGCTGGAAAGAGTCTCTGCAGTGAAGAGTGAAATGGATGAAGTGAAAGGCCAGACATTAGATAACATGTCTGAAATGGTGATTTTAGTCTTAAACTATTACATTTCCTCAGTTTGAGTATCTGGTTCCTCAGCATATAAAACCCAATTTAATGTTTTTGTTTGGGTTTAGAATGTTCCTTTAATCTGTGTTTATATACATATATATATAAATATTTCTAACAAACACATCTGCAGAGATAATCATGAGAAAGTTCACTAAAATACGTGTTTCTTTTCTTCAAAATCCTACAAATAAATCTTTCTTTTCTCCTCTTCAGAAACTTTAGGGATATCAAATCTTGTCTTTGATTCTTTACTTTTTTTGTGATTTCAGAAGTGGTTTCATATTTGTTCTTATTTGACACATTATTTGAGGGAGATGAATGGATTGAATCTGTAGTAGAGGCTTTTTCTAAAATGTTTGTAAATCACTGGAGTTAAGCATTTGTTGAAAAGATACTTAATATGCTTAAAGAGCTAAATAGCTTGTCTTTTTCTTTATAGCCTGGTTTTCAATTGCCCTTAGAACTGTCATGTTTTAATTTACCTGCCCACATAGCCATAGAAGCAAGAAAGAACTTGAATTTCTAATTTAAAAATATTGTAAGAGTGCAAAAAGCAAAATAGCATCTTTTTAACTCCTTAGGGCACTTCTAAAATAAAATGGTGTAATTAAAATAGAATTACTCTCAAACAGAAAGGTGGATGCAATTTGAATTTTCAGTCTAAATATATCAAAGTGACTCAATTTTAGCATTTTTAAGCTTTATTTACCCTATGCAAGTGTATTTGTTTTCTTAAGGATTTCTTCCTTTCTCTGAGCCCCCCTCTGTGCATCCCCTTCATCTCTGCTGCTCCTTCAGCTCTTTGGTGTCTGGCACATGGGCAGTGCCCTGGACTTCTTTGGGATGTTCTCAGTTGGAACAATGGGAGCAGAATTTGCCTCATTTTTGGGAGTGACCCCACTGCCAGATGGGTCTTTTCCCTTTCTTAATTAGGCCCGAACTTCAATTGTATAATTAAGGTTTCGTCACACATTTTTTCTCTCCATATTTTGGTTTACTTTCCTTTCTTGTCACGTTCCTAATTACATAAATGTACAATTAGGGTCATAGAGTTAATGAATATTATTTTGTCCCTTTGTCAGGTGAAGAAACTGAATGCCATGGTGGCAGAGAAGAAGGCAAGCCTTGCTCCTGTCATCAAAGAGCTGAGGCAGCTGCGTCAGAACTGCCAGGTTTGTGGAAACACTCCTCTCTTTCTGTGTAAATCGAGTCAAACTCACAAATAAATCCAATTTACAGATCCCTGAAGTGCTCTACAAGGACATGATCAACTCTGAGGGAAAGCTGGAAATAGCAGAATGTGTCAACAGCATTTGCAGAAGGCAACGTGCTAAAGGTTGGGATTTGTAAAAGCTGACAGTGCAGGCACAAAATTCAGTCCTTTATAGCAATTTTAAAAATTACTATATCAGGGGAAAATGTGAAAAGTCATAGTTCAAACCCAAAGCAAAGTTAGTTTCAGACTAGTTGCAGAGCTATTTCTGTATTTCAGCACTGATGATCCCAACCAACACTGTCCTTTCTGAGTGGATTGCAGATTACTTCTCATCCAAATGTTGGCTGCATTGATCTAATTCCTGCATTAGTCTGTGGCACTGACAAATTTGTCCATTTGTTCTCAAAATTTTATAGAGAGCTGGGAAAAAAAAAGGTCTTTTGGATCTACAGCTGCCATAAGTTGGCTCATTACCCTGGAATTAAATAAACTGATGGCATTTATCTATCAATGAAATTTCCAGAAAAACCTGCTTTTAATGGTTCCATTCAAAGTGTCAGCAGATGCAATCCAGCAAAGGCGTTGATTGTGCACAACTGGAAATCTGGCTTTTCGTAGGGAGCACTTACATTGATCCTTTCTTAATGTCTATTTTTATAATTATTTGTTCTTTCTTCTTGTAAACACAGCCTTGTTACCCTGGCAGGGCACAGAGGGAATTTCCTTCTCTCTGATCCCCAGAATGTGAGGGGGTTGGTGGCTTCCCTGTGTAACCACAGCCACGTGCCAGCGAGGGTCACACACTGAGCGTGCCAGGGGCTGGGGCTGGTGTGTGAGGGGCTGAGTGTCACATGCCAGCCACAGGAAGATTTCACAGATGTGCCCTTTTGCCCTTTTCACCAAGGAATTAACTCAAGAATGTGATGAGAAGAAAATCCAGTATGACAGTTGTGCAGCTGGGTTGGAAACCAATTGCTCGGCGCTGGAGCAGGTGAGGTGGGGCTGGCTCTGCACGTGGGCAAGTGCTGTGGCACATATTGTGTATGTGAAATATATACCACATATGCTGTGGTACAGAGTTTTCCTGCCCTCCCTCAGGATGTGGAAAGTACAAATGCAGTCAGTGAGTCAGTGTGACCCACAGGTCGTGCCTGCAGCTGCTCTGTGGGGTGGCTGCACTCACACAGGTCCTGAAGAGCAGCACAGGGACTCAGGGTGCTTCATCCAGCTCTGATCTGAAATCCTGCTGCCCTGGACAGTGTCTGTTAGGGAAGAATTTGACCATAAAATAAAGATTAATTGATCAAGACAAATCTTTATATGCAGTTAGCAGTTTCACTGCATTAGCAACAAATTCAATGGATAATTAATGACTGAAACTGGTGATGAGGAGACTTCATTAAATGGGACTGTCTTGTACTCTGCTTTGTCTCACTCCATCACTCCTGTGAATTTTAACTGGGCTTGGTTTACCAAGGCCTTGCCCTCAGAAGAATATACTGCAAAGTAAACAGGGAGTACCTTTAAAGTGAGGGTGGATATATAGACAGTTATTTTCCTGCTCTAAGAGTTCCTTTGTAGGACCTGATATGAAATGGACCTTCCAAAGGAACTATTTTACAACAGCAATCAAGGCTTTTCTTCTTGGCAGACAACTCAGTCATTTTCTACCACGTGGTGACAATCACATCCACTGACTGAGCTGGACATGAGCTGAACTGCAGAATTCAGTTTTCCAGCTGATGGTCTGAAAATCACACAGTGACAGAGCTCTGGAATTGCAAATGCCTGGAACATGTACAGGAATTCCATTTGGATCGTGAGGTTTTTTGGGACTGGACCATTTAGAGATGGGAGCAATCCACTCTCTCCAGACTCCACATAATTATTGATTGGTGATTAACACACAGTTGGCATGTCTGCAGCTTCTAACATGCACTTTGCAGATGTGTTCCAGGAAATGCTTGTTCACAGCTGTGCCTGGCACTTCAGATGTGCTGAGGAACAGGAGTCTTGGCAGCACTGCTGAAGTGTCTGTTAGAAGTCAGGCATTAATAAAAACCTGTTAACAGCCATTTTGCAGCTCTGACTGTGACTGAGACTGCAAATCTAAAACCACTCAGTTGTCTTTCACTCTAAAGGAGACTTGTGAGAAGCCCAAATTATGTAAACATTTGAGAAATTAGCAATTCAGGATTATTATTATTAACTCTCATGGTTTATATGGCAACACAGGGCATCTCCTGGGAACATGCACTCACCATGCCCTTTGGAATTTTGCTCTTTTCCCACAGGAAGTGAAAGGGCTTCTTGAGGAGTGTGCCCAGGAAGAGAGCAACTACCATTACATTAACTGCATGAAAAGGGTGAGAGCACAAATTGTGCACTGTGAGATGAAATGGCAATTACAATGTACACACCCCTACATTTATTTAAATGCTCCATCTCTCTGCAGAGCCTGGAGATCCAGCTGCAGCGTGCCAAGGAGGAGATGAAGGCCTACATGTCCCCAGACCCGCAGGAGCGGCGCAGGGCGGCTCGGTGAGCAGGGCAGGGCTCTCCCCTTGGGAGGATTCTCTCCCCTTGGGGTGACTTGAAGGAGATTCACAAACTGAGGCTGAAGTCAGGAATTTTCTCATTGGCATTTGGGCTGCAAGAGTTCACCTGATAAATTTAGAAACACTATAATAATCTAAAAATAAGCATCTCGGATTCCAGCCTATACTGCTGGAAATGTTTGAGTTCTCTCACACATACCAGGAGATTTGCCCTTCCCATTGGAGATTCTGGAAATGTTTGAGTTCTGGAAATGTTTGAGTTCTCTCAGACATATCAGGAGATTTGCCCTTCCCATTGGAGATTCTGGAAATGTTTGAGTTCTGGAAATGTTTGAGTTCTGGAAATGTTTGAGTTCTCTCAGACATATCAGGAGATTTGCCCTTCCCATTGGAGATTCTCAGCCCAGAGAGGCTTTCACTGGCAGCCCCACACTCTGAGGATGGTTCTGCACCAGCCCATGAACCTCCATCCTTACCGTCAGTTTCACTGACTCCAGTAAAAAGCCACTTCCTTCCTCCCATTACTCTTTTCAAGACCCCTTGCCCTTGACTGGCAGGGAGAGAAACAGGAAATATTATAAATTGAGCAGCTGATTATTTTTGGTGTAGTTTTCTATTTTAAATAGAAATTCTTCCTGCCAAAGATGGAAATGTTTTCTGAGAATGAGATATTTCGGATTCATTATCTGTGCTAAGAAGTCTAAATGTTACCATGTCATAGAGATTTTTTACACTTAACTAAGTGTAACTTAACTAAATATTTTTGTAAAAGCATCCTGTTGAAAATTTTGTGTATGCTCAATCTTCTAATAGAACGCAAAAGCTGAAACAAAATTCAGGCAACAGTCAACAAACTGTTTCAAAATTAAGCATCAGGAAAATCCAAAACATTTATAATTTCCAGTTGGTAAAAGTGTCAAAATACCCGGGGCTTATTCTTCATAATTAATTTTTCAAAGTTTCAGAATAATGCATGAAATAGACATTTTTTTTCCAGAAAAGTAAATCTTAGATCCTTGTTGTCAACAAAATAATCCAGTTGGTGTCAGTAGTTTTATAAGGTGGTCTTTGCTTTCCCACCACAGTATTTCCCAGCCACAAAAACATTTGTCAAAACAGTTTTAAAATTCGTGTTGGCTCGGTTTTATGGCCATTGATAGGGAAATGTGTCAAACAGTGAGAAAACTCCAGGGATTCACTCAGGAGAATCCATCAGAGCCTTCCTGAAGCCCCTTGCTCTGCATCTCTATGTTCTAGGACAGGAAGCAGAGATCACCAGGAAGGGAAGGATCAGAGTGACATCCATGACAGAGACCTTCTGCAAGGATGTGAGGCATGGGAATGTTCAAACACTGTGTAGTAAAGAGTGTAGGAAAGTAAGAGCAAGCAAAGAATCAAAACTACAAATGTTGAGGAGGGAGAAGGATGAGGAGAGAGAAGGTGATGGAGGCTGAGAGGCCTCTTGCTCCACCTCACAAAATAATGAAAGGCTGTAGGAAATAAACGTTTATCTAATGAAGGAAGGGTGAAACAGCACAATTAAGCAGAAGGCTGAACAGACAAAACCTTCGAGATGATGTGAATATTCATGAAGATGAGGCAGCAGGGTCAGACATTGAGGAGTGGGAGCTCAGGTTGGTTCACTCCAACTCAAACACTTGGGAACTGAACATCCAGGATGTGGGGATTGACACAGAGCAGCCACCAGAGCCCAGTGCTGGAATGGAGCACGGGCCCAGCTATGCAATCCCAGGTATGGTGAGGGAATGTGAACACAGCAGTGCTACCCCTCTGTGCTGTCCCCATTTCACTCCTGACTGTGGAAATTATCCTCCCACAGGGACCAGCCACGGTCCTGACCTTTCTAAGAGGTCACAGAGCTGTCTCATTTCAGTGAGTTACAGCAAAGTTCAGTAGAGAGATCTTAGCAAAACATAAAATGAGACGATTACATTTTTCTCTAGACATCCCTTTAGAACCTGAATATATTTTTCAGCAAACGCTGGAATGTAAACGGAGTAAAAATGAACCATAAATAGAATTGCACTTTCCTAACAACGTATTGAACAAAAAATGTCTTAATTCAGACCCTCTTTATTGAATATAAACTCTCTGTTCCGTGGAGTCACTTGTTAGGAATGTGAAAAGTTAATTTTCTTTTCTAAAAATAGAAAGTTGTGGGGTTTTAACAAAGTTATTAAGTTACATTCTTTCCAGTCATCATTATAAATAGTAAAGAAAAACTTACTAGCATAGATATAAAATCTTCTGATGATTACTTTGAAAACTCTACTTTTTAAAAAAAATAGGAGGGTGTTCTGGAGGCCAGATGTGTGAGAACACATGCTGTGTGCCAGGGCAAAGAAGCAGCTTCAGCCTCACCTCCAGCTGGGTGAAGATTGCTGGGACCAGTGGGACAGCACAGCACCTGGAGCAGCCTCAGCACAGCTCTGATCTGTCCTGGCTGGAATTGTCCAAGAGCAAGAGATCCTAAAGTGATCCAGCTCCATTCCTGTGGAGACAGGACCAGTTGGCCCCAGGCCCAGGTGCTCCAGTCAAAGTCCTGGAGTACCTGGGAGAAAGGGAAGGAATAAGGGAATACAGTGCTTTGGGTCCACACAGCTGCTCTCACACTCCAGGAAACCTTCAGGCTCTGGCATCATGAAGGCTGACATTTCTTTCTGGAAATTAGGATTTCTGTACTCAGAGATCATCTACTCTGAGCACTTTGGAAAGCTCTTTAAATGAGCTGGGTTATTTTGAATTCCACTAGCAGACTCTCACACCAGAAAAATATAATAATTACACAGAAAATAGAATTGATTTTTTTTTTCCAAGTGGCTCAGTGCACAGTTGTTGTTTTTTTTCAGAAAAGCTGAAGATAAGTCAGTCCCTGTGCTGTCTGTGGACAGTGCTGTTGTGGTTTGCATATTTTACTGTCAGGGGTCATGTGTCAGTTTTGGGTATGGCAGAGTGATGTGGCCACTTGGTACAGACAGAGGTGTCCAGCCAGGGCTTTCCATGCTGAATGCAGCATTAACACTTCTCAGCCTGTGGGCCCTGAAACGTGAGGGCTGTTTGCTGGGAGAGGAGCATGCAGCATTGCCACTGCACTCACTGGGCCTGTCAGGCCTGGGCTGAAATGCCATTTCCCCTCCTTCCTGCACTTTCCCACTCATTCCAACGCTGCATTCACAGAAATTAAGGGCTGTGGGTCTGTAAATTCTGAATTTGTACAAGTGAGGCCGGGGCTCCCCTTGGGATGTCACCAGGATAAATTAATTACAAAAAGGATCAGGATCTCATCTGCATGGTCTCGATGTTGCCTTCAAGCTGGAAGGACCTTGCCTGCTTCAAAGATGTAAGAGACCTTAGCCAGTATCACTTTTCCCAGCTGCACAGCTGAGACAAGGAGATCTGATCCTTCATACCAAGGGATGTGATGTCCAATGACAAAAAGTTTTTTGTGTTTCCTCTTCTATCTCATTTATGGACCTCTCAATACTTCCATCATTTTCCAGGTTTGCATCATTATTCTGTCCTGTTCCATAGAACCAAATAATGATAAAATCATTTTATGTTTCCTTCAGAGAACAGTACACACGAATAATCCTCGAACAAGAAAACCTTGGGAAGGTAAGAATGAGGTTTTTACCTTGTACAGCCTATGTACAGTTTGTATTTTTGTGGGGCTTATTCCCAAAGGCTGTGGTCAGTCTTTTATAAAAAGCATTGTGCAGCCTACAAAGAAAATTCCATCACTGCTGGCATTGGTAATTAATACCCTGGAAAAGGATCCTGCTCCCTCCTCGGGGCTTGATTTCCTGCAGGGAATAGCATGAGCTGCTGTAAGGGATAGGCAAACAGCTCGATGTGACAGCACATTCCCTGAAAACCATTTGGATAAGACCCTGAAACAGGGGCATAACGAACTGTGCCAGCTCAGATTTTCTGTTGTATATAAAGCAACCTGTTGAAGACAATAAATTCTGAGCCTGTCACCCTTATCACTGCTCTAAAGGCCAGGGGATCAGCGGTGTCAGACAAAGGCAGTTGTCCGGTTTTAATCTTGTCTGAAGCTCAGATCAGCAGGGACGAGGTTGGGCTTAGCAAGTCACACCAAACAGCTTTTATTAATTTCCTTTTCTTAGTCAGTCTGAGTGATTTTTACAGGTCTGGGCTGCCTCTGTTAATAATCAGGAGGGGGTTTAATTGTAAAACATTGATTTCATAGTAGAGTATCATGATATGAATCCATTGTGGGTTGCACCTTGCTACTACTGCAAGAGCTCTGCATGGAAATGATGTCAGATTTTTAGCATAAGTTCTCAAATAGATAAGACTAATATTTAGACAGTTAAAAACCATGGAAATAGTTGTCAATCCATACAAAGATCTAAGTCCCATGTGTTAATGCCTTTAGCACTTGCAGGGAGTGTTATCAAAGTGAACAAAACAATATTTCCATAGCATATAAAAATCTGTCATTCCAAGCAGCTTATGTGAGCAAGTTTTGTGATGCAGAGCTGTTGCAGAGATCTGCTATTTTTGTATTTTTAACAGAAACTACGAGAGAAACAGAAAGTTGTACGGGAAAGTCACGGGCCAAACATGAAGCAAATGAAAATGTGGCAGGACTTCGAGCAATTAATGGAATGTAAGAGAGAATGTTTTCTGAAACAACAAAATCAAGCAGCCATTGGTCAGATCATTCAGGAAGGAGGTAAAGATAGACTTGTGTTATGAACTCTTCCTCCTGATACCCACATGAATAGGAAGGCTCTTGTTAAATTCTGTTGCTTTCATCAATTCTACAATTTTTGTACATGGTTTGGTTTTGGTGCAGAAACAGAGAGCCAAGAACTCCTCTGGAAGCTTTTGCTCCAGTGTCTCAGTGACAATGTGCCATGGCTGGAAGCTGTTGGGAGGGCTGCACTGGGGTGAACCTGCTCATAAATCCGTGTTTTATGAGGCCAGGAATGGCACGCATCTGTTGGGAGATCAAAGGGAAACAAATCCTTCAGCAGGGTCACAGAAAACTCATGTAATTGCTCTGCCTCTCATTCTCTATCGATAAGGTTACATTTTTGCAAGGCCTGCGACTTGATATTGTATAATTGTGGCCCTCCTGGCTTGGCCCTGCTGTCCCTATTGTCCTTACCCAGGCAGTGTGGCAGCAGGAGCAGGGCTGCTGTCAGGCTGGCCCCAACACTCCTGCTCATTCTTTCCTTGCCCAGTTGAGCTCAGCTGATTGCCTGCAGAACAATCACTTGGATTCTGAGCTTTTTTTTTCCATTATCTTTTGCTGTTCTTGTTTTTAACAGAAGCTTTTTTTCTTGCACATTTACCTCCTTTATATTTTCCGAGTTGCCGGTGTGAAAATGCAAAGGGAGCTCAGCTGAAGCTTTCCCCAGGGAGGAGTTTGGAGCTGATTTTTCTGCACAGTGCAATTCCAAAAGGATTCCACACACAGAGAGGGTCATCCCAGGGCTGAAGGTTATCCCTGCATGTAGATATGGCCATGGGGTTCTTGCATCAGGCCTGGAGTGCCACCCTGAGCTGGGAGCCTTAGGCGCTGTCCCTGCCCCCAGAGGTGTCCCAGGGCTGAGCCAGGGGCACGGGGATGGAGGTGAGGACTCAGAGTGTCCCTCACACGTCACCATTCCGGATGAGCAGCCCCTGGCCCCCGTCACACATCAGCAGCACAGAGATAAATCTGTGGGACCAGAACTCCTGCTGTTTTCCTTTGGCTTACTGGATTCCTAGATAGGTTGGTGGGGTTTTTTATAGTTTTTCCTGCCTGAAGTAGAATGTCTTTTTACAGGATATAAAAAAGTTATTTTGCTTTCTTTGATACCTAACTATGAGATCTTCTGCTGGTTTCTATATCCAGCGAGTATGGTAATTATAGAGTTCCTGGTTTGCCTTTGCATTAAATATATTTGTTAACAGGACTAAAATAAAAGCTGGCAAAACTACATTTTGACTGTATGATATTCTTCTTTTTTACATTTTTTAGGTGAAAGAAGGAAATTGTTGGTGGCTGGGCCACAGGAAAAATGGGTTATTTAATGACATTTCTTTGAGAAGCTTCCAAAGGGCTCACAGTGTGAGGAGTGGGTCTCAGATCCACAGATCCCAGGACATCCTCATGCCAGCCCTCCCACACTGCCAAATAGCTGGAGATAGTTTTTCCCAACAGCTGCACACTGACCCTCCCCAGGCCAGGGAGAAGAGCAGGGAGCCCCTGGCACAGGGTGGAAGGAAGGCACAGGCACAGGTAGAGCTGTGCCACCACCCCCTGCCTCCAGGAGCTGCAGGATTTAGTGAGGCAGGGAAGGAATCTCTGGCAGAGAAAGGCTCAGGAAAGGCCAGGCTGTGTGGGGTGGGCACAGCCACCTCCAGAGACACCTGGGTGCTTTGTGTCTCCTGCCCTGTGCCATCATTCCCACACAGCACCTGCACAGGGCTGCAGAGCTGGAAAAGCCACAGCGGCCCCATTCCTGGACTTCCAACGGAGGCGTTTGCTGAAGGCTTGACAGCAATAGTAAAATAACACAGACAGGAGATATGAGACATGCTGGAAACGTGGGATAATCACCAAAAATGGACATTTAGGTTACTTAGGAATCAGCCTGTGGTTCGAAGTCACTAGACAGGGCAGGGAGAAAGGGGATTTCATAGACTTGAAGTCAAAACTTTTAACCAAACCTTAGAAATCCTATTTGACTGGACCATTTACACAAAGATGTATGACAGGGATTAGCCTGCTGCCCAAGATAAAGCAATGCCTTGGAAATTCACAGCAATGATGAGGAGTAAGACTGAGTACAATCATTTTCTGGTTTTCTGTTCAGTTACCCTAAAAATAGTTCATCTTTCTTCCTTATAAAAACAGTTTATTGCTAGTTACTCAAAGATGACGTGATTGTTGTTCTGATCTGATTAGTGCTCTGTCATTTGTGCTGCACCAAGAAAGGGCACACAGATTATACACTGCAGCAGCAGCAGCAAAATGACTTTCTGAGATGAAGCAGAAAATCATAATAACTGTTATCAAAGGAAAATTGGAAAAACTCAAACACTATTTTTAGCTTTTTATACAAGTGGACATTTAATAAATGCAGCTTTAATGGATTCTGTTCCACTGGCTTTTCCACCTAGTTCAGGATTTGATGGGAGCATTCAAAAATCTTGGAATTTCACAGTTTTATCTTCCAATCTTGCAACAAAAAGTGAACTTCTCAGTTCTTTACTTTGTTATTCTTAATAGCCTGGCTGGTTAATAAGATTAAACATCCCATATGGCAAAATACTTGCATTTCTCTGGTGAAGGTCCAAATAAATAAAAAATTTAGGTAAATTTGGGGCAGCAGCACTTACCAATTTGTCCCAGGTGGAATCTGAGCAGTCCCATGAGCAGCAGCTCCCTTTGTTTCCAAAGGCTTCTCCTTATCTCTATGCAGAATTGGATGAGGAGGCATCCCAGCTATAAAACTACTGTAATATTCTGCAGCTTTGTGGGATTTAGTCATGTTGATTTCAACTGTCCTTGGAGCTACAGCAAGATCCACATGGACCTGAGAGATGAAATAGTTCCAGGCATCAGAAGCAGGCATAAGAAAGCAGCATATCCAATGTTTTACAGGAGCAGCCATTTACCATCTGGGTATCAGATAATTTGGTTTATATTAGAGGTACCATCTTACTTCCATTTGAACTATAATAACTAAAATGGATGTTATAAAACTTCCTTCACTACCCAAATCTAGAATTGCTTATTTTCATCTCTTTACTCTCATGGAGATTACTACTGAGGATGTCCCACAGGTGCCCACAGTCATGAAGGTTAGGCCCTGCTATTGTGTTTAAATATCCCAAATTCCAGAGCTTTCTTGACAAGACTTCCCTTCCCAAATGTGATGCTGCTCTCAGTTACAGACCATGCTGCAGCAGAGGTGTTCAGCAGTGCCTGGAGATGTCCATGGATCATGTGCAACCTATGGAATCAATATGGGATCTGTTCTGCAGTGCCCTGCTGGTTCAGGAGCAGGTCAGAGCTGTACCTTGGGGCAGTGTTTTGTGTCCCAGAGGCAGCTCCCTGGTGACTGTCCCCAGAGAGCCATCGATGCAGAGCCCTTTGGCCTGAATTCAGTGCCTGAATCCCTGCCCTGGCAGTGCTTGGCCAGCCTGGAGCCAGCTCCCACATGAAGGCAGCTGGTGACTGACTGAAGGCACAGGGACTGGAGCAATCACCTGGAAATGTCCCCCTGGGAGAAAGGCCGTGACACAGCAGGGCGTGGGACACTTCTCCATCACCCTGTCTGGGACAGTGTCACCTGGAAATGTCCCCCTGGGAGAAAGGCCGTGACACAGCAGGGCGTGGGACACTTCTCCATCACCCTGTCTGGGACAAGGGCAGCTCTGGGCTCTCTCTCTGGCCCTGTGTTTGCTCAGAGCTCATGTAAAAAGCAAATCCCCGTGCCCGGGGTTATCAGTGCTGGCAGGAGGTTCCTGCCGAGGGAACGCTGTTAACCCTTCAGCTGCCTCGCTGCAGTCAATGTAACGGGACTGACATTCTCATGGCCGTGCCAGCGTTCCAGTAAGGAAATATTACACGAATCAACAACTTTATCACAAGGTCCCACCTGTCTGGCAACACCCACGTTGGAGCTGTTTTCTAACAATCAGAATCTGACCTATTTCCAGCTCGTTTAAAGAGTTCTTTAAATTCTCAGTGTGAATTGAAAGCAAGCTCTCCAAATTCTCAGTGCCTGTCCCTGCAGCAGTAGTTTCACAGTGGCAGTCTCCAAACTCCCGAGGCAATCCGTGTTATTGCAAGGGCACTGGGTGAAAAGGGCATTTTTCACACTTGCCTGGCACTGACTGCCCTGATTCCCGTGGTGATGTCACCCTGGGTGAGCAGCTCTGGGGGCTTGGAGAGGGAGCAAACGTGCCCCAAATAATCAACAGGAACTGGGAGACAAACCTAACTTTCACAAAACCTTCCCTGACTTCAGTGGGAGTTTTGCCAAAACAAGGTCTGCTGGATTTAGCTCCGTTCTTCATCCTGACAGCACAAGCAGGAATTAAAGGGCCCATCATCAGATTTATAGCACACTGAAAATAAAAACAACAGTAATTATCTAAAATAACGACTCTCAGCCAGCACAAATCAATGTTCCATTGGACATGTTCTAATTTATAACAAAAATTAAATGTTTGTGGAAGATTTTGTCAGCACAATCAAAATAACAAGTCTTGAGCAAAGTGGTTTGATTTTTAGTAGACATTTATGAGAAGCTGTTGCACAAATCCAGTGCTGAATATTTAGAGTGTTTATCATTTGACTAAAACTGTATTCTTTACCTTGTGCTTAAAGGCATTATTTCTATTTATTATTAAAAGGTGTATTTTTGCAATTTTTTTTGCACTTCCTTTCCACATAGTAACGAAAAACTCTATTTTTGCTAGTTAGGATACAAACATCCAAGCATTTGTTGAAAGCCAGGAGCTGGATTTCTTTTCCTGCAAATGGATCTACTCAAGCCAATGTCTATTTTCATGCTTCAGTTCAGTCTCTTCATACACAATAAGATGTCATTTTTAAGCTTCTAAATTTTATTGCAACTGCTCAAGTTCTAAACCCACTCATTTATACAATAAGCACTTAATTAAGTCTACTCTTGAAATAGGATCAAACCAAATCCTGCAGTTTTTGCTAATACCAGGAAAAATGCAGTTGATGGGAATATGGGATCTTACCAGCTGTCAAAGATAAATTCCTTTCTCTCTCCCTACTTATTTTTCCTGGAATGGAATAGGAAATATGCTTTGCTCTTTGGGAGCAACAGCAACAAAACCATAAAGATTTACATCACATACAAATAATGACCAAGTAAGGGAAATAATGAAGGAACCAATCTCCCAATTTCTTTATACATTTTACAACTGGTTCATACTGAAAAAAAACCCTAAAATCCATTAAGATTCTCTGCAATTAAAATTTGTGAGGGGGTTAATGTTTGTTTTTTTTGAAACTGGATTACTCTTTTTTAAACAGCAGTTGAAACTTTAAGGTTATAAATAATGAATAATTCAGCATTTTACTTGGTTTACACTACCAAAGCATTTTCTGGTGAGTAAACCAGGGTTTAGGCATTTCTTTGCAGTTATCATAGAAATTTTGAGCCATTAGTGAAGAATTACCAAGAGCAAAAAGGGATGATTAATTAATTTGGGATTCTAAAAGTAGAAACATTTAAAAGTAAAATCATATTAAAATGGTACATTTTGCTTATCAACTGCTATTTAAATGATGCAGTGCTCTAGAGCAGCTTTCTGTGGACTGCAGCATTTAAACCTTGGAGGTTTTATAAAGTTATTTATAAAACACTGTCCCCACGTCCCTCGTTCTGTGCTTGGAGCCTGCCGTGTTTTTATAGCGCCTTAAAAAGCAAACAGAACTATCAGAACACTGGGAGTCACCCACAGCCAACCTGTGACACCAAGATTTCACATTCATGTTACATCTCCTGGCCAAAAGGGTTTCTCTGCTTGGTGTTCCCTTCATGTGGGCTCAGGGAGCAGCAGGGGAGCCACTTCATGTTCCCAGGGCAGGGGAATTGGGCAGTGCCATCCTGACATTAAATGTCCTTCAGGAAATTGTCCCCCAGCTCCAAACCAGGCTCTCACTGAGGGCTCTTGCTGTTGTGTTACTGCTCCTTTGGAGGGTTATATTTACTACACTGCACTTCAGTATTTCTATGGGAAATGCACCACTGTAAAATCTCATACCATGAAGGTTTTTTTCTGCTTTTTGGTTTAATTGAAGGTTGATCATAAAATACAAAGAGAGGGAAAGAGGGAACTCATACACTGGAAAAAGCACTATAGATATTTTCCTGGGGTCATGAACACAACCTTGTATCACTTCACCCAGTGTTGTGGAAAGAATTAGACAACCCTTCATGAAGTGTCTAAAAGGTGTTTACAACTCAATCCCAAATTAATGTGGCTTTTTCTTTAAAGAAAACATCCCATAATTCTTAATTCTGTTATCAAATTTATTTTCAACCTTTGAGGGGATTCACTTGCCGGTGACTTGGCAGTGTCAGACAAATGTTTGACTTTTATTCTGACACTTGTTGAAGAATTTGATTGAAACTATATATGTCTAGATAACACCCAACAAAGTGCCCCTCTTGCGTTTGTTTCGAGATATTTTTGGAAACAACAGAGGCGACCTTGGACAGAGCTGCTTTTCCAATTTAGGAATTCATTTGGTCTAAGAGAGCAAAATTATACTCTTTAATCCTTTTGTGTACCCACAAACAAAACAGTTTAATTTTATGCTACTGCAAAATTGTTTTCCTGTACCTTTTTGGCGGTGTTGATCTCTTTAGGATATGAATTAGTTTGGGTAATCAACAGTTACTTTCAATGTACATATAAATAGTCCCTGATGTATCACATGCCCCTTAAAAATATTGTGTAATCCAGAATCTCAGCAGCCCTTTATGTAACACCTTTGCTCCTCTAGAACCAGTGCCAATAAAAGGTGTTTGCCTTTGTCTTTGCTTAGAAAAATGGAATTTCAAGGCAGAGCTCACAGAGGCTTGATGTAAAATCTAAATGGGGAGTGGGAAGGGGCTGGGGTGGGGCTGACACCTGTCCCCTCCAGCACAGAGGGTGTTTGTCAGGGCCCCAGTGGAAAAACCAAGGTCTGAAGACAGATCCTCTCTCCCCCGATTGTTCTCTCCCGACTTGGGTTTGCCAGTTGTGCAATCGTCTCTGCAAGGTTTTATTGCATCTAATCACTTAGGATGTGTTAAATAGTTTGCACTTAATTTTCTATACAATCAATATATTTTAATTCATTTGTATCACTCTGCTACAGACCTCCTGCACTCAGGGACAAAATGGGATTAGTTTGTGGCGATGATAATGCAGTTTCACTGCTGGAAATAAAAGGAGAACTGACAGAATAAATGTTCTTGTCATTTATCCTGTACAAGATTTGCTCCCTTCAATATTAATGTTGTCCAGTGTTACCTAATGATCAAATCCAAGGAATAACATGGAAACTAAATCTAGACATGCCAGTGGTATCTATCTGGGATAAGTGGCATATGCTTGGGAGTATATTGTTTATATTAATTTGATCACACTCCGTGTCAATGCTCACTTTTATAGCTCTGTTACACTCTGACTGTGACTGATGGCTCAAGTTCTAACTCCAGAATATCCAGTTCCCTGATTTTATGGCATTGTCATGTAAAGTATTTGTGGACAGCTTAATAGAGAAGGCTCTGATCCTGGGAATGTGTGTGACTACAATGGCACATCCACAAATGAGGTTAAAATGAACTATTTGGTGCAGCAACTCCCATCGTGGAATCTCAAAATAATTGACAAACAACTCGTAGTAAATTCTGTTGGCCATGTAGCCAGATCAAGAAGTTGCTGCATTAATGTTATTTTCTGGATGAACAATCCCCACTCTGGAATGGATCAGAAGCAAAAGTAGGAATCCAGACCCTGCCTCTGGACTGTGGTCTCAGGGCATGCCCAGGATTCCCAACCTGATGTCCCTGTGAAACCTCCTGAGTCTGATCCTGAATATTGTTGTTCAGGCCCCCAAGCCCCCATCCCAGCCCGAGGTTTGGAGTGTTGGAACACAAAGGAATCACATCTCAAACGTCACCGAATTTCCCAGTGCACGAGTCAGTGTCCTCACTTAGATATCCTCAGCTGACCCTGGCACTGCCTGAAAAGCAGCTCAGCAGTGAAATCTCTGTACATTTGAGATGTGAGAATTCACTGAAAAGTGTAATGGAAAGGTCAGAACAGATACAAATAAACAACTATGATACAGACAGAGATAAAGCCAATTCCTGAAGGAACTTTTAAATATATTGCAACAAGGAATTTCAAACATAAAAAGCATCACAACTCCTTCATGGAGCTAATAGAGTCAACAAAATGAAATGTGAGATTTTTCTCCTACCCTCAGATTTTTTTGTGATGCCAGAGAGATAAGATCAGGAGAAGCCCCTGTGTCCACGTGTGCACACTTCAAGGTTGGGTCTCGCCTAGAAACCAGAATACAACCTGGAATTTGTGGGCTTGTTCTTTGTACATTTCAGTTTTTAACAAGTGTCTACTTTGTCCTGTAGCTGAAAAGTTAATTATATAACCTGGCACTGAGATAACTGGGAATTCTATTTTTTTCTTAGAGGAAATTAGAGGAAATGAAGTTATTTTTAATATTGTATTATATTATTTGAATATTGTTCAGTGTTGTCTTCACAAATTGTAAAGAATGTGAAAGAGCTGCCAGAGAAAAACTGGCTGGCTTGGAGTATAGCAAGGGATGGGAGAGTTTGGGTTTCTGGTTTATTGCCCCAGGCAGCTCTGGACAAAGCTGCTGCTCCTGCTTGTCTGTCTCCTCCTCAGTGTGCTGGAATTGGCTGGATTAGCTCTCAATACAAGAGCAGCAGGTTTATCACTGAGCCCTAAATCTTGCTTTTAAATATGAGAACAACTCTAGGGTAATCTCAGTTAATGAATAACCCAGTCAATGGTGAAAGCTCCTATTTAGTCTGATAAATTTGGCCTTAAGCAAAAACTTTTGTTGATACAAGCATATACCACAGGGGAATAAAAACATTTTCCCCATGAGAAATTCAGTGTCAAGAGAAAAAAAAGATAATTAAATATTCATATCATTTCATGAAAAAAAATGAAAAGTCATGTTTAAAAACTTTATAATACACAACTTTATAATACAAAGTCAAAATTTTCAATAGAAAATTCAGTCTTTTAGGGGGAGAAAATAGCAAACCCAGGTTCTTTAGTGAATACAAAAAATTGAAACCAATTCAAAATGCTTTGATGGAGATGTTCTCCTTACAAGATGTACAGCCTGTTACTGAGAAGTCATTTAGAATCAGATGAACTCCTCATCACAGGCTCAGCAATGTTTCCACTATTATATCCCACAAGGAGAGACATGAATACTGGAGTTTCATAATAAAGGAAATGTCTTTGATACAGCAGCTGCATCAGAGCCAATTTCACCTGCAAACACCCAGTGCTAATGCAATTTATCTTTGTTTGAAGCAATCCATATGGGTACATCCAGTTTTCATAAAAGGGCATTCAACAAACAGGGAGGTTTGCAATGTTGTGGCTTCCCTGGTGCATAAATATTGAATCCCCAAACACAACATTAGCTAATTAAGTTGGGGGTGATTATTGGCTGGAGGAAAAGAACACATTAAGTGAGCATGGCTTAAGCCTGCCCTCTTACTGCACACACTGTGGTTGCTCCCTGAATGCAAGGAGGATGTTGGTTTCCAGGAGATTAAACCCAGCAATAATTCGCACCTGGAATCTAAAAGGAAGCCAAAATAAAAACTGGATGGAGCTTCTTAAATTGCAGGGTGCTGCATAGAGTGTGGAACTTCAGCCAAAGCTTCCTCAAAACAAGAATCCCTCCAGTGAAATGGTAGGGAGAACTCTGCTGTCAGCTGAGGTTGTTCTTTGGCTCATACCCACACATTCCATGGAATGGTCAGGAAAACCCAAGAGAAGAGGTGGGACTGCCCTGCTCTGTGGCACCTCAGTCTAAACCAGCCTGGAATTATGGTGACAATGTTTTTTTCAGTGGTGCTGGCACAACTCTGTGGGACTGCATGGTCAGGCTTATCACAATCTCTCAGTGAAAGATGATTATTAACTCAGTTGTTCAGTTTATGGCCACAAAACAACTGTGAGAGCACAACTGGAGGGGTGGAGAGCTGCAGGTGAGGAGCTGGGAGCAAGAGAGACAGAGAACAAGAGGCTGGAGCTTCTTAAACCACCCTCTCCCTCAAAGAAAACAACTTCTGCAGAGCTGCACCTCAGCCTGTAGTCCCTGTTGTCCTCAATGTGCTTCAGGGACAGTATGAAGACAAATTAGAAAAATAACAACTGTTTTATTAAAAAGCTCCCAAGCCAAGGTGAAATCTTCCCTTCATCAAAACCTGCTCCCCTAATGGATGTTGAGTGATTACAAAGTTAAACAGCAGAAAACAAGACAGAATTTTATCACTTAAGAAATGCCTACCAGGCAATCAGTGCTGGAAGGCAGGAAATTAATACTCATAACTTCTGGTTACTCTGGCAGCAGGGTCGTGCTCCTCTCCTTCGTGTGAGTCTCAGAAAATGAAATACCAAGATAGAGAATGATCACCTGGGCTTTTGATTTTCCAGGGAATGCTTTTTCCTGCATCAAGCATTGTCCTCCCCTCTGAGAACGTATGCATGTGTTAAAGTGGAACATATAGTTCTGCAAATGTGTCGCCTACACGATGGGATAAATCAGACTGAGCCTCTTTCCTGATGTAATGTCTTGGACAGATCCCTCCTGAGCTCCTCCACGGGATTTTTGGAACAAACAAAGGGAAATCAGACTGCCCTAATTAGTGCCCATCATTTACACTGACTTCATTGCTTTTATTTAATGCCACAATAACTCCCAGACACAACGTACATGTTTTGTGTATTGATATGAGACAAAATACAAGAACAGGGAGACTGTAACAATGCTTATGCAAGAAACTGTGGAAAACACCAAAATACTGCAATCCAGTTGTGGGTTATGGTGTAATTCAATTAGACAATATGTTTCAATCTCTTAAGCAATGAAAATTTAAAATATGTAATAAACCCTACATTTCCATGTGTCTTGTTTATGGTCAGTTTAAGGATTGCAGACTGTGCCAGTCTGGTCTGGGCTCTGCCTTTGCAAAATTAAGAGAGAGGAGCTGTAAAGGAAACATTCCTAATAGTATTTTCCTGAGTAAATGCTTTCACCCTGAGCTTTATTAAAAACACACATAACTAATGCAATAATAACATACCTGACTGCCAGCAGTTTGTGCAATATCATTAAGATATGCATAGAAATGCCATATAAAATCAAGATGTCTGCTTACAGGAATTGTTAGACTATCCTAAAGATTAATAGGATGGCAATTTCTAGGGGAATAAATTCACTCCTGCTCTAAGTATAACCCCTGTGCTCTGAATGAACTAACCTCTTTTGAGTCAATCAAGTCACACCTACCTGGGATAAAAGAGTCCGACCCAAATAATCCATAATTAGATCCTCAGCTGCCAACACTATCAATCTCCTGAGGTCTGGGGTGGCCTGAGCTGCCCTCGTTCTCCAGCTGCATTTCAGGGAACACGATTCATTCTTGAAAGAAAAGACATTTTTCAAGCACATGGAATACTAAACCAATGTTGTTGGACATTCATCGTCCTGAAGTATCTTAAATTGTTGCCATTAACATATAATCAGGAACCAGATGATCACCTTGCCAAGCAGAACAGCAATTATGTTATTGCTTATGCAGTTGGGGGCTGCTTGCTGCCTTTTATTACACCTTGAAGGGAAATTCAGATGCTGTTCAAACAGATTGAAGTTCTTCATATCAGGTTCAATCTGTCAAAATCACTACCCTAAAGTTCAGCTGCACACACCCTGTACACAAATTCATTTTTAGAAAGCCAAAGAATTGGATCAATACTGAAGTTATAAAAGAATTAATTTCCCTATTATTCTCATGTATTGGGTGTTTAATATCTGTTACCTTTCAAGAAGATGATATTTTGGGATAATTCAAATTGATACTCTCTGTTTCTAGCACTATTTTTTCAGTGGTCATTACATAAATGTAGTGGTAATGTGTGCCCTTGAAACTGCACAATGATATCACTTAAAAATAAATATTTCCATTTTAGCAGCTTATGATGTAATTAAATGAAAAACGTTGCATGCAAAGATTTTAACTTCATGTAGAATCCCTTATTCACAGCACAGCTCTTATGACTCTTAAATCTGTTTGAAAATCTTATTGGTATCAGGTACAAATAAAGGTATCATTCCTTTCCAAAACCATCTGGATTAAATCCTTTCAAGCACTAACACACCAAGGCACACAGAATCCTTCCAAAGGATCAGAAGGCCCTCACACAAACTGCAGGGATTTTTTCCTCATTTCTATGGCATATGTTGTATCAGAAATCACAGTTAAAAGAAATTTTATGCTCAAAATGGAAATCTTTCCTCACATGTAACCCAGCCAAAAATTCCTGTGATGGCAGAATTAAATTTGGCGTTGTTCTCAAAGCTACAGTATGGAACAATTACCTTTATTTAATTCCTAACTACAAAAAATGTTACTTTCTCTGAACATTTATAATCATCTTGAAGACTCATCAGTAGCTGTCAAAGAAGCCCATTGTCTCTGCCCAGAATTTCTTTTGAATTTTTAGAGGAATTTGCATATGTGCTGATCTAGAAGAAATAATTAATGTCTTTTTTATGTAAACTGCAACGAGTGCAGCAGATGGGAAGTGATATTCACTTACAAACACATGTAAGCAGCATCTTAACCTCAGCTGAGATTGTTTTTGCCACGACACAGTCTAGAAAGGTAGACTGCTACCAGGGGGCCACAACAAGCACATAAATTAAATTCCAGACTGGTCAGACTGGAGAGAGAACAATTTTGGTGATTTCAGTGTCTATCTTCTGCCAATATTTCTATTTTCTTGCTCTAAAAATACCCCTAGAGGAAAAAATCTCACTGCATGTAACTTCTTTCTGTTGAGTCATTTGGTTTGTTTATGAATCCTATGTAGAGGTGCAGTTTTCCAAATGCCTCCTGCATGCAGAATAACTCCCCTCTGAACAGACTCTACCTGAGCATCAGGGAAACAAATAAACCTGGAGCTGAGGACATTTCAAGGACAAGGAAAATTACTGTTGAGAAGAGAATTATCTGATTTGGTTCGTGTTTATTTTTACTTATCTCCAGCAATCTGCTCTCCAACAGAAGATGCTTATTTGCAGAGGAGAAAACTGTCTCCTTCTTGGACTGATGCCCAATGGTGCAACAGTGCCACTAAGGACAAGAAGTGCACCCAGAGCATGGATTAACTCATGTAACAGTGACCAATGCTAGAGAAGCAATGGTTTGTGTCATATATGTCAACTAGTTAAGGAAAAATTCTTCATTTCTTCCCATCACACTTCTTACCCACTAGGCAGCCTGCCTTCCACCCAAGAGGTGCATATTCCCAAGTAAAATATTCTACACCTGAAACTTTAGAATTAATTCTTCCCAAAGAACTAGTGTAGAGAAGCTCTAGGGTACAGCTCTGTTAATTTATTTTACACATACTCACTGCCAAGTTCGGGGGTTTTACAATTTCCCAAGGAGTCTTCCTTTGAGGAACTGCTTAGAAAATCCTCAGTGCTGGTGTCCTGTGATGAAGGAACAACTCCAGGTTACCAGCTGAAGCAAACCTGACTGCAGCAGCCTGGTGGGTGCACATTAAGAAGCAGAAGAGACCTGTTAAAATTTTTTGCTGCAACTGAATCACTAAGAAAAATGCAAAAGGGAAAAATTAAGGCTCAACCTTTCCATCTGCTTAAGGCTCAACCCTTATTTTTAGTTTCTTTCTCATGCAGTGACTTTGTCTTGCAAACTCTTTCATGGAAGGCATTAACTAGGGCTGAGTTACTGGTGTGCCTGTGATGGTATCCAGTAGTTACTGAATATAAACCTGGGTGTTTGTGTGCTCTGAGTCTTTGCCTCAGTAATATCTTTAAATATAATAGTCTCTGCCTGTTGGCTTGTTTTCTCATAGGGAGGGTGACAGAACATTTTGTGTTCTCTTATCTTCAATAGCAATGAAACAGGAGGAGCTCCACAATGCGAAACCAAATCTACTGCTATTAATACAACATCCCAGCCACAGAGAAGAGATTTGTTTATTTACCAAAGCTAGAGATGCCTCTCTCTGACCTTTCTTGTGCTTGTATGCTTTAGCTGGGAATAGATTCCTCAGAACTGGGTGCTCTTTTAAAAATATGCAGTAAAAATCATACCCACAACACCCTCGAAACAGAGCCCAGGCTGCAGCCCAAATTGCATGAAGTGACACACAGCTCAGGGTAGGTAGAATAAGTCTAACTAGGGCACAGTGCATATTCAGTTTTGATTCCTCTGCTAGAGCACAGAGATCAGTCAGCTCTCCAAAGCCCACTCGCCTTCCTCGCTGCCACTCAGCAACACGTTCTGACTATAACCATACATGGGCCCATTTTCTGTCTGAGGCCCAACAGCTCCCTGCAGCCCAAGAAACCTGCCAGGGTGGATCTCCTCCTTCTCTGCATAATTAAAAAGCGCTTCACACTGCAAGGTACTTGGTTTAAAAAAAAAAAACCACAAAACAAATAAAACAGAGATTCTTTTTCTGGAATTCACCCTGCTTTACCTGGGCTTTAAACCCGTGAGAATCATCACATACACAAATCAAACATTTTTTAAATTATATTTTTCACTGTTGGTTGTGTTTAGTGACTGCCTGTACAACTTAAAATAGCATCTGGAAGAGTTAAGTCTTGCATTAGCATTAGGGATTCAACCTGGTTTAACCTCACAGACTCAGGATTTTTTTGTTAAGCTGGTGCATCTCTGGTACAGCAAGAACCCAGAATTCTCCACAGCTCCTTTTGGTGATCCTTGCTGGACAGCCTTGCACTGTTCCTCAGCTTTCCTCAGCTTTCTGTTCCTGAGAGGCAGCAGCCCTGCACCACAGCTGGCAAAAAGGAGTGTGGGTTGGCTCCTCAGCCACCGAGTTCTCCAGCCCAGCACATTAATTCACCTTACCCCTGATTTTGGTACCTGCTCCATGACTGATATTTTTGTCTAAGCAGATTAATAATGACTTACAGAAGCAGGTCTGGGAGCAGGAACAGGAAACAAGGGAAGGAACCGGCCCTAAATGTCCTGATTCAAAAGTAATAATCATGAAACAATTTATAAAAGGGAAACAACAGTTATGCCATGTCCTCCTCCAAGAGTTACGACTGAAGGCAGCACCCAGGTCCGTGTTTTGACAATGTTAATCACCTGTAGAATTTGAAATGAGAGGCAAAAATCCAAAACATGGTCTGTCTTTTCTCTATAACCACTGGGCAAAACTATCTATAAATAAAACCTTCCAATATTCTCAATCGTACAGCAGTCTGGAAGGCCAAAAAACTGTCTTTCATTACTCCAGAGAATACTTCACACTTCTGAAGGAACTGGTTTAGGAGTGATGCATCCCCTCATGCTCTGACCAACTTCACACTTCGTTTCTAATCCAAATCTAAGTAACAGGCTTTGGGGACCTTGTCTGTATTCCTTCCTACTCAAGTCTGTTCCCATCTGCCTGATCCCCTCGGTGACTTTATAATACTTCTTTTGTGTCACCACAACTCCTGCTGCCTCCCAGTCAAACTTCCCACACCGATCTGCACTCCTTGCTTTTGCATCTTCACTCTCTGCATCTGCAAGTGCATGAATAAGGGCTTGTTTGTGTGCACGAAATTTACTATGACCACTTTTACAATCCAGGTTCAGGCAGAGAACTCTATGCACACAGCAAAGCTCTTCTGCATGGAAAATTGTCACAAAGCAGGAATGAGGGGAAAGTTGTGTGAGGAACCTGTGGAAAGGGGTCCCTCACCCTGCTTGATTCACAGCTGGGGTTTCTCCCTGGCAGCTGAGACCGGTGATGTGAGAGGTTAGGCAAGAGTGGGGGCAGATTCCTGTGGGGCTTCACCAGCCAAATTCCTATCTAGTAAAAGGTTGCTACAGCAACTCTGAGCCTCCTGAGATACAGGAATTATTGTAATGGCTGCTGAAATGCCTCCCCACTGCTCTGAGACAGGGTAAGGAAAATCCTACCCTTTGATACAGAATGCTTGCCCACTGCCACACTTCACATCAACTCTATACAAGCATCAGGTTTCCTGAACTTGCCCAGGAGCTCATGGCTACTTCTCCCTTTCCCTCATTTACATGTAAACATAGAAATAATAAACCTAAACATCACACAATAAGAACTACAGTTCCAACACCTTTTTCCCATGGAGACTGTAAGAGAAAAAAACAAATCATATGGCAGAAGTTAATATACTGCTGAGTGGGCTGAACAGAATTTAGAAACTTGTACAAAGCCAAAATATGTATTTTCCAGAGCAGAGTTTGTGGTTTTCAAAAACCACATAGATAGAAAAAAGCAAACAAACCAAACCAGGACAAAACCCCTCAGAGCTTCTCAATGACTCAATGTCAGCAGGTTTTTGGCTGCCCCCAGCCTGTGCTTGTTTTCCTCTGGCATCTGTCCCGCTCACAGGTCGTTCAGTCCACTGGACTATGTAATAAATACCAGACAGAGATGATGCTTTAGACAGAACAGGAACACTTGTGACTGAAACAGGTCCTGAATCTAGAATGGGGTAGCCTGAGGACAATGGGGACATAGAAACAGCAAGTGGTGTATACTGTAAGTGGAAAAATTTTCACAGAACTTCTCTCATTTCCCACTTTTTCACTTTTCAGCAACCCAGTTTGGACTAGAAGCCCAAAATGAAAACAGCAGAATCGCTGATCTGAAGTAGTACCTGTGCTTACCTGAAATACCTAGATGACATTTTATATTATTTCTTTAAAACCAGGAGTCATCATTTTTGTATAGATGCCGAGTTTTAACCTGAGCATTACATTTTTGCCACAACAGAAAAGACCAAATTTCTCTGGGTATAAATCCAGTCAAATTCATGCAGTTACCTCCTGGCTGAATTTGGCCCAACCTGCCTAAAAACCCCTTTGGGATGGTTCAATTCCAAGCATTGCACTAATCCAATCCCCTGTAGTTGCTGAATACTGTGATATTTGGTGTCAGCATACGACATCTGAGACTTTTTGACACAAGCTTGGTGTCATTAATAGAATATTTCATTGCTTTTTTACTTTTCACCAGGTCTGTGAGCTTTCGGATTAGCACTGAAAAGCTTCAGAACAAACCCTTCTTTCAGTGTGACAAAATATCTTGCTCAAGTCAGAGAAAATTTTTCTTTTTACTTCTCTCAGTTTAGTGTCTACTGTGAAGAAGATTTTCAGAGATTAAGAAAAGCATATAATGTTTAAAACAAAACATTTGTTAACCAAGGATTTCCTGGATATTTCTGCTTTCTTATTTATACTACGTCCTGGACCTTGTGAAATCACTGTTTAACTTTCAGTATTATTTATGGAAGCAAGCCTGTAGCTGTTTCCAGATCTCACAGAGAACTTTCAGTTTGCAGTTTCAGTACTAGGTGCATAGTCCTGGTTTAAATTAATCAACTGAAAAAGCAATATAAAATAAGTATTTAACCCTCTCACACCTTGGCTGGGTCTTCACAGGTAGGATGTTTTTCTACCTCACTGGAGTCAGGCTCCTGAGTCCTCAACCCTCCTCTTCCATGACAATTTGGAATTTGGGAATGCACAACCTTTCCAGTGCAGCAGAGGTAAACACTAGTTTGGGGGCTTTTCTGTAGTGCACAGAGAGAGATTTGAAATATTGCCTCCTTGGTTATGCATACAAAATACCAAAGCATGGAAAGAGATTCTAGGAAATGAACAAATTTTATGAGGCTTTGCATGCTGCCACTATTGATCAAAACTCTTCAATCTACAGCAGAAAGAGGCAAACAAGGCATAATGATTCAGTGCACTGGATGTGTGAGAAATCATTATCAACTTCTGTGCTGTCAGTGTGACTACTCTGACTTAACAGCTTCAATCAGCTTCAAGAGAGACCCTCCTCAGCACACAGCCCTGGATTTGCAGGCTGCAGCCCTGTGTGCTGTCCCTCACAGCTGCAGAAACCGAGTGCAAAGAGATTTAAAATGGGAGCAAATCAGAAATCAACGTTTTACATTCATTTGCATGGGTAGAAGTGACCGTGCACGTGAAAAGTTCACATGGCTGCTCCAAGCATTGCTGGTAGTGGTTGCACAATCAGGACTATAACGAAAATGATGACAATAATAATAAGTAACTGATTTAAAACTCTGCTCAGGTGCTGCCTTACCTTCCAGTCCTCTTGCTGACACCTGTAGCTTTGTGTCACATGACAGAAGACACGGGATCATTGCTCAGGCCCCAGCACCACACCAGCATCGGGCAAAGCTGCTCAGGAGGGCCCTGGGATGACACAGAGAGGTTGCAGTTTGATGGCGGTAGAAGGATGGAATATTGTTGTTTTCCAGTGTTATTGTTTTTCTTTTAAACCTGGGGAAATGCATCCCTAAGTCTTTGTTTAAAAGAGAAAATATTAGGACTTCAAAATCAAGCACGCAGAGAAATTAGAAAATTTCAGCGCTAAGAAAAGAAGCCAAGAGTTTTGTAATTAAAGATTCCTTCAGGGCATATGCATGGAAAGGCAACCTTTATTCTGGCATTTTCTAACTTCAGTGTACTTGCAAATTATGCATATTTTGGCAAAGATTTTGGATCTGTAAAATGTATATATTATACATAGAACTGAATTAATCTCTGATATATTTTTGCCTCATAAATACAGTTTCCTGTTTCCATGCTAGAATCTATAGCATTAACATATTCACATGCCAGTTGCTGGATTTATTCTTGATAATCCAAAGGCTGAGACTGGACGTGCTCAGCCTCTCCAAATTTCAGTCTTATCTAGCATTTTTTCTGAGTCACCCAGATAAATTATCTCAATGTCCTGGTAAAGTGACTTCTCTTGTCCAGGGGCTCTGGAGAGCTCCAATTTTTTTTTCTACATCTGACACACAATTATGAGTTCAAGTGCTAAGACTGATGAACAGAATTTTTCTTCCTTTTCACTGATTTAATTTTTGAGAATGTGTAATGTTGTACGAAGAATTTCTAAATAAAAATAGTTTTAAAAACACTATGTTAGCAAGAGTGTGGCAAATTTATTTCAGTGTGCAATAAGCCACATAAAGAAAAAGCATGAATCTGAAACTAATCTTCCTTTAGATTTGGAAAAGTGGAAGAAAGGCTGGAGAAAGTGAGACAGTAATTAATCTTCTTGCAAATCATATAAGAATGTGACATATTCATTTGTATTTGAACAGAGTATTTAATTCTCCAGGAAAAAAAAAAAAAGTTTTCTATATTTTTTCCCATAAGTTAAATAAATGAGCTAACAAATTATAAAAGAAAAAAAGAACATATTTAATTTTTATTGCACTCAAACTCTGAATTATACACACGGTTCATTTTCATTCATGTCCTCTTTCTGTAATATAAATGTTCTGCAAAAGCAGCAAAACTGCTCTTTGCTGCTGCCTTCAAGTGGAAGTTTCTCTGTGTATAATGCAAACATTTGAGTCCCATTTAATTCAGTGAAAACTGAGGCACACAGAGTCAGGCACTGAGGCCTCTGTTGGACCCAGGAGCCGAGCACAGAGCCCTCAGTATTCCATCTGCACACCCATCCCATGGCCCTCTTCCCTCTTTCCTCCCTGGGGACACTTTCAGGGACAAAAAGGGCAGGGAGAGCACGAAGCATCCTCTGACAGGCTCAGGGAACTGATGTGCCCACTGGAAACAGCCCAGATGCCAAGAACCCGTTGGGATCAGGAAATCCTGACGGCCTCCAGTGAGGGGTTAATGAAGGATAAGTGTGTGCATTTGCTGTTTGGTGCTCAAATAGCACTTCCTTATGACAATATGCATTACTTAATCTGCAAAGGTCAATGGATTGCTCTTTAGTTCCTTCCAAATGCCTGTGCAATGAACTTTGTCATTTTTCATACACATTTCTCAGCAAGAACTGGTGGTACAGGTTTGAGGCTTAAAATGCCTCTCCAGCTGCAAACACCTCTCACTGCACTGTATTTCCACACTCCCCACACAGCTTTAGAACTGTCAGGTCTAAGCAGATGCTCCCCTGTAGCCTCACTCTCAGCTTGCACAGAACCTTGCACAAGTAAAACAATAAGAAGTACAATCGTTAATTTCCTTTTAATCCTCTTGCAGTATAAATCCAAAGAACTGCATGTGCAACAGAAGTGCCAAGAGATGGAGGGAAATTGAGATAATGTTATCAACCTCAGTGTGGCCGTGGTTAACAGCAGTTTGGAGGAGCAACTTACTCTGCATTAGATCACTTAAAAAAAGAGGTGGAAATGCTGCAGGTCAACAGCTTGTCCAAACTACATAAATGCCCAGAGAATGGTATGAATGAGCACAGCCCTAATCCCGGGAGCTAAACCACACAGCTGCTGCTCCCCTTTCCCCCATGTGGCTCCACTGGAACCAGGCGTGCTGGTGTGGATACCCAGAGCCAGGTTTGGGATATATTCTGACCCAGTGTGGATGGTTGGAATAGCACTGGAAATCTCCACACAGCACCAGGACAGCAGGGTTTAACTTAGCAGGTAGTGGAATGCACAAGCACAGCACAGAGACAAGACTGGGGAATTAGGCTGCTGGCAAGTAGCAGCTGAAAGCTGATTGAACACAACAGATTGGGCTTTCAGACTGGACAGATAGGCAGCAGCTATTTCAATGGAGTATTAACAGTTTTGCTCTTAATTATTTTCAAACCTTCCAGCTAATGCAAACTCAGCACGACATGTATTTTGGCCTCAATTATTTGTTGTTTCTGTGTGAATTCAGATAAAAGAAGGCTGAGTGGTTTGTTGAGAATTTCTGCTTCTTTAAAATCATTCTCTTAAGTGCTTGGCTTACTTCTGCAAGCAGCTGTCATGTAAGTAACTGAATCTACTCCTCACAAAAATGGTCACTTTCTCCATTTCAAGTGGAATTTCTTTCTGAAATGATACTGCCCTGCAAGCCAACAAATGGTCACCACTCTGCCCAGTGGCAGGTGGAAAGCCATGAAACTCCAGAGCTAAATGTGGAAACTCTATGCCTTCAGAAAAGGGAGATTCTGGTCTTGCCTATCTTACATCGTACTTTTTGGTCTGGGAGGAGCTGACATTGAGACATTTCTATGTCTGGAACAGCTTCTTCTAGAATTTTCTCGAAGTATTTATTAGGAAATTTTCTCTCAGATCCTTGCATAGTTAGTCATGTGAAAGCCACAACAGCTGGTTTACACCTCAATTACTAATAAAAATGTCAAATCTCTCCCAAACATCTGTGAAATAAGAAAATTATCTTCCTAAAGATGTTTGAACTGACTGCTTTAACGCAGCTATTTCCAAAAGAGGTCTGTTCTCATACCTGCACTTTCTGTACATCCTCCTTAATACACATTTTGTATAAAATACCTGGGATCTCTCATCAATACTAATCCAATATGGATCCAGACATATAATAGCACTTGTAACAGATGGGACAGAATGTCCTACATGACATTTATTCAGCATGTGAGAGGACAGACATATAAAGATCATGGCAGCATAAAGTAAAAAAGGTTCATGAAGCCAACACATGGTCCAGTGTACAGAGTGTGACTGACACAAAGCCAACCCATCCCAAAATCTGACACATATTTTCACTGTCATGGTGAATTTATAGCCTAAGATTTTTATATACTCTTCCTCAAAAAAACCAACCAACCAAAAAAAAACCTAAATACCCCAAACAACCCAAAACCCCCTTCAAATTCTGCATTGCACTTAGGAGAAGGAGAATGTCCTTTCACCGAATTGAAGTGAGAATGAGTTTAAGTGAGCCTCTTTCCTAATCAAAATAATTGAATTGATGCTTCTTTGAGCCAAAACAGTAAAAAAAAAATTAACTACTGGTACTGCTTTGGTGTATGTATAATGGCTTTCAGGCCTCTTGTTTGGATGATTCAGAAGAAATCAAAATGTACAGAAAGAGCAACAAAACCCAGTCTTGTGTCAGCCAGGATCAAACAAAAGCATTAACTGGCAAGTCATGGTTTCCAGTGGCAACCACAGTTTTTCAAGCAAAAACTGTTAATGGATAGGAGATTAGGGGTTTGATAAAATAAAAATTGGACACCACATTTAGTAGGAGTTGAGATGAGCTGCATACATCCCATGCCACATGGAATGACATCTCTTTCCCATCAGCCAAAATGTGTGTACAAAAAGAAACAGAAAAGCAACAGAAGTTGTTCATGGCTGCAGCACATCACATCCAGCATAAAATGGCTATAAAATGCCTCCAATTCCAGTATTTTGAGGCCTTAACAGGTATCACAAAACCACCCAAAATTGTCTCAACATATCAGAATACTGGATGTTCTAAGTTTTCTTATGGAAGATGAGCATCCCCAGGCTTTGAAGAACACCTGCTAGATTGCCACAGCTCAGTGATTGGGCATTTTCTTTTTCAAAGTGATGCTTGCCTTTAAAGGGCAGTTTAATCAGTGGAGATCTCCCAGCTTTGCAGAGCACCAGGGAATTCTGCACAGCAAATATGAATTAACAATTCCACTTATCCTTTCCCCCAGTTGTCATAAACAGGTGCTGCACGAACACAGGCCAACAACAATTCACATCTTTACCATTCTCAATGAGATTTTAATTTGTCTTTCTTCTTAGCTTTTTTCTGTGACATTTGAAATGAGCAGACTCTTGTACCTGCGAGGTAATCAAGTTCACATTTGGGAATGGTACATGAACTCAACACAGTGCCTCGAGGCTCAGGCCTGAAGGAATTTCAAGTGTGCAGAGATGGAATATGCAAAGACAGGAATAGGAGGTGGTTTAACCCAACAGGCAGCCAAACATCACACAGCCCCTCACTCACACCACTCTACAGCAGGTACTGGCAGGAAAATTAACTCTGTCCAAAAGGCAACATGGACAGAGGAGCACAGTGGCATTGCTCACTGTGAGAAGAAAAGTGCATTTTTGCACAGGGGAGGCAGAGGTGCATGTAAAATGATGTGGTTTGGAACAACTCCCTCCCTTTGCACGGCTACAGAGCTCCACAAGTGTTGTTCCAGTCCAGTGCTGCCACAAACTCCCCAGGTGAAGGCAGCACCAGCCAGCAGTGGAGTAGCAAGAATGCTCTTTGTGTTCTTTCAGTGCTGCAAAATTTCTGGCTGCCACACCTCAATTATTCCTGGAGTACCTGGTGCTCCTCCTCCCATTCCTGCATGGCTGACTGCAGCTACAACGTGGCCCTAATTTTGCAGCAAGTCCCAACAAGAACAGTAAACAGTGCACAGCATTCCTGGCACACAGAGCAGACGGGACAAGAATTGTCTTTTAGCAGTTGCTATCCACGAGAGACAGAATATATTTTCCAGTTAAAAATTCTGGATAAAAGCTATGAACCCCAGATAGACAGTTTGTACTGTACCTTCCATTTCAGCTATCAATTCTTGAATTTACAGTAAAAATACAGCAGGATAGTGTTTGATAATGCTTTTGCTTTCTCTTTCAATCCAAGCTTCTTTTCACTGCTCCATTGAAGGCAACATTATACAAATGTGTCCAAAAATCACTGTGTGGTGCTACATGTTCTCCACATTTCCAACAAGAAAATTAGATTATTTAATTTTTCATTTTATTTAATCATCCTCCAATATCTCATATTTACCTTTATAAATTTATATTTATTTATTACTATATTGTAACTGAATCTTGTTACTAAATGCCATTAGTAGGGCAGAGACACAAAGTGCTTACCCACACGAGCCAGTGTTAGAATTAGGACTGGATTTCTCAAAACTCTAATCCATTGTTGGTTAAGAAAAAAGTCAGACTCTTCATCTACTATGCACTTGGATTCTAAGCATTATTTTGCCTAGTTCAAAGATCCTGCATTATGTCTCCAGCTGGCTTTTTCTTAGAGCTATACAGCTGGAGCACAAAAGTGTTCTGAAATGTCCCAACTGAATTTCAAATGAACATCAGAAATAGGCAAGGATATACATGATACATGCAGAATATGTGTCTAGGGAAATCACAGAAGATCTAGTTTCCACTAGTTGGTTATACATAAATTATTTAGGCAGTAAGCCTGTTGATTAGCTGGAGGCAAAGATATCTATTTTAGGTGTACTTATGGTCAGGATTAACTCATGAAACTTGGATGGCATTGCTCATAAAACAGCTAAAATCGTTTCAGCAACCTCATGCAAAAATTAGTTAGTCTCTTTTTTATCACTTTTTATATTTTTAAAATTACTTTTTACTTTTCCTTAACAAATAGGACATGATTTTTGAAAATCATGTGATAAATGTCTTACAAAACCACACTAGAAACTATTTAGGGTGACAGGAGAAGAAAGAGGACTGGGAGCCAGGAGACCATTTCTATTTCTAGTTCTGCCATAGACTGTGTGACTGTGACTTTGAACCTCAGCTCCCGTTTTTGTGAAATGGGGATGACATTCCTGTTCTCTCAGGGATATTTTATAACATAATTTCCATTTTTTTAAGGTTTATAAAATGCTCGAGACCCTTGATTAGAAGCTGCAAATGCAAATAATTAATCAAGTAACAGCAAACAGATTATCAACACTGCTATTATTATTGTTAATAATAATAGTGTTTGTTAATGTTATTAATATCAAATCAGCTCACTAGCATTGTTCTGACAAAAAGCCTAACCTGCACAGAGCAGGAAAATCACCGTGGCTCACTTCTAGGAATAAGAATGCTGCCAGCAGAGTTTCAACATGGGAGTAGAAAAGAATTCTTTAAGTTCTCCATCTGAGCAATTGTAGGTGGTAAAAATGAATATATTTTCAATAATGCTTTGTGACATGGGAGCAGAAGCAGCTTTAAGAGCTTAACAGTATTTTTAAAATATGACTCAGGGGAGGTTTTCTTTTTCTAACAGAACTGGGGGGAAAAAAAACCACCCAGGAGTTAAACAATCTTTAAGAAACCCAAAACCTTGAAATAGAACAAGAATTGTAGGTCAGGATAATTTGAGTTCACATGCAACACCATTGACATATAATAAATCTATGCAGAAAAAAGCAGATGTCTTATATTGGAAGCATTGAGTTCTCACAGATAAACTGTAAAAATTTCTGTTCTGTGAGTGACCAAAACCTACCACAGGTAATTTGGGAGCTTAAACCCCTTCGAAAACCTGTCATTTCTGTGAAATACCTAGATAGATTGTATTAAGTGGTAGAAATGAGGTGAGGAAATGGAAGCATAGGAGATCAATATAACATTTATTCCACTAAAGGAAAACATGTTCAGGTTTGGTTAGAGTCACATTAATAGAGAATGAAGGCAGTCCAGCAGGTTTTTTTTCTCCTGAATAGCCCATGTTAGGAAGCATTTGTGAAAACCTTAGAAAGGTAGAGGAAGGTGACAGACATACTGTAATTGTACTCACTAATCTTACCACAAAAATATTGCCTTTTAGAAAACAAAACCCATGTGGATTGTGGGTTACACAGATTTCTGAGGGTTCAGACTAGAAGACTTTAACTGGTAAACCAAAAAGATCCTTTGGTTTCAATCCCTCATTTTGTCTTATTTCATGACACAGAGAAAAAAAATTACCTCAAAAGAATTTTACATGAAATAGAATTTTGGAATTTCTATTTAATATACTCCATAAGCAATAAAGGAGCTTGTTTGACAGCATACAAGAATTTTATCAGTGTCTGAAAATTGAAGTGTGCTACTTCACTGTATTACTAATAACTACCTATGAGTTTGGAGGAAATCCTCCACCAGAAACACAGAAACTTCAGCTGGTGTCATATCACAAAGTGTCACACATCTTAGAAAAGTGGTAGTCATGTGCCATTAGTCCCAAACAATGCCTGAAAATGGAGTCATCTCCATGAGTAAGAAAAGCTGTTCAGTCTTACATTATTGCTAGTCACCTACATGGAGTGATGCTGCATGTCTTCCTTTCAGTCTTGAGAAGTCAGAGAGAGTGTGACTTTTCCTTGTGATCCAGGAAATACATGGAATGGCAGAACTCTGTGCATGGTGGAACTGTTCATGGCACCGTGCAAGAACTCTGAAAAAAGGGAAATATTTATTGTTGTACAAACGCCTTGATTACTGCCTCTGAGAAGGTAAAGAGATTTAAAAATGAAAGAAGTTTTAAAACCAAGTAATTCAGATGGTTCACTTAAACCAGAGTCTTACTTTACTAAGCCTGAGTAACTCCTTGGCTCAGGAATTGGTGGCCCATGCCCAGCACTAAAGTAATTCAACTTTCTATGGCACTATTAAGTGCACTCTCAGTATGAAGTTCTGCAGGTAAGTAGATGATCACAGCTAAGACACCCCTCACCTTGTTAGAGACAGAAAATACTGGACAATTCTGTAACACCCCATAAACAACAAACTACCATTTTCTAAACATTGTGCTTGGCCATGCAGCCCCCTACAAGCTCTCAGCCCCATCTACAGACAACAAAGCTTAGATCCAGAGCCCACAAGGAATATTTACACAAGAAAAAAAAAATGGCAGCAAGCTGCCAAATTAATCAGAATTAGACCGTAATTAGATGGAAAAATCAGGTCAGGATGAGATAAGAATTCAAATCATGTGGGCACCAACCAGTGCTTTATTTCTAAAGTTGCTGTGCATTTTTTAAAATAACAGTCCAGCTGATTTCTTTTCCAGGGAACTGACTCACCATCAAAATCAGGAGAAATTATTTTTTCAGATATGTATGATGGATGTTGGTTCTGATAAAATGTTTCTCTCTCCCATACACCTAAATCTACTGACACCAGCATGAGATGCACAGATTTTTCCAAGCAGGGAAATTGAGATTATTGTGGCAAATACTCCAATGGAGTCTTTGGAGATGAACCAAATGACCATGAATAGGATATAGAAATAAAATAAGAAATCTACCAAGCCAAACTGTGATCTCTCATAGTTACTGTCACTGAGCTCAGACTCTGTCTCGCTGCCTCTTTACACTTCCAAGGCAGCAAGGAGCTGCTTTGTGCAGGAACAGAGATCCAGTTCTAGAAATCTCCCAGCAGCAACACCATCCTTTGTGATCACAGTCTCTCAGTCTCTGTGGAAGTCAAATTCTACCTGCTGCTGACACAGGAACACACATTGCCAAGGAATAAAAATTATTCAGAATAAACTCAGATTATCTTAATTATCAACATTCAAACTCATGTTTTATCACTTATTCCTCTGCTGAGTTTGTATAACTGTTTCATCTCAGTATTTTTTTGCATTTTGCTGTTTAAGCTATAAGCCTCTTAAAGGGGGAGAGAGGGAAAAAAACCCCTTGACATAATACCATGAATTCAAAGAGCAAGCTGACTGCAAAAAACAGTTACTATATTTAAACTGCATTATTCTATGACAGAACTGCAGCTTTAAAACCTTTCCACTTTGATACAGCACTTTTGCAGCATTTTAATATGCCTTAGTAGATTTCAACTGGCTGAAACATTTTAATGACTGTAATTTCAGAGGAATAAAATAGTACTGTGGGAGGAAGAAACAATGCCCCCATTTGTCACTCACGAAGACTTGTATTTGAAATCAGCCAGGGTGATGAGAGCACTGAGTTTGGTGGTCTCAACATAAGCCCCATTAGGCAATTAGCCAGTCTGCAAAAATCATGACATAATTTGGCACAATTAAACAGAATATTCTCACTTCGTCTATGTTCACTGAAAGACATCCTATTGCAGGTCAGCATTCATGTGTTTTGGCTCAACAACTGGCATTTTATGTTGTGCTCTTCCATGCTGAGTTTAGCTCCACTCAAAACTATTAATCTTGTTTGAAAACGGAGCTACAAAACATATGTGTTTGTGTACAGCAAGAGACAATTCACATTATGACCAGTAACTCTGCTGTGAATCTGCTTTGCAGCAGTAGGGATGACTTAATGTTATTGCAATTTGAAGGAAAGCATCCTGCAGTCCTCTCTCAGGCCAAATTCCCATTTACTTCAATTAGTAAGCATTACAGGAACTGTTTTAATGCTGCTGCCTGATGTGTTGGCTGCTTCTTCTTAATATATTACAGTGAAAAAAAAATAATAGGCCAAATGTAGGAATATACACTTCCATTATGTGAATGGAATCTCAACAAGGCCAAAACTGCCCCATTTTGTTGTGTTTCTTTCCCAGGTACCGCTCCAAGGGGTTCCACTCTAATAACAAACAGCAACTTTGCAGCAGCAAAATGAATTGATTTCCTTTCTTAAAAATGGAGAATGTAAAGCTCTCTGCACCTGCTGGAAACCTGGAAGCTTTCATGAGCTTGTTGGCTTCAGGCAGAGCTGAGGTGCTGTCATATTGATTTGGGTCAAAATATCCATCTTTAGGTAACCATCACCTTTAGATAACCACCTTCTTTAAGAAACAAGACAAATGTCATGGAAAGCATTATGAATCCTTGCAGAGCGATGGGAAACAACACTGATTTCAACTCACAATTCTAAATTTGTATGATCTCAAGTGATGCCAAATTTAGCAGGTACTGCTTCTGCTGCAGTGTCTACATGGGTATTTGTAGCTCGTTCTGTACTGTGCTGTCTAGACCATGAATTGTATCTGCAAATGCTTTTCAAATGTGGAGCTGGCAGAGGGTTTGGAAGGTATCACCTGCAAAGGAATCCTCAGCAGCAGCAGTGGTCCTGCACTTCTAAGGAAAGGCAGGGAAAGGACTGAAGGGAATGCAGAGGTTATCCTGCTCTGGAAGAACTGTAGAACAATCCTTAAATCAGTCATTTTTCTCTCAAAATTCACTGAGCCATAACAGAACACGTGACAGAAATAAATTCAGGCAGAGGACTGTGCTTCCAGGTTCTTCCCAGATTTTATACAGGACGGAAAAAAGGGGGAAGAATCAAGTGCTCTGTACTGAATGGATGAGAGAGAAACAACGAATGGGAGCTGTCAAACTGTAGCTGAACTAGTGAACCCCAGAGAATGCCAAGAGTTCTCCAGGATTTGCTAGAATTCAGGCTCTGTTTGCCTTCCTAGCAGCATTTCCTCCTGTTAACAAGTTAGATAGAAAGAACACAGTATCTACTTTATTTTACCCTCTGCCAAGATCTAATTGCATGTGCCATGCCTCTGGTATGCTTAAAATAATTTTCCATGAGGCCTTTAGGAAACAGGCACAAAAAGGAAACCAAGAATGACATAGGAAATACAACACAGGGTGAAATAATATGAAATGACCTGGGTTTCTTTCTAGTATCATTTTGTTTTGAAAATTGTTACAGATGCTTAATTATAATATTTTAAAATAGTAAGAAATAAAAGGCAGGACTTCCAAGTCCATTACATGTGTACTTGTATATGAAGGCTGGTAAATATGCTTGTGTGTAAAAATAATGCTTGGTAAATGTATTTTTACCAAAAAAAAGTATATATAATCGAGGTTTTATTGATGTGGTAGAAGGGAAGAAATTACTCACAGAGATATACTGAGCTGTTAGTGAAATAATTCAAGTAGCTGGCGTTATTCCATATGGAATTATTATGGAAATCATGTATTTTTAATGTTGCATATGCATATGTACATGTTTTGGGGAGGGTGGCATCATGTGTTCATGCCATATCAAGCAACTTATTAAAACTGGTTTAAAAATTACAGTAAATTGTAAAAATTATATGCACCTACCATGTGACATTCTTCACCTCTGTAGCAGGCTAAGTCTATTTAGGTGTTGTGTGAGGTATGAAAAGCAACATAACTGTCCTGATGCAACATTTGGCCATGTTGATTAATCCTGCTGATAAGCAAGATGAAATTAATATGGGCATGGCATGGAATAAGTAATTGCCTTACCTGAACTAGGTCATCAGATCTAGCTCAGGAATTTTCATTCAGAACTGCCCTGTGAAGTGTAGGCTGTCAAGTTATCCTTCCTTGGACCTTGGCCATTCACAGAGGAGCCTTTTTGAGCAGTTGTACTTTTGTTAGAAAGGATGCAAGGCCACATGTACCCTGTAACACCCTAATTTTACAAGGGCTGTCCCCTCTCCATCCCTTTTCTAGCATACAGGTAAGACTGAGATATTTCATTCCAGATCAGACACGCAGTTTCTTATAGCGTGGTGCTGTGGGTGGTTTATAAGTGATGGAAATGCAGATTGTATGTAGGATCTGCATTTATGTAAGCCAGCACACATGTAGGGATCAGCTTTGCTATTTGCACAGGCACATGGACACAAGAACATCGCTTGGATCCAAGTTTTAAAGGTGTTTATGCCGTGTGCTGATCTGCTGTGTTGTGCGTGTGTGCTGCAGGTGTATTAATGTCAGCTGGCAGTGATTTCTCTCCGGTTTGAGTTCACTTAAGTTCCCATAAATTACCGGGTGGGATTGGAGGGATCAGTCAGTTTTCTGTGCTCTGTCGGTTCCTGTGCCTGTGCCAGAGCCGAGATACGGTGCTGAGGAGAGCTGGTGGCAGCTCACCCCACAGCAGCGCTGGAATCACAGCGGGCAGTTCATGGCTCCTCACGGTATCACCAGGGCTGAGTGTGCTGTCACCGGCATCCGTGCGACGGCAACTGGGGACACTGCTCAGTGCCAGCAGCACAGGGCAGGACCTCAGGGGAGTGACCCCGCCGCCACACGGCCCTCACCTCTGCACATTCGTGATGGATGAGCCTCCTGTCGCGACAGAGGCCGGTGCAGCCCCGCGCAATCACAGTCATTAGGGTTGGAAGGGACCCCTGAGATCACCCAGTCCAACTCTCTGCCAGGGCAGGGGGACACAGGAAGGCGCCCAGGTGGGTTTGGAATGTGTACAGTGAGGGAGAATCCACGGCCTCCCTCAGAGTCTCACCCTCACACTCTGACCGACTGATGCTCCTGTCGCGACAGAGCGCGCCAGCCTCACAGTCACCCTTTGACCGGATGATGCTCCTGAGGTGGGGGCCGACCCCACACTCACCCCTGGACTGGATGAGGCTCCTATCACGACAGGGTGAGGGCAGTGCTCCCAGGACGGCGGGCGCTCCTGTCGCGACACGCACCGGAGCAGCTCCGCGCCACCCCCGCGCCAAGAGCCCCATGGCGGGCAGCTCCCCTCAGGCCGCCCCGCTCCCCTCACGGCGGCTGAGGCCGGGACAGGGCCGCTTCCCGCCGGGACAGCAAGGGCGGGAAAGCGCGCACCGCACCTGCGGGGCCGTCCCGGTGCGCAGCGGAAGCGGCGGCACCGCGGCGCGAGGCGCAGCCGCCACCGGGCCCCGGGCGGGAGCACGGGCGGCAACGGGACCGCGCTGCGCAGGGGCCGCGCCGCAGCCATCGCCTCCGCCCCGCGGGCGGGGACGCCAGCATGCCCGCCCCGCGCCCCGGCCCCGCCAATGAGCGGCGTCCACATGCCGCGGCGGCGAGAGAGCACCGGGCGGCCCCCGAGTTACATTAGAGCCGCCGCCGCCGCTGTGCGACCGGAGCGAGCGGAGGCAGTGGCGGGCGCGGGGGAGCCCGAGCCGTGACGGCGACAGCGGCCTGGGCAGGCCGGGGGGGATCGGGCTGCTAGAGAAGGAAGAAAGGGGGCGATCCTGACCTTTCGCAGGCAGCAGGGCAGCTGCGGCTTTTTCTCCCCCGCGCCGTTGTCGCCCTCTGTTACCGGGGGCTGCTCGGAGCCGCTGAGGCGAGCGGAGAGGCCGCTCGGCCACCTGGACGCGGCCCATCCCCGCAGGGACCCGCCGCGGCCCCGAGGCGACAGCGGCTCCGGGGGCCCGCGCGCTCCCCGCCCGAAGTCCCTCGTCCCCGCCGGAGAGGCGGCTCGGCTCCCTCGGAGGCGTGAGGGGTGGGAGGGGGGTGGGGGTTTTTTTTTTTTCCTTGCTTTTTTTTTTTTTTTTTTTTTTTTTTAGGGCAGCTTTCCCTATTTTTTTAGATTTTTTTTTTTTTTTTTAATTTTTTTCCTGCCCCTCCCGGCCTCCTCCGCGAAGAGTGAGGTGTGCTCGGGCTCCTGTGCTGCGGGAGAGGGTCTATGGTGATAGCACGGGGGTGGTGAGGGCTGAGGAGGGGTCTTGCCGCCGCCCCCGCCGCCGCTGAGGAGGAGGAGAGGGAGGAGGAAGAGGCGAGGCACGGCACCATTTGCTGCTCCCTGCCCCAGCCATGGAGAACGCGCACACAAAGACTGTGGAGGAAGTTTTGGCTTATTTCGGCGTCAACGAGAGCACCGGGCTCAGCCTCGAGCAAGTGAAGAAGCTGAAGGAGAAATGGGGCTCCAACGGTAGGTGAGGCGGCCCCGGCGCGGGGATGCTGCCGCCGGCGCTCGCCCTCTTCCCCCTCTGCTCCCTTTCCCAGCCCTCTCTCGTCTCCCTCATCCCTGCCGGGGCCCTGTGCGAGGCCTAACGCGTGTGCACTGGCAAAGCCGGCATCTCTTCCAGGACCCGGAATAGGAGCGAGGGAGAGAAGATGGCTGACTTGAACTCCACCTCGTGGGTTTCTTTCAATCCCGAGCTCGCAGGGCTGCTCTGGGGAGGAGGGTGTCACCTCCGTTCCCTTCCACCGGAACGGTGGGAAACCTTATTCCATTCTGAAATGAAGCGCTTTGGGGTTTAGGATTTGCCTTTTTTTTTTTTTTTTTTTTGCCCGTCTTGACCTTCATTTTCCCCAGTTTTTTAGCGCCTTTCTCCCCCTTTCTCTCCAGTCGGGACACAAAATTCAGTCGATTTTTTTAATCCTCGCTGCTTGGCTGTCCTAGTCCCTTCTGAACTCTCTTGCGTTTTTGTAAAAATGAAAATCTATGAGAAGATTACACGGTGGAGGTGGTTTTTTTAGCTTTAACACTGCTTTTATGTCTCTTGGATTACTAAATCTAGTTGCAGGAACATAAAGGGGAGAGCATAAATAAGGACATACTCTTAAAATGGAGGAAAGAATCTGAAATATTTTGAACCAAGTTTGATGGTTTGTGATTTATTTTTTTTTAATGAATGTGGAGGAAAAGCTTTTTCGGGAAAGCATTTGAAAAGCGTTTTGAGCCTTTGACCCTTTGTGTGCAGCAACAGCAGAAGTCCCACAGCTGGCTGGAGTGATGACTTGGCTGAATTATAACCCTTGGCACATTCCCGCGAACCTTTACGTGTCTTAAAATGCAAAACTCTCAGTTCCATTCACATACTGTGGTGAAAAGAGCCGCCTTAGTGGGGCTTTCAGTATGTCTGTCAAATCCAGCCCAGCTGAGTGTGCAGTGTGTGGAGTATCTGGTGTGGATGCCTGATAATGTTCTAATGTGTTTCTTCGATGATTTCTTTTCTTTGACATGCTTCCTGGAAAAATCTTCTACTGACAGAGCTGCCGGCAGAGGAAGGTGAGCATGGTTATGAAATCTTCTGCTAATTATTGCTGATAATTTATTTTTGTAAATGTGCGTGACTCAATGGCTTTTGTTACATATTGCAGGAAAAACCTTACTCGAGCTTGTGATTGAACAATTTGAAGACTTATTAGTTAGAATTTTGTTGCTGGCCGCTTGCATATCTTTTGTAAGTATTATTTATTAATTTTTAAAAACTTTCTAGGGTTCTGTATTGTAGAGTGACATATTCCAATGTATATGACCTGTACATACTGAAATTATTCTTTCTTGCTGGATAGATGCAAGATTGCTGTCTCTTAAATTAGTTCCTTGTGACGAGGTTTCTGTGTCCTAGCCAACAAAAATTTCAGGGAGTCTTTCATTGCATGAGTCATAAGTACATAACTACAGTAGACAGGTATTTTAAAAAGTGCTTCTCATTCAAGCGAGTTTGCTTATTTGAGGTGGGATTTCCCAATGCTGCTGTTGGCTTTGAAAATTAACCTTGAGTAAGTAAGCGTTTAACTGGACATTCTTCTTGCCTTTGGGTTAATCTTTATCAAGCTCCATGTATAATCATTGGAAGACATTTTTGGATGCAATGCAGACTGTAAATAGAATCTACATGGCGAATATTCCAGTTGCCTTCCCTTCCTGATAATAGCAAGGTGACAGTTGTTGCTTTTGACAGTGACAAGAATGTTGACGGCTGTGATGGCACCATTGTTGACCAAATTTGGTAACTGACCTTTGGATAGCCAAGTCATTAAATGGACATCTTGCTTTGCATTCAGGACTAAAAGAACAAGAATGTTTTTAACTTTTTTTTTCCTAAAGCAAGCATGATTAGGCAATCTTCTTACATTATGTGTAAATGGTGTGTTCTTGCTGAAAAACTGGAAAACAGAGTGAAGACTCAGAGGAGGAAGGTGAAGGCTGTATTTCTTGGGGTGCTGGACAACAGAAACAAAAGCTTGCAGAATACTAAATTGTTTAGGTAGGGAGTAAAAGTTTACAGTAGACTTTGCCCTGGAGTTGTAATTAACTACTTGAAAAAAAATAAATGCTGCAGCACTTGGGGGGAGTGGAAATTGTGGTGACTCTTTAGCTAAGGGCAAGCTAATTAGGATGGGCAGAGGAGAATGTGCTCTGGAGCTGTTGTGTGCTGGGGAAGGGTTGCCCTGGTGCTGCAGTTTGTGTTGTGCTGGGGATCTGCTCTCCCCACACCAACACCTTCCACAAGGCTCTGGCTTTGGGTCTGTAATTCACCAGTACCAGCTGAGCAGTGACTGGTGACATCAGTCTTGACCATGGAGACAGATGTGCTTCACTCAGTCCTGTGTTTCCTGGAGAGGAAATCAGGCTGGCTATTGAAAATTGAATAAACAGTCATTCAAAAGCTTTTTTTTTTTTTTCTTTCCCTCCTCTTTCCCCTTTTCCTCACAGAGGGTGAGAAGGGGATGTCTGTTCCTGAAAAGTCAGGAGTGTTTCTGTCATCTCACGAGACAAATGACAGCACAGAAGTTTGTTAGGCTTCCGTGCCAAAGTACATTAGTTGTTTTTATTATAAACAAGTAAGTGAAAAATCAGATTCCCCAAACTAAAGCTTTGATTGCTGAGTCTGAGTAAGTATGAGACCAGACTGGCAGAGGTCATAGAACGTGCACTGCTGAGTCCTCTTGGAAAACTTGATTAGTAGCTGAATTCAGTTGCTTTTTTCAGTATGGTTAATTTTCCTATCTAATTAAGAGGAGACTGTTGTCTAATGGAGTGTGGGATAGATCTGGGTTCTCTGCTTCTGTGCAGCTCACATGGTACATGACCTTGGGCTGCTGCTCTGCCTTTTCTGTCCCCTATTTTGGAGTTACAGAGGCACACTAAATTGATGTTAGAAGTAAAGATTTTTCTCATATGAAAAGTAAAAACCCTCTAGATATATTATTATTATTTTGGTACTTTAAAAGCTCTTCCGCTTTGTGTTTGTTTCTGGTGTCTTTCTTTGCTCAGAAGGTGATGATACTGTCTCTTTCTCTTAAGCTTTAACACTTTTTCTTGATGAAAGGATAATACAGACTTTTATAGTAGCTGTAAAGCACCACTGGATATGTTGATACAAGGATTGCATTACTGCAAAAATAGGATGTAATTACATCACCTAAGTTCTGGTGTTCTTGACCAGCTGTACATTGTCAGTTTAGAAAAATTAAGATTCAGTTATGAAAGAGAGGATCTCGAAGTATATAGGTAATTATTTTGTGTGTGTGTGAGTTCAGGGAGTTTTTATGGTGGTTGTGTTACAATCATAAATCATATTACTTTATTGCTGTTAGAACTGATTGCACGGTAACACACATCTGTAGCACTGAGACCTGCATTAGGTTTTGTGCAGAAACATCCCTTCCTATGTAGGGTATAAACTTGTGTTCAGAGTGCCTTTCGTGCCCTCTGCTCCCACACTGCCTGTCAGGTACGTGTCAGTAAAACAGCTCAGAGCAGCAGCTCAGTCTGTGTCAGGCAGGCTGATTGCCGGGGTCAGATGCTGTGTGTTTGTGGATCCTGTGTCCTACATTCCAGGTCAGCAGTGCTGTAAGAGATGTGCCTGGTTAGTGAAAGCCTTAAGTATGGCCTTTGAAGAGAAACAGTGTAAATAATTTCTGATGGTGAGTAAATGTATCTGTGAATAGACTTGTCTTTGTTCTTCTGTTGGATCCGGGAAGCCTCTGCAGAAACAAGCCCGTGGACTGTGTTCATGGCTTTTAATTCTTGATACTTGTGTAGCATGTGCTCAGATCTACAGTGTTTACTGAAAAGAACAGCTTGCTTTGCTGTATAAATGATTTTGACAGGTTGCAAAACGTTAACTGCATCTGATGTAGAATAATTCCTTGGTGAAGTGTGGATGCTTTAAGCAGTGGTGTGTGCTGAACTCTGCAGTCTTAGCTCTGCATCACACAGTGGATTTCCTCCTACAAGGTGCAGTGTAGGCTAAAAACTCTACCAAGACCTGAAGTATTTGTATTTGTACAGCATCCTAAGAGCATTCCCTCCCCTCAGTAATTCCTTTGACTCCTAAGCTGACTTAGAAGTGAATGTCCTGAATGTTTTTTAGTAGTGGAGATCTGTGTTTAGATTAAAACAATACACCGTGCTTTAGCCCAGAGATTGTAACAGCCTTTAAATTAGCATGAGTGTAACCTAGCTTGTGGTGAAAGGTGAACAAAGGTCCTCGTGGAGGAAGTAGGATGTGTCATTAACAGTGTTGCAGATTTTGCCCCAAAATCACCTGAAAGCTACCTGTAAAGGTCAGCAGCAGTGAGTGTGTGGTACAAGATAAGAGTTGCTGTAGAACGTGACACTGATACGCTTTTAGCTAAACTTAGATTGCTCATTAGCATGAGGGTAGGGCTGATAAAAAATTTGAGAAGTCATTGTGATTCCATTTTATGGTATAAAAATTAAACTGTGGCTGATGGGTATCTTTTTTCCCCCCTCTTACTGCTATAATAAACAATAAATTATTTTTCAATTATTTTCAGAAATAACGGAGTAACATCTGATGGATGCTTACAGTCTGTGAACTCAGTAAAATACTTAATTTTGTGCTTAGACATGTGGTCAAGATGTATTGGTTTGTGTTTGAGATGGTTTTTTTCCCCTGACCTTGTGTGGCAGACAAAAATCTCTACTGAATCATGGAACTAAAATTGGGAGGTTTTCCTTTAGTATTACGTGGTGTTCAGTATAATTGACACGGATGGAACAGGACTATTGAAATAGTTTGCACCTGCTTAATTTTAAGCTTATTTATATTGAAAAGAGAAATCACTAAAAGAGGGGTTTCTGTCCAAAATATATTAAAACTGAAATCATGTTATCCCATTAGAAGAAAACTCTTAAAAGCAGTCCATGGGTTTTGTATGACCTGCTTTAATTTATTCAGGACTTCTTTTTGCTGGGATGAGATTTTACCTCTCCCAGCTTGCTTCTAAGTTTCCATTGTCAAAATGAAAACCAAACAAAAATCCCTGTTTGGTTGCTGACAACGAAGTGTTTGCTTTTCCTCCCTCTGTTAGTGGTGAGCGGGCACAGCCTGCTGGGCAACGCAATTCTGCCTCCAAATTCCCATTCTCCAATTCTATTGTTGTTATTTAATGACACACAGTCATCTGAGGTAACTTGTCTCCATAACTTCCCTGACAATAGAGATACTTCACTTGTAGAAATGGAAAAAGCTGTAAGGGCACTTGTGATGTTTCAGTCGCTTCCATCAGTGCTCACCTCATTGCTGGCTGACTTTGGCATTGTACCTCTGTCCCCTTTTTACAAATAACCAAGTTCTGTTTGCCTGTCATTGTGTTTCTTTTGCCTCAGAGTCCTGCAGGTCCACCCCATTAGGCTTTGTTTAAAATAGACTCTGCAAGCCATGGTTCTGGCAGCCCTAAAGCAAATATGCTGAATGAAAGTTGTCCTTTAAGCTGCTTATGTTGGCTGTTGATATGGGGCTTTCTGTCTTGCTATTATTTCCCTTATATTTTTAGCCTTGCATTTCTCTTGAGCAATTATCTTCTCGTATTTTTCCTGCTCTTTCTTAAATACATGATGACTTTACCTATTGACAGTAGTGCCTGACCAGAGCATTGGAGATCAATGACCTGGAAATTAAGCTGTTCTACATGTGAGTCTTAAAGTGATTAGGGCTGAAACATGGTGGGGCCCTTCTGAGTAGAAACTGGAAAAAAAATGAGATCTCTCACTGTAAACCTCTCCAGGGTCTTAAAAGTGTGCTAGTGGAAACTTTTTCACAAGGACTCAGTGACTTGGACAAGAATTGTCTAGTCTTTACCAGGCCTCGGCATATGGTCTGTTGTTACCAAAAATGCAAAGTTAAATATTTGTTATTGCTTGTTCTACTTCCTCTTTGTTTTTCTTGGCTTTGTTTTGTTTTATTTTACTTCAGGCTGCTATCAAGTAATAAACCTGATCTGTTGCAGAATGTGTTGTGTATAACAAATATCCTGAATGAAGTGTTAATATAGCTGTAGTCTGCCATAGCAAAACTAAGAACTTGCAATGTATCTGGTTATTTTGTATGTGTTTACTAAATTGTTCTAGAACTAGAGCTTGGACTGTTCCACTGATAATAATTGTGTATAAACTTCTGGAGAGAGAAATGTGTATTGCTGACTTCCAGGGTTAACTAGATACTTCACTTTAGTCTTGTCACAGGTTGATAATTTCACCAAAAAAACAGCAGTGAAGATTTAAACCATCAGACTCTATACTCTCAGGATCTCTAATTTGAGTTCATCTGTTCGTCTTGAAATAATGGCTTATTGAAAGAAAAGATCCCTTGAAAACTTAATTTTGGCTCTCCTTGACACACTTGGATCTTGCTGTCCTTGTAGCTCCTTTCCTTACTTCTGGAAGTTGTGGCCTTTCTCAATGTTATTTTACAACACACATGGTCTTAAATCGGCAAAGATTCTGGTTTAACGTCGTGTAAAGCAGATGTTTTATTCCAGTTAACCTTGTAGGTGCCTGCTCAGATAAGCACATCCCAACATAATTGAATTTATTTGCTATGTTTGGAAGCAAAGTGGGCTCTACAGAACTCCGGGGAGGGAAGAAACAGATTCTGATGGCAGCGTGTGACCTTGTGTGCTCTGCGAGAGCTGGAAATGCCCCGTTGGCCTCTCCTGTGGCTCCACGGGCAGCAGCAGTTGTGGTGCAGAGGGGAGGCTGCCCCTGGCACAGGGATGTGTGTGGGGTGGGCACAGACAGCAGGGCCAGTCCCACTGTCCCAGCAGGGCAAATGACAGGAGCTCCTCTGGGGATCGCAGAGCATCGAGGTGTGCAGAGATCCCAACTCAGTCTGTTCTGCACGGGGATCACACAGACCCTCGAAATGTCGTGCTGCCAGTTGGAATGTTGCAGTCATGTTAATCACAACCTGGGTCTTACAAGTTTATCCCTTTGTAATAAAAATTTGTTGTTGCATTGGATTCGTTTGACAGTCTGTTTCTGCTTGAGGCGTTCATGCTGCTGCTCCTTCCATTTGCCATCCTGGAGCGTCTCACAATTGAGCAATAGCTCGGAGCAGCGTGTTGGTGGAATCATGGGCTCGCTTTAGTAACAATTTGCTCGCTGCAGTCTTGTAGTGATTCAGAGTGCTGTTGCCTGACTACCAGCCCTAATTATCTCAACACGTTGTTCCTATTTACTGTCACTTTCCAGGCTTCCTGTTGCTCAACACGTTGACGAAAACGCTCTTCCTCTCTGCTTATGTTAACTTGACTTTTCATCAGTGACTCCAGCACTCTGTAGAGGCCCTGACACGTTCAAGTCAAGTGAATGACAAATGCCTAAAACTGGAGTGCACTTTTAAAACAATCTATGTGGAGCCTCTTATGCAAGTCCTCAAGTTTGATTTACCTTTTAAAATCCAATTTTGAGTTTTATCAGCTACTTGGTTTACAATCCAGCTTCAAATACCATTCACTTAGATGCTTCAATACCACACTAAGTGTATTTAAATAAGTAGATGCTTATTTTTTGTATCTACTCACTGAAAACTTGTAAAGCTGTTTCCATTTGTTTGGTTAAGTTACTGGTAAAGAGCAATTAACTTACTTAAAATTCAGATTCTGGCAAGGTTTTAATGTTTTAAGTAGTCAAACTAATCAATGTTCTGTTTTATACAGTAACGAAATAATTCTTTCTCATTGTCATAACTGCTGTCACAACTTCTGCTTTCACTTCTGAAGCAACAGTAGCAATTGTTTCCCAGATAAATAGTTTACTCCTTTAAAAGAAGAGCTGCCTCTAAAATGAACTTTGTACTACTTTAGTAAAGATTCTTTTTCTTCTTTTCCATTGTGTTTTGCCAACTCATTCATGAATTACAAAACTACAAACTTGGTAGATTGAGGGGTTTCCAAAACTGCTGAATTCTAAGCAGTTGAAACTTAGCAGGCATAAAGTTTGCAAGGTGTCTGTGTAAATCAGGAATTTAAATCACTGTATTTGTCTTGCAGGTCCTGGCCTGGTTTGAAGAAGGTGAAGAAACAATCACAGCATTTGTAGAGCCTTTTGTAATCTTACTTATATTAGTAGCCAATGCAATTGTAGGAGTGTGGCAGGTATGCAAAGACTTTTACAGCATCAAATCACAAATGTTTTGGGATTTTATGGCTTAAGAGGAAACACTGTACCATGTAGTGTTGGGTGTTCTTACAAAGCAAGTAGGATGTGTTGCTAACTTTGGATTCCTGAGAATCAGCAAACCATAAAGCTTCTCAACAGAAAGTGTTGACTTAAAGGTAAAATGAAAGCTTCAGAAGTGTTGCCAGAAAGGCAAAATGCCCATCAGTGTGTTTGGCCACACTGCTGAGCACATGAACGAGACAGGCCAGAGTAAAGCCCTGAGTTCAGGCAATAAATCAGGCCTTGCAAAGCTAAGAACAATTGGAGTGGTTTGCTTGGGTTTTTTCGCAACTAAGGAACAGAGGATGGTGCACACATAATCTTGTTTCTTGTTTGTTTCCTCTTGGGACAATTGTTGTGTTTTAGTAAATTATTAATGTAGTATTAATTCTCCTTGTTCAATCACTATAGTACCTATTAAGTGTACATCCAAAGACTGCAAGTCTGTCAAAAGGCACAAGTTTCTTCTGAAAACATCTAAATACCATAAAAATTTCCTACACTGTCAGCTGTGACATTTATTTGATGGCATTTTATAAATCATATAGACAGTAGTATCATAACATACAATAACACTTCACGAGTTGCCAAAACAAAAATGTTCATATCACTTCAGTTTGCCGATTTGATCACTTTAGACAGTGGATGTTTTGTTAGAGGGTTTTTTTCCTGCAGTTAAAAAATGTTTTAAGATTTTTTTTTTTGGTAAGTTCTTTGTATGATTGGTTGGTTTTGTTGGGTTTTTTTCTAAGGCAGGGTGCTAATGTGACATAATTACTTGCTCTCTTAGTGCATGAGGCTTCATGCTTTAAAAAAATAGCAAACTGGTTAAAATAACAAAAATTAGAGAGGAGGAATCCTGTTAATAGATCACAACATATTAGAGAGGACCATGCCTGCTGGAAGAGTGGCAGTGCTGCACATTCCTGTGCTCTTCTTTGTGCTATCCCAAGTGAGCTGGCTGAAGAGTGTTCCTCAAAATTCAGTTTATAGCAGTGCCCAGCTTGCTGCCCAACCTACTGGAGCAGGTGTGCAGGGAAGAGATAATGTCGGTCAAGAGGTGACAGCAGTGCCCCCTTAAGTGACATTTTATATTCAATTCTTCATAAAGTAATTGTGCAAGAGTTAATGTTTAACTTGAAACTCTTGAGCTGCAGGTACTAATTTTAAGCATGAAATGGAAGGTAAAGCTGTCTGTACAGTTTGAGGATTTGTCTTGTGTAATTTTTTGCCTTTTGTAGAAAATAATCAGAGGTTTTTTTCAGATGTCATAGTATGCAAAGAATACCTCTGTGTATATTTCTACATGCATGGAACCTCATTGTGAAAGAGTTGCTGCACAGATGAAGTGACTCATTCCCTTGTTCTAATGGGCACGGAAAATCAGCCACAGCTCACGGTCCCCACCCAGAAATGTATCTGTTCCTACAGGTACCAGATGTGAGCTCTGAGTCACAGCCGAGGCTCTGCCCTCAACCTTTCCTCTCACGTGCACCTTTCCCCAGGATCCACCTGTCAGTGCTTCAGTGCCTGCAGGATAGTCTGGCTACCAGAACTTCAGGCAAACTGCAGCAAAAAGACTCATTCTAGCACGCTGAGCTGGCTGAATGAGCTGAATCATAGAATTGTTGAGGGTGGAAAAGATCTTTGAGATCATCAAGTGACACCGTTAATGCAGCACTGCCAAGGCCACCACCAAACCATGTCCCTGAGGGCCACATGTACATCTTTTAGGTACCTGCAGGCATGGTGATTCATCCACTTTCCTGAGCAGCCCGTTTGGATGCTTGACAACCACTTCTGTGAAGAAATTGCTGCTAATATCCATTCGAACTTTCTCCTGGTGCAGCTTGGATGTTTATTCTTCTTCTCTTCCTTTTCTGGAGAGTGACAAGGTCCCCCCTGAGCCTTCTTTTCTCCGGGCTGAGCTCCCCCCACCTCCAGACCCTTCCCCAGTTCTCTTTCCTTTCTTGGTCATGCTCCAACCCCTCCATGTTCTTCTTGTCACGAGGGGCCCAACACTGCCCCCAGAACTGGAGCTGCCTCAGCAGTGCCCATCCCCTGTGCTGGGCACTGCTCTGATCTTACTGGCTGCACTATTTCTGCTCCAAGCCATGTGGCATTTGCCTTCTTGGCCACCTGTGTGGTCATGTTGAATTTTTATTTCTCATTTTTGAAGGAAAAGTTCTGTTGAAGTAACATTCCTTTTGTGGGGCTTTAAGGTTTTGCCTCACAGTGATTCATAGTCCACAGAGAAGCAGTGTTGGTGTTCTAGTGCTGAGAAGCAGAATTCACCTGCTGGAATGAGGCTGGTATTACTTGCAGCTTTATGGGTCTGTGCTGGTATCTGCACTGCCAGACCCTGAGCTGTGCCATTTGTTAGTTCCTTAAGGTAGTTTTGGTAACAGTCATTTTCAACTGCGCTCTTAAAGGGAACTAGTGAGTTCCTCAACATTTGAATTTCTGATGGTTTTGTTTCTGCTTTGACATGCAAGGAGGAATTTTTTATCATCTGGAAAGGCTGATGTATATTTGAAGGGCAGATGTTCTAAAAACTCTGTGCACTCTACCATTATCTGTAATTATCAGGACTAAATGACGTTTGTTCTTGTGAATAGGCAGGGAAATGGAAAATAAATTCTTTCTCCAAGAGCTGGAGAAGGAGCACTGATAAGCTGCTGGTTTCTGCAGTTGTTCTTTATCCAGGTGGCATCACAGCACTGATACCAATCTCTGCTAGTGCTCCGTGAGAGGACTGCAGCTGAGATAGGAAAGCTGTTGTGTTAGGGGAAATCAAAAGGTTTCCTGTGTGGGAATTCATCTGAGTTTGTAAATGGTTCAGAAATTCTGGGGAAGTTTCTAGTGTGTGCTTTAATTTCACTTCAGCATGACTTGATTTGCTGAAGTAAAGTTGGTAATAAGTTGGCTTCATCCTAACTTGATCCTTGATTTGTGTCAGTAAATGAAATTCAGCAGTGCTGGTCGACTCCAGGCTGAGTGCAGGCTGCTCCAGCCAACACCTACATCCACGAATCTTAATTCTGCTTATTGCTTTTTTTAATGTTAAAAAGCATCCATATGTGACTTGGAACTCTCTGTGGCCTCCCTGCAACAGCACAGTGGATATTCTCGATGGAAAATGCTGCAGGGTTTAAATAAACGATTTCTATGTTTTAAAGGCCCAGAAACACCTGAATTACACTCTAACGATTACCAGTCAGCAACCTCGTAAGGGGAGGGGACACAAAATACTCTGTATGAAGAAATATAGCTGAGCTGAGTTGGTAGCATTCATATGATAATGCTTTTGAAAAATGGGATCTGACAGGCTTATTTTTCCTTGAAGGTTTTCAAAATCACACATTTTTGCTGTCTTGTAGGAAAGAAATGCTGAAAATGCTATTGAAGCTCTTAAAGAATATGAACCAGAGATGGGCAAAGTGTATCGACAGGACCGAAAAAGTGTCCAGAGGATTAAAGCAAGAGACATTGTCCCGGGTGATATCGTGGAAGTGGCAGGTAAGACCCACTTACATACACACAGGCATTTGCATATTAATGTGAAATTGTTGTGGGGCTTTGTCTTAATGATTTGAGGCCCTGGGGGGAGTTTTCAGACACTCCTAAGTTTGTGCTTCACTTAAGAACAATCTTGCTCCTGTTCATCTGTAATTACTTTAAATGTGCATTTGTACGGAGGGGATTGTTTTTCAAATTGCCACTTAGTTTAATTGGTAGGTCTAAGAGTAAAGCATTTTAATTGGAGTTGTGGTTTTAACACTTGTCACATATTTAAAAGTTTGTTTTCTAGTATCTGGTTTCAGTGTCTTAAAACTTGTCTGCTTTTCTGTCACAAAATAGATGTTTGTTCCTGGTGTTAAAATATCTTCAGCTTCCTTATGTTTGGGAGCTCAGAGACTTTTTTTTGGTCACGCTCTGTTATTTCATCTGAATGTGTTTCTCCAACTCTTAGACTTGTAGTAGCAGTGCCTTCAAACTTCTCTTCACAAATGTCTTCTGTCCTCTCAGCAAGTATGACTGGCACGTGACTTCACTGTTTTCTCATCTTTCACAATTCTTCGTTGCTTCTTTTGACAATTTGCTGCACATATCTCAAAATACATGAGCTATGCAGAGTAGAGCTCCCTGTTTCTCCTGGGTAAGCTTTTGAAGTGCCAGTCTTAAAAGCCTGGACTTTTGCCTAGAGCTTTCTAATATCTTAGTTCTGCTCTAAGAGGTGTCTTTGTTTGGAAGGAGTGCAAGAATAGAAGAGTTATATACTTCTAGCTGAAACTCCATCATTTTGGTGATAATGCCACAGTAATAACTGTTTCTCTAAACTGGGCTTGACTGTTCCTTCCCAGATAAAACTAGGTGGCTCTTGCTGAGTGTCAGGAGTGTTGCATGCTCAGATTTTGTAGGTCATTATCAGCTGTTAACTGAGTGATTTTTCCTTTGGGAGCAATGCAGGGTGTACATCAAACTTACTTTGCACTTGTGTCACTTTGATTTTAGAGGTGGCAGCTGTCTCAAGAGGAGATAAATATATACCCTTAAACTTGACTATCCTCCTGTTTTAATTAGCAGGCAAAGAGAGTGTGCACTCAGAATGAAGTTGGTGTTGGCTGCCTGCCCAGCTTCCATTCCTTGAGAAACTTAACGGTGGCTGAGCCCTGTCTCAAGCCCCTGTTCTGTGCTCAGGGTGATTCAGCTACAAGTCCAAATCCGAAGTGGTGATAGTGCAATGAAGGGTGAACTGTGATGCCTTGTCACTGGCTGTGCTGTGCCTCACTGCTCCTGCTCTGCAAGGGGGGGTTGTTTCTGCTGTGTCTGACGTGTCCTTTTGAGGCAAACAGAGCTGTATCAATTACAGACTCTGCAGTAGATGTCTGGGCCAAATCCTTATCCTGTTTTTAAATGTCAGCAATGGAATGGTGGTTTTGGAAGGAGTTTTCATCATGGGAATACACTCGGGTTGTGTTTTTTGGTACTTTAAAGCAGAATTGGTGAAATTGTGAGTTGATGACTGTGGTTTGCATTGGTTTGGGGTATCACTGAGGAGAAATGCTGGATTTTGATGCTGTGGCGCTTTCTCCTTGATTCATTGCCGTTTCAGAAGAGGTACAGATTGTGTTTTCATCTTCAGATTTAGCTTTGCCTTTATTCTGTATGAGAACACCTGTGGGATGTGTGAGCTGTTACTTACCTGCTGTATATTGTCAGTACCAATAAAATCAATTACTCTGTTTAAAAGGCCTGTGTCTGAGGGAGAGAAATGAACTGGGAATAACCAATGTGCCTGTAACACCAGGCTGCCTTTAACAAGCATAGTGTCCTCTTTATCATGGAGTTACTATTGCACTATTTTAAGATCTGTTTGTAGAGCAATGATAGTCCAGCATATGAAGAATTTATTTTATTTTTTTTTTTTTTTTTTAATAAGGACGAGCTTAAGCCAGTATGCTCATGTAGAAACCCAAAAAATATCCAAGTTTTATGACTGTCCTTTAAGATAGGTGGTCTGGCTTGTTGATGGACTGTAGAAGCTTTGCTGGGTGAAATACTCATTTAAATTTGTGGGTCAAACAATACACTTAAACTACCTTAATTGAAGCTGCAGTTGATTATAATTCATGTGGATGCTTAATAGAGAAATCAGTGCTTCAGTGTAACACAACTTCTGACACTGAAATAATAAATTCTTGTAGCTAGACAATGATGAAGTTTTAATTGCAGTCAAACTGAGAAAAGCCCCGGAGCAAGTAGAGAAGAGCCAATAAATGCTTTGTGTCCCAGCATTGGTGTCAAGACCTGGAGGTGAGAGAGACTCTGTGCATGCCTGTGCCTCAAGTGCAGGAGGACTGTGATGGCCTTTGACATGGTGTTTGCAAAAAGATGGCCATGTAGGGAAGTGACAGAGCCCTTCATGCTGGGATACATATCTGGCTGTGGAATTCCTGGCAAAGTGCCAATGACATTTGTGTGTCCAGGCAAATATCTTTCAACCAAGTGACATAAAGAACCAGGTGATTGGTTTCTCCCCTGTGCTGATAACTAATAGTGAACGAATTTCTACAAGTCATCCCTTGCAAAATAGTTGTATTTAATGCTGTGGCAGCTTTGCTAATTTGAAGTAGCTGTGTGTGGGTCTGACACAGAGATAACTTCATTTTAGGAATTGTTAGATTGCTATTGATACATGCAGACATGAATTTCTTAACTGCGTGCTGTTAGGAAGATTTCCCTCCATGTTCACTTCAGTGGAGATGGTGGAAAAGTACTGTACAATGAACAGGAGCTGTTTGGGATGTTGGGGTCACAGATTTGGGATATGTGCCTTACATTTGCTTGCAGACCTGTGGTGGGCATGGTTCTCAGAGCTGTAGTGTGTGGTGGTTACTAAGCTACAGAGTTTTTCTTAGAATTGATGTAGTGACAAACATCCAGATGCTGTCCTCACATGGCTTTTCAGTTTGCCTGCCTTTAAATGGATTATCATGTTGTTGTAGAAGCTGGAGTTAATTAGAGGGTACCCTCTAAACTTGTAAGCAGGGGCTATCTTAATAAATTAGATATACTTTTGTTTAGTTGAGTTTTTTGTTTGCTGGGTAAAGTAACTTTTTAAAGAGAAATTTAGAATAGCATGGCCCTACTTCTTACAAGTTTTATATGAAGTTCAAAAATAAACTGAAAGATTGGGATAAACTGGTTGTAAATCGTGTATTTTTTAATAGAAGCACATTTGGGAACAGAAATGACCTTTGTTTGCTTCCGCTGTATTTTCCTGTCTAAAGTTTTCTGGAGTAGATACAGTGTATCTGAGTTTCTGTAATTTAATAAATGAAAGTTCAATAGTTGCAGTCAGTAAATGACCAAAGCACAGCCACAGTAGTTCTTCTCTTCCCTGAATTTCTGAAGGACGGTTCTTGTCATCTGTTACTGTATCTGTAAGTACTCAGTGTGCTCAAAATACACACAGAGTTGCCAGAAGCTGGTGCTTATTAAATTAGTGTATATTCCAGAAAACTTAAGTTTTATACCTGGCACAGAGTAGGCAAGAACTACTTTGGGGCTTTTGATTCCTACAGCAGAGCATTTCAGGACTCTTGGGTGCCTTATAATAAAAGAAAGATGAATTTTGGGATGAAGGAAGATTCTTGATGTGAATTATGTCAAACTCCCATGTGGTTGTGAAGAGCTTCAGGTTCTCCCTGGTAGTACAAATAAAAATATAAATGTTGCAGGTCTTATTCCAAAACATCTGGGTCCTTGTGCCTGTGTTACTTTTCTAACGACTAGGATTGATTTTCAGACTCAGTGCTAGAGATGCAGGTTTACTTTTCCTGGGAAAGTATTGAGATTAGAAAAAATGAAGAAAAGGATGGAGGAAGGCTTAAGCCCAGAGCAGAGACCTGCTGGAGGCTGTCCTAAAGCAAACTGCTGAGATCTCTTGGTGGGGAAAATGAATTGAATGCAAATATTTCCTTACCAGGTGCAAACTGTTGGGTCTGGGTTTTAAAGCATTTATTTTGCCTTTTTTCCTAAAGTACTACTTTTGAACCAGAAAAGAGAGGAGAGTAAGATCAGTGGTTAATAAATATATGTACAAGTAGTGCATAAATCTGTGAGCTTCAGTGAGCATTTTGGCCAACACATCAGAGGCAGCTTGGGGATAACCAGCCAGTGCAAACTCCATTGCATACTTCACTGGAGTTATGTGAGGTTCAACCCGGGGCACTGCCTAAACTTGTGTCACTTTTAACACACATTTGAAATATTGCAAAACACGTTTCCAATTTTTACCTCAGTTCTTGTAGCATTTTCCTTCAGAGTTACCAAACTGTTTGGTAAAAATAGCAAAACTAAACTGGCTTAGTTGCTTGGAAATTAAGAACATACCAGATATTTTATATATTGACAGAACTGATACTGAGTTTTATTATAAGCACAACTAGTAGTGAATAAAAAGCTTGAACTCTAAGATAATGTTCAGTTATGAATGTATTACTCTGGCAAAGGAAAATTTTTTTTTTTTTAAGGCTAAAGAAAACTTACACCTGAAACTTTGCTGCACTTCCAGAATTCTGGCTCTTGGTTCTTCTGTTACCCAAAGCAGCATAACTTGGAACAGGACTTCAGCTTTGGTGTGAAGATATTGTTGTTCTCTACCTGACCTGGCTTATGTTGAAGCTTAACTTACCAGTCTGTTCTTTCTGCTATTAGATATTTTTATAGGCTGATCACAAGAGTTTTCCATCTAGTAGCCAGTGGTATAAATAGATCCACTAATTAAAAGCTAGAACTAGACAAATGTGGTTTAGAAATGAGTGCAGAATTAGAAGCAGGGTCCCTGTCCATCAGCACATGTTATTTAATGTTCTGGTGCCCTCTTCAGAGAAAATGACAAGTCTGTTTTTAGAGAATGAAAAGAAACAAGTTAGGAAAAACTCGAGTCTTGTGTACTGTTTAACACAGAACCTCCATTTTTCTCAACCCTCAGTTTTGACCTGGAAATATTTTGCTCCCAGAAAGCAAAGCTTTTTCTGTCCTTTTGCCTTTCCTTGATAAGAAAACAATATTTATGTGTTTAAATTTTTTTTTAATCTCTACCCTGAGCAGTTCCTGGGTTGGGATACTCACACCTTGCCTACACTGCACAGTAAGCTCTGGGGATATTTTCTGTCTGTCCAGAATGCAGAAGGTGGATGATAGAGGCTGTAATGTGCACATTATCTAATGCAAAGAATGAATTTAAATGTATTGTTCTGTCACCTTGTTAGTGAAAGTAAGTGCTGTTTTACTACTATGGTTACAACTGTTGGACCTTTGCTGGTGTAATCTGTCTAGCTGGAAAATAAATTTTACCTTCCTGGTTTGGAGTGGAAACTCAGACTTAAAATATGGTTCATAATCCCTCTTCTAATTTTGACACTTTGACATTCTTGGCCTTGTATGAAAGTGTAGATGGACTCAATTATGTTCCTGTTTTGTAGAGCTTCTGATTTTTGGTACCATTTTATTATGCCCTGTTCAGGAAGTGTTAAATACTTAAAACCTGTTACTATGGAAGAAAAATGATTGTCTGATGGTCTAAGGAAATCAAGCACAATAGGAAGATGAGATTGTGTACAAGGGGGGAAGAGAAGCTAAGCTGAGCTTATGTGAAGGAAGTTTAATACAAAAACCAGTTCTGCTGGAGCAGCTCTACCTCTAAATAAAAGCAAACCATTCTGTTCAGGTGTGAGCTTTAAATATTACTGTGTCCAGCAATAATCAATTCAACACTCAGAAAATCCTCAGTTCTGTTGAGTGAAGTGTGTAGCATCCCTTATCTGCTATTCTAAATCTATTAATTTTAGTTCTTTAACTGAGTTCTTCAGTTCTTCATGTAGGAAGTTTCAGTTGCCTCAGTTTATTAGTAAATATTCATGCAATGGTGTGTGCTCTAATTTAGAGGATAAACTTTTGGGTGAGAGAGAGGAACTGAAATAACTGACTCCTAAAGACACTAAACATCTCACTAGGAAAAGTGGTTTAAATAACTGTACCAGGAATATGTCATGTTAAACCAGAAAGAATTAATATTGACTTCTTTTCCCTGGGATGGTAAAACCCTGTGTGTTTTCACTCAGATGTTCTAATAGCAGTGTGGTAGGTTATATCTGCTAAACTTGATCATATTTCTACTCAAGAAATACATGATTAAAATGCTGAATGCTAAAATTAAAGCATCCTAATAAAGCAGGAGAAAGACCATAGTGTCTTAAAACACAAAATACATGAACTTGTCAACAGTGAACCTCCAATGAATCTTAATATATTAAGGCTTTTTTTGTTCTCTCCATTTGGTGGTTGGGTAATTGGTAATTGGTTTGGGGATGCTTTTACTCAGTTTCAGGAACTGTTTCTGTTCATAAACTGTTCAACTATAGAATAATTAGAGCTGCACTGATAATCTTTATTACAAAAGTCCAGTTCCAACCCCCAGCATGCTGATAGCAGATCCAGGGTGACACTGGCTTTGGTTAATGATAAACATAAATAATGAAGTGTGAGACACATATTGTGTATGAACAGCTCCTCTGACTTCTACAGGAAGAATTACTTTCATTTGTTGTGCTCACAAAGAGAGACTTTCTGCAGACAGATCATTCTCTTTGCTAAGAAGAGGAATTGTTCTTGTAACACATTAACATAAAAAAAAAAAAAGCAAAACTTTTCACTTTTTATAATGTACCTGCCTGTAAACCTGAGCAAGTCTCCAGGAGTGCGAGGGGTCAGAGTTAACAGAGCTGATATTGGTGTTCAAAGTACACATTTCAAGCAGTAGTTTTGTTCTGAGGACTGTTCTGTAGTGGCTTTTGGGGTACAGTTAATGTTGCTTCCTGAGCCCACTGTCACCAGCAGTTTTGGTTAGAAAATCTGGAATATGGATCTCAATAGACTATATTGAAATGTGGTCTAATAATTCGAGATTTGAAAAGTGAGTATGGTCCTGTTGTAGTCTAAGGTTCTTTGTTAGTACCCAGAAGTAACTAAAAATACAAGGGACGGAAATCCACTCAGCTTTAATAGTTATTTTCCCTCCACCTTCATTGTTCATAGAATGTGTCCCATCACTTCTGCCCATATTCCTGGGCTGCTTAAAGCACAGACTGCCATAGCCTGCAAAATTAACATTGGATTTTGGCCCTAGAGGTTTCCCAGGGAGTGTCTCAAACCATTGTCTGACAGAATTCTGAAATCAAATATTTAATTTTATCGCTGTGCTGAAAACTGGTAAAGTATTGAGAGGGATATCAGTGCTCAAATGAAACAGCCAGGAAATGAGTTGATCATTTCACTGAGGACTTGGTCAGTTCCAAGAATAAAATTTGGACTCGGATTCCTTGATACATTCTGTACTTGAAGTCGATTTTGGGACAAGTCTGTGAGAAGCAGGGTTGGACTGTGTAAAAATCAAATATATTATATATATATATATATCAGAGATTGTTCATTGGAAGGGACTTGACCCATAACACTGCCCCAGCACTGGGAGCAGGAAGGGCTGGGGAGCTTTGAACTTGAGAAGAAAGGCTGGAATGTTGGATGAAATGAGTGGGAATTTTGGAAGGTAGCACTGCTGGTTAGGTGGCTGAAGAACCCGGTATTTGAAAGTACTAAATTATCCTATTTACAGTGAAAAAATGTGGCTTTTTTAAAGCAATTGACATAAACTTTAAATTCGTATTGCAACGAAGTACTGCTCCAGTTTCTACCAGGAGTAGAAATTGTAAATTGTCTATTTCAGTGTAAATTCATGCACAGTTAAATAAAATGGATCTTTATCTTTTTTAACCCCCTGTTGTGTCCAGGTTGTTTTTAAACAGACTCATTTATTGTGTGCTCAAGCTCAGCACTGAAATTCTAAAATTCTGTGCATGAATAAAAGGATTCTGTGGGTAAAGCTGTAATGATTCCCTCCTCCAAGCAGCAGTCAGTGCTGTAGTTAGTGGGGCTGTTTTAATCACTAGTTATGTATTTAGTACATTATGTTTCAGAGCACATACCTGGGCAGTTTTGAAAGCAGCTTATTTTATTTCTTCAGAGCTGTTGTGGAAATCAAGGGACTATTTAGGATTAAAAACTTCGGTTGAAATAATGGATGAAAATATTTCTTCAACTGACTTTTTCTTTTAGATGTCAGACTGTGGAATTATATCATTTGCTGTAGCAGCTCTGTGCTGAGCAACACAAATACATAATCACTTTCTCAATTTTTTTTCAAGCCTTGGTATTACTTCCATTGGTTCTGTGGACTGAATTATGTGAATTCTAAAAAGCCTCTAAAAAACCAACAACCTCCCCGTTTTTTTTCCCTGTTTTAAAATTTATGTTGAGAAAACCTTGTTTGTAGATGAGATCTATAGTACACTGCTGTAAATTTCCTGTGGTTCCTCTGCCATAGGATGACTTCCTATTGAGTTTCAGTTGTGCTCTTGAAAGTATATTCAAGACTATAAATGACTTGGTCTCATAGTTGTTATTTTGCAAAGAGCTGTTTAAAATGTCTCTGTAATTGACCCTGACATACAGCTTTCCTGCCTGTTGGAAATGCCTTGAATATTTTACTACACCCTTCCCCAGTCAGAGAGGGTGAGTGAATAATGTGTCTTACCTTCAGTCGTTGAGATAAATTTATAAAGCTGTGCTGTCATAATAAATTTAACACTTCAGTTCTGGTGATTCAGGCAATTGATAACAACAGTAGTAGTTTTCATGGAAATATTGATGTTGAATATCAACACTCTGTTAGAGGGGTCTCTCCAAGTATTTAAATCTTGTGAATATTGAGTTTGGACAACTTGGAGCAGTTCAGAAGCAGGTTAGAAAATCACTTGTGAACTTTGCCATATGTTCTGTCCAGTTGCTTGAAGTTTTAAGATTTCTTTTTTGTGTTCTGCATCTTCAGCAGTGTTGCCAGACCCCTCAGCACTTTGCTCTGAGGGCTTGGCCTGTCCAGCCATATCTGAAAAGCAGCTGCTACTGTGTGTCTGCAAATAACCCTCCTCAGGACACCAGCAGAGAAATTGAATAGTTTTGCCTTTTTTGGCCTAGGTCACCGTTTGTCTAAGGCTATTTTCTCTTGCTGCTCAAGGGCATCGTGGCTTAAATTAGTATTCACTTGGTATAATGACACATTTGTGGCTGGTTTTTTATCCCTTCGTGTGCACATGCTCACAAAAGCACACGTCTAACTCTACAGGCAGAACTGTACAATCTTTTGCTGGTTTTAGTGGTTGGAGTTACTCTGGATATACAGAAAGTCACATGGTGCAAGCTTTCCTGATGTTTCAAGTAGCACTTCATTCTCCTCTTCAGGGTTTTGTTCCACAGTTTTCCACTCCTGGGTGTGAGGGATTGGATGAGCCGAGGCTGTGACACCACTGTAGAGTTTCTGATGATATTATTCCTTAATGTGTATTATTGCTGCTGATTGCATAAGCAGTTCCTGCAGGAATTGCAGCTTATTTTAATTTCACTGCAGGGACACAGATTGCACCTACTGAAAAGATCAGATGTCTTTAGTTAGTTATTCTCCCTTCTTTATTTCTTTGCATTATTGTATAATAATATTGCTGACACTTGAATGCTTGCGGTGTTAAATTACATGAGGAGTGTTCAATCATGTGTTAATTAGCGATATTGACATGCAGAATGTAGAAGCCCTCCATGTGAATCAGAAATGTGCCTCATTAATATGCTTTAGCAAGTCAATTTGCATAAAGTCGTTTATTTGCAGTAGGCACAAAATGGTAGAGCTTTAGGTTTTTTCTTAAAAACTAGGAAAAGCTGGGTAAGAGGAAGTAGGAAGGGAGAATAATTAATTTTGAGATATTAGGCATGCTAGAGCTCAACTGACAACTGGATTTATCATTGCCATTTTTAGGAGTGTGGTGTTAACTTTTATCATCTGCTGCCTTGGTGTCTCAAGCACTTGTTAGTGGATGTTTTGTTGTTTGTGGGTTTTTTTCTTTTATTATTTTCTTTCTTCAGTGTTGTCTTTTGCAAAGTAGAATGTGCATGACAAGATAAACACAACAGAGATCTGTGAAAATTGTAACTGGGATATGGATTGTGGTTATTTAATAGAGCAGCATTACTGGAAAATAAAGCTACTGTGTGATCTGAGGTTAACTTCCAACTCTGAAACATCTGGCAGAATTCAAAGTATAACATTACAAGAGCATATTTGCAGAAGCACGTTATTCTCACAATTGGTGCCAAAGAAAAGGAAAATACAATCTCTTTTAGTTTTCTAAATAAATAAATGTGGATAATGTGATCTTTGGAGAGCAGAAGACTCACTTTGAGCATAGAGAAAACAACTGAAAGACTCTGCAGGACCAGTTGTTCTGAAAAGGGAGTTCAGATTCACCTTAGCTACGGGTTTTGATTGTTTATAAATATGCCTTCTGAAATTGATACCTTGCTCTTGAGAATGTTTTCCCTTTGCTTTCAAGTGGCCGTGTGGTTAGAAAAACAATCCAGTGATTTACAGCTCCTTTCTTGGAGGTTAGGTAGGGGCAAGTCCAAATTGCCAAAGTGTATTGGATACTCAGAAATTGGGAGTACTGCAAGTCACAAAAGCAGCAATAAGCTGCTGGTGATCTCAGTCACTGTGCAGTTACTGGAAAGTCATTTTTTCTGGCTGATGGAGGTGAGGGACACTTGGTCAGTAATCTCTCAAACAGCAAAGTTCTGACTTTGTCTTGTCATTTCTTTGTAGTTGGAGACAAGGTTCCTGCTGATATAAGAATTACTTCTATCAAATCTACAACTCTAAGGGTAGACCAGTCAATCCTCACAGGTACAGTTTCTGTGACTTTTATGTAATTAAGTGCATAATTGAAAGTGCCTTTTCACCATTTATTTGCAATGATCCATTAGAAACAAGCCTGCAGCTATTGAAGTTCTCTGCATTCAAGTGCAGTAAATTTCTGATCTGGTAACTTCTAGAGTGGCTGAATGTGTTGCTTCATCATTGGCTTTGTTTTCCCTTTAGTGGGATGAACATTCTTACTGAGTCTTGTAATGCTGTTTTGGTCTTCCCTTTTCCCCAACAGACACGAGCAATTTGTGGAAAACTAAAATTAAAAAAAAAAAAAAGGATTTATCTTCTAGTTCACAGAGTCTTCTAGATTTGAACATGGTGTCACCATCCAATATGAAAGTATGTAAATCTTACTAAATGTCTTCTGCAACAAGGGAGAACAACTTTTGCAATGCTGGCAGCTTTTAAGCTGCTGCCACTCAAGACTCGGTGCACTCGAGCCTTATTTGCTCAAATTCTGTGCACACACATTCGTGTGTTTTCTGGTACCAGCCCTCAAATGCAGGAGCTATTTTTAGAGCCCTTTTCAGATTTGTTGAAAACAAAACAAAGTAGCAGCACTTCTGAATATAGGAAAGAAGCTGGGAATCAACCAAGCATGCTACAACAGTTTTCTTTCAGCTGGAACATGGAGATCTGTCTGCCTGTTTTGGTAGCATAAATTAATGTTAACTAGCTCTGAATTTTAAAACAGTAAAGTATTCATAGGAATGCTATTTTTCATCCTTGAATCTGCCTTGAAACAGGCTCCAGAGTTTCTCACCACAGATCCTGAATAGTACAAGACTGATCAAGCTTTCCTTATGTTTAGCATAAGAAAATGGATGCACTCCATGTCTGTAAAGCTGTTGGAATAAGTAGAAATAGCCCATCAGAATTCTGTAAAAAGAGACTTTTCCTTGCATTTAAGTAATAGAATTCTTGTTTTAAAGGAAGCTTTTGCTGTTTTCAGCCAAGTTGATGCTTAAGTCTCCTGTCTGATAAAATAGGACTGAAGTCTGAGATGCTGCTCAACAAAATCCTTTTAAAAGGAGGAAGCTTTGGTTCTCTTGAGCTTACACAAAGAAGTGTAACTCAGTTACTGAAGCTGAGAGCACCACCTTGTGAAATCTGGTGTAGCAGTGAATATCTGCTTTTAAAGAAAAGGAACCTTCCTATACCTGTGTGACATCCTTGTAGAAACTAATACAGAATTTTTGCTAAAAGCCAGACACTCCATTTTCTTGGCCAACCAAAATATTTCCTGTTTCACTTCACCAATTAAATTAAGATCTTTTGAGGAAAGAATTTTGACATCCTAAAAATGTCAGAGCTGAAGATTATAACTTTTTGATTGCCTCAGGACTCCAAATACAAAATCTCTTTTAAGACTACTATCTTTATTTTAGGTGAATCTGTGTCTGTTATTAAGCACACAGACCCTGTGCCTGATCCTCGTGCTGTAAATCAGGACAAGAAGAACATGCTCTTTTCTGTAAGTAGTTTGTTTTGAGGTTTTCAAAACATTTATGAAATAAGTCTGAAGCTGATAAAAATGTGCAAAACTTCAGGTCTTCTTTCAGAAACTGCATGACTTTGCTATGTTCTTTGTACATATCTCTGTGTCTCCATACACATTGAGCTAAATGCATTAAAAATTAGAATTAACTTTTAATAAAAGCTGTCCTCAAGGGAAGATGGCTGGATGAAACCAGCCTATATGAGGAAAATTATTTTTGTCCTTCACAGGGAAGTCTTGGAGAGTGGAGCACACACACTTTCAGTGTTTCTGCAGTAATTTCCTAAAGTAATAGTTCTTCAGCATGATAAGAGCCCACACAAACTGTGTTGTTGTGTAGGTAAAGTTGAGAACTGACTTTCTGTATAGGAATGAGACAGTTCATTCAAATTTATTTGAAGGAAAGATGAAATATCTTTCAGATAAGAAAATAACTTTTTGCTGGCAGGCAGCTTAGTTTTACTGTTCCTTTCCATGTTAAATAAGTTCACACAGGGAGCCCCAGAGAACACATCTATTACTCATAGTAAATAACATTAAATATGACAAAATAGAGCCCTAAGTGAAAAAAGAGAGGTAAAACAAATTCAGTATTCCAGCTGAAATACATACTGCTTGCTCAGCAGCTGGATTTGGCTGTGGTGCTTGTGAGAGATCAATACTGACTCGTTTTGAGCCTGTTCTGGGAGCAGAAATGCCACCCTGGAGCGTTCCCTTACAGACACGGGCAGTGTCATCCTCTTTACCCTTTCCCTGTCCTGGCTGAAGCACAGCCTGCACTGGTATGAGGTGGTTTGCTTCGAGGGGGTTTTGCGGTGTTAAATTAAAAACCAAACAAAGGAAACTCACCCACAGAACCTGTTTGCAGACTGACTCCAAGTTTTCCCTTCCCTTCCTTTACCTCAGGGTACAAACATCGCTGCTGGTAAAGCCATGGGGGTGGTCATTGCAACGGGGGTCAACACTGAAATCGGGAAGATCCGTGACGAGATGGTGGCGACCGAGCAGGAGAGAACCCCCCTGCAGCAGAAGCTGGACGAGTTCGGGGAGCAGCTGTCCAAGGTGATCTCCCTGATCTGCATCGCCGTGTGGATCATCAACATCGGCCACTTCAACGACCCCGTGCACGGCGGCTCCTGGATCCGCGGCGCCATCTACTACTTCAAAATCGCCGTGGCCCTGGCCGTGGCCGCCATCCCCGAGGGCCTGCCTGCCGTCATCACCACCTGCCTGGCGCTGGGGACGCGCAGGATGGCCAAGAAGAACGCCATTGTGAGGAGCCTCCCCTCCGTGGAGACCTTGGGCTGCACCTCAGTGATCTGCTCTGACAAGACGGGGACGCTGACCACGAACCAGATGTCCGTGTGCAGGGTACGGCCCATCCGCTGCTGCTGCTGCTGCTTTTCTGCTCGGCCACTCTCAGGAGTCAGCACTGCTCCAGTTCTCCTGATCCCAGCTCTCATATCAGCAAAATCCTGCTTTATTTTTCCCCAAGATAAGCCTCCACTTTGAATTCAGATTTTCACTGTGTAGTCTTGAAGGCTTTTGTCTCTTTCCTTATTTAGTCGTGGCCAAAAATAGCTGTACCCACACTCATGGAGGAGAAAGTTGTTTGTAAGCAGCTTTCCATTGACTTGTCTGTGAGCCTTTCAGGTTACTGGTAATTCTTTGGTGTGATTTACGTCTTATTTTAGAAAGTTACACTGTAGAACAGGCTGTGTGCAAGTGTCAAACACTTGCCTCTTCAGTTGAGAAAGACAACAATGGTGGAGAAACTTACTATGAGAAACAGAGATTTACTGCAGTAACTTTAGTAGTCAAAAGTGTTTTCACTCCTGAATGGTTCCACCTTTATTTGGTTGTCTTGCCTTCAGTGGCTTTGCTGGTCTTGTGGGGATCACTGCAGTGTTTCCAGTGTGTGCCACACTGACTAATCTGGCAGCTTGAGGTGCAGTTGACCCCGTCACCAGCATTGCCAGGGTCATCTTCAATGTTGGTGTATTTTTAGGTGAGCATGAGTCCCTTCCCCCTAGTACTCTGTCTAGTGTTGGCTAATTTGGGACTTTCATGGCTGGTCACTTAACATAATGCACGTTCAGTTGCCAGCTTGTGCTTCTGTGTAGGGATTTAATGGACAAAACATTGAATTCTTCCTTTTAGTAACTTTAGATGTTCACTGGCACAGCAGCTCCAACATGAAATGTCCAGAGCCTCATTACATTGGGTTAGAATTCCAAACGTGTGCATGCTGAGCACTGCACACCAGTGGTGAAAGTTTGTAAGCCCTAAGCACTTTGTTCTCATGTGATTGATGGTTTTTTCTTCCTAATTGCTGGTTGACTTGTTCTACTTCCTTAAGTATCATAGTATTTCTACCTCAGAGACACAAAGCAGCTGCTCATCAGTATTCCAGAGGAGGTTACTTGCAGTAGAGTTGCATAACTGCCCTAGTCTTTGCAGGGATTTTTTCATCCTGCAGATGCCAAAAGCAGGAGGCTTCCCTGGTTAACTCATCATTTAAGTTGTGTTTATTTAAAAGCTCAAAATGCTCTGCTCCTTATTTAGAGGGCTAAATGATCTTGTCCAGCACAACTTAGTTCCTTGTTAGCTGTAAAAAACCATGAATTGCAGTTTGCTAAAGTGTAGCAAAATTCTAATATCCGTAACAATGAGTGTATTTTACTGGGCTGGGTTTTGTGAGGATGCTTTCCTAAAACATAAGGCAGCACAATGAGGAGAGAGGAGGACATTGCCAAAACGTGATGTGACAAAATAGCCTGTGCTAACCAGTGGATCAGAAGTTTCATTAGGATACACCATCAATTAGTGAGAAATTATCTTCTCCAGTGCTACTCCACCAAGCCATGAGAGTAAGACAGCTTCAGGCACTGTGGTTTTTATCTGCATCCTCTCAGATGTGATTCTGCCTGCAGCTCTCCTAGAAAGGAAACAAAGGAAAGAGTGAGTTGCAGATCTCTTAGAGGTACAACTGCATCCTTCAGATTGGTGTCTGAATTTGAAAATATCATTTCACCAGTGCTGGAAGAGCACTTGATTTGGCTGATTGGTTTAAACTCCCAGTGTCCCATGTGGTAAAGTGACTTGTAACTGGAAACCAGGACAGGAAACACTTTCACTTAAGGCTGGTATTAAGAGAAACTGGCCATAGTCTGGCTCTTGCTAAAACCTCACCTCTTAGATCTCAGCTTCTCCTATTTGTAGATGCTTTTATTTTGATTCTGGGAGAAATTGTCACTGTCCGAGCTGTCAGTGTCCAGCTGAGCTGCTTTTGACTGTTTGAAAGCAGAGAATTAATTCATGGTTTGTGTTACACGAGAATTAATTTGCAGGTGTGAAGCTTAGGAAGAGCTTGGATCTAGTGAGGATTGTCAGGTGGTGTGTGAATGCTCTTGCCAGCTGAAGTGCACACAGTTCCTGTGCTTTTCAGCTCTGTTTTCCAGAGAGATCTGTAGGCAGAAGGGCTGTTCCCTGTACTTTGTGCTTCAATGTATGGAGCTGTTCAAACATCTGTGGGATCGAAGTGCACAGAATCAGGTCTTGTCTGGTTTGTTTATTCAGACTGGACTTGCCTCTTGTACCTGCTTGTTTAAGGCCTGTTTAAATCTCTTTCATTAATTATTGTTCAAAGATAGTAACACTTCTAACTCTCTAATTTCAGATGTTTATCCTGGACAGAGTAGAAGGAGACAGCTGCTCTCTGAATGAATTTACTGTAACTGGTTCAACATATGCTCCCATGGGAGAAGTGTAAGTGTTCTATTCAAGTTAAATATTTGTCTGTTTATGCATTCACTATTACTTCAGTCTGGAAAAGGGGTGCATGTAACATTCAATAGTAATTGTTAATAAACGAAAGGTCAGCCATGAGAATGCACACTGAAGGGCTGGGGGGAAAGTAATTAACAGGAAAACAAAGGTAAACTGTAGAAAAGTAAACCTTCATTAAACTGAATAGAGGCTCCAATATTGCAATGTTCCCTTGATAATCTAAAAAATTAATAAGGTATAGAAAGGATTTATGTTACTGAAATCTTCCTGGACTGAGATTAGCTATTTCAGTGCTTCTAAGTGAGGTTTACTTTCCTTATTTAAAAAGTGGGTAAATCTGAGGAGGTGAGCATTTGCTAATCTGTGAGCTCAGTGTTTCCAATTTCCCTGTCTCAGACAGCAGGGAAGTTGTTTTTTCTGAGGAATCTTCTGAATGTGGTGGAGCTACCTCTTAAATTGACTGTGAATTCCTGGCCCTGGCCCTCAGTAGTTTATTGGTGCATCTGTACTTGAGTTGATGCATGTCTGCCCCAGCCTTTGCTATTTGAGCTGCTGTTAAACCCAGTCCTTTAGGAAAGGAATGAGGTTTGGTTTACTTTATCAGCTGCAAGTCTCTGCTAGTGAGGTAAGTGGTTCATCCTGAAAACTTCAGGAATTTTTAGGACTCTGCTTCTTGAAGAAAAGCTTCTTTTTCCTGTATTGTTACAGCTCCTTTTACTCGGTCAGTCCTCCATGTGTTTTATAATTTTATCAATTCAGGGTTTTTTTGCAGAATAGAATTCTGCTGTGGATGAAATAGGATTTAATTTCAGTTATTGTAAACATACAGCCTTGTGCAGTTTCACTCGTGTGCCTCTGACTCCTGCAATCTTGCCCATCTCAATAGTGATTATCTCTGTTTAATTTCCATAGCAGTTAAGACTCTGGTGTTCCCAGCAGCTGGAAATCTTTTAATTCCTAGTTCACTTTTTTGTTTCAAAGCTAATTGCTGTCAAAAGCTTACACTTTCATTTCAGGAGGCATCATTTGCTTCGACAAGGTGACTCCAGACCTTGCAGAACTCCCAGCTCTTTCGCTTTAGCTTGGGCTCACAAGAGCTCCAGATAAACAAAATAATAAAACAGAATGTGGTGACAGATGTGGGGGATAATGAGACAGACAGCAATGTTTGTTAATGTGCTGTTTTCACTTACTGAAGTTGGGGAAATGTGAACAAGTGTGTTGAACTCGCTGCATTCAGGGACACAAAGGATTCTGAGACAGGGACATTGCCTCAGAAAGGCTTTTAGTGGAGCATAGTGAAAGTGAGCCCAGCTCCAGCCCTTAGGGCTGCTTTATTTCTGTATTTATGGACAGCTTTTAAAGCAGTGACTTTGGAGGAATTTTAAGTAAATTGACTGACTTCACCTGGGATTGCAGAATGAAGTTGGGGGGGTTAAGAGGCAGTTGCCTCTGCAGGCTCTGCACTGCCCCAGAGCAGGACCTGCTCCAGATACCAACCATTTCTGACAGGTCTGACTTGGTACTTCAGCCACTGTTGGCTTCCACAGCCTATTCAGTTTCATAACCCTGAAGTGTTTTTGCACTAAATCAGTAACTTTTCACTTACTGTTAAAATATATGATACCTAACTCACCCCTAAGATTAATTCAGAATATAAAATCACAAATATTTCTTACTAAATCCCCCCCCCCAAATTTCTTACTGATTTATTTTCCAGGGATATTGGGAGATTGTCTAAGTTAGGAATAGTTTTGCCATGTCTCAGCACACTCAGTCTTCCTGCAAACTGAGCACACAAACCCAACAATAATTAAGAACTGCAGTAAAAGCTGGCAGGTTGCATCTGACCTTCAGATGAGTTCATCCTGAATAAACCTGAAGCTGTAAGAAAAAAAAATTCCTTTATCTAGAACTGATCCCAGCACCTTATACTCTGCATTTGTTCTTCAAAAATTGTTGATAAGGAACACAAAAGCAGAGGTTATAAAAAACCACACCCTGGTATAACAAGTTATGGATATTCCAATATGCTGGTGTTCTGAGTTCAGAACAGGTGAAAAAAGGAAGTTTTGGGTGGGATAGATGAGGTGACAGCCTGAGAGCTGGACTTTAAAGCCACAGCTCATGGCTGTAGGATTATATGCCAGATGAAACATTAAAAATGTATTTGTATCCTTAAGATTCATTTTGTTCTCGTGCTGTGTTACACAACACTGGAATTCGTTTGCAGTACCACAACTGAACAAAAGCTTACATAATGGGACATGTCATCATCTGTGTTGTGAATTCTTATGGAGTAATGATCCACATCTTTCCACCATCAGACCTTTTCTTCCCATCCTTCAGAGCTTTAATAAAAGATGTTGTATATTAGCTCTGTCTTGCTAATTTTGCTAGGGGGAAAATAAAAGTATTGAACACTGTCTTGGTTCTTTTGTGCTTGCTGTAGAAGTATGGGAATGTTCCAGGAAAGTAATTGAGTCACTGTTTCCAAGTGTTAAAGCACAGAAGTTGCTTCTTACTTGGGCTATCAAAATGATGCTTTACTTCGGGAGGATGTACCTTCCCTCTCTCTGAAGCCTTGAGATATTGATCATTAAGTGTGTATCACTACTGGAAGAGAGCATTTCTTTTCTAGTGGAGTTAAGTCTCATGAAATTACTTCACTTTTCATGACTTTGGGAGGCTCACATATTCAATTGTTAGAAAATTAAAGAGGAAAACCTGCTTTAATGCCTGCCCAGTGCATGCACTTCATGCATTGCAGTAAAGCTGCAGAATATGCAGCAGGAAGGGAGCTGAACTCCTCAGGTGTCCATCAGTGTCCCTCTCCTGCTTGGATCTCCCCTCCAAGCCCTGCTCTGCCTTCCTGTGCCTCACCTCTGAGCCCTTCTCCAGGCCCCTGTGTGACAGTCACTGGAGGAAAGTGAGGTTTTGGCACTCAGGGAGTGATGTCAGCAATGATCTCCCCATTCCATTCATGATTCTGATCCAAACTTCAGAACTCCCCTTTATGAATCCTGCTCTTCCCAACAACTTCTGTAGTTCCAAGTTCATAACTAATGAGCATTGTACTAAATGGAAATGCAGTAAAGAGGATAAAGAAAATACGAGATGCTAATACTAAATAACTAACTGCAATCTCCCCCTTTTCTTCCTCTGGAAAGGCATAAAGATGACAAACTCATTAAATGTAGCCAGTATGATGGTCTTGTGGAACTTGCAACGATCTGTGCACTCTGCAATGATTCCTCTTTGGATTACAATGAAGTAAGTTCATATCCTGGAACAGAGAGAGTGGGAATGAGGATAAATGTTCTCATCTGTCTGTGTAATACCTTTCAGTGGTAAATCCCCTTCTAGTTAAGGGGGGAGAGTATTTAGGCCCTTTGAAGTATTAATTCTGAGAATTACTTGTTTGTTGAACACTGAGAAGTAAATCCAGCAGCAAGTGTAATCTGTAATTTGGAGATCTGGTGCTGCTTTCTTGCTTTGCCTCATTGCCTTATGGTTGCTACCAAGTCTCAAAATGTCTTAATTGCTTGATGATAAAATACTGACATCTCTCTGCTGCTCTTGAAGGTAAAGGCTTCAAATTCCTACAAATCATACTCCTCAAAGCTGCTCTTTTAAAATAGCTTTACTTGTTTCGTGATCCACTTTAAACCTTGTAAAGCTTTTTTTTTCCCCCTGTTGTGACACTTGAGCTTTTGTCTCTAGTATGTTCCAGGTGAGGTTTAAACTCCTGTGCTTTTGTTTGCTTTGTGTTAACTCAAGGCTAAGGGAGTTTATGAAAAGGTTGGTGAAGCCACAGAGACAGCACTTACGTGTCTGGTTGAGAAGATGAACGTGTTTGACACGGACCTGAAGGGACTTTCTAGAATCGAACGTGCCAACGCCTGCAACTCGGTGAGTCCCCTTTGACTGCCTTTGTTTGGGGACACAGCTCTGCAGTGTGTATCACCTAAATGCATTTAATGCTTTTTGTTTTAACAAGGTGATTAAACAACTCATGAAGAAAGAATTCACTCTGGAATTCTCAAGAGACAGGAAGTCGATGTCTGTCTATTGTACTCCCAACAAACCGAGCCGAACGTCCATGAGCAAGATGTTTGTTAAGGTCAGTCCCTCACTGCAGAGACTGAGGGCATGGAATGGCTGCAAAGCAGCACCCTACTTAAAAATTATGGTGCAACTAAGTGCAGCTTGGAGTGGGAGGAAGGACTTGGTAATTGAAGCAAATGCTGTAATGGAAGAGGATTTATTAAGCTAAATTACTTATTCTTTTTGTCTCTGCAGGGTGCTCCTGAAGGTGTGATTGACAGATGTACACATGTCCGTGTTGGAAATGCTAAAATACCTTTAACCTCAGGAATTAAGCAGAAAATAATGTCTGTCATTAGAGAATGGGGAACTGGCAGAGACACATTGCGTTGCTTGGCTCTGGCAACCCACGACAACCCTCCCAAAAAAGAGGAAATGAATCTGGAGGACTCCTCAAATTTCATTAACTATGAGGTAAGATCAGTAGCACTTCTCCCTCTCCCAAACTGGAGACTCCTTCTGTTTGATTATTCCTCGAGGAAGTTACATCTGAGAATTTTCTTTCTGGGTATTTTTGATGTCAGACATAACAGTTCCCCACTTGTATAAAGGGAATGCTCAGTCTAAGAAGAGATTTTGTATTTTAGGAGAAACTGTTGTTGGCAGGTTGACAGGCTGCTGATGCTTGGCTAAAAGCACAAGAAGAAATCAGTTACAGTCCAAAAACTGCGTTGTGGTTTCAGCTTTTATGGTTTTTCAGTTCGGCATTGCTCAACTGCAAGACTTTTTTGGGGATTTTGTGATGGGACATAGCTGCTCTGGGAGTCAGGTTCACTTCCCTGCCTCTGTGCTGTCAGCTGCAAGGGCTCAGTCCATGATTATCATCTTAGCTGCTCTGTAATTTTCCAATGAAATCTGTATCTGATATTTAGGAGGAAGGTAATAACAGTTGCATGAGTTTTTGGCTTGGCTTGTGCTCCTGGCACTGATGATAAAAATGAAAGACTCGATGCTTGCAGGTTGAATTTGCAAGGCTGGCAAGTAGAGCACATTTTAACTGATAAAATTTGCATTTGAACCAAAATTTGGTAAGGCAGGACAAGGAGTGATCCCAAATGTCACGACACAGATAAAACATGCAGGGAAAACAATTATTTCACTGCTTCCAGAGGAGAAATCTGCAGTCCCTTGCACTAAAACTGCCTGTATCTTGTTTCAGACCAACCTGACATTTGTGGGCTGCGTGGGAATGCTGGATCCCCCGAGGATTGAAGTAGCTTCATCCATAAAGCTGTGCAGACAGGCTGGCATTAGAGTCATTATGATCACTGGTGACAACAAGGGCACGGCTGTGGCCATTTGCCGCCGCATTGGGATCTTTGTGGAGGACGAGGACGTGTCCACCAAAGCCTTCACGGGCCGGGAGTTTGATGAGCTGTCCCTGGCTGCACAGAGAGATGCCTGTCACCATGCCCGATGCTTTGCCCGGGTAGAGCCTTCCCACAAATCCAAAATCGTGGAGTTTCTTCAGTCCTTCGATGAGATCACAGCCATGGTAAGTGATGGTTACTTGGTTAGGAAGGCAAATGCTGTTTAAACCTTAATTAGGCCTTCTCAGAGTAATTCCCCTTTTGTGGAAAACACTTGCTTCCATGTTTCCCTGCACTTAGTGAGTTTTAAGGATCCAAAATCACACCCAGTGCAAAAATCCTTTCTGATCTGTATATTAATGCCCAGCTTATTTACTGATTCATTTTAGACTGGTGATGGTGTCAATGATGCCCCTGCACTGAAGAAAGCAGAAATTGGAATTGCCATGGGTTCTGGTACTGCAGTGGCCAAAACTGCTTCTGAAATGGTTTTAGCAGATGACAATTTCTCCACGATTGTGGCTGCTGTGGAAGAAGGACGTGCAATTTATAACAACATGAAACAGTTCATCCGATACCTGATCTCCTCCAATGTTGGGGAAGTTGTTTGGTAGGTTTTAATTTATTTTTTTCTTTGAGTTAGAGTAGTGATGATAGTCTTCCAGTATTTCTCACTAAAACCAGAGGAGGAGTAATGGATCTCTGTGGAAGTTGCATGTTTCTGGCCTGTCTTTATAGTGAAGAATTGTAGCTTGCCACGAAAGTTGCACGTTGTGTTATTTAGAATATTCTAGCTCAATAGGTAATGCTTTACAAGTTATTTCTATGATTGGAATAATTCTCTAGAGAAGGAAAACCTAAACCTTAATGAAACAGTATGAGATCTGGAATTTCAGATAACATAGTCCCAGGCATAGCTTAGATGTTTGTTTAACCTCAGGTTCCAGGAACATGTCTTGTGTTCCTCTGGGAGGAGCAGTGGTGACCCAGCACCACAGAATGCATTGCTGGTGACAAAATGTAAACATTGGTCTCCTCACAATCCTTACATCAAAGCAGACTTTTCCCAGAGTGGGATAAAGCACAGCAATTGTCTTGCCTTGTTTCTTGTCAGCTTTAAGGCTGTCCTTGATATGGCTCTTGCTGCAGCCCCTATTTCTGTTCTATTTATTCACACAGGCTTGGAGCCAAGAAAGTTACAGGCTCCATAAACTTCTGCAGGGACTAGCAGTAATCTAGGGAAATGAAGCTTAGGCATTTGAGCCAAAATGTGTCTTTTAGAAAGTGATTTGCATGCCTTTTATCCATGTGTATGTATATATTTACCTATACAGACAAGTAGAGTGGGGAAAAAACAACCCTAGAGTCAAATTTTCAATTTTTGATGTTATCAGAAGGCGACAACGTTTCAAAGCTTACATGCCAGTGGTTAGTCTTTGCTCTTGGATATGTGTTTATAGTTTTCTGATTGTGAATGTTCAGCTTGTGATCTTCAGTGGGTAGGAGAGAACAGAAATGCTGCTGCAGGTTTAGGCTTAAACATTACTGACATGCACAAGAATAAGCTTGTAACTGGTGGGTTTCTTTGTAGTATCTTCTTGACTGCTGCCCTGGGTTTTCCTGAAGCTCTAATTCCTGTTCAGCTGCTGTGGGTGAACCTTGTGACAGATGGTCTCCCTGCCACTGCCCTGGGCTTTAACCCTCCTGATCTCGATATCATGAACAAGCCACCACGCAACCCCAAGGAGCCCCTGATCAGTGGGTGGCTCTTCTTCCGTTACCTGGCTATTGGATGTAAGTACTAATGGCTTTTTTTTCCTTAAGACATTAATTACAGCCTGGTTTTTTGGTTTTTTTCAGTACTGGAAGTCTTGAGGCCAGAGTTCAAGTGTGGCAAGCGAGGTCTGGTCTTGCACACATTTCACAGCGCTGAGAAAAGCTCTTTGTTTTCTTGCAGGTTACGTTGGTGCTGCCACAGTGGGTGCTGCTGCTTGGTGGTTTATTGCTGCTGATGGTGGTCCAAAAGTTTCCTTTTACCAGCTGGTATTTGCTCAGTTTAATATCTTTGGGGGGAGAGGGGAGGTTCCTGCTTCTTTCATACTTGAAATGACTGTACAAACCTGGTAGGTTACAGGAATTTAGATAATTAAACATTTTCAGACCTGTTCCTGTAAAACTTGATCATGATTAATTAGTCTCGATAGCAAAGCTCAGAGGTGGGTACCTGAGCTTCTAACAATTTGAAGGACAAATTATTGTCTTGTAAGCAAAAGCCTAAAGAGGTAAAAGTTCGTAAGCACTGGTTTTAGGAGTCACATATATACTATATACTTTCTGTAATACTGCTTTTTTCCTAGTTGCCTATTTTACATTTTAAAAGTTAACAATCTGTGGAAGTGAGTTGACTGTGTTCTGTTGCAGAGCCATTTTCTGCAGTGCAAGGAGGACAATCCAGACTTCTACGGGGTGGACTGTGTGGTGTTTGAGTCCCCGTATCCGATGACAATGGCTCTGTCTGTGCTCGTCACCATAGAGATGTGCAATGCTCTCAACAGGTTCGTATGTCCCAACAGGGAAGCCAAGCACAGCTTATCCAAAATCTTGCTTTTTGTGCAATTTGATCCTTGGTGGACAGCTCAGCTAATGAAGAGTGAGTCACACTTCCCTTCCGAGTTTTGGTAGTGCAAACAAACTGACTCTTAGATAACATTGGAGATCTCTTATCATAAGGTGTATTTTTAAGTCTGCCAATTCACTCTGGTATTTTACTAAGCACAAGCAACTGAAATATTTTCCATTATTTTTAATCTAAGCTTAATCAATCAGATTATCCCTACTATGTTGGTATAAAGTGATATCAAGGAGAACTAAAATAAGAATGCTGAAGATATGGAAAATAGTTTTTCCTGCCCTAAGGGAGTGTGGGTTTAGCCAATTAATATTAGATTATAAATGGAAACCACTAAATAGCACAATGTCAAGGGTATTTTTCTTCAAATAGCTTAGAGGTCAGTTAATTTAAAAACAAATAAACTTGAAATACAAGTGCACTGGGGTAGTCCTACATAAAGATACTGCTCTACATCTGCTGCTCTTCTCCAGCACAGCCTAAATGCAGATGGAATCAAGAGCCAGCATTATGAAGGTGCAAGTTCTTGACCCTCTGTCAGTCTTTCAGTGGGTGCACTTGGGGCCCTGCTAGACTCAGGGGGATTCTCTCTTAGGCTGCCATGTCCACACTCCTCTGTCCCTCCCATGGAGAGGATTTTGGGGTCATAGTGAGAAGAATAGATTTAGGTCAGGAACGAGCAGAACACTTGAGACTTTCAAGAATAGACCTGGGGCTGGTGCTGGCTGCTCTGCTAAGCTGACTTCCAGGCCAGTTTGAATTTGCAGCATCCAAACCGTGTGCTGGGCTGTTTCCTGCCTGGGATCCCTGTGCTGTGCCAGGCTGCTTTGTGGTTCTCAGAGCTTCCTGTGGGTGTTGCAGTGGCACATGAGCCCTGTTTCTGTTGCAGCCTGTCAGAAAACCAGTCCCTGATGAGGATGCCCCCGTGGGAGAACATCTGGCTGGTGGGGGCCATTTGCTTGTCCATGTCCCTCCACTTCCTTATCCTTTATGTGGAACCACTGCCAGTAAGTGCTCACACCTTACCCCCACCCCTGAACTTCCAGGCAGAGCAAAACCTTGTGTGGGGCTCGAGGCCAGGGCTGGAGGGGGAGCTTGGTAACCTCTGGCTTTTCTTTCAGATTATCTTCCAGATCACACCTCTCAACGTGACGCAGTGGCTGATGGTATTGAAAATCTCCCTCCCTGTCATTCTGCTGGATGAAACACTTAAATATGTGGCCCGTAACTACCTGGAACCTGGTAAAGATGATAGTGTGCGGCCTGCCACCAAACCCTGTGCTCTGTCAGCATGCACCGAAGGAGTTTCCTGGCCGTTTGTGTTCATTACTATGCCCCTGGTTATCTGGCTTTACAGCACAGACACTAACTTTAGTGATATGTTCTGGTCTTGACTGACATGGTGACGAGTTTTACATTCAAAGGAAAAAAAAAAAAACGTTTAAATTAATTTTTTTATTGTTTAGAGCAACTGTCTATTTCTGCTGAATTTTCACATGAACATATTTGCTGGTGATGGAGGTTTCATAATCTAGATTTTGGTTTTTTGTTTTTTCTGACTTCAGTGGGGGCAATATATTCCTCTTTTATACACAGTTAAAGTGTCCATTGACATGTACAGAGAACTAACACTATTTTATGCAAATATTTTTTTGTAGATGAAAAGCATGTACAGTGTTCTGTTCAATAGTCTATTCATCATGTAAAAAAAAGTAAATTTTTTTTGAGCCAGCGGACACTATCAAACTAAATTGGCAGCAGATTTTAGGGAATGAATGTGTGTTGTCTAAAACTAAAAAAGCATGTAACTGTTTGTCTTCTGCATGATCATCCAAACTTAATTTGTCATAAAGTCAGGTTTTGTTCACGAGCAGAACTTTCTGCACTGGGTAGAGAGTCCTGCTCCCTGGGTCAGGATTTCTTCTCGGTCCCCTCTCCCCTCACTCTCGGTTCTTGACTGTCCTTGTTTACACCACTTTCTGTATGAGGTATGCCTGATCTTGCTCGTGCAGAAAATACCATTCCAGGTGCAGCCTGCTGGGGTTCTTCCATACTCTCCACACACATAGGGTTGGGTTTTTTTTAAGGATTATTTATTTGTCTGTTGTATTTTATTGTAAAAGACCTTACTTTGCCAGTGTTGCCCATTATGCAGGGATAGGGAGGGCCATTTCTGTCTCTTTAAATCTAAAGCCTTTTTAACACACACAATCTGTTTCAATTCAGAAGAGGGTTTAAGTTGGGGTTTGATACCTTTTTTACACGTGTCAGAGCCTTTATTTTTATTTCTTTTTTTTTCCCCCCCTTTAAGATCAAAATTAGCAATGAGACCTGAAAAAAACAAACTTGCACTGCATAGCTAGAAATTGGATTTCCTACACTTAGGGCACTAATGCTCAGTTGTATACATGGAGTTACTCTGCTGGCCTGTTGTTAGCCTACTTGAAGTAACAAGCTCGTGTGTGTTTTTTGTAAAATCTGTAAATAGCACATGACCAAATTGAACATATTGTATAGAACTATTTTTATTTTAATGTGGCACTAACCACCTTCATTATTACGGTAAATGTTAAAGCATGTTTTCAAATTCAGTCCTGTATCAACAATGTGTAAGTCATTAACAGTCCTAACTGTGGTGTTTTTCTCCAATGCCTTCCAACTTTCATCGACTAAAGTGAGTATTTTTCTTCCATTTCACCCTGCCAGTGGTGACTTGCTGTAAAATAGCATATGCTGTATACATGTTGAAGAATAAATAGTAATTTCCTTCATTCCCATGCTGTGTTTTGTCAAACTCTGCTGTGCTACATTATTATCACCACTTTAGACTCTCGTTTTGTGGTCTGAAGCTCAAATTACTGATTCCAAAGGCAAAGCACTTGCTTTTGGTTTAGTGTATTTTAGGGTCTTTTTTTATAGCACCTGGGAGCCTCAGTGCCCCAAGGTCTTACAGCTTTTGGTCTTAAGTTTGAGATAAAATCAGCAAAATCTGTAACTTAAGACCCTGACAGCTGTTAACATGAATGTTTAGTGTCCAAAACTCTCTGGTACTCATGGTCAGGTGCTGGTTTAGTCCAAAGCTTTTCCCTGCTCTGAAACAGAGGCTGCCCCTCAGAGCTGAGCACCCTTCCCAGGTCCCTGCATTGCTCAAAGGGCAGGTGCTGCTCCTGGCAAAACCAGCTCATTATTTGTCACTTGCCATCTGAGAAGGCAAAAGAAGAGTCTCAGCTTAACAGGGCAGTCTTTGAATCCTGCCCTGGGGTCACTGTGTCTGTAGATCAGCAGGTGCTGTTATCTTGTGCTGGCTCAGTCTGCTTTAGTAACCAAATTCAAACAGCTTTGTGATCCCTCTTCGAAGGGAAGGATAGTTCCAGGCTATGTTCTCTTGGTGCCAGCTGGAATCCAGCAAGCACACATAATTCTCTAGGTTTAAGCTCTCAAGTGGAGAGACGTTCCCTCAGAACACAGACCAGAAATTCCACTGCATTGTGATACTTTGTTTATAGAGACTCTGACTTGAGTTGATGCTGAAGTGGCTCAGAGGAGCTGACCTGATGATGTAGCAGGTGTGTTGCCAAACTGTGAGCATTCAAATCCCCTCAAATGCCCTTTTTTAGTGTGGAAGAGCCAAACTAAGGTTTTGCATTGCACAAAACCATTGGCCTGCACTGGTCTTTTGCTGTATCAATAACAAATGAACAGCATAAGACTCATCCCTATTTCTTGAAACAAAAAATAATAAATAGTTCCTGTGATGTAGGATTCCTTGAGATCAAAGTGTGTAGCAGTGTGTTATTTGCTGGAAACAAATTAGCAGCTTAGTTCTGTGTGCTCCCACTGCTATTGACAGATATTTCCAGGACAGGAGTGCCACTGAATCCTTGAAGATGGGTTCTGCTGAACCTCAGAGCACTGTGTGGTGGCCTTTTTAGAGCTACGTGTCTGGTTGCTACCATGAATAATTCTGCTTCTTGTACAATCTTATTCCTGTTTTTTATGCCCAATAATCCTTCTATACACCCCCTTTTCCCCCCTCTCTTAAGAAGCTGAAGGGGAAAATGACTGTCAGTGAGCAGAATTCAGAATACTCAGAATTCACCACCTTCTCTGTTGGATCTGTCAGTGTTGAAGATGAATCTTGCTGCTTGTCATGAATTTCCATAGAGATCTGAGAGTTCATTCATGCCACTGTCTCAGAGGCACTTAGGGTATGGCTTTGTGTTTCTAGGACTTTGCCTTGAAATCTGGATGAGTGGTGGGCAAATGGAGATTTTGGGATCCATCCCTACAGGCTCCTGAGCTTACAGGAACAGTCAGGTTTTACAGGGTGCTCCTACAGACCCCGAGCAATCTTCATCTGCCCTGATTTTCTTCTATTTCTCCCAGTCTTGTCCAAGTTTCCCTGCAGAAATGGAGCCATAGGGTTCCCCAAGATCAGCAGCTGCAGATTTCAGGTTGGATGGCAGCTGAGCTTTCAGGACTTCTGTTTTCCAGGTGCTGTAAATCCTACCCTGGGAGGGATTGGAATGTCCAGATCTGCCATGAGCTTCCTCCTGGGCAGTGAAGCATCCTGCCCTGGAATCACATCCTTGTGATCCTGGAGCTGGAGTGCTGGGTCTGGGCTTCAGCTCTGGCAGCTGGGCAAGGTGGGGGAGGCTGCAGGAGGAGCCCAAGGAGCTGAGGGCTTTTCTGTCAAAGTACAGAACTGCAGTGCAAAGTTTGTAATTTCTGCAGGAAATGTCTGAACTAAAGTGTTTATCCTTAGCTGTATAGATCCTGTCATCTTTCAGCCTCAGTCTTTCCAGCTGGAAAAGCCAGGAAGGGAGAACTTTTCAAGACAGACTCATTTGCCAACATCTCAAAGTCAAAACTCATTTGTTTGTCCCAAATATTTCCTCTCCAACCTCCCCAGTGCTGGGGTTGAAGAAGGTACCTCCTTATTGAACCATGTTAGCCCAGAGAACTTAAAAACAGCAGCCCTCGTTCAAGCAGGACTCAGAATTCCCCAGGCTTGATCTCCCACTCCATTCTTACAAAGTAACTTCATATTTTTTGTTTCTCTTTGCTCCCATCTCACCGAGCTTTTTCATCTCTGCTGTTTTCTGGATTCCTTGGTGCCCTCACACATCACTGCTTATTCTCTACTGTGAGAGGGGTGTGTAAGACCAGGATCAATCGTTTGATTGATGCTGCCTTATGCTGGCAACACCAGGAAGGATATTGGCTTGTGCTGGAAACCCACTGGGGTTTGGAATGAGAGCAGCTCCTCCTGAATCCTGTGTTCTGTAGCAAGGAGGATGCTCAGGCAGCTGCAGTCATGCATTGGATTTTTAGACAGGAGCTTTTGTCTTTGCAGTGCCTTGGGCTCTCTCTGCTTTCACACGTGAGCAATCCAAAGTGCTGAGCTACACAATGAGCTGCTCCTTCTTGCTGGCATCCGAGCAATAAAAATAGTTCATACTTGGTTTCCCAAAACGTTATTGCAAATAAATGAGTATGAAAAAGGCTGCAGAAAAACATTTCTACCGGTCTGTCAAAGTGCTCCGAGGCTTGTGTTGGTAGCGAGGCTGTTGGGGAGGTTCCTGGTACGAAACTGAGTTTTTAATCTGATGATAGAATGCAGTACAGCAGTGCCAGCCTGAGACACAGCTCGAGCCCAGAGTTCATGGTACACAGCCCAAGGGGCTGAATTTGCTGAGCTGGAGGGAGGTAAAACCAATAGAGTCGTCTGTCTCTTGCACCTGTCTTGTTTACTTTTTTACACTTCTAACCATTAACTGTTTCCCTAATCTCTGCTAATTACATCCTTAATTGCATTAATATGCATTTTCAAATCTTAGCAGGAGAGCCCAAATTTTAGTGTTGAAGCAGTGTTTGGAAGAGCTTCCCTGGAGCTGTAGGGACTCAGAGCAGTCTCTCCAGACACAAGGCTGACCTTATGCTGTGTAGGGGTGAAGTACAGCAGGAGCTTTAGGACGTTGTACTCTACCCTTTGCCTACACATTAATCCATGTAGTTTAATGACTTCTTCAAAGCTTTCCTACTGCTTCCCAGAACAAGCTGCCTGGCTTGGAAAAGGGACATTGTTAGGTCACTTTGGGGCCAAACTTGCCATAATGCCTCAATTAGAAAATCAAGTGCGTAGTATGGAACTTGAAAGTCAAAATTCCAAAGTGAGAATTGTCTGTTGCCACTGGTCAGGCAGAGAAAGGCAAAAGCTAATTAAACATGTCTTAATTGTTTTTCACTGCAGTCTTGAGTAGGAAGTGCTGGCTCTGCTGATAATCGAGGGAGCTGAGCCTTAATCCAGAGGATTCTGAGCTTCAAGAACAAAGTAACCTGAGAGTGTCCCTTCAATGACAGAGCAGCCAAACTTAACATTCTTTCTTCTGTCACTGTTGATCTTAGTCTTGCTTGTATAATGATACTTAGCATTCATCCTTTCATTAACTGATGCCTTTTCTTTCTTTCCTTTTCAGCAATACTGGAGTAATCGCTTCCTAAACAATTTTGCAGAAATGTAAGGTTGTTTTGTTGCGTGCATGTGTTTTTAGCAACACATCTACCAAAACTTCTGCATGTATCGTGTAAAGATTCTTTGCTTTCCCTAAAAACAAAACTCATTGTGTTCTCTGTGGAAGAAATGTGTGGTACCATTAGGACTTCATGATACAGATGTACAAACGTGCAATATAGCTTACCAAGTCGGAACTCTCTCCAGAGAAGTTGGGTTTCTGTGCTGCATGGAGAAGAGTTTGGTTATCCTTGAACAAGAATTGCAGAGCTGTCAGCCAATTTCCATATTCCTGTATGTAAAATGTCAGTTTATACAATGTACAATATCAGATAATGCATGCCTTGGGTTGTAGACGGATCTCTCTCTGTATTGTATCATCCAAACATCCTACTCCAACAGCTTCTGTACAATGCTCTCCTATTTATAAATCCATGGAAACGATTACAGATGAATGTTAAACCGTAAGCCTCCACTTCATAACGTTGGATTTTTTTATCATCTGTGCAAATCGACCTCTTTTGCACTGTAATGTAACTTATTTAAATCTAAGGCAGTAAGACAGATGTTGGTGCAATACAAAATATTGTGATGCATTTATCTAAAAAGCAACGACGACGTAGCCAGTTCCCACAGCTGCATGTGTGACCTTTAGAAGTTGTAAATAAGATCAATTGTCTATTGACATGCTGACAGTAAGGAGCATCACACCTAGTTTCATTTGTATCAGGTAAATAAATTTATTCTACAATACATACTCGGCGTGTTATTTGATGCACTTTGTTTCCTGCAGGTCCGTGCTCAGGCACTGCAGTGCTCTCTTATTTTAATGCCAGGATGACACTTTTTAGCACCAACACCATTGCAATCTTTCCTCCTAGAACTATGCAGATGCAGCTGCTCCTCGGCAGTATTGACCTCCTCGCTGGTGTGATTTCCTCTGTCCAGGGGCTTGTGTGTGTGTTTAAGGGACACTGTCAAGTACTTTGATCACTCAGTTTTTTTAAAATGCTCCATTGTTTGTAAAATCCCTCTGAGAAACGTAAAATAAACAATTCTTTCCCAACTACATCTTTATTTTTTTTTTTTTTTGTCCTTTTCTATTTTCTAAATTGCCCCAGCCTAAAGTAGCTCCTTTCTGCAGGCAAAAGGAAGATGAGCCAAATGTGTTTGCTCCAAACCACACGACCAGCCTCCTGCTGGGAGTGCTCGGCAGTTTGGGCTGTTCTGCCATGAGCTCACAAGGCTGCTGCTGGGCAAGGCTAAAGCACTCCCAGGGTAAAAGCTGGAATTTCCAAGTGTCCTGTAATGCTCTGCTCCAAAGCCCAAACACCAGGTTTTGTTTGGAATAAGAGACAACTTAGGAATGTGTTTTACATTAAATGTAGTGCCTCTTAGCCTCCAGCCCCTGATAGCAGCACCCTGCTGGCAAACAGCGTTATCCAAATGAGGTGACACGTCTGAGACCCTTCAAAGGCAGCAGTGCGAGGTTTAAAAATACAAGGGTCGAATTCCATGGTCCATGGGCAGCTCTGTAGGGTGGTGGAGGGCGCGGTAACGCATTGGGATCGGTGGCTGCTTCCTACTATGGTAGTGCTGTGCTGGGCAGGCTGAGCTCTGCCGTTCGGCCCGGGGCTGTCAGAGCCCGGCTCCGCACTCCTTTATCTGCCCTGCGGCTCTTCCCGCAGGCGGACTTAGAGCCGGGCCTTGGCACACACGGCCAGCGCTGCGGGGCTCCCTCGGCTTCTCACGGACACCCGAGCTCGGCGCCGCAGCGTTTGGCCAGGGCACCACCAGCATCTCTTGCCTTTCACAGCCCCTGGGAGAACGGGGCGTTTCTCACACTGCCCATCGCTGTTGTACCCACACACCGAGTGCTGCTCTCCTGCCCCTTTTTTCTGCGTGTGGAAACCGTCCCCAGCAGCGGTGCCAAAAGCAAAGCTCAGCAGTGATGGGAAGTCGTTATTCAGCACCCAGCTCGTGCTGCTGTCACAGCGAGGAGCATTCCTCGGCAAACTCACACCAACTCACACCTCACTTTTAAACATTTCTTTAAATGATGATCTGCGAGTTTAAGCGGAATGAGTCCCCCAGCTGGAGTACAGCCATGTGAGGAGAACGTGATGCTCAGTGGGTTGCCAAGGTGCTCGGTGCAAGAATATGTGGTAAGAGATGCTGAAATAAACAGCTTCATCTTCCCCCTCCTCCTCCTCCTCTTCTCCATGCAAACCCCCAGCTCTAAAGCACCACAGAGATGAGCCCACTGACAGCACAGAGCAAAGAACGCTCCCCACAGCTCAAGTTATGAGGCATTATGGATATATTACATTCAACTCTAAATACAGAGGGCAGGAAATATCCCTATTTTTACCTAGAGGTGAATTTGAGTATGATTAGAGCCCACATCCACCCCCAGGAGAGTGGGTGAGAAATAAAAGAAGCTCTGAGCACCTGAAGAGGTCTTCTAAAAAATTTCATACCAACAGTTTACCCACATGGAAGTGCAGAGAACACTCTAGATTTATCAGGCTCCAGGATTTTACCCCAAACCATCACCCTATTTGCCACACTGCTGTTCTGATGGGATGGCAGGGAAGGAAAAGGAATCTGATCCTCAAACTCACAAAGTCCTTGGCCCCTCTGGAAGCTCTTGGAAAGGGAGACTTGTACAGAGTAAACATCCACTGTGGACCCACGTTCATATCCCAGACTTTGCAAAGCAAAGCCAGGCTCAAGCCAGTGAGTGAAAACAGAGATTATTCCATTTTGTTGTTACACCAAGTGATAGCCATGGACTGGCCAAAGGGATTCAGACAATTTGTTACACTGAAGTTCCCCAGGTGAACATTTTTCCCTAAGTTCTTTGCACCAAAGTAACTGTATTTTATTATCTATTTGCTCCCCAAACACCCAGTCTTCTATACGTCCTTGCCTCCTCTTAACCAGCTTCCAAAGACATTTTAACCAACTAAGGCTATTTAGTTTGAAATCATAGGTTTATACTGAGTTTAAGCCCTCCAAAGGTCACTAAATTTAAGACCCATGGAGACTGCAGATCTGGGGGTTTTAAATGCATTTGGTTGTGGTATGTTTGTGTAACTTGGAACAACAATAGCACACACAGCCTTTGAGATTTCCTTACCACTGAGATCTAATTGAGGGAATAAGGTTTGCTGAATCAGAAATCCTGTCTGCTTCTGCCCTGGATGGATCAGTTTCCACATCACTGAGCTCCTGAAAAGCAAGAAGGGAAGAATCACCACACGAAGAGGCTTAATGAGGAAGACAGTTACTGAAAGGAGGGGGGGAAGTCCTAGTTAATCAAGAATCTCTCTGTAATCAGCAGCAGCAGAAAAAGAAGGACCTCGATTCAACAGAGAACACTGATATTGGCCAGCAGTCCTCAGTCCCTCTTTTATTTCTGCTTCACAATTCCAGAATTCCCATGATCTAGAAATCTTCAGAATCAGAAACACTGCCAGTATTGCAGGTGTTATCAGCACATGACAGGAGTAAATAGATTATTTAGGCAATTTCTAACCACACCATGAATGTGTGCTGCTTTTAAACTCTGGTAAATTCAGCCTTTTAGCCCTTGCCAAGTCTATGTACAGTTTGAAGAAATTCTGTCCCTTTCCCATCATTTCTTGTCAAAGTAGGAAAGAATTAGACATTAGTAATGAAATATGTGATTTAAATTCAAGGATTTCAGGTAAACCCAGCCCCAGAGCAGCACCTCAGACACATCAACACTACAGCACAACTGGATGGCAAAAGATTTCTTGCCTCATGTCCAAATTGTTTCACTTCCATCACTGATCTTATAGTCTGAACTTCAGTTCTTGGCTTTGTGATCTTTTCTTCTCGGGTGCAGAGCATGTGATTGAGGGAGGGAATGAGGTCAGCTGCTCATTAAGGGCTAATTGTTATATTCCCTGAACTAAATGCCTGTAACTGCACTGGAGAGTACCAGACCTCTGCAGAGCCAGAGATCATATTCTAAAATTAAAGCAATAATGAAGGCTCATTAACAGGCAAGCAGGATCCCTCTAGAATTCTGAGGGCTAAATATATCTCTCTATACAATCTCAACATGTATGGCACCTCCAAGTTCCACAGGCACAGTGCAACTCAGCAAAGATCACAGAGAGCTGTGTAACCCCAACACATCAGCTACTCACCAGACTTCATCTGCAGACTCTCACAACTCCTCCTTTGCAGTAAGGAACCAAGGTCTCAGAAAACCAAAGCTGTGAGGATACAAATCATTTTTGACAGCCATCTCAAGGTGTTCTGAGGTGTGCCTGCACTTGTTTGCTCAAGCTGCACCTAAGGACTCATCTTTTAAGTAGTTTTAGTTTCCTGCCTGTTCTAAAAGCAGATTATCAGATTATCTACAAACACACTACAGAATGGTTTCAACAGAACTGTGGCTCTCCAGTTTCCTCTTCTACGAAAGTATTTCAGAGAAATGTGTAAAAACAGTGGTTTCCACCTGAAATGAACGACCTATTCAAAGGAACCATTAGAACGAAATGGCTGAAAAAGACATCACATACCTCATATGCTTCTCATCCCAATTAAATGTATCCTGTCTTTTGATTTAGTAACACAAACAACTCAATTTTCATCCACAGCAGAAGTTTGGAATTAACTAGAAAGTTAATGCAGCTACCCAGCTTTCAGCTGCAGAATATATCTGGGGAATGCTGAGTGTGAGGAGAAAGCAGCGTTTTTTTATATAAAAACAGATGCTTTGATTATGCTTGCACGTTTTTCCTGTTATGAGACATGTGATGAGCTAAAATCCATTCACTGCATCCCACAGCAATGGCAAAGAGATGAACAGGACGAGGCCTCTCATCTATCAGAAAGCCATTAATGAAATATTTGCTCTCCTGAGATGCACACACTTGGTGGATCTGCTTTACTGGAAGAGCAGGAGCAGCTTTTGCCAACCCAACTGCCACGACAGCTTTGCTTTGCTGTTCTTCCCCTATCACCTTCAAATAACCATAACTCAGTTTGGTATTTTGGAAACTCTAAAGCCCACAGAATTCCAGAGAGAACAGACAAGCAGCTGTTTTCTTTTCTTAAGTGGATGAACTATTGGACTCCTCCTCTGTAAGCCATGACATACCAGAGTATTTCCAAAACAGACAATAATCTGCCTCTTTTGTTGAGCATTTTTGATACAACATCACAGAGAGGTATTTTACTCTTATCTGCCTTTCAGGGAGAAGCTTCTTTTCCATGTCACAAATTTGTAACAAACAGCCATTTTTTTCCTGCAGATGTTACTCAAAACTAATTTTTTAGCTTTCTAAAAAGTCTGTGTGCTCCAGCGTACCTGTGGCAACAAAATAAATGCAAGAATTAAACTCTTGATATAAAGATTAAAAAACCACACTTTGGTAAAGACTAAGGAAATCAGAACTGTAAGAAAAATAAGTAATTCCTCTTCCCACACATCAAGCCCACAGAACTGAAACAGTTTCTAGATCACCCAAAGCACTTCACCCTTGAAATGCTGAGGTTGGGAATTTGTACATGAAGCAATTTTGCTTCAAAAGGTGAAGGGAAAAGACATTAATTCAAAAATTACCTGACAAAAACAGGAAGTATATAAACATAGAAAAAACAAGACAATATGTGTATTTGCAAAATTTAACATTTCTCCAGCAGTGCAAGGGAAGAGGGATGAATTCTTTTTATAGCATTTTAAATGTCAGTGCTGTACACAGAATGTAAAGTGCTTTGAGTCACTGCTGCAAAACCTTCCAGGAACATACTGAAATAAAACTAAACTGCATTTTAAAATAAATGCTCATGTACAGACTTTGAGTGATTGCAGGGTTTAGTAAGGGTTGAGGAAATTGCTTTAATTCTCCACCACTGGCTCAATTCTGTACACAGAGAAATCAGTCAGCTACAAAAAGTGTCCTGCAAGTCCAAGTTGCCTATTGTCCCAAATTTATCCTGGACAGCACAGGTAATGCCCTAGAAAAAGACAAATTAATTCAACAAACACAGCAAAGGAAAAGTGCTGTTTTCAGCCACACTCAAGTAGCTTCCCCAGACTCAAATGGCTGCATACAAATGAGCAAGACCTTTCCCACAAAGGAGTACAAACTACTGTATTTACAACTTGCCCAGGCACACTCAGCCCTGGACAGAACTCAGACATTGTTTTCATCACAAACAGGCTCATTGCACACCTCAGATTCTGATGGTTTTAGTTTTAGCAGGAACTTTTCAAAATGAAAGTTGCAAAATAACCTCGGATGCAGTTAGTCCCTTACACTTAATAAATAAAGAAGCATCAGGAATCTCCACAGTATTGAGATGCACAGAACTATTAATTGGTTTCAGAGTCTATTAAAAAACAAAACAAAAAAATGTCCTTTGTTACTGGAAACAAATCATAGTTTCTGTTCTTCTAAGAAGAGTGGCCCTAGTGGTGTGTTCAAACCAAGCAGCAGGAGGCTTTTACTGCATCCCAAACCACTGCTCTTGATCTGCCCACTGAGCTGCTTCACTGTCACTGCCTTCCAAGTCCCCCTCTTCTCCACTTCCCTCCATGTCATCCACATCTTCTTCCTGGGTGGCATCTGTTGGACTTTCCTCTTTTTCCATTTTCTGCAATCCTTCCAGTGACTTCTGATCATTTGGATCCAAACTGAAGAAAGGAAGAAAAACAAAGCATTGTCTTGAAACTTTTTCTCTTTGTGGCCTCAGAGTAACAATAAAATCTCATCCTGTTGTCTGCATTTCCTGTTTAACATCATCAGGAAGCTTATTTTAGATGATGATGCAACTTCCTCTTGAGCTGCTGTAACACTGAGTCTTCAATCTCTTTATAAAACAGTTCTGATCCCCAAGAACACGTTTATCTAAACATCCCACTCTTCCAGAAAACTTAGTCACTTCTCCCAACAATACTAATTATAAAGTAACATGAAAGCAGTAAAAATGTAAATGACTCTGACTAAATATAATCTATGCAGGCAAAAACCAGCTGACCCATTCAAGCTGTGCAAGTTTGCAGCGGACATAATGTGCTGGGTTTAAGGCAAGTTGAAGATGTTGCAATCAAAACATGGGAATATTTAACAAAGCAACACCCTAAAATAGCATTTAGATTATGTTAAGTTGAATCATACTACTTAAATTTATCGAACAGCTCATTTTTATATGCACCTTCTAGTGTAAAGGAATGGATCATAAAGTCTGACTATAAAATAATTAGTGACTATAAAATAATTAGTAACCATACATAATTCCATGCCTTAATCCTTTTGTTAGTCAAGGAATCACAAGCCTAGTGACATATTTAGCATTAACACAGTCCCTACATTTTGCACTTCTCAGTTAGAAGTCTTAAGACCAACCAATTCATGAACAGGGTGTCATTTGTGTAGTTTTGCTTGTTTTAAGGGAGAATGACACAAAGCCACCTCTATTTCTCATCCTAATCAATTAGTAGCTTATCTTTTTACTGATTATTGGTTCTTGTAAACCTCCTGCAGCCTCAGGGTGTGCTTTACCTCAGGGCTATGCTGTACTGGTCCATGGCTTCCTGGTACTCGTTGACAGCCACCAGGAAGTCCCCCAGGATGCGGTGCAGGACACAGTCACTCTGGTTGGCCAGGGCATTCCTCAGCAGGGCAATCCCATCTTCATACTTCTGCTCTCTACCTGTTCACAGGCAACACTACTGTTTTAATCAACAGTTGAGACAAATCTATAAAAAGTCACAGTGTTCACAGTCTTCCCAACACAAGGCTGTTTGTTTGTCCCCCCAGACCTGTCAGCAAGGACAGCAGTGCTCTGCTTCTTGCAAGATTAACTCTAAACAATTTTTTGTTGCCATAGCTGTTACAGTTACAATTACATCTACTTTGAAGTCAAAACATTTTGTTTGCAATTGCTTTAAGTGTAATATCAGCTGCTGGATGCAAAAGATTCCTGTGATTTTTCCTTCAGGACAGAACTGATAAACCCCTGGACTGTATCATCACTGTTACATCCTTCACATGGATGTGGCTCCAGAACACCCTTCCATGTACAAGAGTATCTCTAAACAAACCAACACGGGGGAAAAACGAACTTACTGAGAAGTTCTGCTTTCTTTACCACAGCTTTAATATAGTCAGGTCTTTGTGTGAGAGCTTTATCCAGCAATGTTTTTGCTTTTTCCTGCGTGACTGGGTCCTCCAGGCAGACTGTGGCCAGCAGGGTGAGGGTCTGTGCGTTTGCCCCCAGGGTTTTGTACACGTTGTTTGCCATCACCATGGCTTCACGGATGCTGTTGGATGCCAGGTAACACTCGATGAGACCTGGTGATGTCAGATGGAAACACTTCAGGGTTTGAGTCAGCACCACAGGCACTCACCCCTCCACTATTATTTGCACTTAGTAGCATTGAACAGCTGACACTCCAATAAGCAAATACAAATTGCAGTTGAGAAAGTGAATCTATGCATGCCAACATACTCATTCTACGGATAATCGACTTGATGTTTATTAATGGTCAGGCACTGAAAAAAACCCCTCAACCCTAAGTACACCTAATCTTATGTTCTTGTCTAATTCCAATACTGAGATAATTAACACTTCACTACTTGAAGCTGCCATTGAGATCAACAAGATTTAAATATTTAAACAAGTATGACAAAACAACCATCAGTTAACGTCATCATCCAAAAGTGAGCTGCTCAAAACACCCAAGTTTGTTTACACCCAGATTAAACAAAACAAAAACCAAGAAAACCCCTTTCTTGAAAATCATTCTTACAAACCCACGCCTTCTCTCGCATCCCTCACCAGCTCACATCATTTTTGGGATAATAATAATTTACTAGAAAGCCAACAGGAGGGCAGAACTGCTGTCCATTCCCTTGATTCATCACCAGCGGGACACCAACCCTCCCCGGGAGCAGCTGCGAGCAGCTGCCCGTGGCTCACCCTCGTAGCAGTCGAGGCGGCAGGGCGCCAGGCGGATCGCCTCCCGGAAGTGGATGATGGCCTCCTGCACCCGGCCCATGTTGCGCAGAGCCGCCCCCTTCAGCAGCAGCGCTTGGACACTGTTGCTGTTCAGCTGGATGGCTTTGGCTCCCAAGTATAAGGCACGGGAGTATCGTTTGCTGTAGAAACTGTGACACCTACAGAGAGAGGAGAGGGATTGTAAACGTGCACTGCCTGCGGTGCCTGCGCACAGTCGTGGGGGTTTTGAATTTCTTGCATTTGAAGTTAAGAAAAGAAACTTCAGAAATTTTTAAAACCTCAATATAAATATTAAAACTGTTTAATATATTGTTGGTATTGCACAGGTGTGTAACTCAAACATACAGAAAACAAACACTATAGATATTTACAGAGAGCTAATACAAGTTACTCAAGAATGGAACAGACAGGAAATAAAAGCACCTTCTGAACAAAACAAGCTGAACCCACTGTGTCAGCTGTAACCCACTACATTCAGCAAATCCAGAGCTGAGGTGAGAAAGGAAACCAAACAACTCACCCAGATACCACCCAGGGCTCTGCATGCTGGTCAGAAATATTGAAGAGCCGGCAGCCCAAGTTCTCCACATCCTCCAGCCGGCCCTCACGTGCCAATAAATAACCATAGACATCCATTCCTAAAGAGACACGGTGGGGGATCAGTCCTCAGGAAATGGAAACTTCATTCACAAGAAAAAAAAGCCACAAAAACCACCAACACCTACTTTAAACTGTGCAACTACCTGGAAGGGCTCAAGACATGCAGTTTCATTCAATCTCAATTCTGAACCGAATGCTGAGTAAACAATATACAGTATTCCACTGCACGGAGCTGTTATTCTTCAGGTCAACCTTCTCTCAGGATTTACTCACCTTTTATTAGATAAGGATCCAGCATTTGTGCTTGTTCAAATTTTAGGATAGAGTTTTTATTATCTCCAGCTCTGAAGTACAGGTCTGCTAAGCTCCCCAGCAAGTCCACATTATCCCTCAGCAATGACTTCTTCTCTAAAGAGCTTAAAGGGGAAAAAATGCCCATTATTTATGAATGACATTTTGAATACCATTATATATAAGAATTTATTTGTGATTTGATTGCACCATGCTCTTTCAACTCTTACCAAATGGTGTTGATTGCTCTGGTGTTGTCTCCAGTATGCACAAAGGCATATGCCTTGATCCACACAGAGAGCCAATCCAAGTTGGGAATGCTCTGGATGATGTTGATGGTCATGGAGGCCACTTCTGCTCCCTTCACCGACAGCGAGAGCAAGCCTGTTTAGAGGGGTTCATACATCAATCTCAGCCACCCAAAATTGCTTTTGATACAAATTGTCTGAGGAGCAGAAACTCCGTCCCTTGACAAGCACAAACAGCCGGTTACAGGGCTTGTTACAATTTCTATAGCGTGGGTATGACATGCAAACACAAGACAGTTACAGAAGTGTAATTAAAATTCTAACAGGCTGAACACTGCAGTGCTCACGTGTGCAGACACTCACCTAGGATGGCATCCAGGGCCAAGGGGCACTGCCTCAGCACCTCTTTGTAGCTCGTCACCGAGGAGCGCTCCTGGCCTGCTTTCTTGTAGAGGTTTGCCAGCATCATATTGATCTGCAGACAGCAGAAATGTGGGGACAGTCAAGGGTGAGGAAGGAGAAAGAATCACTAAGAAAAGTCACAACTCTGTCTTCAAGCCTGCCTGCCTCTGTTCTGGGCAGAAGACAACCTGCATTTCTGAGAACACTCTAAGGCACCATATAGTACAAAATGAGAACTGTGCCTTCCTTCTGAGAACAGAAATAAAATTCTCTTATTCTTTTGTACATGCACAGTGCATCAAAGAAATCAAAAGATGGGCAAGTGCTCGTTCACGATGCCAAGAAGGATCTGTACATCCATTAATTAGTCCCTTCCAGGAATCCCTCTGTATCCATGGAAGTGCTTGAATTAGTTTAGCAAGGGAGAGAAAGTTTCCATTCAGCTTCTGAATGAAGCTGTGATTGACCAAAGAACAGCAATTATCTGAGCTCCTCACAAGCAGCTGGTTTCTGCTGCAGCACTTTCATTTACTGGTCTATATAGGCAAAAAGTTTGCTTTTCTCAATATTTTCTTTTTTTTTCTGTTCTGCAAGTTGGTCAAAACATTCTGACATTTACTGGAGTTTAAGCCATGTACACTTTTAGGGCAATTTAACATGAAACATACTTGACTGATCTGATGTGTTAATCTTTTAAGCCCTTCTGAGTAACAGAGCCAGCGAGCAAAGACTCCACAGATTTGGCACTGCAGACCACAAAGGGATCTAAATATTTAACATTATCTAAACTGTTGTTGAAAAGGATTAAAAGATTTTAAAAGATGGAGCACTAGCAAACCTTCTACTTGCCAAAGTCTCCAGCCTTTCAAGGATTTGGCTTTGCTCAAACTATACAAAAAGTTAATAAAGATGCACAAAACATTTAACTCTTTTCATTGTTTTCTTTAAATTCTAACATTAAATTCTAATTAGGAAATGCTACCAAACATTATGCTACCAAATGCCAATTAAACCTATATACTATGGTGTGCCCTAGAGATACAGCGACCAAGAACTTGTGACTAAAACCCACCAGAACTCACCTTTGGAGTTCTCTGCCTGGAAGGAATCCCATCAAGAATAGCAATGGCATCTTTATCTTGCTTCAGCATTGTGTAACATTCAGCCATTTTGTATTTCACTTCAATTTCTGATGGTAAACACTGAAACAAAAATGGAAGATTTAAATACGATGGTGGTTTGATCAGATGTGAAACTTTTAATAAGGTTTCCTCATAAATATTTATACTGTGTTGAAAAATATCTGGTGCATGTAAGTTAACAATGCAACTCACTGCTAGTTCATATTGTTCCTGTCCTCAAATTAAAAGTATGAAGTACACACACAGAAAAATTTCATGTCAGAAACTATTTTAAGTTTTGCATTAGAAAACACCACAGATATTAGCAAACTAATTAACCTTAAATTATTATGTCAGGTTTATTTGACATATGACAAATGCACAATCAAAAGTATTTAACAGAAATGTAAAGGTGATGCTCAGGGATGTGGTTAGTGATGGACTTGGCAGGGACTCAGTCTTAAGGATCTTTTCCAGCCTCAGTGACTCTGTAAATATTGAGTCAGCAACATTAACTGGAATGGGGAACGTGATGACTTTATGCAGCACATTGTCAATTCTTAAATACCTGGCTTTGGGGTGTTGATGCAGCATTCCCAGTAGAAGGTCTGACTTTGGAGGTTTTACTTAAGGCTTTTTTCTGCTGTAAGGCCATCGTGTACTTGCTGACAGCATTCCTGTATTCCTTGTCATGGAAGAGGGAGTCTGCATGATAGACAAGGAGCTGGTACTTCTGAGAGGGAGAGAACAGTTCCCTAGAAGAAACGCAGACAGAAAGGCTGAGATCAGATGGCTGCACAAGAATCAAAACCTTACAGATTCAAAGTATTCATAGCTTTGGTTTGTCTAGCTTCAACTTGCAACTGCTGCAGCTTCTTTACTGCACTGGGAAGACCATTGAGTAACAGCACTGACTCCTCACACAGGGGTTATCTCACCAATTTCTTTTATCTGTAGACAAACAAATCCAAAAGCCACTCCTGACACCTCATCAGCATCAGCAGCTCAATGTTTGGCTGCTTGGCCACTGCCCCATCCTTTCCTTAACAAGCCACAGGTTGTCAATATGCATTACACTGCACCAACTTTCTCCTAGGATTCATTCCCCTTTTGTTAGGTAAGGATCGAACATTTTGCCTGTTCAGATTTCAGAACAGAGTTTTGTTTGAATGGACTCAAGTTTAAAAGGCAAACCAGCTCCTTATTCAGCCGTTCTGGTCCTAATCCCTATTCCTACATTATACAGACCCCCTTTATAACACTCCTAGTATGTGTGCAAACCAAATGAGCCAACTGTGGCCTTCTAGGACCTGAAGGGAGCCAACAATAAACACAGAGATTTTCAAGATTTTCAAGGGCCTGGAGCGACAGGACAAGGGGAATGACTTCACAGTGACAGAGGGCAGGTTTAGATTTTAGGAAAAATTCTTCCCTGTGAGGGTGGGGATGCCCTGGCACAGGATGCCCAGAGAAGCTGTGGCTGCCCCATCTCTGGAAGTGTCCAAGGCCAGGCTGGACAGGACTTGGAGCAACCTGGGATAGTGCAAGGCATCCCTGCCCATGGCAGGAGGGGTGAAACAAAACAATCTTCAAGGTCCCTTCGGTGAGTCTGTGATCCTCTGCCAGGACACCCATGTTTTAGCGGGCAGCCCAAAGGGACGCTGATGCAGATACCCGAACAGAGGCGGTCTCCATCCCCGGCAGGGACAGGAGAGGGGAAGGCCAGCACCAGGACAGGGACAGGAAAGGGGAAAGCCAGCACCGAGACAGGGACAGGGACAGCCCAAAGGCGGCCCCGCTCCCCCCACGCTCCGCGCCCCGCGCGCGCCCCCTGCCGGCGGGGCACTCACGGGTTGTTGCCGCTCATGGTGAGGAGCAGCCCGCTGAGCAGCCGCACGTTCGAGTGCAGCCCGGCGGCCGCCATCTCGCGCACGTGCTCCACCACACTCATTCTGCCGCGGGCGGGGGCGGAGGGGACGGGACAGGGCGGGAGGGGGAACCGGGAGAGACCCCAAGCGAAACACCGGGCACGGAGCCGCCGCCGCCGCCCGCCGCCACTCCAAAATGGCGCCACCGAGGGGTCCTCGCGCGCCGCCGCCTGCAGGCGGCCAAGGCACTGCCCGCGCGGCCCGACAGGCGCGCGGAGGGCAGCCCTGGCCGAGGACCCCCCCGCGGCGGCGGGAACGGCCGTGAGGGGAGAGTGGAGTGCGAGCACCGCTGTGAGGGGATGGGCTCCTCTGAGGGTGCTCTGTGCAAGACACACACTCCTAGTACCTCCACAGCTCCCGATTCCTCCCCTTGTCCTTCTGCGAATACGCTGATGGTTGCTGCAGCTAAATGTGACTGAGGTCTCCGAGGTAACGACGCTACCTATGAAAATTGGTAACGGAGGAGACGTTCTAAAACCTACATTTCTTCTGGGAAATGCCTCATTAGGCCTACCGTTAACTACAGTGATAGACTGAGAGATGAATAATAAACTTTATTTTCCCACCTTTACAAAAATATTTTAAAACACGGCTATCCTATTCCTAAAAATTCAGTATGACGTGCCATCACTGCTATTGGGAGAGGAACACGGCTCTCAGCAGACAAATACACCAGGCAGCAAAACATCACCAGCACTGGGTTTTAGGTAACACTAAAAATGTGTTGGTGTGACTCGTGTCACAGTCCACAAAACCTGAATAAACTAAAAGTGGATTTGTGTTTTTCCAGAAATCATCAGAACAGCCGCTTTTTAGCAGTTTGTGAGTGTTTGAACGCACCATCAGTGTGGGATCTGCCTGTGTTATCCTGTGAAGGCTCTTCAGGAGCACAGCTCTGCAGAGACAGGCTGCTCAATAAACAGGTAAATGGCTGCAAACTGCACGCCCTCTATTAATCCCAGTTTTCAGTGAGAATGATTCACTTCCTACTGATGAATGTTACACAGTAATCATGGAATCACAGAATGCTTGGGGTTGGAAGGGACCTTAAAAATCATCTCGTTCCACCCATGGGCAGAGACCTTCCACTGTGCCAGGTTGCTCCAAGCCCCATCCAACCCAGCCCTGGACACTTCAGGGATGGGGCAGCCACAGCTTCTCTGGGTACCCTGTACCAGGGCCTCACCACCCTCACAGGGAAGATTTTTTCCCCAGAATCCGATCTAAACCTGCCCTCTGCCAGTTCAAAGCTATTCCCCCTTCTCCTGGCACTCCAGGCTCTTGTTGGCTCCCTTCAAGTCCTGAAAGGCCACAATTAGGTTACCCCAAAGCCTTTCACAGAAAAAAACCCAAAACCAAAACAAAACAAAATAAACCCACCTCTTTGAGTTCTATGAAGGCTGTCCATAAGACACACAGTAGTTACCACGTTAATTACAAGCGAATTTTATTGAAAACAAGGTAAAAATCACTGCACTGGACAACACAGCGTGAGAGGTCTGTTTTCCCTGGACATTACAACACCCAGACTCCAGCCAGCAGAGCAATGACACAGCTCCCCTGCCCCACAGCCAAGCCCATTTCTTCTCTTAAATACAAGCCCTGTTTTAAATGCTGTAGCCACGATTACAAAGCAGCTTGCATCTGAAACAGCACATTAGAAATCACTTATTAAGCACCAGCTTAATAATATTTGCTTACACAACTTATCTTTTTGCTCTCCCTCCCTCTATCACTCATTGACAAGTTTGGTTTTTTCTTTTTTTTTTTTTTTACTTCATTAGCACTTAATTCTTCCTTGGTACAAAATGTATCCAAAACAAAGGCAAAAGACTTGAACATCTTGCTGTGGAAATGCTTAAGGTTGTTGCCACTTTGCTTCACTGCCCAGGGCCTGAGAGACTCTTGTTCATGAACTGCCTCTTCACAAAGCAGATCCACCACTGCAGAAGGAAGCAGAGAGTCAGAAAATCTGCAGAAGTGGTTTCCAGTGACTTTAAAGTATTCAGTCTCTGACACACAACAAATATTAAGGCTCCAGTTTTACACATAGTTTTCCACACTGGTTTCTACTGGAATTGAGGTGAACAAGACAATAGGAATGGACACAACTAGTTCATATCACAGAACTTTGAATGAAAACTGGAAATTCTACTTTCTCTTATTTTACTTTTATTGTATTTTATTCCAATACAATAATAAATGAGGGATGCACCAGGAAGCTATGCCTTTGAAACTAAATTAGCCTAAGTAATTTCAATATTAAATGCAGTCACATTTGCACATGAAACATGTGAACACTCAGGAGGTGACTTATTCATTGATTAGTGATTTTTTTCCATCTGGATATGAGGTTAAACAATCGACTTCAAAGCAGCTCTCAAATCAGAGCTGCCTGGGAAGAGAAACAGCACCTCTTGTACTTGTGAACTCCATTTGTAACCCCAGCCAAGAGCAGATGTGCAGTGCTTTGAAGAGCTGAACCAGACACCTCTTATTACTGCCCTGCTTTTGAAACTAACCCAAACTGGCATTCACTGTCATATCACATTACATTAAATTTATCGGTAACCTGCAGCTGCCACTTCACTGTAAAATCAGACAGGCTTGGCTGAAGTTACCCACCCCTGACCCTCACCCCATCACCTCACGTCCCTCCACACGTGGCTGGGAAAACACCCCCAAGCTCTCATTAACTCTGTGGTGATGCCACACTGAACTCTTACCTTGCTTGGCTTGTCACTCTGAGGATCAAACACTTTGTCACAGAGGCGAAGGCCGGTTTCTTGTCTCAGCTGCTGCAGGTAGGCCCTCATCACCTCTGCAAGCAGCACAGCAAAACCAGGGTAAACTGGGCAGCACCAACTCAAACTGGATTTAACTGGAGGCATCAGACATCACTGCTTAAAGCAGAGAGGGAGTTTCACATCTGCAGGGACTCCCAGCTGGCTGAGTTGATTTGCCCAATTCACCTATGGATCCTGGGGAACCCCAAGGTCAGAAAATCCAGCTTGTGCTGCCTTCAGAAGACAGACTGCGGATTTAGAAGATTTAGGTTTAACAGTAAGTTTTCTAACTGCAGTCACAACAGTGCAGTTAATAAAGTGTGACCCTCAGAGACCCTAGGTCAGCCTTACCTTCCTCCTGCTTGTTGGCAGGTTTGGCGTAAATGGCGTTAAGTGGAAAGCCAGGCTCCCCTGGGATTGGGAAGTTAGTGATTCCTAGTGTGTACATTTCCTTCTCTCCTTGGCCTTTGGAGTTACACTGGAAGAACCAGGCAAACAATAGGTTAGCAGCTATGAACAAAAGCTGACACAGTATTAGACCCAAATATTTTACAAATCTGGAACATGAAAACTCATCAAGAAGAGCAACACAGCACGTCCACAGCCTCGGAGTATTTGAGGCCCTGACAACTGGGACTGGGGTGAACAGGATTATTTGTTCCCCTGGAAAAAGAATATCAGGAAATCCTTTCCTCACAACAGACTGTTTCCCACCTGCACAGAAATTCAGTTTTCTTACCTTTTGCAGCTTTTTCAGGCACTCAGAAATGTAGAGAGTCACATAGATCAGCGTTCTGTCAGCCTCATTCTGCAAAACAAGAGCAAAAACTCTTAGATTACAGGACTTTGTGGAACTGATAAAGCCTGAAACAGGAATTAATTCAAGCCATTTTGTTTCCCCATGAGAGAGAGATTTGCAATTCATGACATTTACCCTACTTTAAGTGGAAGGGAAGTTTTTGTGATCTTCTAGAATTATTTCCTTGAAAATAAATTTATATTCACAGCACCAACCCTCCAAAGAACTAGAATATGCTCAGTATCTCAAAAAAATTACCTTAATTTCGTAATTTTTGAAGAAAACGTTAGCTTTGAAGTAGTAGATGGCTTCATCTATAATATCTGTGTCCTTAGCTGATAAAAAAGAGATACAGAGTTAAGCAGTGCACTGTTACACTACATTTGTCATAAGTTTTACTCACTGAAATACATAAATAAGGATTATTGCAAAAGCAAAACCATGGTATTTACAAAAAGCAGAAGTCAGCACCACGTAACAGAAAACTTCAGAAACACCATGAATTCAGACTGTAATATTTCAGCTTCCTACTCCCTTCTCCTTCCCCTGTGATATGTCACTTCACAAACAGCAGTAATTCAGCAGTTCCCCACTTTTGAGTAACTCATCAGAGTTTTAACATCATGAAAGGATAGAAAAAATGTTTTTGGAGAAAGCATACCAGCACAATCACTCAGATTGCACTGTCTTTTTCAAATAAAGGAGGGCAGAACACAGTGACAATCTGACTTTTGCTACCATCCGAGGCTGCTTCAGTCCAGAAGCACTCCCTTTACGTTTCCCTTTTCAAACTGAACTGCCACATTTCTGGGGAATACACCTTGGAAGTTGAAGGAGAGTCTGTACCCAACTGTCTGTGGGCCCTGCCCTGTGCCTGGAACTTCATTTCAGCTGTTTCAGCCCCACACCCTTAAGTGCTGCTGTCCCTCAGAGCAGCCGAGCACGGCAGGCTGCCACCCAAAGCACGAGCTCTGTGCAGCTAAACCCCCACTTCCTCTGACACAGAGGCCTCACACCACCACAGCCTCCTCAAAACCCTGCTCAGGAGCACGGGGGAAGCACCAGAACAGCAACCAGAGGCTTGGATTACTGAAACTAATTCAGCAGAACACAGAGCAAAGATATCTGTGCATAATTATTTTCTACGATTTGCACAACTGAAGTAGTTGAAAACTTTCCTCTGCTCTAAACTCCATTTCCCACTGGTGACTCTTCTGGCCACTTTGCATGGGGCTTAGAGCAACCCCTGAGATGATGAGCTACATCCAGTAATTCAGGGATTATTATAAACTTACTTTCTCGAGGTGCTGGGCCCTTGAACTGGCTTCTGATGGGTAACAGTGCCATGTTCCCAATTAGCTTGGTGTCCGAGTCCATTAAAGTGGAGTGGTAAGCCTAGAGACAGGGAGAGCTGGTTATTGATCCTACTGAAAATAGACATTTCCATATCCAGTCACATGTCTTCATCAAAAAAGGGTCACAGCCTAGTTCATTATAATGCTTCCAGCATTTTTTCCTTGCACAAACAATTGCTATTTTCTATTTAAGTCCAGATTTTGGTGCCATTCTGGTGAATGCCAGGAAAGCACCACCACTGCCAGTACTTGCAGTCACAGTGGTGGGAGATGGGATAAAATCTGTGTTTTTGGTCTGCAGGCTCAGTTCATTCCCAGGCTGCCTGAATCCATCCTGGCAGAACCAAGGGGTAACAGCCCCACTCACCTGCCTGAGTTTTGGGGCATTGCACTGAAAGTTAGTTGGTCATTAAAAAATATGCAATTTATTTCCATGTCTGGCTATTAATAGTAGATAATTATAAATAAAGACAGGCTTAAAGCAGCAAAAAAACCCCACAAACCAACAAAACTGATTTAAGTGAAAAACAAACCAGCTTTCTGCATCTAACAAATTCTTCCTAGAAGACTGGTTTTAAACAACTAATGAGTTTAGTTTTAGGCACTTTACAAACATTTTCTGGGTACTGTGCCAGGCCACTGGGAATCCCTCACGTCTTTTGTGGGGGACGGAGGAGGATGTGACTGGGGGAGGCTGGGTTTAAAAAGCAGTTTATTTCACTGAGAGGAAGGTGGTGCAAACAAAGCCAGAGCAAAGCCCTGCTGTGACCGCCCTCTCCCCCGCTGCTCGCACCCTCCCGGCTGCGGGTGGATCCCTGGCAGGGGGACGAGGAGGAAGAGGAAGGCGCTGGCCTTGCAGCAGCCGCCCATTAACAGCCATTCCCCGTTCTCAGCAGCGTTCCCCGCAGCTGCAGCCCCTCTTTCCCCCCGCAGTGCCCGCGGTCAGACCCCGCAGCAGAGCCCCTTCCCCGGCCCGGGATCGCCCCCGCCGCGCCCGGCCCGGCCCCGCCGCCCCGCGCCCTCCTCCCGCGCTGCCGCCACCGGGGCCGCGCAGCGCCGGCCGCGGAGCCGCTCACCGGCATCTCGACGGACAGGAGGCGGCTCGGCGGGGCCGGGCGGGAGGGGGAGCGGGGCGAACCGGCCAGGAAAGCGGGCACAGAGCTTCCTCCTCCGCCTACGCTGCAGGAAATGAGGCAGCGACAGAGGCGGTGCGAGGAGGGGAAGCGGGAGCCGTGCACCGCCCCGGAGGCAGAGCACCGGGAAGGGATCCCCAGGGACAGCGCTGTGCCCGGGCACTGCCCCTACGGGGAAAGGGCCACGGAGAGGCACTGCTCTACCAGGGCACTGCCGGTACCGGGAGGGCATCCCGGGAGACAGCGCTGTCAGACACCGCCCGCTCGGGGCAGGGGTTCCGGGATGCTTCGCTCGCAGCTGTTTTCTCTCCTGTGCCATTCCAGCCCAGCCCAGCCCGCGGCACCGGGCACTTCGTGTAAGGAGGCACAAGAGGGGTCCAAACGCGTTGTGTTCAGAGGGACACCATATTTTAAGGTGCACACTCCCAATTGCTATCAATCCATTACCGTCCCTGTGACGTTGAATGCTGAATTTGTCACCTGCTGTCCGACACTCGGCATGAGTCAGGGAGACTAAATGGGGAGGTTTGGAAGGTGAGTCACAATAATTCAACTGCAGGGCTGAGGTTCATTTCAACACGCCCTGAGCATGGCTCCTCCCAATGGCAGTCTGGAGGTGAAGTAAACCACGGTAGTTTACCCAACTTTTGAACGGTTTAATTCAGCCAGATCAAGACCTGCCACCACAGCTTTTTCTGAGCCCTTTTCCTCTAGATATGCAGGATTTGCTGATCTGTTGAACCTCTTGCCCAGTTGTGGCTCTTTTATATGTACTAACACACACAAGCATAAGAAAAAAAATTGTTTATTAAAGTAGTTACGAGGTCATGTAACTCACGCTCCACTATAAATATTAGTTATTTTACAGATAAAACATCAAGTGGTTTTGTGTAGGGGTTGGGGATTTTTAATTTCATTTTTATTTTTTACGAAAAGTGAAGTCTTTTCCTCCCAGTTTGAACATGTTTTTTACTCATCCACACGATCTTGAAAGTATTCATCCACAAGGGCAGATTTGTCTTCTTCACATTCCTGTAAAAAGAAACCCCAGAAAAATATAAACCTTCCTGGGTTGAACACAGGAATCATCAGGAGACTTTGAACTATAATGCAGGAAAAAAATCTTAGTGATCTCAGTGGTCCTTTCTGACATCTGAAGGTTAAAACTCTTTTAATTTTGAAAACTAAAGCAATACTTTTAAACAACCATTTGATCAATCTGCATACGTAAGAAGATACTAAAGATTTTCACTCTAATAACTAAATGAAGATGATACAAGCATTGTCACTGAAAAACTAAACATGGCTTATTTTGAACTGTACTAAGACAATAATTACTTAGCAAGGCAAAGAACATATTTATATTACAACTTATATTAAGGATACTTCCTAATTTTTCATCTTCTCACCAATGCTCCCTTACCTTTGGTTCTTTAAATTCCAGATCTTCTCCATACTGAATGGTGAAGTCTATGTGCTGCAGAACAATGTTAATACTTTCCTCATCAGAGCGATCCAAAGGCAGGAATCGAACCATGCCATAGTCATCAATCTGTAGAAGGATTCAAAGGATGTTGGTAGGGAAATGCAGAAAGTTAATTCTCAACCACAGCACTCTAAGCCACTTCCTTAAACCACATTTGTCTGGACTTCTAAAATACCATTTAAAGTCACACTGCAAACCAATAGCAATTCCCTGCTCAGAACACCTACCACTCCCACAATAGCAAAAGCCAATTCCCAAAATTGAAAACAGAAAAGAATTCAAAGAAAATCTATTGGCTATAATCCAGATATCAAGAGTATCATATCAGTAGTATCAAGAATCTCTTGCTAATCTGAAAAAATGAAGAACTGAGTTAAAAGAGGCAAAAAGTGATAGTGAATTTTAGGGTACCAGCTCAAAAGCAATATACCTACCAATCCACATATAGATTTGGTCAGTTTTTTAAACCTTTTACTTTTCAATATATTTGTAGAATCTTCAATCATAGAATACATATCTGGATCCAAGTACCTGGAGAAAGAAAGTCATCATCAACACTGAAAGCCTGTCATTCAGAATGGCATAAAAGATCCAGGATAATTATTTACAGAACAATCCAGAGATCAGTACAAACATGGAGCTATTCTTCTGACTCTGACTAAACTAAGTATCCTACCCAGATGTTTAAAGATTATTGTTTGAAATAAACAAAGCCCATCTTCTCCCATTTCAAAAGAGTATGTTTTAATTGTGGGAAACATTAGACTGAACTTCCAGTGAACTTTGCCTCAGTATATTATACTACAGAGTAAATAATTTTTTGGAACTTACTTTTCTATTTCCTTCTTGGCTTTCTTGCTCAGCAAATCCATTTTGGTCATGACGTTAATCTGCGGAATCTCCAAAGATATCATCGCACTGAGAGCTGCCAGGATTCCAGAAATAAACTTGAAGAGGATGAAAAATGATGTATTAAAGTACAGAAAAACACAACACAATCACACAGGACACTCAACCACAGGCCAAATCTGGTAATGAATATATGGAACATGGACACAAAGCCATATGAGGAATCATTCTCTCTGTTGGAAAAAGGAGGTGCCAAGTACCTCCTCAATTTTTGGAGCCTCAAATATGGATCTGCCACTGAAAAGGGCATTAAGAAAACCCAAATCCTTCTTGGGACAGTTAGTGCTAATGGGGAAGGTAGCCTGCTTGTTCTTGGGATCTGAGAAAGCTCTTGTGGAATGACAGAAGAATTTAGGTTGGAAGGGGCTTCTGGAGGTTATCTGTGCTCAAATCGAGGCACTTCCAGGTTAGACCAGGCTGCTCTGGGGTTTGCCCAGTCAAGTTTTGACTCTGTGAATATTCACTGCACAATCCCTCTGTGCCTGTCCCAGTCTGACCACTCGCACAGTGCTGCTTGTCTTTACATCCATCTGGGATTGTCCTTGCTGCAAGCTGTGTCTGAGGCAGCTGATGACAGCAACCAGATCTCCCTGGACTTGGCAATTTTTCCTCTGGGCAAACCCAGCTCCCTGAATGGCTCAGACTTGTTGTTCTTTATAAAAAGGAACCTTATCAACAGATTTCAAATGGATACCTTAAAAGATTCCACCATAAACTGAGAATCCACAAGGAACACTCCACAGACACGGAATTCCCACTGCTGCAGCTGCTCCACCAACTGTTTCATGACTGGCAGGTGTGTGTAGAGTTCGATCTGACCTGAGGCACATTCAGGATATTAACAGGCAGGAATGTGAAGCAAACAGGAAACAGTCCACAGTTATATATAGACGTGGGAACTGCACTTAAATAAAAACTGATAAAGAAAGCACTCTCTTTTTAGGCAGCTCTGACTGTGTTTGGCGGAAGTGGAAAAGAAATAAAAGGGGTTTTTTCCTCCTTTGGTCTCCAGTCCGTGTTAGTTTGCAGTTGCCACAGCTCATGATGCTACCAAACATCTGTGCAGTCACCCAGATCAGCCCAGGACCAAGTTTACTCCTGAGACACCTGAAAGTGACTCTTGACAGACGTTATAAGCTCAACAAAATGGGAATTATCACGGCCATCTACAATAAAATTTTCCAATTTGCAGATTTTCCAGTGCTTATGAAGGGTGATACCAAAACATCGGCGTGTGTTTACCTGGGCAATCAAACAAAACATAGTCATCCTCCACGTGCCCGAGGCTCTCCTCCAGCCAGCTGAAGTTATTGGCAAAGTATTCCATGCAAAACACTAAGCCACCATTGGGGCCAAACCTCAAGGACTCATCTTCCATGACATCGTCCACTTCTATCAGCTCGCGGATGTCTGCGACAACACAAGCGTCACCAAAGCCAGGAAATGAACTCTGCAGGCAGTTTGGCAGCTGAGAAAACCAACACGACTTCACAGCAGTGCTGGGTGCAGGGCAATCTCCCTGGCACAGGCACAACCAGCAGCCAAACAGAACAGGTTATGTTCATGAAACTTACACAAATGCCTTAATTCCCCAAATAAATAGATGCTAAATACTTCCCCGGGCTTATTTGGGGGGAATCTTTTGAGGGTTCCTGATGATTGTCTGGGAAATATCTCATTCCCCAGATTTCCCTCTGATGGTCCTGATGAATCCATCTAATCTTCTAATGAATCTCTTCTGAAAGTATCTCAGCGATGTGGCCAGGTCAAGATGCACTTTTCTTATCATCTTTGTATCTTACAGACACAAACACTGTTGTTTTCAAAACTGAAGCATCTGCCAGTACATATCAATCACTGGTGTAGGTAAATACAGGGATTAAGCACGAACTGGCACAGAGAGTAGGGACAGTGACTGATGTAGGGAGTTATCCCTATTACAAGACTGCACTAATCTCTGACATAGGCACTAAGCACTATTTGGTACCGGACTAGAATTATTCACTGATACAAGGATCACACACTATTTTGTTAAAACGATTTTCCAACGTCTTCCCCCACTGCTGTCTGGGCTCCGTTTTAGACCAATACAACTTGTCTGGTAGCAAGTCCACGGGGCGCTTGGAGCCCAGCCGAGCCCGGCGCTGTCCGGGGGCCGCCGCTCACCTGCCATGACGGGGTAGCTGAAGAGCTCGGCCGCCGGGTCCAGGTTCACCACCTGCACGGCGCGGCCCAGCGCCTCGCAGTGCTGCACCATGGTGGAGCAGTACGTGCTCTGCAAAGCACACACGGCCGTCAGGAGCCGTCAGCAGGCTCCCGCCGCCCGCTCCCCGCCGCTCCCCGCTCACCTTCCCGCTGCCCGCCGGGCCCATCACCAGCTGCGCGTATCGCGGCATGGCTGCGGCGGCCCGGCGGGAAGTGGCCGCTGCGGCGCCCCGTAGCTCGCCTGAACCCGTGACGGCTCAGCGCGTGGCCCTGCCCTCCGCGGTACGGCGAGCCGGCGCGGTCAAACCGTGCACGCCCCTCTCGCGAGACGGCGGCGCTGGGGCGAGCGCACGTGCGCGCGCGGTGAGGGACCGGGACCCGCCGCGGCCCGAGGGGCCTCCGGTAACACCGACACCGCCCCCGGGTCCCCCCGCCCCGCTCCGCTCAGCCCCCGCCTGGCGGCTCCCACAGCCGCCCGCTCCCTCTCCTCCGGAGCTGCGGCGCTGCCGCCCCTCGCAGCGATCCCCCCGGTGCTTGTACCGAGCATCCTCCCGGCGCCCTCCTTGTCGTCAGCCCCGGCACCGCCCCGCCCTGCGAGCCCGCCCCTCCTCAGGTACCTGAACCGCATCCCCTCGGCTCCCCCCTATCCCCTCAATTCTGCCCCCACAAATTCGCCCAGCTCCCCCCGTCCCACCGGCTCCGCGATCCTCACCGTGTCTGGGGTCCCGACCCGCCCTCACTTCTGGCCCCTGACCGTCCTGCACCCCCCGCGCCTGTTTGGGGTGTTCATGAGCACCCCAGCATCCTCACCCGCCCTGTGCCCACCTACCGCCTGTCCTTGTCCCCCTTCCCTGAATCCACCACCTCTGGAATTTTCCCTCAGCATTTCTCACTGTTCAGCACAGCTTGTACAACATCCGAAGGTCCCTCACACATATCCTGTTTGTTCCCATCGTCCTGGGGGATTTCTTGTGTGTTCCAAACTCTTTCCTTGTTGGCTCCTGTCTTCTAAGTCCCTTGCTTGAAAACGTGTGTGTAAACCACCATTAAATCCATTAGTGGCTTGAGTTTGCTTTCCTTTTTTTATACTGTGTTTCTTTTCCCCCAGTGTACTTGGATCAGATTGTGGCTCTTCAGGCACTGATTTAAATGATCCCTTTCCTTTGTTAATATGCGAGAGGTACCTGCCCCCAGTGCCCTCACTATTCTTTTGCCACTGATTTAACATGGTACTTTATGTTGTCCTTAAACCCGTGTGTTCTGTAATTCCATGCAGGTTTCTGAAAGGTCTTTCTTCGTTTTGTGGCACTTTGGCTTCTTTCCCCTTATGTGCTGGAGTGCCAATACTGTTTCATGTCCTTTGTAGCAGTTTTCCCCTTGTTTTCATTATTTTTGACTCCCATTTTCTTCTCCCTGATCTCTCACGCTCTTTTGACACTCGCACCTGTTTCCTCTGGGATTTTTGTTGAGTCGGGAGGGATGTGCCTGACTTTAACGCAGACTTTGGGTCCTGATTGTCTCACCCTGTGCCCTGCAGGCCTGTGACATGGCCACAGATGTGGCTGAGCCCGTGGTCCCTGACTGCAGAGGGGACGGCAGGAGCGGTGCCAGGTCTGACGCCGATTACCCCCTGCGGGTCCTCTACTGTGGAGGCAAGTCCTGGGTGTGAAAGGAGTGGGAGCACAGATCTCTTCCTGCAGGAAGCCACTAAAGCCATTAGCACAGAAAAGGAATATTTTCTGAGCATTAGTATGATAGCAAGAAATTGAATTCATTAAATCGCTATATTGTGTTTTACAAGTATTCTTTACTCGTTCCGTGTGTAGTTGTGTATTGGGTGGAATTTAAAGGGAAGTAAATAATCTTGACAGGTGTGTTTTTAGATAGGAATGTCATTTTGCTTCAGGCTGGAATACAGTTGCAGGGCAGTAGGAAACAGCCCTGTTGTGTGTAAAAGTCTGCACTGTTGGTTTGGGTGTCCCCTCTTTGGGACATTGGCAGCTCTTGGAGAAAGGAAAGCTGATCAAACCACCTGTTCAGTGTCTCTTTTTCCTCTGGTAGAAGTGGTGTTTTGTTCTGTAGCTTTTCCCAACCTTGGGCATCCTCTCCCCTTCTCTCAGTGACTGGCAGCTCTTGCTGTGATGGTTTTATCCTAATGCAGAGCATGTGAGCACAGGTCTAATGAGAGAGGAATTTAAATGTGGAATGGCAACAATAAAGAAATGTTTTTGAGTCAGTGTGTGGTTATAACCAGAAGTTATGTAAGAACTCATCCCTGATTTTAAAACACCATTTGGAATTTAATTACTAAGGCTGTAAGTAAAAACGTAAAAAGTAAAAAATCCCTTTTGTAATCTGCTCTTTTTTTCCCCCCTTCTTTCTCCAGTCTGTTCGTTGCCAACAGAGGTGAGTTAATTTTATGTTGTCCAAATTTCCCTCTCTCCTATCACGCCTTATTTTGGTGTATTTGTGAAGTATTTTGTCATTCCTCCACTAACAACATTCATATGGCTTTTCTCCAGTACTGTGAATACATGCCTGATGTGACTAAATGCAGACAATGGTTAGAAAAGAATTTTCCAGATGAGTTTGCAAAACTTACAGTAGGTAAGAGTCTTTTCTATTTTCTAACTGATATGTGTCCTTGGACATATTTAGAAATATCTGAGCTTGTCCAGTTCTTATCTCTTTCCTTTTCCTCCAATGTCATGTGAAAATTAATGCTTTGGATGCTGAGAAATAGGTTTTATAATGTCAGAAAACACTACATAATCATTGTGTAGTTTTATTAATAATGTTTGAGCTTTCTTAAGGTTCCTGCCATAAACAGTCATCCATGCACTTGTTTCCTGAGTTACTTTGTTGGATTTTATGTCTGTCCAGTCTGCAGTGGATGGCTGGAGGAAAAGTCATTAATAATTGTGAACTTTTTTGTTTGCATTTGGAATTTCAATATTAGCATTATCATTAATTTCTGTCTCTCTGTGCAAGAACCTTTATTGAAATTGTCACTGAAAATCTGAGCTGAGGCTTTTCTGGAGTCTAATTTGCATAAATACTATAATGAAGATGTAACATGCATCAGTCAAAAGGCTGCTGCACTTCAGCATTGTTTACTGATGTGAGAAAATATCACTTTACCTTACAGATTTCTGTCCATAAGGCTAATTTTGTTCTTTTTTCCCCCTCTCTCCTTTCTGATGCATTCAAGAAAATTCACCTAAACAGGAAGCTGGGGTTGGAGAAGGCCAAGGAAATGTGGGAGGAGGAGAAGAAGAGGAGAAGAAGAAGCAAAAGAGAGGCAAGGTCTAAATAGTTGATTGTGGTACTGATTTAAAAGCAGTTTGGGGCATCCCTTTCTCACCTGCTGGTCTGGAGCAGGGCACGAATTCCCTGCATTTTGGTGGTTAGCTCTGCACAGAACATAGGGAATATCTTCCTCCCTGTGGTCTGTGCCAGTGGAAATGTTGGACAGGAGGGACAGGCAGGGAAAGGTGACCTGCATCCTGTGCCCCATTGTTCCTGTCACTGCTGTCACAGTCAGGGAGCAATTGCTCCCAACCTGAAATCAGCTGGCATTTCTCCCAGAATGCTCTGCCCTGTTGAGCAGCACTTTTTGGGCTGCTTGCAGAGTGGAACAAAGGTTCTTCCCTCTCTTAATGCCTCATGACTCTGCTTTTGCCTTTGTTCCTTCCCACCTCTCTGTATTCATGGAACAGGATTTGGTTTTATGCTTTTAAATCTATTACCTGTGTCTCCATTAGCAGCTGTGTCTCTTCCCAGCAGTCCTAATGAAAAACATTTTCAAAGCCCAACTTTGGAAGATAAAAAGTTATGTGGAACAATTTAAACACACTTTTATCTTTGATCATTGGAGCTCTTTCTGCTGAATTAATTAACATACTTTCCACCATAAATCAGCTGGAGCTGTTAATATGCATTTGCCTGTGCAGTGTCATTTGTGTGTAATGCTCCAGAAATTACAGTTAATACCCAGTAAGATTCATATTTTATGCCACATATATTTTTGGTTTATTTCTGGTATCTTGGTAATCAGTTTAATTTACCTTCTCAGCATGTCTAGTGACAACAGTAATTCATAATCTGTAACTTGGATGCTTTTCCCAGAGACTTTAGGATGTTTTGTTTCAACATTAATTTGTTGTAAGGGGTGGTATGATTAGTTTCCAGTCTGGTTTTTGGTTCTAAAATAATAGTGTTTAAAATTATTAGTGATTAGTGATTTTAAAATGTTTAGTGATTTAATTGTGTTCAGAATTATTAGTGATTTTCTCCTAGAATCTAAACTTTCATGAAAACTTATGGTATGGTGTTAAGTTGGATGGTATAAGAGTGACCATAAGAATGTGAGGGAAAACAAGGACAAACTTCATGAGACAGTGCAGAAACTCACTGCAGAAAATTTAAGGCAGAAATTTACTGTCTTAAAATTATCAGACACCAGTTTATAATAAAACAGAATTGAAAGTGCTGCTTGTTAGAAACAGGAACAGTCTCAGGGGTTGGTTTACTTGTCATAAAATCTTTAGGTTTCCATGCTGAGAAGGCTCAGAAACGTGAAACTTTGGTTCCCCTGGAATAACTTGGTGACTGTACACGAAGTTAGCTGAGATCTTAATCTGGCTTGAAGAATCCTAATGAGTGGAATGTATCTCCTGCATCCTTTACACCAGCTCAGAAATGCCTGATGTGGGGAGTGTTCCCACAGGCTGGCCTGGAAGCAGGCAGTGGGAAAGGTGGTGTTAAATGAACTTAATCTGCTGTTTAACCCAGCAGCCTGAGGAAAGCAAGATTTTCTGGCCTCAAGAAATGGGCATTGCTTTGCCTCAGACACAAACCCTGAGGATGTTAAAAGTTGTGGAAAATATAAAAGAAAAATTCGGCCCCAAGAACAATGTAAATGTGCTCCAATCACAGTGATTGGTAAAGTGTGGGGAAAAACCCTTTTTTTGCTGATTGTAGGGAGGGTCTGCTTGCAACCTGTGCTTGAATGCACATTTGACATGTATATATTGTTATTTCCCATAATAGTGGACTTTGATGACATGAGATCTTTCTTAAATAACAATAAACCTGAGACAATGTGCAAAATTCATTTTTGTTTACCAACAGCGTTGGGGAAGTAACAATTTCTTTGTTTATAGGGACAAAATCTGACCTTGTATGCTTTTTCCTTTGATGATCTATGACATAATTTAATTAATCATGTAACCTTATGCTCTGTTTTAAAGGTGGGAGAGGTCAGATAAAACAGAAGAAGAAGACTGTACCACAGAAAGTTACTATAGCCAAAATTCCCAGAGCAAAGAAAAAATATGTGACGAGAGTGTGTGGCCTCGCCACGTTTGGTGAGTTTGGGTTTTCCTGCTATTGGATGTGCCTGCCTTTAACCTCATGATATTTCTTCTGGTTATATTCCTGTGGGGAATCTGCTTCCAGCAATGAGATGAAAGTTCCTCTTAAAGCATGTCAAAGGTACACTGACTTCCCACAGGGATAAATCATTAAGGTACTTACTGCCATGATTTTTCAAACAAAGAGGGCTCCAGATCTTTTGAAACAGGGTGCAGACCCACATCAACAGAACATGAAGAGGACATTGAGCAATTCCTACCTTGAAACATTTGTAGATCTGTAGAGTCAGATGTTTTGGGTGTAAACAACAGACTTGGCTTTCAATGGAAACACTAACAAAGGTTCAACTGTAAAGTGCCACTACTTTTTCAAGTTAAAACAAGAATTTGGCTTTGATCTTGAGAAAATATTTGTATGACAACAACTCTACTTAAATTGTCCATTTTCCCCTTGGCAGAAATCGATCTTAAGGAAGCACAAAGGTTTTTTGCTCAGAAATTTTCCTGCGGTGCCTCAGTAACAGGAGAAGATGAAATCATCATTCAGGGGGACTTTACAGATGACATCATTGATGTCATCCAGGAGAAGTGGCCTGAGGTAATAAATTCTTCTTTCTGTCAGGAAGACACACACTTTTCCACACTAGCCCGTGACTTTCCAATGATTTTGGGAAAGGGTTTCATCTTTGGCAGCACAGATTGGTGCACAAAAATAAAAGAGCAGTTGTTGCATTCCCACCCTACAGTAAGGGAGGCATGTCAGAATAAATCCACCTGTCAAACATCTGTGGCTTCTTTGTGACCATTTCTTAACAGTGAGTGTCTAAGTATTCTTACATTTTAATCCTATATTTCAACACCTCTTAAAATATTGCAAAATTAAAACAAAAAAGCCCCAAGCCCCACACATTTGTGCTTCAGAAGAGATCGGCTGGGGTGGCTTGGACTGAAATTTAAGGCTGAGAGCTGTACTTGCAAGGGCTTTCTCTGACTCTGCCTTGTCCTGGCATTTCCCAAGTGGAATTCTTTATGGTTTAGCTCCATAGGCCTGTCTTTATTCCCAGCCCTGCAGGCTCAGCTGTGTCCTGTAAGCACATGTCACTCACGTAGGATTTGCAGCAGGGGATTTGGAATGGTGCTGTTCACTTCTTCCACACTTCACTACATTCACAGGGGTGCATGTAAAAAGAAAATACTCAATTTGCTGTGTTTTGGCTTTTTCTCCCTAGGTGGATGATGACAGCATTGAAGATCTTGGAGAAGTCAAGAAGTGATAGTGGAAGACTACCTTTATTTAATTATATGGTTATAAATGATATAGCAAAAGTGAGGCTTCTAAATCCATTTGCTCTGCAGTGAAACTGTGGAGAACCCGTATCCTTGGCATTCTCACTGTTCTGTATAGGCTGCTTGGTTTTTTTTGTTTTGGGGTTTTTTTTGTGATATTTGCCAAAGTTAAATTGGGGTTCTACCATGCTAACGCATGAAGTAGATTAAATAAAATTACTGTTCCTCACTGAATAGTTTCTGAGGTTTTTTACATCTACTTTCCTCTACCTGTCTTATGGGACAATAAGAATTTAAGGCATTAAAATTTGTTTTTCATCTGCTGTCCTTTCTGCTGAGCTTAACTGAATAAGGCATGTGGCTGATGTAGACACTTTTACCTCTCATTTACCTGCAGAGAATTTTAGAAATCAGAATGGAACAAACATTGTAAAGGTTTTTTAGCAATGAAAGAACAGTGAATCCTGAGCTAGGCTGAAGTGATCTTTCTACATCCCTGCCAACTGAATTATTTTAAGTGGTAACACTGAGAAATGTGTGAATATGACTTAGAAATTTATCATATTTTCATCATTCCAAAGATCTCTTAACCCTGCTGGGCTTCTGGGTGAGGCAATTGTAATGGCTTTATGCTTTTAAGCTGCTGATCATTCAAGAATGGCAGTAATAAACACAAATTAATAGCGAGCACTATTCCACAGGCCATGTTAGCAGGTGGGGTGGGGTGCCAGCTCTGCTGTCTGTACTCCCAAAAACAGCCTGGAGCATCGATTTGGTGCTTTTTGTTTCACTGTTCCATTTAATAACAATAAATGCTCCCTGGTGGCAGAGTCCTGGAAGTGACGTGCTCCTGTCACTGCAGAAAGTGAGCTGAAAGCCAAGGGGGTGATGTGTCAGACACTCTGTTCTCTTCCTGTAAAGTTGCTTTTTTCGGTGATTTCTATTTATAAACCATGTGTTGTATCTGGAGCGAGAACTCCATCCCTGTGGCTGGAATCTCAAGAGCTGCCTGAATCTCTGTAGCCCTCCCATTTAACACTGGACAGGGAAGTTGCCTCCAACCCTTAACATTGCGGCCTGATTCTTACTCATCCCGTATTAACAACATTATTAATTATCACATTTTTCTAGCAGCTCCAGCAGAGCCCCGGGGTGAGGCGGCCGCGGGATTCGAACCCGCGGCGGGAGGACTCGAACCGGGAGCCCCGGGTCTCGAACCCGCGGCGGGAGGACTCGAACCGGGAGCCCCGGGTCTCGAACCCGCGGCTCCTTCGCTGAGGGGGCGGAGCTTCCTCCAACGGCGGGCGGGGCCGGTGGGTCGGGGGCGGCCTGGGGGTAACGGGGGATAACGGGCAGGGGGTGACTTCACGGAGGGCAGGGGAAGCCCTTGGGCTTAGCAAGGGTGGCGGGGACAGCGGGGGAGCCCTGCGAGCCTGCCCGGGAACGGGGGCAGCTCCCCGGGGCTGGTAGGTACCTCAGGGCCCCCCTCAGGCCTGCGGGAGGCCTCAGGGCCGCCCCCGGCCCGTCCGCCTCAACGCCGCGTGTGCCCCCTCAGGGTCGCCGAGTAACGGGGGAGTCTCCGTGCTCATGAGCGTGACAGCCTTGAAGCGTTCCCGGTTCCACTAATGCCTGGCAGAGCTCTGGCCCCCAGTCCCCTATGAGTTCATCACTGCTGCGTTCTGCTTCGCCCCAGGTAAAACATGAGAGCGCCGCTAACCATCAGCTCTATTTTGGGTAGGAGGGCACTCATTGTGCTGCTGAGGGTTTGAGTCATGGACCACAGGTGGTACCACCTTGTTCTGCGAAGGGCTTCACTGAAAGGCCACGAGCAAAAGGAACTTCTTGGAATGGTCTCTATTTATAATATAAACATAGCTCAACTAAAAATAAACCCCTCGAGTTTATGATGAGAGAATTTGTCACTTCCTTGTGTTGAAATGCATTCCCTGTCTCACCTTTTGTAGGCATTTAGCCCCGATCGCAAGAACAGCATCATTAGGAGGCAGAGACAGGAACTCAAGCTTTTAATTTCAGAACTCAAAGATCGTGACAGGGAGCTCAATGACATGGTGGCAGTGCATGAGAGACATATTCAGGCCTGGGAAGATGATCGCCAAAAAATACTGAGTTTAGCAGAACGATGCAGCTTATTAACTAGTAAGTGTTGTGAAGAAAATAATGACATCTTGGTCTTAAAAGTATGTTCAAGTGCTTCAAGCCCTCAATTACAGTTTTGCATCATATAAGGAAGCATTTCCTACCCTTCAGCCTTAAATTTTATTGTCTTTCTCTGAGATCTAAGCTTACACGCTAGTGCTGAAGTGATCTGATCTTGAAGGGGGTGTGATGATCACACAACTCTTTCTCATCTGAATGTGTAAATTGCTTCTGTGAATTTTTAAAAAACTAATCTGATTAAATAAATGTGGGGGAAGACAAAAATTTGCAACCTGCTGGCAAGTTACAGAGCTCTGTCTGTGCCCTGAGGTTCTGCTGCACAGCTCTGAATAAACACAAACCACCCAGCAAAACACCTGGTGGCTCTGAACAGTCTCGGTCCAGACCTCACCACGCAGTTCCTGTTCCATCTGACCTGGGTAGCCAGGGAATCCTGCTTCAGAGTGTGCAACATAAGCATCCAGGTCTGAATTGTGTGATTTTAACACTCTGGCTTAAATTATTTATGAGATTTGAGAAATTGCATGACAGTCTCTGAGCTGTTTTCTCGTCTATAACTTTGTCTCCTTCCTTTTCAGGTGAGCTGAACGAGAGAAATGCAGTTATAAAATCACTGACCAAAAAGTTGAAGTTACTAGAATCGCAGCATAATGATAGTAAGATAACACTTGAAAACACACAACAGAAGTTTAAAGAGCTCACTCAAAAAATAACAGATTCATCTGTTCACTGCCAGGCTCTGGAGGTAGGGGTTGAGTAATGGTCTGGTTTTGTAGTTCATGCATTTACAGGATGCTTGTGATGAGCTGTAACATTCCAGAACTGTGACATGCAGGGTTTAAGACCCTTGATCACAAACAAATTGGGGAACAATTTTTACTCCAGTCCTCTTCTCTCCAGTTTGCTCAGGATCCCACGTTGCCATTCACGATGTTTAAATAACGTTGTGGATGCATTTATTGGGAAAAAATAATGACTTTGTATCACTGAAGTAATAGCTGCCACTTATTTCTGTTCACTAGGAGAAAAATCAGAGTCTCCACTGCTCAGTTTTGGAACTGTCTGCTAAAACAGGCCAGCTGCAAGCGAGGGAACAGGAGCTTCTCAGGATGCTTCAGCTGAAGGTAACATCTGTCAGCTAAATGTGGCACTAAATGTGGTCAAACTGTAGTGCAGCTGTTGGTGACTGTGCCACAAGGCTCTGTCACTGGTGATCTCACTTGTGGTTAATTCTTAGGTTTGTTTGAGAAGGGAAAAGGGGTCAGCAATCAACTGGTTTATTTTCATTAAAAAGCTTGTTTCCGGGATTTAATTTGGTGGATTTTTTCCTCAAAAGCTTGGAAGTAATACTGTGGATCACTTTAACCACTACAGAAAAATATACTGTTATTTTGTCAAAACTCATCCATGATGTAAAAAATAAGAATTCATGGTGTTTCCTATTTCAGGACAAGGCCTTAATTGAAACAACTGATCAGATTACTGAGGTTACATCTAAATTTAAAACACTGGAAAATGCATTGCGTGCTGCAAAGCTTGAGGAATTCAGTCGCAACAGAGAGCAGCAAGACCTCAAGCTGACACTGAATGATGTCGTGTTTCAAGTAAATAAGATGAAAGGTAAATGTTTCTGCTGGGCACCTAATTTAGTGTAGGCCAGCATGATTCCTTTTCACTCTGGGAAATGCTACATTTTGTTCTACAGATGTCCTCTCTGAAAAGATGAAAGAAAGCAGCAAGCACCAGGAAGAAATCAGTCACCTGAAACATGAAAATGGCTGCTTGAGGAGTGAGCTGATACTGGCAGGTGAGGGTGGGCAGTTGGCCTTTCATGACTTGGCTTTCAGTGGCTCAGAGACTTCTGGGCAGCAATTCACTGATATTTGTGAAGGAGGCAGCTTGTTACCTGCCTTCCTTGCAGTTTAATAAAAGTAAATCCCTTGTGTGCCATTCTTCTATGGAAGCAATATCTGGGCCTTCTGCAGGGACACTTTATAAAATCTTGTGAAAGCACAAAGTTCACCAAGTGACCCGGGGGATTCTCTCCTGAAAATGTTGAGACTTCCTCTTCCCTGTTGCTTTCTTTAGGTGATGGGTTTGGTTTAGGCTGGTTTGATATGCAGGCCTTAGAAAACTGCATTTTGATCTCCACGATACCTTTGGTTTTGAGTGGAAGAACATCTTGTTCTGCAGTGGATAGGAAAGGTCACTGCAATATTCTTGGGGACAGCCTCAGAAACCTTGAAAGATTAGGTGGCCAAAGGTGTCCTCTGCTGTGAGATAATTTCCTTGCCTGTCGTTTTTAGTCTGCTATTACCTTTGACATGGGATATTGATCCCATGTCTCATTATTTTAAAACCAATAGAATTGGGAATTGTTTCACTGCGCTTCCCTCTACTTGCATGAATTAGAATTAATTATCAGAACTTCCTTTATGCTCTCCTCTTTTCCCCTTTGCCTTTTTCCTTTTCCCTTTTCTCTTTTCCTTTCTGAAAACATTAAATAAATCAGTCAGTGAAGCACAATGAAATAAAGCCAGGTGCTGAGGAAAAGTCCAAGGAAAAGATTTGATTTTTTTTTCTTTTCTTGTGGTTTTTATGCTCTTTTTATCTGGAGGAGAAACAGGTCCCGTTGATCTTAAGAAAAGTGCTTTTATTTTGTTTTGGTACCGCCTTCTACTTTTACAGACACAGCATTAGCAATGCATTTGCTTTGTTTCTATTCACCTGAAGTAATAAAAAACCAATTATTATCTTTTGAAACAGTGGAGGAAGCACAGAGAAAGGATCAACTTTATCAGTTTACCAAGTCTAAGCAAATGCGGATTGAAAAGGAATTGTCCAGTTTGCGACAGGTACAGCCCTGATTGTTAGGTCAGAGGTTAGAGGAGCATTTTCAGTAACATCAGACCTGTGTGGAACAGTGCAAAAAAGTTAGATATTATTGATTAAGAAAAAAACAATCTGTTTGTGCCCTGCTGGGATCCCTGTAGAATGTTGATTTATTTCATTTGGGGTTAAGCTGGAAAGCCCATGGTGGTCCCAGGCTTGGGAAGTCATATGAAGGGGCAGCAGCACTGGGATTGCACACCTGCCCAAGGTGAACTCAGCAGCATAAGGGGCACAGTGTCCTGGCAGATCTGTTTTTCACAACTTAAACCCTGTGTATTCACCTGCTCTCAGCTGAGGTTCTCAATGCATGTTCCATGTTTTTAATTGCAAGTAATTGATGGATAGTTACCTTCTCCATTAGCTTTGCAAAAAGTCCCCTGCAGTGAAAGCCAAATCCCATGATCATCATCATATCCTGTAATTCTGTAGCTGTGAACAATGTAATAAAATGTATTAAATATCAGGTAACAGTAATGGTATTTTATTTATTGTTCAGTGTGGTTCCATCTTAGAAGAATATTCTAATCTTCTAATAGAAATCCTGTTTATTACTGCAAAATGTTATTTTCCTAAATACATGCAGAGATGTCCTCTTAGATTTGGAAGTCTTTGTCAATAGTTTGACTACAGGCATTGGTTTGTAAAAGCATTTTGGGGATGATTTTTGAAGACAAATACTGTGGTACTACCTGCTGATGATATTCCTGCACCCAGGAATTCACTAATACCCCTCACTGCCTCTAACAGGTCTGTGTAAAACAGCAGCGGGACTTACACTTCCTTCATGTCAACTTGGAAAGCTCTCAGGACTCCATGCAGAAGCATGAAAAGGCAGCAAGTGAAAGGAGGTAGACAGTTTTAATTTTTTTTTTCTAAAATAGGTTGTCCTCACAGAGAGATTTCACTGTTCAGCCCCAACTAACATCCTAACAGGGGCGTGTGCTGGGTCAGGATGGCTTTGCTGGACTTGACCACAAACATCCAGTGAAGCTGTCAAGTACCTTGTGTTTTATTTGGTCAGGAGAGACCATGAACATCAGTCACAGACCAAGTGTTGTAGCAGGCCAGACAGCTCATGATTTTTTTAGAAAGTGAACTAGTCTGGTGGTAGAGGTGTTAATCTGGCTCCCTACTACTTTGGTTTAAAAAGCAAAGTTTATTTTAGGAAGTAAAGTTAGAGAATTGGTGCACACCCTGGAAGTTCAGACAGAATCACCGTACCTGTATAAAACACGAGGGAACTCTCAGACCGATTTTGATAAGTAACAGCCAAATCTGGGCAGATTTTCTGTGGGGTTTTGGCAGGATACAGCTGCCTGGTGATGTGTGAGCTGCTGCAGAACCGTGGCAGCAGCAGCTTGGGTTCTGTAGAGCTTTAGGAGTGCACTTGGGGTTGCTCTTTACCTGCAGCGTTTCTGACTTGTTTTTGTCGTGCCGTTGTAGCACAGGGGCCACATTGTCTGCCTCTGAAATCCCCAGCAAGACACACAAGGGTAGGACTGAGGGCAGCCACAGGATGTGCGAGGAGTGTGGAACTGCACCAGTTCCAGCAAGTAGGGTAAAACCCACCCCTGAGATGTGTGAAGTAGATAATAGACAATTACTGAATGCTTCAGACTTGGAGGAAACTACCTCAGCGTTCTTAAACCAGTGTCAAAAAGCTGAGAAAGGCTTGGCCGTCCCTGCGGAAGAAGGAGAAAAGCAGGATGTTGCATCAAGCTTTGATGAGCTAGACAGTGAAAAATGTCGTGAGGCAAACAACACAAGGCCATTGAGAAACAGGGAAATTGGAGAGAATGGAGTGAAAAGCAGAGACCAAAAATCCTTTGACGTGTCTTTGCCTTCATATGATCATTGGCTAAACATCAAATCTCGTGTAGATTTGCAAAGCACTTTGATCCAGAACAATATCACATCTGACAAAACTGATAATGAAGAGAGATCTGACATTGAGTCTGCCCAAAAAAGCAGAGAGTCTCCTGTGTCGTGCAAGTCTGAATCTGATGCTGGTATTAATAATTTCATCATAAATAAAGAACGGTGGAAGCCGCTGTCGGATCTGGAATGGCTGGAGATTTTCAAACCCAAGAAGAGAGATGGAAGTACCTGCCATGGAAAAGATCACAACTGCTTCCAGACTGCACAAGAGATGAAATGTACCTGCTCAAAAAGGTTATGAGTTTGTTGCCTTTAAGAAATAAGCATAAGATAGATGTATGTAGAAACTTAGGTGTATAAGCTCTCAGTATTATCTCAAGCTATGTTTAAAGTAACTGCTGTTTTAAACTTAGTCTATCAACCCGAAAAGTAACAAATTTAAAATAAAAATAGCTCTTAAAGTATCATGATTCTATTTTTATGCATTTATTTTTTTTCCTCTCTTATCCCCAAGAGGTGTCTGGGCAGGAGAAGCTGCAATACCATATAACTTAGCCAGATAAACTAATTGAGAAAATCTTATGATTTTTTGAAATCCCAGGTGTTGCTTGTAACTCATATGGGTCAAATATGTACTGACCAGAGCTGGATTTGTACAGTGATGTTTCTGTGAGGCAACAAGCAGATCCAGGTTTTGTGTGATGCTTTAGTGACTTGTGTTATTTCTATTGAGAAATCAGACCTTGGCTGGGCAAGAATGTAGGACACAGCTCTGAGCACAGGCTGCTGCCTCTGTCAGGGCAAGAAATGAGATGGCAAGATTTAAAGGACAGCAATCTGTCCACTTTGCAGTTCATGGGACTCTGTCCTTCTGTTTGTGCTGTGAGAGGAAAAGGACATGTGGTTGGGGATGAGCAGGATGAGGTTTCTAATGCTGAGAAGTGTCAGAAGAAGACTCAGGTGCCTCAATGATGTTGGAATGTCTCCGAGATAAAAACCTGCTCTGCATTTACAGAAGTGGCTTTGTGCCTGCATAAGCAAAGGCATTCAGAGCTGGGACTTGCTGTGGATTTGTTCCGTTGGTCCCTCTATTTCGTTTCAAAAAATTGATTTACCAGCTGTATTTTAGAAGGATTTCTGAAGTTTCACAGCGATTTCATAGCTGCTCTTTAGCCAGAGGAGAGGAGCCTTCCAGCTGGTGGTTTGACAGGCACAGTAAATGAACAGCTGTTTAAACCTGCTCACAGTGTTTGCCAGCAAGCCTGCCCAGCATCCAAACAGATTAATCTTATGGAATGGAAAGATCTGATGTATGGATGCTTTCATTCTGTGTGGCTTTTGAAACAGAAATATTGTAGAAGTTGTTGGTGCAGTGAGACAGACCTGTTCAGAAACAAGGTGAATGGGCAGCCACTGAAAAAGAATGCTGGCCTGGCACATTCCCATGTGCCTTAGCTGAGCTTCACACACCGTGTGGGCTCTCTCTAATTTCCACTGCCTATAAATCATTGAAAAGACTCCACTCCCCTTCTGCCTACCCTGACCTTTCGTATCAACTCCCCCAGCAGCACCAATGACACACTGCCATCCCTCCAAATCCCTTTTGAGACTGGATCATGAAAGCTGCTTTCACTTTTTGTCTTGCCCTATTTGTCTTGTCCTTGAGTGAATTTGAAGGGAAAAGGAACAAATTCAACCTGGGCAGTGCAGCTAGAACAGATCTCCTCCAGTTAGGGGGGCTGTGCTACCCATTTGGGATTTGCTGCTGAGCTCTCCAGTTTTCTTGATGCCCACGTTTGGTCCTGGGGCCCTGCTAATTGGAGATGGATTGACTCAGTGCAAATCCCTGCCTGTCTGCTCTCCAGCCTCTGCTGACTCGGATTTGCCAGGCAGTAAATCCTCGCCCGTAAATGGGAGGAAGGCAGGAGCATTGCTTCTGTGAAGGGATTAGTGGCAGAGACCAAACACAACATTCCTCCTGGGACTTGAATCTGGATCCTCCAGTTTTCCATTGCTGCTTTCAGAGTGCTGATGATGTAGTTTGTGTTTAGGGAAGGGTGCTGGCACCTCCCTGTCAGCCCAGCAAATATTTTTGCCATGAGTTCCTGAGTTCTGGAACAGCCAACAAGGAGGCTGTTAACAGTCAAATACCTTCCCCAATGGCAGAGAGGATTGTGAAATCCCGGAGTGCAGGCATCATTTCTGTATGTGTGCTCTGACTTGGTGACTTCCTTTATGTTGGGCCAACGTTTGCTGTCTTTGGATTTTTATCTCAATTCTCATTTTACAGATGGAACATCAGCAGATATTTCTTGAGTCTGCTCAGGCTGGGACTAAGCCAGCCATTCCTGGGCCATTTCCCTGCCTCAAAATCAAACCTATGTCCCCTTCCTTTCCAACCTGTGTGTTTTCCAGGACAGGCCCTGCTCATCTCATCTCCTCACATCCCTGTTCCAGGCTGCTTGTTCCCTCATGTCTCCACAAAACCTTTCCTTGTCAGAAACACAGACATGAGCTTTTCTCTCTTAAAAGAGAACCTGTTCTATCCCAGTGTTTTATGGGAGAAGTGAAATAGGACACAGCAGACACTCATGAGCTGGCAACTCTCGTGGGGGCTTTTTCCTAGATTGAATGTCAGTTAAAAATACACTTATTTTAACAGTCTTGCCAGGTATGGAATGCATTGTTACACCAAAATAACTATCTAAAGAATATCTCATGAAATGTCATCAATTCAAAGGTGGTATATTCTTTAAAATACACATCTTTTTTTGTTATTTGCCAGTTCAGGCAGGGCTAGCACTCTGTTTCTGTTGTGCTGAGAAGTTGATGAATGTGATTTGCTCCTGTATTTAAAAATAAATAAACCCAAGCCTTTTTGGGAAAGCTCTTCTGTGATCTCTGAAGTGAGCTGATGACTGTAAAACACTGTGAAGTTCCCTTGAAAGGTACACCTACAAATATTAATTTGCCTAATGGTTAATTAGAACCAGAAAAGGATTTGGGTGTGAGAGAGGAGCAAGTAGCAGAGTGTTGGGAAGAAAAAAGTATTGCCTTTCGTGTGCTCTTTGCAAGGTTAAATACACACTCAAACTCATGGTCGTGGAGCTGATTGACACTGGTTGAATGTCAAACTCTCGTCCTCAGAGGATGAAACTGATCTAGGGAAGCTGTTAAACATGGGAATGCTCTGAGGAACAGGGTAATCTCCCAAGCTTCTTGGTTTCCTTGGCTCAGGGCCCACAGTTATTTATGTTGTGCCACGATTTTCCCTTGAACTTTTAAAAAGGATGGTGATGCTGTTTCTGCCAATGTCTTAATTTTTTTTTTTAACAGTGAAGGAAACATGGATATGAATTCCCTCCACTTGGCTTCTCTCTCAGCATCCACTCAGAAGAACAACATGACTCAAAGTTCTGGGAAATTGTCTGGTGAAGATTCCCCTCTGGACATCAGTGACCTAGCAGTGACTAAACCAACAAAGAGATACTTCATCAACACAGTCAGTATCTTATTGCACAATGTTCTTGACTGATTTTAAGGGGAATTATGGGGAATTACGACTGATGGTAGGAAAGCAAATGTCTCCTGGCTTGGAAGAACTGGGGACTCAAATGATGAGACAGCAGCCTTATGACAAAGGTGATAACATATTATTTTTAAAATAATTGTTGCCTCAATAGGTCTTGGACAGCATAAGTATAAATGAGTTTTTTAATAATTAAGAGTTTGGAAAGAAAAGCTTCAGGAAAATGGATGCTGGCTAATTGGTAATTCCACTAAATATCTGAGCACACATGGATGCAGTTATCAGAAACTGTTGGACATTGTTTCTTTCCTGCTCTGCTTGGTCTTCCCTCTTTCTCATGTCCTTATTCTCTCCTTTATCCTTGAATTACCTCTCTTGTGAGTGCTCCATGTACCTGCATGTGGAAATCTGTTTGAAATGCCACTAGGAAAGAGCTCTGTGTTTATCAGAAACACCAGCAGTTAGACAGAGTCTGTTACTTTGCAGTGTTTTGAGCAGAAACATTTCAAAATCAAAATGCTGATTCTTGGTGCTTTATAATTCTTTGAAAAAAAAAAAAAAAAAAAAAGGAAAAGATCCTTCCATGACTTTGGCTCCCACTCTGTGTCCTGCAGGACACCAGTTCCCTGTTCTGGAAGCTGGAGCGCTCGTTGGCCCAGTCCCGACAGATGCTGGCTGATCTGGAGCTCAGCCTCCTCCACACAAGCCCTCCCTCCATTCCCAACACCAACAACATGAATAAGGTACAGATTGCTCTCCCAGGACAAGGGTGAGGTGCTCAGGAATACTGATTGGGAACATCCTTGCCCTTATGCTTGGCTTGCACTGCATTAGCAAAGCATGAGGGGGATATTGGTTATGAAGAGACAGTTCCTGCATGCCCTAGTGCTTGAATGTTTTATAGGATTCTGTTTGGCTGCTCAAGGTCATGACAGGATTTGACTCCTGCATGTGTCTGAGCAGATGGAAGGCAGAAGTCATTTTGGGGCAAGCTGTAGGAGGTCTAGAAAAAACTTAATACTGTTTTTTTTCTCGCTTGAAGCCAATGAGATGATTTCTCAGGCTCAGCACACATTCACTGCTCTGCTGTCCCAGAGACTGACAGTCAGAATTGGTTCATTATTATATTCATGGAAAGGAGGGCAATATAGGGAATAGGTGGTATACAGGATACTTTGGGTGTGAATTTAAACCAGAAGCTTGGTTTAAATAAATGCAGAGTTCTTGTGGGTTAGTAGTTCTAGCTCCTTCATTGCAGGGTCAGAGAATATATTCAGTGGTCAAAGAAGAGAACCTGTATGTAGCTGTCATGGCAGTTTATTTTATGAGCACAAGTGCTGATAAAGTTCCTGTTGAGTATTTGGGCAGTAGATGTAATCAGAGAAAGGGTCACTTGTTTGGTGGATAAATATCCATAAGAATTTCTACCTTGTTTGACAAGGACATTGTACCTTTTGTCCCTAGAAATGAGCACGTTTGTGCTGCTGTATATCCCAAAGGGAGGGTTTAGGCTCCTGGTTTCAGAGCAGTGCTGAACCCTCATCTTCATCCTCACACATATCACCTCCCTCTAAAAAGTTGCACTCCTTTTAGCCTTAGATGAACTTGACCAGAACAACGTTGCTGTAAGGAGCAGACAAAGCCATTTTTATAACATTCAGAACCATAAACCCTTTGCTGTGCTGAGCCTGAGTGTAAGGGTTGTGTGCCAGCGTTTGCATAAACTGAAAGGATATTTTGTTCAGAAGTTCCTCTGCAGGATTTCATTCAGTGGCAAAGACAGCAGCAGTTTAGTCTTTTGCAAAGACTCCTGAGTAGGAGGATTCCTGAAAAGCTCCCTGCACACAGTGCTTGCTTGTGGCTCTTGCCCAGCCCCATCAGCTGTCTGGCTCCTGCTCACTGCTTGGCACATCACAGCTCAGCTACTCTGGCTGCCCATGACTCTGCTTTAGAATCTGATGCTGCATTTTTGAGCTTGGAAATTGGCTTCTCCTTCAGCACGGGTGCTTCAGTGGATAGAAAATGAAGCAAACTCGTGTGTAGTGGCGGGAGCAGATCCTGAGCCACATCTGTGGAGCTTTGATCTACTTTCAGAGCAGTTCTGGGCAAAAACCCGTCAAGCATGTTTGAGTTAATTTATGCAGGCCAGCTAACCTCTGCTTAAATCCAGGCTTACCTGGGGCTGTTCTAAACTGAGCTTTAGAACATAATAAATATGAGATACATACAGACTTTAGAATTTAATCAGGGGGAATTGGTACATGTTGGATTCTGTACCCTGCTGGGGGTGGGGGGAGGAGAAGGGGAAATTAAGAAGTGTACCCCTGCTGCTCACCAGCTTGAACCTGGCAGCTCTGGAAATCTTATTCTCTGAGTCCTTTGATTTCCATGTAGTGTTTTTACATTACAATAGAAACAACAGAACTTGCAGGAACTCTTCACAGAAGCCAGTTATCTGCTGCAGGAGAAAGAGATGTTAAGCTTCCTTTTTTTCTCTGTGATGTTCCCTGAGCATAAAGGTGTTTTCAGCTTGATCTTTTTTTATTGGCTTCCCTCTTTATAAATGCACCTGCAGTAATAAAACACTTTATGGATTTTGGAGATGGGCCTGGCACAGGATTCGAAGTGCATTTCCAATAAAGCTCTTGTGAGTACTGTAACAGCAAACAGATATTAAGTCAGCAAGTAGTTCCTTTAGTCAAATAATTAAACTTTTCTCAAGCATGTTCCTCATACTTGGGGCAGTCAGATCTCACAGCTTCATTCCCCAGTATCTGCACTCTCCTTATTGTAGTTAAAACCCTTCTGTGTGTTACAGATAACAGGATCAAGGATGTGAATATTGTTGAATGAGAGATTGGGAAGTTTTTTCCAGTGCCAAGGCCAAGGGCTGTTTTAGGACACTGTTCCTGGGCTCAGAGCCCCAAAAGTAGAATGTATTGAATAAAGCTGTTTCAGAATATCCAAAGCAGCCTTGCCCACAGCAGATTGTTTTTTTTTCTTTTTTGAATCAGGAAATTTCTCACTCTCTGATTATTTGTTCTCCTGTTGTGGATTGGATGCTTGCAATAGGCACCACCTTGTCTGGTTCTGAGGACAAAAGAGTAACCAGATATGGCTAAAATCCTGAACACCATATGAAACTGAATAAGAACCAGCAACAATGAGGAGAAAACCTGGCAAAAAAAGAGAAATCTCCCAGTGCTGACACAACCCAAGCTCGTGCCTGCAAAGGGAGGTTTCCCCACAGCCAGCTGAGCTGTGACACTGTGTGACACCAGGTTTCCTGTGTGGATCAGCCTTGATCCAGGGGGGAGCTGGTGCTCAGTTCTCTCTTAGATATTCCAGCTGTCATCCCTGAGCTGTTTGTGCCCTGTGGAGCCAAACCCCTCTGTGCCCTGGGGAGTCAGGCTGGTTTGCATTAAGCTGGTGCTGCATTAAGCCTGGAGACACTGAGTCTTCTCTCAGAGCCCAGAGTGCAGCTGATGGGGCACTTGGAGGAGATGGATGCTGAGTCGCTGGAATGCCAAACCTTCCTTTGCTGTAATGTTCCTGTGCACAGAGAGAGCTCTTCTTTTCCTAAAAAGAGCCCTGAGGTAAAAGCAGCTGGAGGTTTTACAGGTTGAAGCCAGCACTGTGACTTGCATCCTGAAACCACTGATGTTACAAAGCTTCAGGAGCAAATCCCCAAAAGTGCTGAGCCCCGTGCTGAGGCAGCAGAGTGGGGAGAGCACGCTGAGCCTACAGAAATAATCACATCTGCCTCGAGTGAGAAAGAGCCAGTGGAACAAACACACCACAATCCACTGTAGATCCATGACAAAAGTGAGTGGCTCTTCAAGTCGCTGGCTAATGCATAATTCTAATTTTCTTTCTGTGTTAAAAGGCACTGAATCACTGTGATCAGTTAGATCTGAAGCAGAGCAGATCCAGAAATAACTAAACATTTGTGCAGTTTCATATACAGAAATGATTGATTTTGGTTGTGTTCGTTTGGTTTTAAATTGCTTTGAAACTCATTTGAGGGTAGGTGCACTGACAAACATTAAGGCAATTTCCTCCCTAGCTGCCAATGATTTAGCCATTCTCATCAGTCAGTTTTTTTGCCTTTAGAGAGAGGTTAGGTGGAGGGGAACTGAAGAACTCAGGAGGAAAGCAGTGAGTACAAGGCTATATTCAGTTTTGGACACAGCAGCATGTGCCACTGCTCATAAATGGTGACTCAGTGGCTGGCCTGGGGCACAAATATCATTTCTTTCCTCAAAGCCAACTGGAAAGGTTTTATTTCCCAATACCCCAGTGGTGGCCCTGGGACTGTTGCCTTTCTGTGAAGTACTTTGTTTACCTTCTCCTCTATATATTTTTACTCTGTGTTCTTACTCTGTTTGCAGTGTGAAAATGTGTGTAGTAAATTCACAGAAGTGTGGTTGCTTCAGATATTTCAGAGAAAATGTTTTTTAATAAAAATCTTTTCCATTTTCTGCAGAGGAAGAAATTGTTTCCATCAGAGAGGTAATTCTGAGGACCAAAGATCATCGACCCGGCAGCTACGATGGAAAGTTACCTCATTTTTTTCTGTGGTCCTCTTGAATGTTTGAAAGACTCACAAGTGGCAAGAAGATGTGACTCTGCAGGAATGTATTTTATCTTGAAATAAAACACAGAATTATGCCAAGATTAACAAAGCTATTTTTATAGATGAGAGCTCAGGTTAAACACTAGCTTGTTTTTTAAGGATCTGAAGTGTGTAATTGTTACAACATAGGAACTATTTTTCTTTTTATTTTTTTATGGTGGCTCAGGAATATTTATAGAGTATGACACAGCCAAGCATTCTCCTTTTTTTTTTTAGCATATTGTTTTTGTTCTGGATTTCTTGCCTTGTAGAGAGAGATGAATAATGTTTATAGGAAGTTCCCAATTAGTGTTCTAACCAGGAACTGCCTCTGCTGTTGCTGAAATGGGAGAGCTGTCACCCACAAGATGGGCAGAACAACTTTCCACACTCAGGAGCTGGTTCTTCCAACAAAAGTTTATGGGATCAGGTGTGTTTGCACTGTAAAGGTAGCCAAGTATAATGTGACCTTTTTTTAGCATTTAAACTGGATTTATCTTTGCTGATGGGGCAAGATGTCCTGTTGCCACAATTTGAACTTATTTTTTAACTAAGAGATCAAATAAGCTAATGAAGGTGATACTTTGCTGTGTCTCTCTTGCCCATTTAACACATTTAGCACTTGATTTCTGACACTTCTCGGCACAGACAGGAGTAGGCTGCCCAGTCCTGTGTAGGTTGGGAGCACTTTGGGATACCAGTGCCCCTCCCACAGCCCTGTGCAGCGTTTTTCCTGCTCGGGGGCAGCCAAGGGTGGGAGTTTCTGCTCCATCCACTGCCACCAATTATTGCAGAGGAGCACAACACTCAGTGGGTTCCCCTCGTTAACTCTCTCATTTCATTTTCTGCTTTCTGTTTAATTACTCCAGTGACAGCCTTTCCTGCAGGTATTAATGGCCCTGGAATTAGGTGGTCAATTCTGATGAGAGCTGCTGTTCTCCAGACTCTTTCCCTTCCTGCTTGCCAGTATTACCCACAGAGGGAAGCTCAGCCGCTCCAGCTCTTTCCAAGTTTCCTCAAGTTTTTACAGTGCATTTATTCCTCTACCTGCACAGAACCTTCTCAGGTTCCATCCTCACAAGCTCCTGCTCTGGGTATCACAAGAATTCCCCCTAAAAAGCCAATGATAACAATGCTGTGATGCTCACCCTGAAGCTGTCCAGCAGCTTCACAGAGACATGGGTGCAACTTCCAAGAAACAGGTGTGTTTAAATATATTTGAGGTTATTGGATGAACTCACTGAGTTTAAACCTCCTGTGAGTTTAAAATGATGACTTTAAAATCAATATAGAAAACTGAGCTTAAGCGATTGAGGATCTCAATTGAGGATCTGCAGACCCTTAGGATTTTGTGTCGGGCTGCCCTGGATTTGTGGAATGGGAAGAAGGGGAATAACTGTGTTAATTTATTCAGCACTAAGTGACTTAAAACCCAACTGCATTATTGACCACACTCTGATGCTCGAATGGAAACACTTCAAACTCGGTGCCTTATTTCTGGAAGCAGCTCAAATACTCCAGGGAGCCCTCTGCTATTGTATCCTTGGACTGAATTACTGTTTAAAGACAACAAAGCTTCTGTTCAGCCGCAGCCTTTCCGCAGGGTGGATGCGAGCTCCGGTCATTGACTTTGGTAACGGGAATTGGTGTCGGAGCTCCGGGGCTCAGAACGAGCTGCACGTGTGTTTGTGTGCAGGTGCAGTGCGAGAGGGGTGAAGATGAGCGCTGATTAGGGACGGTCGTGCTGGCGGTGACCGCCGTTCCTGGTGTTTTCTCAGCTGGGGAATCACCTCGGTGCCTGGTGCCCGGCGGGGGCCGCTAAGGGACGTGTCCCCCGCTCCGTGACCGTGTCCCCTCCCCGTGTCCCCCGCTCCGTGACCGTGTCCCCTCCCCGTGTCCCCCCCGGCGCTGTGCGGTCCCACCTGCCCGCGGCGGGAGCGGCGCTGCAGTTCCCGGCGCGGCCGCCAGGGGCGCGGCGGCGCGCGGCGCAGTGCGCGCCGTGAGGGGCGGGGGGCGGGCGGCGCCGGTCGCTCCTGCCCGGAGCGCGGAGCCCCGAGCGCGGATACCGGAACGCGTGTACCGGAACGCGGGTACCGGAGCGGGGAGCTCCCACCATGAACAGCATCAAGAGCGTGCCGGCGCGGGTGCTGAGCCGCCGCGGCGGGCACAGCCTGGAGGCGGAGCGGGAGCAGTTCGACAAGAGCCAGGCAAGGACGGCGGGAGGGGGGCGGCGGGGCCGCGGGACCGGCCGCGGTTACGGTCCCGGTTTTAGTCCTGGTCCTGCTCCCGGCTCCGGGACGAGGCTGGCCGGCCCTTTCCGTGGGGCATCGCCTCAGGGCGCGCTAAGCGCGGGGGCTTCTCGGGCGATGGGTTGACACGGGATGGGGGGCGCGGGTCTCCGCCGTGCTCCGGGGAAGCGCCGGTGGGGCAGCGCTGCCGCCGTCCCTCTGCCCGTGCCCGTGTCCGCCCGCCCGTCCGTCCCCGGTGCCGGCGCGGCGCGCGCTCCCCCACCCCCACCTGCGCCGCCGCTTCCTCCCGGCGCGGCCGCGGGACGGTCCCGTGTGGGCAGCCGCCTGTCCCGCCGCCCCCGCGCCCGTCCCCGCGGCCGCGGCCCCGCCGTGCGCCGCCGCCCCCGCGGGCAGCCGGGCCCCGCGCCGGCGCTGCGCCCCCCCCGCACCTCCCGGGCCTTCTCGCAGGTAAACACGGCCGGCAGCGCACCAGGGAAAGTTTCACGGTGTCGGCGGGAGTACGGCCGAGCCCGGGGGCTCCGCGGCAGCCCCGCGCCCCCTGCCCCGGGAATGGGCATCTCCGCATCCCTGCCGGGCCCCAACGACACCGGGGAATGTTTCGCACCGGGGCTGATTCACCCCTGCCCCGCCGCTCCGGGTCACCCGCGGGGTCACCCTGCTGGGATCGGGGTGTTTGGTCCCACGGAGGGTGGCAGAGTGGAAACAAAGCCCAAAGATGTTTGTGCCCCATCGTGTCCGGCTTGGCCGAGGTGTTTGCAGTCCTGTGGCCCCCAAGGGCGGGCAGTGGTCGGGCACTGACGGGGCTGGCATATGGCTGGTGGGAAATGAAGTACTCAGCGTGGGCAGGGATGGGCAGAGGGATGGACAGTGACGGGCTCGCTGCTGCCCCGGCAGAAATAACAGTGCATGCCTCTTCTGACTCCTCTGCTTTTGCAGGCTGTGTATTCATCTCAGATATTTTTCCTTTGCCCCTTTGCTTTGCGGTTCCTTCCTTAGCCTCTGGGCTGGTTTGGCCCCGGAGAGCGCCAGCGAAGGCAGGTGGGAATTTCAGGCCTCGCAGGGTCACAGTGCTGGGTAGGAAACGGAGCTTGCTGGGTTTAGGGAGCAACACGAGAAAACCGGCAATTCCGGTTCCCTCTGGACGCGACTCCTTCACTCGTCCCACTGGGCACCGCTGATAAACGATCGCGGCGGCAGCGCTGCCCCGTGTGCCCGGGGGCTGCCCGTGCCAGCCGGGCGGGAGCGGGGCCCTCCTCCCTCCGTCCTTCCAGGGCATTTCGGGCTTTTCGCTGGGACCTGTGCTCTGGAAATCTGCGCAGTCACAGGGATGCTGTGAGCGGAGACATGGACAGGGCAAAGAGGTGGTTGCTCTCTGTTAGAGCTTTTAGCTCTCCGACCCCAGGCTCGCTGGCTGATGGTCACACTCACTGCCCAGAACTGACCTTGTTTCCAGCAACTGCTAAAAACTGTCCTAAAGGAGCTTTATCCCGGTGTGGTTTCCTGTAGTGGTGCTTCAGTGAGAGCAGAACTGTTCAGTGGGTATTGATCTGCCTTTTACCTCTAAATATAGCAGCTGCCCAGCCGGCCGCCGGTCGCCTCTGTGTCACAGGGGTGCTGGTGGCACATCCCCTGCTCATCTCTGTGTCACAGAGATGCTGCTGGCACATCTCCTCTGCTGCCTGAGGATTCTGTACCAGAATCCAGAGCGCTGTCACCTTTTCCCCTGTGAGGGCCCGGGTGATGTCTGTGCTTACAGACATAAGTTGCTGACCCTACTGTGATCCCAGGTTCTTGTGGGTGACATGAAGGTCACCTGCTTTCCCTGAAAATGCTTTTCCATGTGTTTTGTCAGGGTGATGTAGTTGTCTCCCTCGGAGAAACCGTGTGTGTGGGCAGTAGGAAATCACCATCCCACAGCAGGTGCTTGCTTGGCAGCCTAGCAGGAGGAAAGACTTGTCCATTTCTGCTGCCAGTTTTTGCTTTTCTTAAACAAAAAGCTTAAAAATCCAATGAGCTCTTGAGCCTGCAGGCTTGCATTGTGTGTGACTGCCAAGTGGTGTTTTCCTGGTGTAATTTGGGAAGGAGCAGCGTTAGGAAGGGAGCTCTGGAGTCCATAGCTCAGCTGTTCTGACAGTTCTCGTGCTGCCTGGCCAGGGAGGTTTCCAGCTGCCAAAAAAATCTCTCCTGCTGTGGCATCATACTGGGACCCAGCATCCACCTGCCAGGTGGGATTGGGACCCTGTGGGATGGCAGGACTCCAGGGAGCCGTGGGCGGGAGGATCAGCCCTAATTAAAAGCAGCCTGGAACGAAAGGGTGGCTGTGAACTGTGCTCCTTCATTTGGGCCTTTGATCCAGGCTTTAGTCACCAGCTTGGTACGTGCAGGCTGTGAGCAAAGCACTGGGGCTGCAGCCCTGTGGGCTCCCACAGCCCGCAGCCAGGCAGGTTTCGGGGTTGACTCCTCACCCTGGTGCCTGTCAGTGATGGGGAGCAGTCCACAGGTTGCATCAAAGTTTTGGTCAGGCTGATTGTGCACCTGCAGTGACAAGCAGGACCTGCCCATCTCTGGATGGCAGCCAACAGGAACATCCTGGCCAGCGCCTGTGTCCCAGGCTGCAACACTGCCCCATGCCCATCCCTGGTGCCACCATCCCTTTTTCCTGGATCTCCTGGCCAGCCTGATGCTTGGAGGCAGTGAAAGCACACAGAGAGACTGGTACTGGTTTGGTGACTCTGTGGTTTATTTGGGACCATGCTGGACACAGCATCTCATGGTGGTGCTGTGAATAGGCTGGGGCTGCCCCTGCATGGGTGCAGCCCTTGTGCTGGACGTGAAGTAGCTCAGTGAAATCTTTGCACTGAGTGAAACCTTTGCACTGAATCACCAAGGATGAAACCAACCTCTCTGGCAGCTCCTGGGCTCAATTTTGGCTGGTCAGGCTATGAGTGAGACTAAGGGCAATAAATGCAATAAAACCACCACTGCCAGGGGGAATTATAGCTCTGTTTTGGGGCAGACCAGCAGGGTCCCAGACCACTGAGCAGCTGAGGTTCTGTCCTTGGGGATAGGGGACAACATTTCCTTTCCTGGAGGTCTGCCTGTCTCACACTTTAACCCTTCTGTGGCTGCGCCTCCTCTGACCTCTGTGGGGCTTGGGTTCCATAGATGGTTTGGGATGAGCGTGATGGGCTGGGACAGGCCTGTCTTAGGGCAGGCAGCAAAACCTCCCTGCTCCCTCTATGCAAAACACTTCAGTAAAGATGCAGTAAGTCCTGCAGCAGCTCTTCACTGCAAGATGCATTTCCAAATCCTTCCTAGCCTTGGCTTGGTTGCTCCCTGGTCCAGGATAAACCATCCTTTCTGTCAGTGTTCCGTGGGAGGTGCTGGCATCCCTGAGGACCTGTAGCACATCCCTCTGGTCAAGCTGCCATCGAGGGCACAGCCTCTGCCAGCTCCAGGCTTTTGGGTGGCTGTGAAGGCACTCTGGGAGAGGCAGCTGTGCTGCAAGTGCCTGTTCCCGGGCACTCCAGGCTCGTTAACCTTTGGGGATAAGAGGATTACAGCAAGTCACCGGCTTAACTCCACTGCTGCTTTACGGCCCCACATGGCGAGGTAACACCAGGACTCTCCCGGTGCAGGAAAGGCAAAGCCAGCCCCTATCCCCAGCAGCTGGGCTCCCCTTTTGGGACAGGTTCACTCTTTGAGATGATCCAGTTTTGTTGCTGTCATGGTCGGTTCGTGGGTAGCTCTTTTGGGGTGGTTTTGGTGCATGGACACCTTTGACATTGCCCCTTTGGTGTTGGGTTCCTCCTGCATAAGTCAAGAGCACTCGATAACTCGGCGTCAGGTTCCTCTTCCTACAGGAAAGCACCTCATTTCAGAGGTGTCCCTGGACAAGCAGCCATGTGGAGGCAGGTGCCTTCCTGGGCAGGTAGATAGGATTTTTATAAGGTTTTAAGGCTGTGGAGCTGCAGGGAGGAACCGAGTTCCTCTTCCGGCACAAATGCTGGCAACAGAGCTGCTTCCTGCCTTCCCAGCTGGGATCTTTTTCCTCTGCTGGTGACAGGGGGCTCATGGACACAGGCACAGCCCAAGCACTCCTGCGAGGGTGAAGCAGCTCAGTTGAGTCTGAGGAGGAGGAGGAAGATCTTCATCAAACACAGCAACTTGGATTTGCAGCCTATCAACACATGGGAGATGCAACCAACAGCAGTCTGGGGTCATCTTGTGGAATAAATTCCTAATTTAAAGTATGCTGTGATCAAACACTTCAAAATATAGACAATCCTCCTCTGATAATCACATTGCTATGGATTTCTGCTCCATCAAGATGGGCATTGAGGCTGCCACTCCCTCCTTACTCGGGGGCTGCTTTTCCCCACATGCTGTTTGCACGCAGCAACATCCTCAGAAGAACCCAAACCACTCCCCCGTGGTTCAAAGGCTCCTTGTGATTACACAAACAACCCTGGAATTTGGCATCTCGCTGTTGTGCTTTAATGTTCCCCGGGCACGGCGCTGAATTCAGGCTGCAAAAATGCAAAAATTGGTTTCCTGGGACAGGGACAGCCGGGAGCACCAGCAGCAGTGGTCATATCCTGACAGATCCTGCCGGGGATGGAGGGTTTAATGGATGCTTTGTTTGTGGATAAAAAGGCCTATTCTGACGTGTTACAAATGACTTTGAGGTGACAAATGTGCTCTAAAATTCAGGGTATTCCCCAAAATCACCAGCACTGCGTTTTGGGGTAGCCATGGGGGTCACACCATGTCTGACAGCCACTGTCCCCTCCTCTTGCAGGCCATCAGCATCAGCAAAGCCATTAACACACAGGAAGCACCAGTGAAGGAGAAACATGCCCGTCGTATCCTTTCCATTGGCTCCCAGGACAGCATGGAGGAGTCTGGGGTGTGGGGGTGTCAGCCCCTGATGCTGGAGCCACAGGAGACTGGGGAGACAAAGATCCATGCAGAGCTTGGTTGGGGGCTGGCAACACAAGGGTTAATCCATCAGTGACAAGGCAAATGAGCAGTGCAATAAAGTTGCATTTCTTTGGCAGTAAAATGCAGAGGGGCCCCACTATGCCCTCAGCTGGAGGAGGTGAATCAAAAAATGACAAATGGGGATCTTACCTGGGGGTTTTATTTAGGGGTGCAGCATTGTGCTGGTGACCCCTGTGCTCGTGGGGCACTCAGTGTCCCCCTTTGGAAGTTAAACAAGAATAATCCCCAGCCCAGCCTGTCCCCTGCTTCGTGTGTATCCAGTTGGCCTTGACTGCACTGGAAGGGATCATCCTGGGGACCCACCACGAGAAGGGAGCGTTCACCTTCTGGTCCTACGCCATCGGGCTGCCCCTGCCCAGCAGTGCCATCCTCAGCTGGAAGTTCTGCCACGTCTTGCACAAAGTCCTGCGTGATGGTCACCCCAACGTGAGTGTCCCCTCTGCAACATCCCTGCTGCTTGATTGGCAGGGGGAATTTCTGGCAGTGAAGGAATGAGATCCCTTCCCTACCCCAGCCACCTTTCCCAGGCTGTGGGGGACTCTGTTGTCTTGCATCTTTGAAACTTCCCTGTGCAAATCCCCGACCTTCGGGTGCCAAGGGAAGGCTGGAACTTCTCCCAGAGCTGGAATGGTGTAAGGGGCTGGATCCCTCCTCTTCCCTAGCATCAGGGCAGACAGCCAGCCCCACTGTGTCACATCCTTCCCTTTTTTGTCTTCAGGTTCTCCAGGACTGCCAGAGGTACCGCAGCAACATCCGAGAGACCGGGGACCTGTGGGTGAGTGGGGCAGAGTGGAGGTTTGTGCCTCCCACGGGGTTTGGAGATGCTTTCTGAGAAACACGATGGGCACAGAGAGGGTGAAGTCCTACCTGAAATAACCTGCTGTCTCTTTGGGTGATGGTTGTGTGCATGGTGGAGCCTCAGGGCTGGTGCAGGTCACTGGCTCGTGTGGAATCTGCAGGATCTGGTTACAGCATTCTGGATTCCCCCTGTCTCCCCTCATGTCTCTGCAGGGCCATTTGCACGACAGGTATGGGCAGCTGGTGAGCATCTACACACGGCTCCTGCTCACCAAGATCTCCTTCCATGTCAAGGTGAGACCCTCTGCCCCCTCCACACCACCAGACCGAGGGGATGTGCCATGCCAGCAAGAATATTAGCAGCAACTGATGGCTTTTTCCTTCCTTTTCCCAAGCATCCCGAATTCCCCCCAGGCCTCGAAGTGTCGGATGAGGTGCTGGAAAAGACTGCAGGGACAGATGTGAACAACATGTGAGTGTCCTGGTGGGGCCCAGTGCCCAGTGTGTGGTCACCAGCTCCATGTCCCCCAGCTGGAAGTGTCCTGCTGACGTGACGAAACCACTCCAGGATGGGGCAGTCACTGGGATTGTGTGAATTGTTTGGATGGTGTCTGATTCCTCCTGCACCCACAGAGCACTGTGGGGTGTAAATGCAGGGAGAAAAACCCCAAATTTTTGTCAGTCAGAGCTTTTGCCATCATGAGGACTCTCAATGAATATGAGTAGCTGGAGCAAAGATGTCTCTGCTGTCAAGTGATGGAGTTTTGGTTTGTTTTGGCAGCTTCCAGCTGACGGTCGAGCTGTTTGACTACTTGGACTGTGAGCTGAAGCTGTCGGAGTCAGGTGAGGAGGCGGCAGGGGCAGGTCCCTCCCACTCGCCCTGGGGCTCTTGAGCAATAGTTTCACTCTTTGGTCGGGAATGGAGTTCCGGGAGGCCGAGGTTGGAGGCTCAGGTCCCTCCTCCTCCTCCCGTGAGATTTCTGAGGTGGTTTCTCAGCTGGATTCCCCTGTTGAGGCTCCGGAGAGGCAGTTGTAGGAAAATATTTAGAGCTTGTGGCTGCTTTGAACCCACCTGAGCAAGGCAGAGTGTTGTTTTCAGAGCAGAGCTGCTCTGAAATATGTTTTTATTTCTTTTTTGTACAACCACATTAATCACATGCATTACACAAATGCCTTCTGTCCCTGTGAAGCAGAGGATGGGGCTGTACTTCTTTTTAAAGACTCATTTCCCCTCGTTGAAATGCCTCCAGGGAGAGCTGGACACCCCTGCTCATGTCTCTCACCTCCTTAGGAATTTTTAGATGGCTTAGAGAGGTGGCAGATCCTTCCTCTGTTGAGAGCCAGGAACACGGAGCTGCCCTGGAAAACAGGGCACAGCGAGAGATACCGTGCTCCCGACTCCCAACAGCCTCCTGCTTCTCCTCCTGACCCAGTTATACAGAGAATTTATATTCATAAATACTTTAAAGCTGAGTGGGGAAGAAGCCAGTGTGGATATGCTGCCTGGATCCCTGCCAAGGGAAGGGATCTGTATCTGAGCAGGGGCAGGCGAGGCTGCGGTGCCGCCGGGCTCGTCCCCTGCCCTGGGATCCTCTCTCAGATCCTTCCATGATTAAATAGAATGGAGCAAAACCTCTCACTTTCCCCAGCTGTGTCGAGCAGCAGCAGCGTGAGGGTTAAATCCCTCCTTTTTGGAGTTGGGATATCCATGGCAGAGCTGAGCACCCCTTCCCTCTGCCATCGTGGTCCCTTTGGGTGTTTTTGCTGCTCAGAGTGGGGTTGTTCTCAGCTCAGGGCAGCAGCTCTGGCATTTCCCCGTGCCCCACATCCGCCGTGGTTAATGATCAAGCAGCCTGGCCGGGCACAGGCAGCTCTGCAAACACAGCTCCCCTCAGTTTTCAGGCAGCTCAACACCTCGATGGCCGTGTCGCAGATGTCAGCGGTGCAGTGCCGCCTGGCCCCCCTCATCCAGGTCATCCAGGACTGCAGCCACCTCTACCACTACTCCGTCAAGTTAATGTTCAAGCTGCACTCCTGTGAGTCCTGGGGATGTGCTCCCTGCTGGTGTTTGCCCAGGGTGGGCTTTGGATCCGGGGATGAGGCTGGTGTGAATTGAGGCATCCGTCGTCATGTCCCTGTATCCCAGCTGGGCTCCGTGGGCCTGCTTCATCCCACGCAGACATTCCAGATAAAGGAATTAGAAGGACTTGTTCTTGATTAAGGAATAAAAGGACTTGTTCTTGTTTAATTCAAGCCCACGCACCCTGGCCTGCCAGCCCCCTGCATGGGATCACTGGGCAGCACAGTGCCAGCAGCCTTGTGTGGGTATTTTGGAGTTCCCACACCCACATCTCCCTGTGTCACATCCCTGATCCCTGTGCTGGGGATAGGAGCACTCCCTCCCATCCTGACCCCTCACATCCCACTCCCTCCTGGCTTTTACCCTGCTGGCTTTTGCAGTGTAGGGGTCTGGGTGCATGTGAACACATGTGCAGCCCCAGATCAGTCACAGCTGTCCCTCCTCACCCAGGTCTGCCGGCTGACACCCTGCAGGGCCACCGAGACCGCTTCCACGAGCAGTTCCGCAGGTAACCAGGGCCCAGGTGGGGTCCCCTCCCTCCTTCCAAGCCCTCTCTCATCTGTCCTTTGTCTTTCCCTTCTCTCCAGCCTTAAAAACTTCTTTAAGAAGGCATCTGACATGCTGTATTTCAAGCGGCTCATCCAGATCCCTCGGCTGCCAGAGGTATGGCAGGATTTGGTGTGGTGCTCTGGAGAGCTTGTGGGTGCCCCCTTGGATGGGTGTGGGGTCTGGGAACCCTGCAGAGAGACCCTCTGGCTCCATCCCTTCCCTTGGCACTCTGCCTGCTGCAGTTCCTGGACCCCCTGCAAGGCTGCAATAACTTCTTGTCCCTACAGAACCCCCCGAACTTCCTTCGGGCTTCGGCGCTGGCCGAGCACGTGAAGCCGGTGGTTGTGATCCCCGAGGAAGCCCCTGAGGATGAGGAGCCAGAGAACCTCATTGAGATCAGCACAACTTCCACCACAGAGCCACAGGTGGGGACGTGGGGCTGGGATGGGGGGCACGTTCCTGTGTCCTGGCTCAGCTCAGCACCCTCTGTCCTCCCCAGATCACCTCGGATCTGTTTGAGCAAACCTTCGGGCCGCCCAACGGCGTTTGGGATGACAGGTATGGGGGGGCCAGCAGGGGCCAGTGGCTGCTGCCACGTGGGACCAACGTGCCTTTGCCCACAGGGATGCACAGATCGAGAGCCTGAAGAAGGAGGTGGAAACGCTCCGTGCAGAGATGGAGAAGATTAAACTGGAGGTAAAGCCTGGCTGGGGTGGGAGAATGGGGTGGGGTTTGGTGCCGTGTTGTGGAAACGCTGAAGGGATGCAGCAGGAGTGGGGTCCTAGCATCCAGTATTTTGGGACCTCTCCCAGTGCCAGGACGTGATTCCTGATGGGGTGGAGGCATGTGAGACCTGTTCCTTGCTGTCCTGATGTTATCAATATGGACAGAGTGACTGCAGGGGTAAAGGGGAGAGCTCTCTTGTGCATCCCACGGCTGCTTTACCCAAACTGCAGCAGGGCACCTGGGTAGGGGTATTGGTGAGGGCAGAGCTGTGTCCCAGTGCCTGATGACTCCTGCAGGCACAGCGTTACATCACCCAGCTCAAGGCACAGGTGAACAGCCTGGAGGGAGAAGTGGAGGAGCAGCGCAAGCAGAAGCAGAAGGCGCTGGTGGACAACGAGCAGCTGCGGGATGAGCTGGAGAGGCTGCAGAGGGTGAAGCAGGACAGTGACAGGTCACAGCGACTCTGTGCCGAGGCTGAGAGTAGGTGCCCTGGGGTGTCCTGTGGTGCCCTGGGGTGTCCTGTGGTGCCCAGGGCCCATGGGCTGCCCTTGCTGTGCTCACTGAGGGTCTCTCACCCCTGCAGAGAAAGCCAACGCCACTGAGATCCGCTACACGAAGCTGAAGGAGAAGCACAGCGAGCTCATCAACACCCACGCCGAGCTCCTGAGGAAGGTAACTGCTGCCTCTGCAGGCAGGGACTGACACTGAGGGCAGTGTCCTGGAATGAAATCCCTCCCTTTTGGGGTTGGGGTATGCAGGGCAGAGCTAAGCACCTTTTCCCTCTTCCATCATGGTCCCTTTGGGTCTTTTTGTTGTTGTTTATTGGGTTGTTTTGCTGGTGTTTGGTCTGTTTCTGCTGGTTTCTGTGGCCAGTGTAGCTGGTGGGATATCACTTGTACCAGCAGTCATGGGATGCTTGGCTCCAGTCCTGGAAAGGGGCTCTCTAAGGATATGCTGGTGATGAGGATCCTGTGTCTCAGCTGTGCCACTCACCTGTTTATTTTTTGCTTTGGGTGTTTTGATCTTGCTTTTGTCCCTTTTTTCCTCTGCCACCACTGGTGTGGCTCATGCCTGCCCAGTCTCCCTGTATTGCTCCCATTGCCCTCTGAGCACCAGCAGAGGGCACCCCTTGAATCTGGGAGCCAGCACTTTGGATGCTATAAGAAAGGCATCTGGGATTTATTCTCTGAGCTAGAATTTGGTTGGAATAAGTGTGGGGATGGTGAGGGTCCCCCTTGGAACTCCAGGTGAGCCCTGTGTCCCCCCACAGAACGCTGACACTGCCAAGCAGCTGACGGTCACACAGCAGAGCCAGGAGGAGGTGGCACGTGTCAAGGAGCAGCTGGCATTTCAGGTGGAGCAGGTCAAGCGAGAGGCTGAGATGAAGGTGAGCTCTGAATCCTTCCCTGCTAGCACTGAGCCCTCCCCAGCCTGGGAAATGCAGTTTGGGAGCAAGGGAAAGGGGTGGTGGTTGCTGTTGGGCCCTCAGGAAGATGTTAATGTATGATTCATTCCCTATTGCCCAAATCTGCCTTTTCTTCCCCCAAGAAAATGCCACCATGCAAATTGATAGGTTTGAGTGCTTTTGTTCTCTGGGGCTCAAGATGGGGGCTGCTCCCAAAATTCCTGGCGTGGGAAAATGAGCCATTCCAGGAGATTTCCCCCTGCCCAAGACCCCAAAACCCCCTCCCTGCAAAACCTGGCTGGGTTCATTCCCTCCCTCCCTGCCGGTGTGGAGCGGGGCTGGGGCGTGGCAGGGGCTGAGCCCTGGGCACGGTGTGTGGGCACAGCTGGAGGACCAGAGCGTGCAGATGGAGCAGCTGAGGCAGGAGCTGGACGCCCGTCGGGAGGAGCTGGAGCAGGCGCAGCGCTCGCTCAGCCACGCCAAGCAGGTACGGGGGGCTGGGGGGGCAGCACGAGCCCAGGGCCCATCAAACCCTGTCACAGGGTGACCGACCTGCCACCAGTGCTGGGCCAGAGGTTCAGCAGCAGCCCAAGGAGCTGTCACAGGGCTGAGCACGGGCCCAGCCCAGCAGTGTCACAAGCTGGGCATGTCCAGAGCTCTCCCCTAAGTGTCTGTCGGGCTGCCAGCAGTGACGGGGGAGTGACAAGGTGTCCTGGCCCCCCGTGGCAGGCAGGTGTGGAGCTCAGTGCCCAGGTGGATGCTCTGCACGCTGAGAAGGAGGTGCTGAGGCGGTCGGTGAGCGAGAAGGAGTGTGAGCTGCTGTCCACACGGGGCCTCATCGAGGAGAAGGAGCTGCAGCTGAGCCAGGAGGCAGACAAGGCTACAAGGGAGATCAGAGAGCTCCAGGGCAGGCTCCTGGAGAAGGTACAGTGCTGTGTGGAGAGCCCACGGGGTGAGATGTTTGGGGGGTGCCAGCCAATGCAGCCAGTGGGCATCACTTGCACCAGCAGTCATTACAGCTGAGTGTAATCCTGGAAAGGGGCTCTTGAGGGATATGCTGCTGATTGGGATGCTGTGCCACTCACCTGTTCCTCCTACCTCACAGAGCAACCAGGAGCAGAGCCTGCAGCAGAAGCTGCTGGAGGATCAGTTTGGAGTCCTGCAGGAGACAGTGAGAGAAGCCCAGGACATCCTCCGTGATGCCATGGCCAAGCTGGATGATCCCCTGCACCTCCGCTGCACCAGCTCCCCAGGTATGTCCTGCTCACTCAGGGGGCTGAAACACACTGTTCCTTCTCCCTCCTGGACAGATAATGTTACATCTCAGCTCTCCCATGGCATTTTTTCCTGAGGCGGTTGGGGTTGGACTTCCCAGGATGAATTTTTAGCTCTCATCTTCAGCACTGTTTTGCTCAGATTTTAGTGCTGTTCCCCAGCCAGGGATACACTTCCACTCAGTGGTGCCTCGTGCAGTCAGCACTGATGCAGACACCCACCAGCCTGGCTGTGCTAATGAAATGAAATGAAATTCCTTGCAGATTACCTGCTGAGCCGGGCACAGGCAGCCCTGGAGTCCACGGATACCCTGGAGAAGGGGCACGCGCAGTACGTGGCCTCCATGGCAGGTACCTGGGGCTGGGGACTGGCATTGCTCCCATTGCTTATGTTTCCATACATCCAGCAGCCCCTGGTGGCTCCAGGGCCACCAGCAGGCAGCAGTGCCCTGGTGACAAAGGGACACAGGCAGGGCTGAGGGGTTCCTGTGTGCTCCTTCAAGCTGGAGTGTCAATCCCAACATCTCTGAGTCTTGTACTGATCCTTGAGTGCCTTCAAGGACGAGCTGCAGCCCCCAGTACCTGGCAGGGGGTGCCCAGGGCTGGCAGCTCCTGAGCCTGTGCTGTGTCTGGCAGATGCTTCAGGGCTGGTGGGGGCTCTGGCCCTCTTTGCACACCTGACCGCTGACACCATCGTCAATGGCAGCGCCACATCCCACCTGGCCCCCACGGACCACGCTGACCGTGAGTGCAGGAATGCAGGGGGTGTTGGGGGGATTTTTTCTCATGGCCCTTTTCTTTAGGGGGGCCATGCTAAAGTCCCCTCTGCCAGGGGCAGATTTTACCAAGGACAGCACATTCCCCATGCTCCCATTCCCGACATTCCCTGCCCTCTAGTGCCCCTCCTTGGCCCATGTTGCTCCTGGAAACTCATTTGTAATCTAGAAGACATTTGCTGAATGCTGCTGCGGATGAGGGGAGGAGGAGGATGAGGGTGGGCAGGGCTGGGAGGAAGGGACCCCTTGCCCAGCCAGGGCTGGCACCAAGCTGTGCTCTCTGCAGGGCTGACAGAGACGTGCCGGGAGTGTGGCCAGCAGAGCCTGGAGTACCTGGACAAGCTGAAGGACAGGCAGAGGCTGGGCAGTGCCGAGCTGGGGGACGTGCGAGGGGCACTGAGAGGGGTCCTGCAGCTGGCCCAGGTAAGAGAGAGAGCCCAGCACAGCCACCTTCCCATTTGTGGGTCCCAGGGAACACTTTGGGGTGGTTTGTCCCCCATACCCCCAAGTTCTGGTGCTTTCCTTGAGCTATCTCGGCTTCCAAGCACTGACACCCTTCCTGGTGATGCACAGAGCTGGTCACCTCAGATCAGCTGAAGTCTTTCAGCCCAGTAACCCCCGTTGAAGGGAAGTTCCCATCTTTCAGATATTTCTCCTCGTGAAGCCCCTATTAGTCTTTTCCTTTACACCACTGTTCAGCTCTCCAGAGCCCTCTGGAGCAGAAACTGCTCCTGTGATGGAGTTTTATCTCCTTGATTTGGGGCATTTCTTACCTCTGAGGTCCCTGTGCCATGTTTGCTGCAAGTTGATGGCACATGTACCTTCACCTTTGCAGGCTGCAGAATGTCGCTTCTGCAGCTTTCCTTATTTGGCAGGGGTGGGAAGGAATTGGATATCTTGGTTTGTAGTTACTCCTTAAAAATATTCCCTTCTTTTTCTCTGCCTAAAACCTGCTCGTGCCTCTGGCAGGAGCTGAGACCCAAGAGCCTGGACATCAAGCAGGAGGAGCTGGGGGACATGGTTGAGAAGGAGATGGCCTCCACCTCAGAGGCAATTGAGGATGCTGTCAGGAGGATAGAGGTGAGACAGAGCTGCAGGATGGGGCATTCTGGGGCCTTGGGGTGGCATAGTGTCCATCACTCCACCTTTCTCACCCCACCATGGCACCCAACCCTTCCTCTTGTGTTTCCCAACAGGAGATGATGAGCCAGGCCAGGAACGAGAGCTCTGGGGTTAAGCTGGAAGTGAATGAACGGTGAGATTTGGGGAGGGACCTGTGACAAGTCTGTGCTCTGCTGGGGTGTGCTCTGCTCCAAAACAGGCTGGCTGGTATTGAAAAAAGCTCCATTTTCTGAGGCCAAAGTTTTCCTGAATGCTGAACACTTCTCTCTTGCTTCCCTCCAGGATTCTGAACTCCTGCACGGATCTAATGAAGGTCAGTGCTGCAGAAACCCATCTGCGGTGCACAAAACTAACCTCTCACCAGCAGCAGCATCAATTCTCCTCTGTAAGACCCCCATCAAACCCCAAAACCTGTTTTCCTTCATTCCAGGCTATCAGACTTCTTGTAACAACATCTACGAACCTACAGAAGGAGATAGTGGAAAGTGGCCGGGTAAGTCCTTACACTCATCTCTTTGTACTGACATGAAATACAGGAGAATTTCCCCCAAACTGCAGAAACACTCTGGACTTCGTGGTTTCCCCTGTTGGCAGCACTCTGGCAGTCCCAGTTGCTGGAGATGAGCTGCTCAGCCCTGTGCTCTCTTGCATAAATCGCTGTCACCTTTGCAAAGCCTTGTCCATCTAAGGATGAAGGCCCAAACTTGTGTGTTTTAAACCAAACCCAGCTCAAACTTGCAGGCATGGGACTCTGATGTTGTTTTCCTTGATAATTATTTAAACAGGTCAGTAAGAGCAGAATGAAGAGCACAGGAATGCTGTCACTCCCTTGATTTATGGCTTTATATATTAACTGATATATTGTTACACTTATATAGATATTTAATATGGATTTATATGTTGTTGTATATTAGACAGAAGTTAATCCAGGCCATAATATTCTCACAACAACAGGGGGCAGCAACAACTCAGGAGTTTTACGCCAAGAACTCTCGCTGGACTGAAGGGCTGATCTCTGCCTCCAAGGCCGTGGGCTGGGGAGCCACACAGCTCGTGTAGGTACCCCCAGGCTGGGAGCTTCCCCTGGACACAGCTCCATGGGCTTCACCCAGGGCTTCCCTGTCACCCCATCATCCAAAATTCCCACTGCTGAGGTGTCACGGAGCACCAGTGCCAGTTCCTTATGGAGCATCATTGCTGGCTCCTTAGGGAGAGCTTTGCTGGCTTTTTATGGACCCTCAGTTTGGTTCATTGCTAATTCCTCGTGGAATCATAGCCTGGATTGGACCACACGGTCACCCAGCTGGGGATGGAAGTTCCTCCCCGAATGCAAAATGTGAAATCCCCCCTGTCCTGGTTCCTGCTCAAATGATTGTGGATAGGATGGTTGGGACTGGGGCAGGGTGTTCCCTGTGCCAGTGCAGGAAACGTAGGGGGGTTTTTGGGCAAAGCTTTAAAAATCTCATTCATTATGAAAACAAAATCCTGCCTCTGTCCAAATCGCCTGGATCGTGGCTTTGAATAATTGCTTTGTGTATGAGCTTTAATAACAGCCAGACTCAAAGATCTTTGAGATCTTTTCCAACTATAATAATTCCATGATTCTGTAATTACAAAGCTGCTGGATCCAGCTGCTGCTTTCTGAGGGTATTAGCAGGAGATAAATAATCTGCACTTGCTCTGTTGTGTCTGACACAATCTCCCTTTGACCCCCACTGCAGGGAGTCTGCAGACAGGGTTGTCCTGCACACGGGCAAATACGAGGAGCTGATTGTCTGCTCCCACGAAATCGCTGCCAGCACAGCCCAGCTGGTGGCTGCCTCCAAGGTGGGTGTCCCAGCAGAGTCCCTTGGGTGTCTCCTCATTCTGTTCCACAGTGTTTCCATCCTCTCTGCCAATCCTGCAGCCTCCCAGAGCAGGGAGAAGAGAAGCTCTTGCTATTTTCCAGCCTGTGATTTTAATGCATGTGTTAATATTCCCACACCTGAAGATTGCCTTGGAAATGAAGATGGGTAAAACCTCCCGTCTTCCTCCTGTCAAGCTGGTTATGTAAAGAAAATGTTAATCACTAACAAGGAATCCAGAAAAGCAGCTGCAGGAGCTGGAATTGAGGATGGTGGACTTTGGTCCTTGCCACCTTTCCTGTTGGTGTGGGTGGAAGTGAGGGGTGGAGGTTTCAGTGAGCACACAGAGATGCAGGTATTTCCATTGGGATTGTTACATCAGATGGGTTTAAAATTAAGAGCATGGTTAAAAAGTCAGAGCAGTGTCTTCAATGAGAGCTTGGCTCAGGTGGGAGCAGAGCTGCTTTGGTGCCCTGGGGCTGAAGGGCTTTGCAGGAATCACCTTGTCTGGCCATGATGGGATCACTGAGGATAAACCTTCCCATCTGTCCATCCATTCTTTCCACTCCCAGGTTTTCATGCCCAAAAGCTCTATGCCTCTGCCTGGTGCTCCCTGGAGCTCCATGGGGGGGTTGTGATGGGCACCCTCAGCCATTCCTGTGCTCCTTGCAGGTGAAGGCTGAGAAGAGCAGCAGGAACCTGGCCAGGCTCCAGGAGTGCTCACGCAACGTCAATGAGATGGCAGCAAACGTGGTGGCTTCCACCAAGTCAGGGCAAGAGCAGATAGAGGAGAAAGGTGAGGTTTTTTTCCAAGGAAAAGGTGGAAAAACCCAGCCCAAATCCCTTTCTGGCCTGGTGCACACCCCAGAGTGTCCATCCAGCTCTGCTTTGGCATGTGAGGGTCCTCTGAGGGGTGCACTCAGCAGGGGCCCTGCCTTCCTCCACAGACACCATGGACTTCTCGGGCATGTCCCTCATCAAGCTGAAGAAGGAAGAGATGGAAACACAGGTACAGCCCTGAGGTGGATCAGACCCAGCCCTGCACTGGGGGGGGTCCCTCTGCCCCCAGCACAGGTACCAGGATGGTTTTTGGGTGCAGGTGAAGGTGCTGGAGCTGGAGAAGAGGCTGGAGGGCGAGCGGGTCCGTCTGGGCGAGCTGAGGAAGCAGCACTACGTCCTGGCCGGGGGCTGCGAGGACACGCCAGAGGATGGGGAGGCCAGGCCGGCGCCGGCACCGCGACGAGGGATCCTCAAGAAACCCCCAATTGCCCAGAAACCCGGCCTGGGGGAGGTGGGGCCCGCCTGGGGGGGCACACTGGGCTGGGGGGGCGTTCAGGGCATGAGTTGTGACCTTGGCTTTGTCCCCTTCTCGTTGCAGCCCTAGCGAGCCCCAGCCCCACACATCGACGTTGCCTTCGCGCTGCTGTGCCTTCCCACGCGGGGTCTCCTCAGCGCCCGGCCTGCAAACAATCCCAAACTGGATGGTTTTTAAGAATAATTTTATTTTTTGTTCTCCTTTTTTCTGAACTGTAGAGTGGCGGGGCTCCTGTGCTCCCCGGGCGCTGCTGAGTGCTCTCCTTCTCCTTTTCCTCCTCGTTTTCCTTCTTCTTCTTCTTCTCTTCCTCCTCCTCCTCTTCCTCTCCTGCCAACCGGCTCTCCCGGTTTAATTTAATTTGGGGTTCGTTTGGGTTAATTTTTTGTTTTGTTTTGTTTCTTTTTGGGTTTTTTTGTTTTGTTTTGTTTTAAGGACTTTATCAGCACTAGAAGTTTTCAGTAAATGTAGCTCTACTGTACTGCTCAGACCCTTTCCAAGAACTGTGAACTGGTTTTACAGTAGAAAACTGTTGGGCTTTCCTTGCAACCATTTTTTTAAATTCCCCTTTTTCCAGCCTGAGGAATATTTGACTTCATTTTGGCATAGGATCAGCCCTCAGCAGGAAGGGAAACATTCACCTTCCCCAGCACATGGAGCAGGGCTTTTGTTAGGGAAAAGCAGTTACTGACACACACTGGCAATAAGGATACAAACATTTTTATTTTTTTTCCTTTTCTATTTTTTATTACTACGGCAATGCCAAGGGATCAGTTGCATTATGTTTTATATTTAAGATAATTAGCAGAATTAAATCTAACCGTGGCCTGTGGGAGCCAGGGGCTAGAGAAGTCTGCAGCAATAAGGAATTACTGATGTGGAGAGATGCGGGGGCAGAATCAAAATCCTGTCAGCTGTGTCTTCCCTTGGAGCAACTACCAGGATGTAGAATATTAAAGGAGCAATATTTAAAATACTTCTGTGTTGCTTTGTTGTTGGGGAGGGGGTTGATGACAGGGCCAGAGCCATGACAGGGTTGGTTGCAGGAAACTGGACTTGAGCTGTGGGGCAGAGAGAGCCAGTAATTTAACTAAATGTGAATAAATATATATATAAATATATGTATACATAAATATATATATAGAGAGAGAGTACTCTCTGTGTATGTGTAGCCATATATATCTATGGTTCTGCATGTGCCTATATATATATATATATATATATGTATGCATTTTTACATATTTTATGTACTTATACTGTTAGGCACTATATATAAAATTTAATATATGACATAATAATATTTTTATATAATTATATTATTAGAGATATATGATAGATAATAGAGGTGATTTATAATATATACTATACATACTATATAGATACTGCATATATATGACTATATATCTATTATATATAATAGATATATAATAGGAAGCTGTATATGATACATAATATTGTATGAGTGATAAGACTGAAGCACTTAGAGTTCAGCACCACAGGGTGACCACAGCTGCCTTGAGTTTAGGTGGTGACTTGTCATGTTCAGTCAACATTTACATCCCATCCCTTGTTACCCTCAGACCCAATTACAATCAAACTTTATAAAAGCCACAGTAAAACCCGGGGCTTTCCATCTCTGTGACTGCCAAGAGGCTGTAAAGCAGTTAACAAGAATTACAAGTGGCTGTATCTCAGGTAAACACATTTATGAGGTGTTCCATTATTTATTTTAGGTACGTAGCAGTCTCATGATGGCTGAGGTTCCACATCCCAGAACTGTGCAGGTTTCTGGGCAGTGACAAAAGTGCCAGTGCTCGTTTCCCAGCTCGTTGTGTGGCCAAAGTGCATTTCCCAGAAGGGCTCTGGTGCTGTCCTGGTGCTGCTGGGTGAGGCAAGCAGCTGCTCTGATCCTGCACGTTCTGCTGGGATCACTCCAGCCTGGAGCTTTATTCCCTGCTCAGGGCTCACAGCGCTGTCCCTCGGGTGGCTGCTGTCACATCAAGTGGCAATGACACAGCAGTGACAGGGGCCAGCCCCCTGCTGAGTTTCGTTTCTTCCCGAGCCCTTTTCTCTCAAGGAAGTGCTTTCTGCAGTAGCTCAAGGTCTATTTATAGACAGTGATAAAGATGTGTTTGCTGGGAGACTGACGTCATCCAAGCACTCACACCATCACATTTCATCACGGAAATACTGATTAAACAAGAATTCAAACTTTTAAACTCTAGCTAGAGTCCTACTTCAAGGAGTCATTATATTTAAAGAATTCAGAAATAAAATGTGGCTTTGAGATTGATGCTGTGGCTAAATGTAACTTGTATACCCCCACTGCTGTCACACTGTGGTTTACTTAAAACCATTCAGGCCAGCATAATCAAAAGTCTCAAAAAGAAGAAGCACAAATAAAAACAAGCTCTATAAACCACTTAATGTAATCTAAGTTAATTTTTGTACAAAAATTATTCTTACTGTCCAGTCTAATTTTTTTTCTTCCATCCTACACTTTTTTGGAAAGTGTTTGCTATTTGTAGCTGACAAAAGAATCAGAACGACAAACCTGTGTGTCTGCAAAGGTTTATTTTGAGACTCCATCAAGACATCCTGTTGTGCAGGATCCAATTTGCTAATGACTTTTAAAAACCATTATTGTGGCTGTGGACAGAGGAAGACATTTCACTCTGTGTGCTCCTGAGAACAAATTTTACTCAGTACCTGTAAGAGAAGCAGTGGAAAATAACCAAGTTGTGAAATTGTCCACCTTCTGCTCTCTTCCACCGAGGTGAGTAAAGTACAATTTAATTTTTTTTGAAGCAGCTTTCAGGCAGGCTCACAGCCCTGCCCACCCTCTGGCTCCCTCAAACCTCCAGTGACCACAGATTAGTTTGAACACCAGCACACGAAGCAGCTGCAGAGAGCTGACAAAACACAAGTGTCAGATCACTGGGGGAGAAAAGTGCATTGAAATGAAGCACTCAAATAGAAAACAGGCTGGTACAGGCTCTAGGAAGTCAGGTGAAGAAACCAAACCACAAAACTTCTGCAAAAGTATGTTTGTAAGAGCCCTTGAAGCCACGAAAAGCAGCCACTCCTTCGCAAGAAAAGTTACTTTTCTGCTGTGCCCAACCAGGCATGAATTACATGAGTTAGGGCAGCACAATATTTAGGGATGGTATTTCCTGAATGACCCACTCAGAAGAATGACTGGGGTAATGCTAATCAAATCATTTAACAAATGCTTCATGGGTATGCAAGTTTAAATCAAAACAAAAAAACACAAAGCTGGTCTGGATTCCCTTCATACCATGGGAGACAACACCCCCCAGGCCAAAAGGCATTTCCACATTTCTCCACAACCAGCATTTTCTCCTTAGCCAGGTGATGTTATTCCAGTGCTGAGGACTGGAGCCACTTTGTCACCCCCCCATCCTCTGTGACTGGCTCCCTTCAGGACTACCAAACCCCTCAAAAACTGGCCCATCCCAAGCAGTGGTTGCTAGAATAATGTGCAGTTTTTAGTGTGCACGTAGCAAGGTGTGGGATTATGTGGTGAGAAGGAAACATTTTTAGCTTTGAAGGAAAAAATAATTCCTACTCCTCACCTACAGGAGTGCAGAAAAAGCACCTTTAAGCGGTTTGGAAATAATAAGCAGTGTTTAAAAAACAGCTTTTAGCTTACAGCAGGATCCAGGGTATGCACTGGCACATCTCCCAGCCTCAGCAGCCTGGGATTTGTCCTGCAGGTAGGGGTAAAACTGGAGAGTGAGGCTGAGAGCCTCCTTCAGGGACAAGGTCCTGGGGCACAGCCTCAGCAGGCACCTCTGAAACTTCAGTCACGACCCAAAATCTCTCAAAAACCCTCAAACAAAAGGCTCTTGTTTCTAGCGCCCAAGTCTCAGAGAGGTGAAGAGGCAAACCTGTAAAAACCTGGCAGGAGGGATGATTAATGTACAACCCAGGGGACTCAAATTACAGGAGCAAGGGCAAGGGAAGGACCTGCAGAGCCACCTCCAGGGAAGGGCCAAGCCAAGGCCACAGGGACACCACAGTGTGTCCCCAACACAACTTCCTTTTTGCGGCATTTTGCTTTTTTGTTTCCAACACCCGAGTGCCACCTGAGTCCCCTCCTGGCGAGGTCTGACCTTACCGGGTGACATCTCCTCTGCACGGGGAACAACCCCAGCCAGAACAACCTCCTGGGCCACCAACCACAGGGAAGACCCTCAGGTCTGGAACAGGCACAGCTGGAGTCCCACAGCTCTGCAAGCTACAAAACACAGAAATTCTTAGAAGAGCTGCAGCTTTTACATAACACCTTCCCCTGCCCTCGCCCACCTGCACTGAGTCAGAACAGCAGGTTTTCCTCATCTGCACTCTCCCTTTTCTGCAGAAGGTTATTCAATCTCTGCAGCCACCACAAACAGAACAGATCAAGAAACAATTAAAAAAGGGATTTTCTTCCCTAATCAGTTATTCCACACTAGGATTTCTGTTTCACTTCACTACTAAAGTGACAGTTATCACAGCAAATTACATCAGGTCTTTTCTGCCCTCTGACTCATATTCCTAAATAACTCTGGTTGACTCATTTCTCCTAACTTGGCTGAAATCTAAGACTTTCCTCTCTTAAAAAAAAAAAAAAAAAGGGTTTCTCCCTTCAGCTTTTCCAGGTGATTTTGAACATTCCCACTAGCTAATTGTAGGAAATCAGAAGAAAAGGGAAGGGGTTTCACCTGACAGCCAGCCCACCTACTTCGCTGCCCTGATTACAACATGGAAAATCTACTGTGAGCAAACCCATCCTGTATCAGCTCCATACAAAATGGACTCATTACATCCAGTCACTAAAAACACAGCCAACAGATTTACTATGAATAATTAAAGCATTTTGCAATTTTATGTTCTACATCCACCTACAACTGTGTTTGTGTTGCTACAGAAAAAAAACACCATTAGGGTTGAAAATCATTAATGTAACTGCACCACGGAGACACAAGGAAACAGGACACCAAGAGATATGCTATTTTATTTAAAATCAGAACACAGTAGATAACAGAAAGACTTATTATGCAAACAACTCCACTGTATGTTTCACAACTTGCTGGGCATATAAAATTGCCCCTTATTAAGACAGTCCAGGATCACACAGAGGAACTGCTCAGGCACAGGACGACTCTGCCCCCTCTGAACTCCAAGTCTGCCACACAGCTCCACATAAGGGTGTAAAAATTGTTGGTTTGAACTCTGTATCTACATCATGATTCCAGTTGGAGGGCAGAGAAGTCCCAAGAGAGGTGGAGACTGAGGCTGTGCAGGTTGTGGCAGGAATGGGGATGGTCACTTTGACCAGCCAGTGCCCAGCTGTGTCCTGGCGTCCCACGGCAGCTCCTGTTCCCTCCAGTGGAACAGAGGGGACCTGGCTGGATCAGCTGTGCTGGAGCAACCGACTCCACCTTCTCTGGAGGCAGCCCTGAGTGCAGTGAGACCCACCCAGGAGTCACAGCTGCTCGCTGCAGTCAGTCCCAAGTCCAAGTCCAAGTCCCAGCTCACAGAACTGTGTACAAAAGACTGGCACAAATAACGCTGCCCAAAGAGAGCATTTCCAATGCTACCAACACTCTAAAGCCGTGTTACACGTTGTATTGAAAGGATTTTTCTCCACTCCAATTGCTTTGGGGAAGTATATGCTATTTGTAGCAGACATCAAAAATCCTTTTTCATATATATATATAATTTTTTTTTTTTTGGCAAGCATCGTGAGCCACCCTCTCTCGAGTCTCAGCTTGCCTATGGCATTTTAATCTCACTATCTTATAAACAGTGCAAATTAGTACAATTCTAAACATCCTAGCCAGAGCAGAATTTATTTATTAGCTATAACAGAACAGGAGAAGCTGTTGAAGGGCAACAGGTTGAAAGCACTGACACAGCTCTTGCCAGGTTAGTGTTTCATCAAGTTTGTTGCTGAAAGATTGAACAGCTTTCCACAGTCATTCTTCTCCTTTATCCTTAAACATCACCAGCAGTCAAGTAAATATTTACAGTTTGTGTGCAAACACACACACAAAATTAATGGCAAAACGTTTTCCATGAGCAGCTGGACTTCAGTTATGAGCTTGCAATAACTGAAACATCACATTAGTTACATCAGCTACGTTCAAACTTACCCATGAAGGCAACTATAAGCTTACAAATAGCAGATACAGCTGTTTTTTCTGAAGTATGAGGGTCAGTTTTTTGTAAAAGTCAGTGCTCTCTAAGAGCCCTTAAATTAGAGTTAAGCAATGGCCATTCAAATGATAAAAATGCTAATATCCTAGAATTACAATCACAAGTAGTGATCCTAAGGCACATCAGCCACATGCATATGCAATAATGCATTGTTTTGCTTTCAGACAAAAAAATTGCATTAGCTTTGTCTGTATTTAGTGTGCACAAGAGGTTGTTTTTAGATAAAGTATCCCTGAAAGGTCATTGTTATCACAAAAGTTACCAAAAGACAGAAGATTTAACAAGTAGTAAAAATATTTTTGGACTACTAATACCAATAAAGTCTGATACATAAAATGCAGTGCAAATTCACAATACACTTATCCATCACCCCCATCACTTCTGAGGATTTCCAACTCTCAGAAAAAAAGTTGGCACTTGATAAGTGTAAAACATACCTGGTTGTTTTTATGAAATCTTAGTAAAACTGATTTGGGAGTGTTTTAGAGTTTTTGTGTAGCAGGCTCAAAATATGAATTTCTGTATTCAGACACCATCCTGGTAGCCCCCACCCATTTTAATTCTGTCTAGGACACAAAACCATTTCTACAGCAGACTCATGTTTAGCATCCAGATACAACAGCTGCCATCCAAATACCAGCACTAACAGCACAGCAAAGTTACTTTGAAACGAGTCATAGTTAACCATGCTTATACAAAGCTTCAGTAAGAAAATAATACCAAGAAAAGATATCACACTATTAGAAAAAAAAACCAAAACAACCACATCCTGTACCATCACTAGATTACAGAAAGAAACACACTTTGCAAACAAATCCAATGCACATTGCTTCACAAAATCCCCCATCTATAAAAGCTTGCCAGACTTACACTGGGGAATTGGTTCAGATGCCAGTAACACTGACCAACCTTCTGCCCTTTGTCTGCAGAAGGCAAAACAAAATGATCATATTTATATTTTCAGAATCGAGAGCTTCCTGTTATTAGCTTAATTTCAGATTAGTATTTGCTAACCACCACACTCCAGAGGAAATGATTAAGGGACAATTCAGGTCTTACATAAAGAAAAGAAAAACAGATATTCTATTCTGACTGATGTTTGTAGTACAAACTTCCAAACATTGTAGTGCATTCTGGGACAATGATACCAAAAGGCTCTGAAATAACCAGGGGCTTTGACAGATTCTGGACTGATTGATAACAAATTCACAGACACATTCTGTGCAAACAACAAGTTAAAATTTACTTCCCCCAGTGCTGGATTAAAATACCAGCATGTGTCTGCACCTTAGGCTTCAAGAATCAGATGGAGATTGAAATGTGAGCTGCCCTAAAAAGCCTCTCCCATCCAGGGGCGTTAAGTCAAGAAGGGATTCTGTAAGATGCAAACAGCCACCATGGACTTCAAAAGGCTTTTCTTTTTTGCCTACCTGCAGAGAAACATTAACTGCAAATTCCAGATAGATACACATGCCCCAAACTGCAAAACTAAACTAAATGGGAAAGTTAAAAATAGTTCTGCTGAGCAAGAGACAGAGTTAAGGGACAAAATGAAATCGTGGAAATTCAAGTGGGCAATTACATGTGAAAATCCAGTATTTGATTAAGAAAATACCCTGCCTAGATTCCTGGAATCACATGGTAGCAAAAAGCTAAGCACCTGTGTAAAAAAATCATTTCTGTATCCAAGGTGTGGGAAAGGAGAAAATAACAACCGTTAGAAAGAGTCTTAACAGGCAAGGAAATAAAAGTGCCTGGTAAAGTGTCTATAAAACCCTAAACTGGCTCTACAAACAGTTTAGTTTAATTTCAAGAGACCAGGACTTTGAGGCTATCACGCTATTTAGGAGTGGGAGTAGTGCCTACTTTGACTACACACTGTCTAAGGTAACAACTGAAATGCAGAAATGAAACTCTTGCCATTTTCCCTGTTTAAACCCCCCCAAGGTGTTCTGACAGGAGTTTCAGCTCAGTGAGCTCTGAAAACGTCGTGCACCTGGCCCTGGATGCAAAAGGATGCCCAGGGGGGTCCTGTGCACACCCCTTGCCCAGCAGTCAGATGTGGTTGTTACCATCCCAAGTGTCACAGACACAGAATTCCTCAGAGACACAACCAGCTCCCTGTTTGCCACACACACATCCAGCTGCCATGGGAATACATCTCAACACAGGAGGATGCCGATTTCCATCACTAAGGAATTCAGAGCCTGACTTGGTTTGTAACTTCAGCAAATCCACTGTGAGTGCCCTCCAAATTGATGGATTTACAGAATTTAGATCTTATCACCTTCCTAGGAAAACCTTGTCATCACTGACCTTTGCAAACAAACATCACCACATTTAGCAAAGCAATTGCAAACCTCTGTGCCACAGCTTGGCCTTTGTGCTCCATTGTGCAAAGAACAGAGGCTTCCCATTGCCTACAGCAAGTCTCTGATGGGGGAAAAGGAAATATAAGCACCAATACATAAGTCAGGCGAACCCAAATATTTACTGGAGGATAAAGCCAGGGTGTGGTGGAAGGCGAGGTGGTCTCTGGGGGAGAGGTGGAGGATAGGGCGGCACACACTGGGCGGGGTATCCCGGCTGTGGCATCTGACTCGTGGGCTGAGCTGCTCCCGGCCGAGGCGGGAGAGGAGGGTAGGGAGCACCTGGGTAACAAAGAGCTGGTCCTGAGCTCATGGCTGCAGTGAAGGGAGTGGGGAATCGTCCTGCTGGGCCCGAGGGAGGCGGGGGAGGAGGGATCCGCCGGGGCACCACCGAGGGAGGAGGGGTTGCATCCGCCTTGTAGGGATCCGCAGGGACGGGCGTGGGCTCGGGCGGCCTCGGCTGTGCCGGCGGTGGAGCCTGAGCGAGTCTCTGTCCCTTCAGCACCATCTCCTGCAGCTTCTCGATCTTCACCCGCCGCAGGTGAGCCAGTTTCCGCTTGCTCTGGTACTCGTCGATGAAGGAATCCAGTGGTATTTCACCATCAAGGAACTTTTCTGCCATATTCTGTCAAATACAGAACATTCTCTCAGGAAACAGCCTACTGCAACAGAATCTTAAATGGCTCACATCCCAAAAATAGCATCATTTTGCCTGTGATTTTCCAGCTGGCATATGGAAGATGACTGGCATACTGAAGAATTCTGAGCAGAACTTTAGAGTTATTACTCAGAAGCACTGAGAGTTAAATATCACTTTTGCATAAATTTATACTGAAGTAACAGCAGCGAAAACATCTGAATGTCGCTGTGAGCACTCCCCTGATCACCAGAGATGGGAACAAACCAAGTCCAGCAGCTTCCCAGATTGCCAGCTAAGCTGAATTACAGCTCAGTGCTGCTTGGATGCCAACAGAAACACTGGGAACTCTGTGAGACTCAGCACAGAGATTATTGCTAAGTCAGGTTTAAGACTCACCCTTACTTGTGGCTTTGGGTAAATGATGTTTAATAACTGAGAGCTGAACAAACATCAAATCCTAAAACTCAGCTTGTCCTGGGAATGTCTTCTAACAATCACAACTCGAAGCTAATAAGCAATTTTTTTACTCCTGATTAATTACAGAAAATGCCTGCATGCAAATCAGCAAACAAAACCAAACATTGCCATTATTCTGAAGTCAGATCACCCTTCAAGCACTTGTGCCACAGCAAGTGGTGACCCCCGGCACCTGCACAGACACATTGAAATCACAATGGAATATTTCACCAGGAACACGGGAGGAAAAACAGCACAGGCACAGGTTTTTTTATTAGACTACTAATTGACATTTATTATGAAGTAATACATATACCAGGCAAACCCCATTAAAAAAAGATTCCACATTTTTAAACTCTACAAGTCTGAAGGCAAAGCCAGGGAACTAAGAGGTGTGCCTATCTTTTCTAAAAACGTGCACTTTCTTGAACTTCAAAGATGCTAAGAGTAAAAAATTACTCAGATAAAAAAGAAATAAAATTGCTGGAATCAAATAGCTGTTCCCTGAAGCAGAAATAAGATCATATTCTTAAGACTGCTCCTTAATCTGTGCCATGCTCAACTCAGCAGTGCAGCCATGGACATGGAAGGTTCTGGTAATGGTGGAAGAGGCAGAATTGGGGTGCTCTGGCCTTACCTCTGTGTCTTCCTCAATCTTTGCCCCCTCTGCCTGCAGCAGTGCCAGCAGGGTCTCCAGGGAAGCATTACTGGATTGTCTGTCTGCAAAGGCACAGGAAGGACAGAAAATGACAGCAGGCTCTAAGTGACTTCAAAATACACAACAACCTCTAAGGCACATCTGCACAACCAGCAGGCTCTGCAGTTCTGCACAGGATGGTTACAAGAAGAAATATATTATGAAGCTCAGGAATATTGTCAAAGTGCTAAGAGCTGAAATTTAATTCCAATTATATATTTACAATATTGAAAGCACTTCAACAAGTGCAGTATCAGATGTGGACTATAATTCAGTATGAAAGTTAAATGTAATATGCCATTTGATTTATAAATAGTCCCTGAAAATTCAAAGTGTTTTGTTCTTTAGCAAGGTAAATGAAGTAGATCATTTAGAGAAGAATAGGTCAAGAACAGGTAGGTAACAGGAAGAATCCAAAGTATCTGTTACTAGATGTGACAGTCACTTAATAAATCATCAGAAGTGTGATCTATTTTAGCACAAGAATGACATCTCACTTTGTATCCTAATTCACAGCTAAAAATGAGACACCAAAAACCAAACAGCACACAGGCAACACATTTACATTCACTTAGAAAACAGCAAATCATAATTGTCACCAGCCAGTGTTACCTAGTTTTGTTTTCTTTATCTGGTATGCTTCAAAAAGAACTTGCAGCTCTTGATATTTCTCAGTCAAATTTGATTTCAGAGACTCCAACTTTGGCTGGTACAGGAGATTTCCTTCTGCCAGACTGCGGTTGCTGGCAAGAGTCATGTCCTTGCTGTGCTGAACATTTTGGGCCTGGACAGAAATGAAAAACAAAAAAAAAAGTGTGTGAAATGACAGTGAAATTATTAAGCAAGACAAAAACAAATTTGAAAACTTTTAAACAAACAACAGAAGTAAGATCTGTGTAAGAATTAGTGCTGTGGCACTGGACCTGCAACTGATGAACAAATGATGAACATTGACAGATAATGCAACAGCTCTTGAAAAAAATCTGAATTCCAGCAGTGAGATACAATGAGTGCAGAAGAGTATCATCCCTTGTTGAAGTATGAAAAATAAGGATTGCATCGTGACTGTTCCTTCTCCAGAATATTCTTCCCCAACTGTGTTACACCAATCCTGGATTAATGCCAAAACCTTCATATTTCCAGTTTAATCCTTCTGCTTAACAGTTCCTAGCCTAAAGAAAAACTGACAATTCTCACACACCCAAGACTCAGCCAGATTCCAGTTTGCTCACACTCACACATGCACATGATTGTATCAAGAGAGCCTTCAGGAGCTCTGGGAGAGCCAAATGTTTGGAGAAGTCTGCCCTGGGTGTCACATTAGATTCATTAAAATATTCAGACATCAAAAGGAGGGGGAAAAAAAGAAACAACCAAGGGATTTGATTTCAGATTCTCAGGCTGAATCAACAAGTGGAAAAGCCCTCCCGGGGCACAACAGACTCATTCTACTGAGCTGCCTTCAAGACCAACACAAGTTTGGCAGATTTTTGTGAGCCCCTCCATCCAGGAGGGCCATTTTGTGTCCCTTCCAGCCCAGGTTATCCCTGGTGAGCTGCAGCTGCTCCCATTTACAGCCCCTGCAGTCTGGGCAAACAGAAGCACAGACCTTGCTCCTGCCACACTTCTGGGTGGACAGAGCCACACCCCAGAAGCAGGAAAAGAGAAAACCCAAATGAGCTGTTTAAAAGCCCCAGAAAAGGTCAACATCAGAATTCAGGTGTTTTTCCAAGAACAGCATCTGTCTTTGAGAGCAATTACTTCCTTTTGAAATATTTATATGCTATTTTAATTTCCTAAATTCAGTACTAGCTTGGTTGCTCAAACACACCTTTGTCCCCAGGTATGGCTCTTCAAAAACCAAACCTTTACTCTCACCCTGTTCTTGCCAAGTCACTTAAAAACCCAACAGCAACAACAACCAAGGATAATGGAGAGTCCTAAATTCTACATCAATCCAAATTCCACTCCAAATTGTGAAATTCAGAACTTACACTTTCAATATTGTTTTGTCTTCTCAAGCCTAAACAAGCATCCAGCCCTATGCTTGTGTTCAGTGTGGATCCTTCCAAAAAATAAAATGAAAATCCTCTTCTTACTTTTGAATCTAATGCAAAATAATTTAAATTAAACTGGTTTCCATTTGTTTATTCTCATAAGACCCGATCCTGTTAGGACTGTTGCTTTCAGAAAGCTGAAATCTCCCTATTTTACATTTTTAAAAAGAATTATGAAGGGAACTAAAATACACAGGATTTAACAGCTTAATTAGTGGCATCCAACTCTTACCAACCTCCTGCCATCACCACAAGCCTCGTTACTCTCTGGCTCCTGAACTGCCAGCCAAGGAAAATTGTGTGCAAAAAAAAGACTGATGGGTTCTGGTGTCTCTTTCACCATTTTAATGAGCTCACTACTTCCTCCCAGCAAATTCAGTATTTTCACTGCTTGGGAGGCTGATATTCTCATGTCAAAGCAGGTGCACAGTCAGTCAGGACAGACCAGTTTAACGAGTGAACTTTGACCTCTCTTTTAGGATGAAGAAGATGCACATTTACTAAGAGCAGAAAAAAAGCCAGTGGACACAAATCCATAAACCTTTCCAGAGCACAAATACCAGGAAAAGGAAGCTTTTATTAAAATCATTTATAGTAAAGAGGAGAAGGTAGAACTCCAGATAAACAGGGTAAGAAAAGACTTCCTAAAGTCAGATGAGACTTTTGGGATGTTGGTCCTGCCTCAAGAATATTTATCAGCAGGACCAGGCAGAAGGAAGAAACAAATTCCTAACCTTTTATAATGATCTGCTGAATAACTTTACTTTTAAATCATTTCAAATGTGTGAAGATGAGTAAATATCACTATGACATGATGTATCTGACTTGCAAAAATAAGAAAAAACGTGACTAATGTGACCTGCCCGTATCGAGGCAGAGTGACATCCCGTTCTCTGCATCCAATATCTAATAATTATGGACCAGACTAAACTTTTTAGCAAAAGTCTCAAAAATACTTGTTTTAAACTGAAAAAGTTAAGGTATTTGTAATTGTACTTTAAGTTATAATGCTTGAAATTGCACAGGACTTAATGACTAAACCTTTTCCATATTAGAGCACTTCTGAGAAGGGCAAATTTTTTCTAACAGAAGTTGATCAAAAATGGTAATTGACACTTTAGATGAACTAAAATGTCATTCCTCAAGTCTTCACTTCCAGCATTGGTCTGTGTCAAATTTCTTTTAACAATGCACACTTGGAGAGATGAGGAACTTGAATCTCACCAAAAGCATGAGAAGAACCAGCTCCTCCAATACAAAGCAAACTTAGGAATGATGTTTAATGAAACTTAAGGAGAAGTTGGTGAGGACCCATCCACTTGTTTCAGGGCATTGAAATATTTAATGTCACTGAAAGAATTTTGAAGCCTGTGAATTCTGTTTTACTACAAACAGAACAGTTATAATCCCAGAGCAATGCAACTTGAATACAGTCACGATTTAGAAACCAGAATAATCTCTGTCACTGATGTTAAGGTCTGTGTAAAAACTTTACAGCAACTGTTCCACTACACTTGGAAGTTAATTCAAGGAATCAGAAAGTAAACACTCTGAAGTTTGCCTAAAGAGTGCTGTAGAAAAGCTTTAAAATAATTTAAAAATAAAAAAAAAAACAAACACCAAAAAAACCAGCTGCAAAATCATCCAAGGGTCTTTTCCAAAGGCACAGTCCAGCATGAGCAGTCTATTAAGATAATCAGTGCAGCACAAAGCATGCATTCAGCACCCATCCACAGCTTCCCACAAGACAAAAGCTGAGGAAGGAATAAATCCAACAAAAGGTATTTTGTTGTCACGTGTGACTGTGACACAAACGTGCATTAGCAGGGAACTGCTCCTGCACTGGTTGTTCACCTGCCCACTGGAAGTGCAAGGAAAAAAGTTATTTAGAGATAAAAGTCAGGAGCATGGGACTTCAGCAGAATTCCTAAGAAAACTCCTGAGGTCATGAGCACTTCAACAGGCAGGAAACGTTAATCTGAAACCAGATGAAAATACCAGTCAGAATCACGAGACACAATGAGGCAGGACAATATTAAGGAGAATATATTACTTTTTTTTTTTTTTTTTAACTGCTAAGCTCTCACTATGAATTCTGAACGGGACAAATGGGGCAACCATAAGCTGAGCTGCTTATAAGGGGATTTTCATGGTACAAGGATTGCTCACTTCTGAGCAGACCACTCAACACCAAACTGTGCTGCAAGAAAATGAAGCCATGGACACACGGAGGTTATTAAAAGCAAAAGTCACGGTTTATGCATCACTTGAACACCCAGGCTACTTAAAAAATGAATTTCTTTAATGGACATAATTTGAATAATTTTACTCAAGGATTTATTTAATGAGCATTTCCAAGAGCAGGCAGCAGCAACTGCTTTGGGAATTTAGAGTCTACTACTTTTATGAACTGTAGCTTTGTTTCATCCCATTTTTAAAAAAGGAAAAAAAAAATGGTTAAAATTAAACCAGAACTAGTACTAGCTTAGCAACACTCATACTATAAATGTTGATCCCTTACTCCAAAGTAATGGTTTGCAGCAGGAGCTATTTGTGTAAAACGGCTCTGAGGAGCGTCACTCTGGTTCACCCAAAAGCACATTCCCAGAGGAGCTGCCTCCTGAGAAACTGAGCAATCCTGACTACCCACAAAGTCCATCAAGAGCTGCTATAATTATAATTATAATTATAAGCTTGCTCTGGCCAGCACCACGGCGAGGAGTCTCTTGGTACCTTCGAGAAAAAGTCTCTTAAGGAGCTATAAATAAAAAGCAGCTTTGTGTGGCACTATTTTAATTGCTTTATACATAGGACACATCCATGTTAGTTTTAGATTTCTCCAGCCTGTATCATTCCCACATTCTCTTTCACTTACACATACTTGTAAATTAAGAATAAAATATGCAGTCACACTGTAGAAGTAAAAAGATGCACATTTGGAGTGTCAAATTAACCCCTGAAACAGGAGCTGACAGGTGCAGAGTAGGAGAAGAGACTTCTTTTACAGAAGATTTAGGAGTGCTTTTCATCAAGGACTCGTGAATAATAATACACCCCCTAACAACATCTGTTCTGCAATAAATATTAAAACATACTGCAAAGTAATTAGATTGGCTAAATTTAGCTCTTCTGATTACTTAAAAATGACAAAATAAAGCTTAGAAGGTAAGCTGTAGTTCCCAGACATTTCTTGCCGAGGCAAGACACTCAGCACTGCAATTTGCACTCATCAGACACAGACAGGTTACTCATTTGATGCCCAGCTAGAAAAGAAAAATCTGTAGTTGTCACCAAGTCTAATTCCTAACTTTGCAACTAAATTTCATGTTTGGCCAACAAGAACATGACCACTTGCACAATGTGGTTTTAGGACAGGAGTAGGAATCCAAGAAATCTGGGCACGAATGCACATAGTTTAACTTGGACTTTCTGCCCTGCATGATCTTTTCAATCAGCTTCTGAGAAAAGGACTATGCTCAAAAAATGCCTTTTGTGCTTGCCAGTGTACTCTGAAATGCTGGAATGAGAAGAAGGCAATACATTTCTGACTTCTTGATTTCATATAATTAAGGTATTGAAAAGCAAGTAATTTTTGGCCATGGAACCTTAGCAGTCAGTAATACAATACTGCACTGTCACAGAAGTAATGCTCCAGGAGAAAAAAAGAAAATTCACTTTCACAGGGAAATTCATCAAATCATCACCAGTGTCAGGTCACAAATTCTCTCATCTGTGCTTTTCAGAGTTATCTCACGGAGACTGACTTTCATAAACAAATTATTTTATGACCCTGCCATGGCAGGGGGTTTGGAACTAAATGATCTTTCAAGTTCCTTCCAACCCAAACCATCCTGTGATTACCTATTTCAGGAAGAGGAATGCTGTACATGCAGTACAGAGATCAACCTGAAAGGATGATAAAAAAAGCCCTTCTCAGTTTTAAAAGCCTGGGAGTACCAGACAAGGAGCTTCCTTCCTCTTTCTCACAGACAAGACGTTCGTTGTTCATGCCCTGCGAGCCCAGAGGCTGCAAACCCAACCTCAGGAACAGGAGAAGTGGCAGCTCAGCGCTGATGCCACCGTGTCACACACCTGGGGACACACGTGCAGGACACACTGCAAGGACATCACCCTTGGGCACACACGGACAGACACACACCCCCACAAACCCTGCTCAAATGCCACCCAGGAATACATTCCCTGTAAGGCTGGAAATGCCTATTTTTAGCTGTTAGTAAGAAAGCCAAGTGTTTTTTTCCAAATCCTCCTCCTTTGTGAACAAAACATTGAGGTTTGAGCTGGGTTTCCCTTGCAACAAGGAGAACAATGGGGTTTTTTCATTATGGAATAATCAGCTTTAACCAACTTTGTCACTGAAAATACAAGCGGCCTCAGAGAAGTGATTCTGGAATTGTGATTTAATTGGCATGTCACAGTAAAATCAGGAATTCAAGGACTTTGGAATAACCCTACAAGCTGAATACATATGGACTGACAGCCAAGCAGCAGTGAAGTCACCATGGTGCCTCCTTAATATTCAGGATTTCCCTCTCTCCCTCTTCCTGCCACACACTTCCCAGTGAAAACTCAGGTCTCAGCAGCACATGCAATAAACAATTCAGTGAAGGCAAAAACAGAATGAGGAAGAAATATTCAAGTACGGCCAATTCCTTCCAAGATGGGTAAACACATTTCTAGTTGAACAGACTCCAGCAAAAGCCTCCACATCCAATAAAAGAGGATTACAGCAGCACAGCCGTGTTTCCACACAGCCTGAGCACCTTCAAACCTGGCCACACTTTCCAAACACCACAAAATATTCCCTCGGGCCCAGAGAACTCCACTCTACAATTTAAAAGCCTTAAGATGCCAACGAAAGAGGAAAACCTGAGGGTCAAATCGAGAATATGGGCTGGTTGTGTAGTGAGGGAGGATCTTTTCTACTGAGAAAAGATAATGGTTTTCTGTCACTTCTGACCTCTAGTCTTAAGTCCAGGCTGACAAACAAATAATAACAAAGAGCCCACCAAGCCAGGCCTTGTGCTCATGTCCCTTGTCAGAGGTCACACCAGAACCAGCAGCACTGCACCCGTTCACATCTTTACAAAGCTAAGCCCATTATAACCCGCTGAGTTTCCTTAAATAGTTTTTATTCAGCAGGGTGCTCCTGCCCCCAGCAAACCACGGGGCCTCCAAGAGCTCTCTGCATGCTCTACTTTCCACAGCACCGCCTGCTTCTTCTAAGTTCTCAAAATATAAGCTCCCACGAAAAGTTATTATGGCTGCCCCACTCTCCGAAATCTGTTGGCACAAAGTTCAAAATCCAAACTGTCGCATAATACTGCAAATAAATTCCCCAGGAACACCTCATCAACTCAGCCCCAGCCTTCAGTGGGCCTCTCCATGTGTAATACTTGGACAATTTGGCTCGAGGTGATCCAGAACAATTTCCTCAGAAGCACCAAAAGGGCCAGAACCTCAATTTGAGGGAACACAATTATAATTGATTTCACTTAATAACTAAGCTTCTTTCTCAAGAACATGTTGCCACTGTTTTTCTTCTCCTGAGGCTTTTGTCCTCTAATTTAAGAAAACAAAAAACCCCCAATAAATACAGGACCCAGAGAAGTAGAACACATTTTTTCTTTTGAAGTTTTCACACATGGAGTTTCATCTTATATGATCTTATCTGACTAAGACTGAGATTCTTTCAGGCACATCTGTGGCCAAATAAACCCAGAACAGCCTCATATCCGAACTGTAACACCCAGTGTCCACTGGCACACAGAAAAACCAGTTAAAGACAACCCCAGGCAGAGGAAGAAAACAGGCTCCTGTTTTGTTTTAAGAATCACAGATCCAAAATCATGACTTAGAGCCTGATGCACTGACAAAGACACTTCAAATAGGCAAAACAAGCAGCAGAAAAGCCTGACAGCCCTCGCTGCGCCCAGCATACCAACGGGGGCACACAGAAATCTCTTTCACATTGTTTTGAATTCACCCAGGCAAAATCCTTCACCACGGCCAAGGCACAAAACAAGGGCTGTGCGAACGGAAAAGCTGATCCCACCTCCGGGCCGTCAGTGCCTCCTAATTCAGTGCTTGAATTAATTTAATTTAGCGTTTTCAGCCCGCCGAGCCCTCACCCTTCCTACAGCACCCAGCGGGCACCGATCTCCCCGCGGCGGGCCGAACAAAAGGCCGGCAGGGCCGGGAGAACGAGGGCCGGGGGCGGCAGCGAAGGGGGAGGCAAGGAAGGGATCGCAGCGCTTCCCGCAGCCCCGGGGGCTCCGCACGCACTGGCAGCTCCACGGCGGGGCCGAGACCACCCGGCGGCTCCGGGGAGCGGGGAGTCCTTAACCCCCCCCCGCCACAGCGAGCGGCACCGGGGGCGGCGGGGACCCTGCGGGCTGAGGGGGGCGGCCCGAGGAGAGGCCGCGGCCGGGGAGTATGAGGCAGCCCCTCACCTCTTCCATCTCGCGGGCCATGTCCTGGAGCTGCTCCTCGTCGTCCAGCAGCGCGCTGAGCTCCTGCAGGCTCAGCGCCTCCAGGCGCCGCACGTCCAGCGCCATCCCGGCCCCGCTCCCGTTCCCGCCCCGGCCCCGGACCGGAAGTGCCGCCGCGGTCTCGCCCCGGCCCGGCGGGCACCGCCCTCAGCGCCCCCTGCCGGGGGGGCGTGTCGGGGCGTACCACGGGGGCTGCTCGGCGGGAGGGGGGCGCTGCTGGACGGAACCAAAGGGACCGGGGGGGGGCGCGGTAGCTGAGCGGGCTGCGCTGAGGGGAGCCCCTGTGAGGGGGTGAAGGCCCTTGAGGGGTCTGTGAGGGGAGCCCTGTGAGGGGGTGAAGGTCTTTGAGGAGAGCCCCTGTGAGGGATTGAAAGCCTTTGAGGGGTCTATGAGGGGAGCCCCTGTGAAGGGGTGAAGGCCCTTGCGAAAGGTCTGTGAGGGGAATCTCTGTGAGGGGAGCCCTTGTGAGGCGGTGAAGCCCTTCCATGGCCACAGCGCCGAGCAGAGCCCCGCACAGAGCGACCTTTGTGGGCTGCGCTCACGTGAGGCGCTCGGAGTCCCGAGGGATCAGTCACTGAGGTTGGAAAAGCCCTCTGAGATCATCGGGTCCGGCTTGTGACTGATCACCACCTTCTCCGCCAGACCACAGCGCTGAGCGCCACGTCCAGTTTTTCCTTACACACCTCCAGGGATGGGGACTCCACCACTTCCCCGGGCAACCCTTTCCGATGTTTTATCACTCTAAATTCCTCCTGATGTCCAACCTGAGCCTCTCCTGGCCCAGCCTGAGGTCATTCCCTTTCATCCTGTCCCTGTTCCCTGGGAGCAGAGCCCGACTCCCCTGGCTGTCCCCTCCTGTCAGGGAGCTGTGCCCCTTTCTCAGCTCCTTCAGCCGCTCCTGGGGCACCAGATCCTTCCCCATGCCTGGATTTGCTCCTCAGTGTTCTTCCTGAGGGCCCCGAAGTGGACACAGGACTCCAGGTGTGGTCCAGGTGCGGCTGCTGGGACACTCGGAGGTGGCACAGGTCACTGGGGTGGCTCGGGCTCTGCCCTGGCTCCTGCCTGAAGTGCCATAGCCGCTCTCGTGGCCTCCTTTTGTTTAAAACTCCACAGCTGTAAATTCGGAAGGAAAATCAGTAGATTTGACTTGCATTTCCTTACCCAGGTTGGGACTTGGCCGGAGTAAATCTCAAAAGAATGATTGCATTATTGTTCTCAAGCCTAGGCTGAATCCTTATTTAGGTTAAAAATAGCTAAAAATCGTATCTGGCCAAGCTTTAGTGCTAGGTAATTTCATTCATTTTAAGCACTTTCTTCTTCAGTGGTGAAGGTCAATAAATAATCTGTCAAAGATGTGTCTCACAGTAAATTTAAATACCTTTGAAATGCAATGTAGTAAAAACTGCGTCAATTAAACCACCATATATTTTGTTCTTCTGATTTTTATCTAGTCATGTCACCAGCACTGGAGTAGGCAGTGTGTGGTAACCCTTAGGAGCAGCAGCTCCCCAATTACTGCTGCTGTTAGCAGAGCTGATAAAGACAATTATGCCTGGAAACAATTAATTGTGTTAAAAGAGCCCAAGTTATATGCATCACTTGGCATGCATCACCTTCCTGGCCTGCTTTTGTCCCTACGTAGGTGTGGGTGTGTGTATTATTTCCGTGTGTGTAACTCTAGAGACAGAGCCAAAAGGAGCCAAGAGCCAAGGGAGCAGGGGAGGGAATGGCCACGTGGTCCTTGTCCTTTGGAGTTGATATTTTTGATCTAATTGGAAAAAAAAATATCCATCTGGTGACCGAATACAATTCTGATGCAATGAAGTTGCAGTCACACTCAGGAAGTGACCCAGCAGTTCCTGGCAGGACACTGTGATGATGTGACATCTTTATGGTTGTCCTTTTGTCCTAAAACTAAACTCGGCTCCCCACGCCTCTCCCCCTCCCAGAAGCCCTCTTTGTCATTATTATCCACAGGGAATAACCAGCAGCAGGGTGACCCTGCTGGAGGAAACCTTCCAGGCCTTCTGTCTGCTGGGTGCAGAGGAGCTCCGCAGCCCCGGGTGTGCTCAGAGGGAGCTGAGGGCGCGATGTTTGCACAGCAGGAAGCTGAGCCCAGGGTGGGGAGAAGGTGTTTAGTGATACAGGCATGTAGCAGGCATCACAGCACACCTGCCTGCTGCAGGCATGCCAGGTGAGTCAGCAGCCGTGCCCTGGGCACTGACAGGGCTTTGCACAGTCACTACAGCCCTGCCTTGTTATTTAAAACCAGCAGATAGTCGCCCTGCCAACACCATTCCACTGTGCCCTGTATTTGCACATGCCCATCAAACAGAGTTACAGGCACGGTTAAACCTGCTGGAAATCTGCACATGCAGACACACATAAGAGATACACACACATGCAAACACAGGAATTAGTTGAGGGGTTAGGAGAAGCCCTTTCTTCCCAAGAATACTGGCAATTTGAACTTCATACCATAACTAAATAAATGGTTGGGGGGGGAGTGTGGTTTAGAAGAGTCTGACTCAGGTTCATGTTGTAAATCTAGTTTTACCACTGCTGGGTGAACCTGAGTGTAGTTCTCAGATTCCCTCAGCCATGGTGCTTTTTGCTTAAAAAGGGGAATAATAACAACTGTTCAGTCACAGGTGAGACCATAACTCATTTGTGCTCAAGTACAACATACACTGGAAATACTACTTCTCTCTGTGTAAGCAATTTGGGTTCTGGTGATGGTGGAGAGGAGTCTGCATTAAACATCTGGATTGCTTTTGACTACTTCTGTCAGCACCTGCCTGTAATTGAGTTCTCCAGTTGTCCAGAAAAGCAGCTGAGGCTGAGACACAAGATAGAAGTCAACTGCTTTTATATAATTATATTTTCTATTTGGACAGGTAGGAGGGTACCTTCCCATTTTGCAGTCTTCATGGAAGATAAAGGTTTTTGACAGCACATCACTTGGACAGGATATGAAGGATTGCAGATAAACCCGGATTTTGGGCTACAGGGTTTATCAAATATTGCAGTGCTGCAGGCTGGGATTTATCATCTCTCCAGGCTTGGTTCCTATTTGCCTTTGCTGAAATCCTTTTGAAGGGTGACAGCATTCAAATACATTAGAACTGTAAGCAGGCAAAGTACAGAAGTCAGGATTTCTTATTACAGGAGAAATGGAATAAAAAAATTGTGAAGATTACAGAGGAAACCATGTCATGGTGAATAAGAAGTCAGTCTCCAATCTTGAGGAGAACTGGCATTCAGACTAGTTTAAATAAGATGTTAGATTTTTTTTTTTTATTTAAACTTGATCTTGAATTTCCTTCTGGTACCTCATATCCTTTTATGGTCAGTAGCACTGAACTCATGCATATTTATTAGATTTAGACATATTTTGCAAGTCACCTTCACATCTTATTTTCTTTTCCTGGACAAACTGGTTGGTTATGTACACATTGAATTTGCAAATCTCATCTCTGGTGTACATTAACCCCTATTAGTCTGGTTGCTCAATGTGCAGATGAGTTTTGGGGCTTATTTGCAATTTAACTTCCTTCTGTCTATTAAGCACAGCCCATACTTCTGTTTAGTTTTCACAACCCAGATTCCTTTCACACATGGAAATGACCTGCATGTTCAGCATCCTGGCAGGGAAACAGCCGTTCTGTTTGAGAGATCAGTGCCCCTGCTGTCTGAGAGGAGGGAGTTGCAGGTGTGAGAAGAGCAGCAGCTTTATTTACCTGCATTTATTTTCTTTGCCTGAAGTTCACAGTGAAGCTGGAATGGAAGAGGCAGATTTTATTTTTCCTCCCCAGCCTAAAACCACATCTCAGAACTCGAGCTAGAAGCATTTTCTGTTTGCTTGTGGCACTTCCAGACCTGCTGAAGGTCTGGAAAGTGCAGCCACTGAAACACACACAGTTGGGTATTGAGGCAGAGGTTGGTGTGGCAGGAGTTGTTGTTGGAATAAACACAGTCGTGTTTTTTCCATCACTCCATGCTCATTTACTGGGTCAGTCAGCCACAGACCCTGGCTGTGCAAGGGTAAATCTCTGTCCCTGGGCAAGCACTGGGACTGTAGGATCCACTCTCAAATTTCACCTCGGATGGGGTTCACTGTTGTTAAAATCAAATAAAACTGTGGTTATACCTATTGCAGGGAATGGTTAGAACTTATTAATAGCGAGGAAAACAACCTGCCATGGGATATACAGTCAAGTTTGCAATCAGTTGTGCTTTCAAATGCTTAATTGCTTACAGTTCTGCCAGGACAGTCTTCAGTGCCCCCAGGTTAAGGTTTCAGATGAACCCCTCCGAGTTCCCTGTGAGGACTTTTCCCTTTGAAGAAAAGGAACTTTTTACCTCCATCACTCTAACTGAGAGGCACTTGAACTGATTTTGTTCACATTCCCAGCTCTGGGCAAAGCCACAGCCACAAAATTCTACAGTCCAGGGTTTTAGAGGGAACAGTGGCCTTGTTTCCAGGAGAATAGCCTGAAACACAGACTGCCCACAGGCAGCCAGCCCAAGGGATTGGGCAGCTCCAGGAAGCAGCTCGTGTTCCAGCACTGGAGCAGTTCCCACTGCTGCTCTGGGTGAAGCACAGCTTTACTGCCAGGCTCAGTCTGACTAATGGGCATGTCTGACCCTGATTTTCACTTCAAAAAGAAGCCGTAGTTGGAATGATTTAGAAAAGCAGGATTTTCCATACAGTCCCAGGGTTTGTGCAGGCAAAAATATCTGCATTATATTAATTCTGCTGGATCCCTGGTGGTGTGTGGAGCTCCCACTCATCTTCCAGGGTATAGGAAACTTTAGCACACAAGCAGTGCCACTTGTCACGTGCCAAAAGCACAATAAAAGGGTCTGTTCAAGCCACAAGATGAGAGGCTCAGGGGAAAAGTAGCCTTGAGTTATCTGGATTCAGAAGAGAGAATTCAGCACCTGTGGCAATGAACAAAGTCAGGCCCTGTTATCAGCTTGGACTGGTGCCACCAGCAGAGACAATCTGCTGTTTCCAGTGTTCCAGCCATTTCAGTTGAAGCTGTTTGGACCTAACCTGGGAATACAATGCTGGGATTATCATCACAGCAGCCTTGGCAAACAGGGTTCCCTTCCTGAACTACCTGAAATGCTGCATACCTGAAAAGTGTAGTTTTTGCAATAAAACGAATCTGATTGTATCCTCCAGTTCTCTTTTTGCAGCGCTGCCTGGGACACACAGGATACAATCAAATTCTTTCTCCTGGCATCTCATGCACTAATGATCATTGTCCTACCAGTACTGTGCAGGGTGAGTTGGCTTCTCTAGTTCCCAATTTGGAAACCCAATTTGGGTTTTCCCCCGGTTTTTTAATTAAGCAGAAATAAATTCCACTTCTATGGACCAGTGGCCACATTCTGCTTCCAGGTACTGATAAAAATGCAGAATTAACCACTTGCCTGTCAGCGTTGGGTGGAACCCCCAACCTCCTCATACCCACAGTGCAAGTTTTCATCAAGCTGGAGCTCCTGGCCATTTACTAAAGGGGTGATTGAAGAGTTCAGAGCGCCACACATGTTCCCTAAGTGGAGGGAGGGAAAACAAAAAGAGATTTTGTTCTTCTGAGGCACAGATTGTTATCATATCACAAAAGCCAGCAGCTGAAAAGATTCCAGTCAGGAAGCACCGTGCCTTGAGAACGGGTTAGACTGCCTGTCCTTCCCTGGGAGACTGACACCCAACGGGATCCATCTGGGATGCAAATGAGTTACCCTGACTGCTGGGCTCCCAGCCATTATCAGATGCTGAAGTGTTTGACATACCTCCCTCTCCGTGGGTTCCTCCTGTCATTCCCCAGAACACGTGCACGAGCAGCTGCATTCAGCTGTGGTGTCAGATGAACGTTACCTTGAAAACCCGGAAAGCAAAAAACACCCCCAAGGAGAGTGGCTCGATGTTGAGTGGCAGAGGTAGTATTTTATTTCTTTTGAGCATCCCTCCTCAAGGACACTAAATTTAGAGTTTGTAAAACATCGCTAAATGAAAACAAAACATTGCCAATAACAAAAATGCAAACCTGCTGGAAAGGAAAATGCAGCAGCATTCAAGTATCAGAAAACATGAGAGCTAAAGTGCTTGAGAGAATTTCTTAACTATGTAGAGTTTGAAGTCAGTGTTCCCCTAGAAATGCTATTTTTAAAACAGCACCTGCCTGGCTGCATAGGATTTTTCACCAATCTACAGCAAGATAACACTACTAAGCCAGAGCCATTACCCCAAAGGGCTAGGAGCAACACATTTCTTTCTATCCCTCATACTAAAATAAATAATATTCAAAGAAACACATTATAAAGTTCAGGCAGCTGAAGTTGGACTTCAAGGAACGTGACAGAACGGATTTCCCATGCAGTGAAGTCGCTAGCATGGCCTGAAGCTGAACAAAGCTTTGGTGGGATTTATAAAGTGCTATCTTTTAGTGTTTTATGCCTGTCTTTAGTAGTGGTTTTTTTCACACCAGCACCGGGGTTGTGAGTTAAAAAAAATTCTGAAGTAACAGACCAATTCTCAGTGGATGCTGGAGCCAGACAGACATTGCACAGTGCACACAAATAACATTAAAAAACTACAAACAAATCAAACAAAAAAAACCCCAAGCCCCAAAACCTAACCCAGTTATGGTAAAACATTTCATCCTTAAAAACAAACACCCACCAAGCACCAAGAGCAAATGAGAAAGTAACATCTGCCTCCTGGTCCCCTGGCTTGTCCCAGCAAGGATGGATACTACATGATACAAGCTCAGCAGCAATGGTTGAGAGCCTGAGCCTGCAGGCACTCAGTGCAAAACTCTCCCAGCATTCAGCTCCATGGGAGTGATCCAGTTTTCACCAAAGCCAAAAGGAACTCCCTACAGGCTTCAGCCAACTTTGGATTAGCCCCATAGATTGACAGAGGGAGCAGGACCTTGCTTTACAGTCACCGTTTTTCTATCCAGCCACAAAAGCCACCCCCTGAAATTCCTGGAGGGGTTTTCAACCTTCCCCTCCACGCATGCATTTAACATCCATTACAGTTAATAGCAGTTACACATGCAGATCGATGGGAGAAAAGTCCCAGTCGAGAGGAGTTACTGGTAGTAAGAAAAGAAACCCAGTAGAAATGCTGAGAATTGCTAAAGCTCCCTCGAGTGAATCCCTGTTTTGCCAGCTGGCAGGTGCCACCAGGAAGCTCTATGGTGTGTGTTTGGGGTGTCTGCAGGGTGTGTGACATGGGGCGAGCCAGCGGCTCCGTCCCAGCGTCCAGGGAGCGTCCGAGCGCCGGCCGCGGCCGCCCTCACTTGGCAGCAGCGTTGGTGAAATCGTCCTGTGCCAGGGAATGGTCTATCCTGAACTCCTCCTCCAGCCCACCAGGCGCCTTCACCGAATCCCCCCGGGCTGCAGGCTGCACGCTGTCCGTGCCGCCACCCTCCAGCCCCAGGATTTGTCTCTGCACCAGCTTGGAATAAAGGCCTCCTTCTTCCATCAGCTCCTTGTGCGAGCCCTGCTGCACCACGCGGCCCTTGTCCAGCACAATGATGTTGTGTGCCCTCTCCACAGTGCTCAGCCTGTGAGCTATGACGAGCACCGTGTGGTTCTGCAAGTCGCCGTAGATCGCCTGCTGGATCTGCGGGGAGAAAAGGCGTCAGTGCCCGGGCACTGGGAGAGCAGACACCTCTGCTGCTGTGTCCAGACACCTCTGGACAGGAGATGTGTTCTCCTCTGGCTCCCTGCAGCTCTACCAGCATCAGCATGTCCAGCTCAGCTCCCAGCTGCAGCCCAAACCCATGGCAGTCCAGCCAGGTGAGGTATGAACACAGGTCTGATCCTGCAAGATGGGGACTTGTTACAGCTGGACCCCAAATTTGGAGGCCACGTGGTGCTGGCAGAGACTGCAGGGAGCTGATACCTGGTGACTGCAGCTGCTCAGAAAAGTAGGATTCTTTCCTGAGTGTATCAAGGCAAGGCAAGAGAGTTTTTTTCTCCGGTCAAGAAACAATAGTAGTGACGTCTAAAGGCAGGCAGGTGGCCATCACGTACATGTCATATTGACACCCCTGGGTAGCCAAAACCAGCCCTGGGCTGGCATCAGGTACCACACATGTGACTGAGGACCTGGGGGGCAGCAAACTGCTCCAAGGTCAGACACCTGCGCTGCCCCAGCAGGATTTGTCCTCTGGGATTGGAGGCATATCCTCAAATCCCAGCCTTTAACAGGCTTTCCCCTCATGTCATGGCATCAGGGAGGCCAAACTGCTGCTGGTACATCACATCCTAGACAGAGAAACCAGTTCACAGGATGCTCAAGGCTCTTCCTGCAAGCGTGGCTTCCTTGGTGCCTCGGCTGGGATTTGAGCTCAGGCAGTCCTACTCTCCTTGCTGCAGCACCATTTTAGGGTTTTCCTCTGTATCCTGTCCTAAAAGGCTGCACTGAGTCTCTGTATGCCAATTAACACTTCCCACATTGACAAAATCAGCAAAGACCCCTACCTCATCAGTTTTATCAGGCACTGGCTGCTGTGAGCATTGAATTATTCCTTTCCTGGTGGCTACAAGAACATTGGAAGCAAATTCCTGCTACGGAATTAGCAGGAATTCTGATCATTCCGAATAGCATTCTGACTGCACCATGGCAAGAGTAAGTTTGTCCACTGCCTGCAAACTGAGGCTACAGCCAAAGTCTCCTCCAAAGCCTCTTTGGCCAAACAGCCAGGCCAGGCACTCACCGCGTGCTCGCTCTCTGCATCCAGAGCGCTCGTGGCTTCATCCAGGATGAGGATGGGAGGGGCTCGGATCAAGGCCCTGGCAATCGCCACCCTCTGCTTCTGCCCACCTGACAGCTGAGCTCCCTTTTCACCTGCCTCTGTTGGGTGAAGGGAGAGAGAGGAAGGGGTCAAAATAAAAACCAAGAGATGCCAGGAGTGCAGCTGCCAGGCTCAGCAGGGGGGTGGTACCTGTGTGGTAGCCGTCCTGGAGCTCGGTGATGAAATTGTGGGCGTTGGCTTTCTGGGCAGCCTGAACCACTGACTCGAAGGAGGCTGAAGTTAAGCCATAGGAAATATTATCTGCAATGGAGCGGGCAAACAGCACGGGCTCCTGGCTCACCAGGGAGATCTGCAGGAAGCAAGGGAGAGCAGGGGTCAGGAGCAGAACAGGCACTGCACGATATCTCAGATTGTTGATATTTGCTCCTGCTGAGTAAGGACCGAGATCAAGATACAGAAATGTCATTAACCAAAATACAAAGTGCTCAAGGTGAGCTTCCAGTGAGGATGCCAGTATCAGGGTACCCAGTTTGCATCTTCTGCTGGAAAGCCATCTTGCAGGAAAGAAACCTGATGCAATGCTGGGATGTTGGCATCTGGGATGGGCTTCCCCCTGCTAAAGCATGCTGTGGTTTTGCTCCAGATCTGTTATTCCCATCACTGTTTGCTTTTCCCAGAGTGGAAAACCAGTTGCTGGGATAAGTCAAGCTGGAGAGACCCTCTCCCAGGCCCTTGCTGATTTTCCTTTCAAGGCCAGTAATCACACTTGGGCTGTGTGAATGAGCCCTCTTGCATCTTTTAATCCCAAATGAGCAAGTTAGGGAGGTAACTACTGCAATTCCTTAATTGCTTAGCAACAGTCTCCCTGTCCTGCCTTATAGCCATGGCTGTTACCTGTCACATTCAGCTGCTTTATCAAACCCTTAATATTGGAATAAATCAAACCTTTCAAACTGTTACTCGGAACTGTGCATGAGAGAGCCAGGGAGACAGGGTCATATTTTAATTGACTTCTCCCCATGCTCCTAACACCACACCAGGCTTTCTAAACTGAAAGGCTTGCTTGGCCTTTGATTTTCACTCCATACGGGCAGGGAATGTAAATTAGTCACAGTGACTTTGGCTTTCCAGCCTGTCTCTGATCAATTGTTTTCAGGTTTTCCTGCTGGCTGCTGAGGCCATTTGCTCTGGGGGCAAACAAAGGAGGCAGTTACTTGCAGAGATGAAGGCTGATCTGTGCAGACACACAGATGAGAGCTGAGGGGCCCAGACCCCTCTCCTAGGCAAAGCACCAGCCCTTCTGGTGCTCCAGCTGCTTCCAGGATCCTGAGAGGTTTAACTCCCCATTAGCTGAGAATTACTGTAAGATCTTAAGGTAGAAATTGCTGGAGGAATGCAAAACCCTTTTCCAAACCCAATTTAGATGATAATTAATCCAACAGCCAAAAATGTATTTCTACTGTGTTGGCCAAAAAATACCAAACAAAACATGTTTTTTGTTCTGTTTTTGGAAGGCTTCCCCTTCCCCTTGAAACCACCCTCCATCCCTTTCCCTTCCACCCCCACAAATTATCCAAATTAATTTCTTGGACCACTTCCAAGCCTCCAGCTTTCTGGACGTTTCTGAAGCTGCCAGATCAAATCCAAAGCAACGTGCAGCAGTGCCATGCATCCCCTCTGAGCCCTGCAGGTGGTCACTGGGCTAAGCAGAACACAGGCAGCACAACCAGAATACACGTATCAGTCGCTCGTACCACGGAGTGCAGGTACTTGTGATCGTACATGTTAATGGGACGCCCATCCAGCAGCACCTGCCCGTCCTGCAGAGGGTAGAAGTTCTCCAGGATGTTGACACAGGAGCTCTTCCCACTCCCTGAAGGACCCACCAGTGCTGTCACTTTGCCAGGGTGCAGGGTGAAGGACACGTTCTGCAACATGGATGGGAGAGCGTGCTCAGGTCCAGGCTGTTCTCAGCATCCTAGGGCACTGCATAAGAGAAGTAGCCAGAATCTGGCCACAGTGACCCTCTGCCCTGGTGATGTGCCACATTAGCCATCTCTCCTGGCTCTGAGGAAGCAAGAAGCCTCCAAATTGCTTCAGATTTGCCTGCTGATGTAGCAGGTCCTCTAAAAAGCAAACTGACCCCTTTGCTGCTTCCCCTGCCTCATGATCCCAGCCCCTCTCCCATGGAAACAGTCTGAGGCAGCTTGGCACAAAGCCCTGTACCACGCTGACATGTTTAATGCCTGAGCAGGGAACAAGGCTTTTATTAATAAATCTCATTCCTTGTAAGGAAGGCCGGCCCTAAACACCCGCTGCTCCTTTAATCTGTTTTCCTGCCTTCACACATCTCTGACAAGCAGCTGACACTCCCCACGGGCTGGGCTTTGGCTGTGGCCAGGCTGGAGCAGCAGCCCGTGGTGCTGGGAGCGGGCAGTGCCCACGGGGCTCACCTGCAGCACCTGCGTCGCGGAGCGAGTGCGGTAGGAAAAGGTGACATTCCTGAACTCCACCTTCCCATCCACGTGATCCGGGGCCAGGGACCCGTCGTGCACCATCGTGGGCTTGCGGTCGATGAACTCAAAGACCTTCTCAGCAGCTCCCACTCCCTGCATGAGGCCACTGTACACAGAGCCAATGGACTGGAAGGGAAGAGGACACGGTGAGACCTTCCCAAGTGATGGGGGAATCAGTTCCACTCATAAGAATGGCTGAAGCATTCCCGAATCTCCCATTGCCTGACACTGTCTGTCAGACACAGGAAAAGAAAACTCTTCTTCCTCTGTTGGGTATGGAAGGGATACATGGATACCCCAGGGAAAGGGAGTTTTTCAATATTAAACCCAGAGCTGCAGAACAGTTTGTACTGTAACAGCCTGTCCCACCAGGAGGGGAAAAAACCCCCAAACCAAACTAAATCTAAAACCAAAACCACAGCTTGGAAACCCCACCAGAGCCTGCAGTCATCTGAACAGATGGTGAGAGCCAGGCAAGCTGCCTCCAGCTCTGCTCTGCCCCTGCACAGAGGCTGTAGCACCACCAAAACCACGCTTGGCTGTGAGGAAACCTCGACTGGATCATTCCTGCCTGGATTAGTCAAGTTTATGCCTCTGCAAGGGGAAGGCAGCCCTGGGTGGGCTCTACCATCCCACCCACAATCCCATCTTGCTAGCATGCTGCCAACACACCAGCTTGCAGCCTATTCCAGGGGAAAAAAAAAAAAAAAAAAAAAAGTAATATAATTAAGTTTTTAATGAAGCCTGAAATTTAACAGGCAGCTTTGTAATCCCTTCATTCTTCACACCAGGAAATGTGCTTGGCAGGCAGCCAGGGCTGTGCCCTTCAGCAGGGCCAGCCTGACCCCTCTGGTCTCAGTTGCCTTTTTGGGGGACAAGCTTCTTCAGGAACATGAAGGTTGTGAGACCACAGCAGGGGAGGAATAGGGAGCTGAGAGGAGAACCCCCCTCTGGCAGTGCCCCAGCACCAAAGAAATGTGTCATGGGAATGTCAGCACTGGATCTCTCCCTGCAACTGCCCTGGGGCTTTCTGGGAGATAGAAAGGGTAGCCCAGAGTGTGGGGAGGCCCAGGCACAGGCCAGAGAAGCTGTGGCTGCCCCACCCATGGAAGTGTCCAAGGCTGGGTTGGATGAGGCTTGGAGCAGCCTGGGAAGGTGTGGAAGGTGTCCCCCCTGCCCATGGCAGGGAGTTGGAATGAGATGATCTTTAAGGTCCCTTCCAACCCAACCCATTCTGGGATTCCCTGCTAAAACTGACTCACCTCCATGCAGTCTCCCAAGACAAACTCATAAATGATGAAAGATATAAGATTTCCACTTGTCATTTGCTCAGAGATCACGAGGTGCCCACCGTAGTAAAGGATGCTGACCTGGACCACCAGTAGGGTCAGCTGAAAGCAAGAAAACACCCCAGGATCAGCAAGGACAAGGTGCTTGTTTTGGTGCATTTGTCATTACTCACACAACAGCCCAAACTTCATGTGCTGACATTTATTCTTTGAGCCCTGAGCTGAGGATCCCTGACAGTGCAGCTGACAGCCCTAGGAGTGAGCATAAAAATGAGAAAAACAACTCAAGTACATGGGCTGATTTAAGGAGCTGGGCAGATATCTTTCAACAAAACAAGTCCCAAGGGACAACAGCCAAGGAGGCAGAATTTATCTGAAATAACAGAGCATCTCATGAACTCTCTTGAACTAAGGTCCTCAAGCATAATAATCTATGTTAAATTATCCAAGGCAAGCAGTCACCACACCACTAAAATAAACTTTCTGTTATATGAGTGTGACACATTTTAATTTAGAGCACAGAATCAAGCCAGGAGTTAATGCAGAATATCTTCCTTGCCTATACAAGTCCCTGAAGTATAACCCCAGCTGCTGTCTGAAGTGAGTGTGGGGGGTACCACCTACTCTAGAAAGGAGACAGATCAGCTCTGATGTGACAAATACCAGCATCTTTTATTTAGCTGGTTTTGTTCCATGCTGCCCTGGTGCTCCAAAAAGCAGTGATGCCCTGGTGCCCCGTGGGACCAGAAGAGGCTTTAAATTCACACAAATGCCTCCTCTATAGCTCTGCCATGATCTGACCTTAAGCTCCTGCATTCCCTCCAAGAAAGACTCTACCACGGCTGAGCTATATCCATTGTCTTCCTTCTACATCAGCCCTGCAGGAGCGGTTTTTGAGGGCTTTTGCCTTCTTAGATTTGTCAGGATCAGTGTCAACCCAGTTCATGCTCCAGCTTCACCTGGGAGCCCAGAAACAATGCTAATAATGCTCCCATTTTGTTTCCAGGCTTGGGAAGCCATAAAATCTCTCACAGCTGCATGAAGGCACCGTAACTCACAGACCCTTCAGCAGTGACTGCCCTGATCCCTGAACGTGCAGAGACAAGGGCAGCCTCACGCGAGGGCTGTGCCGACGCTGGAGAAGTCCCAAACCATCTGGTGTTAAATGATGAAAAAGCATTTTGCAGGGGGAGAAGAAAAAAAAAAAACAAAACAACAAAAAAAGCTCAAAGCCAAAGCCCAGCAGCCTCCCCCTGCCACCACCCACACGCAGAAAATCTCCGTTCCCGAGCAGGAGCTCAACCAACGGCGCGGCTGCTCCCAGCCGGAGCCCCGGAGCAGAGCTGGCACAGGCACACACTGCAGCACCACGCAGCCATGGGCTGCTCCACGACCTTGAGCTCTTATCAATTATTGCCCCATTTGCAGGGGAAAACAGGCAGTTCCATGGGATGACACAGTGCTGCCTCGAGGTGGAATGGGATGCGTTTTTTTGATGGATGAAAATAACAAATGATGAAGAGCCCGGGGATTGCTGGCAGCGGGCAGCAGGGCGGGGATCACCTCACAGAGTTCCCTGGAAGCAGAGGAGAACCACGAGTGCTTTGGGATCTGGAGAGACTCCCCTGCCCACCCCAGCCCCACGCAGGGAAGCCCCAGGGCCATCACCTACCCCGCTGGACCAGACGTAGTAGGTGTAAGCCATGGCCTCCCTCTTGTTGAGCTTGTACACCTGCTGCAGCTTCTGCCAGTACACGTTGGCCTCCGTCTCCTCGTTGGCAAAGCTGCGGACGGTCTTCATGGCCGAGATGGTCTCCTCAGCCGTGTTGTTGGCCTTGGCCAGAGCGCTCTGCACATCCTTGGAGAGCTTCTGCAGGGAGCAGGGGGAGGCAGAGGGAGCTCAGCAGGTGCCAGGCTCACATCTCCCTGCTCGCCCCGGGCTCTAGGACCCCACCAAGGGATTCCAAATGGGGAGGAGAGATGGCACAAGGACAGGCAGATGCATACAGGACATTCTACAGCCCAGCCACCTCTTCTGTTAGACCGGAGATGCTTCCACTCCTGGGCACAAAGCAAGGTAAGAGCCCAGACTACACCTGTCTGCCCACACACGTTTAATGTCACCTTCTTGCCCCCACTGCTGGCAGCAAAACACTCCAGCATCACTCCACCAGCTCCAAGGCCACCCACAAGATCTTTGATGGCTTCCCAGGGAGACCAGCCCAGAACTGTGGCAATGCCAGCTGCTCCTGCCTACCTGGTAGTACTTCCCATAGACATCAGACACCAGCATGATGATGGGGAAGCCCATGAAGGTGACCAGGGAGAGCTTCCAGGAGAGGCTGAACATGAAGAAGATCACGCCCGTGGCCTTCACCACGTTGCGCAGGAAGATGTTGATGTTCTGGGAGACCAGGTCGCTCACGATGGTCGTGTCCGACGTCAGGCGGGAGATGACGTCCCCTGCAGCAACGAGGGGTCAGGGAAGGGGAGAGCAGGGACGTGTCACCACGGCAGGTCACTGCATAACCATGCCAAGGGCCAGATGGAACTCCCCATCCAACCAGCCAGGGGTCTGAAGGGTGGCATGGAAGGGGGGCAACTCTCCACCGCTGTGGATACAAAGCAAAACAGAGGAGCTTGGATTGCTGCATGAGGAGCAGGGGGTGGCACCTGAAGGCACAAGCTACATCCCTGGGTCACCAAGGGTGGCTGTGGGACAGCAAAGGGGACTGTGACAGCATCCTATGATGGAGGGCAGCCCACAAGGCTGCACACAGTCCACAGCCTGGAGCTGACCCAAGGGACCTGATGACATGGGTCCAGCTACTGAGGGATGAGGCTCTGGCGGTGCCTTTTGGTGGAGCTGAGTGTTACAGCCAGCAAACACCACACTGAACTCCTAAATCCTTGGCCTGTGTTTGAGTCCAGCTGAATTCCCATGTTTTTGTGCAAGTCCAGGGTTACGCGTATCCCACTTCCAGTAACATCTTTGCTGTCCTCAGCTACCAAGGCACTGCTAAATACAGCAACAGCCTCAAAACTAAAAATACCACCGAGAAAAAATTAAATGTGTGGAAGTTACACCAGAGTGGCACAGTCTAGGACTGGGACAGGACTGAACTGCAAGTGGGGAAAGCACACCTAGCAAGCCTCACACATCCAAGATGACAGGGACAGGAGCAGAGCTGGAGAGCAGCCCACCAATAGGCACTGATGGGAGGAAGGAAGGAAGGAAATGGGAGTTTTGGGGGTGGGATTTCTGGATGCCAGGCCATGGATGGCAGTGGGACATCCCCACGGAGGGAGGCAACAGAAAGGGAAGAGCTTTCTGCCTCTGTTTCTAACCACGAGCATGTGGGTTCTGCCTCTGGCTGCCCCCAGTCTGCTGTAGGACAGTAGAGCAAGCCAAGGGGAAAAAATCTGGGATGGGATAGAGGGGTGAGAGCACATCAGGGTGAGAGAGGAACCAACCTGTGCGATTCTCATCAAAAAAACTCATCTCCTGAGACACCAGTGACCTGAAGAGGCAGTTGCGAAGGCGGATGTTCAGTCTTGCGAAGATGAGCGTAAAAACGCCGCCCCGGATACCTGCGGCAAATGAGCTAATTGCAGATAAGAAACGTTATAGAGCCATGGACACGAAACCCTCTCAGCAACACAAACACCCCCACGCCGGGCCAAGGGCCTGGGCAGTGCTGACACCACTTATCACCAGCCCACACCTCTCCTGGGTGCCACCAGCACAGTGCTGGCTGGTCCTAATCATTGTAGTCACAAGTTTTGGGAGGGAACACAGCACTGCTGGAACAGCATTGCCCAGGGAACCCATTCCCTGTGTCCATTCCTGCTCCCCCACCTCCAGCAGATGGACATGAAGGGCTACATAAAGGCCTCATGACTGCCAGCCATGGCTTCTCTGCGTCAAGAATTCACAGCACATCCCTGGGGTCTGGCAGTGAATTGGTGGAGTGGGTGCCTGTACCCACCATCACCACAAGCTCCTGTGGGAAAACCCCAAACTCCTTGCCAGGGCCAAATGCAGCCCCTGGATTACCTTCCTATGGCGAGCAGTGACATGACCAGCACTGCTGTGGAAAAGCGATCCATGCTCTTCTGCACCACGATGCCGTCGATGGCCAGCCCCGTGTAGTAGGGCAGGAAGGTCTCTCCTACAGGACAAGCACAGGACATGGAGGGTCAGCCCCACTGCGTGGGATTGGCATAGGACCTGTATTCCCAGCTGTGACAGCCTGTGGACAGCCCCATCCCCACCACAGAGATACTCAGCCATTACACAATACACCCTGAGAGGCACACTGGGGATGTTGCACTCCCAGCGTATTTTATCCTCTATTGCATTGATTTTGCCCCATTGCATTTTTCACCCACCCCATGCAGCACATGCCACCCAGCACCCCCCAAAAAAGCAATCCTTCCTTCCAAGCCCTACCACCACGGCTCCTCCATCCCTCCTGCCTGGTCCCTTCACTCACCCAAGGCGGCCACAAGGAGGAAGAAGGAAGCGATGCCCAGGAAGAAGGCATCAGGCTTGGTGTAGGACAGCAGTTTATGGATGGTGGGACCTGCTGCCTCCTCCCTCTTGTCCCTCGGGGTGCCCCCATCACAGCTCTCCTCCACCTCAGCACGGGACTCGGAGCCGGGCCCCAGCGCCTCACGGGAAGAGGTGACACAGGCCAGCAGCTGCCACAGCCCGAAGGTGGCCGCCAGCGCCACGTAGGTCCAGGCAAAGAGCCCCCAGAACCAGGGGTCCCTGATGGTCTTCCGCACCTCGGAGTAGAGCAGCAGCTTCACCATCATGTAGATGCCCATGAGGAGGCAGACGACGGCGATGAAGGTCCGCGATGCCCGCAGGCGCCGGGGGCCATAGGCCGTGTTGGTGGCCACGCCGATGGCGGCCCCCAGCAGCACACAGCTGCGGTACAGGCAGCCCCCCCAGATGTCCAGCAGAGAGTTGAAGATGTTGAAGTGCCGCAGGTCCTGCAGGACATTCCGGCCGCCCTGGCCGTGGGTGTAGAGCAGCGTGGTGACCACCACGTCAGCCCCGCTGAGCGCCAGCGTGCTGGCCACCGCCTTCCAGGCGCGCATCCTCGTCACCGGGCTGGGGGTCACTGACGTGGAGACGGGCAGCACTAACACAGGAAGGGCGTGCTCATGTTGGCCTCTGCTGCGGGGTGAGAAGAATGGGACAGGGTTATTTACCCCAGGGAAGAGGCGGGGAAAGGGAAGCAGGATGGGGGGACAACCGTGTCAGCTCCCCACCGACCCATCCTGACCCCAGACACCACTGTCTGCACCTCCCTCCCCTGCTGCACACGCCCCAAGGTATTTCATTAAATGAGCAGCACAAACGAAGACAAACTTCCCTCCCGGATGCCTTCACCCATCCTGAATCCCAAAGCAGAAATCTGCACATCCCCATGGGAATCTTTGTCCCTGCTTGCTGGGTGCTGCCACGACATCCGTGCAGCCACGTGTCCTGCTCTAGAGAGCCGTGTAGGTCTTAAACTTGGACAGTCATGATCCCAGAGTCCCTGCCCACCTTTCCCAGGACAAAGCTGAAACCAAACAGTCAAAACCGTAGGAAAGCAGACAGGGGAGTAGCTCAGCTCTACAATGGATCCCCTTCATCAAAATAAGACTAAACCATACGTACTGCAGCTTGTCATATCTTACTGTCCCCAGCCCTCTTGGATATTAATTCGGGGTAGCCCACTAAACCCGCCGTGCAGCCAGCGTGCAGTTCAATGACACAACAGAAATCCCGAGAGGAAATTAAAAAGGGATTGGAATTCCACAGCTGCGTCCCGCGGGAGAGGAAGGCTCCGGGGCGGGAGCGACGCTGCCTTTGCTATCGCCCGGGGCTCTGTCCGGCAGCAGCGATGATGGGGCAGGCTCTGAATGGACACGGGAAAGGGCAGAAAAGCTCGACTTGAACTAAGCCGGGCGAGCCGCTCACCTGCTCCGGTGCCATGCCCTGAGGATGGCAAGAGCGAGGTCCTTGAAATTTGTGCTGGGTCAGCAGCTCGTGACGGTGCACAGTGCGGGAGGCACCGCACAAGGGGTGCCATGTGCCGGCCACACTCCGGCTGTGTGACTGCAGCCCCCAAATCCAAACCACGGGGACCAAGGGCAGCCCTTGGCACCGGACAAGCTGCGCCCTTGGGCGAGAGCTGCTGGGTGGGCGGGCAAGTGGGATAAAAAGCTAAAAAAACAGAGGAAAGCAGGGCAGAGGCTGCAGTTTGGGGAAGCACGGGGCGGGTGGGGAAGGAGGGATGGAGGCACAGCAGAGCAGAGATGCCAGGGAGGAGCAGCACACGCTTCCCAGGGTGCTCGCTGCTGCCATCCGCTGCAAAGCTGCGCGGATCCGGCCCATGGAGGAGGAGGAGAAGAAGGAGGAGAAGGAGGCAGCCACCGCAGCTCCCCACCACCCGCAGCAGTGTCCCCAGCCCCCAAGGAGTAGCCCAAGGTCCCCACTCGCATCCCGCCTTCCCCGCGGAGGAGAATGTCCCGAGGCGGGGCGGGGAACACCCGGGAAGTGCCGTGCCCGCCATACCCCGGCCGGACACCCACACACGGCTCCCCCCCTTCCGAGCAGCTCAGCCTCGCCCGCCCGGACGGCTCTTACCGGCGGCGCTTACCGGGGATCAGCGGGATCAGCCCCGTGCGAGCGGCGGCGCCGCGTCCCGGGAACAAGGTCGGTGCTGGGCGTGGTCCCGCATTGGACACGCCCCCAGCCACGCCCTCCCCTGCGGCGCGCGCCCGGCCCCGCCCACGGCCGGCACCGGGACCCCACCCCCGCCACGAGCCCCGAATTTGGGGGTCCCCGGTCCCCCTGCCCCGATCCGCCCTGTCCCGGTAAACCCCGCCCCGACGAGGCAAAGGCAGCCCCGGCATTTTCCCCACCTTAGAAGGTTTTTTTAATCCTCTCTGAATATACATGTTTATGAATTTGAAAAATTGTTTTATTGGTTCTGTGTCGTTTCTGCAGTAGAGAGGGAAAATACAACACGGGAGTTGGCTCAAAAGCAACCGGGAAAAGTGCTCGAAGTAATATTTTAATGATATATAATGATTTCAATGATGAATAAGTTAATCCTTAAAGAGGAACTCAATGGGGGTTTAATTAACCCCTCAAGAGGGACTTGACAAGGGTTTAATTAACCCCTAACACAGAGGGATCCACTTTCAAGAAATCCAGCTTGGAAGTTATTTTTCCCCTTCACCTCCAACTCTTAAGGAATGGAAGGGCTCAGGCTCTTCCCTGGACAGCACCCATGCATCCAGGTGGGCTATACAGGTGACAGAGGGACAGGGCAGTGTCATTATCCCAAAGTTTCCGTGTGTTTTTGGAGGGCTGGGCTTAAAAAAACCCCAGTGACCCTCACTAGCACAGATGTCAGGATTCCTGGAGCTCATGCCATTTCTGGAGAGAACAGAATGGTGACGTTACAAAAGACAAATCCATTTTTCTCTGCCTGGATCACTAAAACCAAAAATACCACATTCTGTTGTTGATTTTAGTTTTGCTAATAAGTGCTTAAAACAAAAAAAAAACCCACCAAAAATAAAAACAAACAAACAAAAAAATCTCTCACTTCAAGCCCTTCCCACATCCACCAGGAACAGTCAGACCTGGAGTGACTATTCCTGGCTCAGGCTCACAGCAGGGACACTTTTAAGCTGCAGGAAACACTGTCCATGGCTAAGCCGGGTCTGGTTTCTGCTTCTCTTCCATCTGCACCCAGATCACTCCCAGGCTTTGGTGCAATCACTCCCAAAGGGCGACTTCCAAGCCACAGTCAAGGTGGAGCTTTCTGGCAGGACCGAGTCTCTCTCTGCCAGACCTAAACGAGGATGGTGCCGCCTCCCTCGGTCCGAGGGATGATCCAAGGGCAAACCTGGACCAGGAAGGGACTGAACAATCTCCCCCTTGTGTGAACTTTCCCCTTCCTTTCTCCCAGGACAGAGCAGGCACATCTGCACCCTGCACTCCCATGCAGCTCGGCCACAAACCTTGGGGACAGTCCGTGCTGTCCCCGGTGCTGCAGGACCCCAGAACACCCCAGGGCTAACTGGTTTTCTTCCCAGCAGACATGCTCTGCTCAGGGGGCAGCACCGTCTCAATCTGGAATGACACAAACTGGCCCTTCTTCAGCTTCTTCAGGGAGCTGGTAGGGCTGCCCCCAAACACGTTTTCTTCCACCTTGAAGGCCAGAGAGGGCAGGCTCCGAGATTTCCTTTTCACCCCCTTCTGCTCCCGCTTGCAGGCCGTGGTCATGTTGGAGATCACCTGTCAGGACAAGGGAGGGGCTGGGCTTCGAGGTGTCACTCAGGAATCAGCTCTGACACAAGCCCAGTGAATCAATCCCAGAATCACAGAATCCTTAGGGTTGGAAGGGACCTCTGGAAATCATCCAGGCCAGGCAGAGTCACCTGGAGCAGGTGACACAGGAACACGTGCAGGTGGGTTTGGAATGTCTCCACAGAGGAAGAATCCAAGACCTCCCTGGGCAGTTCCAGTGCTCTGCCACCCTCCATGGAAATAAGCTCTTCCTCATGTTGAGGCAAAACTTCTTGTGGTTTAGTTTATGGCCATTCCTCCTCATCCTGTCACTGGGCACCACTCAGAAGAGCCTCAGTCATCTGACACCCCGCAGAGATATTTCTATGCGTTGATGAGATCCCCTCTCAGTCTTCTCCAGACTGAGCAGGCCCAGCTCCCAGTCTCTCCTCCTAAGAGAGGCTGAGTGAGTGAGAGCTGGCAGTGTCAAAGCTGGATGCACCTGGGGCAAGGGAGGGACCCAGCAGAGGCTTCCCAGCCTTGTTCTCACCACCCTAAACCAGCAGGAGACCTTGCAATGTGAAACTGCAATTTCATGCCGTACCCAGAGCTGTCAGTGCTCCATCAGTAGAGGGCAGAAGGGGATCTAGGCTGGAGTGCCACAAAGCCCAGGGAAGCTTTATCATCTCCTGTTAATTACGGCCCCAATCCCTGCCTGGATGCAGGAAAGCTGCGATCCCAAAAGCAGAGGTTCCCTTAGGGACAGGACAGAGCTGTCACTGCCTCGTGCCATGATTTGCAGCTTCGTTTCACAAAAGGGGAGCTGAGACAGTGCGTGTGAGCTGCCAAAGAGATCAGATCCTACATATCCAGCTCCCAGGCCCTCCACTCTCCTGTCCCACATTCCTCCTGTCGTTCCCTAGCAAGAACAACCACGGTCCAGGGTGAGATCAGAGAGAACCACACAACCCTGACTAAGTGTAAGAAATGACTGAGCAAACAAAGCACTTGAGCCTTGTCTGTGATTTTCTGGCACACAGCTCACCAAGTACATCACAGGGGACACTGAGGTCACTTTTCAAGTGAGGGAACTAAGGAACAGACAAAATGAGCTGCCCAAGGTCACCCAGCACATCAGAGAGTCAGGAGCTGCATGCTGACTTTGCTCCCCAAGTTCCTCTCCCTGCCCACTGGGCCACTTACTCTTCATGGTATCCCCAACCTCCTCCTATTTTGGGGCAGGGTTACTTTAAACCTTTGTAGTTGCACAGCATGTCCCTGAAGGCTTCTTGTCCCTTCCTAAGGAGGGACTCCTTTGGCTGATTTGGGATGCAGATTACAAGGCAGGGAGCTGGGCAGGCTGGGACACAGCTCTCATTTAGCCTGACGGAGTAAGTCAGTCCCTCGTATTTCATCACCCACTTCTGAGCAGCAGCTCCAGAGGGTCCAGCTCTGCTCCTTTGTGCCCTTGGCACAAACTCAGGTGCTACCTCTCCTCTCAGGCCAGGCTTGGACTTAGCTGCAAAATGATTTCAAGGCACCACAAGACTTACAATCTCCTTCACCACGTTCTGCTGCTCCTGCACCATGGCTGTGAACGGTGGGAGGCTGTCGGCATTACCAGAGCCAGCCCTCTGCTCTTCAGACTCCTTGACAAAATCCACCTGCAAGGCACAGATTCGGGTGTTACTCTGCAACCACAGCACTGACAAAGCTCCTGTAAGGCTCCCCTGGGCCGGGCAGTTACCTCTGAGGACAGGCACACATATCTGTTGAACATGAGGAAGAAGGGGCTGTACTTGGTGGCAGAGTTGACCGAGGTGCGGAACTCGAAGAGCAGAGGGTCCAGGTGTGTGTCCCACTCACTGGGCTTCTCGTTCACCACGCTGCAGATGGAGGCCTTGAGCACCTCAGCACTGCAGTCACCAGGGCTGGGAGGGTCTGCGGGGTCTGTGGGTGTCAGGAGCTGGGAGATGTTCCAGCGCTCGCACAGGTGCCGGCTCACCTGGGAGAACATGGAGATCACGGTGTGTCAGCCCCAGAGCAGCCCCCAGGGCACGGTGCCCCCTCTGCCAGGAGAGGCTGTGCAGCAGAAAACGCTCCCCAGAGAAGTTAGAGCCTGGGAAAATGTTTTGCAACGACTGCTCCTGTGCTTGAAGCTTTCCACAACTGGGAAGCTGGGTTAATCCCAGGGTAGGGCTGGAATTTGGTGCACACGGTCTTTCCTAAGCAGAGAAGACTTGCACCACTGATCCAAAACCTTAAATCCCTGCCAGCGTGAAAGCACCGGCAAAGCAACTCCCACTCCCAACAGGGCTGGGGCAGGGATAAGGCAGCATCAGCTCCTTGCCCCTCCTACACAGCACATCACAGGACCTGCTGCCCAAAAAACCTGCTGAAGGTCATGTTGCTTCCCCCTGAACCACCCCACACCAAACCTACCTCCTCACAGAAATCCCAGCTCTGACTGGTGTAAATGTTCTTAGAGGCACCAAACCTGGGCAAGAACAGGACAAACAACTGGTTTTACTCCATCAGCTGAGACAGAGCCCAAGGAGTTCCATCTCTATGGGTGCAAATGGGATAGGAAGTGGATAGGACCCTCCAGTGGAACTGGTGCCAACGAGGCTGCTGTGACCTCTCCAAGAGCAGAGAGGTCTACTGGTCCCCCTCTGTTCCAAATCAGCCAATCCTGTTTGCTTTTGAATGATGAGGCAGCAGGAGAAATGAGAGGAGCTTCTTGCTCTGAATTCAAATTCTCCACTGGCCCCACGTGTTTTCCACAAGGACAATGTCACATGGTGACACAAACACTTTCTAGGAGAAATCTGGGAATGGTTTTAAAGCTTCTGCAGAGAACTGGGACACAGCTCCCCTGGCCTCGGGCTACTCAGAGAAACATTTCTGCCTCTTTCTTCTCTGCCCATAACAGGAGGGTAACAGGCTCTTCCCAAGGACTTTGTAAAGAGCAACTGAGAGGCACTGCATGGTCTCTCCTGTAGAAGGTAGAGTTCCTGCACTCACAGGAAAACATCCTGAAGGCACCAGGTATTTTTGCAACACACCCCAGGACTCCCCATCACACTGCAGAGGTGCAATATAATGACCAGCAGAGCGGCCCACCTGTAAAAAACAGTAGCCAGGGCTTTAGCCACGGAGAAGGGATCTTTCTTCTGCAGAGGAGCAGCCTCCACCCACTTGGTGAAGTAGTCAGTCACAAGCAGGACGTGTGTGTTGCTCTGGCTTGTCTCGGGAAAAGGCCCTGCGTAAATAGCCATTAAAAAAAAAAAAATCAATGCAATGCCGTCATATACTCCAAACGGGGAAAATTAAAAACCCAGTCGCTGCAGAAGTGACCACGACTCTCCTCTGCAATGTCATTCGGCCAGAACATTTTCGGTGACCTTTGTCAGCAAAAACACACCCATCAGAGCTCCAGCTCTGGGGAAGAAGGCACGCCCACAGCTCTCCCTGTGTGCGGAGAGGGAGCCGAGCCAAGCCCAGGGATCAGGTTGCACCCTGGGCGGCTGCTGTGGCCTCCTTGGCAGCTCCTCAGAGCCGGCAGCTTTCCCTCCGTGCGTGTGGCAGCAGGTCTGCCACACTCCCGGCTGGCGGGGAGGAGCCCCGAGAGCCACTTGAGACACTCACTCACCGTGGATGTCTAATCCCAGCACTTCCCAGGGGGATTCCACCCTGACAGGCCTGGCTTTCCGCATCACGTTCTTGTTGTGCTCCGCGTTCTGGCACGTTTCACACATTTTGATCTGGAGAGGGAAAAGAGGGATCAAAGGAACTTGGGAATGTGCTGACGGATCCTGTCAGACTCAGACTGCACAGGCTGTGGAAGAGTGAGACACACAGCAGGGCTGAGCAGTTTCCTTTCTCCCAATAAAAATAAGGAGACGCAGGAAAAAAAGAGGACGAAACAAAACAGGCTGACGCATCTCACCTTTCACAGGGCTCACCTGACAGCTTTCTCTGACACAATAACCAAATTTCTCAACGTGGCCTACAGCTAAGCTATTTCTCACCCTGTTCCCAGGCAAATTTTTATTGTATTTTAACCTCCAACTGCTGGTTAGGGAAATCCTCAGCTCTAGGATGCTGGAGGAGCTCAGACCATGCAATGCCTGCACACTCCTTAAACCACAGTGATGCAGAGTCCTGCTGCAGGGAAGTTCCAGCAATGAAACAGCAGAGGAGACACCGAGATCCTCCTCTAGCCATAGTTTAGGGAATTGGGCAGCTCTGGAAGGAATCCAGACTGCTCAAAGCTGGATTCTGCAACTTGTCTGAAACAATCCCACACTGCCATGCTGACCAAAACTTCCCCACACAAGGAGGCTGAGGAGGCTTCCTGACACTCAGGGGAGGACATCCAGCCTATCCAGCTGCCTCGGGACGTTCCAAGATTCACCTGCAGAGTAACTCAGTGTGTGGTTTCCCAGCACAGGCACGGGGAATGACATCATCCCTGCACCAGGGCTCTTGTGGCTGCTGCCTCGGGACTGCTGCCAGCACCGGTGTCACAGACACGGTCACTGCTCTCCACTTACCCAATCCACAACATCCTTCACGATGCCCAGCCAGTAGTACCGGCTCTGGATGCGGTGCACGGTCTTCTTCTGGCCCAAGTGGTTCCCGATTTCGGTGAAATGGCTTTCCAGGAAGACCTGACGCCTGCGCTCGGGATCCACGATCACCTCGCGCTTCTCCTCCTTCTTGGGTCCCACGTAGTAGAGGCAGCCGCCTGCGGATGCCAGAGGTTTGTCTCCAACAGCTCTCTCTCATAGCTGCTCGCCTCCCGAAAAGCGGTCATTTTCCACAGTGGGAAACACAGCTCCGGGGGCTGCTGCTTGCCTTGGGAGATCCTGCTGCCCCTGGAGAAGCCTCTAACCTGGAATCACCCCCACGCACGCCCACGGAGCTTTCCTGCACTCAAGACTGTGTGAAATCCTCCGCTACAACAAAGCCAGCGCGGTCCCCAGGGGGCAGCCGTGGAGCACCGGTGCCACCGCGGGGTGCCACGATCCCCGTGCCCCTGACGCGGTGCCAAGGCACGGGACTGGCCGGGGACGGCGTTGCCCAGAAGCCCATCCATCCCCTCCCCAGGCCCAGACTCCGGCACATCCCCCGTGTCTGCAGGACTGGCACCCGCCGGCTTTCCCCCACAGGCTGCCCCCGGGGCAGGCCGCGGCCCAGGGCAGCCCGACACCGCCGCGCTGCCCCCCGGCTCCCCACCGTCCACGACGAACTTCCGGGCGTAGCGCTTGAGGTTCTTCCTCTTGATGGAGCAGAAGCTGGGCGGGAAGCAGCCCTCGGCCAGCAGCCGGTAAATGTCCTCGAACTTGCTGCCGTGGCCGCAGGGTTCGGCCGCCACCACCACCTCCCGCTCGGCCTCCGGCAGCGCCGCGTCCATGGCCGGGCCGGGCCGGGGCCGCGCTGACCCCGCTGCGCGCGTCCCCGCCGCGCGCCCCCGTGAGGGGCGGGCGGATCTCAGGGACCGTCTGCAAACAACCTGCGGCGGCCGCTGCCGCTCCCAGCAGAGCCGGCCCGGCCGTGAGGGCTGAGGGGCAGCGGCCCCGCTGCGGGAACGGGCGGCGGCGACGTCACGGAGATGACCAAAACAACAAGCGTCAAACTGGGCAGAACGGGCGCGTTCCGCCGCTTTCCGTTTTTGCCCCGGTTGGGAATTTGCCGATGCGCCCTCCCACGGACGGAAGCGGAGCCCTTTGAGGGCAGGACCGAGACGCGTTCGCCGGCAGGAAACATGTCCGCGGGCCGGCCGTTCCGCGGCTGCGCCTGCTTTTTCACCGACAACATCTTCGTGGGGCGGTTCGGGCTCCACGTGCGGTACCGGGACGGGTCGCAGCTCCGCCGGGACTACGGCCGGGTACCGCGGGGGCGGGCGGGGCCGGGGGGAGCGGGCTGCGCCGGCGGCCGCGGCCGTGACGTGCCCGTGTGTTGCAGGTGCTGCGGGAGCGCGGCTGCCGGAGCGAGGAGCAGTTCCAGGAGGTGCTGAGGGAGGTGAGCAGCGGGAGCCCCTCACGGCCACCGGGGATGGGCTGGAAAACTCATCCAGTGCCAGCCCTGCCATGGCAGGGACACCTTCCACTGTCCCAGGCTGCTCCAAGCCCTGTCCAGCCTGGCCTTGGGCACTGCCAGGGATACAGGGGCAGCCACAGCTGCTCTGGGCACCCTGTGCCAGGGCCTCACCACCTTCACAGGGAGGACATTTTTTCCAAAATCGCTTCTAACCCTGCCCTCTGTTAGTGAAGCCATTCCCCGTGTCCTGTCACTCCATCCATTGGAAACTGTCTGCATCTTTTTTGTCGACCCCTTCAGGCCCTGCAAGGCCAAAGTTTCTCCTTTCCAGGCTGCACACCCCCAGCAGAGCCGCTCCATCCCTCTGCTCATCCCGTGCCCCTCAGGTTTTTCCTGAGCTGGGCCAGCTCCCGATCCCGGGGGAGGAGATGGGGAGCCCTGGCCCTTCTCTGGGATCCCCTCCCACACACCGGGGTCAGTCCCGAAGGGAGTTTGGGATTTGCTGGAACCTCCCAGCACTGGGCCCAGCTCCCGGCACCGGGTCCCGATCCGCTCTGGTGCCGGGCAGCTCCAGAGAGAAGAATTCCCCGCGGGCGCCCATCAGCCAGGAGTTTATTCGGGCAACACCCTGCAATTAAATCTGTCATTCATCACAAACCAGCGGCCTCTGAGCCGCTCCCTCCTTACATTTACTCCGCTGCCTCCCAGTGCCCTGGTTTGTCTTTCTTGTCCCTTCTTGTACCAATCATTTTTAAAGGCAGCCCCGAGCTGGGATCCCACAGAAATTCACCTTTTATCACGGAATCTCTGCTTCTTTCCAGGCCAGGGACAAGGATCGGTCACTCACCAGCTCCAATGTCACCTGACACTAAGGGGACAGACAGGTTCTTTTAGGAATTCTTGGCAGAATGATGGTGGCAGTAAATCATCCTGTTAATTAAAGCTTTATTAACAGGATATTATGATTCATACAGCACAGAACTTATAAGTAGAACAGCACAGGATTTCCCCAGGCAGAATCAAAGGAGCACAACAAGCAATGTAATACAGAATATAAATTAATATTAAAATGTTATACATAAATATACATATTAAAATATAGGAAAATATAAATAAATATAAATATATAAAAATATTGAAATAAATAAAAGCAGCCTCACTTAGGATTTCAAGATCCTAACTTTGGTTGTAATTTATAGTCCCTAGGTCCTAACAACTTTTTAATCACCTGGGCTCTCTGCAGATCTGCTCAGATCTTCATACAAGTTTTGCTGTATCAATATAAACATCATAAAGGAGACATAAACATGACATAAACAAACAGGAGTCACTCAGTGCTGGGAGGAAGCAGATGACAGTGGCTGTGGGAGGTCACAGCTCTCCCTGTCCAGCACAAATTCCAGTCCAAGTTTCCCACTTAGAACTCGATACTGATTTTTTTAGGCAGTGCTGGGTTACAGATCCCTGCCCTGTCCTGGTGCTCAGGGGCCTTGGGGCTGGGAGGGAGGGGAAGAAGAAGGAAGCTGAGAAATCTGTTTGATTTGTCTGCTCGGTTCCCAAGACCTTCAGGTCCTGATACTGAGGGAAAGGGAATGGACACAGGAGCTGCTTGGTCCCAGGGAATGGCTGCTGGCTCACTCCTCATTGAGGACTGTTACAAATGAACTCCAGGATGGGGAATCAAACGGGAAGAGCTGCCTGGATCAGCTGTTTGCTCTGACAAAGGGCAGCTTAGCCTGTCTCCACCACACTTAGCAGTAATCCCTTCATGACAGGACTTGCCTTGCTGCCAGCAAATGTCTTTATTTTGGACAATGCCGCTATTGTCAGAACAAAAGCCAGATTCAGGAGGTGTCAGAATGCCTGAAAGGTCTGAAACCTCACAGCTCCACTTGACATTTCCACAGAAAGTCCTCAGTTACTTTTGAAGCCATCTGTAAAGAGAACACAACTCTTCTCAGGCATTTGGCTTTCCAGATATTTTCTTTACTTGTCTTGACCACAGAAAAACAAAGCAAACATTCTGTCTCCCAGAGGTGCCCCCAAACAAAAATAACCGGTTTAAAACAATGAGCAGATTCCTGGAGCTGTTTTACTTAGCCCTGTTGATTTCTGACCACGTTGTTTACTTACAGATTGAGGCAGAAGTGCAGAGAAGAAAAGAGTTAATCCATCAGTCAGTGGAACGCAGAGCCATCATCTCCAAGTGCTACAAACCAAAACACCCAGAGGTGTACACTCTGCAGGTACACAGGAGGTTTGGCATCTCTTTTGCACCCAGAAGAAATTACCTGAGAGTTTTATTTTTGCAGTTTATATCCACCTCTCCTCGGGATTGCACAGTTCTAAAGCTTCACTGAATTAAAACACAGGTGTAGCAATGAAAACTGGATTTAAAACTTTAAAAACACAACAGCACAGCGTGTTCCCCAGGCAAGATTCATGGTGTTCCAGCCAGGAAAGGCTCTTTCCTATCATATCTGTGACAAATCTGGCTAGTTACTCTTACAAAACCATGAACTAAAGCAAGCAGCAACTTCCCTGCCCCACCAGGTAAAACACCAGTGACATTCTGCATTTCCTGCCATGGAATTAACCCGAGTGTGACTCAGCCTTGCTCCCTAGGCACTGTGTATTTCCCTGAAGTTCATTTCCCTCTCGGGCTTTGCAGGCTGATTGTGTTTCTGTGTGTTTTTCCCATCCTTCCCTCAACACCAGGATTCCTTCCTGGCCCCAGAGTTTCTGGAAATCGTGAGGTTCTGCACATCTCCAGGTGCTGATCTCCAGGGCCTCCTGAGCTACCTCGAGTCCTTCTCAGGTAAAGAAAACAACACCTCAGTCACACAGATCTCCCTGGTGACAGCTGTTCCCAAGCCCTGTCTGGAACAGCTCTGCTTTGACACAAGCTGAGGCACACAGGATGTTATTCCCTGCATGAGGAGGGTCTCTGGAGAGGCAGCAGTTCTGCTCTGGATCAGAGGCTGTTTTCTGCTTTCCCATCCCAGCCTGCTGATGTCTCACCAGAGGCTCCAGCTGCAGCAAGGCTGGGGGTTTGGTTGTAGCACACCTCAGCAGGGAGGCTGCTGAAGGAGCACTGTGAGCCCAGGGAGCTTGGTTTTCCCTCCCTTAGGGTTTTGCCATTACAGACAGTCCCTGTTGGTTAGTCTGGGCTGAAACAGCTTCAGTCTAACTTTCAGTCTTTGAAAAACAGATCTGGGTTTTCAGCTTCCCTGGAGGCAGCTGTGAAGCTCTCTGCCTACCAGAAATGCTGCCAAGATGCAGAGGGGAAGAGGCAGAGTTGCCTCCTTTGCTCAAGGCAAAAGACACCAATGTCTGTGTGCAGAGCTCCTGGATTTATCCAGGGCACCGGTTCCAGACACAGCCTTCTGCTCTGCAAATGAGGGAGCAGCCTGAAAAACAACAAATACACCCCAGAGCTGATCCCAGGAAATGGTCCCAGCACAAAGTGGAACCTGTGAGTGCTGTGCTCTCACTGACACCAGCACAGTGCAGCTGGACAGGCAGCCAGGAAAACTGGGGAATTTCCCCAGCAAACTCTGTCTCCCCTCTCCTGACAGATAAGAGGATCTATCGACTGCCAGTGTTCACAGAGGAGTTCTGCCAGGCCTTTGTGGATGAGCTGGAGAACTTTGAGCAGTCAGATATGCCTAAAGGCAGGCCCAACACCATGAACAACTACGGGGTAGGACTCATCTCTTGTACTTCCTCAGGGGCAGTGTTCACTGTGCTCACCTCCTCACTCCCTCCATTTCCAGAGTCTCATTTTACACGATGCAGTTTGAGTTCAGTGCCCCTTGGAGTGAGAGCTGAGGGAATGTTACAGGGACAGAAGAAAGTGGGAATGCAGGGGAAGGGGAGGGAGTTGGTATCTCAGAGCAAAGAGCTCCTTGTGCTTAAGCAATATAAATTTAAATCAAAGAGACAGTTTTTGGTCTTATTACTCTGTGTTTTCCCCCATCACTCTCCAGCTTGATCCTCCTTCCTTTTCCCTGTAGCTGGAGCCCTTGCTCTAAAGTCCTTGATCTGAGCCAGCAGCAGGGCTGGAGGAGAACAGCAGCTCTGAGGAGCAGCAGCTGCTGAGCTGTTCCCCCTCGTGTCCTCAGGTTTTGCTGAACGAGCTGGGCATGGACGAGCCTTTCCTGACGCCGCTGCGGGAGCGGCTCCTGCCCATCACAGCCCTGCTGTACCCGGAGCTGGGCGGGGCCTGCCTGGACAGCCACAAAGCTTTTGTGGTCAAGTACTCCCTGCACGAGGACCTGGACCTGAGCTCTCACTATGACAACGCTGAAGTCACCCTGAACGTTTCCCTGGGAAAAGAATTCACAGAAGGAAACTTGTACTTCGGGGATTTCAACCAGGTACTGAGCATATCCCACTCACCTCTCCCTCCTCACCCCTCAGTTTCAAGGCATTCACCGTGTACTAAAAAACAATTATTCACTTTTGACAGTCAAACCTGCTCTGTTCCTTCCCCATTTTTCACATGGCTTGGTTATACAGGAGCCTCTTTTGCCCCTTTTGTAATATTCCAATATCCAATACCAATATTCAGTATTTTAAAGAGAGAACAGATGCAGCTTTGCAGTAGAAACTGGAGTGAAACAGGCCATCCCCTCTTTGCACATCTGAAACTCTGAGCAGGGAGATGATGAGGGAGAGATTTATTTCAGATGTAACTTCAACATAAATCTCTAGCACCTGTTTTTAGGGCAAGAGTGGGGTGGAAGCTGCTATACAGCAGTGAAACTTTTTTTTTAAATTGAATCTCTAAATTCTCTCTGAATGAGGTGCAGTTTGCCCTCTCCATGTTGCTCACCCTGGGTGCTGTGGGGGAAGAGGTGACAAATTTCAACCATTTGAGGCACTGATGTGACAGCACATCCCCCTCCCGTTGTTGCAGGATCCCAGCCCCGTGCCGAAGTACATCGAGGTGGAGCACGTGGGAGGCCACGGGCTGCTGCACCGAGGGGGGCAGATCCACGGGGCCCTGCCCATCGCCTCGGGGCAGCGCTGGAACCTCATCGTGTGGATGAGGTCATCGGCCATCCGAAACCAGCTGTGCCCCATGTGCCACAGGAAACCCGAGCTGGTGGAGGCCGAGGGCTTTGGGGATGGCTTCACAGAACCCCACACCGTGAATCTCTGTGCCTTGGGGTAGCAGGGGTGGTGATTTTCCCACACCGAGTTGCCTAAAGTTCCTTTCTGACCTCCCAGGCTGCACTCACAGGCTCTGCTGGGTGCACGAGTCCTTGCAAGGAGCAGTTCTCACCTTGGGAAGGGATGCAAAGCCAGCCTTGCCAGGATTCCAGCTGGAAAAGCTGGAACTCGGCTCCTGAGGGCTCAGGTGGGGCTGGAAGATACTCTTAAGACACAGAAACCCCAACTGTGATTCCCTGCAGGAGCTCTGTCAACATTTCAAAGTGCACAAGGAAAACGCCCACAGCTCCTTGGCTTCTCTGCCAGCAGCAGTACTCCAGGTCCCGTTGGAAATGGGGAAGAACGGTACAAGAAACAATTTCTCTGCTGTTCTTGGGGCCTCCTGTCCTCTGCCAGGGACAGGGGAAGAGCTTTGTGTTGCTGAGTGGCCAGGAAGGATCTGCTCAGGAATGAGATCCAGGTGATTCACAGTGAGCTGCAGGGAATGGCAGGGAGTTATCATCACTGGATGTTTGTCTAACCCAGGCTCAGAAAAATCCACCAGGAGCAGCACAGGGAGCACTGGTCCCCCAGGGTGGCTGAGAGTTCTCCTGAGGCTTCTTAGGAGAAGAAACTTTCCTTTCAAAGGTTTTGTGAACCTTATTAAGCAGAGCCAGAGCTCTGGGAGCCACCTGCAGCACAGCAAAACTTCCCAGAGGAGGACAAGATGTACATTGAACTCTCTTTGCTTTAGTTACATGAGAAAAGAAAATATAAAATAACTCTGCCTACCTGGATGCAGCAGCAGACAAGGCCTGGGGCTTCTTAGTTTGGCACCAACATCCCTCAGAAACTGATGGATTGGAAGGGTCAAGTGCTCTCCCCTCCCTCATTCCAGCTGGCTGAAAGCATGTGACTCTTCCACCTACTAAACAAATTAAATAAGTCTTGGTGTCTGCACTTGCCTCCGTGGAAAATTAACTCAGTCTATTCGATAGATGGTGCTGAATTGATAAGGGGCTTTTCCAGTGATCTGTTCAGTGCAGTAATTACAGCACATTGGTGATCACATCGGTAATTGCGAAGGGTTGAAGGCGGGTGCAGCTCGCACAAAAGGTGTTCATTGCAGCTCTCCCAGCGGACCCGCTGGGTTTTGGCTGGGGCTGCCATGAGCGTGGAGTAATGATGAGCTTCTCATTAGCAAAGCTCATTAAAATTACACCGGGGGAAGGAAACGGGCGGTTGTATCTGAGCGAGGAGCCACTACCAAGAAACGCAGTCTCGAAGCCTTTATCTCGTTCGCTGGCGAACGTGAGCGCTCCCAATCTGCCCGAATTCACCCCAGAAACTGAGCTACGAGACGGCCCCCGGAACCAAAGAGCGCGGTCCGGCTGCCGCCCGGCCCCGCGCGCGGCGGACGGAGGCGGGAGGCGGCCAGAGCGGCCCCGGCGGCGGGAGCCCCGCTCGGGGCGGCGGGACCGGCCCGGTGAGTCCCACTCACCCCCGCGCCTCCTGCCTGCGGCGGGACCGGGCCAGGCCGGCTGAGGGCACTGGGGAAAGGGGGAAGCACAGGCGGGAGCGTTGCGGCGGCCCCGGGGCCGGCGGGGACTGATAAAGAGCGGCGCACTTAAAGGGGCCGCGCGTGCAGAACGCGTCCTGCTGAGCTCTTAAAGGGCCAGCGCAACTTGCGCGGGTTCTTAAAGGGCCAGCGCACCTCGTGCTGAGCTCTTAAAGGGCCAGCACACACCTCATGCCGCAGGCTGCCCGTGCTGGGGGTGAGGGCAGGGACAGCCCCTGCAGCTGCCCAGGGCAGAGCAGCGCCGGGCGGGGCCGGGCCTGGCAGAGCTGTGTGGGCAGGAGGAGTTGCTGTGGGCCCAGCCTGTGTCAGGGTGGAGGTGAGAGCCCGGCTTGGGGCACAGCCAGCCTGGGATGGGTTTGGGATTCGTCACCGGGATGCTCCTGGCTGAACCCAGCTCCAGATCCATTGATCCTGCTGCTGTGGATATATAAAAGGGTTTTTTTCCTGCTGCCACAACCAGAATAGAACTATCCGAGTCCCAAACGCTGTCCCCAGCACGGCCCTGGTGCAAGGGGCAGCTGCTGGGTGTGTGTGCATGGAGGACTCTCATCCTCTGAAACTTCCCTGTGTGCCTATAATGGTTGTGATTGGTTTTGATTCGTTTTTGGTTTTTTCTGATTGAAATTTTCTTATGGAAATCAATCAAAGGTCTGATTCACCTGGGAGCAAATCCAGATTGCTGCCTGGGAATGTCGAGGTGGTAAACAATTAATTAATGTGGTACTTGGAAGGTGGCTGTGAGAAAGCATTTCCCAGCTCCTGCTCTGCCCATGGTGCCAGTTAGTTTTTTAAATTAATGAGTGCATGGATCACACCGGCCTGGGGCCGCCGGCATCCCTGGGGCTGATGGACAGGGGTGCCAGCTCAATGCATCATCTGTTTTCTAAGAGTAAATTGGAATATTAAAAATTCATTCTTCCCCTTGGCTTGTGGCTGCTCTCAGCATTTTAAGTGGGTGATTGACTCTGGGAGGACGTTTTGTTCTGCTGACTGTGGCTGCAGTATCCATCACGCTCTGCCTGTGTCCGTCTGTGGTGCAGCATCTCCTGCTGGAGTGAGCATGGGCACAGCACTGCTGCAGGAACAGCCCCAGGCCCTTCTGTGCTTGCCCGCAGTGGGAAACCTGCTGGAAAGTTGGGGACAGTTGTGTGAGGCAGGTGAAGGCTGCCTGGGGATGGCAGTGCTGTCCCTGTGCCAGCGCCCTGCCAGGGCTGCACGCTGGCGTTTGGTGAAATTCCGCGTGGCCACGACTGTGATGAGAGATGGGCAGAGTGTGTGTGAGCAGGGAGGGAGTTCAACAGGAGCAGCTTTTCCAGGGCTTTTGTCTCAGACTGGAGTGAAGGATTTTGGGGCTGCTGGGCAGGGTTGGTCCCCCATGGCTCTGATGTGACCCCTTCCCTGCAGGAGCTGCCATGGCCCACAGCCGCTCTCGGAAGCGATCGCGGAGCAGGAGCAAAAGCAATTCCCGGAGCAGGCAGGAGAGGAAGGAGAAGAAAAGGAGGAAGAGCAGCAAGGACTCACAGCGAGGCAGCAGCTCTCCACTAAGGAAGAGGATCTCTGGCTCTCATGGACACAAGTCAAGCTTGGCAGCAGCCAGGGAAGGTGGGGGAAGGCCCCTGAGCATGTGCTTTCACCACATTTCCACCACATTTGGGGCAGGTGCACAGAGAGGGCCCAGGGGAGAGAAGAGGGTCCCTGGTTTTAGTTGGTGTCTGTCACCTTGTCCTGTACTTTATGCCCCCTTTGGTCTTGTTCTGACAAGTGCAGAGAGGGAACTAGTACCACAGAGGAACCCACAGTTCCTGGGTTGAACTGGGCACAGAGGGGGATTTCAGGCAGGAAAGAAACTAGAGTGGGAGGGGGATAAAGCAACATCTCTGCTACTGCAGGGCCACAGCTGCTCCACTCACCCTCTTCTTGTGCATTGCAGAAAAGAAGAAGGAAGGAAAGGACAAAAAGAAGAGGAAGGCAAGTACCTCTTCTTCTGGGAATTCTTCATCCACCAGCTCTTCCTCATCTTCCTCTTCCTCTAGCTCCTCTTCTGGTGATTCCAGTGACAGTGACTCCAAAATGAAGAAGAGTCAAGACAGCAAGAAAAAGCGAATGAAACAAAAAGACAAAAAGAAGAGGAAGAAGCAGAAGAAAAAAATAAAGAAGAAATCAAAAAAGAAGGCAAAGGAGAGGGCTAAGGAGGAGAAAGCCAAGGGAGAAGAGGTGCCTGGCCCCTCACTGGAGCAGTGGCAGAAGGAATCAGGGGTGGATCCTGGGCCAGGTAATGATGCTCTTTCCCTCCTGCTGGAGTCCGTGCACACAGGAGCTGTGCTGGTCCCTTTCCATGCAGGGTGTCTGAGGGAAGCTGGGCTGTGCACAGGGAGGAGCCCCAGGCTCTCCTCCCTCCTACATACTGTGCCCACCTTTGAGGCACACTCGGAGATTGATTTGTAAAGTGTTAGGATGTAGTTTATAGATGTGAGTGGGGAACAAAGATACCAAATGGAAGGCCACAGTCAGCAGTAATGTCCTGGCTTTGGGATCTGAAGTGCCCTTTCTTTGCGTGGTTTGTCACTGTACCCCGAGTACTGCCAGGAAAGGGGTGTGGAATGTTGTCTGTGAGCCGAAGCCCTGGTGCTGTGCCCCTCCCCTGGAGCCCAGCTCTGACTGAGCACTGCATTCCAGTTCTGACAGATGAACAGAAATCCCGGATCCAGGCTATGAAGCCAATGACAAAGGAGGAGTGGGACGCGAGGCAGAGCGTCATCAGGAGAGTGGTGGATCCTGAAACAGGGAGAACCAGGTATGGCCCTGGGGAAAAGGGAGATGGGCTGTCCCTTCCCATCCATGCTGAGTGGGCTGGAGGCCTGGAGGATGCCTGTCCATGGCACTGCAGCACCATCCTGGACCCAGCCTCCCTTCAGCAGCAAAGGCCTGAGCCGACCCCTCACAGGTCCCCCCTCATCAGGCCTGGTGTGACTTACCCAGAAAGTGACACAATGACACCAAGTCACTGAATTGTGCTGGGACTCCACACAAGGGACACTGGGCTGTGTTCCAGTATCCCATTGCTGCATCCACTTCCTTTCAGCTCCAAAGCCCTGGGTCCTGGTTAATACCCAGGTGGGAATGAGGAGCATGTGCCCTGTGGGGTTACAGACAGCAATCAAACCCAAGTTCATTTAGCTGCCAAATAGAAATGACCCAGTTTTTAATAAACTGCATCTTCTCAGCAAGCAGAAAATGTCATGCTGAAGAGAATTGGGTATGACAAGTCCAGTCTTAAAATAGAAGGCAGCCTGCAGGGCTCAGGGAGGTGTGGAACAAAGGTTGGTTCCCTGTAAGGCACATAATGAAGACAATTAAATTCCTGTTCATGTTTGGAGGTGTGAGCCGCCTCCAACACTGCTTGGAATTTGCTCAGCAAGATGCTCCCTGGCCTGGCTGCATTTCAGGCCCAAACTGGCTCCTGTTCCTGAATGTCTTTGCAGTTTCCTGGGGCAGCCAGGACCACACCTGAACGCTATAAAAAAAAAAGAAGAGGTTTTGCATGGGTTGGGGCACTGTGGATTGTAGGGTGACGGGATACTTTTATTAGGAGTGTTTTCCTGTGCCAGTGTGACTGACTGCACACAGCAGGCAGTGCCCACAGCCTGGGGCAGGGCCAGCTGGCCCTCAGTTCTCAGGGAGCACTCCTGTCCTTGCTGCAGTGTGGTGACATTAATTCCGTGGGAGCAATGGCAAAGTTTAAGACTGATACAAAAACAAAGTCACAAAATACAGTGTCAGGGGTAGGCCAGCCTTGCCTCAGGTGCATCAGCCCAGCACCTGCTCCTGGGTTTGGGGGAGCTGGGGCACAGCAGGTGCCCTCGGGGTGGGGGTCAGCACCCTTGCAACTGCAGGAACGTGCCAGTACTCTCATGGCTCCTGGGCCTGTGCTTGTCTTGCAGGCTCATTAAGGGGGACGGGGAAGTCCTGGAAGAAATCGTCAGCAAGGAGAGACACAAGGAGATTAACAAGGTAGTGGGAACTGGCCACCACCATGAACTGCACGGGGTGGCTGGGCACAGCCAGGGAGCTGCTGCACCCAGAAGGGTTTTGTTTCTACCCTGGGGACAAGATGGGGTGCTGGGCTGTTGCTGGTGGTCCTGCAGCCCTAGGCAGGGAGTGCTGTGAGTGCTGTATCTCCCTTGCAGCAAGCCACACGTGGGGATGGGCTGGCCTTCCAGGTGAGGACGGGGATGCTGCAGTGAGGGCAGGCACCAGCCAGCCCAGGAGCCCGTCCTGCTGCCCCTGCCAGCCCAGGGGAGCCTCTGCCTCTGGACCACGCAGACAGCACCGTGTCAAGATGTTCCCCAGGGGCCCTTCCCAGCTGCTCTGTAAGTTACTGACTGGGAAGGAGAGCGACTTTAGTGGTTCATCTCCCAGTAAACAGCTTCTCCCCTCCCTGTCCCAGCTCAGGCCAGTATGGCTGTAATGTATCTGAGCCATTTGTCCCCATGCTCCTCTGGATGTTGAAGGAGCTCAGCAGCACCTAGGGGATGGGCTGAGCACCTCATGGTGCTGTGGGCTTTGTGGGGCAGGAGCCAGTGCTGTGGCCAGGACAGGGTGTGTACCAGGGCCACAAAACACACAGCTGGCTGCCACTTCTTCCCTTCAGGGGCTGCCCATGGCCCTTTCCCTGCTGGATCTGGCTCACAGGCCCTTTGCACTCACTGACCCTGCTCAGAGGGGAGTGGCTGTGGCTCTGCTTAGGCTGCAGCTCCTCTGCACCCCTGAGTGCCACCCTCCACTGTGCCCCAGGGCTTCTTCCAGCCTTCCTGCAGCTTCACTTCCTTGGGTAGGGGAGCACTGACCTGGCACACTGCACTGGCACCTGTGCAGGTGTGCTTTGTGGAGAGGTGGCTTTGCCTTGCTCTCTGCTCCTGCATGCAACTCGTGTCCCTTCCCCACAGCACAGGCCCCGGGCAGCGCTGGGGCTCCGGGCTTCCCTGGGCCCAGGGCTGCTCTGAAGCAAACACCTACAAACTGTAAAACAGAAAAGGACAAATGGGTTAAATGGGTCCTGCAGGACTGATCTCCACGGAGGGTTTCCACGTTCTGTTCATGGTGTAACCCAATTAAACTGGCACCTGCTCACATTTCATGACTTGTCCATTTCTAGAGTTATTCCCCCACCCCAGAAAAAAGCAGACAGAGAAGAGCCTTCCCATTTCTTTAATCTGTGTAACTCACAATGATACTGTACACAAAGCACACCAGGCATTGGAACGATGCACTAACAGCAAGGAGGAGAAGGAAGTTGTACAGAAGGTTTGCCACACATAAGCGAGTCATCGGCACGGCACTGCACACGTGGGGCGGAGCCGGCGCCCTCGGGCATCCCCCCGCTGGTTCCCCACGCACAGCTGGTACCCCTAGAGCAATTTTTTATAAATAAAATATAACTAACATTGTTGGAATATAAAATTGACAGTCGAGGGTATCAACAGGCAGAGGGAGGGGACCGTAAGGCTTCTAGAACTAATAGGAAATGCAGCAAACAGTGGCGATACCTGAAGAAGGGGCTGCTACAGCAAGCACGGCGGCTGCTGGGCGGGCGGGAGGGTGGTGGTGACCCTTTGGCTGATTCCTGCTCTGGGCTCGTGCCCCCGACACTGTAAACGGTTTTTGGTATTAGGATTTCGCCTCATCTGACTGAATGATCTGAGCAAACAGGAAAACGACTCGGAGGGAATGCACGGGCTCCTCTCACTGGTTTTTTAAAAGACTTTAAAGGGACAGCGTCAGGTAGAAAGTCTGGCCTAAGGGTGCAGTAATATAAAAAGCTGCTTTTCATAAAAAATCTGAGCTCCGCAGCAGAGTTTGATTCCCATGGAAACGGAAAAGCAACCCCAAAGCCCGAGGCTGTGTTGTGCTGATGTGCAGACCAGGACGTGGGCTGTCACCGAGGGCTGCCCAGACAATGGCCGAGGGAGGAGGACAAGAAACTTCCCATTCTCTCCTTTCAAAGCAAACAAGTTACTCGTAACAAGGATAAGTTAGGTCTTTACCCTGACAGTGCCCCTTCAGTAAGGATGGAATATACATCAATCTTTCCCTCACCACGTCCAAACGGATCCTCTTCCATACACGGGGAAAGGCATCAGGTCACATGCATTGCTCTCCAAAACAGCTCGGGACAAACAGGTTATAAACACAGAGTTAAACTATTGCTATTGTTCTGTGAGTGTTGACCTCTGCTTCAGAGGGATGAGTGCCAGATGGGGGCGGCTGAGGATTGAGAGATGGAGACGGGGATGGACTGAGTCGGTGAAGAAAAACTTACTGGCATTATTTCCTGTTGACTACACCCACCTCCCCGGGTATTATTGCAGCAATAAAGGTCCTGCTCTACAATTGCTTCTCCGTGTTGGATCCGTACAATGGCAACAGATGGGGGGCCAGGGAAAGGTTCAAGAAGCTCGACAAAGGATGAGGACGGAGGTGCTGTGATTGTCAGGCTAACTGGTTAGGAGCTGTTGGAAACATGAAGTGATGGAGAGGGTGAGTATCATATTGCACTTCTGCATTCATTGACAGTTACATTAAACTTGGTCCATAAAATAATTGCTTTGTACATAATGCCTGAAACAAAAAGCTACATTTTTAAAATATTAATAAACCCTGAAGGTTCCAGTCCCTCCAGACATTTTTTTCCCCTCTACATAAATAAATAACTTTCAATTTTATATATCCACTTTTTATGTTGAACATTTACATTCGCCTCTGTTTTACACTATCTACACATAAGAAAATGTGAACATCTCATCAACACTGGAAAATGTACAGGTAACGCCTCGGTTCTGGACTTGGAGGAAAGGTGAATTTTGCAAAGGCCATATCCAAATTTGCAGAAATTATTTAGTGATGTGGTTTGGTGACTTCACAGGATGGATTGTGGCTTGGCTTCCTACTCAGATGGCATCTGTTTGATAGAACATTCGGCTAGCAAAAAGCTGGGACAAATTCACGTTGTTTTCAAACCCAGTAAAAGCTCTGGATGTACATTCAGAGAGAGCCAAGCTGAGTCAGCAGAAAGGGAAGTCAGTTTCCAGTAAGAAAAAGTCATCAGGTACATTCTGTAATTGGCTAATTACCAAAGAGAAGTGGTTAAACGTTTTGCAGTCGGGTCTGAGCGCTCCAGGGGCTCGGATGCCGGCGGCAGCTCCGCACTGTCCCTGCTCTGCCTCGGCCTGGACCCTCCACACCACGAACACATGAGTTGGATGAGTTGGATTTGTCTGCCGTGGCCCAGGGGCAGTGAGCAGAGCAGCGTTCACAGTGCTGTGGATCTCAGTGCGGCCGTCCTGCACCGTTCTTATTGAAACTGGTAAGAAAATGAAGCAGCCAGTCTAAAAAATTCTCTGTTATAAATAAGATCCTCGTAAGTAGAAAGTGATATAAAGACAGGAAAGTGTGGTGGGGAAAGCAGGGAGCTTTACACACAGTCAGGGAGCTCGGTAGGATTATAAAATCTCCATGTGAAGAGGCCAACTGGAGCCTGTGAATGGGCACTCCAGAACCTCCTGTGTGGATGCCCCTCCGCCCCAGGAGGTGTGTGCAAGGAGGGAACCTTTTCTGGCCCTGGGAGGGACAGGACTGAGGGGCTTTTTGGCAAGCCCTGGCTCCAGGCACTGTTCTCTGTCCCTGTCTGGGTGTCACCGGGGCGCCAGCCCTCTGCCACGTGCCCGCCAGCTCGCTCCAGCAGCACAAACCCAGCGCCTCAGGCACATCCACTGAGAAACACACCAGAAAAATTAAGATATGGCCTTTTCTTAAGGTTGCCTGACATTGTTGGCACACTTCCTTACAGTCTCCTTACTGCTGGAAAAACTTCTGCACAGATTGTGTTTTTTTAAATATATACATATATATATATGTGTGTGTGTGTATATATGTATAGATATCCACACACACCCTGGCTTAGCAATATTTCATTGTCATGCACTACAAACACTGGTGTAGCTACATGAGATGGTAACAGGTTTCCATTCTAAAAATCATCAGTGCAAAAAACAATGAGGTTTTACAGTTCAGTAACTATAGGTAAAAGAAGCGAGTCTAGTTCCCATGAAAGCTGCTACTGAACTTGGAGAGAACCTGGGAAGAAGAAAGGTCTCAGAGGTGGGTGTTGAGAGAGTCAGACCCTGCATTTGGATGAGAAGAACTGCAATGCAATCCAGCTGCTGAGTGCCTTCAGCTGCTTCCAAATATATGGTGGTTACTTGTTGGAAATAATACATAGTGAGACTATTTGGAGACTTTAACAGCAAATTAAGTGTCTGAGGTTTGTAACAGCTCAAAGAAAATAGCTTGTATTCCTCTTTTAATAGGTCAACACATTAAATTCCATCAGCTTCTAAAAGGTCTCTTTAAAAAATAACAGTAGTAACAATAATGACCCCGCTGTGTTGGGCACAAATCTGCCGACATTCTGTTTCTGCCAATGGCATCGATGCAGCTTCAGCTTTGCACTGCACCAGCTCCTCGAGCTTTACACTGCACCAGCCCCTCCAGAACGTGGCTGCACGTGGAGCTCTCTGTCCAGGAAAAGCTCTGGGTCGCTCTGCCTGGCACAGCTCACGACAAATCCCCCTCTGGGCCGGGGAAGCGGCGCATTACCCAACCCCAGAGCCCCCAGTCTGACTCCCGGGACAGCCCAGAACAAGCTCCCCCAGCCTCATGCCCTGTTGCTGGGGCTCTGAGGACAGCACTCGGTCACCGTGTTGGAGCGATGGCTAACAAGGCGAGGAGGAGGCACGTATTTACAGTCACTGACCCTGGATGAGAGAGAGGAGGAGGAGGCAGGAGAGAGCGCCGTCCTGATCTGGAGACTTCCCCCCCGATTTCCAGCTGTTCCTTGGGCTCACGCTGCACAAACCTGACGCTCCCGCTGCAAGGCCTGCACGTTCTGTGTGGGAACCATCCCGTCTCCTCCCAGAACACCGTGTTATTAGAGTAGCACCATATTTACCCTTCCAGCCCGAAACACTGGCCTCGTCCCTCTTTCCTTTTATTTTCTCCTCTGGTGGCTGCAGCTGACAATCCTGGTTCTGGCCTGGCTACTTCTGCCCCAAGAGGCCAGACTCCAGGCGGGACGCGGCGCTCCGGCCCCAGCAGCCCGTGGCGATGCTCATGCTCCTTTGGCTGCGCTCCCTGTCCCTGTCCTTGTCGCTGTCCGACTGGCTCTGGGTGCGCTCGGGCCGGTGGCCGGCGCCGCTGGCCGCGGGCTGGGAGGAGATGGTGCGCAGCAGGTGGTTCCTCTTGCGCAGGAACTCGGCCTGGCTGGGCAGCCCGAAGCTGCCCTTGCGCAGCGCCATGCGCGTGGTGTTCTTGGCGGGGCGCGCGCGGTGGTTGTACTCCAGCTGTGCCAGGTGGGCGGCGTAGCCCTCCGTGATGAACTGTGGGGCGAGGGCAGGCGTTAGGGGGGTGGGACACCTTTCCCCCAGAGCCACAGGCAGCCAGGTATGTTCGCTCTGCCGGGTTCCGGGGTGTCCAGCCATGGAACCGCTCACACCCATTATGTGGCCCTGCTGCCTGGGACAGTTCCCACCCCGTTGGCCAACACTAGCTCAGTCACCACATTTGTGATGACCAAATTCCCACCTCCCTCCCATGGGAGGCCCTTGGCAGCAGCTCCAGGGCTCAGCCAAGTTGGCTCCTACCTGACACTGGCTCTGCAGCTTCTTGGTGGGTCGGCCAACGATGTAGATGTGCGTGGGCGGGAGGCTGATGGAGCTGTACACGGAGATGTCCTTGGTGGATCCATACGCTGCGTGGATCCTCATGTGCAGCTGGGGGGACAGAAAGCAACACACGGGGTCAGAACACACGGGCACCCCATGCTGCTCAACAGGCTGGGCTTTCCATTTTCCAGTAGCATTTGTGGGAATCTCAGGTCACTGGAACTAATGCAAGTTCCCAGCTGGATAATGAACCACTCAGGGATATGCTAATTAACAGAGCTGGGGATGTTTACAGGCCATGACAAGAGGAGTGACAGCAATACAAGCACAGATCTCTACTTGCTGATCCATGGCCTTCCCTTGAGCTCTGCAGGGGGCACACTTCCCTGCTGTCACCAGGGGAGAGGAGCTGCAAACCTGTGCAGGAATCATTAGCCATGAATGTTCCCCTCCACAGCCAAGCTGCTGCTACCTGCTGGGCAGAGGGAGAAGGGACAAAGCCTGCTGCTTTTCAGGGATACCTCTGCCTCTACTCCAAGCAGAGAGCAGCTCCTGGACAACCCCTTCTGTAGTGGGCTGGAGCAGGGGACGTGTGGATATTGGTGCCACCACACACTGGCCAGCTTTGAGCCCAGAACCACAGGTGAGGGAGAGGAAAGAGAATTTCTGACCCTGGTCCCAAAGCTGTGGAGGACAAGAGAAAAACTGAGGGCCAGCTGCTCCCTCCACTGCCACTCAGGCCAAAAAGGGAGCCTAAGATTTCCTGCTAGTCAAGGCAGGGCAAGTGCTTGGGACACTGGCAGCTCCTTCACCTCCAGACGCAAAAAACTTTGTTCTATCTGGAGCTTCTCTGAGCCTCTGGGCTGAGCAACATCAGGACCTCCCAAGGGTCAAACACCTGGAAGATCTCTGTGGATCTCCCAGCAAAGCCATTTCTGCAGCAGCTCCATTCCCTCTCAGTCCTGCTGTCTCCACCACATGCAGCCAAAAAGCCACCAAGCAGGTGAAAAAAGTGCACGTGTGGGGGAAGGGAGGCTCTACTGCCTCTGTTCCATTAGGGGTTTGAGGAGCAGTGATGAAATGGAGCAGTGCAGAGCAGAGGCAACACAATTTAACAGCATAGACACTTTTGTAGAGCAATAAAAGGACGAAAATAAAATGAACAGATTAATCTTCCACTACAGGTCACATTGCTGCCAAGAGACTGCTGCTGACAGTGGTGGTTGGACAAGGAGCAATCTAAACCCGTGCCACGATCCCATTTCAGCAGAGCCAGGCTTACGTCGGTGATGAGGGACTTGAGGAAGTTGGCCTTGTGCCGCAGCGGGTCGTGGACGAGCCCATCGCAGAAGGACACGATCCCATGGGGGAAGTTGTGCTGTGCTAACCACGCCACCACCCTCTGCTTCTGCATGTCAGGGCGGCCCGTGACATAGATAATGAGGTAGCCGAGGTCTTGCCAGTGCCTGGAAAGAAAAGCCACGAGTCAATGCATTGCAGAGCAAGGCCAGTGAAAGATCAGCTGCCCCAGGCCCTGCCCTGACCTTACAACGTCCACGGCCCCGGCGCGGACTTTGGGGTCGCTGCCCATGATGGACACGCTGGCTGCGAAGGAGCCGTCGATGCTGAACACCACGAACTCCGTCCCCTTCGGCAGCACCGTGATGTAGCTGTCAGCAAACGTGTGGTCGCCCCTGGGGGAAGGGATGCAGGAGCTTAGAGACATCAAAATCTCCAGAAGGCATCACCAGGACCTGCGGAGCACCACGAGCCCCAAGCATCTCCCTCATCTGACCCAAAGGCTCCAACAGTGATGCCACCCTCAGTTAGAGCACTACCAGGCACTGTATGATGGTCTCTGTGCTCAGGTGGGGATGGATTAGCATTGCTTGGCAGCTGAGACTGAAGTTACCCCCAGAAAAACATTACTGGGTTCACCATCAAGATGATCCCCTCCTCCCCCTCCCACAGCCGAACACCAGCAAGTGGAGCTGAGCTGGAGCCCCTGGGCTGTGAATCATCACAAGTACAAAGTCCTGTCCCTCAAGGACAAGTTTATGGTCTTTAAAATATGCTCAGTCGTGCAGTTTTGCAGATGATCATGAGGCTCTGTGGTGCAGAAGACCTGCTCCTGCAGCAGGAGCCCAATTCCCATGCTGGCGGTAATGCTGGAGCCAGAATAAAATGTGGATTTTCCCCTTACGGCTACAAAGTACAAATGGCTTTGCCTCTGTTGTTGGCAAACCAGGGTCTGAACACACCCAGCAACAGGAGGGACCATGTTCTACAGCCATCCAATTGCTCTCTGCTCCTCCTGCCAGCCCCAGGCCCCTTACCTGACCACCATCTTGACGGGGTAGACGCCAATGCCCAGGCGCCGCTCCTCGGGGATCACGTAGGAAATCCTGCCACTGCTGTTGCTGATCTCCGTGTCAAAGTACACCCACTCCCCCGACGGTGGCTGGGTCATGATGTGGATGTCCACCTGGGGACAGTGAGGTTGTGTCACTCCTAGCAGGACAGGCCGAGCACAGGGACATCCCTCCCAAGCTCCTTTGGGTGGCAGCAGGGCTGGTCCTGCTCCCACTCTCTGCGCTTCAGGGATCTGAGCTGGGCAGCACCCAAACACCAGGGGCTGGAATAAACCTGGCCTCCGTGATAAATGCTGTTCCTGGTGGAACAGGGAGGCACCCACAAGTCTGAGCAGAAGAACATGGCCAGGACACAAGGGCAGCAATCCCCAACAGGATGGTGACACATGGTGACAACCCCCCAGCACACACAGTACCTTCTCTCCTGTGAGGGTGACCATGTCTAATGGACCATACATGAACCTCCCAGTTAAGGTCTGGGGCCCATCCTCGTTAGCAATGGTGTCATTGATCCTGTGGTTGGCTGTGACATTCTGCACGAGGCAAGAAGGGAGGAGGAAAAAAAAACAAACAATTTTCAGCAATGTATAACCTCACAGGGAAATGCCAAATATAACTGGACAAATTGGAGCATGAGTTTCTCTGTGCCATTCCCCCCCTCCACTCTACCCTCAGCTCTGGGAAAGAATTTGACCTGTGGCAGAGGTGAGGCCCTGTGCCCTGAACTGATGGGTGGATTGGAGTGCTGCAGAGCCAAATCCCATGGCAGGCTGTATATGCAATTCTGATACTCTCTATTAACTCTCACACTTTTGAATTAAGAGGAAATAGACACAACTGCCAGAGAAATCTGCTGATGCTGTTTCAGTTCTGGCACAGAATTGCCCTCTCAGAAACTGGAGACTTTACGAGGAGCAAAGGGCACTTACTGAACTGAGAATTTGTATTATTGGACTTTGAAAGATGTTCCATTCCAGAACATTCCCTTAGCCACAGCCAACGCTTCCTGCATTTTACAGACTCGAGGCTAAGAGGAGACCTTGCTGACACTCACCTTTAGGGTTGCTCTTTTACAAGAACCCAGGTAGGATAAAACCATTAAAACAGCCCAGCAATGCAATACAGCACTCTGTCTGTGCCAGGCACTCAGAACAGTTTGTGCACACTCTCACACACTAAGGCACACTCGGGAACACCCGGGCACACTCGGACACATTCAGACACAACCGGGCACACTCAGGGACATTCAGGTACAGCCGGGCACACCCAGACACACCCAGGCACACTCGAGCACATCCGGACACACTCGGGCACATTCAGACACAACCAGGCACACTTCACCACACCTGGGCACACCCAGACACACTCGACCACACTCAGACACACTCGGGCACACCTGGGCACACCCAGGCACACTCGGACACACTCAGGCACACCCGGGTACACTCAGGCACACTGCACTTTTTTCAGCCCCAAACCCCCCTTACCCGGAGCTTCACATTCGTCCTCTTGCGGAGCCACTTCTCACGAGGCTTGGAGGGTGTGAATACGGACACCTCCTTCCCATCCAGCTCCAAAACACTCGAGTTCTCGTGTCTCATCACCTGCAGGACAGACACCACCAAGGCATCAGCCTTCTCCTCCTGTGGCTGTTTCTGCATATCCTGAGCCAGTGGTGAGGAACAGCAATGCCAGGAGAGAGGCCCCTGAGTTTGCTGCTGGGTGTTTGGCTTGTCAGCTTGCAGGTTTGCCAGGACAAGTGGCCTTTTTTGCCCTGGCAAAGCCTGTGGCCAGTGCTGACTTAATCCTGGCTGGGATGCAGGTTTTTGGGATTGTCAGGAGGTACAAAACTGACTCAGACACAGCAGGATGAGCTCTGCACTAGGATACCTGCCCTTCCTCCAGGGATTCATTAGTCCCTTCCCACGGTCAGCAAGGGAACTCGAGCCTTCCCCATTCCACAACAGATCCAGCACCAGCTGCTCTGACTGGCCACATGCCGACAGATGCTGATCCTTCTAATTCCTACTGAAATTCCCAACTTTTGTCCCATGGCTTTTGCTCCTCTCACTGATTTGACCCCTGTGGAGGCACACAAGAGTCTGGCTTGGCTGTATGTGAGGCAGAGCCCAGGCTGTCTGTCCATCCTGGCCTCATCTCAAGGCTGACAGAACTCCAGGATTTTGTGCTGGTGGGACATCACTGCCAAACATCCAGTTCTGCAGGGCAATTCCTGCCTGTCACCAGGGCGTAGACAAGGGTGGGAGGCAGGAACATGGAGAGAGGAGGGTTAAATCCTACCTAGGTTGCTCTTAACCTCTAGAATGGAAAAGGAAGAATAACACCCAAAGGCTGGGGGACACCTCAAAGACTCACAGCACTGCAGGGCTGGGAGGTGACCCTGCACACAGAACTCCAAAACTGCCAGTAGTCCTTAGTGACCAAAAAATTAAGAAGCCTCCTAAATGTGGGCTCTTCTACAGGTCCTGAACATATTCTGTGAGGTCAAGCAGCTCTCCAGATGAGCTTGGCTAACAGGGGCCAGCTCTCTTTGCAGAGCTGAAGCTGGTTTTCATCCAGGGAAATGGAAAAAGGACCCCAGGGAGGATGAGCTTGCTGGGGCGGGAGCTCATGGAAATCCAATGTAAACAAAACAACAAGTCTCACTGAAAATTATTTAAATCAGGAATGTATTTTGAATGCTATCTGGGCTTGTTTTAACAAGATTTAATCTTTGGAGACTAAAACTATTCTCAACAGCTTCTTTTAACATTTTGTCTAGAGATGACTTTCAAAGGCCATTAGAAACAAGTCCTTATTAGGGGAAGCAGTTGTGTGGTCCTGGTGAAGGACAGAGAGAAGAAAAAGGTGAGAAAACCCTGGTGTCAAGGCAAAAAGGGGTGAACAGAGACAGGCACTGGGCAAGGGAGTGCCAGGCAGCCACCAGCAGGCTTAGAATGGATGGAGAAGCACCTCGAGGTACTCAAGCCACAAGGTTTGAAACACCACACAGTGCTACAGACCCAGATTTGGGCTGAAACCTGAGTAATTGGCTATTTCCCAAGTGGAACATTTTGTGTATGAGACTGTCATAACTGCTCCCCTTCATGCATAATGAGAGTTCTCTCTTCTTTCCAGCCCTGTTAGGCCGGGTTTGATGTGGGACCATCCAGCCAGGAGTGTGCAGGCAGAGCCTGGACACAGCCTGGGAACAGAAGAGTCTCACTGGATTTTCAGCACTGCTCAGCTGCCACCAGCACTGACACCACTGCTGTTTATGGTTTTCACACCATTTGGAAGATAACACTGAAAGAAAGTTTGCCAACAGAATCATAAATAACTGAGAGCTTCAGCAGAGGAGGCTGGAGGAGAACAGGGAGGGTTTAACAGCTGAGCTTACACAAAGCAAACCCGGTGCCAAAGTGGGCAACACAAACCACAGAGTTGCTTTGAGTTTTGTTTTTTCCAGCTCCATGCTCTAAGTGTCATTCCATGGGGAGTTCATATTCTTTAAGGCAAATAACTCCCCCTCATCCCCAAGGAACTGAAGGGAAAATATTTATTTTAGGGAAAAACACATTTTAGACAGTAAATTTGAATTTTAGGTCAAATATAGGTTGATAAAATCTGAGGTGTCAGACTCCAGACACCAACAATCCCCATTCTCCTGGCCCTAGAACTGCTTTGTGCTGCAGGACTAAATCCCAATGAGTTCCTAGAGGAGATAACAATAACTTAGAAAGGCAAAATGGAGAACTGCATTCTGCCTATCAATTCATGCTGAATTCATATAAAACTTCCCCTTTGGTTTTATTTGTATCTGGTGCTGGTTTTATTTGTCCTTTGAGAAGTTTCAGTTTCAGACTTGAGATCTGACCTGGCACACACAGAGCACAAATCAAGAAACAAGTGCCACTGACCTTTGCCACTATGGATCTGATAGGAAACTGTCCTGGGCTCTCTCCATGAGTCTATCTGAAACCTGCTCTGATGATAAACCCAGCCCCAAACCAAGCAGGTTTGTGCACATCCATGAAGTTTATATGTGTGCAGCTCCACCAACACCACAGGTGAGGAAAAAAAAGAAGCGAAGAAAATAGATCTGCAGGGGTAAAGGGTATTTTTTCACCTCCGTGCATCAACAAATCTAATGGAAGGTACACTGGAAAAAACAAAGAGCCCTAAGAATTTTTCAACCCAAGGGAGATCGGGGAGAGGGGATGACTGTACCTGTCTGAGCAGGAAGGAGACAACATCCGTGGACTCCCAGTAGCTGGCGTGGAAGAGGTGAGGCAGAGCCACCGTGGGGAAAGCCGTGAGGGCATCGGGGCAGTACAGGGCATAGTCGATCCGTTTGGTTCCCCACCACTTGGCAGCAACTACAGAAGCAAAACACTCATTCAGACAAAGAGGGTCAACAAAAGGGATTTCAGGGCTCTGGCTCCTTGCTCCAGGTATGCCAGGAGGCTGCTCCCTGGCTGGTCCTGCTGCGCTGGGAGAACCGGCCCAGGGCTCAGTGTTTGCTCACACCACGGGAGGGACACACGGCCAGCAGCAGGGAGCTCTCCCTTGTTTAAGCAAAGAGGAAGGCACTGGAGGGCAGGTTAATTGGCTGTTAGTCCAGACCCCAGGGAAGGGGCTCAAGGCTCCTGTGCAATGAGCCAAAACATAAAGACAGCAACGCATCTTCCTGGAGCTGTGGGGGGAAGGATGGGTGTGCTCTGCCCGTCTCCAGCCCTGCTCCCAACTCTTCAGCTTTCACCAGGGAATTGCATCCAGGTACTGGCCACACTAAAGAGGACTGAATACTGGGAATCCACAGGATGCTAAAAGGCACCACAAGGCAGGGAATATAGCACGTGCTGACGGGACTGGTAGTCCCCAACAAGTCCCCAACAAGTCTTTATTGCCCTCCTGGTCTACCACGCTACAGGCAACCGAAATGTGCAGCCCAGCCTTCCCAGGGGCACAGCCTCTGTGGTGGACAAGACAAGTACCTGGGAGTACTGGGACTTCATTGCATGGGGGACTGAAAGGTACACTGGGATTCTGGGGGAGTCAGGAATACAAAACAGCAAGTTTCTCCCCCAGGGAGCCAGCAATTCACAATCAAGTGTCTGACAGACACCCTTCACCCCGGGACACTCCCACACCTCAATTGCCCTGAACTCTGCCCATGCACACGTCCTGCCCCAATCCCTGGAAATGAGCAGGTCTCAGTCCAAAGCCACAGACCCCAAAGCCATGGGCTGCCTTCCCAGCAGCAAGAAGTCCTCAATGCCTGTGCACTCCAGCCAAGAAAATCAGCCAAAGAAAGAAAAGATGGAGACCAAGAGAGCAGCAGAAGAATGTTGTTTGTGTTTGCATGCAGGATGCAAGCTGGGGCTTTGACAAGGGCTTCCTCAAGCTTGGTTTGTCTCTGTGACAATGTTCCCTTTTTAAAGACTTCCAGGAAAGCTGCCAGGTTTAAGGTACAATTCAACACACCCCTCTGCAAAGGGAAATCTGGCTGGTGATGAGCACAGATGCTGAACTGAAAAGATGGATCCACCAGCTCCTTCCAGAGACCTGCATAGAGTTCCCACCACAGCAAATGCAGAGGGATTTGGATTCAGCACGTCCCCACGGCCCAGCCCTGGCTGTGCCAGGTGCCAGGCCACCGTCATCCTGATAGTTCCCACTTTTCTGAGGAGCCATGGGAAGGAGCAGCAAGGTTTGACAGATCAATGTGGCTTTTCCACAGCTCACAGGCACCTCCTCACAGCCACTTCTGATTCCCTGCCTTCCAAACTGACAGCTCCTGGTCACGTCCCAACTTTCATTTCTCATGCAAGTCCCCAGCTTGGGTAATTTCAGATTCCTTACAGGAAGCAGACAGGATTGACTCTTCCATGCTCAAAAGACAGTGGTGGAGGCAGAAGCGTTGTCCCCTCAGCTCTGCCCAGAAGAATTCCTGCTCCTGCCAAGTTGTTAGCGGTGTTATGATCGATCTTCAGGGCAAAGTGACAGAAATACTTGTTAAGATGCAATCAGAAGCTGCAAGTGCCTCAGTGAAAGCGCAGAGATTTGTTGTGAAGTTCTGTGACTATCAAACGAGAGAGGAGGCTGATAGGAGTGGATCTCTTCAGAATACCTGTCTTGATGTCCAGGTCTGGTATCCGAAGAGCACAGCCTGCAGCCCGGCTCCGTGGCCCTTTGAGCTTCCTCCCCTTGGCAGGGATTTCATGTTTATGCTGCCTACGCCTCCTGAAGGAGGTTTGGGTAGGGGATTTGTGAGGGAGGGCAAGTTGGGCTAGAAGGCTAAACCCTCTACAATGATTAGGGTGGTGTCTGGTTTCTAAAAGGAAAAATAAAACATAAAAAAAAGCAGAAATCACTTATTATTATGGCACACACTGATTTCATCCTCCACAAACTCATGGTACCAGGGGAGCTGCACCCCTAGGGAGGCTCCTGGAAGGGAGCTGTGGTTTTGCACTGTCCCTCCAACCTTGCTCCAGCTCTCCCATGGGGATAAGCCTGGATCACATCCAGCCCTCAGTGCCACAGCTCCACGTTACCACCACACCAATGAAGTTGAGAGCAAGAGCAGCAAAGGCAGAGCCGGAGCTCGGGGACACTCGGAGCCAAGAGAAGATTCTTCCTCCCTGATCTCAGGAACAGGCTTTGATGGCTGTGTAGAGGAATAAATTACACGAAGCAGAAGCTGCAAAAGGAGGGAGAGCACGGGGAAAGCAGAGGTGAGTGTTGTGTGACTCAACCCTACTGCAGTTTGGGACAAGATCTCTCCACTGGGACACTCCAGCCTCGGGACATCACCCAGCAAAATCCCTCTCCATGAACCAGCACTGTGTGCCAGCCCAGCAGCTCCTCGTGGGTGGGAAAGCAGCACAAAACAAACACCTTCTCCCTCAGGAGCTGCTTCCCAAGCAGATTCCTACTTAGCAGTGCTTGGCAAAATGTCAGGACAAGTAAAAGGACGCACGCTGCACACGGGGAGTGCGGTGTTGGCTCTTGGATACACTTTTGCACAGGAAAACCTCGTTTGTCAGAGAAGGAATTTCAGTTCTGCTGCTGAGTGTTGCCTCAAACAGGGCAGGAGGTTACAGCAGCCCCTGAGCAGCGCCCACAGACCTTCAACAACTCATACCTGCCTCCGGGAGCATTATTAACTTCAGCAATTAATTATGGAGTGAGTAATTCACAACCCGTGCCAGGAATGTCTCTCTAAATTTTTAAGACCTTCTGGGAATAGAGTTTGGGCTGAAGATTTTCTCATATGCATGTTTTTTGCTTGGTTTTTTTGGTGGGTTTTGTTTTTTCCAGCCTTTTTTTGGTCTGAGTTACCAGAGGTCTGTTAGGACACAGTGTTCATCTCATACCTGAGCTGAAATAAAGAAGGGGTTGAGCCATTAATAAAGTCTGTTCTTCTCCACTCGACAAAGTGTTCTTTTCCACTGTATTAGTTAGGAAGTTATACAGGTCTTGGGAAAAATAATAAATAAAAAATTCCTTTTACTCCTCACTGAGCTCTGGGAAATGGGTCAGAACTGACTGGAAGCTGCCCTGTGGGCTGCAGAAGAGCTGAATTTCTGATGCAAAGTAATAAATGTTCTGTTCTGAACCAACCTGTCCTTGCCTTTCAGCATTACAGAGGGGCTTACTCATCCCTGGTTCTGTGGGCCACGTTTGAGGGATCTGCACCAAGGCACGTCCTGCATTACCCATCTGGTATCAAGTGCTGATCCCGACCAGCTCTGCATGACTTACCATGGCAGCACAGAAACCTCCCTCTGGATTAACCCTCACCACACACCACGGCCAAATGGTGCTCAGAGTCAGCAATTATCATCTTTTCTTTAACAATTCATCACCAGCAAGGTCCAACATGCAGAACACAGTGGTCCCTGCGTGGCCATCAGATACATCAGCTGTTCTTGCAGGGATGTGCTCACACACGGCCCTGACCGTGGCAGAACAATTCCAAGCTGTTGGTTATGAATGGGAAGCACCCCCCGGACAGACGGACGGACAGAAGCTGCTCGGCCTCGGAGGGGGGGCAACACTTACTGTTGGCTATGTTGGAAGCAGTGTAACTGTCTGCCATTCCTGAGACCTGGCTGGCAATGCTGATCTCACTGGCTCTCCGGAAGCCCCTGAACTGAGGGGCTGAAATGGGGGTGGACAGGGACGCGTTTTCCATGAAGACGGCACCATGAGACTGAACAACATCTGCTACAAAGTTGAAACAGGGAAATCAAAATATTAGACCAACAGACAGAGGCTGGGCAAGATGAACTCGGGGGTTGAGGAAGGAGGTAAACAAAGCTGGTAGGTGCAAAAACCTTTCAGAGCTGATTGGAATGAAACAGAAACACCCCACATTTCATTGGAGCTCTGGTTTGAAAAGAAAGCAAACAGCACAGCAGGCAGAGACATATGGCTGGAGGAGCAGTCTTTGATCGAGAGAAGCAAAGTAAGTAGCTCAAAAACCAGATCCAAAGAAAAACCCAGGCAGACTTATTCAAGCAGCAATAACAAGCATGTGTCATACATACAGATGTGAATATACACAATTCTATATATTCACATCGAGACAAAATAACCAAAACAACATCAACAAAAAAACACCTTAGAAAGGGATATTTGTTTTCTTGAGCTATTTAAACTTAAATGAATATTTCCAAGATAGAAGCATTATTAAAACAAAAATCAAGAAAACATCTTCATGCCTGGCAGGGACTAAATTTGGACTTGTATTTTACTGCTGAAGGACACAGCCAATACTCATTAATCTGGAGAAAAGGCTACTGAAGGGAGTCTGGTGCTGAGCATCTCTATCTCCCATCAGAGTCAGCAGATCAGGGAGCACTCAGGCTCTATGAAAACAGAGCTTTTTTTGGTACAACATGCAGGTCTGGATTTTTAAATCTCAACCTGAGGTTTCCTGAGTTAGGCCAAACCCCTTAGTACATAAATACAGAAAGGAGGGTTTAAAATCATGCTCACACAGACCTTATATATGGGAGGGAAAAAGATCTCAAACTCTCAGGGAGAGATGCTGAAAGTCGCACTAAAATCTCTGCATTTCAGTTTTCTGTCACAGTGCCAAGAGCATCCACCCCTCTGTAGATGCTACGAGGCCAAATGAAGTGGGATATCCCAAGCTCTGAGGTTTGTAATGCCAACACCAGGTGCTCACAGCAGGCAGCACCAGTGTGGCAGTAACATGCAAAAGCAAAGCAATTCATTATGGTTTGAAGGTTGCCCATCTCTGCTGCACTTGAGGAGCAGCACCTGAATTTATTCCCAGATATCAAGACAGGAGATACCACAAGGAATGTGAGCACATTACTCCCACACATCAACATCCTCCACCTATTCCAGCCTGTTTAGTTATCCCTGGATTTAATCCTGGCACATGGCTGACACAGGACGTTGTTTTAGCAGCTGGTTTATTTTAATATCAATCTTTTTTTGCTTGGGGTTACTGATTTTCTCCCTCCAATCCCTCACTTCGCAGCAGCAGCGTCTGTGCCCACACAAATCCTGCTGCAGCCGAGGGAGAGGGAATGTATGAAACAGAAAATGTGTGGCTAAGTGTCAGTAAAAGAGTTCTGTTCTCTGCAGGGAAAATCAGGCCACAAGCTGCTCTGTGTAAAAGCTTTGTGGACTGTGAGATCTGAGCCTTAGCAGGAGCCTGACCTGATGATGAGCTGCACACACAGCCCGTGGTGTGCCTGAAAGGCCATTAGCAGCATCACTTTCTCCCTCTTTCCACCTTGCCTCCAGCTGCTGGCTGTCAAGGCTGTGACCAGGATCCACAACCCAGCTGGTCCCACCAGGCCGGTGCTGTTTTCTGACTGTACAAACACCAGCATGAGCAAGAAGAGACAATACAAGTGAAAAACAGGAGCTGCACTGAACCCCACAAAGGTCTGAAGGGTAAAGGGTCTCATTCCTTTTGGTGGAGGACCCGAACAACCCTCTCTTCTCTGCTCACCCCTCCCTCTCCATTCTCCTGCCTATGAGACCCTCCTGTGCTCCTGCTCTTGTGTCATCAAATGGGGTCCCCAACAGAGGTGATGATCATCAGCTTCCCTGAACCTCCTCAGATGCAAGGAGAGGTTTGGCTTTGTCTATGTTCAGGTTTAACCACCAGAGAAACCTGAACTTCTTCACCTTCTTTAATCTAAAGCACCTGTGGCTTGAATTAGGAAGACAAGTTCAAGAATGTTACAGGAGAAAAGGCTGAGCCCAACATGGCCTGCCTGGGGTGGTCACAGCCTTGACTCCATTAGCCACTTCACTTAGCTCTGCCTGAACTCCTTTTTGAGACTCCAGAAAGTGAATAAAGCAAGAAACAGTGAGGTTTTGGGCTTGCTCTTTTTTAGCCAATCTTGTTTTCCTGGGCTGACCAGGGATTTTGGAATATACTGAGTTTGCAGCAAAAGCACCTAACCTGAGCAGCCCTTCCAGCCCCATCCTGGTGTCAGCAGAGGAACAATTCCCACTCCTGTTAAAGCCTGAGGTGTTTCAGCATTACTGAACTGTTCAGTTCAGCACTGCCTGCGTTGGTGGCAGGAGTCTGCTCTGCAGGGGACAAGGTGCCACCTGACTGACAGCAGTGCTCTCCTGCTCCTGCCCACTCAGGTTGCTCTTGTGCTTCTCCCTTTCCCCAAGCTACACACCCTCTGTCCCTGAGAAAGGGCAGTTTCTAAGAAAAAAGAAGGCCAGGAAAAGGCAGGGTGGGAAATGTGGAGAAAAATCTGTTTTATGCATTACAACCCACTCAGAAAATCTTCCTCCACACCAAAGCTGCAGCGACAGCAACTTCCAAAGAAAATTCTGAGACCTGACTCGCAGAAAAAACCCACAAACCTAACACCATATTTCCTGAATTTGTGTATTCTCTGCATCATGTCTCTTGTACAGCAATTTTGAAACTAAGGGGGTTTTCTCGGGGAGTGTAGTGACCAGGGTGGGATGTCACAGATGCTGCCACGCTGGCACAGACAGACCCCAGCACCTGCAGCCAGGTGGTCCTAACAGGAGCCATGGGAAGCCTCCTGCACTCCAGAGGTGCATCCCCAGCCACAGCTCAGGTCCTGACAGCCACAGGGAGGTTTGCCAGGCAAGCCCAGAGTGAAGCCAGAAGGTCCAGCAGCAGCAAGACCTTTAGCAAGATTAGCTGTTCCTCTGTCACTCAGTAAGGACAGAAGGGTCCTTGTTTAGTTCACTTTGTGCTGTGACTCAGGGCTGACTCGGGGCCACTGGACCTGAGTGAGGAAGAGGAGCCTGGCTGCAGCAGTGCCCTGAGCCCCCTCCCAGCAAAGCACCTGCTGCTGCTGGAACCACATGGCACAGCCCAGGCCATGGCCCAGGGCTTAACTGCACTTCCAGGGCAGTGGACATGGGAAGCCAAATCACTTTTTTCTTTTGGCCTACCTACGTATCTCTAATACTCATTTTGGTGCTGTGCTCTTTCACTTTTGGACTCATTCATCAATGTTCTTATAAGGGAACAGCCCTGAGCCATCTTCTCAGTAACTCCTTGGGGTAGCTGAATGACAGATTTTGATATGTGCTATTTGGAGAATGGGCTATCGCACCAAAGCAGGAAATACTGAAAGCAATCAAAAAATATATACAGTTCAATAAAAACAGAAATATTAAAAACCATATAAAAGCCAGGCAGCTGCTCAGCACAGGCCAGGTCCTGCTTGCACTGGAGTCACTGGTTAGTGCTGGGCACTCTGCAGCCACTACCTTGAGATCAAGAGCAACAGATTTCTGCTGTCCACAAGTTTTGGTGATTTTGGAAATCTCCTGCAGTCCAGTGGCTGAACTGGGATTCAGAACTTGCTACATTCACATCAAGAACTGCTTGGACACACTGTGCTCTTGACCCACAGTGTAAAAAGCAGAGAATCACAGAATCCTGTAATGGTTTGGGCTGGAAGGGACCTTTAAGACCATCTAATTCCAACCTCGTGCCATGGGCAAGGGATGCTTCCACAACCTCTGTCCTGACCACAGGCAGTATCAGCTCACAGTGAAATGGCATTTAATCAGGGACCTCTGATTTATTAATAGTACCAGATCCTCTCCCTCTGCTTTATCACAGAACCTCACAGCACAGGCAACACAGCAACTGCACACCTGAAAATCCTCTCCACCTCCGGGAGACAGAGGGAGAGGCCACCCAAAAACTCGGCGATGTTGCCATCCTGTATGACCACATAACAGCCCAAACTGCTCAGGGACAGTGAGGCTCAGCTTGTTAAACACAAACAGGGCAGCAGAACCCAGCTCCCAATGCAAAACACTGAGAAAGGAACGAGAACGGGCAAGTGAGACACGCGGGGGAAAAAAACCAAAACAAAGGCAAATCTCATCAAAATTGCAGATGTAGCACCAGCCACAATCAGAATAAATGAGGCCATGCAGCATTGATGATGGAAATTAAGGCAAAACAAATGCATCAAACTTTGCTTTTAAGGCGGGAGACGAGAAATTAATTTAAAATAACCAACACGCAGAGCCACGCTGGGGTCTGAAAGCCTCAGTGCTGTGTTCAGCAGAGCCACAACAAGTGTCCAAACATGAAATACTCCAAGGGACAAAATCTGATGTGACATGGACATCAATTGGACTCCTGGGCACGGTGATTCGTGGCTGCTGGGGAGCTGCACACTGCAGGACAACCTGTCCCAAGGGATGCTGCCACACAAGCAGGGCTACCAGGGACTGTCTCAGCCAAAAACTCTTTCCAGCAGCACAGAGCAAACCAGTCCGTGCATGGCAGCAGCTCCCAGCATCAACACCAGAATGGGACAGAGTTTATAACCCCAAGCCCTTTTTCCACAGTGGCTCTTCCAGAGCCACGTGTGATCCCCAGTAGTTTTTTTTGTGTGGCACAGCCTGAGACACAACACAAAGATTTCAACTCCAGGAGGCAGCGGTGTGATCTCCAAAAAAGGACCCCAAGAACCCAACACCACAGACAATACAAAAGTGTAGATTACACACACTCAGCACAACCAGCACTTTTATTGGAAACATCTTGCCAATTCAGTACGGGAACGGGGATACTTGTTTCCATGAAGCTGTCCTGGTGCTGGAGAGCACCCAGAGGGCTACTTTCCATGAGGAGGATGGGATTGTTCTGGATTGTCTCAACTAGAAGCAGATGGGGAAAAAAAAAAAAAACATAACAGAAGGACAAAGAACAACAGACATGCGGCCACAAAGTGTTAAACATACAAACAGTTACACCCCAGCACTTAATTATGGGTCTTCAATGAACAGACAACCTTCAAATAGAGTAAAAGAAACAAAACAGGGGTGATTTCCAAACAGACCAACATCAGAGATTAACTGGGAGCAGAGGAGAACACAACGATGGCATTTCAACAACAAAAGGGAGGCATCTTCACCCCCTTCTAGGCCAAATCCATAAATATCCAGATCCAGAGAAATCTTTTTTACTATGACTGGAAAAAAATATGTTGCAAGGGAAGAATCAGACTCACAGCCTACACAGTGCAAAGCACAGGAGTATGCAGGGATGTGAGTTTGATTTTCCTCTGCAAGTTTACTGAAATGAAACAGGGACCAGCATTTAGTACAGATGGGAAAATGGGAGAAAAAACCAGCCTGAGAGGCTTCCTGAATTGTGGACTTCCAAAAAAGCTACCTGCACGAGGAGATGTGCACAAGCAGCGTTACACAAGGTTTTGTACAAAACCAATTATAACTCAGCACCTGAATTTTACATGATCAGCAAAACATACAGTTTAATTATAGCAGCAATTAACTTTTGTGGAGTGCCCTCCAGTGAACACTAACTTCAGGAGCAGCTTGGTGAATCATGGTTAGTCCTTCTGGGTAATGTGTCCATCACAACACGGACTCTAATGGAAAGGAACAGCCTGTTACTTTCTGATAAGCAAATGAAGAGGCTTTGTCTTACAGGAAAAGAGAATTTAAAGCTGATTTTTGCCAGTTTTATTCATCAAGGCAGAGCAGTATCTCTTAAAATAACAAGACTCGGACTTGGAGGTTTTGCAATTACTCTGCCCTTCTCATAGGAGAGCTAATTGCTATTTAACTTCACTGCATAGCAAGTGTCTCTCCAAACACGGCCAACTCAGAGGTCCAGGGAGGCTCCAATAGTCCTGCTGCTGTCCAGAATGATAACCAGAACACAGGTTTAGTGTCAATGGGGCCTCTACCTCTGGGTTCAGTGAGAACAGGGGCTTTGGAATGTATTTAAGAGAAAGAAGGTAAGATTTTAGCTGCTATTTTTTTTTTGTGATAAGCCCCTTGCAGCTGATATCTAGAATATACCCAAAAAGCAAATTGCTCGTCAAGTTGCTATAGATTCCCTGAGCTGTTGTAACTGGCCTGGGTACAAATGCAGTTGTGGGTGGATCCATTTTTAAAAAAGTGTTGCAGCAAGATCTTGGCTAAATTTGACAAGTGAGTGGGGCCTGCAGAAAGCATTTTATTCACTTCATTAAACATGGGGTTTAGTTTGTGCCCATTTAACAAATCAGATCTCTAGACTGAGCAATTACAATATTTGAAGACATTGATACATATAGAAGGCCACTTCTTTGGATTTTTCAACTTTAAAATGATGCAGAGGATCACCAGAATTATCCAGCTCTAGACATAGTCTTCTTCATTTAGTCCTGCATGATTCAATTATTAGACAAATGGGATGCAAACAAGTAAATCATCTCATCATCTCACTGTAGACTCTGCTCCCTCCAGTCTTCTCTGGCCCTCTAAGTCCTAAATTCTGCCAACTAATTGTGTTTCATTCACTCTCAGTCACAAGCACCAGTCTGGGTGTAAAACAGAGGCCTTTACAGGGAGGTCACCACCTCATGACCCTCAGCAGCTGGAGGTGCCTGTGTGACAAACAGAGGGCACACAGGACACAAGGCACTGATTGCACTGGAAGAAAATTCCTTTTCTGGTGAATCAGGAACAAAGCTAATGCTACAGGGCCAGTTCTCTTTCTCACCATTTCCAATTGCGTCGATAATTTCATGTAAAATGTGGCTTTAACCCTTTAAACAGCTAAAGCAGATCCAGAGGGACTTACCCAAAACTGCAGAGTTGCCATCACCCAGTGGGAACCTCTGGTACCGGGGAATATTGAAGGGGGGCAAAAGGTAAAACTTCCTCTCCAGAAGAGGCTCGAGGCGTGAAGCAGATGGGTCTGCAGGGTGGAACAGGTTATAGACCTGCTGGCAAGCTGGTCTGAGCTGAAAGACTAAAAAGACAAAGAAAAAAAAAATCCCTCAACTATCAAAATGTTACTTGTTAGAATATTGTAAATATTTGCCTCTAAAAAGGACAACTGTTGGGTTACAAAACTGCAAGAGATTTATCATCTCCCTCATCTCCTAGTTTAGTCAACTGAAACAATTTATTATGATTTTTACAGACTCAAGAATTGCCCAGCACTTTTCATGTTTGGAAATGGTATGATCAGTGGTGCAGAGAGCACACGGAGATCTGCTTCTTTACGGTGCAATAAATATGACACGGAAATGTTTGGGTTTAAGCAGACTCCTGCAAGTGCAGCAGGAGGTGCTTACACCACCCACCAAGGGAGCAGTTTGCACCAGGACTTACTGTCAAGAGCTGGAATTACAGTTTTCCGCAGTGCAAGCACCAGACCCAAGGGAGAGCCAAAGAGGAAGAAGTCTGTGATCTCAAAGTCAAACTTCCCAATATTTCCTCCATCCAGCATCGTGGAGCTGCTGGATCGCCTGGATGTGGGGTCGTTTCTCAGGACACTAGAATGTAAACTGGGATAAGAACAGAAAATAAAGTCCAAATGATATTCTCACTGTGTTTTCATAATTAAAGCCCGGATTAGTGATTGACAGTAGATATAATCTCTATCTCTTCAGGGAAGGAGCTGTGCTAATCAACCCACAATCACCCCACTGCACTGGCATCATTTAAATGTACAAATCCAAGCTTCAGGTGAGCTCATTTGCACACCATCTCCTCAAAATGTTTTTTCTTTAAGGAGTCAAAATTGTGGTTGCTGCTACTATACAGAACACGTCCAGCTCTTCCTCCCTCTCTCAGGTTTCAAATCTCTTTGCAAAATTCCACCTGTGTGTTGTGCAGGCTGGGCAATGCACAGGTTTAACATAGAGATTTAAATTCACATTTTCCTTGGACACTGAAGAAGAAGCAGCAGGAATGCTTAGGTGAAAATCCTGGGAATCCACCCTCATATTAGAGTGAGTTGGTTCTTTGCAGTCTAGATCTGGGAAGGTGAAATGACAGATGTGTAACACTGATAACTTGGTTCACAAAAGGCTTTCTGAGATGCTTCCCATCCAAAAGCATGAAGCTGCAAATTCCTTTGCTCTCCAGGTTGTACAGATTCCAGTGGCAGCTGTAGTGGGTTATCTCATTATAATTAGAAGCAGAGAGTTGAGGGCAGTACTAGCAGTGCCTTAAGAGGGTGTTTGCAAACACTTTAAAAAGCATCAGAACAGGTTCTAGAAAACACGTAGGAGCAATAGATACCATAGGAGTTGGGTTGGATAAGGAGCTTACTGGCCTGGAGTCAAGAATGATGCAAATCCAACAGTCTCCTGCTGGCCCTGTGGCTCAAAAATAAAACCTCAGGTGGTGACCAGTACTTGTCACACCTTCATGTGCAACAGCTCTGGCTCATCAAGGCCACTTCTGAGGGCAGTGGCAGCCCAGCACTGCTGTGATCCCAAAACAGAGCTGTTCCCACCATCCTCAGCACCACAGCAGGTGCTCACAGACCCCTCAGACACAGCCACTCAGCCCAGGAGCAGCTGCAATGCTCACACTTTGGGGAAGAAAAACGGGTTTCACCAGACTTTGCTTCCCTGCCATGGCAAATAAGGAATGCATCATCCCAGAGACAGCTCCTGTGCTGAGCACCATTCCCAAAGGATGCTGAACCTCCTCCTGTGCTGAGCACCATTCCCAAAGGATGCTGAGCCTCCTCCTGCTCCTCCTGTGCTGAGCACCATTCCCGAAGGATGCTGAGCCTTCTCCTGTGCTGAGCACCATTCCCAAAGGATGCTGAGCCTCCTCCTGCTCCTGCTGCACTGTCATGTTCCCTCTGGAGCTGCACACATGCACATGCACGGCTCTGCTCTCCCTGTTCCCAGCCAGGCAATGATAAGTTACTTATGCCAGACACACACACATCACAGGGAGTCACAACAGTGGTGTCAAAGCGGGAGGCATGGGAGGTTACAGCAGTGACAGCTAAAATGAGCCTGTTCCTGTGTCTGTGATGTGAACGAGCCTGCCTGAGAGCAGAGTGCTGAGCTGCACAGCCCTGAAACAGCTCTGAGAACAAGGCACCTTTGGTGGAGCTACAATTGCTTCAGCTAACAAGATGCAATGCAGCGAGTTTGCTGTGTGTGAAGAATGCAAAGTCATTGAGAACACGCTCGGTTTTGATGAAGGCAGGGTGACAGTGACAGAATTCCAACAAAGGCACCAGAGGGGAAGCTATCCCAATGGCAGGATGGGTGCAGAGGGTGTTTGGTGTATTCCACACAGCTTCCCACAGCATGTTTTCGTGGGGAAGGGAAGAAGCAGAGCAGGCACAGCACGGAGCAATTTGGGCATCTTCACTCCTTTTGCCAGGAACTTGGTATCGTCTTTCCAGCAATCAAAAGAAATGAGAGCCAAGGGGAACTCTGGATCCGTCATGCTCCAAACAACCTACAGTGCCCTGTTCTCCCTTTAAAGAGCAGCAGATGTACTGTGTGCATTAATTAAACAAGAGCTTATGGATTTCAGAAGCAAATCAACTCATTTACAATAATGCAAGTACGGCACAGCCAGAAATAATGTAGTTGTGCAGAAGGACTGAATTTAAAAATAAATGTGTGATTGTAATCTCCAGATGCTGCTCTGGCTTGCTGGGCATTATCCCAGAGAAGTGGGAAGGTCTAATACATGAATAAAAATGAGTGTCTTTGGCACAGGCTGAAATCTGCAGTGGGCATGGACAGAAAGGTCCCTGTGTGCCAGGCTGCCCGTCTGCCGAGCCCTGGAGGAAAACTTGGCTCTTATTCTGCCAACCTCCTGCCTGTAGCCACGTCACACCAGAGCTTGGTTTTTGCATGGGAAAAATCATTCCTTGATGGCAGAGGCCAATAGGGCATTCTGCTGGTGCTGGCTGAGAGAACAAGGTCCAGAGATGGGTGTGAGAGCGACGTCCTGCTGACATGCAGGAGGGGACGAGTGAATCCCTTCTCCCCAGCCCCTCCTGCACCGGGGATGAGGTGAATCCCTGCTCCCCAGCCTCTCCTGCACCAGGGATGAGGTGAATCCCTTCTCCCCAGCCCCTCCTGCACCAGGGATGAGGTGAATCCCTGCTCCCCAGCCTCTCCTGCACCAGGGATGAGGTGAATCCCTGCTCCCCAGCCTCTCCTGCACCAGGGATGAGGTGAATCCCTGCTCCCCAGCCTCTCCTGCACCAGGGATGAGGTGAATCCCTGCTCCCCAGCCCCTCCTGCACCAGGGATGAGGTGAATCCCTTCTCCCCAGCCTCTCCTGCACCAGGGATGAGGTGAATCCCTGCTCCCCAGCCCCTCCTGCACCAGGGATGAGGTGAATCCCTGCTCCCCAGCCTCTCCTGCACCAGGGATGAGGTGAATCCCTGCTCCCCAGCCCCTCCTGCACCAGGGATGAGGTGAATCCCTGCTCCCCAGCCCCTCCTGCACCACAGAGCTGAGTGAGAGACATGCAGAGAGAGCTCCTACTGCGGATTCAACCTGCCCCTTTCCCTGAGGGAATCCTGGTTTTGAGTTCTGGGAAGAGACTAACTTTTAGCCCAAGGTCTAAATGGAGGTTTAAAAACACATAAAACTCTTAAGAAGTAAAGATGCACCAATCTGTCACCCCACTGAATCCTGACAGCTCTTGCCAGGGACCCACAAGTGCTGCCTGTTGGGTGCAGGCAGAGCCCTTCAGAGATGGAACAGGAAGGACCAGCACAAAGCTATCTGAAACAACAAAACGACCAATCCATTATCCACATCAGGCCCAGCACTTATTCTAAAATAGGTGTAAAAATGCATCAAGATGCCAGCCTGATTTCCTTAACTGAGTCTGTGCCCTTGAGGTCAGTAACAAGGAGGACAATCAGTACATTTTTGCACAACTCATATTTTCCTGTAATACAGGAGACTGTTTTGAGGAGGCAAGAACAAGATCCTGATTGCCTTTTATTAACCTGCTGGAAATAGCCAAGAACCTTATTGTGGATTTTGTAAATGCAGCTGTCTTTCTGAATATCCTGTCTCTGTGCACCAACAACATTCACTTTGATACCTTTTCTCTCTTATAAATCATTTAAAGAAGGGCCCTGACATGGCAGGACAACACAAATCCGTGTGCTAAAACAATGACTCCAAGTAGTGATGGAGGGGGAGAAATGCAGGACAGCACAGGGCATAAGGAACAGCCTTGGACACAGCTGCAATGCAGATAATGGGGTTTGCTGTGGGGGACACTGCTCCCCAGTTCCTGAGACATGAGAAAAGAGATTAAGAGCATGTTTATTGCAGTTCCTCCAGGCCTGCAGGAGAAAAAGGTCTTGGCTGTCCAGTTCCAGAGGCTGAAAAAGAAGATTCAGTCAGAAAAATCTTCTGGGTTGACAGAAATAATCCCTAAATGACCAGTGGCCATGGACAGACTGCTGTGAAAATTCCATGAGTTATGTTAGCAGACACATTTCTGAATGTCCATTTGAAAAAGCTTAAAAATGTGATATTGGGGGTTTCAACAGTGAGTAACAAATTTAAAACATGTCCTTGATGCAATGAAGCAGCCCCAGCAGGGGACAGAGTAACTCAAAACCAGGTTTCAGAGATGCTTTAAAATTAATACAATGCTGGGTTCCCAGTTCTGCTTCTCTGAGCTCCCTAACACGATTTCTGCATTTGCTTCCTGACCTCCATCCCACACTTAGAGCACAGCAGAGCAGCAGTTCCCTGACTGCCTTGGCTGTCACACAACAGCTCAAAGGGTTTCTTGCCATGCAACACTGATGCAGTAGAGAAGCTGGATTCTCTCACTGCCCCTCAGCAAAAAAGCTGTTAATTTTCTTTGCATATACAACACACTAAAATCGATAACCCTCTAATCTAAATTGTTTTCCTCCACTTTGCTTATCACAGGATGACAAAGCAACACTCAGGTTCTACAGATACACTACCCTCAGCTCTAGGACACTCTGGATCTGTTCCTTCCAAATCTTAAATCTTACCTTGAAAGAAAGGCTTGATGCTGCTTTATCGTGTCCAGTTCATAAGTGGATGAATCACTCCTTTTTCGTGGCAGCTGCTTCTTTGGATCTTCTCCATTGCTACGAGGAATATCAATGTTGCTCCTGCTGAGGTGTCTGCTGGCTTCCAGATTAGAGCCACTGGAACAGTGGCTGTTGTTCACCGTTATTCCAGGAGACAGAAGGTCGGTATCCTGGGATTTGAAATGTATGGATTTAGCTGAATTAAGAATACACCCACATTGTAACACCTCCCTCCTATCCTTTCCCCATTTACCCCAACATCCAGTTGAGGCCAATACAGATCTCAGGCCCAATCACTCCTAAAGTGTGGGTGATGCTTCACACCAGAGGGTGAAACATCTCTGCTTAGAGCAAACACACCCAAACTGACACCCATATGCACCTCAAGACATGTCTGCCATTGATGAGGAACAGAGTCTTTGCTGTTTCAGGAGATCCTCACTAAAAACAGGGTCTGTGGAGGAACTGGGAGCCAGCATTACCTGGACACTCACAACGCTCCCTCGCCGACTGCTGTTCTGGCTCTCGGACACCGTCTGATTGCTGTAGCATAAGGCATCAAATCCCAGGATCCCTCCAACACAGTCCCCTACCAAGCACACCTGAGACAAGAAACAGAAGCAGGGGAGGACAAGGAGGAGGAATAAAAAGGAAATTTTAAAAAAAGCCCCTTGACCTCAGCTCAGAACTAACAGCTGGACAGAGTGCTGGATTACAGCTGGACAAACTGGAGTAACAGGATGTCCAGTGCCTTCATCAGTAGAACTGTTCAGCCAGTGAAATCCATCACTGCCTGCAGACTCCCATTCTCTCACACAGCTCAGGTGTCCTGGTTGTCCCCACCAGCCAATTGGAGCAATAGGACAGCAACACAGAGCCCTGATCCTGGTGCTAACTGCAGAAACCAAGCTGGATCCCCCTTGCCAGCTGCTCATGCTACCTCAGGGAAGCTTCTGCCCATTTGTATCCCAAGGGGATAACTGTCCTGCCTCCAAGGGTATAAGCAGACAGGCACAGTAAAGCACCAAGATCCCTGGGCAGGAGAGGGCTGGCTGGGAAGAAGCTCAGGGTGGATAAACCACATGACAACAGTGCAGTGTGACAGCTCCTCCAACGTCTCTGCCCTCGTGGGGCCAGGCAGTCACTTTGCTCAGAGGTGTGAGGCTCAGTTATGCTCTTCATGGGGTGCAGCAGCTGCACAGCCTCAAAAAAATAAACCCATGGGTGTGACAGCTCTAGGACGAGCTGCTGAAGGTCCTTTAAAGCCAGGAATGCTTAAACAGCCTTAGTTTGCAATGGGGAAGAGACCATGTTTAGTAACAAAGGCAGCATTCCTGCTCGGGCAAGGTGTGTTATGCTGAAACGTGATTAACTTCACAGCTTTGGAGCTTCATTTCTGAGCACAAACTTAGACTTTGCTTTGAATCCCAAAGGTTCAGGACAGAGCACAAGCAATAATCTCTCCCTCTAAGAAAAAAATGGAAAGCACGACACTTCCTTATTGCAGCCCAACACTGTCATGTTTTCATCCTCCTGAGAGATTTAAGGCAAAGAGAATTTCAGAAGGAAATTGCTTCATTTGTTCTTCCTCTGGCTGTGGCCTGAGCAGCCCCTGGCTCACCTGGCCGTTGAAGGAGGTGCCTTCCTGGGATTTGATGAATTCACTGTAGGCCTGGTTGGCTCTGACAATGACAGTGGCCACGGCTTCTTGGTACTGCGGGGAGGACGTGGCGAGCAGGGGGAGCGCAGCCAGGGGAATGTGATCCTGGCTGTTGGACAGGCAGCCCTCATCATAACTGTATGGGCTGAGGCTGGAGAGAGCAAGAGACAGAGGGAATATGGGGAAAACAACTTGCAGGCAGCACAGTCAAGCGTTGTGGTTCATAAAAAAAAAGCCTCAAGACAGAAAGGCCATCTATTCTTCTGTGAATGGATGAGAGCTTAATAAATCTTTCCCTCCCATCAAACGTAAATCTTCAAGGACAACATACTTACACTGACAGAACAACCCCCAGACAAGGAATTAAATCCTTAGTATTTATTGGATTAATTAGAATAAATCAATCTCAGAACTTGTGCTGCATGATTACTGTATTCACTGCAGCTAAGTATGAAATCGAGATTGAATGCCTGGCTGGTACATTAACAAATGCATCCTCAAAGCAGGGTCAGAGCTCTCAGTGCTACAAGCAGAACATCTCAGGGAAACAAATAAAACAAAACAACCCCCCCAAAAATCCCCACTCCATCATAAGATAGCATCAACTTACCTGGACACCAGGGAAAAAGCTTCGGAGCAGATGGCTGGGCAAGGGACGAGTTTGATGGCAATGTGTCCCAGAGCAGCTGGGTAATGCACCCTCATCACTGTGTCAAACACAGTTGTGATGGTGTTCACATCCCCTTGCTTGGAGCTCTGGTCACCACTTCCTGAGTCCAGGATGTTCCCTCCATGGAGAACCAAGAGTAAGACATGGATTTTACTTGGCTGCATTAATGGCTGCACTGATTCATCCTAGGGGGGATGGAAGAGAGCACACAGAAATGTTCATTTTTCAAAGGGGTGTGACTTGTGCTTAATTTATGGCAAATTAATTTATGGCAACGGCCATTATATACACCACAATATAATGCTGAGAACCTGAGTAGTCCTTCCAGGTCTCTAGTCCTACACTTGTACATGCACAAATGCACACACAACCTCAAGTCTGACTTGTCAGAAGCAGAAGGAATGCTGAAAGTCAAAAAAAAAAACCTGCATGAAATTGTATCCAGGTAAAACATGGCAGCAGCAAAGACATCCTTATGTATATTAGGGTGGAAAAATACAGAAATAAGAGATGGGTGTTGCTTTTTGTGGGGTGCTGAGCTCAGCTACAGCAGTTGGCAGTGAAACACATTCAGCAAAATTAAGAAATGAGATCAAACAGGTCAGCAAGTTACCGAGAAGTTGTGGGTAGATCAGTCATTGCATGTTTGCCTAACACAGAAGTTATAAATAAGACTTCAGATTTGCTTAAACTGTTGCAAGAGAGGAACTGAAATGAAAAAAGTTCATGACCCACAACCCAAGGAACAGCCAGGATGTGTCTGGGAGACTTCTGCATGAACACAGTGAGGGATTTGAATTTGGCAGGGATTTGCTTATTGTGTGGGATCAATTCCTTACCTAAACAGACAGGCTGTAATTTGGGGGAAGGAGGGAATTGTATCCTTATCATTAATGCCCTGCCAGAAGAGCTGTAAACCCAATCCTGATGCCCCAGGCAGGTACAAGAGCATCCATATGCACATATTGTAACACAACAGAGCAGGAACTATTTTTAATATCTATTTGCTAGCAGGGCTTTCAGTGTTTACAGCTCCCACACGGACTCAAATCCTCCATCCCACACCTGTGAGATCTGTGCAAACCCTCCTGTACCTGACCCCTGTGCTAGCAGAGACAACATCTGAGAACATCCTGAGCAACTGCCTGCTGCCACTGAGAGGGGGTAAGGAAAGATGGAAGGCAGCAGTGTTTTCCATTTGGCAAATTGTTCTAATTCCAGCATCTTCAGTCACCTGTTGTCCTTTGAGCAGTGATTGAGTCCCTGACAGACCTGCTGGTGGGAGGAAAGCATGCCCAGGCACACATTAGCAGCCTAACAACTACATCACATTTTTGCCAGATAATGTTAAAGCTTGTCTTACTACACAGCCCACCAGAAGTATTAAAATTCTCATCCAAGTCTGTAATAACGATTTTTTCCAGACCTCCTGCAAAAGAATGGCCTTGAATTATTTAGCACCATTCCACTGTATTCATGCCTGCTCTTTAAACCTTCTCTGACTCCAGTTTTAGCACCTGAACAGTGAACCCTTCCCTGGGTGGAGGCACAGGAGGAGCCCTCAAAGCGTCTCAGCACCTCTTCTGCTTCCAGACAAGTATTTTAAGTGTTCATTTGGCGAACAACATGAGTCACCAAGCTCAGGTCATGCAGAAGTTTATCAGTAGTGATTTGAAGGCACCTTTCAGTTCATTACCCTCTGCTCTGAAGGAAGTTGGAAACTGCTGATTAGTTTAAGGGTGGAGGTAACTATTGAGAACTTCCTTGTGAGATCTGGAGCCTCTTAAAACACCTAAATCCTGAACCACCTTCGGGTGAGGGAAGCTTTTAACCTGAAAATCATTGCAATTGGTGGCACAAGATTTTCATACTGTTTTAGCAGACAGCTTGTGAACAACTACAAATAACTGTCTTTTTCATCTTGCTTTGAAGTCTGTTCTTTTTCTAAAATGAAGGCAGAAACAGGAGGGGGTTGAGTTTGCACAGTCCTCTGAGGAAGGCAAGTTTCCCACACCATCTTGAGCTCCAAGAGAAATCTTAGGGCTGTGACTTACTTATTTTGAGGTGGCCAGAGCTGTTCCCCTCCCAGCCACCCACTCTCCTCATGGCCCTTGAGCTCTCAGTCTATTATAGAAAAGCCAAACCACCATGAACTTAGAGTCTGGCACAGACAGTAATTCCAAAACCCATGACCTTTGATGGACCAGTGTAGGCACTCTGCAAAGCAGCTGCACCACCTCTGCAGCTGCTGAAGGGCAGGATGAGAACAGCCTGAGGTGTCTCAGCAGGACTCTGAACTGCAGAAGTCTAGAAAGCTGGGCTGGGTTAGTGTGGTGTTATTTATTTATTTATTTATTCTTTTGCCCAGAGTACTGACACAGGCTGTGCTATAACTGGTTTCCAAACAAGACCCTGAGCAGCTCCATGCTGGGAGCTACAGCTGAGTGCTGCAGGAACGTGGTCTCCCACTCCCACATCCACACTTGTTCATCTGGCATTGCAGGACAACTCTACCCAGCCTCGAGCTGCTCTGATCCCCACAGGATTACCTGATGCTGCCTGTAAACTACACAGCAGTTTCTATATGATGTTCAAAAGATGGGGGAAAAATCCCTTGAATCTGAATTACAGAAGGACACACAAAGGTGTTACTGGGGCTCAGCAGCACATGGAGGCAAGACACTGCTCACAGCAAAGGGACCCATTTATCCCACCCAGAGACATTCCAGCAGCCAAGGATCTCTTTTCAAGAAGCCAAAGCACTCAAAGCACTCACCTCAATGATGCTGAGCCTCTCCACGCTGGAGCCAACGTTGTACTCTGCTGATGTCTCCTGGTACAGGTCACCTGCAAGCACAGAGGTGTAAAATGTCAGCACTGCCAGATGCTCTTTGGCAAAGACATTCTTCCATAAAGACAATGCTTGTTCCAATGCCTCGCATCTCCTTCATTATTTCATCAAATCATCCTCTCCCTCCTTCCACCTGAGAAGCCTGGGCAATGCTGGGTCATTTATTTTCCAGCAATTTCTCATAACCTGGGTAAGAGCCGAGGACATTAGTGAGCTCTTCTCTCATTACAGTGATCTGGTGCTGCTGCTTTATTAAGGATGGCAACAATGGGAAATCCCTGCACGACTGTCAGAAATGATTGGTTTGTGGGAAAATAAAAGGAATTGCTTGAACTGTGCTGGGGAGGAGAGATCTGATGTATTCCTACATCTGTGCCTACACAGACTGACTTTGTAGAGAAAGCCTGAGTGTCACCTTCCACCGTGAATCGCTCTGGTTGAGGAGCTACAGCTTCCTTTCACCATTTCACAATGATGAGCAGAAAATAAAACTGAGGCAGATACAGTCAGGAACAAAGGATGGAGCAAAAGGAAAGAAGAGCCAGGAGAAATTCAAGTCATTTGAGACAGAGCTGGGATATTTCATCATTATATGAGAGAATCCTGGCTGTCACACAAAGGAGGCAAACCAATGTGGAAAATAAAAGAGAATCAAAAGCTATCCCAGTTCCCACTGAGCAAATCTTTCCAGCAGCACCGGGCAGTCATTTTTATGCTCTGTCTCAGCTTCTCCCTTTGTGAGATGAGGATAACAAGTTTTACCTTGTTCACAACGAGGCTGTGACAATTGCCTGGAAATACTGTAAAATAGCACATGCAGTTTGTACTTGGAAAAGAATTACCCTGGACATCATCGCATTCGGGGGTTTCAATTTTATCCATCAGATCGTTGGAACTCCATTTGGTTATTTCTTTCGGGAACATTTCCTCATTGTCAGACAAGTCCTCTTTAAAAAACAGATTTTTTGAGAGTCACAAACACAAAAATATGTATACAGAAAAGAGCAAAAACCAGAATCTTAAATAAAACCCACAACTCTGTGCAATCTATACACATTTGGATAGCTTAAGTCAAAATAAACCATGTACTTTACCAGTTTTTGTTACATAGAAACCAAAGCACCTTTTGAAAAGTAAACAAAACCCTTTAGTTGCATGATTTAAACAAGCAAAATTCCTAAAACGTGGAAAAAAGTAATCTGGATTTTTAATGCTACCATCTAAGGTACAATGTTTTGCCTTTGCCTTGTCATTCTCTCTGGTGGTGCTAAAGCAGCCAGAATGCTCCAGCACAGGAGAGGACAAAGCAAGGATTCCCACTGGGATCCTCCCAGTCCTGTCTGAGAGCTGTGGGAATTCTCTGGGGGAAGAAGGGACAAGGATCACTGCTGCTCAAAGGACCAAACACCTAAAAAGGCAAGAGCAATAACATGGCAGCAGTAAAGACATCCTTATGTATATTAGGGTGGAAAAATACAGAAATAAGAGATGGGTGTTGCTTTATGTGGGGAATGTGAACTCCCCAGGCTGATTTCCTCAAGAGATGAGACCCAGAGCATGGATCTGGCTTCTCCTTCCTACCTCAGTATCTTCCAAATCCCCTGGCTCAATTATTGTCAATAAAGAATAAGGGTCCCAAAAACATTATGTTCTTAGAGGTGTAATTAAAAGGAAGAGACATACAAAGGGGAGCTCTCCTTTCTCCTTTTTTATTTTCCATTGAGTATCTTTTGCTGCTACGATGGTTAAGTGCTTTCTAATTTATTTATACCTCTGTGCTTAGTATGTCTTTCCTGAAAATTTTGGGCTTGTAAATTGAATAAAGAGTTATAAACGTAATAACAGCAGTAATTACAGATGTCCTGAAGATCTAAAAGCTGTAATCTTCAAAGTCCCAGACTAGGATTTCCCCTTTCTTATTGCTGTACAGTTAGTAAGAAAATAATGAGATGGAAGAATTCCACAATGGGGAACAAAAAAAGGCTATGAAATATATTAATCTTTTCAGCAAATCTGAGAAATAGCTTAAAAAAATTTGTATGAAGGGCACTAAGAGAAGATCCAAGCAAAGCCCGATTATTTTTAGGAGTTTCTATTTCAACTTTGACCATAAAAAGAGAGCAACCTGAAATTTTGCACCAGCATGCCATTTCCTTTTTCAGCCATGGAAAAAATCGGAGTAAATCCCAATTTCCCTGCACACGGGAATGTGGAGCTGCCTGTCCAGAGCAAGGGGAAAGCACAGGCCTGTAACACACGTTCTGGCAGAGAATTAAGAGGACGAATGCACTCAAAGCTCCTCCAGCAACTTAATCTAAATATTAAACTTAATTCCTTGAGAGGTCTAATTACAGCCCTTACTGCTGCTCAAGTGATCCCTGAATGGGATATTACTCCCATTATTAGCATTTATTACAGGATGGATATTCGATATTACTGTATTTGTCACTATCTTTACCAGTGAATGAGGGTGAGTGGGAAGCTGGAGACAAGGAATCTTCTCGGGCTCAGGTTACGCCCACTGCACTGTGAGGAAATGTGTGTGTGTGTGTATGGGAAGCACTTCTGAGGAACTCTGCTGCCTTTGACTCACATCCTGAGCCCTGCAGTTCCCATGGTACCGATCCCGGCAGGATGAGCTGCGAGCTGAGCCTCATCCCTGCTCACACACCCCGAGTCTCTGCGGGCCAAGGGGCACCAAGAGGTCCCTCCTGGGGATGGGGCTCTGTTCAGCAGCACACACACACACCACGGCTTTGACTCACGAGCCAAAATCCCACCAGATTTAGGCAGACTTTTCACCCCAGCCGTGCCGACTGCAGAGGACAAACTGTGCGTACACACAGACTCGCAGGAGAGCAGCTGCTTTTACTCCAAGCAATCTCCTACAAGTATTGCAACAGAGGTGCACAAGGCTCATTTTTGTTAATTCCCCTTCCCAGGCCTGTTAGGAGCATGCCAGGGATTCCCCAGGGCCCTGGATCCCAGGCAGAGCCGTCCCCATCTCGGTTTTATTAGTGAGTAATTAAAAAGGCACAAAGCATGTGGATAGCTATGGTTTGGATGACTCACTCCTCTTCCCTTGTATGTATATTGCTCCAATAAATCCCTCACACACTTGTTGTAAATGCTAGGTAAGTTAATAATTAGAGACAGTGAAACTGCATTGGCCCTTCCCTTTCCCAGCAGGAGACACATTTATCCCAATTGACACGTCCCGACCATTTCAGCTGCTGTTGTGCAGGTCACCACACTAACACAGCCCTTTCTACCCCACAAGTTGAGACCCATGCTAAACACTCATGGGAGAACTCTTCTGGAACACAGTACTATCAATTTTTGGAGGTTGAACTTCGGCTGAGCATCAGTGAAATTCTGCCTTGCAAAACCGGGGTGTCGTCTTTTAACAACTGCATTTCTCAGCTCTATCAATAAATATTGCACCTCTCACTTCCATCAGACCAGCTGGGAGGAGAGTGCATCTGTTATCAATAGAGATGGAACCCTTCAAGCTTAAATATGCATTAAGTACAATATATAAAATGAGTGCAGTGGTACAAAGCTTCTTCACACACACATGCACAGAGGAAAAAAATATAACAGTGTTCTCTTAATACAGATAATCAAAATTACTTCGAGAATTTTGGAATCAACACTGATTAATTTTGGCACCTGAAGTACCTTGCTGCATTCGCTGTTGTATTTCTTGGAATAGGAGAATGAGGAGTTAATAAAGGCAAATTTGGGTCTCTTCAGGCCCAGACAATACAATTAATCATACCTCTTACTGATTAAAAAACAAATTAGAAAAATAATCAGTCACAGTGAATCATTAGGACACACCCACAGCTCAGTTAGTACTGCTGGATTTCACGCACACACTCATTTGCACCAAATAAAATACAGCCCCTAGGGCTAAGACTGTTCAAGATCCCCTGAAACAGCTAAGACTGCACCTGGAATGGTGCTGCATTAATGTAAGAGTCTGCTGGGTGATGCTGGAAGAAGCTGCACCAAAGCTGCACGTCATGGTTAGAAAGGAAAAGACTTCAAAGCAAAAAAGTCTCGCTTCCTTCCCTGCTCACCCCCCGCCCTTCATGCTTTCCGTTCTCTTACCCCACCATTTCAGGGAAGAAACGATGGTGATTTAGGCTCCACATACCATGTGCATCAAAGAATTCATCATCTGAGCTGTCATCTGAATCCCTGGCAATGCTCTGCATCCTCCACTCGGAGATACTATGGCGCGAGGGACTTGCTGGAAAAAACAGAAACGCTTTATGCGAAACGCTACATCGACAAGACGGAGAGTTCCCAACATGATCTTTGCTGGAGGAAGAATCATGTGCTCTCTAAGAAAATTCACTGCTGCAATATTAAAAAACACAAAACCCCGATGATGCTGGTGTGATGTCAGTGTACCGCTTTACAGATCCTGTTTGTTTACTGTTGGTAGAACCTGCCAGCAAGATGCTACATTAAAGCAAAGCTGCTTGGATCACTCTTCTGCTATTTTGAATGGCAGCTATTTATAATTGTTAGTAGGACGTGCAAAATCAGCTGGGTTTTAAAGTTTGCAATTAGGAAGGAAGCAGGCTGATTGGAAGCTCTCTCTGTGTCTCTCATCAGCACACAAGCCATGCCTCTGCTTCGCTAACTTTTGGGTGGGTAGCTGAACAGAGCAGTCTGGAGAGGAATAATCTGTTTTCTGGAAGGAAATTGCTTCCACACAAATTGGATTAGAGATCTATTTAAACTTTAAACTTGAATGATTTAAACAACATGCTGTCCGACAACTTCAAAGGGAGCGGCAGTCCTGACAGAGCAAGGAGAAACCCCAAAGTCCTTTTAGTGCTGTTCGCCCTCCTGTTCTCTCACCTACCTGCTCCCTTTCACTTTCCCATCCAGAGTTCTTTGAGCTAAATATAAACACATTATGGCTTCTTCTTTTCTTTTTTCAGATATAATTTAGCAACCATCCAGCCTGAGCTCTTCTCTGCTGAAGCTGCCTCAGAACAGCCGCCTGCTGAAGGGAGCGCTGTCCAGAGAGCGATGGGAGAGAGGGTTTGTCCCCTCGTGCCTGTCACACAGAGCACACAGAGCTCTCACAGCAGCCACCTAACCCAGCAAAAACCTGAGACTGACAAGTTCTCATCTAGCATATACAAGAGCCTGAAAGGCTCCGGTTACTGTGACAGCCGCACGAGCCGTTTTGTGCTATTGTTCCAACAGAGTTTAATATAAAAGTAAAATTCTTCTGATCTCCCACCCGGCTGCCACATGGAACGAGGATGGAGACCCTGTGCAGAGTCATGTAATTGCAGCTCAGCACCCCCAGCAGCCCAGCGCCCACCCCTCGGGAGCAGCCAGCGAGGAGGTGGCGGAGCAGAGCTAATTCAGCTGGAGTGACGTCAAGGACTCGCATAATTGCTGCTAAAAATAGAGCACCTAACAACATATGGGAGGGCGACAAGGGTCCTGCCATCACCAGAGGTCTCAATCGGGAGGAGAAAAGGCAATCTTTTGGAGAAAAGGCATTTTTTTCAGCTGGAGGTGGCGGTGCGTCGCGACAGCCCTCCTTGCTTCCATATGGTAATGTGCTGCCAGCATGAAGGAGGATTAAAATATCTGTGTGACGTACTTCCCAGCACATCACAATTAATTTCTTTCATTACTTTTCCTTGTAAAAGCTGAGACATTCTGCAGTTGAAAAGAAATTCATGCTTTGCTCCCAGTGAAAACCTTCAAGTGAAATCCGGAGAAGTCTGAAAACTCCAGCTCCCAGTGAACATGTCAGCAGTGGAAAAGGGGGTTTGTGCAAAGAGTATAATGGGAGATGGGTGCATCAATATAAAATCCTGGTGCAGGCAAAGTAGCCAGTATTTTTATCTTTATGCAATGATTTATGAAGCATCTGGTAGGTTCTTCCCTGGGGCTCACTCGAGTGAGTCATTGCAAGGTAAAACTACTGCTCCTCTCTCATTCACCCCACGATGAAATCAGTGATGGAGTGGGAAATAAAAATGGAGACTCAGCTCCCGATATTTAGTGCATATGATAGATGGAGAAGCTTCACTCACCCAGATGTTCCCTTCCACCATCACTGGAAGAAATGCTGCCCCTTGGGGTTTTCATGATTTTTTTTTCCCTCTTGCAGTGAGAGCTGCTATTTCTCTACCAGCAGCACTTGGTTAAACAGAGAGGGAACTGCTGAGGTTTTGAACCTTGTGGCTGTAACTCACCAGGGATTCACCCCTTCGTAGAGAATGGTCCAAAGAAGGGAAGTACAGCAAAACGAGGTGAGCCTCAAGGGAGGGGGAGGTGAGTAACAAAATCCAAGACTCGAAGCTGAGTCGTTACAGGGAATCCACAGCAGAGCCTTCACATCAAAATCCTGAAAGCTTCCTGAATCGTGTTTAAAAGGAAATGTACAGTCCCACATAATCCCAAGGTGAGGTTTTGCATCCAAACAGTTACACATCATCACCAGGGGAAGGCAGCAGTCCCGGCAGGCACCTTTGGGGACTCCTGCCTTGATCTCCCCAGTAGCTGATGAGATGTTTCACTGTGTGCAGCCCCATGGAGCCAAACACCCCTCTTGAAACGACAGGCACGTGGTGGAACAGAACCCTGGCCAAGGAGCACAGGTACCTGCTGTGACACAGGTATCAAGGATAAGCAGATATCCAGAAGGGGACACCATGGAAGGGCCTTGGAAAGCCACCAGTGGCTCCTGGGTGACAAGGACTAACTCTTGTGCTGCTGGCTGTCTTTTGAGCCCCAGTGCTGCCAGCCAGCTCCTGCCTGCTCCTCTAAGGTGTTTTTACAGGTTCTGTACTTTTGACATTGGCAACAACTCTGCCACGGGACACTGAGTCAGAGTTATGGGATGATTAGAAACCTTCCCAAACCCAAAACAGGTCACCTGAGAAGACAGAGCCTGCAGCACCAGCAGAGCTAACAGGACTCACAGGACTAATACACACTGTCCCAAAGGCACCTGCCACAAGGAGACATGGTCCAAGCTCCCAAAAGCCCAAGCCCCATGAGTTGAGAAGAGCCAGTCACTGGCAGCATCTTACCTCCTCTCTTTGAAGAGCGTGAGGACTTAGAGGAGGTGGACCATTGCTTGGTGAGGGACCTGCCGGAGGCCGCGTCGCTGTTCGCAGAGGCGTCCTCCGTGTCGGCAGGTGACCCCGTGCTGGGCTCCACGTCCTTCTCCCCAGGAGTGTCCTTGACACCGTGCTGCTCTGGGTCATTCTCACCACAGAACTGGGCCATCTTCTGGGCCAGCATCAGCTGGGCCTCCTTCTCCAGCTGCCGGATGTCCTCAATGGTGAGCCCGTACCACTCGTCCTGCCAGCACCAGGCCTGGCGGTGGGCCCGGACCATGACCTTCCGCAGGCCTGCAAAGCCAAAATGTCCCTGTCACCAGAGCACAAACTGCAGGAAACAACGTGTGCCCCTCCCAAAGCCTCTAACACCATGGCAGGGACACTACAGTGACATCAAGCAGCAGTGCTGCAGTGCTGGACCTTCACACAGTCAGGGTGGCAAACTGGTCACTTCATGTGCTTTATCTCCTCAATTCTTCCTAATCAACCATGCACTAAAATCAGCCAGTCTTCTGTCACTGCTTTTAACTTGGAAAGGCATTTCCTAATTTTGGATGGAAGACTTTGGCTGCCTATTTCACCAAGGAGGAGCCACACAGAGACCACAGTTTCAACTCCTTGAAGTTCTAGGAAGTTGTAACATTTGGATCTCATCTTCAAAGTAAAATATATTACCAGGAATTAAAAAACAAAAGAAAACAAAACAACAACAGTTACTGATTTTTTTTTCTTAATCCTGGAGAGTTTCAAGTCATTCCTTGATGAATGCTCCACAGCCCTCCCCAGTTGTTACATTACAGAAGCACATCCCACACCTTTCCTTTCCTTGGAAACCCCTTTTCTGCACCTGGTTTCTTAGTATCAGTAAAACAGCATCACAAATGGGAGCTTCTGAGATAATGGGAGAGAAAGCAAAGTAAGGGAGGGAATAAAGATGCTTTATTTTACAGATACTATCTGTCTTCTGCTGCAGGAGAAAAATGGAGTGGGTAAAGCCAATTTAAAATATTTCAACATATCACATATCTGAAAGGAAGAACAGCCTCAGTATCAATACAATGAACCTGACCAGGCAACAGATACTCTCCTCAAGACTTAGACTCACTCACTAACATCATCACATCCCCAAGACTTTAAAACATAGGAGTCACTCAGGATTTTCACCAATATTATTCCTTAAAAGCTCGCAATAGGTCAAAACTCCAAACTGCTATTTATTCCTGATAGGATCACACAGCAGTAATGATGCTTTTAAAGCTTCTGTAAATACTGACCAACTGATCTTCAGGAATTTTTCTGATAATAAACAATCAATGAACATTGCCCCCTCTTCAATTACTAGGAAACTGAGGCAGAGATGGGTTGAAGGACAAGCCAAAAGCACCAGTGGGATTTGCTGTCAGTGGGATTAAGGGAGCAATCAACAGGCTAAATTAGAATAATTTAGATTTTGGGAACTGCAGATTGAGCTCTCTAAGCACCACCATGAGGAAAGACATCCCTCAAAAGCCACTCTCCAGCTCCAGGAATATGGCCAAAGGGGATGGTCCCACCATGTGCAGGGGGTCTAAGGTGCTCCCAGCAACACAGGCTTCCCTGTTGTACAGAAAACCTTAGATCCCACTACAGTTTCTGTGATTTCAGCTGAAAGATCCACTTTGTTTTCAGCAAACACTTTTTGTTTATTTGGTTTCTTAAACACGCAAAAGCATATTTTTATATGTTCATCTCCTTCCAGGTCTGAGCACCTTATTCTGCTCTTTGGTCAGTCCTTAATGCCACCAGTCATGCCAAGGCAGGCTGTCAGGAGGAAATGGCCACTGAGATCAGCAGCTAATGCCATGGACCAGCTCAACCCGAACTTCATTTACACAGTCAGATTAAATCTATCAATATTTGATGCATTTTGCTGAACTGACTTTCAGAAGGGAGAGGCAAGTTTGAGCCAGCAGAGTGTGACCTTCTGAGGGCAGAATGACAGCCTTCAGCACCTTAATTCCATTCAACCTAAGTCGAGATTCAGAGTTATTTCCCTTGCCAGATTACTTTTTGCAGAACTACAGGAGAATGTTTTAGCCTCTTCACCTCCTGTTATGATTGACAACCAACAGGGCTTAAAAAACAAGATTAAATTCGCATCACACCCACACGGAAAGCCAAGAAAACATTTCTCTTGCTGTCCCCAATACCTCACCATCCTTTGGACTTCCACACCCAGTGTCCACTTCTACCTTGCTTGGAACACCTTGAAAACAGACTGTGATCAGACACAGAAGTGAATGTTGCTTTTATCCCACAGCTTCCCCCGTTCAAGGGCTCAGCAGGCTCCACTCCTGCTCCCGAATCCAGCCTTGATGTATCAGTGCCCCAACTCCTCAGAAATTCTCTGTGTAGAGTCATAGATGCCACCAACCACATATCTGTGTTTTAATGGACTAACATCACAGGGAACATGAAAACCACTTGGGGGTAAAAAAAGTCTCTTGAAGTTTCTCTCTGCCTTCTTAGATCTCAAAAATCACCTGCACTGCTTCCTGCCAACCCACAGACCTCCCCATGTGCCCTTCTCACTTCCCTTTGATTAGACATCCCAAACCACCCTTCCTTAAAGCTTTGCTGCTTTGAAAATAGGATGGCACTGCAGGGCTTCACAGCTGCTGTGCCTCTACCCCTCCAGGTTACTTAAGAAGTCCAAAAAACAGATTACTTTCTCAGCATTTGGCCTTCACCTGGGATGTGCCAGCAGTGCTGCGTTTCTTTTTCTTAAACACAAGGAGAAAACCTGGGGGAGAATGAGGCTGTGAAGGTACAAAAGAAATGGAAAAATAAAAGTCATGGCTTACAGAAAAGGTTTCAGTGCTAGGGAAGAGAATTTGAGGGGCTCCTCCTCTGTGCACAGGAGTGGGCACTGAATTCCTGCCCAGCCTGCAGCCTCCCAGCAGAGACCCAGGGAACACAACAAGTGTCCCACACAGCCACAGGGAGCCAGGATCCAGCTACAAATGACTGACCTCCCCAGTCCAGACACTGCTGCTCTCCTTGTGCAATGAAGAAAAAAAAATAATTAAAAATTTCAAAGCATTTTTGTACCAAAATCGTAGAGAAAAACAAGTTTTTTATTGGAAAGTGAAAAGGAAGGGAGACACCAGACACCAGGAAAGAATGTAATTGGGAAAAACTCTCTTTGTAGCAGATGCCCATCAGGAGAGTGCTGAGGGAATCTGTGGGCTAGCTGGCTTTCCTTTTTCTCCCTGGAAGGAGAGAAGCTGTAAATGTGTCCTGCTCAGCCAGAGAAGTCCTTATCACACCCAGCCCCAGCTGCAGCACAGCTGGAAGTTTGCCTTGCCTGCAGGTTTTCCCCCTCCACCAACATGCCCCAAACTTATCTGAGCCTTCTTCCCCAGAAGCAGAGGAAAACCCCCAGCCTCATCAGGCACCTCACTGAAGTCACACAGAAAAAATGCCAAGAGGTTTTTTGACAAGGCTGTAGGTTCAGCTGGTTATCAGTTTTTAAGCAGACTATCATTTCTCCAGAGTGCAATGCTTTGCTTAAAAAAACAAACAATAACATCACACACGCACAAATGTGCAGGCTGAGTTCAGAGCACCCGTCATCATGTGTTGATTTAATTATTGTAACATTTCCCACTGTGCTGTGCAGAAAGATCATCTGTGAAGAGCTGAGCAGGGTGCAAACATTTAAATCATTTGGTTTCCAGCTCACCACCTCAACAACTCGGAGGCTGGTTGAACTCATGAGGTGCTGACTCCTGTAAATGATTTGTGGTGCTGGACTCCATCATACAAAAGGAAGTGTAAATGACCATTAGACAAGGGGCAGAGAGCAGGTTTCATGTGAATTTAAAAAGCTTTGGTCTGTAGTTCTGGGCTTGCTCTTCAACATGAAATGAAAATAGTAAACGTAATAGGAACCTAATGGAAATAAATTCGAAAACCCACCAACAAATTCTGCCCCAAATACCCTCAATATCCAAATGAAGCAACTGTTCAGATACCCATTGACTCTGTATCCAGAAGCAACTTCCCAAATAATTTTATAATCCACTGTCACAATTTCCTGACAGCAAATACAGGATGCCTGACTGTCCATGTGCCAACACTGTTTCCTGACAGTCCCAAGAGATCCCATAACCTTGTCAGCACAATCCAACCAATCCACCTGCAGTTACACCTCTACTCCCCTCCCTCCCTTGCTCAGAACCCTCTCAAAGAAAAGCCCCTGGTCACATCACACCAACAGCAACCTGCCTCCTCTTGGAAAGACAAAACTCTACCTTTGGGATCCAGTGGGCAGTGGATGAACTGAGTCATTTGAGTGCTTTAGTGAAGCCAAAGTTCTGCAAAAGAGCTTTCAAAAACCACTTCACCACTGTGCAGCAATTTGGGCATATTTAGCCTAGGACACAGTGGCTTAGACAAAGCTCCAGTTACTGGGATGGAACACACTTTGCCACAGTATATAATTAATAGCCCATACACAGTCAACACACTTGTTTAACAACAAAAGACTCAGAGCCCACATGCACCATTAGGAAGCAAGTGGGAGCAGAACATTATGCAGTGCCAGTCCAATTAAACTTAAGATCTATGGGAAAGGAGTAAAAAAGCACACAAATATTACAGCCAAGTAGACTAATAGCCCACAATCACAATTTTAGTCTATGTCTCAGGCTGTCAAAGCACTGAGTAACTGTCCAATTAGTCATGGGAAAGAATGGCTGCTGCACTCAGTACGAGTGAGAACGTTTCAACACCGTCCCCCAGAGTTCCTCCCTCTGTGCTCAGCAGCCCTTCCACATCACCAAGACATCCATCACTTACCTCACACCTGCTCTTTTTTCAACCCATTCTTTCATTTTAGTTCACTCCACTAAGCTCCCCACTGGGCAGAGTTTGAATCCTGCTGTTTGTTTCCTTGCTGGCTTGGTGACCCTCAACAGGGTGAGCTAATTCCCCAAGAAATAAATTTGCTTGAGTTGGGAACAGAGGAATCAGGAGGAAAATGCCAAGGAAGAAGGGGCTGACCCACCACAACATCTCTAGCTCTTGGGAGCTTGACTCATCTTCACTGTACAATGCACAAAGGTCTCCATCTGCTTTTGGCCACCAGCTGGAAGTCCCACACAGGGATCTCCATCTAATCCTGGTCAGCCGTGTTGGAACCACACCTTTCCAACTGAAACATCCTCACACATTGCAGGCTTTGGTACAAATGCTGTGGCACTTTGCCCACTCAGGGCTTCCCCACGGCTATGCCCAGGGCAGGGGGAGGCCACACAGCCCCTGCAGATACCCCAAGCTTTTACTTTCACTTTTAATTCACTCGACTCTGTCTTGCCTAAAAGACTTTCCTGATTTTATGCAACTTAACCACTTTGAAAAACACTATTTGCCATCTTTATAACAGGATGGAAAAGCTTTTGAAAGGCAGACAATGAGCTGGTTCTGCTCTCTGCAAAGCCTCAATCAAGAGGGAAATGGCAGGCAATCTTTCAGGGAATACAAAAGCAATATTTCTAAGGGACCAAGTTAATCTATGCCAAACACCTCTGAACAACTGGAAGAGTCACGTGCTCCTTTCTCATTTAAAAGATACAATGGAGTTGTTATTCTGCCTCTGTGTTTTCCAGCATACACTAAATTAACCCGTGTCACTGAAACGCCAAGGGAGTTCAGTGCAGAGAGGCACTTGTAACACAGTCTACAGCAGGAAAAACTTCCATCCCCGCCTAAAGAAAAGCAAAGGAGCTGTAAGAAAACCACCCGTGAGCATTCAGAGAGAGGTGCACCCTGTTCCCCACTGCTCTGTCAGTCTTTCTCACACTGGCTCTCAGGAGCACGGTGTGACTGCAAAGAGCTTGAAAATTACTTATGCTAGAATCAAGCACTCCATGAAGACTTGCACATCAAAAGCAGAGTTGTAGAGGTCATGCAGGAGGATTTTCAGTGCACAGGAAGGTGACAGCATCCTCTACACAGCCTTTTTTTGGCATTTTCTTTGCAAGAGGACAGCCAGAGCTCTGCCCTTTCAGATGGGAGTGCTCCTTTAAAACATCATTTAAGTTTTCCACTCGTCATTTGTGGCAAGGCTCAGAAATTGTATCATGTGTTTTATAGATTTTCTGCAAGGAACAAATTACTGCCAGCACTGCCACCACCTGTACTGTCTCCACTTAGTTACTCCCAGACACATCCAATTCCTCCTTAAAAGACCTGACCTAAGAATGATGCATCCATCAAAGAAGGACATTTAGTCACAACTCAGAGCCACACAGAGACCCAGCAGCCCTGGCACAAGGCAGGTACAAACTAGGGATGCTCCAGGGAGTGGTTTTCTGGAACCACTCAGGACACTGAAGTGAAGCTTATTTCTTTAGGCAGCCCTTCAGGATGGATTTTGGTCACAATAAAGAAGACTGACAGAGTTTAAAAATGATCTGGCAAGTTTATCTTTAAAAAAATAAATAATAAATAAAGGAGAATGCAAGATCTTGCCTACACAGGACTTGAAACCTTTTCAGTGGGTACAAGTGGTTTATATTTGTACATACCACGATTATAAGTGACAGAATAACAAGTTTTCCTTCTGAGCTGACCCACAGAGTCATCAGATTTGAGAATCTCTTCACAGACACATCTTGGGATGTGATGCACTGCACAGACCTCACCTTCATGTTTCAATTCAGCGCAAACATTAAGGAGGGAACTCTGCAAGACCATAAATGCTCACCAACATCGTGGATAAAGCGCTCGATTTTCGACTGCATCCCCCAGTATCTGAACTCCACTTTACACAGTTTATATGCACACATGATGGGGTATTTCCCAGGGTTGTTCTTGTACTCTTGAATCCAATCTTCTGAGAGGGGCCCTCTTTTAGTCTTCACTGATTTATACAGCTTTGGATCCTCCTCAGCTTTGTACTCATGGGGAGGGATAGGATCTTTAACAATATCAATAGGATCTATAGAAAGAGAAAAAAATAGTTAGACATTTCCTTTTCCTGAGCAAAACAAGAAAATGTAATTTTTCATGAGTTATTTCTGTTTTAGTAAGTACCAGAAGCATTACAGCAATTTAGTTTCTTTTTACTTACACTTAAACAACTGATATTTAAATTGTTTATACACTGCTGCTGGGCAGAGATCAGCTCTGCCAGAGGAATGAGCACACACAGTTCCAGCAAACAGAGGCTTTGCTCCAAATACATGTTTTTGCCCACAGTAACTGCAGATCCACAGCACTCTGGCAGCTCTGCACACTCTGTCTTTCCAGCTCCACACAGATCTGTTGCACATTTCACCTTCCAGATTTTCTAATATCACTCCCAGCACTGCAGCTGTCTCAGCCAAGACAGTTAAACACACCTGCCCTGCTATGGAATAGAATTACTCATGGAACATCTCATCTTTGGGTCCATCAGAGGAGAGGACTGGGAACTCCTCATCTGCTATTGTTAGACCACATGTACTGTGGAAAGCAGAAAGTTTAACTAAAGTCCTAATTAACAATCCAACAATGGAGAAGTGGGAACTGCAGCAGGAGTGGAGTGAATGAATGTATTTTAAAGACCTGCAACCCTCAGAGCTCAGCAGAAGCATCTGAAGTTTGGATTGAAGGGCAGGATCACACTTCCCAAGAAGTGACACTCTGTGACACCTCTCAGTGCAGGGTGAGACTCGAGTCTGCTCACCACTGAAAGCCTGGTCAGACAGGCCCAGCAACGAGGATAGTTGAAGTGAAACACAAAAGTACTTTTTTTAAATACTTTTGCCTTTTCTCATTAATTCCTTACATTAACTCAATCTTCTAAAGACAGCTGTGAAGTGAGTGTTAACCTGCATGAGGGCAGTACTAAAAGGAGAGGGAACAAAAATTAAATGCACCTTCATGCTTCAAAAGTGCAGCTAGGAATCATTTTCAGATACATGAAGGAGCCACACTAATAAACAGCAATATTTTCACAATTATACAGCTATTTTTTCCTCTGCTATGGAAAGGAACATTACCCCCAAATTCATGAGATGTCTTACTCCTCTTGGGAGCTGCATAAATAAGATGGAAAAGCTTGAATTTACAGATGGGGGATTCAAATGATTTCCACGAGATTTATATCAAGCCTCGAAGACAATTCTGGTGTCCTCACCCTACTTGTTGTAACCTTCAGTGACACTGACAGGGGTGCAGGTGTCTTTTCAGGGAGGATGGACAGACAGATGAACACCCCAAGAAAAAGACAAAACAGGAAAAAATAGAGGAAAAAGGCTATTCACCTAAAATGGTTTGTCTTTTTTCTGCAGCAGAAAGGTTGAACACGTTGTTATGGTCTCCTGGGTCAGTTTTGTAGTACGTCTCAATATCAATAGAGAATTTCTCCACAAAAGGACACGTGTACCTGAGAGCCAGAACAACACAGCTTAGAGTAAATCAGCCTCAAATCCCAGGCAGCCTTCACTCATGTTTTCCTTCAGATATGCTTGAAATACCAACTGGAGATTGTTCTTTAATAACTTCTTAAGATAGGAGCTCACCAGTTTTCAGCAAGGAGATAAATTGTGGACCCACTATATTAAAACGTTGTGACACAGATATTAATACAAGGACACTCTGGAAATGCACCTGTGCAAGGAGAAAAGCAAAGCTCCTGCCTGGAACCTGCAGCAGAATAAAATATGAACTAGTTCTGTGCAGCACAGGTTTCCTGGCCAACTGATTGACTCATAGGCATTTCAAGAGAAGAGATAAAAACTGACTGGAAGTGAACTTTAATCACCTAAAAGTCAGGCAGTTCCATTATATTCAGTCACTGGCAACAGCCCATATGCAAACACCGACTCCCCACCTCACCATGATTGATGTTACTTGCAGAGACCAGTTAAAACAGAACCAGGAAATTTTCTTAGATTTTTCATAAAAACCAAAATACCCATTAAGGCCATTTTACTGTGCAAGATGACAGGAATATCAGATTTGTAAATCTGGAAAAGAGCAAATGCTCTAAACTGAAGTAACAGGCACAATGGTTATTTATTCCAGGGTATCTGAAATCCTCCCTGACAAAATCAGATGAAACAAGGAGGTCCCAGAGGGCTCCACAGAGCCCCTGGCTCTCTTCCCTCCTCAGGGTGAAAACCATGGGATGTAGGTTTGTTATTTTCTAGTTAAATGACAGACAGTTCCCAGAAAAGAAGTGCTGTAGTTATTTATTTATTTATTTATTAAGATTTTTCTTTCCCCTGTACAAATGCATCCTGTCTTCCCTGACAGGATTCAGCATGACATCTGTCCCAGCACCATGCACATTTGTAATTTCCCTGAGCTTGCAGAGATCTGCAATGTTAAAAAGAACAATGCAGGATACAAGACTAAATAAAAACCATTCACAATTCCCCAAGCTTTGACAGACAAATCAGCTCCACATTTTACAGCGAGGAGCCACAAATTCCCAGGTAGGTGTGCAGCCAGCCCAGGCAAAGATCAAGCACTGCACAGGAATTTTAGGACTTGACCCTGATTGCTCTGAAGGATATTACTGGAGAGGAAAATGGCACTGCCAGAGTGACATCAAACCCTGTCTTTACACCGACCAGCTGTGGACACTTGGCCCAGTTTTACCTGGTCCTTGTGTAAGGATAAGCGTTCCAGGATTCCTCCTCGACGCGCAGAGCTGCCTTGGGCAGGATGGAGCGGAACCAGCTGGGGATGTGCATCCCGATGTGGTAAACCTTGTGAGTGTACTGCCCACTGCCCCCCGGGCCATCCACGTAGGGCCTGTTCTCCAGGATCTCCACTCCACTGCCTTCCCCACATGTCTCCTCTCTGCTCTTTTTCTGAAAGGGAAAACAGATCACAAATACATCACAAAAATGTTCATTTTCCAGGGTATCATACACAGACCGGGCTCTCAAAGCTGCTGCACACCGGGGATGGTTTCCAGGACTCCTTTTGAGCATGGCAGAGCTTTAGCAGAACCCTAGCACCAAGACTACCAAACCTAGAGTTTATAAAGGCAAAACTTAGAGACTCATCTGGCCAACACAGAGATTTGGTTTATTCGAGACTCTGTGACAATTTCCATTTGGCTGCTCAGTTTGAATGGAGATGTAATGACACCTCAATTCCTGTTCCTGGAACAGGTAACAAATCCCACCCCAACCCTTGGCTCCAGTTATAACCCAACAGCACAAAAACCTTTTGCATCAGCAGACAACACAGCCAAGGTGAGTTTGTCCAACCTGGCATCATCCTATGGTGATGTGTCAGCAGGAGGAATCACACACACTCATGGTGCAGAGCATCCCAGGCTGGACACCAGGAAGAATTTCCTGACTGGAAGAGTGGTCAGGCACTGGAGCCACCACCCCTGGAGGCATTGAAGAAACGACTGCATGTGGCACTCAGCTGAGGTGACAAACTGGGAATCAGGCACAGGTTGGAGTCGATGATCTGAGAGGTCTTTTCCAACCTCAATGATTCCATGATCACAGTGATAAAGACTATTCTGTGACCTACACCCACAGGATTTGGGGGTTTGTTGCCTGTGATCTGGCCCAGAAGCAGCTCTCCAAGAACAGCTTGGAGACTTTGCTCTGCTAATTAAGATATTTAGAAGAAACAACCCAAGTTGTTTTGCCAGGATGATCACTGCACCCCCTGGCAGCCTCTGCATTTTGGCTTATTTGTAGGACAGTCCTTCAGTGAGAAACCTGGCAAAAATTCCCTCAATAAAAAAATACTGATTTCAGTGCTTCTAAGATGAGCTAGAGAGAAACCAAATATTTATTAATTTCTCACACATTTCAGCAGATTGGATCATGTATAACCTTCATCATTTCCAAACAACAGATTTATTCTGTTAGCATTTTGAGATTATTGTTTGCATTTGAGAGCACAGTACTTTAGAAATTAAGGGGGTAAAAAGGAATTTTATACCAAGAATCAACTGTGAAATATAGCACAATAACAACTCCTCATTTTTTGGCATACAAACAATTCAAAGGATAACATGGTTTAACAGAAAATTATTAATAAGATGCAAGAGATCAACTTCTTATCTTTTGAGGACAGGATGTTAAGCCAACAGAGCTGTTCAGAAGTAAATAGTCCTGTTTATAAAGAGCTCTCAAGTGATTTTAAATTTAAACAGCTGTAACTGACAAACCTAAATAACTGACAATCTAAATAATCACTTTTTCCTGCCCCACAAGCTGCAATAAAAAAAAACAAAACAGAAAAAGTACCTTTTTACAGTTTATTTCTAACACTCAGCTGGCAGCTCATTAAAGCACACATCCTCTTCTAACAAACTACTGTCTTTCAGTTCTTATACAAGCACTGACCAAGTCCTGTACAAATATTTATGACAATAACATTAAATAATCTTGATGACCCCAAAATCTGGTTAATTCAAAGGTCTCAGAAAAGGCAGTAACCCAGCCAGCACAGTGAAAGTATCAGACAGAATAACTGCACAGCATCTGCTCTGAACTGTTGACACAAATTATAGAGATTTAGAGTCTTATTATATGGAAGAAGCACATGGAAATCATAAGCAGAGGGAAAATGAGTTTTCTTCATGCCAACTTATTCACAACTCCCTTCTAGATTGCACAGTTACAGCAATTCCAGTCAATTCTGCAAGTCCTCATTTGGGACCAAAATCCACTGAGGGGTTTTACTCATTAACATTACCATTCCCCATTTCACTTTTCCTTGCTCAGCCAGTTTTAACAAAAACTTCTCTGCATGGAGATGAGCTGCCTGGCTCTCAGCCTACAGCTGGAACCCTGGAGAACACACAATGCTGGTCAATTTTTGCTGTACATGAATAATTCCAGCAGCAGCTTCTCCACACAACCTGGAACTGGTGATGCTCTGATGGGTAGGAGATGTGAGGGTGACATGACACAGTGTCACTGTGAGAGAAGGAAGGAAGGAAAAACCAAGTTCACTGAGACTCTCTGTGAAAGTCAGTTCACATCCCACTTCTGAATATTTTATTCACTTCTATGCAGCTGCAGCAGGGTATGCTTCCTCCTCCAGCCTTTCCAGATGACCAACTCCAGCCCACAGCCTTTGTCAGACAGTTACAAACCTTAAGCAAATTTTGGCCCTTCACAGCCCTCCTACTTGTCACTTATCTACCTAAGATATGACAAGGGCAGCAAGAACATGACTGTGAAATAAGAGCTGTAGCTCTGCTGACAAAAAAAAACAAAAATCAAAGATTAGATCCCAAACTATCTTCAGAGGCAGGACTTTTGAGTCAGGTCAAATTTACACTCATAACACACCACACTGCTGGGAAGGATAGTATGATCAAAGAGAAACTCCCCAGGATAAACCCACACAAAGCTGCTTCCCAGCCCTCCAGGCTCTCACACTTTGCAGTTGGCTTGTGAAAAAGACAATGAGCTGCAGTGAAATAAGGAAGGGCCACGAGTCAGGAGAGATGGTGAACAGTGCAATTACTGACCAGTCAGAAAGACAAAGAGAAAATATGTTTCTCATATAATAAAAATAAAGACTTTAGCCACATGCCCTTGAGAGACCAGGATGGTACTCTGGGCATAAGTGGTGCTGTGAAAGTGAAGCACTTGTGGGAGTGAAGAGCAATTTGCTCTGCAGCCATGCAGCCTCTTCATCCTCTTCATGCCTCCTGTGCCTGAGCTACAGCCTGGAGAGGGCTTGTTGCAAGGAAGTGGTCTGTAAACAACAATTAAAATATAACCCTCAATTAGGAAAACATTTGGCTTGAGAAGTGTGTGGCAGGTCCTCTCCAAGGAATATCTGCTGGAGGTGCTGATGTGCAGGCACTTGAGGGTCAGTCTCAGAGGTTTCAGCCTCAGAGAGAAGTAGAGACTTCATTTAGCAGATTACCTGGGTCATTGCTACTCAATACTGACACAGTTATCTTCCCACTCTATAAATATCTGAGGAATGGTCCCCAACAAAATCAAAGACTAGATAACAGCTTTTATATGCAGGCTATCTAACTCACAATCACAGTAAACCATCTTACATTGCATTACAAGAGGAAATCCAGTCATCCCTTTCCAAGTCCCTCTCTCCTGCTGATGACACTCCATGTTCTGCACAGCCCCATCAATAGCTTTTCAGGACAGATGGTGACACAGATCCCTTCTAGCCAAAGTAATAGCATTAAATTACTCATAACAGGGAACCCAGAGAAGCAGATGCACCATGATTAGCAAGAATGCCAGTTACTTAAAGGCTTCTATTAAAATAAATCTCTTGGCACAGCAGCATAGCATGGGACACAGCACATGACCTCAGCACAACAATCACAGACGAATAATTCCCATGAATATCAACCACTGGGCCAGCTTAACCCCATTTATCATCTGCCCTTCTCAACAGCAGACAAACAGCTGTAAAAAGAGCCTTCCACAGGCAGGTTCATCAGATCTCAGATCTTCCATGTCCTTTCCCAGTTAGAAACGTGTCTCCCCACCAGACCACACCTTGCAAAGCCTCAGTCCAGCAAACAACCTAGCCCAGGTGAATAGAACCAGGTGACTCAATGCAATTTGTTTTTCTAGTGGTACACAGCTCCATAAAGGAATGATGGTTGATGGCAACAGAAACCTCCACAGCCCAAGGAGTGTCAGCACAGCTGAAGGAACAGCACTCTCAGAACAGGAATGCAGAATGCTGGATGAAACAGTTAGGCTTATTGGATCAGCTGAAGAAATACACAGGTCAGACTGTGCAAATTAAGATTGCCTTGTAATGTTTTGCTTTTGGGGAATTAGAAGAAATAAGCCCCATCAACCAACTCAGAACATCAAGAAGAATATTAATCTGAACCGGAGTTCTCCTTGTGTTCCTGCCCTGGAATCCAGCACAGGCTGCTCACAGGCTCAGGTCCACCAGCAGGGAATCTCTGCAAAGCTGACAGCACTGCAAACAGCCCAGCTGGTTTAGCTTCTCCTGAAGTTGTCTGGTTTTATTGTCACTCCTTTGAGCACTGCAATGGTCCTGCAGAGAGCAGCAAGGACGGGGTAGGCTGCAGCTGATAATGGCTGATCCGGGCACGTTCTAGCTTTCAAAAATAGATTAGAACTACACTCTCACCTTGTTTACCACTGGTTATTGTTTACAGTACAACCTCTCAATCTAAGTAAGTGAGACAGTGATTACAAAAGGTTGGAATGCTTTAGCTTCCTGATGTTGTTCTTGCTTCCCTTCAGCAGTGCAGTCACACCATGCCACAGGACCCAGGAGAGTTCTGATCTGAGATTACTCCAATTATGAAGAGTGACAGCACCAGGCTTGACAGACCTATCATCCAGGGGTAAGGAGGACACAAATCATTGTCTGGAAACAATAACCAGAAGATTTTTTTTTGGGGGGGGTGTTTATTTTCCTCTAGCTCCCATTTGGAAAGGGGGTATTTTGATAGTCTGGACAAAACTCTTCTGGGAGAATGCATTAAAATAACACTGCACTCTCAGGATTTTTTTAGCCCACTTAGACACAGATAGGGATATGAGAAGTTTCCAGCCAGCTGATGGTTACAGTTAACAAGGACAGCAAAGACATCTCTGTAACCACAGAACAAGAACATGACAGCAAATATCCCCAGAGGACCCTGCTAACATACTTGCTCATATTGTTGTGGCAAGGGAGGCTGAGAAAACATTCTCTATGACCAATTACTATTTTTTTATTGTTTTGGATGCTAAGGCTACCACAAACACCAATTAAGTCCCCAGAAACACACCCTTCCTTTGGGAACCAGAGAAAGCATGAAGTGCCTCACACAATCCATCAGACCACAAAAATGCCTGAAGCTGCTCAGCAAGATGACTCCTGCTATCACTGGAGAGCTCTTAATACCTGTTTTCACTAACCAGACCTGTTCTGTTCAGTTTTAGAAAGGAAGTGTAAAGGCACCTAAGGTATAAACAAAATTTAGACTGGGGGAAAGGAATAAACTCTGCTCTCAATCTCTTCCACACGCTAAGGGAAAAATATTCCCAACTATCTCCAGTTGAACATTATTTAGGCTGAGGGATATTTCACTCTTTGAATTGATTTTCCAAAGTGGAGTCTTCTTCCCACCACCAAGAGGCTTCCTTGCTATGCTCCAGCAGCTGCCCACCAGCCATCCTCACTCACCTGCAGGCACCAGGTACTGAGGAGGGAGCAGTGACACTGTGACTGGGGCCTTGCACTGGTAAACTTTAACAGAAAAGCTGGGAGGGGTTATGAGAAAAGCAGCCTGTTAGTGTCAGCCATGGAATTTGGCTTATTGTGGCAATATCAGCAGTCAAACACCACAAACAAACCAGCACAAAATACAACAGCACATCCCAGCCATAGCTGCCTGAATTAAACAGCACCTAAAACCAGAAAGCCAACGATGGACACACTGGAAACATGGTCCTGGAAGTGATGCTTGGTTTATTCTTCACAGGTTTTCCCAGCCCAGGATTACAGCACATGGGTTTCATGCCCAGGGAGGGTGTGCCTGCCCAGGGTGTATCCAACGTGCCTCCAGCCGCCGGTGCTGCGGAATGACTCAGCTCTGGCTTCTGTTAACCACTCCTTCACCAGCATTTGAGCTGACATCTCATTCATTACGAGCAATCTGCTTTCACCACCAGCAACCTTCTGCCTGCTGATGCAGATATTTGATAGACCAGGCCCCATTCATGGTCACTATTTACTGCAGGTCATCAAAATCTACATCTTTGACTGCTTTGAAAACAAAATGCTGGGTTATCTTAAAAGTACTGTAGTTTCATACCTTACAACTTGTTCTTTTCTGTCTGTGTCAAAGACCTGAAACACTCAATTAAAAAATGGTATCACCATAACCAGAGCAATACCTGAGCAAAAAGCTTTGTTCCAAGTGAAAGAAGGGAGGAGATGGAACTACTCCACTCTTAGAGAAGCCAAGATGCAGAACTTCTCATCACATCAAAACCAACATAATCTTATCAGTGCACAGTGTTCTAAAAGCAAACAGGAAGCTACAGGAACTAAATTAAAAAGAAAAATCACCCTTAACTGTTACTTATGCAGGAGAGTACCCAAGTACAACAGCACACACAACTTCTGGCTGTCAAAGGCCGTCAGAACATCTGAGTCCCCTCACGTTAAAGATCATGGAATCAACAAAAAAGCATCATTTTGAAGAAGTAGAAAGTAACCTGAAGACACAGAGCAGCTGGCAGGGCTACATCCAGTAGCCAGATCTTTGAATCCCCATTTCAGCACCCTATCCATTTTGTGACAGGGCTCTTTGCTGGGCTGGAGTAGGGACTTTTATCAAAATATAGCAACACAGTCCTCAAACAGGGAAGCTTCTCCACTCCTGTTTTGCAGGAGTTGAGAGCAATCTTAAAGGTTGAACTACAAAAACAATCTTAAAGGTAGGCAGGGCTTTACCTTTAATCCCTGTTATCCCAGGGATGGTTTTAACAGAACTTTTGAGCCTGCACTTAGTAAGTTCCAATCAGAAACAATTACATCAAGTTGGACTGGCAGTCCCTCAACCACAAAAGTGCTGGAGGACAGCAAGGGACTTGTAAATTTTGCTCTTGTCCCTCAAAGCAAGGCTCACTCTGTCTCATGGTGCACAGTAAAGTCAAGTCCAACCACAACAGGATTCCCCACTCTCCCCATAACACCATTCCTGCCCTGGTTCCGTTTACACCATGAGCACCACGTTATGCATGCAGGCAACTTTAAACTGCATCCTGTGTTTCCATGGTAACAGGAGGGGCTGCATCAGCAACCCCCTGGATTAAGTTTGGGCCATCCTCACTCGGGTTTGAGCTGCACTGAATCCTTGCTGGGAACAGCAAAGCAGTGATGTCACCAGTAACCATGGTGCCCACAGCTGAGCCTCCCCTGTGCCCTTTGTGCTCTAACATGCATCCTTCACGCGTGACAATTACTTTAATCCAATTAGTGCTGGTAAAAACAACCGAAAAAACATGAAGGGCCATGTCAATGCTTATTTTGGGAAGGAAGGTTAGTTTGAGTCAACAAGATAACGATCAGAACACGAGGCTTTACAATAGCACTTTGAGCCTCATTGCTCCAAACACACAGGAATGACCCGAAACCCTGGGGAGAGGGGAAAGAAATCTGTTCCTCATCAACGGTTTCATTAATAAAGGCAAAAGAGCAGCTGCTTTAAACATCTCCCTTGCAGGTTTGATCAATGGCTGGGCAATAATGCAGTGCTTCATTCCAGCCTGGCACTACCCTGTCCCCCAAACACTGATGCCTCACCACCTGCACATAACTCTGATAGTAACCATAAAGTAGTTACTCACAGGGGAAAACCTCTGTTTTCCCAGCGCAGCACTGATCCTGTAGCTTGCAGGAGCGTTCCCTTTTGGGTCCTTCCCAGCTCTGCAGGGAGATGCCACCTGATCACTCCTGCCTGTGGCAAGGATTTCATGGGGGGGAATCTTCCCTCAAGTTTACCAAGCAAGAATTTGGACTCCAAGGGGACATCCAGCACACAAGGAGATGTCACCCAAGAAGGGTCTTCGTGTCAGAGAGAGGCACGTGCAGAGCTGCACGAGCAAAGCTGGGTGTGCTGGCCCTAAGGAAGGGACCCCTCTCACCCAGGCATGTGCAAACTAACCTGCACTGCATCTGCAGCACCATCAGCACCAGCACTCCTGGCTGCTTGTCTTGTAATGGAACACTTTTTAAAAGAAAAAAAAAAAAAAGCCCAAAAAGCTGAAGGCAGGCTGGGCTGTCAGTGTCAGGCTCCTGCAAGGCAGAGCAGCAACACACACAGCATCACTTTGTACGAGTGTTGTAGGCACTGCATTATTTAGAATCAGGGCTAGATATTAATGAAGCTGCTTGTACAAAAACAGGATATTTTGGGGACAATCAAATGTGCAGGGTCATAAAAAATTTACAGCATTAAGAGAACCTTTCTCATGGCCACTCATTAATCACTTTGCCTTGCAAAGACGCCCAGTCATACTCCTTTAGAGTCAGGGCTGGATGTGCCACAGGCACATGAATTAGGGATCACTTTATTATGGAGATACCTCAAACTTGTTTACTCCACATGCCTCATCTTTCAAAATGTCTACTACACTTCCAGCTCAGTATTTCATCTACTCTAAGTATTTCCTTCCATGTCTTTAAACTGATTTTTCACTGCATTAACTATTCCACAGACACTGTCTGTGAGAATTACTGTCCCTGGCTTAAAGGCAGGCAAAGCAAGTTGCACATTACTATATTGTGAGTCAGAGACAAAATTCAACTCAGGGTGCTCTGGATCAAGTCTAATCCTCTGACTATATCCCTTATACTTTAGGAACCCAATGCAATTTTTCACCAACAATGTATGCTAAAATACCGCAGGACTGGCTTAAAGAAATCCCCATAGTCTTCCTAATACTTAATTCATTACTTGCCTTCAGGTATTTGAAAAAAGGAGAACCTAATCCCAGTCAATATTTTTGTCCTTCTTTCACAAGAATAAAAAAATACAGAAGAAAAAAGGGGTTTTGACAGCCAACAAGCTCAGTGGGATTGGCAGTGCTGTGTCCTGTATTAAAATCAGTGCAAATCTAAAGTCTAAAATTGTGTTATAACATTATGTCATCTTCATTCACCTTTGTTAAGAGAAAGAGAGCTCATGAACTGTTAAGGCAACATCAAGTTCACTACCCTAAAATCAATTTTTTTTGGAACATGATATGGAATGCCAGACAATGTAAAAGTTACAGTGATAACGAGTTACACTGATAAAGAGTTACAAGGATAATCACTGCAAAATAACAAAAAAGTAGATGTAGAAAAGGTGTTTGCTCCTTCTGTATGTTGTCCCAAAATGATAACCTGGATGGGTGTCACTGTCACCTGTGCAAATGAGACCCCAAGTCTGGTACCACCAAATATAACTGTACCACCCTTATCCTCAAAATTAAACATCTGCAAGTGCCTTACTCTCCTCCAGAAGGATGTAAATCCTCATGACCACAAAGAAAAGGTTATGAAAAGCAGAGGAAGAAGAGAGAACACAGAAGCCACAGGTTTTAACGCTGCAGCACAGAAATCAAGGGAAAAGCTTCAAACCAGGCTTTGCTTTTAGACTTGTGAGCCTTGCAGGGTCTCTGGAGCCGTCAGCAGCGTCACCTGCTTTAAAACTGAAGCCTAAATGTCTGTCTGTGCAGATGGCCAAGGCATCTGCATGCAGAACAAAAATAATCAGCCAGCCAGTTCTTCAGTGTCCAGAGATGAAGGGTTAGTTTGCTTTCCCCCACTCAATCAATCCTTCACCATCTGCTGAGCCTGCTGGCAAGTGCCAAGCAGAGCTGGGGGTTTAAGGGACACGACTCTTGCATCTGGGTATCACGACAGGGCCTTAAGAATTACCAGCAGCACCAAGCAGTTTTAAGCCTCTTCTCAAAGGTGTTTCCCGAGAGCTACATGGAAATGAAGGGAAAAGCAGGATAGTGCAGGTGTCTGGAAACTGAGATGATGGACAAACCATGATCCTCCAGAAAGGAGCAAAGTGACTCAGGATTCTCCATCAGCAGTCAGGACAGGAGAGCACAGCACACTGCAGATGCTTGGAACATGCTTTGGTTTTGCAGGGAAGGCAATAAATGCAAAGCCCTGGAGGACAGCAGAGGAGAGGCTCATGTTAAAACATGAGAGAAGCCCTCAATTCCCAGGATCCTGCCTGAGTTCAGCAGGCAGTGCTAAGCAGATGGGTTATGTTTGTTCCATGCAGTGCCTCGAACAGGGCCAGAGGCCTTTCCCAGTCATGGACCCTCAAAGTGATGAATGACAAAGTATTAACGCTATTAACTTGAAAGGATGATGCTGCATCTTAAAATAAGTTTCATCCTCAAAAGGTAATCACTAGGTCCAGCAGAAGAATATTTTTAAAGCACACTATCTTTGGAGGAAGGTCACAAATACCCAGAGAAATCTGCGTAGACAAAATGAAGACCAGAGTTATTTACAACAGACAAGAAAGCTGCGCACACTGATATAAAAATAAGTTTTAATAACAAGAGGAATTCTCGTCTTATGAAAGGGTCAGAAGGGCAGCAGTCTCTCGGAATCTCATGGCATATGGAAGCACAGTAATGAACGTTATTAAGATGATAAAAGGACTGACCTTTGGCTAATAACATCTCAACAAATGCATTCAGGGCTCGTATTCCAAGCTTTTATGAAACAGAGACTTTAATGTGTGCATTGTTTCTGGGGTGAGGAGGAGGAGGGATACAGAAAGGAAGGGGCCCTGAACACACAAGGAAAGGATGCCAATGTTCCAGGAAAGGATTGCTGCTGAGACAAAAATATGCAGGATTCAGGAGGGGAAGAATTAAGAGACCCTTTAATAAGATCTCTCTAATGTGTAACACAGATCCCTTTGTGACCAACAGGATTCACCTCACAGAGCCTGAAATAGCACACACACCTCAGATGTGATGTGCACAGTCTCAGAAGACATCCAGGACAGAGTCCTTGGCTCAAAACTTCTGCAGGAAGAAACAAATCCCTACAAATGGTTACAGTTGTTCCCTCCATAACTGGTTTGTGTTTCACAGAATTCATTCCAGTGCCCATCTCCAGTTCCTCTCTGCTTACTTTAGGACAGCAGCCTGCAACTTCCCAGATCAAGCCACTCCCAGTGCCATGGACAACTCTCCAGGCTGAGTTCATTGAGAAACTGCCACCCTTGGAAGCAGGACTGGCTTTTAAATGTGCACACAGATTTCAGGGAAAAGTTACATTAGCAGAGGTACAAAGAGTGATTTCACTGTTTTGAAGTATTTTGCCTGTTTTATGCACCAGAATAAAACCAGGTCACAGCAGGAAGGAAGAATGTTGGTTCTTAGCTCAGACAGAAAAATGAGCACGTTTTAATTTGGATCTCAAAAGAGACAAAACCTCTGCAATGATGCAAAAAGGTCTTGTGCCTATGGAAAAGTTAGATTTAACTGCTCTGCAGCAAGGGCTCCCACCCTGGAAGGGCTGACAATGCTGCGTGAGAGGTTTCCCGTGGAAGGATATTGAAAGTCTGAAATTTAATAGAGAAAAACAATTCAGTTCAGATCTGCTAGGCTTCAAGCAAGTCGAGGGTACATTAAGTCCTTGCTGTAATGTAAAATTAACTTATTTAGGGAAGAATTTAAGTGCTACTTAAAGTACTGAAACCACTGACTGCAGATAATATTTCAGAAGTCAGCAGAAAGCAACTTAGGAGACTTTTTGCTCTCTCACCTCAAATTAAAAACAAAAAAAGGAAAAAAAAAAAGAAAAGCAGCAGGCCACTCATCTCAGTTTTCACAGCTTTATACACCAACCTGGAGAACTTGTAGTTATAAGAGGAATTACAGAGGAACACAAGCATGCACACAATGATTTATTGCATGTCTCGCCTGCCCAGCGGCGCAGAGAAGCAAGAGAGATGTGGATTATATACTGCACAATTTTAATTCTCCCACCCAGTAAACACAGCAAATATGAGTACAGCCTGTTCCCATTTAATGGAAGGATCCTTTGCTATTTGGGCCATGATGCTGCTTACATCAAATCTGGTGGAAAAGTTTTGTTGAGACTTCTAATAAGGAGAAGGGATTGTTCTCTCATGAAAACAGATGATTGATCCTTTCACTGCAAAGCAAAAATCTACATGAAAATGCCTTTGAAAAGTGATGACAGTACTACAGCTTGAGGCTGAACATCCCTGCCCACATGGCTTGGAGGCACCACTCCACCACAGGGCTCAGGGGAGAAGGGCCTTTTGGAAAACTTCCATTTGGACAATGATGAAATCCAGGAAAATTTATACCAAGGGGAGAAAAAAAAAAAAAAAATGCAGCTTTGCACCAACTGGTTTGGAATTTAAGGGAATTTTTCATTCATGAGATCAAAGGTAAACGAGTGATCAGCTTCAGGCTCCCTAAAACCCTTAAGGAACAAGTGACAGCTCCTTTTCCACTGCTGGAGGAGTGCTCTCACAGGACCAGGCTGCCTGGTGCCTCCAGCAATAATGCCACCATTCTGTACATGACAAATGTCTTAGAAATTAACCTTTTGCTTTTAAGAATCGTTCCTCTTCTCAGGAACTACTTCAAAACATTCTGTTCTACATTTCAGCCCCAGATTTCTCAGAAATGCCTCTTCTCTGCTGCTTTGCACGGATAGCTCAGCTTGTTCCCATGAGGGGACTCAACATACAGAACTTTTGTGTGGCCTCTTCAGGCATTTCAGAGGAAAAATAAAAGGACAGACATGAAGCACTTTCTCATTCTCTGAAAAAGACAAAGTCATGTTCCTCACTACTCCTTCCTCAGTGCCTGCCTCAAAGACAAAACCTCCACTTTTAAATCAAACTGAAGAAAACATTTGATATCTTGGTCTAGGAAAAGCTCCCATTGAAGCCAGCAGGAATCTTTCCACCAATTTCAGGAAAAATTGAAGCAAATCACTACCAAACTACAAACTCTACCCTACATGGTCTTTGTTTTGTTATTGCTTTTTGGTTTTTTCAGACTTGAGCTGGAACTGGCATTCTCAAGGAAGAGCACAGCTAAGTTTTCCTCTTGTGCTACTTGTAGAAGCAACACAGCAAAGAGCTTTGCTTGTCATGCACTCCTCCAGCTCCCCCACACCTTGGGGGCCATGGAGTGTTTCCAGCTTAGCCCCCTGCTCCAGGAGGGTGGAGGGAGAGCAGAAACCTGATTTGACACCTGATCTAAGAGGAAACCTTACTCTGCTGCCTGTCAATGCAGTAGAAGATTAAAGCAGGGCTGGATGCCAATTTGGAGAAGTTATTTTCTCAAGCTGCTGAACTTCCTCTTGCATGAAACCCTTATGGCTTCTCGTGTCCTTTTGATGTTAGGATGGCCAAAATCCCTGTCAAGTAACAAACCAGAACCTGGTGCTCTGCATTAAGGAAATTAAAATCAGCAGTTTAACTTCTGAGATTAAAAAGCAAATCCACCTCCCTGACCAAGTCCTCCAGAATTCCCAGGAGGCCCCAGAGACATTCCCCAATTAAGGATTCATCCTCTGTTTAATCAGGTGGGCTCCTCCTTCCTAATCAGATCACTCTCCCCTACACTCTGCTGCTCACTGACAAGTTCTGCACAGATAATACTCTGCTGCCATCCACCAGCTCTTCATGCAAAGCAGCTGAGACAAATTAGGAAGACAAAGTTGCTAACAAAATAATGCCACCAATATTCAAAGCAGCTGCAGCATCAGGAAAAGGTACAGAAAAATGAAAAAGGTTTGCCTGTTTATGCCAAGATTTAGGTTAAACACACAAAGATGACACATTTGTGTCAGAAAATGGAATTTGACCACTATTCCTGCTAAATACACACTATACATTCTTTTAATAGCCAAGCCCAAGTGCATGAATCCTTAAGGAACACAGCTGGGTGGTCAGGAGAGCAATGGAGGAGTTGTGCTTTTCCTTTGGTTTGAGGGGTTTGCTTTTCCCCCTTGTTTTAGGTTTTAAGCCAAAGCAGATTTTTCTAGCACTGCTTCATCCCAGTTCAGAAAGCAGAGTTCTCCTGCAAACTCAATATTAGATGTGTGTTTTGCTGGATGAGCAAAATTACATTTTATTTAAAGTGTGGGACAATGAAATAACACTGCAGATTCATTTCCTTTTATAAGTGCTCCTGGTTGGATTTCAAACACTGGGAGAATATGGGCACAGAGGATTTTAGTTACAAAAACCCAACATTTTAATTAACTGCTTTACTGCAGATAGGGAATTCTGCAAAAATTCCCATCAGTATTCAGGAGCCATTAAAAATAATCTACATTTTATGCCTAAACTGATTAGTATCTATTTCACTGTGGTATATAAGCACAGCTATATTACATTTAATTTTTTTCCCTCCCTTAATTCCAAGTTACACTTTTGGTTTACCCTCTCAAATTTATATTAGACTGTTGCTTCCCAAGAAAAGAACAGAATTTGGTTTGCAACTGGAATTGGCACAACCAGTAACCAGCACCCAGCTGGGAAGCAGTGGCTGTTTATGCCCTTTCCAGCAGGTACCCACACACTTGGGCCGAGTGTTTCCACAGGAACTGTTGTTTCCCCAAGTAGGTCAGACACAAGTTCTCCAATTAAAAGAGAAGAGGAAGCAAGTCAGAAATGGAATTTGCATTACTTTCCCAGTTACTCCTTTAGAAGCAAACAGCAAAATCCAAATGTGAGCTTCTCCAATCCTGCAGCAAGTTTTCCCCCAGCCCAGAGCGAGCCCCCAGATTTTGCTGACCTGGATCATGTAGAGCTGGGCGATGCGATATTCCTCCACGCTCATCGGGAGAGGAATACGATATTCCTTTATGAGCATTTTGGATACAAAAATCTCTTGTCTGCTCAGAAACACAATCCAAAAGCTTTTAGTAAAGGCTCCTTAAATAATGGCAAGGAAATGCATCGAGGATCCCTGAAACAGACAGAAAGGAGGGGGAGGAAAGAGAGAAGTGGTTATTTTCCATTCTTATGGCAGAACATCTTATTTAGGGAAAAAAAAAAACAACAACAGGCAAACATTAATTTTTGTAATAGCTATAAGCATAATAGCAGAGAGAAGAATCCCTGGAGTGCTACCAGACCTTTGATATCAAATTGAACAGAATCTTTCAAAAGAATTTTGATTTGCTCCAGGGGATACCATCAAAGCTATTACCCTCCTGACCTTTGCCATCATAACAGACTTTCATATTCAACAGCATCTCCACGGAAGAGATGTGACAAAAGCTCCAAATGAATAGGCAGATCTGCTGCTGCCCACAGTCTCCAGTGCCAGCAACACACCAGACATGCATCCTCTCAAAAGCATCGGGTTTTACCCTCTCAAATTCATTTAGGACCAAGAAAAGCAATAATTCAACTTCCTCAGCCCTCAGTAACAACATGATGAAAAAAGACCTTTGTATTCAAAGAATAAAGACAGCAGAAAAGTACTTTTCTTCTCTGCTTTATTCTGAATTATAGTCTTGGTAGGACCCCTTTTTTTTGCACCTCCAAAACAGTATGCTGGCAAGATCCTCCTGTCACTTCTGTCAGGCTCCTTTTTACACTCCCACTGCCTGAGAATACAAAGATCAAACTGCAACAGAAAAAAATCCCATTGTACCCCGCCTCAAGGCACTGTAACAGAATTACTGGTTAAGAATTCAGGGAATACAGCATTAACTATACCACAGGTCAAAGCAGGAACTTTTCAAATACCTTTAACACCCTCTATGGACTGTGGATAAAGACAATAACTTTATGTAAGGAAGGGGGAAATAAAAGGATGGCTGGTGAGGAGAAGAGGACACAAGAAGCAAAGTCTGTTATCAGCCCGAGATAGCCTTGGCAGGATCTGGTGATGGCTCTCACAGCACACAGACCATTCACTTGGTTCCTTCTTGTCACCAAAATCCACCTTCCTGCTGTGCCTGCTTATTGGATATCTTCAGAGAGAGCTGCTGCAGCCAAACCAGCTCCAAACTCTGTCACTGGTGAAAACAACCAGCAGAATAAACCCAACCAATTTATCTTGTGGATTAAACCATGATGTGGGAACCAGGAAACCACACCACTATCAGCAGCCCTTAGTGCCAGTCAGTGTTTGCACAACACTTCACCAACCTTTTACGAGGTTTAGAGAGGTTCAAACACATGCCCATGGTCACAGGGCAACCAGGGACGCCACTCAGTATTTATAACCCAGGTCTCTGCCAGAGCTGCCCCAGTGCTGAGCACACGTGGGGACACTGCCCAGGGACACTGCCCAGGGGACACTGCCCAGGGACACCCAGCCCAGTGCCACAGGGCCCCCAGCTCCCCCCTCCCTGTGACTGCCACATTTCTTATCTGGCACTAAAGCAAATCCACCCCGGACTGACTCTTCTGGAATAGTGATCTGTCTGGTGCTGCATCATCTAAACAATTTATTTCCAAATTCAATTCTCTGCCGCATTTTATTGCTGTCAGAGCAATCTGTGCGTGTGGAGGGGAGGATAAAAAAGTCTCTGCTATGGCAAAGCCTGTAAAGAACAATTCTGAGAAAACTGTGCTTCCCTCCACTGAGCTCTGCACGGAAGTGTGTGCATCCACACACACGTGCAGGATTTCCTCCATCAAACTAATCCCCCAGAACAGGTGGAGATAATCTCATTAAGTGGTTTTTAATTAGTGTCATGGCAAAGAACAACAGTTACCACCACAGGATAGATCTCAAGGACCAGATCTGCAATGGTGCCAACTCCAGGATCCCAGTTCTTAGAGCTAATGGCAGTGGGAGACTCAGCTACACATCTTAAACAGTTCGTTGTGCTTTAGAGATCTTTGAAAATTAGATTTAAAAGCTTCTCCCCTTGTTCCCCAAATGCTCTGAAAGTGATTCTGCTCCATCATAAGGACATCAGTCACGTCCGCCTTTGCTGCTTGCTAAAAACAGGAGATTTCTATCGATTGGAAGAGATGAATAAAACAAAAAATAGAACGTAAAAAGCAGTAAAATGGCAAGAAACCAGTACCAACATGGAAAAAATGTGTTTATAATGAAGTGCCAGTCAGGTAATAATTCAGATGGCTGAGACACAAGAGGGTTTATTTTATTACAGGCTAAAAGTCCCAACATTTTGGCCCCAAGCAGGCACAGCAGCAGCCTTGGCATGCAGAGCCTGTCTGGTCACAGCACTGGCTCCTGCTCCTGCTCAGCTTCTACAGGAGCTGAGGGTTCAGTGTCAAGTTCCCTTCAGGTTTCTCCTTCCCTGTGGTCAATGATTAAAAAGCAATGTTTGGGCTCAGCCCACAGGACTGCAGGCAGCAGCAGACCCTGAAGAAGGCACAAAGAGAACAAACCTGACTTGTTGGCCTGGTTTTACTTTTTAAAAAAGTTAATTATCGAGGTAAGTTTTCAGTCTGGGTTGTCTTTGAGTTGATAATAACCTGCTCTTACCCTTTCAAGAGCAGTGGAGCCCAGGTATCAAACCGTGAAATAAAAACACGGAATTTCACCAAATTCAGATCTAGGGGAACACCATTCCAGGTGGGAAAGAGGTGACAAAATGGCCCTTTCAGACAACTCACTGAGGACAGTAACTTCCTCCCAAAATCTTGGGGTCTTATGGAGAATCAAAGCTCAGCAAGACCTCACATTGTGTTGTATGAACAAAACACGGGAGTTTTTCTGCAGAAATGATGGGAGAGAGGAAAAAGCACTTCTGGAAGCAGGGGAGCCACCACATAGCTCTGGAAAAATGGGTGTCAAAATCCCAAAAGTGTCCTTGGCATTTGTCTGCACCCAGCCCATTGCTAGAGGCAGCCAGAGGTGTTTGAGATGCTCCACGTGCTGGGATTAGCAAACAGCCAGGGTTTCACCACTGGATTTTGGCTACACCAAGTTGAACTTCCCATGGATTTGCCAAACCCCCGTGGCTGCACAACTGGAAGATCCAGAGGCTGTTTGCAAACCTCAGCCAGCTTCCCAGCAAGAGAAAAGCAGCGGTGACACAGGACATTTCCAGACTCGCTGTGTTCCTGCTATAGCCAAGTGGCACATTTGTACAGCCCGTTATTCAATTTATACCCAGAGCTGTAGTAACTGTGAGAGCCAGGCGCATAATTTTATACCTCAATTATTTTAAAATCAGGTTCTCAAAGCATCGTAATTATGCTGCAGAGTCAATATCCTGCTGCGATGAGTCAGGTCCACCTCTGAGCCATTGCTCCAGGCTGTCTGAAAGGCTCACGCACAGCCTGCTCCATTTACTTCCAATTTTAACAGTCTCCCTCACAACAACAAACTCCCTAAAAAAAGTGCCCGTGCTTTAAAATCAAGGGAGGATTATCTGGATCTGCAGAAGCTGAATAGACCTAAAGACCCAGCAGAATCTCTCCATTTAACCCACGAACTTGGTGTTCATTTTGGGGGTGTCCAGGCAGCCGCCCTGGTACTAAAGGAGGTAGCAAAGGGCTGATAATAACTGGCAGCTTGTAATTAAGGATTACGATGCAGTGTGCGAAGAAGGGTGGTTAAACTGTGCTGCTGGAGTGCTGGAGGCCAAATCCCAGCCAGCTTTCCCAGGCTGGCCCTGAGGGGATGGAAACTGAGTGTGACAGCAGAAATCCCAGCTCCTCTACAGGTTCAGGGTAGGAGAACCACTCATGCTGCGGGTTCAGGCTACAAAAGGGCTGCTGTGACTTTTCCCAGCTGTCACCTCAATGACTAATTTTTGACCAGCTCACGTTTTCCATGCTCAGGTTGCTGAGCAGAGGCTTTTCAGAGCTGCAGTGAGCAACACCCCAGCAGCAGGAACCCACCTTGGGCCATGGCTGCTGCATCCCTTTTTCAACAGAGAAGAAAAGGCCCCAGACACAGAGAGCAACTATAATGAGCTTTTTCCAGCCTCACACAGGACATTCATTTTATGCCATTATAAAGTTAAAAGGAAAACCCATCGTGGAGGGTCACACAGCAGCTGGTAGCAGAAGCAGGTCCCAGCCCCAGGTCTCAGGTTATGATCACCCACTGCCTGCTCAGGGCTGTGCTCTCTGTTGAAGCTGAGAAAAGTCTCCACTACGAAAGAGCACATTTACGAGCTAAGGATTGATATCCTTGACTCAGCTATTGAACATTTTTCCTTGCAATATTTCCACATCACCAAGAAATTGAAGATAATTAACAGAAACAACTGTAAGAAAACCAAGCCAAACCTGCAAAGGCAGAAGGATGAGCAAAGGCATTACCTGGAGACCTCACCTACCTCCCTAAAGACCTTCCTTAGGTTCTCTACATCGCCTCTCTCCCCCAGGAAGAGGCTTCCTTGAAGAAAGCAATATCAAAGAGATGTCAGCACTGATCCCAAGTGGATCAAACACTTGGACTTTGGGAAGCAACACCAGGCTCAGCAGCCCAGCCACCTTCCCTCTCTGCAGAGCTCCCTGGAGGAGGACACAGCACTCTCCCACGACTGGAAGCACTGCACACTTACTGTGGATTTATTTATGCCTTTAGAAGCTGCAGCATAAATGGAAAACAGATTCCCAGGGCCCAAGTCAGCAGTTTTCAAAGGCAGCCTCGGTGCTCACACCTTGATTAATGCGGCAGTTTCCCTCCTGGCCCAGAGCAGTCTTGCTCAGCTTTATCTGTCCAGAGTGGCACTGCTGCAAAGACCATTCCCTGTCACTCTCATCCTGCTTGTCCACAGTGTCCCTGTCTCTCAGAAGCTTTCTATGAGTATCTGCTTGGCCTGGTTGTCAAACCTTGCTTAGCCCTCACTTGCCAGCCTTGCCTGCCCAACCCTCTGCAGGAGCTGTGGCACACACAGCCCAAGATCCATCACAGGGACCAGCACAGCCTGGCAATTGTGCTGCCCACATCCCACAGGACAGAGAGGAACTTCTTGGTTTGTCAGTGCTCAGCACACTCTAGGCTGGAGTGTAAGTGTCACCATGAATCTCTCATGATTGACCAGTGCTCTGTAAAGGTCAGGGGAAAACACAATTAATGAGGCTTTTCTAAGGAGATGAATAATGAGTGCTCGTATTTTATCATTCCTTTCTCTCCTCTCCTCGCCCAACCCCACCAAAGTGATCTCTCCAGTGGGACTGTTTCAAGCCACGTCTACACTGGAAGGTTAAAAAGCCTCAACATTTCTATGTAGCAGCTTTGTGGCCACAAAACACTCATTACTACTCTCAAAACTGTCTCTCACACACACGTGCACTAAGCTGAAGAGACAGAACGAGCCTTTTAAAATCAGCAATTTTCAGTTTTCATAGTGTGGGTTGTACCTGCTCACTGACAGCTAAGCAGATTTAAAAACTCATCAGGCCTGGGGAGAAAAAGAAAAAATAGATCAAAAGTTAAAGCTCCTTAAAAGTGCACAGTTCACACGCTCTGGGCTCCAAGGCCACTGTGTCAGTGTGTGACTGTTCATCCTAATCGCCCATCTCATCTGTCACATCTTCTGAGAGAAAAATTGCCGTGCAGATGTTTGCACATCCGAGTTTCATGACCAAGCTTAGATCCCCTCTGACAGTGAATCAGCAGCTCATGAACAAGTGCCACAACTGCAGCAGCCCTTGCAGTGCTGGGGCTGCTCGTGGGGATGGCCAGTGCCTGCAACACGGGCAGGGAAGGGGGCAGGAGGACAAGGACAACCCCAGCACCTGTGGAAATCAGCTTTTCCCAGGTGTAGGGCGAGCTCCAGAGCTCTGGAAGGAAGGCAGCACAGCGAGGGGCTGAGGACAAACACTGCTTGGTAAGACAGGGCAAACAAGTCGCATTTACAGTACTTGATCTTTTTTCCATTATTAGATACAATTTGACGTCACTTATAGAATTTAAGAGCTCATTGTAAAGCAGACGTTTATTACAACTGAAGGATGGAAGCAGTCCAAATGCAATATAGCGACACTGGAGCTATTAAATCTTGTTATAGTTCACTGGGCAGCCAAATACTGGCTTGAAGCAATGTGAGGAGAAGGGGAGGGGGGAAAGTACCACCACAGCAAAGTGTGCACAACACCCACAGCTTTTCTGCTTCAACATTCTCGGATATTGTGCTGGTTTTTTGTACTTTCCATTCCTATTACTCCTTTAACACCTGGGAGAGGAAAAACTGACTCCCTTCCTTGTGCTTTGTAAGTGATGCTGTGGTGCAAAGCCAGCCAGCCCTCCCCATGCACATACCGACTCCAGGGGGATCAGGTGAAGTCCATCAGCTGAACTTTGGCTGGAAAATTAACATTTCAAGTCTTGTCGTGCCTGGAGGTTATGCAATAACGAACTAATAAAGAAGCCATTAAAAGAACTAATAAGAACACTTGAGCCACAGATGAGTTCAGAGGGAAAGACAAACCAGCCTCTAATCCTTTTGCTGATACTGGGGATAAAGATGAATATTAAAAAGAACGCTGACATTAAAGTTTAAACGTTTCCAAGCAGTGTGCACAAGGAGAGCAGCCACAAACCTCAGTGTCCTGTGGCCAGGCTGCAGAGCCTGGTGAGCTAAAGGAACTGGGCAGACCCTGCCTTTAATGGGGCTGCTTTCAGTCCAAGACTCAGCATTATCCACTGAAAATAGGCCAACGTTACACACACAAATACATAAATATAGATGTGTAATATATATTTTATATATAGATACATATATATAGACATACACATACATTTACACACACAGGGAAACAAAAATAAAAGCAGCACTGACAGTGTGGCAAGTACAGCGTGTTGGCTGAAAACAGACTGAAAATTGCTGGCAGCTCATTGAACTAGTGTAAAGAAAAATCTATGGAATGCCATAGGCAAACAGCATGGACAGGATTTTTCTTTAGTTGGTGGCACATCCATTAGTCTGAAGGGCCACTGGCATGAAGAAGTATGGCAGAGAGATGGGAGGCAGGCCAAGTTTAACAACAAAATAAACATATCTCATTTTCCAGGTAGCCTCCCTGGGAGGTTATTGCATTTACACTTCACAGCATCTGGGTGGTACAATCCCTCTTCCTGACAGAAGTCAGGAGAGGGAGCACAAGGGAGCTTGGTGAAGTTCCCACCAGCTGGTGAAGGCTTCACTTGTATTAAGCAGTAAAATCCCAAGCACAAATCCATCCAGACTCTTATAGCCCATGTCCACACCATCCCTGTTCTTTCTCTCCATTAGTGGCTGCACTGAAATCGCAGTTTTATATTAAAACATCAAGAGCAGAAAGTCATAAAAACTCCAACTCTTTCATCTTAGCAGTCACTGAGCATGAAAGTAAGAAATTGAGAGCAGGGAGGCTGAAGCCCAAAGCTCTATGTATTTCCTGTGCCTCTTGTTCCTACTCCTCTACACAAGGCACTTGAAAGCCACTCAGTCCCAAATCCATCACAGCCATATCCCAACTCCCCTGGAAAGGCAACCACAGCACTCATTTCCCATTTTATAGCTTATTCATGGGTCTTTATGCTCATCTTTTCCAACCTACAGCCCGTTTCAGGCTATTTCTCAATGTTCATTTGAATTTTTATCTCCAAATACTTGCAGATCCACTAAACCTGCTTTTGAGACACAAAAACGCAATTTTGAGATTTGAGTCAACATTGGACAGACCCTGGATTGCTTCCTCAGTAACTCCCTGTTCAAACTGAAAAGGGTCATCAACAGCTACTCCACTTTTTCAGTAGTTACAGTCCTGGCAGAAATAACATTTTATTCCCTCGCTTATGCAAATATCATATGGAACAGGAAATGAGCATTCAAAGCTGGTTTAAAAGGACTATTTCATGAAAGAAAACATTGTACCACTGCAAAGGCAGTGTTAGAGCACCGTAATACTTCACACTGCTTTCATTAGGCTGAGACTTGCCTTGCCTAAAGGCAAAATGGGGATAAAGAAAATAAGTCCCACTCCATCAGAAGAAACTTGTAATGACACCTAAAATTCTTACATGGGGAGCAGGACAGACACAGCAGTGAAGGCTGATGAATAATGGTGCAATCGAGGTGGAAAGTACAGGGCCATTTTGCACAAGAGCAGTAAAAGTTTAATATCTCTGTTGCGTCTTTCATCCATAACACCAACAGATTAACAAGGTTTCTGTGGCTGGGTAATTTCTTTGGAGTTTTGATCTTGGAAATAATTACACTAAATATTTCATAAGTGCCTTTGAAAGTTTTTTTTTTTTTTCCTTTTTTTTTTTTTAATAAAGAAAAAAGAATCGCTCGCTGCTCTTGGACTGCAGCAGGGTAATGAAAGTGCACAGCTAATCAATAACCACTTTCAGTTCATTATTCAGCACATTTTGGGCTGCTGTTTTTTCTTCCTTTCTACCATTCCACATCCCACATACGAAGTGTTGGTGCATTTTTAAACCATCACATCTTACTGCTTTTGCAAATCATCCTTAATGCTAACCACAACATGGAACACCCAGCCTCTAAATACCACCCACACCATCCAGAGGGTTCCAGGGTGTTTCCAGCTGAGCACTTTTGCCAGCTGAGACAGAGGAGGCTGAAGTGCCAGACCAATTCCATTTCTTCTTTAGTCTAGGTAACAAATTGCTGGGTCATTTCTGTCCCTTATTCCTCTTTGAGAAGTCTCAAGAAGCTTTGTCAGTCACTTGGACAGTCCCAGCTTGGGGGTTCTGGGTCAGGCAACTCCAGGTCCCTTTCTGGGGAGCTGCTGATGGCACCACAGCCTTGGCTTTGCCCCAGATCCAGCTGCTGCCCTGGGGCCACAGCTGCACCTGCACTACAGCCAGGATGCAATGGCCAGTTCAGGGCAGGAGAGACCCCAGGGACACTGCCAGGTGTTACCCACATCCCCAGTTCTCACCTCCTCCACGAAAACCCAACACACTCCTTCCCCAGTCTGCCCACTCCATAAAAAACACAACCCAAAGGACACACTATGATAATTTAAAACATAGCAGAAACTGGAAACCGAATTGAGGACTCAGAAAAATAATAGTAAGTTAATTCACCCAAGCCAAGGACAGGGGTGGTACCTAAGGAGACAAATTGGCAAGAAAGAAGGAAACAACATTTTCTGAGTCACCCACCCAGAGCAGAGGCACAGGAGCAGGAGTGCCTGGCTGGGGCCCAGCTCCTTGCAGCAGCTCCTGGTGCTTGAGGGATACATTAAAGCTCTGCCTTGGCCTCAGGGACAACCACCATTATCCCTCATTTGCAGGGAAATTGAGACATAAGGGAAAAAATTATGTGGTCCAATATCCAAGAGAGAATCAGTGACAGAGCAGATTCAAGATTGGATCCAACTTTTTCCACAAAATAATTTTTTATAAACAGAGGAGGGAGTGGGGTAGCTCAAGCAAATTCAATTTTCCCGATAATTGGCAGAATTCTGCAAGAAAAAAATGTGAAGAATTTTTTCCTTCTTACCAACTGCCTTTCAAGATATCAATAATTTCTGCAGAAAATAAAATGATTCTTGAAAATATCAAATTTCCCCACGAGCCCAGAGGTTCTCAGCACTCATCTCACCCCATTTCCTGTCACCCCCAGACAAGATCTTTTCCTGCTGGAAAGCACATGGCAGCTTCAAGAACTTTTCTGTTTTGTTGAAATCTTGGTAGATGCAGGCTGGGTCGATGCAGTAACTTGAAGTGGCAGAGCTGCTCAGGCAGCCTGTGACACTCAGAGCTGCATGGCCACAACCAAACACTCACCCTCCCTCTTCTAGAAGGGCTCTAGACCTCCTGTTTCTACAAATGACAAGGAAAGATGCAAAGATGCTCAAACCTTCACAACAGTATCCCCCAAACCCCAGGCAAATAATCCTTGCTAGGGAAAATATTCTCAGATGTAATTAAGTGGTGCTCTGAACCCAATTTTTGCATTAATATCTTGGCCATCAAAAACCAAACTCACTTTTCAGCTGTCAAATCCACACGACAAAACTTTGAAGCAAATCCTTTGGCCTTTAATTCTGACCCATTTTGCTGAACCTCTCCCACAGCCCTTCCCACTGCCACTGGCTTCACTCAGAATTCTCTCCAGGAAACAATTCACTTTTCTACAGAAAATTTCTGAATGTATCAAAGCATTTAACAGCCATAGAGCACATATTGTGGTTTCAGCCTGACAAAGCAAGCAGAGAGCCTTCCCAAGGGTGGAATTCTGCTGTTCCTTGAGGACTCGTGTGTGGTTTTATTCCTCAAATTAAATGGGATTTCAACCGCCTCCTCCAACTACAAATTCAACTCCACAAGCCCATCAGGGTGTCTTGCAACAAGAAGTCATACTGCACATGTGGGTCAAAAGAAAGCATTTTAATGTAAACAAAAAACAAAAATAAAATCTGTTTCCTGACCCCCCCAAGACCAATTCAAATAAACTTTTCCTTTGTTCCCCAACAAATATCCAAATTGTTTGGGGGTGTTCTTTTTTTGAAGAGTCCCTTATAAGAGAGTGTTGCACAAGCAGGTTTACTAAGGGTTCAGGCACAAGATTTTCCTTTCCATGAGATGCACCATTGGATGGAAACCTTGTTCCAGCCTGAGCAGCTGAGGAAACAAGGCACGAAAAGTGTCCAAGCCCCTCAGTTCAGATTTCAGGGATGGCTCTGGGTGCTGCAGGTCCCTGTCCTGGCTTTCCAGCTCCTGCCATGCCTGGCCAGTTGTTTCACACCTTGGGAATTTCTCTTGTGAGCTCTCAGATTGCAGGAGCTGCACAGCCCCACATGCCCTTTGCTAAAGGGCATTACAGCTGTATTTATATCTGACATAAATCTGCTTTGTAAACAGTGACCTCATTCAGGAGCTGGGCTTTCTTAGACAGCCACGTCCAGAGCACATGTGTGTGCTGGTCCTGAGGGACACCTTCTCAAAAATCCCAGAACTAACAGGTGGGAAGTCAAAACCACCCAAAGCTGGAGAGTTTGGCATATCCACGAAGTGTAACAGAGGAGCCAAAGGACTTCAACTATGCCAGCTTGATCACAACATGGCACGAAGAAAAGGACAATTAGTCTGTGCAAAAGAAGCTGCCTGCAGTCTACAAGTAATGCAATATCTGAGGGACATTGAAGTTTGGACAGTTTAGTCCAAAATTCACTGCAAATTCTGGCTCACAGTCAAAACAATCAGGAGCTGAACAGAAAATAATACCAAAGTTCTCACTCCAGGCACCAGACCCTGTTTTCTCATCTCATTTCTATTCTTCTGTTTGCTGCCAATTCAAAGAACTGTGACCAAAAAAATCAGCCCATTAGTCTCATTCTTAGAAGTGTTAAACTCCTATTTGTGAAGTTAGTGTTAGCCACTGAGTCCATAAATTACAGTTAAAGTACATAAGGAAGCAGTCATGACATAACCCCAATTTAATCTGAACCAGGCCACCACAGTCAAAGGAGTGTTTTTCAAAATCTTAATTAATTTTTAAAAGAATGGATTAAAGGGGGTTCTCAATTAAAAGAACACTTTAAGGAGACAAGCTGGAGAGGATTGTCCACTTTATTAATACAGCAATTTAACAGCTATTCAACATGTAATAACTTCTCATTAAAAGTCAACCCTCCCCCTTCTCCAGCAGATTAGCCACCCATTTGTCAGACACAATAGAGCTTCATTAGCCTAAAAGTTCCATTTCTGCTCTTCCACAGATTTGCTTTTATTTTGCTTCTGTCAGTAAGCAAAAATCCTGAATGACAGCAAAGTCCAGAAAGCAATAACACAAACAGGGCCTTGGTCTTTCAGGGCTTCCAGAGAGTGTTTGGAAGCAGCATTCCCAGGAGTGACAGCAAGAGCCAAGTAGGAAACGTTGGGATAAACCTAAGCCACACTGCCCAAACACACAGCAAAGGCTCATCATGAGCTGTACCTTGCCTGGAGGAGCTCACAAATGACACCTTTTCCACCTAAGGATTACCCACCAGCACCCCACAGCCTGCATGGAATTGGAGTTGTCATTGAAAAGAGGATATACAGCGATTTTACCAGAAGGTTCCCACTGCAATCTTGAGTTTTTGGATTGAGCATTGTCATCATGTGTAACACACAAGCAGACACCTCGTTTTGGGTGGGTGTGTGGGTGTGTTCAACCTGTGCTCAGGCTCCAAGACCTGCCCAGGAGCAGGTGGGAGCTCAGACAGGGACAGCAGGGACAAGCCCTGGGGCTGGGCACCAGCAACGTGCAGTTCTCAACACCTCTGAGACACCCCTGTGTGCCGGAGACACAGACAGGAGACACAGTAAAGCTCCTGCAAGGGCAGCCTGCAACTCAATAAATAACGAGAAGAGCCCTGGGATTGCAGTGGAGAAGCTCCAGAGCAGCAGCAGCCCCGTGCTCCGTGCCAGCCTCAGCCAGATTCTGCGTGGATTTCACTGCAGGATCAGAGCTCTAGGAAGTTCTTATTAAATGATAACAGAAATTCAAAGAGGTTACAGCTAAGGCTAATGCCACCCAAAAGCTAAAGCAAACAAAAACATTCCAGTCGATGATTTATCTGTACAGACCATTCAAGCTACTCTTAAGACAATTAACAGTCACATGCTCAAGCTTCAATAAAAAGGGACACCTTTCCTTGCAGCTCCTGCAATTTTCAGGAATGAATCCAGACATCAGCAGAAGAGGAAGTGCAGGATATATACAGCATTAGTTTCCAAGAGAATATTTAACATGTCACGTGAGACCAGCATTTTTAGCCAACTTGGGAGAAAATAGACAAGCTGCAAAGCTGCCCTAAAAATACCAGTCATGATAATTACAAAGAAGAAAAGCAAAGCAGAAGCAATGGCAGCACTAACAATCCATACTTTCAGTGACAAGCTGCTAACAATTTTTTTAATTACACAGACCACTGCCGGAAGATTATCTCAGCTGCTCAGGTGTGCAATTCATGTTTTCAGTTTAAAAAGAAAAAAAAAGCATCAATAATTATGTAAATCCAGGACCCTAGTCTCTTTGTTCTCCCATTAATACACGAGCTTTTGCCAAGAATCTGCTGCCCCTCCTTCCTCAGGACAGCATTATTCAGCTTCAACATTTTAAATAAAACTGATAAAGAGCGAAACCATCCAAGAGGTAGGAAAAGCTTAACAACATATCCTGGGCTAGAGGTGAAGAGCTTGGCTGACAGGAGGCAGCCGAGGGTGAGACGCCTCCCTGGCCACATGTTGGTGACAGTGGCTCTTCCCAAGGCACAAAGCAGCTCCTGCAATGAGTAACTGCAGGGCTTGCAGGAGTCAACAGTTGTAACAGAAGATTTATTTTTGTCACTAAAATCAGCGAGGGTGACTCACAATAGACCCAGGGAGCCTCGCTGATGAGTTTCATTTTATGCAGTCACTTTTCACCCCTGATTCTCAAAAATACCAGTGACAATAATGGCAATAGAGTATAATAGTCCTAATTAGCTAATGGGAGAGAAATCTTCCAAGTTCCAAACTAACCAGAATTGCTACTTCTAAAAATGCAAGGCAGTTGATCCCTGTTGATCTCTGAAATTAGAAGAGAAAGAAGAATGGCCATTCTCTTCTGCACATTCAGCAACAACATCCCGACAGCCCCATCAGGAGAAAGAACACGAGCAAGAGCTGTTCAGAGACCTGGCTCCAGGAAGATTTACTGCTAAATACATTAGAAGCATCTCCCACTGACAAAATAAATAGGTCTGACTCGATCAAAAACCAAGCAAATCATTGCCTTCTCAGGCATAGGTTAATGCTTTTTTCCCCCAACGATGATAAAGAGGACAAAAGGACAATGGCAAGCTTTGAAAATGACTTGCCAACTAAGTGATGGCTCAATAATTACATTTTGGAAAATTTTCCTTGCATTTCACACCACTGAATCCATTCTCAAAGCAACTGAAAGCACCAGCAACAAAGAGAAGCCAATGTGAAGCTTGCTCTGTTGACTTGACTAAAGCAAGGGGCTGTGCTGGAGAGTGGACCTGGTAAAGACAAATTTAGGACAACCACTACTGCCCTTTAAAGCACCAAAGTTGGTTGGAATCTTTACTTAGGACTAAAGTCCAGTAGCTTTCCTCTGAATAGGCGATCACATGGAAGCTATTTTCTTTTTGGAGGTTATTTTGAGCTGAAAATATTTTCCAGTTCCATGCTGACAGACAGATTATAACTACACTGTTTTACAGAATAATGCACACGTTTTTGAAACCTGTCACAGGGGAAAGTAGAGAAAGCTGCATTTTTCTCTTTACTGTATTTATTCCTGCAGGAGTTTACTCTTTCAAAATAAGGTCATGTGCTCCTTTAGCACAAAAGGACCCAACTGAGCAGGGCACAGCTATCTGTCCCATTTGTCATCCCATGCAAGATGAGATAATCAGATTAGCCAAACAGTTACAAATTGCACACATCTGAAGGAGAAGGAAGTAATTTTCTCATATTCCTCTCCCAGGCAATCACCTCCCAGAGTTCCAGCAGTGTCAGCCTCCCTAACGCTTCCCATTGCTGAGCTCCTTCAGGATTCAGGGACAAACTCTGCTGGAAGCCCCAGGTCAGTTTGTCACATTTATTGGAGAAAATGGTTTGCTGAGATGATGTGGTAAAAGCCTGCATTAATACCTCCAGTTCTATCCACACCTCCAGCAATGTTCCCTAAGAGCATTCCTGTGACTGGCTACAAAAACCCTTCTGGGAGAGGCTCCTCCACTCTCCCCACCCAAACCAACATGCACTGGGTGCAGCACAAGGGGTGATCCCAGGACAAGGACAAAGGGGATGATTTACTGGGTTCCTGGTGCATCTTTCACCCTGAGTGACCCAACACCTCCTCCTGTAGAAATCCTGCCAGAGCAAGGGCAAGGGGAGCACTCAGGCAGAAAGCTATGGAGCATAAAAATGTTTTTAAAACAGAGAAAACAGCAAAGTGTGGTATTTGCACCACAGGCAACTTTGTCCAAAATCCCACCTGAACCCCTTGTTTAGGGTTTGGATGCCCTAGGACCAAAGCTTAAGTTATCATGTTCTAAAAGGGGAAGGGGATTAGTTAACTAAATTAAATTCCTTTATGCCTTTGGAGTTCAGTTCTTACAATCTGCACTGAAGAGTCTTTGGAAGAAGCTCCCCGAGCTAGTGCAGCAAATGAGCACAAAGTTACCAGCAAGTACAACTCTCTTCCAGCTCTTCAGCACGTGATTGACAGCATTTCCAGATCAAAAGCCTTGTACAGCACAGAACCATCCACCAGGCAACACCAGACTTTTTTCAGTGAACAGTAAATTGCTCATTTGCTGGAACACAAGGTACCTCATTTTCCTCCCTAAGACACTACTAATCCTGTATGCAGGGCTAAAATATCTCTGCTGCCCAGCCTGGTGTTGTCAGTGCTGAGAAATACTGGAAACCAGACTTCTTTGATTCACACTAAGGACAGCTGAAATGAAATGTCAGCAGTTTTTATTTTTAAATGCATGGAGCGCTGTGCCCAGGGCTACGAACACTCCCAGTTCCCTCAGATGTTTTAGCACATACCAGTTCCTCTGAAAAAGGTGGTAGAGATAAACCTTTCACTCAATAGTGCCCTTCTTGGGGTCAGCAACAGAAATCCCTCTCCTCCTTCATTCCCCAAACCAACTTTCCACCTCTGGGATGGGCTCCCAGCTTGGATCATACCCCGGGGGACTGGGGATGGTAAAGATCTTGCATGGAAACAATGGTTTGTGCAGCTTTTTGATTTCATTGTTTCACTTCCAGAGGATGGAGAAATCATCTCTGACTCCCATCCCTGTAACTGGCACCCCCAGTTAATGTCAAACATCCTCTGCCCCTGTCCTGCAGCACAAAACGAGCACCAAAAAAAAAAAAAAAATCCCCAAAAGTTAAGCAGCACAGAGACAGACTGTGCTGCAGTTGGGAGGGTTACACACACCACCCAAACTCGTGACATTCCCATAGAAACCACGGTGGGAAAAGAGAAAAGCCTCAAAAAAACTGACAAGATAAAACACACACGGTGAAATCTGTAATTCTGATGAAAAAAAAAATCTGCATGTGCAAGCTCCTCCCCAGCTTTCCAGCAGCTCAGGCACACAGGAAACACCCAACTGATGCCAATAAAGCTTTTATTCAGATCCCTCAGGCTGCCTGATGGGAATAACCACATATTGCCAGTAGTGGTATTTCAGAGGACAAAGCTGTTGGGTATTAGAAATAACCTTTTCCCTGTTACTTATGGGACAGTTCTTGTAGTTAAGTGTCACTACAAATAAAGGTTTCCTTAGAGTGTGTAAAGCCTTTCAGAACATACATTTTTCTCATTAGCAGGACCAGTCAAGCAAATAAATATGGGGATGTGCAAGAGAAGCAATTGATTCTTTCAGTCAAATACACATCCCTGTAGGGAAAAAAAAATCCAAGAAAAAAAAAAAAGTATTACTACCAAGAGCACACAAGTTCGGCTAATGAGCTAACTGGCCACATTCAGAAAAAAACAAGTTAAAAAGTGTTTTATCACACACTTCCCTACTCCAGACAAGTGTTTTCGTGTGACATCAAAAAAGAGAAAAAGAAGAAAAGGGAAGAAAAAGACAGGAATGCTTAGCAATGGCTTTTAAATCACTTGGGATGCTCTGCTCATGTTCTGGAAAACCATATTCCAGTGCTTGGCAGAAGCAAGGCAGCTCCACCAGGAGAGGCACAAACATGCATGGAAGGAAGTTTGTTACCAACAGAATCATCCCCTGATGCAGCCCCAAACCCCTTCCACACACAGGAATAACATCCACAGCGAGCCTGGTGCTAAGCTCGATTGACTGCACACCTCTGAGCTCTACCACAAAGCCAGAAATAAAAGCCAAGCCCAAATCCAGGAGGTTTGGAAGTGAATCTGGACACCAACACTTTGCTGCTCATCCAAGTCTCCATCCCAGCACGAATGCCACGTGAATGTCCCTCTCCTGGCATGGCTGGAATGTTACAAATCCATCACCCCTGGTTTTTCCCCAAAGCTTTACACCAGTATCTTTCATGCAGAGCACATCATTTTCTGCTTAAGAAAAATAAAAACAGGATTGTTTTTTGGGTCTTGAGAAACTTGAGTCTGACAGATGGGTTTTTTCTGGAATTAGTTTCTAAATATACACTCTACCTACCATGCCATCAAAGGCAGGGTTAAAGACACTAACCACTCAATACATTAAATGGTTTATCTTGTTAGAGGTTTTACAGCTACTTAATAATAAGTTTTGGTAACCACTGACTGTATGCGTTTATTATTGTAAAACAGTCTTTAAAAAAATATATAATCTGTAATAACATAACCTTTCCCTTCAGCTGCATAAAAATGCTGTACTCCAATCAATATCATCCGTAGCAAGAAACTAAAAAAAGATCAGCAGAAGCCATAAAGCACAGTAAATTATGCTCAGGGAACAGCTCTACTGCCACCACATTTTATAGAAATACTATTTAGAATTCACACATAGAAAAAAAAAATTAGTTCTACGGAAAAAAAAAACAGATCTGGACAGAAGATAAAGCAACTAAGTTGTCTGACAAGCAGCATAAGAAAAGCAGAAGGGTAGACTGAATCTGACCTTTCAGGGTCAGTCACATTTTCCATGTGCTGCTAAAGATCTCTCCCCAGGGGCAGGAGGGGGCAGCAAGAGAATCAATTCATAAAAAACCCCATCAGTGTTTACATGAAGTAACCAGTGAGAAATGATTATTTTACAAATCAGAGCAAATCTCCCATTACTTATCTGTACAAGAGCAAAGTTTAGCATCACCCTGCCGATATTTGGGCGTTTGAAGGTTTTACACATCCCCGAGTCTGAAAACAGCCAGGCCCTCCCATCACACAAAATAACAAGCATTCCTCCCACTCGGAACCCAGAGGCACTGAAGGGCACCACAGCAGCTGAGTTCACAGAGCACCACAAGAGCACAAGCATTTCTTTAGCCAACAACAACAAAATTCAAAACAAAGCTACAAATATAAACTCAACCTGCACTTGGAGCCCATTGCTTAGGGAACAAGTTATTTGCTTTTTAGCTTTGCTGACCTTCCTGAGCAGAAAGTCATGAAGAGATGCTGACATAAGGAATCAAAGTTGCTGCCACCTTATTACCTGCACACAGGAGCTATAGGCTTATACCCCAGAGCCCCCATCCCATCAGCAACTCCAACCAGTAAGGAATCAGGTGTTTATTAAGAATATTTAAGAATCTAAAACAAACAGGTTGAAAACGTGGATAAACTTAGTACAGCGTAGGGGGGAAAAAAAAAAAAAGGTGCAAGCCCCGCTGCTTTTCCTGCTTGCTCCTTTCACAAAAGCTTGGAACATCTGCAGGAACTGCCTCTCCAAGCATATCCCAGGGTTTACTTACTATTTATTCCCAGCAAATTTCAAACCAGCAGCCCTTGCCAGAGCTGTCTGAGATGACCCTGTGGCTGCCCCACCTCCGGCTGTGTTCCCAAACATTCCCGAGTGTTCCCAGGCTGCAGGTCCTGTGAAAGGTGCCAGCCACCAGCCCTTCTCCTCCACAAATGCTGATTAGCTCACCTACAGCCAAGATTTCTTTCTTTGCTGCTCTAAGGAGACTTCCAATCAGAGTCGGGAAGATGAAAGGAAAGCAAATCCAGAGGCATGGCTGGAAGTAGAAGTAATTAGGATGTTGGAAACCAAATCAAAACAGAAGATACAGCTTTTAAGAAGTCTCCCTCTATTAATCTCAGGCTGAGAGAGGGATGAATGTTTTTATCCAATGATAATCAAGAAAGAAAAACTCAGTATTTGGCACAAGGAGAAAAGGTAACTCTCAAGCTGGAGAATTAGGCAGTACTTATATTTACTCCCATTTTCATAGCTAAGCCAGGTACAATTACCTCTGATGCATGTTTCCATGCACAACTCAAAAATCAGGAATATCCCTAATCTAAATCTAAAAGAGAGACTTGAGACACCTTAGCCAGGTAATGCTCCCCATAAAGAGCAAATACAGAAATATTGTCATTTTCTTTGAAAAGCTGGTGGTCTAGGGTTGTTTTTCCAGGGATTTTTGTTTAATGGTATTCTTTTTTCTTTCTACCTTTCTGCCAGCTTCCCTAGAAGAAAACAAAACAAACCTCTATGACTAATCCTTCGCTTTGCCAGCTGACAGAAACCACGGTGTTACCACAGCACATTTAAAATCAAATTACAATTTTAAGGGGAAAACGTAGAAGCACATTCTGGTCCTTTGCCTTCCCCCTCGTCCCCGAGCCATTACCCTGCACTGACATCCTTCATGAGCCAGGGCTGGAGCTGCTCCTTTCACTTGGGGGAAGCCTCAACACCTCAGTGATGCCCTGACTGGATAGAAAATCCTCATCAGGACAGAGAGTGGCTTCTGCCACCCAGAACTGGTGTGAGAAGTAGACATGGAGGAAAGGGAAATGTTCAAGTGTCCTGAGGTACTGTGAGATGCTACAGCCAAGCCAGAGGAAATACAGAAGTAAATGGATTCAAGTGCTCCCACAAACCTGAAGCTTCCAGACAAGAAATTACCAGTAATTACTAATAATATAATTTTCATGCAGCACTCATCAGCAAGAACCAGTTCTGTCCTCACAACAAAGAAGAACAACAAAAGCCACAAACAGTTACTGAATTAGCTTATTAAGATCTCTGGGATTTTTTTGAACCTTCATAACCATCAAAATTGGTCTGAATGCACAAACATGATTACAATAAAAAGGCCCAGATGTCTTCTGGACACGGCAGCATCAGATCCAACATCATATAGCAGAGACCTCACACTGAGGAATCTCTTCTAAGGGATGAAGGCTGTTCCTCTGGAGTCACTGCCCATCCTGCTCCTCACAGGAAGGACTGCAGCACAGGAGGAATTTCAGAAGCTGCTACTCCAGTTTCAAACATGCTCCTCTTTAAGAGCACACAGTTATCAAATACCAGGGGTGGCCAAGCAGACTGTCCAGGGCACAGCACAGTAAAAACAAACAAGCAAATACAAACAAACAAACAAAACCACTTAGCATTAAAAAAGGAGAGTGCAAAGGCTGGAGCTGATTTGCCTCCTGTGCCTGTTGCTATTTCCCATCAAATCCCAGCCCTGTAAGGCAGAAAGCCCAACCTCGATCAGATGCTCTCCTGGTTAGGAGCCAGGCACAGGCAATGTGACCTGTGGACCAAAGCAGACTCATTTACATCCAAAATTGAACTTCTGGGATGAAAAGATCAGGAGGCCCCTCCTGATGGCAAACGGGAACCAATCACTTCATCAGTGAGGTGGTCCTGAAGGGAAGAGAGGCACAGCAGGACAGAGGAGGCTTCACCCAGCCCTGCAGAGCCCTTGCCCCTGCCTGCAGCCAGAGCACCAGGAGGGGACAGGAGCCCTTCAGAGACTGCTGTGCTCAGCCAGCAGGAGCAGAGCCAGAGCAGGACAGGGCTCATTCCAGAGACATTTTTAGCACAAAGAAGGGAAGAGCACAGCAGCTCTCCTGTACTACTGCACCCACCCAGTTTCCAGAATTTCCAACTCTATAATGATATGGTTCCTGGAAGAGCACTTCTAACTGGATTAGAGGACATCTCGTGAGCCTGCCCTTGGCAGCACCATGGCCATGGTGTGGAAAGACTCCTGAGTGCATGACCCAGGCCCTCAGTAATTCAGTTACATCCCTTTTTTAGCAGAGGTGAGAGGCAGGTGTTTTAAAAGCAGCTTGCTCTTAAGTTTGTTTCATGTTTGAGGGGTCTTTAACTTTTTTTTTCTTTGTTCTCTCCTTACAATAGTAAAACAAATGGCTATTTTTTCTCCAGTCCCAATATTGGTTGTGCTGCTGAGAAAGCTTGTGTAGCAGGGCAAAACTCAACTCAATTAAAGATGAAGCATGGACTCGGTTTTCTTTTGAGCAGGAAGGACAGAGGCTCTCAAGAAGCTTCACCCTACACTAACTAGGTTTGGCATTACCCAGACACACTTGCTTAGGGATTTTTTTATGCAGTGGAAGAAGAGTGTTTCCACAGCGACAAATACTTTATACAGCTGTCCAAACTAAAACACCCATTTGACAGGAGATTCAGCCCATCCTTGGATTCATTCATGCTCTGAACCATGCCCTTAAAAGGAGAGCGTGTTATTCTTTTGCATTAAGCAAAGCTGTGTTAAAATGTTTGTTTCTGATGGAACAGGGAGACAGACACCAGGAGGAAGCAAGCTGTGTCTGAGGAGCAGAATTCCTGGCAGATGGGTCAAGAGCAGCAGCTGCGTTCACAGAAAACACACACGTCTTTACACACTTGGGGCTGCCATGTGGAAAGCATCACAAAGAGATGGTTCACAACGAGGGGAAAAGGGACTGTTTTGGAGAGCAGGTATCAGGATGCTGCTCTCCTGAGCCTCTGCAGTAGATGCTGCAGATGGATGTCTCATCGGGCAGGGAAAAGGTCAACATTAATAATGGAGCTGCACCAGTTCGTGACAGTCCCAGAAATATCATGAAGAGATACTGATCTTTACTGCAGTGTGATCAGCACACGCATGAGAACAGCCCCATCTGCCCAAGACCAAGCTGAGCCACCAGTGCTCCCAGTCAGGCTTGAATTTCTTTGGCAGCACCCTGTCCTACATCAGGAGCACATTTCTCTCGCTACCTACACAAGAGATGTGCAAAGGGAGAACCAAAAAGTGACACATTCCGGCCTCTATCCTTGCTGTGAAGCAGATCCTTGTGCAGGGATGACCAAGGAAGACTGAACCAGAGCAGCCAGAGCCCAACGAGACTGAAATCAGAGTTCACATTTAACAGACAAATGACCCAAAGTTAGAGTGCTCATTACACACCACTTTGTGCAGCCCATTCAAAAAGCAGCTCCACATCTTCTCTGTGAGTCAGGCAAAGAGCTGCTGCTGGATTTACTAAACTGTGTCATGGAAAGAGCTACAGATGCCTTATCATTGCTGAAATGTTACAGAGATAAGGTCCATGTGTCAGCTGCCTCCTGGAAACACAGCTAAGGGCACTTCATGCTTATTCTGCACTGAAAGCAGTGTATCAAATCTTTTATGCTAACAGGAGTTCCAGACACCCAACAGAAAATGAGCATCAACATTACCACCACATACTTTGAATTGCCCTGGTCTCAGCAGGCTCTCTCTAGTCCTTCTTTCAAGATGTTTTAAGTGGATTATTTTCCCCAAGAAGGACCAGGGAGACAGAGAAATTGTTACAAGCAGAACCAGTAATGAGTTTAGCAAATCCCTTATGCCAGTTACACTTAAACTGCTGCCCTAAACGCACTAGGTAGTAACAGTAATTAAATAAGCAACAGCATTGTGCTCTCAGGATTTTTTCCACTGAAGAGCTGGAAAGTACTTGAAGCCTTTGTCAGGAAAGCATGTAGGTGCAGCTTTGTTCTCTGCTCCTGGTGAGGATGGAGAGGCAGCTCTCCATTTCCAGAGGAGCACTACATAGGTTAACAGCACTCTTGTTTTGTCCTTTATAGCTCAGGGATAGAGTGGAACACGAAGTGTGATGTGAACATCTGGTGAACACACACAGGAGGGCTGCAGTAAGAAGAGGAAGAGCATTAGAGATAACTGTGTCAAAGACTGAGCCAGTCCTACGAGTCTTTTGCAAATGAGTGCACTCAGGATTACTCTGCAAAAGCAGTCAGTTGTAGAGGAGAAAGTACAGCAGGAGCAGGATAACTCAGTCAGCAGCATTGAACAGGTTATCCAGAGAAACTGTGGATGCCTCATCTCTGCAACTGTTCAAAGCCAGGCTGGACAAGGCTTGGAGCAACCTGGTCCAGTGGAAGGTGATCTTCCAACTCAAACCATTCTATGATTATAAAGGAAAATAAATCATTGTTTCTCTTACAGGCGCCCTCAGAACCATTTAAAAAAACCCACTCTGTTAAGATCAGCAGAATTCATGAGATCATCACCTCTGGGTGCTGAACTTGATTGTTCACAGCAAGTTCCTCAACAGAAACACATCCTCACCCTCAGGGGGGCCAGCAACCAAAGGAAAGCTGTTTCCTTCATCATATATTCCACAGGGTCATCTCCTCCCAATTGTTATTCTGAGGACTCGGTCCTTCAACTCTCTGCTATTTATGCACATTGTTAATCTGAGAGCACCACGTACTCCAAGCATTCATGAGTCTACAGATAGGACTTGCTCTATTCATAAATAGCAGAGTTCCAACAGGGAAAGATCCCAGGATTAGTCAGAGCTATTGAGAGAAGGGAAATTAGGCAGCAGGTACAGAGAGAAAGCCCAAGTGTGTGTGTTACATATTTAAATGACACTGACATTTCTTCAAAGCCTTGCTGGGTTTTTCATAGGTTGCGTTCTTTGGGGTATTTTTGGTTGATTTTTTTTGGAAGGCTGCAGTTGTAAAGGCAAAATTCTTACAAAAAAACGATCAAGCAGCTGTTATTGTCACGGTGGGAGAGGTTGAATACCACATGATTAATATCTAAGCTTACTGTGGAACAACAAGAAAGGACACCTAAAAGGAGAAGGAAAGTCAAACTAGGGAAAAAAAAACAACAAACCAAAATCACTCACACAATCCATACAGTTTAGACACTCAGCATATTGTCACAAGGGACAGAACAAAGCCCTCACAGCTGAGGAGGGACCTGTGTGACATGCTCACACCAGGAGCAATGCCCATTTTATTCTGTGCTCAAAGAGACACGTGAGGGGCTTCACGTGTCCGAGAGAGCTGGGTCTGGCTGAAGGCTGGAAAACACACAGCTCCTGCTAATAAATCCCTTAATTTATTAAGATAACTTCTCATCATTGAAGAGAAAGAAAAGCCATACCCCTGGAAACCACACTCAGTGAACACAGCAACCAGTAAATACAAAGACAACTCAAGAAATGTATGTTGTTATATCTTCTTAACTTTTTACTTCATTAGCTAAACTGTAAATTAGCGTATTTTTCCTCTTCTTTAAAGATCTTTTTTCCCCCTCCCCAAAACTGACATAGCTTCATTCCTGTTCCAAGTATTTTGTCCCCTCCTCAGTCTGAGAATTAACTTGCCACTTAAAGCCCCAACCTGTGAAAACACATGGACAGAGTTTTCCTGATCTCAAAAGCAGGTAGTTAACACGGTTCTCTTTTGTGCTGCTTCAGGAGAAAAAACAAGAGGGAAAACAAAAGAGAAGACCTTTAGAAAAACCCTTTTTTGCTCCACCAACCACCTGGACTAAAACCAAGCTATGCCAATCATCCCTCTATTGGTGAAAGCCAAGCCATCCACCTGCAGCATCCACTACACCAAAGAGACTTTTCTTCCCAAAGCACCCACTCCGCATTTTCATCCTGTGCTGCACACGGACACAAGAGCCTCTCTTCAGGCTAAAAAAACACATTAAATAGTTACAGGTTGAAGAACATGCAGGAACAGCAAAATAAAACTAGCATTTCTGACATTATTGTGCTAGTGAGTCACCAATTCATTCTTGTTTGTCAGCTCCTGTAATGGCCAAGATCTTCAGAGGCGGCTGAGGCCAACTGAGGTGGCAGCCAGGCTTGGGCCCACATGCCCAGAGCCAGAAATTCCTTTTCCCCCCTTTAACTGCTGGCTGCCAACAAAAGCAAGAAGGGATCAGAGAGGAACTTGAAGTGACAACATGCCCCTCTCCAGCCTCTCTCCCAAATGCAAACTCCAGCAGCATTTGAGCCAAGCTCAACACTGCCCACCAGTTCCGTCCCTTTGGGGAAGCAGCTCTTCCATCACAAAAACAACAAGGTTTACTTTCTGTCCCCGCAGTTCTGCAGACTCAAATGACCTTTGGCAGCACAGGCAGGAGCCCTCTCCACAGGTGGCAGGACTGACAGATGCCCAGACCCCACGGAACAACAGCAATAGATCAAAAAGCACCATCACAGCAACACGGAGCAACCCAGGCCACAGAGAACACGGCTTGTCTCAAGCTGAGGCACAAGTGGGTTCAGGGAATTTGTTTGCCTAGTTTGTCCTTCATTAAGATCCTGTTGGCTGGGATGCAGAGGGGAAAATCAGGGATGTATTTGTACTAATGGCAGAGATCACATAATAATTTGCAGTCTCTATGCCTAAGGCTCACACTTATCACTTGTATTGAACACTTGCTTTATTTCCTTTATTCTTTCTTCCCAGTTGTTCTCTCTTATGGCAGCCCACTGTGTCTTTTAGACACTTTCACCTTCTTCCCTACCATGAGCTCTGTTTGAACAAGGTTTTGCAGAACAGAAAAATCTGTCTCCTGCTGGAACTAGCCAGATCTGACTCTTTTGCCTAAAAAAAAGTGTCCAAATATAATAGTAACCCTCCACAGCTCAGAGCTAGGATAGTTGGTGATCAATAATACCAAAAAACCAAAGTCAGCAGGGACCAAGAGTCAAGTTTCTAACCCCTAAAAGGAGTTACCACAAGCTCCTGTTGCTTTGCAAACTTAAGTCAGTTTAAAAAGAATCATCACAAGGGAAATGGAGCTTGTTCAGTGGGCCACAGAGTCTTCTCCAAGTGAGAACAGAGGTAAAGAATTCAGAAGTCCCATTAAGGAAGTAGAAGCCCTTTGATGTTTAAGTGACTTTAATGCTTTTGGAAAACTGGGCCTGGTCACATTGGTGATCCAGTATTCTATAGAAAAATTGTGGTTCTGGTGCTAAAAATTTTGTGATTTGAGGAAAATTCAAGCTACAGGATAGGGCTGGAGCAATAAAATCTCACAGTGAGCAGATTGAGTTTCCTTTGCTAATCATCAAAAGCCACTGTTGGCAAGGAGCATGACAGGCTTATCCAATGACTTCCATAAAAGATTGCTCACTTGTGCACATTTTGAAAGGGCAACCCCTTCTGCCTCGCCTCTCTTTCACTGTTATATTTAAATACATTAATATTTTAAACTTCTAAAAGCACAAGCAATTTATCTCTTCTTTAAAAATAAATAAGGTGGGGAATGTTATCATATTTAGAAAGCAGTACCTTCCATCTGCTTTCATGTGGATAGAAATATATTTCAATACTCCTAAAGCACACAGGAGGTCAGTCCAAAGTCACAAGAGATCAGCAATTTTGGATGCCCAAAGTGACACCTTCTTTTAAATAGAGCAGTTTTAAGAGATAAGCCTGCAACCACCTACTAATCTCCTGAAAACAGAGAGGAACAAACAGACTTCCATCACTTCAGAGAAATACTTCCTTCCATGTTTGACAATAAAAAGATAAATAATAATAATGATGATAATAATTTAGAAAAAAGAGACAAGAGACAGACAGACATCTGGGTTATGTTCTAAATGTAATTAGAAGCCTGACAACAGGATAGAATAATGTCAAACAAATTACAAGCAATGTGTTTTCATTCACAGGGTGACAAGTCAACAGGCAGGCAGTTAATTTTAAGACTGATTATGTACCAACTCCTTAAATAACATAAACACACTCACCTCCACGGAAAGCAACAGGGAGTCCAAACACACCATTGATCTCCCTGAGGGCAGGGCTGAGATCTCAGCTGTGTCTGGGAAAGGATGAGTGTGGATTTTCGGGGGGGTTGTTTGTTTTCCAAGGTGCTGGCATTGCTCAGTGGGTGCCCCAGACTGTGCACCCTGGATCCCAGGACTGCTGAGCACCCCCAGCTCTCACTGACACAGACACGTGGAAGTGCAGGTATAAAATCACACTCCAGGGCTCCTGCCTGAGGGGATCATCTGTGGGAGGCAAAGCTGTGTAGTTCCTAACGGGGTTTTTCAGGCCAGTGCCCTCACACCACACCAGATGATTCCTCACCCAGGTTCTCCAGAGCTCCAGGACACCACAGTGGGCAGGCAGGGAAGGGCTCAGGTGCACTTCCAGGGGCTGAGGCACATCCCCCACGCACCCAGGGGCTCTCAGGTGTCTGGTTTGGGCAAACTGGGGCATGTTCTTACAGGAAAGCCGTGGCTTTCCTTCCCACCGTGTCCAGGCAGCTCCTGGAGGTTTTCCAGCCTGGACTTGCATCCCTGCTCCAAGGAACTCATTCTGCCTCTCACACCAGCACCTGCAGGGACCAATTTACACAAAACTCCAACTTTCCGAGGCACTTTAAAAACCAAACAAAACAACTCCAAAAAATCCTTCTCGACCAAGCGGCAAAGGCAGAAGATGTGCAGCCTGGGGAGAGAGCGATTGCAGAGAGCAGCTCTTCATTTTCCTGCAGCAATAAGAAATCACCTATTTGTGTGAGTGATGGTGGCTTCACGAGAACACCAGTGCAGAGCCAAGCGACGACAGCTCTGACGTAAATAGAGGGAAAAAGCAAACAGAGCCCGTGCAAAGCAGCAATGGGACACGATGGTGGAGACGCCAGGCTATAAGGAGAAACAACGCAGCAAGGCAGGATGACAGATGAAAAAAAAAAGGTTACAAAAGCAGAACAGACTAGAAAGGCATTTATAGGGTAATAATCCTTGCCTCTGTTTCTAATTATATCTGTAATAGTTAGTAGCTGAAGGGATTTTAGAAGGCAAATTTACTTTTTGTTCTCTGTGCCATTTTGTGGTGGCGTTTGCCCCAAATGCCTGTAGACGAATGGCTGGTTTCAAAACCTGCTGCTATGTTGTGTGTGTGTGGCTGGGGTGAAATACCTCACAGGGAACTCTGCAAGGGACAGAGGTGGACTGATTAAATCTCCTCACTGGGGCAGGGACAAGCTGGGCAACCCCTGTCAGTGGAAGCGGCAGCTGCAGTAATGCCAGGAACCTTTTGGGGAACATCTTAATAAACCAGAAAATGGTCAAACATCACCAGGCTGCAAGTTAGATATTGACATCAAATGCTCTGAATAAATAAATACATGCACAGTTGTGGAAGGGCTGTGCTGGAGGCTGGTGAAACTGACTGGAATGATGACAACTCAACACAACCAGGCCTGGAGAGCAAAGGAATCATCTCCTTACATTTCTCTGGACTCTTCCTGTGCTTCTTTTGAGCTTCACGTTACCTGACTAACACATCTACAAGCTTACAGCTGTGAACAAATTCATTTAAATTAGACTTCTGAAGCATAAACTGTCCCAGATTACTCAAATTCAAAACAAAGAGGAAATAATAGGTATTAGGTTAAGTAGGTAAAGATACATCCATTTTAATTATAGAGCTATACAATGTAGAGTACTCTGAAGAGGAAAAAATACTTAGCCTATCTCCTTGGGAGTAGCAATGCTTAGGTTCAATCTGTAGTGTTGTCACTCTACAGAGATGAGGCACACAGAGAATTTTTATGCCATGTGGCAGACTTCAAGAAATCAGCCCAAATTCCAGAACACCTCTAACAATAGTCAATCAGGACAAACATCATAACTGGAAGCACTTTCAGTTTGAAAATACACAGATTTGATGATAACTGCAGCAGCACTGCCAGTGCACTCTGAGAATTAATGCTGCTATCCAAAGGGAAGGGGAATGTCTTAGCACTCACTCTCTGCTGCATTAATCACGAGCTTGGAACATTTGCTGACACCTGAATCTTTCTGATTAGTCTTCCACCCAAAATTAAGGGAAGACTTTTGGAAAAGAAAAATTATGCAGAGATGTTGTTGTAACAGTTCTGAATATTTCCAGTAAAACTTCAGATGCTGCTTTTGGAAACAAGGTGGTGATATTTACCATCATCACCTTCCTCAGTTCAGTATGCTGAAAGCACATGGAGAGGAAAACCACACAGCCTTGGAATAGTTAAGTGTTGGGGCTGGAGGGGGCTGGGTTGGGAGGGGTTTTGCCGCTTTTTTTTTTAATTACTTGTAACTGAATCAAACCGGAAAACCATCCCAAAAGCAGATCCCTCACAAACTACTCTGCACAGCAAAGATAAACACACTTTGGAAAAGTTAAAAACTCGTCCAAAATACTGAGCAGACATTCTTCACATGTCTGACATCTTCTGAGTGTCAGCTGGATGTGGAGATCCCCATCCTGCCTGCCCTGGGGGGTTTGGTGCACCGAGGATATTCATTCCTGGTCTTGGGAAGGGCTCTTTTAACTGGTGCTTTCCAACCAAAGCTTGCGAACAAAGCAACTTGCAGGGATGGGGCTGCCACAGCTTCTCTGGGCAATCGGTTCCAAGAAACAGCTGAAGCTCAGAGCCCAGACTGAGGCCAAGCAGGGCAGCTCAGAGCTGGTACAGAGTGGCTGGAGGCACCCACAGCTGCTTCCTACAGCTGCTGTAAAAACCATCAGTGCTACCGTGTTGCACCTGCAATTATTTAAAGCAATCAGCTTTGGAAAAACGCTAAGTAACATTCATTCCTCCTTTCTCATAACAGTACAACTTGTACTGAGCCTTCCTGTTGCTAAAGGAATACTCCATTTAAGAAAGCAGCTCAGTATCAGTTTAACAATGGAGCAAACAAAGCCTTCGTGTTGCTATGCCTGTTAACCTTTGATTTACAACCCTGCTGGTCAGTTTTGGTTTTGAAATTAAGATGCTTGTATGCTGAAGGGCAACAGAGTTCACGCCATTAAATTAACATCTGTTATAACTAATGTGCTACACGAGAGTCAAAGAACATTTACAAAGCACTAAAAACAGGTGAGTGAGCATTAAACAGCCTTTTGCTGAATAACTTAAAAGAGAAAAAGATCATAAACATCTGAAAACAAACCTCTTTTTTTGGCCCACGTTTTTGGTAGAAGAGTCAGCTCCAAACAATTTGCTTTGTGGTGGCTGTCAGGGGAGACCCAGGCGAGACTCTGGCTGTGCTGGGGAACAGCTGATGTGGAAAATAGAGGCTTCCAGGGACAGACAATTTGTTGACCCCATCTGCAGGTTATTATAACACTGACTGATCTCCCAAAGCAATTTTCATTAATAAGACGTTTCCAAGACCAGTCTTTCTCCTTCCCTCAGACCCCAGAGGAATATTTACATGAGATTCCTGGAGACCACTCCTTCCCTTTCTCCTCTATTTTTTTTCCTTACCATGGGAGAATTAAGCTCAGTAATTTCTTATGCCATATGAGTAACAGAAGAAAGCAACCAGCAGGTCAGATGGCATCACTTCCCTGTATGAATTCCCCGTACATGCTCTGCACAAAGGTTTTGGGATTTTTTTATTTATGTGAATCTGTGGAGCTCACTGCTATCACAATCACTTCTGCACCATTTTAAAAAGGCAAAGGAAATAAAAGGCATAAATTACCTTCTAAAAACAAGCACTTTTTTTTGGTGCAGAAGTCTTCAGTGAAGAAATATAAAACACAATTGCAACAAGAGCTCAAATTGCTGCTTTAGACTCTAATGGCTTCATAACAGTAATTAAGGCTTCTTCCTGACTTCATAACTATGCCATAATGCATTTATCAAAAGCACATTACCACAATGGACGTATTCACTCTTTCTGCAATACTTCGACAGCTCCCTTTGGACACTATCAGTAAATAAAATCTTATGTGGGCCAATTAAAGAAAGCACAAATCCAAATTCTCTGTGGCTGTCTTGTTTTGAATGCACTGCTCTGTCAAATCTTTTTAATGGGAAACGGGTAAGTGCATTGAATCCAGGAAAATACTTCCTCCCCAGAACAGCTCTGGGATGCAGTGTCTTTCTTAAGAGTCTTTCCACAGGAAGGAAGGAGAGGAGTGTTTCTTGGAGCTGTGTTTTTATCACAGGAGGAGGAGAGGTTTTGACAGCAGAGAGACTATTGTCAAGTACATTTGGACTCACGTCAAGTCTCTGCCTTGACAAATTGGACTGGGAGTCCTTCCACAGTCAAAGTGCACAACGTGCAATGCAGAGCCATTTCTCCACTTCGCTGAAGAGCAGAAGGGAATTACAGAGCTCTTCTCCCCTTGCTCCCATCCAATTGGCTCCGACAGGCTGCAGAGCCCGGTGCTCTGCAGGGACACAGCTGTGAGCAGCTCCTGCCCCACGCAGACCCCTCTGCTCGGCTGTGGGAACACAAATCCCCACCGAGGGAGGAGTGGCACATGTGCGAAGCTCACACTGTGTAATGAGTGCTACCCAAAGTGCAAATGCAAGTGGGTGAATATTGGCATGAACCCTGCAGAGAGAAGCTAAAATTAGGGCTTGCAATATGGAAATCTGTAATATCCTCTGCACCTGGGTAGCTCAGTGTATTCCATCCCAAATGCTTTAACTAAAGGGAGGGTAAAAGGGGCAACATGCAAAATACACATGACCTTCCCTCACCGTTTTTATCACCAAAAGAGGTTTCCGGATTAGACATGCTGCAGCAACAGATCAAAAGATTTTACAGTGGAGATAATTAGGAACACATCACCCTTTCTTTGATCACATGAAAGATTATTTTAAACCAAACAGGAACACAGCTCCTGCAATGATCCTCAGTCTTTACCATACACTTCTCTCTCTTATCTCTTAACTGCTACAGTGGGGAAAGATTGGCAGGTGCTTTAAACACAGGATTATAAGTATGAGGTCAGTATTCAGGGCAGAAGTAACAAACCCCATTTTACACAAGAGATGCCGAGTGCTCAGCATCCCGTACCAGTTAATCCATGTTGTTTACTCCCTTGGTGTAGAAGGTTTTACACTGATAAGTTCTGACTGCTCCTTAGCAGAGGAAGAGCTGCGGGCAGTAACCTGAGCAGGACTCTTCAGAGCACAGGTCTGCCACCCCCTAATTTTAGTATCTTTCGCAAAAATCACAGAATTTCTTGTAACAGCATCAGCAAGCCAGGCAAAGCAGCCAAGCAGCACACAAAGGAGCTCCTGGGGTTTTGTCTCTGGGCTGCTGGGGGTGAAAAGGGAAATTTGTCAAGAAACCGAGAAACCCTGGGGGTGAAAGGAGAGGCCTGGAACTGGCTACAGTAAATGAAAAGCATAATTCAAATGCTGACATGTACTTCACAAAGCTGTTCATTCAACTACATGGGAAGGAACGGCACCAACTGCAATTTAAAGCAGAAAAAAGGAGAAATGAAAAAAAAAAGCTTAGGTACAGGAGCTGTTCCCAAGGTTTCCATCCAGAAACAGACGACCAAGCTTTCATTCAATAAGGTACTGCTGCAACAAAATTACCTCCTGGGCGCTAATGGTGTCTTAGTTATAAACAACCTCTTTAAATAAAGGGGAAAGAAAAAAAAAAGTACGTTATAAAGGAATTTGCAACACGTTCCCTTCAATAAATCCTTCCTCCATTCAGTGCTTCCCAACAGGAGCTGGTCTACCAACTATCATCACCAGTAATTCTCTCCCACCAGGGGGAAAGTAAAATAAAAAATTCAGACTATAAAAATATCTCCTTTATCATAGAAGAAAGTTATTATGAGCCTCCATGCTGCCTGGCTGATGCCTGTGCACAGTGATGGTTCCCTCTTTCTCCAGTAACTGCTGGCAGATGGAGAAAGGAAAAAGGAACAAATGCTGACCGTGTGAGGTGCCTCCAGAGACTCCAGGTAATCATACTCATTCTGTTTTATTTATAGCAACAAGTATTTTATTTATTTGATTTTATTTACATCAAGAAAAATAGGTTCAAAGGTTCCTGGCAAAAGTATCCTGTTAGAGCAGCTGGGTAAGTTGGCATCATATCGTGCCAGGTATTCCCCTTCTGAACCACCTACTCTTGGCATATGTCTGAAAAAGGGAAAAAAAAATTCCCCTTCTATTTCCCAGAGCTCCTGACAGCTCCTACCTGCTTGGTTTGTCCTCTGCCAGCTCCACATCACTGCCAGCTCCAGATTTCTTGGCCAGTGCCCTGCTCTGGAAAAAGTCTCTCTTTGGGGCAGCCAAGGCTGAGTCAGAGCAGAGGGACCTACTGCAGGAACCTGGGATGAGCCCTGCAGGACACAGTGCAAGAAATGCTCCTACAGGCGCCCACCCAGAGCTCCAACCACTGCAAACACCCTTGGTTTCCAGATTTCCCCAGCCCAGCACACATGGCAGAGCCAAGTGTGGACGTGCCAGCTCTCCCCAGGGCAGCTCACACGTTCTAAGTCCAGGCAGTGGCAGAGCAGGACGGAACATCCCAAACCTCAGCATGGCAAAGCCTCCCAGCTGTCACCCCCTGCCAGGAGAGCCCAGCAGGTCAAGGGATGAGCCCAAGGGAATGAGCTCTGCCAAACCACAGTCCCCTCTGCAGAGCTCTTCCCATCAACTATGGAATGCCTGGAGAACAAACAGCTCGGGAGAGAAGTGGTTTGGATTAAGCTGGACTGGTCAAATCTGCCTCCCCAGGCCTGGGCAAAGAGCTGCTGTGGAAGGCAAAAAGACACATTTACCTTAAGCAAAGCCCAGCCAGAAAAAACAGGCAATTTTGTCCTCCAAATGCACAAGCTTATTGCCCATAAAAGGTTTACATTGGCTGGAGGAACCTACACTAATGAAGTTTTATCACTCCCTATACCGAGTCCCCAGGGGAGTCCCAGCAAAGCTGTGCAGGCAGCCACAAAAGTCTGGGATTATGCTGCATCCTATCCGAAGGAAAAATCCTGCTGGCAATCTAAAACACCAAGCAGATATTCAGGATATGTTCAGCCCCGAACCAGAAAAAGAAAAAAAAAAAAGTTGCCCAGGCTTTTAAGCTGGTCGCACCCTTAAGCTCTCCAGAGAAGTTTTACAGCTCGTAAAACCCTCATGATTCATTTGGAAAGAAACCACAGTTCATGCTGCAGCCACAGCAGTGTAACCTATCACCAGGGGAAGAGATGCCTCAATCAACTGGACTTCGAGGGGTTACCTAAGGAACACTAATACATGCCAGGGACTAGTTACAAATAAAAAAAAAAAAAAAAAAAAAGGGAAAAAAAGAAGGGTTTGTGCCCCGTGCCCACAAGAACTTACGCTGAGAAGAGCAGGTTATTTATACAGGAGCTTTGTTTTCAGCATCTCCACTCAGCTATCCATTATCAGCCCCAAAACAACAGGGCACAGGAGACTAATGAACAGCATGAGCAGGAAATACAGAGATGTGAAGCAAGATTTAGAGAACAAATGGTTCAGGCACTCTTGTATTTTACAGAAGGTCACTCACTGTGCCTTTATACTTCATTTATCAAATTAGATCTGAATTGGTGCAGTCATCCTGATTCAAGAAACCATCACACATCTCTTCCCTTCAAAAGAGGAAATAAACACCTTATCTCTAAAGCAGTTCCCATCAGAGGATCTCTGAGTCCTTCCCTGGCACTTTGCCTCACAAAACCACCCAGGCAGAGCTGCCTTCCCTACAGATGGCCTTCGGAGGTGCAAAGAGCTCAAGTGTTTTGCCTGTAATGGCTTAGGCCAGATCTCAGATCCACATCCCCTCCCCTGAGATGCACCTGACTGAGCCAATTATCCATGTGCTGCCCTTAACTAGTGGGATTTTATAGCCTCTATTTTTCTAGTGCTTTCCTTGTCATCATAAACATCCCAGTGTTTGCTCACAAGTTGTTCCATTAAAAACAAATATGCTGCCACTCCACGGTTGTGGAATTCGCTGCAGAAAATCATCCAGAGAACAGCCCTGCCTTACCAGCCACCTGCATCACCTCCCCCTTTAACTCTAACCCAGAGGCATGTTACAATTACATTATTCCAACTAAATAAAATTATTTTCCCCTGTTCCAAGACATAAAACAACCACATTATTATGGCCATTGCCACTGTGATTTAGTAATTTAAACAAAAGACACACACAATGATAAGAACATAGTAAGTAGTACAGCACTTCATTACAGCTGGAACCACTATTTATGACCCCTGAAAACAAAGATGGTCGTGAAAATTATTTGCCCAAACCCATCACTTCAAAATTACAACTTAATCATCTAATGCTCAGCACAGAGATTTCAAACACACTGATGATCTTTTGGTTTTTTCCAGGCTGAAGAAAAGCCCTGAGAGATAATAAATCGTGTAAGGTACCGGTGGAAGCGGTTTACTTACGAAACAGGATTTGCAATGCAAGAAGTGAATCGTGAAGCCTCACCTTCACACACTGCACCCTTCCTCAGGCTGCTGCTGAAGGACCGTCCCTCCAAGTGCCCCCTGCCCCCCCCAGAGCAGGTCAGGGACAGGGACAGCCACCCAGGGCCATAGGACAGGGCTCCTGTGCTCCCAGAGCTGAGAGAGGAGCAGAGATGCAGAGCAGCCCCTGGAGAGCTGCAAGAGCTTTGAGAGCTCCTGACCAGGCTGCACACAGAAGTTAATCTGGTGAAAATGCTTTGGACGTGTAGCCACAGCCCAAGTACAGCTCTCTGCCAAGACTGAGGACAATACATTATTAACTAAAGTTTAATTATATCCACAAACATACATTTCTAGCTGAGGCTTACAACCACATGTCTGTAGATTTGTTTGTTCTTCTAGTGATCCTGTTAAGAAATGAGTTTCATGATCACTTTCAAAGCCCCAAACACATATTTATCTGGTATTAATTTTACTTCTGTTTTGTTTCCATAGGAATTTTGCTGGTTCCATATTAATGAATTTATGTCAGAAACAGACAACACTTCACAAAGGACCCTCTAATCAGTGGCTATTAAGGGTGGGCTGCAATATGGTTTCTATGTAACACTGGTCAGAGTATTTTCAAAAGGCAAAGCCCAGTTTTAAAAAAGAAGCTATTATCTCCCCACCAAATGAGCATGGAAATTAAGGAGTACTTAATTATTACATTTGCAATGCTCTGAATTAGGCAAGATCGATTTCCAACAAGTATCATTCCCTGCAGAAAGAAGAATCTGGTTACTTGTAATATACAGACCACGCTTTGTGTTTTTAAGAGAAATTTTGCAGGAAGAATGAGTCAGCAGCAGACAAGCAGCCAGAACCAAGAACCACGACATGGGCTTCAGTGGGGAAAGCCTCACACCCTCAAAGACCCAAGAATAAGGCAGCCCCACTGAAAGGCTGCCCACTCTTCCCAGTAACCTGATGGCCAGAGAAGCCATGCAAGTAGCTCTGAAGACTTTATCCCCTCCTAATCTCTTTCACATACATCAACCATACACTCAAGCAAAGAGCATAGGCTCCCTTCCAGAGGAAAAGCCAAAATTCAATTAATGACACCAATCTTTAAAAGCCAGCTGAGATTGCAGAAATGGCTCATTCAGGAAATTTTTTTTTCTGAAAGCTTCCATGAACTGTTAAGAATACAACTATTGCAGGCATCTATTTATTAACACAGAAAGAATTATTTATGAGAGATCTGCAATCAGCTTAATCTCCAAAAGCTCGATGTAGTTTAGCCCCTGGCCAGAGTCACTCCTGTGCTTTGCCATCAGGAAGCAGAACCCCATAGGCCAGGGGTGACTGGGAATAGCCCAGGAAACACCTCAGCAAAGGCAGCAGGCACCCTGCACTCCCCCAAGCTCCACTTTGATGCCAGGCACTGATGCAGGAAAGAGGCAGATTCCACAGGCAAGGAAAGATGGTGATGGAACAGTCTGGGTGTTTGTGATGGCATGGGTGCAAGGAGATGGGGAATTGACACTTTCCCTTAAATCAGCATGGCAGGGAGGATTATGAAAGGTTGCTAGAGTGAGATACCAGATCCTGCTCTTGTGGCAAAGGAAGGCCAATGTCAGATGGTCACAGCACAACTGTGTCTCTGCCAGGCACAATGTCTCCCCCCCAAGCTACCAGCAACACGAGTTTGGCAATATTGGAGCCACTTGATTTAAGGCAACTGTGATATTAAATTAATATATTTATTTGCAGTAGAGGCAGGCTTATCTTAAAAGAAAGGGAATGGTATGGGGGGCTATTTCAATTCCTAAGAGGCAGCTGTTAAGACAGCACTCAGATGTGAGGAGGGAAACTTTCCAATGGTTTTGCCACTTTCTCCCATCATGATTTCAAAGTCTGAGTAGTCAATAAAAGTCTATTTCAGGCCTTCAAGGAAGCAGATCCCCACAGTGCCTCGACTCTCTCTGCTATAAGAGACAAATTCAAATTAAAGTGTTGCCCTGTTCCCAAGTATCAGGATCCTGGTTCCTCTTCTGCTTCTCCTTTATCACCAGTGAACAGCCATGGTGATAAGAAGAGGAGTAAGTACAGCTGTCTAGAGAGATGGCAGGTACAGCCCTGAACATCCCACAAAATTAAACACAAGCTTTGCCAACACAGAGCCAGAGCAGAAATAAGAACAAAGGCAGCTTTTCTACCAACAGGAGCTCAGGATCACAAAACTGCTTCCTGCTGTCCCACCTCCTGAACTTCCTGCCACCCTGTCCAGGGAATATGCCTTTTCCCTGATCGTGACCTGCAGAACACAGCCATCCACCCAGAACATGAGCATTAAGAACGCCTCCAGCAAAGTCACAGTGCTGGGACAGTCCCTCCCCTCAGGGTTATTGGAAGTTCAGCACTGCTCTACCCACCATGACTTTGAGAAGGGACACCCTCTGTGCCCTCCTGCCTCTGGCTCCTCATGACAAAACCACTGACACAGGGCCAAAACTGAGCACCTGTGCCCTGAGAACACAGGGAGGAGAGAACTGCTCATCACTGCCTCTGACATCACACAGATGACCTTTAGCTTATTAAGCACACATGGAAACAAGAATGTGAGTTGTTAACATTTGTCATTGCTGTACCTCCCACTGAACCCCAGGGAACACAGCTGGGTGCTCACAGCAATGGGCACCACAGGCCACAAGGGTGATGTGAAACTAAAGACAAAGGCTCAAGGAGTTTGTCTCACATGCAGAGAAAACTCCTAGAAGGAAGAAGAAGCAGTATTTTGAAGTCCACCTGAAAGAAAGGCATCAGACAACCCCCCAGGAGACAATCAGCTGCCAGCTGTTGATGTCCCAAAACTTGTACTATCTCTGCCACATGTTTTTAACCAGGAGTCATACTGAGGCAGGAGTGCTCTTGGATACCCAGCCCACTGTCCCCACGACTGGCCCTCTGCTGAACACATCCTCAGCTCCACAAACCACCTTTGCCTGTTGCTGACAAGGCCACAAAAAGGTCACAAGTGCTCCTGCAATCGTGGAGAATGAGCAGCTGCTGGGCAGGACCCTTCAGGGTGCAGGGGAGCCCCTGAACCACTCAGCCAGGAGCATCTCTGCCCACATCCTCCCTTTCTATTTCACACGGTTGTTCCTCACTGGCACAGCTGCTGATTAAAGCTTGCACTGACATCTGAAGACTCAAAGGCAAATTAAAATAACCCTACACTTCTTAATCTGATTCATGGTTTTTTAATGAGTGGAGTTCCTATCATGTGGAAAGCATCTCTTGCAGGAAACTGCTTTGACCACCGCTGTTCATAAAAGTAAAAAGACTTGTTAATGCTCTCCAGTCTTCCCACAGAAGTATTTATATCAGCACCCCTCTATTTTTTTCCCAACAATAATCTAATTCATGTGACTCTTATCTTAACTATGAAACAGCACGTTAAATCCAGGATCGCAGCTCATTTAGATAAATGGAATTGGGCACATCCAGCGAGTCATTCCTGCTGTGACATTTCTACTATTGACAGAGTTATTTCCAGGCCCAGCGTGGGCAGGGAACTGGGAGGACTCTCACCCTCCAGCACAGTCACTGCCCCTTGCTGAGAGTGCACAGAAGAGCCAAATTTTCTCAAGGGATGCTACCTGGGTCTAGTCACATGTTAATAAACATTCTGGCAGCATTTCCCAGAAATAACCTTCAACTGTTACCTAGGAACATAATCCATCAAAATAAACCTCAAAATAGTAAGAAACGAAAAGAACTTTTATTGGTAGGCTGCATTCTAGCTATGTATACAAAAGAATTAGTGGACAACTAGAGTCATTGATCAAGGGGATAGCTCAAATTAATTTCAAGGTTATTTTCTTTGTTCTTTTATAAACACAAACAGTGTTTTTAAAAAGTTTCCTTTACCTCACTCTTTCCTACCCTCTGTAAGCTCTTAGGAATACAGCTGAACCTCACGGGTCTCTACAGGACTTGAGAGCACCCAGTGGAACCCAAGCACTTAGCAGGTGATGAGCTGAAGTGAGTCTAGAGCTTAACAGTTAAATCATCCAGAATAGATTAAAATTTCCCATCAAATAAATTGAAAGTTCTGCTTCAGCACTGAACAGTTCCCCTTTGCCCTACAGCTCCATCCCCACACTCCTTTTTAATCTGAATAAATGCGGATGGTATTTGCCTCCCCCTCTTTTTCTTTCTATTTTTTTAATAAACTGCTGGGATGATGCAGGAACCACAGTCAAAGGATTTTCTTTAGGTACTGAGAGCATTCCTGATCTGTATATTGATTTTAACTCGTAACTCTTCATAAACAAAACAGCTACACGAGCCTGTCAGTGCTGGTGAATGCTTCTCTCCCCTCACTGCCCCTGCACAGGGATTAACACACAGAACACGCTGCCTCGGGAGGAACTGGAATTTCCTGGAGTTCCCACTCGAGGCTGTGAAGCTGAGAGACCACCACAAGCAGCTGGGGTTCAGCCAGGTTATCTCCCTGATAACCTCCTACAGCCCGGGGATGTGTGTGCAGTGTGACATGCACGTGCTGACATTCCAGAGGACGGGAGACCAGACTTGGCTGTAGCTCATCATTTCCCAGCACTGCCTGAGTGCCACAGAGAGGGACAGGGATGCATGTGCTCTGTCTGACTGCATCCATAACAACGAGCTGCTGCCCATTTACAGCTCCCCTCCTTCCTGAAAAATTGTATTTTCAACCAGATGACACACTTCTGATTATTAAGAAAGATCTCTGTATACCCCAGAAATTAATCATTTCTCTACTCTGCTAAAACTCATGACAATGTAGCCTTGGCTCTGGAAAATTAACTGCTATAAGTCAGTCACAAAGATATGCAATTTAAAATTCTCATCCATTCTTTTACTCAGGTAGAATCCTCTCTTCAACCCTTCTCTGCAATCATCAAGGTTTTATTAGATCTGGCATAAATATTCAATCCATGCTGCTCATCAGTCTGGTTAGAGAGAGATGGTGGGGGTTCACTTCAAGTCCCAGGGCAAGTTCTTTTCACACCCATCAAATTTTGCTTTTAACCTCACTAAAAGCAGGGTTATGTCTTTAACAGGTCCACCCACAATGACAAAGGGGAGCTGGAAATGGATGAAGGCAATACAAGGAAAGAGAACCTCAGACAAGGGTGTATTCTATGCAATAAAATAAGCTAATCACCTTTATCTGCATTACATCAAATATCTTCTACTTCCAAAAGTCCTCAAGGCTGCAGAGTTTTCCCCGTGTTTCCTCTAGAATTAATACTCTTCCTTAGCAGTCTGCTACCAGCTGCTGCATGGCCCCTCTGGATATCATGAATTAAATTCTTGGGTTTTCTGACTTTTTGCACCGTTAGAAGGACATTTATCAGGTTAAGCCCAGATTTCTTTCCCTGTCTTACCAGTCGAGTTTTGGATGACTAACCAAAGGACTGAATATATTTGAAAGATTTAATTCTCCCTTCACTATTTATACTAGTCAATGTCACTTTGACACTATTCTGGCTTTTCACTGCAAAAAACTTTCCAACTCAAATTCCCTTAAAACGAACATGCTCTCACAAGCAGACAAGTGCCATTTGCTCCATCTTGCCCTCCCCCAAGTTAGCTTCAGCTGTCACAAAAACACAGTAAGTATTTTCCTCCTTGGGAACTATGTGTTCTTGCAGTTATATTCAGTGGACCAGAAGAGTCTGGCATTGGAAAAAGAACTATCTGATTTCTTGGACTCACTGCAAGAGAACCTGTCTTGGCCAGACACAGTTATAACCACCAAGGATTCAGTTAAATTAAAGATACCCTGGGCAATGAATACTGGCTGTACAAAAAGAGATCAGGCATTCACCCACTTCAGATACAGTTTTGGGGAACTGCTCTCCAAAGGGGTTTTCTTCCTGCAGTTATAAATAACAGTGAGCAAAGCACTCACTTTGTACATTAGAGTGAAGATTTTCGGAGTCACCATCTATGAATTGCCACCACTATTTCAGTGAACAGAAAGTAGTCAACAGCTCTTGAGAACCTTTCATATTTTCACCTTTCTGTTTTCAGTGTGTTCAGATCTGAAAGCACATTTTTCAGCTTAATTCAGACTCAGCACTTAAGGTCATATCTACTATTTTTGCCACGATCCACGTTGCCTTTTTTGATCTTCATTACCTAGAATTTATATTTCTAAGCCCAGTTATAAGGAAGGAAATATGCCCTGAAAAAAGCAGATGCACCTTAGACCTACCTTGAGACACTGAACCTTGCAGTGCTCCTTTGTGCCAGGAGCTGGCACGTTCAGATGGCTGCTCCTTGTGTGGCAATACCCAGACATCACAGAGGATATGAGGAAAAACAAAAATACAAAACACACTTAAACCATCTTCCTAAAAACCTGCTCAGGGTAACAGTTTTTCCACAGATAATTCTACATTTCCATCTTCTGCCCCACCATGTGCCAAGCCCAGTCCTCAGGCACAGACAGCTCCCACAATTTCCATGTAAGTGAGGTCTCCACCCAGACCTGCCTCTGCCTTAAGTGCCCTTCTGTCACTTCATTACTTGCCCTTTTCCAGCACACTATTATGACATGGTAAAAGCACATCTGGAACACATCTGCAGCCTTCTGTCCCCTCCAAGAACGGCCCAGCATCTCACTGCAACGGCATCAAGGGGAATGGTATTGAATGTCAGGGGGAGCTGCTTCACATCTGCTCTGTGCTGTGCTCAGGACAACCTTCCACACAGAGCTTTTCCAGGAGGGGTTGTTCATCAGGTCTTATTTTTAAAGAATCTGGGCCAAGTCATCCCTGCTGTAACTTTAATGACGTCAATGAGCTACAGCAGGGGTGAAATTGGGCCATTATTTTTTATGTCCATATGTCCTGTGCCTATTAAAGAAAAAAAAACCTCAAAAGAAGATCAAGGAAGAAAAGTTATTGAATCAAAAGACTACACAGTGCAGAGATTAACATCTAGATGTGGAATGTTCCTCTTTTGTTCCTGCTGTACATCATAAATATAACAGCTTATGGAAAAAGAAATACTTCTGTAGTGTCAAGATACAACGTGAGTTCTGCAGTGACAAATTATATTCCCATTTTGTATCCTATTTTCATAAAAAAGCCAACAGAAAAAATCATTACCAGGAAAAGGTCTCTTCAGAACTCCACAAAAGTGAGCGACACAGTTGCCAGTAAGTGTCAGTGTCTCCTCTTTAAGCCAATATTCATCACACCCAGCACATCACCACCAAGCAGTAAAGCCCAGTGGATCTTGTCCTGAGCTCATTTCTTAGTAAATCCAAAACACGATTATACAAATATCAAAAGAGAAAAATACGACACAGTAAAGCCCACACAGTGTTTTCTGTGAGTATGCAAAGCCTCAAACACCAACGTGAGAAGGGACACACAGCTGAGGAGCCCAAGCCTGCAGGTGTGGGACACCAGCTGTGAACAGCAGCAGTAACAACCACAATTCTGTGGAGATTTTCAGAAGGCTGAAGTGCACTATTAAACCTGAGAAAATGTGCAAACAGGTTTCCCACCCCCCACGCAGGAGGCACTGCCCAGGCTGTGAGCACAACTCTGGCTCTGACCACAGCCAGCAAGACCTACAGCTACAGTTTCTCAGCTAACACTGAAAGCTCACTTGACTGACATTTAAGAGTACGAGTAACCATATTCAGAGGGACACAGGTAAAACTACTCACCCTCATGCCTACAGAGCCAGGCTGATGCACCTTTTAAGGCAGACAGCAACTGCCCCAGATCACAGGAGCTGGTGTTCAGGGCCTCTGCTTTGTAGATAACTTTTATTTCTAAGCTTTATAGAAGACTCCTTTGAAAGCTTTGACCCTAATTATCCAAGTCAAAGCTTCAGTCAAAGACGAAGTCCTCTCTGCAAAGGCCTCTTTTCCAATTGCTTCCCCTTTGCATTAATGAGCTCTTTTTCCCACAATAAGCTACAACAGTTTGAGGTTTTGTTTTTGTTTTTATTTTTATTCTTCTCCTCCCTCCTCCTCTCCCATTCCAGCACTGGAATCAAAATAACTTGAGATGGAAAACGTGTGACCTCCCAAGCCTTTATTTACAGTATCACAAACCACAAGGGAAGGTTCTGTCCAAGTTTTCCAGCTGGAATGAGAACAGCAGGGAAAAAACGTGCCCTCCTTTTTGCAGCTGTGATATTTAACACATCACAGGGGAGAAGGGTGGGAAGGAAGCAGGAGAATTAGAAGCCAGTAATGATGCCATGGAAATATCAGATGAAGCATCTCAGCCACACAGGCAGGTTCACATGATGACATTTTTCTCCTCAGAAATAAACAGTTTTTGTATATGCAAAAGTATCTAAAAAACCAGTCTGACACACATTTAATGGCATTACTTCTTCACTTCTACATTAAACCAGATTGTAAAATACAGAAACTTTTTGGACTCCATCTAAGTTTGTATCAGTGCTGCAACGATCTCTCTTCACGCCATCATCCCCCAAAATTATAACAAAGAATTTGTCAAAAAATAGAAGCCTAGCAGCAACAGAATCTTCCTCAGACATTTAAACAGCATAGAAAAACAAACACAAATGAAGGAGGTTTAGATCTATAGAAAGTTTCTTGCAGCAGGAAACTGTCAGTTAGATTGTGGTTACAACCACAGCAGCATCACAGCCCTTTCCTCCCAGTTAAAGACTGTCCAAACAGTTCCTCGTGTCTTGTGTTTCTATTGTAAAAGAAGGAAAACTCACCCATTTCCATGTTCAATTTCGTAGTCCCAGATTATACAGGGGACTCTGTAGAGCTCTACTTTTTGAAAAGGGATCCTTCTGTACCTTTCCAAACACTTGTGTCAGGCCTAAATGAGTTTACCTGGAACTCTCTCCCACCTTTACAAGATCCCCTTCCCTCACCTCTCAGCAGCTCCCCCTTCTCCCTGCCTGGCACAGTAACAAATGCCACACTACCCCACAACCTTTACACACTGAGACAGGGGAATGTCACAAGTGTGCTGCTCCATTACACTGCCAAACAGGGCTCCTCTCCTTGCCAGTATAAAAGCAGCCATCACCCAGCTCCCTGGAGCATTATCCCCTTGATATAACTCTTTACAGTGAGTTTTTCAATCCAGTTGATGAAGGATCCAGCACGAAGACAGATTTTTTTCCACAGTTATTTGGTTTCCACAAACTCACCCCTTACCAGGGGTTCAATTCTCATGTCATGGGTCTCACAGTAAGTCCTATGGTAAGTACAAGGGGCAGAAAAAGTTAGGTTCGAGCCCAACTTGTGTCCATATAAAAGGACATAAGGCTCTGGAAGGAGAAATGCTGGTCACATCACACAGCCAGGGGTGGAAAATCACAGCCCAGCATGGTACAGGCACAGGTGCTGCCGGGAGTGCTGGAAGGACATTAGGAGGAGGCAACTGCAAAGCCAAGCTGTGCTTCCTTTTGACAGGACACAACACGTTCCTTCAGTGGTGTTACAAATCGCTTAGAGGGGACAAGTGACAAGTCCCCTGTCCCCAGCCTTCCTCACATCTTCTCAGGCACCCTTGGATTCAACCTCATCTACCTTCCTCTCTTATTATCCTCCTGCCCAATGTCAGCTCCTGCCTCTTGTTACAGACAGAAAACAACTCACCCCATCCAGGCTTCTGCAGCTGCAGGAGCAGTGGAAGCACAAAAAGGCAGCACAGTGCCCCAGGACAGCTGGAAGTGAGGATGCTGAGGGACAGAGCAGCAGCTCCCTCCCCATCCTGTATCATCACTCGACATCTCCTCATCACCCTGCGCTCCCCCCTGGCTCCCTGCCCAGGTCCCACAGCTCCCAACATCACCGGCACACACAGCTCACGTCTGCACACACGTCCCTGGGGCTCTGCTCACAGCAGGGATTGAGGACGCTCTCCTAGATTTTGAAATAGTTCTATGCAAAGTACTCCCAAGGATGTCTTGCAGAGGAGTATCGTCCCAACATTTCCATTCTGTCCAGCAGTTTGGATTGAAAGGCTCCAGGTTTGGAAAAACAAAAGGCTGCACAGCGATGCTGGTAGAACAGAGGGGGAAATTGTCCAGTGCCTACAGCATTTTCCTGGACATGGTGGTTCAGCTTTTTGTCTCCATGAGCACTGCATTCCCTGACAAGGTTTAAAACCCATTTTTCTCTGCATTCCCCACCTGCCAACTCACAGACGTTACTCCTCTCTGGTGACGCAAGAGCAGGGATTCATTTTCCTGTGAACACCGTTCTGGAGGCAATTTCCCCTCACCTACCCAGAGAATTAATGACCACTTGGGCACCTCATCAGCCCTGTAAAATCCTTCAGGCAAGCAAAATGAGTGAAGCCTCAGCCTTGGGGCAAAGCAAACCCTAAGCCCTGCCAAGGATTGCATTTCTTCTCTGCTGTTACCACTAATTCAGAGAAAAATGCTCCCTCTACAACAGCCTGTGGGGGAGTGTGTGACCTAAAACAGGAGGCAAAGCTCTCGGGATACAGATGTTCCCCCTCAGCACAGCAGCACAAACTCACATGGCAATTAATGCCTCTCTGAGCACAAACTCCTCTGTTAAAGCTCCTGCTGGCAGCTTTTGATCCCAGAGAGACCTGGCCACAGCTCCTTTGGAGCTGCAGTGGGCAGGCAGGAGCTGCTGGGCTCTCTCTCCTGAGGAAATGAGGTATTCCACAGAGGGACAAGCCACAGCACTGGGAGCAGCCTACCCAGCCTGGCACTGGGCTGTGCTAATCCCAGAGAGAGGCTTCAGGAAGGAAATCGATCTGGAGAATGGCAAAGAATTCGCTGGGAGCCAATTAAGGTATTCAAATCACCCCTAGTTTTCAACAATTTCTGTTAAAGATATTGCATGTTAATACAGAGCTGGTGTCACTGCAGTCTCAGTGTCACTGCTGTGACCCCGAGGTACAAACCCAGAGAGACTGAAAACATATTTCAGTCTGGTAAGTGAACAGTCTCAGATCCAAACTCATTTATTCTTTCTCTTCTTCAATTCCAGCAATTCGTTGCTCCTGAAGCAAAACCTGGCAATTGTTAAGTTTTAGTATCACCCCAAAGAAATATTTGGTGGAGTCAAAAAGACCATTTCTGATAAAGGAAAAAAAAACCACTTAAGTGCTGAGCAATGTAATGGAGGAAAATAAGAAGATGCAGAACTGTGCAGTCAGGCTAAAGGCTGACACCCTGTCTACCAAAAAACTCCAGCCACTAATTTTGTAGTGAGAGTTCACACTAGGAGATATATTTCCAGAATTCACACAAGAGGTTTGGATGGAGCTGGGCACACACAGTGAAACTACAATGTGATGGTAGTAAATGAGGCTGTACTACTGTCTATTTCAATACAAATAAAATCAACAAGGTTAAGATTTTTTTTCAGAAAAAAACTCACCAAGATTTAAATTAAAAATTATATTAATTGCACATTCTGTGCAGTCATTCTCCCTTACAATTTATTTATTTGCAAGATTTTAAACAGAAAAGGATATTGACTAAGGAGAAAAAGGCAAGGAGCATGAGCTTTCTTTCAAAAGAAGTTTATTACCAATGCACACATCTATGCAATTTAATCCAACCACGTCCTGTGACTGCCAAGCCCTTCTCAAGGAGCACTTGCAGCCATTTTCCAGCCTCCATTTTATCACATTTTCCCCAAGCATTTATCCAAGTGGAACCCAAACTAAGGTTCATCCCCTCTCACCAGCAGCGAGTTAGTAACCCTCAGATAAACTACCATTCTCCCTAGTAACATCTAAATTGTTTTTCCTAACCCAGAAGAAAAAGAAACAGCCATCCAGCTGAAATGTCAGAACCTACCTTCTGCAAAAAATCTCTCTAGATGCTTCTGAATGCAGGAGGGAGCAAAGACAGCATTGCTGAAAAAGGATGTCACTGTTGGTCCACATGTGTCAACATCCTAGAAAAAGACAGAACACAGTTGCTGAACTGCCATACCCATGGGAAATCAAGAGCAAGAATAAAGCTGCATTATTTTTCCAGTTACACCATGCTAATGGCTTCTATGCAAACAACATAAAGCTACAACATTTTATAATTGCACATCAGAGTTTCTCTGCAGACATCCCTCCGGTATGTCAGAAATTCAATACGTGATAGTAGGCGGCAATGAGCACCTCAGGGATTTAAAGTGTGTTCCAAACCATGAGTCATCGTCATCTCTAACTCATGGAAATTAAGAAGGAGAAAAAAGAGAGAAGAAAAAACACACGAGTTGCACTGACCACTCTCACGTGCCCTCTGTACAACACTTCTCCTCAAAGCATTTCCCTTCTAAACTCAGAGCTCAATGACTTCCACGGAGGAGACACCACCACAGACAGACCCAGCACATCACAGATTCTTCCAGGGAGCCCTCAGAGCCCGGGCAGGATCCCATATTTGAGGGTGGAAGCAGAACTGGAGCTGCCCTTGGAATCCCCACAGATCCTTTCACACCCAGAGGAGCAAGGAGACAGCAGCTCCCACAGGGAACAAAGGGCTGGTGAACCAGCAGCACCCAGGAGGGCAAATGCAGGTCAGGAAAGCCCAGACACCCCATTTCCACTCCTATTGCAGCCACCTGCTCTCCCCAAGGCTGATTTTGTCAGGGGGAACCTGTAACGCTGCCTGCAGAGCAAGTTATTGCTTTGCTCGTCATTGCAAGCAGCCCTGATGCCTTCCCAGGAGATTCCTTCAGGCAGTCTCATCTTCACCCTCCAACCACTGCAAACTGTTTTAATGCTGCTTTTACAGCAGCTGGGTTGCACTTTAGGGCACACACGTGTGCTCTCCATTCCCCTCTCTACTGACGATCTCCCCAGGTATATCCAGGTTCCTTTAGGTCTTCTTTAATGTCTTGGCTTATCCTTGTTTCTCTGCCCTCCAAGCAGCAGCCAGAGCAGAGTCAGGGCTCTCTCAGCACTGGTCTAACAGGTGATGGGGGAGGGAATGTTGGGGTACATCCCACAAGTCAGCTGTGGAACCCCAAAACCCACATGCTCACACTGAAATTGTCTCTATCTCGCTCAACTCCCCATCAGTAGAAATATCCCTTCAGGTCACAAAGGGCACAGTTGTCCTTCCCAGTTCTCCTTCCCAGCAGCAGGGGTTGTATTTTGCACCAGAACATGCAAATCTGGCTCCACAACCACAAAAATAAAAGCACATCTTGACTGGGACTTGGATCCAAGCCTCAACACCAGTACCTGCTACCAAAGAGTTACACAAAAATACATAAAACATCAATACACTCTGTTCCTTCCCCTAAAGAACCTGAAATGCTTGGGAAAACCATCAATACCTTCAGCTGCAAACCCTGCTTCAGTTAACATAAATTTATGTCTTGCCAAGAGCTTAAAAAAACCCAGTAACTGATCTTCACTCTTGTAACTTCTTGCACAGCAATTTAAAAAATATAATAGTGCTTGCACAGGTCAGATTCATCCTGGAGGAAGAGCAAACGTGAGTAACATTTCAGGACCATTAATCTCAGAAATCTCACCAAGAGCAAGCAGCCAGACAGCTTAAAAATATATTTAGTCCACAAATGCTTATTAACGTCATTTGCTGATTCACAGCTAAGCCAAGCACATAGAGCCCAAATGCCACTTCTGCTTTCCCAGGCTGGGTGGTAATAAATAATAATAATAATAATAATAATAATAATAATAATAATAATAATAATAATAATAATAATGTTGTTGAAAGTCTTGGGCATCAAGTTGCTTAACCTATCTCAAAATTGTGATACAACTTTTAGATGGGATCTGTCAGAACTGGAAACCACAGGTCCAGTCTGTGGCCCTGTGGTTTAGGATCCAATCAGAATTTATCTGAAACTGAATCTTAGCTTTCTTTTCTTTCATTGACTATTGATCTTGCTGCCAACATTAATACAGTCAAGACCAGAAGATAAATAAAATTAGTTCTTCAGGCTCACAACAAAATTAACACTGAAAATCATCATTACTTTTAAAATTACATCCTCTTTATAACTGCAGAAAAAACGTTCAATGATCTGATACCTGTGCCAGGATTTTGTGTGTACGTTTTGGGGGAGAATTAACCCACTAAATTCTTAAGGAATGTTTTAAGCAAAAATTCTTTTCATAAAATGAAATGTAAAGTGTTTCTTCTCCTACTGTTATATACAATATGAGGATGCAAAGACCAAAGGACTTTCTCTCTAAAGCAACTATTCAAATCTGTTTGATGGAAATATATTTAAATATAACATTTTAATCTTGCTGTGCCTTTGAATTTTAAATGCCTTTTCATGAAAGCAAGTATTTCATTAGTCCTTTTAGCCATTCTACCATTATGATTTGCAAGTAAATAAGAATCCTCACATTACCTTTCTCTTTTAAAAGGATTCATTACAGCTATATAGTTTTAAATTCAATACACATCCAGTCTGATTGAGCCTTACCAATTTTTACAGGTTATAGAATAATTCATTCCTCAAGTGCATTGGGATTTGTCCATATCCATTCTTTCCCCATTTCCCACAAGCAAGACAAGTCTCTCTAGGTGCTGGGTATGCCAGACACCATCCTCCCAAAAGAACCATCCACTAAAACCCACACTTTGGTAAATAAATGGTAAAAAATGAGTCAGAGCAGGGTCCTGCTCTCTCTGCCTGGCTTTGCTGAGCAGGGAACAGTTCTCAGAATTAGCAGGGCCTGGACACAGGCCTTCAAAGGGTTTCAGAGTTTGGGTGAGGCCAATCTTAAAGACCCCTAGGGTACCTAAACCTGCAAGGGCAACCACAAAGCCTCCTCCAGTTAAGAAAAATCAAATCTTCCTACCTCCTTTATTCTTTTTTGTTCTGGGGTTGAGTTTTTTGCCTGTGTGGTAGATTAGGAGAGGATGATAAAAGTTCTTCTTTTCAGTGACAGTAAGTCCATAGCAATTGTTGCAAACAGAAAAACTGGGTTCTCTGCACACTTGTTAATGGTACTGCAATCAAAAGTGATTAAAAGCAAAAACATTTCTGTACAAGAGAAACTGAAAGTATTGCCTCTGGGAAAACAGAAACATTGGCATTTTCTCTACAGCAAACACTAAAAGTAATAGATAATTAATGTAGCCTAGGACATTATGGTATTTATGAAACTTGTTTTCTGGAATAATCATAAACAATTCACCTTGACTGTATTCCCAAGTCATCACTTTTTAAAGTCACTGCAGTTTGCAGAGGCCTCACTGATGCTATTCTTAATTTACTTATTTTTAGGTGTGAGAACAGATTACCAAGGCAAAATTTAAACTTAAAAATTGTCAGATTTTCATCCTCTTCTATAATCATTAACCCTGTCTGCATTTCAGAAACATTTTGTGCTCAACGGAAATCAAGTACACAGTTAAAATTGCTTCTGCTTTAAAATTAAACTCCCGAAGTGTGGGAGGATTCAGCATTGTTAAACAAGGGGCACATTTGTCCAAACCACCAGGAAAAAGCAACACAACAAAAACACAGAAATGTGAGTTAATGCAAGAGCTCCCAAAAGGCTGCAACAACATTTTTATTATGGGTGATTTGCAAAGAGGAACGTTACAAACTCTCTCCCTTCCTCGAAAGGTTTTCAGGGAAGCATCTCCCCAGGGAAGCCTCGGGGCACTGGAGCAGCCCAGAACCGAATCAAAGCCCACGTCTGGTTCTGGAGCAGCACCACAGCTCAGCAGCACCCGAGGCACAGGAAAGCAGACCACAGCTATTAATAGACAGATTCACATGTAAATATCTTCTGCAAAGAGGCAGAGGTGGCACACGGCTCGTTTTTTAGAGCCAATGTTGAAAACACCACATTGCACTAACAGAACTGGCATTTACCTTTCCATGGAGGATGATTAATTAATTATAAGATGCTTTCTGCTGGCTTCTGAAGGCTTCTGTGCTGAACTGATGTGCTGCATTTCACTTTCCAGTCCTTCCAGGAGGTACCAACGCTGCCACCACTAAATCACTTTATACTGGTGGGACAGGCAGAGCTCCCACCTCACCATTACCTGGACAAACACACCTGGTGAAAACCCCAAACCACAACTCAGTGGCCTCGGGCAACAGAGCCCTGCCAAGCACAGAAAATAAAAATGCTTCTGCAAAGGCAGAGGCACTGACAGCAGCGTCTTGCAGGGAGAAATGAAGCAGCACAAGTGCTCCTCATGACCATCACAGCTGCTCCAGCTCAGCCTCCTGCTCTTGCCCAATCTGCATGAATAAATTCTAAGCTCTACCGAGTGTCAGCTGTGGTTAAACACCACATGCCCATGGTTTAGGAGCATCGGTTTCAGACCACAGAGAGTCTCCAGAGCCCTTTATCCTCAGAAAAGGTGGTTTCTGTTCTAGCAGCCACCCCAAAGCACTAAGGGGATATAAGTGAGCAACTAAAAATCAACAAACCACAGGGAAATAAATTCAAAATCCTGAAGAACTCTAATCGGAGGAACAGGCTCCAGGACGTGCCAGGAAATTAATCAACATGCAAGAGAAATGCAGCAGTTAACTGGAAAATACGAGCAGCTTGGAAAGGCACTGAGACCTTTTCTCCCTCTCTGATGTTTGTAGCATCTGGACCCTCCACGTGCCCCGGGGTTACATTCCCAAAGGAGCACAAGGTCCTGGCCGCACTGTGAGCAGCCAGACCCAAGGGAAAGGGAGGGAAAACAAACAGCAAAATGCTTCCAGAGCTGCTTCCAGGGCTCTGGATCCTGCTGTAGCTATAATGAGCTTTTCATGTGCCAAGAGTCCTCTCCCTCCTTCTTTAGAAGTTATTAATCCTTTCCTAAATGTCTTTATTCCCTTATATGAAATGGGAACTATTACAACCCATTGCTCTGATCAACTACAAGAAAAAAATATTTTTAAAAACCCCAAATTCTACATTCTATATGCACCCTTACGAGATTTTTAGGAACCTCGCAGCAGTCTACGTAAAAGAGGAAGAGTCACATTTAATACCACACAAAGATGGCAACCTGCTCCCCACACACCTTCCCAAACCTCCCTCCTGCCTCCGGGGTGACATCCCAGGAACCAGCAGCCCCTGCTTGGCACTGGGATTGCTCTGGGGTGTGCAGATCTTAAAAAGCAGCTTTCAAAAGAGTCTATTTAGTGTCAAGCTTCAGACTCCCCTCGGAGAGCAGTAAAACCGATGATTTTTTTTTTTTTTTTTTTTTTTTAAAAGGAGAAGGAAAAGAAAAAAGCCTCTGGGTGGGTTCAGCACCTGTGTATGCCAAAGGCATTTCATGTTTTATTCATGAGAATGCTATCACCCCATGAAGGTTTCTAAGTGACTCAGCCAGACAGGGTCTCTACAACCAGCTTTCAGGAGGATCTTTCTTGGGGAAAAAAAAAAATTAATTCAGCTGTTTGCTATTATTTTCCAGTCATTTCTAGTCAAGTATATTTCAAGCAGAGAACTCTATGTCAGCTTCCACCTTGCCCCTTCCCACATAAATGCGGCAATTAGCACAGAAAAATTAGTCAATTATGCAGTATTTCATCTTAAATAAAGCAGCTCAAGAAATAAAACACCATTTAATGGGTAGCTGACAGCCAGGGAAGGAGCACAGTGGCTCAGTAACGTGCTTAAAGAGAGTTTGAAATCCATTCCTAACCCTTGATGGAAGCCTGTCCTTGTCAATGAAATCCACAATCCATAATAATGCTCAGTATTGTGCTTTCATCCTCTGTTTTATCAGAGCTCATCTGCTGATCAATGAGGAGTCCCACAGAATAACACTCTGAATTTCAATGTCAACACAGCAGTACTGTGGTAATGATCGAAAATATTTACATATTGCCTCATTGATCGTGGGGTGTTCTCTTCCAACCATCTGGCTACTGGGCACTCATCTTTTGATTATTTTATTTTATTTTTTAGGCCTTTACAACTATTTCAAGCAGGTTATCTTGACAGCTAACTTCCAGCATTCCACCTGAATCAGGTTTTCCTGTTATTTTTAACCCAGGACAACAACAACACCATTAATCAATTTCATCCCACCTCGGCAAACGGGAAAATAATTTTCTTAACAAGGACAAACCCCCCAAAACCCCAGCAAACACCTGCTCTGTGATGTGCCAATTCAGCTACAAGGTCTCGTTTTTAATGTGACTCAAGGGTGTCACCATCTCAACAAGGGATGAGTCAAATGGAAATATGTCCCTGACTCTGCTCCTGCTGCCAGCCTCGAAGAAACAAAGGCTGCCAGGGTTGTTTTTCCCACCTCCAGAGGGAATATCCCTTGATCCCTGCAGTGCAGAGCCCTGGGCAAGCAGAGCAGGCCTGGGGTGATGCTCCCTGAGGAGCTTTCAGGTTGTTCAGAGCTGTCACGGGCTGCAGGAATAAAAACCAGCACCAGCCAATCTCCCTTCCCTCCTCCCACCTGAGCCTGTGCAGCCCAAAACTCCCCCAGCCCATCCCACTGTGGCCCATGGTGATGGATTTGGTGCACACTCCACCCCCCTGCAGGTCCAGAGAGCCACCAGAGCCAGAAACTGTGGGGAGAAATTGGGATTTAGCCTCAAGAAAACCTAAACAAAAGCAAAAAGCGCCTCCCTGCAAGGTGGTCTGAGCACCAAGGTGCTGCACCCCCAGCACAGCACAACCATTTCCACTCAATTCTCATCTCACTGAGCCCAGGTTTCCATGTAAAAATGAATTTTTAAAAAGCTTGGAAAAGCTTATCCATGTGCATTCTCCTAGGAAGCTTAAGAGCAAGTTAAAATAAAATATGCAGGAAAGACTAACATCTACAAGATCTACAAGGCTGCTGCAAAAGACCTCAGCAGGGAACTTGCTGGGAATATTAAAAAGGTGGTTCTCAAACAGTTGTCAAACTGATTTCAAGGAGGTTTTTAGTGGCTCCAAATCTGTTTATAATCAGAAACTGACACTCATGGCTGCTGCTACCACAAACGTGATTTAGGAAAAATGGGAGGTCTGAAATCCAAATTAGACTCAGTCTTTAAACCAGAAATTAATATCCTCACTCAACACGGTTTAGCTGATGATTTCGGTAACAATGTTTAAGACAAAGCATCACCTCTTTTTTTTCAGTTCTACTTTGATAAAAAGAAATACAACACAAGTTCTATCAGCAAAATGACATTCAGACAACAAAAGACACAGCAGGGAGGGGGAAAATTCTCTGACATCTGTCTTTGATGCTACAGATGCTCCATTAGACAGTGAAATAAATCTCCACTTTATGTCAAGTTCCTTTTTCTGCCGGGGTACCTGTATGAAGGGACAGGCAGGAGGACAGAAGGCTCTTTCCTCTCCATCCTCTCTGCCCAGATGTTTGGCAGACATGAAGAAGATCTGACCTAAAGATACCACAGTGCTCACCCCAGAAAGGCAAGTCAAACTATCTCTCCCTGCTCTAAACAAAAAGATAAATGAAAACTGGGAAGCCAGGGCAACACACAGAAGCTGAACCAGAAAGTTTAATTCTCCAACTAGGCTTGTCCAAATATGCCCTTTCTTCTCACACTGGCAGTGTGCTAGATAAAGGTGACCCTTTTGAAACAAAACTTTTTTATAGGCATTAAATGTAAGCAAAAAGAGCATTAAAATTGTTTTAGTCCCAGTAGAAACAGTTGTGCCCAGGCTAAACACATTTTTGAGGCTATCTGATGGAAGATGTTTACTGTTTGTTGAAGTTAAAACAGTGTTTTACAATCCAGAGACAGGTTAGACAAACAAAGAGTCCCGTGAGTCCGGATAAATGATCCTTAAAAACAAGAGAGGGAGAACAAAACAGGCTAAGTGTTCTCCAGCAGTTCACTTTGGTGGGTCAGAAGTCTAAAAACCCCATGTCAAGCCTGCTCAAGAAATTAACAGGGAAACAAGGAAAGCAAAACAAAACCAGAGACAGAAACCTCGGGAATTTTAGTGTCTCTTCTGCTGAACTGCAACATTTCCTACATCTGCTCCTGGTTTGCCCTTGTTTAAGACAGAAGAGATCCTCCACCTTTGCTTGTGAAGAGCACAGAGAATGTTACTGAGGAGATGGGATGGCAGAGAAAAAGCAAGCAAGAGGCCTTCCTCCCCCTCCTGCTCTTTTCCACCAAATATCTCTGAGTTATTTACATCCTCATATCCCAAACTCCCCCTCCAGTTTCACAGCTTGCAGTTTACTCTGCGTTCTGGTGGACACAACACATGTTTCGTTTCAGCGTGTTTAGGCTGGAACACCCTCTGAACGTGAGGCCAGGTCACAGAGCCCACAGAGGGAAGAATTTCCAGATGCAGAGATGGGCTAGAAAATAAGAGCCAGAAACACGAGGCTCCATCTCTCCACCAGCCTGGAGAAATCAACCTGCTCTGTGGAGGAGACAACTCAAACAGCTTGGCAACGCCTACAGCTGGTGCTCAACCTCAGATCCAGTGAAAAGATGTAAATATTTAGATTTCAATTTCATCTGATATGATAAATATAAAATCTCTATTTCCTTCGTAAAAAAAAAAGGCAACATTAAAATAGGTAAGCCACCCACATAGAGAAAGTGATTCCACTGTGTTTGTACCTTTAGAAGGTTATTTAAGTTATGGTATTGATCTTGAAACAAATTACAAGTGAAATTATTCCCATTTAATTGTCCTCGTATACAAAACGTTTATATGTAAATGCATATTGTTTTGCTGTTCCTTCCAAACAAGTAGTGGCTGATGGCAGCCCATTATTTTTTTTACCCCTCCAGAAATGCCCCCAGCCCTCCAAGTTTTGCTCTGGATAACTCTGACTCCAACCCAAATCACCTGAAAAGAGACACAAAATGATCCAAACCCAACTCCTTATGAATACCTGTACAAAACACAGCTGAAGCTGAACTGCTGTTTACCACGGCTGCACTAGAAAAACCTGAAATCCTCCCATAACCTTCTAAAGCACATAATGGAATTAAGGCCCCTCCACACATCCAGAGTTAAGTCATGCAAATACCAAACTTCTTTGGAGCCAGATAAAGTGGCCTCGCCCCTGCGGTGCCCAGATACCTCAGTGCTGATGTGATTACACACTCCCACCCTCCAAATTGGTTATCACGCCATTAAAATGCCTTCCCAGGTCACTGCTCTGAGGGTTAAGCCTGAATTAGTATCCCAAAGCTCCGTGATTGTTATGTAAGTGCCAGCAATCCAAACAAATCAGAGTTAGCTTCCCTGTCCACTACAGGAATCCCTCCCTGCCCAATGATGAATTACAAATCTTTCAGCAGTTCATTCACTAATTTCTTCCCCAAGTCCTCACCAGCTGTGCCCTCCCAGCAAAAAACCTCTGTTCCACTACGGGATTTTCTGGATCTCAGTTCCCTCCTCCCACCGCAGAAACTGGTGGAAAACCCCTGAGTAGAAATCCCAGTATCTGGTCTCTGACTGGAGACTGAGCTGTTTAAAGAAAGCCATGAGTGGAAAATCACTTTTTCCTCATCACATCGAGGGACTCCCTCCAGTTCACCTAATCCAAGGACAGTGTTAAGATTCGTGCCCACATCTCAGCACTCACCAACCTCAGCTGTCCAAACACACAAAGCCAGGACCGTGCAGAGTCCTCGCTATCCAAGGTACTCAGTATTCAGGCTTGGGTTATTTTTGCAGGAAAACAACTTGAGGTCCACAGGGGTGCAGACTTTTGGATGTTGTAGGTCTTCAAATCTGTCTGAGCAAGATTTTCTGGAGGCTGTTTAAAGCCAGGAAAAAAAAAAAAATCTAATTTGGAGTTCTCAGCCACTAGCTGGGTCAGGAGAAGCCAAAATCAGCCTGTGCTGCCGTGGGTGCCCCTGCTCCTATCAGCACTCCTCCCTCAGCCGCGGTGTGTGCTTTGTCCCTGCCCTCGGTGGCACCCTGGGCACACTCAGGGCGCTGGCATGTCCCTGCCCGGTGCCACGTCCGAGGCTGCCGGGACAATGACCCCGCACGGCCGCTCCCGTCACTGGCCCGGGGTCCTGCTCATCCTCCTCGCCACCCCTGGCACGGGAAGCCCAGGGCAGGAAGGTGCTGCTTTCCCTCCTGGGCGGCCTCTCCCTGCAAAGCCAGCACCTCCCGGCTGGATCAGCTCAGGTGTGGCCAAGCTCCCCAGGGCACGTTTTAGCCCTGTGCCAACTGCATTTCTTCCCTGCACCCAGAGATGCCCAAAACCTATTTATCTCCACTTGCCTGAGCAGCCTCTTGTTTGTTCTCCCCTCCGAAGCCTGGCCCTGTGTCACACACTCAGGAAGAGCTGCAGGAAGGGGAAGCAGCTCCGTCTCCAGATCCTGCCATCCCTCAGGAGGTCCCCTGCACCTCCCCCTCTCTCCTCCAAAATGAAAGATACCTTCTTCCAACTGGTTTCTAAATTCTCCGGTGGGATTTACTGAAGCATTTTGCTGTGAGCATCTAAGAAGTATTAGTTTAATTAAAAGAAAAAATTAAAGCCGCTATACAATCACACCAGCAAACCCTGTCCTCTTTCCTATGGAAAATGCACAAGCCTGACTTCAGGAGCTCTATTGACTGGGCATCGTGCTAATTAGAACTCCCTGTAGTGACAGGTTCTGGGCCAGCCCCAGGCTAGATTGTTTTCTTCTTACATTAAGAACATCCAAATACCATCCATTACTTTGTTCATTTAAATTTGCCTAGGACTCTTGGCATGGACACCACAATTAGAGAAGCCACTTTCCCTTTCAGTTCGTGGGTGAGCTCAGACAGACTCTGCCCCAGTACAATCTTGTGGCACTTGGATTTCCTCCAACACCCAGGAAAAAAGTTATAAATAAAAAGTGTTTTATTTATTCCCTCCCCTCCATTAATTATTCCATTTCCATTCACACTGAAAACTACAGCACATTTTTCTTTATAAGATGCTTTCGGGCTCAAAATTAAATTTAGGCATATTTTACCAATTTGGGGAGATAAACAGAAATATTAATTGCATCACGCCCTACGTCAGCCAGTTTTAAAATTAAATGAGAAGGCATCTTCACCATTTAGAGAAATTGACTGTTAAAGAAAACCATGGGTTGCTTTTTCCTTCTAAGAAAATATAAATAAAGCAAAGCAACACATCGATGCCCGTTTCCAGCCTCTCCTCTTTTTTGAGTCTCTAATAAGAGGAAGCCTAAAAGAAAAACACCTTAAAAGAAGAAATGTGTCTCGAGGGATCCGGCTGGTCCTGGAACAGGACATTATGGTGAATATGCATGAAAGGCATGAGTCAAACTGTACTCAGGAGCGAGCATCAGCTTTCACTTGCCATTTTCCAAAGCCTTCCACTCAGGCTGCCAAGACAGCAACTGAATGACAAGAGTTTTATTTGAATGCAGAGGGGAGATTAATGCTCCTTAGGACTAATTGGAGGAACCTTCTTTAAATTAGCTCACTTGAGGGATGTGCTGCTTCTTTCTTTGGCCAGCTCACAGAAGCAGTAACAATTTGTGAATAAAAATAGAGTAATTCTTTAAATTCAAAACCTTTTAGCCCCACTGTCAGTTTTAAGTTTTGAGAATTTCTATTAGGGGGAAAAAAAAAATCAGGACAAGGTCTTTCCAAACTGGTTGCTGTCAAGTAAAACGAGAAGTTAGATAAAACTCCCACGTGCCAGATGGTAAATCACAATAAATGCTCAGGCTGTTAGATGCACAACAAGCGACAAAGCATTGACATACACCATCAGCAGCAAACCCAAAATAGAAAAGATATTTTAATAAGAAGTTGTCATTTGGGGAAAAGATCCTCGTGAAGCTCATCAGAATCAAAAGTCATACACTGAGGGCTTCTTATTTTCTTCATCACCTCACATATGCCTGAGAACAACCAACAGTTTCAGGTGACTTACATCAGGCTCAGGGCTATAGTCAGCAAGAGCCTTGGAGTTCACTATTTAGGAACCACTTCTGATCCTTTCTGCCAAGTTCTTAAAAAAAAATATTGTTAAAGGATACCAGGGAATTGTTTACTCAAACCATTACTGTTTCCCGAACACAGACGCTAGAAAAAGTTTTATTAAGAAGATAAACAGCTGCTACTGTACACGGTTTAGATGGCAACAAAAGCATCTAAGGGCCATAAAGGGAATAGTAAGGGAATTAAAAAGCATTTTTATGCATGAAGATGGCTAACATCTGTACGTTCATTAAAGTGGTATCAACTATGCTTTTAATTAAAAGTTAGTGATAGAAACTTAAATATGACTAATGAAGCCCAGCAGCCTACCAGAAGTCTGCTCCATCAAAAGCAGCACAAGCTGCGTTCCCAGCCCGGGCTGCTCCTCCTTCCCCTCTCAGAGATGCTGCCACAACCAGAACACACTGCAAGGACCACAAAGCAGAAATCCTGAGACAAACAACAAGCCAGGACAAGTCTGCAACCGTGCTTTCATGCCTGGCCATCCTTGATTCTGTGTATCCCGAGGAGGCGTTTCAATTCCCGAGCAGCCTGCGGCCAAAACAAGGAGCTGGTTACTTGTCAGGATAACCAGGCACTCCGAGATCCATCAGCCACCGGCGGCACGAGGTCTGCCCCAGGAAAACAGGGAAAAGGGCTGCGAACAGCAGTCTCCTATTCAACACTGGGGGGGAAGGCGGGGAAACCCCTGGCCCAGAAGCCAGTGCTGAACTCTGTAAGGCAGTCAGTCGTCTTGTGTTACTCGGGAGCACAAGGCAGTCACGACAAAAATAAACCACGCGATAAAAATACAGCACGAGCAAAAAGATGTGGGCACGGAGCAGGAATCGGTGCCATCGGGGGGGGGATAAAGAGTCCTACAGCCACTGATATTCTGACATGCACTCAAACACCCGCCTATTCACATCCTCATGTCCACACAGGCTGATTTATTGCCACTGTCCTGTTCAGAGCTGAGCGCTCCCAGATTATGTCTTCAAAGGCTGGAAACGCCTCCTGACATCCAATTCCCACTTAGCAGCTTCCAGACGCACAGAGAAGATGGAAGTTCTCACTTTAGAGCAGGTACCAACACATGAAGAAACTTTTTGTTTTGCTTAAATACACAGTTTAAATAGACTTCACCTCAGTCGTGGCATTTGAGCATGAAATGTGACAGGACTGACTCGTGTGGCTGACTGAGCAGGGCGCTCCTCTGAGGAGCTCCCTGAATGATGCTCCCAGCCCGGGCACCTCAGCACACTCTGTGTTTCTGCTCCTTCAGTGGAGCAGGAGAGGCTGGAGAGGAGGTGAAGGAAGGGATTTAATCCTCCCTCAGCTGGGCAAAAAGCTGGAGCTGTTCATGCTGTAGCCGTGGGACAGCAGCAACACGCTCCAGGATGGAGCCCAAGGTTGTTCGGGAACACCAGGCAGGACCCCTTCTGTCAGGGGATGGGGAGGCCAGGAGAAAGGACTGCCAGGCCTAGCAAAAAGAATCCCCTCTTGCAGCCCATCATCCAACTAAGGAATTGGCATGCTATTCCTTCAAAAGGGAAGAATTTCTTTCTCGTACTCCAACAAGGAAAAGCACCGCTAAGGAGCACGGCCAGCTCCCAGTCACCACCCAGCAGTGCCCTGGCACGGCGGGGTCTCGAGCCCCGAAAGCTCCCGGGGCTGTCCCTCAGCTATAACCAGTCACCGACATTTATTCTTTGAGGCTGCCGAGGGTCTCACCCTCTTCTCCCACAGGGATGGGAGGCACCCGCAGGCAGCACCTTCACCCCCTCCCCACGGCCAGGCCCCGTCCGAGGGGCTCCTGGGACACCGCACGACAAAACCTCCACCGGGGGCCTCTGCCAGAGCCGAATTCGGTGAAATTCAAGGCTCGGAGATGCGGTACCCGAGGAAGGAGGCCAGGACGGAGTTCTCCCGGGGGCTGGCTCCGGCCTCGAGCCAAGACCGCCCCGAACCTCCGGGTGCCGCGACCCGGTGCGGAGGGTGCTCGGTCCGTCCGTCCGTCCGTCCGCTCGTCCCCGGCTGTCCCCGCGGGCACGGAGCGGAGTCTGTGCCCGCAAGCCGCCAGCACAGGGACAGCCCGACACCGGCTGTGCCACACGCCGGACCTCGGCAGCGCGGGGCTGCGGTCCCGCGTCCCTGGCGTGCGGTGCCGGGCGCTGCCATGGCTGCGGGGCCCTCCCGGTCACCGACTGCTCCATCGGGAAACTTTTACCGCCGCATCCCGGGCGAGGACGGACAGCCCGGCCCTGCTCAGGCCGCGGCAGCCTCCAGGTGCCGGCCGGGACCCGCCGCGGCCCGCGGGGGCCGTTCCGCGGTCCCGGGAGGGGCCCCCGAGCGGCACCGGCCCCTCCGCGGGCCCGGCCAGCCCAGCTCAGCTCTCCTCGGGCCCGCCGCGGCTCCCGCCCCCTCCGAGGCACGGCCGGGCCGGCGCGGGGTCCGCCAGGTATCGGTGCTCGCCCCGCCGCCACCCGCCCGCCCTCAGCGCCCCCCGCCACGCACCGGCTGCTCCCGGCGCGGCGGCCGCGGCTCCCGCTGCTGCTGCTGCTGCTGCTGCCGATGCCGCCGCGGCTCGGCGGCTGCTGCTGCCTACGGGTCGCTGCCTGCCGGCATACCCGCGCACCGCTGGCATAATCCCCGGCGCGGGCGGGCCGGGCGCGGGCAGCTCCTCGCCCGCCGGCGCTGCCGCGGCGCGGGGACGGCGGAGGCGGGGGAAGGCGAGGCGGGCGGGCCGCCGCAGCTGCGGGGGAGGAGGGAGCGGGAAAAGCGAAGAGCCCCGCTCTGGCACTGCCCTTGCCCCGCCTTGGCACGGCGGCCGTGCGGATTTACCCGCCGAGCCGAGCCCAGCCCAGCCGAGCCCCGCACACCGGCAGCACCGGGAGCCGCCACTTCCTTCCCCGCGCCGCTCCGCGCTCCCTCAGCCGGGCGGGCGGGCGGGGCGAGGGCGCCGCCTGCCGGCCGCGGCGGGGAGCGCGGGGCAGCGGGACCGCCCCGCCGTGCGGGGAAGGCGCGGGCGGCGCGGGGAACGAGCGGGGAAAGAGCGGAGAAAGAGAGGGGAACGAGCGGAGAAAGAGAGGGGAACGAGAGAGAGGAGAACGAGCGGGGATCCCCCGGCTGGCACCGCCCTCCTCCGCTCGCCGCCCCGCCCCGGGCTCGTTGTCCCACACGCCGCCGGTCCCGGTGCCCGCAGGGAGGTAACGGCGCGTACCGAGCCCCAGCCCGCGCCCTGCCCTCACCTGCCCCCAGAGTAGCGCTGGTGACTCCTCGAATTTTATTGTCTACAAAGCTTAGCGGGGGGGAAAAAAAAAATCTCAAAAAGTTCAGTGATTGTTCTATTCAGAAACTCAGAAAAGAAGCCTGCGGTGAAATTTACCATGGCCTTTTAAACCTTTGTTAATTTCCTGTGGTTGTTTTTCACTCAGGATGCATCATCCCAGCGCTTCTTCCCTCTCTGCAAAGCCAAAACACTCGCAGTTTGTTTTGTAACTGTTCCTGCATTGCCACACCGAGTTGTAGTTCACGTTAGGAGGCAGATTATGCCTAAACCTATCACTGCTACAACTTCTTTAATTTGCTTTCTAGAGATGTGAACAAACAGAAATTTTATTTTCTAAAGTTTAAATCTCACAGCTGGAGGAGTTGAAATGTTTATTATCGTAGAGAAAACTCGATATGGGAGTGTCTTGCAAGGACCGACTGAGGCAGAGGAGAGCCTCGGGCTCCAGGCAGGACCTTGTAGATGTGGAGATAAATGCCAACATAGGTGGGAAGTGTCAGGTGAGAACACGAGAGAAAGATGACTAAAGTCCTCCAAAGAGGAAGCAAAAGCTTCTCTGGTTATCTGGAAATCCTTATGTGTCCTCAAAGAGAGAACAATGCAATATCCCCGTGTTAAGGGGAAGTTGAAAGGGGATTAAAAACAAAAGGACAATGTCCAGCAAAGGGCAGGGCCAGCACAATCCTGGCTCCCACAGTAAATGCTCCCCGTGTCCCAGTTTTTGGTGCTTCGGGTCTGATTTTCAGGAGCACTGAGCATTCAGGCCTCCCACTGATTTAATCTGGAACTGCAGAGCCTCTGCCCTCTGATGAATCAGGCCAAAGGCACCACACTGAACAGGTCACACAGATATTTGAGAAGGTTGGCCTAGAAGTTTACTAAAAGCAACACTTTTTCCACCCCCCTTCAGTGTTATAATAGAACAGAAATAGCCTAAAGAACTCCAACAGATGGAGGAGGACTTTTGATTAAAAAATAAATTCTGACTCACAATTCAGTTTTCTGGATGTAATAAAAAGGAGTCCATGAATATGAATAGTGCTGGAGAGAATGGAGTGGAGATGAAGGGAGGTTACAAGGAGAGGCAGTGAAAGAGCTGAGCTGATTTACCTACTTGCCTCTAATGTCTGTCAGGAAAATTCTTTGTTTTTGCTGTAGCACTGATGAAAGAAAACAAGACCATTACTGGACTCATGAAATTTTCCTGTGATGGATTCCTTGGAAAAATCCCGCTGGCTGACTGGTATTTCTGAAGAATGCTTTAAAATTGTACCTGTTAGTAACAAAATAGTGGGGAAACTGCAGCTGAATAGAGCTAAGCAGGGAAGTAAAGATTCTTTTTTTCCCCCCTCTCCACCCCTTCTAAGTAAAAATTACCAGTAAGAACATGGAATGTTATCAGAATTGTACATCTCTTTGTGGAGACTGGAGATACATTGGGGCAAATCCTCTCCAAGCATTCAGACCCAATTTCTGCATTTTAGAGTAAAGGGGAAAATGAGAAACTCCCATCCTTGACTTCTCCCCAGCTCTGATCTTGCACTGGAAGTACCCACAGGGCACAATGGGTTGCAAAAACAACAGAATTTTTGAAAAGATCATGCATGGGTTGGACAGCTCCTCATCAAATATCTTAAACCACAGCACTCTAATTTTAGAATCAGACCTTCTCAAGCTTCCTTTATGACAGCTATTCTGGCCCTATAATCACATCATTGGTGGCTAAACATCTTGAACAAGGACAGAATTTGAAACACACAATATGATTAAAACCTACATTATCGCTGATGTAATATCCCAGAGCCTATTACTGTACTTGGGCAGGAGGAAAGAATCTAATTAAACATTTATTTAATATTAAAATACAAACCAAAATATCAATGTTGGATAGTAATGCAACAACATGACAACTGGCAAATAAGTATTTTTTCACCGAGAAAAAAATTGTTTATGTTCACAAATACATGAAATGTACACGAACAGAACACAGGCATGAAAACCAGGCTGGCACATGGAACAGTAACTTCAGGAAAGGAGTTGCAGTCCTGGAGTGCAGTTGTTCACTGGGAGACAGGAGGATGCTGCCAGGTGAGTCCTGCTACTCACAGGATCAAAACAGCCCTCGCTGTGACTGCTGGCAGACATGAGATCAATCAGAGAAGGGTTTTCCTGCCCCAGCCAGCCACAGTGCAAGTATTGCTCACAGTTCTGTCACAATGAGAAACATCCATGTCAAAGGTTTAAATTAAAAGGATTTTACCACACAACAGTGGTTCTCTTCAACAACTCATGTTGCTTTTGGTATTAAAGTCCAAAATCTCCTCTTGGCTAATATTTACATCACACCATAAATATTTATAAAATGGTGGAGGAAAACCAAGTGCAAAAGGGTAACACTACCATTTTTCTCTGAAAACAAGCTGCCTTTTAGTTTCTTATTATAAATTGAATATCACTATTTAAAAATAATTAATATTTCTAAAAATATTACAATACAGGATAAACATTGATTTCTCAGGTGTAACAAAAATACGTTTAAAATAGAGGTGGCTGTTTGAAGTACAAAATATTGCTGCTTGTAAAGGGTAACATGGTTGCAAAACTACTTTTCAGGGTTTATAAAAATACAAAATAATTTGCATTTACTGAGTGCATCCTTATATATTAGTGCAAAAAAAAAAAGTATATTTGCAGTCAAAGATTTGCAGAGGTTCTTAAAACATGAAATCTTTTCAGAGTCATTCGTATTAACCCCAAATCTCTGTTAATTCTTTCCAAACGATCTTCCAGGGCTTCCTAAAAGGAAGAGTTAAAAGAAAGAACAAAAAGCATTAATAATATATCATAAAATCCAATACTCCTTCTAAAATTAGGAAACTGCTATCATTCCTATATTCCTGGTATCCTTTTTGAGGCCTTAGGAGCATTGTTATCACCCAAAAAGCAGAGCCAGACCTACAAACTTGTCATGTTATTTTTATGTATTTGTTGGCTTTTTTAACACATGATTTACAAAACTCCATGAGAGAAACCTGACAAGAATTAGGACAGGCTGATAATTAGGGAGGCATATTTAGGGAGCAGCTGATCCCTGTAGTGAGTAGCAGTATTGATTTACTGGAATGCACTTTTAATTTCATATTGACAAATTGCTAAAACACCCTGGGATTACAATTTAGGAAATGCTGAAGTTGAATGCTTTGAAGAGACCTCTAAAAGATAAATTTGAGACTTTGTTTTTATTAAAAGAGTCTGCAGAGTTTTCCACAGAAAGCACTTCCCTGTATTCCACCCAAACCAGTTATTTTTACCTTCTTACTTTCTTCTTCATACTTTCAAGGAGACAAAACCCCAACCAAACAAAAACTAAACTTTTCAATTTCTCCTACAGCACAACATCCTCTCTGGAGCTTCAGGGATCTATTTCATAGTCTCTGCATTTTGTTAATGCATTGCCTTTATCTCCCTCTCAGCATTAGCACAAGATTCTTGCAGTAATTTGGCAAAATGCATCCCATGTACAAAAAAATAGAAAATATTAAACAATATAAAACCGTAACATTAAAAACAAAATTCCCACAGAGTAATCACACTTACTACCCAGAGGATCTTTCCTCTACATTATGTATTCTGCACTGAGGAAAAACAAAAGAGAGCAGTAATACAGAGCAGCTTTTTCACCTGATTTAGTCTTGCTTGCAAGGTCATTCTTCCACCAGAACAAGGGATTCGGCTCAGTGCAGCCTCAATCTAATAACAGAAAACACTTCAGCTGTAAATGAGTTTCAAGAGCCAATATGAGCCTCCCTAACTCCTCTTACAGAGAGGTGAGGTGTATGGATTACAGACAGAATGTAGTGTTTTGTTCTTTAACACCACACTACTGTGCCAACCCCCACCCACACTGTGTTTGTGTTACAGTGACTCTAATGAATTTAGGGGCAGGGAAGGATAATGGCACATTCCTGACGTGACACTGAAGTTGTGGATGAATTTCAGCCATGCATTCCATGGATAAATGGCTCCATCCCTCACCTCTCATACAATAATTACAATTTGTCACAGCATGAAAACAAAAATTATCTTTGCCTGTTGCTTTTCATGAGTCAGCTCATCAAAAAGCCTCTCTGTTTCAGCCAGAGTTGTAATCCTTGCTGTGTACTTGAAGTCTTCCTCACAAGGTGATGGCTCTGCCTCGTATCTCTGGCTCCTCTCCTCCCAAGCTGCAGCTTTCTTCTTTCCATTACTGACAGATTCAGTACAGGAGCTGTGTCTGGCACCTGAATGCTGCCTTCCTATCAACAGAACAGGGGTCTTTTTATCTGTTTTGTAATTATCTGGGAAATTGTTACACAGGACAGAAAAAGAAACTAAGCACAGTGTGGTTTTGGAAGTGCATGGAACGAGGAGAGGGACAAGCCAAGCTCAGTCACTTGCCTTGAACAGCTTCCCAAAGGAATGCAAAACATTTTTTTGGGTCATCTTTCAAGAGATCTTTGAAACACGGCATATTTTTTGGTTAACAATCAGATTCCTGTGTTGTACTAATTAGGAATTACTTTTACTGGTACATTTCTAAATATCACCAAGCTGACTGGTTGTCATGCAAACACCAGTCTAAATAAGAGCATGGATAAAACCAAAAAGCAGAATATTGTGAGAAGGATTACAGTAATGAGAAAAGATCAATCACTTCAAAAAATCTGAAACAACTGGTTTTATTAGTTACTCTTTGCTGTCCATAATGCAATGTTTAGAAATAGAATTTTATTAGCATGACTCAGTGTGTATATCTTAATATAGACCCCACTAAGATATGCATTGGATAACTGAGTTAAGCACAGGGAAATGTATTTCCCTTCTTTCTCTATTTAATTATTTCTCTTGTTCCACTGTGTTTGTGCACACACACATATACATAAAAATAAAAGACTGTATGAACAGGATTTCTCTGTCTACAGGAATAAGGCAAGATTTAGAAGATTTTTAAAAGTTAGACTTCACAGAGTAAAGAGACTACAGAAAGAATTGTGGTACAAAAATAAAGAACAGTTTCCCTCCACTTTGACAGATTACCTTCTACATCATCTAGTGAGTGAAACTGGAGCCTTTTCCTTGGATTATTGTGCTGTAAAGTAGAAGTAGCACCAGTTTCCAGGTCATCTAGAAGTATATCAAATCTACAGAGCAGGAAGCACACAGCAATTACTTGTTAGAAGTCATGTATCAAGCAATACATTATTTTCTACTTTTTCATCTTTTGATTGAATAAACAATTTATTATTTTTTTAGAAGAAGACTGTAAGTCTTCCAAATCCTGTTCAACCATTCTAGATTTTCCTTGCCAGATTTTAAAAAGCACAACTTAGCTTCATATTCAGAAATCTTCACGACTCATTTTCAAGGACATTTAATGAACAAGAAACAGCAGTGTTAAACCTGGAAAAACATCCTGCTGCTCTAAAAATGATCAGAACACAACTGTATTCACCAGACTCATACCTTGTCACTGTGTTTTCATTTCTGCTGAGCAAATGGCTAAATCCAGGAGAGAGGTTTTCTTTTGGAGATCGTTTTGGGCTATATGTCACAGACACTGGTGCCAACATTATCTCTCTTCTTGCTGCAAAAGACAAAAGTATGTTTATCTACCTCAAACTCCCCAGTGCAGTATCTCCCACTCATGTGCTTACAGCTAAAAAGAATGCTCTTCAAAGCTGTCTACATGTTTATCTAAATTAGATGAGAAGTGCATCACAACATGGAAAAATGAAAATAAACTCAGAACTCTCACATATTCTGTCATTACAGACATGTCAGACTGTCAGAACAATGCAGATACCCTGTCCCTATTTTTCCACCTTCTAGGGCAGCCTTTCATGATTAAATTCTACTTTTTGAGCAACACAAAGCAAAGCTGAGAAAAGCACTGACTGGGAGTGTTGGATTTCCTGTTTGCAGGAGGAAGGGACGATGACCTCTGGCCACAGGGGGAGCTGAACCGTTTGGGTCTGTGCTGGTCTCTTCCTTTCTCTGGAGATCGGTTTGAAACCAAAGAAGTTTCAACAAACCCAACGGTCTGACGTCGAGTTGATGGTTCTAATTAAAAGAAAAAAAAAAAAAACGCTGCTGTATTCATCAAATTTTTTTCAATACAAGAACTCACAAATATTCCCCTGAACTGAGCTTCTTCTCCCTCACATCAATGCATTTGTGCTGTTTTGCTCAAGTCTCTCTTCCTACTCATGGAACAGTTTAACTCATGAAAAGGGATCTTTGCAGTGTGTGAGGGACAAACGATGCTGAGTAACACTGTTTAATAGAGAAACTGTGGAACTCAAAAGGACAAAAGCATCTTTTGGCAAAGGCTGAAGGACCTGCCTGAGGCCCAGAATCCAAGCTTTTAGGAAAGACTCAGTGCTTTCCCTAAATCAGTGTTGTTACAACAGCTCAGGGCAGTCCCACTTCCTCAATTCCATTCCCATACAACACCATGGAAACTAAAATGGATGTACAGCAGCCAGAGCTTTGTTAGGACTCCATTAACTGTTTATAAATACTGAGATATTCTTAGAAAAGGAGACATTAACTAGTCTTCAACTTAAGACCTAACAACAATCTCTGCGTTCCCCCTATTCTAAACAAATCTTGGACATTTAATTTTGAATTTTCTTAGGAGAACCTCACAAGTTTGCATGCTAAAACCATTTTTATCCCATCACTGAAGCCTGGTGGACTTGAATGCTGAGAATACCAAAGCCAAAAGACATGCAAACAAAGAAAAGCCAGTAAAGACATATTCAGGAATATAAAAACAAGAGTTACTAGCTGGTGCATCTTCTTTTTCTGTCTGTGTACCCCAATCTTTAAATATTTTTCCTTCTTCAAGTTCTTTAAAGGCTTTTATAATTGGTGCTTCTGACATCTCATTTTCTTTCTTTTCTATTGTGTTTGTTGAAGAATCTTCCTGTGAGGAGTCTTTCTCAGGAGGAGAATTGTGCCTTAAAGAATGTGAGGTGGTGGAAGGAAAAAAAGAAGATCAAGTTTTTCATTTTATTTTATTTCATATACCCAAACATGAACAGAATAAACAAAAACATGGTGAAATTTGGTTCAGATTTTAGTTTAGTTCAGATTTCAGAAACCAACTCACCTAGAAGGAATATAGGTTTCTTCCAGCCTGTTGTCTTTGGGGCTTTCCTGGCCCTCCAAAGGCTGCCCAGTGAAAATGGAATATTCAGCTCCTGGTATCAGCCACTTTCTCCTGCTGACATCAGGAGTTCCCAGCTTGCTGTGGGAATAGAAAGCTTCAAAATTATGAAAGGCTTTGGAGTTTGGGGGTTTTTTTTGTTTGTTTCTGTTTTGCTTTTTAAGAAAAACCTGTGATTTATTCCAATAAAGAAATATACAATAAACTTGTAAATATTGTGGAAAAAATAACTGCTTTTTAAAACACGTTTGTAAAGTAAAAATAGAATATTTGATGAAAAGAAAAAAAAAACATATGTTGAGGTTTCAGTCTAAATTACACAATATGCTCAGAATGCAAAGCTCCACTAAAATCTTCCTGTAATTTAATGCTGCTTACTCAGACCCAGGTTTGGGTTGCAAGTAGATCTCAACTAATTAAATGAAAACATTTGGTGGAGATTACTGCAGTAGTTCAGAGCATCTGATCCCAGCTTGCCTTTGGACAACTATTATTAGAAAAATAAAACACAAAAAAAAAAACCAAGAAAAAGCCAGCATTGATGACCCAAGAGTGATAAACATCAACTAATAAGCATCAATTAGTATATCATTATCTTGAGCTATCAAAGAAAAATGTGATTTCTATACAAAAGAAAGCAGATAATTGTTTACCCAAGCTATGAACTATAGGCACCATTCTGTAAATTTATCCTGCTGGGCATTCAATTGGAATGAGGCTTTCCTTGAGCCTCTGGGATCAGTTAGGGACAGATTAACTTCTAAATCCATATTGGTTCTCACATCCCCCACTCCCTGATGAACATGGTCTGCCATGTCCAGGCCTTCTTTTTTTCTATTCATTATTAAAGGGTCTGGTTCATAAATACTAAAAGAGGTCCAAACAGAAATTCCTTTAATATATTAATATTAATAATAAATTATTTCTGTCTTTGTAATCATCAAAATTCAAATCTCCCCAAGATACTCCTGTTCAATACATCCCAATGGACTTTCCCCAAATCCCATTACTGGTCATTTTTCCACAGCATCTGTGCTGAAATGGGAGAGACACTGAACAGGCCATAACTGAGCAATAAAAACCAGAGGTGGACAAAGCTTTTCAGGCCTTTAAAATGTTAAAAAAAAAAAAAAAAATCAAACAAAACCAGAGCACAGATCAACTTGAATTTCTTTAAAATAAATTCCCAGTTCAAACCAGAGTTTGGACCTGGAACCAGAGCTTCCACTCTCCTTTCAGGTTACCTGTACAAAGTGCATTTAGAGCCATACTAAGCAGGAATCAGCCTTTCAAACCAATGAGAACAAAGAAAACCTCCAGTGTCTAACTGGACTATCAGGCTCTATTCCCAAGATCTTAGTGGAGTGTGGGAATTCAGCTGAGCAGCTGAGACCTAACAAACACTCATTTGGGAAGAGTAGGGACAGTTTGCCAAGTCACACATACATTAGCCAGAGTATTTCTTTGGGTTTAAAAATTTCTTGGCACATTCAATCTCTAGATTACATCACATGTGTTTAATCCAGTTCAGCCCATGGACTGACTTCATCTTGATCCATTTTTAGCCAAAACATGTTAAAAGCTATTCCAAAACACATTGTTTTCATGTCTGAATGTTCACTTACTTGGCACAAGAGGTTCTTAAACGATTTTCACTTATATGGCGAAGTTTCAGTGCATTTTCATGTTCCACCTGCTTGAGCTGAGCTTCAAGTTTTAAAATTGTCCTTAAAAAGATGCATTATGAGATGATTTAAATGGCATAAAAGACACATCACATTTCTTAAGAGTTTTACTCATTTTTATTCAGATATTCTGGATGAAGAAGGAGAACAAGAGGAACTGCTGCATTTCTGTCTATGCATCTCTATCTAAATATGAATAGAAATATGTATTTGAATTTAAAGTTAAATAAATCAGGTAATCTGGCCAGAAAGACAGGACCAGGTGACAGCACTGTGGAAGCACAGGAAGTAGAAAAAAAATGCATAAATGCAAAAAAAAATGCATATCCTAAATTAATGAGATTTTTTGTTTGTATCAGTAGCATGAAACAATATGAAATGTTTTATAAAATGTAATTAAACTTGAAAGATCTACAGCCCTCACACTCTGGGATGTTTAGGCCCCACTTTGTATTTCATATTGTTAAAACAATAATAAGATTCACAGTTACCTTTTCAAATCAGAAATCTCTGTGTTTGCATCAAGCAATTTGTTTTCAGTTGTATTTAATGTATCCTACAAGGATATAAAGAAAATTGTAAAAAGCCCAGACATTACAGAAGTGCATTAAATAAAACCCAAGTAACTCCACATCAGTCTTGAAAACAATACATCAATTACACCTTCCTATTTCAAAGGGTCCATTAAATTTCTTCAGCTTTGACTCTGCAGTATTTTTGCTGTCTATGACTGGAGAATAACAGATTCCAGTTTCCTTCTTTTTCCCTCTAGGACTCTGAAGAAGGAAGTTATCAGTAAAGATAAATATGGATCTTTCTATTTGAGCTTTTTCAAAATATTTAAGTTAATTCAGCTAATTCCATGGAATTTTATCACCAAGTTTGCGTGTCTGGGTTTTGAGTTATCCACTGTGTGCTTACCTTTACTCTTTCATGTTCCTTTCCAAGGGACTCGTATTCTCCTAAAAGCTAAAACAAAAGAACACCAACCCACAGTGAGACCACAGTCAATTAACAGTTTTGTTGGCTGCTGGAAAATCATCTCAACAGCTTGGCTAACACATGCAGAAGCACTACAGGGGATACAAAATGTACTTTAATAGTATTTGTTAAGTTCTTCTTATCATCTTCTAATTGGAACAAAAAGTTATAGACAGGACAAGAGGAGACAGCTACTTACAGAATGTATTTCTGATTTTCAAATTGTTTGTCTCTAAAGAAACTGAATGAATGAACCAGTAAAATCCCTCAGTGACTTTGAAATTTCAATTGTAAAAAAGAAGTTAAAGCGTGAAGTAGCTTCTCCAGCTAATACTCATTCTGCCAGTCCCTTTAAACATTCCATAAAGCTCTTCCTGAAGAATCAAAGGAACAATTCCTTTGATTCAGTCTAAAATCATACACAATCACAAGTTGGGATGAGGTATGAAAAGTTTGGTTCATCTCCAACAAGCTTAAGAGAGGAAAAATTACTTTCTAAAATAATTTCACCTAGTATCTTCAACTTAAAGAGTAATAAAATTCCTGAGACTATTGCAAGGGTTACCACATCAAGTACACACTTGCTACCTTAAATAATTGTTTTTAAATATCTTTTAGGTCCACAGTGCCCCTCAACACCCAGCCTAGTAAGGAGTCAGCTGAGGAATTTCTGTTTTCTTGTCGTAAACTCAGGGACTTGCTGTCGTACCCCTGCCAATATCATCATCCATTTTCTCACTCACATTTTGAAACATTTTGTTTTCCTCCTGGAGCCTGGTGTTTGTATTGTCAGATAACCTGTAAGATAACTTCTCAAAAGCCTCCTCCAGCTCCTTGAGCCTGGATTTCAGGCGGCTGATGGTGTTGTCCTTCTCCTTGTGGCTCGTGCGCATTTCCTCGAGCCGCTCCTGCAGCACTTTGGAATTGTCACTGATGGAATAGAAACGTTCTCTCCAATCTGCCTGCAGGACAGAAAATATTCTTTGGGATGTTGAAAACATTCTTATTCCCTGGTAGATTGTTTATTTCGGTTCAAAGAATTACCTTAAAATCACCTGCACAGAAAACAAAGGTACATCTGTACGTGAACTAAACGAGGCTTTTTGCTCTTGATCTTTCTTTGATTTGGAAAGAATGAAAATGAAAACTAAAGCCAACAAAAATGTACTTATTTTATAGGATTTTAAATATCTAGAGGTAAAGCCCCCAATCCATCTGATTGACTTACTTCCCAGCATAGAAAAATGTCAAAAGAAGGTGGAATTAGTTCTCTGCAGGTGTCTAACTCTGATGACAAAGTGTTCAACATTCCTGACAGAGTGTCCTGGTTTTTGACTAATAAACACAGCTATGCATTAATTTATGCACAAGCAAACAGCTTTTCTAGTTTTTCTAGCTAGAAAAACTGCAAATATACCTAAAGAGAGTATTTTTGCCCCAGCATAAGTAAGATTTCTTGTATCACAGCTCTAGTAAGAAAGTAATTAAAACAAAAGAAATAAATTAAGAAAATTTAAAGAGAAACATGATAAACACATCACAGCATTTCATTTTGTTTGATCCCTGCTAACCTGGAAAAAAGTTTATGAGCAAAAGTGATGATGATTCAAGTAGAGAATCCTAAGAAACTCAGGCAGGAAAGTCACTGTGTAACACGGGCTGATGCTACATATTAAGGGAAAGGTTGAAAGGTTAAAAATTAAAAGAGATAAATATGAAAACACTGATCAGCTTATTAATGAAAAAGCTCATTCTTTTACCCTTTTACTTAAAAAGCAACTTGATTTAAGAACATATACTTACCACTTGCTTTTCTAGCAGGTTATTCTTATTTTCAAGGGCTTTTATGCGAGCACTTGCTTCATTCAGAGCTGCATCTAACTGCTCACACCTATTTAGAACATAGAGATTACACCAATCTCTTCAAGTTTTCAAATAATAAATCTCTTTTTCATAGCCTTTTTTCCTTCCTCAAGCATCCCCACGAATTTTGGTGCCCAGCCTGTGATCCCCTCCCACATTTTTCAGCCCCTGCAGTGTCTCTGCTCAGAAGAGCTGTGGTGGCCCGGGGTGAGAAGGAAACTGGGAACACACAAATTTTGTGCAGTATTTCAGCTATCTAAATTTGCAATATGTGTTTTAACTGGCAATAATTATACAGAAATCACATCAATATTCTCTGTACAAACACTCAAGGTGTAGATAATGGGGCACACAGACTCCAGGGTAAAGTCACCAATGAACTCAGGACTGGTCCTGTGTCACCTGTGCTTGTGATATGGAAGGTACAGGAGGAAGATGCTCACCAGCATGACAGGAGAGCACAATCTTCCAACATAAATCATTCCAGTACAAATTGCTCAGGAGTACCTCTGCCTGCCAGCCATTATTGAGGAAAGCTTGCACTGGCTCCAGAAAAAAGGGGTCAAACAAGAACTGTGGTCCAAACACCACATTTACTGTCTAACAATAATGAACTGATCTTCACAGAAACATGGAATAGTTCGAGTTGGAAGGGACCTTAAAGTTCATCCAGTTCCAGTCCCTCTGCCATGAGCATCTTCCACAAGATGAGGCAGCTCAGGGCCCTGAGCTTAAGCAGGGATGGGGCAGCCACAACTTAGCAACTGCATTAAATAATGCAAAATTTATATTTAACAGGGAAATATTGGTATCATAGATACATGAACTCTTCAGAAGTGAAGAGGGAAACTGTCCAAGATAGTCCAAACAAGGATACTCAGCCTTTAAAATATAAAGAGCACCATGTAAAGAGAAAGACAAGAAGGACAAGCAGTACCTGTCAGCAAGGCTTTGATTGATTTTCTTCAGGTCCTGAGATGCAGCAGTTCTGTGGCTTGACTCCAGCTGCTGTTTCAAGCTCTGTATCTCAGAGTCATAGTAAGCTCGTAGATCTGCAATGTGTCGAGCGTGTTTTTCCCTCAGGTTCTGCCTAATCCTAATTTCAATATGAGAATTTTTTAAAATTCCAGCCATCCACATGACCATGCACTGCTGGATTCATCTGCACATAATGAACTCAGCATATAAATGTCTCTTGCAAAACTCTGTTTGCATTTCAGCTAAAGCAAAGACAGCTTTGTCATCTAAGGCACAGAAGTCTTAACATTAATAGAGGTAGATATTATGATTATTATATACAAATAATGTATACAAACACAATATAAAGCTTTTCTTTTTTACAAGCCCTCACACATGGAATATATGCCCTTGTCTGCTTGTGCATGTGCAAATCAGAGCTTCAACAGTGAGTGGAGGATATTTATTTTTCCTAAGCACAGTAAATTCTGTGCTTCTCTGCATTTGATTCTAAAGAGGAAAATATTCCTCCCTCTGAACTTTGAAATTCTCTGCCTAAATGAACTCCCTCACACAGCCTATGAAGGAAGGATGTATTTCTATTTTTATGTATAAAGAGATCACATATTTTGTTTGGTTTACTACTATTGTTTCATTCCTTTCATGAAAGTACCAAACTTTTGACTTTTAAAAAAGGAAAAATCACTTACTTTGACATTACTACAGGATCTTCAACAGATGCCACTGAAAGGCTGTAATCTGGCAAACTGTTGTCAGCAGAGTGAGTAACAGAAGATGGAGTTAGAGTCAGTGTTTCTTCCTCCTCAGTGTTGACTGAATGATCATTGTCAGCATCCCTGTACTCCACTGGGAAGGGAGAGCTGGCCCTGTTTTCACTCTGGAATGGGTGATTTCTCCACAGGTCCAAGTGCACAGCTCTGCTGCTGGCAGGCTGTGTTGGAGAATCATCAAACTGAGATGAATGACTTGTCTGTGAAATAGAGTCTGTGTCACAATGACTTGGAAACCCGTGCTCTGCCATAGAGTCTGGAGAAAAGGGAGTGGAGTCTTCAGGAGTATTGAAAACACAGCGTCCCTGGTTCTGCTGCCCTGGTTTCATATGCAGGGTTGGGTCCAATGTCAAGATCTAGGAAATAAGTTACAATGCTAAAAAAATGTGATTTAACTCCATTTACAAGAACAAAATTTATCTAAAGGCATCAGTAAGCCACATAACATACTGCAGGTAATATACTGAATATTATTACAATTATTTGGAAGTTACAAATAAAATGAAGGCACCTGTAACACAGAAATGACAATACACATTCCCAACAACTGCAACTTGAGTTTCTAATTTTATATTAATAAAGGACATATCCAAGTCTATACCTTTCTAGAAAACCTCTGAAATGTCAGTTATGCAACCTGAAGGACTATGATGTCTGTTTGTGTGTTGAAACAATAACTCTGCAGGGTTACAAAAGCACTTCATCAATTACCTAAATAAAATACACTCACACAGCAGCCACCATTACTGGGTTATGTACAGGACTGAGAGCTGTATAAAAAAATAAATATGATAAAGAATCATTTCCACAACCTGTGCCTGTTCTGTTTCATGAGTGGAATGAATTTGTCCTGTGGGAAACACTGGGAAAATCCTGCCACTGCAGTTCCACGTGCAGCTCAGCAGCTGCAGATCCGTGCCTGCAGCATCCTCAAGGTTGTGCAGCAAAGGTGCTCCTTGCTCAGGCTGTTCTCAGAGGTTCTTTCAAGCTGGATCCTTTCCCAAGCTGCTTCATCTCTGGGCTGCTCAAACTGCTGTTCCAGCCTAACACTGGAGGTGGCAGCAGGGCCCAAGCCATGTGGAACCAGCCCAACATACCCTCAACTGATCGGTGAAGTAAAGAAATGAATGTTACCTCTGGTGGGTGACTTGGCTGGGAAGGAGGCATAAAACTCTGGTCTGGCATCTGCTTGTTTTCCCTTTGTCTTTTATGATAAATATCCTTCAGTGATGACAACTTCCTTTCATCAGTAGAAGACAACTTCAACAGGCAAAATTGCTACATTAATTTTCTGAACACAATCCACTACCCCCAATTCTGGGGTGGGTCTAGCTAATAAAGCAGCTCAAAACAGGCAGCTTTATTCAATGCACCCAGCTAAAACAGAGTTTTAAACAAGGCACATACATCCTTAACATATTAGTGACTTCTCATCTCCTTTACAGTTTCTTTTGAATGACAAAAGGTCAGTAAATTCCACTTGAGGTTAGTGAGGTACAGGAATAATGAAGAGCCAGGGTAGAAGAGACTGAGATAATACAAGAGTTCTCACAGAGAATGTAACTTCTGGAGAGCTCCAGAAGGCAAACATCACATCTCCATCACAGGCAAACAGCAAAGACAAAAAGCAACTACATGACAACTTTTAAACATGTACAAAGTTTACCTGAACTGGTGATATTTTTGTGGAGAAAACACCAGGCAACTCACTTCTGAAATTCTCTGGTAAGGTGTGATACATCTCCTTTTCATCTAACTTCCAGTATGAAAGTCCTGATAAGAAAAAATACCAAAAGAAAATTAAATCTACAGATTTCAAGCTCGCAGCTCTAGAACAGGAATCCAAAATCCATTAGTAAAATGTTATTTTGTCAGTAACAAGAATGCTGTATTAGTTATTTGCATCTACTGGTTAAGGATATCATTAGAGCATTTGTTACCAGGCCAGGAGTTACAAAAATCTCAATGCAAAGCACAGGCAGCATAATCACTCACATCACACTGAACCAGCAACAAAAGCTATAAATCAGTTAAAACACACAGATTTGGTGTTCAAGGGGCAAACCCTCATTTACCACAAAGTTCCAGTTCTCATGATTCCAGTGTAGCACTTCAAACTGGTACCACCCAAGGAATAATCCCAGGCAGCCACCTGACATTACAAACTCTCCAGTTTGTGCAGCATGCAAAGACAAACTACCAGGACTAAGAGGGATGGCACAAGAGGAACAGACACAGCCTCAATCCCACTTCAATTTCTTAAATGTGTCCCTCTCTCAGTGGCTTGTGAAGAAGCAATAATTATACACAGTTTGCAGGGCTGCATCTCTGTGCCCCTGTTTGTTACTGAAATGAATCCACCCTGTTATGATCAAAATATGTGAATTAGATGTCTGGCTTTGATTAAAAAAACCCAATAATCACAAGCTCCAAACCCATGCAAATCCACCACCAACCACCCCTCATACACGTCCCCAAAACAACAAAGCCAAACCTTACCAAAACACAACAAAGCAACCATCCCCCCAAAATTAAAAATCACCATGTTATACATTACATTCTTTTGTTCTTGTCTATTTACACAATTACTGAATCATGCCCTTGGCTTAAAGGAATTCTGCCTCTGTTACCATGAACTCCTGTAATTACCACACCATTGAGCTAATATTTGATATCCTACCATGATATTAACAGTAATTCCATTATGAAACAGTTTTAAACACAAAGTTTAGCTTTGAAATGCTGAGAAATTTGGGAAAAACCCCACCTGCTGCATGTCCTACATCTGCCAGCAGTGATACACAGAAGCTGCCATCAATTTGAAGACAGGAGCAAGAAGCAGAATTAATGCTATAGCAAAGCCTGTCAGTGCTTAAATCCTCCTCACCCCCTGAAGTTACTGGAGATGCATTCCAGTAAGAGTTTTAAAAATGAGAATTCAAAAGAAAGGGAATTTAAATACAGGAAATTAACTATACCTGAAGCTTCTGACACTACAGAATTCGGACTTTCCTTGGGTTGATTGAGGTAAAAAGTGTATGGTGGCAAAGCAGCATCAGTAAGGTTTGTCTAAAATTACAGTAGTAAAACAAATTCAGAAAGAAAATCACAAAGCAAGGGGGAAAAAAAGCAAGGGTATAATGTTTAAAAATTGCATGTAAATGTTGCTAGTCTTTTTAAGCAAGGAGATTTAATACAATTATACAGCATGACCCAAACCTACAGAATTTATATAACCAAAAGTGGAACTAAGCTAAGCCACATAATTAAACTGCTATTTCCTAAGAAATGTGCCTGTGTTTTTGTCCTGAGCAAAGTGGTTAATGCCTTAACACATAAAGAATCCTGTGACATCATGACCTGAAATCAAAGATCCTTCAAAAATTACAGGGCATAATAAATTACCAGGAGCTGAAGCCTCAGGTGAGTGTGGTCATTATCTCTTCAAGGAGAGAACATGTGCCACTCAGGCAGGTGTTAAGACAAAAATTAAGCAATTAATAAAATAAGCCAAAATAGCTCTGTGCCTAAGTATGGAATGATCCAAGAAGCAAACTTTGCCCACACAAACTTTAAATATGTGAATGGGAACTCAAATGCTTAAAATATGAAAGTATATGCTGAATGAGAACATGCTGTTACCTCCAAAAAAATACCAGTTACAAGAATAGCATTAGAAAAACACAATGAAATAAAACAAGACTTACATTCTCAAGTGGTAATCTCTTCATTCTCTCGTTTTCTTGCATAGAGTTCACACATACTTCATCTGCAGTTACTCTTTTTGGTTGGGTTTGTTTCAACTTTTGTGCCCACGATGTTAAAGATTTACTAGACGGTAAGAAACACACACATACACCTTAAGGTATTTCCCCTAAATATATCTACAAAAGGTATTTCCCCTAAATATATCTACAACAGTTAAACATTGGAAATGCAAACCTGCATCGTTGAGAAGCATCAGGCTAAATAAATACATTTATCTATCAAGAGGTTCTACTCAACTCAAACATGTTCCCAGTTTTTACTGAATGGGGATTGTCTATAATAATTTAATATATTTGAAAGTTTATCACTTGCCTGGGTTTTTTCCCACGTTGATGATCTTCATCAGCTTTACGTTCACACCCAGCGGGAAACACTAAAACATCACTCCTTCCCAAAGAACGATTTTCCTCTGGTTTTTTTGCTGCAAGTTCTCTTTTATTTTGAGCACAGTGTGCTTGCCCGTGCAGCCCGGCCCCGTGGGAGGTTTGCTCCGTGCAGTCTGTGCCGGGCTGGGCAGGGCTCAGCTCCGAGGTGGACAAGGAGCCGTAGCCGCTGTTCATGGAGGCCTCGCTGGCCGCACATTCCTGCTGCACCTCGGGGGCCTCGGGCTGAGCTTCCCCTTCGCTGCATCTCAGCTGGTTCACGACGCTCTCCTGCTCCTCAAACGCCTCCGAGCGCATCCCCATGGGGCTCGGCAGAGAGGGGAAGGTGTCGGTGAGCAAAGCCCGGCCCCTGCCGCTGCCCCGGGTGCTGCTCTGCAACCTCACCAGCTGCTTTATCTCATCCTGAATCAGCTGCACAGGGGGGAAAGGCACAATTCCCGTGAGATTCCTGCCATAAATCACAGCCCTACCTTGATGCAGCTTCGATTCGTGTTATTAGAGTATTTATTCCGTATAACTCCCAAGTTTTCATGTGCAGACATCTCATGCATAAAGTAGATAAATACATACTGTGCATAACAGTAAAATGTCCATGGGAACAATCCTGAATTCCATGCAGTGAATTACGAGTCTCAGTAGTCATTTATTCATGTAAAAAGCATGCATGAATGTATCCACTAATTGCCCTCAGAACTGTAGTTACATACCAACCAGCTAAAGAAATACAAACTATCCGGGTGCTTGGCTAAATCTGGGTCTGAAACATTGTTTCACTTGGATATACATTTTTAAAGATTGCAAGGATGCTTTAATGGAAGTATTAATTATTACTCTATTATGAGAATAGGAATAATGTACCTCTGCAAGATTATTGCATAAAACTGGACTTGAAAAAACTCAATTTAGATATTATGCTGTTAGGTTCATATGGTACAAAGTTCTACCTTTTGATTGTTTTGGTGTCTGATGGAGTGGAGCAAACCCATAACTGGCTCACTACATTTAACAGGCCACTTACTCTTTATTCTACAGTGTCTGACAAGACTTATTTCAGTATATTAGGTAAGTAATTTTTTTAAGTTCTAAGTTTTACAGTTGTGCACTGGCAATACTGAAACAGCTCTTAGAAATAATTAATGATTTGCCAAGGGCTGTGAAGAGATTTCACATTTGTGCCTGTGGCCAGCACTTCTGAAGAGTTCAATTGAGATTTCTGAACTGCAGGAGCACACAACTCTTGCTCACGACAAGACAGAGCATAGAATTGTTTTCAAGAATATATTTCAAACTAATTCCCTCAGGAAAGAAAGAAGAAAAAAACTTGCAATAATTTTAAGAACATGGAACTCATGTTTTTTCACAGAACTACAGTACATCACTCACGTGAATAGCAACTGGAGAGCACAAATTGAACAAAAATGATTTATTCTCTCAAAGTAGGAAATAAAAAAGAAGACTTAATTTCAGAGGAACCTACATGATTTTTGATTAACTTGAAATAGAACAAAGAATCGAATTTCAGTTCAGCCTTTCTCTGCCAAAAATAATAAACAAAAATCTTGGGATGAAGTTTCCTTCCACTACAAAGTTTTGTGTTCTGCTAATGATTTCGATCATGACTGCAGCAATCATTTGTATTTTAACTCTGTCAGGAAGGTAAGGAAGGGAGAACAGAAGGGAAAGAACAGAACTGGAGTGGGGGGAAGAAGATCAGATTCACTGCTGACATTTAATCTTTGTCATTAACACCCTGTGCAGGAAAAGTGAAAGGCTCCTATCCCAATTAAATTACATTTTTACTCCTTTTTGCATAGTCACAAATAACTGCAAGAGATGAAAAAAAATTGGGAAAAAATAAGATGTGCTTTCTACAGTTTTGGGATAAAGTCTAATCTTGGGATGATCCACAGCTGGTGACAGCTTGTCCCTGGCACAGTTATCTTTTATGGAATAGATCACATAAGCCAAGGGCTGACCCCACTGATTCCAAAAGGAACTCAAGGTCTTTTTATCCCTAATCTCACATGGATGGAGATTTTTACAAGCACAGTTGGTCTTGAAACCCAGCATGGAGCAAACCTCTTGTCAGAATCATGTCAGTGCTGATGCAGCACCTTGCTTTTCTTCCAAAAAAAAAAAAAAAAAAAAAGTAGATTATTAGTATTTTTATGTCTTTTTATTACTGTCACTAGAATGTGTTGAGTTGCCTGTGTTTCAGTGCTTTTCACTATGTCACTGGCACAGCAGTGTAAGTTTGGAATAGCTCCATCTATTTCCCTGAATGCATTCACACAGCTCAGGTACAGCTGTTGATTTTGTATTTAGTGTGGCAACCCATGCAGTGAGTGAGTCCCTGCTGACACCACACCCTCAGCTCTTCCAGAGGTGCCTTTCCTATTAAAAAAAAAAAGACAAAAACCAGCAAAGCCAACACAATGGATTAGTAAAGACTATGATCAGCAACAAGTGAATCAAACCACTACAGTAAGAGGAAGGAAAAACGAGGGGAAGGAAACATGAAAATAACAAATGGGAGGGAGGGGGGGAAGGTGGGGAGGTGAGGCAGGAGAAACAGGATAAAAGGACAGTACCTCTTGGTAATTCAGTTCAGGAACTGTTGGTTACTACTAGTGTGGAGGGCATCAGGAAAGGGAAGGGAAAAACAGCAACCAAAATGATGAAGATATTAAGCATTATATATTTATAGTATTACTTGTTTTATATTATATATATATATACACATTTCTTCTGTTCTAATGGACAAAGAGAGTTCAGCAAAAATATGAACCTTCACATGGGTTATTTTTCATTCTTAGAAAAGAAACTGTTCAACTGAAGGTGAAATAGGTGTTCAGCTATTACAGTGATGGTTTTCCTGGGCTTTATACTGTCTGGATGAGGGGATGATAAGTTGTATAACACTTTTTTTAATGAAAAGAAAGCTATATTGTCTCAAAACCAGAAATTATACAGTCTAACAGTTAATAAAAATCTTGTACCTACAAAATCTCATTATCATGTGAGCATTCTGAACCAAACGTTTGTGAAAACAAAAACAAATCACTCCTGAAATGGTTCCTAACAGTTAACTGTTAATTAGCCAAGGCTGTCTCAAATATGCATCCTTTAAACAGTACTTCAATGATCCACTTCCATTAATTGCCTCTCTGCATTGTTTTGGAGGAGTGTGGAGTTGGAGGGAGAAAAAAAAAAAATCATTCAGCCTTATCTGGCTCCATGAACAATCATTCCTTACCTGGATTTGATGGTGGAACTGCTCTTGCTGGGCATTTATTTGTTCCTGGCATTGTTTTTCTACCAGTCTCAGTAGCTGTAGCCACCTTGTCTATTAAATCACAAAGTAAAATAATTAAAACACAGAAATATTGCACCTCTTTTCCTCTGGCTACAGATAGTTTTGCAATCCTATCCTTGGGTGTTGACATAATACAAAGTTGAGTAACAGCACTGGGGGGTGTTGCCCACCCCACAGTACATTCAGCCCCCACCATGCCAATCAATGGAAACTAAAAGTAGGAACAGCTGCCAGCAGAGAACAGGCAAATTCTGGAAAGGTTGATTCCAGTTCCAATAGTTATAAGCAATTCTAAAATTGAGAATTAAACAACCTTCTGTCCATCCATTTCAGAAAGAAACTCCTCCCCTCAGCAATCCAGCTAAAGGCCATGATGCATAATTATGTCATTGAAACCAAGAGATAATCTTTAAAAAAATCAAATATACAGCATTCCTGAAATATGGCAAAATCTGATGTTTAAAAACTATTTTATGCTAATGTTTATGGAGCCTGTGCTTGAAGCACAGGACACGGGACACAGACATCAATATTCTGTTCCTGGAGGTGTTAAAGAGAACCCAAATTAAGCATCTGTCAACACACACTTGGATGGATCCCAGCCAGGAAGCTCAAAAATCTGCAAGAACAAGGCCATGGTGTGGAAAACTGATGTTCCTTACGATCACTAAAAACAATAAAATTTAAAATACAAAAAAAGTTCAAAAAAGTGTTTGAGAGAATTAGTTCATTGAAACCACACCATTATTTTTGTGTTGGTTTAAATCTGAAAACAAACTAATCACCTAAACATCTTTACAAATGGATTATATCAATAAGTCAAGCAAAACAGAACCATTTTTAGAAAAAAAACTTTTAATTTCTAGGATCAGTTCACACCAGTTTTCTGTGATACAGTTCTAATGGTTTAAATTTTTTAGTTCAAAAACTTGCTATCTTTATTGTAACTTTGGGAAAAAATACTCAGATCTGTATTATAAAACACCAAGATATAAAGACAAATTCTTGTAAAACGCTAAGATAAAATGGCAGTAAATTCCAGCAGGTGATCAGTTCATTTACTGTAAAAGGATCTGTCTCATCATTAAGAATAAATACAGATCTTGCTGCTGAATTGTATAATTAGATTTGTCTTCCAAAATGCAAAGCAAATACATTAATAAATAATTATTTTTTTTAAAATAAACTTTAATATCAAATACCTCACAGTTCCTCACAATTTCTGAGTCAGCATGTCCAATGTTCTGGATATCTTGCATAAAGGAGGCAAGCAGCTCAACAGAAGCAGGTTTTAATGAGGACCTGGTATTCCCTGAGTAACCAGAAACTCCATTGGGACTGGATGAAGAATTTCTAGTGAAACACAAGGAAAAACAGTTCAATTATTTATTGTGTCAGGTGTGCAACACAGTGGCCCAAACAATACACCACATATGTTAGACTGCCAGAAGAGAATTATACACTCCATTTACATCAGGACTCTCATCATGCTGAAATAAAATTTTCACATTAATATCAGTATTACTGTGAAGGCATGCTAACGAAACAGAACCAAAATAAAAGTATTTGTTAGTGATTCCTTCAGAACATTACCTGTTAGAATTCAAGTTCCAGACAGAGCTGTGGGTGTTTCTGACATCAGAGTCTGCACAGGATGAAGGGGTTTCTTGTCCAGAATTCACCACATCCCTGCTTTCCATATCTTAGTCCCAAGTATGGCATTACCCTGAAAAACAGAGAGAAATAAGCATCACCCTCCTTCTTTAAAGAAAACCATTTAATTTCATTGTGTGAAGAAATAGAATTGGAATTGAGGAGACAGTTGTGTCAGCCAAACCACTCCAGAAAGTGCAAATATTTTACAGCCAGGCTCCCTCCCTTCTCCTGTGCCAGCCCTGCAAACAGGTGCTGCTCACTCAGCCTTGTGCCTGCTGGGCCTCCCAAAACTCCAAGAGATTCCAAACACATCCACACCGGGCTGGAAACGATGTCTGAATGCAAAATATTCCACCTAAAACTGTGTTGTCGAGGTCTGGTTGGTTGTTTATGGGGTTTTTTTTAATCTGGGGCTCCACAGACCATGTGTAAGGTGTGAAATCTCCTATTATTGATGTATTTAGATGTGATTGAGGATCTGAACCTTCACTGGAAGAAACACACTTGCCAAAAATAATAAAACTGAGACTAATTGAGTTAGACAGGTCAACCACTTCTGCTGCTCCTATGTGTAACATTTGGCTCACTCTTTTCACAGACGACTTGTTTCATTGTTATTATGTAACATTAAATCAGAAAGCTTTGAAATTGAGCTACATTTCTGACCAATTAATAAAACAACAAAAAAAAGAGTCAAACAGGAATCCTAAAACAGCAGCTGGCTAACTGAAAACATCATAAATAAATAAATACACAATACTTGGGCCACAGTCTTACAGCACTCAAAGCAGACTGGCTATAGAGAGATTAAATATTCTTCCAGTTTGCATACTTTCACTAAGAAAACCCCTGAAATACATTAATTAATCAGTTCTTATATAGGGCTCATTTCAGCACGTTCTGCACCCTGGTGAATTCAGCCTGTGTTCTAACACTGAAGAAAAACCTTATGATCATTTTATGGATGGAGAGTAAAAAGAGACATTAAGAAATAAAATCTCAGTAGTCTGATAATGCTAAAAATAAATTTCTGCTGCCTTAAAGAAGTACAACACCTCCAAACCACGACTATTCCCCTTTACAGGGCTTACCAAGACATGCTGATGAGTTTTACAGATTTAAGCTTTCATTATTTGCAAGTTCTTCGACACGGATCTCTAATAGTTTCAGAAGCATCAAATATTTTCACCAGAAGGAAACTAATGGACAGCTGCCCTACTTTTCCCTGTTTTACTGGAGACTGCTTGGCTTTAGCAGAAATGTCTTTTGAGTACTCACTCACTATCTCCTCTGGATAGGGCTGAAAATGCCAGAATTGGAAGGAAGTTATCACAGACACACACATCCCTCTGGGAGAGCTTCTTGGCATAAAGAAAAGAAGAAGAAAAACACATTTCTTCTTTTCCTAGAGATCAGAAATCTGCAAAACTTGGAGGTTATCAGGCCACTAAGGTGGCAGCTAAAGCTGAGGCTGGGAGAGTCACTGGAGCATCGAAATCACCCCGAATCCCCAGGATGGAATCATGGGTGGCCTATCTCAGCAGTACAGCAAATGGGTGGGACTTAGCAGTGACACAGGCTCGTTTCATAACCTCATTAGAAGTCTGTTCTCGATAAAAAAAATATTAGCGATCTGTAACTGTGCTGCGGGAGGTCTGTCATCCATCGAGCCCACAGCACAGCGCGGTCCTTATACGGCCACGTAGCTGCAGAAAGGGACACGGCTGGGGAAAAAAAGCAAGCTGCGAGATGTTTTTAACTCAGAAATATCGGCGCTGATGTCGATACAAATGCCGGAGCCAGCGCAGACACACAAACCGTGAGGTTCTGCATCGCTCCTGAGCCAGACCCCATTCTTTCCCAGCCCTCGCAGGTCCCTCCCTAAGCGGTGACAGGGCCCCCCGCCGCCAGGCCCCCATCTCCCCACGGCCTTTGAGGGACCCCCAGAAAGGCCAACGAGTCCCGGGGCTGCAGCGCCCCAGGCTGTTCTCAGGAGCCGCCCGGGCCTCGAGGGCTCAGCCCCCGCACGGACCCCTCTGGTCACGTCTGCCCCCTCGGGGCCGCCTCCCCTCAGTCCGTGACCCCTTCCCCGGCTCCGTGCGCGCCCCGTCCGCTCACGAGTGCCACGCTCGGCCCGCTGTCCCCAGGCCCCTCACATGTCGCCCCTCACATGTGGCCCCTCACATGTCGCCCCTCACATGTCGCCCCTCACATGTCACCCCTCACTCGGCGCGGCCCCTCCACGGTCCTGCCCCTGCACCAGCGCCCCCTGCGCCCCGCTCAGGCCAAGCCCCGCCCCCTCGCTCTCATTGGGCAGCCGCTCCTCGCGCTCCGCGATGTTGACAGCGCCGCTGCCTCCCATTGGCTGCAGCACCTGTCACTCTGTGAGGAAAGGGGCGGCGCGCCGGAGGCGGCCTCGCGGCTCCGGGCGCGGGGACCCGGCCAAGCGCAGCGGCGCTGGCCCCGGCGGCTGCCCGAGTACCCGCTCGCTTTCATACCCGCATCGCTGGGAGCCCACGGCGCCCGGCAGTCGCCTCCTCCCGCGGCCGTGAGGCGATGAAAACGCGCGGCCCTGCGCCGCCCGCCCGGCGAGCGGCGACCGAGAGTTTGGAACGTGTGGCCGGGGGTAGAGGGCGCTCCGCACTGAGCCCGGCCCCGTGATTGGCCGCCTCGAGCACGCGCCAGCCCGCGCCTCCCGCGCTGATTGGCTGCGCTGCAAAGCCCGCGCGCCGCCGCCGGAGGATTGGCGCGCGCCGCCGCGCCGTTCCCGGAGAGAGCCGATTGGAGGGCGAGCGAAAATTCCCGCCCACCTCGCGCAGCGATTGGCTGTTCCACACGCCAATCATCCTGGCAGCACCGCCCTTCCCGCGGCGTGCGCATGCGCGGTGCGGCCGGGCTGGCGGAGGTGAGCGGGGCCGGGGGGCGGCCCGGGTTCCAGTCTCCGTTTTCGGTTCTCCGTTCTCGGTTCTCCGTTGCCCTCGGGCTGGGCTCCGGTCTCGGTTCTCGGCTTCCCTTGGGCTGGTCCGCCCCGCTGGGACCGCCCTCCGAACCTGACCCCAGCCCGCGGGACTGGCACCAGCCAGGGGGGGCCGCTGCTCTGAGGGAAATCGAATAAATTCTCCGGTATCTTCTGTGTTTCCTCCTGCTTTAGCGTTGTAGTGTCCCACAGCAGGAGTAGGCTGAGAGGGATCGTGATTTTTTTTAACGTTATCAAGAGTTTTCCGTCCTGGTTTCAAAACGGGTTTCTATAAGTGGGTAGAGCTGTTAAATAAAGGCTCGTACAGAACTAGCCAGAAGTGCTGCTTGTTTTTCTGCATGTATTCTTCATTTTAAAATGCTACTAACTTCTGTAGCGCCTGCCAATTAAAGTTTTCTTTTAATTATTTTTTTCATTCCAACAGTTACGTTCAAATTTTCTCTTTATTGCCAAGTGGCACTTCTTCACACACTGAAGTATTTTCTTCTGAGTTAAATAAAGTATTTCAGGCATAACAGCACGTACCGTTTTAGTTGCTTGCCTAATGTCTTGCTGAAGACTGACACTTGACAGGAGTAGGAGCTGACATTCCTCATTATCCATGAGGAAAATGCACACTTCCAGGCATACCTTTGTGCCTTTGTTAATAATCTTGTTAATACCTTGACCTGGGAGAAATCGGGTTCCCAGTGAGACTGTACAAGTCAGATTGCAAGACTGAAATAACCTCTTTTCCCTCCGTTGCTTTCTTTCTTTTTATATGTTTAGTATTTTCTGAGTGTTGGCGGGAGTATTCTTTTATTTGCTGTTTTCCAGATCCCTTTCAAAATATTTTAAGAAACTAAAATACATTGAGAACCAAAATTCTATTCAGCGTGGTAAATATTTCAAGGCAAATGCCTATGAAACCAGTTCAGATAACCTTGAAAATAAATCTGAATATTGAAATACTGCTCAATATGTGCAACTAAAGTAGCTCACCTTAAAACAAGGATTCTCATGGTAAACTCCACTCTCCCATTTCATTCCAGGTTTTGTTCCAGAGAAGCTGTGTCCTATTTCTGTATGAATGTTCCAAGTTTATTTCATTTTGCATTCTTACTGAGGGAGGTGCAAACACCATCCTGGACTCGATGGATTTTGAGGAAGCAGCAGCTCTCTCTGCCCAGTGTTCCCTTGCTTCAGGAAGAAAGAAAAAGGAACTCTCTGAATCTCCTTGAACTAAGTGAGGCAGAATTAGAAGAACAGTTTGTAAGAGGTGATGGTCCAGGAGGTCAAGCCACAAATAAAACAAACAACTGTGTTGTCCTGAAGCATATTCCATCTGGGATTGTAGTGAAGGTAATTGTGTTTTATTTTATTGAGTCACAAATTGTTTCAGGACTTCCAAGTCTCCTTTCAGAATAAAGCATAATCACAGTGCAGGTAGCATTGAGGAAAAGTTTATATATATATATATATGTATGTATATATTGTAAAGAGTCTCAGCAAGAAGCAGTCTTGGCTGTCAGCAGATAAATAAAATTGGGGTCAGAGCTGCTTTTCCTGTCTTTGCCACTCAGTTACAGTTTTGTAGTTTTCAATTAAATGAATGTTCATTGTAGCTGCTCTTTGGTGGCAGCTGTCATTCCTATTCCTCATGTCAGTTAGAATCTCTTCCTTAGCAAGTTGATCACACTCATTCTGCAGATCCTTTTTAAGCATTTCTCTTACCTACTTCTTGTGGATTAAAACCTTGAAATTAATCTTTGCTTCCTGTCACAAGGGGAAGACACAGTTAAGTTAAATTCTAGCAGCTTTCCAAGGTAAGATGGGAAGCATTAAGGATTAATGCAAAAGCCAGTCTGATGAATTACAGTAGCAAATAATTATTAAAACATATCATCTGGATTTAAAAGTTGCAGTTGTTATTGGTGGCAGGATGCTCATGGCTTGGGAAGGAGGGGATTTTCTTTACTGTTATGGTAGGAATATATGGCCTGAAAGGGAAAGCTGAAAAATAAACAGATTAAAGTTTCAGTAAAAATGTCCTTTGTATTTCTTCAGTGTCATCAGACAAGATCAGTGGAGAAGAACCGAAAGCTTGCCAGAGAAATCCTGCAGGAAAAAGTTGACCTTTTCTACAAAGGCGAAGACAGTGATGTTTTTAAAGAGAAGAAAGCAGCAGAGAAGCAAAAGCAGGAGAAAAAAAGAAGAGCAAAGGAAAACCTAGAAAGGAAAAAGCTTTTTAAAGAAATGCAACAATTGGATAAGGAATAAACATGTGAAATACTGACTTGCCCTAGCAGGGTAAGAGAATTGTTTGTCATTAGACCCAAACAATTTAACAAATGATGCAGGGCTTCATAAGCACAGCTGAAACCCTGGTGCTGACCTGCTGTTCCTGTAAAGCTGAGGAGATAAAAGCACTCATGTACTCCTGCTTCTCCCTGCCATCATCTCATTAATCACATTTAGCAATCAGTTTTTCTGCCAAGTTCAGGAGATAAAAGAATCCTTGTTACAGAGGAGCTATAAGCTTTCCACCATTGTTAGCACAGACCAAAAAAAATCAATAGATTTCCTTCTGTGCAGATGACACCTTGGGCTGCTTCATGGGAGCTCCAGCACATGAGAACAGCCCTAAAAGGTTCTCACTTCCCATCCATATTCAGGCAGTGCCTTCAGTGACATAAATCCTTCAAAAACTGTGACCAGGTTTGGATACTGGTTGTGATGGTGTGAACTGAGCTGCTGATGGAAGAGACACCAGTCACTGGTTCAGATGAATAAAGTTTAAACAGCAGCTTTCCAGATCTTACCTGGGGTGGTGCTGAGCACTGAGGCACAGGGAGGGCTCTCCTGCAGGTGAGGGATGGTCACTCATGGCCCTTCAGTTCAGGGGTAAAACTGAGTCATTACAGATAAAAAATGACCTGTCTTGGAAGCTGCCTCCCAAGGCAACAGAGTCCAGTTCATCCAAGCTGTGAATTAATTAATTAGAGTTGTTTATTAAGTTGATGCTGTGCTGCAGTTCAGCTTGGCCATGTTGGTACCTTCACTCATTTTGACAGTTTCTCATTTTATTGGAACAAATGTAGCTGTGTTTGCTTTGTCACATTACTCTGAAGCCACTCCTGAAGCACGTTTTTCCTGGTTTTATCCTGGTAACAACTCCAGCAGCTTAACCAGAACTTCTCTTTCACCTTTGGACAGCACCCTCACCAGCTGCCACCGTGTTTTGGCCTTCAATGAAGACCCAAAGCCAGAGTATGGATTTTGAAGGCAACAGAGACTTCTGGAACTTCACCTCCTTGTCCCAGAGACTGACTGCACCCTGTGCCATGGATGGAGTGCTCCAGCAATCTGCATTCCCTTACTTTGTCCTTTCTTAAACTCCTGCATGAAGGTTAAATTTTTATCTGTTGACAGTTTTTGCTCCTGGAGTATGAATCTGATTAAAGTGACTGTACATACTTTTAATACAAACTGTTAATGAAAATAAGCTTTATTACGTCAAGTAATAAATACATACAAAGATGCAAATAACAGTTTTAGTATTCATCCAGAGTGTTTCTTTTTCTTTTTTTTTTTTTTTTTTTTTGCAAACTTTAAACTGAAATCTCCAGCCTTAATGTAGAAATTAGCTTTCCAGGACCTTGTTATTATTTAATAGGTTTCCCTATTTTCCATATAGCTCATGCACTTTAAGTGGACTTCAAAGCACTAACAGTCATGCAAATGGTTATGCAAAATGAACAAAAAAAGGAAAAATAAGAGCAGGGGAAGGTTATTTCTAAGCAGGGTCTATGCTGTATGACAAATTGTGACTTAGCAGACTACTAGGTACAGCATGCTATTCTGCATTTATTAAAAAAAAAAATCCTTAGAGCTTATGTCAAACTTTGAAAGATTGACGTTTTGGGGATAAGTGAACATAGTCAAAGGAAAAAGAAAAAAACAGAATGAGGCTGTGGCTGGATAAAAAGAGAACTGAAATAGAGCCTGGGAGAGAAAGAGCATTCCTCTGCATGCACTTCAGTTTCCATGTTCTAGAAACATTTTAGGGAGTTTTGACGTCTTTAGAAAATGCAAACCCTCAGTAAGTCGAAAAATCCTTTGTTTTTTTTTCCATTCTTCACTGTACATTTTCGCAAGGGCAAAACAAGAATGGTAAAACATTCAAAATAAAGGAGTTTGTCTGAATGTTTCAAGAGTCAAAAAGAAGAAGTGTTACTTTTTCTTCATGAAGAGATGGAAAACCTTGCAGCTGAACCCGTGGGCTAGGATCTTGCATTTCGTTCCGTCTCGGCCAGGCATTCCCGAACTAATCCTCTAGCGTGGATGATGCCTGCAAAAGAATTGGATGTGTTTTAAATCATCCCATTCAGTGACAGTCCACAGAAAGGTTTATGTATTTCTGTCCCCAGTTGCCAAGGCTACCACAGCAGGCCTCAGCAAAGGGGGACAGCCCTCGCTTCCCAAACATCAGCTGCCACTAAACAAGTCTGCCTTCCCAAACTTCTGTTATAAATTGAGAAGGGACTAAACCAGGAGTCAGGACACTGTAAGATTTGTAAGTCTGCAGTGGCAGGTAGATCTTAATGTGCAGTGTGGGCCTCCTTAAAATCAAAGATTTAAGGGGGGAAAAAACTCTTACCTAACAGTGAGTTATTTTGCTAGTGGAGTGAAACAAATTACAAAGTTATTTGGGGAGTCATTTTAGGAAGCTCTTAATGCTTTGGGATAGTTCTTCTCTGGGAGGATGCACCAAAGTCCAGGCCATCATAATATTGTTCAAAGACAAGTTGTGTCTCTCATGTAAAAATAAGAGATTTTTTTATAGTGTGTGCAGAAAGTTACCTCCTAACACTGGCTCAGCTCCCAGTGTAAATCATCACCACTTTACATGCTGCCATGTCTGCTCTCATCTGACAGACATAATGTGGAATTTTCCACTACAAGTCCTGTTTCCTTGAGTTCCAGCAATCTGGACCTTGGTTCATAATCCTGGAACTAAATGTAGATTTATGCTCCCAGAGCTGCTGAAAGAACAGAGCTTGAGATAGATGTTAAAATAACATGGACAGATTTTTCTACAACAAAAGTTTCTATTTTGCTGACTAGGCAAGACAGAAGGCAACTTCTCTGCTCATCATGCTCCTTAACATGGTGGAGAAAGGGCAATAGATGGGGGTTAATCTCTAATGGCTTCTGTTTCTAGAAGGCTGCTAGCCCAGATCACAGCAGCAGCCTCCTGACCTGGGAGGACTTGATGAGTGCAAGGCTTTGCAAAGGGTTAAACTGCCATGGACGAGGAAAGCTGCAGCTGTGGGATGCAGAAACGTGAACTCAAAGCAGTGTGTTAGACCTGGATCTGGTGGCAGGGTGCCCAGTTCATGCAGCAGAATACTCTGAATAATGTAGAACACTGGGAATTTGGCCAGTTTTAGAGGTCAGTAGCCTCTGTGCCCAGGAGCAGGCGCAGCTGGGGACAGGGACTTTATTCAGGGATAACTCCATGGCTATGGAGGCAGCAGTCACATGGTTACCCTCACTCACTTCTGCTCTCACACTTGCACATGCTCCTTCAGCCACCAGGCTCCCAAAATGGAAAGAGAGGTACCTTTGTGACCAAAAGATGGCAGCAAAAAGTATTTATTCGGGATTTTGTGCAACACTGGCAAGTCACAGTGGCAGTATTGTATCTTAAACCTACGTTGTTGCAAGAGGCAGCAAAGCAACTTTTTCCTCACTGAGTTAAACCATCCAGTCCAGAGAGTGTCTGCATCTCTCTGGGTCTCTCTCAAGCTGTCCCCATTAGCCTGTTGCCATTCATGATCTATTAATACTGACTCAGGCAATGCAATAAAGAGAGACTCCAGCAGCATTGATTTTAGCTGGGCCAGATTCCACTTACCACTCATCAGCAGACTTTATTGCATCCTTTCCCAGAAAAGCTACTAGTCATTTTATTGCATGTCATGGCAGATATATTACTCTTCTATAATGGTTGAGCCTTAAATAAAGCTTTGTAGTCTCGGGTAAGTGTAAGGGGGATTTGCAAGGTGCAGAAGTTAGTCTGTTACAATAACATTCCCGTTTGGTGTTGAAGGCAATCTCAGCACAAGGACCACAGGAAGGGAGGAAAAAGTAACCTTGTCATGCTAGAGAAAGAGAGGACTGCCAGTACAACTGTTGTCTGTGGCCTCTCAGGGTCATTTCAGGAGCTGGAGCAGTGGAATGTCCCACTGCTCCTTCAGAAATATCCCTGCACGTCCCCTGCAGAGGACAATGTCAGGCTGATGTCAGCAGTGGGGCATGCAGGGGTTTCTTTTACACCGCAAGGAAAGGGCGTTTATTACCCCTTTTAGCTGACAAAGCAAAGCTGGAGACACTCATCAGCCAGCCCTAAAAGCTGCTCTGTCCCTTACTAGTGGACTTTTAATGACATGCACTTGACAGGAGGTTACAGAGCCTAAGCAGCCCCATTCTCCTCTCCACAGAGTTCTGCTCATGTTTGACAGCCTGAACAGCCTTCCCTAACACCTTTTTGGAGGTTTTTTTTTTTTGTAGCTCTTTTTCTCCACCGGCCTCAGTGAGAACTACCACAATGTTGTATTTCTTTGGGCAAAATGCACTTCAGTGAAGATTCGTGGGCCAAATAGATGTGTGCCAGATGTAAAAAATGCTTGGCTGTGGGTTTTGGGGAGTGGGGAGAAAAGGGAATTGAAAGGGCAAGTAAATCACCAGGAGCCTGAAAGAATGTATACATGAGATGTTCTGCAATAAGATTGAATTATTAACTGAAACTCCCTGTATGCACATGAGACACATTTTGTCACTGTTTATCTATCAAATACTGCCCGGACAGAGCATCCCAAGGTTTCAGTTGCTGGTTAATTCTCCCACTTTCAGGAGGAGCTCAAGTTGTCTCTTTTCAAAGGAAACAGTTGTCCTTAAGCTGTATACAAATAGTCAGTGCACAAAGAGGATGGGAAACGATTCTTTTTTAAAATAAGTTTCAAAGTTACCTCTTTTTAGCCTCTCCATGGCACTTTTACTCCCAGCATATGTAGGTCTAATCTCTTTTCCTAATTCTTCTATGATAGCTAGAAGTTCTGCATATTTGCTCTGTGGTACTTGACTGCTGCTGGTGCCCTGTAATTGAAAATAGATTAATTTGAGTCAAATACTGTAAAAACAAAATAATTACAAGAAACAGCAAGTGGAAGCTTATGGAAGACGAAAAATATCTCTGTAAATCACTTTTTTAAAATAACAAAATTTCAGGATTATTATATAAACATGATTTTTTTTTTTAAATTGCTGCTACAGTTGGACACAATGCCCTTCAAAAATTGGGATCAACTGTGAGGAGCAGCTGCAAGCCTTGGACGTTGGGTGAAGCAGAAGTTAAAACAGTCCTGCAAAACCAGCAAACTGGGAACTGCTTATTTTACCCCGCCTCTTGTTTTTTCAATGTTTATTTTGTGGAGAAGTTAGCCAGGTAGGGAGACTGAGAAGATAAAAGTGTATAGAAATACTGTGTTTTTAACAAGTAACTTTAAAATATATAAGTGCCCTTACATAGCATAATTCAAGACATTTCTCTGTGACTCAGACAGGACAGGGCTAGCAGTTAATTAGGAACCAACCTCACTCAGCACTCAGCTTAGCCTAATTTGATCCCCAGACATGTGCAAGGAAGCAGTCTGCCATTTGGGTTTGATTTCAGACCTTGCTGGGAGGGAGGAACACCTCAGATTACAGGCCACAATCCCTGCTACTATGCAAACGTAGGGTCAGTGATCTGATTAAAGGAAAATAAGCAGAGCTGTACCTGCATCCCCTGTGTATAGCCTAGAGATGGGGGGCCATAGTCGTTTATGAGCTGTCTGTATTGTGCTGACGTTGCCATACTTGTGGAGGGAGAGTGAACACTCCCAGCTGCAGAGAGAAAAGAGAGAAAAAAAAACTGTTATTATCTAAAGATTAATTAGTCTGTTACATTGGGACACATTTTAATCACTTGTTCTTAAAGATGTGACCTCTCACCTTTGTCTAAGATCACTAATGACATTTCTGAGCATCACTGCTAGGAAGAGAATGGCTGAATTAATGCTTCTCTCATGTCTGATGAACACTTGGAAACAGCACAGCCTGCAGCATTATCAGTGCAAATTGTTTGCCTAAAAGTGAAGCAGGGTGCAGCATGACAGGTTTCTTCTGCCTAGACAAACTGTAAGTATTGAGGAGCCCTATTTTTGCATATATACATTCCACACAGATGAGTCTAATGTGCTGTGCTATTTTTACTTTTTCAGTGCAAGTTATCTGAAAGTAATTTTGCAACTCAAAGTGTCATCACATGGTCAAAGCAAGTTACCCTCAGTACTATTTTCAGCCAATGCCAGAACTATTCCTAGGGAACAGTCAGTTGAAGTACATCAGATCTGCTGCTCATTGTGTGACATGGGAGGAGAGGAGTGCTACCATTATTCCTCTTCATGTGATATCAAACATTTTTAGCCAGTCAAATTGTGCTGTATAAGTAGATCAAAGGGAAAATAACATCACTTCATGTTATGGTTACTTTTTCTAAAGTTATAAACTATTATATTCACACCTAATGAGTTTTGAGTCAGTTACAAGCTCCAAAAACGGATTCTAATGTCATCACTGACAAACTGCTCCAGAAATGAGCAATGAAAACGCCTTCTCCCCCTTGTCCCACAATGGAAACATTTTACGTTTGAGAAACAACTATTAGATTTTTTTTTTTAAGGGGCTTAATTCTACTGCCCACTTCACAACTGTGCTAAAAAACCTGCTGGTTATGCACTTGGGAGCAAGGGAGCATCACACCACTGAACTTCTTCACTCTTGCAGCTCAAGTGCCCTTGCATCCATGGATGCTGCTGTCTTTGCCTGTAGGCACAGACACAGACTGCCTGCTGTCTGGAAATATCTCCCCCTTTACCAACTCCTCTGCTGAAAATTCCCAACTGTCTTTCATATGAGGAACAAATCTCATTTACCAGCCTTCATTTAAATCTAAATTAAACTGATGCTAAAAGTCACTGGGGCTCAGAACTATGTAAATCTCTACTTTTGTTTTAAAGTTGCAGATTATTTCATTCCTATTTTCCCCTCTCCACAAAAAGCAAGGGCCAGCAATAACTCTGTAAAAAGCTCTGCTAAACAAAGTGGAACGGACTGTTGTCCTGAGATGGGAAGTCTCTTTCCACTTCAGAGTTATCACAGGATATCACTCATTACAAGTTCTTTATTTTTACTAGTTAACCAGATGTGAAATCCCAAAAAGGCGAATTGGGCTGGTCACTAGGTCACCTTAAAAAGAGCAAGGTTTCTCTTTGTCTTTAACAAAGCTGCTAAATTTCATGTCATTACAACATGCAGTTTCATCACTGAGGTTTCACATGGAGCTAATTTTGCTTAAGCATAGTAAACCCCCCAAAAAACTACACACCCTTAAAGTAGGGCACTCTAGGAACAGCACAGTTGTCAGCTACTCTCTCAATTAGTTCTTCACATTATCAGCTCAAAATACACACACAAGTGTAAGATTTCTCTATGTGAAACTCAGTATTTCAAGTCCAGATGACTGAATTTCAACAATTAGTAAACATGATACAACAGCAAACCTCATCTTTTTTCCAAGGACTTCAAAATGCTTCAGAAACATTAATGAGCCCCTTGTGCTGCAAGGTAAGAAGGTTTAATTACCTCAATTAAGCAGAGAAAGGCTTAAGTGATTTTTCCTCATGTACAATAAAACAAAAGGCCCATCCTGCAAAGACTTGTCTCTGAACTGTTGATGCAAGCAGTCACATCCAAGAGCTGGGAGCTTCAAACTGGATGTGAATAAGGCAAGGACTTTGATGACCAGGCTCAAGAATGCTGAGCAAAACTGAGCTGCAGCCCTTGCACAACTTAGAGCAACTTATTGATCCCATATGGGTTGATGATAACATATTGGTGGTTTAGGGCATCAGGAAACTGTGGGCATTGGAACAGGCTCCCCAGGGAAGTGGTCACAGCACTAAGCCTGAGCTCAGGAAGCATTTGGATAATGCTCTCAGGGTGTCCTGGGTCTGATGGGTTCCTTCCAGCTCAGCACATTCTGTGATATCACAGCACGGACAATTCAGGGATCGTTTCACGTTCTGTTAATTCAAGCAAGGACACACACTTGGTCTGCAGGAGATAACACAGCACGAGTGAAAAACTCTCCTAGAAACACGAGACGCCAGCACAAAGCAGAGCCGGATTTACACCCAGGGCTGACCGAGAAAAGTTTCCCAGGGGTGGGGACAGCACGGGGGTCGGTAACACGGAGGGACAAAAGCAAGGAGGGCTGGGGGGATGCGGTGAAGGGAGGGATGCGCGGAGCAGCCGGGGCTCTGCAGAGCCGCTCTGCAGACACTAGAGGCCATCGCTGAGAGCGCCGGGCCCTGCCAAGTGACAGAGCGTGGTAACCATGGTGAGTTTACCCGTTTCTTTGCAGTCTGCATCAAAAATGTAATAAGACATAATGCCATGCGCCGACCACTTTATCAGCAGCAGCAGCAGGCCCGGAGAACAAAGGAAAGGATTTGGCTTGGCCGCGGTACCAGCCTCCGTACATCCGTGTCAGAAGTTGTGCCAGTCAAACTCAGCTGGAGGGGGGGAAGAAAAAGCAAAATCCTTGGTTTCACCTCAATTTAAAGTGACGCGATGATGAAAATGAAATTAATTGGAGGGGGGGGGGGAGTATTAGTATCTCACAGGGCAACAAACCTTGAGCTTTTTGACCTATCGCTTTGTATGTTAATCTCAAGGAGAAGCCCTGGGTCTTGGATGACTATTTTACTCAATTAACCCAAAATTCATCTGCATGTCTGAATAGCCTGTGTATCTTGGATTAAAAAAAAAATAAAAATCATCAGATATTGCTATTATAGTTAGAAATTAGGCCAGGAAGTCTCACAGTCAATACCCAGTCAAAAATCGGTGTGATGATTAGGTATTCACTAGAGAGAAAAAAGGAGGGGGGATCTAAATTGAGGCTTGCTCTCTCTAACGTTAAAATGACAATGGAGACAGTTAAGAACTGACAGAATCGAAAAGGGAGTGTGCTTGGTACTGAATTTCAGTGGCACCCTGGATCACATCGCAAATTATCTTAGTGCTTGCTGTTGTTTAAAACCTCAATTAATATACATGCTTGCCTCCCTTCACTTTCCCAATTAAATGTACACAAAACCTTGTAGATTCCTCACTTGTTCTAGTGCAAACAATGTCTTTTATGTCTGATTTCAAGCAGAAGACTGTCACAAGCATTTTTCCCCACAAAAATATAGTGATTTCCTTAATTAATTAATATTAATCTTTATTAATTATGGGGGGTACAGCAAACAGAAATGAGATTTTGGTATCAAAATCTCTTCCTTCCAGCAGTCTCTCTCAGCCCAAATTAACACCCCAAGAGACAAAGGATCTCAAATCAATCTTTGTTTGCCTAAACTCCTGCTGACCAGGAACCTTCTCATTAATTCCTGAGAGGTTTGTAGGGATCCCTTCAGCTCCAAGCCTGTGCAGTGATGACCGATTTGCTGCTTCAAGTTTTAATTCTTAATTAAAGAATTGCTGCTTGCTGGAAAAATAACAGGGAAGGCATCTTGCTGAGCACCCTGAAGGAAGCAGCAGGAGCAGGAACACTTGGGTACACTCACCTGATCCACTGTGGCAGATGCCAAGGCATCAGTTACCCCCCTGTTCCACAGGCAGCAAAGGAAAACCAGGAACAGTCACACAAATCGCTGAGTTACTCATGTAGGACTGACTTAGACAAGCAAAGGGCCAATCCCACTGGATATGTGTTTCCCAAACCCACTGGATATGTGATCTCTACTGCCCTGGATTTCGTAAAGTCCTAAAAAACCACAAAGGCCAACTCCTGCCATTTTACTGACTCTTTCCACACAGGAACATGAGAGCATTTCAGAAGAGATACCTGGAGCCTGGACTTTATCCGAGGTGTGTGGTGCAGTCTGTGGAATCTCAACAGTTCTCCCTCTGTTTCACAAACCCTTCAAGCTGAGGCTGCTTGAAACATCAAGGCTGTTGCCATTTCAGTGGCTCGTGGTCAGCACCTCCCCAGAGCCCAGTGCTGGAGGTTACTGCTCTGCCACACCCTGCAGGACCTCCTCACAGAGTCCTGACTGTATGGGGTACCAGACAACGAGGCTGGAACATTTTATCTGAGAGGATATGAGTTCTTCTGTCCTAAACTAGGCAACTTTGCAAGAAAACACGTGAGAAATGTTCCTGAAGCTGCTTTGCCGACACACACCATGAGGCATCCTTGAGCATGAGGGGAGAGGTAACAGCTTCACCCAGCACAGCGACTTCTGCAGCAAGTAGCTGAACACAGCTGTAGTGTTTTGGCTGACTACAAGAATATTTTATTCTTTAGCCCTCTACAAACTTTGGTTTGAGTTCAGCAAGAACTCCTTGCCATCCATGGGACACCACATTCATGTCTACACAGGTAGATCCACTGCACAGCCAAGCCACACACTGAATTCTAACAGCAGTTGCCAACCCAGAGTTCAAACAGAGCCCTCATTCCCCCCAGCCTTTCCATAAATTTTTAAATTTAAAATAATGGACCCTGTTCTCATTTGCACAAACCATTCCTTATAGCACTGACTGTGAAAATTGTATTTTCACACACTATTTCTCCCTTGAACAGCCCTTGTGGAAGGAACAGACCTTTCTTTGAATAAAACTATTTCCTTTAAAAAAAACGCAGTGTGCAGACACATAAATATGTTCTCAAGAACTAGGACATTCTTTATCATAACAGCCAGAGGCCTTGCTCTTTTGATCTGTCACACTCTGGGCCTTTCCTCTAGTACTCTCATGCTATTTAATCTTTCCATGTGGATAACGGTCATGGTTTATGTCTCCTCTTCCTACCCTCCTGTCTCTTTTTTTATCGGAAAAAAATAAAGCCAGTCCCTTGACTCCCCACCATTCTTCTTTTCTTGCTTAAGCTATTCCTGCACTAGCAAGTTTGGCATCACAAGGAACAGATCAAAAGATGAAAGCATTTGGTTCATGTACACCACATGGAGTTGGCCTGAGGGGTATGACTTCAGGTTAGATTTTAGTCTGGTCCCCCAGACTAGGGGGGTATGGATTAAAGCTGTGCCACCTTTGGTTTGGATCCTTGTGTTCCCATTGCAAAGGATGGAGCATCCATGATGCACAACTGGAGCAGAGCTTCTGGATCACTTTTATCCAAAAGGAATCCAGTTAGCACAAACCCAAACCACTCTGCAGCAAAACCAAGGTGCTGGGTGGGGACCATGCTGACTCTGAAAACCACATCACTGCTCTCAAGCCAAACACTCAGGTAGGCAAAGCCAAAAATACCCGTTTTCTAAATGCCCAAACAAGTCCACTTGAAAATTGCTAATTCTGAAACATGTTCAGCAAGCTTCTTTTTACATCGTGCTTAACTTCACATGAACTTCAAGAGATGAGGGATCCAACAAATTTCAGTCTGAATTGGAGAGGGGAGCATACTTCTTAGAAATTATCCCCCCTGCTAAGGCACAAACACTTTGCTCTCTGTTCTGCCTACAAAGAGTATTCTTTCCAGTACTCCCACTCCAAAAACAACCTCTCAATATGGTCAACAATATCAAACAGAAGCTGTCTCTGTAAAGGGCGACAAGCAAGCCATGTGCTCGAGCAAGTCTGCACTGCAGTGCTGAGAACAGAAGGGACAGCCTCGTGTGCTGGTGTCGTTTCTCAGGACTGAATGGAATTGGTCTCTCCAGTTGCCAGCTACAGTCCCAGACAGGGAAGTTGTTTTCATTTCACCTCCCAGTGAGAATTTGTACTTTTCAGAAGACGCTTGTGGTTCCTGCGAGGTGTGGCAGGTGCACTGAGAGCCTCTTTGGTCCTCAGCTAGAGCAGCCCTTGCTGTACGGGCCAGCACTCATTCATGTGGAACCAAGACACAGCTCCTTCCCTTGTCACTGTCAGCTGGAATTGGTGTTTCCAGACCCTACAGATGACAGCTTTTAAGCTTTTTTACACGAACAGGATTTTGTCTCAAAACCTGACATTTCTGCAAGGATGAGAATGCAAGTAAAGGAAAATCCCAAGCTGTTTCTGCTAGCTTCTGTATCTTGAAACATATTTTCTCTGACCTGTGCATAGTCTAAATAAAATAGGAATGCTGATGAATATCCACTGAGCCAGAAAACACATGGAAACATGGTGAAAAACAAACTACAGACCCATTCACAGCTGGTGTAAGAGTCTAGTTCAGCTTAAGTCAACGGAGGTGCTCTACTTCACCTCAGCTCAGCAGCTGGTCCCTTATGGAGAAATAGTCAAACAATATGAAACACAAGACAGATGAGGAGGAAACAGTACTTCCCAGGAACCAGTAGGATAAGCAAGAGAAGACAAACAAATCAAAATACGGTTGTTGGAAAAGGTAACAGAAGTTCCCCTGGGACACTGCAGGGTCAGGTGAGGCTGGGAAGGTAGAGCCACTGCAGGTCCCTGGTAGAGCACCTTTTACAGCCCAGGCAGAGAAGGTGCTTGTGAAGGAGATTAAATGGGGCTCCCCAAGCACAGGCAGCTTGGAACTGAAAGCTTGGGGTATTGCATGCAGGAACCCAGTTCCCTGAGCACAGGCCCTCCAGGAAGGTGATTTCTGACAGATTTCGGACAAAACACTGCAAGCCTGATTGCAGCCACCCTGGGCCAAGTGTCAGCACTGACCTGGGCAATGGGGAAGAGGAACAGGCACTGAATTCTGCTGTGACAACACATTCTCCTTCCCTCAGCCTGGCGTAAGGCAGAGGAGTCAGCACCCAGATGCTTCCAGCATCCTGAGTCACTTGTGGAGCAGCTGCATTTTCCTCACCCGCAGTCATCCCCAGATCTGCCGACAACCCACAGAGGTTTCCTCCCGTATTTCCTCCCCCACATTCAGCTCTTCTCCCTCTGGACTTCAGTCCAGGGTTGGATTCCCAAAACATGCTCCCATGCAAGAACAGAGCCCAGGCACCCACCAACCACAACTGCTTCATCTCACCGACGTGCAGTTTAAGTATAATTTTGCAGAGTGGCTACTCTCAGCCTCAACTTGAGAAGAGTTTGTTCTGCAGCAAGGACACAGCTCCAAGAGCTGAGTCGACACTGCCTTCCCAAATACTCCTGCACCAGAAGCCCTGCACTGCAGGGAAGCAGCATTACCTCCCAGAGGAAAATCCCTGTGAGATCCACAGCTGCCCAGAGCCCTCCGTCGGCCGAGACCAAAATA